>CAXIVR010000001.1:282521496-285274909 GCA_964035755.1 Teleogryllus oceanicus
GTAACGATCTGTGTACATTTTTGCATTTGTGAATAGAAGTGCTACAAATGACTTTAAATATAGTTTTCGAAAATCAAAAGATTCCTGTGAAAAGGAGCTTCAAATTTCGCATTTACAGTAATGCTTAATCGCCATTTTCTTAAAAACGGCTTCAGTGAAAATTTCTATTTAGGACAACGTTTTACTCTACTTTAATATTCTTGAAGTAATATTTCAGTTGTGCTTTTAGAAAAGCAAAAGGTTGAGAAACTGTCAAAATAATGCACTACTTTTGGAGACGGTAGATGGCAGCTGGCGAGAGAATGGAGTAAGACCTTCAAGCCAATCCACACCAAGGAAATTAGAAAAATTTCGTACGAGAAAATCTGTGCCATTTTTTGCGCCTCTAGTTTCTTTCTGTCAGCGGGCCTCTACCTTACGTTTGCCTAAGAGCCGCAATTACTGGAAATTAGGCCTTGAAACATTTAGAAGGTAGCATTAGAAAGTTATACATTATAGGAAGAAATGAGGTGTTCTTAATGTTATTCCAATTAAATATATCAAATATTTAAAAATATATATTTAAGTTTTTAAATTGTTACTTTTTAGTAAAGTAAACTATATGATTTACAATTATTTTACGCAAACATATTTTTTATGAGGGAGATTTTTCCTGGGCATGAGACTCTCCGAAGATGGGGACTCCCTAAGTTACTGCTTATTTTCGTTGTAGGTAAATCCGATCTGGCTAAAAACATTAGATATTTTATGGTATAAAAAACTTGATATCACTAAAAATCCATGTATAAAGTTATAGTGCTAGTTTCATAAATTTAAAGAACTTGAAGGAATTTGCTTTTGTAAAATACAAAAGTATATTGATTTTTTGTATTGACGTTTAATAGTCTGTAGTCTGAAAAATTAACAATTTTTAACATCCTAATTACAAATAATTTTAATATAGCTAATTACTATTAATTACTGATAATTACCCAATTATCCTTGATAATTACCTTAACTACCAGTAATTACACATTTTACTTCCGTAATTACCGGTAATTAAAATGTCGGTAACTTCCGAAACATATTCACTACTGGTGATACGAAGAGATATTTGGCCTTCCTTCCGAAGACAAAGCGATATTTCCGTTTTTCTCCTAGGATAAAAGAAAAAAATAATTTCGTATCTTCTAAACGCTGTTGCAACAAGTTGACTGACATTGAGACATAAGAGAAAGAAAAGATTCGTTCTAGAATTATTTTCATTACTTCTCCTTGCCCCCTTGCTTTTCCAATTGTCCTTTTTCCTTCAGTTCTCTTCACTCTTCTACCTCTTCTTTCCCCCTTTCCCCTCTGACCGGGAGGTCCTAGGTTCGAGTCCTGACGGTGGCAGAATTTTCGACACTAGCCTTTCAGCTAGGTCGAATTCAGTCGCTGCCTGGAGGAGAATTCTAGCGGCCGGTTGCTCTGATCGGTAGTTTTCCGTGGTTTCTCCGATCAACACCAGGTGAATGCCGGAGCAGTACTCTACCGAACGGGCCACGGACCGCGCGCGATCTTCCCTTCCTCTTCCTTGTCCTATCCTCTCCCACTTACACACACACTTATACTAACATGCACTACACTACCACACATGTCGGGAGACCGGTCGGGAGCTTGGAGCTTGTCCCGGCTGGGGCGGTGCCCTGCTGGTGGGAGAGTCCTGGTTAGGGGGAAACCCCATTAGCCGACGGTAGGTCGGCGCCGGATCTCGCCATCTAGCGGGGGAAGATCACCGCCATCTCCCGAGAAAATAAACATGCACTGCACTAATGGGACTAATGGCCAATGCAGTTGACGTGCCCGGAAACACGAAAAAAACAAACAAAGAACCAAAAATCCCCTTTCCCCTATTCTTCCCCTGTTCGATCTTACACGTCTCTTCTCTCCATCGCATTTTTTCTCAGAATCTCAGCATTCTCATTCCCATCTCGTCCCTTCTCCTCTCGGTCTTCTCTCTCACTTTTTTTTTCAAAGTCCGCCATTCTCTAACTCCCGAGCCTGTGACTGTGTTGCGCGAGGCGGTGAGTTTTTGCATCGTCCATTACGTTCTTCAGAGCCTCGATTCTCCTCCCGGTCCCTTCCCCCTCCTCTCCCGCCCCTCCTGTCCCACGCCACCTCACTCTGCTCCGCACCGCACCGCAACGCGGGGCTTAACTGCTTTACCGGAAATTGACAGTGAGTGATGTTGCTCAGACGTCGAAGCGCCACAACCCACTTATCCTAGCGGACGGCGGCGTTCATGGCGCCGGCTCGCGATGCGGGGAAAAGAAATCGGCACTAAGAAGCGGTGCCGCAGAGAGGAAGAAGAAAGGGACTCGGGGAGGAGTGTCGAGAACGCATGTTGTGCCCGAACGGTGCATGATGCCCTCCTTCGACAGCATGAAATGTCGTTATTTTTTCAATTTTTCTTCTTGTTGAATTTTTTATTTCCTCTTTACTTTCTCCTTTTTACTTTCGCTACCCCTTACACAGTAGAGAGTACGTAGTGTAATGCTGCGCGAAAAAAACGGTGCATATTTTGGCAGAAAAAACTCATTAAATGCCCTGGTAACGAATAAGTGGATAAATCTAGTTGTTAAATTTGGAAAAAATCCTCTCATGTGTGGTGTAGGTAGAATCCATGTTTTGTGGGGTCTTGATACAAAAAAATCGAATGACGGGAAAACGCCTATCTGTCTCTCTGTCTGTCTGTTTGTCTGTTTGTCCGCCCGTCGGTTGGTCCTTCCGTCTATAACGTCTATATTGCCTATAACGTATCAAATGGGTTTACTCCTTTCGCCATTACAAATAACGTGGATACCTCATCGCTAGATGTTAGCTGAGTTATGTGCCAGGAGCTGTTTCATGAAAAGTGACGTATGTGCCATTCTAAGCCAGAAACGTATGACGGTGGCATTTGCTGATTTTTCTGAGTGTTGTTGATATTCCAAGGCATTGATTGGTGTCGTGTGAATAGAGGTAAACGTCAGCCAATCAAATGAGTGAATCTACGCCGAGGAAAGGGCGTAATCGTGGAGAAGGCTCTTTGGAAGGAAGCATCTTTGCACACGCAAAGATGAGAAGTTGTGAGGTTCTGCCGTACATAACCAAAAGGGGAAAGTACGAGTTCCACCAAACCAGCAGGTGAAATTAATATATGAAAATAAATGTTAAAAATTAAGCACTAACATTGATTTATTACTGTTAAATCTGTCTATGCCGGAATAGATCGGGGTCCCAAAAAATTCTGGTTTAGCGAGGTTTCCATTTTATGCAAGGTTGTCCATTTTATCACACTTGTGATATCGATATTTCTGCCCTGAAAGAAGTAAATTATATGTCTTTAATTATGACTGAAATTATATGACTTATCAAAATACATTACTATATAAAGTATTTATGGAAGACGTCATCAATAAATGTTAAACAATCTTCAATGAAAAAATGTGTGGTCGTGGAGGCATTGAGATAGCTTTTTGTATTTACAAGGCATTCATTTCTGGTATAGCCACTGGAAAGAGAATTTTAAATAAGTGGAGTGATAACTACGTAGCACCGAACAAAAATAAAACTATTTTGTTTGTGTGGATGTATTTTGTTGCTAATTATACTTTCAACGAAATGAATCACAAGTATTTTGTGAAAGGACATTTACACATGAAATTCGATAGAGACTTCCCAAAAATATAGAAAAGAAAATGGAGTGAGAGAGAGAGAGAGGGGAGGGAGGGGAAGAGGGAGAGAGGGAGAGAGAGAGGGGAGAGAGGAGAGAGAGAGAAAGAGAGAAAGAGAGGGGGAGAAGTACTCTTTGACTTGGTTAAAAAAGTTGTCACTAATACAGCAAAACCTTTCCAAGTCACCTTGATGGAAGAGACAGATTTGAAGGATATCCAAACTGCCGCGTATTTATTACTAAACACTTGTAATATGCAAATTTCACAAGCACAGTGGATTAGAATTACAAGGACCAGCCAAGAGTTGTGAAAGTCAAGAGACATCTCTGTGATGTAGAAGTTTGGAAAGATATTTGGGTGTTGAAAAACAATGTTCTTCCACAAAACAATTTTGTAGACATAGATTCCCCAACAGTTAAATTTCAAAAGAAAAAGAAAAGGACTTGAGACACATGTTCCCTTTCCCCCAGTCCTAAAACAGAACGTTTTATAAGAAAATATTTCCGCAAGATTAAAGATTAACAATTCAAAACATTATATTTATTATACAGGATTGATGTTATTGTATTTTATTATTTTTGGTTTAATATTTTTGAAGTGTCTTCAGCTTTGTCTTTATTGGATTTAGTTCATTATTTTAGTGAACTCCTTTGTTCTTGAGTAGTTTCATAAAGAGAATTTAGAAAGTCTCTTAATAAATTCTATTATTCTGAAGAAAATGCTATTCTGAAAGCACAAACGAACGTAACTTAAGGCTAGAATTTATAAAATTGAACCCAGAACGCACTACTTCTGGACTTTCAGTATTAAGAATCGATATAAGATTGTTATCTTTTATAAATGTATTTCTCAGGTATTTCATAGCTTTTTTTATATGCACTAATGTTTCATACTGTTCTAAGTTACATAGCTGGCATCTCTCCATTTCTGTAATTTTGTACAGTATATCATTACAACATAAGAGAACTATGGTAAGGCCAGCCATTCTCAACTGTGCTAGTATCCGAATTCCAAGGGTAGAGGAAACATTAAGTACGGTTGGCAAGTTAGCATTTTAGTAACTTTTAGCATTTTATATAAGGGGCTGTATTTTTAGTTCTGGATCCTCATAACATCATTGTCGAATATTAGTTTTGCATAGTCTAATTCTTTTACCAACCTACTTTTTTTAAACTGGAATCAATAGTTTTAAGGGTTTTTTTAAAATTTGTATACCAGTTGTATTTAATTTTTTTCTTTACTGTCTAATTCTTTTACAACTAGCATCTTTTTGGATATCTGTTTTTTGTCATGTTTAATAATTTAATACAATATTTTATCGTTATTTGAAATACCAGTCTACGTAAAGCCAAGGATCCTATTTCCATTCTTAGTATGTAGCCTGGAGTAGATTTTGGAAGTCTTAACAAAAGCATGAAGAAGTTTGCTTGTAACTTATCTGCAGTTTCTTTATGTCGTAGTCCCCATATTATTGATGCATACAAAAAAGTAGAACTCACAACGGCGTTAAATAGCTTCAATCTCGAGTCCCAATTGGTAACTTTACCTGACATCAGGATCTGCCAGATGGAACTCATAGTTTGTCTTGCTTTGCTCAGGAAGTTATCCGCAGCTTTGTCAAATAGCCCGGATCTTGTGAATGGAACTCCTAGGTACGTATAGGTTGAGACAAATTCAATCAGTTGGTTATTATACTTTATACTACGGGTTCTTTTGGGGCGTCCTCTGCAGAATTCGAGGATCTTTGTTTTATTCACATTCACTTCCAGATAATTTATTTGGCAGTATTCATGTAAGGTATTTAACTTTTCTTGTAGATCAATAACATTGTGTGATAGTATTATAAGGTCATCTGCAAATAAAAGAATGTCCATTTTACTGTTTACATTGTTGTGACCTCTCATCTAAAAAAATTGCACAATATCATGAATCAGTAGGGAAAACAAAATTGGGCTAACTGAGTCACCCTGGAGCACTCCCTGTGTCACTTCTATACTATCTGTTTCTTGTCCATTGACTAGAATCTTGATACAAGCTTTATTATAAAAGTATCTCAGTACCTGTATAATATTTGCATTTACACCAGCTTGGTAAAGTTTTCTCCACAGGATAGTATGTACTACTGAGTCAAAAGCCCGTCTGAAGTCAATGAAAGCCGCATATAGTCTTCCTCCCGGATCTGCGAGGCTCAGTGCAATTTTACCAGCGAGGCAAAAATATTATCTTCGCACGATCGGTTCGATCTAAAACCACACTGCGCTTCAGATAGAATGTTCTCGGATTCACTCCAGGTATTGAGTCTGTTTGCTAATATGCTGTTGAATAATTTCGGAAGGGTTTTGGCTAATGCTATGCCTCGATAATTTAGGGGGTCTTTCAAATGACCTTCTTTATGTAAAAGCATTATGCTTGACTGGCACCAGTCATTAGGAATTATACCTGTCTTCATTACTTTGTTGAAAAGTCTAGTTATCAATATCACACCATTCATTGGCAGTCCCTTGTAGAATTCGTTACTAATTCCGTCTGGACCTGGAGATTTTTCTTTTTTAGCTCTCTGTATTGCTTTTGTAACTTCTATAATTTCGAAAGGTTTGTCTAAAAATGGATGGGCGGCATAAAAAATAATGTGTTGTCTTCTACCTTCAGCGGAAATATTTTTTTATAGAATGTCCACCACTCACTCTCAGTTTTTTTAGCAGTACTCCAAAATGATTTGGAATTATGAGTTGATGATAGGGCTGTGCATATTTCTTGGGGGAAAATAAAATTCTATAATTTTATTGTGTTAAAATAATCTTTTCTGGATGTCATAAAGATTTTTTCATGTTCATCTTTTCTAGTTGCAATCCATTTTCTGTGGTTGCGGATCACTGTTTTCCGTTTAGTGTAGCATGACGTGTCTAACCAGGGTTTACCAATTTTCTTTTTTACATTATTTGTTACTACTTTTTTCAACATATTTTGGTGCTCAGCAGCTTCCATGATGTTTTGTTTTAATGCGTCGTTGAGAGTAATTGGGTCATCACTTTCCAACCAACTTTTATTGTTGAGCACCTCAACGTATTTTTCAAAGTAGTCATGATTCCATCTGAAACACGTTTAGTCAATTTGTTGGAGTCACCTTTCGTAATTTTCTGTGATTGACTGATGTCTAGGTGAATTCTTGTGGGGAGGTGATCTGATGTTCCCACACACGGGATGTCTAAGTCGTGAATCAGTCGTAGGTGATTCCAATTGATCCAGATCAAACCTAGAACAGAACATCCCCTTTCACTTATATAAGTCATCTGTCCTTTTATGTCCGAAATTGTACGACCATTTAATACTACAAAGTCCATTGCCTTAAATGTTTCTATTAATTTACGACCTTCTGTATGTTCTTTTTCATCCACAGTCTCTCTTAAATCGGTTACGTTGGTACCATTAGTTATTTCAGATTCAAGCTGATTGAGATGGCCAATCCGTGCGTTGAAATCACTCCCAATTATTATTGGTGAATCATATTTTTCTTTTAACGTTTTAATAGCGTCTGTTAAGAGTTCTAACCTAGTTTCCTAAAACTTATTCCTTAGATATACATTAAAAATTATCACCTCCAATTCAATGATTTTGCATTTGAAAGAAATCCAATTTTCATTAGAATCTATAAATGTAATTGAGTTTACAACGTTTTTGTTATACAAGATGACAAAACTCCCACTTGCCCAACCAAGTGACTTCTCTTTGATTGCATTACATGTCTTGTATGCAAAATTAACGAACCTGAGAGGTATAGAATGTCTCTCGTTAACCATGTTGCATTTAGGCATATTAAAGCGTTATCTAGGGTGAATTTATTCAGGACTACACAGGACAAATCAAAAAAGTTTTTAATACCATGGACGTTCCAGAATAGGAAACTTATATTGCTAGGGCCGGGAACGAAGCTGTTTACATAATTTACATTGTTAGCGCTACATTTTACATGTTTCAAATCCCCATCACCCTTTCGGACAAGTTCTGCATTTTCTGGTATAACAAGGTCACAACTGACAGGGCGTAACTGAGAGTCACAATGTTTTGAACCTCTGACCACTTGTATATCTTTCTCTTCATTGGCATTACTGCGCACGCAAACATTCTTGTAATCTTCGCCCAGTTACCCATTTAAATTGTTTTCCATCTCTCGTCACTTTATTAAAACCCACGATTACTTCATGGCCCTCCTTTTTGGCATCTTCAGCTATCTTTGTTATTTCACGCTGTGTTGCTCTTTCGGTTGGGGTTCTGTCCCTTGTGATGAAATATTCGGTGCCCTTGAGTTTAATCTTTGCTTTCATCACATTTATCTTTCCGGTTAGATTAGCCATCTTCACTAGTAATAGATTACCCTATTTTTTGCCAATTGTTCTAACCTCTTCAAGTTCGTCATTTACTTCAATTTATCCTGTAGCAGTTGGATACACTTTATTCTATTCATGTCATTTGGACTAGGCCTCTCAATATGAAGTTTTTGCACTATATTCTTCTCTCTTCTTTCCTCTTTCTTTTCTAAGAATCAATTCTCTTCGTTAGGGAGGCTTTTTCTTCTGCCCATTTTTCTTCTTTAGCTTTCATTTCTTGTTTAAAGTCTCGTAATTCGTTGAGCATTGCCTGCATTGAATTGTTTTGATTTGTCACTTCTGCAACACTTTTCGTCAGTTCTTCAATTTTACTCAAGATTGTTGACAATTATCAGTAGTTTCTGTTTTCATCGACGTCATTTAACCTTGAGTGTTCTTGTTACCGGATCTTGTCAACATATCTCTCAAGCGCGAATTTGCTGTCGTTGTTTTATTACCAGAACCTCCGCCACTAACCATGATTCACGAATTATTTACTATGTTGCACCAAAGCTCATAAATATATCATGCGATTTACACAAGTCGTAGCACCCAATGAACGAATAATAAATGATTAAAATTAATAGTCTATCTACTGAATTTCTTAATTAAGCTTGGGCCACCTTTTCTCAATAAATTGCGCTGTACACACGCAAAGTTACATGTAGTTATATCTACACTCTCCAGAATGCGCTGATTAGAAAAATACTTCGGGACCGAACTTGTTACTCATTAGTTTCTTCTGTTCTCCCTAGATGGCACTGTACTCCTTGATGCGAGTAGTGATTACTACGCTCCACAGATCGCGCTGTTCACAATTGCATGACATCGGTTTCTTGTCGGCCACACTCATTTAACATGGCATTCATAACTCAACTTTAACCGAACTGCAAAGTTACCAATGCATGCTTTCTATCTTATTGTTCCCCCGTCAGCATTCCCTACATGTGCACATGTGCCTCGCAGTACCTGATGACAACTTCTGCTGAACTTCTCGCTCTACGCTCTCTTTCACGCACCTACAACAGCTCATCGTGACCACTTCCTACAATGCACCTTCACTCAGCAGTCATCTTAGATCTCATCACTAAGGAACTTAAGCATAAAGTTTCAAATAGTTTTGTATCAAATGTTAAATATGACAAAGTCAAGATCAGTGCCAAAACACCAACTGACTTCCGTAATAGTGTTAAATACCTAATACAAACACAAAGGAGCTTTTATTCATTCAAAGATCCTTGAAACAAAAAACTGTCTGTGATTTTTAAGAATCTGCATCAATCAATAACAGTATCTGAAATAGCATTAGACTTAAAACAGCGGTACCCTTGAATTCTGAAAGTGACTAGGCTGCAAAAGGACGGCAACCCCATTCCCGTAGTGGCCCCCGAATTTAACGGAACCGAACCAATTGATATCATAGTATCAATACATCAAATATGTAACCATCGTGTAAAGACGTAAAAAACCGAAAGTCCCCTTGCAGTGCCAAAGATGTTTGGATTTCGAACACACCAAAAATAACTGTAATCATGTCATCAACTGCGCGTTCTGTGCGGGCAATCATTATTCAGTAAAGTGTCCCAAGAAGAAAGAAACTCCGACGTGAGCTCCCTGCAAAGGAACCCACAGGGTGAACATTAGAAACCAGAACTGTTTTTACTTTAAAGAGATAAGAGAGAGAAAAACCAATACCCTAGCCAATAATAATAGTATTGTATACAATCTTTAACTGATCAGTACTAAATGAACCTTAATCAACAATTCCCACCATTGCCTCAAACCAACGCAATCCCGAACTTCAGCCATACTTCAAACTTCCAAAATCATCCCAAAGCCGCCCAAATCTTCCGTAACACCTCCCAACCAAATTCTTAATCGTCAGACCATCACGCCAGCAACCCGATAATCAACACAATAATAAAGGCCATCACCTCATGCATTATAATTTTAATCAATTCTTTAATACCATCAATAATCAGCACCATACAAACCTCCGTAATCCCGTATATAGCTAATAACAATGGCAGATAAACCCAACAATAATTTAATATGCTTAAATTGGAACTCCAATGGCAACAACAAAAAGTTAGAATTAGTTCACTTTCTACACCACTACGATGTTGACATTGTATTCATATTTGAAACGCACCTCAATCAAAAAAATAAACTATTTTATTTATTTATTTATTTTACGTAAAAAAAACAGTTAAAAACTGCGTATGACGTATTCTTCCAAAATTAAACACTTTACTGATCTGATAGATTCGAAACGAAAGGTGGATGCAGTAAAATCATGCTATTATCACTACCAAACTAATCTTCCCGACTCCCTCAGCATTTAAGCCATCGCAACTAACATAAACAATCAATTATGGAAAATAATACCAGTATACAAGCCACCAAGCACTAAAATTCAAAACGCAAACGTACAAAATTTCTTCCAGCCCACGGAAAATGTCTTATTGCTAGGTGACCTCAACACGAAACATACAAGCTGCGGATGCCAAACCAATAATCACGGCGGCAAAATCTTAGCCAATATAATTAAACAATCTAATTTAATTTTTTTCTCTCCTCCTGAAACAACATATTATCAATTCGACCGTCTGCGCAAACCTGACATCCTTGATTTAGCCATAATCAACACAAAAATAATATTCCACATCTCAAAAATGTTTGAATTAGACACAGATCACATTCTGGTATTCATGACTACCCAACAACTAACCCCTCAACACGCCCTTGCCCTAAAATAAATATTAAAAAACCAAATAACAAAATATTAAAAAATCTCAACCCACCATATTACCAAACGCTAACAATACCACATACAGCAAATTACCTCAATTTATTCAAAATGCAATAATCACAAAAAATAATACCAGAAGACTGTGGATTCAACTTAAACTATTGAACTGAAGAAGGAATTAAATTTAATCAAAATTGCCAAAAAGCATACAAAAAATCACAAGAATCAACAATTTCATAATTCTACAAAATTCACGAAACACCCACAACAACTCACTCTGTCAATTCACCAAGAAAATAACAATCCCTCCCCCAAAAAAGAAAAACGCAATCCCTCACTTTGTCAAGAATAAGATACACGAAAGGTAAAACTTATTCATATCATATCATAAATATATATCCTTGCATATCATATCATTAAGCTGAAGAAATTGCTCACTATTTTGCATTGACATTCACCTTACATAATACACAATTTTATCTCGAGCACTACACCATAATAAAAATAGACAGAGAACGCATTCATGAACGTCACCCCAAAACCCAATACAAATCTCAGACCGAAATCAATAAAATCATAAAATACCTTCCAACTAAAATACAGCCAGGTTTTTATTTTTATTATATTTTATTGATACATCGAAAAAGATGATTTTAAATTATTTTCCACACTCTCTTTTTTTCACATTTAAATGTTTCAAAAATTGTATTGTTTTGTTTTGTCTTTCTAAAATTATTCCAGTTAATCGATTGTTACTTTTCAACATATTAACAATAAAATGTTAATTGGTTAATTACCATAGTTAATAAACCATTAAATACCAGGTTAATTGGTTAATTACATAGATTAATTACCACCATGCTAGTAGATTAATTGAAATAGTATTTCCTTTCGATTATAATTAATCAATAACAATTAATTGAATGAGTTTTGCGATCACAACGCGCGGCGACTTTACATCCCGTAGTTGCGCCGAGCCTGCCGATACCGGCCGATACCGGCCGATACTGGCCGATACTGGCGAGAACTACCGAGAATGAACGAATCCGACAGTACCGATTCTTTTTTTTAATTTATTTATTTATTGTCGCATCAACTACATGGTCATTAGCGACAGGTATAAGGTTACAATTGTTTACATTGTATTACAAGGATATACAGTCTGGTGTATATAAGTTTAGATTCCCGAAAATTCAATTAGGATACAACACAAAACTATACAATTGAAAATATACCACAAAAAATGCAATACAAAATACATAAATGCAATAGTAATTACAGAAGGTGCAGTGAAAAAGTGTTTTTATTCTCTCTTATGTTATTGATTTCTTTTTGTATCATTGTACTTCCCGTACTGGACATTTCCTGGGTTGGAATTCCTTGGAATTTGGTGCATTTGATACTTTTAATACACATTCTCTTATTTGGACTCTTAGCATACTTATTTGGTAAATGGACTTGTTCACTCAGCAGATAATGCATTGAATCGCCAGGATATAATACATATTATATTGAACAGTTTACAAACTTCAATATGTACATATATTTGAATATTGTTAAGTGCATTGTGCGCTAAATACGTATACATAAGTGCACACCCATACTTGCATATACATTGATTGCTCCTTGTTGTGTACACTATTCAATTGATATTTCGTAAAAAAGTTTGGTATGTTTGCAGAACTCTATAATTCTTTTTGGTATGTAGGGGAGTCAAGGATAGAATCGAAATTCGTTCCTTGCAATTTTTTCTGTCTTTGTTGTGAGAATTGAGGGCATTCGACAATTTGGTGTTGTATGGTGTTTGGGATGCTGCAGATAGAGCAACTGGGAGGAGTATTCTTGGTTAACAGGTGCAGGTGGCTTAGTTTACAGTGGACTGTTCTTATTCTTGATATGATGACTTGCTCCCTCTTACTTAATTTGTTGTTGAGTTTAAGGTTGTTGACATGCTATATTTTCTTGTGAAGGATACTGGCTTTTTGATCTCTCCATATTTTGTCCCATTTTGCAAGAGATATTTTGTTAATATATGTCCTTAAATCGTCAGTTGTGTTGGATATGGTCAATACACTGTTTGAATATCCAGCTGCCCTATCATTGTCGAGGGATGTACTGTTGTCATCTCCAATTGTTTCTTCTGTTTAGATCATTTCTATTGTGATGGATTTCCCTGCTTTGGTGCGGTTGTAGTATAGTTTTGTATGTTAATGGCTATTTCTGATTTGAGATTTCTTCTAGATATATTGTGTATGGTACCGGGAGATTTTATGTAAATTATAAATCTGCTGTCGTTTATTTGGTTAACCAGTTTAAATTCAAATACCAGTGAGCACATATCTGCAGTGGTCTTGCTGCAGAAAGAGTGAAGTTGATGTTTAATTTCGGTTTCCTGCGTAGAGCTAACTGAAAAGGTTTCGTTTTCATTTTTTATTCCGTAGGCATATATTCGGAGAGGGTTGCAACTTCCACTGGCGGATTCAGCAGGTTGTAGATCCCGGGTTTTTGTTGTGAGGTTTCGATCCTCGACAGAAGATGAAGCCAATTTGGTTAGTATTTCTGGTATTGTCCACGGAGGAATATTTTGTATTATTTTCTGTTGCTGTTATCTGGAAACCGAATTTTTGCATAAGTGTTGCAGGGGAATTTTTGCATGCAGGGGAATGTATCTCGACTCCTCTTTGTAATCAGCTTGAATCACTGGATGAATATCGTGAAAATTGCATATATTACATGCAATATTGCGCGAAAAGTTTTAGTTTTAAAGAAACTTTATGACATTCAAAGCACATATACTCATAAATACAATAATGTAAACAAATTCCCGCTAATGTAAATATTAACTACGTGAGAGAGAAGTCAAAAATCCTTTTTTTAATTTTTGTAAAAAACAAGATAGAGCAATAAGGCTTTTATGTCATCTTATAGAGTGCATTTAGCACTATCCCAACAAAAGTTTTAAAGAAATAATTTGTAGCCGTGGGTGAGAAAATATTGTTTTTCAATGTTGTTGTGTGTTTTTCAATATTGGGCGAAAACTACTAAACGTTTCAAAAACCGTACATGACCTTATTAAAAGAACTAATTATAAACAATAAGTTTTATTTGAAGAAAAAATCTCTATCTTCAATTTTGTAATTGTTGGAAGTTCTTCGAAAACTCAACTTTTTTCTGTTAAAGTGAGCTCAAATTTTCATACTTTCAGAAACGCTCAATCGCCATTTCCTCAAAAATGATTCCAAATTTTTTCTTCAAACTTTTCCTACGGGTAGTGCTAATTGCACTGTTTAAAATTACATAAAGTTTGTTTTGGGGTATTTTTTTCTTTTTGATTTTTTTTTCAAAAATTACACAAATGTATTTTTTGGAAATATCTCTCAGGACGTTAATATGCACATTTCCAGCAAATTTGTAAACACTATTGTATTGGTGAGTTAAAGTGCCTCAAATGACTTTATATGAAACACTCGAAAATTTTCTATGAAAAACAGCTTCAAATTTCGCATTTACAGTAACGCTTCCACGCCATTTTCTTAATAATGGCTCAAACATTTTCAATGAAAATTACTATATGTGACGATATTTTACTCTTCTTTAATATTGTTAAAGTAATATTTCTGTTATACTATTTGGAAACCGAAAAATTTGGAAAATGTCAAAAAATGTACTTTGTGATAGATGGCAGCTGGCAAGAGGGTGTAGCAAGACCGTAAATTCAGTCCACGCCCAGAAAATTAGAAAACTTTACTACAAGAAAGTCTGTGCCATTTTGTAGAACCAGCAGTTTATTTTGAGTGCTTGTGTTATTAGTATAAAAATGCATCTGTTATAGGATCTGCCTCATTTCCAATATTCTTTCAAAGAGTCGCGAGAGTTTCCTTTATATTTCAAGGGAGATAGGATTGCTCTTCGGTTTTAGTATGAATTTGCGATAAAATATTTTATTACAACCGATACTCTACCCAGAAACCTTTAACATGTTTGCGCTCATGAAGTTATTATCATTGTATATAATGCAGTATTGTATTATAAGGTAGCATCTGACGGATAATAACAATAGCAAAAACAAATTATCAGTAATTAATTTGCACAATTTAAGCTAGTTCATGTACGTATTGGCCGCGAAACCATCGTCAATCAAATAAAAAAATCCGCCCATTTGAAGAAGCCTCATGACGCATTTTGTACGCCATAAAAACTGTGTCGTGTGTTGCTTCGATTTTCGTGCGTAGTAGCCCAAACCCGTGGATTGTAGGCCTAGGTCACGCGGGCGCGAATGAAATGCTGGCGCAGGGTGAAAGGTCAAAGTAGTGGCTGGCATTGATCCAGGGAAATGACCCGGATATTGTATTTGTAAGAATTGTTTGAGAAACTTATTAAGACATTTCTAGGAATGAATATCTTCCAGAACTATGTGAAAAGTTTATTGGTAGTTTGAATGTTCCTATGTATGAGTAGTTATATAAAATATATTTATAATCGAATGTATACACCTTGCTCTATCGAGGTTTTACTGTTTTCAACGTATCTTTTGTATTGATTGATACTTCTAAATTCCGTAGAAAAGGAGACATGTCTTCAAGCTCTAACCTTTCTTTGGCATGCAGTCTCCGAATTGGTGTCTCTGATTTGTACTTTGTGAAGGATGCTGCATCTGATGATGATTATAGGTAGATAATAATATATTGATATTTTGTGTAGAATGCTATCGCCTGAGAACAGCATTCATGTTTTCTGGGTCTAGATATGCTGTGATAAAAAGCATTAAGTAGAGTCGCGTTAAAAAACAATTTTATTACAATACATACTCATGACTAGATATCGGATATTTAGGGAAATGCCTATTTTATTCTAGGGAACGTATTCTAGGGAACTAAGGCATATAATATATGTGCACGGATCATGACAAATTATGACATATGACGAAGTTTTATAATGCTTAGTTGGCTTATTTTATCGTAAATGCCTTTTCTTGCATAAATAACTTTTTAAGGCTTTTGGCCTTTTTATTTATTTTTATACACAATGCTAAGGTATCGGAAAATCGGCAATGGTCCAACGTTACGCAATCTTCAATTCACGCCATTCCACCATTACGAAATCTTCAATTCACGCCTTGGAATTTTAAATTACGAGAGAATTCCTGAAAGTATACCAACTGATTTTTCTCCATTTCCCTATTTCATAAATACCACCCATGATCTGAGAACATGGTCGATTACATGGTCGATACACCGAACATGGTCGATACACCGAAGGCACCGAAATTTTAAGTAGAAATAATTATAAATTCCCAGACGTTTTCAGTGTTGCTAGTGTTAGACGTCTAAAATACATACCAGTCACATCGTTCAGGTATCTTTCTAGGCATTCAAACTGATTTTGTCTCCCAGGCGTCGCAAATTTGAAATTGTGTTCCTTGAAAAGCTACAGTGTAATATGCAAATATTACTGGTTTATACAAACTATTCAGAATAAACTGTAGAAGAGTTTTAAATATGTGAATCTAGTTTTACATTAAAATGTACGAAATTGTTTTGTGCATTTAAGTTTACAAAATAATAGACAAAAATTAAAATTTTTCATTTTATCGTTCTCACACTGCTTTCTCCACAAAACAGTATCGATGGCGCGAAGGCCACCTTCCCTCAACAGGGACTGCTGCAAAGGCTGCCCGTTTACTTGAAAACCTCATGCCAGAAAATCTAATTATATACTCAAATTACTATCAAAATAATAACATACGATATATCATTTTATTCATATTTTCAAGATCTGTCCATTGCTGGAAAAATTTTTCATTTAAAAAATCAAAGATGATTAAATTTCTCGAAAACTAAAAATAATATAGACAATTTCTCTATGGCATGTTACTTGCCCCATGATTCCGTAGTGTTCAGCAAAAACTGCATTTCGATATCCTGAACCGTTTAGAAGTTATGGGGGTGGTCCACAGTTGGTGGAACATCCGGTGTGTGTGTGTGTGTGTGTATACACATACACACACACACACACACTAATGAGCGGTACTCATTTTCACTATCTCTCTCCCCAGTGTATTATCCTATTATGTGTTTATATGTTTCCTGTGGTGTCAACGTGTGCCCATGCCCATTATTCCTTCCTATTGCTCAGGCCCATATATAAATATCCCGTCCCTGTGGTCGAGATCGCTAAGGCGGTAGTGTCGTAGTGATCTCGGACCGAAGAGTCTCTCGGGTTGGAGTCCCGCCTCGGGCATGGTTGTATTTGTATTCGTCCTTTCACCTCTTATCATCACCAGTTCGTTTCATCTTCATAGTTACCATACCGTTAACACCAATAGTGCTCGCTAATGAACTAGATGTTGATGCGACCTTAAATAACAGAAAAAAGTGTTATTTATTTTGTGACGCAAATACAATTCCACATAGGTGATATGATACACTTCTGTATTTTTCATCATAATTGTAATCTTCAAAATCCCCTGTACCATTAAACCCTTCAATATCGACAACTTTATCATCTACATTGAGACATTGATAAAATTGTACAGCATAACAATGAATCAAATGTAACATAGATATAGTCTTCACGTTTTGCTCTTGATATGACTTTCCCTTCAGACCACAGCTTCAAAGAGCCCATTTAAAAAATAAGGTAGAAGGCTTTGCCCATTGTTTCCTTTGGATGTTCACAGTGGCAAGGGCATCATTATACTCAGTTTTTTTTGTGAATCCTGCCCTTTCAGTACTGTTTCGTGAATTTAGATCCAATTAATTTTGTTTCCTGTGGTGTCAACCTTACCGTTGAGAACACGCTTCTCCATTTTAGAGCATCCAACAGTATCACATATCTCCAATAGAGTAACAACAATGGAATTTATTCTACAGATTCTCATAACATTAGTGAGTCAGATAGGTACATATGTTGCTGCATTTTCAAACCCTGCTTAAGATCGTTTAAATCGACATCATTAGGCAAAATGTATGCCCTGGAATCAGAAATCTCAGAGGCACTGGGGACAAGTTGAATGATTTTCCATAATGCCTTTCATCCTCAGAGTTAGATGCTACGGTTTTGGCCAACGCATGAATCTACCCAGAGAACTAGATCACAGATGTTTTCATTTCCGTTATTCTCAATGTACTTCTTGAGCCACGAACCTACTTCTTGTGCACATCGACCGGTGGTGCCAAGAAAAATCAAACAGTTGCATTGGTGTCAACGTTGCAAACAAAGGTGGGGTTTGGATTACTTTTGCTAAACCGGGAATAAGAAATTAAGAAATGACTCTTGGTTTAACTGCTGCTAAGTACAGCACAACAGGAAAGTCTCTCCGCAGTGGCATCTTGCTGGCGAGAGTGCTAGCAACAGAAATTATATTAATTGCAAGAGCTGCACGTAAAAAATAAATTGCTTACTCACCACAAACATGACAGATGCTGGAACTGTTGTCCCCTTCACTTTTTTCCCAATGATCTGGTTGCTATCCAACATAAATGCAATTTTTAATATGAGGCCTTGACGCGGCTCAATGCGGAGACACTTTCCTAGCGCACTATAGCAGTACATTGGGGCTGTTGCCTGGATAGTTTTTCCTAAACGAGAAGAGACTTGTCTGGATGCAAAGAATAAGTCAATATTTCAGTTTTGGGGCTTGGATCACTATTGCTTATTGTTATCCAATTGTGTGTGGAATGTAAGATATAGCGCAAAAGAAGAAGAAGAAGAAGAAGAAGAAGAAGAAGAAGAAGAAGAAGCATTAGTAGTCTTACAAAGAGAAAAGAACATTGATATGTTTTTGGTCTCGGAAACAAATCAGAAACAACGGATTTTGACACAGTCTTAGACGAAATTATTCACTAGATATAAGAACAAGAATTATCTACTATGTAGCTGTCAGGAACCCTTGAAACTGTTTCTGCTGTACAAAAATTGCCTTCTTGTGACTGTATTACAAAAGTTTCTCGATACAACGTAAATAGTACGCTAGAAAGTAAGAGTATAAGTGTTCATTTCACGAACTTTTTTGTAATATTTCTTTATATAAACTTCTATAAATGAACTTAAATTTCTTTATATGATACTATTTGAACTATTTTTATTGTTGAATTGAAAGATGGTTCAGAAAGAAAATGATTCCTGTGGCGAAAATTGTGTTCTTTACATGTTCATGGAGTGTTCGCGAAGTCTTACGAGTAACTCTGAATGAATCTTACGCGTTTAGGCGTCCGTGGTGTTGTGTAGACAGCCAGGAAACCCTCATGCCGAAACCGTTGTGTTGATGAACAATAGTTTTGGGAGTTTCGAGTGGTTCTCATTCTTCCCTCGTTTGATTCCGTCATGAGCTGTATTTCCTTACAACTTATTTCTGTGTTCCCATTTGCAATATTTTAAAATAGGAATGTAAAATAGCATATTGCTTCGGTGTCCGTTCCAGGTTCGTTTCTTTTAATTTTTGTTACGCCTTCGCAATGACGCAACGCGTCTCATAACCCGCATTCTGCGTTGAGCCTTTATTACTGGGAGGAATCCTCCATTACTTTTTATAGTCAGTAAGTTTTTAGTCCGTAAGTCGTCAAGAGGACCGCACGGTAGCATCTCCGCGTACGCGCCTCTCTCTTGAGCGCTCCTGCGTCACTACCCAGCGGCCAGAATTTGGAAGGCGCTAGGATGGGGGTAGGGTTTAGGACACTTCACAGAGTTTGGACTAGCCCTTGTGAAGCAGCTGAACTCGTCTTGTTAAAACAAATTTCACATGAGATTGCCCGGGAAACCAACCCTGACCTTCTTGATGAAAGGCGAGCGACTTCGCTCTTGCGCCACGGGACAGCCATATCAAGCTGACTTTCCTTTTGCTCCTACTCCATATCAAAATTTCAGCATGTTTTTGTTTTGTGCATTACGTGCTCAAATTTTGTAACAATTCTGAGTATTCATTCCGCGGATGTGCGGTTTATTTATGGGTTTTTAATATTTCATTCAATATAATGGACGTACAGAAGACCTCTGCGTACTGAGAAAACATCTCTCTGCTGCGGTGAAAACTGAACGTAGCGAGCGCTCAAAGTAAGATCGGGAGTAACAGGGAAGAGGAAGAGAAAAAAAATTGACACTTTTTCTTTATTTTATGGAAATTTTAGCTTGCATAAGAACTTTATCATACATCTAGATAATGGTAAATAATTTGCAAGGGATTTATGATATTTTGTTTTCTTGGACTATGTTTCTGATACCTGGAGTACTTTCTGGAGAGCTTGTCTAACATAAAAAAATTACTAAGTGATATGAGTGATTGACATAAACGATGTCGTGGATGGAAATTCTGGCGAGTATTTTTTTCTATAACATTATCGATACATTTCTATATCTTTATCTTTTTTGAAATGTACTTGTTTAAGGTCGCTTCTCAACTGCTCGGTCATATAGCGCCCCAGTAACTTTTAACTTTGGGGTGACGGTGGGGTAACATCTCCTAACAACATACACGATGGGAACATATTTTCATGCAATACTTATATTTATGATATTTACAATTATAATTCACGTCGTAGAAATCACGTTCATCAAATGTCAGTATCATCAGCTCACTACAAGAAATCCACTCACAATACGTGTACGTTACTTTACAACGCATTGCCAAATGACATTAAACAATTAAGGTCGGTATACAAATTTAAGTCAAAGTAAAATACTTTCTGCTGCATAACTGTTTCTATACAATTAGAGACTATACTGATCATCAAAAAAATAATTTATTATTATTATTATTATTATTATTATTATTATTATTATTATTATTATTGTTGTTGTTGTTTTTGTTGTTGTTGTTTTTACTGTCATGCATCTTACAACTATCGTTAAAATGTTGGGCTGGGATTCTGGTACTCAAGAAAACGTGCGCAGATAATCTTCTCCCTTGTAGGTTATACACAGTTTTTACTGTTTTTTGACCAAATAAATAAAATAAAATAAAATAAAACAACAAACAAACATCCATGCCCGGGCCGGGATTCGAACCCACGTCCTGGAGCCATGGATTGCTGTTTTGTTAGCAAGATTAAAAAAAACAAATCTGTAGTTCACATATCGATGCATATAGGTGTTCGATAACTGGGGAGCGAAAATGTAAATTTTCAAATGTTCCTAACCTTGCTTTGTTGGTACTTTTATTCATGATTCAAATAGTATAGTAAGGGAGGAGATTGACGCTCACGTAAACGTGCACAAATTATACTTCGCGTACAGTATACGTCGAATACAGTCTTTACAGTCGTTTGGCGCGAAAAAAGGTCTTCTGGATATTCTGAATCCACAGAGCAACAAGCGAGCGCCTTGAGCCGAGGGGCCGAACGCCCATTGCCACTGCAGCATTGTTGATCGATATGTCCTTGAGTTGGAGACCCAACTGTGGCTTATTGTGGAGAATAGTTACAAAGCTGTGTCGAATACAGTCACTGTCTGGAGAAGAATTCTAGCGGACAGCTACTCAGATGGGAAATTATTCATGGTTTTTCGATCAATACCAGGCGAATGTTGGATGAGTATTCTAACAAACGGTCACGCGCTATATTTTCTTCCTCATCCTTACATCTTCTGCCACTAACAAACACTAAAATTTACTTGCACTACACTATCGGGAGATAAGTCAGTTGCTTAGAGATTGTCTCAGTTGGGTCGGTGCCCTTCTGAGGAGAAACTAAGAGGGGGAAACTCCGCTAGCCGAAGTTTACGTGCTGTCAGATCTTACATTGCAGCAGGGGAGAGAAATACTGCCATCTTCCCGGATACTCTACATACACTATTCAATATGCACTTCACTTCCTGTAATAATGACTTGGGAACGGATTTCCATGTAATTACATGTTTTTACAGGAACTAGATACCTGCATTTAATATTTTTTTGAGTTTACGAGGCATTCTGAATGAATTAGAACTACTTTTATTTCACATATTTTAACATATTTCACCTTTCACTCTTATATTTCGTTACGTTTTAATTTATTTATACGTCGAAATAGAACATTTCAGATACGCGTTTACAATATATGTTGCAGAATAAACTTTCTTACAAATCAAATGAAATGCTGCTGCGCTCCTATGACCCTTATGTTCGCCATGATCCTTCGTCCTCCCCCCATATCTTCGCCGTGATTTGTCAATCTACCCCCCCCCCCTGCTTGTTCCGTACTCGGAGTCAAAGATGATTTTGGGATGAGCGGAGTTTCGTGAACAAAAGTAATTTCAACCACGTGCTTGGTCATTTTTCAAATAGTATATTCGTAATCGATAGAAAACTAACAAATATATTTTACGAAAAAGGCGTTGTTCGATGGGGTATATTCCCTTTAACTCCCTACCCCGGGATCCATCACTGGCTACACTGTACTACTATTCACTTGAACACCGGCGTAAACATTGTAATATATACTATGAATGTATTTTAATTTTCTAATAAAATTCTTATCTGTAGTGAAGTGTAGTGTACAATTACTTCTCTAGAGGTGGACCTTACTTTCAGCCAAACCGAATCCTTGTAACTGATCTGCCACGTTCTGTGCTCGGAAAATGTTCGTATAGAACAATTTTAATCACAATAATGAATTTTTATTTTACATATTTTCAATTTTTTCTTACGTGCTTTCGAAAAAAATAAGTATATAAATATGAACATAGTTTGTATTTTTATTACAATAAATTTCGTTCCTTAATAATGACCTAAGTAATTCGCACTCCTGAAAACATATATTTTTCTTCTTCAGGCTCTCCCTCACCCTCTCCCCTCTCCCTGTCTCTCTCTCTCCTCCCTTTGTCCCTCTCCTCCGCCTTTCTCTTCTTATCCTCCATCGCTCTCTTTCTTCCCTCTCTCACTCTCATCCCGCCCTTCCCCTTCTTCCGCCTCTCCTATCCTCCCTCTTTCCCTTCGTCAAAGCGGGTGTCGGGTGTCGACACATTCATTCGCTCTGTGCTTTAAAAACTCCCTTCAGAGCAACAGTGAAGTGGAATACGTATTCTCGGAAGTCGCACTTCCAACTAACCTCGGCCGTCGCAGAAATGGCTCTGCGCAGCTGTGTGTTTGCGCAGCCTGTGTACCCTAGGGCAGGTGTGTGGCGTGCATTAGGTGCACGCACACGCCCGTCGGCAAGCGTTCGTATCCGGCTGCCGTGTGAACATACTCTCGCCGCGCAAACGGCAGGGCCCGTGCGCCTGTGTTTGTCGCCAAAGCCGTGACGAAATTTGCGCTTCCTCCCGTCAGCGCGACTGCTTCGGCAGGCAGCCTATTGATTTCGCCGGAGCCGTGCACTATTCATGAAGATGGGTATGAATTCATAAAGCCTGAGATCTCCATGTTTGCTTGTGGAGAAATTTGTATGGTTATGCGATGGGCGTTCGATGAACCGACATTACACTACCCCAGTTTTACTAGCGAGAAAGTTCTGAGTATACTTAACTTCACAGAGTTTTGATGATCGATTTTCAAGTAATTTGATGTATTTAAATGTAGGGAGTTATGTATTATTTTATGCGACTGTTTGTATTATATTTGTGAAACATAAGTGATGTAACTGCATTACCTACGAAATAATAGTCCTGCGTTACTTTTCCTGATGCACACCGTGTAATTTACAATGATTATTTATCTTATGCAATTTTCTGACAGACTAATTTTTTAAGCATGTTGACATGTGGACAAGGTAAATATTACCGACGTGAGAGACAAGTCAAAAAATTACATATTTTTAATTTTTGTAAAAACAAAAGAATAGAGCAATATGTTGTTTATGTCAGCAGATAGGATTGCTTGGACATTAACCCTACCAAATATTTAAAGAAAAAAATATGGGGCCGTTTGTGAGGAAATCATGTTTTTGTAATTTTTTAAAATTGCAAATATTGCACCCTCTATTGCACAAAAACTCCTAAAATTTTCAAAAAAGTCTGCATGACCTTAATGAAAGAACTATTTATGAGTAACAAATTTAATTTGCAGGAAAACTCTGTGTCAAATTTTATGGTTGTAGGAAGACCCCCAAAAAATTCAAATTTTTGAAATTTTCAAAAATTTAGACTTAACCGTGAAAATGGAACTTACGCAACATTTATAAGTGTATTTTACTCTATTCTTACAAGAAATTTAAAGAAAATATTTAGAGCCGTTTTGAGAAAATTTTGAAAATGTCCGGGGGGCTTCATATAAAGTACCCCAAATTTTAAAGAATGTTTTTCAAAATTTCACGCTTCAACTACAGCCAGATGGAAAGGGGTTTCTTTAATTTGGAAAAGATCGTACGTGTAGTTTTGGCGCTAGATGTGTTCACATACGACAGACTGACCGACAGACGTACAGTCTGACGGACGGACAGTCTGTCGGACGGACAGACGTTTTGAAAAAACGACTTTTTCAGAATCAGGGGACCCAAAAACGTGTATTTCCGTTGAAACCTCGAAATCGATTTTCCGCAGCATTACATAACTATTTATACTTCGTATATTGCTCCCATATATATGTTTGTATACGAGAAGGTAAAAAGAAACGTTTTTAGAGCAAGTAAAACGTC
Organism: Teleogryllus oceanicus; assembly: GCA_964035755.1. Lineage (NCBI taxonomy): Eukaryota > Metazoa > Arthropoda > Insecta > Orthoptera > Gryllidae > Teleogryllus > Teleogryllus oceanicus. The sequence continues at coordinate 282,545,828 of CAXIVR010000001.1, forward strand.
AACACTATCCGATATGAAACCTGAATAAATCTTTGATTTGACTTGACTGAGTTAACTTCGGAAAACAAGTGATTACTTAATTATCGGGGCCCTCTTTACTAATGATAAATTCAGAATTGATAATAGGAAAACTGAATATGAAATATTCTGAAATTTAGTCATAAATGAAGCAAAAATGTGGTTCGTTGTCAATAAAGTAAATGTCAGCGAAGTAAAGAGAGAGAAGGGAGGAAGTAGACGACAGTCCACATCGCTCGGATTCAGGTGTCATGTGTTTTCTGTCATTAGAATTTAGTGTACAAGCTCATGAAAAATAATCAATGTTTTTCTGTAATGAAAAATTTCTAATTCGATAAAATTTTGACATAGAAAATAATGCAAAAATTAATTGAACTGTTTTTTTTTATATTTGTATGAATAAGTTTATTTCGCATATATTTTTAAGTGTTATGTATACATATGACAAAACGAATAACTGTATTACGCGTAGAAAGACCGACTGTCGTACATTATTTTGCATCAACAGTCTATACGCTTTGTTTTGGCGCTTAGCTTCTTGATACATAACAAAATACTAAACCATTACCAGTCATACTAAAACGCATCAACTAGGAAAGCGCCCTCTCGCTTGAGCTTTACGGCGTCAAGTCAGAAATAATTAAATTACAGTTTTTAGAGCTGAAAATGTAAAAAATCTTTGAACGCGATTATCTAAAAACTTGTTTAATGTCCCATAACACTCTCCAATAGTTCGTGTACAATGAACAACAAAAATGTACCTGAGTGATTTTTGTTCCGTGTTACAAGGGGTAATATACTCTAAGGTAAAATTGACAAAAATCAACCTACTTAAAATATTTATTTTTAAAACAAAATTGACATGTTTTCACATTTCATCAAAAAACCTTTTTTTGCGAAGGTGGCCTCCAAAGAATACAGCAATGTTTTACCAGAAAATATGTACTTTTCTGTTGCGACATATACATATTGCCATCATAGTGTTGAATAAAAAATGAAAAAACAACAACAAACAAACAAGAACACTCACAGGAGAATATTCAGCATTGTATGACTTGGGGTCGGCATCGTAACTATGGGTTCGCTTCGGGGAACTTGCAAGTGTTACGACGGCAACTGATAATTTTTTTGGAAACGTATGATATTTTTAATTCTAGTGTGGATATTTGCAGAATGTGTAAAATAATTTTCTTAATTACAAACAATTGTACAAATTATTACACATGTTCCAATACTCTGCATACCCTTTGTCAATAACTGTATAATTCATCAATATATAGATAAATATAAAGGTAAAAATAAACTTCACTCTTCCACAATTACATAAAAACTCCATTCATGTTGGAAAATGTCCAGGAAAGAAATTCAAGTCAAAATTAACACGGTCAGATGATAAAAAATTGAAGCTCTCATGACCCAAAAAGAACACTGGATTAGGGGGAAATTGTTTGCGGAAAGAAAGCATGTTCGTTGATAGACATAAAGCCTACGCGTCTGTGAGAAGAGCGGCTTAACGCGAAGCAATTTTTTAATAATCCCTCACGCCGTACAGGAGATCCTACGATAACAAACGCCTGAAATTACTTTTTTTTATATCACTAGAGGTGTCCCTCCGAAATATGCCTACAAATGCGAATATGCCGTTCGAATGTTTTGATAGCCCTACAAGAACGCATGTCGGTGTAATTCAATTAATTACTCGTCTCGTTAATAGGACGATGTTCGAAGTAGTACTCGTAATCGTGAAACCCCCAACCGTGAAACAGTTCTGTGCTCTATTTTACTGCACCTTTACGACTGAACATTTCCGAGAGTGAACAGAATAAGGAATATGGCTGACATTACAAGCGATACGATCTCGAAACGGCGCAGCGATCTAGTGACGTCGAAAGCTCCGTGAAGCGAATGTGCCGCCGTTGGAGAGGAGGGAGCTCCGAACATATCGCAGAACCATGGGCTGCTTCCGTGTTAATCATGTGTGGATGGCGTCGCGGTATTGAAATTTCAGGGTAAGCATCATTGCGGAAAGTTTAATATTTATTTTTAAATGTGAGAACTCTCTTTTAACTGGATTTGTCGGTACCCGACTACTGGCCTTGCAGAACAAAATATTGTAAGATTATGTCACGTGTGGTTCCAGGCAGTTTTTAAAAAGTAAACGAAAAAGTGAAAACAGTTAAATAAAAGGAAGAGGTAAATTAACCGAAAAATGTCATTTCAGTATTAAACGATCCAGAAAATTGAAATTGCTGCTTAAAAATATTGGTTGCGTATGGGATATTAAACTTCGTATTTTCATACTATAATATACTGTTTAGGGGTCTAAAGTAGACCCTTAAAGGAGAAAATAGGCGTTGTAATTTCTTAAATAGTTTAAATTAAGATGAAAATGACTTTTCGGTTTTAATTTATTTTATTTGGGTATAGAGGTAGATTAGAATGAAATATTTAAAAAAACTAAGATGCAAATTGTTGTTGAACATTATTATAACAAATAGAGAAACATAAAAGCACAGTGATATACACCTCCAAAACTTCTGGAATAAAATGTGTCTCACAATATGTAACCATAATCTTCTCTGAATTGAGGGGCCGCATGTGTGTCTTTTAGCACTGCAAAAGATTTGAGTAACATAAAATGATATTTTTACTGCCTCGTTCCTGTTTGGAGCATACCTTAATTTAAAAAAACAAAAAAAACAAACAATTGACAGTAATTGTGTCGAGGTTTAGAATCTTTGATGCAAAACGAACCCACGATAATCCTTTAAGATGAAAATTGGTCAAATATTTAATCAAATTTTACGACACGTCATTTTATTGAGTTCCCATTTTTAGTATCTATCACTAAAATAGACACTTTATGTTCTATAAATATGGTTCCCGCAATAACGAAAAATCATGGAATGGAATGGAATCGAATGAAATGTCATGAATCCGTTTACGTCAAAGAATAAAATAGACATTTGCCCAAAAATTCCATGTCTAATTCTTACAAAGCCTGACACAGCAATAATTCAAATGAGTTTATGTATAATTAAAAAAACATAGTACTCCAAAAATAAATAGTTTTTGTGCATGTGTTGGTGTCACTGATCCGTTTCTGGAGTCCGCATAGATTTCAAAGCACGCACTCGGACCGTGGGACGTGGTGTACACATGACGAACAGCAGGCACGTAGATCGCAGCAGCGGCAGCAACGATCACAACTCGGCCAAACAGAGGTATTTGCTGGCAAAGTGGGATAAATCGCTCACGCTCTTTCAACCCAGTAGCTCACGCGCAAAACTATTTGGTTTCGTTTGTTCCTCCATCGACATTTGGTGTTGGTTTACCTAGTTATGCATTTGCGTTGGGATTGGACGAACAGACAGCCGCCGGTCGGATGAAAAGTTTCAAAATATCTGCTGTGTATTTTCGCGCCCTGTTGCTGCGTTCGGTGGCGTGATGTGGCTGTTGTGGTTTCAACTGGGACCGCAACATTCAGTTGGTTTGTGTTTTACGGACAGGAAACATGTCTGACATCTGCGTCATAATATGGCTGTCAGTTGCCACTCTGCATAATTTCGTGAAAGCATGCAATCAAGAATGTGTATTTAGGTACCAAAAACCTCAAAATATTTCAAATACATTGCGTAATTATCTATTTTTTATGTTTAATCCTCCAGGAGGAAGGCCCTAGAATGGCGTCTGAAACGTTGGTAACTGTGCCTAGGACGCGGCATCTACCGGAGAGCTAAATAATAACTGACTCCGGCAGCGGAAGCTTACGCTCTCACATCTGTAGATGTTTCAGACTAGAGAAAATATTGTCTTTTCCCTTACCTAAGTATTTATTCTTGCATACGTATAAATAAGTATACACAATCCAGACCCTGCGAAAACTCTGTCCTTTGAAAATAATAATTTAATGAAAACCGAATATTGATTTAATGTAGCACTCAACTGCGAACACCCATCCCCCGAAATGTGATTTACAGAATTAGAGACCCGGTACTGTGCGAGGGAATCCATTCCAATATTGCAGAGCATTGAAATAAAAATTCACAGAATAGTACATTATGAAATGATGTAATGATGGGTATTAATACACGAGTGTGATATTACGATACGAGCAAGGAACGAATGAGTATCGTAAACTTCACGTGAGTGTATTAATACTCATTACATCGAGTTTCATACGGTACTTTTTCTACTTTTGTAAGTTAAATTTTTACATTGAATCGTTTCGTGCAGGATTCAGCCAAGGCCACCTAGCGGACAGCTACCCTCGCATACTGCTGCAGGTGGTTACCAGTCCGCCTGGGAGTACTGTGCTAGTCAAATCGGGTTGAAGTGAAATTACGATCCAATTTTAAATAATATTACACGAAAACTTTACTACTAATTAAAGATATTAAAACTGACTAGTGTAATATAATATGGAAACATTTACAAGAACGATATTCGGTGATCAATTAAATTTCAATACTTAGTTTGTAAACTTCTCTGTGGTTGGTCAAGAACTTGTATCATAATGAAATCTGTTTCATAATGAGTGACATTATGCAACCGGTTGCAGCAATCAAATGACAGCATTATACAATGTGAGTAGAAAAAATTAAATAGTTCCTTTTAATTTTATCGTTAAAGATCATTTCGGTAGTTTCCTTCAATTTAATTTTACATTGATTTCGTCTTCTCTTTTCTGTATACCCATGTTGTGGAGAGGAGACACCCAAAACAACTAAATATGCAAAATTGAAAAAAAAAAATCAAAAACTCATATTTTGTAGAATACTGCCTAAGAACATATTCCTAATCCAGCCTTTCTTCTTTGATTTCTCCACTGTCGCTCATCTATCCTTCACCTGCACCCGCTCTGTCCCTCATTATTTACCCCATTTGTCACCTACAAAACACGTCATCTTTTGAATTTAGAATTTACTTGACCTCAAAAAAAGTTATGGGGCTATGAGACACGCAAAACTGGTGTAAAAGGCCTAGGCGCTTCCGAGTTATTCGTGATTATAATATGGGTTGCAATAACCTTTTTTTCCCACGTCATAATCTGTAAACTCTTTTTTTCTGAAATAATTTCGATGCAGGATTGGGTGTAATTCTCTATCCACCAGTGTCATACTTTCAAGGTTTTGCGTCGATGGTTTCTTTTAAACTGTCAAAAAGGGTCGCCTTTCTCTAGCGTATAATATACTTATTATACTTCTAAGCCATTGACCTAGAAGACAAAGTACATTACCTATTACATGAATAATTGTACTTTTTAAATTATAACAGTAATATAATATTATATTAAAATCATACAGTACAAATGTTGAGTAATTCGCTAAATATCTTTGCTGAAATGAATATAATTTTTCTTTTTCATGGTTAGCATAATCTCTAGCATCAGTTATGTGGCAAAAAAAGTTACTAAACACAAACTCGATTTCAATTGTTCAATGCCATCTGGCAGTCTGTTGTAAAGTTATGTACGGGTATCTCAAGTAGATATCACCATTTCGATTAGGTTTTTCGTCCGGGTTTCCTGATCCATTAAGCAAATGCTGAGATGGCCCCATGTTTTGCTTCTGGACATAAATGTAACTTCATTATCTGTGCACGTCTTCTATAATTCAGTGGGAAATATAATTATTCAAATTATCGTTTCAATGTTGTCGCGGCAGGAAATATCTATTGAGGAAGGACATGATAGATAAGAACCCTGCGTGGCGAGTGTTTGTATGTATGTATTAAGGTGTTGATAGTTCTATATACGGTGTGTGGTAATTGTAGGAATAACGAATAATTCCTGGATTTTAGGGTACCTATGACGTTTACCGGAGTGGTCAGCAATTTTTGAAGCATTATAAAGTCATGTATGTAAGTGCTGATTGTCCGTGTGCCTGGTCCTATGGCCTACATAGTTATAATGGAGGAAGGTGTAGGTAGGGTGAATATGTCAAGCGGGAGGCGCTTCATGTTTATTTATTTATTTTACGTCAAAAACAGTTAAAACCTGTGTGTGACGTGCTGTGAGAAGAAGTGAATTCTGCGATCCCTACTCTAAACCATATATTACTTGAATTTTAAATACAGAAAGAAATGCATTTTTTGACAAGAATTGTTAACAAAAGTATTCGCTCCGATGTAATAAAGCCTATTTTCAAGTGTAAATCAGCTGTAAATTTGTGCTCTTATCCCTCATCATGTCCTTCGTCAAGAAATAATACATCCTACGACGACATGGAGAACGATAATTTGAATAACTATATTTCCCACTCAAGTATAGACGTGCGGAGATAAAGAAGTTACATTTATGTTCAGAAGCAAAAAAGGGGCCATCTCAGCATTTGCTCAAAGGATCAGGGAAACTGGTCGAAAAATTTGATCGAGATGGGGTCATTTACCCGGACGCTGCGGTACAATACTCGTTACGAGTTGTTTTTAATTCAAATAGTAAATAATACATTAAATATCAATGTTAAAATTAATTTAGGTTTAATGTCATGCGGAGTTTTAATGTCGATGTAACAGTCATCAGGTGTGGGTCTGTATGTCAATCGGACTATTCTATTTTCCAGTCTGGTCAGCACGTTATAGCTTGATTGGAAAGACGAGGCCCATGTTTCAGTGCCTTATGGATTACTGGATTAATATACGTATGGTATATGTAAAGTTTGGTCTTGTGTTTCACGTTGTTTGTCATGATGGGCATTAAGGCGTTTATTTTTCGATGTGCTTTGTGAGTATTGTCCTTGATGATTCGAATCCACAATAGTTTACGGCCGAAAGTCAGTCCAAGGTACGTCACTTCCCATTTCCAGGGGATGTCCTCGTAGTTTATTTGAATGGGATCTATTGCGGAATCTGCTCTTTTCTAGTGAAATATGATCCTTGACATTTAGATGCATTTATAGTAATTTGTTTATCTGTGCTCCAGTCTGTGAATAGGTCAGTGGCTAGTCGTAATTTCCGTACTGCCAGTCGTGTAGTTGGTGACAGTACTCGTATATGCCAGGTCGTCTGCGTAAAAGATAGTGTTTACATCGGGAGAGACTGGGATGTCGTTGAAGATACTGGATAGGGAAGGAGACATCACAGTGCCCTGGGGACGGGATAAGAATAAGAATAACATGAGAGATGTCTTACGGGAAGGAACGTAGGGAGAGGTAATTTCGCAAAAGGGAATGAAGGGATTCTTGGATGTGAGGTTTTGAAAATATTTTGAAAAGAAAGATCTCATGGTTGACCGAGTTAAAGGCAGTACAGAAATCTATAAATAGAGCAGGAATGTCGCGTAGATATTGTGGAGATGTTGTAACGTCTAGGTCAAGTCGTAGTGTCTGTAGTAGCGCTGACCTATTGTCTCTGAAAAGAAACTGTTTTTCGTAAAAAATTGTCAGAAACGGTGTCATTCTTCTGACTGAATGTCGTTCAAATAATTTGCTGGGAGAAGATTGATTGGTATATAGCTGATAGATTGTTTGTGGTCTTTGTGTGGTTTTTGCATCATGGTGACGTGTTGACATGTTTCCAGATGGTGACATGTTTCCAGATGGAGGGGTAATGGAATAAACGTATGCATATGATGGTAGTCAAACGGTGAGTCGCATTATGAGTGACTTATAGTGCCATCGTCTGAACGCTATCGGGGCCTGCGGCTTTTGTCAGGTCGAGAAGTCGAATTTCGTGTCCTAGTTCGTTGTCAGTGAAAGTCCACAGTTCTTGCTGAGTAGGTCGGAGTGGCGGGGTTTTGAGGAAGTTGAGGATAGACAATGAAGGGAGAGGGGGTTGGTTAGCGGAAATTTGAAGGAGTGAAATTGGGTGAAGGTTTCAGCAATGACTTTGAGATCGCATGTGAGGGTGTTATCAGGTAGCATTATAGGGGAGATGGGTTGTAGGGCTGCCTTCATGATTTTAATTACTTTCCATATCCGGTCAGGGTTTTTAAGTTCGCGTCTCGTACAGTCTTGTCCGAAGTATTTGCGTGGTGTTGTGTCAGTTTGTCATTAAGTGCACGTTTTAATTGTTGGTAGATATTCTTCGTCTTATTTTTGTCTTGTTCTGTAGTATCCTCTTTATGCTCGTCTTTTTGTCTAGGAGTTCATTGAAAAGGTTTTCGAAGTGTTTCGACGTGGAATATAAGGGAGATTTGCGGATGGCGAATTTGATTTGATGGTTGAAGGAGTTTTGCTTTTTTTGGAGGTACTGAGGAATGAAGGAGTTTTATCTTTTTCGGGATGACATACTTGAAGTTTTGCTAGTCTGTTGTATGAGATGGGTGAGTGGGCGGGGATAGAGAGTTAGAGGTTATATGTACGGTGAATATTATTGATAGATGATCTGATATTAACTCGTGCGGGGGTAGGGATATGTTTCGATGATGGAGCTGATGTCACTGCAGCGTCTCTAACCGGGAGGTCCTATGTTCGAGTCCTGACGGCGGCAGGATTTTCGACCCTAGCTTTTCAGCTAGGTCGAATTCAGTCGCTTTCTGGAGGAGAATTCTAGCGGCCGGCTGCTCTGATCGGTAGTTTTCCGTGGTTTCTCCGATCAAAACCAGGCGAATGCCGGAGCAGTACCCTACCAAACGGGCCACGGACCGCGCGCGATCTGTCCTTCCCTTCCATGTCTTACCCTCTCCCCTTACACACACACACACACACACACTTACACTAACATGCACTACACTACCACATATTCCAGGAGACCGGTCGGGAGCTTAGGGCTTGTCCCGACTGGGGCGGTGCCCCGCTGGTGGGAGAGTCCTGGTTAGGGGGATACCCCACTAGCCGACGGTAGGTCGGCGTCGGATCTCGCCATCCAGCAGGGGAAGGTCACCGCCATCTCCCGAGAAGAAAAGCATGCATTACACCAACGGGACTAATGACCGAAGCAGTTGACGCGCCCGGAAACACGAAAAAATCAATCAATCAATTACGATGATGGATGTAGAGAGAATTACGAAATCGAGGATGTCGTTGGGTTCGACGTTTATCACGTGGGTGAATTCCTGTGGAGCGAGAAGATTAAGAAATGATCAGGTAAGGAGTTAGATGTGTACATCTCTTCCCGGTTGATTGTCGTACTTGCATCCCCAATTCGTCAATTTAGCGTTCATGTCACCCGCTATAATGGTGGGGGGGTGTCTAACGGTTAGTTGGTCCAAGTCTGCTGCTTTCAGTCTGCTGTGAGGTCTTTTATACATTGAAATGATTTTAATTGGTTCTAGTTGAGTTCCTATTTGATTGGAGGTGGTTTCGAAAGAGGTGTTGGGAGTAGGGAGGATGGTATGTGGATTCGTATTCCAGATTATGATGGTTAAGCGTCCGTCCATGGTTATCTGCCTGTTCGATCTGTATATGAGAAATTTGGGGATGAAGAAAGGTTGGTTAGGTTTCAACCAGTGGTGAATTCTCCGATACACCGCGTATATCGCCGGTATACCTAGTAATTCGAAGTGTATAATAAAAATTTCATAAGTTCGGTAATCCTCTAAAATATTAGATATTTTGAAAACGGATGCGAAAAAATTACGGTTTTCTATCAGGGAACCAGACGGTCTTCCGCATCCGTGAGCGCTATGAAGTACGGGAGAGTGAGAAGTTTCAAACACTTCTTAATGCTGTCCAGATCATTCGCTAGCGCAGGCAAAGGCACCGCATGCCAGCCGCGATAACCTAGAGCTCCTCATGTTTCAAGGGCGGGGAGAGGGCAGGATGCGCGACAGGAGGGTCAGTAGGTTCCGCACAATATTGCGATGAACAGTCCTTTTCTGGTCCTTCACTAGTTACGCTTCTCTCATGTTTTTGTGAAAATTAATTGTGTTAATGATCCAGAAGTCATTGGTTTGTGTAATTGTCTTATGGAACAAATATTAAGGACGGAATTGCATAGTATTGGGATTTCAGGAAAGCTCAAAATAAAAGAGAACGGTGGAGGTGGCTTCCATAAAATGCGGTATTCTTAAAATAATGTTCAGGATTCTCCCCTGGTTTCAACCACCTTTCCTGGATGAGAACTGCCCCGATGGAGTAGTCGTCAAGAAACTGATCGTAGCATCGTACTATAGCTATGTTTCTAGTTGCTGCCCAAGCATTCGTCTGGACCTGGAACATGGCATTCACCCACAAACTCAAAGAAATAGGCGCACCTTTTTTATTTTATCCAAATAATTACCAACTTCCTACAAGATAGAACCTCCTTTGTCACGGTCAGTAACCATTGATTAAATCCTCGAACTGTCAAAGCAGGTTTACCACAATGGTCGCCAATTTAGCGAACGATATTCAATCTTCTTTTGCTTCGGTGTAAAGATAGCTTCCCTATACGCATGCTTTGTTGAGCTATTCTGTTGCTAGTTGTGGTACGAATAGAGGCTAGGGCGTGTTTTTTAGTACTATCCAATCAAATCCTTAATTCGTTTATCGATACAAATAAGTTTTCTACATTTCGGGGGCGAAAAATGCTAGTTTTGTAATGTCGCTAAACTCGCTTTATTTGTACTTTTATTTATCATTGATCTATGTATATTAAAAGGACAGAAAAAAGGGCAAATTATACTTCTGTACGCAATTTTTTTTATGAAAATTATTCAAATTAAAAAAAGCAATCAAAGGAATAAATAATTTAAAAGAATATCTATTTTGACCGTCTGTGTGCATATATTGTCTTGTACTTCTACCCGCTTATATCACATACAGTTTTTATTGTTTTTTTGATAAATACAATTAAATGAAGCCAAAAACTCGTCAATAAAAACCAATATCCTTGCCTTGTTGAATCGTTAATAAAAACTTTTATATAATATTTGTTACGCGTTTATTGTTTGTTATCTATATGCCTTTAGATGGATTTTGATTGAAAGTATTAATTGATTCAATTGTGTAAAAATTTGTTTCAGTGATCTCTGAAGTATCGGATCAACGGAATGAGCAGTCTTAGAATATCCAACACAATCGTCTTGCACATGCAGTATAAGAAGCAGCTTAACATTTCACGCCAACAATTACACCAACATGTATAAGAAATGTTTTGAAACATAACAAAATCTGCAAATGTTCTTCCGCTAGAAATAAGGAACTGCAGTTCGACCTAAAAAATACAGAAGAAGAGAGTGGAACAAAAAATTTGCAGATTTTTGTTTAAGCATGATTGACTTTAAAAAGCAATTTGGCTTTTGGAGACCTCTATATTTGACGTCAAAAATACTAGGGGCAGTACCTTTCTCGAATTGTTTCAATTCTCGTCTAAGATGGCGCGACGGGATTCAAACCACGTGCATCCTCCTCTTCGTAATTTACAACGTAGCATTCTTTCTCTACTCAACTGCTGATGATTGCGAACACGTATTCGACCGTGTAGTAGGACGTCTGAACTTCATCATCGCACCAGCGGCCACAACAGTTATTTACCTCTTCTTCTCGGTAGCCTGGAAAAGACGCCGATTGAATCGTTTGTTCAGAACTTTAGCGGTAGCAGATTTGCACATCCCTTTCTTATCAAGAATGACAAGTAAAGGAATTGTTATTGAGCTGTCTTTCATATTACCACTGATAGTCTTGTGGTTGACGCACGACCTGCTCGTGGATAATAAATTCACTACCGTGATTCTGTGCAGACATTTGTGTAGAAGTGTAATCGGAGTAATAGTGGTGCAATACGTTAACTTCGTCTCGATGATCCTGAAGGGCTACCAAGGAATAAACGACAGCTTAGAAGCAATCAAGCACGAGGCAGAATACAACGCGGAGAGTGAATTGATCATCAAATACCGAGAGATGGTAAGTGCAAAATCGTTTTCTAACATGTCCCTCAAGCAGAGACACCGGTTGAGTTGCCTCTGACCCAGAGATCCTACGGCTCCAGTCCTGACGGCGCACAGTGGTGCATTTTGGCGATTTCCTGGCCAAAACCTCTGAGAGCTATAGTATGTTTTCTACGACGACCCAAATTATTTTGGATTATCTTTATAATGTAAGGGAGCTGGTAACATAATACCTGAATAATGCACTGCTTAAATCTGTGAAATATAAATATATATTTTCTATATAAACTTGGTTACATTTTATCAATTCACAAAATTGATTTTAGAAAACCGTAGGGATTACTTACACATTCATTCATAACATTTGGCATAAAGAAGCATGGTATTAATGGCATCTCATGCCCTCTGTCAGAGAAAATTCATATACAGTATCCGAAGAACCGGAAAGGAAGATCACATTTTTCACTAGGGTACATTTCTCCCTACGATGATATTTGGCTCAGGCAAATGAGACAAAGCATATTTGTTCAAGAATTTTAACTTTCTTTTGGAAACATCCCTCAAGTTGGAAATGAACAGAAAATCTCAACAGACGGTTAAACATCTCCTGGACTGAGTGCAGTCTTGAACATGTTCGCGGAAATCCTTCTCCATACCGCCTTATATCTTTGTGAATAGATTCTATGCATGCATTACCATGAATATTCGGTTATTTCTGAGGAATATTTAGATTTCTCAAAAAAGCGTCATGCTGAATTATTGTCGTTGCTATTACCATAAACTTGTTTGGAAGCTCTCCATTCAGACCATTTTTCTTTGAATTGCATTTGAATAAGTTTCTTGACCATATTCAAAGTGTAGTTGCAAGATTATTTCATAAAAAATAATATAATACTAATTTTATAACAATAACAATCTAATATGAATAATTGTTGGTATGTAACTTAGGAGTTAAGTAAACAACAAATATTACTTTACGATCAATTATATTTTTGATTTATTTTTTAAAGGTGGTATGATGAGTTTCTTTGATATCACGTACGTATTTGACCTTTCATCGAGCGCACACCCTTCCTGAAGACGAGTTTTGATGACACATACTATGTAAATATTACTTTATGTAAAATTTTAATGAAATAAAATGTGCGTAATCCAGTCGAGAAGATGTAATATGTACATAAATATTATATTCATGTAATATTAGTGAATAGTTATAATCTGTTACAAAAATTAAAAATATTAATTTTTTGTTTATAATATTGAGTAAAGTTGTTATTTCAGTAAAAGGGATCAAAATTTTCCGCTAGAAACAACATTGTAAAAGCAGTTTCCGTTCTCAGGACGGATCTCGACGAGTCATATTCGGCGGTCACGCGTGCTTGACGAAAAGTTAATTCTTTATATTTACTAATGGGGCAAGTTGGGGCATGATTTTATAACTGGATTCGAAAGAGGATAGATTCAGCTAGTAAATGAAATTAGAAACATCGCGGAATTCCGCGGAATTGGTAACTTTCAGCCTACGTGAACTTATGAGTAATTAAAATTATTGTATTAATTTCATGCATTTTAATAATTCATCCCATGTCGGTATTATGCATTAATGCATTATAAAACAAACATGAAAATACTCTACAGACCTTCAGGAAGAGAATCCATACTGCCAGTTTTCTCTGCACAACTTTGTATGGCCACCACTTAGAAATAAAGACGGTCTCTCTATGTTACTCTCGCACTGCAGGTCTACCGAACGCCACGAAGGGTAAGTTCGGGTGACTACTGGTGCCAGGGGAATTGACCCAGAGACACGAAGTGGGCAGAAACAGATGCCCCCAAAGTATACAGTGTGTCGTAGTATTTGCAAAAGTTCAGTAAACGCGATTTCATTTTTGAGGTTTTGGCCAGGATTTCGGGAAAATGCACCACCGTGCGGCGGCGGAATTTTCAAAAATAGCGACATAGCTAGGTGGAATTCAGTCGCTGTCTGGAGGAGAATTCTAGCAGCCGGTTGCCGTGATTAAGTTTTTCTCCGATCAATATCAGGCGATTGCCGGAGTAGTACGCTATCAAACGGCCCAAGGACGCCCCCGATCTTTCTTTCGTCTTTCTGGTCCGATCCTCTTACCCACATTACTTACATGCACTACACTACGATAACATTACTACATTACTTGATGGAAGGTATGTTGGGAGCTTTGAGCTCGCCTCGACTGGGAAGGTGCCCCACAGGGGAGATTTTGGAGGGGGAAATTCCCCGCAAGCCAAGGTACAAATAGGCGTCGGTTCTCATCATCAAAGAGAAGGAAGAACACGTCTCGAGATAAAACATTCACTACATTGACGGGACTATATACCGATTACAGTGACCCTGACTATATCATTTGATGTGTACCGAAACAATCACACAATGTAGCAGAGACGTATTTTCTTTTAAAGATTGTTCCCTAGTTTAGCGTGTGAAAGTGAATAGATGCCACGCGTAATTTACAAATAGTGATAAAGAAATCATTATTAGTAGATATTAAAGCGAATGTTTTTACTATCGAAGAGTATCTAGAAATGTCATACAAATTTTTCCCGTTGAGGTGGGTTGGTCCTCGTCCTGACGGGGGATACAGAGAGGGCTCTCAAGTATTCCTTTCCTTCACAAGTCACTTTTCTTCTCCCCATTGTACATTCTCATTCTTCTATACCACTCTCGTTTTTTCTGTAATGAATCTGACAGACCTACTAAGCCCAGCTTTCTTGTCATGTCATGTAAAAGAGATAATGAAACTATGAAGAGAGTCAATCAAACATGCCAGGGAAACCGAAAAGCAAATTTCAGTCGGGAGTTCGTCAGAGAAACGGCACAATCCTTTTTGAATGTCGCTCTGACGAACAGATCAGCAAGATCACTGACCTCAAAGAAATAGCCGGCCTCCAGGTGCATGTGTCCGCCCACCCGACCTTAAACCTCTGCAAGGGTGTGGTAAATCACGAAGACTTCTCTACCGAATCCGAAGAAAATTTGAAAGGTTTCTTCGAACCATATGGTGTGTCAGAGATTTACAGGATTCAGCGGAGAGTAAATGAGGTACTCACTCCTACCTCAACTCTAATTCTGGCTTTCGACCGTCTATCTCTACCAGAGAAGATACATAGTTGCTTCTATATTCTCCGTGTCAGGCAGTATGTTCCAAACCCTATGCGCTTGAATGCTAAAGGTTTGGCCTCGCTGTATGAGCGCCGCAGTCTGCGTGCACTGTGGAAGGGAGGCTTGTAATGACTCTAACTGCTCCGCAGAGGCGAAGTGCGTGAACTGTGCAAAAACATCCATCAAATTCCAACCAGTGCCCCATTTTCTTAAGAGAAAGAGAGATCCAGAAGATCAGGGTCTCTGAGAAAGTTTCCTTTCCGGAGGCACGACGCCGTTACCAGACGCGAAACCCCGTGGACATGGCCCGAAGTTTCGCTGACACCGTGGGTCAACATAAGAAAGTAAATTCTAAACCCAAACGCCTAAAGCCTCCACTTTGCGCGATGCTGCCTGCAAGGTGTCCTTTGATGACATCGGCGGAGATGCCTATCCCAAATCTGTTGTCCAGTCTGAAACAAAAACCGAAACCGAAAGTATAACTATTTCAACAAACACTCAAACACATCCAAAGAAGCTGAGGCCGACAGGCCCTATTGCTAGATCTAGGTCGCCTGTCTCAAGGGACCGTGGTGTCCCAATACATGCGACCCTCTCCAGCAGTAGTCAAGATGACTCTGCCGGGAATGAGGAACTCCGCATGAACCAAGCCATTACCTTTCAACAAAGAAGCAAAAGAAGAAAAAGAAACCTGATACATAACCCACCCTAGAACCAAAACCTAAGAACTTGAAACTATGGCTCTCCTCTCATGGAACATAAATGGCTTTCGTACCCGTTTGGACGAATTGAAGTTAATAATGTCTATATATAGACCCGTGGTTATCTGCCTGCAGGAAACACATCTCCGTTCTGAGCACTCCCTCTCTCTACGCGGCTTTTGTTGCTACAGGCAAGACGTAGACGATGGCCTCCGCGCCAATCGCCGTTTCTACAATGTTTGAGTGGACTGTCCTTGGCGACCTGCATGGCAGTGACCATTTTCCCATTCGGGTCAACCTCGATATTCCCGATCTGAACGTTGCTCGCCCTCCTCGGTGGCTAATCCACCGAGCTGAGTGGGAAACATTCAAGAAAGAATTACGAATATCGGAAAACTGCCCAAACGACATCGATGCTATGGTTGCCCATTCTAATAACGCCGTCCTTCATGCGGCCTCATTTGCCATCCCGAAGTCGTCGGACCATGCACGACACCCCCCTGTGCCATGGTGGAACGTTGATTGTGCCACCGCGGTCCGGGATCGGAAGAGGGCTTTGGCAAAACTTTGTAGGTTCCCAACCATGGAAAACGTAATAAACTATAAAAGATCCCGGGCCAGAGCTGGGTTAATGATACGGGAAAGTAAGGCTGCGTCCTGGGAGCCTACACTCGTACTCTCTTGCCGTTCATCCCCTAAACTTGTGTGGAGAAAGGTCCGACAGATCGGTGGAAGACTCCCTTCGCCGTCTATTTCAGGGCTTATGGTAAATGGCAATCTCCTAACCTCTCCACAAGAAATTAAAAAGGCATTACGAAAAAATCTCCGTACACTATTCTTCTGACTTTCAAAACACGAAAAGAAAAATGGAAAACTGTAAATTAGACTTCTCGAGTCGCGTGGAGGAAGATTACAATGCCTTTTTCTCCATGGACGAACTCTCCTGTGCCCTCGCTTGTGCGAAAAATTCTGCTCCAGGATCAGACCAGATACATAACCAAATGTTGACACACCTACCTGAAAACGCTCATTCGTTTCTCCTCGGAATTGTCAACAAGATTTGGGCTGAACATGCTATACCAAGGATTTGGCGTGAGGCCGTCACGTCATACGCAGTTTTTAACTTTTTTTACGTAAAATAAATAAAATAAATAAATAAATAAATAGGCCAATCCCTAAAGAAGGAAAGGACGGAACAACCCCTTCAAGTTACCACCCAATCTCGCTCACAAGCTGTGTGTACAAGCTTTTAGAGCGAATGGTAAATACACTTTTGGTCTAGCTCCTGGAACAAAAGAACCTATTTACACCTCTCCAATGTGGCTTCAGGAAGCACAGGTCAACCATGGACCACTTAGTCCCCCTCGCTACGCAGATTTCGACTTCTTTCGTGCTACGTCTGCACCTGGTAGCAATTTTCTTCGATATAGAGAAAGCGTATGACACCACCTGGAGGTACGGTATTCTTCGCACCTTGCATACTTGGGGCCTTAGGGGACGGCTCCCTTTGTTTCTAGTAAGTTTTTTTCATCAAGATCTTTCCGCGTCCGCCTTGGCGACGTGTTATCCTCTAGTCACCAGTTAGAAAACGGTGTTCCCAGGGATCAATTTTGAGCGTCACTGTTTGTCATTGCTATCAATAGTATTGCATCAGTTATCCGGGAGCCTGTGAAAGCATCACTGTTCGTTGACGATTTTGCAATTTTTTGCTCCTCCAAGAGCGTGCAAGTTATTGAGAGGCAACTACAACTTGTGCTCAACAAACTGCAGGAATGGAGCGAAGAAACAGGATTCAAGTTCTCTACCTCAAAAACCACTTGCATGCACTTTTGCAGAATCCATCACCTCCATAACCACCCCGACCTTTTTCTTGGAGGACAGCAGCTTCCATTCGTTGAATCCGCAACCTTATGTTTTAAAATATTTCTATTCATGTTTCAAATGTCCCTCACTCGGATGGTACTATTATTGATCAGTCAGCTATCTGTACTAAAAGGCTGGGAAAGATTTTGCAACTCAAGAAACTTGCGTAGATTATACAAGTAAAATTTTCTACATTCAGTAATATAATAATAATAATAATAATAATAATAATAATAATAATAATAATAATAAATTACAAATGCTCTCTCTTCTCTCCTTTCGTATCCGTCCACATCTTTAGGAAACTCAAGGCGTTTAGAAAACTCAAATTATAAATACGCTTTCGCAATGATATTCTATCGCGCAAGAAAAATAACCTTGCAATACCCTCTGGATAAATATTATGGCCATTTCTTACCAAGCTCAGCATTTTGTAAATATTGCAGCACAAAGTTCAAAATCAAAGTCAAAAATGTAAACGTCTTCGATTATCTAAAACTGTATAATTCTAAACAATTTGCAACAAGTATTGTATCGCAGCTTCTGGGTCAGTGGCCCCCATCTCGATGAGGTTTTTCGTTCAGTTTCCCTGATTCATTGAGCAAATACTGAGATGGCCCCTTGTTTTGTTTCTGGACATAAACGTAACTTCATTATCTGTGAACGTCTTCTAGAATTCAGTGGGAAATACAGTTATTCAAATTATCGTTTTCATGTTGTCGCGGCAGATAGTATTATTCCGATGGACAACATGGATCCGAAGCCCAAAATTTATTGCTTATTTATCCTTGAAAATAGATTTTATTACATGGGAGTTTTTTCATTCAAAATTCAAGTAGTATATGACTTAGTGTAGGGATCACAGAATTTTGAAAATGTTCACTCAATTCACTTCTCCCCATAGCACGTAAAACGCAGTTTAACTGTTTTTTGACGTAAAATAAATAAATAAATTAAAGACATTATTACTAGAACGTGTACGAATTTGCAATTCATTGTAATATGATTGTAGATGGTGTCGTATTGTACAAATTTTTCCTTTCGATGTTTTTCGAGTGCTGAAACGCCAGTGACTGAAATTTGGCAGTTGGCGTTTTGTGAATTTTCTGCGGGGATATAAGAATAATATTAGAATTACAATTATTAACTAGTATCTGCAGAACAAAAAATGTTGATGTCGAGTGTGTGGAACATGGGGTCCTGAAGCAGAAAAAAATTGGCTCCTCTGAAACGGTACACGTGAATTCCTCGTTCTCTTTTTTTTATTCCTCGTTGGACATCAGCAGTGTCGTAAGTAGAGACGCATTATGAGAATGTAGTCGTAACAAGTATGAGATATTGCTGATTAACATAATAAAATATCTGCATTTTTCAATCAAAATCGAAATATCTTGGTTTTTGTATCGCAGGTTTTGAATTTCTTGGAGTTCTTATGTATCGAACCGAACCATAGACACCTCTCACATGGACGGCGACAGCGTAGTTTTCTTTATATTTCTACGCCCAATGGAAAGTTGAATTGTATTTTATTAATAATAATGACTTATTAACGTAAGGTAACATTGCAATTATTGCAAAGATTATCGTTAAATGAAGTAAAAAATAAATTTCAGAAGGAGGTCCTAACATATAAGTTATGTTATTATAATTAAATTTGTTCAAAGAAATTTTAAAAATACATTGTTACTCAGTAACATGGTCATATTTTTTTGTTTATTTTACGTCAAAAAACAGTTAAAAACTGCGTATGACATGCTATGGGGAAAAGTGAATTGTGTGAACATTTTCAAAATTCTGTGATCCCTACACTAAGTCATATACTACTTAAATTTTTAATTTTTGAAAGGGAGAAAAAAACAACAAAAACTCCCATGTAATAAAATCTATTTTCAAGGATAAACAAGCAATAAATTTGGAATTTTGAAAGGGAGAAAGAAAACAAAAAAACTCCCATGTAATAAAATCTATATTCAAAGATAAATAAGCAATAAATTTTGGCTCTTATTACTTCCTGCCGCGACAACATGGAAACGATAATTTGAATAATTGTGGATATTTTGGATTTCTTTACGACTGCGGAATATATTCTCCTATCGTAATCGCGTCCTACAATGTGACGGAAAAGGTGACAATTACATATTATTATAATTAATACATTTAGCACATATTGAAGTTAAATACTGTAACGGTATATGACTTCTGGGGGTATACTGAGGGTATTGTCTTGAAAACATTTCCGCATTACTTCTGCATTTAGAGATCTTGTGGTGCTAAAGATTATTCTTAGAAAAGGACAACATGCAATCTTTCTACAAACAGCCCATACGGCGAGGAAATTTTTGGCGTGAATCATAGAGATAAGATTAATTTCTTCCGCGTCCGAGCCTAACCTCATAATAAGAAAAAAGGTATGGGTCAAACTTTTCCAGTATTTATGCCTGCACATGAGTTCATACCCATTTAAAATAATAATAATAATAATAATAATAATAATAATAATAATAATAATAATAATAAATGTCACGTGAAATTGTGAGGAAACTACTAGAAGAATAGGCTTAACTCAAATGAACAAATCAGAAATATTTCTAACGTGAGTGTCATTCTGTAAATTTTATTATTTATGTTTTGTTTTTGCTTTTTTCTAATTTGTTTACTTATGTGCGACTAAATATCAATTAAGCTCTCCATTTCTTGCTTCAAGTTGGACCAAAATCAATGCGTTTTGTTTATACCAATGTAGAAAATGAAAACAGAAGAAAAAACATTATAATAATAGGAATAACAATATCATAATAATAACTGTATTAGTAACAGAAGTATATAAAGTCTTGAATAATCATTTTAATTTAAATTGAAGTGCACTGCTCAACGAAGGGTTCGCCCACGATTCGTCCACAGCGCAACCGAAAGACATTTAATACCCTACCGGGAGCGGTAGCTCAGTGCATCAACCGGGAGGTCCTAGGTTCCAGTCCTGACGGCGGCAGGATTTTCGACACTAGCTTTTCAGCTAGATCGAATTCGGTCGCTGTCTGGAAGAGAATTCTAGAGGTCGGCTGCTCTGATCGATAGTTTTCAGTGGTTTCTCCGATCAACGCCAGGCGAATGCCGGAGAAGTACCCTAACAAACGGGCCACGGACCGCGCGCGATCTTTCCTTCCTCTTCCTTGTCCTACCCTTTCCCCTTACACACACACACCTATACCGACATGTACTACACTACCACATATTGCGGGAGACCGGTCGGGAGCTTAGAGCTTGTCCCGGCTGGGGCGGTGCCCCGCTGGTGGGAGAGTCCTCGTTAGGGGGAAACCCCACCCGGATCTCGCCATCCAGTGGGGGAAGATCACCACTATATATATATATATATATATATATATATATATATATATATATATATATATATATATATCGATCGAGAAAAGCATGCACTACACTTACGGGATTAATGAACAAAACTCATGGCTCATGACAACCCGAAAACATGAAAACCCAATCATTCAATCAATCAATCTAATACCCTGTGTGTGGCGCTACGCAGGTGTGGCGCGGGCTGCAGCCACCTCCGCTGCCGCTGACCCGCGGACACCGCGATGCGCCAGCTGTGGAACGGCGCCTGCGGGCGGCAGTGATGAGGATGTGGCGGGCGCACGTGGCGCTTAGCTACGCCACCCAACATCTGAATGCCGCCTACGCCACTCCGTTACTCGCCTTGCTGCTCTGTTCGTTCGTCAACAATATCCACGCTGTCTCCGGGGTGAGTGACTCACGATGAACATACAGTAGAGTCGCGGTAATCCGAATCTCGCTAATCCGAGATGGCCTGATGTGCCCCAAGTCATCAAACAAGCAAACTAGCGCCGATAATCAAAAGCTGGCTCTTGAGGAGTTGGCAACACTGCGTCGAAAGTCACGTGTGCGGTGGTCAGTGCCAGTGTCAGACTGCTACGCTGGTTTGGCTGGTTCGTTCTCATATATGTGTATGTTCGCTCTAATGGATTAACGCGAATTTACTTTACTTGAATTTGAGATGAATCTTTTTGCTTTCTATGTCCAGGCTTATTGATAAATCCACATTTCTTTTGTAGTCGGGTTTTTCTTTTTCGGTTTTTGCTCTTGCTCCCTACCTGGCTGCGATCTAAACTGCACGTAAATCAGCGCTGCTCAAATACAAGAATTGAGGCCAGACTTTAAGCGATTGGCCCGCGTACCACTCACATTTCACTACACTAGAACCGATCGCGCCCGGGCGCTCTTCCCCTTCTGTCGGACTGACTTAAAAAACGAAGGCCACACTTGTGGCTTGCAGATAAGCGCTGTACCAGGGCTCAGGAAATGAGGGTCGCCCACTTAAGAAACATTGCCTTAAGTGACCGTTCCAAGGCACTCTGCGTCTACCACCTCTTCTCTGGATTGCCCTACCCAGCATTAAGGGTGTCCTTTACCTGCAGAAGCTTACGGAGAGGTAGCTCTTGGACCCGTCTCAGTCTTTGTCCCACGGAACCTTCCAATGTACAAAGAACTGTCTTAGACGCTACCAATTAACCCTCATCGTTCGAAACTCGCAACACCACCACAGGTCAGCTCGAGCGTCCCGGACACGTTCATCTTCGAGAGGTTCACACGGTTCACAAAACAAGTCACTAACAATGGCGGCTTGCCAGATGAGAAGTGCCATTTCACCAGATCATGTTAATGTGGGAACTTGTAATGCTGTACTACTATAACGCTGTACGATTAACCTTTACATGAGCGTCAACAAATGTATTTGTTGTTGCGCTAGTGGAAGTACTACACCAACAACGTGTACTAATCTCGTTTTAAATCTAAACGATCAAGAATGAATTTTGTATTGTTTTCTTTGTCATTCTGATATGTCCGACGTGGGCTGCCACATTTTAGAATCACTGTAAACCATTTGTTTAAAAAAATTATTTCTTTCTTTCGTTCCGTATTCAAATCGGAATCTTAAAAGTGTGAGTTTGCAGTATAGCTTTGTTTTCTTGTTTGGTTGAATGGTTTTCCATGAAATTAATTCGCGTGATGTTCTGTTATTCTTACTTTTTAGTGGATAATTTTTTTTGTGGTTGTTTCTGAGAAACAAACATAAACTCCTCTCTGATTGAAGAAGGAAAATATCTAATTTCAGTAGCATTTTGTGTCGAATTTAAATGTGTAAGTAGTTTATCTACCTCACCCATTGTTTTTAGATACATTGGAAAACCTCGAATGAAAAGTAAAACGAAGCTCAAAACGTACCTGAAAGCACGTTTACTGTAGAATCCCCATAGTCAAGAATTTGGATGTGACTGGTCAATACACTTCACAATAGTGTTGTGAGATATAATGTCAAAAAGTAATTGTAGAGAAACTTGTGAACTATAACCATTATATGTGCTTGGGAGCGATGGAAGTCATTATTAGGGATCTGAGTTTTAGAGTTGCAGTTGGTTGGGTCGCAGTGGCGGTGCTGTATACATAATAAATAAAGCTATTTTTAATAGTGATTGTGGGTATTCATCATCTTATAGTAAAAACGTGAACAGCGAGTTGCAAAATCATGCAACTATTATTTTAAATGTACACATACAAATGAAATGAATGAGCTATACGTTTGATAGTAACAGAGACATTTTGAAAAGTTAGAGATGATTGAAAATATAGGTAATGTAAAGACCCCATTCCTTGCACAACTTGAATGCACGAATACACTAATTTAAAAAGATGTCTTGTAATTTAGAAACACAAACAATAACATTGGGCATTAAAGAATTGTTGTGTAACCAATAAAATGGTTGATATTGCAATTTCACAGAAAATCCTGAAATCAAGAACAACTTGTGTACTGACATCATTATGAATGCAGTTTTGTCTAGTTTTTCAATATCAATGCTATAATAGTATGCTATAAGTAGTATGCTAAATGTGGTTATGAGAATACATCATGTGTGCCACATGTCTTTCTTACTCCCAGGCGTGGCTAATAAATGAAAACAAATCCCTGGCATGGGAACACCGAAAGCTGGCAAAAGTCGGATTAATTCGACCCTAAAATGCCAAATGCATAATACAGTAATTTTGATCTGGTTTGCTGGTTTTTTAACAAACTGCAAAATCTCACAACCAAAAAGTAGTTTGTCATCACGTAGGATGGAAATTGTTTGCCACTCAGACTCAACGATATTGTATGTTATTTGCATAGACCGAAGACCGGAGCTTCGTCATCAGCGTGGACATGGCCCTATCCACCAGACCCTCAACTTTCGCTCAATAACCACACTCAACCTAATCTTTTCTTCAAACAAATTGTCAAGTACCTCGGAGTTCAAGTAAATGGACATGAACCTCATACATATTTCTTTGGTTAACAGAGCAAAACAAGGAGTAGCCATTCTTCGACCACTTACTCAGCATCACTCCCCTATTTTAACCCCCTTCAAAATACTTTTATGGAAGATTATGATTAAATGTATTATCACATGTCTACCCAGTGTGGGTAGGAGCATCACGAACATCATTATCAAAACTTCACATTCAGCGAAAACGATATCTTAGTATAGCCATGGTATGTCATGATACGTCAGCAACCCCCAACGACAAACAAACTTCCACATAAATGCCTGAAGTGAGCGTATTCTTTTCCTTCGATCCCAGTTTTCAACCTTGAACGAGACCTCCTATCATTTATACGGTTTCTTCCCCGAATTCCCGTTAAACGTCACCATTTAAAACTCTCAGATATTTCGCAATAAAATAGTTCTAAACGAGAAATGAAAGCGTTTACCACAAACATAAATACTGAGTAGTGCAATGTGGAACACGTGGTGAGGGTTATTTCCAAACATAATGTAAATAAAAGATCTGAGGTCTTAAAGGGTGTGTATTCTGTAAGTGTATTGCAGTAATTTGAAAGCAGGTTAACAGGGCTTAGTCAGAAAAATTTTCACTAGTTGTTTGCCAACGTTTCGGAAACTTTTATTTCCATCCTCAGGGCTTGCAACATCAAGAACAACTCAACCCATTCACTGCATCATCCTCCATCCTCCAGTGAATGGGTTGAGTTGTTCTTGATGTTAAGCCTGAAGAAATAAAAGTTTCAACGTTGCAAACAACAGTAATTTCTGACCAATCCCTGTTAACCTGCTTTCAAATATTAATTTATGGTCGTAAAGAACTCTTCATAATGTATTGCAGTTCCTGAAAAACTAAATGAAAAGATTTCAACACGCTTAGCAAACCGTGAACTGCACCTTTATTTGTTTGTTTGTTTTCATCTGTTGTAAAATTTGCATGCTGATCGATTTGGCTCTCAACCATCAATATGAAAGGTGTGTGGCGTGCCCCAGCTGTTCCAGACGCCCGCGGACGGGGCGAAGGTGCCTTCGTGGCGTGTGGCGTCGGCCAGCGCGCTGGGCCGCGGCGTGGCGCTGGCGGCGCCGCCGTGCATTTGGCGGCGTGTGCCAGCGTGTGCGCGGCGTGCCACGCCGCGCGGCAGACGGGCGCCACCACGCACCGCCTCGCCGCCCTGTGGCTCCTAGTGCGCCGGCCGCTGGCAGCGCCGCCGGCCCCTCGGGCTCTGCCCGCTGCCTCCGTGCTGGCTCCGCACTGCTGTGGGTGCTTTTCTTCCCGCTGGGACGGGGAGGGATGGATACAGAATGAATCAATTGAATTGATTATTTTCTAAACGTCACAACTACAATTTTCGACGAAATGAGCTAAGCTGACTAAGCGGACTTACCTATTTGATTCAGGTTGAGTTTTTACTTTTGTTACGCGTGAAAACGCCATTTACACTTCGTGATGTTGAGATTTTGGCCAAATTCCGCCTTTCGGAGGTTCTCTGGTACTCTAAATTGTGTTTTTAAAGGGTCTGTCCGTCCGTCTTTAAACACCCCTACATAGGTTTTTCACCAAAATCGATATTCCACGATTAATTTGGCTGATGTCGACGCCCCTAGAATTTTTTTAACATATATTTTACTTTTTGGAGATTGTTTAAATAAAACTTCTAACATTTTCAAAATTTTCTCAAAAATTGCTCTAAATCTTTTAGCATTGCAATCTTTCAAACTAATTTGTAAATGTTCGTTTGAGCAAAATTAGGTTTAAATGGAACGCTACTGGTGAGAACGTAATTGAATTTACCTGTGCAGCAGTAAACATTTTTCTAAATAATTCGTAAAATCTACCATACATATCGGGAGATCACTCGGGGCCTATCTCTGCTCAGCTGATGTCCTGCCCGGGGAGATACCTATGGACCCCCCCTTTCACAATCCCTCATTTATGTCGGTTGCGGATCATCCAGAAAGGGAGGAACACTGCCACCTCCCAATATAAAGCACTCGGTACACTACGGGACAAATGACAACGGCAGTGGATGTGTCCGGAAACATCAAACAAACAACAATCGAAAACAAATAAATCGTTATGATTATGAAACTTTCACGTTCATCGAGATAACTGTACATGTATATTTTAATTTGTATTTTGAAACAATCATCTTTTGAGCCCAAGAGCTGTACTACTACGGCTCGACTACATCAATACATTTATCGGGAGCGGTGGCTCAGTGCATCAACTGATGTCACTGCAGCACCTCTGACCGGGAGGTCCTAGGTTCGAGTCCTCACGGCGGCAGAATTTTCGACACTAGCTTTTCAGCTAGGTCGAATTCAGCCGCTGTCTGGAGGAGAATTCTAGCGGCCGGCTGCTCTGATCGGTAGTTTTCCGTGGTTTCTCCGCTCAACACCAGGCGAATGCCGGAGCAGTACCCTATCAAACGGGTCACGGACCGCGTGCGATCTGTCCATCCTCTTCCTTGTCCTATTCTCTCCCCTTACACACACAAACATTCACTACACTTCCACTTATTCCGGGGTACCGGCCGGGAGCTTAGAGCTTGTCCCGGCTGGGGCGGTGCCCCGCTGGTGGGAGAGTCCTGGTTAGGGGGAAACCCCACTAGCCGACGGTAGGTCGGCGCCGGATCTCACCATCCAGCGGGGGAAGATCACCGCCATCTCCCGAGAAGAAAACATGCACTACACTAACGGGACTAATGACCAAAGCAGTTGACGTGCCCGGAAATACGAAAAAAAACAATCAATGCATGTGTCGTAACCGGGCGATGTTTGCGCGCGCGCGGTCGGCAGGGGCCTACGCACCAGTGGCAGTCGGTGCCGGCGCCGGAGGCGGAAGCGGGGGCGGAGCTGGAGCGTGGGCGTCTGCAGGGGCAGAAGAGGAGGACGCGCGCAAGCTGCTGCGGCACTTCGTGCGGCACCTGGGCGCGGAGCGCGCGCCCGACTTCTCCGCCGGCGGCGTCCTCACCGTCGACCTGCGCCTGCTCGTGGGCTACTGCGCCGCGCTCGCCACCTACACCGTCGTGGTGCAGCAGTTCCACGAAGCGCTCTTCCACGCGCACTGCCCCTAGGCCCGTAGCGGATCCACGGAACTAACACCCAAAATTTTATTCAACAGAATTACATTTTTATTTGTATTTAGCCACTATACGTCCCGTAAAGGGCAATTGAATCCTTTATTTCAGAAACCCGTCAAGCGCCAAAATCTAAAAGCGATTTAGCGGTGGAATATTGTTTCGTTTGATAATGCACATCGTTTAGTGCATATTTACCTGGAATATATATATATATATATATATATATATATATATATATATATATATATATATATATACACACACTTCTTTAATATTAAAAATATATTTTGAAATCAGAAAAACTGGGACACTTTTTCTCCGTTTTCTCGTAATGAGAAATTTGGCGTTTGACGGGTTCCTGAAATAAACGGTTCAATTGGCCTCGACGCTGTTAGATCCTATGGTTTCTAGTCGGTCACTCAACTGGGAGCTCGCGATTTCTCGAATCCGGTTAACCTTCGTGACTTCACGTAATAAACGGATTTGGCCAGCGACGCCGGTTTCGCGGTCGTGGCTTTTCAGTAGAAGCATCCCAACATTTGCCTGGATGACCAAGGCAAATCACGAAAACCCGGGTTCGGATGGCCGGCACCTGGGATTGAACGTGGGTCTCCCGAATGTGAAATCAATGCGCTACGCCCTGAGCTAGGTAATTACCATATACAGATGTCCAAAAACTAATCTTACAAACTTATGCGTCATGAAGTATGGTCGAAAATAATATTTTTTTTGCAAATGAACATAATTATATTGGGAAATTAATTATTAATTAAATTAAATAATTATAAATAAAATAAATATTAATTAATAAAATAAGACGGAGCAACACGTGTTGCGTTGTCCACTCATTTTAGACATCTCCTTTTGCACAAACGTTCATCAGATTACATTCTGACGTACTACGCACTCAAGGTTTCTTTCACCTGCCGATCAGATGTGCGTACGCGGTTGCCTTGCAATCATGAGCAAATGACTCTTATATAAACGCATATTACTCCGTTATACGCAGTTCTGCAGTATGTCCATTGGCGAAAGTATTTTTTATTCAATCCCTCTGCGTCAGGACCGCCCAGCGATCTACTCCATGAAGGAGACGTGCTCGCTCCCAGCTCTTTCTTGCAGCTCCTTCAGCAGTCGGAACAGACTAGGTCATATTTTATCGATTAGTGGCTTTTCGGGGTATTTGCCATTGCTCGGACTGAGAACGTCTTACTGCTCTGGGAAAGAATATTACGACAGAAAAAAATTAAACTATTTTTGAACATTTATTGGAACGTTTGCTAGTCATACACAATTTTGCTATTTGAAAATATAAAAGACAATTTCCAGTGCAGCGTGGAAAGAAAAGTTTTTTTGCAGATTACGTCAGATATGTCACATTTTTACTTGCAAAAGAGTGCTCAATCACATTATGAAATTTAATTGCTGCGACATTTCGATTTATCATGCTGCTGTTTATGAAAAAATTCTCCAGATTACCGAAAAAATGTTCCTAAATAAACTAATATCGAAAATATTGACAGTAAACGAAACAAAAAATTTAAAAAATGAAGTTCATTGCGAAATCAATTATTTTTCTTAATGCATTTCACATTGTGATCTGTTATGGCACTTCTTATTTGAGATATAAAAAATTTTAAAGACAAAATATGGCTCACATTTGTACGTTGAACCAAACATGCCTAACACTCGAGTAGCATTCCAATGCAGTTTCGGAAAACATTTTTGAGAGACATTCTCAGAAAATTGTAATAAATGTTTCTTTTGTTTGAAATTTCCTTAATTCAGGGTCACGCTGCAAATCAATCATTTCTGATTGAAAATCACAACGAACAAAGCCTACATCAAGAGAGAAAGGTTTAGCAAATAAATTAAATTCCAATTGTAAATCAAACAAATCTTTAAATCGGGTTTCAAATTCTGAACGCAATGTTCTGATCACATCTACACTCTCCAAAATTCGATGTTTTGTGAATGTACACTGAAGTTAATACCCCTAGTGAAATTTATGAGAAAGAATTCAATGTTATGTGTCCGGTTAAGCGGCAGATAAATGTTTTTGGAATGGGTCGCATCGTGGACTATCGCTAGTTCGTCCACTGCTGGTGCATGTGAGGCAGTGGAAACTTGAGGAAAAGAGGGGGTACTGGGAGTTGGGTGGGATCAGCATGCTGCTATGAGGGTTTTGTTCGGCAGAGTCCACATATATTAACTAAGCTAAGAATATCGACCCTTTCATCTGATTTCATAAATTACTATTTTGTTTGCTGGAAATATTTTTTTTTAATATCTTCTTTTCGTGTGAGCACAGTTGTATTTTCCGTTATCAACGTAAAAGTTGTCCAAGACAAGGATAAAAATCCCCATGCGTGCAGATCGGTTGTACACTACACGCTGTAGTTTTCCTCGTTCAAGAAATATGTTAAAGAGGTAAAATATATGTGATAGTTCGGGCATAAATGCAGCCCCTCCTAATTCGTCACCCATCGTCCGCCACTGCTCGTGGACGCTGTTGAAACTAACTTCAACTCTAGTAAGATTTCATCGTCACTACAATTCTGTCGTCATTAAATCTTTCATTCATATACATTCCATTAACTCTTCTTCTGCGATCTAGCAATACTTTCCAAGTAACTGACCTTGCTCCATGAGGAGCTCGTTCTAGAGAGAGTAGTTGCATCATGGAATATGTATAGCCGTGGTTAAATTACCATATATTCTGCATTATTTATCATCTCCAATGGCATACGGAAAGAACATTTGAATTCGTTGCTTTACGAATTCAAGAGGAACGAAAATGTTCATCTATGAAAAGGAAAAAAACGTTCCTCCCGCTCTAGATATCTACTTTTCGTGATGCCAAGTGTGTAAAAGTAGCGAAGTATATGATGATTAATGATATCACCCATAAATGTAGAGTGTCACCATGTATTTAAGCACTTCATATTTCTTTGTCCTTGATATACTACGTGCTTAAAGACCTCGGTTCTAAGTTTCTTATAGTTTATGTGAATTATAGTATTTTGGAATTTATTCGATTCCAAATATAGCTTCACATTTCATAGACAACTGGGGTTTTTATTCATGCAAAAAGCGCTTAGTACACATCGTTGGTCATCATATAAACCATGTATATAAAACCATTGAGTTAAAACCCAACATGACTTTGATTTTAAAGGTACACAAATTATACCCATTGAACCGAATAGAAGAAAAAGACTTGTATTAGAAACTCTATACATAAAGAATAATAAAACTCTAAATTCCATACTCATAACATGATAAATAATCATAAATAATTTGATGTGAGATGGTTGTTGTGATTTATATATGATTTTTACTGTCATGTTTTCATAATATGCAGCTTGCAGATGGAGTTAAGAAGATTCCGAAACATTGTGAAAAAACTTTTTTTTATGGTGACCAACTTTGTGTACTAACAGCTTTTTGAATGAATAAAAGGCCCAGTTGTGTATAAAAAGTGAAGATTTATATGGAATCCAACTTTTTATAGCAATATGTATCTCGTATGTCCCTGCCATACGTTCGTATCGCAAATATAAATGTTTGAGTTCACTAAATTTAAGTTCGTTTAAAATTGTGTTCTTGTTGGCATTAAATATTTTGCGTAATGTTGGAAAATACTATTATATGCTATGTGGAATATTTTTAGAAAAAATATTTTAAAATTATTTTTTCCTTTAATTACTTTGTTTACTAAGAAATCCATATGTTTCGCACTCTTCATAATTTTGTTTTTATAAGAATAAAAACGGAAAAACCTTTGTATTGAATGCAATATTCCACAGTCAAAAATATCAATATCGTGTCTGATATAATTACATCTACAATGTTTGGTACGGCATAACGTCAAATAAATTAGTAAAGAGTCATAAATTAAACACATTTACGTATATTTTATTTGTCCTATCTGTCCGAAATAAGTCACTTTATAATGCTCAAGTTGAAGCAAAAAAGTTCATGCTCAATACTCACTGCCGCAGCACAGCGCACGTTATTTCAAAGTATGTTGTTCTTCCGCCGATCTGGTGAACGTGATCGATCCATTTTCAAAGGAATGAATGGTAAACGCAGGAGAAGTAAACAGAATATTAATTTCAGAATTCTGAATTAGAGCTTTTTTTTCCTGAGATAAATAGCCTCTTTTCCTCCGAAAAAAAAAAAAAACACAAACAGGAACATATAGCTATGCATATGTATATTTTATACTAACGGAATGATTTATTTACCTCTGACGAATGTTTGTTGCGGTCAGGTCTCGGTGAAACACAGATGGTTCATCAAGGATTCTAATCTCAAATCCGATGAATCGGAGACACGCTATTCAAAGAAAGGAATATGAAGCTTCTGTATCAACTAACTTCTGAGTGTTTCCTTTCTTCTTGAGAATCAAGAAGTATTAAAACAGAGGTGTGTTCTAGCAATTAATCTGACATGTCTTATGAAATTTACTTTAAATTCACCTAATTAGTATTTTTTAATTTTATGAAAACGATTTAAAACATTTAAATATACAATATTTTTCTGAATATGTAAAATATATTAAATTCTTGACAACTTTTGTGAAATTTCAATATTTTAATTTCCTTTTAGGAAAATTACTTCGTGAATCATCTCTGCAATTACAAATCGTGAATTTTAAAGGAAAATGAAAATCCATTATTGTGCATTGTCTCCGGCTTCCTAAAAAACGTAGTTATAGCTGCTTAATTGTCTGCATGAAATATTAACCCAAAGATATCAACATGTTGAACTATTTTATTTTCTAGCAGTTTATTTATTAGATTGTATCTTAATATTGTGATAAGTGCCTTGGCCGAAGGCCTCCTAGTCATTACAAGGCCTACACTCTTGAGTTTCTATCTCCTCCAACACTCGCAATCACATCAGAGCGTATCTCAATTACATCAAAACGATGGAAAAAGTGATACGGCGTGGCACTACGACGAAAAAATTAACTGAAGAAAAAATTATCTGCTGAAACGAATACACTCAAATGTAAAATCTTTTCAAATTAATTACTACAATAATGGCTGGAGTGGATGTCGCGTATTCTTTCTTTTGATACTGCAGACAACGAACTACACCTGAAAAGAAAACGAAAACCGATCCGATCATGGCCGGCATTGACCGAAAAATCATCCCGTTGGGGAAGCTGTGTCTTGTGTTGGTCATCACGCTGGCGCCTGTGGGCAGCGCCTTGAACGCTCTGCGTGCCGTCTGCCTGGCGAGAGTGTCTCAAGGAGAACCCCAATTCCTCGCCAGCGCCCTCGACCACTACGTCCCACGGGACTGGCTGGTTCTCTCCTCCTGGGGACCCGGTGACAAATCGCACGACCCGCCGGGGCTCGCACTGCCCGCCCACTCTGTCGCTCTCTCCGACGTCCTTTCGGACGCGCTCCTCGTGATGAAGAGGCGGGAAGTCCGGAAGCGAGATTTGGAGTCCAGTGCTATGTATGTCCATACACCTCGAGGAGGAGGACGGCCTGTTAGAAAATACACGCGTGTTGACGGGTACCTGCTGGAAATCGCAGTCGAAAGTCTGTCGTCGTTGAGAATCGGGCTAAATGCAGTCATCATGTCGCTGAAAAATCGCCAGTTGTGGAATCCTTATGCAATATTCTTTGTTCACATTAACCCCATGGCCTCGTTCACGGACGGAGATCTGCATGATGCTGTTAAAATGGTTTTCACACTTCTTTGGGATAATAAAGCAGCCATTTCGGCTGCATCGTTTTGTATCGAGAAGCAAGTGAAATCAAATTTGCAGGGACAAAATGGGAAGTATCCTCCGGTAATATGTGAAATTTATTCGTGGTCTCTGTTTCATCGGAATGGATGTGAGGACAGTGTCAAGGGAATTACGTTAGTGAGTAACTGGAACGTAAATGGGGACAAACACTTTATCAGGAAAAAATCTTTTCCAATGGTACCGCCAAGTAAATTAGACGGTTGCGAGATGGCTGTTGTTACGTCTCAAATGATGCCGTATATAATTTTGCCGGGAAACCGCTATTACCGTTCTTACGGTGAAGGTGTTGAGATGCGTTTGCTACGAATCTTAGAGAAAGCGTTGGGATTCAAATCTTCCCTGCTCATTCCACCAATGCCCGACATTCCGAGGGGAGATAGACTACCAAACGGAACTTGGGATGGGACATTGGGATACTTGGCACAACTGAAGTTCGGAATCGGTGTACATACTTATGTTATACGACCCGAGAGAACGGAAGATTTCACTTCCACCGCACCACCTCATTTGAGTTTAGAGTTTACGTGGATGGTGCCTCGCGCGGGTTACCTCCCTCGATCAACCAGCCTATTCAGAATTTTTTCCATCGTCGTCTGGCTGTTGGTGATATTATCACTTCCAATCGCAACTGCTTTCACATTCATCATGGCTCGTGGCACAACACCTATGAGCGTCAGTTCTCTTTACGCATGGGCCACTCTCCTCGGAGTATCATACGATGCTCCCTACCGACTTCGCGAATTTCTCTTGTTTTGGTTGTATTACTGTCTTGTAGTAAATGCAGCTTACCAATCCGGCCTCATTAGCGTGCTAACTCAGCCAGGGTTTGAGCATCAAATTCAAAATGAAGTAGAACTAGTCGATTCGTCTTTAGATATTGAATATCACAGATCGATGGAACTCATCGTTAAGAGCAGTGATGACACTTACATTCGACAAAAAATTCTTGGTAGGCGTCGCATCGTTGAAGAAAGTCCTGAACTTCTCCGGCGTGTCGCGATAGGCAGAAACCTTGCCCTTCTTACCCCTCGACTTGCACGTGATTTCCAAGGCTTACAATATGTAGACGACAGTGGGCAGCCATTAATCTACACGTTCAAAAACAATGTCGTGCGATCGCCCATAATTTTCTACCTAACAAAAGGACATCCACTAATTGCACGTGTCAACAAGGCAATAATGGGAGCAATGGTGTCGGGTCTCATGATGCAGATTCTTGAAGACGTGAGAATTACTTCTCTCATTCTTTACACTCCTTTGGCCACGACAGAAGGTTCACGCGGTCCTCAACCTCTTGGTTTGAAGAATATGCAAGGCGCGTTTTACATTCTGGCGTGCGGGTTAGTGTTGTCTTTATTTACAATTATTTTTGAAGTGGTGTATTTTTGGTGCCTTGTTCGACGTACTAGATCAGGCTATCTTAATAAAATGCATTATTAAATGTGATTAGCTTGATGTTTATTTCAATTTGATTAGTAATATGGTTTTCTTAAAATGATACGAATATGATGTAACTCAATAAAATACCCACCCGTTTATTTATTTAAATTTTATTTATCACCTCTTAATATTCACGAAGTTATCAAGGAACTTTAGGAAAAGAGTAAGTTAATTCTCATGACAGGCAAAGCATTTGCTCAAAGTTGAAAAAAAGCTCGTAGTTGAATTTATTACAGTTCCATAATGAATACTTTAAATGATGTTATCATAAATTTGTATGTTTTTTAGAATAAATTATCTGCGATATTTGTTTACTATAGACTAGGGTGTGAATTGGCGGGGAGATGCTGAGGATTGCTGAATTAACTGTTCCCTTCTACTATCGTAGTCATTGGTTCCTACCAAGGACAACATTAATACATTCAGTATCTACTCATGATTTCAGCACTGAAATTTTTTTATCACGGACGGTGATTATGTTCTTCCCGGTTATATGGAGAGATCCGTCACCACCCATATTTCGTTTCTTCCCCATCCAGGTTTACTATCAAGGAAAGAGCCCGCGCGGTGTCTAGCCTGTTTCTTAGAGTACTGCTCCGGCATACGCTTGGTATTGATCGGAGAAACCACGGAAAACTACGGATCACAGCATCCGGTCACGGGAGTTCTCCTCTGGGTGGCGGATGAACTCGATCTAGGTATCAAACTAGTGTCGAAAATCCTGTCAATGTCGTAATTCTAACCCCATGACCTCCGAGTCAGAGGCACTGCATTGTCATCAGTGGGTGTTCTGAGCTCAGCCACGACTGAATTTTGAACACCCCTACTCTGGGATAATATATCGAATTTGCAACCTATTGCTTTCCACGTGAACTCCACAACTTACGCCAAAACATAAATGAATAACTTATAAACCTTAACTTTTTTACAGATATTTTTTCAATCAATTTAATTTCTTAAAGTGTATAAAAACAAATAAGATGTCATCTGTACGGCATAAGAAATTGATTTAATATGAATTCAGAGTAAGCGAGATCTAAAAGCTCAGAAAACTGCCCAGAGATTGCCGTTTCTCAAAAATGCGTCATAGAGTTTTTAACAGTTTTTTGACGTTGAATAAAAATAAACCTTAGATTGAGTTTGTGGATATTACTGTGGCCGGCGGGATCATATTGGTCGGAAACAGGATTGGGCAGTATTTAATTACTAGTATTTGAAATACGTATTTTCAATACATTTTGTAATTGTATAAATGTATTTTTGCGTTGTTTTTTGTTTTGACATGTATTTTAGAGATGTATTTATATACATAATATAAGTGTATTTAAAGAAGGAACTACTTATAATACTTCAAATACAGATGAAGATAACGAGGATAGTTTCTTTTTGTTTGGTTCTGCAAACGAATGAACCGCATTGAAACAGAAATAAAAGCTCCT
Source organism: Teleogryllus oceanicus (assembly GCA_964035755.1). Taxonomy (NCBI): domain Eukaryota; kingdom Metazoa; phylum Arthropoda; class Insecta; order Orthoptera; family Gryllidae; genus Teleogryllus; species Teleogryllus oceanicus. Next base: position 282,581,386 of record CAXIVR010000001.1, read on the forward strand.
TTCAGCTGTTGAATTAGAATTCTCTTAATTTTTAAATTATAAATCCAAATCATTAAAAATGCCGCACAATTATCCGACAACAAAAAAATGGGTTTATTCCTTATATTTTTATACTTTTTAGGAAAAAGATTGGATTGGTCCCTTGCAACTTGATCAACCCAGACTGAGCCATTGCGTAGTTTCCATGACAGTGTGCTCATTGCAGTTCTCTAATAAAGGCTATGTACATTTCTCTCTGATACATAAAATTCGCTGACTTGACAGTATGCTGCAAATAACCGATTTATATGATAGTTCTATGGTAACTTATGTGGCAGTTACCGGTGTCATTTACTATCTCTTCATAATGCGGGAGTATTACCGAAAAAAGGGGAGACCGGCTCTGGTTGACACACTTTGTACTCGGGTTCCTATATCAGTCACATAGTTCTCCTTAGCTTTACGTCCCGTTTCTTTCATGACATAACGAACTTTCCAAAGAAATCTCAGCATGATCAGCGCAATGATGGTGTAACCATGATTTCAAATGTGTTTAGAACATGGAGAGTAATACTTTCGTAAATCATTGATTCTCTTGTAAGTTTAGAGAGGAAAGCTTCTCTTTACTGATACTTTCTGGAATATCTTCTCAATTGCCTCCAATAGTCTCTGCATTAAATGACCCCTCGGCAGAAATGCAGCAATCCACGCGTTTGCTATCGCCAAAGCTAATATTCATATCATATGCCGCTGTAGACGATACTATGCATCATATACACACGGGTAAAATTATTTTAAAGTCTGAAGAAATCTTCAACCACATGGAGAATAAATAATCATCATTCAATTGATTTAATTAATGATTTGAAACATCTTTTGACCTTTAACGAATTTACTTCAAATCTATTATACATTAACTTATTAAACATTCAATGTTCGAAATGCTCATTGAGAAATCGCGACTAAAGTAGATTTAGGAATATTTTGAATTCATAAAGATAAGGCTTTAAATTAGGTTTTTCGAAAATTCGAATTGAATGAATTAAATCAGTACATATTTCGATAGAAGTTATATTTTATTGGGAAACTTCTTTTCGAATCATCCGAAATATAGAGTATTAAAATCTGGATGGTGTTAATTTCTACATTTAATGAATTGGATAAATTTCTTTCCACTTCACTGAGCGACACTTCGCATCCCATCACTCGTTTTGATTCATTGGAATCAACTGAGTATGATTACTGTCACTTGTCTTTATCTTGCCTTCACTTCTCTGAAGTGTTCAGTACTTGACTTTCTATTGTTCAGACAGAGGACTGACATAATTTAATTCTGGTTACCATATTATTTCCAGTTTTAGTTAAATCAGGAATCTGAGTCTCACCATCCGAGATTACACCAAAAGGGTATTCCCACCGTTATCAACCTACTGTGATCATAAGTGGACCTCGGATAATTATGTACGAAAATGAAACATATGTTTGTAATTATGATATTTAAAAAAGGTATATATGCATTGGCAACCCAGAAAATATGTACTGTAGGAAACCCCCACAAAGACGAAATAATGGAATAATCTGTATCGTTTTTTCGTCAGTTAATTTTTTCATTTAAGATTTAAGTAAAACATATTGTCTACCAAATTATTTTAAAACCCGCCTTAGTTATGGAATGGAACTGAAGTTAACTTGAATGAAATTATTATTATTGCGGTTAAATTATTTTTAACTTTTTACATGAAGCCTCAACATTTTAAAACTTTTCTCAAAAATGGATCCAAATTTTTATTAACTTTCTTAGTCGGATAGGGTTTAAAAATGACCTGGGTCATATTTTCATTGAACTCTCTTAATTTTTGAAAATTACAAAAGTTCAAAATTTTTTCGGCATCTGCTCACAATTACAATATTGAAGTTCTAGATTTTTTCTTAATAAAATCTATTCTTTAAAAACAGATCTGAAAATATGGTCCTGCACGGTTGTCCTCTCGAACATGTGAGTAGTGGGCGAGTAATTTTGTGTGAAGTGCAGACAAAATTGGTCAACAACGGCTCAAAATTTTTCCTTTATTTTTTTCGAATATAATAGAATATTGTGCTTTAAAAAAATAAATGCTCTGAAGACATTTGTGGGAGAAAAATCTGGTTTTCTCCCGATACAAACTGAAAAAACGTCAGTTTGGGAATTGATGGAATTATGTATATTCAGATACTTAGCGCGACAGCCGGCCGTCGGAAATGCATTACACTCGCAGTGCGCAAATGACATTAGGACTACCCGCGTCTGCCCTAGCGATTCTAGTCTTTGAAATGTGAACAATGTTCCCGAATATACAGGCTGCGGTGAAATTATTAAATTACAAAAATCGCTATTATCTATGCATCTGAGGCCATAACGGCACGGAAAATATTTATTATAGTAAATATCATGAGGAACATGCTAGTGTGCTTAACTTCACTACATCCAATTATTCAACCATTTTATTTCCTCCAAGATATTTAATTCAATTTTGTTTTCAAATGAAGTAATTATTTCTCAGAAAATATGTTAAATTCATTTAAAATTTTGTATTGGCGAAGATTTTCAATATTCCTCCCCACTTCTTCAGGTCCGAATTAGTAATTTCCTCGAAATAAAATTTTCAACAACTTCGTATCTGCTGCCGTTCAGCTGAAACAGATAAACTGTTCTTGCTATATTATTTGCTAGGTACATATACTACAGTGCCGACCTGGATGGCCGAGGTGGCTAAGAGCGAGTACCGACTCAGTGCTTCGGTCCGAAGGGTCGCGGGTTCGAGTCCCGCCTTGGGCATGGTTGTTTGTCCCATCTCTTTGTATGTATGTGCTGTCGCGGAGGGCCTCGCATTCTGCTGACCCCAGATCAGAGGAGCAAGTGTGTTGGTGTCTAGTGTATGGTCGAATATGCGTCCCATCGGGACGCAAAGGGTAACCGGCTGTCGGCTGGATAAAAACCCTAGAAAGAAAGATATACTATAGTGCGCCAGGAGGGTCACTGCGCACCGAACCAAGCCAGGGCCCCCTATTTCTAATTGTATTTATATTGATAGTAACCAGATTACCGGATAACACTTTCATCATCTGTCATGATTGTTGATGAGTTTTCAACTTCAGTTTTCTTTTGTTACAAGCTGAAACTCATGCTAACAATATAATTTCTATTGCCTGCACTCTCACCAATTGCGGAGAGATTTTCCTTGTGCACTGTACATTTCATTTTAAAAATAGCATTTGTTTGTAAATCTCTGCACATGCGAACACTATTTTGCTCTCGACGCCCTGAAGATCACTTACATTTAATGGGATACCATTAATCACTCTCTTTTCGTAGTCTTCGATGTCCCCTTGGATCTACCAACATTATGTTTCTTTCTATCATATCGCCGTGATTATATAACGAAAACAAACATCACTTTGGCAGATCCAAAGGAATGCGGTGCACGGGTGACACGTTGCAGAAGATAAGTGACTCATTAAAAAATCATTCAGTTTCACTGAAAGTAATAGCTACGTGAATCCTCTCCCTGTAAGTGGTGGTACGGTTCCGAAGTGTGGGTTCTGTCACAGATGCCTTACCATTTATTTAAAATACAGTATGTGTATATTAGAAAATTATACAAATAATACTTCTAAGTGTTACTAACTATATATTTTATTATAATAATAATGATAATGATAATAATAATAATAATAATAATAATAATAATAATAATAATAATAATAATAATAAATTTACAGTGGGGCCAAAAATAGAGTTGTAACTTTCCGTTACAATTGTCTCAGTTTCTATAGCTGTGTGACGAAAGGAAAAGCTCAGGCAAGCCAAGTATGCAAGATACGGTGAAGGGGATGCGTCACGCTTGCTACATGTCTCCCTTGCCCCCAGGCATGGATAATAAATAAAAACAATGATCATCCATGGGAAAACCACTGGCTGGCAAGAGTAGTATTAATCCGACCTAAAATGCCAAATGCAACATTAATGATAATAAACTAACACTTGAATCAATAAAAAAGTGGACATGTTCAATTGTTTGCATTTATCATTCATTGCTTGCAATCCTATCTATTTGAACGTACGGAGTAGGAATTGAATATAACTGAAACATGTTAATAGCAATCGATCAGCATAGATTTACATTTACGGTATAGAAACTGAATTTTTGATCTTGAAGACGAATTTTTCAACTAAACAATCGGAAAGCATCCTGAAATTTCAAACTCGCTCACGTCCAATGTCTGTGTGGAGCAGCCAAAAACACCAACCTTGCGTCTTTGGCTGCGTAAGATTTTACCAAACTGGCTCACATATCAAGTATTGAATGGTGAACATGACTTTTGCAACTAGGCGTTTGGAAAATACAATGATTCGTAGGCGAAAACCTCCTCTGTGGATTCAGCTGAAGCATCAGTCGCCTCCCGTCATGTGCACAGATTTGGAAGTTAGCGTTCCAAATTCGAATACTGCGGCAGGTGTATTGGTATACTGTAAATATAACTGTACTGTAAATGCGCACTCACCAGAACTTGTGTAGAGCCGTCTGAAGTATCAACATTTTTCTCTCTGAAGTATCTACATTTTTCTCTCTTAAAGTGTAAAGACTTTTACAGTCACGACCCCCACAATCAAGTGTTGATCACAAACATATATTTTTACACAAAACGTTTGCAAAGCATCCCAGAACTGCAAATTAGCACTCGACCAACCCCTGTAAAGCTAGCTTGCGTATCAATGTGCTCCCATCCTCATCATGTGCGAAGACTTTTAGGGACCTCTTCAAAATAGAGTATTGGACCACGAACATTTATTTTGAACAAGATTTTCGGAAAACATCTCAAAGCTAAAAATTCGCCCTTGTGCAGCGTCTCTGCAGAACGTACTTGCTCACAAATCTGTTTCCATCTTCATGTGGTTTACGTTTACTCAAGAATGAAGTACTCGACCACGGAAATAAATTTTGACACTAGACGTACATCAACCTCTCCAGGCCGCAAATTCGAACTCGACCAACGCTGAGGCATCAACCTGTCCCACCGTCATTCGTCATTCTCCGCCAGCCGCCAGCCATCAATCCCCCTTCCACCCCGGCAGGCCTAAGCAGTCCGAAGTCCGCGGACTGTGCTATCAGCCAGCGCCAAGGAGCGGGCGGGCGGCCCCGGCGTCAGCCAGTGCACACCCAGCGGTCGTGCAGAGTGCTCCAGTTCGTCACCGTCAACTGCCCCAACCCTTCCGTTGCCATGCTGACGCACTGCCTAGCCGCCGGGCCCTGGAGGAGCGGGAGGAGCGGTGCCGTTGCCCGCTGGGCCCTGCTCCCTACGGGACGTCCCCGTGCCGCCGCGGTCGCCCCCGCGCTCGCCCGCCACAACTCGTCCTCGTCCGGGCCCGGCCGCAAGCCCATCGTCATCCACGCCAATGTAAGTACACGCCGTTGCGGTAAACAAACCCAGAGCTTGGATCTCTATTGGCACGGAAAGTGTCGTGGAGTCAACCCATGGAGCATGCGAAATAAATGCCAGCTTGTGGTTGTACGGTGTGTGATATATTTTTCTTCTTTTATTTATTTTCTTTTTCTTCTTCTTCTTCTTCTTCTTCTTCTTCTTCATTATCATAATCATATTATTATTATTATTATTATTATTATTATTACTATTATTATTTCTATTGTTGTTGTTATTCGCAGTGCGTCTTATCATCTAAAGCAATGGAACATTATATTTCTTCTTCTCTCTCCCACTCTCATTTCGTTGTTTTTCTTTTCTATTTTGTACTGCTTTCGAGTACCTCTTCTACCTAAATGTTGATCATCGTTTCGTCCTCAATCTGGAAACTGTTTCGAAACGATATTCTGATATGCTTATTTGTCTCTTGCAACGTTCTATTTTCGCCAATCTTTTCTATACATTCTTTATTTTATTTACTTGTCATGGTCTAACGTCATTTTCGTACTATCTAACGTATTGTGCAACATTTTTGTGCAGCTCTGCCATAAAAAGGATAAAATAATAACAAAAATTAATTAAGATATTTTCGTCATTCTCGTAATAATTCGTTTAAATTTGGGATGAAAAATCACTAACATAAGGTAATCGTCAAAAGTACTTTTACCAAAGTTCAATACCCCTGCGTTTTTACTAACTCTTACAATATGAAAACTGCACATCACAGTTCACTGGGTGAAAAACATGGCGTAAACCGATGTTATCAAGCGAAATGTTGCCAGTACATTGCCTCCAATCACAATAACCCTTTTCTCTCTTGATGGAACTTCGCCAACTTCAATTTCTGAATTTTGCAGTTTAACATTCTATAAATTGATATCAACTTCGGGATGCGAACTTACGAAACAGTTGAACATAGATAGATAGATATTTATTATTCTGCAGGTAGTATAACTAACCTAATTGTAGTGTTCTGCCACCAGGTTGTGTAACAACCTGGTGGCAGAACACTACAATTTACATATTACAAATATTAACTTTAAATTTCTTAACAATGTAACTTTAAATTATTTAAAGACATATTAATAATAATAATAATAATAATAATAATAATAATAATAATAATAATAATAGTGGAAGATTGGGTAGAATTATCTTCTTATGAATCGGGTTTCGATGGTACCATTATTATCAGAGTAGATTCGTGAAATTGTATCTTTCTTCGAACACAAATTCAGGAAATGGATTTGAAGTAAATTTACAATGTATTAAAAAAATATTGATTTACATGACTCGTTTTCCTTCAAATTTGATCTTAGTATGTTAAATTGAATTCCTTTTTCTTTCCAAAAAATATTTTGCCCGGGTGTAGAGTTCTTTGTTGCTGTTTTTTAAATTTCGTATTACTGCAGCCACAATTCCATCTACTGATTTCTATTTACTCGACCGCTGCTTTTTCCTTTGTTTAATCACTTTTGCTACAAAATTACTGAATATTTTGAGAACGTAACAAAATTAATGTCTCACTGTTGCGAGGTTCATACAGTGCCTATGTTAATTTCTTTATGTGTTGATCCCAATAAGTGAATTGTGCTTATGTACTTTAAATTTCGTTGTTTGTGTTTGTTACATATTTATCAATATGTCGAAAGTGAAATCAGTGACTTTCATAAATGCCTCTCTAGAATAACCAATAAAATATAAGGGATGTTTAGGGACGAAACGTTGAAACTTCGAAAACAAGCTCTTAAGACAATAGAGCATAATTGGTGTAATAAATTCTTTGGATATTCCTTGGTTGAGCCGCAAAAATGTTCATAAAAGTTGGTGTGAAAAAATACTTTCTATGCAAAAATTTGCATTGCAGAAACATAAAAACACTCTAGAAACATGCAAATTGTTTACTATTTACAAAAGAAATTAATATATTTGTTAAGGAAAAAAAATTAACCCACAAATAAAAAAGAAGTCAAATTGTGTAAATTGCGTGCTTTTTTATTTCCATGTTACTTATTTTAAATCGAGAATTTAAATTAATTTCTGGGGACTAAAACCAACAAAACATAAAAACAATAGTCCGACAAGTTATCGAAACAATGATTCATTTCCACGAGCAAGACTTTATCTCTTCCTCAGAATCGTAGCTGCTGCATAATGTTCTTCTTTCGTAACTTCAATGTCACGTAACTCCGTGTATGTGATGATCGTTGCGCTTAGGTACGTAATTATCTGCCTGAATGTGTTACTTATTTGTGATGCAGTGAGTGTTATTAAATACACTGCCATCGTTACTATATTTCGGGAGGTTCAGTCATAAACTAGTTTTAGAAACATTCCCGGCGTGTTTCGCCCGTACGCTTGTGCTTAAATGTGATTAAAAGGATGCGGTCAAGATTTTGGTTCAAGGACATCTTGAGTTCATTGTTTTTATCGGATTTTGGTGTCGTGAGATTTAATCGTAAGTTGGCATCCTTGTCATTAGCAACTAATACAAAAAAATGTATATATACGTGAAATGAATAGAAAGCACTTTGTTAATAAACATTAAATAAAACTGTATGTGCCCTCTTTCGTTGTCATATGTGTATTTTGTGGAAATGAATATTTAAAATTGATTTCTCTCCTTAATAAATGGCTTTTGTCCAACCTTTGTATTTTATATATTCATATATCAATTATGAGGCAATTGATTTTATATTTCACAATATTGTATTGGTAGATGTGGGCAGTATATTATTTAACTTACCATTTGCCTTCTCTGTGTATTACTTTTTAATTTTAATATTTTTCAATATTGGTATAACAACCCCATCCGTGGATAAAAATTGCTCTCTAAATTTCAATGACATGGAGAAATTGACTTTGTTTATCCATCAGTCATGTTTTCAAGCTATCGTTACTTGATATTGTCTGTGAAAGAATTATTGTCTAAAATAGATAAATTCTCTCTCTTCATTGAACACGCTCGGAAAGTATACTGAGGCCGAGCGTGTTGTCTCTGCGTTATGAGTTGTTTATCACCTTTGTCAACAGAAGCACTTTAACTTTGCTCGTTCTTGCCGTTATCCAGGTAATCGAAGCATTTACAGCCGTATGTTATTTATCTAAAGAAGCAGTAACTAGAGGTTTCTCCCTCCCAACCTTATTTCTCTTACGATCAATAGTCTGAAGATTGGAAGGCCTCTTACATAAAAGATAATTTACTTTCGTTATCTCACAACGCCCTAAAGATTAAGGGGAACATGATACCTGAAAAATTGTTAAGTCAAGGGTTTCAAGGGTTTTCTCACAAATTTCTTTCCACTTGGTTTTTAATTTGAAATGATGATACTGTATTTGCGAAAAAATTAGGTTATTTAAGTTTTCGTTATGTTATTTTAGTAAACCATACATATATATAATTTCCTTGATCTTCTTTGTAGTTAATATTTCTTAACTTTTTATCTGCTGTGTGAATAAAATTGTATATCAATATCAAAGGTATCTCATTAAAGATAATTGACGGACTTCGAAAAATAACCCTGTAACAGATCCTATATTTTTAACAATTTCCCATTAGATGTGGAAGGAAACTTATCAACACCACGATATTCCGTTCTAACAAAAAGTAAATTTATAGCTCCGTTCGAGACGTACCAAATCATTAAGACATTAAAACCGAGAAAATCACCAGACCATGACTTAATAAATAATAAAATGATGAAAGAGATACCTCGCAATGTGATTACAGCATTAACAGCTCTCTTCAATGCATGTTTAATATTGGGATATTATCCAAAAAACCTGGAAAACTGCTATTATTACTCCAATATGCGAGCCGAATCGCCGAATAAAAATTCCACAAAACCCAAATAGCTATAGACCAATTGGTTTGCTTCCGTTTGCTTCCGAAACTTTTTGAAAAACATTAAATACCATCTATTGAACTTTTTCGTCGAAACCAATGCACTGCCCAAAGCAATTCGGTTTTCGTCGAAACCACTTCACAAGCCATCAGCTGTTAAGAGTAACGGAGTACATAGCTAAACGATGCCACATTTGAATGTACACAGCTGCAATTTTTCTGGTCATTGCACATGATTTTGATAAAGTGTGGCATCGAGGACTACTTTACAAATTATAAACATTAGGAACCCCGATTATCTCTAAAGTATCATTAAAAGCTTCCTATCAGAGAGGGATTTCATAGTATTAACAGGACTAAATCAAGGGCACAGATAAAGACGACGGGCCACAAGGTTCCGCACTATCTCCCTTATTGTTTAACATATATAGCAGTCTACCCAGACCTACTCAGAAATAGCTCTTTACGCGGATGATACAGTATTATTTATTGCAATTTCAAATATTACCAACGTTTGCAATGATCTTTTGCCGGACTTTGTCAAGTGGACAAACAAAATGAAAAATTCCCATAAACTCTACCAAATCACAGACTAAAATGTTCTCTTGAAGAAAAACACATCAACCATGACCAATTAAAATTCCATGGCTTCCTGAAATTCCATGGCTCCAGAATGAAACACCAGTAAAATATCTGGGTGTGTTTGTAGATCAAAACTTTACATGGAAAAATCACATTCGAATAACGAACAAAACATACGCAAAAATTAACAAGCTTTACCCCATAATAAACAAAAAGTAATCGCTTAGTCTGGATTGCGCATTATGCATCTTAAAACCGATCATACGTCCCTCATTAACTTACGCCTGTCAAATTTCGAACAATGCAGCGAACGCCCATCTGAAGAAACTACAAATCATACAAAACAAATGCTTAAGAGAAACCGTATATGCCTCATGGTTTATTCCAAAGAAGCCAATACAGAGAGAATTAAAATTTATTTCCATTAATGAATACATTCAACAGATGAGCAACATAATTTTCACCCTTCTTTAGTCTTGTAAAAGTGCACAAATATTTAATTTAGGCAAAAATGCATCCATTCCAAAGTAATAATAATAATAATAATAATAATAATAATAATAATAATAATAATAATAATAATGCCTTTATTGATATGGTGAGGATATCAGGCTCGCTCGTCCGCCTAACCACATTATCCCTTTGATACCCTAAAGACTCTCTTAAACCACCGTAAATTAGAATCAATCCATTCCCCCATTAACCAGTTCTGCTGACCAAAACGTTAAATAACTAAATATAAAACTTAAACGACAGACAAACAGCAAAAGAAACTTAGATAATTAGGATCTCCAAATTTAGAAGATCGTGATATACATAGGAAAATTACAAAGTCGCAGAGTTTCGAGGTAGAAAAAAAGGCAAACGAAACATATGGTTTGAGCAAGGAAAGCAGACCCATTCGTTGTGTATGAGAGATTACGGGGCTAACCAGAAGGCAAAAAATTGTTGATTCCGCGTGGTACTATGTTATCCATTCGCGAAGAAGAAGAAGAAGAAAGAAAACTAAAAAATCTTTTCTCAATTACTGCTCTGCAGACTTTGTTTACGAGGTAGCCGTGTGGCACTACTCAAATACTGTTAGCCTAAAGGTCGACATTATGTGTTAACAAAATGTACATTAAAACCTCTGAAAGGCATATTATACCGAACAGGCAGGAAATAAATTTAAAAAAAGATAATAAGACACCTTGCATCCTAGAACCAAAAACTAATAAGCGGACAACATGCAGTTTATGATAAAAGTTACTTTCAATGATTATCATTTTAATATTTAATTGTTGAAGTGATTACAGCGGTGAGATGAGAACTGAAATCAATAAAATCTTAAGTCCGTATTACAGAGTAAATTAAATTATTGTTTTGGCAGCATGTCATGGGATGTAAAATTTCATTCAGAATCCTGTCTGTTGGTTTCATTTTCGGAAATCTTAAGCATGTTGGAAGAATAAACATATTCTTGACGACTGGTGCTATTCAGACACATTACAACACGTATTCAAAAGTTGTCAATTTTCTTGGATTCTTTCTGTCACATGCGGTTAAGGGGAGGAGTGGGTGAAAATTAGCAAAACATTTTGAAAAATACGATTTTTAATTTTTGATGTGAACATTTTGTTTGGAATGTGTGGTTAATTTTGGTGTTTTTATTTTTTCGTTATCGCGATTTAAATGGCTTCTGCGAGCATTTAAAGATCTCAATGCGTTGATGGCCACGCCCCCTTTTTCAGTTTCCAAACGTCTTCATCTCATAGAAGTTTTGAATGTATTTGCGTTTTGAATTTCCGGGCATGAACTTACAGATGTTCTACGGAACAAATGAGCTACAGAAAAACACAAAATGCCAACGAAAGTTTGCATAGCCTGATTTGGAGTAAGCGCCCCAAAGAAATATTTGTTTCGAAGAAGAAAATAGAAATTGCTGTTACATCAGCAGTTTCTCAATTTAATATGGGGTGTGAAGCAAGTGAAAAGATCAAATATAACTGGCATTAACATGACACCTCAAGAGAAGAAAATAAGTGCAATGAGGGATAAACGCCGTCTTCAGAAAAGTGAAGTAGCGGCACCACCAGGTTTTCAAAGTGTCAAAAAACAAAAACAAAAAAACAACAACTCAAAATGACAAATACAGTTCTAGAAGTAAAGAGAAAAGTTGTTGAGGGTACTATGTATGTCTCTGGAGAATTTTAAATGTAAGTTGATAAAGTAAAATGCATTTGTACAAAGTTAAATTTTCATTTTCAATTTCCCGCATTTTACTTTCCTGACCTTTTATGGTCACCTTTTATGGTCACAATTCAAAAAGTTCCACGTTCTACAATTTTTAATATATTTCAATGAAACTTTTAAAACATCTTAAGAAAATGTAGTTTCATAGAACTATGGAATCCTTTTGTGTTATAATCATTATATTACTAAATTAAAATAATTATTTTTTGTGTGTGTTTTTTATAGCCATCAGGTAATAACTGTATATTTTATTATTTTTTTCTCAGAAACGCTCTCATTTATTTTATTTATATTCCATGTATGTAATTATATACCTTTTATGAGTAATTCATAAAAAATTCAGTGATGAATGTTGCTTCATGTTGAACGTAGAGCATTTTATAAAATATAAGGAATTTTTTAAAAAAATTCAAAATTTTTTTCTTCAAAACTAAAAACAGCAGAGTAACAAACATTTGTAGGGTACATAAGTATAATATATTACTTCTTCTGGCAAAATTTGAAGTTATTTGAATGTAAGATGTAAATTTTCAAAATTTCAACCACATCTCCCCTTAATTGTGCCAGAGAGTGTGCAATCCGCAATTCTTGTTTCCAAGAAACGGTCTTTGAGCTTTAATCATAGCAAGCACTATGGAAGAAGAAATACGAAATACGTGTACTACTTGTCAGGAAATCATATTACTCGTCATCTAGTTTTAGCCACATAATGTCAGAAAAATACACTGCATTACGACTAGAAAAGACTATTTTTCTTCTGTTTCTTCGAAGCTATATTGTCACATGGGTTAACCCTTCCCTTTCGTCAAAAGAATTGTCATTGGCGTGGGCTTTACTAAGAGCCAGGCATCATAATCATAAATCAACCCCATACCAATTTCTCCTCTTTCAACATTTCCATTCATCACCATCGGTGTTAACGACGGTGCATTTGTTAGGAATTCAGCGACGTTCTCCATTCTCAGTATTAGTCACTGCCCTCTGACATACTGAGGCCCAGTTTTTTTGCTAGTACGTATATAGCCGCCTGTAATCCACTGGCCCCTAGCGACACTTGGAACTTATTAAATATGGGTTGGGTAAGGTGGCGCGCACATCATGGTTCGTGGACCACCTTTGACTGCGCGATCCTCCTGCTGTCAGCAAGCAGTCCACCAACTCCAATCACCACTCAGCCGACTTCTTACTAGGGCGTGGGAAAGTCTCTGAATTCCTCAGCCTTTGTTCTATGTGCTGTCTTATGGCATGGGTACTACGGACAGTTCGCAGAAATTTTAGGTTTCCAGGTCTCCTCCAAAGATTTGTATATCTCCAAAGCATGAAATAATTAATATATTTACAATATACAAAGTACGAGAAAAAGCATGTGAATTGTGTTGGTTAAAAACTTATATTCAAAATGACTAGAGTTAGAAGAAAAAACTGTTTTATTCTGTCCAGAGAAATCGCGTATAAAATTCTGTAAATTGGTAATAAATAGCTCTAAACCTAAATATTGTTGTTTAATAGGTTTGGATGATCAATACGTGTTACATGTTCAGTGTTTTTTAAAAATAATATTTTAAAAATAAGTACGCAGATATGACAAAAAGGATTTTTTAATTTTTGAATGTGGATCGTGTGTCCATGAAGCAATGAAAATGTCCCTGGATGTCCTTATTTGTCTAAGATACATTTACATCAATTATTAATTCCTGTTAGTGTAAACTTTTACAAATTAAATAGGTAACTGAAACTTTTCAACCACTCTTATCCTTGGATATGACACTCGTTTAACGTCATTATATTGGGAGTAGGTTCTCGACGTCTGTTTCTCTATTGTGTTGCGGCTGTGTCGCAGCTAGCTCTATCAAATAATGAGATCGGTTTCTCATGGTTGTGTAGCATCACAGTGCTAAAATATAACTGATCTTGGGCTTATAACCTGTTTCCCAATGAGAGATTGCTCCGAAAAGAGAGAGGAACACCAAGGACTGAAGAGTCGAGCAGAAAGGTCACTGGGTCACTGACGTCACTTATTAGACGATAAGTTTGACGCTTCTGCACGAAACCATAGAATGTGTCAATTAGACAAGTATTAGTCATATCAAAAACAACAACGCTAGACCAAGCAGAATTTGTTCGGGACACTAAGAAAATAATAATCCCTACGTCCAGGCCAATGTACCGAGCTTGTCAACGTAAATTCGGAGCCATCACATGTACATATAAAGAGTATAAAAACGATGGAATCAGTCGCATTTTTATATTATTATTATTATTATTACATTTTATTATTATTTTACTATTATTATTTTATTATTATTTCATTCTACTATTACCCCGTATGCAATTGATGTTTGGGAGCTAGATAGAAATCAAAAACAAGTTTTGTTGATTCTGTAAGGCAATTGCTACTGCGAGCATGAAATGCATGACAGTATGTTTTTTAAAATTTAAGGCCTCTTTTAAACGGCTAAGGTTATAAGCGATCGAAACAGATAAATAAAATAGTACAACATTAAATGGACAATCACGAGAGAAACAAAACAATCCTCAGTTACGTTTCTAAGACTATGATATCCACAAATACTTCGTGTATACTGGAATCTAAAATATAGTATATATAAGTCCTCTTATTAGGGAAACAAAATTGATTTTTTTTTAGGATGAACATATTTAACAGTCATCTACGCACGGGTATTGACTAGGGGGACAATCTTCGATTTAAAAGCTCAAGACACTCGAGAGTAATGTGGGAAGAGGATAAAAATGTATGTGATCCACAATTTGATCAGGGCGATGGATCTGTTTTATAAGATAGTTCAAATTAAGGTATCTGATCCGCAACTGGTAAGTTGGATATGTGTTCTTGAGAGGTGAAGATTTGATGATTGTGATTGTCTAACAGACTTCCTTACGAAGTGAAGTTGGATTTTTTTTTAATTCGTTGCGTCTTCAAATTGACACAATGCGTCTCCAAGACCCTTAAGGGGCGTTGAGCGCTTTGCGCTGGGGAGTAATCCTACATTAATTTGCGGTAATCCTCCATTACCGTTTTAAGTCATGTCACGTCACGTCGCAGTCAGTTGTCAAGAGGACCGCCAGGTAGCATCTCCGCGTACGCGCCTCGTGCTAAGCGCTCCTGCGTCACTACCCACCGAGCAGAATTGGGAAGGAATAAGGATAGGGGTAGGGTTTAGGACACTTTAGGGGTTCGAATAGCCCTTGTGAAGCAGCCGAACTCGTTTTGTTAGAACAAATTTCACATGAGATTTGACGGGAATCGGACCCGGACCTAGGCTAGCGACTTCACTATGTGCCACGATTCTATTTTTCCTTTTTTTAAGTCCAGAATTTAGTCGTTAACTGTTGATTCTATTCCATTTTGAAAGTGTTTTAACAATTTCTGGTAATCCTATAATGATTCACTTGTGTACTTTTCAATTATTGGGATTGTAATAGTCTTGTGTGCGTTTTCGTTGCCTTCAAATACGCTATAATAGGGGACTTGGATAACATTAACAAAATGATTGAACATGTAACAGAACATTGTGTTATGTAGTGGACTAAATATTATGCTTAAGAAGGAAAAGTTAGTTTGGGGAACAAAGGACACAATGGACCCCGGATTTTGTTGCAATCTTAAGTGGCAGTCAATAAGACTGCTATAAAATGTCGGTCTGCATCAACAATTTATCACTTCCTCACTTCTTTAAACGCTTCTTTTATATCAATCCTGTTCCTCATGCAGAACACGTTCCTTATAATTATATCGAATATGTGTTTTTGTCGCTTTCGTCTGTGTGGGGGGGGGGGCAGCGCGCGCGCATGTGTGTGTAAGTGTGTGTCTACATTAAGTAAAGGAATAAATTGTGAAACATAATTTTTTTCATAATTTTTATGATTTCGAATTAATATAACTACGTATAAGTGAATTTCAAATGCAAACCCTCGACTCTACTGAAAAAAATACGCTGGTAATAGCAATGGTCCATTTAAAAATTCTGTGATGTGCCTCCTTCAAAAGATGACTGACTTCAGCGACCTCCGTTATCGTTTTTACTGTTTGTTGGATATTGAGGCATTGAATTGTTTTTCTATTGTCTGCTCCCTCGTTCACAACATACAGTAATCTTACATGTTGCAACACATCTAACGTACAATATATTAAATCCTATTTATCTTTTAAAGTTTTTACTTTAATACTTTTTCTTACGATAAAATCACTTGAAATTATAATGTTCAAATTTTATAATTTCAGATGATCTTGTGTATATGATTTTAAGTTATTGATTTATGGTTTTTTCAGATGATATAATTTGCCTCAATATAGTTTATTTATCTTAATTATTTAAAAAATTGTACGTGCTTAACCATGCTATTCGGATGATATCTATTGTAATAAAAACTAAGATATCCAAGGCTAAAGGGAGATATCTATCATATGTTAATACATTGTCTATAGTCCAAAAACATTGAATTTGTTTTTGACCATTCTTCTGGATTTTGGCCAAGCACTGTGTAATAGATTTTAATTGATATAAACACTCACATATGGATCTGTTCGAAAACATGTTGTGCAATTTTAGGAATGATTGTGGGAGAGAGGATGTTAGGCCAAAGATTGAGTACTCAACTACGTGCAAATCAAGCGATCACAGAAATAAATTATGCCTCAAAATTGTAAATGTTTGTTAGAAATAAATTTTCCATACTAATGGCGAAATTCAAATAATTAGTTTTAAATTTGTAGCTTGTGATAATGAATTGTGCACGCGTTTTATTGTTGTTGAAACATAGTTTGATTCAGTTAAGTTACATTAAGGTTTTTTCTCAACTAATTAGAAAGCTAGTGTAGAAAATATAATTGGTTTGTGTGTGTATATTTCTATCAATTATGTAACCTAAAGATTGAAATTACAGTAAAAGATGTACAGTATAGTATTCAAATATAAATATATAACATTTGCATTAAAACTTTTAGCGGTAAATTATAAAAAACGAAAACATATTCTTTATTTTAAATGCAAAAAGAAATTGCAATTGTGAGGAGATCTTGTAGGAAAGATGAAATAGAGTGGCCGCAAGAAATTGCGTGAGGATCCGGAATGCAAGCAGAGAGTCTGTGTAAGTCTCCATGTCACATTGATGGACAGCCATCATTATGGACTTACAGTGTTGCGTATGGATCATTTCATGGTATTACTGGCTGGTGCACTGAGATGCTGATACGCTGATACCCTCTGATGCTCCAACTGATTTACGTGAATGACCGATGTGAGGAAATATTACTGTGATGTCGTCTGAAAATGACGAATCGGATCGGTGTCGATGTAAGCGTAGTGTGAAACGGTATATGAAATAATTATAAGAAATGCTGAGGATAAGAGAAAGGAAGGGAAAACTAATAATATAAAAAGTAGGAAATTCAATGAAAGAAATGCAGGGGTATATAAATGAGATTATAAAATATATTTTAAGAACTTGTGATAGGTTTCTTTGACTCGGTCCCGATCTCCATTAAAAATATAAAGCAACTGAGAGATTGCTCAAAAGATTGATCAAAAGACGAAATAAAGTCAGAATCAACACTTGAAAATCTTCATTAGTCATAAAATATGGTGTTATAATGAAATTCAAGGTGTTGTAGTTTGTAAAAACTGGGAACTAAGTTTCAGTAGTGAAGTACAGGAATGTATTTTGGGGAAATGCAGGTCCATAAAGAGTGCTTTGTTGTTGTTTAAATAATGTTGGAAATGCATTTAGGCGCACCATAAAAATAAAAAATAAATTTTAATTTTCAAAAAAGGAAATGTTTTTAAAATGCCCAACCACAAAACAATATCTTCAAGGGATAATAATTAAAATAAATATTTGCTGTTATAACAGCTTTTAGCTTGCACGTTCCCCTCAGCTTAACTGAATTATCTTTCTAACTGGGCGGAATATAAATAATTTGAAGGAAAAACAATGTTAATCAAATAACGATGTTATGTTAATTAATTCAAAATCACTTTTACAATTGAAACAATATTGAATAACACAATAGTATGTTAATTTTCCGCTCTCTATTTATTAACTTATAATCTATATTGAGAGATTGAAAATTAGTTATTACAACAGGTGGCGATGAACGGTCCAGACACGTGGAAATTGTTCCTATAACATGTCTACTATAGTGCAAGCAGGGAACATTTTCTACGTAGCATGTTTGACAAAAGTCAATTATAAGCTACTAACGACCCGGTGATGTATATTGTGATAGTTAAGTCATTTTTATTTGCTGAATTTAAATGCAAAGTAACAATACTGTTCATGCGTAATAAGAAAATGTGTCAGTCATTAGATTATTAAGAGTGTGGGTTAAATGCCTTCAGTGATATAAATAATTTCTGCCAATAAAATAAAATATTAATTTTTAGGACTTAAGACTGAATAAGTTCTCATGTAACCTTTTATTTTATATAGAAAATAACTTGTTTGAAGTGTGTCGAGATATTTCTTTATATCAAGACCGTGAAAATAAATTAATTCTAAGACTGAATGAAGCTTAAACGTCTTTTTAATGTGTGTGTATGTGTGTGTTTTACGAGGGCAGGAGAAAATCTCTCTTCCTAACACACTGCGGAGCCCGCACTCCGCAAGCGTGTAGGATTCACAGCTAGCATGTGCCTACCCATTGAAACCCCCTCTCATTCCTCCAATTCCCTTCCCTCGGAACCACTGTCAGGCATTGCATCACGGGAAGGGCAGATCGGCTTATCGCTCTATGTCAACTGATGTCACGGTTTACCCCACACCTTCGAAATCGTCCTTCTACGCGAAGCTTCGTTAAAACTTTTGCGGCATAGGTGGCTACCACACTCCAATGCTCTTGGGACACCAGCATCCTAGTGACGATGGTATCAGGAGTCAATGGCTGCCGGAGGAGTCGGTGGAGTTCTTCCCTCTCCTCAACGAAGCGTACACAGTGAAAGAGCACGTGCTCCACATCATCAACCAAGGGATCACAGGCTGGGCATGAGGAGTCATCGTCCAACTGGAATCGGAGTTGGTATGCACGGTAGCGCCCGTGCCCGTTCACAACTGTGTCAAATAATGATGCACAATTCCGTGTTTTCTTGGGGTCCACGTCTTTCTGACAGGAATAAGACGAAATGTTCATCTGTCGGTGGATGATAGTATCCGTTGCCCCTGAGCCATTGTCACCTCCCCCTCTTCGTTCACGATGACGCTCCTATATGTAATTCCCTCTCGCTTATGTCTGTATAGCCTTGCCCTCTCTTGTGCCATGAGCTCTATTGGTGGCATGTCAGCTACCACACACCAGCGTGATACGAAACCGTGCGAAACGCTTGGGCCGCCCTCAAGGCGGACCTTCTATACATGGACTTCGCACCGCGGGTCTATGACTGGATACCAAAGGCATCAACCCAAATGGTGGCTGCGTAGAGCAGCGTAGAGTTAACTGCGCTAGACAGTAGCCTCCGGCTACTTTGCCTTAGACCCCCTACGTTAGGCATAATTCGTGCCAAGGCGGAGGCCATGCGAGACGATCTCTCGCAGAGTATACGTACGTGCTTCTCGAAATACAATCTCGCGTCAATCTGGACTTCTAAGTATCTTAGAGACTGTTGGGAAGCTGTTTTACTACCCCATACATTGCGAGTAAAACCTTTTTCACTTTTCTGCCTGTCAGCAAGACAGCCTTCGTTTTATGCTCGGCCATATGGAGCCCCATAGACGTTAGCCACCGCCGGATCGTAGCTAAACCGCTTTCCTGGCTAGCTCTGCTGGTAGTGCAATCACGGCCGTTTGGGTGCCACCGTACGCGGTGCGAATAGACTTAACTATTACTTTCCTGTCTTTGGCTCCCTCCAGCTGTCTCTCAAAGGCCTCAACAATTTCTTTGCCCGGCGTAACTTCGTCCAGATCTTTAATCTCCAGCAGTACCTCACTTGACAAAGACTTTACTTCCGCTTTTCCTTGTAGTTGATCGGCCACTGCGGTATAAAACTCAGCTGCCTTCCATTTGCCCGCGGCTCCCATCTCCAAAACCAGGTCTACCGTGCCTCTATTTATTTTAACTACATTGAGGCCCAGTGCGATGGTTTCTTCCTCGTTGCCTCAACTGTCTT
Source organism: Teleogryllus oceanicus (assembly GCA_964035755.1). Lineage (NCBI taxonomy): Eukaryota > Metazoa > Arthropoda > Insecta > Orthoptera > Gryllidae > Teleogryllus > Teleogryllus oceanicus. The sequence continues at coordinate 282,601,603 of CAXIVR010000001.1, forward strand.
CCATTCGCACTCGGGTATATCACCACTCAGATGCGCTTCTCTCAAAGGTTAGCGACTCCTCCATCCTTGGTATCCCGACCATTCCTGACGTCTTTCCTTTCTCCTTGGACTTTTTGGGGTTATTCTTCTTGGAGAATACCACATTCACGCACTGATCGGATTCCTTACTGGGACCTTGGGGATTGGGGACGGGAAGTTCTCTTTCGTGAGCCGCAAAACATGTGCGAATTGCTAGGGCCAACTTCTCGATCTCGTCTTGCACATTGTGACGAGGTTTAAGCGTTGTACTCACTGCTATTGCCACTAGAATAGTTATTTCGTGCCGACGGGAAGGCGGCCTCGTAAGCTCTCTACGCTGCAGCTATGCGTACCAAGTCTAAGTGACTACGAAATAGCCCGGGCGAGGCCTTCACCAGCATCTTCCGGAACACATATATCCTCCGGAACATATATATTTTCTGAAATGTACAAAACTAATCAGTGTAAATAGGAAAAACACCCAGTACCTAACGATTTTCATCAGTGGCACAGCACTCTAATGTGCTGCACTTTGTGTGTGAAAACAGGAAAACCAGTGTACATAGTTTGAAGTATCAAAAGTTAGCTGGGCAAAATATTATAATAAATATGATTCCTTTCGCCGATTGAGCAGACAAATATAACTAACATATTTTATGAAGATTTTATAAATTAATTTCCTATTTTCTTTTCGGAAAGCATCTTTTTACATATATCTGATTCGATTAAAATAACCTCTATGTTCTGCTAAACATGTGATACCAATAAATGCATGAAAAGTAATGCACGTTACATAATAAAAATTATTATAAGATTGCGTTAAAACTGGAAAGGAAATATGAAAAGCATAGACAGTCTACGTCAATAGTACAACCTTTAAACTTCCTCTGTTAGGATTTCCGGCATGTGTTCTACACACTAAACGAAAGCAACATTTCCTGGGGAAAGTTACAAAACGAAATAAATAGTTGTAAAGGTTATCCCAAGTCAGCATTCTTTCAAAAAACATTCAAACACACCGATTCCGTAATTGCAGACAAATAATTGGAAAATTCCCGCGTTCTATCTCCCAGTACTTTCTAAACAACTTCCTGAGAAGATTCCATTGCATTTGTTTTGTCTCCCGAAACTCATATATTTGAAGTTCAGAGTTTGCAGAGAAAGGAGATAACTTTATGTATTTGTGGCAAACTGTAAAGACGCATTACAATTTCCGTTTGTACTCGTTGCACAATTACTAGATTATCATTGTGATAGAATATATTAACTCGAATGGACAAGCACTCTAGTACAAAGAGTGAGCACTGTAGTTCGCAATGTCTTTCCTATTGCAAATATTTATCATTTTTGATGTCTAAAAAGTCGTCAGAAAGAAATAAAATATTTCCATTATTGGATAAGCACTAGCATTAAAACAGTTTCAGAATGGTATTTTTAGACGAGAAAAGAATAGTGCCAGTGCATATGCTGAGACGTCAGAAATTATTAAATAAGAAATTATATGCGGCATGAAAACGCAATATATGAGAAAAGGTGACACATATTAAGAATTGCAGGATTGGTATAAAACTCAGGAGATAACATACTTCAGCTTTTGAAAACCAATTTCTGGTTTACATTGTTTAGTTAAGAGAAAAGTACATTCAAATGAAATCGTCCAATATACATGTTCATTAACCTCATGTCTCTAAAATATTGTTGCACTTGACCCATAGAGTTTCCGAATTTCATTTTTTACTAGTGCTACTAGATAGTAGTGTTACGCTAGCACATTCTATCTCTTCTTTTAACACTTTTTAACACACAGCAAACACTTTTTGTCCGCGCTGAGATTTGAACTCAGGCTATTAGAGCTAATTCGCAAAGCACCTCTACGCTACAGGGCTTAACTCAACCTTTTTTTAATGATCCAATTTTAAGAAATCAAGAGTATTTTTTATTACTTCAAGATTTGGTTTTAAATAAGAGACTCCATTAATGAGAATGATCTTCATCGCCAATATTGAACTTTGGCAATGTTAGTTTTTGTTTGCAATTTTCGAAAATATACACATTTCACTGAAAATGCTATTTTCATAATATTTTAAACGTTGTGTGTTCTACCCGGGAAAAAATTAAAGAAAAAATGGAGCAGTTTTAGAATATTTTTATAATTTGCATTAACTTCAAATATTACGCGAAATAACAGGTTTTTGCAAAAAATGTATATATCATGTTTAAAGATTATTTTTTCAACAAATTTCATTTAGAAAAAGTGTCTATGATCAATAATCTACTTTCGCAATGTTATTTATTTTATTTTCAAAAGTATATAGAGATGGCCAGCAGAGAAACCTGGGCCTTTTTTAAACATCTAATTCTCTATTCAAGAAGAAAATAATAAATAAATAATAAATAATTTTGAACCACTTTTGAGAAAATAATTGTTTGAAAATTACCCATATTACACGCAAAAGTACACAAAAAATGCTCATGATTACTAAAAAACTTACATGAACTTATTAGACCTGTCTTTGAAGAATACATTTCATTGAAGAAAAATATTTATCGTTAATATTGTAATTATAGGAAGTCACCCGAGAAACTTTTGATCTTTCGGAATTTTCAAATATTTACAGATATCAACGAAAAGTAGGCCGCCTCCATTTTTTAGCGTATTTTGCTCTATCTGAGAAAAACGTTTCATGAAAAAAATTTGATCAAATTTAAGGAAAATATTGAAAATGTTTTTGGGACTTCGCGTAAAGTACTTCCAAAAAATTAAAATATCCATTTCAAACTCGCAAGGCCTCGAGTTCGGCTAGATCGATCGGAGAACAACCATTTTCGGGAAAATCGTCTGATCGATTTTGGCGCTAGAAATAACCAGTTTTTGAAGGACGGACAGATGGGCGAAGGTTTTTTCTCTCATTCGATATTTCGTTGTCAAGCCTTACAAAACTAGATTTTGATTACAAAACATGTTACAAGAAGTAATTTACTACATCCACTTGTTTTACATTCAACGTTTTTCGACACTACACAATATTTATCCACTTTTCACTACAATACGAGAAATCGCCATTTGTGCCGATGTATCGGATGCCGAATCGTGTATCGGAAAATCGCCATTTGTGTCGCTGCATTAATATACGTTTTAATATGTTCGTACGTAGTGAGAAAGGAAAGTAACCTTCTTCGCCGACACTAATCAATTTTAGACATTTTTTCTATGGACTAATGAATTTTATACATCTACAAAAATCTATAAGTTTTGAAATATATATTTTCATATATATCCATATATTAATAGAAAGAACGATACATGTCATGAGAACTAGCGGCTGGTCAGGTTTACTACCGAATTGTTTTATAATGTATTTTTATAATGTTTACTATGATCAACAGACGTGCAGAAACTATTTCAATCACAAATACTGATTTTTAATTCCTTAAAAATTCAATTTCGAATCTGCTACTAGCCGTCAGACTGTATACATTCGAACTACAATTGAGAGGTTTTCTTATCTAAAATGACATAACCTTGGTTTCCGCTATATCAACTACATTTTGAAGCTGATAACTACCACGTACTTGGTGAATGACTTTGTGAATGACTTTGCTAACACAATTCGAGTATTTTAGAGTGAGGAAATTTATGCAACAATAAAGTAAATATTTTAACTTCTTTTAATAATTTATAATGCTCATTGTATTCACTAGATGGTACTTCAGTCAAATAAAGCAATATCATCGTTACGTACCATTAAAATTTAACAAGCATATGTTTAGGATTTGTTGCTTATGTGCTTTTATTGGATTGATTGTGACAGTCACAGGTCCTGGGTTGTGATTTCTTCGGCAGATTTGAATCTTAAAATATTAGAATTGCCAGGCTTAAAATGAGAATTGTATGTACATTTCTTTCATTATCATATGTAACATGTGAAAACAGTACGAGAGAGAAAAAAGGATAGTGAGTGAGTGATTCAGTGAGCGTACACGAACTGTTAGTTTGTGACGTATGTAATGTAAAATGCATTCAAAATTTAAGTATTATATGACAGTGTAGGGATCACAGAATTTTGAAAATGTGCACACAATTCACTTTTCCCCATAGCACGTCATACGCAGTTTTTAACTGTTTTTTGACGTAAAATAAATAAATAAATCAATAAATTCCATAATAGGAGAACCCATATTACGAGTTTTTGTCGCAGCAAGGCATCACAGGGTGAAAAATTGTCGATATTTGTTGCATCTGTACAATACTTCCTCTTCACCAGGGGGAAACGTTGTATGGTGAGAAAATCAAAATTGAAACAGTATCTGCATTGCCAGTTTGGAATACACTGAATAATGAAAACTGTTGTCGCTACCGGCCGTGTACAAAAGAGTAATGGTTTCTTAGATTCTGGGGAACGTAGAGAAAGATGAAGATAATGATGAGGATGAAGAAAATGAACGGATGATAAGGAAAATGAAGAGGAAGAGATGGATGAGAATGAAACCGGAGAAGGACGATAATGAAGAGAAGCACGAAGATGAAAGCGATAATGAACAGGCAGAAAATAATAATGAAGAGGAAGATTTCATTTGATTTGATTTTCTCGTGTTTCCGGGCACGTCAACTGCTTTGGTCATTAGTCCCGTTAGTGTAGTGCATGTTTTTCTCGGGATATGCGCGGTGATCATTCCCCGCTGGATGGCGAGATCCGGCGCCGACCTACCGTCGGCTAGTGGGGTTTCCCCCTAACCAGGACTTTCCCACCAGCGGGGCCCCGCCCCAGCCGGGACAAGCTCTAAGCTCCAGACCGGTCTCCCTGAATATGTGGTAGTGTAGTGCATGTTAGTATAAGTGTGTGTGTGTGTGTGTGTAAGTGGAGAGGATAGGACAAGGAAGAGGAAGGACAGATCGCGCACAGTCCGTGGCCCGTTTGGTTGGGTACTGCTCCGGTATTCGCCTGGTGTTGATCGGAGATACTACGGAAAACACCCGATCAGAGCAGCCGACCGCTAGAATTCTCCTCCAGACAGTCCTGAATTCGACCTAGCTGAAAAGCTAGTGTCGAAAATCCTGCCGCCATCAGGACTCGAACCTAGGACCTCCCGGTCGGAGGCGCTGCAGTGACATCAGTTGATGTCACTGCAGCTGCCGCTCCCGGTGAAGAGGAAGATGATTAAAAGAATCAGAAAGAAGATAAAAATATTAAATATTAATACAATCGCAGAGTATTAATTAGGATCAATTGTCTGCTCGTCACTCGCACTTACTAAGCGAATGACGACGAATCTCCACCGTCCGTTGGCCCGTCCTCCGCCCTGGCCTGACGAGCTCTGCGCCGGGGCGCTGACATGGTGTCAGGTGCGAACGCACAGCCCATCCATCAAACAGACCTCTTCCTTTCAGCAGACGACGCGCGCGATGATCGCGGGCAAAGCCAGACACAGACGCGCGTCGACGCCCCGCTATCGGCACGCTATCGCACACAGCCGATACTTTAAGCTGGTTGCATGCCCACTGACGACGCGTGCTCGCACGGTGCAGTGCGGGCAGAGAGCGCTCTCGTTGCGGCTTTTGACATTCCGATGAGCGCCCTGCTGCCGTAGCCGCCTCCCTTTCGCGGCGGGTTTCAAACTCATGATCCCTAGAGGCATGACCCTCATGTGAGCGATGTGACTCGTTAGGTGTCGCGACTGTACAAACGCGTGCATTTTCCAAATATGACTGGTCTCTGTGAACGCGTGTTGAATTCGTGAATAAACCCTTGATGGGATTCTCATGCAAATGATAAGTGGTGACTCGTGTGAAAACGTAATGGTTCTTCACAGACTACAGTAAATTTGACTTTTAGTTTATCTCACTTTTCATTGTTACGGTCGGGCCTCCATACATCGAAATTCTCTATGAATCGAATTATTTTTGAATCCCTTGGAAATTCCGTTTCAAACTCCTTTTCTGAATATACTATGAATATACTATATTTTTCACGAAATAAAAATATACCATACATTCTATAAATTACGTTCAACAATTAGGCGGTTTATCGATTGAATCAAAATGTTCCAGACGAAGTGTTTCAGTGGGTGAACAAGAGTGAACAGTACTGTGAACAGAGTGCATCATATGTGAACAAGGAATTAGACTTTTATATTTATACTAAATGATTTGTTACGTATGAGTACTAATTTATGCTACTATTCGTAAGTATGTGATACGAAGTTTTATAAACATTTGTTAATTATTTATTGTTGAATTTTCCCTTTATACAATTTTTCCAGAATCATTTAAAAGCATTTCCAAAATTTTCATAATTTTTTCTATATATCATTGTTTTTATATATCACAGTTTCAATATATCGACGTTTCTATATATCGATGTTTCTATACATTGACGTTTCTATACATCGAAGTTTCTATATAACTAATGTTATCGAAAGAACCGTCAGATTCAATATATGGAGATCCGAATATATTCCTTTATTTTATATATTAATATCTTTATTGTATTTAGCTTTATTTAATAGCGTTACCAAAAACGGGAGAAATCATGTTTTCACACGTTCTATTTTATGTTGTGCACAGCTCTCGGCATCATGTATTGTCGTACATCGTATGGAAAATTTAAGAAAATATGAGTGGGAATCGTAGACGACAGAATTTTGAAGCATTGAGAGTGAATGTGTGAAGAACAGAAGCTAATAAAATTATTAGAAACAAAAAAAAAGCCACATGCATTTTAGCTGACGAAGTCGTGTATCCTCATAGTTTTTTGTGTTTATGATGGATAACAAATATTTTCCTTCTTCCTTGTGTACTGAGTTCAGTAATTTGGTGTTCTAATATTCTCTTTGATGAACTCTCACTCTCCCTTCTGTCAGACTTTTCCCTCCTGCCTCGTCCTTCACATCTTCTTCATTCCTCTCCTGATCAATTTGTCTCAAGTTTTCTGACAATTTATCCTTTCATTTATCTCGTGATTTCTTACACAATTTCTTATGTTTTACCGTTACTTCAACTAAATTATGAGGCCGAAATGTTGTGAAGAAGTTTAAATACGATTAATGACAAGTTTTTATTTAATGTGAGAATCTGTATTACACTGGCTCTTGAATTACACTTAAACGTTCACATTCACAATTGAAAAGAATTACTAAGTCGTTCTTTTTGGAAACAACTGACACAACCTTTTATCATCATTAAATAAGGGAGACGCATAGCGTCTACATTCTACGTTTTATTCTTCAGTCTGATTTTGCAGAGGGTCAGATTTTTTTTGAGTGAAAAGGGTAAGTTCTCTGCCGACAAATTTCTGCTGTAGGTGACGGTTCCATCGAAGGGGAAACTCCCGTGCACTGTGAAATCCTTTAGAGCACATTACAAAAACATTCCCAAAATGTAGCTTTTTACCCTCGCCATGTTGCTTCTTTTTTTAATTTCAACATTCATTTATAGACGGATTTTAATTATAAAATAAATTTTACAAAACGTAATGGAAACGTTTTTTATCTACTCTCTCCCCCTTCCAAGTGGGCGAATTTTTTAATCTTCTCTTAGTTTCTTCAAACTGTGTTTTTTAGTTTCTTCCTGTGGTATTACCTAACTTAGTATGTATCTGAGAACTGCAGTGGAAGGAAATATTCTATTTTGAGAGGGGAAATTGTCAGTATAAGCGTGTTACTCATGATATATTAAATTTCTACGCACTACTTCGAACACTCCAGTTTTAGTCTGAATAGAATACTCATTACCAAGCAAAATGCTTATCTGAAAAATGTTCACTATTGAATTTCTTTATTTAAAAAACTACGTTTACTTATATCTAATGCAGAAGCATGGTTGATTTCTGTGGGACGTAAATTAGATTCAGTGAAAAAGTGAAATATACAAGGATATAACTACAGAATTTTAGCTTGGGAACGCCGTAGTACCTTCATTCAGTCCTGAAGACAGAAGGGAATCATATATGAAAAGGTGCTGCTCTGTATGAATAATGTAGTGGAAACTAATGAATTAATTAAATTTTCACTTATGGAATATAAAATAGAATTAAGAATAATAAAAGTTAATAACATTGATGAGGCTATGGCTTGTACAATGAAATATTTTATGGCAGCTTCTGTGGATATTATATTAGATTTTGTGGATATTAAAGGAATAAAGGCTAGTAAATTAATTTCCAGACCTATTCATGTGGGTGGTCATGAATTAGATCTAATAGAAATTATTGTACCCAAAATTAGTATCAATATAAATAATATCTTTAAAGGATTAAATATTGAAATTAAAAAGAAAAGGATTTTTACCTTTATAAATGGGGTATGAACCCATTAGTGTAATTAGCTTTTCTTTTTATGAATTTTGGTGTATGATGCACGAGATATTTTGAATTTTTAAGTAATAGTTTAATTCTATTAAATATTGAATATTAAGTAATGTGAAAATATAAAAATGCAGACGGATTAGGCAAGGCGCGGCGTGGGCGAGCGGAGGCGGAGACAAGGGCGGGCGGGGCGGGCGGGCGGGAGGGGCGGGAGGGGCGGGGCGGGGCGGGGCGGGGCCGGGCGGGGCGGGGCGGGGCGGGGGCGGGGCGGGGCGGGGCGGGGCGGGGCGGTGGCTTATCGGCTGGGCGGCGCGTGACCTTGCGCAAGCGCCTGTGGGCCGCGCACTTGTGCAGACGAGAGGCAGCCCACTTCGCCGCCCACCGGCAACCGGGTATGAGGGCCTCGAGGGGGCGCTGCGATTGCAGGAAGAGGAGACAGTCTTGCTGCTCTATCACATGTTTACATACATGTAAAACGTGTGGTACTACAAGAGCAAATCGTCGTTTGAGATGGGCAACTTCCTCTGTGATGAAATTGGATATTTTTACATTTTGGCATCAACGAGTCAGAATTTGCTTGTTCTTTAGTTCGAAAAGAAAATTTCGTAAGAAAACTAAAACTTGTGATCTTAAAATAGGAAAAAACCTCCTAAATGACTTTTACAATTTATTGATGATAGGATATCTCGTATGTGGTAAGAGCGATTTGGGGGTCTAAGGTGCTTTGAGAAGATATTGGAATAAATAAATATGTAATACTACTATATAGCAGTGTAGAATGGGTAAACTTAGCCAACTGTACATGATTAATATCAGAAAGTGTGTTTCTTTCCTCCTGTTTAATTTTGTTGTTTTTCACTTAGATAATTGTCTATAATTATTCACGAAATACTGTCTTGTATTCTCAGTAACGGTTACCTAATAAAACAGCACATTCGGGCTGATACTGTAGGGACCGTGTATATATAACCAAACGCAAATTTGAGTATTTTCAATACACCGTCTTCCCCTGTGAAACGTCAGTCACTTGCACTTGAACCCCTCTTAAATAATTACGGGACACTTGCGACAACAACCACCCCAATTTACAAGCTGAAAATATAAATTATATCACAGAAAAAATTGTATTAATTTTGTGTGATATATTAAGATTTATGAAAAATAAAATCAGAATTTGTTGGCGACGCTGCGTGCACCTAAAAACAAGACTGAGAACATTATTAGAGTGAATGAAGGATGCATAGAAGAGAAAAGTTTTGAGAATTAGCGGTGAAAGCGCGTTGATGTATGGGCGAAGATCTACTAGGTCAGTTTCATTAGATTGTAGTGTATACTACAGATTAGTTTTGATTATTTTTTTGAGAATCTATCATGCTGAATCATTATACCTATTGATAAGAAGTCCATTCTTTGGAACTATACATACATAATAACTTTAATTAATTTATATTAAAAAATAATTAGTTAGAATTTTAATGTTTTAGTAAAAATGAATAATTTCAGAAAACGTTAGAAAAACGTAAAAAAATATATCAGTGTTACATAAGACCAAACTAGCTACCCCTATGTAACGCAAAGTAACGCTGCCTCATTCCCCTTTTCCCCTCTTTAGTGTTAGGCAATGTAGGGACAACCCCACTTAACCAACACTTGAAAAACTAAAATCTTGTAACTGAAAATTACGCGAAAATTACTTAAATTTTCGAAACTTGTAAAAAACGTGAAATTATTTAAAGATCTAATACTGAGGGATAGATTGCAATTGCTAGCGCCCCCACACATTTGTTGTCTTCCGCGCCTTCCTTTGTTACATTGTTCCTGCTGCTTTTTTCGCGCCTCTGTCTCCATCCTTCGTTTTTGGAGGTAACCCGTAGCCCCATCTCTTTCTATAGGTATTTGTCCTGCCATGGCATCCTGTATGTCCGATTCATCTGAAGTTACCTGGTTTCGGGAAGGTGTCTCCACGTGTGGACAGGGAGAGAGGTGCTTAGTAGGGTGATTTTCATGGTGTTTGGGTCTGTTCCCCCATGTCACAGCGCAAGCACTTCCACCCCTTACTTGGGATACGAACCTATAGCCTCGGCCATGAACCATAGACATTGCGTCACTGGGCCGGTCAAGATGGAAGGAAGAAGTTTGAAAGAATGCGTAGTTTGATGAGCAGTACTATGTCACAGAAGCAAACATTGGTGCCCAGATGAGATTGGAGCTGGCGACTTTTCAACCAACCCAACCAATACGCGCCTGTCTTAATAGTCTAGGCCGTCCGGGACGGCAAAAATAATAATAATAATAATAATAATAATAATAATAATAATAATAATGATGATGATGATGATAATCTGTAAAGGCATAATCAAATTAATTAAAACGTCTCTTGTTTTTAAACAAAAAAATGCAATTAGACATTATTTTCCTTATGTTTAATGATCCTCGCCATGCTTAAAGATTTATTTAAGTATTATTTATTTAACTCGGGAAAAAAGGGTTTGTGAAGAATGAAACGTTCATCTCAAGGTGTGTGTGTGAGTGTGTTAAGAGTTATTAAAAAAAGAGAGGGGCATAAAAATGCTTAACTTTGCGAAAGCGTTTTTAGAATGGCGTCTGAAGAGCAAAAGCTTTGTTTCATTACTTCCAATATACACACACGGGTAAATGCAATTTTCAGCGCGTTAACAGACAAAAGAGTCTATTACCAACACGTCACCTGGAAAGGCCTTTTTATTTGGTTTCTCTTTAAGGAACTATGCACACAACACAAAGGAGAACAATTCTCATCAAAATTAAGACAATTAAAATTAAAGAATGTATATCTGTAAGTAAACGTTTCATTAGATGAATCGTTAGCAAATGCCACGAAGTGATCGAGAAAATGTCAAAATTATCATGGACATCCTTTGGTAAAAATATCCACTTAAAACTGGAAATATCTGTCTGTCACATCATTGACTATTTCTTTTGGAGTACCATGCATCAGTTTTAATACTTGTTTCGTTTCAAGAGTAAAAATAAAGATCAGGAAAAGTTAATCAGCGTAGATTCCTCAAGGGGAGCGAACCTGTGGTAATTCACATTGCGATACAGACGACCACTTGTTGCAGCGGAATTCCCAAATGAAATTTGTGAAAGTTAATGTCAGTTTCAATACTTATTTTAAAACTGTGATTTAGGAATAGCAGGCGATAAGAGGAGCTCCAAGAGTTCTTATTGATTACGTACTTGAAGTCTATCTACAGCAGTAAATGATTTCTTTCATCGATTAAAAGAGGTTTTGATAAGCTTGTGAATAGGCGTCGATTTTAGTGTCGAAACAGTAGTGTTTTAAAGAAGCACTAAATGCAGGGTTATTAATAGAGAACAAACGAATATATTATATTCAATATTTTTCATTGTGCGGATGCAAGAAATTTCTTTCTTTCAATTGTTCCAGAATTTTTTCTCCAGAAATATATAAACTACTCACTCAATTTCTAATGAAAATGGAACTCAAAAGGAGCGAGAGAAAAATGTTTACCATACAGAAACGGAGTATGAGTACAGATAATAATTTATGGAAAGTTGTGAGAGATTTTTAAGATACAGTGTAACAGAAATTAGGATTTTGCTTGTAATGCAGTAGATTTTGAATATCGTAATCGTGTATCCTACGTGGGACTTGATATAAAACAGCATACATATTGGAGAATATTTGAACATATATGTGATATTATTATTTAATCTCACGAAGGTAATATCAGTAGTTCCTACTCAAAATAGGATACGAGTTTGGTGAACTCACTCGCATTTCGAATCTAAGACATCGACTCTGACGAATTTCTGTTCCCAAATTTTCCATGCAATAGAAGTATTGAAGGGACTCTGTCGTCAGGAAAGGACTATTCAAGGGACAAAATAAAAAAATCAATTGCCACAAATATATTTCAGTAAACATTAATATTCATTCAGGTAATACTTACACGACAGGTCGGTTCAGATATCAACTGATTGTATTCAGCATATCATTTCTCAACTCATTACCACCTAGTCAAGCGGCAGTTCACTAATCTTTTTATTTCTGGAAACGTCTGCGAGGTAAAGAAAACAACTGAAAGTAGTAGTAGAGTTGTATAATCTCTTGTGGAAAATAATTCATGTGGATTGCATCAGACTTACGGTTTTGAGATGAAACCAGAGTAGCGAATATCTTAATTTCGAATTGAAGAACCCTTCACAAAGTTATTTTTGAAGTTATTCCAAACTTGGATAAGTTTAAAGCGAATCAAAACTGGAATGTGTGAGTAGAAACTTGGGTGTCCGGAACCCGTCGCGTTCTAGGCGTCGTTGCCAACGTCGTACTCTGACCTTCCACAGAGCGAAATGCAATTTGCGTGCACATACCACATGCATTTCGGCTTTAGGAATGTCGCAGTACGACAGCTAACTAGCAACCATGCCTAGGACGCAATTTCTCCCGGGCAGCGAGAGTTTCTATAGACTCCGGCCGCAGAAGCCTATGTTTTCATTAAGAATATGTGAGATTATATGGTATTTTCTGTTTCCATATGGACATTCAAATTGTGTAAATGTATTGTTCATTGTGAAAACGTAAATGTATTTCACAATTGTATGTACAAATGTCAACGTATTTCACAAATGTTTTCACATTTCATTTGGTTAAAAAGTTGTGTGTCTCTCTCTCTCACTCTCGTCTGTCTTCGTCTCAATATAATGGTATTTGATTTGTGTTATTGCTGAAGATGTTATATTTATAGGTGCACTTTTAATTCTTTTTAATTTGTTGCGTCAACAAAGACGCAACGCATCTTTGAACCCGTTTTTTGGGCGTTGAGTGTCTGCATGGGAGCAATCCTCCTTTATTTTCATTATCAATCTTGTCACGTAGCAGTCAGCCAGTGCATTTTATCCCTTCGGCCAAGGACTCGGTGCCGTTAGATCCCGGGGCCCTAAACGATCACCCAACCAGGAACCCGCGAGTTCTCGAATTTGCTTAACTTCCATGACTTAGTGGAGCGTAGTAAATTAATTCGGCTGGTGGAGCCGGCTGAAAAATTGTGGCTAAAATCCATGATGGTTTGTGTATGCACAGATTCTTCGCATGTGGTTGTAAATTTGTCAACATATTTGCCTATTGTTCTGGTGAAACAGATTGCAAAGAAAATTATATTAAAATTAAAGAAATCCTGTCTGAAGGGAAATTGACCCCACTTTTACAGGGTTTGGGCTGCATAAGAGATAACTTGTACAGTTGGCTCAACGATCTCCAAATTATACTTTTTATACACATACGGTTTTAATGATTACAAAGCTATTAATATATTTAAAATTTTTTTTTAAAATTTAGGACCTATTATTAATAAATTCTAAATATCTGTAATCTTAAAGTTACTTATCACAATTTTATAATTTAAAATTTTTCAGTAATTAGCATTTATGTACGATCTCTGCTCTGACATAATTTGAGCTAGTCGTGTCCATTTGGATCCTACTATCTCTTTAAAGCTCTCCTATCAGTTCTTGTTTTGCCTTTCTTGTCGCTTCCAACCTGATCTTGGGTACCATATCGTTTTTGTCTGTTCCCTGCGGTTTTCTTTTAGTCTAATCCTGTGACCGCCTCATGTCCATAATACTATCTCTGCTTGTATTGCGTCTTGTATTTTTGTTTTGTTTCTCATGACTTCGTTGGGTTTATGATCTTTGATATAGGCGTGAGTCACGTAACTTAGTCACCTCTAACGGCTTAAGTTATTGCAATGCAGTTTTCACGGAAGCGCACGAGGGAAAAAGACTAATTGATGTATGTATTCGTTTCCATTTTATCACCTCTATTTTACGATATATTGAGGTAACTTTTACGATTTACGATATATTGAGGTTTTTTAAATAGAACTATACATAATTTGTTAGTCTACCATGACGGGTGTAAAAAACTTCAATGATTATATATATATATATATATATATATATATATATATATATGTGTGTGTGTGTGTGTGTGTGTGTGTGTGTGTGTGTGTGCGTGCGTGTGCGTGTGCGTGTGCGTGCGTGTGCGTGTGTGAGTGAGTGAGTGAGTGTGAGTGAGTGAGTGTGAGTGAGTGGAGTGAGTGAGTGAGTGTGAGTGAGTGTGAGTGAGTGTGAGTGGAGTGTGAGTGAGTGTGAGGAGTGAGTGAGTGAGGTGAGTGAGGGTGAGTGAGTGTGGAGTGGGAGTGTGAGTGAGTGTGAGTGAGTGTGAGTGAGTGTGAGTGAGTGTGAGTGAGTGTGAGTGAGTGTGAGTGAGTGTGAGTGAGTGTGAGTGAGTGTGAGTGGAGTGTGAGTGAGGTGAGGAGTGTGAGTGAGTGGAGTGAGGTAGTGAGAGTGAGTGAGTGAGTGAGTGTGAGTGAGTGTGAGTGAGTGTGAGGAGGTGAGTGAGTGGAGTGAGGTGAGGAGTGTGAGTGAGTGTGAGTGAGTGTGAGGAGTGAGTGGGAGGAGTGTGAGTGAGGAGTGAGTGAGTGTGAGTGAGGTGAGGATGTGAGGAGGGGAGGAGTGTGAGTGAGTGTGAGTGAGTGTGAGTGAGGGGAGTGAGTGAGTGTGAGTGAGTGTGAGTGAGTGATATGTTAGATAAGCTTTTTTTGTAATGGATGCAGGAAGATATGTTAGATAAGCTTTTTTTGTAATGGATGCAGGAAGGACATGAAAAGTAAGATTCATGCGTGTGTTGCATCAGTAGGGTCTGCAGATTCACCAGAAAATGGGAATAATGATGAAGCTTTCGTTGACGAAGATATATCCATGGAACTTTTAAACGATAGTCCATTAAGTATAGGTGAAACGCCTATTAGAGTAAAAATATTTAAAGAAAGTCCGCATGAAAAGAAGAAATTTAATATAATTGATAAGTTTTTCATTTTTCTAATGACCCCCCAACCTGGACCGTCGACGAGTTCTGACGATGAAATATTAAATTAGTTAAAAGGGAAATTTCGAATTTGTAGCACAAGTGAAAAATATAACTATTTTGATACTACTTCCGCTGGAGAATTAATCAAATTAACCTGAATACATGGTACGCAGAGCTAAGATGTACGTTAGAGAGCAGGGCATATTGTCATCTCCGAACCCAAAACAAGGCAAGAATTTATTCTAAGAGGCTGTCAAAAAAGTTAAGAAATATTATTGTTTAGATGCTGTCAGTAGAATAATGCATGGCAAAATGGTTATATATCGTTGAGACTTTTCAAAAAACAAAATATCGAGAAACGAGTTTAATGAGTGGAAAAGTACGGCGAGCCTTGACACTCGGATCCATGTAGAACATTTATTCAAACATCAAATGGATTATTCACTTGTGTGTGAAGTGAATCGAACACAATTGAGTTAATCATGCTACGCATAATTAGAATTCTTTCATATTCAATCAGCCTTCATACTACTCATTGCGTATATTTTGCGTTCATCTCGTCTGAGACATGCATAATAGTCTGGGGAAACATGTTATATAGCTCCCAGACGTTTAGATTACAAAAATGAATTGTACGAATAAGTAAATCCCACCTACAGGATTCTTGTAAGCCTCTCTCTTTATTAAGCTAGGGATTCTACCAATGCAGTGTTGTTTGTTTAACGAATTAGTAATCTTTGTAAAATATTACTTTCTCAAGGGTGGGAACATATTTCCAACCAAGTGTCTGTATCAACAGCTCACAACACAAAATTCACATAAAATATATGTTCATAACTCTGCTAGATGATATTAAACAATTAAAACTGATTCACATGTTTCAGTGCCTAGTAAAATCTTTTCTCCTGCACAACCGTTTGTGTACAACTAGAGATTAAACTGAGCAACTAAAGAACTGTCTCCTAGTCGTCCATGTGAACGACGTCAAAATGATTCTCATATCGTTGCGTCGATTGCTGTTGTTTAAATGTCACTAATGGTGTTCGCAACAGCGTGGACACTGCTCGATTTGAGCTCTCGTTAAATGAATTGCGTAGTTTCACGAAGGGCCATTTGCTGTGCACTAACATTCGTGCATTTGGCCTGAAGTTTACTCTGATGTTCATTCGATAATATTCGTAATCAACTCCAAAAGCTGCAGTAATAAAGGACGCGAGCGATTTACGTAATTAGATCAACTGTATTGCTGAAAGAGTTTTCCATTAACGATATTGTAACCGATTAAGTGAATACAGAGGTATAATTCTCAATACAACCTTCAATTATGACCTCAGATTTCCGCAACAACTTCTGATTTTTAGAATTACTTTAAACACTTAGCAGAGATATCTTTTATCGAGATACATTATTTATAGCAAACTTGTTGATTAATTGCTTGGGTGTCGCTCGCACAACTAGGGGGACCGGTAGGAGGGTCATATCTGAATGATAATTCGTCTCTACGCAAACATGAAAAAATAACTGAAAGGTGAATAGCAGTGAGGGGATCAGCATTCTTACGCTGAATCCATTTTTTTTTCATTCTCCAGGGTTTGCTAGCCCTGTGGAGATAACATATGAAATGATGATGATAACGAAGGACGGACGACACAAACATATAGAAATTCACAAACACGCCCATGCCTGAGACGGAACTCAAACACGAGATCCTTCTGTCCGAGATAGCCACGGCACTGTTGACTTAGCAATTTCGGCTACCCGGATGGGCATTAATTATTATTATTATTATTATTATTATTATTATTATTATTATTATTATTATTATTATGGCGCGAATTGGTTATATACGGACTACGTGAACGTGCAGATGTACCCACCGAGGGCAAGTCATATTTTTTCTGGAGGTATGCACGTGACTATATTAGGGGAGGGAACCATATTCTGTGCTGAGTTCATTTTTACACCCCAGGGTTATTAGCCTTGAGCGATGAGGTATGGAAAGGACGATGATGATAATGATGAAACGGACAACCACAAACGTACAAACACACACACACAAGCATAGCCATGACAGGCGGGAATCGAACTCGTGATCCTTCGGTCAAAGACCGCCACGGCACTCCTGCCTTAGCGATCTCGGCTACCCGGATCGGTTTATGTATTTTATTAGATTATTAGACACATATTAACACGAATTCCAAGGGACCGAAATTATTGGAGTTCGTGTTATAAAAATTTGTGTTATCCGAGTATTCTAAGTGTCTGTATTACTGTCATCCCTTGCCGGGACCAGTTTTGTTCGTGAAATTCGTGATAAGCGTGTTCGTGCTAACGAGGGTTTACTGTATTTCTTTTCTTTATTATATTTATGTGGTGAATACGAAAGATTAGAACGCGGTAGAATGGTAGGTATTGTAATGGCTTAAAGGCCTTCCGCCTAGCCACTTACCATCAGGTTCTCTAATTTGTATGTAATAATTACCTATTAAATAAAAAATATGTATCTGGTAATAAATGAAGTATCTCATCCTGTGCAGGGAGGGCAGCTGGACCTGAAACGCACTCTGCAGACGGTGGGCAAGGCGCGGCCGTCCTTCTCCGACCGCAGCCAGCTCAAGTACGCGCGCCGCCTGGTGGTGAAGCTGGGCAGCGCCGTCATCACCCGCGAGGACGAGCACGGCTTGGCGCTGGGGCGGCTCGCCTCCATCGTGGAGCAGGTGCGCACCGCAGGAGCTGCGCTCACGCGATGGTCGATGGTCGATGGGTTTTCGACAGTTTGTCTTCTGTTTTTTATTGACCAGAAGTATAAAAGATTGCAGAGGTTGTCAATTGGTTGGATTTTACTTCCTCACACATCTCAAAACCGCAAAATAAATTTCGATTGTATGACTCTTAGAATCAAATGCACTTTTTTTTTGCCACAAACACCATCTGACTGACACAATGTTGTTTCTCGTAATTTCCACAAGATGGCGCAGTACGGTATTTCATCAATTTCGTTTAAAAGGTGCTATTATACCGGAACATTTTCGTAGTGTCACTGACTTTGGTGAAGGATATTTATTTGTGTGTTGCAATAGTGACACTTTTAAACTGAACTGAATAAATATCGTAAATTTCAGCAATAAGATATCCATTTTGGTTTATGCCAATGTAGACTTTTCAAACTTTTTGTATCACATCCAAATATTAATAATATTTTTCAATCAAAACTATATCACTTAATTTAGTTAATAGTGACATCCATAAAATCCAGCATTTGAAAGAAATGTAATAATTCACTACGTTTAGTTTACGAGAAGAGGAATGTTATACGTCTTACTCCCATACTGTACCCCCTTTCATTCCGGTCATACTGCCACAAACATTCACGTACCACACGTTTTGTGGCCAGTCGTGCTACATACCGGTTAGTTACAAGGTGAGTTTTTTAAACTTGCATTCTGAACTCGTCGAATATAAATTAGAGTTGTATCAGTATTTGTAACTCCAATTTTTTTTTTTTAATTTTAGGAAGTTTTTGTTTGTTTTTTTCTCCCTTTCAAAATTCAAAATTTAAGTAGTATATGACTTAGTGTAGGGATCACAGAATTTTGAAAATGTGCACACAATTCACTTTTCCCCATAGCACGTCATACGCAGTTTTTAACTGTTTTTTTTGTCGTAAAATAAAATAAATAAATAAATTCTGCACACCTTATGAAAACCGCGAAAGGGCTTTCGAAACGTTCTGGTAAGAATTTTTAAAAGGAAGTTTATGGAATAAACAACATTAATGTAAAAAATTTAATTGTCTTTAATTCCGAAAGAAAAAATATTTCTTTATAATATAATACCAAGAATCATTTAAAACATTTCTTATGAAAGTATTTGTTTCGGCACACTGATTTTAGAATATCTTAAAAATACAAAGTATAGTTGGTTCAACTCATGGGTAATTTCTTCTTTAAATTCCCATAAGGACGTTGTTGACGTACTGCCTAAAATCTACCATTTGCCCCTGCGGATACGCAAGCCGCGAATCACAGTTTGAGAACCTGTGATTCACATTAACAAAATTAGCTGTAATTATTATTCATATTCTCTCAAACATTTAGCAGAACACGTCATTGTTAAACGGTTAGAGATATTGCAATGCAATTTGAGCAGAATATATCAGGGTATGGGAATATTTCAGATACACGTATCTTATACTGTATAGTTGTGCTGCGCGATTGAGATCAACTGTTTTGAATGGAAACATAATTATATATACAAGTGACACACTGTAGGTCTAAAAACTCCAATTTATTTCTCTCATTGTCAATAATTAATTTCTCTGCCGTTTTGTTCCCCGACTCACGAACAACCATTTAAAGTGTTTTAAGTATTTTTAGTGTCGTCCCAGCCTGACTTTATTGGTATATAACATGCAAAAGGGTGTACTACTCTAAGACATGTAGAGCCACTGATCGTCTGAATTTCCGTACAGAGAAAGAACCTGAATTTCCCTAATAGGAGACACTGGCCAAACGTTCTCTCTTTTCGGTTCCGTACACGATACACACTATTCTGTCTCCAATTCTATATGTAAGCTAGAACGTCGAAAATCTGGATTAATTGGGACTTAAGAACTTACGGATTATCAAATTGTCAAGATGCAATCTTGAAACTCAAGATTTTCAAGATGCATCAAAAAAAGGCAGGTAGATGTCTTCAAGGTAAAATCTAGCAAAATCTGTTCGACAGGAAAGAACTTTTATCTCGATCGGATCCGGCGCCGCCACAGAATCGCCTTCAAGATGGCAGCAATGCGGCTAAAACAGCTTTATATGAAATTCAATATTTTTATTAAATATTATAAAACGTTTTTCCATTTTAATGGCAGAAAAAAGACTGTATTCTGTGTACAGAATAGCATGTACACAGTCTTGTATAATTTTCTCTAATGGATAGTTTAAAAATAAAATAATTGTCTTGCCCGCGTTTGTAAACAAATATATGGAACAAACAGTATTCCCTTCATCTGATTTTTTTCTCCGGAATCGAATCCTGATTATCAACCTCCAGATTTTGCGCGACCTTATTTCTATAGCTCTAGGCCTATGGAATAGAATTGAAAACATTAGTTGAACATAAATATGCATAATAAAGTACAGGTCATCTTCCACAATAAATAACAATTATTTACATTATTTATTTAGATACCATTTTTATTTATATATTACCATTATTTTTTATTCATTTATTTATTTACATTAAGTGAAGTCATTTTCCAAAAAAATTTATTTGAAAGATGACTTCCACTTACATCTCCATGACACACAAAATTATATACATTTATATCCATCTAAATGTGTTCTATGCCTTAATTACAGTTACATTTATTGTATTTCAAATTCCGTTAATGCAGATATAAATTGTGAATACTTACTTCTATTTATTTATCCATGCGGATTTCCCTAACATTTATGCGGTAACCACTGATATTACATGTTGTAGTATTTAGGTACATAATCAGACTATTGCTCCACATGTTTGTTAAATTCTAAACTCGCAGTTTGCCACAGAATGCAACACACGCCCAATTATGAGACCAACAAAGGCGCGCCCTCTCAAAGGATAACATAATTTCTGGCGAAATAATAAAAGGGAAATACCATTTGAATTATAAGCATATAGACGAAGAGAGATGCAACAAACATTATTTGGTTTTCAAAACGAAATGGTATTCATGTTTTCAGTTCCCAAAACACCTCATCATCTTATGCATGCCAGCCAACGCAACAGTGCTTCGATCGATTGATATATTTCGTTTTGCCGGGCGCATAAACTACAGTGGTAATTAATCCCGTAACTATTGTGTATAGTTTTATTACTTGAGGTGGCAGCGTTCCATTCACCGTGGATGTGAGATCCGGCCCCGACCTACACGTTGACTTGCGGGATATTCCCCAACCAGGTACCTCCCACTAGCAGGGTGCCGCCCTAGTCGGAACAAGCTCTAAGCTCTCGACTGATCTCCCGATATATGTGGTAGTATAGTGTAGTGTATGTGTGTGTGTGTGTGTGTGTGTGTGTGTGTAAATATGGGAGATGTAAGGGTAACGCAGGGGAAAGAAACATCGTGCACCACCCGGTTGTTAATGTACTGCTCCGGCATTTCCCTGATGCTGATTGGAGAAACTACGGATCGGAGCAGCCGGCCACTAAAATTCTCCCCCAGATAGAGGCTGAATTTGACCTAGCTAGTGTCGAAAATCTTGTTTCGTCAGATTAAACTGAAAACAAACTGAAAATAATAAGAGCCAATATAGATATTGAGCCTGAAAGCCTGAGCACACACAGTAATCTCAAGAGGTCACAGCTTCCTGAGTTCGCCTTACGCCCACTGCGTACGCCAACTCTCCATGTGCGAAACACAAGACGAACGAAATACCAGGGCATCGGGTTCATCCTAAGCGAGAGATAGTCTGCTCGACGAAGATACTGCCAATAGTGTGCTCTCTAGAATATAACGGGAACTACTGTGCCAGTTCGATTGGTTTGGTTAGTTTTTTCGTGTTTCCGGGCGCGTCAACTGCTTTGGCCATTAGTCCCGTTGGTGTAGTGTAGTGTTTTTCTCGGGAGTTGGCGGTGATCTTCCCCCGCTGGATTACGAGATCCGGCGCCAACCTACCGTCGGCTACTGGGGTATCCCCCTAACCAGGACTCTCCCACCAGCGGGGCAACGACGCAGCCGAGTTCTAAGCTCCCACCGGTCTTCCGGAATATGTGGTAGTGTAGTGCATGTTAGTATTAATTGTGTGTGTAAGGTGGAGAGGATAGGACAAGGAAGAGGAAGGAAAGATCGCTCGAGGTCCATGGCCCGTTTTTGTAGGGTACTGCTCCGGCATTCGCATGGTGTTGATCGGAGAAACCACGGAAATTTACCGATCGGAGCAACCGGCCGCTAGAATTCTCCTCCAGACAGCGACTGAATTCGACCTAGCTGAAAAGCTAGTGTCGAAAATCCTGCCGCCGTCAGAACTCGAACCTAGGACCTCCCGGTCAGAGGCGCTGCAGTGACATCAGTTGATGCACTGAGCTACCGCTCCCGGTGCCAGTTCGGTTTTCCCACCGTCTCATCCATAAAAGACGCATACAAACCAACACAGCGTTCTTTATAGGGCCTTAAATGAGCAGTCGGTGCCAGTCAGAAGGTAGCTCAGAAGAGGCCGACAGATAGCATTACGCCCTGTGCGTTTCAATAGTATTGATAGAGCATCGAATGACTAAGCGCTCGTTCAAATGAATTACTATAATGAAAACTTTTTGAAGAAAGATGGTGTTGGCACACTATCACTACCCTACAAGCCAACACTGGATTTTCATCTTCCAAATATAATCGAAACCTATAAAAGAACAAAGAGGAAACAAACATCGTTTGACCTCTGAGCTCATTCCCTTGGGGCTGCTACAGTTAATAGTAATAAAAGGCCTTGTCCAAGAGAACCTGGCAGAATGGCGTCTCTACGGTAATAAGTAGAAATTGCAGTTCGAGGTTCAGAGACGCATAAAAAGTCGTCCTACTCAAGCTAATGAGTTCTGGAAGTCCCTGGCGCATGAGAAGTTGACACATCTCAAAAATTGTCATGTTGCAGGAGACAAGTTTCAATATGAGCTCAGCCAATTGTTTCGCGGCCGAAAACTTTCTTTAAACTATACACACACCAACTTATGAAATAATGTCAATGAACTTTTTATTAGTAAAAATATTCCATTTATAAACATATTTCACCGGGAGGGGTGGCTCAGAACATCAACAAATGTCACTTCGGTGCCTCTGACCGGGAAGTCCTAGGTTTGAGCCCCCCGACGGTGACAGGATTTTCACAATATCTAGGTAGCTAGGTCGAGTACTGTCGCTCTCTGGAAAAGAATTGTAGCATCAGGCTCTGATCGGTGGTTTTCCGTGGTTTCTCCGACCTATACCAGGCGAATGTCGGAGAAGTATTAGAATAAACGGACCACGGACCGCGAGCGATGTTTCCTTCCTCTTCCTTGTCATATCCTCATCCCGTACTTACACTCACCTACACTTACATGCCCTACGCTACCAGACATGCCGGGAAAAACGTCGAGAGCTTAAAGCTTGTCCCGGCAGGGGTTTAAAACTCGTACCGCGCTGATGGGAGATACCTGGTTGAAGTAAACCCCGCTAGCCGACGGTAGGTGGGCGCCGGATCTCACCATCCAGCTGGGGAAGATCACCCCTAACTCCCGAGGAAGACACATGCACTACATTTATGGTACTAATAACCTTATCAGATGATGGAATCACTAATCAATCAAACCAAAATCTAAACATACTTCTTCACTTGGCACAGAACTGGCGTTTGATATGCGTCACTTTTCTTGTACACTGACCAGTAGCGGTAGCTCAGTGCATCAACTAATGTCACTGCAGCAACTAACTTTTCAGCTAGGTCGAATTCAGTCGCTGTCTGGAGGAGAATTCTAGCGGCTGGCTGCTCTGATCGGTAGTTTTCCGTGGTTTCTCCGATCAACACCAGGCGAATTCCGTAGCAGTACCCTACAAAACGGGCCACCTGACCGCGCGCGATCTGTCCTTCCTCTTCCTTGTCCTATCCTCTCCCCTTACACACACACTTACGCTAACATGCACTTCACTACCACATATTCCGAGAGACCGGTCGGGAGCTTAGAGCTTGTGTTGCTGGGGCGGTGCCCCGCTGGCGGGAGAGTCCTGATTAGGGGGGAAACCCCGCTAGCTGGCGGTAGGTCAGCCCCGGATCTCGCCATCCAGCGGCGGAAGATCACCGACATCTCCCGAGAAAAAACATGCACTACATTGACGGGACTAATGACCGAAGCAGTTGACGCGCCCGGAAATACGAACAAATCAATCAATCAATCAATCAATCAATCAATCAATCAATTGTCCACTGACGACGTGAGCGCCTCGTCGCGTCGACTGCAGCGTGGCGCCAGCTTGCCGGTGCATGACTGCGCCCCTTGCGTTGCAGGTGGCGGAGTGCCAGATCGAGGGCCGCGAGTGCATCATGGTGACGAGCGGCGCCGTGGCGTTCGGCAAGCAGAAGCTCACCCAGGAGCTGCTCATGTCGCTTAGCATGCGCGAGACTCTCTCGCCCAAGGACCACACGCGCGAGGTGAGCATTGCTTTTCTTCTTTCCTTAGAAGTATTGTCTTATAGTTAACAATTTTATTATACGTCCCCTTTGGAAGACAAAATGCTTGGGAAAACGTCACCCCCTCCCCAGTTTTTAAAACTATGTTTGCCATTCTATTCTAAATGTCCACAAAAGGTAATTGTCCTCAATTGGTAATTAGGGATGTCGGTTATTGTAAATATTACTTGAATTGTGGGAATTCTGATTGGATGTTGTTGACGTTCTTATATGAAGAAATAAAAGAAGTCATCTTCGTCAACATATCAGCTTTATTAAGATAGCCGGCACAGTCGCTCGACACAGCCGGCACAGTCGCTCGACTTCTGCCGACAGCAGCGAGACTGACGATGACGGCAAAGCCGTCGAAAACCGGCTATCTTAATAAAGCTGATATGTTGACGAAGATGACTTCTTTTATTTCTTCAAATATTACTTGGTTTAGCTCATTCTGTGTTGTTGTTTTATTACCGTCAGTTCAGCTTGGCGGAAAGGAATGCTCAAAATGACTGGTTATTGTAATAATATGTTACTGGTTTGTTTTTTAAGCGTTTGTCAACACAACTATTATGCTCCAGCCTGTTGGCGTATGGATCAGCTACGTGCACTTTACTTCTTACGACTTTGGGTTCAAATTCCCCGTAATATTTTCGTTCTTGGCATGAAGGCCTTCCAAAACACCTGTGTATCTTATTCAGTTCTAATTTCATTATCCCCACCCCAACAGTGTGGAAAAAGTTTAGGAAGTTTCGGTCTCTGCGAAAAAAGGTGCATTAGGAGATGTCACATCATTCATTCAACCATTCATTGATCCAGATTCCTCCCTTCTTTTGACTCACAAGAGCTGAAATGCACCTACGGAGTATCTCATTGTATAAAAATAGTCTTATACGGACCTGAGGGCTTCCTTAGATTTGGCCTGGGGAGGAATTACGTAACCCCCCTCTTGGCAAGCGGTTTACGAAGGTGTTTCGGACACCGCTCAGATGGGAGGTGTTGCACGTGAGAGACCAGAAGTGTACCAACAGGCAGCGAGACCTACAAATAACACTAAAACATTTTAGAAACACATATTATTTGTATTGTTATAGGAGCAATATGACTAGTGTAATACTAAACAAACCTACCATTTTACATTTTCTGAGTTTACTAGTGAAAAACTAAATACTGTATTTCACGAATGTTCATTCCCGCCTGAGATATATAATATTCTGGGAAAATACATCGTAAAGCTCCCAGACTTTGGCATTACAAAAAAGAATTGTACGAATAAAAGCCAAATCCCACCCACGTGATTCTTGTAAGCCTCTCTTCATTAAACTAGGAACTTTACCTTTGCCTTGTCTGTTGATTTACGAATCAATGGTTTTTGTCAAAAATAATTTGCTTAAGGGCGGGAATATATTTTCAAAAATCGCCGACGTCTATTATTATAACACTCGACAATCATATTTATTTGATGACAGTATCAACAGCTCATTACAAAAAATTCACATACAATACATGTACATTATTTTACAACACTATCAGATGGCATTAAACGATTAAAAAGAAAAGTTTTAATCCCAAGTGAAATCGTTTCTGCTGCATAATTTTCTATACAAGTAGAGAATATACTGAGCATCACAAGAAACGTAACATTAATTTTAACAATTATACAGAATGCATTATTTAACATTTGAACTGTATAAATGTGTATAAACAACTTGTAACAACTTGTATTGCAGCCTCCGGATCAATGACCCTCATCTCGATCAGGTTTTTTGTCCAGTTTCCCTGATCCATTGAGCAGATGCTGAGATGGCCCCTTGTTTTACTTCTGGACACAAATGTAAATTCATTATCTGTGCACGTCTTCTAGAATTTAGTGGGCTGGATAAAACCCCGAAATTTATTGTTGATTTATCCTTGGAAGTAGATTTTAATAAATCGGAGCGGGTTTTTTATAATAATAATTCAAAATTCCAATTGCATATGGCTTAGTGTAGGGATCACAGAATGTTGAAATTTGCACAGTATTCACTTCTCCCCCTAGCACATCACACACAGTTTTTAACTGTTTTTGACGTAAAGAAATAAATACTTTTACATGGCCCTTGTTACCAATCGCAGTGTTACCAATTTCCCCGCATTTTACATCAATGTAACTGCATTTTAAAAAACAGTCGCGTACTGAATATAATTGTTTCTATCTTTTTTTCAGAGTTAGTTTCGGTCAGTTATTAAATTAAAAATACAACTGTAATCCAAGACAAAAATAACCAAAAACCTAGTTAACAAAAACAAAGCAAACAGTTTTGGGTTATAACAGATTATGGTTATTATAATGGTCTCTCACAATTTCATCACATTATCAAAATCATAGATTATGTGTGTGTGTGTATATATATATATATATATATATATATATATATATATATATATATATATATTTGATATATTTAGCATCGTATACATTTTCATTTGTCAATGGCAGTCCTTTATAATCTTTACTCGATCTCCGATGCAACTAGATTGTAAATGAATAATTAATTTTCATGAATGACTGATTTACCAGTCGGGCGTCAATGATATTGTATCATATGAGGTGCATGAAATTAATTGCTCTATGGGTGGTTCAATAGATCATTCAATGTTTCATAGAGTTATTTTCTATTGTTTATATTTGAGTTGCGTAATCTAGCATTGTACAGAGAGAATTTTATTCCTGTAATTGTTGATTTAGTTCGAAGGTTTTATTTTGCATTTCACGTGACCAAGCAAATAAACGCTGCCTCTCCAAATTCCAGGAATTGCATGCGCAATTTCCTGATACTAAATTGTTTACTTGCCATTCGTCGCATTATCACGCAATTCATTGCAGTACATATTGCAATCTTTCATGTTTCTAGTGTTTTGATTTTGATTAACTCTAGCAGTAATTCTGGCACTACCAAAAAATATAGGATTTGCGGTTTTAAAATTAACAATATGACGATATTATTTATCCAAATTTATGCCCATCACATCACTTCTATAGATTTATGAAAGCTTGTGAAAATTTGCTAACTGAGTAACCAATGCCCATCGTTTCATTTTATTCAGTGTATTATGATCATGTTGGTTATAATAATGTCGTTTTGGTATATTTGTTTGTCTGCATCACATGCATCATTCGACTTCAAGTAACGTACCCAGAAAAATAAAACTCTGAAAAAAATGTTTATTAGATTCCATTCTCATAATATTCATTGTCAGCGAGTTCTCCTTCAACAATTATCTTCATTATCTAACTTTGAATTGCAGATTTCGCCATCATGATCGGTCTATCATGCATTTAACCGTATCAGTCCAGCTGTCTCAAAATCTGGATTAGTGTTCTTATATTGTGAATTTTCTCGATGGATTCCTCACGAATACACGATATTTTTTTAAAATAATTTTAATTTTGCTCAGTTTATAACTCTTCAAATTATCTTTCGTATTTATTCATTTTAGTCTTGTGAAAACTTGATTACTCTTAAAAATTATATTAATTTTTTTTTTCAAATACTTGAATTCTCTTTCGAATAATGTCGTCAATATGTATGCGGATGGTAGCAATATTAGCATACCAGGTAAAGAGATTATATCATTAGAAGAAAAGGCGCAAAACATCTGAGATGCAGCCATGGAATTTTCAAAGAAAACTGGGCTCAAGATTTCCAAGACAAAATCTACGTTCATAATTTTTTCTAGGAAACGATCTAATCGAAGAAACATTGAGTTGAAAATAGGACAACATAAGTTGGAACAGAGCAAGGAAATTAAAATCTTAGGAATGATTTCAGATGAAAAGATGACATGGGTTCCACACATCAAGAATTTAAAGAAAGAGTGTACCAAAAGAATGAGCCTTGTCAAAATCATTAGCCATACATTCTGGGGAGCAGATTATACAATTATAAGAAGAACTTACCAGGCAATAGTTAAATCCAAATTGGACTATGGCTGTATATTATATGATGCGGCCAAGAAGAATATCAAGATATTGCTGGATCCTATCAATAATATGGGCGAGAGACTGACGTGTGGGCCCTTTAAGACCAGCCCATCTAAGAGTACTGTGTGTGAAGCCAAAGTTATTATCTTTAGAAAAACGTAGAAAAAACCTAATTATGGGATATACGATCAAAGTAGCAGCCAACAAATTGAATCCAATAAACAGAGTATTCGAATATGCATACAAACATTATAGAGCATTAAATTATAAAAAGAAGCTCCCGAGGCTCTTAGCAATAAGGGGAATTCAGATACTAGAGAAGATACAAGAGAAACTTCCACCCCCTAAAGATTACGACCTTACCTGACTATGCTCCTTGGATAATAAGAGACATCAACGTTATTGAATTTGCGAACATCCCTAACAAGCAGAATGCAAATCTTAGTGAAATTTGTGTCCAAATAAGAAACGAACTAGCAAAATATGATGGCTACAACACAATTTATACTGATGGCTCAAAGAATCTAAACAACGTAGGTTGCGCAGTAATAGCTTCATGTGAGGTGATCACCAAAAAATTACCTGATGACTTTTCAGTCATGTCCAGAGAACTACATGCCATAGTAGAGGCCCTTACATACAAGGGCCAATCAAATACGATTTATGATAATAACAGACTCTAAAAGCGCTGTATCTGCTATAACGAATCTATCTATTGATAATTTATTGGTCCACGAAATAGTTGGAATCAATCAACTGAGCAGTGAGGGCAAAGAAATAGCGTTGAGCTGGATACCTTCGCACGTTGGCATTGCAGAAAACGAATTGGCAGACAGAAAAGCTAAAGAAGCAGCACGAAGCGTAGTTAGAAGTGATATACCAGTAAGCTATCAAGAATATCCTAAAAGAGTCGAGAACAAATTAGCTGATCTTGACACTAAAGAATGGAACAACTTACAGGGGTACAAATTAAGATCAGTTAGAAAATTTGAAGATGATAATCCAACGGTCAACTTCTGCAGAAACGATCAGGTGGCCTTGACAAGATACAGAATAGGACA
Organism: Teleogryllus oceanicus; assembly: GCA_964035755.1. Taxonomy (NCBI): domain Eukaryota; kingdom Metazoa; phylum Arthropoda; class Insecta; order Orthoptera; family Gryllidae; genus Teleogryllus; species Teleogryllus oceanicus. The sequence goes on from CAXIVR010000001.1 coordinate 282,630,990, forward strand.
CACAAAATTTTCTCGCGGCTACTTATTGAACAGGACTGATGCTGATAACTGCAATGTATGCAAGATTTCTCTTTCAGTAGAACATTTGTTTGCATGCCCGAAATATGAAAGTTCAAGAGAGAAGTACAAATTAAGTTCTCCTAAAGACCTTAATAACAAAGAAAATTAAATTCATTTGCTTTATAAGGGAAATTGAAGTGTATAGCAATATTTAACCATATATGTATAATTCTGAGTTACTCTGTTATTTTGTACTGACAGTAATTATAAAAGTAGTCGCTAATAACCATATGTAGTTGATGCGACTTTAAATAAATCAAATAAATCAATCAATCCTTCGAATAATGGCATTATTTTAGAATTCGTTTCAATAGAAACGTTTGGCTATTCGGGAGGCGACATGTTCTAGGTACAGTTGCCAACGCTTCAGCCGTCATAGTGCAACTCTGAGAAATGTTGCAGTAAATTAGGTTGAAACGTTTAGCAATCGTACTCAATAACGCAGCGAAAATGTGCATTTCTAACTATTTTAAGATTTAATTTCCACCCAGACATACAACACAGAAAATATGGAAGGATATATACAAATGCAACATTCTAAATTTCCAATTAGTTATGCTTTTCATGACTACGTATAAGTACGTACAAATATTAATTTGGTCATCGATATTTATGGCAATTGCACAGTTCAACAAATAATTCCTTTCTCTATTCACTGAATTCTTACGAGGGGAACTTACGTTCGTTGGGAGAGTTTGGGCAAAGCCGGAAAATTATCAGATATTTTGCAAATCGAGTTGTTGCGCTATCCTTCATCTGGCCCTCAATGAAACGACATTCTTTTAATTATGGTGAGATTTTTTCAGGATGCGGGAACCCTGCTGGAGCCTCGCGCCGCTGCTGCCGTGGGAATGCCGGGTCTCATGTCGCTCTACGACGCTATGTTCGCTCAATATGGCGTGAAACTAGCACAAGTGAGTATGATTTTTATTTTGAGAGTTCCATTAGTTTTTTTCACTATTTAACATAAACCAATACTGTGTTACTTCTTTTTATCTGTAGTATTGAAGACTACAGCTGAATTCAGTCCTGCAAATTCAGTCCTGTTATAAGTATTGATAACTCTTTTTCATCATACTCAAACTGCTTGATAAAATTGTTTCTCTTACCTTTTTACCTTAAAATATAGCTCATTATGCGCATGTTTTCTTGAGCTCCCGTCTTTCGCTAGTTGTTGTGGGAGTAGAGTCGAGAGTGTAGGTTGCTATATTGTTAGAAATACGAAAAAATAAAATCTGTAATTCGTTTACATTTTTCTGTAACCCGAATCGAATATTTCTAGACTTCAAATGTGGCTAATCTCACTTTGTTGGTACTTTTATTCAATATTCAACTGTATTTAGTAAAAGGGTTAAGAGTATATTATGGAGCTGAAGAAAACGTGCATATTTTTTTCTCCCCCATACATCAAACACAGTTTTCACTGTTTTGCCGAAAATGAAGCAAATGGATAAATCATTTTTCTTAAATATTCAGGGTCACTTAGCACATACAAACGACGAAAGGGATTGTTGTACAATACATAGTGTAAACAAACCTATTTGTCCAATAGGCTTAGCATTTCCCTATGCGTACTAAGTATTTAAATCAAATTTCCTCACTTTTCAGGGCACGACATAAAACGTCTAATTACTGATAAGAATAATTACATCGCATTTGTAATGACGAGAAGTTACTAACAATCGGGTACATTTTACGAAATTTCATGAAGTTATTCATTCAAATTCCAATTTTACACAACTCTGCAAACTTTAAACGTGTCCTGGAAAGTAGAGGAATGCCCCTTAATCCACTATTCACTGCGCGCACAGATTTAGAAATCTATAATTCGCCCTACGCCGACTTTTACATGCCCCGTACGACGAGGCACTAATCATTTATATAAGCTATAAGTTATACAAAACAAATTCTTAAAGCAAATCATAAAACCGTTGGTCCATACCAATTTCACAAATAACTAAATAAATAATAACTAAACTAAATAAATAATAACTAAACATAGTTAGGATTAAAGAGCATAAAGAGCATAAAAAATTAAACTAGAATGCGGTCCAAGAGCAATAATTTTCAAACATGACCGTACTGTTTCACATCCGTCCAGAATAAATTCACATTATCTGAGGGAATCTTTAACACACACGTGAAAATCAGAATTATGAACATGTAAACCGACATAATAATTGGAGCATTCATATTATATTATACCCATTATCTATTAGATATATTGGGTGTGTGCATCGATGTACGTCCAAACATAAGAACAATAATTGTTAGAAACTTGTTCTAGAAATGGTACTATTGTTTATGCTAATTGAACATATTATAAGGTTATAATATAAATATAAAACCACGAAATTCCATTAGGAGTGAACTGAAAAAAATATATTTTTCTAAATTGTACAATAAAAGAAGAGCTCACAAAATCGTTTACTCGTTTTGTAATGAACAATTCGCTCATTTGCACAGATACGTATATTGCATTGTCCGATAAATGCCTTTGGGAACCATTGATAGATAGCAAGATCAATAGTTAGTAATTGTTGTGCACAGATGGCAAATGCAAAAGCACATTAAACTGGGTGGGGTAAAATAATACTTCAGCCTTAAATTACAGAATTAAAGTGCAATTTTACTGTTCGACATACGGAGATATGCATATGAATGCGAACGAAATATCATGAATCTGGCGTTGGTATAGGAACATTAATATACGTTCCACCTGGCTTGAACGCATTGCTAATTTAAAGTGAGTGACAGTACACATTCCAGTTCGATAGTTCGATGAAGCAGTATTTGTTTTCGAGCACTTGTAATTTGTGTTTTAAAAAGAGATGTATCCTTTGCTGGTAATCTAATACGAATTTCAGGAAGTTACTTTTGTGTGTAGAAAGCCAATTTTCCTATTTCAAATTGTACCTGCGTCCTTACATATTATCAATATATGTCTGTTTGAAAAAATTGCTTTAGTTTATTTTCGTATATTGTTGTTTCGTGTATTAATCTGTACCTAGTAAAAACATAATTTTTTTCTAGTTGGTCTCCCTTTGTTGATAGTTGATTCAAATGCAACATTTCCTACAGACTTAAAATAAAACCATTTTCACAAATATATTAATTAGTTAAGGTCAATATTTTATTGTTTAAGGAATAAATTTCGTACAGTTATCAAACATTTGTATAATTAACATCTAAAATAAATAGAAACAGATCAATCAGAGAAACATCTGTGTAGGTACATGCAAAAGATTCAAATAATGCATCATAATGTGCAATCTCTTTCAAATAAAATTGAATTTCTCGAGGCAGCACTACAGAGTGATCTAAGTCAAATCATGTTTCTTGCTTTACAGAACATTGGTTGTCTCAAAATGATCTAAAAACACTCCAAATTCATAGTTTTTACCTTGAAGGATTTTATTGTAGAGTGAGGGAATCAAATAAGGGCCCTTCTTGCGGAGGTTCATGAATTTTCGTAAGAAATGGTATTGATTCTATTTTCTTGTCAGAATTCATCTTATATGCAGTTTAAAAAGTTTTTCAAGCAACAGTCGGACTTCTATCTACACTCAAAATTATCTTACCTTCCATCTTCAGACCTCCAACAAACCGAGCTTTAGATTATTTCATTTTCTTAGAAAGCCTAGAGAAAATTCTGACCAAAATTAGTAATCTCTCTTTAAAATTCATTCTTGTATGTGGAGATTTCAATATTAATTTTCTGAGCGAATCCAAAAATAATTTAGATATTACAGTTAATGTACCTACACGGAAAAAGCATTAGATCAAATTATAATCAACAAAACCACAACTAGATATGAAATAATAACGAATAATCTAGGTTACAGTGACCACGATGCACAAATTCTTACAATTACTAATAACATGAACACTGACACAATACATACAACACGCATGTGCAGAGCATTCACTAAAGTTAACATAAAATTATTTACGGACTACTTGCTGAAGAAATCCTGGCACGCAGTTTATAACGCTGTTGACACAAATGAAATATATAATTTATTTTTTCTCAAAACTTTCATTTTACTTTAACCCGTGTTTCCTCTGAAAAAGGGAAAATTAAACATTTCACGAAAAGTAGTAATATTTGAATCACACAAGCAATTAGAACATTATGTAAAAACAAACGTACGCTTTACTTTATTTTGAAACATCATGACGTATCACTCGGTTTCTATGTCTACGTCCAGGAATACAAAAGAATTTTAAGGAGAGAAATAGTTCAGACAAAAAATGTAAAATAATCAGGATATTTTGAATGCTAGCAACAAAAGTAAAGCTATAGGGAATTTTGTAAAAAATACATCCGCATCATCTCGATTCCTTGTAGGGAAAGCTGTCTTAAAGAAGTTGAAAGAGAAGAAGTAATCTGAAAAAGTTCCAAATCTCTTCAACCAACACTTTTCTCGAATTACGGTTGATCTCACGAAGGGACTAAAACCACAAAATTCAACATTATACTCTTCTCAAATTATTTTCGATACAATGTTTCTTTCCGAAAGTTCTTTCAACAAAATCCTTAGTATAGTCATAAAACTAAAAAATAATTATTTATCAGCTTTTGATGAATTTCCGGACTGTTTATTAAAAACGTATGCACCCGTTAACTCACATTTTCAGTGCTTCTTTATGCACAGGAATATTTCCAGATATTTTCAAAACAGTAAAAATTAAGCCACTTTCTAAAAAAAGGGAACAAAAAGGAAATTCAAAATTATCGGCCAATTTTTCTTTTGTCAGTTTTCTCAAAAATATTAGAGGCTTTTCTACAATCGAATGGAAACTTTTCTCGGGAAAAACGAAACGTTTTGAGACTCACTGCAGAAGAACAAACTCTCATTAGAAAATCAAAATCTAAGGACAGTGCCATTTTTTCTTTGCTTAAAGACGTTGCTTCATCAATGAACCAAAATGAAGCACCCATTGGCATACTTTTAGGTCTTTCGAAAGCTTTTGACGTACTTGACCACAACACCTTGGTCTCAGAATTACCTTAATATGAAATTCATGGTATTGCTCGACATTGGATAACCTCGTACCTTAAACATCAAACTCCTTATTGCCTGTGGTGGTAGGAGTAGAGCTGAATGTGAGTTACTATATTGTTATCGATGCTGAAAAATCAAATCTACAGTTCGTTTACTGTTGAAAATTGTTTTTCTATAGCTGTGGAACAAAAAGTCTAGTTTTTCAAATGTTACTAATCTCGCGCTTTTTAAAATTTTATTATTATCATTATTATTGTTTTTACTTTCATTCATCTTTCAACTATTTATATCATATTTATCTAACGTATAGGGCCTACTTTAGGGGAGGGAGAGTTTAGAAGAGAGACAGTTTAGGGGAGAGAGAGTTCAGGGGAAAGAGAGCGTTTAACGGAGAGCGAGTTTTGGGGAGAGCGAGAGCGAGAAATTAAGGGGAGAGAGCGAGAAATTAAGGGGAGAGAGCGAAAAATTAAGGGGAGAGAGCGAGAAATTAAGGGGAGAGAGCGAGAAATTAAGGAGAGAGAGCGAGAAATTAAGAGGAAAGAGAGAAATTAAAGGCTAGAAGGGGCAGACATAAATAGTCTCTATAACGATTTTTCCGAAAGAAAAAAACACTGAAGGAAGGCATTCCAAAATGAATCTCAAAATTTGAATGTACTTAAAGTGAAATTGGTGATCTATTTAGTCTTCCTAGGTTTTGAAGTCCATACTACTCACTTTATATTATTCTTTCATCTTGTAAATCATAGAACAGATTTTAATTCTCCATCGCACTACAATCCGTCTTGAACTCTTCACTGATTACCTAAGTAGCTCTCTCCTTTTCAACGTCCATCAACATTCTAAACATTCTTCCTCTACCGTTTCTTCCCTTTTATCTGTCCTTCCTATAATATCGAAATATGAAACGTTTTCTTCGTACCCAAGTGCCCATTGAGATTGATTTATACTTAACTTCGCTCATTATTCTTTCTGCCCCATCATCAAGTCCTCTTCATTTCTAATTCTATTCTTTCAAACATCCTTCTCTATACGCTGCCATAACTCCATATAAAAATTCCCTTTCCTTGTTACAGAGGTTTTAAATAACTTGATTTTATTCTCCATTGCAGGTTCTTGTGACGAAGCCAGACTTTTACAACGAGGAGACACGCAGAAATCTTTTCAGCACGCTCTCTGAGCTCATCAGTCTGAACATAGTGCCTATCATCAATACTAATGACGCTGTTTCCCCTCCTCCACAAGCTGATGAAGATCTGGCCGGCGTAGGTTCCAAAAAGGTGCATTGTCTTGACTTTCTCCGCATGGGGTGATGTCATTGTCAATGCATGTTTCTACTCTCCTAAACTATTATAATGCTTAATATTTCAATTTTAAATAATGACTTGCAGCGGAACGTGCCTTAGGTGTGTGCTTTATTGTGTTTTTTATGCTGCATGCACATGATAATTATTGATTTCTGCAATAATATTAAGACATTCAAAAAGTTGAATACTTCTGTGTTAGCTCTTCGTGATATAGTAATTCTTCCAGATGGCCAGGTTGCACAGTTAGAATGTATGCCGGCTCATGGCTTCTGCTTGAAGTGTCGAGCTTGGAATCCCAATGTTGGTATGCATGTTTGTTCATTGTCTTTCACGTGTGTTGTCGCATGTGGCTTCGTGTTGTGCTGTCTCCAAACCCAGAAAACGCATATGCGATGTCAAGTGTTGTGTCAAAGGATCAGGGGGGTGCAATCATCTAGACATACAGATTTATAGTTGTCGGCTATAGTTAGAAAAAGTGTAATTTGTACTATCACAATGCAACTGTTTGCAGAAATTAAATAATTGCGTTGCAGGAGGGAAAATCGCATTTAAGGTAGTAACTGTGTAGAATCTTGGTTTGTGAGTTTGAATCCATATAGGTCACAGAAGCAACTGCAAACGTGCGGGGAATGGACTCATACTATTCAGATTGTAAATCATTGAGTACGGTACTTTGCAATGAGACAAAAAGCATGTACTAGAAGGTTCTGATCAGTATGGACCAAACGCATTATTTAATTACTAAGTCATTTTTTGTTTCATTTTCGATTACATTTCTTGTTTCTTTGCGCAAGTTTACGAGTAATCGCTTTCGAATGATGTTTTTTCGAATTTATTTCCTTTTTACGATAATTTCATATACAATGAAAAGTTATTTACTTGCTACAAAAATTGAAAAAATAATTTTCATAATGAAATATATCCATTCGTTATACTGACACATTAAACTTTTTTTCTTCCTAAGGCGTCTTATTAATGAAGAAGAAATTCAGGATTCCAAATAAGAATAGTTTTGTATCCTTGGCACAAATTCTGCGATTTTGTATTAGAAAAGTTTCTTCTATGGCCAACAACTAATGGGGATGATTCTTCGTCGAATGCGACCTCGACATAGGACCGTCCTCGTGCAATTTTCTTTCGCTGACGCAGGTTATTAGCATCAAGGACAACGACAGTCTGGCAGCCATGTTGGCTGCGGAAGTCCAAGCTGATCTCCTTATCCTCATGTCGGATGTGGACGGCATGTACACTAAGCCTCCGTCCCAGGAGGGCGCCCGTCTCATTCCCACCTACACCCCCGACTTGGGAGAGACCATTAAGTTTGGCCAAAAGTCACGCGTTGGCACCGGCGGCATGGACTCCAAGGTAAGCAATGGAGATATTCTCGGTAATAATACGACTCCTAGTAATAATGTTGTTTGGGAACATTTTTGACTCATTTCACAATAGCTCTAAAAGATATTCAAATGAAATATAGTCAAAGAAAAACAGACCCACTGGTCGCAAATCACGATGAAACTACTGCAGATAATCATTGAATATATTTTTAACATATATTGTCTTTCATGTTTTTAAAAATACTAAATAGGTCAGGAGTTAATATCATAATTACAATATAAAATCATCTAAAATTCATAGAGATTTTGCACGACCATATTGCACCAGGTTTTTATTTAAATCCTGCAGTACGTCCACGAAGTGAGACAAATTTTACTCGACATCATTTTTACATTCCATTGTAGTTATTTCATGATGCCGTCGAGATTAGTGTTACCCCTCTTAACTCTTTTATCCCATTTCAATTCCATCTCTATTGTTAAAACAATTATTTTTTGGCTACAGAAATCTCTATATACGGATTTGTAAGTCCTGGAATTTAATTTCATTAATTTAATTTTCTTCTAATAAAAAATTTAATTTCACAGATACGTACATTTAAAAATACAAATAGGAACAAAAGAAGAAACGAAAACCTATTTGACCTAGTTGAAACCTTGTGTTATTATTAATATTGTTTATTTTCAGCACGGCTACAATCGGAATTCCCCGCTACTATTTGGAATTAAAACAAATGACTTAAATTGTACTGAGTTTTTCTGTAATATTCGTATCACTTGCATTTATTGTTCATTACTCTTTTATTTGACACCATCTTTACTATCTAATGTAGCAATTTCATAGTACCCTCGAGATTATTGTTACCCTCTTAACTCTGTGATCCCATTTCAATTTCTTCTTAAAATATTGATATCATCTTCTGACTCACTAGTAAATGTACTCAACGCATGATATTGAAGTAAATTTGCTATAATTTGAACATTAATTTTTTAAGGTTGAAACATTTCAAACTTTACCTAACATTTCAAAGCACTTCTGCCATCATTTCTGCATCCGAGAAATTGTCTTATGAGTGGTTTCATTCGGAGTCATATGAATGAATCATTTCAATATTAAAGCGAGCACGTATATTATCATTTTCTAACACGTCTTAGAGGCCGGTAACTATTACGACTATGACTCCAATTAGGTCAAATATCAGTATTTAAGACCCGCATTAAGAGGTTCGTCATTGAACTGAATTCCTGTCACGAATATTTGGCTACATTCTTTACACTCTGTTACGGAGTTTATCCATCTTCGTAGAAGCACTGAAAAAAATTATTCTAATGTGTAAGAAAGTGCCCAATCCGCTAAAGTCAGGCACTTCTGTCCACAGGAAAAACAGATTTCTTTAAATAGTAGAGTGCCTCTGATATTTTCCATTCATAATCTACGTTTCCCTTATTTTATTACTTACCCCAAAATGTTACCATGAAGTATTTTCCTGTTTGAAGCTGTACTCAAGATAATCGTTATTAGGCCACTGGTCTCTCACTTTTAATTTTATGGATGCGGTTGCAGCTGAGTCCGATGGATTATCAAAGAGAGCATCCGGAATTCACTCCCATGTAAACGGTTCGGCACACAAACTTCCAGCTGATAAACGGTCCCTCGCTGAGCCCCGGCAAACTTCTCCTGATAAGTCTGGTCCTGACTATCTCATATTCACTAATTAGGAGCGCCACATCCAGTCGGAGATAATTCATTGGTCTGACGGATGCATAGCGATTCCTTGCTGCAAAGGTGGAAGTGAAAATCCAGTTGCATGCAAATGTGTATGTGGTCTGAAATCTCCGCAACCACACGCATCTGTATAATATCAGATATCTGTATAATATCTGTATGATATGATATCAGGAAACCAGCCCTTATTGTTGTAGTACTATTAATGGAAATTAATTCTGTGAATTTTCCTTCACCTTTTTTTCTTTATATGAGTATTATTTTGCTTGTTAATGCCAATTAAGGACCACGTGCAAATTTCAGATCCACATTCTGGAAGCTTTCCCCCGTTTTTCCAATAATCTTACGTCCTTTAAATAAGTTTCTTCTTTCTCTAAACGTACTACTTCGTGCCGGCTTCATATAATGTTTTATTGAGTCAAACTTGTATATACTGTAAGCGCGACTGGAACTAGATGTCTCATACTTACCTCCAACTCATATTCTAACTTAAAGAAAAATGACCAATACTAGTATTTTACTAGAAGAATATTAATTAGAAGATAAATTAGAATACTAATGAATATTTTGCCAACAAATGTTTGAAGTTTTTTCAACGTTTTATTATTATTATTATTATTATTATTATTATTATTATTATTATTATTATTATTATTATTATTATTGTTGTTGTTGTTATTATTATTATTATTGTTATTATTATTATTATTATTATTATTGTTGTTGTTGTTGTTTTGTTATTATTATTATTATTATTATTTCAGGTCAACCAGCAGCAACCTGGGCCTTAGATCATGGCGTGTGTGTTGTCATTTGCAATGGCATGCAAGAAAAGGCTATCAAGACAATTCTTGAAGGAAGAAAGATAGGAACATTCTTCACCGATGCCAGTCCGGCACGCGAAGCCACACCCGTAGATATTTTGGCCGAAAATGGTAAGACAAATTAGTTATTTTCAATATCGCAATACGTTGTTACTGGTAAATATCTGAACACCGGAGAATATTTTGCATCATACGGGGCAATATATTGTGAATGAAATCCATGGTACTTTAAATGGGTTGGTTACCTTCGTAAACTAAGATAGATTTTTCACTGGTGATGTGAATGGTGCTCACGTGTATTCGAGAAACTATATTTATAAAGGGATCTTGAATTAAAATGCTTTTTGTAAAAAAAAACACAAAAATCCGTTAAAATCTGAATGTGACATATGGGAGATATAATATCCGCACGTTTCCTTGTAATCCAGAATCCCTATCCTTCTCTTTTACTAGTAAAGTTAATTAAGAATAAGGTACCAATGAACGTGTTTGGCAACTTTTGAAATCTGGACATTTTCACTCCTGTGAATGGAAAAGGTATTTGTATTGGCAAACAAACGTCAGGTTTCATTTCATAGTATTGCTGATAAAATAATAATCCTAAAAAATAATGCGCAATTCTAATTTTTTGTATTGTCGTTACGATTTACAATATCGTAAATCACATAATAAATAACTAGTGTAATAATAAGTAATCTTTTTTTAATTATTATCGTTGTAGAAACTTCGAAAATGTTTTGTAGGCTATTCTAGATATAAAAATTCGTATCGCAAAATGGAACTGTAACTAAATTATTTTAAAAATTTTAAATGAAGATAACTCACTTGACGTTATGGTATTGATTGTATTAAACTTTACATGTTTCCCGTGTTTCTTCGTTTCTATCCTTCCTTCTTTTATTCTCTGTGCACTACTCTTCCATGCGTTCTCATTATAGTTAGAAAAACATCTGTAGATTGCCAGAGAGGGACCTTACGAGGTTGGTGATTAGCAGTAAACTCGGTCCTTAAGACAGGAAAAAAATGGGATAGAGAAAAAACAATATTATTTATGTATTTATTTCATTTATCGCCACAAAAATAATAAAAACCGTTTTTGATGTACGGTGGAGAAATATTATCTCGCGTACCGAGACCCATTGTTATTCTGGTAATCACGAGGAAATACGATCGAAATAAGGAGTCAACTATCACACAAGTCGTATTTTCCCAATCTCATCCAGTCACTAGCTGTGAATCGCTAGCAGCTGTTATGTGGCTGGAGGCCGTCGAAAATTAAGCATCTTCCAGCTCACCCCCTCGCCGCGTAAGGAACTTTCTACGATACGCTACGCAATTGATTCAGTGGTGAGTTGTAGTTGACATTTACATAATTGAAATGATTGAAGGCGTTGTCAATTTGTTGCGTTATACGCTACGCAAACCACGCCAGCCTGTGCAGAAGGCGCGCGTGTTTACAAAAACATAAAATTTCCCGATGATTCCCAGGCTTACTTGTTGAAGCGAGGCTTAATCACTAGGTAGGCGCGACTTGCGAGGCCTCGCCTCCGGAGCGCCACCGCGGAGGGAAATTGCCTACGTTGCCAGCCTGCTAATCCTCCCCTGGCCTCCAAAGCTGTTATTTCCGCCCACCCAGAAGCGAAAGCCCTGGCGAGGAGACGGGGGAAAAGGGTGCTTTACTCGGATATGCCTGGCATGTGGACCTTGCGTCTGCGAACACTGCGCTCTTGAGCTCATTACCAGGCTAACGTTAAGACCCACTCCGCCCAGATGCTGTACACTCACATCTTTTAGACAGAGGCCATCTCTTTGCCGGAGGGCTGAATGCATGCGTTCCGCCGGTAGACTACGGAAAAGATAGCAAATGGTCTTCTGGTTCTTCCTAGACTGTGCCCAGTAGGAGGCAGTGTTTCCATCGTGCGCGCTGTAAATGGTTTCTTCGGGATAATTTAAATATATATATATATATATATATATATATATATATATATATATATATATATATACACACACGTAGTATCAGTGGATTCTACATGATATCACAGAGGTTACCATGAGAGATTCCTAGGAGAGAGAATACTTGAGAACTTGAACACTTGGAAGAGAGAAAGAACCTTGAGGGGTTCATCGAAGTCAGAATAGTACCTTGAGAGACAATTAAAAGAGAGAATAGAACCTTGAGGGCTAGAATTGACTGGGTAACCAAGGAAATGTTTATTTTATCTCTAATGTTTCGTGTCACTAAAAAGCCGCATATTACGAGAACTGTATTTTAGTACACGCATTCTACGGGTACTAAGGTAATGACTGAGGTTTAAATACGTGTCCACGTTTTCTTGTCCTGTCAAATGCCTACGCTATTTAAAAAATGTAGATATTGTGTATTCCTTTCTATTAACTCAGTTGCCCAGTAGTTCAGTGTGGCGATGTGTAGTTGAATGGTATGATCTAAACCTGAATTAATAATATGGAATAGTTTTTACTGTGTTGAGATATTTTATATTTTTATGAATCCGCTTTTCAAACATCTTTGTTAAATCTGAGAGAATACTAAATATAGCCAATAGTTGGGAGGAATATATGATCTTTGAGATTACTTTAATGTACATCTTAACATATTATATATATATATATATATATATATATATATATATACACATAATATATGTTATATATATATATATATATATATATATATATATATATATATATACACATATATGTTAATGTAATTGTAAGAATAATAAAAAATCACTTTTATTTCCACGACTAAAACTGCTGTTAATGACTAGTGTTTTTGATGAGTTACGAAGCGCAAATGTGTTTTTGGATGTTATAAACGTCCGAATGATTTTGAAAATGTAACAGGAAGTTTCAAGTGCTGGTAGCCTTTATTTCCAAATGCTCATTAAAACAACGAATACAGCAGTATGATAACGCAAAATAGCAAGAGGCAGCACACTTGATTAATAATTTATTTCACTTCACTATTTATTTGCTAAAATTATTATTTCTGTTTTGGAAATACTTTTTGAGTTGTGATGAAAGTAGATTTATTCATAACAGTACTACTGATGATGGTAATAATAATTACTGCAATATTACTGACATTTAGTTTTTTTAGTAAATAAAGAAATGAGATAGTGACTTTTATAAATATCTTTGTTAACAATCTTTTACTTCAGGATGTACCTTTCTCAGAAATTCCATACTTGTAACGTCCATTTGTCGTTGAATGGAATGTCCGCATTGAAGATCATAAAAATTTCAGTAACTTAATATAAGAAAATTCTGCACTAGAGAAACATTAAAAGAGAGGTGCGAAGTTTACCTTCTTGGGTGCATTGCAGAAGAAGTGTTGAAATCATTCAAACAAAAAATCCATGTTTCTGATACGAGATTGCAAAACCTGGAAAATGTAGACTCTTTGTGTAACCCCAGGGGCTGTTCTTCACGGTGGGCAAAGAAGGCCACCCCTCCTTACAATCTGGGGAACATTCATAGCCGTAACTGTTTTTCACGTAGGAACACACTGATGAAAACTGTGCGCTTATGAAATGATCGACACATACTTTCTTGTAGCTAATGTCCGAATCTGGCAAATTTCCAAATTAGTCAGTTAATGCTCTCATCCAAAATCTTCCAGTATGAACAGGTTCGAAGCATACTTGGGACTTTTCGTCAATGGTCATGAAATGGGTCTTGGAAAAAACTTTTGCATTTCAACATGAGATTGACCTAACATGAAATTTCAATAGTGGATTCTGGATGTTCTACAGTACCCAGACATATCGATACGTCTCCTCAGTTCCTTGATATTAAACCCCATAGATCATGTATTGTCTGATCTTGGAATAAAGAATAATAAATACAATGTGTCGAATAAACAAGATCTTAACATACTCTCCTAAGAGAATGAAGTTTAATTGACCCCACGATTGCAGCAGAGGAGGTTAAATCCATGCCGCGCAGACTAAGGCAACAATCAAAGCAAACGGAAGTCGTGAAAAAATGTTCTTTATTAATTTATTTTACGTCAAAAAACAGCTAAAAACTGCGTATGACGTGCTATGGGGAAAAGTAAATTGTGTGCACATTTTCAAAATTCTGTGATCCCAACACTAAGTCATATACTAGTTAAATTTTGAAAAAAAAAATTCTTCGGTGATGCTCTATTAGGCTTTGCAAAATCTCGTGCCAATGGAGCAGCAGTGGAGATTATTCTTTGGCAATCAAGTTAAGAAGCGAAATGTAAGAAGAGACTAAGAAGTTACTTTGTGAACTTTCTTTCTTCTCTCAAATAAGAAATCTACTTGCACAAACTTTGAAAAGAAAAACTAATTGTGCCTTGCACAATAATTGCACAAGAAAGGCATTTGTTTCGTCAGATTCTTGGTATTATTGAAATGGAGATTTCGATAAATTGTGAGTAAGATTCCTACTGAATCTAGAAATTACTACTAATCATCTAATTCGTTATATATAACATTTTGTTCTTTTGCATGGCTAAACGTTCGTTCTGTTTCATCCTGCGGACGCGATTTCCAGCTGTGTATCCGCGACCATGTCCAACATCCCTTTATATAAAATACTCGTACTTCTGTGGAGCGAAAATTCTGTTTTAAAAACCTTTGGTCAACAGCAGTTATTCGTTACTCTGGAAGACTTGATCACTTTACATTCTTAGCAATCGGAGGTTTTGGTTTGTCTAAGGAAGCATTGAAATTTTTTCTTGAAATTTGAAGTGTTGAGTTCCAATAATAGTTCTGAAAAGTTTCAGTAATCGCCCTCGGCTTCCATTAATTCCGAATCGGGGCAGTGTAAACCATGTTAAGAGGATTTCGCGAACATTTCTCAGTAATGTGAACAAATGACTGCTCTTGCGTATTTCTAAATAGTGCTCAGGGGATAATTCCCTGAAATTCTGAATCAGTACCATGAAATTCCCCTAACATCGTTAAGCTGCGATAAGATCAACATTGAACAGAAATGTTGATATTCAAGCAAAAGTGCATTTCACGTTTTTATGTTAAAATTGAATGCAATATTTAAGTATTTAATTTTTCAATTATTCTTAGATGCGAAAGAAAATATTAATTCTTAATTATTTCTTTGTTATTCAAAGACGCAAATTTGATCCTATAATTCTGTCGTTTGTCATTCTGTTACACTCAAACGGAGGAAAATGTTTCGTGTATTAGCATGGGCATTTTCTACATAAGTATTTTTGGATATGCTCCACAAAATATTTGTGATGTGATCTAGAACTGCATACATGATCGTTCAGATTTTGTAATTATTTACTTCGTGAGATACGTCTAAAACTATTTATTTCAAAAACGTGTCTTTATTTTTGGAGGATATTAAATAATAAGGAGAAAAGGCAACCTAATAAGAGTACTTTCTGGGGGGTTTCGTACTTACTTTTTGGAGTGTGCGTCTCTGATATTTTGTTGATAACATATCATTTTCGTTGGTCTTTTCTTTCTCAAAACACTGGCTGCCCAGACTTCGTTCTGTATTTAAAATAATCAGAATAAGTTTTAAAACGTACAGAATAGTACACAATCTCTAAAATACACGTACTACATTTAGAGGGAATAGTGTAGTTATTGTAGGAAATGAATTCATAATTGTAGAAATAAAGTAGAAATGAATTTCAGCATATATTTATTACATATTTAGGCATTTTATTTAATTTTGGGAGCAAGACATTGCATTCTTTATGATACGATTACCATTTTTACAAGCGATTACGATCCTCATTCATAGTAATGACACAAGTATGCCTTTGTTATAATGGGAATTGTATATTATCAAATGAATTTGTCTCGCTAATTTTCCTCGTAGAAGAGCCACAAAACTGCGTAGGCGTATTGTGACGGGACACTGCGGGCAACGCATTTCATTTAACGCATTTCGTCCGATTGCCACTACCCACCGAAGCACTATGAGTTCGCCGCTTGTTCCCAATGGATCAAAGCATGTTTTGTCCTTCGAACCAGTCTGCTCCCCACAGAGACGTCTCTTATTGACGCACAGTCGCATTTCGCACTAGCACCAGCGGACGGCGGTGAATTTTCTTTTAAAAAGTGCGCGGATGTAGGCGAGAGGAAGAGGGAATGGAGGATGGGGTGATGGGGATTGAGGTGGAAGGCGTCTGTGTTAAGGTTCTCACCAGCAAGGTATGGGGCGTGGCGGGGATGGCGTGGCGAGGATGGCGTGGCGGGGATGGCGTGGCGGGGATGGCGTGGCGGGATGGCGTGGCGGGGATGCGTGGCGGGTTGGGTGGCGGGGATTGCGTGGCGGGGTGGCGTGGCGGGGGTGGCGTGGCGGGACGGGGGCGGGGATGGCGTGGCGGGGATGGCGGGCGGGTATAGCGTGGTGGGGATTGCGTGGCGGGTTTGGTGGCGGGCATTGCGTGGCGGGTTTGGCGTGGCGGGGATTGCGTGGCGGGACGTGGACGGGGAGTGGCATGGCGAGGGATGGCGGGGCGGAGCGCGGCGGGGCGGAGCGTGGCGTCGCGGAGCGGGGCGGAAGGAGGGTGAGGATAGAAGCCGAGGATAGAGGGGCCTTTGTGGAGTCTGCGCGGCGTGTGCGCAAGGCTGCCCGATATCCGTGCATGTTTTTGTACGGGCGTTACCGCCCTTTAAAGTCGGCCTTAAAGCAGAGACCCGGATTCTGTGCGCCGCTGTGATTTGCTGCACGCGGGGCCTCTTTACCTCAGCGGGAACAACCATCACTAGTCGTATGACCACGCAAGTAGAACGTGAGCGAGCAACATGCCCGCGACATTAAGCAACGCAGTACTGTCGTTCTTTCACACACGTATCCTCGCAATTGAAATAATTTGTGTTCATATTAGAGGGAAAATATTATCCATGACACATATACTTGACCACAAATGCCTTCAAGATCTCATCTATCGTAGTTCTCAAAGGAAATATTTTCTTTCGTTAATGTCGGAATATTCTTTATACAACGCAGCCAAACAAGAAAAAAGGTTTTTTGATGTTCAAGTTTTGAAATCATTTGAGATCTCATTAAAAAAACTATTGTTGCATACTAAATTGTTCAAAAAATAGTTGCTCTTCCCACATTATTTACGTTTTATTTGCATTAGAACATTATATTTCTATTTGAATAATTGTAAATATATTCCGTTGCTGAACTGAGAAAACAATTCTTGTAAACCTGTCGTATCTGTAGACTGAATTGTAAGTGGAAATGTTTTCAGCAAAATTCACGAAAGTACACATTTTTATTTATTAATGTTATTTATTTTATTGTTTTTTATTTTGGTTATTTATTTCATGTTTCTGATTTATTTTAATGAATTGTTTGTGTATTTATTTATTTGTGTATTTATTATTATTTTTGTTCCTGCTATTTCTGTGTATTAATGATGTCTGCGAACTATGTTTGCAATGTATTTGCGCGTATGTGTTATGCAGCACGTAGCGGCAGCCGCGTCCTGCAGACGCTCCAACCCGAGCAGCGCGCTGCGTGCATCTTCACGCTCGCCGACCTTCTGGTGAGCCGACAGAACAGCATCCTGGAGGCGAACGCGCGCGACCTCGCGGAGGGCACGAAGAATGGGCTCGCCAAGCCGCTGCTCTCGCGCCTCTCTCTCACACCTGCCAAGCTCAAGGGACTCTCCGCCGGTGAGTGGGAGCGGCCCGCGTGGCATACTAAAAAAGGCGGGATTTATTTATTTTATTTTTTTTAATTTATTTTACGTCAAAAAACGGTTAAAAACTGCGTATGACGTGCTATGGGGAAAAGTGAATTGTGTGCACATTTTCAAAATTCTGTGATCCCAACACTAAGTCATATACTACTTAAATTTTGAATTTTGAAAGGGAGAAAAAAAACTCCCATGTAGTAAAATCTATTTTCATGGATAAATAAGAATAAATTTTTTTTGGGAAAATCTAGTGTGTGTAAAATCTAGGGATAGTGTGACGTCGTGGGAATACACAGTAATCATAGACACGGGCTTCAATGATAAATATGTACAGGGTTATTCACAATATGTACAGTAAATAATTAAAGTTACTCTTAGCTCTGGTAGACGTTTACTCCCCGGATCGCAGGAGCGATCCTTAAAAATGCAATGTTTAACTCGTGTCCCGCGCCTCTCCTCAGCGAACCTTATACACAGAGCATACAGCTCCGGCGACCTCGGTCACCCGTGGAAATAGTGTCCACAACGGCGTCCCAACACATGGGTTGCCGTACGAGCCTAGCTCGGCTCCGCACCGCCCTGGGTGCAAGTTTTGTGCGTTCGCACGAGGGTTCCACTCAGCTCGACAAACCCCGCTCTCACCCACGTGACCTGAAACGTCACTGGGTTTTGCACACGGCCCGCGCTAGTCGCGTTGCCAGGCATTTTGGACATCCATTTCCCTAGCTCTTAGAATTCTCAAAATACCTCGGCGTGTCTCCGCTTCTGCCAGCTGCCTCATTGTTCTCACATCCTGCCTGGCCCCTGGCGTCTAATCCCTTGACGCAGCGACCTTGTGACGCCCCGCCGGTCGCTCTGTGTAGCCCTACAATACGTTACAATAGTTTGCCGTCTACACTGTTTAACGAAACACAAAGGCAGTAAATGCTGTTTCGTGTCAGCAATTTTTTCTGTGACTTTTCCATAGATGTTATTTTAATATTTTTGACGCTATTCATTATCAGTTGTACAAACACACTTCACAGAGAAACGAACACTCTAGCTTCGGTTTTTCAAAACGCATTAAAAAGTAGTTACTACATACGTTTACACAATTCATTTTGGTTTCCACATGCTTCAGAAAGGATTTGTAATTGCACCGCGCTTTAAAATGTGCAAATAACATTCGATTAACACAATACTTACGAATGCAACATTGTACAGCAATGCGTTTGCGTTTCGCGCGCTACCGAAGAGTTGCTTTGAAAGGGATGAGAGCTCATTTAAGTGGAGAAATATCTCACACTTTCTTCGTTCAGTGTCACCCTTCTCATATAAAATTGTGCTAGCTTAGTGTTGTATCTTCACGGCATGTCAAGGTACTTCAAGAGATCGCCACTGCGTCTGCGCAGGAGAATCCGCACTGTCCGGAGTCTGCTCTAACCGCCCATAAGCGACCATTGTTCGCCCTCTTTCCCCTTTAGCGGCGTGTGAGCCGCCAACGCCCTCGGCTCTTTCGCATTTCCCGAGTGTGCTCTAGCTGGCTGTCACGAAGGGCATTGGCGGCGGACTGTCAATCGCAGCTTCCGAACGGCGTGTGTTTTGAAATACCATGTTTCGGAAACGCTCTGAGAGGACTTGTATTCCCTTCTTGTTAAGATGTGTTTAAGAATAATTGAACCGCAATTATTTGGGTGTGCACGTGCGAATGTGCCAATACCCACGAGCCGCCACTGCTTGCTCAGCATTATCAATAAGCTGGGACGTACGGGAAGGGTGTAGGCAGAAATACAGAAAGTGACATTGATGTCGAATCTGGAGTATCTTAAATACCACGGTTTAAGAAGTGACATAATTTCGCATGGTGTAACCAGAGGAAAAGTAAAACTAGTGGTGATAAAACAGCACGTACCCTCTCCCCCGTATTTTCACGCGAAATAACATATTTAATTGAGGTAAAATATGTCTGTACTTAATATTTTAACTGTAAGAAGACTGCAAAAGATTAAAATATTTTTCGATTTTCGAAAAATCAGAGTTTTCAACGAACGTGAGACTTGCACCATTCTCAAACGTTCTTCTCTCTATCCAACTACAAACTTAAATAAAAAACGATCGATTTTTTTGAAAAATTGGAAAATGTCTCAGGAACTTTAAGTACCCCCCAAAATTGAAATATAGATTTCAAATTCAAGTGACCGCTAAATCACCCAGATTGATTGGGAAACATCAATGTTGGAGAAAATCGACTGAACGGTTTAGCCGCTAACGTTGTTCCCAGACGGACGGACAGACGGACACAGACAGACGTGCCTTTATTCGATTTTTCGGAAACAATGACACACAAAACACGGATTCTGTCTACACTACGTGTTTGAGAATTTTTTCTTAATTTAGCAACTGAATTTATCCACTTTTCCGTTATCAAGGTCATGTAAAACGCGTTTTCTTCCCGAAAAGTCGCCGTTTTTCGCTCAGCATTATATAACTTTCTCTCCTCTCTGTAGGGACAAAGTAAAAATAATTAAAAAACTATAATAGAATGCTTAGCCACAAATTTGATAACAGAACATCGACGCCTTTTCGATTGTTTTCACTTCTAATAATTGTTCTTTTCAGCTGATATTACATTTTCTTTTCGTGATTCATTGCATAATTCTGAAAATGGAATCGCTTGTATGGTATGTAACGTACGTAATAACTAGACTGCACACAAATTGCTAGTTTGGCAATGTGCCAGAAACAGACACTTTCCGTTATTATAATTCTGTGTAAAATGGAAATCCAAGCGATGCACCTCCTTTAAATGTACGCCTCACGTTGACATTCATTACCCTGTGATATGGTTATGGACCGCGATCCAGCTGCCACCAACAGCGATTATTTGCGGTGGTCATCATTCATTTTATCCAGCACTCTTGAATTTCCATATCGCGAAAGCCTCTTCTTCATACAGCCACTCTGAAATTGATGACCATGAAATTGATTTAGTGTTTTCTATCTCCCATTAATTCAATATTTTAGTTCTGCTTCCAATAATTATGGAAAAGTTTTCTAGGAATTCTGCTTTTTTTAAAAAAAAAGCAGATTAATAATCTGAATTGGAGACGTATATCAGATAAAGATTTGTGGAAATTGAATTAAATTCAATTAACTGAACGTTTAATTAACATAAATAAAATGATCTCTTTTAATGTCAGTGACTGACTAGAGTGAGATTTCCGCATGATCGGACAGCACGTTAAGGCGCCATCTTGTATGCGGATTTTCCGAAAGAACGAAAAGGAAAATTTGAAGGTTGTGTAATCTCTTTTTGGTCACTAATAAGAATGATTATTTTCATTTAAGTAACACATATTTCATTATTGCAATCATTTTACCAGCACGTCGTTTGAAAGTATACGAAATTCAAAACTAATGCAGTGACGGGCTTAGGTGGCTTGGGCCATAAGTTCATTAAAGTACTATATGACCTGGCATATCACTATAGTGCGTATGACCTGGAGGTCCTATGGTTCGAGTCCCAACGGTGGTAGGATTTTCGATACTAGGTAGATAGCTATGTCACATTTATCCTCTGCCTGGAAGTGAATTCTAGTGGCCGGCTGCTCTGGTCGGAAGTTTTTCGTTATTTCTCCGATCAATGCCAGACGAATGCTGGAGCAGTACCCTAACAAACAGGCCACTGACCGCGCTCGATCTTTCATTCCTCTTCTTTGTGCTATCCTCGCTCCTTACATACACACACGCACATTAACATGAAAATATCCTACATTGCCACATATGTCAAGGGACCGGTCGGGAGCTTGCGGGCTTGTCCGAGGTGGGGTGGAACCGCTAGCGGGAAATACCTGATCGGGTAAGCCCCGCAAGTCGACGTGTATGTCGACCCCGGATATCACCGACCAGTGAACGAATCTTCTTTCCATCGTCTTCGCCTTTCCTAGAGGCTGACATCGCCAATACTATTGCTGCTGCAGCACTTACTGCATCCACAGTGCAGTTGCCCGCGTTCCTGCTATTGGTATCAACTAAGGTAAATAACACTTAAAAACCAAAAACGGGACATTGTGACTTTTTCTTGACTAAGAAACTGGACAAAACGGGGCACATGCATATAACAAAAAGCAACTTTATTTGCATCATTTGCAGTTCTATTTATTATAAAGATAGTCCGTATTCCTCAATTAAGGTTGCTTGCTAAGGCGCCCTAAACACTCAGAGGCAGAAGGTTCAGATTATTGAATTTGTCAGTAATGATATCGATAGCGATAAATCGTATACAAGCTCAAACCGGTAGTGGTAGGTCAGTGCATCAACTGGTGTCACTGATCTCACTGCAGCGGCTCTGACCGGGCGGTCCTAGGTTCGAGTCCTGACGGCGGCAGGATTTTCGACACTAGCTTTTCAGCTAGGTCGAATTTAGTCGCTGTCTGGAGGAGAATTCTAGTGACCGGCTGCTCTGATCGGTAGTTTCCCGTGGTTCCTCCGATCAACATCAGGTGAATGCCGGAGAAGTACACTACCAAACGGGCTACGGACCGAGCGCGATCTGTCCTTCTCTTCCTTGTCCTATCCTCTCCTCTTACACACACACATTAACATGCACCACACTATCACATATTCAGGGAGACCGGTCGGGAGTTTAGAGCGTGTCCCGGCTGGGGCGGTGCCCCGCTGGTGGGGGAGTCCTGGTTAGGGGGAAACCGCACTAGCCGACGGTAGGTCGGCGCCGGATCTCGCCATCCAGCGGGGGAAGATCCCCGTCATCTCCCGAAAAAAACATGCACTACACTAACGGGAGTAATGAACGAGCAGTTGACGCGCCCGGAAACACGAAAAAATCAATCAATTAATGCAAGCTCAAATGAAGCAATAGCTCATTTTCCTTTACTACAACCACCACTGAATCTATCCTTTCTTGATTTCAATAATCTGTGAAACACACTTGTTATGTGGTACATGAGCACATTGATCTATTCGCGGCTAAGGGCGGAAAGGGACTCAAAAAGGGACTGTCCCTGTTAATACGGAACGTTTGGACACTTTACTGTCAAATCGATTCTGCACAATCCCTTGGCCACAGCTAGACACTACCATCACCTACCTCTACTCGTGAAAGCCATCACCAGCATTGCTAGACCTCCTACAACCACCAGCAGAGTCTCTGCAGTCAGCATCACCACAATCGCCTTGCACGTACTCCAACTCCCCGCTTTCCCTTCCATTCCCTTTTCGCAACCTTCAATTACATAGTACCTACCAATATCAGCATCATGTCCCCCGATATCATTGCGTCAATCGCTCTCTTATCCACCTTCAGACTACTTCTTTGCCTTCAACTCCCACCACCATTACTATCAGAATGACCTTTGCCTTCTCACAATCGCTTCTCAATCTTCCCCTCGTCTTCTCCAAAAATCGCTTATCCATTCCTTTTCTCCATCCTCCCTTTTCGAAGTCCTTCCATCACCTCTCCCCTCCACCCCTCCAACTTTTTCCTCTCCCCTCCCTCTTTCTCCCCTCCTTCCTTCTTTCTCCACTTTTCCTCAGTCATCATCTCCCATCCTTGCGCTTCTCCCATTCTCGCCATCTTCTTTCTCAACTCTCCTCCCCGCCCCCTTTTCTCCCATTCTCATTTTTTTGCTCTTTCTCTTTTCATGCCTCCCTACTACTATCACTTTTCACGACCACTATCCTAACTATTTGACAACGACCACCACTGCCATCACTATCAACACCACATTTCACTTTCACTCCATCACTATCACTAGCATCACCACCATCTCTTCCATTTCGTTCACGATTACCTCTTCCTCCGCCTCTCCCTCCTCCAAAGCCTACGCTCCCGTGACGTGATGAGAGAGAGGGCGCTATGGACAACCTCGATTGCGGTGCGGACAAAGGCGGCGCCGCGGCGCACGCCTGGCCCAGTGCAGCCGCTCCGGCTAGACAGCGCTCCAGCCGGCAACCGGCCATGGCCGCGCGCACCCACTTCAAAGCGGGGGTGGCGCGCGACGCAGCCTTCGTCGCCTAGGCAGCGGGCCCCACCGCTAACGCCATCGTTCGCGTTCGCGCCCCGCCCCCGCCTCGCCCTCGCCTCCGCCCGCGCGCCTGCCTCCGCCCTCGCCCCTCGCCCTCGCCCTCGCCCTCGCCCTCGCCCTCGCCCTCGCCCTCGCCCTCGCCCTCGCCCTCGCCCTCGCCCCCTCGCCTCCCCGCCTCGCCCCTCGCCTCGCCTCGCCCGCTCCGCCTCGCTCCGCTCGCCTCGCCTCGCTCCGCCTCGCCTCCCTCGCCTCGCTCGCCCGCCTCGCCCTCGCCCTCGCCCTCGCCCTCGCCCTCGCCCTCGCCCTCGCCCACGCCCTCGTACCCGCTCTCGCCCCCGCCACCGCCACTGCCACTGTCACTGCCACTGCCACTGCCACTATCAGTGCCACTATCAGTGCCACTGGCGCTACCACATTCGACCCCCTGTACTGTCACCGCACCGTCGCTCTTCACCTCCTCCCCGCGCGACGCTCACGCTCTCGTAGGCGTCCGTCGCCTTGCTTATAACTAGGGCCCGGATTTTAATGACCTAAAAAGAGAGAAATATGCAAGCATTTATGACCTAAAACCTATATAAATATGACGTTAAAAATGACGTTATACAAGTTTATTTTTTAAAACTTGGGAGACGGGAGGTAGAGTTATCACACCTAGGGCGGAGCACATTTAGGTAGCCAATTCTTTGATATCTCCCTAACATTTTATAACATTGTAATGGCGGTGTCAGAACGCACTTCCTATTCGTAGGTTGCGTAATTTAGGGCTGGTTTCTAAGATTTTTCCTATTATTTTTAATTATCATTATTATTAATATTGTTATTATCGTTCTTAATTTAATCTTTTGACATTGACAAACAGTTTAAATCCACAAGGACTATATTTAACAATTCCATGTGATTTAATTAGTATGAGCGATTCTAGAATACATTCACCCACACATGTTGAATGCAAGAAACTTACACCCCTTCGAACTGAAGCCCCAAGGCAGTTCTCTCTAGTTGCCGTGTCGAAATGGGCCAGTTACTTTTATTTTTTATTCATTTATTCATACAAACAAATGTTTAATAATTATTTAATAAATATGTACAAATATTTTGTTTAGGAAAGGACACAGTTTATTATAATTGTATCCATTTTTATTATAAATGTTCAATATTTCAATATTATCAGGGAGCCAATGGTTTGACCGTGCTTAGAGCACCCTAAAATATTAATCCGATCCTGGATCTGTGGAAGGCACCACGTGCTCCGGACACGTGCACTGTACGTATATACCGCATTCCCGGGAACTGCTCGGGAACTCCTCCCGGTCTATGTCGCTCCATCCGCGAATGAGCGCGTAACGGCGGGCGCAACTTCTGCCATCTCCACCTCGACAATCCGACGGGTCATTCCGCAAACAGGCGCGTCCGTGCAGTGCTTCCAACTTCGATAACGGCGCGGGAGGGAGGCGGGACATCGTTCTCTACCCTCAGCGCCGCTCGGAGAGATGAGGTACGAGGCAAGCTCACGTACAATGGCGTAGCGAATGCGGGAGGCAGGAGGGGGCGATCCCACTCAGGGCGGCACACATTCAGGTGGCAACATTTTTTACATCACCCTATCTTTTTATAACGTTGCAATGACGTTGGCCGAATGTAGCTCGCTATTGTACGTTACGTAATGTGGGTAATTGTATCTAAGATTTACGTAATTGTATCTAAGATTTTTCATTATTATTATTACTATTATTATTATTATTATTATTAATTTTACCATGTGACATTGATCAACGATTTAAATTCACAGGAAATGTCTTTAACAATTCCCGGTGCACCACGGTGGTTGAATTAGTATGATGAGTCGTAGAACTCATGAAAGCGTGCGCAGATGATTTTCTCCCCATACGTCACATACAGTTTTTGACTAAATAAATAGAATATATACACACACACAAACATGTTGAATGAAAGACGATCTTCTTTCAACCGAAGCCCCGCGGCACTACTCTCATAGTTGTTTCGTCCAGCCAGCCTATTGTTTATTTATTTATGTATTTATTTTTTTTGTTTATTTATTTATTCAATAATATATTTACTTACTTTTTTATTTATTTATTTCGTTAGTGGATAGCGAAAGCGTCCGAATATTAGCGCGTCCCGAAAATCTCAAGTTTATCTACGTCACTCTTCTCTGGAAAGGGAATAGACTGCTTGCACGCAACCCGTCAAATTGCTCTAGAGGATGTACTAGGGGATGGGACGTACCTAATGCGTTTAACCATGCTCACCTCGTTTTAGCATGACGCAGTTGTCCGTAGTCTTTTCACTATACATCCCGCTCATACTTCACATAGTGTTTGCTTTATTTATAAATAAATAAAAATTACAAAAGGAATAAAATAATAAGTAATGAAATAATGAGATATTAAATAAACTGTAGAACATTCTCATTACTGTCGTTTTCAAAGGGTATGTGAGCACAGAACGCTTTTCTCTATTGACGTAAGTGAACGTTTGTGTTTTTAGAACAGATTTTATGTCAGGAAAAATCACACACAATTTAATCCATGCGAACGTGTTGTAGTATAGAAGCTCGCGGTCATTTTTGCGTTGTAAACGTAAACAAGCACAGAAATCATTAAATAATGAGAACTGTGAATACAAACAGCACATACGGGAATTTTTTATTTTCCTTAGTTGCGAACGTCAAGCTTGAAATGTTCTTTCTCCCATGAAAAAACGAAAATAAAAATGATTCTCTTATTTGGTAGTTACAATTCCTATTCTACGAAAAAATACTTAATCCAATTATAACACATTCATCAAAATCACATACGTGTTCGTTATTGTAAGCACCTGATGATGAATTTTGGTTTTCGAGAACAAGAGGTGTTGTCACTCACATCACACTTCGTTACTTTTAAACCCTATTTTTAGAATGAGTTCAGAAGGAATAGAAAATGTGAAAGACTACAAATAACCCGTATCGATCGAAATGTTTCATTCACTGACGTAAATTTAGTTTTTGGAACAAACGTTTATGTGGTTAAAAGCGTTCACTGCGTATGTGTAAATCCCTTCAAAGAAATTTCCTTTTGAGAGCTCAAAAGGATGATTCATATTTTAATCAAAGGAAAATTCATTGAAGGATGGGAGTTTTTGTACTACGGAAGTTAATAAAAGAACGATTTGTAAAATAATAACTACTAGTTCAAATTTGACGATCCTCCTTGAAATTTTCATAATATAAATTTGATTTCCTTTTTGCATTAAGACTTTATGATATTAATAATTTTAGTCACTTGTTACAAAAGATTTCCTTGAAATAGATTTTGAGCTAAAATAAAAGCAGGCTAAGCTAATAATAAAGTTACGAAATTGAGGCGTTGTTTTGTCATATTTGTTTATTTCAGCAATCAGCATGTAGACTGTATTCATTAGGTATTCACCTAATAGACTCCCTTTATAACTATTGATTATTCTAAGTGACCACATTTCATTGTTTTTATTTTTAATATTAGTTTACATGTGAATATTTGCAATATTATCAATACACTAATTTAAGGGGACGCCTTGTAGAAGAATCATATTTATCCCAAAATACGAGTAGTTGGCAGACTGAGTGGATAATAATTTCAGTAACTACAATGTACACTTTGTATTGTACAGTATTGAATATTTACGTGTTGTATGAAGTTATGTTCTTAAATGTTCAGTGTGTAGTATCGTTCTAAGCATTTATTCTGTGCATTCAACACTTCCATCAAATACTAAACGACCACATACCACTAGTAACAACGAATTTAATCTTCCTTCTGTAGTCTTCGTGACAGAACGATCCGATGCTTCGAAAAAATGTGTCGCTTTTGTAACTACAACGCCGCCTCCAACGGGGCGCCATTCTCCTCCCGGTGCTGGGAATGGAGCGCAATGAAGGAACACGAGGCGGTCAGGGCAGAGCAGGGCCCGCCCCCGCGCGTGTGGCGCATGGGACACACACATGGCCCGGTGCACGGCGCGCGCGGGTGGGTGGGCATCGCATCGATTGCGGAGGGCGCGGCGGGGCGGGGCGGGGCAGGACGGCACCGCTGCCCCAGTGTCACCTCCCGCCCTGCCCCGCTAACGCGCCGCGTGGGACGACAGGGCTGCAGCAAATCGCGGAGAGCAGCCACCGGAACGTGAACCGCGTGCTCCGGCGCACGCGCCTCGCCAACGGCCTGGAGCTGGAGCAGATCACCGTGCCCATCGGCGTGCTGCTCGTCATCTTCGAGTCCCGCCCCGACTGCTTGCCACAGGCACGTACCGCGCGCACGCCGCCTACCCTCTTAGTCCCCATCCACATCTGCTTACCCTTACCTTTTAATGGTAGGAAATGGTGTGGAGTTCACATTTGAATCATCGAAATGAAATTGAGGCGTTGTTTTGTAGTATTTGTTTATTTCAGCAGAAAGCTTTTTCGGCCGCATTGTGGCCATCATCAATGCTACAAAAATAATAATAATAATAATAATAATAATAATAATAATAATAATATTAATATACTAAATTACATTTTTTGAGTCCAATAAAGGATGTTATTATGAATAAAATTAGAATTTAAGTGAAATAGACATTTTCTATTTACTTAGTATTATTATTGTTGTTGTTGTAGCACTGAAGATGGCCGCAATACGGCCGAAAAAGCGTTCTGCTGAAATAAACAAATACGAAAAACAACGCCTCAAATTTCATTCGTAACCTTTATTCAGCTCTCCTTACCTTTAGCACGTCTCCTTAAACCTTACCCATCTCTCCTTACGTTTCACCCACCTCCTTGTCCTTACCTTTTTTTACCCGTACCCTTATCCACGCTCCTTTCTGTTTTTTTTTTCTCTTCCCGTTTAATCTTAATGTACAGTACACTGTATTAAATGTATTAAATTGTATTCATTTGAAGACAATATGTTTCCATTGTCAATGTTTTTCTAAATAGTATATTAATCCATTAGATAAATTCATCATATATTGCTGCAAAGATAATTTTATTATTTTCTATTTTCGATGATGTGTCAGTTGCTATATTATTTAAAAATTAATAACGAATTTTTAATGTATTATCAAATATATTTTCTGCAATGCGACATGAAATCTCTAGTTTATCATGCCATGAAGGTATTTTGAAATGTAAAAAAAACTGAAATCGTAATTTTCATAGATTAAAACTGAGAATGAGTTCATCAATTTCAATCATGTTTACATGATCCCAATAGAAAAAAGCATGATTATTGATTTAAGTATGTTGTCATGTGGGTAATATTTGAAAATCATACTTGTGAAATTAACTTAAATAGAGCGTTATTGTGTTCCACGTGATGTCTTCTATCATGTTGCTTTATCTATTAGCTTATAATATTAAAATGTATATTATTTTAAGTTCTCTCGTTCTACATGTTTTCACGTAGTGTATTTTTTCGAAACTGATAACCAATTAAATAACATATTGGTTCTTAACAAAGTAAAGTAAGAGTACAATGTTTTAATATATTTTAAGAACGAATTTCAATTTTTGCAGGTGGCTGCCCTAGCCCTGAGTTCAGCCAACGGCCTGTTGCTCAAAGGAGGCAAGGAAGCTGCACACAGCAATCGAGCCCTGATGGAGCTGGTGACCGAATCCTTAGCAACAGTTGGCGCTGAGAAGGCCATTTCTCTGGTACGAATCAAGCAGATCCAGAGGCGTGCGCAGCCTAAGAAATTGCGGGCAATTTCATTTCTGGGCCCCTCTGGAGCCCCCTTTTCCATTGATCGTTATTTTCTTATGACAAATTTTACTAGGAAATAAATAAAGCATGCTAGAGGGAGAATGAGATTATGACTTTAATGCTAAAATTAATACAATTGATTTTGTGTTGGACAATTTTCTGGGTTGCCTTGAAGTTTGAAAAGCGTCTTCCCCAAATGCACTGTATCTGTTGTCCAAATTGTCAACTCAAAAAAGGGGGAAAATAAGGAATTTATCATATATTCGAAATGAAAATATTTTATTACTTAGGCCTATGAGATCCCTTTCGAAATCTTCAGGGGTCAGAACCTGTGTCTCCCCCCCTGTGCGCACTCTTACATTCGGTTCCTCCATTTTTAGCGTTCTGATTACTGGTTCATTTTAGAATCATCTCAATTATTGAAGCTTAGATTCAATTTTCAGCATTCGAAAAAATATCTAGTCTGAATTAGGTGGTCGCAAATACGTACACTCTCGCAACATTTGGCCCGTAAATAATGTTTCTTAACATCGTTGCGTTATTCGAAAACGGTGCGTCCTATGACTTTCAAGGTTTTCATGACCGATAGCCTCCAGTAATATTCCGACTGAGTTAGCGTAGGACGTCAACTGATGGCACAGTGGTCTGACCGGGAGGTCCCAAGATTCGAGCCCCGACAGTGGAAGTATTTTCGACACTAGCGAGATAGATAGGTCGAATTCAGTCGTTGTCTGGAGAAGAATTCTAGTAGCCGCTTGCTCTGATTGGTAGTTTCCCGTCGTTTCTCTGATCAATACTAGGCAAATGCCGGAGCACTTCCCTAACAATTAAGCCATGAACCGCGGGAATTTTTCTTTCCTTTTCCTTGTCCTATCCTCACTCCTTACTTACACACACAAACTTCCATGCACTACGGTACCGTACCGTATGTCGTGAGTTAGAGCTCGTCCCGTCTGTGGCGCTGCCCCGCTTGTGCGAGATACCTTGATGGGGAAAACCCTGCAAGAACACGTGTAGGTCGGTAACAGCTCTCGCCATCCAGCGTGTACAGAACACCTTTAAATATCATGATAAAAAACCTGTAATAGCAGTAGATGCGCCCGGAAACGTGAGATAATCAATGAATCAATCAATCAATCAATCGTGTAATGTTTCTCACGCAGTAACCTACAAAATGAGATCTTTTGGGTAAAGTCTTATTACTTTTTGGGGGTTGGACTCTTCTGTGTACTCCCACTCAGCGGTATGGGTGGGCGGTGCAGCATCTCGATTTCTATTGAAATACGTTTCGCTCATATATTTGCTATTCGTGTGGATATGGGAGCGATAGAATGGTCGGATACACACAAGATTTTGTGACAGACGTGCGCCAGGACAATACGTATTTATTTGCTTTCGTTCATTTGTTAAAGATATACTATTTGTTTGCACATATAATACTGCCATAGTATAAAAATTAAAATATAAAATTTATTATTAATGTTATTATTAATACCATTATTATTGTTGTTCTTGTTAACAATATTTCTAAATTTAATTTTCATTGTTATGTTTCTGCAGGTATCAACAAGGGAAGAAATCAGTGATCTCTTGAGTATGGATCAACACATTGACTTGATTATCCCTCGTGGATCCACAGAGTTAGTTCGCAGTATCCAGCAGAGAAGTCAACACATTCCTGTCCTTGGTCACGCTGAGGGCATCTGTCACGTTTACGTTGACCGGGATGCTGATTTAAATAAGGCTCTGAAAATTGGTAAGATAAGTTTTTAACGTTTTCATATCGTCAGTTTGTATTAAGATATTATCCTTTTGTTGAAGTAAAACAGCAAGGTTTCCAAAAGTCAAATTTTCAATATCTGTAAGTATTTTGATCAGTGTAAGTAGAGAAAGAAGAAAAAGAAGACGAAAAATATTATGAAAAAGATGATGAAAAAATGATGAAAAAAATTATGAAAAAGATGACGAAAAAGATAAAAGATGAAAAAGATGACGATGATGAGCTTCCATTGGAATATTTATTTTTCATTCTACTTATTAATATGTTCTTTGGGGGAGACAGTGTCTCATTTGTCTTCCCTCGCGTCACGACAATGAGTGTGTACCAACCGGATGAATGAGGGGTTTAAGTTACGTTTGGGTTTAAGTTACGTAAGTTATGAATCAGGGGTTTGCTAGATTGGGGAATTAGCTCTCCAAATGGAGATTTTTTTTCGTTTTGAAGAAAGAATGGAACACAAATGGACGGGGAAATGTTTGAGGATTTGTTTAGGAAATTATTTTCATCCGCGCCCGAAATAGTAGTCTCTTAATTATTATGAATAAAAAAAGCCTTAGACGTTATTCTCTCTCGTTTTTATGTACCAAAAAGAGAGAAATAGAAGACAGACATATACCGGGAGCAGTAGCTCAGTGCATCAACTGATGTCAAACTGATGTCACTGCAGCGCCTTTGACCGGGAGGTCCTATGTTCGAGTCATGACGGCGGCAGGATTTTCGACACTAGCTTTTCAGCTAGGTCGAATTCAGTCGCTGTCTGGAGGAGAATAATAGCGGCGGACTGCTCTGATCGGTAGTTGTCCGTGGTTTCTCCGATCAACACCTGGCGAATGCCGGAGCAGTACCCTATCAAACGGGCCACGGAACGCGCGCGATCTGTCCTTGTCCTTATCCTCTCCTCTTACACACGCACTTACACTAACATGCGCTACACTACCACATATTCCGGGAGACCGGTCGGTATCTTAGAGCTTGTTCTGGCTGGGGCAGTGCCTCGCTTGTGGGAGAGTCCTGGTTACGGGGAAACCTCACTAGCCGGCGGTAGATCGGCGCCGGATCTGGCTATCCATCAGCGGAAGGTCACCGCCCTTTCCCGAGAAAAACATACGCTACACTTACGGGACTAATGACTAAAGGTGTTGGCGCGCCCGGAAACACGAAAAAATCAATCAATCGATCAATAAAGACAGACATAGAGAAAGAAAAACACAAGAAAAATGGAAGACAGTATATGGAGACAGTAGCAGCTTAGAGGAAGACCATTGTTTAATTTGAATTATTTGGATGTAAGGGGAATGCCAATGGAGTCGTCGGGGACAGCTCATGTGGTTTGTCTATAATGTGGAGAATATTTTTCGTTTTAAATTTGGGTAATTTTGTTTCATGGAGAGGTTATTTGAGTAGAAGTGACGGGGAAAGACCTCGCAACATATTTGGCAGCTATCCTGCCCTAGTGTCTATTATTTCAACCTTCATTTCCCCGAATATAGATCTTAAGACTATGCATCATTGAAGAGACGCATTGGAGATGGAGAAGTTTTGCCAATGAATTATGCATTGTGCCAGTTAATATTTGAGTTAATTGGCGCTTAGCCTGTACAAAATACTATTCTCTGACATTGTGTGCAAGAAGAACAATAAGTGTTTGCAAACTTGTGTGATTACTTTCGAGAAGAAAACATGAAAAAAAATTGGTAAAACTGGTTGAGTTTTGGAGAATGTCAAGAAAAATCTTCAGCAGTAAAATGGAAGAGGGGGGGAGGAGTTATTTTCCTATATGCATGCAGAATATTTAGAGGAGCAAAACTAACTTTTTCACAATCCGCTATACATTATTTTCAATACAAAATGGCCTATGAAAATCACCCAAAAATTATTTTTGTAATAGTAACAATCATTATTTTTATTCTCAAGATTGTACTAAATACATGTAGTGTATTCTTGAAAATTCAAATTATCTTAGAACCAGATTAGAAATTAATCATTGAGTAAGTACATATACAATGTTTTCATTCCACAGTACGAGACTCCAAGTGTGACTACCCAGCAGCATGCAATGCAATGGAAACTCTTCTTCTTCATGAAGATCTTGTGAAGAATGGAAGTTTCTTTGTTGATGTCTGTTCAATGCTTAAAAAAGAAGGGGTAAGATAATTCATTATTTTGTTTATTTTGTCACAAACAAAGCTTCAAAACTATTCAGTGTCATTGCTTTATAATGAGAATAAAAAGCTGAAAGTTTGGGGTTAAGAAGTGTGGAGTGGGCTGCTTTGGGTCCCAGAATTTATAGGAACACTAGATAGTCAACCAATCAGATAAATTCTGTGACAACCTGATAGAGATGTAGGGTAAATAGCTTTAATTTAAAAATGATTGGAAATATTGTATAGTATATGAAAAATTATATTACTTTACATTCCTATTATAAAGGTATGAGTAAAATTAGCATACACGAATAGCATTGCTAAGAATTTGGAGAATTGATCCAAGAAATAGCTGCAGAATTAAAGAATTAAAATAGAGTGGAATCACTAAAACTTTCTCTCCAAAGTCACATTTTCTCTGAGACTTCTCCTGAGTCACAAATCTGCATTGAAATTTCAAAGAAATTATTACAAAAATACAATTTTCAAATATCTTGATGCAGATGCATACTGCACTTTTCTCAAATTGTTCTTCATCTTATTCTAATGAGTCAGGGACAAA
Organism: Teleogryllus oceanicus; assembly: GCA_964035755.1. Taxonomy (NCBI): domain Eukaryota; kingdom Metazoa; phylum Arthropoda; class Insecta; order Orthoptera; family Gryllidae; genus Teleogryllus; species Teleogryllus oceanicus. The sequence goes on from CAXIVR010000001.1 coordinate 282,665,166, forward strand.
TTTTTCATCAATAGTGTTACAGCTGTTTTGTTTTTTCCTTTATTTTTTAACCTCACCAAATTTCTTAGAACATCCTTGACATATTACAGATGCACATCCGCGTCATAGATTTCCTTTAGCAAGTTCACCATCCAGATTCACTGAAATCATTATTTTTATTCCTCAGTAATTAGAGAAATAATAGTATCTATGATATCACTACAAATAAATTGCATTCAGTTGTTCTATTGAAATAAAAATTTCCATTTTGTTATTAAATTGAAAAATATTCAATCTCAGAGTTTGGAAATTCATTTTGAAAATTGTTTTATCATCTGGGTTTTTGTAAACATAGAGTGTAAGGTGATTTTGAAAAGACATCATAATCATGAGGAATACTTCTTGCACTAAACTTATCTCGGTTTCTGTAATATTTCATGAATAAATATAGTATTCTTGTATTGTTGTTTTTGCTTTTAGGTAACCATCTATGCAGGACCAAATTTGTCCCAATTGCTGACATTTGGCCCTCCCCCTGCAAAGTCTCTGCGAACTGAGTATGGTGCCCTTGAATGTGCAATTGAAATTGTGAAGAGTGCTGAAGATGCAGTGGACCATATTCACAATTTCGGCAGTGGACATACTGAAGTCATTGTCACAGAAAATTGTGAGTACCTATTCTTTTTGGAATTCAATGCATAATTTAAAATAATATCCAAGATTTGTAGATGTTATAATAAAGAAATTTGTAGATGTTATAATTCTCTATTGTTGGGAGCACATAAAAATTTAGCTAATTATACTATTTTGTTTTTACTGAACATAAACTTAGTGCTTTTTCACACTTCTACAGAAACTATATTATTAAATGCTCTATAAAATAATACCATATGGAAATAATGAATGTGCAAAATTAATAATGTGTTTTGCATTTTTATGAAATTAATTAGTGTGATGATGAAATTTTATTTAATTATCCATCATAAACACTTACTCTATGTACCTTTTGGCTTGTGCCAGTACTGAACTCATATTTCTTAAAAATTAAAACTTATGAATATTACTTATTTTTTAAAACTAAATACTTTTTTTTAACTAAACTCTGTCTAATAATGAGATTATGACTGTACGACTCAAATTAATTAATTAAAAATATATGGAATCTAGTAAAGTTATACCTGAACAAGGTCATTTATTTATTTATTTATTTATTTTAAGTAAAAAAATTAAAATATGAAAAGTGAATTGTGTTTTAAAAAAAATTTTTTAAAAAAAAAAAAAAAATTTTAATTTTAAAAAAAAACTCCCATGTAATAAAATTTATTTTCAAGGATAAATAAGCAATAAATTTTGGCTCTTATTACTTCCTGCCGCGACAACATGGAAACGATAATTTGAATAATTGTATTTCCCACCGAATTCTACAATACGTGCACATAAAATGAAATTACATTTATGTCCAGAAGCAAAACAAGGGGCCATCTCAGCATTTGCTCAATGGATCAGGGATACTGGACGAAAAACCTGATCGAGATGGGGGTCATTGACCCGGAAGCAGTAGTACAATAGTTGTTACAGGTTGAGACTCATGAATATGTTTAGGGCTATTGTGCAAGGTGACCAGTCATTCTCTTAAGAAATGCATTAACTATTAGTATATAAATTAAATATTCTCTGATAAGGGGTTAGAGCATGGAGATTTTCCAATGTTTGTGTTTTCAAGCCTGTGAACTATTCATGTGTTGAGAATTGTATTGAGTTGTTAAGAAAAGTAATCACAAAAATTAGTATTAGAGCATGTTCCAATTAAGTTTATAAATGGAAAGAGTTCAGTAAAATGTTTTAACTTGTTTGTGAAGAGGGCTGGATTTCATGGTTTTTCAGAGGTTGCTCCAGTTTTCATCCATTTATTTCTTAATGTGTGTATAAATCCTTGCAGGTGTGTAATATTGTTAAAATACTTTCTAAAAACTCTCGTTGTGTTGTGTTCAGACATTGTTTTGTCATCTGGTATCCAGGCATATGATTATATTAAATACGTTATGGAATATTTAATATCTTAATTTTTGTTAGTATTATATTTATCGAGGCTGCAAATAGTTTCATCAGAGTTTTGGGCGGGTCACAGAAGATTAATTGGATTGTCGACAAGCGTTTGGCCGTTTCCTTGCTTGTCACAAGAGAAAATTCTGACAAAAAGACAGTTATTTAAGAACTATTAGTTTACATCAGCGTAAGAACTATTGAATATTGCACGGAAACTGCCCGGTTGTAAGGTAGCTCTCTCCACCAACAGTCAAAAATCTAATTTTTCAATGCAGTCAAAATGTGAATTACTAAGCCTTTTTAGTTTAGCCTTAAGCCTGACGAGGCAATCTTTTGTCAAAACGCTCGGCTGAAAAATTCGGTAGTTGGCGCAATCTCGCGAGCGTCTATCAGTTCTAACTTTTCAAAGCAATTTTGTCCTTCCAAAGAGTTTCATACGAAAGAAGTCTTTGTCTTTCTCTCTGGAAGCCAGCCCACGGTTTTTACAGAAAAAAGTATTATAAGCCCAACGCGGAACGTTTAAAATGCATGCCTGTTGCTGTTAATTATCGCCAAAGAATTGTTATAAATGATAGAATTCCAGGTACGGCGCCAAAGTTGAATTAATGTTGGCCGCCTATGTGCCAGCAATACTACGTAGATTTTGAGATATATATTCGATTTACGTGCGTATTAAATATGTGCCTACGCACAAAGATCCGAAGTAACATTTATCTTATTACAATAATTAATAATAATTACTCATACTACTGAATTAAATAATTTTTGCGTCTGGGTGGGATTCTATACATCTCTGGTAAATTTAGTTTGCATTGGTATACTGATTTACGGAAGGATATACCTTTTGAGAATTTTAATGTAATATGGGGGTTAATTGATGCAATTCTGCTAAGCCTAATACTACTTGAACCGAGGCATTGATTTTGATTATTTACAACATCAGTTGATTCGTCCTTTATGAATGTAAAAATTGGTGAAACGTAAAGTTCTGAGCGTATTTGGTTAATTCTGACCTACTAAGAATCTTTTAGGGATAGATGTTCGACCGAGTGAAGCTTTCATAAGTTTTGGTCAGTGAACAAAATTCAGATTGAGCTATTGCAAAATTTTAAAATACAAATAATGCAAGTTGGCTAATATTGCTTTTAACGAGTAAAGGTAGAGAGAACAGTTTTAAAAGAGATGAATCACAAGTGGGTTGCATGTTTGTAGAACATCATCACGTGTATGAAGCTGTTTTTATAATGAAAATTAACGTTGTACGTTACGATAACATGGAAATTAAAACCGGGTCGAAACCATTCACATAGCGTAACGTCAACAAAAACAGGACTTGAAATTTCACCGCCGATAGAGAGCCGTCCTAACTGAGAACTTTCTCGTTTACAGTGCAGTAAAATTTCGAAAACAAATGGTGTTACAACAGAACATACTTCCTCTTATTTGTAACGGTTACAGGATATTTTAATACTATATAAACCTGCAAATGTATTTCGATCCTGCAAAAATGTCTCGGATTTCCACTCGGATGTTTGGAGTTAGTTCGCCATTCGCCTTACCTCTACACCACCACCCTAAATAATAAATTCAACCTTTCCGATGTTTGAAAAGAAAATTGCATTGAGAATTTTCAAAAATCCAAAGAAATCCATTTATATTATTTTAAGAGCTTTTATAAACATTTCGTTAAGAAAAATCCGAATCATCAGTAGTTTGCAGTGTTACATTTTTGTTTGCAATTTTCAAAAATACTGAGAATTCGCCGAAAAAATGGCATTGCCGTTTTTACTTTCGCGCGTTACTTTGTAAGAAAAGAAAATATTATAATGATGTACCCGAAATCGGCGATTTTTCGACAGAAAAACTCTTATTGCTGAACCCTGGTAACTAAAATTAGATGAATACCTATATATAGTAAATTACTTACTCTGTGACGTTGTGTAGTTAGAAAACATGTTTTCTGGGCCTTGATACCTAAAAATCGATTGACGTTTGTTGCAAAACGTCTGTCTGTCTGTGATCAACACTAGCGCCCAAACAGTAGTCATGATTTACTTCAAAATTAATGTTACCTGATCGATCTAAACGAATTCGAAGCCCTAGGACTTAAAATAGTGCGTTATGAAACGATGATGTAGTGATGGGTATTAATACATGACTGTGATATTACGATACGAACAAGGAACGAGCGAGTATCGTAAACTGCACACGAGTGTATTAATACCCACTACATTGAGTTTCATACGGTACTTCTTCTACGACTTTTATAAGTTAAACTTTTATATTGAATCGTTTCGTGACAGTTGACATGCAAGATTCAGCCAAGGCCACCTAGCGGGCAGCTCTCTAACCCTATCTTCGCATGCTGCCACAGGTGGCTGTGGTAACCAGTATGCCTGCGAGGGAGTACTGCGTTAGTCAAATAGGATAAAAGTGAAATGATGCAATTTACTTTAAATAATATTCCACGAAAAAAATTCCCATAAGCTGTTCATGGCCCGTTTGTTAGGGCACTGCTTCGTCTGAACCGCGGAAAACTACCGAGGAGAGACACAATCATCTGTAAGCAGCTTGAATTATTCCCCAGTATGAATTCCAACTGAATTCGCCTAGTGTCTAAAATCTGCCACCGTCATTTTTGTCTCGACGCCGTATGATGGTCGTCTCGACACTATCCGATATTCATCTCGGCACCGTACGATGTTTTTCTCGACACCTTTACAGCATGACACTTCATCTGACGATAACAAAAAAATGTTTTACCATTAATTAGGAATTCAGTTACGAGTTTTCAGTGTCTGCTTCCAAAACAAGTGTAATTTTCCTTATATCCCTCTTTGACCGTACCTTCTTTTCGGCATTTCTCTCAGCGGGTTCCATTATATCATCCTTTCGCATTAATCTCCGTCTTAAATCTCTTCACATTGCACTTTCTTTTTCTTTGCTCTTCGATTTTTTCTCCACACATGTATTTTATTCATCAAACAAGTTTTCATTGGTGCAAAGTGCCTTTCGCGTCTGCATTTCAGTCCCCCTAGGCGCAACGTGTAATCCTAGACGAGAGGAGGTGGGCGCGTGTGGCCTCCAGCAGCGTGCAGCCTCACACGTCTCCGCGCAGCTTCGCCGCTATTATCATTAGCGCGGAGCTGCTGCGGCGTGGTAATCTGACGGCACCACGCGTTCGATCTCCGCTGATCGCCTGTTCGCCAACCCCGCCCCTCCCGCCTCGCCCCTCCTTTCCCCCGCCTAGTCGCAACCCGTCCCGCCCCGGCCCTCAACCTGCTCGCGCTGCACCTGTACCTGCTGGCTGCACACGCCCACGCTCGTGTCGCTACCTTCGCCTACCCCCGCCCCGCATCCTCTCCCGCCCCTCCCTCCGCCCGCCCCCCCCCCCCCCGCGCTTGCCTCCGCTCTCGCCCCTCGCCCCCGCTCTTGCCTCCGCCTCCGCTCTCGCCTCCCCCGCCTCTCCTCTCTGCTGAAGCTCTCCGCTTGGTTGCTCCTCAGCTTAACCCCGCCCAACTCTGTTCCTCCCGCTCCAATTCTCCACCCCGTCTCCTGCTCCGCTCTCAATTCCGTGCCCCGCTCCAAAGCCGTGCGTTGCTGACGCCTCTCCATTCCGCTGGGAGCGCGGTGCTGTGTTTTGCCGCTGTTAGCGCCAACACACCTCTGCGCCACCCTGGATCTCTGCATGGTTAGATCCCATCTCCGCCCACCTGATCCACGTACTCATTTCCCCTCGTTACCCTTACCCTTAACCTCCCCTCCCTGCCTCTTCCCCTTCCCTTTCCTTTCATTCTATACCCTTTCTTTCCCTTATATTCCCTTTCCTTTTCTTCTGTTCTATTCCCTTCCCTTCCCTTCCCTTCCCTTCCCTTCCCTTTCCTTTCCCTTCCTTTCCCTTCCTTTCCCTTCCTGTCCCTTCCGTTCCCTTCCTTTCCCTTCCTTTCCCTTCCTTTCCCTTCCTTTCCCTTCCCTTCCCTTTCCTTTCCTTTCCTTCCATCCCTATTCTCTGTGACGTGACTAAACGAATAGGGAAGCGTTCGGGAGAACTCTTCACAAAATGTTCCTCATTCTGAAACTCATTTCACTCATAACTAAATTCGGAAGTGTCTATTCTGAAATACGAATAAAAGTATAAACTATTAGAGATGCAATATTTTTTTAAAAATATTTTCTGAAGCAGTGAAAAATGTACCAATCCTTAAAATGTGTGTATTCAGATATTTTCAATTTCATGGTTCATTTTCTTTATCATTGAATAAATTTTAAGTAATCAAATACATTTTACGATTTAATTGTATTAGTTCACAGCACCTTATTGCGATGTTTTGTAAAAATGTATTTTTCACTGCAAATTCTGGCATTTGTTTGAAATAAGACGATTTCAAGCAAGATAAAAAGTACACATCAGGCTGGTGACCAATTGTTTTATTTCATCATTCAAAAATACAGTATCGTCAATGGTATTGTTAATTATAATTTACGATCTTTTCATCTTAAAAATCATTTATCGATTTTAATCATACTTCTCATTCTCTCAAAGTTTTCTTGAATTGCAAATGTCTTCGAATTAATTGATGATGTGATAACGGTTAAGAATGTGATGTTTCGTACACGTCGCGCTCTATCTTCCCGACGTTGTTTTGATCTCATCTGTTCAGCATCTGTTTTTGCTCTCATTTTCTCCTCCTCTCGTTTCCCGAACTAGTCCCACGCCGAATCCATTTAATATAACTTACACCCTTGCCTGAATCAGTTTCATGCTCCGTGCCTGAATCTGTTTTCTCGCTACTTGTGCAATAATTGAGCCACTCTCAATTCCGCCAGAGAAGTATTGATTCTCCCCGAATTATTGAAGCAATGCTTCAACAGCACTTCAGTTAATTAACAAGAACTCCTTGCTCTCCTCCTAGAAGTGAATTGTGATTATGAAAGCATTACCAACCTCTCTCGTTGGGATGAGGCGTCAAGGGGTGCTTACTAATCTGAGGAGATTGGCCTGTTCGCCAATGCTCTTCATTCCAATTAACTTGCTTCACCATGAGTACTGGAATCGTTTTGAGGTTTCAGAGGTCAGAACTTCAGTGGTTCGATGTTCTATTTTTGTTTCTTTCTAATGCTAAGTATTGAAGTTCTATGCTGAAAATTGAATCGAGATGTATGCAGAAACCAACAATGTAATGCCCGCTTAGACAGAACTAAGAGTATTTGTTCAGTTTTCATCAAAATATATGTCATCCAGTGGCGTGTGGTGATTTCTTTTCTAGGAATGCAATTATATTTCAGATGGAATATTTTTAATTATTCACATGAATAAGATGACAAATGGATACTTTAAACACTGAACCGATAAGCACGGAGCCTAACACACGCGCGCAGTGAGTCACGCTGAATGCAACTGGACGATTGCTTCCAAAGGCGAGCTCGGCTGAATGAGCCTACCCGCGCCCACCACACGCGCCATTATATCTACTGTTCACAGCATTCCCTATGAGACGCTGGATTCAGTTTGCCCAGTGCTTCCAAAAAGCTCTACCCTATCTATTGGTGACAATAATAATTACATGCTCATTTTGTAAAGATAAGATTGGACGCGCCCAAATTAAACTGTTTTGACGTGGATTACAAGTAAATGATTCTAAATTACTAGACAAGTGGTATTAAAATGTTAGATCTCCCAAGAAATGGTAGAAGAAGCAATGCTTCCATGGAATAAACGCCCATGATGTCATCATTTTATTGATTGTTTTGAGAGGGGAATGTGTACCAAAACGAACCCTTACAATTACCTGAAAATTGGAGAGAGAGAATGAGAAATAGGTTGATTTAAATTCCCATAAAATTCGGGTAAAAATACAAGTTCATATTTTGGTGTAGAAGAGTGTGTGTTTATTTCTTTGGACAATATGATTGTGCATTTACAAATATGAGTTTTAAAGAACGTGAAGAATAATTTGAAGAAGTTCATTAAGTTATTTCTCTAGTCAGATTACAAGAAATCGCGCGTGCTACACCTATTTTAACGTCAATTTAAAATATATTTTTCAGGAATTATTTTTAATATTAATTTTAACAGAAACATTTAATAACAATAAATCAGTATTTGAGAGCCGCGTTGAATATTGCTCCCAAAGTAGACTACGCAGCCTCTCACAGGATCCAGACAGGTTGTGAGTAGACGCATATGGCCTTTCAAATGATGAGGAAACAAATGGGAGAAGCAAAATCTGTCTCAATGGAATTCGATCTGTATCAATTCGTGTAATACGTTGTGCGAAATACCAGATTGTAAAAATTATTATATTGTAAAAATTGAAACCCTATTCCCCATCTTCATGAAAATAGTTGTCCACATTTAAATATCGATTTATTGTTGGTATTTTATGAATTAAATTAGAATAATATGATTAATGGCAAAGTATAATATTCTGTAGTTTCAAGAAATAACTGAAATGAATTATGTTTCTTCTATTGCAGTAAGCAAGTAAAAGTGTAGTAAGAGCTATACAGCACAAATATTTTCCTAGATTTTTCCATTATAAACGTGGAGACCAAATATGTTGGGAAATCTCTGGCGCATATGATTTATTATTATATACATAGCTCGAGAAGAAGCATTGAACTGAATAAAATTGCGTATTGTGAATAAACATTAGAGCAAGTGCTTCAAACTTCAAAACGCGTTCAACGCCCATGTTTACCAGTGCATTTGAAAATAGACAGCCGGGCACGTTCAAACGTTTGCACTAATGTTTAGAGTCGGTTAGTTAAGAGCTCACGGAATTCCATCGACAAAACAATGCAAACACACTGGAAAACGTTGGTCGATGTTTTACTATCGACAACATGGCATTCATTTTACTGTAAGATAAAAAGTATACGCAATGACTGCGTGAAAATGATACAGATTGGTGACGTTAGTATAACAATGGAATGTCTGTTCACGCATTAAGAATAATATATTGCTCCGATAAAAATAGTACAAATGGCATAGAAATGCAAATAGAGTTTGGGAAACACATTTGTTGTGTAATAATTCTTTAAAAGCGGGATAAGAAATATTTATGCAAAATATATCAGTGCTAGATTCACATGTTTACAAGCATTTTAAATGTATACCGCTGCATCGACATTATCTCATTGCCTCATTTAGTCCTACGTACTCACCCGCCATTTCTATCCCTTTTTTGTGCCTTTAGATTCTCCTTCTACCCACGCTCTTTCCCTCAATGGTCGTGGCAATTTTTGCACGATTTCGTATCCTTCATTTCTAGAATTACCATCAGCACTATTCTACCGGCACCGTATATTACATCGCTGCTCTCCTACTACTCTACCTCCTTTTTTATGTTCACCATCTCCTCCTCCTCCTCTTCTTACTTCCCCTTGTGCTTCTCTCATCTCTTTCCATCCCTCTTCCTCCTTTTTCCCGCTCCTTCTCGTTCTCCTCTTCCTCCTGAAGCCGCCCCCATGCCTGTTCTCCGTGGGCCGCCGATCGGTTCGAGATGTCGCAAGGTATAGCCAGTACTTGAAGTTTCGTTATTAATGCTGTAATTATCCGTATGCATACTAACGAACTATATCCTCATATCGAGGTCTCGAGACCAAAAAATCGGTATCGTTTTTTAAAGGGAATTTCTGTAGCAATCGACAGCAATCCCGAACCTCAGCGCATGCAGCTACATAGCTGGGTCGAAATCAACCTCTGTGTGGAAGAGAATTCTAGTGACGTGGTCCTCTGCTATACATTACCATGTATGTAGATATGTATTTAAACCAGTCAGAACTTAGAGTTTGTTCCGGATGGCGTGGTGCTAGGCAGAGGGAGATATATGGAGAGAGGAAAACTCAAATGAAATGGCCTGTATGTCGGCTCTGGATCCCAAGGGTTGGCGTTACAGATAGGGTAACATCATCTCTCGGTGTATAAAATGCACTATACTTGAGGTGCGAATGACTTGGAGTGAAGTAGCTGATGCATCTGGAATGCGCCTCACTCTCATTCTTTCACTCAACAAGTAAATACATTAAAAGTCTTTGAATGTCGAGTAAAGTCATATTTCTTCCTGTATTTAAAATTACTAATCGATACCGCACGATATCAGACTATCGATACTTCAGATTCGATAATATATAAGTATTGATATTCCACTCGATAATCAATTTCAATTCCAAATCTCGTGTCGAAACAAGTATCGCCACGACCCTTCGCCCAGCCGAAAGTGACCCGACCGGCCCACCTTCCGGCGACGCGCCCGCGCAACCTCTCCGTTAAGCAGGCCGATCATTGCCAGCGAGAAGCAAAACGGCGCGCCCTCCCGAGCCCCTAATCCGGGCCATAGAAGCACTGCCACGCGGAGGTCTAGCGAAGTGAATGTCCCAATTGGGGAAAGGTGAGGTTTGATATGCTAAGATGGGGAGGTGGAGGGAGGTTGGAATGAAGTGAGGTGGATTAGGGCCAGACAAAACCGCGCCGGAGGGGGGGGGCTGGGGGAAGGTATTTGTATAGCAGAGGGATATGAGGAAAACAGGAGTTGAGGATGGTGATAAAGAAAGCGAAAGAAAGCAGATCATGGCCGGGACTAACAGGCATAAGAGGGCTATGTTCGAAAACGACTCATTTTAATAGCTATTGACGAAAATGGTTTGCTTTAATAGGTATTGGTATGGAGCGAATAATACATTATATACTTATCCTGAATAGACGAAACTTAAACTATAAGGGAAAGGGGAGAAGGTTCCTATGTTGGCAACGATGTTGCAGAGATATTGTTCCATGTGGCCAGAGATGATCTCGTTAATGAATTCTAGAATTCTACATAGCACAGACCTTAATGAAGCTTGTTAGGAAATATTGAGTGGAATAGAGCTGAGAATTGAGTTGAGCAAGGTGAAAGTGAAGGGGAGTGTAAGAAAGATCACTGTAAGACAAATCAGGAGAGGATAAAGAGAACGAAAAGAGTGAAATAAGTGGGGTGGTTAAGGAAGGGGTATGTGTACAGAGGATGCATAAGAGGAGAATACGTAGTACAGAGCGGAAAAGGGGAGTGGGGGATGGGGAAGACAGAAAAAAGCGGGGAAGTGTCCGACGCGGATAGCCGATATACTTAAACTTAACCACGCTTGGGGAAGTCACGGAGGTTAAGTAGTTCGAGACATCGAGTGCCCGTGGATACTTACGGCGCCGAGCCCCTGGCCTATAGGGATAAAAGACAATGACATTGTGACAAAATGGCTAGGTTCAAGAAGAATTACTGCATGTTTAATGATTTTTGGCTACGTTAAAGGGAAAGTACTCCATGTTCAATGCCGAATAAAGGCTTGGAACATTGTTGCTAGAGTAACATAATTTAAACAAAAACGTTTCAGGGCTGATGAAGTGTGACTGGACGGAACGTTTAGGGTTAATTTTGAGGCTGTGTGTTTGGCTCTGGCTCCGAAGCCGACCACGATTCTCCCAGTCCGTGACTCTCGCACACTCTGATAAATTTTTGAATATCAACCTGTACAGTCAATTATAAAGAATTTCGGAAATAGTGTTAACGGTAAAATTCTACTGTTATTGTAATCAAAAACTGAGTTCAACCTGTGATTAATGTAATTCACTAATTACAACCAATAATGTAAAGATAATGTGTTTGTGTGTAATAAAGTGTCAGTGTATTGAAAATGAGGACTCTAATAACCGTAGTGGTTGATGCACACTAAAATAAACATATTACCTATCGATATATCTGATCCAGCATTCTTTATTTAACATAATGCAACTTCTGGTCGGAACATTTGTGACTTAATAGGCTCATGAGTACATTGAAGATGAGAGTCAGAGTTGGGGGATATGAATATAAAGATGTCATATTGAACCGACGACTCGGGAATAATTAAAAGTTGCATCCAATGTGTCTTCTAATATAAAACAGAATACTTATGATGCTGCTCAGGAGGATACCCAGTATTCTCTGTGGTAGTGTTTTCGGGCCAAGCGTGTGCCAAGCGTGCATCTTACCTGCCATCCTGCTCCAGCATTGAGAACCTCAGGGTTTGGGTGCTCTAGGTCGAAGGGATGCGTTACATCTACTCGCTATTTTAATAATACACAGAGATGCAATATTATAAGATGTAACCCGACTTAAATGGCGGGAACACGTTTATTGACACATAGAAAGTTCTTAAATACAATTTGAAATTACTACTATTCTTAAAAATCTTCAGTCAAAAAGTGTTATTGAAATTAAATGGAGATGGGCAAATGCACAGAAATAATGGTGGCGATGATCGTATTAGCTCACTTCGGTGGGATTGTACGCCCGCGGGCCTTTACCGGTCAATTCCAATTTGTATTAATTCCGATTGACTGGATGATGGATAGTCGGATCGCTTAGGCCGGTAGGCGCTGGTCAGTGACACGCCAGTAGATATTTGACTCCGCCATAAGTTGCCTAAGTGTCATCTTATAAAGTCCTTCTTTCTCAAGTCAGTAGCTCAATCCTGCTCTCTCGCGTTCCTAGCTCGAGTCTCTCTAACAAGTGTGTTCTCTGTCGTATCCAGCTCAAGTTTCTCCAACAAATGTGTTTTTCTAAAACCTCTGATGCTCCCTCGCTTTCTTTTCCCCATCCCATTTGAATATTTCTGTGCTGTCACGTGCATGATGCTTTGGCTCTGACTGGTTCGATCATCAGGCTTCTGGAACCTTCCACTAATGTGGAAGGTTTCCGAAGCTTGATACCGGTAGCGGTCGCTCAGTGAATCAACTGATGTCACTGCAGCGCCTCTGACCGGGAGGTCCTAGGTTCGAGTCCTGACGGCGGCAAGATTTTCAACACTAGCTTTTCAAATATGTCGAATTCAGTCGCTGTCTGGAGGAGAATTCTAGCGGCCGGCTGCTCTGAGCGGTAGTTTTCCGTGGTTTCTCCGATCAACACCAGGCAAATGCCGGAGCAGTACCCTACCAAACGGGCCACGGATCGCGCGCGATCTTTCCTTCCTCTTCCTTGTCCTATCCTCTCCTCTTACACACACCTTACACTAACATGCATTACACTACTACATATTCCGGGAGACCGGTCCGGAACTTAGAGCTTGTCCCGGCTGGGGCGGTGCCCCGCTGGTGGGGGAGTCCTGGTTTGGGAGAAACCCCGCTAGCCGGCGGTAGGTCGGCGCCGGATCTCGCCATCCAGAGGAGAAAGATCACCGCCATCTCCCGAGAAAAACATGCAGTACACTTACGGGACTAATTACCACAGCCGTTGACGCGCCCGGAAACACGAAAAAAGCAATAAATCAAACCAATTCCTTTCTTAATTACAAAGTATAATGCCTTCCATGACGTTTTCCTTATGTAATTTACTTGTTTTCGCCATTCGAGATTCTTATTCCAATTCCCAAATATTACAGCATTTAGCCCGCGGAATATTGTGATTTCCCAACTTATATTTGATGTCCTTGATTTTTCAAGAACGTGCAAATCTGATAAACTTGTGATTTCGTTTCATTTCAATGTGATAGCCCATAACTCCAGCCTATTCAAATCACTTTGCAGTATTTGTCTCACTTGCCGTATTAATTTCCCGATAAAATATTTATTTATCGGCAAAAATATTTTTGATTACATTCCCTGCAAAATATCATAAATATATTATAAATAGAGCCCGGAAATTTATGAATTGTCATATTTTTTCTTGTGTCATTTCCATTGTTAAGCATGATTTTATCTCCAATGACTAAAATTATGCAATTTTCACGTGTCATGTACAGTTGTATTTTTGATTTTGTAAACCCTCCTGCCATTTTCCGTTAAATGTCATTTTATGGTCATATGTTTTCACGACTTGTCGTCCTTTCTTGCCAAATTTTCATTTTCATTTTTTGTATTCCTTTTTCGCAAACTTGTTTGCAGCCGTCTCAAAGAGATTTGTGTGTTAATTACGAGTGTTTATTGCCATACTTACCAGCATGTGACTGTTGGAATATTTTTAACAGCCAAAGATATTTCATTGCCCGGAAGAAAACATGTATATAAAGATATTTCATGTTGGAAAACTCACATACATTTTTTTCTTTAGCTCAAACAGCGCAGGATTTCCTGAAGCAAGTGGACAGCGCGTGCGTGTTCCATAACGCCAGTTCCCGGTTCGCTGACGGCTATCGCTTTGGACTTGGTGAGTAGTTGAAAATAAATTAGATTTTTTAAAATTGCATCATCTGTAATAAGCCAGTGTGTTTTGTCACAAAACGATGGCATCCTTTTACTTCTAACTAGCTTACAGTGGGTAATTTCATGTTGAACATTTTTGTTATTGATGAGGACGCTCATAATAATAATAATAATAATAATAATAATAATAATAATAATAATAATAATAACAATAATAATAATTTTTAAATATAGTGTTCTGGCTCGACAACCGTCGGGCATAAACTTTAACATGAAAAGGTATCCACCGAATAACCTTTTGTAAAATTTATTTTTATTTAAGTTTTTTTGTTACAATGTGGTAAAACAAGATCAAGATTATTTTTATGTCGGAAAGGCTGTAGATTAATTCACAGTATTTCTCATCAGTAAGTGCTTTGCACCCCCCTCCCACACATATACACACCACTTTTTTCCAGAATTCATCCAGAACATTGAAGGAAGAGTGAAGGGACACTGAAGGAAAAATACGTGTCATAGTAAAAAAAAGTCCTGTTTGAATGAGAATGGCGTGAATTCGGAGACATCGAAACAATATGTCATGTTCACATCTAGCAAAAACAAATTAATTTTAACATGTCCACAAAACTTCAGCGAGGTGCACGGAGTCCTAAGTCACATGCAAAAATCGGCATATTTTAACGATGCGTAGGCGTGCATTGGGGATGGGGGCGTGGACCCCCTGAAAATTTTGAAAGGGACCCGTAACCCTACGTAATAAAACATTTTATTTCCGTAAATATAATTTTTATCTTTATGATACGTAATTGAAAAAACATTTCTCCAAAATATCTGGCAACCTCAGAAATGGTTCAACATAAAATCACTTTTATTTTATTAATTGCATCATTAAATGTTATTAAGTTGAGTTTCCTTGAGTATGTATTATTTATTTTAAAAGTATGTCATACGTAAATAAAAATGTTTCATGAGGGCCCAGAGGGACACAAAATATACTTAGCTCCCCTCGTATTTCAGGCTATGCACGCTTAAGTGAACAATATTTAGCACGAACCAGCTTTTTACCCTTCTCTAACGGTGCAGGCTTCATTGTCATGTTTAAAAATCGTCCTGCGTGGAAGGCGACGCGCAGTGACTGCCATTCTTGTGTTCACCTGTACAATATAACATTGGATACAATCAAGGGTTTCGTCGTTGTACCTTTCACTCGTGTCTCTTCTTGCTCGCTGTTGGGCCATAACGCAGGTTACACTATTACTATAAACTACGTCCAATAATAATCTCAACTAATTGGTTAACTTTATGAATCGGTTTTAACTGTAAAAAAATGTGTGTGTTAGTACCTTTTAAATAATAGATGGTACATGTGTGCAAATGGTCAGGCGAATGTTTCCACTTCAGTACGTGGTTTCTGAACTGACAGCAATTGTAGTTCGTGAGATATTAAATGGACATAGTGGGTACTGAAAACACCGGTAGATGGTTTAAATTATTTAATCGGCGAGACATTTGGAGCGTTTCTTATTTCTGCATCGTGTGTTATGCTCTCGCTCCGTGAAACACGTTAAGAGCAATGCTGCCGAATCTATGGCCCGCAGACACGTTAGGTTGTTTACTTATTAAAAATTGTTTGAAAATATTTGAAACATATGTTTTATTTGGTGTCTGTTTGTTTATCGCCAAAAACAAAGTGTGTGAGGGGTGTGTGGGTGTGTGGGGAGTTCGAGTTCGGGATGTGGGGAGGGGTTGGGTGGGTGGGGGGACGCAGCAGCGAGCAATAAATGCAACATTTACGAAGAATTATGAGTACTGACGTATGAAGAAGGATCTCTTGTCAATACCAAAAACAAAACAATGTAGTACCTTTAATGCTTTATTAATGTCAGGCAAATATTTTTCAAAAGTTTGATAATAAAATATGGTGTGTCTCAAATCTCATTTAGCAATCTAAAAATTAACATTGCTATTCTTTAAACAGAAATCCGTTCAAAAGTCATCTGTTTGGTTGGTCAGTCGATCGGTCGGTCGGTTCATCAGTTTCAAATCCATCAGAACGCCACCTTCAAACTGCAAACTAGTGATACTTCAAAAACATGTACTTTCATTTAGTTGTTACAGGCACGTGATAGTATAATATTTCAACTTTCATCCTACTAATACTGCTATCATCCCTAGAAGAACTGTCTTCACCAAGCGAATCGCGAGAAATTAAGAAAACATACCTTTAAATTTTTGAATCATATGTTATTCATGAAAATGACTTTTACTGCAAATAATTCAATATATTGTCAATACTCTATTCTTACAAAAATTATAAAGAAAAATTTGAAAACTTTCTGAGAATATCCAGTACGTATTGTTTGAAAGGGGGTAGCGGAATAAGACAGTAGAGAAGAGAAACAAGAGTTAGTATTATTATTAAATAATATGTCAAACCATACGAAAGTATTCTCGTACGGTGAATAAAGTATTACAACTCATTATTTTTAGTTAAAACCCTAATTCGTTTATTATCCAAATTGCAATAGGTTATAATATTATTCATCCAATTTTGTTTTTCATTATTTATCTTTTCTCATAAATAGATAATACAAAAAACTACGAAAATTAATAAAACTAATCTAATTTTAAGAAAATAAAAAAATCTTAAATTTCTGTTTTATTCATATTGAGCAAATTATAAGATAAAATGTTGAAATTTTGGGAAACTGTAGAAAATTTACAGGGTTGCAATTTGTATTTAGCCCTTTTTATGATATGTGTCATAATATGAAATACTCTTAAAAAACAATTTTTTTCGGTTTTCCTCTTCTTTTTATTTCTCTTATGCATACGTATTTACGAGAGTAATGTACTTAGTGTAGAGAAAGTTATGTCATGCTGTGGAAAATCGATTTCAAGATTTCTACAGAATTACACGTTTTGGGATCTCCTGATACCGAAAAAGTAGTTTTGTTTTCAAAACGACTGTCCGTCCGTCTTTCTTCCCGTCTGTCGTTTGTGAACAAATCTAGTGCCTTTACCACACGTACGATATTTTCCAAATAGAAGAAACCTCTGTCCATCTGTCTCTCGTTGAAGCTTTTTAAAAACATTCTTTGAAATGTGAGGGTATTTTACCCCGGACATTTTCAAAATTTTCTCAAAAACGTCTCCAAATATTTTCCTTGAAATCTTGAAGGAATAGAATAAACACACAATAATTTTTGAAAAAACAAAAGGATATACGAAAATTAACATTACGTTGTATTAAACAGTGCATTTAGCACTATCCATTAGAGAAATTTGAAGAAAAAAAATTGAGCAATTTTTTAAAAGATTGCGTTTGAGCGTTTTTAAAAATGCAGAATTTTGAGTTCATTTTCACAGAAAACCGTCGAGTTTTCGAGAAACTTCATTTGACATTATTTCAAGTACATGTACTCATAAATACACCAACGTGAAGATATTGCCTCTAATGAAAATATCACTGCCGTGAAAGACAAGTCAAAAATTTACATTTTTGTACTTTTTGAAAAATCAAAAGAATAGAGCAATATGACGTTTATATCATCTTATACAGTGCATTTAGCACGATCCATACCAAAAATTTACAGAAGAAATTTGTGGCTGTTTATGACAATTTTCTTTTTCGAAGTTTTTTAACATTGCAAATGTTAAAAAACGCCATATTGCTCCAAAACAACTAAAATTTTCCAATAATCTACATGATCTTATTAAAAGCACTGATTATGAGCAACAAATTTCATATGAAGCAAAAATCTCTATCTTTAAGTTTATAGTTTTGTGAAGACGCCGAAAAAAATCTTAATTTTCGCATTTGCAAATTCAGAGTGAACTGCGAAAATCGGACCTATGCCACCATTATAAGTGTATTTTACTTTATTCATACTAGAAATTGAAAGAAAAAAATTGGAGCAGTTTTTGTCATGCCGTTTTTGTCATGGCGTTTAAAGTACCCCCAAATTCGAAAGAACGTTTTTCAAAATTTCAAATTTTCAACTAGAGCCAGATGGACAAGGGTTTCTTCAATTTAGAAAAGATCGTACGTGTGATTTAGGTGTTAGGTCTGTTCACATACGACAGACGTACAGACGAACAAGCGGACGGGAATTGACGATTGAGAAAAACACTTTTTCGGTATCAGGGGATCCGAAAGCAAGTATTTCCGTTGAAATCTCAAAATCGATACATAACTTTTTCTATACAACGTATAATACTCCCGTATATACGTATGTGTACGAGAAAGTAAGAATGGAGAGATAACGAGGGATGAATGCACAGAGATTCTAAACAAGGAATGCTTTCTGGAAAAAGGCATAGATTCTGAGTAGTAGTGTAGCCGTAGCGTGTTACGGGTTTGTCTACGACCCACCCTTATTCGATTCCCTCGTTCCTGGTAAACTACGGCCTCGGAGTTCTTGTTTGCCCAGAGGGTCCCTCGATCAGATAAGATGCAACTAGCGCCATTTTCTCCGGAACGCTCCTTCCTTCTGACAAGTATTCCTATCGTGAGGCCGTTATCGGCCGCCTATTCGCGTAAATTGGCCTCGCCTCACGCTCAAAGGCGCACGGTGGGCTGAACTGCATTTGTGATGGAATAAAAGATTATTGTTCAATTAAGTCACGAAGAACTCGAGTGCTGTTAACTAAATCCAGGAACTGTTGAAATAATTTAGGATCAAAGTGTAAATCTTATTGGATTATACCAGCTTATAGGTCATACCAGCAAAGTCTCATATCAAAATATTCATGTCTTTAGATTGCAGAATGGAAATGATTGGTGGCTTAAAAATGGCCACGTGGCGCCCACTATCTTTCATATTGGTTTTTACATGACGTCACATACCGAGCAACGCTCTATCAATGAAAGCTAGCCTACTTCCTTTTAAATACTCAAACTTCATTCATTCATTCAATTGAAAACTGTCTCTTAAATGCATTCTCCTTGGATATTGTAAATTGCACCTTTTAATGTTCACCACGATTAGTTTTCAGTAAATATGTAAATTGTGTGACACCCTCGCTGAAAATATGTCCTTTGATTCTTTGATCATCAAAATCCGTTGACTGTTTCGGAACTTGCTATGTTCACGCTATGAAACAATAACTGTAAAGTGATATCAATAATAACACGTAGTCCATTGCAAATTATAAAATATAGGGTAATGGTTAATCCTGAAGCATGTGACTACTTTCACAGTCTATAACAAGTATATTTTGATTTGATGTGATTTATTTAGCCAGAGAACATTCATAGCTGTGACGTACGAGGGAGAAGAATCATCTTCGTACGTTTTCTTGAGTTCTAGATTCTCTTCCCAACATTTTAACTACAAATAGTTTAAAGATGAAAAAACGTGTTAAAAATCCATATTAGCGACATTTCTTTAAAAACTATATATTTCCACTCACAAGTTATAGAAAAGTTATTTGCATCGGTAAACGAACTACAGATCTGATTTTTTACTTTCTCGCAATTACTTCGTAAGAAGAGAAAATTATGTAATCATGTGTCGGAAAACAAAGTAATTTTCGACAGAAAAACTTGTTTCCCCCTGGTAATAAACATAAGGACAAATCTAGTTGCTACATAGTGTAAGTTACTTTCTCTTGGACGTGGTGTAGTCAGAATACAAGTTTTGTGGGTCCTTGATACCGAAAAATGGATTGACGGCAAAACGTAAAGATAGATCTTAAAATAGTCATGTTCAATTTTTCGAGAATATGAGTGGTTTTCTCGCAACTGTACGCGAAATCTAGGCAATTTTAAATTTTTTAAACAATTTTTTTGTCTAAAACGGTGTCGAATTTTTTCTCTTAATTTTTCGCTCGCATGTTTTAAGGGACAGTAAAAATATGGTGACAGTCCCATTTTGGGCGAAATCATTATTTTCGAAAATTGCAAAAGTTAACATTTAAAATTAAAAGATTAGAGATTTTTTGCTAAAAATAAAGTCTGTTCTAAACCATTCGCTCTTTATGAAATCTCATGTTTTTTTAGAAAAGGAGTAGTTTTCTCTAATTTGGGCTTACAATTAAATTAATTTATAAAAAAAATTACTCAAAAACGGCCCCAAATTATCTATATTTTTCCACGGATAGATGAAGGGACGCTTCATAGAAAGACACAGGTCTCATTTTCGTTGAACTCTTTGAATCTTCGAAAATAGCAAATGTAGAAATAATGTGCGAAAGTATGTGCTGTTGTAGCCCCCTAGTTTGTGTTGCTAATAACATAGTAATCCGTCTCTACGCCTACCGCTATTAGCAATAGGAGAGTTGAACAAAACGTGCTCTGGTGAAATTGCATTTATGTTCAGAAGCAAAACATGGGAACAAAAAGTTGGTATCATTTGATCATCAATGGATCAGGGAAACTTGAGAAATACCTGATCGAGAGGGGGGTCATTGACTCGGAAGCTGAAATGCTGTAATTGTTACAGATATTTTAAAATCTTTTTTATTGCATAATACAAATTTAAACTATAGTTACAATAAATATTATTTTCCATTTTGATGGTCAGTGTAGTCTCTAGTTATATGCTAAGAGTTATGCAATGATATTTTTTCAAAACATTCACTTTTAATATATTTTGAAAGTTGTCCAGCTATAATATACTTCGGTGCGGATCATACGTAGTAGTAGACCCAGAGCAGTTTTCACACGATCTACTTACTTCTGTGCCCTTCACGGCGCTGCCAAGAGTATGATGTAGCAGGATATAAATCGCAATACAGGTTCAAAGTTACCGTCGATCTCGAAGTCAGAAGAATGTTGTCCTGTGCTAATATTTGAAAATACGTAAGATTAGTACGTGCGGTTGATAATGATTTATAGTGTGTGTCATTTAAATGTTGAAAAAACACTAATTAGTTCAAATATTAGCTTTAGTCCAGCATTTATTGATCTTCGAGAGTACGTGAGAAAGTAATTCGAAACTGGGGTTCATTGATTCATATTATGTCATTATTAACCCTGGCATTTTCACTTTTTTGTTAAAAAGGATCATGCATTTAATTGTGATTCTATAGACTATAAACGTTTCGTACATTCTCCAGAAAAAAGTGTAAATCAATCAAAAAAAGAATTCCCGGGAGAAAACGGATTTCAGTGATCAAAGGGTCTATATGCAGTCGTTAATCACGGACAGTATTCCCAATAGGGCGTAGATTCTTAATATTAAAGAGAATATGGGTGCTTTGGAATGTGCTGTTGATTGGTGTAAATAGAAACTGCTTTCACTTCTGAAAATCTGACCAAAATTTCAGTCTCAAATATTTTTTTAATGTCCATTTTTATGTAAGATAGAAGCTTTATTCTGCAATTAGGCAGATATTGCCCGGTGGCAGAATGCAGAAACCTGAAAGTACAGTTACAAGTTACAGTTTCTTTCGTCTCTTGACACCTGATTCTCTCCAAATTGTAAAAATACAAGTGTTTTAGTTTGATTTTAGAATTTACAATTACTTGTTTACATTTACCCTAATTAACTCTTAATATATTTATCATATGCAGTGCTTCTATTAGAGGCAACAGAAACCAAAGTGGTAGTTGTGCTCTTGATTTACATATCCGCTGACACTGCAATGTAGGTTGATTTCCTTTGTAGTGGAAATTTTACCATATAGAATTTCTGTGCACTTCACTTGTTTGTTTCTGTCATAACACTTATTGAATAAATTTGACATTCATAGACTTTTGATAGTGGCCAATATTGTTAACTTCTAATTATTGTGATCAGCTCACTACACAGACGTAATATAAATAAATATTTTTTCGTAATAGTATTGTATATACCAAAGAGATGTTTTTCTAAATTTGATTTTAAAATGTTTCTCGTAATGATTACATATATTTTATTAAAAATAAAAACTATGTTCCCAAAATTCAAATCTTATTACGTTTCCCCTTCCTGTGACTTCGGGAGTGTATCTAGCCCTCCGAAAAATCGGTATCCAGGCCCATAGAATTTCTTTCTATGAATCCTCAAAATTTAAATGATGCAAATTCTTGCTCTTTTGTGCATTTGTCCTCGATTCACAATTATTTGGACTCATGTTGTAAACAAGTAATAAAATATTGGTGCTCTCTGAAATAGTATCCATATAGAACGTACTATTTGGGTCTCAAGTTTATTAACCTCATGTTCAGTACAGAATTTGACAAGGGAGAAAAATAGGGTACTTTCGTATTTATACTAGCTTTCTAAAAGTGCAATTAGTATTTAAATCGAGATATTATTTTCACATGAATTGTCTTAAAATAGTTCAACAAATGCTTCTCTCTGGATCGTCTGATATTGCGAAGTGGAGATAAAAGTTATTGATCGTAAGTACCCGTTTTTGGTCAGGCGGAAAAAAGAGCAAAGTATATTAGTTTCTATCCGGTAGGCCTACTGTATGAAAACTAACAATTAAATATTATTTATGTAACGGGTCTCATGCTGGTTTTATGCTATCCCCACTGCAAACTTCTAATGAACCAGAGAATTAGTAAAGTGTGTCATTCAAAGAAAGTAATAAATTTTTCAAAATAATTGATTTTGAAAGTGGTGTATGGTACAAACGCACAAAGAAGACTCAATTCGTGACTTTCACTATGATATCTTTACAAGTGATAAACAAATTTCCCAGCATCACTAATATATTCACTACATTTCTCTTTCATATTACCATTTTTTTTTTTTTTTGTGATAATGTAACAATTCAAGATTGATCACTTTGGCACAGAAGTCAATATTAAAAATGGCTATTCATTATTCTAAAAATGTAATAACATAACATGGAAATGTGACAAAAAACCAATTCCATTGATTTCAATCCTTCCCGTAGATGTCCCTTAGCTGACATTACATACGACCTAATTTTCTTCAGTGTGTATTACAACTGGCTGTTGAAACCGGAGCATGCAGTATAAAGTCCTTCCGCGAAGCCCTTCATGCCTACCCGCGGCTTGAAATGGAGCGAGACAGGGAGTGGGGCAGGCGAGACCATGTCCAACGCAAGCTGAAAAAGAATGAGGCCGGGAAGCCGTGGAAAAAACACTTGTTTGCTTGGAGCAGCACTTTGTTAAGCGAATTCATTTCACGTTACGTTCTTGTTTATCTAACATCTACATTTAATGAAATGTTTATGTGCGGTGCACAACAAAGACATCACGTCTGTGTTACGAGCGGTCATTGCACGTTCTAGTAATAGCCTTTCTTCCCAGTTGTGTTTTCATTTCTGTAAAAAGAAAGTAATTGTACAGTTTGAAATTGAATAGTGTGGAAATGTGAAATATTTTCCTTAAAATATACTGAATGTTATAAAGATCCAATGGGTCACATTGATTTATATCATAGGGATATTGTTGTGAGAATAATCGTTCTGATCTATGCGAATCTCGCTTTTTGATGAGTTTGATGCCGTAAGGAAATGTTGAATTTGTCCCTTGTTTTGGTTCTGAATACCAAGCGTTTCGTTTTAAATACAGTGACTTCTGATGGATCATCACATGGACGCGGTTATCCAATCAGGATCTTTGATCCGACTTAATTTTTTGGAATTGATGATCTGTCAGAAGTCACTCTTATTTCAACAGGACTAGAGATTTCCTCTCTCCCAAATGTTGCAGTTCTTACTTTCTTGAAAAATAAAACAAATTTTTACGCACCTGCACTCAATACTCACCCAACATTTTGTTGCATATTAACTATAGGACGTTCATTTCCTTTGCGTTTGTTTGGCAAAGCATGTGTTTATACATCGATTTAAATATTGACTTCTGACGGCAGTTACGACAGGTATCCAATCGGGAGCTCCATTAAGACACACACACACACACACACACACACACACACAAGTCTAAAAGTCTAAAAGAAAAATGATTTTATTAATAATTTATAACTGTTCAATTTTTCTACGGGAATTCAATCAATTGTTAAATCATATATTTCGATGTATAGAAATATCATAAATTCATCATGTTATTTTTATTAGTTAGGGATGTGTATTATTCTACTGGTGTTCTGCAACTAAGTCTTAAAATTACGTAGAGGTCTACAACTAACATTGAAAAATACAAACGAAATACGTCATCATCAAAGAAATTAATAAAATTAAATGTATTTAAATGTGTATCATGTATAAAACGAATAATGTATTCATATTATAAATTTTAGAAATGTGTAGACGCAGATTTCTTCCATAATTGTTGCCGCCCCTAAAAGGCACGTGCCTGCCGTGCCCATGCGTGAAGCCGCCCCTGAGTGCGCGTATGTGTGTGTGTGTGTTCGCAGGCGCGGAGGTGGGCATCAGCACGGCGCGCATCCACGCGCGGGGGCCGGTGGGCGTGGAGGGGCTGCTCACCACCAAGTGGGTGCTGCGCGGCGACGGCCATGCGGCCGCCGACTTCGGCGAGGGCGGCGGCGCCGTCTTCACGCACGAGGCGCTGCCCATCGACTAAGCGCCCCGCCCCCTCCCGCTCCTCCCTCGTTGTCACCTTCACCCTGCCCGCCAATTCCCTCGCCACCACGATGCGATCGCATATGCAGTTGGCATGTGGACAAGACAGTGCTGTTCTGGAGCAAAGTTGTGCAGTGGAATATACCGTGTTTGAAGAAACGGCCCTCGAAGTTCAGACTTCATGATGGTATGAAAGCCAGTGTGGGGAGCGGTGACGGCTGGTACCCTCTCAGCACCCGCCTCTCGAGAAGATCTACTGAGTGGTCTCTACTTACCTGGTGGCCTCATCTGCCAGGGAAATACCTTCCCGCCTGCCGAGGAAGCCCCATCTACCGAAGAGATCCCCACAGTTTTACTTATCAGTCTTAACCTTACTCCACCACGGACAGAAGTGATAAATGTTAACTGCAGAGCTGTGTGACATCGTGGCCATTTCATCCACATTTTAACGGGCTAATTAGTTTGGCGTTCGAGTGCGGACGGGAGAGGTACCATGTTGCTCTTCGCTGTGAAGATTGTCCTTTTCTACGCTCAACACGACCGCTGAAAACATTGGACAAACATTCTGAGAATTTCTTTACTAAATCATATATCCACTGCATCACGTACAACAGAGAATTCGGAAGCAAATTAAATTTCAATTTCAATGTTAAAATATTAAATAAAGATACGTAACATTTAACAGTAATGAAACTGTTGCAGTGCAGCAAAGAACATGTTGAAAGGAATTGACTGGCTTAGATTTTGTTTCCCGCCTTTTCTCTTCCATTTCCCTCCTCATGTTTCGTCTCTTAACCATTAACTTGAACCTTACAAATCTAAGATATTTACTTACACACGCCTCCACTCTTGAAAGTGTGGGAAAGTCATAATGTGAAATTTGGACGATGTAACATTTAAAATGTAGATATACATTCGTAAGAAAAATATTAATGACTGTAGATAAACGAATTTTAAATCTTGCTAGCAGAGCTCAAGTTTTGAAAGTTGGCTTCATACTGTATAAATGATCATTAAGTGTTTATTTGTTCCATTCATGATGTATTAAATTGATAATAGTTCACTGAAAATAATCATTGTATTAATCGTGAACGCTTTTACTTGTTATTTTACCAGTTGCTGGCATTCTTCGACTACCATGACAAAGATGTCAAAGTGATGTCATCACTTCGCTTCTACCCTTCCCCATATTTTTCCTAGATCACACAAGAATATTACTGCAGAATGCGAATTCAATTGAAATAGTATATTTAATTGGAGATAGTAGAGAATCGTTACCATAAATTTATTGTAACAGTTTTTGCAAGAACTAGTCTATTTGTAGAGGAAATTATCGAATTATTCGACGTTATGTGGAAGATCAGAGTTTTAGAAACTTTACCATTGCTCCTTGGTACTTTCCTCTTCTAAGACATGCAACCACACTGTTGACGGTGAAGTATGTTTTCCTTTAATCTACAAATAAATATTGTTTGTTATCACATCCTGGTAACAGACAGACGTTCAATTCAAAGTACGGTTGATGATCTCGAGGAGTTGGACTCATTAAGACTGCTGACGGATTATTTCGCGCGTAAAACGGCAACAGAAAATCACGCAGTTTTAAATTCCAAGAACGCCCGCTCTCTTATCCTCCAATCCCTAAAATTTCTTTACAGTTGAAGAAATGTGGTAAGGTTCAATTTTTCCATTCCAAAAACTGCAATGTTCGAAAAAGAAAAAAAAAGAATGAAAAAAGCTGTTGAAATGAAGCAGCACAGTTGCATCAGCCGTGTATGTGACGTTATCATTACGTCAGTCAACTTTCTCCGATGATTTCCAAAGTGGTGGAAAGGGATGACCGGGGTAGGTCAGAAGTGTGTCTTTTTTGTATGATGGCTTTGTACACGAATGCACATGTTGTGTCTTGTTATTTGTTGTCTCATGTAAAAAGTGTAAGAATAAATTATAGTATTTTCAAAATATTGTATTTGTTGTGGTTGTTGTTATTATTATTATTATTATTATTATTATTATTATTATTATAGCGAATTCAGCCACTGTCTGGGGGAGAAAACTAACGGTCGATTGCTCTGATCGGTAGTTTTCCGTGGTTTCTCCGGTCAATACTAGACGAATGGTGGAGCCGTACCCTAATAAATGGGGCACGGACCGCATGCGATCTTTTCTTCTTCTTCCTTGTCCCATTCTCTTCCTTTCCACACACACACACATTTACTTATAGTATCTCAGGAGACCAGGCGGGAGCTTGGCTTGACGTGGCTTGGACGATGCCGGATATCACCATTCAGTGGAGGAGAATCAACGCCACTTCATGGGATAAAAACATTCACTGCACGACACTCACGGGAGTAATGACCAACGGGCACTTGAGGTGCCCGTAGAATGTCAATCAATAAATCCGTTTCAAAGTTTGAATCTGTTCCTTTTCTCTCTTTATACGATAAGGGCAGTTAAAATTAGGCACTTGTTCAATAACGCACTGTTTCGAGACACTAAAGAATGTGCTACAAATTCCATTAATGGATCAGCCAAATTTAAAAAATAACTCCTCTTAAAAAGAAGTTGTAACTCTGCTGTAATTCAGAGTATACGGCGAGGGTGCTGATAAGTGACAGTTAATCAGAAATTGCTGAAAATTATTTTTGAAGATTGCAGACATGCAGACATAGAGCCTTCACAAAATGAGGAAGAGGCATCTTTCGAAACATCATTTTCGTTTTCTATATTATTTAACTTGGAAGTCTCATTCGTTCGCTCGACAACTTTATTCAGTAAATGAAAAATAAACGTCGCGTATTTTAATTTATCTGTATCAAATGAGTTTCCACTTTCGAGATAATTAGGACTACACATTAAACAACAATTAAATATAATTTTTTAAAAAAATAAAAAACAAGGAAATAAAAATAGTTGCGTGTTATCGTTAGGTATAGAAAGCCAGTCGATATTTAATGTTCGTTTTATCATTTAATTTATCCAAAGACTTCTGTACTTAGTGTACTATTATTAAGAGTGCCAAAGTAAATTGTAGAATGTTGACTGTCAAATAAAATACGATTGGTATGTTTTATAATTTTTCTATCAATCGATCACATTGGTATTTTTTCAAGCATCCCATTTATTTAACAATGACAAATTTCTGCAAATAATTTCGGTAAAGACAGCAAATGCTTTGATGGTAACATCGCAATACTCAACGTAATTCCGGACATATTCGTTGCATTAACTTTAACGAAAGATACTCCACGAAAGTTCCAAGAACGAAGAGCCCCGCTGAGCGTAAATACATTGTCCTAGCGAAAGGGTTGCGATCTGCGGAAGCCAGCTCAGGGGAAATCCTTCGGCGTGGAAAACAGCCCCCTCAACACAACAGCGGATATACCATTTTGAGAGCCTCATTCTGCTGTCAACAAAAACATTTTTGCGATTGGAGATTTTAACTTTTTTATTCAAAATTAATTATACAATTTAAACATGCTTTCAAATAATCATAATTTTCAAATAATAATAATAATAATAATAATAGTAATAATAATAATAATAATGTTACTCAAATTTAACTAGCGGTGCTGCAGAATGGCGTAGACATTCTAGAAGTAAAGTTTTCTAATTTCTTTGGTGTGGATTGACTTTACGGTCTTGCCCCATCCTCTTACCAGCTGCCATCTATCGCCCCCAAACTACATTTTTTGACATTTTTTAATTTTTCGTTTTCCTAATTGGAGAACCGAAATATTACTTTAACAAAATTAAAGAAGAGTATAATCTCGTTCCTAATGGCAATTTTCACTGAAAAACTTAAAATCTTTTTTTAGGAAATGGCGTTTAAGCGTTACTGTAAATGCAAAATTTGAAGCTCTTCACAGGAATCTATTGAGTTTTCGAAAAACTTAATTTAAAGTCATTTGAATCACATTCTCACAAATGAAATAATACATACAAATATCTGGCAATATGTATATTAACAGCGTGAGAGATATTTAAAAAAATACATTTGGGTAATTTTTGAAAACAAAAAAATTACCAAAAAACTTTACGTCATATAAAATGTGCAAAACTATCCATTGGAAAAGGTTGAAGAAAACATTTGGAGCCGTTTTTGAGAAAATGGTAGTGGGGCGTTTCTGAAAATGAGGAAATTTGAGTTCATTTTCACAAAAAAACTGTTGAGTTTTCGAGAAATGTTTATGACATTATTTAAAGTCCTATACATAAACACAATAATGTGAATAAATTGCTGCTAATGTTAATTTGAGTGACGTAAGTGGCAACACAAAAAAATAATTTTTGTAAATTTTGAAGAAACAAAAGGATAGAGCAATATGGTGTTTATGTCATCTGATAGTATTTTATTTAGTACTCTTTGGCACTATTCCTACCAAAAGTTCAAAGAAAATATTTGACGCCGTTTTTGAGAAAATATATTTTTTTAATTTATTTATTTTAGGTCGCATCAACTGCAAGGCCATACCAATTACAATATCCAATATGCACGTTCAAATTTAGATCCTAATACAACACTATATTGTTACAACACCACAATAATACAATACAACACTTCACAATAATTAACATGTTTGAACTCAACTTTCCGACATAATACCAATACTTTTACAAAACTTAACCCCTTGATTTTGATGGGCAGGGGAATACAACTGCAACAACGTCCAATCCCCGCAAGAGGTTTTTTCCCTGTAAGGAAAACTTGGGACATGACTCAATGATGGGGTCCCAAGTTAGAGTACAACTACATACATCACAAGTTCGGGGAGAATTGTTTTGTAGTAGGTGAAGATGACTTATTTTTGAATGTCCCGTCCGAATTCTTGTTAAAACCACTTGTTCTCTTCGGCTAAGTTTTTTATTGGTTACCAATACAGAAAGTTATGGGGATTTATATGAATACTGCTTGCTTTGTATTCTTTCCATGTGCCATTCCATTTTACCTTCATTAGTTCCCCAAAATGCTTCAAATTATCAGTGGCAGTGTAGGATGGATTGTGCATTTTATTGTTCTTCAGCATAAGAACTGCGGTTACTCTTATATTTTCACTATATGTGATGTTCTAGTACAGGTGGTGCTCAGAAAATAGTGACATTTTTCCTTGTTGAATGGATCCTGCAGAGCAGATCTTGTTTAATAGATATCATTTCCGATTTCATACTTGTGTTGTTAACTTTATTTATTATTGACAACGAGTTTTAAAGATGATAATATTAGATTTGTGTATTTGGATTACAAATTTAAGCGCTTCCATTAAAGCATTGACATTGGCAGTAGTGCACCTGGCATAATTCGCAAGCTGATATTTCATTGTTTTGTCCGGTAAATATACAAGGGCTTCACAGTTGCTTCATTTTTATCATCTACTTTAATGTATAAAATACGGTAGTTGTTATAATTCGAGATAAATTCAGAGAAAGTAGTGATCCATTCTTATTTTGATAAGCTGAAATTGTAATGACAAAATCTTGCTATTGTATTATTTTAAATATTTTTTAAATTTAAATTGTAATTAATTTAATTTAAATCATTATAAATTTGTATATTTTCATAATTTTTTTAAGGAAATGTGTCCTTTTATTTAATAATCGCGAGGCCCCTTGGACTCCGAGGCCTCAAGCTGTAGCTTATTGAGCTTCACGATAAATCCGCCAGTGCGTAAGCAGCCGAAGTACATTAGCCAGCGCGTGCTGCTCCTTGAAACCGTCGTCGGATGCGTGTGTGTTTACATAACCGCGTGGTGCCTCGCCTGCGCGATCTTCGCACCCGGATCGCGGCGTCTTGAGCGGGCGGGGCACTTCCACGCCTGCGCGGCCGCGCCTGCGCCGGCCAGACGCACATTTAATGAGGTTCTTCATCTCCGTCGAACTTTTCCACCCAAACGCGCCGAACAACGCTTCGTCTGTTGCCCGGGCTTATTCCTCCGCGTTCTCGTTTTGTTGGCGTATTATGCAGTTCGCTCGGGCTCTTTGTAGAGGACGTTCGTCACTCTTTTTCTGAAATCAGAGGACGCCGGTTCCACGCTGACCCGCTTAGCTTAAAGCGGTTTGTGGATGGTTGTTTTTTTAGAGGTGCGCGCTGGCAAACACGACTTTTGTTCGAGTTTTTACAAATACGATTTACACCGGTCATTCTACCAACTTATTATTACTAGGGAAGTGATAACATCAAGAAAATTACAAAAAAAATTGAACGTCTTCCCACAACTTAAATATTGAATATAGAGATGTTTCCCTGAATGAAGTATGCGTTACAAATACAGTACATTAATTTTTTAACAATTATATATTTTCAAAATATATTTTTCAAACTTAAAAAAAATTCTTCGTGCTATTCCCATTTTCGGCAAACACACTGTATTTTCAAAAAATGTTAAAAATTAAATTTGTAATAGTATAATATTAAACATAGAGATTTTCGCCTGAAAAAATCTGCTTTAAAAATTAGATCTTAAAAAAGATGTATTTTTTTAAAACGAGTCGTTTTCGCGTAATTTCTACTTGGTGTTAATGCAATTTATAATTTTTTCTCAAAAACGGCTCCAAATTTATTTTAAAAATTTTTCCACGGATAGAGCAAAGAACGCTTAAAAATGGCGCAGGTCTGTGAACTCTCTGAAATGTCCAAAATTGCGAAAGCTAGAAATAATGCTAGGAAGTATGAGCTGTTGTAGAACCACTAATTTCCTAACATGATGCGTCTTATTCAACTCTCTTTTCTCATTTATTTTATACTCCCTTTTTTTCTTAAAAAAAACACAAATAGAGAAGAGATTTTTGGTTAATGTTAACCTAAGAAATGCTTGTTTATTTCAAGTAAGTTTCATTAATTTTTATAAGCCCTGAACTGTGTAAGATAGTATTAAACTAAAAAATGTTTCTGACAGTCGAAAGATGTTGCATTAGCATTCTTCGTTAAGCTGATATCACAGAAATTTGGATTCATATTTTCATAATTACTCTCAGAATTCGAGATTTGTACAATATTTATGATAATATGAATAGAAAAAAATGACAAAAAATAATGATGCAAGGTTGTTGATGTTAGCGTTAGATGCTGATAGAGAAAATCATACTAACTCTGAAAGTGCTTTTGTTATCTTGTAAGATACGCTGAGAAACCGATGAGTGTATTTGTGTACTCAATGAGCACCTAAATAATGATGTTATCAAATAAACTAGCAGTGCCTGTGCTGTGGACAAAGCGATTACGTGCAGCTCAAAGATAATGCTTCGAGTTCCATTTTCGATTGATTTAATCTTACTTTTTCAAATTGTAGAAGAAACAAAGGTTACAAATAACTAATCAGCACACATTTAGTCGCCGTAGGTAGCGCGGATGACTCTGACAATATTTGCACTGCGCAGAAAAAAGAACCGTGACACTTAAGGTGAAATTATACTCTCACATATTTCGTAATATTATAACATCCACAGCTTCATCTCTTAATTCATTATTCATTCACGTCATCTATTAGTAATTAATAATTATGTGTAATTCATAATCAGTCACGCACCAGAAAATGAATTAATAAGAAGCTACGCATCCTATCTCTGATATTTGGTCGCAAATATTCTTTCAAAGATGAATCTCAATAAGAAATATATGCTTAGCTTCCATACTAATATAAAACAGATTTTTGCGAGAAGAAATATTTCCTTCAAAGCTATCTCTTTTATGATATTTCCCTGCTGTGAAAGCTGAAATGTTTTCAGCTCCTTACGTAATGACATCGCAGATTCCGTCGTCACCGCTGCGTCACTCACGTATTTTGTGATATCGACTGGCGTCAGCTGTTTCAATAGTATTTTGGTGATAGTGGATCGCGTCTGAGGTCGAAACCAAAGAGGGAAGGGAGAATGCGGAAAACTCTCTGACAGAGACTGAATATTGACAAAAATAATGGCCTCCATGTGAGTTTCTTCTCGATGGCAAAACATTAGTTTAGATTTAAACTTTGAACTACACTGACACTGGTTACGCTCGATCAAGTTTTGGGATGGTCTTTGATATATAGAAATTAATGTTTGATAACTGTTTACCTGACTTTATACTCTCCATTTTTTATGATGCTATCGATGCATTGTTTAACTTCGTAATTGGTGGTGGGGAATTCCATTGCAATCTGCAGGTTCAAACACTATTTTGTACAATGTATTTTCATTATGCTAATCTGATGTTTTAAACCGTGAAAATTCTTTTAATTACTTAACGTTTGGGAATTACAAGATGTCATACTTTCAAATTCATTTCGATTGTTATTTTATTCCTTTTCCTCTCAAGAAATGCAATAATTGTATTAGTGTGAAAATACTATACAGTTATCAAAAAATGCAAAAGATACAATTGTCTCAGAACAAATATTGCAAACTGCATGGCATGTAGAGGGGTCGAAAATGGTCACTTCTCATCAGTGACCGGAAGAGGTGGCTCAGGACATCAGTTGATGTCACTGATGTGTCTCTGACCGAGAGATCCTAGGTCCTAGGTTCGAGTCCCGTCGGTGGCAGAATTTGCAACACTAGCTTGTCAGCTAGGTCGAATTCAAACGCTGTCTGGAGGAGAATTCTAGCGGTCAACTGCTCTGATTGGTAGTTTTCCATGGTTTCTCCGATCAACACAAGGCGGATGCCCAACAAACGGGCCACGGACCGCGGGCGATGTTGTCTTCATCTTCCTTGTCCTATCCTCACCCTTTACTTACACACACACATGCACTAAAACACATGCGGGAGACCGGCCGGGAGCTTAGAGCGTGTCCCGGCTCGAACGGTGCCCAGCTGATGGGAGATAGTTGATTGGTGAAAACCTCGCTAGTCGAGAGTAGTCGGCGCCGGATCTCGCCATCCAGCGAGGAAAGATCACCACCACCTCTCGTGAGAAAAACATTACTACACTTACGGAACTAATGACCTTAGCTGTTGACGCGCCCGGAATCTCTAACTATCAATCAATAAATCTCACCAGTGAACATCGAGTGCGAAATTTCATATAAAGGAGTTACACAAGTGACAATTTCCCCTGATTGATAGGCACCTGCTCATTCGGCGGGTCACCTTTTCACACCGGCAAGATGTAGTAATTGTTGATCATCTGCGCATACACGTTTTCGTGGCAAATGAAACCCTTTATATGCATACAATTCCATTATATGCAATTTCCCGCTATAAATTCTTTGTCGAAAGAAAATAACCATTTTCGACCCTTCTATACGCCATAGACGTATTGCAAAATTTATTTTGAGACTTTCTGTATTATCCCCGTTTCATAACCACATTCAACGGCGTCCAGATGGACTCGATTGTGGAAGGTCTTGTAACAACGTTTACTTATTATTATTAATAATACCATTATTAATATTATTATTATTATTAATTTGTTAATTTTAGAAGCCCTTCAACTTCCAATGCCATTGCGGCGCGTGAGTAATTTGATGAGTAGATGATACGATAATGATGCTGATAGCGATAATGATGATGATGGACGAGAGAACCCCGAGAAAGCATGGCGACAGCTCTCTCTCTCTCTCTCTCTCTCTCTCTCTCTCTCTCTCTCTCTCTCTCTGAACACCACAAATTTGACAAAGACTGGCCGTTGATCTGACCCGGTCCACAGCGCTGTACGGCCCATGCCCGAGCTCCCTGGAGCATGGTCTAAGAATTTCGAACCAAAGGCCGCGTGTTGGAGTCTCGCGCTAGGCAAGGGCGTTTTCATCACGTGATTGTATGGGAGTTGGCGTCTAATATCATCCCATCTATAATCGTTCATCAAAAATCAACCCTGATAATCACTTCACCATCACTTATGCTGTAAAAAGCTAAGGAAACTGTACTACTGTAGTCTCGATGTCACAAAGGAAAAGAGGGAACAGGAGAAGGTTCGTTTCGTTCACTTTTTTTCGGTTAGTTTTTCGCCCCTGTTGTATTAATCAATAACAGTGAGATTCATTCCTTTGTAATCAATAACATCAATATCAATATCAAAGTGGTTGAATTTGTGATACTGTGTGTTTCCTTTAGTTTAGTTTTCGAGCTTCGTCATAGCGATTCCCACATTATGTTGATGGGGTCTCATCTAATCGATTAAGACCTAACGCAATGGTGATTTGTGAATAAACTATCAAATAAATATCGGTTTTGGGTTCATTAGCATTGCTACCCCATATTTTTTGTTGTTTTCCTGTACATTTTAAATATCACAAGTTGAATCGATTCTACTCTTTAGTTTTCTTTTTATCCTTTTAACAATTTGATTGTCATATTTTTCATTTTAACCACAAAGAATAAAACTGTTTGTATTCAAGTATGTAATAATTTTGCTGCCGTAACGATGTAAATAGTAATTTTTGCCCACAAACGCTTTTAGTGTCGCAGTTGTTAATATCAGGATAAACCGAAGAAAAAAACGAATATCCTATAACCGGTTATTTTTGTAATAAAATTCCCACACCCCCTCACTGACACTTAGAAATGAGAATGTCTCACGTTACTCAATAAATCAAACAGACTTTGCTACTAAATTAGTAAAACATTCCATTTCATTGCCCTTGTCGAAGGACTGACGCATGTATTGCCATTGTCGAATGACTGACACTTTTATTTATCGCTGTTGACAATAAGCCATATGGCTCGCCTGAGTGGATTTTCTTATACTTTCTTCACGGTATGTCACTGGAT
This sequence comes from Teleogryllus oceanicus, assembly GCA_964035755.1. Classification (NCBI taxonomy): domain Eukaryota; kingdom Metazoa; phylum Arthropoda; class Insecta; order Orthoptera; family Gryllidae; genus Teleogryllus; species Teleogryllus oceanicus. Next base: position 282,700,477 of record CAXIVR010000001.1, read on the forward strand.
CATTCTGGATATAAATCAGTCATCGCTGCATAATTATTACAAGAAATGTTATCTTTCACTGGCATTAACTGACACTGAGTTCACTTCCCTCATGATCGAATTCTGGCCGCACATTTTTTCTTGAATCTCGGCTCAGCACCACTCGATCCGCTGCTTTCAGAAATCTTCATGTTAGATTTCCTAGGGTCTCAAGGTGTCGTCGTTCTAAGTAGCACACAGTTCTAAGTAGCCCACTATTAAGAAACGAGTGGTGCTAACAAAATGCATACATTCTCGCTTCTAAATGCTCTGCAATATTATACTACTACATAAATCAGCCAAAGGGTCTTCAACCAAAAACTTTTTTTTCCTTTCCGAGACCTGATCTCACATCCTCAGAGTTAACTAGAGCACTCATACCACCAAGAACAAACAACAAGAACACGAAAAGTGGCCTAGCACCATATTTTTTACCGCCCATAATTAAATACAGGGAGAAAATTTAAAGAAAAACTTTGGAGCAGTTTTTGAGGAAACAATTCTGTAAGTTTCAAGCGCAAATTTCACAAACACTACTGAGTTTTTCAAAAAATCGTACATGATATTTTTAAAGAGCTAATTTTGTACAACAGACTTTCTCGGAGGCAAAATCTCTATCTTCAATTTTGTAGTTTTCAATTTTTTTTTGCAATTTTTGAAAAAAAAACACGAGCGATACCTGAAAATGAGACTAGCGTCATATTTTTACTCTCACTTATTACATAAGTAGAAAAAATTTAAATAAAAAACTTGGAGCGGTTTTTGACAAACAAAAGTTTCGTAAATTTCAAGGGCAAATTACACAAAAAGTACTTGTTTTTCAAAAATTGTACATGACCTTATTTAAAGGGCTAATTTTATACAACCGACTTTGATTGCAGCAAAAACAAAACAAAAAACTATCTCTTTAATTTTGTAGTTTCCAAAAATCAGGGATATCACCGTACATGATACCTGCATCATTCTCTTACACGTCCTTCTCACAATTCAACAACAAAATTTAATCAAAAAATTGGAGCCTTTTTTTGAAAATTTTGAAAATGTCCGTGGGACTTCATTGTAAAGCACCTCTCAAAATTAAAATGGCGATTTCAAATTCCAGGAGCCGCGACATCAGGCAGAACGTTTGGGGAATATCAGTTTTGAGGAAAATTGGCTGAACGGCTTACACGCTAGCATTAACCACATACTGACAGACGGGCGTTTTGCCGTCAATCAATTTTTCGGTGTCAAGAAACAACAAAACATGGATTTGGGCTACACCACGAGTTAGAGGATCTTTTTCTAAATTTCGCTACAGGATTTATCCACTTTTTCGTCACTAGAGTCCAGCTATAACAGTTTTTTTGGCAAAAGTCTAAATTTTCCGGCACACGATTTCACAACGTTCTCTACTTACGGAGAATTCACAAGGCGAGAAAGTAAAAAGGTCATGTCTCCTACTGGCTCTGGTATCCAAGTTTGGTACAAATATGAACTGTCTAGTTAAGTTACTTAACACTGCAGGGACATACACTAAAGCTCGAATGATAGGATGCGATAGATTACATTAACCTTTTTTAAGTTTGTCTAGTTTGATTTTGAAATAGCTCACGAGTAATATAGATTATATAACGTATTAAATATTTAATTATCCGGCAAACATTTAAATATCCGGCATAAGTTGACTCAAAATTAATTCTCCGATTCATCGAATGTTCTTGTTGATTGTTTAGCAGGATACAAATTATTGCGTTCGTATGCTAAGTGTATGATATATTCACTGCATCTAGCATAATTTTTATTTCTCGCAAATACGTTTCAATTTTTTTTTGTTCTAACGTCCGGTACGTTGAGCTAGGGAAATACTGGAAGAGATCAACCTCTGACTTTGACGTCAATGCCAGCAAAGTAAAAAATACCGACCTCTGCAAGCAACCGTAACAAATAAGCCTGTGTTCGCTGTTCGATGCGATGACCTCGTGTCCTAATGCGCATGCCACGCGAACGAAGTCCAACAGGCATAGAAATTCGGAGTGATCGACTTTCAATGCGGACATTTGCTATTGACGAAGAGAATCCTTATTATCAGTGGAAGTGGAACCTTTCAATATCGTCACCTCCACGACCTTTTCTATCGTTAATTGTTAAGTAGTAATGATAACTGCATAGTGATTTTTGTTTTTAAATAAGTTGTTACGACATTTAGTCATGAACAATGATAACACTGGCAGGTGAAGAGGTTGATGTACTTTGTCACAAAACACACAGACCTTCAAGTTTTGTTTTGTACCAGATGCAATAGCTATATTTTTCAATCTTTGTTGAGAAAATTTACGTGATCATTGTTTTCTTTAATTACCTATTTAGCTTTAATTACCCTTTTGCTTACCTATTTAGCTCATAATCGGGTTCAATCATTGTTTAACCTAGTATATTTTAAAAACGCAACGAATTTGATTTATCGCAACGAATTTGATTTATCTCAACTTCGAGTCATATTCTTTACCATTTGTTAGTTTTTTACATACTGTAGTTTAACAATAGATAAAGGACATCTTCCTTAAATGTTGTTGAATAGTTTAACCCATTTGATTGCTTAATATTAATCGCACATTTTTTACATCTCTTTAATAAAAGTGGACTAGATTTATTACTACTTCTGCAATTAAGTTTGAGAATTTGGTGGCAGTAATTATATAATATAATATAATAATAATAATAATAATAATAATAATAATAATAATAATCTACAGATTCACAATTTCTTTGTGTAGTAAATTTAGTATTTATCAGATACACGAGTTTAATTAGTTGGAAATTCAATTGCAGTTATTAGGTATTAGAAAAACATTGATAGTATTGGGCGATATTTTTCCTATCATCAATTAATTTTGAGCAACATGTAGTTTTGCAGAAAAACTGTATTGAAACACATGGGAACATTTGTAGCGTTAGGCAAACTCTAGTGAATCATATTGTTAATAGACAATGCTCTCCAAAGAGAACAATTTCTTAAATCAAAGACAAATACAAATTGCAAATTTCTTATTTAGACTTCATAAATTTACATTGGTTTTGAAGAAGAATAGTGCTCCGGGTTTAGAATGTACATAACGAAGTGGACGACGAAAAAAATAAAACTCTGTTTAGTCGAGAATGGCCGTTTATTATAATTTTACAAATGAAGATTTCATCATAATCTATACTTATGGGTCGGCGTGGAGTTTTGTTCATTCAGGGCAGCAACCTGCAAATAAAATGAAAAGAAAATATTATATTTTTGTTAGTTTAATATTGGCTAAAATATTATAAATTCGAAAGTTAAGCTTTCTCAGATTTCTTATTTCATGGAAACTTCATAGAATTAATTTGTAGTGGAAAATGATATTAAAATTGTATTCGATTTGGAGATGTCTTAATACAGTGTTGTGAGTTCATATAACAACGCGTCAGGAAGTATGTCCCCGGACTGTTTTTACACTTTAGTATACAGAACAGACTTAGAATCACATTTGTGTCATCTACATTTATATATTACGTAAAGAGTGTGAGAATCATTCAGTGAATTTTTGCAGTTGAGATGGGCACAAAAATGAATTCCATCTACTGCAATATAAACGATCAAATATATTATTTATTTATTTAACTCAAAACAGTTAAAAACTGTCAAACTACTTTTTAGTATATTTATAACCTCCATTATGATTTCAGCAATGTTACAAGAACTCTAAATAAAATGAAATTGAAAATATTTTTTCTGTAACTCATTACTATGTTCTTTAAATATGATAATCATTAAATGTCTAAAGCTACAAACCTGCGAGACAAGAAATTAATAGCGTTGGGAGGCCATGTGGAGTTAAATTTGTAAATGCCCAACAATTCACTCCATGTCGGGGATGGGTAATGAACATGTAATGTATATCTCGGGAATTTGAAGAAAGAACAGCAAATGTCCAGTAAAGTTTTTCAATTAATTTAACGTAATTGAGTAGTTCGCGATGCGAAAGGAAAGATCATCAAATCATTATACTTATAAACCTTATCAAAACTGCAGATATGTTATCTGTAAAGAGATAAAATTAAGTGCAAAGAGTAAATCATCTGATTATTTGCATGCACTACAAGAATATCGAGATATAGTCATCTGTGCGTACCGAACTGAATCTCCATCATCATCATTTGCCTCGTAAGCTCCATGTTTTTTCTATGGGTATAGACAAAATGTAACAATAACTTTTTCATCGAGGCTGCATCCCTGGGTTCTTAATATTTAGGTCACAATAATCATCAACTAATTCTTAACAGAGGACTTAGTCAGAAGTGCCCCAAACGTCACGATTCATGACCCCAGGGAAAGAGTCATGGCAAATCTTGCTACAATGAAGTGGCAATAAATTGTATTATATTCTTAAATATAGTCTTTAATGTTGTAATATGTAATAAATGTGAAAACCCCCACCCAAATTCAAGCAATGTCTATCCGGATCAACAATAACATCGTAATTGAAATTTGATTAAAATGGAGTACGTTCATCTACAAACTCAGAAAAATATGACAGCATTGGCTTTATTGAATTTCCGCTTCAATCCGCCAGAGTGTAGAGTCATTTAAGTCACTGTTGATATTTCAGCTGCTTGACATCATGATTTTATTTATTTTTATTTATTTTACGTCAAAAAAAAGTTATAACTGCATATGACGTGCTATGGGGAGAAATGAATTGTGTGCACATTTTCAAAATTTGGTGATCCCTACACTAAGTCATATACTACTTGAATTTTGAATAAATGAAGATGGGAGAAAAAAAGCAAACAAGCTCCCATGTAATAAACATCTATTTTCAAGGACAAATAAGCAATAAATTTTAGTCTCTTATCAATGTTGTCCTTCGGAATAATACTTCCTGCCGCGACAACATTGAAACGATAATTTGAATAACTATATTTCCCACTGAATTCTATAAGACGTGCACAGATAATGAAGTTACATTTATGTCCACAAGCAAACCAAGGGGTCATCTCAGCATTTGCTCAATGGATCAGGGAAACTGGACGAAAAACCTGATCGAGATGGGGGTCATTGACTCGGAAGCTATTCCAGAGAATAGTGACGGATTAGTGCAATCTTCGTAAGGAGTGCACCTTTCAGAGCGTATTTTGACGCATTTGTTACAGGAGCGAAAAAAATATCTGCGCAAGAACGACGTTACTATGCTGGCATATTTGTTACTTGTATCATCGTTTACCTGAAGTTTGTTAACTAGTTACTGGCGTAAATGTTATGTCATTGTCACTCGATGACTTCGACATTTCAGATACTATAAAATGTCCTGATTTCAGGAGCAGCGGCTACGCAAATGCAAAATAAGGTAATTGGAATAGTTAGGTAAATGGTCCTCAAATGTATCTAGAAACACATTAGACATATTTACACTGGCTCAGTGTTCTAAAAAAATTGAATTACCAGTTGCAATTAAAAATGCGTTATTTGTTCGTACTATAAAACTCTGGTTTTGTAGATACGTGGTTGTTGTTCGGGATAGACAATATATTGTGTTCGTTTCTTGAGATAGTTATCTTACAAGGTTAGAGCAAACTATATGTCCTTTCGTGATAAGAATAATGGAGGGCAGGTCGAGACAAACTTGGAAGAGTAAATGAATAATGGACGTTGCGAAGTGAATTTCAGCAGTAAATTCCGGCTCAGTTGGCTCACAGTCATCATTACAGTTGTCTCTACAACAAGACTGACCGTGAGATAATATAGTTCGAGTGCCGATTGCGACGGATTTTCATGACTAGGTAGATAGCTTCGAGTAGGTCGACTTCAGCCACTATCTCGATGAGAATTCTGGCGGCCGGCTGCACCTCTGATCGGTACTTTTCCGAGGTTTCTTCGATCAATATCAGGGGAATACCCTAACAAAGAGCAGTACCCTAACAAACGGGCCAAGGACCGTGCGCAATCTTTGATTTATCAGTTGCGTCTTCGTAAATGCAACGCGTCTCTGAACCCATCTGGGGCATTCAGCGTCTGGCATGGAAAAATCTTTTGTTACGTTTTTTGTCAAGTCTCGTCACATCGCGTGCAGTCAGTGTCTTTTATCTTTTCGGCCAGGGGCAAGGAGCTTTTAGTAACCGGGGTCCCCATGCGGTCACTCGCCTAGGAATCCGTGGTATCACGATTTGCTTAACTTCCGGGACTTCACGGTGCGTAGTTATGCAATTCGGCTAACGATGCCTGCATTTTTCCTTTTTGATAATTTCTTCATGTTCCTTGTCCTAACTTCATCCTTATTGACACACAATTAAACTTACATTCACTAAAATATTATATATGCTGGGAGCGAGTCATGAGCTTAGATCTGAGGCGATGTTTCTCTGGGAGTCGATACCTGAAGAGGAAACATCGTGCTAGCAGTCATGTATTTGGACGTCGGATCTTACCTTCGAGCGGGAGAGACCTTTACAGATATAACATTCGGTTCGCCATCTTTACGGATATAACATTCACTACATTAACAGGGCTAATGATCACAACGGTTTACGCGTAAGGAAAATCAATGAATCAATCATATTGATAAGAAAAACAAACAATAATTTAAAGTTCCATATGTGATTTTGATTACAGGACTAAAATTAATGTAATGGGAATTTTAACTCTTTAAAGCTTTAATTAACATATTATTAGCAAACATTTTTGCATTTTGTTATGGAAATTTTATAACGATGATGTTTATTTTAAAGGATATAACCTTGTCGTGAAAGAGAAATGTCGACGCATGGTATGATAATTTTCCATATTTCCCAACACCACCTCATAGAACGGGATATAAAGGATACTCCTTACACTCCCAAAATAGTCAACATTCTGAAGCAATTTCTTCATACGAAGAAATGTTTAAATCAAAAACCGTCGAGAACTACCGATCAGAGCAGCAGGCAGCTAGCATAATTCTCTTCCAAACAGCGACTGAATTCGACCTGTCCAGATAACGTCGAAAATCCTAACATCGTCGGGACTCGAACCGACGACCTCCCGATTAAGGGGCACCGCAGTGACATCAGTTGATACCCCGAGCCTCCTCTCCCGGTCCGTTCCGCATACAAGACAGTGTTCATCTACGACGCGCGTTACTTATCGCGCGTCAACGCGACGCTCGTGTGACAACGCCCTGCAAAGTCGCTCTCGCAGCGTACCTCTAGGAGCTCTTCTCCAGATATTTCATGAGCGCGTCCAGGCTGTCGCGCGAGGCCGCCTCCACCTGTTGGGGCTTGCGGCTTCCGAAGTTCAGGATGCGGCCGGTCTTCACCAATTTCTGGCTGCCGTCCTTGCCCGCGCGCCAGTACACGGTCTGCACGGCGGAGCGGCCGGCGATGTAACGGGTCACCTGTCCGATGAGCATGGTGATGAGAGCTGAGCGGGCTGGAGACGGGCTCGAGAGTGCTCGATCGCGCTCGCCCCCTCTCTTTTTATGTGCAGTTCTTTATCGACGTTTCCACTTCAGAAGGTGCGGTGTTGGCAGTGATTTCAGGGAGACGAGTCATTTACAAAGATATTTAAAGAATGAGTTCGCGGCACGTGCTCTCACTCTGTCGCTTTACGGTGCACAATTCGAGCTGTGGATAGGAAGCAACACACGGAACGTACAACATCGTATATACGAGAACATTGATTAGTTTGATTGCATTGAACACAGATTCTTTTTTAAGCACTGAAAATACATAATAAATGTAGTACAATATTTTTCACAAACAAATGCGTAATATATTGAATCGTCTATTAAATATATGACAGGCTATTGTCTTGCTTGGGATTCAATTAGAAATGTTTGTTGTTGAAAATATCAGCGATATTCGTTCCTCTACGCTAGCCTAGGTCGTTACCAAACTAAGTAAATACTGGAACGCCATACGCACCCACACTCGAGGGTTCGCGAGTCCGACTCCACCTGGCACTTAGATTGGTGTGTGTTCGTGTATTTTGTTTACACGTTTCAGAAGAATATCAACTATTGTGTAAAATTGATCATGTTATGCAAAGCATCCTGTCCCGTATACTTGAAGTACAAAATTAAAGATACTCTGATAAAAGACTGAAACAAATATCCCACAAGCACGGCGCATGGACTGCTTAAAACAAAAATATAATAAATTAGCCTTTTTTGAAAAATATTATGAGTAATATATAGAAAACAATACTTCACTCACGTTTCTCTTCAATATTTTATCCGATTTTTCATAGCATTTCTATTTTCTGAATTATCGAACAGATCCTTGAAGAGAATTATAACCTCAGTGATATTAAATACAGTACCTTTAGTTTCGTCAGCCTTATACAAGTTATATTTTTTGCAGGAATATTTATTTCAAATTTTGACCTCTGAGATGATGAAAAGAGTGAATAGAAAGATATCATAGACTAGAAGCATTAGTAACAGATTTATGTACAGTCTTAGTTTTTTTACACGATATGTTCGTTGGTACCATGTTCCATCGAACTTTGATATTTGGAACCATAATAAATAAATGTTTACTATACTGTAACAGCTGGTACCGCATTAACTTCGTTTGCCTGTATTTTCTTTTGTTTCCGTGATTTTCCGCTGACTTGCAGCGCTCAACATTCCTTAACTACATGCACTTCTTTCAGTACGTCGATCGCTACCGAGCAGTGAAAAAGTGAATGAGAGTAGGTAATGTTTGTGCAGACCATCTAAGAACAGTTTTGAAGAGGTGTCGTCCTGACGCGGTTTTCAAGGCTTTCAAGGTATTTCTAGTTTTTTTATCACAAATTTCAATTAAAATTCAATTGTTTTGTTTGTAAGCACAGATGCTTGAGTACGTATGCAAGTTTACAACTTAAACACCCAATCAGCGTGTTTTTGTACATTTCAGTTAAAATCCCTTTATTTAATACTGAAGGTATGCTTTCAATAGTGATCAGGTAATATCATTATTCATCGTTTTTTTAAAAACTGCGTGCCAATGAGAATTGCAGCATTTCAACAAAACTGATGGTAATGATATTTCATTTTACCGTGCCGCGCATTGAGTCTTCTTAGCATGCTCTAAAACAGATTATTATGCATGGGTCGTTCCTGCAGACTTAAATTATTGACGATCTACAACTCTTCCTTCTCAGAGAGAAGGTTCCGCGTACGACCTCGCTCAAAAGCGCGTGATCTCACAACCACGTTGTCTCAACGGACGAGGACGAGCACGGCGGAAGATAAATTTTCCACGATACAATGGATGCACAAGCCAAGTGAATTGATTCTCATATCTTCTTAAACTGAAGTAATTTTTTTTAAGAAAATAGAATATCTTTACTAATAACACTTTTATAAAAATAGTTCACAATACAGTCGGTAAAGGGAACGAACTTGGCCGCGTGAAATAGTTAACCATATAAAATAACTATTTGGCGGAAAAATAAATGGTTCCGGTCAGTTTTAAAAAGAATTATTTAAATATGGCACGAAATGTGATGGTGTTCCACCATAGTTTGTAAACATCGTTCGTTTAGCCACGGCCTCCCAAAATCTAGGTTAGAAATCAAGTTCTCGATTTATGATTCTCTAAGAGAACGATTTTAAAAAATGTTACCTGATTGTCTGTATGAAATTCAGTTACTGAGAATTACCGAATTCATTTATAATTATATTTTTTCCCAATGCCTCGTTATTGAATGAACAAACTGAATGGAGTATGATCGTTATACTGAGATTAATATCCGTAGCATCATATGGAATGATCCGTGGTACATATCAAAACCTATAGACTATAGAAATATAATTGTAAGATACAATGAGTGAGTTTAGCTTTAACTAATTTTTTGTAGGGAATAATTGATGAAGAGTATAATCCGTCGGTTTTTTTCTTTTTCAATAAATATCTGACATGGAAATGGTAACGAGTTCACGTCAACTGAACTAGAATTAAACGCTATTTAAATTCTTGTGAGGGTTGAAAAAAATTACCAGAATTTCGAAACTAAATTTATTTTTGAAATGTTAACTGCTTCAGTCATTGGAATCAGAACTTCGTGAAACATTGACATTAATATCGTAGTTGTTACTCTATTTTTTGTTTTGTAAATATAGAATCTCAATAATTTTGGTATCGTCTTGCAGACGAAAGCATTTTATTCGAATCATTGGTTGTTATAATCTCCTTACATCCTTATGATATTGCAGGTTCGTTGTCGCGATAACACATAGTCACAGAGTCATTCAATAACTGGGTCCTTGATAGACTTATGAATGTGTTAAATTTACTTTCTCGCCTGAATTTAAAGAAAAACTATTGTAATCGTACGCTGAATTTTCGACAGTGAAATGTCTTATTGCGTGGTCCTGGTAACGAAAGACTGATAGATCGTGTTCCTACTTGTAGTAAATTACTTCCTCTGGCATGTTGTGTAGTCAGAATCCATGTTTTGTGGGTCCTTGATACCGAAAAGTCGATTGACAGCAAAACGACTGTCTGTCTGAGGTCAACTCTAAGGCCTAAAACGGTCAGAAAATGTTCTCCAAAACTTCATCAATCTGAACGAACGCGCCGTCCTCAGAGTTTGAAACGGATATTTGGAGTTGTGAGCTATTTTTCATGAAGCCTCATCAACATTTTCAAATTTGTCTAAAAAATAGCTCAACATTTTTTGATTAAACTTTGTCACTGGATAGCGTAAATAAGTCTTTAAAATGGGGTGGGTTTTATTTTCGCTTAAATTTCTGATTTTTCGAAAATTGCAAACGTTTAAATTTTATTCTGCGTCTTCCTACGACAATAATATTGAAGATAGAGACTTTTTCTTTAATCTATTTTTCTCAAAGATAGTTCTTAAACAAATCACTATTTTTAAAAAATGATATGTTTTCGCGTAATTTCCGCAAAATTGTCTATCAACTATACAGTTATTTTCTCATAAAAAGGCTCAAATATTTTCCTTTAAATTTTTCGCAGTTCTGTATGAACTCCCTAAATTTCTAAGAATTGCAAAAATTAGAAATAATGCAAGTATGTACTGTTGTAGTACCATTAGTTTATTTTTCGTTCCGACAACACAAAATAGTACATGCAGATTTGTTTTCCAAAGATCGTACAAAATATTTCACACTAAAAATCATGATTCACTGGCATCATTTTAATACGATAGATAGTTTTATCGATGTTACGAAGTATCTATTGTGTAAACTGACATGATTGCATAATAAAAACATACCGGAAAGAAAAGCAAAGATACAAAATGTACGGTAAATGTATTAAAAATTAGAATGCCTTGTAAATATTTTCGCCATAAATGTGTTAGATAACAGTTTGGAAATAAGACGTCTTAAAAAAATTCAAATTTATAGATTTTCTAACAGATTTTGAAGTGTAGTTATATGTGTAATCAACTCTATTAATCTTATCAACTTTATTAATGGAGAGATACTAATCACTATCTTCGTCATCAATGCTAATTATCTAGTGAACAAATTTATTTATTGTTCTCATGTATGAACTGATTGTTATTAAACGTTTAATAAAAAATATCGGACACATCTCCCCTATCATAGCATACGTGAAGGGAGCGGCTCACTTCACCGAGCTTATGGCGAGCGACAACACGAACCCCCCAGCAGAGTGGAGTGTATTTATAATCTCAAATTGGCGAGATCACGCATCGCGAGTCCAATATCAAGCCGAATCTCAGACCTTCGACCCTCTTTATTAACAGGAAATATCCTTGAATCGGTTTAAAGTATAATTTCCAACGCATTTTATTTCAAAGTATTTTTTATACATGTTCTAGGGACAAATTGGACATTTTGAATCAGTATGGGGGCTACTTAGAGACGCTGAAACGGTATTGCGTGATCATAATCTGCCAAGAAAAGGGATTTTCTACCATTACACAAAAAAATAGCTCTGAGCTCGTAATACAGAAGGGCATTAAAAATGACACTTTGAATTCAATATGGAGTACATTTTGAGACGCCACATCGGTATGGCACATTAATCCTTCATACTGTGGCTACTTAACGAACAATATGCAACAAGAATTAGCTGAGTACTCATTCCCCAATCGCATAGTTTTTTCTCGACACATTCACAAAATTGTGCAGCGCAACGCCGACATCTATAGGCCGCCATACTTGCGTTTTCCTGTTCCTCATAACACTGGCTACCTTCTCAAAACGTTTTAGCTTTGATCTTATCGTACGTGTTTTTTCTTGTTGGCCTAACGGTCGAGCGCGTGCTATCGAGAGAAAGAGGAGCGAGCGAAAAAAGTTTTAGCTTTGAGCTTGCCATACGTGTTTTTTCTTGTAGGCCTAACGGTCGAGCGCGTGCTATCGAGAGAAAGAGGAGCGAGCGATTGCGGGCCGTTAAAATCTCGTTCCGAAACTCGATGTTCGCTTTCGTTCTCCGGCCTGGCGACGTCGGAGTCGATTCATTGCCATGAAGGATAAAATCCAAAAATTCTACATCGAAAATGATATTGATGAGACTACTCCAGCATTCACATTACATTATTATTTATTGTTCAAAATTATTCAGTAACGTTTTTACGTCTATTCTCAGATAGTAGTGTTTCTTATTGTATCCTTGCGGGCCATTCTGTAGGCTCTTGCTCTATTTTCTTTTTGAGAAGCTAAATCTGACATATTTTATCCAATATCCAGATCTCATCCAAAAGAGCGGGAGGAAGGGTTTTGAGCGCAAGAAAATGTGCACATATTGTACTTACACTATATTCCACATACTACACAGCTTTAACTGATTTTTCTTTCTCGCCCTTACGAAGGTAAGAAGAGAAAGTTATGAAATCGTTCACTGGACAACGGCAAATTTCCGAAGAAAAAGTCGCTTCAGTCGCTGCGAATTCAGTCGCTGTCTGGAGGAGAATTCTAGCGGCCGGCTGCTCTGATCGGTAGTTTTCCGTGGTTTCTCCGATCAACACCAGGCGAATGCCGGAGCAGTACCCTACCAAACGGGCCACGGACCACGCGCGATCTGCCCTTCCTCTTCCTTGTCCTATCCTCTCCTCACACACACATTTACACTAACATGCACTACACTACCACATATTCCGGGAGACCGGTCGGGAGCTCAGAGCTTGTCCCGGCAGGGGCGGTGCCCCGCTGGTGGGAGTGTCCTGGTTAGGGAATCTAGCAGACCGAAGAGGGGCCACATGTTCTCAAATCATGGCCACGAGGCGGAGCGAAGCAAAGACAAACCGACGCGCCCCATCACACAGGCCAGCCCGGGTTCGGTGAACGCGGAGAAATCGAGAAATCTGGTTCGCAACGAAATCGTAAGACTTTCCCAAACGGAAATTATTATTACGCAAGTGAGCATGAGGATGGTGTAGACGAATGTGCAAGGAATATAATGTAGTAATAGATAAAGCAAATTCATATGGGGAAGCACAAGGTGTATTTTGAAAGAATATATGTTGTTGTAAAAATAACCAGTAAATGTCACATTTATAAGAATGGTTACAATTAAGTACCTAAAACGAGAGCTCCTATAAGGCATAAAAGTGACCAAAGTAAAAAAATGATGTGTAACGACATTCTCGAAAGATAATAGCTTGCCATGGTTTATAATATTTCAAATATTATGAATCATTAAATATCTCATTTTCTGTTAATTTTGTTTCGCTGAAATCATCTGTAATAAAGTGTTAATATTCTGTAATATGTGTTTTCCATGTTTGTGCAATCCCACGAGCCCATTCATGAGAGAGAACACCTGTGCCTCCTTTTAACCTTATTTGTGTTGTAGTGAGCCAAAATCTGGTCTATCACTATCTATATATATATATATATATATATATATATATATATATATATATATATTGAAATTATGTGTTTATTGACACGTCAGTTTCCGTGTCGATCCAAAATAATTTGCGAAGTTCGAACCATACCAATTTAGAGAGCTTTATGAACGCATTAGGAGGATATGACTTAACATTTGCCAATACCCCGAAGAATAAGAGGGAAGGAAACGTGAACGCGTTAAGAACGGAACCAGTCAATAGACAAGGGAATGGTGGTGGGGCAGGCAACCAGTGGACGCGACACGAGACGGGAAGCCGGTGGCAATCGGAACCGAGTAACCAAAGACCGGAGTGGGGTGGACAAGACCCAAACCGTCGGGAAGAGAGAGGAACGAACCGAGGTGCGCCCAATCAATCAACACGGCCTGGCCCAAGTGGAGGACAGGGAACATCTTTAAACAGATAGAGTCCGTGATGACAGGCGACCCCATGACGGACACAAGGGAAGAAGAGCTGAATGTGGTCCCTATCAATACGATTCAGTCGGTGTCCTATGAATCACAACCGTGGCAGAGGAAAAAGAGTTCGGAAATTCGCATGAGAAAATGTCCCACGATCAAAGTGGAATGCGAAGGGAAAGCAAGTAATGTGCTTGCCCATGAATAGGGCATACGTGATAGGAGCCACTCAGAAGAAGTCAAGCCCTATCACGAAACAAATAATGTTTAATGCTGAAATTGGCGATCAGAAGTACGAAGTGGTAGCTCTAGTAGTAAAGAAATTGTTGTATCCGATGATTATAGGGACAGATTTTTTATCCGAACGACGCGCGATTATTGATCTTGACCACAAAGTAGTAGAACTAGGAAGCCAGAGAATCGAGATGGATATGGGAATGGGAGAGGAATTAGAAATATGTACGGGCGTGTTATCGGAGGAGGGGATAGAAGAAAGACTGAAACAACAGGTTGACCAGATAGAAGTACTGGAAGCCCAGCACAGGAAGGCAAAGTCAAAGAAGAAAACATATGAGTTTCACGAGGGGCAGACAGTATTGTTGCGTGTCCCTAAAGTTTCCAACCCTAAACTAAGGTTGTACGCAAAATTTTTTCCATTATATGAGGGGCCGTACATCATTGAACAGATAACAAACCCAAACGTGGCTAAACTAGTCAACGATAACAGAGAAGTGGTGGGACATTATAATTTTTACAATTTAAGACCTTGCCCAACGAGAGAAGGCAATGGACAAGAATAGACCATTAAGTCATTGAATTTTCCGGAGAAAAATCCAAAAAAAGGGGGAGGGGGTAATGAAACGCACCGCGTTTCTGCCCAAAGAAACGGCGATACATCAAGTAAGCACGCAGCAGAACGGTTGCCAGAGGGCGCTCGCCAGCCACGAGAAACGGTTACGGGCGGCGAAGTGTTGTCGGTTGGCCCAAGGCGTGGGAAACGACGCCGCGAGGCTTCAGTGTCTGGCCGGCCGCCGGTAAGGAAGGAGGTGCCTGGGACTGCTCCGCGTTCGAACAAAGTAAAAGTGTCGCGAACGAATGAGCGCTGAAAAAGAGTGATTGACGGACGATTTGTGCTAGATGTAACCACCGTTAGTAGCTCGAATGTAGTGCCAGAGTGATAGCTATTATCTGGAGTAGTACAGATCGAGAGAACTTGTGTGCAGAGGAGTACACCACGAGCCTAGTGGCCTGGTGAAATGGTGAGACACGTATTAGCAACTGTACTTTGAATTATTAGTGCCGTTTATCAGCTCGCGGAAGGTGACATCAAGAAATCTGGGTGAACCGGAAAGGAGTTCAGCGAGGCAGCGCAGAGGCATCGTGGGAAGATTACGCTGGAGAACGTACTTCGGAAACGCAACGCATCGCATCGGCTGGTCCCCAGTGGAGCGGACACAGGCAGACAGCGAAGGAGCACGAGGCAACCCGAGAGTCCTCGAAGCCGCCGATGCTTGAGGGGGGAGGATTAAACGGTAAATATTTCCTCGATCGATGTAAGATCGAAAGAACTAACAGTGATTCTGCGTGAGGTACAGAATGATAAAGACCACCACAGATATTGTAATCAATAGTGATTTGTATAGAATAATAAATAGTTCATGTTTATTTTGTTCACGAAACAGTGGTGTTTGATTAATAACCCCGAGTCCATTCACGAAAAAGAACACATGTTCCTTACAAATAAATTAACTGCGAACAAGCCGGGCTACCCGGTAGGTCACAATATATATATAAAATATATATATATATATATATATATATATATATATATATATATATATATATATATATATATATATATATAAAGTGACGTCGTGGGATTAGACAACCCCATAACGCCACCATCAGCTACGAAAAGAAGCCAACGAAGAGAGGAGTAGGGTACGTGGCGTAAATCGATAGCATAGGAGTTTACTTACCATTCTTCGCATTGACATTCATAATATTTGAGAGAGCAAGCGAAGTGACTGTTTGACTTCGAAATAATTTCATATTTGTAAAATTCGCGCAGAAGGGCATCAACTAAATCCAGAATCTCATATTGCACGCTGAAGCCACACACGCCCAAAATGTGGTGGGTAGGCCGAGCATTTAAAGCATAATTTCAGCAACATTAAGTATTCGAGGCAGGAAGCGCGAACAAACTTGTACGAGGCGCGGCAGAAGAAGAAGGACGACCCCAGGAAGAGCGGGGATCGTAGGTGAGAAAGATTTGGACTGGAACGAGAATCGTACGAGTCCGGAGAACGGGAGAAGTGTGTGGAAATTGTAGGCGTAGCGGAGTCCAGAGTTCGAGGGAAGGAAACTGGTAACGTCGTGCGACAGCAAGCGAAGACGGTGACAACGCGGGGCGAGCGGCAGAAAATTCCCCAAGGTATCCTACAGGCGAGCGACGCGGAGCTGTTGAGATAAAAGAACTGGTAACTTTTATGCGGCGATCAGTTGGGGAAAGAGAATAGCCGTAAAATACACGACAATTCGTGCTAAAAGTGGGTGAAAAGTCCAGAATACGTGGGAGAAGTATCCCGAACGATGTGAATGGCCATTTCAAGTTAATTTACTGCACATGTTATTGAATTCATTAAAAGAGGCCATACCTTGTACAATTTTCCTTAAATAATTCATTATTTTCACATGTTGTACAGTTGAGAGTATCAGGAAAAGTCAGTTTATTGTATTGTGTTAAAAGTAATTGCTTTCAGTGATATGTAAAGGGGTCAGATTTAAGTAACGTGTATGTTACGTTTTATTGTATTTTTTTCTCTTTAAAGTTTAGTATTATCGTGAGTGCGAAGCCCAAGGTTAGCACCTGTAAACGGGATTCCTTTAAACAAGTGTAAAATTCATTTTAAAAAGCCGTGCACGGAAAAACCAGAGAGTAAAAAGAGTAAAATAATTTGGTAGATGAAAATTCAGAAAGAAGAATGAGCAAATTGTAGTTGGTGAAAATGTGTTCAGGCATTCGAGGTGACGCCAATTTTTTTTTGTTTTGCTTTGTTTTTGTTTTTTTCAGTGACCAACTACTTGAAGTGCATTATCCTGTTATAAAATTGCGTCACTGTGATTTTTTTCATTGAGTATATGTTCAGTTTATTCGTATTTTATTTGATTCTTTGTGTCAAGGGTTCAGACCTTTCTCATACCCAAAAGATCCTGCTTCCTGAGAATTTTAAGCTCGCTTCACGAGCATTCATTCTATCACGCCCAGACCACGTGTAGAAAGTAGTAGGTGGGTGTGTTAGAATATATCTATATCTCTATACATATATGTATATATATCTATATATATATATATGTGTGTATATATATGTATATATATGTGTGTATATATATGTATATGTATATATATATGTTATGTGTATATATATATATATATATATATATATATATATATATATATATATATATATTGAAACGCACCGCGTTTCCACCCAAAGAAACGGCGAGACATCAAGCAAGTATCGCGGCAGAACGGTTGCAAGAGGGCACTCGCTAGCCAAGAAAACGGTTACGGGCGGCGAGGTGTCGTCGGTTGGCCGACCGTGGGAACAAGGCCGCGAGGAGGCAGTGTCTGGCTGGCCGCCGGCGAGGAAGGACGTATCTGGGGCTGCTCCGCGATCGAAAAGCAAACTAGTATCGCGAACGAACGAGTGCAGAAAAATTAATTGACGGACAATTTGTGCGTGATAACAATCAATAGTCGATCGGACATATTGCCAATGTGATAGCTGCTATTTGGAATAACACAGATCAAAAGACGTCGAGTGAATCGGAGAATTGGAAAGGAGAACGTACTTCGGAAGCGCAGCGCCTCACCTCGGCTGGTCCCAGGTGAAACGACCGGCAGGCAACGAAGGAGCACGAGGCAACCCGAGAGTCCCCGAAGCCGCCGACGCTCGTATGGGAAGAAGTCAACGGTAAATATTTCTTCGATCGATAAGATCGAGAGACTAACAGTGATTCTGGGTTATATAAAAGAAAGGGTAGAGACCACCATAGATATTGTATCATTAGTGATTTGTATAGAATTAATAAATAGTTCAGTTTATTTTGTTCACGGAACAGTGGTGTTTGATTAATAACCCCGAGCCCATTCACGAGAAAGAACACCTGTCCCTTACAAATAAATTTACTGAGAACAAGCCGGCCTACCCGGTACGTCACAATATATATATATATATATATATATATATATATATATATATATATATATATATTGTGACCTCACGGGATTATACAAACCCGTAACGCCACCATAATCCACGAGAAAAGCCCAGAACACAGAGAAATACACGCGGCGGAGCGATGGTCCGAGAAAGCGACACCTACCCGCAGATATTCGCACTCCTATGTCCGAAGTTACGGATAATATTTTTCTTGAGAGGGCGCGAAGGAGGAGAAAATTCACCCCTCCAGAAATTTCCCCAGGCGGAGTCACATAAATACCCCGACGCGCTGCGGGAGAACTCGCTTTCGATTTCGACAGCGACGGCGACCCAACCTAATTCATGGGCAATGGTCACTGGTTAGAGCAAGAGTATATTTTAACTAGCTTAGTTAAAACTGATTTGAGAAACGCGTTAATAAGTGTAATAGAATTCAGAAGTGAAGTGGAATGTACAGTGTTAGCACTAACATTACGCGAGAAAGCAAGCGATGTGATTGCTTGAAGCTGAAATAGTTTCTTACCTAAAATAAATTCGCGCAGAAGGACTGTAAACGAAATCCAACATTTAACTTTGTACGCCACGACCACGCACGCTCAAAGTGTGGTATGTCGGCCGAGTGCTAGAAGTATCCAATTCAATAACGTTAGTTCTTCAAAGCTGGAAGCGCGAAAAACAGGTACGCGGCACGCAGAAGAAGAAGAACGACTCCAGTGAAGACCCAAGCGTAGGCGAGAACGACTTGGACAAAATACGTGGATGATACGAGCCCGAGATCGAGAGAAGGGTCTGGAATTTGGACGAGTGGCGGGATTCGGAGATCGGGAGAAGGAAGTGGTATAACCGTGGAACATCGAAACAGTCAAAAGGCGCGGTGAGGACGGCGAGCGACCGAAAAACCCAAGGTTAACTGATGGCGAGCTGGAAGGAGATGTCGAGGTAAAGAACTGGCAACTTTTATGCGGCAATCCGTGGGGAAATCGTGTAGCTTTAAAATACAAGGCGAAGCGTCCTAAAAATATGTGAAAGTTCCAAATATGAAACTGAGAGAAATATTCCGAACGTATGAGCGGCAGTTTAGATTTCATTCGCTGTACGCACTAGTAAATTCGTTCGAATGTCATACCTTGTTCAATTTTCCTAGAGTGAATTATGATTTTTCATGTAGTGTAAAAGTGATCTTATTTGAAAGTCATGCTTTCATTGTATTATGTCAGTCATTATAGTCATTATTCATTATATATATATATATATATATATATATATATATATATATATTATAACACGCCCACCTACTACCTTCCAGCCGGTGGCGATGAAGCGTGAAACTATGAAAGATCGAGAAAAAAGTTCAGAAATTACACAACCAAAGAGCACAATGAATTATATAAAATTCTGGTAAAATGAGCATATATTCAGTAAAACAAATTACACAGTGGCACAAATATACAATAAGTATGTACTTTACGTAGATGGTCACTGCAAAGAAAACAGAAACAAAAAGAACAGAAATAACACAACCATAAGAGAATGTATAGGCGTCACCTTGACTGCCTGATTACTTCAATACGCACTATTTACAATACTTTCGCTTTGACCTCCTTCTCAATTACTTCGTGTACCTCATTTAACTTTGTTAATCTAAAGTTTTCTCCGTGCACGGCCCTTTAAGTGATTCTCTACAATTATTCTATTATAGACTTCACAGAGGTCAGCCTTGAGCTGCGCATTTATTACAATGCTGTTAACTCTAGCACAAGAATAAACGTGACACACACGTTACTAAATCGTATCCTTTACAAAATTATAGCAACTGATTATTCCTGACATCATACAATGGAAACAATACTTTCAATAAGATTACTTTTACATTACATGAACAATTATAATTTACTTTAGAAAAGTTGTACAAGGTATGGCATTCAAACGAATTTACTGGTGCGTACAGCGAATGAAATCAAAACTGCCGCTCATACATTCGAAATATTTCCCCAGTAACTATTTGTAACTTTCACCTATTTTAGGACGCTACGCCTGGTGTTTAACGCCACACAGTTTCCCAACAAATTGTCGCATAGAAGTTGCCAGTTCTTTACCTCGACATTTCCTTCCCGCTCGCCGTCAGTTAACCTTGGGGGTTCGGCCGCTCGCAGTCCTCGCCACGTCACTTGACTGGTTCGATGCCCCACGGTCACCACTTCTTTCGCTCGATCTCCGGATGCCGCCACACGTCCAAATTCCAAACCTTTCTCTCGTCCTCGGACTCGTACACACCATGAATTGGTCCAAGTCCTTCTCGCCTACGCTTGAGTGTTGAGTCGTCCTTCTGCCGGCTGCCGCGTACCCGTTGCTCGCGCTTCCAGTTTTAAATAATGACAAGGTTAACTTCTTCAATAACTTATAGAAAATATGCCCATGAGTGTTTCCATAAGAGCCTGTACTAATTTAAATTTGATTTATTCAAAAATTAGGCCGGTAAGGGCCAAATTGTTTTTACCATCTTGAAGAACAGAGATTTTACTTTCATTTAAAGTATTTTTGGGGGTACTTCACTGTGGTCGATCTAACGAATATACTGCCTTAGTTTTATTTTCCTGCACTTTGTGTCAATAGTACATAAAAAGCGATAAAAATTGTCTTAATATTACAAATCGTAGAATATTAGTAATATCATTTGTTTATTAGTATTAGAATTATTTATGAACTATATATGATGTACCATGACTAACCGATAAGCAAGTTGAAATCTGAATACAGATGGAAATAAGCGTTTTGGCAAAGAATTGATATTATTCGCCAAGCGATTGCACATAATTTTGACAACGCTGCGCTGGCAACAGCGCTTCTGTATAATTTGCTGTTAATGCTGTACCAGTCAAATGTATTCCTGTTTGTTTCATTTGTCAAGTAAGAAATGATTGTTACTCTGTCCTATCGATGTGAATGCAGGTATGTATCACAGGCGCTTTGTTTGAATTGGACGTTTTCGAGTTAGCGCAGAAAACGCGTTAGCGTAGCGTACAAATTAGGAGACGTTTTCGAGCTGGCTGAAGAGTTAGCGTAAAAAATGCAATATGTCAATATTACGTTGCTGTTTCCAATAAAGCGATAAAGTATGGGCTGTTGTGGCACAACCAGTTTCCTAGAATGTGTCTCATAACATCCTATGATATATTTTTCCAGCTTTTTAAACAATGTTATTTTTAAACAATGTTATTTTTAAACAATACGTTTTCACAGACGGACGGACGGGAAGACAGACTTTTGCCTTTATTCGAATTTTCGGGATCAAGGACACACAAAACATGGTCTCTGGTAGCGGTAAGCGGTAGCGAGAAACTAAAATGAATGTAATCAGGACAAATTTTAATGGTAAAAGTTATATAGCACAAACAAATTATATTTATTTTACCCAATTAATCTGTGTTTGACTAGTTACACCGGCTGAGATGTTTCAAGTCACAAACTGAAGTCATTGCAGTGCCTCTGACCGGAGGTCCTAGGGTTCTACTTCTGATTTGAGCAGTATGATCGAGATTTGATGATGAGCAGTATTTTCGAGATTAAGTAGGTCGAATTCGTCCGCTTTCTGGCGGAGAATTCTAGAGGCTAGCTGCTCTGATCGATAGTTTTCCATTCTCTTAATCAACACCAGACTGGAGCAGTGCACTAATACTGGAGCAGTACACTAACAAACGGGCCACGAATCACGCGCGATCTTTCCTTCATCTTCCTTGGTATATCCTCACGTCTTACACACACACACACAGTACATATGTACACTATATCATATGTCGGGAGTTTAGAGCTTATTCTGAGTCGGTGTTCCCTGCTGGTGGGATATACCTGGTTGAGGAAAACCCCGCAAGTCGACGACCGACGTGTAAGTAGGCGACGGACCTCACCATCCAGCAGCACCGGGAGCGGTAGCTCCGTTCATCAACTGATGTCACTGAAGCGCCTCTGATCGGAAGGTCCTAGGTTCGAGTCCTGACTGCGGCAGGATTTTCGACACTAGCTTTTCAGCTAGGTCGAATTCAGTCGCTGTCTGGAGGAGAATTCTAGCGGCCGGTTGTTCTGATCGGTAGTTTTCCGTGGTTTCTCCGATCAGCACCAGGAGAATGCCGGAGCAGTACCCTACCAAACGGGCCACGGACCGTGCGCGATCTGTCCTTCCCATTCCTTGTCCTATCCTCTCCCCTTACACACACACTTACACTAACATCCACTATACTACCACATATCCCGGGAGACCGGTAGGGAGCTTAGAGCTTGTCCCGGCTTGGTCGGAGCCCCGCAGGTGGGAGGGTCCTGGTTAGGGGGAAACCCCACTAGCCATCGGTAGGTCGGCGCCGGATCTCGCCATTCAGCGGGGGAAGATCACCGCCATCTCCCGAGGAAAAACATGCACTACACTAACGGGACTAATGACCAGAGCAGTTGACGCGCCCGGAAACACGAAAAAATCAATTAATCAATCACCATCCAGCACGGGAAGGACACTACCACCTCCATCATAAAAACATGCACTGTTTTTAGAGGGACTGATGACCATGTCCACTAACACGAAATAACCATTTAACTACTTTGTTGAATGCAAATGTACTTTTCTGTTATTCAAATCGTTCTGTCATAAAAGTTTTAGACATCTTTGCCGAAATGGAAAACCTGGAACATCACATCCATGGTAAAAATAAATTAAGTCTTGATAATCAACATAAAAAAAAGTTAAGTTTATAGAAAATAAATAACCCAGCTGGCCAAAACAGCCAAAGTTTGTTATTGCCATTTTGTCAGTGGCTAATAATCCTTTGTTAAGAAATCAAAACAATAAGGAAAAAAATTGTGAAGATATTCCTCCAGAATAATTATGCGAGATATGTGAAATTGCTAAATAAATGTTTTAAAAATTAATTCAATGATGTAATAATGAGTGAGATTCAATTAAAGCCATTAAACAAAGACATTTGTGATAACTAAGTAGGAGAAAAACATTTCCATACAACCCAAGTTGAATTAATGCAAAATAATCCCAGTCTTTAGTCATAATTGAAAGAATTTTGTGCATTTGCACAAAATTAAAATTTCAATATAGGATGCTAGCCAGATGAAAACTTCAGAAAACGATTTTTGTTCTACTCAACAAGTAATTTATAAAATACTGTGTGCACATCTGAAAAGGATACTGGGATACAGGTACACTTTATTTCAAGTACCTTTATCTAACGTATGACAAAAATTAACAGAGGAAGCCATTATTGTAAGCTCTTAAGCAACGCAATGCTTACTATAACAAATTGCAAATGTGTAGCATTATGGTATAATTATCACTATTAATTAATAATAATATTTATTCATAATAGTCAATAAAAGTGAACCGTCATATTTCATTTTTAAGAACAAACAAAGACTTTTGAGTAAATTCTTAGTATAAAAACTATAATACTATTTCTCCACCATATCTGCTCATCCATTTATTGCCAATTAATGAAATTTTTAAACCTAGATATGTTTCTTCATATCAAGTAGTTTATTCCTAACATACAAATAATATTTTATTTAAAAATTAAAGATCCTAATCAAAACAAGTACAATTAATTGAACAAGTATACTTTTGTTTAGCAATTAGAACCAAATATAAACATAAGAGAAAATCAATTCAAATAAAATTGTAAATATAAATTAAATTTTATCTTTTACTAAATATTTATATTGCCAAGTTTTTACCTCACCAAATTTTAATTATAATTTTGACACCCTTACATGGCTGAAGGACATGTGCTATTGCACAATTATCACATAGGGTTAGTTTAGTCTTCTTGCATCACAAAGTAAAACTGCCTTAACAGATCAAAATTAGGGCATTTATTATCTCACAATAATATTTAGTATTGCACAAAAGTGTATCTCAGTTTCATTGACAACAGGAACATTAACAGAGAACTAGTGGCAAAATATCACATTCTTAACAACTTTAATTAATAATATTCCTTTATTAAATTCTTGTCATCGAAATTTCAACCAATCCTCTTCTGACTCAATTTCATCAACATTTTGTTCTGTCTTTATTGTACTAAATATTTCTTCTTTAATATTGTGATTACCTGCAGTATTTTGCATTGAATTTACACATTTAACTATTTGAGATCCACTTGCACAAAATGATAAATATCCATGATTTATTATTTCTTCTTTAATTGGATTAAATGTAGGTTCTGATGCACATTCTTTGGAATGTGAAATTGTCTCATCATAATTATTGTCCCCTTTGGTATCGAACTCTACATCCCTGCCACTGTATGAAGGATCTGTTTGCAAAGTGCATATTTCATGCACTGTCAAATTTTCTGTCAAATTCCTAAATTTGGAATCTTCTCTGGAAAAAAAATTCCAGAAAGTACAGTCATCTGGTACAGCAAACAAGGATTTGAATTTTTCATATACCATTTCACTCAACTTTCTGATTTCAAATGCTTTGAAATTAAACTCGTCCATCTGAAAATCAGTTAAATTTAATAAATAATAATTTTCATTGAATCTCATTAAATTGTGTATTGTCCATACAATCTGAGGATGCTTCTTTAACATTAAAGGTTTTATTTCAAGGTTTGTTAACTCATACAGAGCATTTAAACCTGCAGTTATATTTGGCTGCCTTTTAAAAAGATTACTGTGCAGCTGATGTTCAATTTCTAACATAATAGTCTGTGTTTTGTAATTTTCTAATTCATCTGTCAACATTGAAGTTGCTTTTTGACTAGAACAGGTTTCATTAATTATAAATGCATCTTCCTTACCAAAAGAATTCTGTACAGATATTTTCGCACTCTTATTATTTCTTCTCTTTTTGATTGTTTTTCTTGTTAGAGATTTCTTATTTTTAACATTTGGTTTGGTTTCTTTCAGAAAATTTGATGTTTTACTCTTATTGTGCATACTCTTCATTTTATAATCAAATGTTTCTCCTTCAGGGATTATTTTATTTTTCCTTCTACGATTTTGCCTTGCTGACTGAGGTTTACTGTCCCTTCTTGAGTTGCCAATATCTGTCGAGTGTGGAGTATCATTTCCAGTTGAGTAAAATGTTGTGGAGTGAGAGGACCCTGGACTCGCATCATTTACTCCTTTACTATCGTTTTGGAACAATACACTCTCATGATTTGGCGATTTGTTTATAATATCTGTCTGCTGGGAGATCACATAGGGGTGGTCTTTTACACAAGTAGATGTAATGGAATTCCTTTGGTTTTCATCAGCGTTTTCAATTTCAATTAGAGCTAAGTTGAATGCTCTTCTTTTGCGAGGTTTTCCATAAATAGTTTTGTATTCTTCATATTGATACACTTTATCTCCAGTACACAATGCTTCATCGTCTGTTCCAAAAAAATGTATGAGATACTTGCCATTTTTAGATGTTTGTTCCACAATATTTGCAATTCTTCCAGGCCACGGAGGATGCCCTCGAACCTTTGCGAAAACACGCTGTCCAATGTGAAAGGTATCACTCATTATCCGCAAAACAAACGATGTCAATTGACTTTTAATTTAAACTTCGAACAAGAACCGTAATTAACCGGTCTACTAATTTACACTACCTGTGATATCTGTACATTTTCTTCCTGACACTCCCTCTTGATGGGATCCCTGTTGATGGTCTGTCGAAAGAACAGATTCAACTCGAAAAAACGTTTATTCACCCCACATAATTATCACACATTAACCTCTCTGTGCCACCACGCGGACACAACTTTCATATTACAGTATAAAGCAGAGCAGATACTATTCGACTGTCACGCCATCTCACTTAAGTCAATCGCACTATGAAGTTTTACCGTATTATATAAACGTGGTCTTATCCCTTAACTAATCGATTCCGATGGCGAGAGATTAGGAAACGAAAGCTAAAATCGAGTGTCGGGAACAAGGGCATTTTTTTCTAGTTCAGACGAGAATGGTGCGTTTTAATTAATTTAAAAACGCATGTTGGAATAAAATGCGTTGGAAATGACTATATTATATTACAGGCTTCAGGATGATTTATATTCATCACATAGGCCGAAGACCAGAGCATCTTCTTAGATATGCGAACACCTTAAGTGTAGTGCAAAAAACTGCATTGGAATGAAAGGTTTGATACACTCCAAGATGTTTATGATAATCGTGTGAGCGGAAGGTCGGAAAATTAAGTTTCTTTACTCAAATGTAATATTTCTTTGTATTCCCCATGAACGGTGTCAGAATGGTAAAGTCGTTGGGGTTATTTTATTTAGTAAAAAACACTAAAAAATTGTATGTGACGCTTTAACCTTGAATATTTTTCATTGGAACAAATTAATCCCATTACAATATCGAATATATTAAAATATATTATTATTTTAATCTTTGCAATAAATTTAACATACGACAAGGCGGTCAATAACAAAATTGAGATTAAATTTTATTTTTTAATATATTTTTTTTATACTCGTATTTCAATAACACCATTGCAACATTTGTCAGCAATTGTTGTTTTTTAATGATATATGTCTATTGAGCATGGTAAATAAAAATTACTTTTTAATTAAAGTAACATGTTTTATATTTATATTTTCATTGGCTCACCGATCCTCTTATGACAATGACGACTTACGATCTCATCTGTTTTCACTTAACTCAATGGTCCCAATTTAGCATATGAAAATAGTCAACAAATGTTTTTTTTAATAAATAGTATATCTTCACGCAAATATGGTTGAACAATAGTTCCGTTAGTTTGCATTTGCTTCTTGAGATGGAGTTTATTAATATTGGTCGAGATTTTATTTTAAAATAAGTGTCTCGAAATTGTTTCTAAAGTTTTCTCTAATTTTCTTGAGTCTGATATTTTTTATTTTCTCACATTACGGCGTAAGGAGATAAAGAACTGTAATCGTACGCCGGAAAACTGATTTTTCCGCAGCAAAACTCTTCTTGTCGGGCGTGGCGAAAAAGTAAATAAATCGTGTTTCTGTTTACAGTAAATTACATCCCCTAACACTCTGTGTAGTCAGAATCCATGTTTTGTGGGTCCTTGATTCCTAAAATCTATTGAAGGCAAAACGTTTGCCTGTTCGTCCGTTCGTCTGTGGTCAACACTAGCGCATAAACCCATCAACCGATTTTGTCTAAAATTGATGTTCTCCAAACGATCTCGCTGAAGTCGCGGCCCCCGAAACCATTATTTTAATTTTGAGGGTTACTGTCTATGAAGCACCTCAGACATTTCCAAATTTTCAAAAAAATTACACCAAGTTTTTTTTAATAAGCTTGTTGTATGATAGCGTAAAGAACGCCTAAACGCGTAAAGAACGCCGAAAGAATTTCATTGCAGCCTCCGGGTCAATGACCCCCATCTCGATCAGGTTTTTTGTCCAGTTTCCCTGATCCATTGAGCAAATGCTGAGATGGCCCCTTGTTTTGCTTCTGGGCATAAATGTAACTTCATTTTCTGTGCACGTCTTCCAGAATTCAGTGAGAAATACAATTATTCAAATTATCGTTTCCATGTTGTCGCGCCAGGAAGCATTCTTGTGAAGGACAACATGGATAAGAGTCAAAATTTATTGCCTTTTTATCCTTGAAAATAGATTTTATTACATGGGAGTTTTTTTTTCTTTTTTTTCTCCCTCTCAAAATTCAAAATTTAAGTAGTATATGACAGTGTAGGGAGCACAGTTTGAAAATGTGCACACAATTCACTTTTCCCCATAGCACGTCATCCGCAGTTTTTAACTTTTTTACGTAAAATAAAGAAATAAACGCGTAAGAAAACGGCGCAGGTCTCATTTTCGTTAAAATTACTGATTTTTTGAAAATTGCAAAGATTCAAAAAAATTTCGGCGTCTTCCTACAACTGTAATATTGAAGATAAGATATGTTCCTTAAAGGCGGGTCTTGAATTAAGTGCATGTTCAATGTTTCGAAAATATGAGTAGCTTTCGTGTAATTTTGCGCAAAATATAGGCAATTTAATTTATTTTGTCAAAAACCGCTCCAAATGTTTCTTTAAATATTCTCCTCATATGTATTGAGGGTCGTTTAAAACTATATTGCTAGTCCCATTTTCGGCCATCTTACTGGTGTTTGTTTCGGAAATCGCCAAAAGATGACATTTCAAAACTACGAAATTGAAGATGAAAATGTTTGCCTCACACAAAGTGTTCTTCAAATCTGATCATTAAAAAAGTTCACGTACAATTATTTGAAAAAAAATTAGTAGTTTTGCGTACTTAAGCTTCATATTTATGCAATTCCCCCAAAAAATATTTTCTCAAAAACCGTTCCAAATTTATTCTTTAATTTTTTCCAATAGGAGAAGGGGCGCTTAAAAGAATCGCGCAAGTGTAATTTTCATTGAATTCCCCGTATTTTCGAAAATTTCAAAAACTTAACATTTGGAAAATTGAAAATGGAAGATAGAGCTTTTTGTCTTAAACATTTGTTTGATGTTATCATGTACATTTACTTGAAAATGCTAGTAATTTCCCCTAAATTTCTGCCTGAAATTAATGAAGTGTATACCTGATGTCCTACCGACTACGAGTCACGGGAAAATACTCGAAGAACACGGATGGATCAAAAGGATATGGATAATAATTTAATTTTAATTATAATTTATTATTAAAAATCCCAACATTATTTCGATTTTTACCCTTTCCTACAATTTGCATTCTCAATGTATTGGTTTTTCATTCAAACAATCCGCAAACCCTATTTGAAATTAGCACATTTAAGTTTTTCCTCTTAATAATACGATTTAAATGTAATATCAAAGAAAAATTGGAAAAACTTAGTACAATAACTTTGTACGAACTTTTATTAGGATAATTTGATATTACCATTGTACGCTGCAAGGGAAACAACGCGATGGATATTTGAAAAGTTCATTGTTGAACGGCGACATGATGGGAAAGATAAAATAAAGTGGTTTTATTCACTTAACGTTAGTGTTACAATGTTCTGTACGTTCTATAAAATGATATATTCAAGTTTAGTTAAAGAAAGAATGTATATATGTATGCATATATATATATATATATATATAATAATAATAATAATAATAATATTCATATGATAAAAATATTAACAATAATAGCATTAACTCTACATTTTATTTCTATTCTGCACAGTTATTTTAAACTATTAAATAAACGATTTTTTTTAATTACACTGCACTTTACTTCACAAAATTTCCACTTCACTTGTCTTTCTACTTCTCTATTGCACTACGCTTAATAACACGTCACAACACTTCACTATAATACTACTTTGAATATCATTATAGATTTAATAAAGCAAAGCGTATAGTAGTAATTATCACAGTACTAATATTAACAATAGCAATAAAAATACCAATAATAACATTCAGAAAATTCAGAATTCAAAATTTCAGAAAATATAATATTTTCCGAAAATGCCGAAGTCTATTACTATAACAATCATATTCATCAGGTAACAGTATCAACAGCTCATTACAAAACATACACATACAATACGTGTACATTATTTTACAACACTTTGCCAGATGACATTAAACGATTAAATTTAATAGAAGAGTTTAAATCCAAAGTGAAATCGTTTCTGCTGCATAACTGTTTCTATACAATTAGAGACTATACTGAGCATCACAAGAAAAGTAACATTATGTTTAACAATGATACATAATAAATTGTTTACCATTTAGACTGTATAATGTAATGGGACAGTCGCCCATGCATGGTAGCGACGAAATCAAAGCAATATAAAATTATATTTTCAAACGCCTGTGGAAACGCGTAGCGGAGGCTCGCCACAAAAGCGGGCAGGAATTGGTACAATGTACCGTTACTTGGCGTCGCCGACGCGGGCGCCTGGTACTTTTCATTGTCTCGGAGCCTGGTGAAGGGGCGCGCCAGTGACGTCAATGGGATTTCCACCCTCCGCGCAGAGCGTTGGCGAGTTCGGGGAATTCGTGACGTGGGGTAAATTCTGGTGACGACGCGAATTCAAAACTCTAGCCTGCAACGTCGGTGCCACCACGATTGGTCGCTCCGTGTCACGTGATGTGACAGACCATTGAGCGCGAACGTCGCGTGGACGTGGTCATGTGACCTCGCGGAGCGAGAGAGCTCTGGAGAGGAGAAGCGAGCGGTCTTCTATCTCCAACAGCGACAGCGGGCAGACGCTTCTATCTCCAGCAGCGATAGCGGGCAGACGCTTCTGGTTCCAGCAGCGACGCGGGCAGACGCTCTTCTAGACGAGCAACGCGTAGGCGAGTACGCCGAGGAATTGCCCGGGCCAAGTTTACGGGCCACGCATCGCATACCGCGGGTATCCTGCTGATTCGCCGCTCAGTCACGGACGGGTGACGAACGAATGACGGGCAACGGCCGTGACCAGACCGGGTCGCCGCTAGCACCGTCGCCGCCGCCCAGGACGCCCGGCGTTCAGCCAGGCGCCGGCACCCTGCGCCGCCGCCGCCTAGGCCCCCGCCTTCCGGCGCCCGCAACCCCGCGCCCGCGCCGACGCCGGCCCCCCCCGGACCAGCCGCCGCTATCTCCAGCGCCACCCTGCGCCGCCGCATCGGGTAGATGGCCCGAGGGGCGCCTGACTGCCCGACATCGACCTCGACTTCCCGCGCCGCACTGGACTGTAAGCGAGGCGAGAGAGGGGCGAATGACCGCCTGATGTACAATAGCTGTAAGTTAGGTTAAGTTTCTTTTTGTTTTTTTCCTTGTTATTTGTATCTGACCTCACCAGAGGAAGCTCACTAGTATTAAATGTAAGTTCATGAAAGAGCTATATTTTCTTTATACAAGACGCATGCCAATGCCCACGCCACGCATGTTCCCGTTCAGCCTTTCAGGGTCTTCTGCGGGTGTAGCCGGGCAAGCTTCATCTTTCAACAGCGCCAGGAGAAGGTAGGTCGAGGTCACCCTGAGGGCATCCCCGCGTAGGGGGTGTTACAATAAATATGTATAAACAACCTGTAACAAGTATTGTACTGCAGCCTCCGGGTCAATGACCCACATCTCGGTCAGGTTTTTCGTCCAGTTTTCCTGATCCATTGAGCAAATGCTGAGATGACCCCTTGTTTTGCTTCTGGACATAAATGCAACTTCATTTTCTGTACACGTCTTCTAGAATTCATTGGGAAATATAGTTATTCAAATTATCGTTTCCATGTTGTTGCGGCAGGAAGTATTATTCCTTGACGAAAGACATCATGGATAAGAGCCCAAAATTTACTGCTTATTTACCCTTGAAAATAGATTTTATTACATGAGAGCTTTTTTTTCAAAATTTATGTAGTATGTGATTCAGTGTAGGGATGACAGAATTTTGAAAATATGCACAGAATTCACTTCTCCCCATAGCACGCCATTCGCAGTTTCAACTGTCTTTCGACGTAAAATAAATAAAAATAAATAATAGAAATACCTGTTATGATAAATCTAACTCACTAAATTAATAAAGTTCACAAATATCATTAGTTAATTGACATTTAAATCTTTGAACACCTAGATGAAAGGGTTCCAAGGCTGTAGCAGGCAACTTATTCCAGACCGTTGTTGTTCTATTTGTAAAGAAAAATTGTCTAACATCTGTTCTCTGTGACCTAAATTTTGTGCGTGAATAGTACGAGCAATTACAAATAATGTGAGAAAGTAGGTGCTGTTGTAGCACCTTAGTTGATAATATACACATTAACCGTCTGATTCTGGAATTAGCCAGACTAAGACTTTAGCCGTAAAATATACACTAAAAAGTAGTTCTGGAATTCTGTGGCTGAAAATGGTCTTGCTGGAGATCATACGACAACACTTTTATTCTCAAGGAGGTTTAGTACGGGAGATTTATAATGCACGTGTGTTGTAATTCGCTTCTGAGTCTACTTAATGAAAAGATACTTCTGAGAATCCATCATAAAAACAGAAAAATGAAATCACAAGTAGGCATTTAATACGATAAAACACTAAAGAGAAGGGAGTATTTAATTGGACTGTTTTTTGTTTTGTTTTTTTCGTAGTTAGGAAATTCCAGGTATCAGTATCTCCGTGCCTTCTTGAGTCATGTTTAGTGTTTGGAATGCGAGTGTTGCCTCGCTTTCCAGAACATTCTCGTCTGATGCAGTTCAATCGAGAGCCTGATTTCTTCACATAGCGAGGGCTGAGGACTCTCCAACAGTCCTTGAATAACACCGCTTGATTAAACGAGCTCATTATCGCGTCCAGATTTACTGTGATATCTACGGTCGGCGGTGCGTGGAGGGTCTGGTGGCGATAAGAAGTCACAATGGCGATGTTATCACAGAGCAGTGGCGGTCTTGGCTGCCACCGTTGGAGAGCAGCCATAACCACCTGCTCTCCAACGGTAGGAGTAGTAATAGTGATGGAGTAATAGTGATGGAGTAGTAGTGATGGAGTAGTAGTGATGGAGTAGTAGTGATGATAGGAGGTGAAAATTGGGATGATGATTGGAGCCATTGGCGGATTCCGGTGGGGAACTCCCAAGGACTGGCAATTTATTTTTTTGAAAACAAAATTAAAAATGAAACACATAAGAAAAATTCGTAAAAGCGCTGATGAATTTGAAAAAATCCGAAAATTACAATTGTACTATTTATGTAGTAACCATGCGTTATATCCTTAATAAACTAGGACATTTTTTGCACAAATGAAAAGCGCGAATTATGATAGATTTTCCTTGGTTGACGTCAAGTTATAAGTTTAATTGTCAACAAAATAATTGAATCGTGTCCAACCATAACTGAACAGCAAATATAAGACCACAGAAAGCAAAGAACTGAAATGATCGGTCGTCGCCTCTCAACCTTGCGCATTTGATGGTCAAGGTCAGTGATGAGAATAAATGATAGTTTAAAAATTGTGAGGTATGATGAACTTTGGCCGAGAGAAGTGTGAGGGTTGAGGGGTATAACAGTGTATTTCTTTCATTTCTAAACATCATAAGGTACATCATGATACCCTCTTCTACTTTAAAAAATTAAAAATCATTTTAAAGAAAAGTCATAAAACAGGCTAAATATATGAAACACGATCAGGATATTTCGAACTCAAATGACAAAACAAAAGCAATAGGAATATAATAAAAATACAACCAAATCAACTAGAAACCTTGCAGAGAACGATGTTTCAAAATCATTGTACACCTATTAACTCACATATATAATGCATCTTTATGCACTGGAAATTTTCCAGATATTTTCAAAACAGCTAAGATTAAGTCCCTCTTCAAAAAAGGCAACAAAAATGAAATTCAAAACTATCAGCCTATTTCTCTTTGTCCGTTTTTTTTTTTTTTCAAAAAATTCCAGAGACTTTTTTTATGTACGAATGGAAACCTTTCTCATTGAACAAAACGTGCTTTCAGATTACCACTATGGATTTCAAAATCAAAATGTACGGAAAGAGCCATATTTTCCTTTCTTAAACATGACGCCTCATCATTGAATCAAAATGAAGCACCTATTGGATTATTTTTTTTAAAAACATTTTTTTAAAAAAGTATTGCCCTAGACTGGTTATGTTCGTACCTTAAACAACGATATTTGTAAAAAGTACCTTACTGGAATGATGGAACATTATGTACACATCTTGCCGAGTCTTTGCCAATTGTACATGGAGTCTCGCAGGGATCGAGTTTCGGCTCTATTCTCTTTTTACTATACGTAAACGATATGTCCTCGACGATTCGAAACTGAAGAAGAGAATACTGAAAGAATACTGAATGCATTACATAATAAACTTAATTCAGATATGTGGGTATTTCATTTGAGGCTTGACTAAATTGAGAAACCCAATAACTTGTTACCTAAAGGTAATATCACATTGTTCATTTACAATGGGGCATGCGATTGCCGATTTGAAATGCAAATATGCATTGAAACCGTGTTTCCTTTGTTAACTATATTAATTTGTTATTTCGAAACCAATTTGAAACTTATGAAATCGTATTATTTTTGTTTCTTTTTTGCAATGAATATGTGTGTCATCAGAGAACAGAACTGTTCTTCCATTTTTAATGGATATGGGCGAGTCGTTTAAGGATAGGACCTAAGATCGATCCTTGCGGGACCCCGTGGTCAATTGGCCGAGAATTGAAAAGAGAAGTAAATAATGTAATTTTTTGCCAGTACGGTGTTTCTACCGTTTTAGATCGAGGGATGTTCATTAGAGAAATTGGCAAAACCCTTCTCCGGGATGTCCTTCAGAGCCGATGAAACATGAAGCTTGACGTTTTCAATCGTGTCCCAAGTGTTTCCCTTTGAGGCCTCCTTTTAAGCGAAGAAACAATAATTGACTGCAGGAGCCAGGTCATGACTGTACGGAAACTGGGGAGCATTGAGGTTAGGATCCCGGCCAGTGTTTTGAGCTATTCCAAATAGAAATCAGCGTTCCTATTGTCCGAAAAATATTTCTGTCTACTTGACATTTAGCAGCTGAGAGGGAAGAAAAGGTTCCGTAATCCAATTATAGGCTTCAAAATCTGATGATGTCACTGGAGGGTTGCCGATTCTTATTAAGAAAAAAATGAACAGCGCGAAGCAACTGGATATTGAAGAGCGCCATTACTTCCTTGCTTATGCATCGTGTGTTCGGTTCTATGCGATCGACTGTTGTGTTCTTGTTGCGATTTCTTTCTTGCTGCTGCAATTGCGATCTGATGCGAGAACGACCACACGATCACGTGTCTGCTCCCCGAGTAAGTGACAACATCGCTCTACCCGACCTCGAGCAATCAAGTAGACTGAAATATTATTCGAACAATGGTGGTGATTTATAGATTGATTACTAGTAATTTCGGGTAACATTACGATCGATTGATTGATTTAACGTTGTTTTTCGTGTTTCCGGGCGCGTCAACTGCTTTGGTCATTAGTCCCGTAAATGTAATGCATCTTTTCCCCGGGAGATGGGGTTGATCTTCCCCCGCTGGATGGCGAGACCCGGCGCCGACCTACCGTCGGCTAGTGGGGTTTTCCCCACCCAGCACTCTCCCACCGTTGGGGCACCGCCCCACCTGGGACAAGCTCTAAGCTCCCGATCGGTCTCCTGGAATATGTGGTAGTGTAGTGCATGTTAGTGTAAGTGTGTGTGTGTGTGTGTGTAAGGGGAGAGGATAGGACAATGAAGAGGAAGGAAAGATCGCACGCGTACCGTGTCCCGTTTGTTAGGGTACTGCTCCGGCATTCACCTGGTGTTGATCGGAGAAACCACCGCACTAGCAGCCGGCATATGGAATTCTCCTCCAGACAGCGACTGAATTCGGTCTAGCTAGTGTCAAAAAGCTCGTACCGAAAATTCTGCCGCCGTCAGGACACGAACCTAGGACCTCCGGTCAAATGCGCTGCAGTGACATCAGTTGCTTCATTGAGTTACCCCTCCCGGTGGTAACATTACGGGTAATTTCGGGTAACAATAGTGGTGACTGGTTGATAGATTGATTACTAGTAATTTCATTAGACCCGTAAGTGTGGTGTATATTTTTTGCTCGGGAGATGGCGATGATCTTGTCCCGATGGATGGCAAGATCCGGGCAGCGGGGTTTTCCCCAAGCAGATATCTCCCACGAGCGGGACAAGCTCTAATCTCCCGACCGGTCTCCCTGTATGTGTGATACTGTAGTGCATGTAATGTGCGTGTATGGAGTACGATAGGAAAAGGAATGGGAAGGAACAATTGCGCGCCGTCCGTGACCCGTTTGATAAGGTATTTTTCGGCATTCGCCAGATATTGATCGAAGGAACCACGGAAATATACCGATCAGAGCAGCCGAACAGAGCAAGCAAGTCTCTCTCTTAGTCATTCAAGCGGAACATGAGTGCACTGGAGCAAGTATTTCTCACCGTCCCATGATATGTGTTGATGTTCTATCCTTGAGTTATACCTGCAAACTCCAGAAGAGCGTGGAATTTTGAAAAATGATAATGATGATGATGATGATGATGATAATAATAATAATAATAATAATAATAATATTCTGATTCATCTCTGTAGCTGCTACAGCATGTAAGGAGATGTACCCTTGTTCTACTCTCATGTGATGAATAGAGGCCGGACTGGCTTCTACTAGGCCAAAAAATTGTGCTATATATATATATATATATATATATATATATATATATATATATATATATATATATATAGTGACGGACCGGCGTTCCGATCCAGTGCATCAGTTAATTTATTAAAGGGGTCAGGTTTTCTTTTTTGCCAATGGGCTTCGGGGTGGGGTAAACATTGATACACCGACTTCCCACTATAATTATCATACACAACTTTATTTCAATGATCATACAAAACCTTTAACTCTTTTAGCTTAGGTCCTTATGCCACGAATCACTGCCTTGCTTTAGTACATCGTGGCTAAAATATTCGAATATGATACTGAATGCTACCTGTTGGTCGCCTTGCGGCGTTGTTCTTCATGTCCGGTTCCTGTGGAGCGACCGTTACGTCGTTGCCTCCATCCCCCCGCGTGTCCAACCGCCCTCGGTTCGGTGTTGCTCGTCTCCGGATTACACCCACTGCCTCGTCTAGTCACCTCAAATATGGATTTCACTCACCATGTCCAAAATCACGATGTTACTTCTCACTTCGTGTTCTATTACGCCACACGATTCTCCCACCGGCTCTCACAGCCCCATTGGCTTCCACGCACTGATCATGTTACATATCCAGTCCACAATTATTCTCGTCGAACCTCTCATGAATGTATTGCCCACACTTCACTAATATCTTTACTATTACGTTGTTCACTCACGAGTCTCTGATATCACATCTTAAGCATCCAGCATTAAATATTCGGCCACGTCCCGCGCGATACGTGCGCTCCCCTACACTACTTGGTTCTCACTACCCTTGCTCGCGCCTCCCCGTCCGTTAACTCTCGCGCGTCGCGGGAACCTATCTCGCGGCGGGAGCCGCCAACTGACGCGCCCTCCGAATCGTAGCAACCGCTTTGCGTTTCGTCTGGAAACGCGGCGCGTTTCAATATATATATATATATATATATATATTGGGGTATATAAAAGGTGCATGTTTAGGTGTAAAAAAGTTAGTGCATATTTAAGTACAAATATATTTGTCTTGTTATGATACCACCAAAGACCATGGTTTATACAATAACGTGGCAAATCCACATGAAATCGTGATGTAAAATAGGTAAGTTACATACAAACTACATTTTTAAACAGATTCACAATATCCATGTTCTTTGTCATCAGGTTCACATCATCAACATTCTCTGTGTTGTTCCAATTCCCGAAGAGCAAGTCCTTCTAGACTCTTTTTTGTTTCTGTGAAAATACATCACTGATCAGCGGCCGGTAGATGCCTCTCCTCTAGAACGTTAGTAGATGCCCCAAGAGCTTTGAAGGAGTGGGTACTCAAAGGTTCACTTTCCAAAATGCTATTGCGCAAAATTTTTTCACATTTTCCGATGCAACAGATCGATCTTCGTCAATTTTACTAAAGAATTTTATTATTTTTTTTAAAACGTTTTCAGCATAAAACACACAATGGTTCCGCCACATTCCTCGACGAGTCAAGAAGTGGTAAACAGAGATGGACAGTGCTTTCTTTGTATATAAGAACTTTTGAAGGATGTTTAGTAAGCACGTTCTTCACGAACAATATGAATTCTTTAGGGACGTTTTATTCTTCACGTACTTCTTCCGATACTCTATTCAACACAATTCAACAATTCTATGCAGTGCGATGACCTATAGAATTTGCTTAGTTAACGCATCGGTTGAGAAAACATCAGATTTGCAATCAGAAGTGCGCAAATATAAGACGTGAAATGACAACATACTAAATACATCAAAACTTAATGGGGTTCGTCTTAAAGCACCTTCAATATCCGTTCACCGGTCAAAAAGACAGCTCTGTTGCGATAACTGGTAATGAACGACAATGGATCTCCACTTTTCTTGTAAAAATGTAAAAATGTAAAAATGTAAAAATGTAAAAATGTAAAAATGTAAAAATGTAAAAATGTAAAAATGTAAAAATGTAAAAATGTAAAATGTAAAAATGTAAAAATGTAAAATGTAAAATGTAAAAAAAATGTAAAAATGTAAAATGTAAATGTAAAAATAGAGGCAGGTTATTTCGGAGCAAAATGTAGCAAAGTGCACAATTTGCACATTGTTTGATTTAACTGTAAACGATATATTTCATGTAATGTGTACATTCCAAATTCGTGTTTCTTTGGTTGCAAAGATTCGGAAACAGTGGAGAAATAAGGGCAGATTTATTTATTTATTTATTTATTTAGTCAAAAACATTAAAAACTGTATGTGACGTATGAGGGAGAAAATCATATGTGCACGCTTTCTTGACTTTCAGAATCCTTCCCCAACAATTTAACTATTAATAGTTGAAAGATGAAATAATAATAATAATAATAATAATAATAATAATAATAATAATAATAATAATAATAAAATTATAAAAGCGAGAGATTAACATTTCAAAAGCTAGATATTTTCGTTTTCGAGTCATAGAAAACCTATTGGTAACGATAAAGGAACTGCAGATTTGATTTTTCTGTACTGCTAACAAAATAGAAACTCACTTAAAGCTCTAACACCACTGCAAGCAAAAGGAAAGCTCAACAAAACGTGCGCATAGTGAAGCTACATATACGTCCAGAAGCAAATCCAGGGGCCATCTCAGCATTTGCTCAAAGGGTCAGAGAAACTGGACAAAAACGCGATTGAGATGGTGTCATTGACCCGGAAGCTGAAGTATATTACTTGTAACCGGCATTTAAGCCTCTTTTTTAAATTATACAATGCAAATGTAAACTAATTCATTATACTATATCTTGGTTTTGTAAAAGTAAACTTTTTTTTTTGACGATCAGTATAGTCTCTAATTGTATGGAAACATTATGCAGGAGAAAAGATTTTACTTTTAACTTAAATTGTGTACCAATTTTAATTGTTTAATTTCATCTAGCAATGCGTTGTAAAGTAACGTACATGCATTGTATGTGTATTTCTTTTTGTGAGCTGTTGATCTGACACTTAATGAATATGATTTCTACGTCGTGTGTTGTAACTATAAATATCAGTATTACACGAAAATATGTTCTCACCGTTAAGTAAGACAGTTTTGACAAATACTACAGATTCGTAAATAAATAGGCAAGGCAATAGTAAAATTCCAAGCTCAATGGAAAGAGGATTATAGGGATCACGTGGATGGCATTTTTTCATTATTCCGATAATTTTCTTTTGCAATCTAAATGTCAGGGCACTAAATGATGAGCTTCCCCATAATATATTGCTATATCTCAGGCGGGAATGTACATTTGCACTATACACTCAACGACCTGCATGAAGACTGACAGAATTTGAAAGAATTCGAATGCGTAACATAATGAGCTTAATTTAGTGTTTAATTCTCTTATATGTACATTCCATTTGAGGTTTGACTGAGTGGACCTAGAAAGTTTGTTACCTTAACATCGTCTAATTGCATATTGTTCATTTTCAATGGATTCATGCGATTGCCGATTTGAATCGCAAAATTCCAAGACAGTTTTTCCTTCATTACCTATTAATTTGTTATTACAAACCGATTTCAAATTTCTGAAATTGTATTTATTGTTTCTTTTTTGCAAAGAACATTCGTGTCATCGGCAAACACATGGTCTAATTAGGTGCAGTGGTGTGATTTAGGTGCAAATTAGGTGCACTGCAAGCTTCAAAAATGCTTTCTATTGTATTATATAACATTTTGGTAGTACAAAATGAAAGCTATAAATGCACATTGTCTGTAGGTGCATTACCTAAAAATCCGGTCCTTAGTGATGAATTATAATTTCTGTCGAGAATTTATCCCTCTCCTCTTCCAAATCTGCAACACAATGGTTTATATACATTTTATCGCGGAGTGCACAAGAGTAAGGCAAACCAAGTCGCTGTTTGAAGTCATCAAAAAATAAGATATTGTAAGTGTAGGATGATACATCTGTATCGAGATATTTAAATTTTAAGTCTTTACATGATTGTGATATTCAAATCTGCTCGTAAGCATTCCTTGTTTACATTGTCGGTAGTAATAGCTTTCCTGCCTGGGAAATGATGCAATGTGCTCCCGTTTTTAACTTTCTCGCTCTTAGAACGTACTTGTAAGAAGAAATTTTATATTATCTTGTGCCGGAACACGAATTGTTTTCCTGTAATTTTGTGCTAAATATAGGCAAAAAATTCTAATATTTTTGCTCAAAAACAACTTTAACTTTCATTAAATTCGCTCCTCGTACGTAATAAGGGACGGTAAGAAATACAGAGTTAGTGCCATTTTCGGCAGTCTACGTTTTTTTCGAAAATTGTAAAAAGTTAACATTTCAAAACAACAAACTTGAGATTTTTGCCTTCGACAATGTTTTAAAAATCAGCGCTTTAAAAAAGGTCATGTACAATTTTTTTTAAAAAAACGAGTAGTTTTCGCTCAATTTGCGCTAGAAATTTATACAAGTTCTAAAAAAATATTTCCTCAAAAAAACGCTCTAAATTTGTTCTTGAAAATGTTTCCATGGATAGAGGAAGGAACGCTTAGAAGAAGGGCGGGGACTGATTTTCGTTGAATACTCTGAATTTTCGAAAATTGCAAATTTAGAAATAATGGGAGAAAATGTGTGCGATGTAGCACCATTAGTTTCTAAAAATAATCAGTTTGACACAAGCTACTTGACTTTTCAAATATAAAATATACATTTGTTAGTACAATCAAAATGCCATCAGTCGAGTGTTTGTTAATGTGATGTGTGTTTTCTCTCATTTTCACGTGCCTCAAATATCAAAGATAGTTCGAAAAAAACGACATGTTTCTCTAAACTTAGGATGTTTAAGCAAGAATCAGATAACGAATTCTTGTGCCAGCGATAACGCTGTATTGATTTACTTTTGATTTGATGCATCCGGAAGAAATAAACTGCGTTGAAAAGGTTAGCCCGACCAATAACACGTGCTACATACAAGAGGCCCTGATCACGAAGTCAGCACGTATTGTTGACGCAACTCGCAATCAGGAAATCATCCACTATTCGCACCTGAAGGACATCATAAAAGAATAATTTCTCTTTCGATCAGATGAATGTCCATTCATGTAAAGTCAATGAATGAATCTTTCAGAAAAGAAATGTATTGTTTTTATCATAGATACGAGATTTGTCAAGAACACTCCATTCTTATTTTCGTGTTGTATTTCTAGTTCATTTCTATTTTCGTCACAAGATATGGTG
Organism: Teleogryllus oceanicus; assembly: GCA_964035755.1. Lineage (NCBI taxonomy): Eukaryota > Metazoa > Arthropoda > Insecta > Orthoptera > Gryllidae > Teleogryllus > Teleogryllus oceanicus. Next base: position 282,742,218 of record CAXIVR010000001.1, read on the forward strand.
GAGTGCTTTCACGTGACATTATTTTTTGCACGTGTCGCAACTCCCCATATACGTCTATTTATTGATTGCTTCGTGTTGTGCAAGGTTACTTATAGATGTTGTAAAACAAATTACATTCTATTCTGGTGAGAATTGCTGTTTGTTGTATGATAAATATAATGTATATAAATACCCCCCTACATCTCTGGAATTCTGCACTACATTTTGGCAGACTGCTTATGCTACGTTTTTCAGTGGTTTCAAGGTCTGCAACAGCAGCAACATGTCTGATGGCGTTATATGAATAGCACTGATCTGCGATGATATTGCTAACTGCGAAATTTTAATGTTTTGTGGATACTTTTAGCATGCTGAAATCAAACTCAAAGGCAGAATGTTCCTATCACGTACTATTTAATTTTTTTTATTTTCCTTACAGCGTAATTTTCGTATGTCCAAAGAGTAATTATGGAAATAAACGGCAATACTTTAGCATGTGCAGTTTTATAATGTTAGGATTTGAAAACCAAATGTATTTAGAATGCTTTAATATGTTTATAATAAACACCGAGGGCATTAGATGATTCTTGTCTGATGTGGGGTGCGAGCAACTCGGGACGTTGGAGCCAAATAATGTGCACCCTTGCCATTATTCTATGTAGATAGCCAATCCTTAGTAACAGGCACATTCTTATGTCACATTTAGACACATTCTTTATGAAAACTTATATTAACAGTCTTAATTTCACTCACATTGCATTTGTAAATGTCATTCGGAAAATAAATCAGTTTCAAGCTGTATTGTGAAGTAGAATGTTGTGAATTTGTAGTTCAGTACGAAAGTTTATTTACCATATACAGAGCACTCTTGTTATACATGTGGTAAAGACACATTGCTTAAGCCTTTGCATAATGTTACAGATTTTGTAAAGGAAATCATATCTTGCCTATTTTGAAATCAAACTGAGACCAAAGTATACATAAGGCAACCCACAAAGTATATAGAGTATGCATTGAAGATCTTCGTCATTGGGTCACCGGCAAAAGACTGTCGCTATCTTTTGGAATACCTATGGTTTGGAGAAAGAGCAATCAAACCATAGTAATGACTGCCATTTTGTTCGAGTGATGTGCAGGGGTACAATTAAAAAATAACTAGTGGTGCTACAGAATTGCACAGACTCTCGCTCGTAGTAAAGTTTTCTAATTTCCTTCGTATAGACTGGCTTTACGGTCTTGCCCCATCCTCTTGCCTGCTGCCAACTGTCGTCGCCCGAAGTACTTTTTTTTTTTTAATTTTCGCAATTTTTCGGTTTCCTAAAAGTAGAGCCTAAATATTACTTCACGAATATAAAGAAAGAGTAAATACTCGTCGTACATGGATCTTTTCGTTGACGAATTTAGAACCGTCTTTAAGAAAATGGCGTTTAAGCGTTACTGTAACTGAAAACATTTTTACACGAATCTATTCAGTTTTCGAAACACATTTGAAGCTATTGGAAGCACTTGCACTTAAAAATGAAATAATATATACACATTTCTGGACATGTGAATATTAACGACGTGAGAGATATTCGAAGAAAATTACATTTGTGTAATTTTTCAAAAAAAATCCACTAAAATGAACGACATTAAACCGAGTAACTTGTACTATCCGTTGGAATCGCTTGAAGACAAAATTTGGAGCCATTTTTGAGAAAGCATTTGAGCGTCTTTCAAAATGCGGAAATTTGAGTTCATTTTCACAGAAAACCGTTGCGTTTTCGAGAAATTTTATGGAACATTATTTAAAGCACATGTTCTTGTAAAAACAATAGTGTGAACAAATTGCCGCTAATGTAAATATTAACGACATTGGAGACACGTAAAAAATTAATATTTTGTAATTTTTGAAAGAACAAAAGAATAGGGCAATATGGCGTTTATGTCATCTCGTAAGAGTGCATTTAGCATTATTCCTACCAAAGGTTTTAAAAAAAAATTGGAGCCGTTTTTGAGAAAAACTTGTTTTTGTAATTCTTTAAAATCGCAAACATTGCTCACACAATTGTACGAAAACCACTAAAATTTACATGATCTTAAAGAAAAATGATCTTAATGAAATTATTTATGGACATTTTATTTAAAGGATACACTCTATTTGCAATTTTACATTTGTGGAAAGCGCCGAAAAGAGTTTTGAAGTTTTCAAAAATTCATAGATAACCGTGACAATCGGACCTATGTCACATATAAAAGTGTATTTTACTCTATTCTTATTAAAATTTTGAAAATGTCCGGACGGCTTCATATTATATACCCCCAAATTTTAAAGCATGTTTTTCAACATCTCAGAGTTTCCTCTCGAGCCACATGGACAGGTTTCTTCAATTTGTAAAAATCCTATGTATGGTATGATTTAAGGGCTAGTGGCGTGCGGACATTTTGGAAAACGGACGGACGTTTTGAAAAAAAATGTTTGGTATCAGGGGATCCCCAAAACTGTATATCCGTTGAAATCTCGAAATCAATTTTCCGCAACATTACATAACGTTCTCTATACTACGTATAGTACTCCCGTATGTAGCGCAGCGCTGCTGCGCTGCTGTCCGGGAGGTCGTAGGTTCGAGTCCTGTAGGCGGCAGGATTTTCGACACTAGCTCTTCAGCTAGGTCGAATTCAGTCGCTGTCTGGAGGAGAATTCTAGCGGCCGGCTGCTCTGATCGGTAGTTTTCCGTGGTTTCTCCGATCAACGTCAGGCAAATGCCGGAGCAGTACCCAAACAAACGGGCCACGGACCGCGCGCGATGTGTCCTTCCTCTCCTATGCTCTCCCCTTACACACTCACTTACACTAACATGCACCACACTACCACATATTCCGGAATACCGGTCGGGAGCTTAGAGCTTGTCCCGAGTGGGGCGGTGCCCCGCTGGTGGGAGAGTCCTGGTTGGGCGGAAAACCCAATACCCGACGGTAGGTCGGCGCCGGACCTCGCCATCCAACGGAGAAAGATCACCGCCATCTCCCGAGAAAAAAAAAGCATGCACTACACTAACGGGGCTAATGACCGAAGCAGTTGACGCGCCCGGAAACACGAAAAAATCAATCAATATTCAGTTTTCGAAAAACTTGATTTTAAGGCATTTGAGACACTTTAACTAACAAATGCCATAGCGTTTACAAATCGTTGGAAATGTGCATATCAACGGCGTGAGAGATATTTTTAAAAAATATGTATTTTCTTGAAAACAAAAAGAATATACCAAAATGAACTTTATGTCATTTTAAACCGTGCAATGAGCAGTACCCATTGGAAAAGTTTAACAAAAATTTGGAGTCATTTTTGAGACAATATATGACATTATTTAAAGCACATGTACTCATAAATAAAATAATATCAACAGATTGCCGTTAATTTCAATATTACCGACATGAGAGAAGAAAAAAATATTACATTTTTGTAATTTCTGTAAAAACGAAAGAAAAGAGCAAAATGGCTATTATGTCATCAAATAGAGTGCATTTATGCTTACCAAAAGTTAAAGAAAACATTTGATTGGTTTTTAAGAAAATCTGTTTTTTGTATTTTTTTTAAATTGCAAATATTTTACGCAATATTGCGCGGAAGCAACTAAAAGTTTCAAAAAATTTGCATGACCTTAATAAAAGAAATACAAATGCGTGACCTTAATGAAAGAAAAACAAAAATTTTATACAAATATTGTTTTTCAAATGATTATTCTTTTCTCTAGAAATCGTTTTTACAAAAAAAATTATCATTTTCAAAATTTAGAGACCGCATCCTTTAACGCTGCTGCAAGGAAGGTTGAAGACTTCACTAGCTTCAAGAAAATTAATAAAATATTATCTTCCAATCGAAATTTCATTTTTTGATCATGTGGATATTTTCCCGAGACAACTAGGGACCACATTGGGAACTACAAATATCGATAAGCAATTCTTATCACCGACTGCATAGTGAAAAGTATGATTTTTTTAACTTCCTTGAAATATTTAGTAATATTTTGCTCAAGTTCTATTGGTGACAAACTTTTTGGTTAATGAATTTAAATCAAAGTACAGTAAGTTCGTAACATTAAATTTGAATGATTTACATTTTGATGCTGCGTTAAAAATAACTACTCGAGGTATAAAGTAAGATATTAAAAAAATATTAGACGATGCAAAGCTCTTCAACGTGTCACATTAGGTTCTTATTTGTGTGTTGTACTAAATTACTGACATTATTCAAAACAAATTACACGGTTTGTTTATTTCAACGAATCATTTTGTATTTAACACTTTTTATTATAGATATATGATAGAGTTAATCAGACGACAATGAAAAAAGTTCAAAGTCTATTTAACACATATTTTAAGAAACCAAATTTTCTTCAAACTCGATATTCCCCAATCGATCTGAATGAACTCGTTGCTTAGGGATTTCCAAAGAGATATTTTGATTTTTGAAGGTATCTCACATGAAGACTGAAAACATTTTCAAAATTTTCTCAAAACGGCTACAATTTTTTTATCAAACTTTGTTCTCGGTTAGCTTAAAAAACGCATAAGGTAATGGTGGCAGTCATGTTTGTTGATATCATATTTTCTGAAAATTGGAAAAGTGCAATATGTTTGGGCCGTCTTCTTACAACTATAATATTGAAGATAGATTTTTTCCTTAATGAAAGCTATTCCTTAAAGAAAAATACAATATATATCTTGTATATAATATATATTATTTATGTATATAATATTATAATATATTATATCAGTAATATAATATATATTCATATTTCCCAAAATATCTATATATATATATATATATATATATATATATATATATATATATATATATATATATATATATATATAGTTCAAATTATCCTTGAAGTATTATTCCTTGACGGAGGATATGATGACGGATAAGAACCCAAATTTATTGCTGATTTGGCCTTGAAAATAAATTTGATTACATCGCAGCGAAAACTTTTGTTAACAATCCCGGCAAAAAGCTTTTACTTTTACTGTATTCAATTAGTATATGTGTTAGGACTGGAATCACAGAATTTTGAAAACGTGCACAGAATTCACTTCTCCCCATAGCATGTCACACAGTTTTTAACTGTTTTTGATGTAAAATAAATAAATAAAAGACGGATGATTAAATAAGTTCATTTTCCATTTTGCAAAAATATGAGTAGTTTTCGTGTAATTTCCAGCAAAATATAGGCAATTTTTTTCTCAAAAAGTTTTTCTAAAATTCTCTGCAAATGTTTTCTTTGAATTTCGTCTTGATATGTAATAAGGGACGGTAGAAAATATGGTGCTAATCCATTTTCGGCTATTGTTCCGTTTTTCGAAAATTCCCCAAAAGTTTACATTTGAAAACTACAAAATTGGATATACAGATTTTTACTTCAAAGTCTAACACTGAAAATATTCTCTTTAACCCCTTATAGGGCAACATCTTCTTTAAAAAAATAATGTGTTTATCTTATCAATATTGGTGGTAAAGGCACTTACAAATTTATTTAATAAATATTACAAAATCTCAAGTTTTATTGAATTTTCTAGGAGGCAATTTTTTAGCCACCATGTGTGTAAGGATAGCATTTTCATCTTGTGTTTGGTGGCGAAAAAGTAAGCACCATATTTTAAGACTTTCAAAATTTACAGTTTTGTTTTAAAAGAAACTAAATACAAATTCCATCTTTTAGAAATTGCATATATTTTTATACTTGTTAGATTTACAACAATTGAATCAATTTTTGCAAGAATGAAACTAATAAAAATGAAAAGGAACGCAATGAATTCAAGACATGTAGGAAAAACATTATGAACAGTAATAAAAATAAATGATACATGATAATGAAAATGCAAGTTACATAAATGTTACAATGTGAAATTATCTATTAATTTTTCCGAATCAGTAGCAGAGTGATGATCCAAGAATTCTCTAATTTTCCTCTTGTCTAACTTTTGGCGCTTCATATTGGTGAAAAATAGGCAATAAATTATTTAATTGTTCTTTGAAACGAAATGCAGAGAGGCAACAATCTTCCCAGTATTTTGTTTTCAGAATATCCTATACAAAACTAGAGTTTCATTACAAAGGCAAAACTAGTGTAGTAAAATAAAAACAAGCTTTTGCTCATAAACAGGCATAGAATGAGTAATTCACCTATGCTGAATACTATATAGTTTGCACACTGCAAAAATGTTCTATTTGAATGTTCTGTGTCACAAAATTCTTGATCTTGAAATTTACCAAAGTGAGGTTACACCCGACACCAGCAGTACCTCCAAATAATTTACCAATTTATGGTGATATTTCTTATAGTACAGTTGCCATAAACTAAAAGGATACAACTGTAAACATTAAGAAACAAAAAGAATTCACAATTTGATTCAAATACGTAATATATTTCAACTTATCAAATAAAAACAGGCGGGGGTATCAAATTTCAACTTATCAAATAAAAACAGGCGGGGGTACTTATCAAATAAAAACTATGGGGTAAATCCTGCGCAACGAGTGGTGGCTAAAAATTTAGCCACAACAAGCTAACATGAAATATTCAGTGTGGCACTCTGCCGATTCTAATACGAGATGAAGAAGCGGCTAATAAATCAGTCATAATCAATCAGATTGCTATAATGGAATGGAGCAATTTTATAATTTGAGTTCATGGAACATTTCTTAAGTTTAGAAGCATTACAAATTAATGATAATTTTAAATCTTAAATAATTGATTAGGCATTGATATCTTTTATATTAAACGTTTTCTCTTCAGATTTACAAATACGTTATTCTGAAAATGGTTTATATAATAAAAATCTATAATTCTTCATTATGATCATAAAATGCATTTTCATATCAGAGGCCAAAAGTGTAAGTCTGTTTTACTTTTTATAAAACGAATTGATTTTTTTAAGTGGAATTATAACTACCCTGAATATATTGTTAGATATTCATACAATCCTGTCACATCAAGAAATGAAAAAGTACTGCTATTTGTGAACAAATCAAACCATTGATTGGGAAATTGAAGGTCGATATAGATATCACAAGAATATCCTTAGTACTAATTAGAAACTAGACGAAATCCTGACAGTATACATTTAAATCAATTGAAGAAATATTAACTATCTGTATACTTTGGATGTTCAACATTTCTTTAAAATGTATTCTTGGGATACATGATGTTTGAAAAGCTACTAGTACATTTTGACACATTTGCACAACACTGTGAATTATTCATAGCTCTCTGTTTAAAATCTGTAGCCTATAAATGTAGCCTAATGAATTTATAATTTACAAAGTGAAGTGAAACCAAGATAGGAAATTGTTCTACAATTTGTTGTTTCCAATATGTACCTAACCTCAATGCGACATAATTAATTTAAATAATTACTTTTCTTGAAGTATGTAACAAATAATTGGATGTAGAGAAAACATTTTGAATAGAGGTTTTAACCAGCACAAATTTATCTTAAATATACTTCTGAATAGAAAACAAAAATTTTCTTGTTTGTTTCTGCACACTACCAACAGATGAAATGTTCTTAAGTAGTAGAATCTTCAACTCTCCAAACAGGAAATAACTTTTCTCACTACTGTCAATGAAACACTACATTGAAAAGTAACAGTAGAAATAAATTCGGTTAAAATGAAAGAAAATTATAATCACTAATTTTTAATCAACAAATCTACAGACATTCAAAAACTATACTTACAAAGAGGTATGCCATTATTTTTTTATACATTAGAAAATTATTTTCCTGATTGATTAAATGAATATTAGAATAGTAGTTATGCACTCACCTATTTAACGAGTCAGCTGTGAATCATGTTGTTATGAACCACCATTGGCTCGGATTGGTATTTTCATTTCATAATTGAATTTGAATGACCAGGACATAAAGTGTGCGTTCTTATGCAGCTTAATATCACATATTATAACCTCGAATAGTTATATCTTCTGTTTTGACTATGCAGAGTATTATTTCATTATTTTCATCCTCACTGTCCTGGTTTTCGTTGAAATCATGATCGTGTTCCTGGTAAATTTCAATGTTAGGGATCCAAACTTCTGTAATGGCCCACATGCACGCAGTAAAAAGAAGGATTACCAACAAAAATCCACACATTTGCCAAGTAATGCCCATCAAAAAGTTGAATATCTCATTGAACACCATCTTTTAGCAGCTTTGAATTTACTTTCCATCAAATTTAGTTCCAAAGAGCCTGACTGAATCAAATTTTGGTAGAAAACGGTTAATAAAACAAGTTGATAATTTGAAAAAATTGAAAGTGAATTGATTATTCTTGTACTGATATCTTCGGTTTCAATGCAATGATTTTATACAGTCTTTGATGAACTGGATGCAAGCTTGCCACGTGAGTAGATGTCCCTGATTGGCTGCAAGTCCGTGAATCATTTCTCCTTGAAATTTTTTAAGTATACTGTTATAAAATAGTTCCGTAAAATTCAAATGTTTGTAATATCTAGAAGGTAATCAAAAACGTTTTAAAAAACTGTACGTTTACTGCACATGACATGATTTACTTCCAACAAGAGACGACAAAGAAGATACATACCAAGCAAAGAAGTAGTTAATGTAATGGCGGACCGTGTAACATGTGTGCTTAACGCGTTATGAAACTGTTTGTGTTGTGCAGAATGAATGTACGTAATGTGAATTAGTGTCATGTTCGGTGGTTAAAATTGCTTGTATGTGATTGAATAGGTAACATCTCGACTGAAGGTGTTCTGTGTATGGCGTTTTCATGACCTATAACTGAACCATCTTCCCCACTCATTGTGCGGCTTTGCAATAGGTAAAGTGTAGTTTTCTAATTGTATTTATTAGTTCACACCGTAGCTCTATTACGTTAAGAATATAAAACTCGTTTCGCAACTACGAATGCACATTTAAATGTTAATTGTAGCCTTGTAGCGTTTACAAAAAGCAACAATCAAATACGTAACTTAATTAAATTAAACACACTTTTAAAATATATTAGTTTAGGTAATAGTTTTACATTTATCTAGGTTCTCTTTGAATTATTTTCATATTAATTACTTTCATTTTTCATATTATGACTACTATTCGCTCTATACACTTGCTTGCTTCTCTTTTCACTCTCGAAGCCGACTTACTAAAATCTTTCACACATGCGAACAATAGATTAGCATTATATATCCTATGACTTGAGGAGGTCATTCGCAAGATAGACTGTTGAACAACTTTGTTCACCACTCCTTTAATAACATTTGTTGAATTCAGAATAAATGATAGCAACAAGCATTGTTGACAAAATCTAATGACCATTTAATACCCTTTTAATACAAACTATTTTGCAAACCTAACTACAGATTCGATATAATAGACGTATCATCCAAGTAGCCAAATCCCCCACTCCTCTCACCTCTAGCGAAATGAGGGCTCAAGAAAACGTGCGCGGATAATACAAAGATATTCCCACTCGCCCACCAAAAGGATAATGGGTTATATTAATAGACATCCTTTTATGCTTGTAGTAGTCGGTTCTAAGTTTGTACGTACTACCGACAAACCAGACCACGTTGGTTTCGGCCGTATTCACAGACTCTCTTACCCGCCGGACATGTAAGTTCCGTGAACTTACAAAGTACAGCGTTGTCAAGCATAGCAATGTTTAGAGCACCTGCGCGAAATATTTTCTCCGACCAATAATTGTCTTTGGCGAATCTGAGAATCCTTTGTCTACTGAACATGTGCCAAACATTATAAGTACGTACGAAAATGCTGCAATTTTGTGAAATTGCTTAACTGTCTTCAAACGCTCTACTCTAACTGGAAATTTGATAATTTCTTGTGTCAGCGAGCAAATCGCCCTTCCCACTTGCAATACCGCTTGCAGTCGCTTGACTGACGTCGTGAGAGTCAGCCAAATCATCATCAAATGCGCCTCTCGCCAAAAAATCACAAAGAAAAGAGCACTCGTGGCTCCATCGAAATCGGAAGACCACGTTGATTAGCGTCCTCGCCAAGAGAAGCGATTACTGCAAGACTCTCTTTTTTAATCTCGGAATCTTTTCATTACCTGGTCTCGATTTACGAATCAGTGTTTTTTGTCAAAAAATGACTCACTCAAGGGTGGGAATATACTCAGCAAACGCCGATGTCTATAATTATAACACGCGATGTAGTAATCATATACACCAAGTGCCAATATCAACAGCTCACTGCAAAAAAGTCACATACAATATATGTAAATAATTTTTTTTTGTATACCAGCATTATAAATGAGCTCTTCTGTTGCAATAAATTGTTCATAAAGGGGCATTTTATGGCACAAATGATGACATTAGATTTAACGGCTCAAACGATTGCATCACTACACATTCAGCCAATCGTGAGGAGGTAGCGGTGAACGGAACAGTCGACCACAGTTTTACACACACAGTTAATTATACGAGACGTCACAAGAAAGTTGTTTCACAAAATTAAGGTTGATTCTCTTATACATTTATTAAGCTGTTATACAAAATATAGCGTATGCAACTGATTTATAATGTTATCATTGCATCAATATTGTTATCATGGTTATCATTGTCATCAATTATTGCATTCGTTCAAACGGGTTCCTAACATCGCTCCTTTTCAAAACGTGTTCTCTTGCAATAAAGCTTAACATTATAAACTAATTGCATAAACTACTATTACAACACTATCAAATGATATTGAACGATTAAAATCGATACAAAATTTTATGTCCCAAGTAAAGCCTTTTCTGATGCATAACAGTTTCTATACAATTAATTTACCAACAATCAAAAGGAAAATAATATTAATTTTAGCAATGATATTTAATGTATTGTTTACCATTTAGTCTGTAACTCTAACACTGAAATTCTAAGCAACCGGTAACAAGTATTGTACCACATATTCTGGGTCAGTGACCCCCATCTCGGGCAGATTTTTCATCCAGTTTTCTCGATCGTACGAGCGAATGTTGAGATAGTCCCATATTTTGCTTCTGGACATATATGTAACTTTACTATCTGGGTAGGTCTTCTAGAGTTCAGTGGAAAATATAGTTAAAGTATCGTTTTCCATGTCACGGAAGGAAGTATGTTCCTTCACGAAGGACACGATGAGGGATGAGAGCCCAAATCTATGGCAGATTTTCCCTTGGAAATAGATTTTATTGCATCGGAGTGAATATTTTTTTATCAATACTTGCCTAATGCGCTCATTATTTTCTCGTATACATACGTATATACGGAGTAATACAATTATGTAAAGCTGCAGAAAATCGATTTCGAGACACCAACAGTAATACACGTTTTGGGGTCCATATATACGTACGTATACGAAAAAGTAAAAATGGATTCAAATGTTTCAAGGAAAGTTTTTATTTAGGACGAGGTTTTATTCTTCTTTAATATTCTTGAAGAAATATTTCGGTTCTACGTACTATTAAGAAACTGAAAAGTTGATCAAATGTCAAAAAATGTACTTTAGGCGACGATAGATTGTAGCTAACCAGACAATGGAGCAAAACCTTAAAGCCAGTGCACACCAAGAAAATTAGAAGAAATTGCTCCGAGAAAATCTGCGTCATTCTGTATCACCTCTAGTTTCTTTGTGAATTCATAATTTAACTTGTAGAGGAAACTGTCGTACCTAGGAACAAAGCATCTTTTCAAGACGTCTGTGAGAGATATTTCGGATTGTTGTTTTCCCTACATTCCTATTGCCATTTGTGTTTACTTAAGTGAACGATTTTGTAGTGTGAGCTCTATCCGTGATTTTATGAGAATTTAAATTATTTGGTGGGTAAAATGTAAGTTTTTGAATTTGTCTTTCATCAATAATAACTATTATTTCTTTGTGAAAATTGAAGTGAACCTACACTTACTAGCAGAGAATGTACTTAATTCACGGTGAATACTTCTTTCCTACAGATAACCAACTTTAACAGTAGGAATGATCATATACGATTGCAGAGTGTTGTACCTAAGGACAGTGTCTGTTGATCTACCTAGGGACGCTCCCAGGTACATGTATTAAATTACGTTCACTTGGTTTTAGGTTGTAATCTGGCCATGTCACAACGCAAAGGAAACAGCAAATGCCCTCAACCATCATCAAAATCAATTAATAGTTAAACTGTTTTTAAAGATCGTATGTCAATTCGTTTTTCAGCAATAGGTCAGTTATAAAAACGGACTAATCGGACATCTTTATTGTGTATTATTTTAAAAAATGCCCATATAATGATTCACTCATTCAGAATTGATGAAGGTCCTAAGTTCTAAGTCTAATGGAGGACATAAAAGTTAAGCTCCCTGACCCATCTGTGTTCGGTTGTTCTCAAAGGCAGTATTTTTTTGCTTCTTTTACAAATTGTAATCTATGATGAAATCCTTCTGTTTAAGAAATACTTTTGTTATATCCTATGCAATTGACATAGGGAACAGAACATAAGCTCCAGAACTAATCTGTGTTTGTTTGTTACCAAGGGTAGCAAAAATTATTTTTTCCTTTGCACACTATTTGTTATCATGTAGGTTAAAGATCTCTTTGTTCAATAAATGTAATTGTATATTCTCTCCATGAAAAAAGAACATACAAGGAATGGAAATTGACTTCAATATTTTTATATCTCACATGTTGACAAACTATAATTTGCTATCCACACACAAAATTTCAGTCTCGACTCTGCCCTTTTGATACAAGCCAATACTGTGCAGAGAAATTAGACACGCAAACCATCAATTTAAACTGCACTTCAGAGACGCAAACATTTCACTTGGCATGATCTTGAGTCTTGCCGGAAAACGCACTCAGTTGCAAGCTTGCACAACCCAATCTTCCACAACCTCGGCAGTGTCCTTAAGACTCAACCCCACCTACACTTAGTTCCCTTCCATTTTCTGGGCTTCCTTCGGACCAAATTACTGCATCTCCTGAATATGCTTGCTGTACCACTGTGACCTATCACCAAGACTCCATTTTTTACCGTGCATTGATATATATGGGGAAGAAAATTTGAAGAACGACTTTGAAACCGTTTTTGGCGGAAAATTGTAAAAAAAAAAAAATTTGCCTGTGTCTGCCGCAAACATACAGGGATATTACTCATATTTTTGAAAAATTATACATGGCCAATTTCCAGATCTGTATTTAAAGAACAGATTTTATTAAGGAAAATATATCTTCTTCAATATTGTAGTTGCAGGTAAACATTGCCAAAAGTCTTTTGAAAATTTCGAAAACTTTGGATTTCAACCAAATAGGACCTGCACCATTATCTATTACACTAACCACGAACAAATTGTAATAAAAATATTTGGAGTCTTTTTGAGAAAAGTTTGAAAATTTGTGCGAGGCTTCGTAGAAAGTACCCCCAAAAATCAAAATATCCTATTCAAACTCTGACCGCCTTCAGATCAAAATCGATCTGGGAGTTCCAATTTTGGAGAAAATTGGCTAAACGGTTAAGACCCTAGCGTTTACCACATACAACAGACGGAAGGAGAAAGGAGGACGGACAGACGGACAAAGAGACAAACGGATGGATAGACGGACAGACGGACAGACGGATTGTCGGACGGTCGGACGGTCGGACGTTTTGCTGTCAATCGGTTTTTCGGTATCAAGGACCCACAAATCATGGATTTTGACTATAGAACGTGTTAGAGAAAGTAATTTTCTACATACCCGCACAAGGTTTTCTCATTTTTTCGTTGCAAGGCCCGGGAATAAGTTTTTCAATTAAAAATTCAGTTTTCTGGCGCATGATTACAATAATCCATTTTCTTACGCAATAAGCGCGAGAAAGTAAAAAGTATGCTTTTGTAGCTCCACTGGTTTTCTCCAAGTAACCCATATGTTTAAAAGCGAAGAAAAATAAAACAAACGGAAAATGAGAGGCATAAAATAAACTGTATTGTCCAAAACGGGCAATTTCAAATATTCATTTGAGTTTTTTGGTGCATATGATTTTACACGTCTTAATCGGGGGCGCGCTCTCTAAATCGTGTAAGCTTCAAGATTTCCTTCCGCTGTTGTTAGGGAGCCTGCGTCAATGTCCTATTACATATCCATTTTAATTTCCATCCGCAAAACAGCTCTTGACGTTCGCTGAGAGCGTGCCAGCCGGAGTAAAATCGAAAGTTGACCACCCAAAGAGGTTGTATGCCGCAAGATTTTTTTTTTTTTTTTTTACACAGAAGCCATTCCACACGGTGGCATCAAGAATCTGGGAAAAGGTTACTCCATACATTCAAAATTTCCAACATTTTTGTTTTTAATATAGCTTTAATAATTTTGCTTAATAATTTAATATACTTAACTTAATAACTTAATATAGCTTAAAATTAATATAGCTTAATACTTTAATATGGTTTTTAATATATATAATATAATAATTCATTGATATTCTTATTAATAGGGAGTAGATTTCTATGATTTTGCAGATTTTTGTCCGTTGTTTCAGGACATAGCGAAGTCAATTTCTTGATATTTGGTTAGAATTGGATGCTATGTAGATTAATATGTTAGTGCATATTTGTGCATTATTGGCCGATTCTTCCTGTTGGTACATATTCTTTTAATTATAGGAGCATATTTTGCGTATTTTGTTAAAATAGAGACTTAAATGTAAAACGTCTCATGTTTTCGTAGAATCTATTGATTTGTGAGCGTTCACTGATTAGAGTGAGGTCACAGTTTAAAATCCTCTCCCTACTTATTAATGTCTTTTAGTGTTTTTACAGTGCCGTGAAATGTATTGCAACAGATTTTTGTGTCGAAAATATTTTTATTTTGCGGCCAAATGAAGATGCACACTAGAACATTAAACGAAATATGAGTTTTGCTTTTAATCAACATGTCGTGACAGTGAAGCATATATCTAAATTATTAAATTCCAATGCGCGCAGATACTGAAGGAAAACTGCTCATCCTCCAGCCATGTGAGAGACAACTATGGTTTCCTTAGATACCTGGGAAATATGCAGAAACAATGGAACGGTTTCAATATCGACTGAAAATTGCAAAACAAATTATTGTGTTTTTCCGCCTACTCACGTTCAGCGCATACCGTGTGAATTCTCATACACAGTGCGTCACTTTTTATGACTAAGCTGCGAATCTATGGGCACCAAAAATAGTAGAAATATGTAGGCAAAATAGGCATTGAAAATAGTTAAATAGGCATTTAAAGAAAAGCCACCGCAAATTTTTATTACCCTTATTTGTGTACTTCTGTAGTAAGTTTCTGAAGTAAACTTAATCTAGTTTCCTTCAAGGAATATTCGCTGTTGTCATTGGCCTGTACGAATCCTGGTAGAAAGCCTGTGTATCATTGTCAGGCAATTCGAACAAAAAAGCGTGAATCGCAGTACATCTTTCGGTTTTTCATTAAATGTATACTAGTTCTGTAATGTTTCACAGAATAATATTTGCCCTCGCATTTAAACTACACATAATAGAAAACATTTCGTTTTACTGGTCATGCATTATATAAATGTAACTAGCGGCGCTACAATAGCACATACTTCTTCATATTATTTCTAAATTTGCAAGTTTCGAAAATTGAGAGAGTTCAACCAAAAATGGGACCAACGCCAATATTCTGAGCGTCACTTGTTACATCTGTGCGGGGGAGATTGAAAAAAGATTTTTTAATGGAGCAAATTTCTTGAAAAATGTTTAAAACTTGTCTATGTTTCACTGAAAAACTTACTAATATTTTCGAAAATTTGTACATGACTTTATTTCGATTCTTGTACTTGTAGTGGAAGTGCTTGAAAGGACTTCATTTGAAGTCCATACTTCCTCGCCCGTAATTTAATGTAAAATTATGAGAAAAGTATTCAAAGTTTCAAGAAATTGTACACGATCTTATTTCAAAATCTATCTCTAAGGAAAAGAATCATTAAAGGAAAAATATCTTTCTTCATAATTGTAGTTATAGGATGACGCAAAACAAAATGAAATTCCGAAAATGAATTTCCGAAAATCGGAGCTTTCGACGAAAATGAGATCTGAACCATTCTCTTAAACGTCCTTCACACTATCCAACAACAAAATATAATAAAATACGTTGTAGATCCTTCTTCGAAACTTTGGAAAATGTCCCAAACATGTGGGTACCTCCAAGTACCCCCAACTTAAAATATCTGTTTTCTATTCAAGGGGTACGACATCAGCCAGATCAATTAGGGCATATGAATTTTGGAGAAAATCAGCTGAATGTTTTAGCTGTTATTGTTGTCCACAGACTGACGAACAGACGTTTTGATGTCATTCGATTTTTCGTTATCAAGGAGCCACAAAACATGGATTCTGACTACACCATGTGTTAGAGGATTGTTTCTAAGTTTAGCAATTGGATTTATCCATTGTTTCGTTACCACGGCCCTGTAGTAAGAGTTTTTGTGCAGAAAGTTCACCTTTTTTTCGCGCAGCATTACATAACTTGCTCTCTGTGTAAGCGGTAGCGAGAAAGTAACAATAAACATTGTTCGATATCAGGGGTCTTTAAAATGTGAATATCCTTCGAAATCTCAAAATCGATTTTCCGCAACATTTTTTAACTTTCTCTTCTTGGGTTTTTTACTCCGTTTATACGTACCTACACGAAATATAAAGAAAATTCATAATTAATGGAACCAGGTTAGCAGAAATTACTCTGAGAACGTGTTGTGTGTTTATTTATATTTGATATTCAAGTAAAACTTTTAAAAAAGTAGCCTACTAATAGAAACTAGAGTGCGTGTTCTTGAAATTCTGAGGTTAGGTTAAACAATGCGCGTTGCTTACAAATTGTCTAAAATGCTGCGCATCCTCTATTTCAAATTCTTTAACAAGTGCCCAGCAAGCTCTCATCTGTGGTCGACGATCATTTCACTTTCTCACCCCTATACTTTTCCTCTTTCGCAAGAAGCGTAATAAGTAACGAAGGCGGCGGCGGCCGCCTCGGCCTCCGCCGCCGCCTCGGCCTCCGCCTCCGCCTCCGCCTCCGCCTCCGCCTCCGCCTCCGCTTCCGCTTCCGCCACCGCCACCGCCTCCGCCTCCGCCTCCGCCTCCGCCACCTCCGCCGCCTCCGCCTCCGTCTCCACCGCCGCCGCCGCCGCCGCCGCCGCCGCCGCCGCCGCCGCCGCCGCCGCCGCCTCCGCCTCCGCCTCCGCCTCCGCCTCCGCTCCACCGCCGCCGCCGCCTCCGCCTCCGCCTCCGCCTCCGCCTCCGCCTCCGCCTCCGCCTCCGCCTCCGCCTCCGCCTCCGCCTCGCTCGCCACCGCCACCGCCACCGCCACTCTTCTCCTCCATCTCTACTCTTGCATCTTCATCGCGAGCCTACTGCTCTCCAGTGAACAGTGTGAAAGGTGATCTCGAAAGGGCGCGGTGAGTGCACTCTCCAGATGAAAAAAATTCTGGGAATCGCTCACAGGTAGACAGGGTACTATACGTTGCTTACAATTGTCAAAATGCGCATCCTCTATTTCAAATTCTTTGACAAGTGCCCAGCAAGCTCTCATCTGTGGTCGACGATCATTTCACTTTCTCACCCCTATACTTTCCTCTTTCGCAAGAAGCGTAATAGTAACGAAGGGGCGGCGGCCGCCTCGGCCTCCGCCGCCGCCTCGGCCTCCGCCTCCGCCTCCGCCTCCGCCTCCGCCTCCGCCTCCGCTTCCGCCACCGCCACCGCCTCCGCCTCCGCCACCGCCTCCGCCTCCGCCTCCGCCTCCACCGCCGCCGCCGCCTCCGCCCCCGCCCGCCTCCGCCTCCGCCTCCGCCTCCGCCGCCGCCTCCGCCTCCGCCTCCGCCTCCGCCACCGCCACCGCCACCGCCACTCTTCTCCTCCATCTTTACTCTTGCATCTTCATCGCGAGCCTACTGCTCTCCAGTGAACAGTGTGAAAGGTGATCTCGAAAGGGCGCGGTGAGTGCACTCTCCAGATGAAAAAAATTCTGGGAATCGCTCACAGGTAGACAGGGTACTATACGTTGCTTACAAATTGTCTAAAATGCTGCGCATCCTCTATTTCAAATTCTTTGACAAGTGCCCAGCAAGCTCTCATCTGTGGTCGACGATCATTTCACTTTCTCACCCCTATACTTTTCCTCTTTCGCAAGAGAAGGACGGCGGCGGCGCGCCGCCCGCCTCCGCCTCCGCCTCCGCCCGCCCCGCCCCGCCTCCGCCTCCGCCTCCGCCTCCGCCCCGCCTCCGCCGCTCCGCCACCTCCGCCGCCTCGCCCCGCCTCCGCCGCCTCCGCCGCCCGCCGCCCTCCGCCTCCGGCATCTGTGGTCGACGATCATTTCACTTTCTCACCTTACTTCCTCTTTCTTAGTAACGGCGGCGGCGCCGCCCGCCTCCGCCTCCGCCTCCGCCTCCGCCACAGCCACCGCCTCCGCCTCCGCCTCCGCCTGCACCCGCCCTCCACCGCCGCGCCGCCGCCGCCGCCGCCTCCGCCTCGCCTCCGTCTCCACCGCCGCCGCCGCCGCCTCCGCCTCCGTCTCCACCGCCGCCTCCGCCTCCGCCTCCGCCTCCGCCTCCGCCTCCGCCTCCGCCTCCGCCACCGCCACCGCCACCGCCACTCTTCTCCTCCATCTTTACTCTTGCATCTTCATCGCGAGCCTACTGCTCTCCAGTGAACAGTGTGAAAGGTGATCTCGAAAGGGCGCGGTGAATGCACTCTCCAGATGAAAAAATTCTGGGAATCGCTCAAGGTAGACAGGGTACTAAAAGCTTCTGTCGAGACTAGCTCGCGCTAGTTACTCACTAGTGAACATGCACCATAATACTCAATATAGATTTTTCGACAGTTGTTAGATTTCTCTTAACTCAGCAGGATGATGACAAAAATGTATATTTGATTATTTGCATTTTGATCAGTAAATACGAGAATAGACAACATTTAGGCATTTACTCCCAATAGGCGTTTATTAGTGACACAGGCGTTTAAAGACTTTATGGAATTCGCACAGAATACGCCTAATGACTCAGAATGAACAAGTATTCTAAAATTGTATTTTCTCCTACTGGATAGTGAGGCTGGCGGAGTTTACCCCCACCAGTTATCTCCCACCAAGGGGGCACCGCCCCAGCGGTGTAATCTTCCGACTGGCTTTGATTGATTGATTTTTTCATGTTTCCGGGCGCGTCAACTGCTTTGGTCATTAGTCCCGTTGGTGTAGTGCTTGATTTTTCTCGGGAGATGGCGGTGATATTTCCCCGCTGGATGGCGAGATCCGGCGCCGACCTACCATCGGGTACTGGGGTATCCCCCTATCCAGGACTCTCCCACCAGCGGGGCACCGCCCCAGCCGGGACAAGCTCTGAGTTCCCGACCGGTCTCCCGGAATATGAGGTAGTGTAGTGCATGTTAGTGTAAGTGTGTGTTTAAGAAGAGAGGATAGGACAAAGAAGAGCAAGGACAGAACGAGCGCGGTCCGTGGCCCGTTTGTTTAGGGTACTGCTCCGGCATTCGCCTGGTGTTGATCGGTGAAACCACGGAAAACCGATCAGAGCAGCCGGCCGCTAGAATTCTCCTCCAGACAGCGACTGAATTCGACCTAGCTGAAAAGCTAGTGTCGAAATTCCTGCCGCCGGCAGAACTCGAACCTAGGACCTCCCGGTCAGAGGCGCTGCAGTGACATCAGTTGATGCATTGAGCCACCGCTCCCGGTTTCCGACTGGCCTCTCGACTTGTGTAGTACTGTAGTGTATGGAAGAGTGTATGTAAGTAAAGGGGTGAGAATAGAATAAGGAACAGGAACGAAACATCGCGCGTGGTCCGTGGTCTATTTATTCCGGTATTGCTGCGGCATTCGCCTAGTGTTGATCGAAGAAAACACGGACAACTACCGTTCAGAGTAGGTGACGGGTAGAATTCTCAGCCAAACAGCGGCAGAAATCGGCGAAGCCAGTGAAAATCTTGCCACCGTCGGGACTAGAACCTTAAGACCTGCTTCTCAGGCAGTTTGCAGTGACCATCACTTGGTGCCGCGAGCAAACCACTATAGCCATTAGTCTCGTAACTGTTATGCATGGTATACGAGGTGGCGATGTTCCTTCCCCCTAGAACATTTGAAATATGGCGTTGTCCTACGCGTCGGCTTGTGGAAGTTTCCCTCTCCAGGTATCTCTTCCACAGGGCACCGCTCTACCCAGATGAAGATACAGTCGACTCCGGTTTTAGTGAACTTAAGTCACTGGTCCCGTTCATATTACAAATAAGCATAAAAAGATTCGAGTATAGTGAACCGGAACCTCGACTATAGTGAACGTAGGAAATACATCTTCCTGAAAATTAATTCCCTTCTGGAAAAGAACATATCGCCTCAGTGCCATAAATTCCTACACTAGATAGCTTGTAAAAAGTATCGTCGGCCAAAGGTCATAATCGAAGAATTCTCCCCTGAAGTAAAAGTAGCAGACCCGGAATGGGCACCTTACTTATGACCTTATGCCACTCAGTTTCACTGTGGAAATAAAGGCCGTGCCCTGGGTGGGCTGCAAGTGTATGTACAGTGTATGGCGTAGGTGACAGGATGCACGAGACTGCCATAGCCTGGCGATATCCCCCGTACCACGGGGAAACGCGACCTCCGTAAAGTTAGAATCGCAATGTTTTAAAGAAGTATTGATCTCAGGCTCAACATTTGTCGCTTTTTTGTTGCTAATTTGTTACGCAAAAAAATTGTCTCTTCATTTGACCCCGCTATTGAAGACTGGGCTAACTTGATATCAAGTTAGCATCGCAAACGCAAGAAAACCAACAAATTATAGAGAAAATTAAAAAAGAACAACATTGGAATGTGTCGCTTTTTTGTTGCTTCAGAGTTCCCCAAAAAAGAAATTTTGTCGCTAATCAAATAATGCCCCCTTACTTGCCCACACCTACACTTACATTCACTACACTACCGCACACGCTGGGAGACCCGTCGGGAGCTTCGAGCTTGTCCCGGTTGGGGCGGTACCCCGAAGGTGGGAATAACCTGGTTGGGGAAAACCCTGCTAGCCGACGGCAGGTCGGCGCTGGATCTCGCAATCCAGCGGGGAAAGATTACCGCCACCTCACGACGAGTAATATGCACTCCACTTACAGGAATAATGGCTTTATGCGTTGACGCGTCCGGAATCGCTGACAATCCATCAATCGGACTCGAAACCTAGAATCTCCCGGCCAGAGCCGCTGCCGTGTCATCCTTTGCTGCTTTGAGGCCACATCGTCCGCCGGAATGGCGGTGACCGCAGCTGCGTTCCCGAGAGCCTGTCGCAGCGTGGCGGGCGGGCGCGGAGGGAGGCGCAGCCGCGTGCTGGGCGCTGGCGATAAGGGAGTTGGCAGAGGTCGCGAGCGCAGCGCGCTCTTCCTCCTTCCGCGGAAAATGCCGACGTGGCGCGACCTCCAGGCCTCCGCGGGCCGCGCTGCCGCCCGCAAGGAGCGGGTCGCGCGAGCGCCTCGCCCAATGCTACGCGTGCATGCGGAGAAAGGACGTCATCAATTCCCGATCCCTCCCGGTCCTGGGTCGAAGTTTTCACACTGCCCCTTCCATTACACTGCTGTCCAGTTTAGTTTTTCGTCCACTAAGTACAATTTCTCACAAAGGGTTACCTTTCTTTCTTTCTTTCTTTCTTTCTTTCTTTCTTTCTTTCTTTCTTTCTTTCTTTCTTTCTTTCTTTCTTTCTTTCTTTCTTTCTTTCTTTCTTTCTTTCTTTCTTTCTTTCTTTCTTTCTTTCTTTCTTTCTTTCTTTCTTTCTTTCTTTCTTTCTTTCTTTCTTTCTTTCTTTCTTTCTTTCTTTCTTTCTTTCTTTCTTTCTTTCTTTCTTTCTTTCTTTCTTTCTTTCTTTCTTTCTTTCTTTCTTTCTTTCTTTCTTTCTTTCTTTCTTTCTTTCTTTCTTTCTTTCTTTCTTTCTTTCTTTCTTTCTTTCTTTCTTTCTTTCAAGTATTAGTTTTGTTTTCTTTCAGGGGATGCCGATTGCGACTACACGCACCGAGTACCTACTATGTCCCTCAGGGGGACACATATGAACCTTTTTACAACACTAGACACACTTGCAGGTTCCTCGGTCTGTGGTCAGCAGACTCACAAGGCTTTCCGCGTCAACACGCATGAAAATATAGGACACAAATGCCCACGGCGTGATTTGCATCCGTAACCCTTTCGACCGAGCCACTGAGTCGAAGCCACTGAGTCTAGCCACCACGGCCATCCAGATCGGCAAAACTACAGTATCTTACGATGGAGATTATATTCCTTAATGACATGTGTTCTAAAATATATATCTTTAAATAAATTGGATTGAAATTTCCAAGATGTCATAAAAAATTCATGAAATCTTGGGAAATTGCGGAGTAATTTTCCCATGAGTTTTGCTTTAGTTGAAGGCAATTAAAATGTTGTTTTCTTTGTCTCTAATTTTTCTTTATTTGTTTCGAATACGTAATCTGTAAATATACTATTGATGCACATTTGATGAGCTCTCCTTTTGCCATTTGTGTTAGAGAGTTCATCCGCGGGTGTGGCTTGCAATTGTCCACTGTAATGACTCCATTCGGTTAAAAAAACAGTTTATTGTTCCTTAAAGAAGCCACATCGTTGTTAGTGTCAAAACATTCAGATCGTAATCAGAACCAATTTCTAAGCAAACACCGAGAGAATACACAGATGTGTTTAGCCAATCTTCACAGTGTACAATGAACGGAAACAAGGCGCGGCGGAATATCTCGTGAAGAGGGATTGCCAGGTCCGACGGTTACACAGGCGCTTCAGCCCTCCACTCCAACTTTTGGTGTTTCGATGGAATAAGGTTAGCTTATCGGGCTGTTGTACCCATGTTTGCGAGTTCGAAGCCGTGTTTTTTTAAGAAAAATTCCTTCGTACGCCTTCTTTCAGAGGGGATGTAAAGTCAGCTGTCCCATGTTGTAGATTTACTGCGTGTAAAAGATCCTCAAGCCTAAAAGGAGCCTTTGAGCTAAATTCACATCGCTTGTTTCGTCGTCCATGTGATACCTTCTTTCTCTGCTAAATGGGGAAAGGAGCGTAGCGAAATTTGCGTGGTCAGACGGAAGAGCGGACCTGACGGCCCGTGTCTCGCAACGTAACATAAGACAACTAACTCCAGATCGCCCCTCCGTAATGTCGCTCAGGTTGGGGCACGCCTCCCCGCCCTGGTGAATAGCGGGCTCCACCGCCTTGACAGTTATCAATACTAAAATATCGAATGAAAGTAAGGTTTCTATAACTCGGGGTCGTAAATGTCTAGTTTGCCAATATCGCTAACTTCGCTGTGTTGGTATACCTTTATACATGATTCAGTTATGAATGAAGTAATAATTGTTAAGTAAAGTTATGATTTATTGTATAAATGTGGGGAAGCGGTTCTAGAGCTAAAGAAAAAGTGAACAGATTATATTTCTTCCCCATACGTCACAAACAGTTTTTACGTGCTTTGATGAAAATCTAATCAAAGAAAGCAAAGTAGGCTTACAAAAGTAAAGCAAGTTCCAATTTTTTTGAATTTTCTAAAAATGTAAATGTTACAAATATTGCAACAATGTGTATGCTATTATAGCAGTGACCACCACAATTTTTATCTTTTCCTTCTTTTCTCTATCACTCATTATGTTCTCGTTCTCCGGTTCTCTTCTATCGTTTTTAGTGTCTGCGAAACATTCTGGTTTCGGTATCGCCAGACTGACAAATGAACAGACTGTCAGGCTGACAGACAGGTTGACAGTGGACAGGCTGACGGATGAATAGACATGTGGATGACAGGTGATAGGCAGGTGGATAGGCAGAAACTGACGTTTTGCCGTAAACCAAAATATCGCCATCAATGGCCCTCTAAACATGGATTGTGACTACACAACCTTTAAAGGAAGTAATTCAATATCGACAAGGGGGGGGATATCACATTTTTAGATATCAGGGCTCCAGAAGACGAGATTTTCTTTCGAAATATCTCCGTTTTCTGCCGCAGCATTACAATTATTTTCTATACTTCGAAAGTTGTATATGAGAATGTAAAAACTTTTTGAACCCAAAACGTACTTTTGGGATCATGGGCCAACCTCTCCCCGTGACCGGCCGACGGAAGACGCATGGAGGGCGTTGCACCGATGATTATCTCTCCGGGCCGTTGCCTGTGTTGCTTCCGCACTCCATGCTCCCAGGATTGCGCAACGAGTTCAGCTGACAGTGTGAGGCAATCTGCCTGGAGCACTCAGCGCCCAGCTGGCTGATCATCAAGATTCAGGGCATTGACATAAATCTATTTGGTACAGGGAGCGAACTCCGCTTTTACTTTCTCGCAAACTACTTACGGAGTATTGTGCGGGTCAGATAGATACATCACGAAAACAACAATTTCGATATATTTTTAATAAGGAAAATACAACATATTTGCCGAAACAAATGACTGTTCGTGAGCCTAGTGATATTTATTTATTATACCGGAGTTGACGAACTACTGAAATGTTATCACACGATTGAAATAAATAAGATACATTTTGCGAATGACAAGAAACAAATCTATATTGGTTTTGCGAAATAAATTCAAGAAAAAAATAAAACTCTTACCGTGAGGCAAGTGAACGTAACAAAAACCAATTGTCAGTAAATATGTCTATTTTGATAAACTGACTGTAAATAGATATTGAAACATATGTGAATTGCGCGAAAGATACGTAATTAACTGACGTATTAAAGAGCACAATCATGTGCAAGGGAAAACTAGAGATAAAAACGTAATTTTATGAAGATGTGCACATGGCAAATGAAGGAGAAAGACTGCAGTTGTTTTTCGAGCACTTCAAGGACGTCAGGAAAAAACTATGAGAGAATGTTTGTGGATTCCGTCGAGATGGGATGGCAGGAAGGAAACTTCAGTGTGATACAATAATTAGCGGAGATGGACGTTGCAGTATATAAATGGAATGGACTCAAAATGGTAGCAATATGAAAATGATTACATGGAATTGGGAATAATTAATGGATACGTCCCAAGCGGTTATGGAAGACATCGCAAAGGGAAGTGATCATTTCAGACTTTTCTTTTTGATTCGACATTTTGAGAAGACCAAGACCTGTACTTCTTAAGGGAAGAGCATTTTAAAATTCATAATGAAATGGCCATTAGTAAATGGAACGAATTAGCACTAGTATTAATGAGTTTCTCCTTTTGCAAACTTTAAGCGTGAGTGTTGTGTAAGTATTTCTGTTTTTATTTTAAGGGTATACACATATGTGTTTCTGTTATGTTATGTATTTGTACTAGACAGAAGTTGCAGCAACAACACCAGGTAAATTCTTGTTGCGAATAGATACGATTGCACCAGCTTTGGCGGTGGCATTGTTTGAAAACATTTTTTTGTGTTTTATTAATTAGGAATGAGGGAAAGGACAAATTGCGTATAAAATCCTAAACAATCTATGGTAAATACTCGTTTCCTGTGCAAGAGGGACTTTGCGCTCTCACGACCCAAATAAATTTCTTAAACGGTCTATAGTTCCACCTTGGGTGTGTGTTAATAATTTTTTGTTTTTAATAAGAGGAATTAAGGATCCGTTTCAGTACAGATAAAGTATTGTAATGCTGCGGTAAAAAAGTGATTTTTCGACAGAAAATATCTTATTGCCGGGGCCTGATAACGAAAATTGAATAAATCATGTTCCTATAAGTAGTAAATTACTTCCCCAATCACACATCGAGCAAATAGTCCAATCAAACAATTTGGAGCCATTTTTGAGAAAATTTTGAAAATGTTGAGGCTTTACGTAAAATACTCGCCGGGCCTTGAGTTCGTTCAGATCGATCGGTGAATATCAATTTTAGAGAAAATTGAATGGTTTAGGCACTAGCAATGATCAGACAGACGGACAGACAGATGCACGATGACATTTTGCTGTCAATGGATTTTTCTGTATCCAGGGTCCTCAAAAGAGTGGATTTTTGACTACACATGTTGGAAGAAGTAATGTACTACGAATTGGAACAAGATTTATTCACTTTCTCCGACGCCTGGACCTGGCAAGTTTTTCTGTAAAAAAAATCGCCGATTTCGGGCGACAGTTACAATAGTTTCTCTTCTTAAGAAGTAAGGCGAGAAATGAAAGTGGATAGGACATCTCGATCAATTAATAGATACTGTAATGGGTGTGAACGCAGTGCTATACTTCACATTGCTTTTTTTTTTGAGATATTATTTAGACATTGCTCACATTGCTTATTGGGATATTATTGAGACATTGCTTATTGTTAATCCCATTCGATATTTGGAAACACTGAATACTTCTCGGATATTGCAACCACTATAAAGTTGCTAGGTGAGCCAATCATTTTCTACGCGTGCATTTTCTCTCGAATTCATCTCAAATAAATACGTTTTCTCATTACATTTATAATTTTTCCTTATTGACAAATAGGAGGATCACAGACACTGAAATTAGATTATGGCAGATATGAAAGCAATTTTCTCAGCGTAATTGCAGCAATTTTAATCTTGGAATGTGAATGGAATGTGTTCTGTTGGAATATCCTACCTCGTACAGTTGCAAATCTCTCAGTTATATAAAAATCGATACTCTTTTAATTCATGAACAGGTTTATTTTTCTCTTTGAAGCGATATTTCAGTGGTTACTGTTGGCATTACTGTGGACTTTTTAAATCTAACAACTTGAGGCACCGGAACAAAATTTGGATTAGCGATCCAATACATTTTTAAGATGTTACATTAAATAATGAATGCCTTTTATTTCAGCGAATTGTTCTCCCTTGGCATGCTAATGAACAAATTATCACTGTTGAAATCAAACGAGTGAATAATTTCTAAAACATACTCGTCGATATATGAAAATTCATTGTCTTGCGCGATTTCTCTGTCAGAAACTCAGACTTCTAATTCTCCATCACTGATTTTTTCACGACGTCTCTAAGGAGGAAACTCACTCCTATGCTGGATGTAAGGTGGAGGTATATACTAATATACGTCGGCAGCTAATGGGACTCGCTTAGCACTAGCGACATCATGCGGTGAACGAAGGAACTTATCTCGGCTTTTTTCATCCATTCGCGTCGCGCGTACAGGTACTTGGCGGACGTCTTCTACTCTTTAATGTGTGTAACTAAATGTAGATGGCGCTGTTTTGACATATAGGCTTAGTGGCATTGGGCAAAAAAGCCTTGAAAGGTTCTCAAAACGTGCACTGAATTCACTTATCCTCATCGCACGCCACAAACAGTTTTGAACTGATACAATTGAAAAATTACTGAAACAGCTTTTTAACATGATACAAATAAATAAAAGAAATAAACAAATTCTTATAAAGACCATGCTTGACGTTGAAGCTAAGTGTGTCCAATTAGCTGCCGACGGCTTTCATACATTTCCTCACCACAGGAGATTAGTCTCCTTCTCACAGTCTTCGTGGTTTTTATCTTAATATAAAACTACTGGTGCTATAACAGCACGTACTTTGCCGCATTAATAACCGTTACGTAATATAATTCTGATAAATGTCTCCACATTAACACAATTCAGCAATCACATGCAAACCTGATTACCAGTTCAAGCGCAAGAGGGGCAAAAGCTAATTATTTTTAAGCTAATACAACACCACAAATTCCACAATCCAAAACCGCGCTCCAGAGAGCAAGAAACATCCCCCAACAATAAGAAGTAATTCTCTGAATTTCAAACTGCAGTGTCGCGGCGTTGCCATTCTCGAGTTGCAAACGTATATCTCGTGAAAGTCTCTCTCCAGCAAAAGAGGCAGCATTTTCAATTTCGAAAGTATGCAAAAATTACTCGCAAATACTCATTTATATTTTAAAAATGTAACTTCATTTTCTGTGCATGTCTTCTAGAATTCAGTGGGAAATACAATTATTCAAATTATCGTTTCCATGTTGTCGCGGCAGGAAGTAATAAGAGCCAAAATTTATTGCTTATTTATCTTTGAAAATAGATTTTATTTCATGGGAGTTTTTTTGTTTTTTTTCTCCCTTCAAAATTCAAAATTTATTGCTTTTTATCCTTGAAAATAGATTTTATTACTGGGTTTTTTAAAATTTTATTACATGGGAGTTTTTTTTCTCCCTTTCAAAATTCAAAATTTAAGTAGTATATGACTTAGTGTAGGGATCACAGAATTTTGAAAATGTGCACACAATTCACTTTTCCCCATAGCACGTCATACACATTTTTTAACTGTTTTTTGACGTAAAATAAATAAATAAATAAAAAAATGTACATGACCTTATTTAAGAACCAAATTTTTAAAGGTTTTTTTAAGAAACTTTATCTCTCTATCATCAATATTGTGATTTACAATATTGATTTTTTGCAGGTTTCGAAAGATCACCGTAATAGGAACAGTGCCAATTTTGAAATAGTACTTTGCTCTATTTGAAAAAGAGAGATAGAAAAAGATGGAGAGACAAAGAGAGAAAGAAAGAGGAGGAAAGAGAGAGAGAGAAAGAGAAAGTGGAAGCCGCCTCTTAGAAACTAATGGTTTAAAAATTACCTAAATTTCAGACGACATTTCGCGAAAGTTTTCATATTTCCGAAAAATTGTACTTAATTTAAATTGAAGAATCAGTATTTGATAAACAGATTTCATTAAGAAAAAATCACTATCTTCAGTATTTTGGTTGTAGGAAGACGCCGAAAAAATGCTATTAAAACTTGAAAGGGGCTATCTGCGCCACATTTTAAGCGTATTTTGCTCATCTGAGAAAAAAATAATCAAAACAGTTCTGCGCCATTTTTGAGAACATTTTAAAAATATAATAGCGAAGATAGACCATCAGGCAGATTACCGCGGTAGAGAGAAAGTTATGTAATGCTGCGCTAAAAAACGGCGAATTTTCCGCAGAAAAACTCTTTATTAGGCCCCGGCAACGAAAGACAGGATAAATTCTGATGTTAAATTTAGGGGGAAATCTTCTAACAAGTGGTGTTGCCAGAATTCATGTTTTGTGCGTTATTCATACCGAAAAATCCATTGATGGAAAAACGTCCGTCTGTCCGTAGTTTGGCCGTCTGTCTGCCTGCCTGCCTGTCGAAAATTGATATTCTCCAATCGATCTGGCTGATGTCTCGGCCCCTTGAATTTGAAACCGATATTTTATTTTTGGGGGATACTTTACATATTGTCCCTGAGACATTTTCAAACTGTTCAAAAAATGGCCCCAACGTTGTTGATTAAACTTTGTTATTGGATAGTGAGAAGAACGTTTAAGAGGTATCATGTTCGTTGAAAACTCTCAGTTTTCGAAAATTTTACGAAAATTTCAATACGAAAAAATGTATTTTTCGTATTGAAATGTCTTCATTAAAAACAGATCTTCACATAAAGTCATGTTGAATGTTTTGAAAATATGAGTATTTTTCGTGTAATTTGCCGACAAACAGTTACCTGCTCCCAATTTACTGCGCTTCGTGATCGTACAATTGCAACAAGTTAGAATGTGTATATTATTTCGTATTTCCATTTATTATTGTTATTGTTATATTTATATTATATTTATATTATATCATTTTAAATTGCGTCATTTAATTGTGCTAATTTGTGAAAACGAATGGATGATTTGCCTCTGCTGTGGGAATAAAGGGTAATGCATGGAAAAACCAAGTTATTATGATTAAGGTAAAAATATTATATTTAATTATTGTATTTTTCTATCCATTTTAATTTTCTTGATAGCGGTTTCAACAATGCTAATTGGCAAAATGTGTATCCTATACGGATTAGCGATCGGAAGAGGTGGCTCAGTGTATGAACTGGTGTCACTGGAGTGCGTCTGCCCGGGAGGTCCCAGGTTCGAGTCCCGGCAGTAGCCAGATATTCGACACTAGCTTGTCAGCTAGGTCAATTTCAGTCGCTGTCTGGAGGAGAATTCTAGAGGCCGGCGGCTCTCATCGGTAGTTTTCCGTGCTTTCTCCGACCAACACCAGGCGAATGCTGGAACAGTTCCCTTACAAACAGACCACGGACCGCGCGCGGTCTTTCCTTCCTCTTTCTTGTCCTATCCCCACCCTTTACTTACACATACTTACATTAACATGCACTACACTACCACACATGCCGGGAGTCCGGTTGGGAGGTTAGAGCTTGTCCCGGCTCAGGCGGTGCCCTGCTGGTGGGAGATACCTCGTTGAATGAAACCCCGCTAACCGACGGTAGGTCGGCGCCGGATCTCGCCATTCAGCGGAGGAAGATCACCGCCATCTCCCGTGGGGGAAATCATGCACTAAACTTACGGGACAAATGACCTCGTTAGTTGACGCGCCCGGAGTCAGTAACAACCAACCAACGAATTAGCGGTCATTGTTGTTTGTAACCCATTGTTGTAACGCCGCAATGATAACAGAAAGCAATATTGACGGCTGCCTCTCGTATGCATTAATATAAACCGACACTTTTAGATATTTGAGAATATTACATTTTTATAGTGTTTAATAATTACTATTATATATTTTTCGATCTATTTGCATTAGTTTGCCAACGCTATCATTATCGTATTATACATTAAATTTTAATTATTTTAAGCATAATTCTTATGCATAATTCTTATGAAGAAAGTTTTGAGGCTAAAAAGGCTCATCGGATATGTTTGTGAATACACTGAATACCTTATGCAATGAATTCATTGCTAGAAATAAATTTTCATTTACAGTTTTGAATAAAAACATTATTTATTGAAACCAGTTAATTTTCGCACAAAATGTTCTACGATTTCAAATGAGTTTTACAAAAAAAGAATGCGTGATGTGTTAATTCGGAGAGAAATTAAACGTTACTTAAGGCGAGAAAGTACGTGCTGATTTAGCACGAATTTAAATTTAGTTGCGGACCCTCATGGATGTCGGTGTTGGGAACTGGGGATCAGCTGCCCGGGCAGAGGCATGAGGGCGTAGCGGCCGTGGAGGCAGAGCAAGGTGGGATGGGGCGGTGCGAGACGGGTCGGAACAGAACAGAACGGAGTGTGGCGGAGCGGGTCGGGGGTTGCAGGGGTGTAGATAAAATTACATTTACACCATAGATAGAATCCATTTCATTTCCTCTCTAGTACGTGAATGCGATAATTAAACACCTGGATAATGTCGGGTTATTACAACCAGATTTTCGTGTTTTTTCTGTTGACGATATTGTTATAATTCCAATGACTTCGGTCATCTATTTGTCCTAAGTTAAACCGCAGCAAGTGCCCAGAATATATGGTGAATGGAAAATCATGTTAGGAACAGGTGTGGGAAGTCTGACTGAAGCTTGGGGGCTTAAAGTGGGAACATCGAACGCGAGGAAGATCGCAGCGGGGAGGTCGGTGGCGGGGAGGTCGGTGGCGGGGAGGTCGGTGGCGGGGAGGTCGGTGGCGGGGAGGTCGGTGGCGGGGAGAACGGTGGCGGGGAGGTCGGAGGCCAGAACATGGATACTACTTGTAATAACATTTAAGAACATTGAAGTGATTGAGTAGACGTGCTTGAGTTGGACGCGTTTCGGCGGGCCGCGGCACATCAGACCAGCGAGGGGAGGGTGTCTGAAATTCGGAAGTTCCCTGTCGGCACCAGCTGTTGCACCAGCGGACTGCCGTCTCGCCGCAGGTAATAGCTTGCTAAACTTGGACATGAGGGAGGGGAGCGGGCAATGGATCAATCAAGACCTCAAGATGGACAATCTGTCCCTGCCACAGCGCTTGTGTACCACCTGTCCCTTGCATGTGTCGCATTCGAGCAACTCATACTAGTAATACAATAGAGAAGATGTCAGTATTGTTTCGAAACGTTAATAATTAGGGGAAACCCGTCAAAAAGGACGAAATCACTCATACTAAGAATACATTACAATTAAAAGTAGAACCTAATCTAATTATTTTAATACTAAATCTTTGAGTTTTTTCCTTTCAAAATGACTTTTATTATGTGTAATAAAAAAAATTTCAAACTGGGGTCCGCGGACATGTATGGGCCGGTCCGACTACTCGTCTTCTCGTTTATCTACGAAATGTCACTCCTTTCTTTCCCACATAAGCCTTATAATGTCACTCTGGCGCTCACATTTGCTAGTTTGTATTTCTCGGGACGTCTGGAATCCGACTTTCCCTCGGAAAGGATACATGCCCAATGGTCTAGAAGGTTCCAGATACACACGTTCGCCGATTGCATTTTTTCGAAGTTTCTGCAACATCTACGCCCTCTTTTTAATGCTATGACACTTCCTACATTAAGACGCATCATCGAAAGGGGTGATCTGCTCTTGAAAACTCCCATTTTTCTAGAAGACCTCTCGGTGCACACTAGGGCATAGCTAAACGCGGGCGCCAACCTGTCGGTTGGCACACCATGGCTGTGTGCCGAGCTTTTGTCAGTGATTACGATTAGCAAAGTTTCTTTCAATTAGTTTTCAGCCCACTTGATTCTTTGTAGATGGACAACATTTTTTGAGCCCCAGTTTAGCTTTTGAAACGAAAGGGCTAGTAACGCCCCTCTTGTTATCGTCCATTTCTAAAAATGCTTAAAAACTTCCTGTTACTTTAATCTCTAACTTATAGTGTGTAACGACCACTAAACATCTGAATTCATCGTCAGAATAAGGCCTTGAAAACGATTCAGAGATTCAGGAATTCTAGATTAATATGTGAGGTGGTACGTAGGCTAGTTTCATGTAACAGCCTTTTATGTGCAGAAGAGATAATGTAGATTCACGATGCAAACCTATCACTCGCTTCCTAAGGGCCAAGTCGATTTCTTGTATTTCCGACATTGATATCTCACCGTCCCAGATGTTTGTCCTGGAAAGTAATGGAAGATAAGGAAGGCTCTGTTAATTCAAAGAATTAATGTTAGATCTTTTTCGTATGCCAGTTATGAACATTAAAGGCAATTAGAACATTGATTTTTGTAAATTATAGGCTTATACTAAATAAGAATATTTGGCATTTTTCTATTGCCCATGAATATTATAAAATAATTAACTTTCCCTCGTTTTATATAATTTATATTCAAATGTTCTACTAAATTAAGATACAAGTGCAATGAAATGTATTAGTGCATTTCCATTCCAATTTTGTATTTTTTTTTTTTTTTTTTTTTTTGCTTATGACAAGACGTTTCCACGAAATGAAAAATAGTACCCACCTCAGTTTTGTTTAGCATTGCTTTTTATTATTTACTCATGAAATAATGAACAAATGTTCATTATGTGAAATAAATATCCCGTGTGTTCGGATTTGTAAGAAACTTGAATGACATTTCAATTGGTACGAAACGAATTATTTTCTCTTAACCAATATTTTTGTGCTTTTATATAGTATAATACTACAATGTAAACTTTCTGCCTTATATTGTATTTTCTTTGCTTATTTGAAAATATTCTGCAGGTCCATATTTACATTATTTTAGATTCCAATTAATATAACTTCTTTTTTAACATTGGTTAATGTTAAACTTAACGGATACTGTAACTTAATGCATACTGTAAAAAGGATTGATGAAAATTCATTTAGTTTTTTTATTTCATTGAATCGATAGTAAATAGTATATATCAAATAGTATTCATTGTAAGTATAATAAATATTTAAAAAGTTGATTTTAAATTTCTTTTCCGTCTCTTTGTTTCCCCTCAACGCTTTCAAAAATTGTATTTTTTCTCTCTAAAATTATTTCCAATTAATCGATAAATTGTTACTTTCCAATCAATTAATCCTTTAATTGAAATTCCTCCTTTCCTCCGAGCGTCGGCGCGGAACCTCGCGAGACTCGAGCGGTTGTTTTCGCCCGAACGCCGACCCCTAGTTAAGGAGTGTTATGAATATTATACCGCATAATAATATATGCCCATATATACTGATTGCCTCCAGAAAACAGACTGGCTTAGAAACATTCCTCATTGATTAATTGATGATTGCAACTGTCATTCCTGAGCGTGCTCGAGGGAAGCTGAAGATGATTTTTAATTTCCTATAGGTAAGTAAGTGATCCCAGTGATGAGAGAGATGGTTCCCTTCCCCTCCGGAATGAAAGATAGTAAGGCCATTGTATGGAGCGAATGATGATGATGATGATGATGATGATGATGATAAATGAGTTGGATGGTTCTTTGCGTTACATAAAGATACGGGAAGCGAACCCCGCTATTACCACCGGGTTAAATATTTACGCCTTGCACAAGACTCCACCCTTCAGCGTATTTGAGGGCTGTTTCAAGCTCCTGCGCCGCATGGTTTGCAACACGCTTTAAAATCATGTTTATGTTTTTTTCATTTTGTATTGTACTTATATTTTATATCTGCATTTTGGCTTCTATCTACATTATATTATTATTAATCAGCATTTCGATGGTTTTGGCACTTAATTTGGGACGAAATCGTCCATAGTAGATAGAAAGAACTTAAAGCGTTCGTACACCTCCAATAACGTGTTTCGAGGTACGCGATGATCCAATCCAGAATTCGTTTCAAGAAGCGTGGAGAAGCTACGTAGTCTATGACTGAGAACGGATATGCATCAAATTCGAAAACTCGAATTGCGTTTCTTCAAGTCTTCTTCATATTTGTAGAATGACACACATTAGGAGGTACAGCTATGTTTTATAACCAGGAAGCAGCATCGAAGATGGTATTTGTATTTATTTCTCAACTGTATGTGTATGTTTCTGCTTTCCATCACACATTAAGTAAATCTCATTGCTCTTAAAAGTTCGCAAACATGCACGTAACATTAGGACGTTGTGTGGGGGATATGTTTCTTCGCAAAGTCATTTGCGCTTTTAAAATTGTTCTTTGATTATAATCTTTACCCAGTTAACATTTGTTTCTGACCTTTTCTCACAGACGATCACTTCAAACCAAGTGGAAGTACATTTATAGCTTCATTCTAACTCGGATCTAACTCTGATAAGGTAGTTCATTCAAAGTTCGAAAGTCCTAAGCACTTAATGATTTATGAGAACCCTTGCTGTATAAATGTTGAAGTAGTAAGAGGATTTTAAAGATACTTGCGATAATTACGGCGATTTGAAGCACTTTGTTTTCTGAACTCTGTGTAAGGTATATCTTCTTTTCATATTAAATTTCATATTCAAATTTAACATGATTTCCAAACCTTTATTTGAATATTTAGGCGTGATTCTCTCTAAAATTAGAAAATATAAAAATAATGCAAAGAAATAAAACTGATGTAAGATGGAAATCATAAATGAATAGATTAATTTACTGCACTGATACAATGTCAAAGTAATGTACAGAAAAATATCGAAATTACTATTAATATATAACTCGTAAAAATGTACATTAATACAATATTAAATTGAAAGGTCCTTTGAGTTTGATGCGGACTTGTGAATTCCGTGAAACAGCACCATGTTATTGACCATGATTCACTTCTTACAATTAAGAGTATAGTTTTCTTACGGCGTTTACGGCACGTTACAAACGCTCTCTGTTGGCTATGAAATTTTGCTTTATTGATTGCATATGATAACTTGATAACTTCAAGGTGCCAACAGCATTGCCGTTTTATACACAAGCAGCTGAACGAAAGCGAAAGCTGTAAAGAACAGATTGGCTACATGAGTTGAGAGCTTCGGCGTTCGCAGTACGTGACATCTACAAACGGTCGGCGCCGAGCCGACTGTGTTGCTGGGGTGTTTCTGATCCCGGGTACCTGCGAGGCGACTGGTCAAGAAACATTATGTAAACGACTATTAGTCCGGGAGCCAGCAACAAAAACAGCGTGTGATAAGCTCAGACCTAAACTTTTTGAGAAGTTAGCCAGTGTTATGAGGAACAGGGAAATGGCAGCCTGTAGGTGTCGCCGTTGCGCTCTACAATTTTGGCCTGCGTCATTGTTTTAAGCGTCTAATGCTCTATACATGGAAAAATTGAAAGAAGAAATTTGGACCGGTTTTTTGGGAAAATAATTGTTTAAAAAGTGTATATATTTCACGCAAGAGACGCGAAAATAACATTATTTTAGAAAAATTGTACTTCATCTTATTTCATAATGTTTTTGAACGACATATTTCATTAAAGATCTGCCTTCAATATTGTAGTTGTGGGAAGACGTCAAAAAATTGAACTTTTGCGATTTTTAAAAACACAGAGTTTTCAACAAAAAAGGCACTTGCCCCATTCTTAGACGTCCTTTACACTATCCGAAGACCAAATTTAATAAGAGGGTTTGGAGCAATTTTTGAGAAAATTTTGAAAATGTCAAGGTTTCATGGAAGTACTCCCCAAAATCAGTCTCCACCTTGCAGGTAAACTTCCAGTGGTTTAGATCGATCTGGAAGTATGAATTTTGTAAACTATCCTCTAAACGGTTCTAACCCTAGCTTTGACAACGGAAGGCCGACGAAAGGAGAGACAAACAGACAAACATGGTGTACCGTCATTCGATTTTTTTATCTCTACCACCCCCAAACCTGGATTCTCACTACACAATACTTAAGAGGAAGTAATTTACGTTATAGGAACAAGAATTATACGGTGTTTTTGTGTTCCGGTTCCGACTGTTTTTGTGGATTCCCTCCTCTCAATTCCAATCGTATACTGGAGCAGTACATTAAACAACCAGCTACGAACCGCGCGCGATAACGTTCTTCCCAGGCCGTCGCCGCGCTCATTCTTAGGGCAGTGATGATCTGATCCCCCGCATCCATAACACCCACTCTCATGATCTAGAACGTCTCCAATTGTGCTGGGAGTACGCGGATGCCAGGACAGACCTGTGGTGCAGCCAGGATTTTTCTGTGAAAGAAGCTATAAGTGTAGTGTTCAGCTGAATTTAATATTATTTTTATTTGTGGGTTTATAGATATTTATACCGTATTCAGTTGAAATAATGAATGTCTTTCCATACCATAGACAATTAAAAAAACTACATATCGTATATTTATGAATGTACGATCTGCTTCTGACGGGAGGGGAAATGCTCCATGAACTCGGCACCACGTGTGTGCTACAGGGGTAGAGAGATCACCACACCTTACCTGCTCCATCGAAGCGAAGAAGAAAATAACTGCCACATCAAGGACCTTTAACTACTTCTGTCTTCGATCCAAGAGCGTGTTTCTGCTAACAAGTAAACATTTCGTTGGGTTAATTACTTCGTTCGGAAGAGAAGCCTCGACAGCGATGATCGATTGGTTTCCGTTTTCGCATAAACAACTTCTCCCTCATCTCCATTTCGCTAGATATCTATGACGTAGGCTAACTTCGCAGTTGTTTTCTTTAGGGTGAGCTTGCGTACCATGAAGTGCTTTGCAATTCACTGTTTGATGTTCTAGGACTAGGGGGACGAGAACTCTGCCGCCAAAACAAAATATTCTGCTTCATTGCGTGCAATGGGTATTTTTTTTTAACAAAGGCACATAGTATGTGAACTAATTTTATATTTGTAGTGTAAAATTACCTCAAAAATTATTTTAAAATCTATCTCATCAGGTGGATATGAAAACAAATCAAAATTTTGTAACTGGGTTACATGAAAGTTATGTAAAAATATTTTCGTTATTTTTCTCTTGAATTTTCTCAGGTCAAATATTTACTTTTCGAGCTCCCTGCGAAAGGAAATGCTGACACTGGTTGACACCTATTTGTGAGCCAGCACACGGCAGCGCGAGCAGGATCCTTAGCGATGGCGGTCACGATATCAGAAGCAGGCAGGAGCGAAGGCGGGAACAGTAACAGGGCCAGACAAGGACAGGAACCTAGGTCTCGTGGGGCGGTCGGGGGCCTCGCCGCCAGCTGGCCGATAACAGAGAGTTCCAAATTCCGGTCGACCCCCTTCTGCCTCTCTGACGTCGACCCGCCCCCTCCAGTGTCTCCCGCTCCCTCCCGAACTCCAGACAATTCCGATATGACTTGGGCTTCGCAGCGCGCGTAATGCCATTACTGGTTACATTGCACAACGACGTGCGTATTTGGAGAAATAGCATGTTATTTCGTTCATATTCCGTTGATATCACGTGCTAAGACTGGGGTTCGGTAATATAGTCGTTGAGACACAATAGAAAGTGCGTAATAAATTGCGAACTTGCAAGAGAAATGCGCGAATCCTTGATTTATTGATTTACATTGTCATAAAACCTTCACATGTTGCGTTGTGAAGAAAGTTCAGAAAATTAATTAATTCATCATTATTAATCACTTGATTAGCATATTTTCGAGATTTCTAATTTTCAAGTACAATAATTATGAAAGTATTTTTAAGTTGTAGGATGTTAATATATTTCTAAGTGATACATGTATTCACCAGATAATTAGTATTAACTTTCGTAGATCGTTGATGTACCTGAATTACGGTAAAAATACTTTCTAGAATAAATGTTGCTTTCATTCTCACTGTTACAAGTATTTCATTCTTATTTCCAGTATTACCGGGATTGCCAAAAGGAATATTGTTTTAGGAGGTGGATACTGTTATAAAATGGGAATAAATACAAATGTCATATGTTCATATCATGTAATTGAACTCATCATTGAACATAGCAGCAGTAATAGCAGGAGAGAACTCTCTTCAATGATTTTTAAATAATAAATTAAGTTAACAATACATAGTATTAAGTAATTTTTCAAAGAACGCCACATTGTTAATACATATTTCGTCCAGTGTGCGCAATAGAGTAAACAATTCAAATTATTGCCTGTCTCCATAAAACACTCGTATCGTTAATACCCGAGAACTCTCGAATGAAAACGATACTTGTAATTTATGTGTCATCCTCTCAAAGAATTTGTGTTTACGACAATACTGAATTACACTATGCGCACGCGGAACGATCTTTGGTATATCATTATCATTTTGTGCGGAAGGTTTTTGTGCACAAAAAAGCTTCAGAATTAGTATGATCTGCCGTGCAAGAAAGCAAAGCAGGTAAGCAATCTACTTCATTCTAAATACTTCGTCATTAACGAGCATGACTAAGCGCGTTAATTTGCAACATCAAGTATGTTGCACACACATCGAAGAGTGTTTTCATGTCCTTCGTCTTCCCGCCCTC
The DNA here is from genome assembly GCA_964035755.1 of Teleogryllus oceanicus. Classification (NCBI taxonomy): domain Eukaryota; kingdom Metazoa; phylum Arthropoda; class Insecta; order Orthoptera; family Gryllidae; genus Teleogryllus; species Teleogryllus oceanicus. Next base: position 282,781,193 of record CAXIVR010000001.1, read on the forward strand.
AACTCATTTGGTAGTGTCCTGCACTGTTTCATTATCGACATGTGGAAGCGGAGCGGTGGGAAGGCGACGAGCTTCGACGATCTGTCGCTAGAATGCGCCAGCTGCCAGCCTGATAAGCATCCGGAGTTTGGCGCGAATATTCTTCGGCGCTGCACCTGTGGACACACGACACACCACTATTTAAAGTCAGGAACTTGGAAAGACAATTGTGACCTAGAACCATAGGTGTACTCAGCCTAAATTAAGAGGGGGGAACTACATTTTTGGGCCCCTCTGGGGCCCTCCTCCCCTCCTTTCATTAATCTTTTTTTATTTAATTTGGCACGAAAATGTTTTATTAAAAATAAATAAAACATACAAGAATGACATTATAAATTTAATAGTATAATTAATTAATAACAATTATCGATTCTATGTTGAACTATTTATACGGTTGTCACACGGTTGTCACGCGTCAATTCTCCCAATTATCAGTTTAAAAAAAAGAGGAGTTTAATTTTTTTTATAGAAATAAAGCGGGCCCCCTTAGACTTTTTCTGGAGGGCACAACCCCCTTACCCTCCCACCCGTGTACACTCCTGTATGTGGAATTCTACTCCCTTCACCTCCACGCTCACGACTCAAGCGGTCTGAAAAGTAAACTACATCTTGTTTGTTTACATTTTACCTCCTTTATCGATAGGATTGTTTTCCCAGATGCCTTGCACAGTGCCATCAGTGAAATATGTACTGTACAGACAAAAGATAAACCTCTCTTACTTGTACTTCCTGGTATCTTTCTCACATTGATCAGAACATGGATTTTTGTTCTGGAAAATGCGTTACTAGCCTTAACTTAAAAAGTGCACACTAAATCGGACATAACATATTTAAAATCGCTAAAAATACTAATAATCAATGTAACTCGAAGTTACATATTGATAGGGCTCTTTCAACATTACGATTAAATTCAAGCAACGATAAATTCGGTTTCCTTGTAAAACACAAAAGATAATCAGAAGATTTGGGCTTAAAATAAAAAAAAGAAGATTCTCACTAATTGACCTTCATCGTCTACCAACAAAACAAACAATCGTGTAAAACCGTTTATTTTCACTTCGGAATATCAATGAGTAATCCCATAACACGAGAGTGCAGGTGCATGCACCTGAAGACGGGGCCGCCCTGGTATGCAAATGCAATCACCAGTCTAAAAGCGCGCCTCGCTGCGCTTGGCGCTGGGGCTGAGCACCTCCCGCGTGCCCGCGCCGGGAGCCCCGCCTGCGGCTGGCCCTTGGCGAAGGTGAGCACGCGGCCGCTGGTGGTGCGCCAGTAGACGGTTTGCACGGCACCGCGGCCGGCGATGTAGCGGGAGGCAGATCCGATCAGCATGGCGACGGTGCGAAGGAAGCCGGTTGGCAGTGGAGAGAGAGGGACTGTGGCGTGGTTGCCGTGGAGAGATGAGCTTATGTTGATCGCGGCTCAGCCCTGGGTTATATAGCACCGGGCCCCCACTCCCAATATGGATGATTCGGTCACGTGATCAGATCAGCCGGCGCAGGCCAGGCGTCAGCGGAGGCGGTGGCGGTGGCAGAGCTGGGATGAGGTGGAGATAGCAAGCGTGGAATGTGGCGAAGGGGGCGGAACCGGACGACGAGGCGGAGGACGGTGATCACGCTGGGAAGTTGGAGATGGCGGCGGAATTGTAATCTGGCGGCGCAACTCGAAAAATAAGAAGGGATGCCAGTTAAGATATGAAGGTGGAGTTGTCGACAGTGGAAAGGAAGAGCGGGACCACGCGTGTGAGCTCACGTGTGAGTACGCGTGAGCACGCGGGAGCACGCTTCATCATGTTAATAGTACTATAGCGAAATCTCAATTTTTTTACGTTCCTAATTCCATATTATCTCGAAGTTTATATCTCTCTTCACTCCGCTTCTACATGCAGTTTTCAATAACGCAGAACTGTGTATACTTGAAAGAAATTCGCTATAATAATAATAATAATAATAATGATAATGATAATGATAATGATAATGATAATGATAATGATAATGATAATGATAATAATAATAATAATAATAATAATAATAATTCCAAGTATTCATTCTACCAATAATTATCTCCAGTAATGGCCTTGAAAACACGTCAAAGAATACCTTAAAAAACTTAATATCTCTTCAAGGCTTTTAAAATTAATACAGAATTGTCCGGAACTTTCTAAATTCAGATTTTTAAATAAATGACAAATAACGCACTTGGCGAAAAGCCCATTGTTATTTGAGAACCAGGTCTTCCTGTGAACCAGCAATGAGTAAACATAAATAATAATAATTATTATTAATAATATTATTATTATATTCCTGTCGCTGATCCGTTGGCCGCGATCGCTAAGACAGCAGTGTGGTAGCGATCTCGGACCGAAGGATTCCGGGTTCGAGTCTCCCCCACGGGCATGGCTGTACTTGTGTTCATCCTTTCATCCCGTATCATCATCATCATCATCATCATCATATCGTGTCATCTTCTTCGTTACTACAACCTTTAACTCGAATATTGGTCGCTAATGACCGAGATGTTGATGCCACATTAAATATAAAATTAAAATAAAATTAAAATCTTGTCAACGCACTTCATGGATGCAAATTGCAGAATTGTGCATTATAATCTATCGGACATTCGGTTTAATTATTTTGTACACACTGGCAGTCTCAATATCCGCTTTAGTAGCAATATGTACGACTTAATCTGAACATAATATAGCAGAGGTTTAATCTCGCTTGTGTAACTTCATGTAACTTCATTTTCTGTGCACGTCTTCTAGAATTCAGTGAGAAATACAATTATTCAAATTATCGTTTCCATGTTGTCGCGGCAGGAAGTAATATTCCAAAGAACAACATTGATAAGAGCCAAAATTTATTGCCTTTTTATCCTTGAAAATAGATTTTATTACATGGGAGTTTTTTTTAATTTAAGTAGTATATGACTTAGTGTAGGGATCATATAATTTTGAAAATGTGCACACAATTCACTTTTCCCCATAGCACGTTATACGCAGTTTTAACTGTTTTTTGACGTAAAATAAAGAAATATGGCAATAATTGGACACGTTTTTCTCAGAACTTTCGGAAACAACACTGCTCCCAGGTTTCTGGAGGGGAGAGGTACTACATGATTTCTTTCTCGTTCTTACAAATGTAGTAAAGAGAAAATATTGATATGTTGCTGTAAAAATGCGCCGAGTTTTTGTAGAAAAACTATATATTGTGAGACCCTGGTATCGAAAAAGTGGATATATTTAGTTCCAATATGTAGTCAATTACTTCCTCTTAACCGTCGTATAGTCGGAAACTATGAGGGACTCACAAGATACGGATTCTGACTACATGTGTTAGAAGAAGTAATTTACGCCATATACGTACAAAATTTATCCTCTTTTTCAACATCAGATCCGGAAAATAACAGTATTTCTAACAAAAACTCGATTTTCAGCGCATTATTACATTTTCTCTTCTTAGGAACAAAGAAGAGATTGCAAAAATGTACTCTCCCTAATTCTTGTATAGGGTAAATTTTTGTTTACTAAGTGAAAGGTTTGGCTTAGGCCTTTGGAGTGCAGTAATACTTATGATTTATAATTCCCATACATATTTTACACTGTATTAATATGTTGATTTACAAGTAGCCTTCCTGCGATTATTCTCCACAAGACAGTATCAACAAAGCTTTTAAATTTGTGCAAATACCGAACTTGCAATGGTAGCAATTACAATTAAAAAACCGCTTCCTAGAGATATTTCTCTTAGGTCAATACACTCCTACATATAATCAAATTATTTACTTTTTGTTATTATTATTTATTAAAATCATATTAATATTTATTTTATTATAAATTAATGTATTATATTTTATTATGTGACTTCGACATCTTGGTCCACTCATCATTTTACCATCCTACCACACTTCTTCTACATTGAAGTAGTTGGTAATGTATAATGGATATATCTATCTGTATCTGTTCCAATGGCATGTTGTGCGACCATTAACACTTTCATTATGTGTTCATTTGTCAGATTCTATTGCCACAGGAGAGGCGAAGTGCGGCGAAGGCTTCGCGAATGACGAAGGCGGACGTTGGGATTAAATTTATTGATGTTTCCGGGCACGTCAATTGCAATGGTCAATAGTTCCGTTAGTGAAGGGAATGTTTTATCCTGGGAGTGACGAAGATTTCTTCCTCCATGAATAATGAGATCCGGTGTCGGCCTACACGTCGTCTTACGGGAAATTTCCCCTTCCAATTTCTACCCCCAGCGGTGCATCGCACTACCCGGGACAGACTCTAAGGCCTCATTCACAATCCAAACTTAAACGTAAACGTAACGTAGCTGCAAATCCTACAAATGAGTTATTAAGCGACACCATTCATATTGCCCTAACGTAACCGTAGAAGTAAGACCGTAAGCTTCACAAGTTCCAAGCTTATACGTTAAGTTTACGTCGGAATTCTATCAAAGAACAATCAGAGAGCAGCGTGCAAGGTCAATTTCAGCATTTACTCTCAGATAGTATACTCTCTGGATTTCAGATTTTGTTGAGGTAGTTTGTGGATATGTCATTTTGTTATTGTAATATAAAAAACTAGGTTGCGAACAGTTTTGATGCGTGTAGTGAATTCAAAGTAAGAATGTGGGCAATTTTTATTGTGACGTTAACTTTACATGGCGATTAAACTAATTATGTTCGACGAATTACTCGTGAATTGGGTACGAGAGAATCCTTGTTTAAACGATGAAGGAAATGCGAGCTCTACTACAACAGATACTCTGAGCAAGTATCTGTATGAAGACAAATCGATAGAAATGTCGAAAAATCTAGAAACTAAGGTGGAAATATCTTTCCACTGTGCTAGAAACGAATCGATCAAGTTTCCGTACGTTGAATTCTGATTGGTTCAGACGAAACTTACGTTCCAGCTTACGTTGGTCATTGTGAATGCTTGTTTTTACGTGTAAATTTTACAGCTAAGTTTAAATACGTTTAAGTTTGCATTGTGAATGACGCCTAAGCTCCCGACTGCTCTCCCAACATGTATGGTTGTGTAGTGCATGTAAGTGTGTGTATATGTAAGGGGAGAGAATAGGATAAGGAAGAGGAAGGAAAGAACACAGTTCCGTGGCCCGTTATTAGCGTTCAGCTGCGGCAGTTAGCAGATTGATGCAGAATGATGGGAGAAACCACGGACAACTACGGATCAGATCAGCCGGCCACGAGCTTTCTCCTCCAGACAGCGGCTTCCATTTCGCTATTTAGCTAGTGTCGAAAATCCGCCACTGTCGGGATTCGATCCATAGGACCATCTGCTCAGAGTCGCTGCAGAGGCAGAGGCAGTGGCAACGCCGGCTCTGAGTTCACGTCAGCCGATTTGGAATGGGAGATGGAGATAGAGGCGGGAATTGACGGGGGCGTGTACGACGTAAAGGCTTCTCCGGCGCTAGGAGCGACCGGTTGGCGCTAGTTCACGCGGAGCGAAGTCCCGGCGACGCCCCCTCCGCCCCGCGTGGGGTGAAGCGTCGGACGAAGAGGCGAAGGGGGCGGGGCGGAGAGGCTGCCGACGATCTAGGCGGGGTCCGCGCATTACTCTCGGGAGTGATGGCCTCAGTTGGAGAGCGCGCGCTTATCGAGGTCAAGGTCGAAAAGCAAAACGACGCGGCGTGCGTCAGAAGCCATGAGCCCCACACATGCAAAACCCACGACGGAATCCTCCCCGACTTGGCGCGCAGGGAACGTTATCAGGAGGCAGCGCACTCAGCAGCCCCGGGGGTTTCGGAGCAGTGTTGTGGGAGTGGCGGGGGCGGGGGTAGGGTGTCTGCGCAGACGCGCGTGCATCCTTTGGGCCGTTTCCGCAACCCCCCTCTCCCCCCTTCACTTTCCCACAAAACTTTCGCACTGGGAGAGGTGACTCAGGACATCAACTGATGTCACTGCGGTACCTCTGACCTCGGTTCCAGTACTGACAGTGGCAGAATTTTTCGACACGAACTTGTCAGATATATTGAATTCAGTCGCTGTCTGGAGGAGAATTCTAGTGGCCGGCTGCTCTGATCGGAAGTTTTCCGTGGTTTCTTCGATCAACACCAGGCGAATGCCGGAGCAATACCTAACAAACGGGCCACGGGCTGCGCGGGACCTTTCCTTCCTTTTCCTTGTCCAACTTCATTCATTATTTACACATACACATACACATACACTAGCATGCACTACTAATGGTCAACGTGACTCGACCAACTGCTCGAGTCGACTAAACTGCACTATTATGTTTCTCGTAACTAATTCCACTAATTGGACTGAACAGAAATATATGGACTATCACGTGGGTAAAAGGCGTGTAATTGCACTCGTGGAAAATAACCAATTTCTATCACTCTGATTTATTTGGACACATCACTCGTGCAGATATACACTACTTAACTAGATGCGTATCAGGGGAGATCGCTCAGGGCATCAAATGCTGCAGTTCCTCTCACCGGGAGGTCCTAGGTTCGAGTCCCGACATTGGCAGGATTTTCGACACTAGCTTGTCAGCTAGGTCGAATTCAGTCGCTGTCTGGAGGAGAATTTTATCGTCTGGCTGCTCTGATCGGTAGTATTCCGTGGTTTCCCCGATCAACACCAGGTGAATGTCGGAGCAGTACCCTACCAAACGGGCCACAGGCCGCGCGAAATCTTTCCTACCTCTCCCTTGTCCTATCCTCTCCTCCTACACACACACACACACACACACACACACACTAACATACCCTACACTCTCACACATGCCAGGAGACCGGTCGGGCGCTAAGAACTTGTCCTGACTGGGGCGGTGTCCCGATGGTGGGAGATGCCTGGTTGGGGAAAACCTCGCTACTCGACGGTAGGTCTGTGCCGAATCCCGCTATTCAGCGGGGGAAGACCACAGCCGCCTCCCGAGGAAAAAAGTATGCACTAGACTTACGGGACTAGTGACCTTAGAATTGGACGCGCCCGAATCTCTAACAATTAATCCATCAACGACACTTCCGAGCCGCCAGAGCCTGCTCGGGGAAGGGGAGCGGCAACGGGGCCTTGAGACTACGTGAACTTTCGGACTGAGGACCCTGTCACAAAGGGGCACCCTGTCTGCACGAGGAATGCCATCTCATGACAGCGATAGGCGGTGGTTCAAACGTACCTGACCCACTCACAGAACGGCCACCATCGACCATTCAAACTCCTCGGGCCATGTGACCATGTGGCCTCAGGCTCAGTGATCTAGAAGTGAATGCAACAGCGTGAGATTGTGACAGCATGAGATTGTTAGTTTTTTATTTGTTTTTTTCTTTATTTATTTCTTGAGTTTGGGTTCCTCGAAACCTATGCTCTCATATCACAGGGGAAGTTCCCTGCGTGAATCATCATGACTTGGAGTAAGTCTTCGAAATTATGAAGATAGCGATTGTCATGTTCAATATTTCCGCTTTTCTTCACTTTTTCTACACTAAGACAATCCGCTTGTGTACGCACAAACAATTGCTCGTCTGATTCATCGTACCTTCCAGATGCGTTAAAAACTTGTTTCCAGTATACTATGAGTTCGAAATACTTAAACATCAGACGTTTCTAGTGAGATGATAATGCTTTTACGGCCGTGTTTGCTACAGACAGGATAAGAATGTATTGCGCATGAAGAAAACGGCTGGAAAAATTAGAGATAGTTCAAATCACACAAACGGTTCTCGGGACTTTTTTAATCTCATTTCTTCTTTGAAACTTTCAGGAGTTTAATGAAATAATTTTTACATGTACAGTGTGTCATGTCTATTCTTACTGACTTCTACTACTTTTCTTACTGTCTTGTTACATGTTAGTTGTAAAGAGACTATTGACGTTTTAGAACACATGTGTTCGTTGTATTTTGCCTATAATATTTGCAGTTATATCGTTAACCAAAGAACGATATTGATATACAACAGTACTTTTGCAAGAACTTATTTTATGCTTTTCACCACTTACATTTTTTCTAAAAAACGAATAAGCATATTTTCGAAGTTCTGTGCGCCACTCAAAAAATTAGTATGTGGTGCATGTTGATAGATCCTCTATTATGAATTACGAATTATAACTAATTTCTTGAGTACTGTATCACTAATATAGCACTAATTGTTTTACATTTTTATGGATTCCCATTGTACACTCTTTCAGCAATGCGTTTTCACACCACACATTTTCTATTAATGTTTCGGGAAAACATGTAAACGAAGAAATAGTGAATTAATAATGAATGCGTTAGGACGTTAATTCACAGGTAATGTTATCCAATGTTTCCCTCACTAGATTTTGACTCTTTTCTGACGAAAACCAATGAATTGACACTCAATTTAATGTAAAATCTGATTGGTCTAAAAATTGTTTCACTGCACGTGAAGTTGTTCTTCTTGCAAGGGAATTGAGATTTCTATGCGATAGTCCCTTAGTTTATCAAAATGATTCGTCTGAATGAAACACATTAAATTTAATATAATATTTATTTCTCGTTTCTGCTAGTTGATTGTCAATTTTGTTTTATTCTGAATCTTACAAGTACATCAGTATGCGTTTGAATGTTTATCACCTTAATGTAGATATGGGTATGCCTTTTTGGAGTGGAGACATGAAATGATATGCAAAGCAAAAATAATTTCATATTATAAATTAAGATAGGCAAATTTAAATCTTGAGTTTTACAATATCATGTAAGAATGACAACTAGAAACAAAGAAGCCATTTTCGGTGGAAAGTTTGCTGGAAAAAGCCTCAGCATATTTCTCAATTCACTTCTGACCCGTCGGATATGTTAACATTGGTTTACTATTACTAAACAAGACAAGACTGGTCCCCGATCATGTGTTATTTTTGTGCATTTCACTATTGTGTTATATACTTTTATCAGTGACTGATTTTCGAGAAGTTGCCCAATCAAGCGCATGAGTACCCTTTTTAATTTCTCGCCATTCTAAAATCTTAGGTCGTAAAGAATAACTATTGAAATGTGTCTGAAAAAATCAGTGCTTTTTCTGTAGGAGAACATATGAGTATCGAAAACATAGTATACACCTTCTTTCTATATAAAGTAAAGTACTTCCTCTAACACGTTATGTCAGAATCTACGTTTTACGAGTCCGTGACACTGAAAAATTTAGCGACGGCAAAACAAGTCTGTCTACGTTTGTCTGTCTCTTTGTCAATCTGTTCGTTATGTCACTCCGAATTTTCGAAAATTGCAAATTTAGAACAAATGCGAGAAAGTTTTCGTAGCACCACTAGTCGTTTATTCAGTTAAATTATGCCAACGAAACCTGTATCACTATTATGCTCTCTCAATAACACATTCAGGACAGATGCAATTCTATTATCATATATTAGTAATTTTATATAAGAATTAGAAGTTCAAAAAATATTTATATAGACATGTTTTTCCCGTTCAAACAGCGCCAATTTTTGCCGTAACATTTCAATACTTTCTCCTTATTACGTAAGTATGTACTAAGGCGAAAAAGTAAAAATTGGTATATTTGTTTCTAAGGAATCCTGTAAAAAATAGTATACGTTCTAATTTGATTTACGAGATATCTGTAGTTTTCTATTAGTTGCAGTTTTATTTTCGATGCATTTTATTTACATTTTGTTGTACACATTGGTAAAGAGAGGAGCAAACAGGGAAAATTTACGTTTACAATGTAGATAGGTTTATAAATTCAAAATAACGACGCCTTATTTATGTATGCAAGTAAATTGAATCAACGTCAAAAAATGTAGTTGCTCTATACATACATCAAACATGAAGATAAATTTCCATGGACAAGAACACGTTTGATCTGTTATCTACATGTATATCAAACTTGAGTCCATAGCTCATAGTTGTTTTTGAAGCATTAGAGAGAAATTTATGAAGACAGTATTTATGTCAATATTCAGTTTAACTCACAGGAATGACAAGTGAGTTCGCATAACAAACAAAGCAGTCAAGGCAGATAGGAAAAATACACGTTACTCAAGGAAAATAGAGGGCGCGGAATTATCTAGGAAAGCAAGGGTCGAGGCCGTGAAAATACATTTACATGAGAGGAGTATATGAGATAGCAAGTAAAGCAAGTATCTGTTCTAAACAATCCATTCGGATATTCTTTAGTGTGTTTTATAAACGAATTTAATTGAATAAATTGGAATATTCTATTCGTAAGTAACTTCCGTTGTCTTTCCAGTAGGGTTTTGTCGTATGCTCTTTGTTTAAAAAGGGAGAACTACTAAAACACAGAGATTGCCCCATAAAATTTTACTGGTCACATTCATTACAATCAGTAGTCAATCTGATCTGATTCAAAGGATTCCACAAATTTTGTAACAGAACTTGTGAAAAGAGGGAGTAACATATTCCGTTATTGCAGACACATTGTCAATAGAAATACGATTTTATTAAAACAGGTTCGCGGACGTTTCCTACCAATTTTCGAATTGTAAAAATATTTATAAGAAAGTGAGTGGAAATTGAAATCATGCCGTATATTATTTCAGTAGTATAAATACATGTTGCGGATCTCAAACGCCATCAATCTTTATAAATGAAGCCTCTAAAGAAAAAGAATTTCACGGAAACATCACGAATTGCACTTTGACTTTAAAAATATAATGCATCCTACAACACACAAAGCGTTTTAAGGCCTTAAAAACTAAAATTTATAGGCTAAAGACCTCAACCAAATATTCCTTACATTGTAATCTACAGGATGAGATCTTCTTGAACATTCTATTACATTTTTCCTCGTTCGGCGCTTCTCGATTCTACCCCACCTGTTCAGGGCCTGTAGAATCTGCTGTATGTTAAATTAAACTAAATACTTGATATTCTACGCGACTGAATTACACGGGTGTACCTCTCTGCTCGGTAATAACGTTAAATATGAATAGTTTGTATTGACAAGGGTGTAATGCATTGTGATTAATTATAAGGAGACGTGTAGAACAAGTGACGGAGGATAAGTGTCTCCTTGAATTGATTGATTTTTTCGTGTTTCCGGGCGCGTCAACTGCTTTAGCCATTAGTCCCGTTAGTGTAGTGCGTGTTTTTTCTCGGGAGATGGCGGTGATCTTCCTCCCGCTGGATGGTGAGATCCGGCGCCGACCTACCGTCGTCTAGCGGGGTGTCCCCCTAACCAGGACACTCCCACCTGCGAGGCACCGCCCCAGCCGGGACAAGCTCTAAACTCCCGAACGGTCTCCCGGAATATGTGGTAGTGTAGTGCATGTTAGTATAAGTGTGTGTGTAAGGGGATAGGATAGGACAAGGGAGAGATAGGAAAGATCTCGCGCGGACCGTGGCCCGTTTCGTAGGGTACTGCTCCGGCAGTCGCCTGGTGTTGATCGGAGAAACCACGTAACCTACCGATCAGATCGCATTTTACGTAGGGTGTTGCGTGTAAGAAGGGTCTTGATTGTTGTCGCGAACCTTGTTCCAGCTGACTAAATTATGTATGTATCGTATGGCATTTTCAAAAACAGCGAGTGGTACCACATTAAAAAAATATTCAAACTAGATATAAAATAAAATATAACTAAAAATGTTTTGCTCCTCCCCATCTCGGAAAGGGGGAGTTTGGGGAAGAGGATCTCCAAAAAAAGGTTAAGTTCATTCTCTTTATAGATGTATTAATTTTATTTCCTAGTGAAATATGTCATTTGTAAAATAAAAAAAAAATCAGTGGAAAAGAGCCTAGTGTGTCCCAAACATATCGTCAACCTGCTCATCTTTACGCTGCGCACTCCTACGAGACTGTTGCCATCTACCTTCGCCCATTTATCCCCAGATTGCGTTGTGAAAAACAATAAAATCTAAAATAAACCCTCGAAAGCTTCAATGCTCAAATGTGAGAATAATCGAATATACAAATAATTAATAAAATATATACAAATATTTTGGAATGTGTTTTTTACTTTCCTGCACTTAGTTCCTAAGAAGAGAATGTATTGCAAACATACGCCGGAAAATTGCGAATTTTCGTGAAGAATCTCTTATTACCAGGCCCTGGTATCAAAAACGTCGATACATCTTGTTCCCTTTAAATAGTAAATTACTTCCTCTAAACTTCCTGACCTGGTAATAAAAAGCCGGGAGGGGGTCCATGTGGTCGATGTGACTGTCCGCCACGAGGATGGGTCTAACCTTCTAAAAGCAGGGGAGGAAAAAGTGATAAAGTACCAACCAGTCATTCCCCTGGCAGCCCAACTTCATGGAGTGCCCAACGCCAGAATCCTGCCTGTGGTGGTTGGAACCTCTGGGGCTATGCCACGATCAACAGTCAGTGCCCTCAAGACGTTGAGGATCATGTCTCGAGGAGATTTACTGACTATCTCGTTAATTGCTCTCAGATGCTCTATTAAGATTTACACGCAATTTGTAAATCACGATGGAGCAATTTAGCATTGCTGGCAGTAAATGCAGAAAATGAACTTCTTGGTCCCGTGGGGAAGTCTAGGGAACCCAGGGGATCCGACAATGCCTAGAATATACTTAGTTACCACGACTTTAAGTGGGAAGTGTAAGCATATGTATGTGTTAATGTATGTAACATAGTGTATGTACATGTATGCAACATGTACATAGTGTATGTACATGTATGTAAGCATATGTATGTGTTAATGTAGCATATAGAAAATCGTGTAGACAAAATCCTTGTTTTGTGAATGCTTGTTACCGAAAAATCGATTGACGCTAAAATGTCTCTCCGTCCGTCCGTCCTTCCTGTCTGCCTGTGGTCAACGCTAGTGCCTAACCTGTTAAGCCAATTTTCTCAAAAATTTAAATTCCTCGTTCATTTTAAAGGAACTCAAGAGTTTATGAATTAGAAATGGATATTTTGAATTTGGAGGATACATTACTTTAAACCTCAAAAACATTTTCAAAATTTTCCCAAAAATGAGTCGAAATTTTTTGATTAAGCATTGTAAACAGACAGCGTAAGGGAAGCTTAAAAGAATGATGCATGTCTCATTTCTCCTTGAAATCCATGTTTTTTCGAAAACTACAAAATTTCAATTTTTTGCTACGTCTTCCTATAACTACAATATTGAAGATATAATTGTTTTCTTAATGAAATCTGTTATTCACTAACATGTTTTGAAGGAAGGTCGTGTACAATTTTTCGAAAATATTAGTAGCTTTCGCCTAATATTGTCCGAAACATAGGCAATTTGTAAACAATTTCGACTATTATTTTCTTAAAACGGCTTCAAATTGTTTAGATTTTCTCCTGGTATGAATTGACGGACAGCAAAAACTTGTGCTTATCTCATTTCCGGCAAACTCTGTACTTTCGAAAATTGCAAAACTTAATTTTGCAAAAGTACAATATTGAAGATAGAGATTTTTGTCTTAAATAAAATATGTTCTAAAACGCGGCGCGACCTACCTTCGGCTAGCGGGGTTTTTCCCTCAACCAGGTATCTCCCACGAGCGAGGCACCGCCCCAGTCATGACAAGCTCTAAGCACCCGACCGATGTCCGTGCCTGTGTGTTAGTGTTGTGCATAGTAGCGTAAATGTGTGTACGTAAGAAATGAGGATAGAACAAGAAAGAGGAAGGAAAGATCGCTTGCGGTCCGTGGCCCGCTTGTTAGGGAACTGCAAATTTATAAATAATGCGGGAAGGTGTGTGGTATTGTAACACCACTAGTTGTATATTGAAACGAACTGTTTTAAAAACATTGTCAGGCACTCTAGCACTCATACATTGCTCACTCAGCATATTGAAAATTTGGCTAAATTCCGAAAATTCCAAAGATTATATGTAATGGGGGAAAGCATGTACTGTTGTATCATCACAATTTTTTTCTAATGGAATTAGGTGGTTTTGGAAATGGAAGTTTCAGAATACTATTGTTTTTTGTCCTATTAGTACTACATTTTGAATAAACTACCTTAGTATATGACAAATACTTTGATGTATCCTATTGCATCATATATATATATATATATATATATATATATATATATATATATATATAGGTAACACTATTTACCTATCTCCTGTGCTAGTAACATATTTTGATAGAGTGACATTTAGAATGACATGACAAAAAATCAAATTTTGAGGGGAGGAGAGTGATAATTCTTAACATAGCTCACTACTTTCAGAGATTAACTCAGAATGTAAAGTTCCAGTACTTCAGATACTCCTAAGTTTTACATTATGAATACAACAGCACCTTCTTGTGTTGTATGTGTTTTTATGTTGTTTCATAATTAAAATTTGTGATGAGAACTTCTTTACTGTTTCAATTTTTTATCTAATGCTTCCAATACTGTTGATGTTAAATGCTCCCACAGCATTGCAGTAGATATCTAGGGTTCAGGAATTTTCTCAGTGGTACCTAGATAAAATAAAATAAAACAAATACCAACTTAACACAACCACATGCCATTCAATTACTTAACAGGCTTCTACACATTCAGATTTTTTGTGATTCTTTGTGACAAATAATCAAAACAAAAAAAATATTGAAACTTTGATTACAATTCCTTTCAAAAGAAAATTAGACCTTTTTATCAGGTCACCAAACATCACTCTGTATGTTGAGAAGTGAAGTCCTACATATCTTTTTGTTATATGTCGAATTATAATCCTATCATTCCCTACATCAAGTTTTCATATTCCTCAAAATTAATAGAAACATTTTTTTTCATTACAGAGGGACAGGTAAAATGCTTTTCCTAAGCTCTAGAATCCAAAAAAATATGCAAATTTTCTTTTTGTTTACTGAAATAACATTGTTCTAATTCAAATTTGTGCAGTGAAACTTCAAAAACCAAAATCAATTGTAGTTATTAAATTAAACATCACTAATGAAAGAGAATAGAAAAAGAATGTAATTATGGAACATTGCAATTTTGTATCAGGATGGAGCATTTTTCTCAAGTATAGATATCTTAAAAAATAATTATAATATGAATTCTTGAATAATATAAAGAAGTTATTTAATGATTAATTTTTTTAGAATATTCAGTTTTAAATAATTCAGTGTCTTTACATTATTTCGAGATAAAGGCCTATTAAAAATGTACAAAATTTGTTCCATTATGAAAACCAATATTTATGAAATGTATTTCTTTATTTTTGCAAAAAAACCTCCTAACAATACATTCTAAAACAATATTTAGAGAAAGCATGAGTTAATATGGATGTAAAAAGCACTGGTTTGAACCTTTGTAAAAATCATATAAAAATGCTTTATTCTGCTTAGAAATTTTTTCTTACTTACTAGCATCATAATTTGTGCCAGATGAAATATATTTCAAATATTCAGGTACTAACAATTTTAATTTATATAAAATGTTCATGTTTTAAATACTGTGATTTGTATTTACTTTGAACTTTTACATCTGCATAAAATTTAGAATGATCTGGATACAGTTTACTTAATTCAGGAAACAAAATAAAAACATCCAATAAAATCCCTTTCAAAAATGTATGTCATGCCACAATTCAGGAAGTGATATGGCAAATCAGCACCAATATTAATATAAAAATTAATAATATATTTTTAATAATAAAATAAAATGTGCATTTTTTGTACTTTTTAGGAAATGACATATTCGCACAGTTAATTAATATCATTGAGTTGGTAATTAAGATGGTAACATTCATCAGATATGAGATATGAAACATATATAAGTAAAAGGATAAGTTTTCAGATAGACATACTTAATTATTTTAAATTTATCTAAAGGTGTACATTTATGTAGCTGTTTTATACAATATTCTGAAAATACTATTAAAAGTGATTGAATTGCAATTGATCAACAGCTCTCATATTCTCTTGTTATTTCTTCATTTTTATAAGCACATAAATATTTTTATATTTTATACAGAAATTCACCAATTGAAGGAACTCATGATTACTGCCATGACATTTCAATTCACCTGAAATGGTAAAAACAATTTGTTAGCACAACAAACTAAATACTAGTTGATGAAATTGAAAAAAATATTGTTTGCAATTCAGCATCATCAAATGAATATACTTTCAGTACATGTACTAGAGTATCTCATACATGAATGCTAATTTTATTTAAAGGAATACATGTGACAGTTCCTGTGTGATGTATAATAGAGTAATAGTTTTCTACTCACGCATTATGCAACGATGAACAAAGAAAAATGTTGTTAGAAATATATGTTATTGATCATGTTGAACATTATCGCAATCTTCAAATGATTTTCCACTGAAAAGTGTGTCTGTTCAACGGAAAAAATAAAATGTCAGTTTATATTTCGCGAAGATGAAGTGCTTCACGTTCAACCATGAAAACAAATAACGATGGGGTAACACCTTCCATGCCTTCATCATCGTGATCATGATCATTTTCATTTTCGTCATCTTCACCTTGAAGATCTTGGGGATTTACGCCGGCATTCACCTCCATATCCGCATATACACTGATAAAAATTCCAATGGCTAATGTAGCCAGTACAAAAATGCTGAGACCCCACATCGTACGAACCATAATTTTAAGTAACTCAAAAAACCACATGGTTTCTTCTTTTTAAATAATTACAGGCGCGCGAAGATGGACGGTAACAGACAACGGAGATTCATTGACTGGATTCGCTCTTATTGCAGATGCTATAAGAGAATTAAGATATCCAAATTGGTTTCTCCCTGGTATTGATTAACGTTGGGTTGTTGTCAATAATATTCCAAAATGAATTCCAGGCAATCTCAAGAGACCCTTGATGTCACAGCAAGTACAGTGCAAATACTTTTCACACTGATCACGTCATACTAAGTAAAAGGTGTGCAGTCCTGATGCGCAGTATCAGCCAATCAAATGTATTCCTCAAAACCAAGCCAAAATGGCGGGCGTAAGTGTTTCAATGTTTTCGAATGTGAGCAAAACATGATGCGGAAATTCTGCATTCTTTGTTTCAAATAATTTTATGAAAATGTTTTCTCATATATATCCATTAAAATAATTTGATAAATTAGTTTCATTTTGTTACTGAGAAGCTTTGGGAAGTATTATAAATTATGTTTTTAAGAAACATAATATATATATATATATATTATATATATTATAACATCATAACCATGCATGAATAAATCCATGTTACGTATTCTCTTACATAGAAGATATTACACGAAGATTTGTACTCGTAAATCGAGATGTCTGTATGAATGAATGGATGAATGGCGGGTGGATGTGTCACACATAACTCTATCAGATCTAGATCTGAAACTTGGTGACAAGAGGGGAATGAGAGTAATATCTAGTTGTGTTGTTCCGGAAATAATTAAGAAATTTAATTATTTCGCAATACGTTACATGAAATCCCTGTGACATTTTCAAAATTCTTGAGAAATAGCTACAAATGTGTTCTTTGAATATTTTGATCGAATGGTGGAACGAGCAATTATAATTACGGTATAGTTACAATTTTCATTAAAGTCTCTGACATTATGAAACTTGCAAAAGTTCAAATAGTTTTCAAACATGTCATTCACTTCCAATATTAAAGACAAGATTTATTTCTTAATGCGATTTTACCTCAGTTGTAAATTTTAATGATATATTGATTTTTTTTCAAATATTAGTTGTTGAGTAATAACACGAAGATGAAGAAATGTTCGATATGCTGCGCATTATCCAGTAGATTCTTTCTTTTTCCTGAACGTCCTCTGAAAGACGAGAAAGAAAAGGCGTGCAATACAATATCCTATCTGCAATACGATCTATCCTGCGCGGGGAAAGTTTGCCAGAACCGGATTCACCAAACTGTAATAAGTGAGAAGCCGAAGAGGAAAATTTTGAAATACTTCAGACAGAATATTTTACTGCTCCGAATTTTTTTATGATTTAACTACTCGAATCGTGCAAAAAATATCACAATTAGAATGCAATGATTTTGTACGCTACTTAAAAGTACCAGAGGCAAGATTCAACTTCTCGAAGCAAACAGTGGAACGTTTTCGACACGTGCGTGAAAATTTTTTAAATTTGCCATCGTCAAAAAGAGTAGAACCAATTTTCAAGTTTTTAAGTTTTCTTATTTCTTTTATTCAAAGGGGAAGTAGTTGCATGTGAAGATATTGAGAATTAATTTGTTGCCTTCAACAAATTTGGATACCCCTCACCCCTCTGTAACGTACCTGTAAGGAGCGCTTGAATCCCCCTAAATAATTACCAAACGTTTCGGACGAGGACCCCCCTCCTGTAAATAAAAAATTATTATAAACCAGAAAGAACGAATTGTATTAATTTTGGTCTCTATATTTCAATTTATGATAATTAAAGTCAGAATAACTTGGTGATGCAGTCTGAGCCTAACAATAAGATTGGCAAAAAAATTGAGAGTAAAGGAAGAATGCATAGACGAAAAACATTCTGACAAGGCACACAAACTCAGTAGTGGATGACGCATGGGACTAGAGTCTACGGTGTCAATTTAATTGGATTCTACAGATTGGAATATACTGTAGATTAGTTTGGAATATTTTCTTTTGAATCCTACGATTCAGTTAATGTACCACTGATAAAAAAATTTCCATTTATTTTAACACTTCATACATCAAAACTTTTTAATTTATGAACTGTTTTTAATTTATTTTTTAAATATTTTAATGTTTTAGTATAAGAGTGAATACAAGTAATTATTTCACCAAATGTTGAAAAAGTTTGAAAATAAGTATCAACATCATGTAACACTAAACTATGACCCCTTACCCCTATGTAACGCAGCGTATCACTGCCACAAACACCTGCCATCCTCTTTAGCGTTACGTAATTTATGGACATACCCAAGTTTGGGAGAGGTTAAGACAAGAAAGAGAAAGGGAACATCGCGCGAGGTCCATGGACTGTTTGTTAGGGCACTGCTCCGTCCTTCACATGGTATTGACCAGAGAAACTACGGAAAACTACCGATCAGAACAGCCGCCCGCTTGAGGACGTGACCGAAGGTTATGAATCATAGGTTCGTCTAACATTAATATCATTGAAGTCATTTACTCAGTGGATCAACTGATGTCACTGCAGTGCCTCTGACCGGGAGGTCGTAGGTTCGAGTCCCGACATTGGCAAGATTTTCGACACTAGCTGCTTAGCTAGGGCGAATTCAGTCGCTGTCTGGAGGAGAATTCTAGTGAACGGCTGCTCTGATCGGTAGTTTTCCGTGGTTTCTCCGATCAACACCAGGCGAATGCCGGGGCAGTACCCATGAAACGGGCCAGGGACCGGGCTCAACCTTTCCTACCTCTTCCTTGTACTACCCTCGCCACATACACATACTTGCACTACACTAACACACATACCGGGGCACCGGACGGGAGCTTAGAGATTGTCTCGGCTGGGGTGGTGCCCCGCTGGGGGCAGATACCTGGATGGCGGCGCCCGCTAGCCGACGGAAGGTCTGCGCCTGATCTCGCTATCCAGTGAGGCTACACTTACGGGAATAACGACCTCAGTAGCTGACGCGCCCGAAATCTCTAGCAACCAACCAACCATTACAGTCTATGATTACGGAGGCTTCCGCGGCCGGAGTGTGTCTCTTGGCTGTCCGGGACAAGCCGCGTCAATCTGCTCGTAGCTGACGTTTCGGCCAACATATTGTGGCCTTCCTCAGAGCGTACTTAGAGTCCCGGACAGCCAAGAGCCAACCTTTACAATCTTTTTCAATGAGAATCTTTGTTCAAACGTTTATGATGCGGAAGGATGTTACGAAAGTTTTAACCAATTATTTCAGCGCATATATTACAAAAATCGCAAGTGAAAAATAGTATGTACGGACCTTACAGTCTGTGCTCTACTATTTAGAATTAAACAACTGAGAGAAGCAAATGTAACACTTTTTACTTTCTCATATACATATGTATATACGGGAGTAATATTCGCAGTATAGGGAAAGTTATGTAATGTCGCGGAAAATCGATTTCGAGATTTCAACGGAAATACACGTATTCGGGTCCCCTGATACTGAAAAAGAAGTTCTTTTCGAAATGTCCGTCTGTCCCGTCAAAATTTCAAAAAAAATTCAGAAAATTAAAAAAAAAAGTACTTTTTGCAGTGATAGATGGCAGTTGGCAAGAAGGAAAGGCAAGACTGTACAGTACTAGTCCACACGAAGGAACTTAGAAAAGCTTACTACGAAAATGTCTGTGCCATTCTGTAGCACATCTAGTTCAGATATTCAATGCATCTCCATAGTAATTGCTATTCGAATAAAATCTGCGGTGTGCTCTTTCTTAAAATTTTCGTGAATGATATCCTGTCACCTGCGGTAATTTTTTCAGGGAGTCGTAAGATCGTGACACGATCATTTAGTTTGTCTTCACATATCTTCGGAGGTAGATATGCCAGTGGACTTGTATACCATACAACTGCTAGACATTGTGTCTTTACAATTGAAATGACGCAATTCAACAGAAAGTTCTTAAATATATGAGATTTAAAATAGTAGGTCATTCTAGACCAGTCCTTGTAAGAAAAATATTCTTAATATTTCATTATCTTCGTATAATATGAAAAATGCACTTTGCGAAATCTCTGTTATTATGGAGCTGATTCGCTGATTGGCTGTAAAACATAAAATTAATATTAAAACTAATGGTGCTACAGCAGCACATACTTTCTCGTATTGTTGTTTACTCTATGTAATAATCTACGAACATAATAACCCAATAATCCTAAAATATTTTTTGACCAAACGAGGCGTCAGAGGTTCCAAAAAATATGTCTTTATTTTATACAAAATTCAAAAGTTTAAATGAAAATTGCTTCTTGCCTGAACTGAGTGTATTGCGTCTTCTTATTCGACAAACCTTGTAGAAATTAACTAAATTCCAGAAATGCTCGAACTATTTGTTATGTATCTTCAGTGTGAATTTATTTCTTGTGCATGCGATAGCCAGGTATGTAACTGAGAGACTCTGCAATTTCTACCCTTTAATATCATGACATATGCCAATGGCGTTTTGCACCGAAAGTTTCGTTTATGGGAATACATCTGCTCACCACTTTCCTCTCTTGCTTCCACGCGTGGTAATAAATAAAAACAAGACCCAGACCAATGAATAATGCTAGCCGACAAAAATCGTGTTTCGGATTAACCGACCTCAAATGACAAATACAAACACACACACACACATTATATATATATATATATATATATATATATATATATATATATATATATGTGTGTGTGTATAACAAAGACAATACCAGGGCATCAGGATCATCTCGCGCGAGGAATAGTCGTCTGCTGGATGAAGGTAGTACAACCCGCGTTGGTACTATTTGTTATTATTTCATATTTTAAACCGGCTTTGGTGGCTCAGGGCATCAACTGAAGTCCACACATGTCGGGAGCTTAGAGCTTGTCCCAACTGAGGCAGTGCCCTGCAGGTGGGAGATACCTGGTTGGGAACGCCCCGCAAGCCGACATGTAGGTCGGCGCCGGATCGTCCAATGGCCGATTGGCCGTTCGGCAGGGGAAGATAAACTTCCGCAATTTAAAAAGCATGCACTACATTTACGGGACTAATGATGGTAGCAATTGTTGTTGCTCCCGGAAGCACCAATCAATCAATTCACTACATCGATATTTTGAAAACATCCGCATCGATGTCGCCTCCTTATAACTCGTCCTTCCGCTCTTTCCCCCCGCCCCCGCTCAGAGTGATGGCGGGGGGGGGCGTGGCGGGCGGATGAGACGGGGTCGCGTGTGCGTCGCGGCCGCGGGCGGCGGCGCGTGGAGGCCGGGCTGCGCGCCTCTTTGCCAGCCGGCGCGCGGCGGGGGCCGGCGAGAAAGTCATCAGATAGGCGGGGCAGGGTCCGCCCCCGAGCACCGCGCCACGCCAGGCGCCCCCGCCACGTTCTGCGCATCTGGCTGCGGAGTGCTCCACGACGGAGCCTGCGCCCGCCTTCGTCTCGTGACGAGCACGCACCCTCCGCGCGCACGTGGACGCCACCGCACGTTTCGGCTCGCGGGGCACCGTTTTCGTTGGGGAGTCTGGGAGAGGCATTTTATTCGAAAAGAAGGGGTGGATTTCGAAAAAAAAATTATTTTTTTAGTTGGTTATTTAAGGTCGCATAAACATCTAGGTCATTAGCCACCACTATTGGTGTTAACGGTATGGTGCTACGAAGATGAAACGATACGGTGATGATAAGAGGTGAAAGGACGAACGCAAATATAACCATGCCCGACGCGGGACTCGAACCCGCAACCCTGCGGTCCGAGATGAGTACGACACTACTGCCTTAGCGATCTCGGCCACCGAGCCAACGAAAGGAAAATAGTGTTATATTTCGGTTGCATTTGTCATCTGATATGCGGAAGTGAATATTTTATTTTTATTTTTTATTTAATAGGTAATTATTACAGCCAAATTAGAAACTTGATCCAATGTGGCTAGGCCGAAGGCCTTTAAGCCATTACAATACCTACATTCTACCGCGTTCTAACCTTTCGCCTTCTGGTATTCACCCCAAATGGTCTCTCCATCGCCTCAAAGCCGCGGAAACGAGACCATAAGGTACGGCTGAGGGAAAAACCCCTGAAGGGGGAAAAACGTGCCGTCAGAAGCCGAGTACATGCTACTCTATCCGGTTTTTAGACTATTTATTTATTTGGCGCGGGCGTCAGGCATTCTCCTTCCAGTGTTTGGCCTCCACCGCACCTGAAAACAAACAGCACCACAGAAAATCGTCCGCACCAACGCCTCTGCCCTAACATTTCCGATTCCACTTCCCTTCGCCCCTAATGTGCTTTATTTTAACCGTTTCCTTTTAATTTATTTTAATTTAATTTATTTTTTAATTTATTTAACTTATTTTAATTAATTTAATTTTAATTTATTTAACTTATTTTGATTAATTTAATTTTAATTTATTTAACTTATTTTAATTAATTTAATTTTAATTTATTTAACTTGTTTTAAATTAATTTAATTTTAATTTATTTAATTATTTTAATTATTTTAAGTTAATATATATTTATACTTAACAATTGACTACAATTTATAACTTTTATTTTATTTATTTATTTTTTTTGTACTGTTTACTAACCTAACATAACTTACTGACTAACTTAATTATTGTTAGTTTATTGATTTATTACATATTTCTCTCCAGTCTAGGCTCTGCTCGTACTAACCTCTGCTGTTTTCCCACTCCTTAATTTCAGTTTCTCTAGTGGTCCGAACCTTTCCGAGAAATGTTCCTAATTCTTTCATGAAGTTAGCTCTTTTATCCCCTAGAATGTTTTGGGCGAGCGTTACGTTCCTATGTTGGAAGTAGTAATTTCCCATTCCCATCCATTTTCCTCTCCAAGTTTCGGTCGCACTGCAAATTAAAAGGATATGGATCCAGTCTTCCCTATCACCGCAAAGCACACAGATGCCATTACCATTCGAGTCCTTTAATCTACGTTGCATCCACCCCCCGACCCTGAACCAAGCGTATCCCCCTCTTGCGTCCTTTTGCAGTGTGTTTACGTAACGTTCGCAACCCCATAACGGACTCGCGTGAATTTGCGCAACTAGCGAACGTTTTTCGGCCGTTGCTGCCAGGATCTCTTGTCTTTTAATATCCGCAAGTCTATCCGAAATTAACCGTTCTATGTCACGTGTTCCCTATCTCCCACCATTTCCGGAGAAACGTCTCCCAGACCTGAACGTTCCAGTAGCAGTTTAATTTTGTACGACCAGTAGCGTTGGTTGCTTCCCTGTAACTGCACCCGAAAACATCTATTTATAAGTGAGTCAGCCTGTTCACCTGCTAATTTAATCCAAAGTTTAATGGGTTTCATTTTAAAATCTTTCCAAATTCCTACACTACCGACCTCTCTTAGGACTCCGGCATTTGCTGCGAATCTAGAGACTCCGAGAATTAATTTGAAATAATCTGTTTCGACGCTTTCTAGTCGAGCTATCCTATCCACTCCCAAATTTCTGCCCCATAATTCATTGCTGGGAGAACTAGCGATTTAAACATCGTCTCGCACACCTTTAAAGGCAATTCCGGAACCCTGCGCACTGCGCAAACGATTTCTTTGAGCGCGATTCTTCCTTTACTGTGCGCCGCCACTATGTGATTACTCCATCCTCCATTCATGGAAAATTTTGCCCCAAGATATGTAAATGTTTTTACCCGGTCAATCTCCTCCTGCGCGTAAAACCATTTCTCCTTGTTACCCCAGATAAATCCATTCTTGAAGACAACTACTTTGGTTTTGAATATTTACTTTTAATCCCCATGTTTCACTATACGTTTCTAGGATATTTAAACTTTTTTGTAAGCCGTCAATAGTCTCCGAACATAAAACTAAATCATCAGCATATAGTAGTCCGGGAATGTTCAGGCCCTCAATTTCCGGCGCAGATGTATCCGCATCCTGTAACCACGTCAATAAATCGTTTATAAACAAGATAAACAATAGCGGTGAGAGGACAGCCCTGTCTTACTCCTACTGTCGATTTTATTTTTCGCGTTGTACTTCCATCACCGCACCTGACACAGAAATTTACGTCTTCGTATATGCTCTGCAACACTTTTAAAACTTTACGTGAGACGCCTAGCTCATTAAGTTTTGCCATAAAGCTTTCCTATTGATAGAGTCAAAAGCCATTTCGAAATCTACAAACAGCAATATAAGTGGCCCGTTTACGCGCAAGCGCCTGCTTTACTAGGGTATCTAACACAAAGATATTGTCGGTAGTCGCGAAGCCTCTCCTAAAGCCTGCTTGCAATTCTGATATTTTACTGTGCTTTTCCGCCCATTCACTCAGTCGCCCGTTGAGTATTTTACAAAATAGTTTGCTCAGCGCTGGTAAAAGACTAATTCCGCGATAATTTTGTGGGCAATTCGTATTACCTTTATTCTTAAAGACTGGTTGGAGGATCGCTGTACTCCACGTTTCTGGATACGATCCAGAATCAACTATTGCATTAAATAAATTTAGAATACTCTCTGAGTCTATGTGCCACAATTCCGAAATAAATTGTGTCGGAATGCCGTCCGCGCCGCCTGCCTTCTTATTATTCATGGCTAGCATAGCCCTATTCACTTCATTCCAGGTTATCGGTTCGTCTAATTCAGGGACATCCCGGTCCGTGGGAAGTGAATATTGGGGACAGGTGTACAGAATAAAAAATACTTGCTCTCCTGGGTAGTTATAAAATGAAGAATCGTGATTTTGGGCTTCTTATTGAGGTTGGTATCGACCCCCTGCTGGATATATTTTGATGCCAGTTAATGATGATCAAGAGGTCGATTGGCGGTTTTTGGCTTAATATGTATACCGACGATTGATATGTGTAATAGAGATCCCATTGATTAAATGAAATTAAAGAAACTTGATGGATGTTTTCTGAATAAAGCAACAAAGCAAATAATATAAATCACAAAATCGCTCTTCTTTCGTATCCATTGTTTATCCTTACGCGGTGTAGCTAGGCTAGTGTGCCCAATGCACCGTACTGGTTCCCCAAAGTAAGGAACCCATAATAAGGACCCTGGGGACGGATATTGGAAAAGAATAAGACAAACAGCACTCCATGCTTATTTTCTTCATGGCACCAGCTACATGACTATTTCATTTAGATTTATTATTATTAATTTCACGTTTATTGGAAATAGGGTCCCTATTTCGACTTTCTGAACTAGTGGTTCCATGAACCTAGCAATGCAACTGCTTACAGTGATTAGAAAACTCAACAAATTATGTCTATGTAATCTCAACGATATTCTATCGTGAAGGAATGCTCTCTGCAATAATAACTGGAGAAAAGTTAAGGACAGTGAAAAACGCTCAACGTTTTTGTATCCACTGCAAATAAATGAAAAGTAGAAATACCACTCACAACGGAACTACATCTGCTCAGAATGAATGCTTTCTGAATTATTGAAAATCTGAATGTTTACTAAAATATTCTTTTATGAAATTGTTATCTATACCTTTCTAGTATGATAGTGTTATGATTATGTATGATTATTATGCAGATTAACATAAGGAGATTGATGAAGTAAACAATTATTTTAAAAGGAATCGAATTAATATAGCTGTGCCTGGGGAAATATAAGCTTTTTAACCATAAAATAATTATTACGTCTTTATTCTGAGAATAATATCTATTAAAACTGCGTGTTTATTCAAGTTTGATATTTTAAATGAAGTAATAGTTAATCAGTCTTCACTTCTCAATTGTCTTTTACCAAATGAGTGGGTCTACAACAGCCCGTTCTTTCTCGTAATATTTGTAACTGGTACATAACACAATATTGCCACTTTTATCTTATGAATATTTCAACGAAAGGAAACTAATAATGGCTTTAACAATGATATTTAATGTATTTGCTACCATTTGGAAAATTTAAATGTATTGTTCTAAAAGACGAAATACTCTTGTAACAAGAATTGTACCTCAGTTTCTGGATCAATGATCCTCATTTCACCCAGTTTCCTTGAACCTTTGTGCAAATGCTGAGATGGCTCCTTTCTTTGTTTCTGCTCATAAATGTACCTTCACTATATGTACAAGTTTGGTTCAGCTCTTTAGGGAACGTAGATATGCAACTAATTATTATTAAACGATTATAATCTTTCTCATTTTCTCGCTCTAGTTAGTCGTCTCTTTCACGTAGAACACTGGAGTTAATAGCAAAATTCTGCCAATAAATGATTTGCCTCTTCAAATAATTTTATTAAATATATTCGTACCCATACTTCACCAAAATGCGTGTTGCTACCAATATTCATAATTCAACTTCATATCCTTATGAGTTAGGGCAAAGATTGCGCTTCTCCCCATAGTACATGACACTGTATTCAACTTTTTGAACGTTAAATAAATAAAAAGCAATTTCTTGAAAAACTCTCTCCGTAAAACTAAGCGCGGGATGTTGGAAGAAAAATATGTATGTTTAATTTTTCAACTTTCAATTTTTTTAATGAAAACGGCGCTTTTGTCATTGAATGCAGTGAAACCTGGTCTATCTCCCTCCCCCCAAAGAAGTGTACAACTAAAAATAAGAATGTTGAAGTTTGTTGTCCTGTCATTTGAACATCCTTACGAACTGAGAACGATAATTACCGACACTACATGAAAAGATATAAAAGGAGGATAATATTTACACGAACACTTTGGAGATTTTCAAAAAGTCTCATCAGATTATTTGTAGCATTTGTGCCTACATCGCCATTGAATTATAAAATACACTTGTAAATATAAAATAATTAATTATTTGTATAATAATTACTATAATTATTATAATAGTTATATTAATTTATATAATAATTTATATAGTTAATAATTAATTAATTATAAAATACACTTGTAAATAGTAACACGCGAAGTGTCTCAAAAAGGTACATACGTGTAATTTTTTAAAAATTAAAACATAAAAAAAATAGTTTGTTATGTGGTATGCTGTGGTCTATCCGTACAAGAAGGTCAAAGAATCATTTTGGAGTGGTTGGGAAAATCTTGTTTACGTAGTTTACGATTGTCAGGATTTAAGTAAAAATCACGCAAACATTACCAATATTCTGAACAAGTACAACGTAAAATCGTTTAAGATGTAACATGCGCCAGGAAAGTCTCTTTCCACCGGGCCGGGAGCGGTAGCTCAGTGCATCAACTGATGTCACTGCATCGCCTCTCACCTAGGTTCGAGTCCTGACAGCGGCAGGATTTTCGAAACTAGCTTTTCAGCTAGGTCGAATTCAGTCTCTGTTTGGAGGAGAATTCTAGCGACCGGCTGCTCTAATCAGTAGTTTTCTGTGGTTTCTCCGATCAACACTAGGCGAGTGCCGGAGCAGTATCCTACCAAACGGGCCACGGACCGCGCGCGATCTGTCCTTCCTCATCCTTGTCCTATCCTCCCCCCTTACACACACACACTTACACTAACATTCACTACACTACCACATATTCTGGGAGATAGGTCGGGAGCTTAGAGCTTGTCCCGGCTGGTGCGGTGCCCCGCTGGTGGGTGAGTCCTGGTTAAGGGAAAACCTCACTAGCCGGCGGTAGGTCGTCCCCGGATCTCGCCATTCAGCGGGGGAAGATCTCCGCTATCTCCCGCGAAAGAATCATGCAATACACAAACGGGACTAATGACCAAAGGAGTTTCCGCGCCCGGAAACACGAAAAAATCAATCAATCAATCTTTGCACAGAGCTCAATAAGCTGAATCAATCTCATTAAAAATTGCTTTTATGTTCGTAGCAACCATTTCACTGGGGAAAAAGTAAAGAGAAGAATACTTCCAGTATCTGTCGTGATTCTGGTGAGTATGCAATATGCGTTTTCTTTTATTGCATGGTACAGCTAGTGCTATCAACATAATTTCTGTGGCTAACACTTTCATCAGCACTAATGTCACTGCAGAGAGACTTCTAGTGCATTGTAGTGGGTTTATGAATAGATCTTAAGAAACAAATCTTCAACTTCAGTATTGCAGGTGTAAAAAGGTTCGAGAAAAGTTAAGCATATGCGATTTTCGAAATTTAAGATGTTTTAATGAAAATCGGGCTTCTACTGTAATGAAAAGCGTACTTTGATCTTATAGAGAAAAGTAGTGGTGCTACAGAATGTCAAAGACTGTCTCGTAATAGTTAGTTTCCTAATTTCTTTGGCCGAGTCTAACTTTTCGGTCGTGCCCCATCCTTTTGCCAGCTGCCATCTATCTACGCCCAAACCTCATTTTTACACATTTGCTCAATTTTTCGGTTTCCTAATGACAGAAACGGAAAACTACTTTAAGACTTAAATCTCGTCCTATATGGAAATTTGTGAAATTTTCGGAAATTAATAGTTAACCATGAAAATCGAACCTATGTCATCTTTATAAGCGGACAGACGGACAGACAGACGACAGACAGACGGACAGACAGACAGACAGACAGACAGACAGACAGACAGACGGACGGACGGACGGACGGACGGACGGACGGACGGACGGACGGACGGACGGACGGACGGACGGACGGACGGACGGACGGACGGACGGACGGACGGACGGACGGACGGACGGACGGACGGACGGACGGACGGACGGACATTTTGAAAAATACTTTTTGGGTATTACGGGCCCAAAACTTGTTTTCCATCGAAAACTCAAAATCGATTTTCCGTAGCCACTTCCTTTATACTTCGATTATTGTTTCGTATACGTGAAGGAGAATGTAAAAATAAAGGAAAACGTAGTGCCATTTTTGAGAACGTTTGTAATATTTCCTATGGACTTGATATCAAGAACTCACAATATTAAATCATCCTTTTCAAATTCGCAGGGTTTTGATTTCAGCAAAAAAATCTATAAATATTCATTTTAAATGATACCGATTTTCAGTTTAGATGCTACTGTTGATCACAGACGGACCGATGATCGGTTTAAATAACACTTCTAAAGTATCAGAGACCCCTAATACACGCATTTCCGACAAAATCAATGTCAATTTTTTGTAGCATTGTGCTGTTTTCTTTATACTACGCGAACACGATGAATCGCTTATTAAGACTCGCTTTCATTAATTTTTATTTTCCCACAAATAGAAAAATATTTGTACCCTCTCCCATGTTTATTTTCGTGTGTTGTTACTGTATTGAATGAAATCTTTCTGTGGACTTCTGTGTGCCCTTTCTTTTCTTCTTTGATAAAGTTTCGGCTCTGACCGGTTACTATTCACAAATGCTTAATTTGGTAGGCCTCCTCACACTTTCGTCTCTTTTCTTTTCCCGACATTGTTTCTCGAGTATGTTCCCTATTTCTTTCCTCCTCTTTCTTCGGATCTAGCCCGTTCGATGGGCTCTGTGTGAATCGTTGCGCAAGATTTCCACTGATATCACCCTTCCGGTTTCGCGTAAACAACTCTATCTGCAAAACCTTCGTA
Organism: Teleogryllus oceanicus; assembly: GCA_964035755.1. Lineage (NCBI taxonomy): Eukaryota > Metazoa > Arthropoda > Insecta > Orthoptera > Gryllidae > Teleogryllus > Teleogryllus oceanicus. Next base: position 282,811,117 of record CAXIVR010000001.1, read on the forward strand.
TTAATCTTTAAATTACCTTCATCGTTTGAGTCCCTGAGTTTAGTAGAAAGGAATGTTCGCCAGCAATTGCGTGTGTGATGGATAATATATTGACATTCCGGTCTATTTAAAAACTAATTTCGTTATTTCCTAGCGATCAATATCAAATAGCCCACAAAATGCAATGATTTATTATTTGTGCAAACCATACAAAAAAATTGATGCATCTCTTTGTGTAGACTCAACACTGTAGAGTATTTGTTTGATCTGACAGAATTAAAAATTAGGTTCACTTCAAAAGAAATTATTTAATTGTAAGATAATCAAACTCGTGTTAGTTAAATTAACATTAATATTTTTCGCTGTTTAAAACTAAAGTGATTGTTCATTTGACTTACTGCATTACATAGGAAAAAATATGATATGAGAAATATTAAAAATATTGTTGTTAAAATCATTTCGCTCAACGCGTTAAATATAGATATGGCTTAACATCGCCATTATTTAGCGCAACGGTTAGTGAAATTTTGGTGTACAAGATATAGCAACCTCTGACAAGGCTATGAGATGAATTTGTTATAATGCAAGTACATTTATCCTGATGGTATGTCAGTCAATAGAGTGGCATAAAAGTAGTTACTTATTAGTTTCCTGTCAATTTGAGTAAGCCCTGCACCACCTTAACACAGCAATTTGAATAAATCAAAAACTTCGAACTTCTAGTACACAATTGTGACTCTAAAAATGAAAAATGTTTGCTTTTATATCATTTTTTTTTATTTCAGAGCCTTCTTACATTTTTTGACATTTTCTTGTTTAACATTAGTGACAAAAAAAAATTATTATGCCCTCTATAGGCGTTTGAAACCCGGCTTTGTGCATGACACGGATTGGGTGTGTCCCGTAATCTCTTCCGGAAGTTAATGTATTACGTGACGCAAATATGCATAAAATAGTTATAAGTACTTCACAAAACGTAACATGCACAAACACTCGTAAATACCAATTTAAATAATGATTTCTTTTTAGTTTCGGAGCCATCGTTTACATCACCTTATATATTTCAGTTCAACATGACAACTCAATATACAGGTTCAAGTTTCATTTCCTCATTCTTGAAAGTAAGGATAAGAAACTAGTGTTGCTAAAACAGCACGTACTTTCTCGCCTGTACTTTCACGCAAAATTACGCGAAAAGTACTCAAATTCTTGAGAAATTGTGCATGACCTTATTTCAAAATTATCTTTAAGGAACAGATTTCATTGACGAAGAAATCTCTATCTTCATAATTGAAGTTGTAAAAAGAATATTTTGAATTTTGTTTAATTTTCGAAAAATTAGACTTTTTAAGGAAATTGAGACGTGCATCATTATCTTAAGCGTTCTTTGCACTATTCAACAACAAAATTTGTTCAATAACGATGGAGCCATTATTTTGAAAATTTTGAAAATGTCCCAGGGGCTTCATGTAAATACTCCCAAAATTAAAGTATCGGTTTCAAATTCAAAGGTTCGCGACATGAGCCAGAGTGATTGAAGGTTATCAATCCTGGAGAATATCGGCTGAATGGTTTAGCCGCTAGCGTTGTTCAGATATGGACAGAGACGAAGGGACAGACGTTTTGCCGTCACTCGATTTTTGGATATCAAGGATCCACAAAACATGGATTCTGGCTACATCACGTGAAGATTTTTTTTTCTTCGAAATTTATCAACTGAATTTATGCGCTCCTTCGTTACCAGGGCCCTGTAATAAGAGATTTTCTGCCAAAATTTGCCGTTTTTTCGCCCATCATTACATACAATTATCTCTACTCCGTAGCGAGTGGGTAAAAATGCAACTTTCTTTCACTTTACTTACCAACTACGTCCTTACATAGTAAAGTAAGAATATTGTAATACTGGATCTTAGACATGTTTTCGGTGTCGTTTACGTTTCAATTTAGTTATAGGGTTTTTGATATAATAAAGGCTTCTGTTTAAAAATTGGATAAATTCAACCTCCGAACTCCCATAAACGAATGTAATAAGCTGTGCTACTAAGTGAGTCTTTAGATGGAATGAATTGGAACGTTTATAATTATTTCTTGCATCTTTTACGTCTGTTAGGCTTCTAGAGCTTCTCGTATGTATCATTGATTCACTTTCTTATATGCTGAAATCCAAGTTGAGATTGAAGTAAATCATTTCCAAATGTTGTATGAGTTTGGGACACGTAGTTCATACGCACTCATGCACCTTCCCGGATGGTAAAACGCATTGAACCCAACAAAGCAGCTTCGACATGTCGATATTTTACTGCATATGAAAAGGCGCTTACATTAAATGCACTTCTTGATTTAACATGAATATTCATTTTCTGCAAGATTTAACAAAGAACAGTGAATAATCTTATTTTTCATTCATGTGGTGTGTGATTGATATTCCGCCATCACTGCGATGAAACCGAGGTGACACAAACGGCAAGGTCATTCTCTTCCGTTGCGTCCTATAGTCAGTCTGTGTCATTAATTATATCCATATCTCAAATAATAATATTAGTAACATAGAGAAATGCATATATTTATTAACTTGTCGCTATATGGTCTTTATCATAGAGTATAAAATCTATAGTGTACCGTTAAAAAACGAAGTTGTGTTGATATCTCTGCAACAAAACAGACTAGGATTGTTACATAGCTACTTGTGTGCACCTCATATACAATCGTTTCCATAAAAATGCATCTCTAATGCATCTCTGCATTTAATGAAACATGTTAAACTATAACATTATATTGCTTAAAAAAATACGAAATTGGGAACTTCCAAACTTAATTGGCAAAACAAAACATTACAACATTGTCCTCAAATAATAATAATTACAATAATTATATTGCCTTTCAGTACTAGTTTTCCTGAAATTATGCAAACATAAAGTAATGATGAATACCTAACGTCCATAAATGGTATATAACATTTAGCACCATTCAACTGATTTCCTATTTCCCTCGTAACCACGGTCCTCTCGATGGAGTTAAGTTACGCAACCTATATCGCACACCGTCTCGAAGGCAATAACAAGCTATAATGTGTCAGTAAGAAATAAAAAGTTTTATTCCGAAAGTGTTGCCCTGTTCCAAATTTTAAGGGTAGTAACGGCTCCCCTCGCGGCCCCTTTTCGTGGACCTAATGATTCCGCACAGAATAAAACTGCTCTCTTCTGAAATGCCAATATCTCCTAGTGTCACATTCCTTGCGCATGGACGATATGTCAAAATCGGATACGGACCGTTTCGAAATTGCATGTGCGCAATTTGGGCAAAGGGTGTGACGCATCTTGACTCAGGCGCCGCGCGCGCCGTAATCTGAGCGACCCAAGGCCACGGCCAATGCGTAGCGCGTTCGCACGCGTGCGTCGATGCCTCCGAGAGAGAGACAGAGAGAGGGAGATAGTGAGGGAGAGAGTTTGTGAGGGAGGGAGATTTTGTGAAGGAGAGAGAGTTTGGAGGAGAGAGAGTTTGTGTGTGTGAGAGTTTGTGAGGGAGGGAGATTTTGTGAAGGAGAGAGATTTTGTGAGGGAGAGAGAGTTTGTGTGTGTGTGAGAGAGAGAGAGAGATAGTGAGGGAGAGAGTTTGTGAGGAAGGGAGATTTTGTGAGGGAGAGAGTTTGTGTGTGTGTGAGAGAGAGAGTGAGTGAGTGAGAGAGAGAGAGAGAGAGAGAGGAGCAGCGCGGCGAGCGCGCAGGCCGTTCCTCTCTCATCACATCTCTGCTTGTCATTCCTCCCACGTCATGCTGGTCATTAGTCCCGTTAAAGTAGTGAATGTGTTTGTATCTGATGGTGGCACCCTGCTCCCGCCTCACCCGCTGGATTGTGTGATCCGGTGTCGACCTCCACGTCGCTTTGCGGGGTAATTCCCCCTCCAGGTATCTTATCCAGCGGAGCAGCGCCCCTGCCGGGACAAGATCTAAGCTCTCGACTGGTATTCCGGCATGTCTGGTAGTATAGTGCATGTACAGGGGAAATGATAGGACAAGGGAGAGAAATGAAAAATCTTAGCGGTCCGTTTGTTAGGGTACTATTCCGTTATTCGCGTGGTATTAATAGAATTGAGAGAGCAATCGGCCACTAGAATTCTTCTCCACGCAGCTGACATGAATTTCGCACTTACCTAGTGTTGAAAATCCGCCGTCGTCGGGACGACTCATTTACGAGTATTTTGTAAGAAAAACTGGCCAAAAGTCGAAATAAAAAAATTAACATGCAAGAAAACGAACACAATTCCTATAAGTTGAGTATATTATGACGTCATGAGACAGTCACCTGTTAGTCTGAGAGTAGTATCTTCGTTGTAGCATCAGTGTGAATCGTATGCGCTGCAAGCATTTACTACCACCATTTCCGTACAAAGGGATCCTTTATTGGGTTCGTGAGTGCTTTCAGTGTTGTGAAGTGTACTAACTCGTGATGGATATTGAAGTTCCTGATATGTACTGTGTTTTAAATTAAAAACTCATCCATTTAAGATTAATATTTACATAATTAAAGGCGTTTAAAGTGAACATATAATGTATTCAAATTTTGAGTTGACTTTTATCAAACATTAGTGTTTTAGTTATAGTGTCAGGACGTGTCAAGCATTTTTATTACATGTAATTCAGAAGTTCATATTCTAACTGTTAAAAGAGAAAAACGTCCCACATATTTGCGCAATTTTAATTTATGGCACTTTATTTAAAGATCGGTGATGCGTAACAAAATTCGTGAAACTTAGGAATATTCGTAAGATTTTTTGTTGTAAATTCCAAGAAAGTGTTAAGGAGATGACTAGAGAACCCTACTGCTAAATCAAGCAGGTTATGAATGTTTAATTAATGATAAGTTGATGATGGAGTATCATTTGTTGAAAATCACAAATTTTCCATCGCAAAAAGTGAGCGAATTTAAAGGTAAATTACGGTTTTCAAATCTGAATTCAAACAAAAATGGGCAGCTGCATTTAATGTGGAAGAAATATTTGTAAAAAAATAATAAAATGTGGTTTATCGGTGCTGTGAAATTATCAATATGGACTATACAAAAGGCGGGTTGACCGAGAAAGAAATTCGGAGATTCAAGTGACCTCAGCAAACGACGCAAAACACAAGAATTACGGAAGCAAGTACCTGAGTCCATATTGACTTATGCTACTCAAATGTGTTGCATCTTCTGTTATGAAAGAGATATCGAAAACTCCGAAAAGAGCGTCGAAAGTGCGTAAGACAATAACAAGCTTTCAGCAACGTGAAAAAAATGCATTCATTGCTTGACAAAGAGAAAAGCGCTATGAGTGTTTGTAAAAGCCGTTCTTTTCCGAAGGCAATGCAATATTATTCGAAATTCAAACAGAGTCTTCTATCCTTGTTTTTCATTACTACAGATAGAAGAGACAAAAAATCAAAATCGATTCTCACTTTTCTTTGAAATCAATGATAATTCTAAAGCTAATTGTACTTACGTTTTTATAGTTCATGACCCTGACCACTTACGACATACAAGCAACATGCGGGAGCGCCGCACAAACCAATACCCTCCCGCGCCTTAAGGTCAATGGCTCAAAGCCAGAAGTCACGTGTCATGACATGCTGTTACAATTCCTGGGTTCCTGGCCATGGATGCAGTGATGGCTCCAATGCCTTAGTGTTGCAATGACAAAAAATTAAAAGATTCCGTATAATTGTTTGCATTAAATGTATACATTATAATTCCAAATATATTCTTAGTGCATTGACATTTTAAACTAAATAAAAACTTTAGAAATTATTAGACGCGACTATATGATACAAATGTCAGAATATTTAATCAGAAATTTTTTTATATTTACCAGGTAAAAAGAAACCTACTCTCACACGTGATTACGTGGGCTGATAATATTACTGAGTGTTGTCCGCAATTCGTCAATGAGTCCATTACAGAGCAATAGGACCATTCGCATGCATTGGAGCTGGTGAGTTGCACAATTCTATTTTCTGAAAATTTCGTATGGTACCGGTGTATTCTCTGACATTACCTCAGGGTATGGTATGTATATCGTTCGAGAAATTATTTACTGTGGTTCGACAGTTCTTGGTGTTGAGATCTTTCCTTTGAACAATTCACCTATTTCGCTGCAGTTGAGTAAAATTTCTCCTCGCGACATCACTGTTAATGACCCTCATATGAGCTGCACATCTGTGTCTGATTTCTTTATTCACTATTAGGCTGCATTAAACATATTTGTGGAGACATCAAACGGGTTTTAGATGCTACTAGATTTTAAAGAACACTACATGGCATTTGGAAACATGTGAGCTATTTTTACTTTCTCGCATACATACGTATATACTAGAGTAATATACGTAGTATAGAGAAATTTATTTAATGCTGCGGAGAAGCGACTTCGAGATTTCAACGGAAATACACGTTTTGGGGTCCCCTAATACGGAAAATATGCTTGTTTTGTTTCAAAACGTCCATCCGTGTGTCTGGTGTAGGTGAACAACACTAGCACCTGAACTATTCGTACGATTTTTTTTCCAAATTGAATAAACCGCTGTTAATCTGTTCTGAGTCGAAGCTCTGCGATTTTGAAAAATATCATTAATTTTTTGGGGTACTTAACATGAAGCCCCTGGTCATTTTCAAACATTTTCTCAAAATGGACTTTTTTCTTTAAATTTCTTGTAAGACTAAAATAAAATACACTTATAAAAGTAGCATAGGTCCGATTTGCACGGTTTATTCTGACTGGAAAAGTTGCAAAAATTTGATATTTTTCGGCGTCTTCCTACAACAGTAAAATTGAAGACACAGATTTTTCTTTCAAATGAAATTTGTTACCCATAAATATTTCTTTCGTTAAGGTCATGTAGACTTTTTTTGGAAATTTGAGTAGTTTTCATGCAGTAGAGTGTGAAAAAGTGTAAATTGTAAAAAAATTACAAAAAAAGATTTTCTCAAAAAACGGTTCACATTTTCCTTTATATTTTTGTTAGGGGTAGTTCCAAACACACCCTATCCGATGACATGAACGCCATATAGCTCTATTCTTTTGTTTTTTCAAACTACGATTTTTTTTACTTGTCCCTTACGTCGGTTGTATCAATATTTGAGGAGATTTCGTCACATTATTAGATTTATGAGTACATGTACTTGAAATAATGTTATATAAAGTTTCTAGGAAAACTCCACAGTTTTCTGTAAAAATGAGTTCAAAATTACACATTTTCAAAAACGCTCAAACGCTATTTGCTCAAAAACTGCTCGAAAACTTTTCTTAATTTTCCTATGGATAGTACTAATTGCACTGTTTAATATGACATAAGGTTAATTTTCGTGTATTCTTTTCTTGTTGTTGTTGTTTTTTTCAAAAATTACACATATGTAATTTTTTAAATGTCTCCCACCGTTAATATGCACTTTTCCATCAATTTGTATACATTATTACATTTGTGATTGGAAGTGCTTCAAATAACTTCAAATGAAGTTTTTTGATAACCCAAAAGATTCCAGTGAAAAAGAGCTTCAATTTTCGCATTTTCAGTAATGCTTTAACTTTTTTAAAAAGGTCTTCAAAAATTTCATTGAAAATTTCTATTTAGGAATTTTTTAGGAGGTTTTACTGTTCTTTAAGATTCTTGAAGTAATATTTCGGTTATACTACTAAGAAACCGTAAAGTTGAGAAAATGTGAAGAAAATGTTCTCTCAGTGACGATAGATGACAGCTAGACAGAGAATAGAGAAAGCCCTTAAAGTCAGTCCACACCAAGGAAATTAAAAAAAAATTCTACGAGAAAGTCCGTGCCAGTCTGTAGCACCTCTAGCTTCTCTCCTTTTTCGGTGCGTGCAACTGTGTCATCGCACCCGTCGGTCTGTCTTGCGCGCTGCCCGGGCCAGCCGCTGAAGGAGGCACACTCGTTCTGAAAATTCACCTTTTTTTCAGATTTCTTCTTCTACTTTTCAGATAAAATCATGCACCACAATTACAGGATTAGTAGGACTTTAGCTGTTGACGTGCCTGGAAACATCAAGCAGTCAATCAACCAAGCCGTACAAGTTACAAGTATATTATGATATGTCAAATTTTCCTGCTATCTATCCAATAATATATGAAAGCCGCTTTCTAAACCGAAAGCGAGTTTGTAAAACATATCTATACTTTCTGGTTAGAAAGATGATAGTAATATGGACCGTTCCGATAATTCGACTATCTAAATGTCAATCAGAGACTGGAATGGTCGCTACCAAAAATTTTTCCGACGCGTGTATGTGACGTGTGTGCATTGAATTTCATAGATTTGATTGATGGTGAAGAGACTTTGCCTTTTGCGGCCTAAAAGATAGTATCGAGATGTCAGGTAGAAAAAGTATTCTGGAAGTGCTTATCTCCTGTAAACTGCTTTTTTGTGATTGATAAGAGTGCAAAAATAAAACTAAAAAATACATTTCTTTGAATTATTGTTCTTAACTTGCAAATCAAAGTGACTGAAGTCTTGAAAACTTTAGTTCATTGAATCGTTGAAAACCTTGGTTTAATTAATATACTAGTGGTCCCGGCAATTGTTCGCTATTGGATGGTGTTACACTTCACTCGCTACTGGTTATGTGATCGTTAATCACGTTTTTTGTTCGGCTCTGCAAATATTTTAATAGATGAAAGATTTTCTCGCAATTACGGATTTGTTCTATGTCCTAGTTTGCACATGGTTGTCTAGTATCCTATTGTTAAAACGTTCTCCCTCAAGTTTGGGCATGCATTCGCTGACACTGTCTTGGAGAAATTTGATTTACTTGTATAAGACAACGTTTAAACAATAATTCCGACTGATATTTCACAATTGCAGGGGCAGAATATGCACCACAGACGCGAATAATACTTGCGGGTGCGGCGGGTTGCTTGTGGGACAGTGCTTCTATGTGCATGCGTGTTCTATGTGCGACATACGCGCATTCCCATTGTACTATGACTATATTCTTCTCGTACATGCAAGCAATAAGTTCACAAAGTTTTATTTCAATCGGATGAACGGTGTGGCAGATCATAAATTACGAACAAACAAACATTGATATTTATATATTAGATTAAGAATTTGCATATATCTACACTGCTTTACATTGAATAGTTACGTTGGGTAAATTTATTTCTCTGAGAATAACGGAAACATTTTAAAGGTTAATTGCAATGTAATAAAAACTTCAAAGCCAATCCCTCACTGTCCTATTCCAGTGTCACATTAGGACATTTACGGCTCGTTACCTTATAATGATATTAAAAAATTGAACTAAAAGGTAAGTCATTTTGCCCTGAACAGCCTACGCAAGTCCTGGATTTAGGGTGCTATAGACTCTACAATCCTATTGTTATTTTCTACTTAATTTGATTGACCACGATATCAAGCAGCTTTACCAATATTATTGGTGATTTAAACGTAGACTCACCTGACTCGATCGAGCACGAGGGATAAGAAGGATAAACATCGTGACGAAAAACGCGTCGTTATCGGCTTTTCACGTGTTAGCAAACGCGTCGTACGCTCTATCAGCTGAACAGTGACATCACAAAACCACAGGCCGCACGAGTGCATTGTCTCAAAGGCCAACGTGCTCGAAAGGCCACGTGCTCTATGAGTGTACCAAATTTGAAAGTTAAATACTTTCCGACACAAATCATTGCTCAAGTAGGATTGCTGTCTGTAGGAGAATTCTAGCGGTCGGGTGGTTTGATTTCTCCGGTCAACAGCCGGCGAATGCCGAAGTAATAACGTAACAAACGGGCCAAGGCCCGCGCGCGATCTTTCCTTCCTCTTCCTTGTCCTATCCTGACTCCTTACTTACACATGCACTTACAGACTCTATCGTGAGCTTAAAGCATGGTTCGGCGGTTGGGATGCTGCTCAGAAGATGGGAAATACCTAATCGAGGAAAACCCTCCAAGCCGACCTGGAAATTGGAGCAATTTCACCATTCACTAGCAGGGGAAGAAAACCGCCACCTTCCGTAACAAAAATCATGCGCTGCACTATTAATATTTACGAGAATAATGACTAGAGCGCGCGTTTATGACATGTCATATTTTTCTTTGTGTCGTTTTCATTAAACATTATAATTTTTGTGTACAGTGGCTAAAAGTATGCAATTTCCGCGTGTTATAGAGTCGTATTTTGGCCCTTTAACGTTTTTCTCATTTTCCATTAATATTTCACATTAGGTCATATTTTTCCATGAATTTTCGCACGTTTTGTCACTTTTCAATTTTTAATTCCAGTTTTGTATATTTCCATTTTCGCATCTACGTTTTAAATTGTGAATTGGGTGGAAAAGCTATAAAGAACAAGAAAAACGAAGCGTAGAAAGCACCAACGCGAAGGAAGGGTTTTGTTTTGTCAGGTTTTGTGCCAAGGTCAACGGTTTCTATAAATAAATTTATCAGGGAAAATTGTCTTCAAAAGGAGAGGGACTGACTAGTGAATGTACAATATTTTAAAAGTATATTTTCTATGTAATGTTTATTTAAACAACGGCAAGATTTTGAAAGTTTCGCAAATACAACCAAAAAAGTATTGAAGTAATATTTATGGGCATATTTTCATATTTTTAGGTCATAAACACTCAGGCCGTATCAATTGACGCACCTCGTCACACAAAATCAAAACAATCACTGAAATAAGGACGCGTACAATTTTTCCAAAATAAGATTTTTGCTTAATTTTGCATGAAGGTTTACCGAAAATGAATGAAAAAGAATGGTAAAATAATTGATGCTTGAGTCCCGACAGTGGCAGGATTTTCGACACCAGCTTGTCAGCTAGGTCGAATACAGTCGCTGTCTGGAGGAGAATTCTAGCGGCAGGCTACTCTGTTCTGTAGTTTTCCCTGGTTTCTCCGATCAACACCCGACGAATGCCAGACCAATACCCTAACAAACGGGCCATGGACCGCGTGCGATCTTCCCTTCCTTTTGCTTCTCCTATCCTCACCCCTTCTACACACACTAACATACACAACACTACCACACATGCCGGGAGACCGGTCTGGAACTTGTCCCGACTGGGGCGGTACTGGTGGGAGATACTTGGTTAGCGAAACCCTGCTAGCCGACAATAGGTCGGCGACGGATCTCGCCATCCAGCGGGGAAGATCGCCACCTCCGGAGGAAAAGCATGCACTACACTTACGGGACTTATGACCTCAGTAGCTACCGCGCCCGGAATCACTAACAACCATCCAATTGATGCTGCTGGCCCCATTTTCTTAAATCTTATATTTTCAAGTTTGCAAATAAAAAACATTTCAAAAATAAAATATAAATTGTAAGGATTTGTTTCTTAAATGAAATTAGTTTCAAAAAATAGATCTTTAAATAAGGTCACGTTCAATTTTTTTCTTAAAACTTGTAGTTCTCGCGTAATTTCTGCTTGAAGTTTTTCTTAATTTCCAAATATATAATAACATAACTGAATATCTTGCAGGGATGTGCTGTTTCCTGTAAAAGTACATGTTATGAATGATTTATTCTGAGTACACGTTACCGAAAGAAAAAGGAATTCGGAGAAAAATATACCCGGAATGAACTTCTCCCAAGGTTTTGGTTCAGCAAGGAGCCCCAGTATAAGTTAGCACCTGCAGAGTGGAGTTTCAGGAGAGGACTGATAACCACTATCTAATCTCTTTTGCGGATTACGATATCTCATCGACCGTCGCAAGTTGTTTGTAAGGTTATTGTCTCGCGCGTCAGCTGAACTTCTGATCTTGAATTTTGGCCTGAAGCACGAATCGGCAACGTGGGGCCCTTGGCTTCTTGAGGAGACATGTAACATATGACAATCAAGATCGAGGTCCATACCCGTGCCAGACATCTTGCCGAACTTTTATCTCTCGTGAATAACCTACACATCTTCCGATTCGTGGCATGAGAAAAGAACGATTTGGATGATCTCTGCAGCGACAGAATCTCAAAGTTCAATGTATGGACTCAGACTATGCGCGTCTCAGAAATATCTATGAAGTTGTTCTGCTTAAAAATATACGATTAATGATACAGATTACGATTATAATATCCTATGAAGAGTGACAAATACGTGCAATTCCAGGAGTCTTGTGAAAAGAGTTCGACTGTTCTGGAGAATTGATACAGGTTAAATGAGTGTGAGTCTCAATTCCGTGATGCATCAGTCTAAGTTAAACGAAAATCATAAATTCCTGAGTTTCAGTACTTTGTGCACAAATACAAATAACCAATATACAGTGTCTTCAATATACACGTCACAGTGTCCAACCTTATATTTTCGAAAACTACAAAAAAAGTTAATACTGAAAAAAGAAAGGTTTGAAGATAGAGATTTTTCTCTTAAATGAAATCTGTTGTTTTTAAATTTAGATCTTTAAAAATGGTCATGTAATACTGCTCGAAAATAACTTATTTTTGCGTTATTTCTGATTGAAGTTAACAATTCGTGAAAACATTTTTTCCTTTTTTTGTGTTTTGTTTTCTTTCCATTTTTCCATGGAAAGAGCAAAGAGCTCTACGCAGATCTCATTTCCATTCAACTCTCTTGTGTGTTTGAGATAATGGGAGAGGCCAACAGCTTCTTAAGCGTCGGCAATGTGAGTTCGCTGGAGCTACTGTCTGGTGTAGCGATCAAGTATGTAGTGGCGAGTTAAGCCGATGGATCTGAGTTTGATTCTCGGTGGGGAGGAAAACTATTTGCTCTTTTGAAACGTTTTTGTAGATTCATTAATAGCACGATACTGCGCAGTCGTTAAAAATAATGCGAGAAATTATAAGCTGTTGTAGCACCACTAGTTTGTTTAAATTATACTTTCCCAGTCGTAAAACTTACATAAAACACGGACATTCGCTAGGGATCTAAATATTCTATGACCCTGAAAAAGAACAGAAATCAGCAAATAAAAAAAAATTAATCAAGAGATGACGGCGAAGATAAATATTACATTCCGACGAATGTTTGACACTCTGTGAATAACTACATTGCGGGAATTCATTATATAGATCCTCCATTGGTTTAACATATTACAGTAGACAACAGCCATTTTATAAAATGCAGACCGAAGTGTATTCTTACGATGTTGAATGCACTGATTCAAAATATATAACGGAAATTTCTCCATACGTGCCCGTTGTTTGTTCCATGTGAAGTCACTTGCCGGTAATTATTTCGGCCAATTCGTATTTCAGGGAAAATAGTTATTTTAATATTGGCAAGACAAGTTATTTTTTCCGCACACGTGTTGCAAATCTTTCGGCAGCTTTGTATTGGAAGGTCGATTTAGTGCTCGCAGAAGTCGTGGTGTGTGTGTGTTGTGAGATAAGCGACATGTTTTGAGGCAAGATCTGAAAGCCTCAGGAGACGTAATACCGGGTGATTAGTATAAAACCCAACCCTGCTGTTCAAGGCACCCAGAGAAAAGTGAAAGTTTTGCAACACTGCTTCTGGGACAGCTCCTTCGACTGCATATCAGGAACACTCCATTCACCCCTCCCCTCTTCGTTTAACTCACCCCCTTCCTGTGGTGTGGGTCATACCTGCTCAAAACAAAACAATCCGCATCTTCATTCATAGTTTCCTTCTTTCACAGTTAACTTACAATGCAGCTCAGCGTAGAGCAACGCAGTTTTGTGGTGGAGGAGTATTTCCGAAAACTTTCTTTCAAAGAGTGCCGGGCAGCTTTCAGAGAAAAAATTTCATTTGAGTGTGTATTTTTTAGTGAAGACGCTTGGCTTCATCTGGATGGATATGTTAACCAGCAAAACAGTAATCTCTGGGGGTACCGAAAGACCATATAAAACAGTAGAGAGACCATTGCATTAAAAAAGATTGGAGTATGGTTATGCCATTTATCGACGCAGATTAATTGGTCTGTTGTTTTCAAAGAAACAGTAACGGCGGATACGTATCAGAATAAATTGAGAAATTAATTTTTATTATATTTTAATTAGTTAATTATTTTTAAAGTAACCTTATTCAATAATAATAATAATAATAATAATAACAACAACAAACATTTGTTCTGCGAATCTGAATTTATAATTTATTAATATTTATTTAAAAACATATACATTTCTGGAGCACATGCTCTGGAGCGAATGTATCTTGTTATGAAACTAAAACAAGCAAAGTTTACTATTAAATTTACCTCAATGTTTATTTTACATGACAAGTTTATTTCACTTTTAAACAAAATAGGAAGGAATCGTTGCTCTTGACAATTCAGTTTTCTTCCGACGCCAAACTAGCAGGCGCGTGCCTCTTTGAACTTGTGGCCACGGCGATCACCAGCTCCCCTCCTGAGGGTGGCGTTAGTGGGAGAGGGGATTAAGGGCACTTCCCGTCAGTTTACCTGCTTGAAACCACTAGCCACAATCCGACCCCCTCAAACATGGTTGCCAGTGCATTTCGCTCTGCCTGCTGTGGGTTGCATTTTATACTGATCACCCGTGGTATAAATTACTCAAATTCATTATGTTAAGTGGGTAGGTTACAAATAGGAAAGAGACATGGCTTACAAAGCTTTGAAACAGGATACAAAATGTATATTGATAGTCCTGAAGGCCAGGAGTCTTCAAACTTTTACACCTTTAGGATCCCTTCGAACTCATGGTTTTCTTGAAAGAACTATGTGTTTAAGAAGCGGATAAAATAGTTCGTTGATCAAAGCTAGTTTTTATTCAAATTAGCAAAATTATTTTAACAGTCAAAAGTACATAAAATAGAGGGATTGTTACATAATAATAATAATTTAACACCCAGGTATTTTTTTCGTTTTGGACGATAAAAGTACAAAATTTCGAAAAAAGTTTTATTTTTTCACATTTTCTGAAACACGTTTCGCGTGATTTAGTTTTACGCATCAGCAGATGTGAACAAAATTCAAATAAATTATGAAAATGAAAACAAAATATAAAAATGAAAAAAAAATCATTACTTTTGTGAATTTTGGTTTTATCCTTATCACCTTTTTAAGTTGTTTGATCAAATCTTACATGTTTGTAAAATCAATTCCATTTCATATCGAATTTATATTAACATTGTAATTCTTACTTTATAATTAACATTATATTTTAATAAGACAGCTCAGTACTCCGTTCCTACATGAAATACTTCTTGTATAGATGATTTCCATTTTACGTATATTACTATAGCAAATAGTGATCCCTTATGAAGCTTCTGCCAACCTACCTGGGAACCCTAGGGTTCCGCGGCACCGAGGTTGACTCTTAATTTAGATAAGATTAAACCTTGAAATATTTACTTTAAGAACTTCCCTTCGCACAATTTAAGTATTTTACTGCAGTCGGCTAAAATTGCGCCGCGCACCATCAGTATTAACTAGCCACATTTCTGCCGCTCTGCTGAATCTTATTTCTTTATTCAATATTAGATTGCATTGATCGTATTTGTAGAGAAATCAAACGGTTATTGAAGTTACTAGATTTTAAAGAATATGGTATGCTATTTGGTATTTGGGAACCAATGAGCTATTTTTCCGTCCTTGTGTCGGTGCGTGCAACAATGCCCGTATCAACGCGCCTGCCAATCTTCCCCGCGCGCTGCCCGGGCCTGCTCCGCCAGAAGCCATCCTGCTGTTTTACGAAAATTTCGTAATTTTGAAATAAATTTTCGTAAAACAGCATTGATTTCAGCACCTTGAAATAACAATAGTGTTATTTGTTGCCTAGTGTTATTTTGGGCACTAATCGTAAATTCACATATTAATAGCCGAAAAGTTCAAAGCGAAACAATACACACAAATAATATGGTGAGAAATGAAGGGGCTAAGATTCGTCATAATGGAGCCTGCCGTTATAACCGCCGTCTGAATACAAGAAATCCAACGCACACTGCTTCTGATACTTGCAATGAAAATAAGGTTACCAGTCGTATTTTGCCACTCACCCTTCCCAACTTCACAGTGAATTGCAAACGAATATTAAATATTGAATGAAGATTCGGAGCGCAATAGTAAAGATATTTTATTCCGCTTGCTCACCAAGAAATCGTCAAATATCCTTACGTATTTTTAATTATTATCCTCAGTGGTATATCTGGAAATATTCCTCTGACTCGTCACGTGCCGCATTGTTAATGCGTATGCTGATAAACGATCTGCTATTTGCATTCCATGTTAGTGGAAGGTTTGGATATATTCGAAACAAGCTGAAGAACTTTGCTGGGTTACCCGAGTATTTATCAGAATCATCTGTTAGTCAGAAAAAGCAATGAATTCTATCTATACTCTAAACATAAAGTAATTTATTTACATCCCCGTCACGCCTCTTCCTTGCTTCGCTCCGCAACATCCCCTTCCACGTCCCCCATTCTCAAATCTCTGCTGTTATTGCAACACCTCGCAACACGTTACATCTTTTATTAAGGTTTCTTTAAGGAAAAGGGTTGCTACCAGTTGCGTAAAATATTGCGTGTCATGTCGCTAGCCGACTTAGTTTCCCGTGGTTTTCCGAATCAACATCACCGGGAGTGGTAGCTCAGTGCCATCAACTGATGTCACTGCAGCGCTTCCTGATGTCCTGAAGTACTGATGGCGGCAGGATTTACGACTCTAGCTTTTCAGCCAGGTCGAATTCAGTCACTGTCTGGAGGAGAATTCTAGCGGCCGGCTGCTCTAATCGGTAGCTTTCTGTGGATTCTCCGATCAACACCAGGCGAATGCCGGAGCAGTACCCTACCAAACGGGCCACGGACCGCGCGCGATCTGTCCTTCCTCTTCCTTGTCCTATCCTCTCCCCTTACACACACACACACACACTAACATGCACTACACTCCCACATATTCCGGGAGGCCGGTCGGGAGCTTAGAGCTTGTCCCGGCTGGGGCGGTGCCCCGCTGGTGGGACAGTCCTGGTTAGGAGGAAACCGACGGTAGGTCGGCGCCGGATCTCGCCATCCAGCGGGGAAAGATCACCGCGCATATCCCGAGAAAGAACATGCACTACAGTAATGGGACTAATGACCAAGGCAGTTGACGTGCCCGAAAACAGGAAAAAATCAAATCAAATCAATCGAATCAATATCAGGTGAATGACATGGAAATACTCTAACAAATGAGCCAAGAATTGCGCGAGATCAGCCTTGTATCATCCTATCCCTTAACACACTCTATATATGCATTACTATACCACACATGTAGGGAGAACTGACTGGGATGTTCTAGGTTCGAGTCCCTACTGTGGTAGAATTTTCAACAGTAGCTACAGAGAGAGGTAGAATTCATCCGCTGTCTGGAGAATAATTATTCCTTCCCTTCGCCCTTCCCTTCGTCCATTCCTTCGTCCATTCCTTCGTCCATTCCTTCGTCCATCCTTTCGTTCATCCCTTCGTTCATCCCTTCGTTCATCCCTTCGTCCATCCCTTCGTTCATCCCTTCGTCTTTCTCTCCTCCTCTTTTCTTCCTCTTAGTCTTCCCCTTGGTCCTTCTCTTCGTCCTTTTCGTTCTTCTCTTCGCTTTCATCTACGTTGGTATATTTTGGTAATGAAGTTTAATCAACATTGATTTAATTAGGTGGCGTTGGTTTTATGGGAAGATGTCTAACCGTGATCGGAATCGCACATCCGTACATCGGAGCATCCGCACACACGAGGAGTTATTCAAATACTAATACTAATAAATTACCTAGTTTTTATGTAGTCTACATAACTAGGTAATGTATCTCCTCTAGTAAATCTTACACTTTCTTATTATATAATTTCTACGATCAGACCTCTTTCTTAATCGGAAGAAATCTTTGTTCCTGCAGAAACAGGAATAGGCAGAAACCTGATCTTAGACAGTTGATGCAATTATTGCACTCCTAAATAAATGCGATGTCGAAATACAGATTCTATCGATTAAAAAATAATTTTAATTTCAATGGAGAAGTTCAAGTGTTACAGTTGTATTTAACTTTAATGGATAATTTATTTGCTTTAGTGTGGAAATGGTAATTAAAATCATTAAATGGGACAATGACTGCCAAATGATTTCCCCACAAGTCTCTCATAGGTCAATCATTCAATGACGCACTCGCCCCTCGAAGTACAGTAGACATTTGAGGTTTAATATACCATAGGTTCACTATATCCGATGGTGTCAAAATGCAATAGAACTTCTCAACAATGATTGATTTCATTAATATAGAGATCAGCAAAGCCGCCAGTTGTAGCCCTCGCACGCCTTTGTTTCCACAGAGGTGAGTGGCATGAGGGCACCAGTAAGGTCCCCATTCCGAGCCCGGGACCTTCACTTCACGGAAAACTTCTTCGATTATGGTCTTTGACCGATATGTTTTGTCAAGCTACCTAATGTAGGAATTTGTGGCCGAAGCGATATATTCTTTTCCAGGAGGGAATTAATTTCCAGGTCGTTGTATATCCTATAACAGAGGTTCATTATAACCGAGGTTCAGGTTCTCTATAACCGAATCTTCTTATGCTTATTTGTAATGTAACCAGTTACTTACGTTCATTATAACCTAGGGTTCGCTATATCCAAGTGCACTATCACCGGAGTCGACTGTAATTTGTAGAAAAATCAGAGATGAACATATTTGAGTGAAAAAAGTTTTATTGCCAAAGGCTACGGGGCCCTTCCAAAACTTTTAAGGCAACACGGCTCAGAAGTGGTGGGCATCTTTCTGAATACTTTACAAGAGTGTTTCTTAGAATACTTGGTAAACCACAGTAGGGTGCTTCACAATCATTGTATGGAGTTAATCACGTCAGATAATCATTAATATTTCCGCTTTATGCTTTAGAAAATCCGTTTTCTTTAAAAACCATTAGGTCCGACAAAATACTCGTATAGCACTAAATTGACAATCCCCCTTTTTTACATGTTATTTTTAAATTTCACAGAGTGGAGCGTTTTCCTCTTTCCGAAATAACTCTTTTCATTTAAAAACTTACTTATGGAAATCTATTATCACGCAAAAGCAAATTTCTATAATTATAATATCACACACAGTAGTAATCTCAAAAATTCAAACATCTTCCCAGAAAGTATTAAATAATTGAAGTCCAACACATTTTTTTCTGCAGACAGGCACATAAACAGAGGGAGAAGGGGACTTTTGGAGTTAAAGCCCTTTCAAAGAAAATTCTAATGCCATGTGTACATTTTATCGTTCGCCGAAGATTCGGGCAGTGTCGCCCGGGGATGTGACGGTTCGCTCGCCCACCGAAGCGCTGACAACTCCCGTGCTGGCACACGGAAACTATCGCTGCGCTTAATGTACTACATTAAAGAAGATGCCGAATGTGATGTCCTTTAGCTCGAATGCATTCTTGGTACCTCTTGTATTCTAGGAAAAAATTCTGATCCTTTTTTTCTGATTAAGCATGACTTCATTCGAGCGCATACGTCAACAACCAAAACTGCCGCTATTGGAGTGCAGAAATCCCTCACCTGCTTCACGAAGAACCGTTTCACGACGTAAAGATAGGAGTGTTGTGTGCGTTGAATTCCGCAAGGATTATAGGGCCAAGTTTTTTCAACACCATCGTAACCGCTGATGTTTACATAAATCAGATTTTGACATTATTCTTCGAACAATTGACACCAGTAGAAAGGCTTTTGGTTACGTTCATCAGGATTCGGCTACTGCTCACACTGATGTTGGATCCATTAACTTTTTAAGTTCTATTTATAGTAAAGATCTAATAATTAGTCGTGGGTTATGTCCTCATAGATTACCGGATCTGTTCCATTGTGACTTTTTCCTTTGAGGGTACTTGAAGGATCGGGTGTATGCAGTAAACCGGTGTTCAGAGGAAAACTAAACAGGGAATCAGAAGAAGAGGAAGGTCTATTGAAGAGAAAATCGCAGCAATTCCTCGAGAGTTACTACAAAGGGTAAATTGGAATAAGTTCCGGAGGTGGCAAGAATACATTCGAGCCAAAGGCATCTTCATTAAAGAAAGTTAAACGCAGCGATAATTCCCGCATGTCAGCACGGGAGGTGAGCGAACCCTGGACTGCCCGGGCAACGCGGTGCGAATCTTCTGGTATAATGTTCTGCGACTAAACCGTTTTCTTCAGCAATTACAATTCTTAAGTGGGCTGAGTTTGTATTCTGGTTTCAAAATAGTCTAAATACATAATAATAAATTCTTTAATATTTCGTTGAGAGAAAAATGTGACAATTTGTCAGTATTACTCTATATGTTGAAATATTGCATAGAAAATCTCGGTTAGTTTCGAGTAAAACGACTTGCTGACCACTGAAGTTGGAGGATCTCTGCTTCAGAGACGCAATAACGTATCTCCAATTAGATATCCTTCTTAATTGATATACGTACTAAACAAGTTGTCAGACCGTTCAAGTAGAAATGTCAAGACATAATTATCATAATATCTCTAAAAAATTCCTTAAAAAAAGATCGATTCTTCAAGTTCGAAGATAATATTTATACGATATATTACTTCGATCATCAATACTGAATTGTACCAAAGAATCTGATTTAAAGCAATAAATTATCTCAAATGATACTACGTCAGTCGACTCATAACACGTCATTTCGAACAGAGGATACATCTACAAAATCTGGAATAATCAATCTAGAGATATGCATCGAAGATTCTTCAGAGATGCATGCGTGCTCCAAAGATTCCTCATGTCTCCCCTAGCGACAACCGCACGCGCGTCGTCTGTGTCGGGTGCTGCATGTAATTATCGGGACGTGTCGTGAGTGGTATGTCCTCCAGAGCGGGGCACCTGCCTGCTCGCCCGTATCTGCAGAACTTCTACCTTATGAAACAAGGAGAAGACCGGTATTATATTGGATCGCTCATCTGCATCTGTGACAATTTCGCTTCCAAAGTTTAAAAAATTATTAAAAATACAAGTCATTATTGTTGATTGTAGTGAAGCGTATAAATTATGCGACACCAGTGCACAAGAGTAAATGTTAAATGTTAATAATTAAAAAGCACATGAAATTCTGTGTGGATGGAACGTTCTCTCATTTAAAAATGCAGTTGTTTAAATAGTCGGTTATCTGGGTTTTAGTTTCAATGACGCATTTGGGTTATAGTTAAAGATACGGAAATTGATAATAAAGGAAATCTTCCTGTATTCATTCAGGACACTCAGATTACGGAGAGGAATCTGGGAAAGCCAACACGTCCGCATCCACTAAATACATAAAATAGAGCAGGACAAAATGCATTCCATTATCAATCGTTCTCGCAGTTTTGTAGGGTGAGCGCACTGCTTAGCTGCCAATGAAATCTATACGTATGTCTCTGTCAGGGATAAGAACTGTCTTTACCATCATTCTCGGCTGTTCTCGACACTATTACCGGGAGCACTAGCTCAGTGCATCAACTGATGTCACTGCAGCGCCTCTGACCGAGAGGTTCCAGGTTCGAGTCCTGGCGGTGGCTGGTGGGAGAGTCCTGGTTAGGGGGAAACCCCGCTAGCCGACGGTAGATCGGCGCCGGATCTCACCTCCAGCGGGAGATATCATCGCCATCTCCCGAGGAAAAACACGCACTACACTTACGGGACTAATGACCTAAGCTGTTGACGCGCCCGCAATCACCAACCAACCAAAAATCGACAGTAATGGTGAGAGTGCTCTTTACGCAGTTTGACAATAGTTTCGATGGGTTTCGCTTGTGACATCCACCGGGATGAGAAAATACTTACCTTATAAAGGAGAAAATAATGCAACACACAATTTTAATTAATTTTAATAATAAACTAGTGGTGCGTCAATAACACATACTTTTTGGCATTGTTTGTAATGGTGTATAAAAATGAGGTAAAACTACTCACGTTTTCGAAACATTTTACATCACATTATTCAAAGCAAATTAGGACCTGCGACACTTTTATAAGTGCACTTTCCTCTAATAGAAAAAAATCAAAGGCGTAATTTAGTTTATGACAAAATCTCTTTTATTAATCGTATCACGCACAAGTACTTTAAAAATATTTTCAAATTAGTGGCTCTGTAATTGCAAATACTTTTTTACATTACTTCTAACTTTTGCAATTTTTGGAAGCGTTCAAAGAAAAAGGGACCTGCCCCAAGTTTAAAGGGTGATTTTTTTTAATGAATCATTAGTCAAACGGTTAACTCCAGAAAACGACATCAATTTTATTTGTTTTTTTAAGTAAATGGGTAAAATCAGCCTAAACTATTCTGAAGAAAATCTACAAAGGCAAAAATTTGTAACATTTCATTTTTATGTCGTGCACAGAGTTCTGATGCACGTCCATGCAGAAAACAATTGAAATTTTGGAAACAAGTTGAGGAAACCTGACGAATATTCAAGCTCGTAAAAAAACAGACCAGTCAATGATGAAAGAATAACATTATTAGAAGAAATTTCGTCATCACGACGATAAGTTTTTTCGGAGTTTTCGTTTGACGAGAGTTTTATCTGTTGCATTATTAACTTAAGCATCTTTTGTATTTGCCACAAAAAACTGAGGAACCCATGATAACCTCAACAAAACCGGTCGATGTTATTCCAAGAGTGTTTATCCTCAGGCCAGAGTATTAATTTTAAGAACGGATTGAAGATATTTCAAGGCATACAAATCTGTAGTATAATTTTATTCGAAAGGAAGTAGGACGTTTTCATTTGTTTATTCCGGACAAATGACATAAAAATAATAAGATAATTATCTCTGCGATATTTCAATTTTTCATTTAGAATACCATAGTCTCTCTAAAGGAGTTGAAAACGACACAGTGACGTTTACATCCGCACATCGCATCCTCTACGTGATTTTTAGCTGCTTATGACTAAACGTCATAGTTGCGTCAATAAACACGCGATTTACGGAGACAATGATACAAAAGTCAGAAAATGAACTATGAACTCTGAAGTATGCAGGTGAATGATTACTTTTCTACAGCGAATTAATTTAGTCAAAACAAGAGGATTAGAAAATCCCAAAACAATAGCCTCCAGATTAACTGTGTTGACTCTGTAAGATACGATTAGTAATTTTTTTAAACGAAGTGTGATTCAATCACCAGATATTTAGATAATGTACACTACTTATCTACCTTCGATCTATCCATGGAACGTATATATATAAAGGAGAACTGTGGCCAGCATAGCGTAAGAAATTGGATTTTTCTGTTAGCTGATATGAGTTAATGGAAATGGTTAAATTAATATCAGTGTGTTTACTCTGGAACGAAATAAAAGTATAATAGCAATAGGTAAGAAATTGTTGCCAGGATTGCTCGTCCAAATTTCCGTTCTTCTTTTAGGGAATAATGAAAAATTTTAACACATATTTAATTTCCCGAAAATTTCAGTTTTGATGAGCAATTTCCACAGAAGAGTGCAAGTTGCTATTGTAGTACACCATGTACCTGAGCAGAAAAAAGAATTGGATAATGATTTCTGTCCTGTACCAGCCAATTATTTCAAGTTTACATTTTTCCACTTCAATTTCTAAAAATGATTCATAACAAAATATTTTTTTTTTTAAAGCATCACGAATTTTAAATATTCACTTCATCATGTTTTATTAGGTCATAATATAATGTCGGAGAATGTAAGGAATAATTTGGATCAGAATCTAAATAAAACTGCACACATATTTCTATGCTTAAGTACATTTGGATCATACAAAGTAACTCCAATGCTTGTGGATGCTGTAATAGGTATGCTAGTTAATTTTCAATGAATAGCAGTCATTTTAACAAGCACGAACAGGTTTTTCGTATACTGCCTTACCATTTTCGTGCTATATATCGTAAGGTATTGTGAACAGAGGGAGAAAGCCTCAAATTTTATGCTAAGAAATTCTTCAGTGTCTTCCAAACACGTATAGTAATACTAATGCTGTCCTTTAAGAAGTTTTGCAGCGTCATCTGTTTCTTATATTTAGACAAGTTGTCGAAAATGGACCACAGAATATTACCTTGATTTGACTGGTCCATCTTTTAAGACTGGTAAACATTATTTTGTATTTTTTCACGTCAACAGAATAAATTAGAATGAAGTATATGTAAATAGGTGATTTTGTGCGCTATTTGATGGTCATTGAAAGAAGATGATAAGCATACCTAGTTCTTGCAGCACTGAGCAAGATTGTAAAGACGAATTCTCTTCAGTCCAAAAAAACATAAAACGGAAACTAAATTTTTAACAACACTGTTGGCAAATTTTCAGAAAGTGTCCGAGATATCATCTATTAAAAGAAGTTAATAGGACAGTTTTAACGAACAGTCCATCCAATTAGCAACTATGATAATTGGAAATGCAAGGCAATCGATTTTAAGAGAATCTTCTTCTTCTTCTTGCCGGTTTCTTAACCGCTACTTCGGTTTTCCGGCGTCTAATATTCTTTTCCAGTCTTCTCTGTTTTTCCAGGAATCGGAAGGTAATTTCCACATCTCAATTATCTTTCTGATCTCGTCGTTCCACCCTCATCTTGGTCTTCCCCGTTTTCTCCCTTCACTTGGCTGCCATTCAAATGATCTTTTGGGGAGTCTTGTCTCATTCATTCGTTGTACATGTCCATACCAAGTGAGTTTCTTTTCAATTTCCTCTGTAATATCATATTGCAGATTCATTATCTCCTTAACCCGGCATTTTTAATTCTTTCCCTTCTAACTTCAAGAGATTAAAAATAACAAACTAAGATTCTGCTCACAAAAATACAAATAATGTCATGGTGTTGAATCTAGATAGTTGTGCATGATACGTAGAAAGAAAACGGAAGTTGATACGATAGTATTTCTGGGATATGGCTTTGTGGTTCACACTCGGTATGTTAAAATAAATTACAACAGTGAGAAATTTGTCTTTGTAAGTAGCAGAGACTTAATATAATTTTACCAGCCGCCGTGTTGCTTCTTAACTCTTTTGTAATGGGAAGATTCAGTTTTTTGAAAAGATTTTATTAAATAAAGAGACCAGAACTTGATTATTAATTTACGTAGTGCTACATAGCTTTTTCCATTATTATGTAATATTTGAAACCTAGCAGACACGTTTAGTTGAAATATTAAAATGTTTGTCTGCGGATGTAATCTTTATCATTAGAATTAGATGTGCAAATAAAAAAAAGGAGTGAAGTGTTGTCTATGTTTTCTCAAGAAATCTGTTTTAACGAATTCAACTTTATCATGTGGGTATATTGAATTAATGTTATTTTCAGTCAACGGACTCATTTCCCCAATTTGTTTATTATCACTTTTGCAATTATTTTGAGGTCCAACTTTAGAAACTATGAGTCCGAAGTGGGTAAACGGTATCCCAATTAGAACCGACTACTCACTTTCCGTTTCTTTTTCATTTCTCTTTAGCAGAAACAAATTAAAATACTATATTTTATAATATTACATATATTGTAGATTCTTTTCATATAAATTTGGTTCAGTTGAATCTTTATAGAGAGCATAGCAAAAGTGAAAAATAAAAAATCGGTCAAAATTAGGGAACTTACCCGTATATAATACACGTATAATTCATAACATTTTTCAAAACGAGCTCTAAGCTTGCAAAAGAAGTGCTTATATCCTATGGCGGATTTACCGTTAAGCTCAACAAGCTAGAGCTTGGGGCCTCTTGAGCCCATGGGGCCTGAAAAAGTAGTAAACAAGATGGCAATTTTTTTTAAAGAATTTTATGAAAATTACAAATTTATAGTTATTATTAATCCTTACCGATTTTTAAATTTAAAATTTGCATAAAATTATTATTTGAAGAGAAGTTTTAATTGTTTAATTAATTTTGAAAAAAGGTTAAAATCTCCAATCTCAAAAATGTTATAGTTGATTTCGAAAAGAGAGCGTTAAAAATAATTAAGCTTGGGGCTACGCAATTGGTAAATCTGCAGCTGCTTATGTCTTTTCATTTACTCTCTATTCCTGAGATTGTATGTCAACGCGTGACCTATATTTCTCCCAAGCAGCGCGCGTGTGCTCAAAAGTCTATTTATATTTCTACGATAATAGTCATCGCCAAGCTGTTAAATTTCTCCCTGTCGTCGTCAATCGTGCAAATGTTCAAAAAGCAAGTAAGACAAATAAGGTAAAACCAAACTAGACATTTTCAACACAACTCTCAGAAAATGCGCGGCAGTATTTAAAATTGATTGAAAACTTTTTCAATCGTGTAAATGAAAAATACGCAATAACACTTAATTATTTTTTTGATGAAAATTCTCCATTCAAAATTATTGATGCATTTTTACTAACAAGTATTTGCAATTTCACGACGCTTCCCTACCACAAATGTTTGCAATCTTCTGTTTTAGAGTGAAGTAGATTCATGACGTATATTACTAGTTACAAGCCTATTTTAGGTTTTTTTAATTTCAAATAATCTGATAATGAATGAAAATCGCAGAATTGCTTGTAAGAAAATGAGATTTTGTGTGACAATTAACCTTCACTGATGACGTCATTTCGAACAAATAATACATATTTGATCCTGCATCTCTTAACTAGTGAAGTAGTTTTTCCTCCATAACTCATGCTAATAAATAATTTCACTACCACTTCACACTAAGATTGGTCCTTATTTTTTTTCAAAGAAAATTAGATTTTATAATTTCGTTAAAAACAGTGAAAACTGTATGTGGCATATGGGGAGAAGCATAACGATTGCTAATGTCTTTGAGATCCAAAGAATCCCTCTCGTTTATTATCCTTATTAAATTCGAGCTTATTAGTGAATAAAGCAAAATGAACTCCTGTCTCTATGCATGAGGAATCTGTCGACGTTCCAGCATGGCTTGCAAACCTGGTTTGTGCTGATTAAAAATCCGTCACTACCGCATTTTCTCCACAGATTTTATCACTGTGGGAACAACAAACCGGTTTAAGGGATTCAGGAAATCAATTGTTGTCACTGCAGTGCTTCTGGCCGGGAGATCCTAGGGTTCGAGTCCCGACCGTGGCAGGATTTTCGATTCTAGCTACACATCTAGGTAGAATTCCGCCACTGTCTGGAGAATTCTAACGGCTGCCTGCTCTGAACGGTAGTTTTCCGTAGTTTCTCCTACCAACACCAGGTGAATGCCGGACAGCGCCCTAATAAACCGACTACGGACCGCGCGCGATCTTTCCTTCCTCTTCCTTAGCTTATGCTCAGCCCTTACACACACCACACTACCACACGTGTCGGAAGACCAGTCGAGAACTTAGAGCTTGTCTGACTGTGGCGGTGCCCCACTGGTGGAAGATACTGGGTGGGGAATACTACGAAGTGTAGGTTGGCGCCGAATCTCACCACCCAGCGGGAGGGAAACACCGCCCCCCTCCCGTGAGAAAACATGCACTACACGTACGGGACTAATGACCATGGCAGTTCACGGGGCGGAAAACGCGAAATAATCAATCAGCTGCAGAAAAAGAGCTGCGGCGATATGCAACCGGATGGTACAAAACTGGGCTTTCCAGCATCGCTAAAGCGCAGAGGAAGTTATTTAGTTTCATATATTTCATCAGAGTATCGACAGTTTTGTTATATCTTAAAAATATAACGTGTGAAGAGATGTACAAGATGTGTATTTATTTTTATTCCCCTGCCAAAATTCTCATCTCTTTAACATATGTGTCATTTCAGAGCAAAACACTTTCATAATCTGTCAATAATATTTCGTTCTGAGTTGATAACATTGCAACTAGTTCATATTGTGAGAGCTGTGTAACTTTTTCTGTTAGAGTTGAAAAATATTAAGAGGTTATTACTATGTTAGAAATGGATGGTGGTATATACAGTTTAATGTATACATCTGTACTCAAACAGAAGTGCAGTAAGAGATTTGCTAATTCAAATATTGTTAACATAAGAATTTATGTTTATACCTGCAATTTGCGTTTGTTTATTGCTAATAAGTATTTGCAATTTTACATATTTTTCTTTCATAACTTTTGTTTTTGTGTAAATGTTTGTGGCCTCTGGAAGTGTTTGAAAAATAGAGCAAAAAGAGCACAATACATAAGTAATAATGAAAATTGTATTTGTAATTTGCAAGTTTCCATTTTTTTGAAGTTTATGTACGTACAGAGAGATTCATTTTACTAATCTTAAAACCAACAAAAGTTGAATTATGACAGGTAAACCCGAACGTCTTCCATCAATGTGGTTGAGGTTAGAATACAA
Organism: Teleogryllus oceanicus; assembly: GCA_964035755.1. Classification (NCBI taxonomy): domain Eukaryota; kingdom Metazoa; phylum Arthropoda; class Insecta; order Orthoptera; family Gryllidae; genus Teleogryllus; species Teleogryllus oceanicus. Next base: position 282,839,197 of record CAXIVR010000001.1, read on the forward strand.
CATTTCGGCCAAATGAATTAGCGTCTTTTTCGCGAAAAAAGCGAAATCTCCGAAATTTCCGATTGTTGTATTCGTCTAAGAGATTGCTGCTGCAATCCCTCAACACTCTTCTTATTCATCCACACGTTTAAATTACCCCATTTTCTACTATTTGATTGAATGAGCCACAGCTTCAAACCACCCTTCGCCGAGATCTTGAATTTTCAAGCCACTATTTGAGCCAATGTTTGAGCACATGCTGAGATGGCCCCTTGTTTTGCTTCTGGACATAAATGTAACTTCATTTTCTGTGCACGTCTTCTAGAATTCAGTGGGAAATACAATTATTCAAATTATCGTTTCCATGTTGTCGCGGCAGGAAGTATTATTCCGAAGCACAACATGATAAGAGCCAAAATTTATTGCTTATTTATCCTTGAAAATAGATTTTATTACATGGGAGTATTTTTTTTCCCAAATTTAAGTAGTATATGACTTAGTGTAGGGATCACAGAATTTTGAAAATGTGCACACAATTCACTTTTCCCCATAGCACGTCATACGCAGTTTCAACTATTTTTTGTTTGTTTTTTTGGCGTAAAATAAATAAACAAATAAATAAATAGCCGCCGCCCTGAAACGTCGCTAAAGTCGCGTTTGTCAAGCGAAACCAGGGTGTCAAGCCAGGGCTCCAAGAAACCGTGGCTCAGACCTCGTCTTAGAAATCCACCCATAGATACTTGTAAAGTTTTACTGCGTTGACTTCTTATTTGTTCAATAAGATGAAGTTTTGATAATATTGATTCTTCTTCACATTTTCATTCCTAAATCTTCTCACATCAAAATATAAATGAAACATTTTGTGAAGTTATCCCTTTATTGTTATCCTTTTATTATTTAATTTATTTCTTAAGCTTCTGCTCGATTAAGTAAATGTTAATAAAATGTGTTCAATTTTATTCAGTCATCTTTAATTTTAATACAGTTTGTGGGTATTGTCATTCGTAAAGGATTTACATATTTTGTTTTCTTTCTTTCTTCTTTGATAATTTCCGTATACTGTTCTACTGAGGAAGTGAATAAATTATTTTCTCAAGTCATCGTCCTTTTCTTAGTCATCGTATTCTACGTTTAAAGCGCGAAGAATTTGGACCTCAGGTGACACGTTGGATTAAAGTACGTGGATTATGAAATCCTTGTGTATCAGAAAAAGTGATGTTTGACAATCCAAGCTAGATTAAGACTATCTACATTTTCAATTATGACAATACTTTGTAAATCTCCAGGAAAAGTATACCTGAAGCTCAAAGGAGAAAAAATCGCCCGTGTTCTGTGATATTAAAATAGTAGAGAAAAAATCAAATGATTACTTCACACTGCAAATCCATTGCTTCGACGCATAGGAAAAATTAGTTCCTTTACCATCTTTTCCAAAACCAATTAATTTATTTCTATTTCAATTATTTCTGATCTTTCGTGTCTGTAGTGGAGGAGCTCGTGTTCTGGTAAACGCAGATCCAACTAAAAGGTTACCGTGTTAATGCCTAGTGCATTGTTCGAATGACACCCCACTGCGGCAAATGAACCGTCTGTAAGTGAAAAGACCTAAGAAAAAGATACAGTGTAAAATAAAATTTCAACGTACTTGAAAATATAAATAAAAATCAAATGTGTGTAATCTCTTCAGAATTTGTAGAAAAGACGTCAGAGGGAAATGATTTTCTGAAACAACTAACTTCATAAGGAAAAGTAAATTATTTCTAAAGTCATCCAGTCATAATTGCCTGGTTTCGGTCCAGATTTCGTTTGTCTAGGCTGAATTGGAAACGTAAACAGCTTGTAAATGGAGAAAAATGTGGAGTGAATCTGCGTTGTGGCTATAGTCCGATAACGATAAAATTAATCAGGAAGATAAGTTTTATTCATTATGTTGACTAAGGAAATTGTACAATTACCGGATATTGGCTGTTTTGTTATTTAACATTTTACTTAAAAAAAGGAGCATAGAGCATGAGTTTCTGGTATTATGGTCCGTGAAACCCAAAAATATATCAGTTGGATAGCTTAAAACGTGACTCGACGTGTTTCCTATATAAATTTAATTTGGCAAACAAATTGTAAATAAATGAAGATCGGTCAGCAAGTGAATTACATAAACAAATACAATCAGTAATCCACGAAGCAGCGTATGAAGCATTAGGTGAAAACCCCAAAATAAAAGAACGACAAACATGCAGGTGGAATGAAGTTTTGATGTAAATGATTTTTTTTAATTGGTTATTTAAGGTCGCATCAGCATCTTAGGTCATTAGCGACCACTATTGCTGTTAACGGTATGGTAACTATGAGGATGAAACGATATGGTGATGATAAGGGGTGAAAGGACGAACACAAATACAACTATGCCCGAGGCGGGACTCGAACACGCGACCCTTCGGTCCGAGATCACTACAACAATACTGCCTTAGCGATCTCGGCCACCGGGCCGAGAAACAAATGATTGAAGAGAAGAAAATGAAATATAAACTAGAGATGCTACAGAATGGCACAGACTTACTCGTAGTAAAGTTTTCGTCGAGTGTAAAGTCGTTTTCAAGAAAATGGCGATCAAGCATTTCTGTAAATGCGAAATTTGAAGCTCCTTTTCACAGGAAAGTACTGAGTTTTCGAAAAAACTTGTTATAAAATCATTTGAAGCACTTCCACTCACAAATGTAATAAAACATACAAATTGATGTAAATGCCAATATTAACGGCGTGACAGGTATTAAAAAATTACATTTGTTATGTAATTTTGTTATGTAATTTTGTTATGTAATTACATTTGTTATTACAATGTTGAAATGTTATTTCAAGATTATTAAAGAAAACAAAACCACATCCAAAATAAAAATTTTCATTAAAAAATTTAAAGCCATTTTTAAGAAGATGGCGATTAAGTATACTATAAATGCGAAATCTGAAGCTCTTTTTCACAGGAATCTATTGATTTTTTTCATTTGAAGTCCTTTCAAGCACTTCCTCTCATAAATGTAATACTATATACATATCGATGGAAATGTGCATACTAACGGCGTGAGAGATATTTCAAAAAAATTACATTTGTGTAATTTTTGAGAAAACAAAAGAATACACCAAAATGAACGACGGACGGACGGACGGACGGACGGACGGACGGACGGACAGACAGACGGACGGACGGACGAACAGACGGACGGACGGACGGAGAGACGGACGGACGGACGGACCGAGAGACGGACGTATGGGCAGACGGTCGGACGGACGGGCAGACGTGCGGACGGACGGCAGACGGAAGCATGGAAAACAACAAAAGAACTTAAAACTGATGTGTCATGTAAATCCAGAATGTCACCAATTAATATTAGACCCGGAGTTATATTTTCAAAAACTTCTGAGAGATGATAGAGCATAATACAAATACATCAGTTATAATGCAGATAATGTTCAATTACATGAAGACATCTCCGCTGCGAGCAGTCGCACAGTACGGAGCTCCGCGCTCAGCGCTGCGCGTCGTCTCGTACCTGTGTTCTGTGCCAGTGTAAGATAAAGCGCTACAATAATAGTGTTCATCAGCACTTCTAACTGTGTGAGCTAATATTGCCAGCTATTTGTGCAACATTTTCATCAGACAACGCTGGCATACGCCAGTGTATCGCAGATGCCCTCGCCCAGGTCTACCCGACCGAGGGCGAAATGGAGGTCGCTTACCCAGAAGGCGACGTCCGTGAAACATCACTGCAACATATTCCAGATCATCTACCACAATATCAACTAGAACAGCAGTTACCTCAACCCCCGTCACATCAGCTTCACATGCTAAGTGGAACAACCGCACCTCCACTTACTGACCAGCAACGCATTGTTGGCAGCCAGGAGGCCGCCTCAACAGACGTCAGCACGATGTCGCAACCTTCATCATCAGTCATCAACACCAAAAAGTGGTCAGTCAGTGTCAGTGAAATCCCCATCGAAACAAAAAAGAAAAGTGTAGTCTCGAGTAATGCGAACGAGAACTCTAATCTATCCAGTGCTCTACAATACAATGTCCTCGTCGGGGAAAGATTCGGAGAACTCGCTAATCTGAATCCCAAACCTGAAGATAATCGGTTCGAATATTTAAATGTAAATACGGACGATCACTCTTTGCAACCAGCCAAAATTCCTCCAATATTTGTGGCGGACATAACCAGTGTACGCGAACTTATAATCGAACTTAAATCTAACGTCACAAACAACTTCATCACAGACGTGAAAAATAACAAAGTTAAGATCAATGCCAATAACCCTACGGACTTCCGTAAAATAATCAAATATCTCATACATACCCATCGTAAATTCCATTCATTCGAAGATCCATCGAACAAAAAATTTTCTGTCGTATTCAAAAACATTGAACAATCAATAACAGAATCGGAAATTTTGAATGACCTACAGCAACGCTTCACTTCAATAATGAGAGTCACCAGACTTCAAAAAGATGGCCTTCCAATCCCAGTAGTCGCTGCAGAATTCAACGGTTCTGAACCCATAGAAACTATTTTAACCATACATCAAATTTGCAATCATCGTGTAAGAACCGAAAGACGCAAAAAGCATAAAGGCCCCCTTCAATGCCAAAGATGCCTAGACTATGGTCATACCAAAAACAATTGTAACCACTCCATCACGTGTGCATTTTGTGCCGGGAACCATTACTCTGTGCTCTGCCCTAAGAACAACGAATCTCCGGTGTGTGCGAACTGCAACGGGAATCACAAGGCCGACATAAGAAACACGAACTGCACCTACTACAAAGAGATCTTAGATAGGAAAAGTACCTCTAAAAATAAAAATAATGAAAATCCACCAAACTCCAATGCTACTCCTCCCCTCCAAAATCAGTCAAGAGCCCATTTCCCGTCACTGCCGCAATCCCAGCCTATTCAAAACTTCACCCATGTTTCAAACACGAACAATCCACCTCCTAGCACATCACAAAACACCCAAAATTCCAATCACCATACGACCCATTCCAATAATATCCAATATAATCACCCAATAATCACCACTATAATTAACTCCATCACCACCTGCATTATTAACTTCATCAGCTCTCTAATCCCATCTATAATTAGTTCTATTCAGAACTCTGTGGCTGAATATCTAACCAACAATGGCAAATAAATCACAAAACAATGTAACCATTCTAAATTGGAATGCAAACTCAATCACCAACAAAAAAACTGAATTCGTACATTTCCTTCATCACTAGAACGTAGATGTAGCTTGTATTACCGAAACGCACTTGAGCAGAAAAAATAAATTATATGTTCCCAATTATAATGTATATAGAACTGACAGAACCGAAACGAAAGGCGGCGGTGTACTCATCGCAATCAAATCTATTCATGCGCATAACCAGGAAACTCTCCCGGATAAACCAGGCTTAGAAACTATAGCAGCCTCAATAATAATAAACAATAACTCTTTGAAGATCATAGCCGCAGACAAACCTCCCACAACAAAAATAATAAATACAAACCTCCAAAATCTATTTAACCTCAATGATAAAGTTGTGCTATTAGGTGACCGCAATGCCAAACACAGTAACTGGGGATGCCAATCCAACAACCAAGATGGTAAAATTCTAGTCCAATTAGTAAACAATGCCAATATTAAAATTCTCTCCCCGAGTGAACCTACTTACTACCCACAAGACCGTTCGCGCAAACCAGACATTCTCGACATTGGTCTAACCAACACAAACCTTAACTTTCATTCATCGGTAATATTCGAACTTGATTCTGACCATACCCCAGTCTTACTTACTTCGCAGCAAATGTCACCCCAACATGCCCCTGTATCTAAACCGGACTCATTAAAAATTAACTGGAGGAAGTTCACTGAAACAATAAAAAGTACACTACCCAAAATAAAAATACTAAATACTCCCCTTGAAATAGATCAATCCGTTAATTTTCTAACTGACCTCATCAACACAACCATCCAAAATTCTCAGTTGACTAACACTCCGAATACATCCCACAAACCCTACAATAAATTACCGTCAGACATTTTAAACGCTATATCGGTAAAGAATAAGACTAAAAGACTCTGGGCTCAGCTAAGGACACGAGAATTAAAGAGAGAACTCAACCTAATCTCCAACGTGGTCAAACGACTTATCTGAAAACATAACAGCGAACAATATTATAAACTCATACAATCACTCAACACCAGTAATAACACATTATGGCAATTCACTAAAAAAGTTCTCAAGAAAAAAACACGGTCCCTCCTTTAAATACAACGACAGGCAAGGCCTTATCCTCACTTCAGAAGGCAGAAGTGCTCGCCATGATTTTGAAACCACATTCTGTGAGAACACGAATGCCCACCCTCAACATAATAATATTCTACAAGCTACAAAATCAAACTTCTTCGGTCCGTATCAGAGAATAAATTTCTCATCTCCCATTGAAATTTCTAAAATCATAAAGAATCTTCCTAACAAAAAAGCTCCAGGTCACGACAAAATAAACAATTTGGCATTAAAAAAACTACCACCAACGGCAATCGCGTACTTAAATAACATATTCAATTCATGTTTCAGAATCGGATATTTCCCCCATAAATGGAAACATGCAATCATCATCCCCATAGCAAAGCCAAACAAAACCCCATCAAATCCCGAGAGTTACCGCCCAATCAGCTTATTAACAACTTTTTCCAAAATATTCGAGAAAATCATATTGCAAAGACTGAAAAACCACCTGTATTCAACCAATGCTATCCCCAAGGTACAGTTTGGATTTACAGAAAGAATCTCAACGCAACATCAGCTACTAAGAATTTCAGTGTACATTTATTCCGCTTTTCAAAAAAAAACACCACTCCATAGCTCTATTTATTGATATTACACAAGCTTTCGACCGAACTTGGCACCAAGCTCTTTTATATAAACTAATCCAAATAGGCACTCCACAATACTTAAAATCAATAATAACAAATTTCTTAAGCAATTAACGCTGAACAATAGCAACCCAAGAACAATAAACGCTGGACTTCCCCAAGGCTCTCCGTTATCACCCACCCTATTCAACCTCTATGTCGCTGACTTTCCCACACTTAATAAAATCACTATCGCTCAATTTGCCGACGACACAACCATATTTGTCTCCGGTACAATCCTCACTGAGTTAAGAACCCAATTACAACTTTATTTAAATATGATTGACAGCTGGGCTGCTGAACTTAAAATTGAACTAAATTCTAACAAAACCGCTGCAAAAATATTTAGTTTAAGACCCCACTCTCCCCCACTTCCTCTCACTCTAAATAACAAATCAATAGAATGGTACCCCCCGAATAAACCTGTAAAATATTTAGGCTTATATCTTGATACCAAGCTAACTTGGGGAAAACATATAAATGCCTAAGTGACCCAAGCTAAAATAAAACTGGCACAACTACGACCACTAATTTACAGCAACAGCCCAATACAATATAAATCAGCAATAGCAATTTACAAGACAATTTTAAAACCATTAATGTTGTACGCCACCCAATTTGGATCAATTCTGCTAAAAATAACATCCATAAACTACAAGTCCTGCAAAATAAATTCTTAATAAATAGTTGCTCATGTTCCATAGTATATAACCAACAACCAACTTCACAAGGAATTTAATTAGGAACCCATTGAACAATACATCACTTCTCTGGCCACCAACTTTTATCATAACCTACCTCAAATCCCAGCCCTATCACCATTCAAACTAGCCAAAACCCCCAATTACCAAACACGAATCAAAAACAAATATGCATATCACATATTCCTAAAAAAATTTGCAGATTTAGGTCCGGACTGAGGACCCAAAAAGGGATTTCCTCCCCCTTGTTAGTATGTAAGATTATATTTAAGGTTAGCATATAAGTCTGTAAATATGTATAGTTATTTTTAATGATCTATGTAATCTCTTCAAAAATTAATAAATAAAAATAAATAAAAAACATGAAGACATCTCAAAAATATCTCTAGAACATAACGCTCTATTACATAACGCTCTGAGAGTGATAAAAAATTGATCCCCAGGCACTGGAGGGATACCGGTTAAATTGTTAAAACACTCTCCAGACCAAATGAAAAAATTTTTTTAACTATTTAATAAATCTCTCCTAGATCAAGAACGAATTCCCCAAGAATGGAAGAAAGCCGAAATTATACCGATATATAAACAAGGCAATAAAGAAAAATGTGAAAATTATAGAGGCATTAGTGTCACGAATTCAAATAGTATATTGTTCGGGCGAATAATTAAAGGAAAATTGAGTCAGAAATTGAATATCTGGAAGAAGAAAGCCGTTTTAATGTTGGCCGTTAATGTGTAGATAACATTTTCTGCATTCAAGAAATGTTAGAAAAAAGGAAAGCCTGTGAAAGGAAAAGCCTCATCTATTGTTTGTTGACCTTCAAAAGCATATGACAGCATTCCCATTAGCAGACGTTTTAAATATTTAGAACAAAAATGAAATTTTAAATTAGTTAGCACCATTAAGAAAATATACAAAGACAGCAAAGAAGTTGTGAAAATAAACGGACAAGTATCAGATGATGTAATCATTTCTATGGATTGAGACAGGGATGCTGTATGTTCCCAATTCTTTTTAACATGTTCATTGCCGAAGCTCTAAGAGCATGGAGGAGGAAATGCAATAAAATGGGAATGCAAGTTGGAAAATCAACACTGGGATTCCAGAAGAGAGGTGGCCCAAGCAAGTATATAAATGGATACCACCGTATAGAAGACGACGGGGCAGACAATCAACCCCATGGAACTGCGTTGGCGACAAGAAATTTGACATAGGAAGATGTAGTGGATAGAGAAAGCTGGAAAAGAGGAACCGAGAAACATGGCCAGATAAAAACCACTCGGATATTTCTTCATCACGTTCATATATTCTGCATTACGATAACAGTGTCTAGGTTCCATGGATACATAAGGAAATGGGTAAATGTTTTTATTGCCAAATGATTGTAAAGATTCCAAATAAATAATGATGAGACGATGTTGGTATAAAAGACAAGATTTTTGGGTTGATTGATTAGTGATTCTGTGCGCATCAACTGTTAAGATCATTAGTCCCGTAAGAGTAGTGCATACGCTCCCTCTACAGGTGGATGTGATCATCCCCCGCTGGATGGTGAGATCTGGCGCCGACCTACAGTCGGCTAGGAGGGTTTCGCTAATCAAGTATATTCCACCAGTGGGGCACCATCCCAGCCGGGACAAGCTCTAAGCTCCTGACCGGTCTCCCCGCATGTATGGTAGCGTAGTGCGAGAAAATGTGTGTGTGTGTAAGGTCGGAGGATAGGACAACGAAGTGCAAGGAAAGATCGCGCGCTGTCCGTTGCGCATTTGGTAAGATACTACTCCGGTACTCGCCTGGTATTGATCGGATAAACAACGGAAAATCACCGATCAGAGCAGCCGGTCGCTGAAATTCTCCTTCAGACAGTGACTGAATTCTAGCAAGTATCGAGGCAAGGAAACGGCAGCACCCTGAGAAAAACTACCGCGAACCCGCATGGAAGGATGGATTTGAAGCCCGATTCGAGTGGCGAAAGGCAAACAGTCCGACTTCACCACGGATACACAGCCTAAAACAGCGCAGCGTATAACAAGAGGGAGGCAGCTACATTTCTGGGGCCCCTTTGCATCAAACTTTTTTATTTACATCTTTATCGAGTAACCTGCGGCCATCCTTCGCGATTAGACTACTTCCGGTGTACGAAATATCTGTCATCTGATGGGGACTGATTATTTTTTCTGGATTCATCCAGAAGATTCTAAGTGATTTCTCAATGTTTTCCTTTCTTTAAGTACCTAACACGCGTTTTGGCTGACTTACAGCGCCTACACAGGCGATCTGTACCTCGTTCTGTTCTTCTCGAGAAGATAAATCAATGGGCACCATTCTTAACAGGTTCCCTCTAGGATAATCCCCAAGAATTCTAGAAAAAACATTTTAATGCGTTCAATGCATCTACGAGACGATTAGTGAAACCCTGTAAATTAATATACTCTTTCCAGATATGATCCGCTACTTCTTGATTTATCAGATTGACGATGATTTAATCTAATTTTACAATGAATTTTGAAAAAAATATTTGGGGGGTAAGTATCTAATATTCGTTTTCGGGGAGTTTCGCACTGGGAGAGGTGGCTCAGTGAATCAACAGATGTCACTAGTGTCTCTGACCGGGAGGTGCTTGGGTTCAGCTCCTGACTGTGGTGGAATTTTCGATATTTGCTGTATAGTTGGGTGGAACTCAGTCTGTCTGGAGGAAAATTCTAACGGCTGGCTATTCTGATCAGTAGATTTCCCTGATTTCGCCTACTAATATCAGGCGAATGCCGGAGCAGTCCTATAACAAACGGGCCCCGACCGCAAGAGTTCTTTCCTTCCTCTTCCTTGTATTCTATCTCCTTATTTCCAAACACTTACACTTACATGCAATCCACTACACTACACTACCATCTCGGGAGAGCTGTCTGGACCTTAGTTTCTCCCGGGTCGGTTAGTGCCGCGCTCGGGAAGATACTTGGAGGAAGAAACTCCCGCAAGCTGACGTGTAGGTAGGTGCCAGACCTGCCACGTCCCGAGATGAAATATTCGGAACACTAACGGGACGAAAGGCCATAGCAGTTGATGTGCCCAGAAACATTAATCAATCGATCTATTAGAAACCATTTCAACATTCAGGGAAAGAATAAAAGAAAAATCTGACATTGTGAAATATCCTTATCTTAACGAGTTAAATAAATATATAAACACACGACAATGAGTGGAAGCCCGAAGAAATCGGAAAATGTCAAAATACTTAGGGGAAGTTGAGAATGTCATGTTTTTCCATCTGTGTCCATCCTTATTTTTCCATCACGCGGCGCTCAGCGACCGAACCATGGGCTACAAAACAGAAACAATAACAGAGAAGTGTCGACCTTCGACATTTGTGTAACGGGGCAGTACTCTCGCGGATCGTTTGCTGCACAATGACGCACATCGCGAAGTGTTACTACAGCAAACCCGCTGCTATATCCTGTTAAGTCACAGGGGTCTCCAGACTCATCGAAAAATGAATCTTAACAATTGCGTGAAGTAATGTGAATATAAAACATAACCATTAATATCTCCTTATAAGTATACATTCAAAATATATTACTCTTGAAGACATGACCATTGTGATTATGCCAAATCATCTTGTATTTATCAGGACGCAATCCACACGCAATGGCTGGTTCAATTAATTCTTCTACATAGTTATAGCCAATAATGAGATTAAATGACTCTAATTCAGATCTTTTTCCTATCTCGCCAACTACGTAGTTACGTAGTAAGGAGAAAGTATTGTAATGTAGCAGCGGAAAGTGGCGATTTTTCGTCAGGAAAACTCGTAGTGCGAGGCCCTTTACAGCATATCATCTTCAGATTGACGTCAAATAATTCAGAAGATGTTAAGACGAAAGTTGAGTATTAATCGATTGATTTTGCGAAAATCAGAAGATGCTGCTGCTAACAAACGGTTCGGTAACGGTTGCAACTTTTCCATTTAAAGGATCGCTAGACTTTCCAGTAGGGAAGAAAGCGGTTCTTTCACGCGAGTTTTACGCAACCTGTTCTGAACAGAACCGAGTCGTACCTTTAATAAACAGGACTCCAACTCTGATTAAACCTATCAACGTTTGTCAGTCTGTATAAGCTCATTAAGACCAATGCTCCGGCAACTGTCTTTAGAGGAGAAACCGACCCTTCGGCTTTCTCTGTCGTGTCTCTGTGTTCATCAAAAAGTACCTAGATATTCGGGATGCTGTATTTCGATGAACGAGGCGAGTTTTGTCTTCAGTTAAATAACGAGACACTTGTAAGTAGTAGCCTATTATAATATGTTTGTCTCCGGCGTTCGACGCGTCCCTATTTATACGTACCATTTAATAAAATATTTAATAAAAATTAATATTAAAGTATCAATAAGTTCAAAAGAACGTGACATAATTTTAATTTACATCAGAACCAAAGACATGTAGAAATTCCAGGAAAAAATGCTTTACTTGGCCCGGGTCTTCTATTGCGCTCACACGCGTGCACAGCTCTGGGCCCGAGACCGGCAAGTGAGTTTGGAGCCCCTGCGTTACAGCACGGGCGCCCTGCGGCGGCGGCCCCAGCGCGTGGCGCGGGTCTGCCCCCTGGCCCCGGAGGTCAAGCAGCCAGCTGCGCTCTCCACCATAGCGCCAAGGCAGCAGCTCTGCTTTCGTCGGTCCATGGTCTAGCGGTCAGACGCTCTCCTCCCACCCCTCGAAGCGGGGTTCAAATCCGGATCGGTACTTGTGGAATTGGTGGTGGACAAAGAGGGCACGTGACAGGTTTTTTCGTTTTTTCCCCCTTTGTCCCCACCTCTCCGCTATACCTCGTTTCACTGATTGTTTTGCGTAATTTTGAGTGAAATATAGGTGATTGCATTCTCGCTTTTACTTCGTATAGCAATTGTGCGCAAGAAACGTCGAATTTTCCACATAGAAACAGAAAATTACTTCCTCTAACACTTTGTGTAATCAGAATCCATGTTTTTTGAGTCGTTGATACCGAAAAGTGGATTGAAGACAAAACGTTTATCTGTCCGACTGTCCGTCGGTCCATCTGTGATCAACGCTTCCGACATAACCGTTCAGATAATTTTCCCGAAAATTGTTATCCCTCGATACATTCACATTAACTCGAAGCCTTCTGAGTTTGAAATGGACATTTTATGTTTGGGGTACTTGACATGAGCCCTTAAAACCATTTTCCACATGTTCTCAAAAATAGCTCCAAGTTTTTATTAAATTTAGTCCTCTAATAGCATAAAGAGCGCTTAAAAGAATGATGCAGGTCTCATTTCCGTAGAAATTCCCTTTTTTTCGAAAATTACAAAAGTTTTCATTTTTTGGTATGTTGCTACAACTACAATAATAAAGTAAGCTATTTTAAAAATTTTCCTTTAAAAATAGATTTTGAAATAAGACCACGAACAATTTTATGATAATATTAGTAGTTATCGCGTAATTTTGGATGAAACATATGTAAGTTTTAAACAGTTTTTTTTTTCTCAAAAACAGCTGGCTTAATTATTATTCTTTTAATTTTCTCCCCGTTTCGACCCCTCATATCAAAGGAAGATATAAAAATTGCAAGTCTAATTTCCGCCGAACTCTGCATTTTCGAAAATTGGCAAAAAGAGAACATTGCATATGTACGATATTGAATATGGATATGTTTGTCTTAAATAATATCTGTTCTAAAAAAGTAAAATCCTTAAAAATAATCAGTGTTTTGAAAAAAACTGTTATTTTTCGCATAATTTCTGCTTGAATCTAATGCAAATTATTAAAAAAAATAATTTTCTCAAAAACTGCTCCAAGTTTTTCGTGATATTTTTTCGTGGATAAAACAAGGGACGCTTAAAAGTGCACGTGTCATTTTCGTTGAAACCTCCGTTTGGAAAATAGTAAAATTTAGAAATAATGCGAGAAAATATGTGCTTGTGTAGCTGATATACATTGCCGTTATTTTACTGCAAACACCATACTAAATTGCTGATACTGAATTATTTTGTTGACCGTTATTTGTTGTTGTACTTTTCACCTACTCCTTATTATAAATAAATTAAAATATTAAATAATAAATTAAAATAAATAGACTATCAATTGGAGTTATCTAGAAGATAATTCATTTAATTATTCTTATTACTCCGAAACCTAGACTACCAGATACGCTCCTTAATCATAAAAAAGTATATTTTAGCAGTAAATTGTGCAAATTACAATGTGTGTGTGTGTGTATATTCAGGTCGAAATACTATGTGTTCAGAAAATATTGTAACTTAGATATTTCATTTCCTTTTAGGTGACAAAAAATTAAGTTCTAACATTTGCTTCACGTAATGTCGAATACATTTGCTTAATCTGTGCAATTACGTAGAAGAGGGAGAAGCAACAAAAGATACCAAAGATCCATTAAATAAAAGATAAAGTATTGTGGATATGTGCCCATATATTTTATATATGAAGGGTTTGGATCACAGAAGATATAATTACACAAAATTTGGTTCTGCGAAAAGTGAGTTCACTGTTGAGTGATTGCAGAAAATAATACGGGTTAGAACGCAGTAACCGTTTCAGCAATTTGAATAACTTTTTTATAGCAATTAAAAGGAATCATTGACTTCACGCTAGTAGTTTTAACTCAAAATTTGCCAAATATGCCCATTTTGTAACTGCACATTCTGTGTCTGAATTATGACTGCTCGCTAATGTGAAGCTAGTGGATTCGACCCTTCAAATCAAAGAAGAATCCACCAGAGAAAGAACATTATTTGCAGGTAGTGTTTTGTAAATAATACTGCAAGATAAGAGAACAACGTCGCGGTACTCTGCGTGAGAAACGTCTTACGATAGCTATGACCTTCAATACAACAGACCGTTGGAGTTAAGAGACCAATTCTCATGAATGGGTACTTATCTGTGCTTGGTGTGAAATTCCACTGAAGCATGGCATTGCTCAACAACTGAAACAGAACTAGCTAAACGATTGAATTGTGCGTCAAATTATGGCTACAAAGCGATAGAATCACAATATTTTTAAGATAGCTATGAAAGTGATTAAATGAGCATTAGGGAACTACATGGGGCAATGTATCACTTGATGTTTAATAAAAATCTTAGAATGACGTACTCATTTGTTGAAATTATGCCAGTAAAACCTTGATATGTTTTAGATTTCATTTAGTTGTAGTAATCATAAAGCTATGGGATATTTTTTCTAATCAATACATTACTCAATGTTTCACAAAAACGGACATTTTCTCTATTAAGTCTGTGGGAATTCCCTTCTCTAATACTACGACACAATCTTAGTGCGGAGTCTCCGGCGTTTTAAACAGTTAAAAATTATTTTTATATTTATTAAATTGAGTTGTTCCAGACTAGAAGGATACAAAAAATGGCCAATTCTCTACCAGGTGACCGAAACGCGACCAATGACACTTCGCTTCCCCTAAACGGTGGTTCGGAAGTAGTCTAACTGTGAATGATGGACAGACGAACGAACATGCGTCGTATATCCGATTACTATACGTAGGAGTTATTAAGACGTAGTGCAATTTCATTTATATTCTCCTTCACCTTCCAGTTCATCTATTAAACGTCAGTAATTGTATCATGTTTTATTAACATTTATTTAATATTTGTAACAAGTATACACTCGCTGACTTGTACTGTTTTCTTTTCATAACGTAATCATTCCGTAAGTGCTTGTTATTCGACTTGCTGAACATGTCTCATCCTGATTTATGCTTACACACGCGAATTAGAATAAAAATGACGGGAAAAATAAACAGCGGCAAATGTGTCTTGGGATGGTAGATTTGTATGTTAAGACCAGTTTGATGAATACATTAAACCGTTTAAAATAACCACCTCACCACAAACAATGGAATTCCACAATAATGGAAGAAACCAGTAGAGTTTCTACATCATTTCTAGATCTCCTATTGAAAGAAATGACTCGAGCGATTGCTGGAAGTAGGCGTATTAAGCGCAATAGTTCAGTCAGCAACGGGTTTTGGGAATACATGCTTCGCTTCACCATTCCGACTCATTCAGTGTATTCGGATTTCGAACTCATCATTTTTTTTTCTCCCTTTCAAAATTCAAAATTTATTGCATGTTTATCCTTGAAAATAGATTTTATTACATGGAAGTTTTTTTTCTCCCTTTCAAAAATTCAAAATTTAAGTAGTATATGACTTAGTGTAGGGATCACAGAATTTTGAAAATGTGCACACAATTCACTTTTCCCCATAGCACGTCATACGCAGTTTTTAACTGTTTTTTTGACGTAAAATAAATAAATAAATAAATAAATAAATAAATAAATTAACCCAGGAGATCTATTCCTCACAATTATTTGTAGAAGAAATGAAAGACGATAACTCACAACCAACAATTCCATGAAAAATGAAATACATTTTGGACACTAGTATAATGTTGTTTGCAATACGAAAAATTGCAAGAATTTAGGAAAGCTTAGTATCACACAAAATTGTCAGTAATTCATGGTGATATATTTTCTACCTACTTCTTCGCTGCAGAAAAAATGACTGATTTTCCTTGATTTCTTTGGAATAATAAATTGTAGATTATCAGCTTTTGTCCACAAAACAAACATTTATCAATACTGAGAACACATAAATATTCATGACTCACACTGGTGCAAATTTTCCCGGCTTGGCGAAGAAAATAGTGGGAAATGGAAACAAAATGGTCACGGCTTGGCGAAAAAAAGAGGGGGGAATGGATACAAAATGGTCAGCTAGTATTGATTTTTTTAATATTCTATGATTTGATTGATTATTCTAAGTAGTATATTTTTGTATTTAAGTATATATTATATTCTATAATATGAGTAGTATTTTTCATGTCATCAAAGTGTCACGTAAAACGTTTAAACTTTCACCCCAGAAGTGATCCGGAACCCACATTTACGTAACTCGGCCTTAGCATTTGGACTAATAGTCATCGTTCAACTAAGAACATTTAATGAATGACTAGGAGAAACGTCTATCGTCTTTCACACAAATCATTGATGAAAGCGTTCTAAATTATCCATATTTTCTTCATCGATTGATCAAGATACAGGGAACATTTGCAATATATTTTCGTGAAGTATTACACGTTGAAAAATAAACGTGAAATCTTTATATCAGTGTCCATCAGTCTTTGTATCAAGCGCTCATGTGTCAGTATTGAGAGCGGTAAAAGCGTAATGAACTTTGCACTGACATCTATTTTGACGACGCCGCCCTTCGATTTTGAAACGGATATTTTGATTTTTAGAGTTATTTACATGAATCCTCAAGATAATTTTCAAAAGTTTCTCAAAGATTGCTCCAAACTTCTCTCTTCGACGCTTAAAGAATGGCGCAGGTCCAATTTTTATTGAAATTTTTAAATTTCGGGAAATAGCAAATGTTTGAAACGTTTTCTGCGTCTTCCTACAACTACAATATTGAAGATAAAGATTTTCCTATAATTATATATATTATTCAAAATCTGATATTTATATAAAGTTATATACAATCTTTCGAATGTGTGGGTAGTTTCGCATAAATTTACGTGAAATATAGGCAAAAATGCAACAATTATTTTGTCAAAAACGGCTCCAATTTTTTTCCATTATTTTCGCCTTTATATGTATCAATGGACGCTAAAACGTGGCGCTGCTCCTATTTCCGTCGAACCCTCGTATTTTCGAAAATTACAAAACACTATCGTTGCAAAATTACAGTACTGATGATAGAGATTTTTAATAAAATACAAATTTTTGATTTGATTGTTATAATTTACAATTTTAACGTTCTTCAGTTCCTTTTTTAATTTTGGCAGCCATAATTAAATATATCAAAATTTCATTTCAATGAAGAATTTGTAAATTTTTCGTGTTGGGTAAATACTCAAAAATAGATAAATTTTAAGACGTTTCTGAGACTGTTCCGTCTTCCTCATCAGGTTTCCACAATTGAAAATGAAATTTCAAAAATTAGTTAATAAATGAAGAACCCCAAAATAATATTTGCATTAGTTAAAGGAAAGAAGAACATAAAAGTTACAAATATAAATAACCAACACTATGGCCAATTCAAGATGAAAGCTCACCTTTTATTCTAACTACCCTTTGATTGAGTTAACTCCGGGATGGAGTGCAGTCGTGAAGAATAAGGGTGAAAAAGCACTTTGTGGAGATTAATATACAAAAATAAAAACATGATTAAAAGAGTCCACTCCGGCCATATGAGTGATTAAACAGTTGTAAAAATTAATAAATGGTAACAAAAGAAAGGGAGGAGTTGAAAGGTAAAATTTTGTAATGATTGGTCCTAATATTCAAAATAAACTATGTGATATTGCCGGAATATATTGATAACATTTGATAAAAATGATAACATGTTAAATATTGCCTCAATATTTCAAAAATATTATTATCACTCTTTTGGGTCGCAAATTGGTCATTCTGGGACCACGCGATGGCGACTTGTACCCACCGAGGTCCAGTTATATTCTCCCGGAACAAATTCACGTTTTTTGGGGGGGAGGGATCAGCACTCTTATCAATTTTTACATCCCAGGGTTGTTAGCCCTGGGGAGGTGAAGTATGAGGTGATGATGATGATGATGATGATGATGATGATGATGAATACTGAATGGACAATCACAATCGTACAACAATGTCCGTGGCGGAACTCGAAGCCGCGATCCTTCCGACCGAGATCGCCACGGCACTAACCTTAAGAGAATTTGTAAATGCCCCGTGATACGTAACGAACGCCACAGAGACGTACAGATCCCAAAAATAAAATAAAGCAAAAAGACCAGTACAAAATACCTACAAATGACTACATAACTATCGCAATATTCCAGCCATCAACTTACTAGACAATAGTGACACCACCAGACGACATCATACTTTAGACCTTGGATATCGACTGTAAATTGTTCCTTTCAGAAATTTTGTGTTCTACTTATTTATTATTGTATATACTTATTCTATGTTTATCAAATATGTTTAGTGTAGTTCGTCAACTACTAAAAATGTAATATTAGTGGAGTACGGTCAATAAAATGAACTCCTTTCAAGTACTAGTACGCACAAATTTATTCAATTTTGCCAAATATGTTTTTGCAAACAAATTGCAAATACAATATGGAATTAAAAAAACAAAAGCAATGTGGAATATAATAAAAAATACTACCAAATCAACTAGAAAACCCGTAGAGAATGTTGTTTTAAAATATAACGATATAAATGTGAACGATCCGGCAACAGTGGCTAATCTCTTTAACCAATACTTTTCGAGAATTGCTGCCGATCTCACTAAGGGTCTTCAGGCACAAAACTCAAAAAAATACTGCATTTGCGATTTCGGCTATCCGGATCGGTTTATTGTTATCATTATTATTTATTATTTGTCTTTATTATCATATCAAGCCTCTAGAATGGCTCATGGGCAATGTACTAGCTTCACGTGATGTCTCAGTCGATTCGCGGTCGAAGCGAAAATAGAGTTGTAGCTTCCTTTTAAAAACGTCTCAGTTTCTGTACCTGTGTGACGAAGAAAACCTCAGGGGTGTGTCAAGGTGACACAACCACTATAGCACAATCACATCAAACCAAATTGAATATTTCTTACTATTTTATTACTACTTTATAGTGCAAAAATTAAATTTATTACTCTTGCAATTTATGAAATAAATGTGGTTGTGATGGCATGATTGTCAAGCTGGCACAACTACTTCTTTAAATGAGCACAATCGATTCAAACTAATATGTAAGTTTAGAACTCATTTATTGATTATTTACTACCAAAAAATGAAATGAATTATTGTTGTTGTTTATTAAATGAATATTGTTAAAACCTGCATAGTTATGCAACCATGCAAGATATTCGATTATGGTAAAAGAGAGTACGAACGGGCACAATCGAATAAAACTAAATAGATAATTAAATACACGTTTGTTGCTCATTTGTTACCTGAAAATAAAATGCATTACTCTTGTCGTTTATTAAATAAATATTGTTCGAAACTTAATCATAGTTATGCAACCATGCCAGATAATCCAGAGTTATAATAGAGAGTACAAACACGATCAAATAAAACCAAACAGATAATTAAATACACATTTAATACCTAATGATCGCCCGTACACAAGAGCAGGTTCCCCGATTACTATACATAGGATAATGCTAAACCAAACTTTTCTGTTCAATGAGTTTCAAGCGATTAGAACTCATGGATGAATTCACAGTTGGCGAGGGTAGAAAGATTGTAGAAAAAATATTGCCCTCGAAATATAAATATGAAAATAATTATTGGCATACCGTATGGTTTCCCTATAGGTATTTCTGCCTGAAAACTGAAATATCTTACATTCTTCTTTCAAACATTTTGAAAGAAATTGCCGTAAAATAATAATAATAATAATAATAATAATAATAATAATAATAATAATAATAATATAACAATAATAGTTTTAATAATAATAATGACAATAACAACATCAAACACATGCTCCAAGTGGTACTACCACTCACCAAATCCTGTGACGTCAATTGGGATTTGTACCGTACTCTACGGTCAACAAATTCAAACTGATCGCACGATTTTGGTAAACAAACCGGATATTGTTATCTGGGACTTGAAGAAAAAACCTGTCTGGTTGTAGACGCCGTAACCAAGGAGGCAGAGAAACGTTTTAAACAGAAGAGTTTGGAAATCGAGATCATGTGGAGGGTAAAAGGTTCGTTCCCCATAGTTATCGGAGCTCTTCGGTTTGTTTAAGAACTTGGCTAAACTCCCAGGTAATTCAAAGGACTGGGAAGTACAAGACATTGCTTTACTTGGAACAGCCCACATTTTGCGCAAAGAATTGCAGAGGCACAGGTAGCCTCTAGATGTGCCTCTGCAAATGATGATGAGTTTTTTTTTGTTTGTTTTTTTTTTTTTTTTGTTTTGCAATTTCCGCCATAGGCTCCATCTCACGTTTTATTGACTCATTTCAAATACTATGCGCAGATAATGCCTGTATATTCCATATAATATTAGACCTGTATCAGTTCTTCCCTGTTGTTCCATACATTACAGTTTCCTTTCTATTTATTAACATCAGAAGGTAATAATAACATTATCAGTAATTTTGTTCTTTTGTATAACAATTTTTGCTTTTTTGCTCTTTAATCCACGGGAATTTATTTTCATTTACAGTAAAATTGATCCGCAACCACATTGTCTCTCTATCTTTCGCTCTACTAGCGGCCACAAACAGAAACACACTTAAGAACCATGTATGTAATATGACGAAAGAAGAACGGTCATTGACCAATTGCGAATTGCTAGTCATTTGTATATCGTACATACGTCATAAATAAGTCACGAATATGTGACGTTTGGGCGATTAATACTGCCGTGGCAACACTGATAAATATAATTTGTTACTGCAATTATTTCCCTCGTTATTTTTCAGTTCGTTTAAACGTATCATTAACGTAAATTTTCACAAAAAGCTTCAAAGATTTTGTTTGTTCCTCTTTTGTTCAAACTGACAATTACATCCCGGTAAATTTCCAATTCATGAGCAAAGTTAATTTTGTTCTCCAATGACATTTTATTACTGATGATTTATATTCCATAATGTTATAATAAGTGCATATATTCTTCTATTTCATTTTTCAGCTGTAAGTGCTCGTATGGACACTTTAAAAATAACCCAAATTACTCAAAGTACATTTAAGTACACATCAAGTACAGTTCATCATTACATTTGATTTACCAGTTCTTCACTTTCATTGCAGTGCTCTAGTCTATAGATTGTTTTCTAAAATCACATACATATTATACAAGACAAAGCATTAAACTAGAGCACTACAACGAAAATTACAGGTATACGAGTAAAATAATTTTAGGTTCATGTCAGGAGTAAAGACTCCGCTATCACAACCTTAAAATATAGATGCCGATTCTGAAAGCAGTAGCAATTGTTACGAAGCAAATTGTGATATAGTTTCGGAAATGGTGTGGAAACTAAAAGTTAAAGGAAATGAAGAAATAAAATAATAAGCTATGTTTTTGATGTGTGCCATCTTTTACGACAATACAAACACTCGCACAGCAATGTGGTTATTTACACCTCATTTTTATGACTTTCATTTCCTTTGACCCTTAAACCCTACCTGGAGTGTTGATGTACCTCATCCGTCCTTTTTCATTCAGTATTTTTCAGTTTATTGTCATCACTGTTATTTGCCTCACTATACCGTCATGTTTTAACATCTCATATACATACTCTATTCTAGAAATATTCTGATTGAAAGTACACATGTGTTCGGATGGTGTTGGCGTAAAGCAGGATCCAGTAGAGTTCGTGCTACTTCTGTTATCTCTTTCCGTATTAAGGACTCACAGAACGTGAATTTTGACTATATAAAGTATACCAAAAAGTATATCTTGCTACTAAAACGTGTTCGTTCTTACGTGAATACTTTTTAGTAGCAAGAAAATTTCACATCTTGACATCACGGTTCACATTTACATTTAGATTTAAAGCCTCTAGAATGCTTCGTTTAGGAGTTATTTAATGATATGGATTAAAAATTCGGCTGAGTGTTGCGGGTTACATTTAATACGAATATTTGTGTGTTGTACTGCAGCGCCATTTAGTGGAGATAAAACAAAATTAACAGTACATAAACCTTCTGGGTGAAAAATCCCGTAGGTGTGCCAAATTTCATGGAGATCGGTCGGGAACAAAAAAATTAACAGGTTTTTGCTATTGCCAGCTACGCTTAAAACTAATGCAGAGACGGTTTCTATATTGATTCAACTGAGACTGTCCATATCTTTTAACATCAATTTTCTGACTATTGTATTCTGATTTCTAACTCACATTTTACACCTTGAAGCTCATAATTTATTTTAAATTAGAAATACCAATTCCTTAGTACAATTTATGTTGGCTCGAATAATCTCGAAACGTGTTTACATGAGAACCGAGAATTTAGAGAAAAAATTGGACTTTTGTCTTGGTAGATCACCTATATTTGACACGAGCTATCCTGGGAATTCAGATCTTATCTCACTCTATGGATCACGACGTTATCTGATGAATTGAGGGCTCCCCGTCTTGGCCACGTTATATCTCACCCACTGCACAGCGGTGAGCCATACGCTTAACGCGTGAACACAACGACCGATTGTAAAGTTTCCGCCTCCATCGGACTTTGTACCATAAGATCATTAGGCCACAAATCTCAATGTGCTAGAACGCTAATTCGTCACTCAGACGTCTTAGGTCGGGATCGACAGCTCTCAGATTCTACGAAACTATTGACACATGGCAGTATTTTTCGTCCTCCAATACAGTGTGTGAGTCAGTACGTTGACGAAACATTAGATTCTGAACGTCAGTACACCATTTTTTTCACAAAGTATCATGTCATTTCCCATTGAAGCTATGAAGTATTTAATTTTATATTATGCATGTGAGGAATTCTGTAACTATGAAAGAAGAAAGCTTTGTTAAATCACAATTTACCGTCGCTGCATATTGATTGATTGTTTCAGTGTTTGTGATCCAGACATCCATAGTCACACGAATGCCATCGTAATATCGTAATGAATAATAGTAGTTACGGTTGTATCCATCTTAGGTTGTTTGAGTTGTACCCATCTTAGTTTTATAGTAATGAGAATAGTGGTGGTGGTGGTGGCGGCGGTGGTGGTGGTGGTAGTGAAATCACGTTTTGAAGAATAATTGTTGTGGCTGATGTCTAATGCCCGGGGTCTGTAAGCTTGACCAATGGCCCATATCCATATGGATTGTTTTGTTAATTTTTTCAATTTGTCACTACATAATCTCACAACTAATAAATGTTGACTCTGAAAATTGTTCCGAAATAATATAAAGAATCAACACGATTTCTATACAGTACTTTTTTGTTACTAAGCGTTATTTATTGCACAGTGTTATTGAATTAAACTTTATGTACAATAAAATTTGAGTATTGGAAATGTTCCAAATTTTTGTAAAATTGTCTTGTCTCAAGAAGCTTCTCTAATTTCCTCTCCGGTGGAGGATTCTCTGTTTGTATTGCAAAATGTCTCGTGAAATATCGTTCTGAGTCAGCTGTGCTAGCAAAGTCATTGGGAACTTCCATACACTTCACTCTTACGATTTCGCAGATAAAAGCAGCGAGTTCCTTATATTTGGCAAGTATATAACCATCAAAACAAATAGATGATCAAGGAAGACTGTTATCAACGTGGCAATTTCCTTTGTGTAGTAGAACTACAAGAAGACCAGTTATTTGTGTGTCTTATGTATCAGATGTATACTGTTGTGGTAAGAACTCTCGTGATCTATTAAACAGCTTTGAAAGAGAACTCGTCTTTCTTCCATTGAGATAGTGTTTATCAATCAGGAAGTGCATCCGATTCAAATTTAAATTAGATATTTCCTGATTAGTAAAAAAAAAAAATTTATGATTTCATAATTTTATTTCATGTATATTATTGTCATATATTAATTTATACAACATAAAAACTATTAAAAACTGGGCAAGACGTACTATCGTGCATACTGCTAAACGTGTAAATCACTGTAATTAGCTTGATTTTATATTACAACGTAGTAACCTTCATAATCTCTCAAATTTAAATAAATACATAACACATAAAAAATAGAACGTAACACTAATTCATATCTAATTTAATACTGCTTTTACACATTAAATATTTACATAAATCATTAAAGTTTATATAATTTATCATTCAGTGATAAATTAGTATAAAACAAGTGCAGTTGTCGAAAATGCGAAAATCAAAATTGTTCTTGATACACCAATGGCATGTTGATTGGTTAAACCTATGCAAATTTCATTAAAATGTGACCAAATGAATATATTACACTCATTAGTTTAATATACATACAACATATGCAACGACACAATACGATACAACAGCACACACTTTCCCACCTGAATAACGGTAACGTAAAATTATAATAAAACTTCTGTCCATTTACACATCTCTGCTATCAATTGTAAAACTCAATAGCAATTGAAGCGCATTTGGCGCGAAAATTTAATTCATTTAAAACTAACCAATACAGATTCGACAGTACATAATCTGTTCCATTCACCCAGAAACACCGTCCAATAATGAGGTACTCCAAAAATTTCAAACAGCCGTATTGGCGTATTGCAACCTGATAGCTCCTGAAATATTCTAGCAAACCAAGCGCGGGAAAGTCATATCTGCAATTTTGAAAATGCAGACAAATACGCGAATCTGCTCATATTTTCAATGAAAATGACTATTTACAGATTTTATTTTGAAAAACACATTGCATTAGGTAAAAAATCTCAATCATCAATATTGTACTTTTGCCATGATAAATTTTTGCAATTTTTGAAAATATGGAGAGGTGTCCCAAAATTGCACCAAATGGTTCGTTACCATTCTTTGATACCTATAGGAAACTCGAGGTGCAAGAGAATGGCACAGACTTTCTCGTAGAGTTTTTTCCAATATCCTTGGTATGGACTGGCTTTAAGGACTTGCTCCATTCTCTGTCCAGCTATCATGTATGGTTGCCCAAACCACATTTTTTTGACATTTTCTCAACATTTCGGTTTCCTAATAGTCAAACCGAAATATTACTTCAAGAATATTAAAGAAGAGTAAAGCCTTATCCAAAATAAAAATGTTCATGAAAAATTTGAAGCCTTTTTAAGAAAATGGTGGTTAAGCATTACTGTGAATGCGAAATTTGAAGCTCTTTTTCACTGGAATCTATTGACTTTTCGAAAAACTTCATGCAAAGTCCTTCCAAGCACTTCTCTTAAAAATATAATAAGGTATACATATCGATGGAAATGTGCATATTAACGGCGTGAGAGATATTTCAAAAATATTACATATGTGTAATTTTTGAAAAAACAAAGGACATACGAAAGCCGGCCCGGTGGCCGAGATCGCTAAGGCAGTAGTGTCGTAGTGATCTCGGACCGAAGGGTCGCGGGTTCGAGTCCCGCCTCGGGCATGGTTGTAATTGTGTTCGTCCTTTCACCCCTTATCATCAATCACCATATAGTTTCATCCACATAGTTACCATACCGTTAACAGCAATAGTGGTCGCTAATGACCTTAGATGTTGAAGCGACCTTAAATAAACCAATTAAAAAAAAGGAATACGAAAATTTACATTACGTCATATTAAACAGTGCAATTAGCACTATCCATTAGAAAAAAATTTGAAGCTCTTTTTGAGAAATTGCCATTTGAGCCTTTCTAAAAATGCGGAGTTTTGATGTACATGTACTCATAAATCTAGTAATGTGAATAAATTGCCTGTAATGTAAATATTACCAACGTGAGAGACAAGCAAAAAAATTATATTTTTGTAATTTTCGAAAAAAAACAACAACAAAATGATAGAGCTATATATCGTTTATGTCATCGGATAGGGTTGGTTGGGCACTAACCCCTACCAAAACTTTCAAAAAAGACGAAGCCGTTTTTGAGAAAATTTTATTTTTCAATTTTTTAAAATTACAAATATTTCACTCTCTATTGCACGAAAACAACGAAAATTTTATAAAAAGTCTACATGACCTTAATGAAGGAACTATTTATGGTCAACAAATTTCATTTGAAGGAAAAATCTGTGTCTTCAATTTTATAGTTGTAGGAAGACGCCGAAAATATCAATTACAATTTTCGAAAATTCAGAGTTAACCGTGAAAATCGAACCGATGCCATTCTCATAAGTGTATCTGTGTTACTCTAGTCTTACAAGAAATTTAAAGAAAAAATTTGGAGCCGGTTTTTGAGAAAAGTTTGAAAATGTCCGTGAAGCTTCATGAAAAGTACCCCCAAATTTTAAAGAATGTTTTTCAAAATTTCGAAGCTTTAACTAGAGCCAGGTGAACAGGGGTTTCTTCAATTTGGAAAAGATTGTACGTGTGGTTTAGGCGCTAGGAGTGTTCACAGCCGGACACACGGACTGTCGGACAGACGGACTGTCGGACAGGCAGACTGTCGGAGGGACGGACGAACGGTTTGAAAAGAACAACTTTTTCGGTATCAGGGGACCCCAAAACGTATATTTCCGTTGAAATCTCGAAATCGATTTTCCGCAGCATTACATAACAATCTCCATACTACGAATATTACTCCCCTATATACGTATGTATAAGATAAAGTAAAAATAACGAAAAGATGTTGAGGAACGGTTTTTTTATAAATTGCATTAATTGCACAAATTTCGGGAATAATTGTACATTTTTTAAAAAAATATACACCTTTTTAAAAGATTAATTTTTTAGAACAAATTTCTTATAAGAAAATATCATTCTTAACAATTGTACTTTTGAAATGTTGATTTTTTCCAATTTTCTAAAATACAACCACTTCGCCACGAAATCTTATCAGCACCAGTTTCTTTACCGTACTGTGGTACCTAGGAGGAGAGAATTTAGGGAAAAAATTGAAGCCGTTCTCCAGAGTCATCTGTCTCAAACATGACTTTGTCATTCCATAAACAAACGTTTAGCCCAATACAAGGATTTGTTCAAGTAGTTAAGGGTTGTAATTAAGTGTTTGAATGATATTAAACCAAAATTTATCATTGCACCGAAGGTTTTTTACTGAAGTTTCCCTATAACTGAAAAATATTCTTTAATTGCGTTCGTCAATACACACACTACGCCTAGCCTCATCAAATTTCTTGCATTAAGCTACGAGGTCAAGAAACTACAAGATTTTAACCTACCTTCTTTTGATATTGTACCTTTCCTTTTGATTGATTGATTTCTTCATGTTTCCGGGCGCATAAACTGCTTTTGTCTTTAGTCCCGTGTAGTGCATGTTTTTTTCTCGGGAGATAGCGGTGATCTTCCCCCGCTGACTGGCGAGATCCGGCGCCGATCTACCGTCGGATAGTGGGGTTTCCCCCTAACCAAGACTCTCCCACCAGCGGGGCTCCGCCCCAGCCGAGACAAGCTCTTAGCTCCCGACCGGTCTCCCGGAATATATGGTAGTGTAATGCATGTTAGTGTAAGTGTGTGTGTAAGGGGAGAGGATAGGACAAGGAAGAGGAAGGTGGGGCCCTTTAGGGTACTGCTCCGGCATTCGCCTGGTGTTGATCGGAGAAACCACGGAAAACTACCGATCAGAGCAGCCGGCCGCTAGAATTCTCCTGACAGCGACTGAATTCGACCTAGCTGAAAAGCTAGTGTCGAAAATCCTGCCGCCGTCAGGACTCGAACCTAGGACCTCCCGGTCAGAGGCGCTGCAGTGACATCAGTTGATGCACTGAGCTACCGCTCCCGGTACAAAGATTCGTTCATTAATTAATCCATAATAAAATATATCACACAACAAAAATTCGCCATTCAAATACGATCCTATCCCTTTGCAAAAATGTTTATATAAGACAAAATTTAAAATAAAAATAGGCTTGAAATAGTAATTAATAATAAAGCATATAATCATAATTAAAATCACGTTTGATAGAACTTGAATTGATGGTGAACATTGAAACTTAACAATGCACCACAAGATTATCCAACTCTTATTTTAATTACCTTAATTGTTATGTAACAGTGTGTACTTAATACAATTGTTCTAACTACATTATAAATCATTAATGTTCACAAAATAAATATATCTAATTACAATATAATATTCATAATAAGGAGTTAAACTTATGTGCACATTGTGCCCATGGTTGGTAAAGCACGTTACCAAAAATAACTTGGTGATGCTAGGGATACGAAACAAAATAAATCAGGATCAAGCATGGATTTTTCCACATGTTACCACTGTTTTGTGACTTCATTAAAAACCAAAATAATGGATAATTTAGTACATCACACCTCTAGAATTTTAGTGATTTGACGAACCAAAATAATAGGGAAAATGTGAATGAGCGTGAAAAATGTAGAAATGAGATCTTACCAGAAACACCAAAAATGGACCTACCGAGTTTAACTTGTATTGAGAGTATATTATATTTGTCGAATGCTAAAAACTTTGTCACAAACCTTAGAAATGAATCAAGCAGGTATCTTCCACTGTCTGAAATATGTTGTCAAATAGATATTAACAATAATCTCCTAGATAGGGAGCAACAAATATTTCGAGAGTTCACAAAGTAAACATATAAGATCCTTTAGTCTTGATATTTACAATTATGTTTCCATAGAGAACAGTAGTTTTAAATGAATACTCTTTAAGAACACAATGAATACACTTCTACATACGAGAACAAACTTGAAAAAAAATGGCGTCGTTTTTGAGAAAATAATTGTTTCAAAATTGCCTATATTAAACGCAAAGAGGGAAAATTACTCAATTTTGTAAAATTATAAATGACCGTTTTAAAGATCTGTCTTGAATATGTCTTGAATCTTCTTGATCTGTCATACGTTTTACAGTCCATTGACTTTTCGGAATTATGAACGCACAAAGAAATACAGACAATGTGTTAAAGAAAGTAATTTAGTAAATGGGACAAATAGATATTTTTTGTTGAAAATTCGTCGATTTCCGGTGCATTATACATTCTCAACTTACGAAGTAAGAGGAAAAATTTGAAACTATTTCTTTTATGCGGAATTGATTTATTTGTTGCTCTTGAAAAGTATCCATGCGACTTCTTGGAAAATCATTTTGTCTTGCCGCATTTTGCTGCTAGAGGTAACTACACACACACACACACACCGAAGAAGTAATTTCTGTTCGCCCGCCAGCCCGCCAGCCCGCCAGCCCGCCAGCCCGCCAGCCCGCCAGCCCGCCAGCCCGCCAGCCCGCCAGCCCGCCAGCCCGCCAGCCCGCCAGCCCCACCAGCCCGCCAGCCCGCCAGTAAAGGTCATCCAGTGCATTGAATTCCGAAAGATGCTGACCAGAAAAGAAAGAGCTGCTTTGTCTAACTTTGTGTCGGTAGTTAACGGTTCGCGTGGGAATCATAAGATCCCATATTATGTGGAGTTTCTTGAAACACTGGATAGGAACTGTGGCAAAATGTGTTGCAGGATGTCCATGAAATTGCATCTTGACGCTCATTTGGATCAATTCAAGAGGAACATGGGAGGATACTAAGGATGGCAAGGCCGTTGTTTCCACCAATATTTTATAGCTTTCTAATGTCCCTACCAAGGATAAGAAACCGTCCATTTCTTATTTGGCTTTTGTTTTGAAGTACAAATAAATTTACGATTGATTTCATATTGTCTGTGTATTACTATTAAATAGTTTTGCCCATAACCTTATATGAGGAGATGCAAAATACGTAACACATTCTCAGGAACATCAAATTTTTGGAAGGTTTTCCGGAACATAAGATAGTAGGAAATAACACACGCTTGACAAGAGAAAAAGTATGTTTTTGTAATGTAATTACAAATCCAAACAGCCAAAAAATTACGTTGTCATCACATGCAGATTAGTGTAATTGAAGAATACGTTTTCTGTTCAAATTAGTAACAAAATATATGAAAAATATTTGTTTTTTAGGGACACTATCCAACGCACAGTCGGGTACCCTTCACGTCCGGAAGGGACGGGTGTTCGACCTTACGCTAGACATCAACACACCTGTGGGCTCCTCTGAACTGGGGTCACCAGATCGCGAGGCCCTCCGCCACATCACATTCATGAGAGACACGAGACAAACAACAATGCATAAGGCCCACGACCCTTCGACTCCAACCCACGACCCTTCGGACTGAATGGCTGAGTTGGTACACGCTCTTAGTCAACTAGGCCACCCAGTTCGTCTGGAAAATGTTAATTTTAAAATTATTTACAGTAGCTATATTCACGTAACACGGACTTCGCATATATCGTTATTTATGACATCAAAAACATCATCACACATATTCGATAAGTTTCCATTTCAGTATGCGCGATAAACATCTTATCTAATTAAAGATACAAAACGATGTGTATCTCATCAATGGCTATCTTCACATCACGAGGAATGTACATGATAATGAGTATATTCCTTCCTCAGTCCCTTTCTGTTCGTATTGTGTGACAGATCCATCACTTCTTCTGTACCCATAGTAGATACAAAAGTAACAGCATATGATTCTCTTTCTTTTGTTCAATAAAATTATCAATTCCATCTGGTTGTAGTTTAAGTCTACTTAATTGGCAACGTTCACTTAATATTTGGATATGCTGTGTTGTTTTTACTTTCTCGCCTACTACGAATTTATGTGGTGAAGAGAACGAATTGTAATACTGCAGCGAAAAGTGGCGATATTTCAATAGAAAATATCTATAATGAAACCCTGATACTGCGAAACTAAATAAATCTTGTTCCAAATAATAGCAAATTACTTCCTCTAATAAGTTGTTTAGTAATCCATGCATTGCCGGTCCTTTATACCGAAAAATTGGTGTACGGAAGGCATGTAATGGACGCGGGCAAAGTAATTGGCCCTCTAGAGTTTGCGGGCACTGCATCCAGAGACATAGGCACGAGATTAAAAAGTAATTGCTCCTGAGAGGCGGTACATCACTGGATATCTGGCCCGCGACAGGCTTTTGGAGAAGTCAGTTGACTGTTATTGCCTCCAAATTACAAGGATTAATTCCCTTTTCCTCTACTAAAGCAAAGGAATGGCCCATTAAAATAGAATACTATATCAGTCCAATTTAAAATTGTCAATTAAAAGTGAAGTTAAACATTTTGAATCGAAAGCATCTTAATTTTTTAATCATGATCACTATAGAGTGCAATAATTGCATTAACTCCCTACATTTAGACTAGTAGGTTTTACGGACAAAAATTTATTGATTGATTTTTTCATGTTTCCGGGCGCGTCAACTGCTCTGGTCATTAGTTCCATTAATGTATTTTCATGCATAATGAATGTTTTTTCTCGGGAGATGACGGTGATCTTCCCCCGTTGGATGGCGAGATCCGGCGCCGACCTACCGTCGGATAGTGGGGTTTCCCCCTAACCAGGACTCTCCCACCAGCGGGGCACCGCCCCAGCCAGGACCAGCTGTAAACTCCCGACCGGTCTCCCGGAATGTATGGTAATGTAGTGCATGTTAGTGTAAGTGTGTGTATAAGGGGAGAGGATAAGACAAGGAAGAGGATGGACAGATCGCGCGCGGTCCATGGCCCGTTTGATAGGGTACTGCTCCGGCATTCGCCTGGTGTTGATCGGAGAAACCACGGAAAACTACCGATCAGAGCAACCGGCCGCTAGAATTCCTCCAGACAGCGACTGAATTCGACCTAGCTGAAAAGCTAGTGTCGAAAAGCTAGTGTCGAAAATCCTGCCGCCGTCAGGACTCGAACCTAGGACCTCCCGGTCAAAGGCGCTGCAGTGACATCAGTTGATGCACTGAGCTACCGCTCCCGCTACAAAGATTCGTTCGTTAATTAATCCATAATGAAATATATCACACAAAAATTCGCCATTCAAATATGATCCTATCCCTTTGCAAAAATGTTTATATAAGACAAAATTTAAAATAAAAATAGGCTTGAAATAGTAATTAATAGTAAAGCATATAATCATAATTAAAATCATCTTGGAAACATATTTTCGTATATAGCTCCTGTTACACGCCACATTACACGCCGCGGATATTTTCTCTTATTCAAATTTGGTCTTCAAAATTTGATCTTTGAATGAGTTCATTACAATATTACGATATATGAGCAGTGTTCGCGAAAAATGAGCGTAAAATATATTAAATTTTAAAGATATGATTTTCTCAAAAACACCTCCAACTATTTGTTTTTTTATAATCTCAATCAGAGCAAAATATGTTTATGAAAGTGTCACAGGTCCCATTATCGGTGAAAACTGTACTTTCGAAAATTCACGAAAACGATTTTTTCTGCCAAGAATTCACCGTTTTCCGCTGCAGCACTACGTAACTTTATACTACGTAGGTTATAATCGAGAAATAAGAAACGAATGGAACTGGACCTCAGACGTTAACTAGAGCTATTACAACAGCACATACTTTCTCCCATTATTTGTACCTGTGACGCAATATTATACTACATGAATTTGCAAAAGGTTCGCAACAAGACACGCACTCCAGTCCTCTTGAGTTAACTCGTGCGTGTCCGCTTGGTGTACCATTCAGGTCTCAAGCATATCAACTCGGGCTGATGCTTAAACATATGTTTCTAACCAATATTTCCAATACGCAATTTTCGAAAATTCAAAGAGATCAATGAAAATGAGACTTCCATCATTCTTCGAAGCGACTCTTGTTTTATTCGTGGAAAAAAGTTAAAGAAGAAATTTGGAGCGGTGTTTGACAAAACGTTCTTTTTATAATTTGAATTACTTCCAACCTGAAATTATTTGAAAAACACGAGTGTTTTTTAAAAAATGTATATGATCATTTTTAGAGCTGGTGAAAAAAAAATTGAAATTTTGGAATTTTCAAAAAATCAGGGATTTTAATGAAAATGAGAACTGCTGCGATCCCTGAAGCGTACTTTATGCTATCCGAGGACAATATTTAATCAAATTATTTGAAGCCGTTTCTGAGAAACTTTTGTAAATCATGTTGAGGTTAATTCACATGTAAAGAACCTTCGAAAATCAAAATATCTGTATCGGATTCAGAAGGCCTCAATTTCTTTAACGTCAATCCGGGAATATCAATTTTGAGAAAATCACTTGAATGGATTATGCCCTATCGTTGACCACAAACAGATGAACACGTGTTTTGCCGTGCAGATCGATTTTTCGGTATCGTGGACCCACAAAACCTGGATTCTAAAGACACAACCTGTTACAAGACGTAATTTACTAAAATACATAGAAACAATATTCATCAACTTCTTCGTTGTTAACGCCCGGTAATAGGAGTTTTTTTTCTGCCGAAAATTCGTAGTTTTCCGGGAAACCATTATAGTACTTTCTCTTCTTACAAGTAATGGCGAGAAGTAAAAAAAAGGCATTCTCAAAAACCGCTCAAGATTTTTTCTTCTAATTTTTCCACCTATAGAGCAAGAAAGAAGTGATGTGAGTACTTAGCGTTTACGGGCACGTCAATTTTTTTTTCTGATTAGTTCCGTGACTGTCAATTGATGTGAGATACTCATTTGATCCAAAAAAAATGTATTGACCATTTTACTACTTGATCGCGTAATGACATTGCATACCACTGACCAGTGAACAGGAAATTTAAAGGAACCAGCTTAGATCCATTTTTTTCTATTTAAAATGTAAAGGAAATGAAGTTGAGGATAAATTTTTTATAAGTTGCGGTGTGTTGCTGTCATTGTCTGAGCGTATTGTGATGAACGTTACGTACAATTTCTTACGCAACGTTTCGCTTATGTATGACAATGACGCAGGTCTTATGTAACCAAAACCAAACCGTCATAATCTTTGTAAACACACATCAAATGTGTGGCGTTTGTATTTTATATTCGACTGTCTAGTCTTCTTAAACTCCAATTTTCGTTCACTGACAACTTTCAAGGGTCAATTAAAAATACATATAAACCCATCAATAGTTTGAAAAATATAATACTCTTCATGATTAATTAAATTTAAATTAATATAAGAGCTTCTTTATTATTTCTATTAAGTACCCATATTTAATGTGAAAATTGTACAATGAACTACTTACTTATACCTGGCAATGTTAGGATAGTAGAATTTATGGGTGAGGTATGTCTTCATGAGTTAAAAAAGACATATTTACTTATATTGCGTTAAAAACTTACTTAACGTGTTTAGCAAATTATTTTTAAGTTTTCTAACCTCTTTAAAGTTTCAAACATTCACATTGGTACGAAGATGGAACAGGTCTTCTGCGAACGGTTCTTACTTGCGATCTGTTATCTGATTAATTAATGTTTACGTCTTCTTACTCAGGAACCCTTTAAGAAAAGTATTCTTCTCGATATCAATGTGCCTCAGAATGGTTCAAAAACAAATCCAACCAGGCACTCATCGAATTACTGGCAGTTGAAATAGCTAATAGCCTGCATAGAAGGTATGTTTTCTGGATTTACAATAAGGATTCTTATATTCAATGTACCAAAACATATGTATATGATTTCAATGTTTTCCTGTTCAACGTAGAACATAAAACGTCAGAACGTTTACTTAAAAATACAATTATATCATTTATCAACGATTCACGCCCAAGAACTCCACAAATTGACGTCAGGCAATGTCTACGTGCGTCAAATTATGGTACGATTTGCTGTACACACGCGGGGTATCATGCAACTCGCAGAACCGAATTTCTCGCTAAGATAGGACTAACGTTCTATTTTTATCCGAAATGTACATCTGTTCTGATAATTCTTCAGACGTATACATTTTTTTCTAAGTAAACATTCTTAGTTTGATCTTTGGAGGAAGATGTGTTAATACAGCTTGCAAACCGAAAATGATGCATCAGTGCCTTGGGCGTTGTGACACTGATGTACGAAAGGAGTTCATGCGTTATTTAGTCACTTTAGAAAATAATGTTAAAAAATAAAGCAACCCTTCAGTACTACTTATTCAGTATACTTTTTTCGGGATTTTTATCTGATATCCAGTAAGAGAATTTTCTAAAGAAGCTTAAGATTAACAAAATGAAACAATGTTGCCCCTTCGAGCGACCACTGATGTTACCCACAGCCATGTAATTCAGATTTCCATTTCTTTTTGCCGAGGTAGCCCTTTGGACCTACGTATACGACTGAGGGCAATGAGAGTAAAATTTTATTTGAGTTCGATTTATTTATTTATTTATTTATTTATTCAAAAAACAGTAAAAACTCAATGTGACGTACGGGGGAAAGTGCCATCTATATGCGCACGTTTTCATGAGCTCTCTTAGAATCTCTTCCCCCCAAAAAACTGTAAGTAGTTGAATGATGAGAAAAGTTACAAAAAAGTGAAGTTAGTAACATTTGAAAACTAGACATGTTTGTCCCCAAGTTACGGAAAACCCGATTGTATCGGTAAACAAACTTTAATTTTTTTGCATTGCTAAGAAAATAGTATCATAGCACAAACGAGGTAGCAGGGAAATGGAAAAATGGGGAATTCTGTCCATTATTATGTCTAAGGGTTATGTAAAATAATAATAATAATAATAATAAAATAATAATAATAATAATCTTGCAAATTATATACTTATATTTTTATTGTAAAAAATTCATGAAGTTGCTTGAAACCATGTCTATTTTCTAGTGTCTTCTAAAACACACATTCCATGTAAAATTGACATTTTTTCCTACATGGTCATTAATGTTCTTAGCAATCTCAATTTCTTTATCGGAGGGATATTCAACAATATATGTTTCCATATCATGATAATAGAAAGTTTCTGAAACAGAAACAGATTTTATCCTCGCACTCAATAATTAATTAGCCTTTAAATTAGTTTTGTTTTTGATGTTGCATAGAGATTTTTTTCAATCCTTCTGTAAAGAGATTTTCTGTAATTTGTTCCATGACTTCGAGGAGGCAGCCGGTGGGATATCCCTGGTTGGGGAAACCCCGCCAGTTGACGGTAGCTCGGCGACGGATCTCGCCATCCAGTGGAGGAAGATCACCGCCAAATCTCGATGATAAAAACATGCACTTCACTTACGGGACTAATGACCCAACCATTGTCATTCGGTTTTTCTTGTCGAGAGGAATCAAATAGTCTATTTCTCACCTCTGTAGGGTGTTTTAAAGCTGCAAATAAAACTAGTAATGTGACAACTGCACATAAGTTTTCACAACATTTCTAAGTTTACAGTTTTGGAAAATTCAGAGAGTTCAACAAAATTAAATTTGCGCCATTTTTTTAAACATCCCTTGTTCTACTAGTGCAAAAAATTGGAGAAGTTCTTAAGATTTTTTTTTTATAATTTCCATTAAATAGAAGCAGACGTTCTGTGAAAATTACTCGTTTTATCAAAACATTGTACCCAATCTTTTTTAAAGATCTGCTTTTTTAGAGTAGATTTTATTTATAAGAGCAATTTCTATCTTCGATATTGTACATTTGCAAAGTTGAATTTTTACAATTTTCGAAAATACAGAGTTTACCGGAAACGGCACTAGCCCCATATTAGCCCGTATACACACGGCAGATTTCATCTTCAACAATGCAGTTGGAGGAAGACATCGAAAAAATGAAATCTTGCAATTCTCTTGTGTCCTTTACGCCATTTGAAAAAAAAAAGGTTAATTTGGAGCAACTTTTGAGAAAATTTTGAAAATGTTAATGAGGCTTCATGAAAAGGTACCTAAAAACATCCATTTTAAATTCATACGGCCACGAGTTCATTTCAATTAATCGAGAAATATCATTTTTGAAGAAAATCAACTGAAAGTGTGGGCGCTAGCTCTGACCACAGAGAACAGATGGATGGCGAGGCGTTTGCCCGTCAAACGGTTTTCTGTATAAAAGACCCACAAAACACGAATTCTGACTGCAAAACGTATTTGAGGATTAATTTACTCTTCAGAGGAGCAAGATTATCCATTTTTTCAATGCCAGGACCCGGTAATAAGTTTTTCTGTCGAAAATTCATTTTCATCCGGCGATTACAATACTTTCTCTTTTTACAAAGGGTGAAGAAGTAAAATTATTTCGAGAATTATGGAATGTATTGGAATGATAAATTAGTGGAATATGTCACTTGCCTCGAATGGTGAATCGGAAGAGGTCTACCCGTCAGTGACGGCGGGCACACTCCTACCCGATTACTCTTAAGAAAGATTACGTTGCTCTGAGTAACCCGCCACGTCCTTGCTCCCGCTTTGCTTCGACCCGCTAGTGCATATGTTGCAAATCATAGAAGATGGGGCAAAGAGAAAGAGGAAAATTATTATTCATTACCTATACTTTAAAACCATTCATTTCATTTAGATATTTTGACAGATAATCTTACCCATTCAATTGCCTTTACCGTGATGCGTAAGGTGGATATCTTTTCAAAATATTTTGCGCAACTAGAGCAAGGTTTTTCCTTTTTAGATTTCTTGATCACATAAATTATTGAGTGGGAAAGAAACCCATTTAAAACATTGTAATAGAAACGCTTGAATCTACTTGAAAAAACGGCGTATAGAATGTTTTGGGGTCATTGATATTGGAACAGCCATTTGACGGTGAATTATAATGTCGAGAGTGTCAGTAATATTAATGGAATTTTCTTCAACATTCCAAATCAAATCGGGAGAAAGCAAAAAACCTGGAACACCAGAAGCGAAACGGAGCACCCCTACTTTCGCTAAAACTCCGAAATTATGTGTCAAAATTATGCGAGAAAATCGCGTTTATGAACGCTGACGCACTAGAGCAATTATACCATGGTTTTCATTTTAGAGGTGGAAATTTTCAAATACTTTTCATTTTAAAAAATAATCAAGTACCTATTAGTAACATAATAATCAAGTATATATTATATTAAAGAATTATGAACAAACAACTTTTACTGTCCCAAGCCTTGGGGAATGAAATCTAAGCATTCAATTGCTTGAGCCCAAACATTGGATTTCGTAGCGGATACGTAGGGGGCGGATTTTGATGAAATGTCTTTTCTTACTTTCAAACAACGCCGTTTAGCATAGAAAATTCATTTTATGTTGTGACAAAAGGAACTGACCCATTTTTATGCGTCAATGTTTTGCATTTTTTATCGATTTCGGTTAATAAGTAATTTTTTAACCTTTATCGTATTTTTTAAGACTTTTTCGCTGCTTTCATAGATTTTAATGTAATTTTAATGGTACTTGCTTCAAATAATATTGACGAGCTGCAACAACTGTTCTCCACACAATTCCTGAGTACAAATACATGGTAGACTATTCGAATTCTTCGCTCAGAAGTCAAAATGTCAGCCATTGAGAGTATGTAATCTAAGGTTCCTGTGAGGCCTGTCAGCGTCATTGGTGGTTCAGCTGATTTCGGGATAAGTATAGACAGAGATTTTCCAGTAAAGAACAGTTCAAACCGAAAGTTTGTGAGCAGAATTCACTTGAATGAAAAGAAGAATTCTCGATTATATCAGTAACGTATCCAACAGTTTAAGTTGTTCATCTGAACTGGTTTTCATCATACTTTTAATTCATTTTTCTTTCCTTTTAGGTCACTTTTAAAACATTTTACGACCATTATATTGATGATTTTCGCTGACGTTTTAAGTCATCAAAATCCGCCCCTAGTTGAAGAGGACTCCAAAAGGAAGGACAGGGAATAGGGACAGGAAATAGGGAAAAAATATATTTTTATCAATTGACAATATATTTTATTTTAAATAATCTAAATACAACCAAATACACCGCTTTTTCGCTTGAAGACTACATAATTGGATTGAAATGGATATAATAATCCACACCGGACACGGAAGTACACGATTCCGCGAATGTACATGACCCCATTGCCCCCTTTGTTCCTCAAGTTTCTTTGCATCCCCGCTGGAGCGACGGCATAGACGAGGAACAGGAATCTCTATGGTAGGAAGTATGAAAGAGAAAAAACTCACTTTTTTCATGAACAAAGTATTTTATTTTGAACAAACATAATACAACATAATACACCCAATAATCGCCCAAAGACTAAGAGAATTGGATTGAAATGGATATAATAACCCACACCGGACACGGGAGTACAAGATCCGGTGATTGTCCGTGACCCATTCACCCCTTTGGTCCCCAAGTCTCCTCGCATCCCCGCCGGAGCGGGCTGGTGGATGCGGCGTCATCGGCCGGCGTAGCGTCATGGATACGGCGGCGACCAGCCCCGCTCCCGCGCTCAGCGGGAGAGCGCGGCCCGGCGGAGCGGGGTCCGCTCCGCCGGCGCCGCGCGACGGCATCTGAAGCGGCGGCTCGC
Source organism: Teleogryllus oceanicus (assembly GCA_964035755.1). Lineage (NCBI taxonomy): Eukaryota > Metazoa > Arthropoda > Insecta > Orthoptera > Gryllidae > Teleogryllus > Teleogryllus oceanicus. The sequence continues at coordinate 282,878,664 of CAXIVR010000001.1, forward strand.
GACACGACTTTCGTGTCACGTGTCCTCTTGTTCCTTTCCGACACAGCACTGCACAGGTGCGCGTCGCGGCACTCAATGCGCCGCCCTCGCGCCCTGCGACGCAGCGACGCCCACGGCCACGCCCCCGCCGCCGATGCCACTGCTGCCGCCGCCGCCGCCGCCACCGCCGCCGCTGCTTAGGTTCAGCAGCGACACCAAACGCGCCACTTCGGCTTCGTGCAGCTGGGCGACCGTGTTGTCGGAGACCACAGGACGCAGCGGGCCCGACTGGAGGGACGATGGGAGACGGCCCTGCATCACCGACCCTTCTAGCAGGGGTTGCGTGGTCCTGATGAAGCGCTTCTGCGGGGCACAAAACGAATCGTTAGTCCCACAATTATCATAATCCTCGGTCTACATCTTTACATACATAGCCATTTCACGTTTAGATCCCTGTTATTCCCTATTGTTATATTTCACGGTAAAGAATGAATCATTGTCTTCAAAATCACTGAAGCACCAAAAATAAAATAATGGAATTATTTTCTCCATGAGAGGTTTTAGTGCAACATCACATGAAAATGTAAACGTTAAATCATGTATCTTATCTTTCATAAGAGTCAATCGCAGATATTCAATGGTCAATTTTTTTTAGTTATGGTTCAGGTTCCATGAATTTCATTTATATATCCTGTACCATACTAGTACCCATTGATAGCTTTGGTGTGAAATTGAAGACATTCTATCTTTCACTTTTTTTCCTGTCCCCAAACAGCGCGAAATTAATGCCGCAATTGTATAATTTTAAATATTATAAATAATTTAATTTTAATATTTATGAAGTCTTTACAATTATCATGAAGTTGTAACGACACTTAATACAGAACCTTTTGATTACTACTATCTGTAAGAGACTTAAAGGGTCATAATGGCTGAATGAATGAGTATTTATTAGAAGTATTTATTAGAAACATACCTGGCAGGATACAGCGCCTTCTAGAAGATTCTTGAAGTTGCCAGTGGATTGAGTGGCCAGACGAGCAGTTCTCAGAGCACGACTCATGACGATGCGGGGTTTTCTAAGCACTGTTGCGACAGAGACTTCTATTGGCGAGTGCAGCTTGCGATGGAAATTGCAGATTACTGTTCGTGATAGTGGTTTGCGTCTGAAAGTTATGATCATATACGCGGAACTGTTGAACGTTAAGTTAAACTCAAACGCGTGACTCTTCAGTAGAAAGAGAATCGAACAATGCTGCTACAAAAGCTGCGAATTGTATTCTGGTTCCTTTGGAGCGTTGACATCACATTATATATATACATCTTATCTTCAAATACCGTGATTGGGAAGTCCTGCGGTGAGGTAGTGAAATTGGAGAGCCTCCAGCATGATTTTTGCGCCGTGGTTACAATCAGCAGGAGAATCTTCTTTTGTAATCATCCACTTGATAAGCGGTTCTCTACTCATCATGTTCGAATCTTATGCTCAGATATAGTTGGGGTGAAAATGGATCTCTTATAATCAATTCATCAAAATAATGTTCTAACGAAAAATCACCTGCATTGTAGGAAATATAGTGAAAAAGTTAGTAAGTAATTGAAGTAATTGTTAACCGCTGATTACTGTAAACCGCTGATTACTGGTGGAAATTATAATTTTATATTACATTCAAAGCATCAAACTCCACATTTTCTATTTAATATATGCATATTAGATACATTTTATCTGAGAATTTTGTTAACAACAGAATACATTTTTTCGTTGCGTTTCTGAAATTAGCAACTTGCTGTTTACAGTTTAATAACTGAATGAGTCAAGTATGTTCTTGGGTATCCGATAGTAATATTGTTTGCAGTAATTTTAGTTGCACCTGAAATTAACTGGAAAATCATACGTCTTTAGGTTTTAGATAAATTATTTATATGCTTTACTTATATTGTTAACATTTACATCGAACGTCTTAATTTTGTTGCATCAGTCCCTGAGTTCCATATATGATCGCTGTACCTTGGTGACTGTGATTTATCATGAATCTGTGCGATGCATTCGTAATGAGATTCCGAAACAAACATTTAATGGATGAGTTCCCAAAGTAAATATTATGTGAATATATATAGAATACAAAAAATTTTAAAGAACAGTTTTATATATATATATATATATATATATATATATATATATATATATATATATATATATATATATATATATATACACATATATACTGTGAGCATGATCGCTGTACTGTGGTGAATTTATAGCAATGTCACATGAAGTGGGCTGCAAAACACTGGATCCAGATTCGCATGCTTATATTTTACATCCACATGTCATGCTACGTACCTGACTTTTGTGTTAAATTTAGTATTTTTCAAACTCCGGAATTTACCATTAAATTTTTAATTCCCCTTTTTTTGCAAAGACTTTTGAATCTCTCTGAATGAGTTATTGATTGCGATGATATATTTTATCAATTGCTAGAAATCCGAAATGTTACAAATGCTGAAAATGTTGTATTTGTTTGACGGTTGCTGCTGCATATTTCCCAATGTTTCCAATCTGCAATAAAATGCGAAATAGTGTGTGTCATGAAAGTGGGAAGTGGTCATGAATCTGGGATATAATTCCGAAATTGCATTTTATAGTTTTCTTCGTGTTTCTTTTCTAATTAGAGATGCGACACCGACAACTTCCAAAAAGTTTCCGAAAATTTGCAATTGGAATGTGGCACTGTTAATAAACATATATTATTATTTATAATTATGATTTAAGTGACAAAAATGTGGGAAAGGAAAAAATAATAAGAACAATTTTAAAGAACTGATCCCGAAAGCCTGAGCGCTCAGGGTCATCACAAGATGTCTCCGCTCTCTCTGATCCCTGTACGGGAAGAAGAGGAGGCCCAACGGCTCACGTGTTACTTCTTACGCTTTTATTTTTGCGCAAGTTTACAAGTAAAGTAATATAAAATTAGTTTCCCTTATTTCCTAATTTTAATTAAAAAGCATCAACATTTTCTCTTATCCCGGAGAGTACCTTTTAATAATGGTTTTCTCAATACATGCTACAAATAAATAAATGGGGAATCTTAATTTTTATAGTGCTTCATCTTTGTATTAAATGTGCGATTTTTTTTAGAGTTTAATGAGGTTATTTCTACAGTTAATAGCTATTGACACTTGAGATTTATTCTGTAATCATATTGAAAGATAATCTGCAATGTAAATTACCCATTTCATTTTCAACCATCTATTTTGAAAGATTTTAACATATTAAATGCTGCCCCAAAAATAAGAGTAGTTTTGGACGTCATACCCTCCGAATACAATCCACAAATACTCTACCCCTCCATTATACATGACACAACAGACTATCGTTTTGCAAACGTTGGGTCAAATTATAAAGCCTTCTTTAGATTGAACCGTTTGGTATCGTAGATTTAGAAAACAAATTCGTTGATAATTATACAGTGCTATTCATGATTATGAGTGTCAATGAGCCCTTGTATTTTGTAGACCTAAAATTCAATTGAAAATGACCAGCAATATGAAGTAATTTTATAGATCATTTCATAAAGGAAAAATTACCAATTTTTTAGAGTTCTCAAAAATGTATATGAATATGTTTATTTATTCAATGAATTTTACAGTTTTAAATTAAAATGATTTATATAGAATGAATTGGAATATAAAATATTTTTTACAAGAGGAAATGTCCTTCTTAGCTGCGATATTCACACCCTCAGTTTTGCAAGATCAAAGAACTTCTTGAAGATCAATGTAATTTTGAGAGGTCGAAAATTAGAGTTTTAGTGTGTCATTGTACATCCATGAAACATTCATTAACAAAACACACAAAAGAAACAAAATGCGTAAAACGACTAAAATTACGCAACGCAATGACTTTAAACTTGAAAAAAAAATGGCAAAAAAGAAGCAATTATTGTACATTTTTATCACCTATATGTCATTTCAAACATTCACTTACACTTACCTACGTCGAGAATCCTCGAACGAAAAAAAATCAGTATCATCAGAATTCGCGACCTGCTCATGATCCTGCCAGAGTAGGCAAAGAAGTAGGTTTTGCCCTTTCTCTTCTGGTCAAGTGATCGCATTGATAGTATCCTTTACCTCCCACTCTATGCAAATAAGGAAGAAGTGGGTGACAGTTAATGATGAAGAGTGATGAGAAATTTATGGCTGTGGCTGGAGTAATGAAGCCAGCCTCGCAATAAAATGTCAAAAAAAAATCGTCGAACCTGCTGTTGCATTCGAACCCGCAGCCTTCGTTTTTATGTAGTACATATATCTACTTTCCTCCCATCTGTACCGTGGGCACTGGGAAGCTTTGGAAATGTATTTTTTTAAACAGACTTGTTTCAAAATGGTTTCGTTACACACTGTTAAAGAATATAGTGTTATTGTAGTGTTATATTAGTTTCCAATTTTTTTAAGTTTTCGTATCAACTTACAATATTTGTACTTCCCTCTGCCGTGATTATCTCATTAAAAACAGGATGCAAATTGGAATGGAGAATGAATGCTTCTGAAAACCATCAATGATAACAAGCCGAATTACGTTCAAGGCAATGGCGCTCTGATTTACACTGCTTAACTAACGTCAACACAATTACCTAATTCTAAAAGTTTGTAATCGTAATTGTAAACTTATCACCTGCTTCTACGAGTATCGATTCACTCACTGCATTCCCAAAATTTTTATGATTACGTTTCTGACTGGATACTCGTATTTGTACCCTTCAGATTTCCAAATATATAGTAGGTAGAGAAATGTCTTTCATTCCTCCTCATTTTAAATATTGATATGATTATTTAAATGACAGTGAAATATTATTTGTAGAGTTATTTTCCTTATTTGCTATTTGTAACTTACCAATTTCTATTGACAAATATTCATTATTTCTCCTGGTGAAAAAATTAAATGAAGATATAATAATTCATTTGCATCAATGGTTAATTCATACTATCTTCAATCAAAATCAAAAAGCATTAAATTAATCAAACACTGGAACTTCTTATTCGCATTTATGTATAGGATGAGTCACGAAAATTTAGGACCTCCTACAGTTTTTGAGCGAATGAAGTTGCTGCAATGACGTTTTCCCGGAAATTCATGAATGAGGGTAGCTGATTCATATATCCATTTCTATAACTTTTTTAAATACTGTACCTTTTTTGTCCATAATGACGAGCGTAAAAAGTGGAGTCCATTCATATAAATATTTTCAGATATTAGATAGGATTTTTATTCATTTTAGTTTTTTGCCACTCGTGTTTAACGGATATTTTGAACGCATATGAAACAGCCACACAAGGTAATGCGGCCCGCGCCCTGCTAACACGTGTTCGGGCAATAAATTTGAGTACAAAAGAATCAAAATTACTCAATAAATGCTTATCTCACATCTAACAATATGTATATCGTTTACGCTCGCCATGATAAACTAACAAATTTGTAAAGTTCCATTAAAAATGTAAGTTACCTCAATACCGCGTAGAATACATGTGATAAAATAGAAATAAATACATATATCAATTAGCCCCATTTCCTGATGAAAATTACATTGCAGTATCTTCAACCGTTCAAAAACTGCAAGAAGTGCTAAAGTTACGTGACTCCTCCGGTAGAATTGTTAGACGAATAATAAAATAAAATTTAGGTGATAAATTAAATAACAAATTTAGTGTAACTAAGTAAAAAATAAAGTTTCAGTATCCACAGGTTTTGATGATCTCTATTTGTGCTAGAAGAACTGGCAGAATTTCTATGTCGTTAATAATCTCAAAAAATAAAATATGAAGTTCCCTTATTGATGGAAATAAATCATCTCCTATTTGGAAGCGAAACCTTCACCATATCTTGCTAACCATGCTTTATCGGTACTTTATTCACCATTAAGCTCTGTATAGTAAAAGGGTGAGGAAGGAATTCTGGAGCTCAAGAAAACGTGCGTAGCCTATACTTCTCCCATACACGTAACAAGAAGTTCCTACGTTCCTTTTCTTCTTTTCTCAACGATAATAAATCAAAATGAGGTGCATTTTTAAAAGGTAATTTCTTTCCATAAAACGTGAGAGAGTCCATTGTAGTGAGCATTAAATTTTTCGAATATTTGAAGTTTTAGAAGGCAAATAACTATGTGTCTTTGAATTGACAGAACGTAGAGAGCAATGAATTAATAACTTTAGGGAAAGCGATTAGGATCCAAGAATTCATCAAAAAAATATAAATTGTGTAAGTGTATATAATTTATTTTTGACAATGGGTGTGAGATCAGATCTTATTTTACGCAAATCAAAAAAAACTATGTACTACAAATGGGAGCACAAAAATACCATTACAAAACATTTCATTAGTTTATATTTTTTTCAAAACGCCATTATGTTAATATATTGAATTGAAGTTTTTGAGCGATCAGCTGAAAGTAAAGCCGGTCCTTAAGTTGTAACTTTCTAAAATTAAGTGTTTTGTACGAAAATGAGACTTGTGTCATTCTATGTAGCGTTCTTTTCGCTATTTTTAAGGAGACAAATTTTAATAAAAAATTCTGACCGTTTTTTTTAAATATATCGGAAAATATTCTTGAGACTTGTTGTAAAGTACTCCCAAGAATTAAAAACTCTCATTCTTTAGAGGAGGCTCGAGTTCCTTTAAATCGATCGGGAAATTTGAATTTTGGAGAAAATCAGGTGACGGTTTAGGCGCTTACGTTGACAACAGAATGACGGACAGTGACACAAATTACCGCCAATAGGTTTTTCGACATTATGCATACATGGGTTACGTTGTTCTGAGTATCCAGCCACGACCTAGCGTTGTGCTCCGACACATTAGTGCAAATGTTGCGAATCATACGTGATGAGGGAAAGAGAAAGAGGAAATTAATTATTTATTATCTATATTTTAAAATCATTCATTTGAATTACATATTTTGGCTGATGTAATCTTACGTATACAATTGCTTTTACCGTGATGCGTAAGGTGGATATCTTCTAATACCCTGTTTCATGTAATAGAGCAAGATTTGTTTGTTTTTGCGAGATCTTGATCAGAATATTTTTCAATTAATTTTCGTTTAAAACCTTTACTCATATACTTGTAGTACACGTAAAGTGTCTGTCTGTACTTGGCGTGACTGCACGCCTAAAAACAGCGTCCCAGCCTCACGACCATGGGTTAAGGTAGAACGTGTGGCTAGCACGAAAACATCCCTCCGCGGTATTGTTGACTTCTCAACCTGTGAAATAAGTTTTCTCGTCGTCACATAGCAACATATACTGAGACATTGCAAGGAAAACACATTATAATCTTGCCGGTCAGGAATCGAACCTGGCATCGCGTCATGGAAATGTAATGTTTACGTGTTATAAATTTTGAATAAATACACTTTGATGTGCTAACTAGACTTCCTTGAGCATTGGAAACCAAAGCTTCGATTGCTCGAGCCCAAGAACTAACAAGCACTACACTATCTCATACTCCGGGAGACCGGTCGGGAGCTTAGAGCTTATCCCAGCTGGGGCGGTGACCCGCTATGGGAGAGTCCTTGTTAGGGGGAAACGCCGCTAGCTGACGGTAGGTCGTTGCCGGATCTCGCCATCCACTACACTTACGGGACTAATAACCTAAGTTGTTGACGGGCCCGAAATAACTAACCAACCAACCAATCGAGCCCAACAACTGATTTTGCAGCTTGATGAGGAAGAGGACTACCAACCTTATATAAGAGATATAAAAAACAAAGAAAATAAATATTAAAAATGAACAAGATATTTTATTTTGAATAATAGAAATACAACATAATACACCGCTTTTTTGCCTAATTACTACAGAATTGGATTGAAATTGATATAATAATCCACACCGGACACGGGAGTACAAGATCCCGCGAATATATATGACCCCACAGCCCCCTTTAATCCTCAAGTTTCTTTGCATCCCCGCTGTAGTGACGTCATAGACGAGGAAGAGGAATCTGTATGGTAGGAAATATGAAAGAGAAAAAACTCACTTCTCTCATGAACAAAGTATTTTATTTTGAACAAACATAATACAACATAATACACCCAATAATCGCCCAAAGACTAAGAGAATTGGATTGAAATGGATATAATAACCCACACCGGACACGGGAGTACAAGATCCGGTGATTGTCCGTGACCCATTCACCCCTTTGGTCCCCAAGTCTCCTCGCATCCCCGCCGGAGCGGGCTGGTGGATGCGGCGTCATCGGCCGGCGTAGCGTCATGGATACGGCGGCGACCAGCCCCGCTCCCGCGCTCAGCGGGAGAGCGCGGCCCGGCGGAGCGGGGTCCGCTCCGCCGGCGCCGCGCGACGGCATCTGAAGCGGCGGCTCGCGACACGACTTTCGTGTCACGTGTCCTCTTGTTCCTTTCCGACACACAGCACTGCACAGGTGCGCGTCGCGGCACTCAATGCGCCGCCCTCGCGCCCTGCGACGCAGCGACGCCCACGGCCACGCCCCCGCCGCCGATGCCACTGCTGCCGCCGCCGCCGCCGCCACCGCCGCCGCTGCTTAGGTTCAGCAGCGACACCAAACGCGCCACTTCGGCTTCGTGCAGCTGGGCGACCGTGTTGTCGGAGACCACAGGACGCAGCGGGCCCGACTGGAGGGACGATGGGAGACGGCCCTGCACCACCGGCCCTTCCAGCAGCGGTTGCGTGGTCCTGATGAAGCGCTTCTGCGGGGCACAAAACGAATCGTCAATGCCACGGACGATGGGAGACGACACGAAGTTATCTAACCTTACATAATCCCGGTCTACATCTTTACATACTTGGCATTTTTCTAAAACATATTTACAGATTGTAAACGGATGAGGACGTTTAGATCCCTTTTAATCATTTATGTTTGATTTCACGATAATAAATGAATCATTTTCTTCAAAACTAGTGAAGCACTAAAAATAAATTAATAATAGAATTAATTTCTAAAAGTTTAAATGTCATTTTTCTTCAATAAAATATTGAAGTATATTCAACTTTCAGAAAAAATAAATCCTCTATCGAAACACGTATTCTGATGCTATTTTTTTTATTTTCCGAAAATTAGAGAACTGTGGCTTAATTTTTTCAAATGCAGATCTCTATGATATGTTAATTGGACAAAAAACTGGGAACGTGCATTTTTAAACATTGCATTCTAAACAAATTAAGCTATCATGTGTTTAAAAAATTACGAAATGTTGGCTTTGCTAAGCAAAGACTGTAATATTTAAAATAGCATTACTTAGTTCAATCTATATTTCATTTTTTGTTTCTTTTTAAATGCAATTAAATTCCTGAAACATTTTTATCCGCCATTCGTCGTTTTTCAAATAGAGAATAATTCTGCAGAAGTTACAGAGAAACAAAACAAATATTTGAATTTTCGAAAAAGACTCATAATTAGACTACTCCAGAATATTTCTAGAAATTTTCAACAACAAAAATATTTTAAATATATACGGTGACCTTATTTCTAATTATGATTTAAGAGTATATCTTGAGCGTCATACCCCTTTTCCTAGCAATTAAATATTAAACATACTATTTAGACCCCCTATCAGAGAACGAAGTACTGAAGTGACGCGTTGATGACTTTGTTTGTTTGTCGGACTGAATGCATCTTCAAATAAAACTTAATCTTCTGTGATCGTAATCAGACTGGCACTACCTCCCTGACAGATTTCAGTGCAATATCACGTGAAAAAGTATACGTTAAATCATGAATCTTCTCTTTTAATAAGAGTCAATCGCAGATATTCGTTGGTCAATTTTTTTTAGTTACGGTTCAGGTACCATGAAATTCATTTTTACATCCTGTACCATACTGGTACCTATTGATCGTTTTCGTGTTAAATTGAAAAAAATAAAAAATTAAAATTTCCACTTTTGTTCCTGTCTTCGTATCAGCGCGAAAAAAGGCGGCAATTGTATAATTTTAAATATTATAAATAATTAAATTTTAATATTTATGAAGTCTTTACAATTATCATTATTAAGTTGTAACGACACTTAATACAGAACCTTTTGATTACTACTATATGTAAAAGACTTAAAGAGTCATAATGGTTGAATGAATGAGTATTTATTAGAAACATACCGGGCAGGATACAGCGCCTTCTAGAAGATTCTTGAAGTTGCCAGTGGATTGAGTGGCCAGACGAGCAGTTCTCAGAGCACGACTCATGACGATGCGGGGTTTTCTAAGCACTGTTGCGACAGAGACTTCTATTGGCGAGTGCCGCTTGCGATGGAAATTGCAGATCACTGTTCGTGATGGTTGTTTGCGTCTGAAAGTTATGATCATATACGCGGAACTGTGGGACGTTAAGTTAAACTCAAACGCGTGTCTCTTCAGTAGAAAGAGAATCGAACAATGCTGCTACAAGAGCCGCTAATTGTGTTCTGGCGCCTTAAAGCTTCGATGTCTCTTTATATATAAGTGCGTGAGTGTTATCTTCAATTTCGAGTGCCATGACCATCGGGAAGCCCTGCGGTGAGGTAGTGAAATTGCAGAGCGATTCCAGCAGGATCTTGTGCCCCGTGGTTACAATCAAAAAAAGAATCTTCATTGTAATCATCCTCTCGATAAGCAGCTCTCTACTCTTCATGTATAAACCGCACGACAGAAATAGCCGGGGTGAACATGTATCACCTGCATTTAGACATAATATTCAGTTATATGCTTCTCTTCTCCTAATAATCAATTACTCAAAAGAATTTGCTAACGAAAAATCACCTCTTATGTAGGAAATATAATGAAATAAGACATTTAAATAATTAGAACAATGGTTTTTGGCTGATAAAAGGGTTCCGAATTAATGCCTTATACTATATTCGAAGCATCAAACTCAACATTTTTCAATATACGCATGTCAGATTTATAATTTTGCAAGAATTTATCTGAGACATTTGTTAACTACTGAATACGCATTTTCGTTTCTGTAATTGCCAACTTGCTGTAGACAGTTTAATAATTAAATGAGACAAAAATGGTTCTTGGGCATTTATTTATTTATTAAGTCAAGAACTGTATGTGACGTGTGGGGGAGACCCTTCCCAACAACGAGGTTATCCAATTTAGGGTAATACCACGAATCCCATAAGAAGGTAATTCTGAGTGCAAGATGTTATGGTTAATAACGTCAAAAGCTTTCGAAAGATCTAAAAATGTCCCAATTGGTTCTTCATTTTTGTCCATTGAAGAAACAACATCTTTAAGGAAAGAAAAAATGGCAGTTTCCGTAGATTTTGATTTCCTGAAACCGTGTTGTGAGTCTGAAAACGCTACGTTTTTCCTGAGAAAGGTTTCCATTCGCGTATAGAAATGTCTCTCTAATATTTTTGAGAAAACTGACAAAAGAGAAATTGGCCGGTAATTTTAAATTTCATTTTTGTTCCCTTTTGTAAAAAGTGGCTTAATTTTTGCTGTTTTGAAAGTATCTGGAAATATTCCTGTGCACATGGAAGCATTGAAAATGTGAGTTAATGGAAGGTGCACACGTTTTTAATAAACAATCCGGAAATTCATCTAAACCTGATGAATATTTATTTTTTAATTGACTGACTATTCTGAGGATTTCGTTAGAAGAAGTTTCGTAAATAAACATCGTGCCGAAATTTTTTGGGAAGCATATGATGTTGAACTTTGTGGTTTTAGTCCCTTCGTGAGATCCACCGCAATTCTTGAAAAGTGTTTGTTGAAGAGATTCGCAACTTTTTCTGGATTTCTTGTTTCTCTTTGATTATCCTTTGAAACAACATTCTCTACGAAATGTCGTGATGACGTGGTCGAATTTTACGCGATGTTTCACATTGCTTTAGTTTTGTTTTTAGCGTTCAAAATATCCTCATTATTTTTCATTATTTTTGCCTGAACTATTATTTTCCTTAGAATTCTTTTACATTCTGGGAAGTACACGTGGAAACCGGGTGATACGTTATGATGTTTAGAAATAATGTAGAGGGTACGTTTATTTTTACACGATGTTCTAATTCCTTGTGTGATCCAAGTATTACTTTTTCGTGAAATGTTTAATTTTCTCCTTTTAATAGGAGAGCACGCGTTAAAGGGAAACGAAAGTTTTGAGAAAAATAAATTATATTTTTCATTTGTGCCAATTGCGTTATATACTGCTTCCCACGATTCCTTTAGCAAGTAGACCGTAAATAATTTTATGTTAACTGTAGTAAATGCTCTGCACATGCGTGTTTTATTTATTGTGTCAGTATTCATGTTATTAGTAATTCTAAGAATTTGTGCATCGTGGTCACTGTAACCTAGATTATTCGTTATTATTTCATATCTAGTTGGGGTTTTGTTAATTTAATTTGTTTTGCTGTTTGTGTTTAATTCCGGCGTTTACTGTAATATCTAAATTAAAAGAATGAATTAAATTAAGAAATTGCTCTTTTTCGTGCTATTCGCTCAGAGAATCAATATTCAATTCTCCATATACAACAATGGATTTAAAAGAGAGATTACTAACTTTGTTATCTCTACATCTTTAAGAAATTCAAATAATCTAAAGCTCGCTTTGTTGGAGGTCTGTAGATGCAAAGTAAGATCATTTTGAGCGTAGTAAGATGTACGACTGTTATTTCAAAACTTTTTCAACTGCATATAAATTGAATTCTGACAAAAAGGTAGAATCAATATTATTTCTTACGTAAATACACGAACCTCCGTAAGCAGTGCCCTTATTTGATTCCCTCGCTCTACAATAACATCCTGCAAGTTAAAAGCTAGGAATTAAGAGAGTGTTTAAATCATTATGAGATAAGCTATGTTCCGTAAAGCAAAGAACATCTATTTGACTCAGATCCCACTGTAATGCTACCTCGTTAAATTCAATTTTATTTGAAAGAGATTGCACATTATGGTCCTTTATTTAAATCTTTTGCCTGCAGGGATGCTTTTCTGCTGCATCCGATAGTAATATTGTGTGCGTTGTCCTTTGCTTTATCATTAATTCACTGATCCTGGTTTAAAATATTGTCGATCCTCTTTAAATTTTAGATAAGGTTTTTATATTATTTACATCGATTTTTAACGGTTACATTGAACGTCTCAATTTTGTTGTGTCACCTCATTTTCACAAAAAACATTTAAGTTTTGCGAGAAAATTTATAAAGCTTCACTTGAACCACCTGTACCTATAAATGCAGTAATGTACTCGAGTGCAATGATGTACACGCCGGTAATGTAAATAACGTTAAAGAAATTGCAAGAAGAATACATTTGTGAAATTTATCGAAAAGAAAGTTATAGAGCAAAATGGCGTTTTCTTGGGGCACGTTTTCTTGATATTCGACAGAGGGATTCACAGATAAGATGGCTCTGTATACGTCACGGATTGGGAGGGTTATCAACTGTTGAAATGAACGTAGTGCGCATAAGCGCGGAATGATCTTACTTTCATAGGACTGCAATAATATTCCGAGTCATCGGAATAGCTGCCGAGTTCCAGTAACGTTCATTATAATGTCGTCGATCTATATTCCTAAAATTCCATCTGTTTTCCTCTATTCGTCTGCACACTTCTCGATGTGTTCGTAACAGCCTTCCCAGTCTGTAGATGTGACTGTCGAGAACGCATCGCTTGTGAGTTCACGGCGGTGTTGGAATGGCACGTCTCCAGTGACATGGTCCCGAAAACTCAATTTTAATCCATGCTAAATGTATCAGATTGAGGTCACAATTGTAGGGTGAAATACGAAAAACAGTATGACATCTTGCAAAAGCCATTTTGTCAATTACGTAATCCTCTCCGAAAGGTTTATTACATTCTATTCAGTTGATAAAGTTTATTTTGCAATTATTGAGATCATAATCAATGTAACCTAATTATTATTGTCAGTTTGGTGTCGTATCTCGACGGAATTCTTTTACCTTGCCTAGAATAGTAAGGGGCATCATCCATCACTATGACAAATGCGGATAGTACATTGGGAAATAATTACGTATTAAACCATTTCTCAACATTTGTGTAGTTCATTTGTGTTCATTTGTCCGTGGTAATCCACTTCTGATGTGTTTGATTCCACTATTAGATTGGCATCCGTAATACCATTTCTAAGATTTTGGGATTCGCTTTGGGAACGATGACATGTGCTGTAGATATCTCGTCATTGCCTTGATCAGAAACCTGTTTGTGGCCGCACATCACTAATTTGTGGGTATAATAAAAAATTTGTTTTAAATTTAATAATTGAAAATGTTTGGAACATATAATTTTGCTACAACTCGGATTTCTTCCGAACACAGTTTTGAAACCGGTGGCTAAGGAACCAGTGTTTAAATTTTGTTTTTTGTACGCTCCACATTGGTCGGATGCGGACATATGGATCAGGATCAATCATAATGGATCATATACGGGTTAACGCACCGTGACAGAAAGGTGACTAATATCGATGTTCCTATGAATGGTCATTCTGTTAAGTACCTAGTATCTGAATCCTAAAGCTAACATTAGGTTTCTCTAGCAGCAATTCCATAGAAGTTGAATGTACACAAAGTAGTTAACTCACAAGCCATTCTACAAGTAACAAGTTCATAATCATGAAAGAAACAAGACAAGGTGTTGATTTCCTTAAAGGCGATCAAATTATTGAATGAAGCGCTTGATAACAAGCGAGCGATATTTGTTGGTTTTCACGAGACCAGTCACGGGCGATAACAACGTGTAATAGTCATGGCAGTATAGCAGTGTTTGTGATTTATCAGGAATCTGTGCGAAGCACTCGTGATGAGTTTCCGAAATAAATATTGAATGGATGAGTTCGCAAAGTAAATATTATAAGAGTGTATTTACATTCTGAGGAATATTGAAGTACTTTGGTGAATTTATATCAATCCCACATAAAGAGTGCTTCAAAACAGCATCCACATTCACATGCTTATAGTTTACATCCACATCATCCTACATACGTGACTTTGTATTACACTCATTATATTTTAGATATACAAAAGGCCGTTTTACTCCGTTTGACATGGAAGAACAGACAATCGATTCGCACAAGTTGAATCAAATTAGAACTACTTCCTTAGATTTAACAGTCGCGTATCATAATTTGGGAAAGATATTCGTGTATACATATGCTATTCGTGATCATTAGTGTCATACTCATGAGCAAGGCTCGTATTCTAATATCCTAAATTTTTTAAAAAAATTACTTAATAATATATAATTAAAGTTTAAAATAAAGTCTTTATTTTAGGATGAATGATAATCCTTAGCTTTGATCTTTCAACCAATCAGTTTCGTAAGATCGATACTTATCATGTCGACACATTTTGCAATTGTGTTATTTGTAACTTCTAACAAATTACTTTTAACAAATATTCATTATTTCCTCTTGCAAAAAATAAATAATGAAAATATAATAATTGAATAAATACAATATTCGATGCGTACTTATTCGTCAATATCTAAAAACTATTTCATTGAACAACCACTTGCACAGGTTATTAGCATTTGCAAACTGACAGTCGGGCAAACAAACGTAGGCGTAGACGGATAGATAGTCGGGCAGAAGGGCAGACAAATGGACACAAGACGACGAACAGACGAGTGGATGGAGAAAAAAGCGGACGCACGTTTTCAAAAAACACTTTTCTCTGGTATGAGGGCCCTAAATCGTATATTCGCGTCAAAATGCTCGACTTAGTATACAGTACTTTATATTACGTATAAAGGAAAGTGAAAAGGAAATTTATTTCTTTTCTTGTAATTTCAAATACTGTATTATTTTTATATATTCTGTAATATTTTCTTGTTCAGAGTAATTTCAACCAGAATTTTTTTTTCCAAAGATTATCCACGATAAATATTAATTTGTTATTTGTTGGTTAATTTGTAATTTTGCCATAAACGTTTTCGAAGAAGATAGAAAACGGCTATTTATTTTATTTATTTAGTAATGTTTTTCCTTTACCCTCTCTCTCATCACATCTTCAACTTTTTCATGAATGAAAACTATTTTAATCAAATATCTCGCAAAAAATGTTTTCAGTCAACACCTGTGGCATCTCGATGTTGTGAAATGGCATACCGATAAAGAATAATAAGAAATGATATGCTCAGACCTAAAATATAAAACACGTTTATGCACGTGACAAACTTTCTGATAAGGGACAATGTCTCAGACATTTAATATATTACATTTTTATAATGAAATCACTCCACGGCGATATAATTCTTCCACGTGCACACACGTTATCAACATATTAAGGCGACGTTTAATTATTGTTTGCAATAATGTCTTCATGCTGAAGAAGTATTTCCTTTGAACCTCTTTATCATTCCAAGGACAACAATGTGCAATATCAATAAACATAGATTAATGTATAGTGTATTACATGTATATATATATATATATATATATATATATATATATATATATATATATATATATATATATACATGTATATATATATAATACATGTATATATATATATACATGTATATATATATATACATGTTATATGTGTGTGTGTGTGTGTGTGTGTGTGCGTGCGTGCGTGCGTGTGTATGTGTGTGTAATATAAAATACAATAGGCCCGGGTTCTATTCCCGGGTCGGCATTCCTAATCATGATTTTTGTGGTTTCCCTCGGTCATGAAGGCAAATGCAGAGATGGTTCAAAAAGGCCACGATCACCTCTCATTATCATTCTATCACTTCATAATTCAAGGATTAACAACCTTGCCTTAGCAAGGGATACAGCCTAAAAGCTGATCCCCATAATGACACTATAATGTCTCTCCGATGATTGGGTAATAATAATAATAATAATAATAATAATAATAATAATAATAATAATAATAATACGAATAATAATAATAATAATAATAATTATTGTTATTATTAAAATAATAAAGATAACTATGATTATGTTGTTGTTGATGATGGTCATGATGATGATGACGATGCTCCTTCAATCTTAGTCTTTAGCTAGCACTTGAGAAATTCCTAAAAAAGTGCGAGAATCACGAATCAATTTCCCTGCCAAATGTATTTTGGACTAGATTTTTCATTGAAGAGAAGAAATAATAAAATAACTGAAATTGCTTTGTTATAATCCTTCAGTTTTTTAGAATGCATTTGGACGGGAAACTAGTGGCTCTACAACATATTCTCGTATTATTTGCAACGGCTACATAAATTATAATACTAGCTGCAAAAGCTAATTTTCTCCATTCCGAAAAAATATAGGATTAATTTGGGGTCTTTTTTACAAAGTATTTTTAATTGACAATACTTCAAGCAAAATTTCGCTACAACGCTCATATTTTAGAAAAGTTGTACATTTTAATTGAAAATCTTACTTTTAAGAACAATTTCATAAATAAAAAATACCTTAGTTATTTTACATTTTAGAAAATTCTGATTTTTCAAGCAAATGAGACAAGCGCCATTTTTAAGTGTCCTTTGCTTTTCCGCGGAAGCAATTTAATCAGAAAACGTGAAGGCATTTTTGAGAAACCTTTGAAAATGTTATTAAAAAATCTCATCATTAGTATTGAATCTTTAAAATGTTAATTATTTATAATTTTCGAAAATGAGGATGTAGTCGAAATTGGAACGAGTGCCGTTTTGTCCCCGTACTTTGCTCTATTCCCCCCCAAAAAAAATAAAAGAAAAATTCGATGCTGACTTTGTTAAAAAATTTAAATGTCAATATTTCAAGCAAACATAGGTGGAAACTACTCGGTAATTCCCACATAACCACAACTACTTGGGCAGGTGTAGGAAACTCTCGAAAAAAATTGAACTTTTGCAAATTTCAAAAGTTCAGATTTCAAAGGAAATGAAACCAGCACATTTTAAAGATTTCTTTGCCACCAAATATTATCCAAAATATTTGGTGTTTTTTATGTAATGTTATGTTAAATGCTGCCCAAAAACTGAGAGTGTTTTTTTGGACGACATTTCCTTCAAATACAATCCACAAATACACTAACACTCCGTTAGATATGACAGAACAGACAATCGTTTTGCACAAGTTGGATCAAAGTAATCATTCTTTAGATTCAACAATCGGGTATCGTAGATTTTAAAAGAAAATTCGTTGATCACTATACAGTGCTATTCATGAATATGAGTGTCATACTCGTGATGAGCCCTTGTATTCCCTAGACCTAAAAATCCTTTGAAAATGCGCAATAATATCAAGTAATTTAATCGATCATTTCAGAAAGGAAAAATTACCAAATTGTTTGAGAGTTCTCAGAAATATATATGAATATGTTTACTTATTCAATAAATTTTAAAGTTTTAAATAAAATTTATTCATATAAATTTAAGTTCAATATAAAATGTTTATTTCAAGGGGAAATTTTAAGAAGAACTTACCGAAAATCCGTGTAATTTTGAGAGTTCGAAAATCAGAGTTATAGTGTCTCATTCATGAAACATTCATTAACAAAAAACACAAAAGGAAACAAAATGCGTAAAAACAACAAAAATTACGCACAGGTAAAAATCAATGACCTTAAAGTTAAAAAATAGCAAAAAATGACCCAACATGACAACTCAAACCCGCAGCCTTATTTATTATGTAGTACATATAGCTTCTTTCCTCCAATCTCCTGTACCATCATGGGCACCGCCATGCTTTTGAAATGTATTCTCTTTTTAAGAAACCTATTTTCAAAATTATTTCGTTACCCATTGTTGAATATTATAGTGTTATTATAGTGTTAAATTACAGTGTTCCAAATTTTTTAAGTTTTCGTATCAAATTAAAATACTCACACTGCCCTACGCCGTGATTATCTCATGAAAAACAGGATGCAAATTGGAATGGACAATGAATGATTCTAGAAACCATCAATGAAACCAAGCCGAATTACGTTCAAGGCAAAGGCGCTCTGATTTACTCTGCTTAACTAACGTCAACACAATTATCTAATTTGAAAAGTTTGTAACAGTAATTTTAAACTTATCACCTGTTTCTACGAGTATCGATTCTCTCACTGTGTTCCCAACATTGTGATGACTATGTTTTTGACTGGATACTCGTATTTATACCCTTCAGATTTAAATATATGTAGTCCGAAGAGAAATGTACTTAATTCCTCCTTATTTTAAATTTTGATTTGATTATTTGAATAACAGTGAAATATTATTGGTAGAGTTATTTTCCTTAATACGACACATTTTGCTGTTTTGTTATTTGCAACTTACCAATTTCTATTGACAAATATTCATTATTTCTCCTCGTGAAAAAATTAAATAAAGATATAATAATTAATTTGCATCAATGGTTGGTTTCGTCCACACGTTTTGATGATCTCTATTTGTGCTAGAAGAACTGGCAGTATTTCTATGTCGTTAATAATCTCAAAAAAGAAAATATGAAGTTCTCTTATTGATGGAAATAAATCATCTACTATTTGGAAGCGAAACCTTCACCATATCTTGCTAACCACGCTTTATCGGTACTTTATTCACCATTAAGCTATGTATAGTAAAAGGGTGGGAAACGGATTCTGGAGCTCAAGAGGACGTGCGTAGACTATACTTCTCCCATACACGTCACAAGAAATTTCTGTGATTCTTTTTTCCACGGAAATAAATCAAAATGAGGTTCAATTTTAAAAGGGAATTTTTTCCATAAAACGTTTTGTACTGAGCATGGAATATTTCGAATATTTGAAGTTTTAGAAGGCAAATACCTATGTGTCTTTGAATTGTAAAATCCTATAGAGCAATGAATTAATAATCAAATGATCAATGATCAAATAATCAATGAATTAATAATCAACGGAAACAGCTATATTTTCTTTTCTTGAAGATGTCGCCTCATCATTGGATCAAAACGGGGCACCTATTGGATTATTTTTAGATCTTTCAAAAGCTTTTGACGTCATTGATCATGACATTTTACTTTCCAAATTACCTTCATATCGAATCCGGTGTATTGCTCTAGATGGGTTATGTTCGTACCTTAAACAACGATCTCAGAGAGTTGAAATACCTTACTGGCATGATGGAACATTAGGAACGCACCTTTCCGACTCTTTGCCCATTGCACGTGGAGTTCCTCAAGGATCGATTTTAGGCCCTATTCTGTTCCTACTTTACGTAAACGATATGCCCTCGACGATTCGAAACGGAAGAACGGTTCTTTGCGGATGATACGAACATCCTTTGCAATAAAGGAACCGTAAATAGTACAATATCAAATGTTTCAAATTGGTTCCGAAATAACAAATTAATAGTAAAAGAAAAGAAAACGGATTTGATGCAGTTTTCCATTTCAAATAAACAATTCTGTGCTCCGTTGAAAATGAACGGCGTATCATTGACTGATGTTAAGGCAACAAAATTTTTAGGTCTCTCAGTTCAGTCAAACCTTAAATGGAACGTCCATGTAAATGAATTGAACACAACATTAAGTTCATTATGCTACGCGTTAAGAATTCTTGCAAATTCAGTCAGCCTTCATACTGCTCGTTGTGTATACTTCGCGAATGTTCATTCCCGCCTGAGATATGGCATAATATTCTGGGGAAATAACCTTATAGCTCCCAGACTTTTAGATTACAAAAACGAATTGTACGAATAAAAACCAAATCCCACCCACGTGATTCATGTAAGCCTCTCTTCATTAATCTAGGAATTTTACCATTACCTTGTCTGTTTATTTACGAATCAGTGGTTTTTGTCAAAAATGACTTGCTTAAGGGCGGGAATATATTTTCAAAAAATGCCGATGGCTATTACTATAACACTCGACGTAGAAATCATATTCATCTGGTGACAGTATCAACAGCCCATTACAAAACATTTACATACAATACATGTACATTATTTTACAACAATTTGCCAGATGACATTAAACGATTAAATTCAATAGGAAAGTTTAAATCTCAAGTGAAATCGTTTCTGCTGCTACCTGTTTCTATACAATTAGAGACTATACTGAGGATCACAAGAAAAGTAACATTAATTTTAACAATTATACAGAATGCATTATTTAACATTTGAACTGTATAAATGTGCATAAACAACCTGTAACAAGTATTGTATTGCATTGTCAATGACCCCCATCTCGATCAGGTTTTTCGTCCAGTTTCCCTGATCCATTGAGCAAATGCTGAGATGGTCCCTTGTTTTGCTTCTGGACATAAATGTAACTTCATTTTCTGTGAACGTCTTCTAGAATTCAGTGGTAAATACAATTATTCAAATTATCGTTTCCATGTTGTCGCGGCAAGAAGTATTATTCCAATGGAAAACATGGATAAGAGCCAAAATTTATTGCCTTTTTATCATTTTTATCATATTTACATGGGAGCTTTTTTTCTCAATTTTAAGTAGTATATGACTTAGTGTAGGGATCACAGAATTTTAAAAATGTGCACACAATTCACTTTTCCTCATAGCACGTCATACGCAGTTTTTAATTGCTTTTTGGACGTAAAATAAATAAAAAATAATAACTTTAATTATAGCGATTTTGGTCCTACAATTCACAAAAAAATATAAATTGGGTGATTGTGTAATTTAATTTTTGACAATGGGCGTGAGATCACAGTTTATTTTAGGCAAAAATAAATAGCTTTTTATACAAAAGGAATCACAAAGATACCATTTCAAAGCATTTCATTAGTTTTATATTTTTTTTTCAAAACGCCTTTATGGTAATGCATTGAATTGAATTTTTTGAGCGATCAGCTGAAAGGAAATCTAGTTCTAAAGTTGTAATTTTTTAAAATAAAAAGAGTTGAATATTGGGGAAAATTGAATTTTGGCAAAAATCAGGTGGACGGTTTAGGCGCTAACGTTGACAACAGAATAACGGACAGGGACACATATTGCCGTCAACAGATTTTTCGACATCATGGTTACCCTAAATATGGATTGTGAGTGCACGACGTGTTAAAAGAAGTAATTTACTATATGCAGGAGAAGGATATATCATGATTTCTTTGCCAGGGCCCGGCAATAAGAGTTTTTCTGTCGAAAATTCGCAATTTTTCGGCGTTCGGTTACAATATTCCACTTCTTATCAAGAACAGGTTAGAAAGTGCAAAGAGTCAGTTCTGCGCCTGATGTCTGAGACTCATTAACTATCTGCTCACTTGTGTGGCGTCGCGCATCGCTTCCTTGCGAGCCGGCCGGGAAAACCGTCCTCCCCCATGCTTAAGCCGGATGCGGGGTTGGGGGCGGTTGTCATGCGCTGTGGACGCTGACGCGCGCCGAGCTGAAAACGCGCTGAACAGGCCGGGGGGATGGGGCAGGAAACTCTCCAAAAACAACTATAGAGAAAGGTTAGTGCGAGTCGTGGAGTATGTCGCAAGACATCTAGAGGAGGCTGGTCGTCAAGCCTTCCTGATGCCCGCCAGCATGGGAGCGCCGATGGGAGGGGGCGAGCCTCCGGATACTTAAGGCTGCATCAACTGCGCCCACGCGGGATATGTAGAGGGTCGAAAGGCCGGGTGATTTCTCCAGTGCTATCCTAGCACGCGGTCTTCGAGGCGAAGACCACTTTGTAATCAGGCCATTTTGTAACGATAGTTAAGGGACTCTGTGTCCGACAGCTTCGCACCACGCGTTGCTAGCCTGCTTTAAAGCAGTGGTACTGGGCTGGGCCTAGGGACGGTCGCGGGGGTTTCGCGGCCAAGGGATTGAAAAGGTTGCCGGAGGTTTTTATTTTGTAAATTATTGTGTAAATATAGTTGTATATTTCTGTTAGAAACAATCGTCTGTGTTATTTATTTCCAGTACGTCACACTTGCCTCGATGGTGGATCGAATGAGGTCTACCTGTGCGTGACGGCGGACACACGCCTGCTCACTTACAATTATGTAGGATTACGTTGCTCTGAGTATCCACCAAAACCGCGCACCGTGCTCTGACACATTAGTGCACATGTTGCGAATCATATGTGATGAGGCAAAGAGAAAGAGGAAAATCAGAGTAGAATCATCCTATATTTTAAAACCATTTATTTGAATGACATATTTTGACTGATATAAACTTACGTATTAAATTGCTTTTACCGTGATGCGTAAGGTGGATATCTTCTAATACTCTGTTTCACGTAATACAGCAAGGTTTGTTTGTTTTTGCTTTGTTCTTGTTGTTTTTGCAAGATCTCGATCAGATTCCACATACCCTGAAACGCCAGAAGCGACACCGAGCAAGCGCGCGTTCGCTAAAACTCCGAAATCATCATCACCAATCAACATCGTCACATAGGAACATATACTGGGACATTGCAAGGAAAACACATTATAATCTTGCCCGATCGAGAATCGAACCCGGGATCGCGTCATGGAAATGTAATGAGTACGTGCAGAATATTTTGAATAAATACGCTTTGATGTGCTTTCCTTGAGCATTGGAAACCAAATCTTCAATTGCTCGAGCCCGACTAACAAGCACTACACTATCTCATACTCCGGGAGACCGGTCGGGAGCTTAGAGCTTATCCCAGCTGGGGCGGTGCCCCGCTATGGGAGAGTCCTGGTTAGAGCGAAACGCCGCTAGCTAAAGGTAGGTCGTTGCCGGATCTCGCCATCTACTACATTTACGGCACTAATAACATAAGTTGTTGTCGGGTCCGGAATCACTAACCCGCCAACCAACGAATCGAGACCAACAACGGATTTCGCAGCATGATGAGGAAGAGGACTACCAACCTTATATAAGAGATACGAAAGACAAAGAAAATAGATTTTATTAATTAACAAGATTTTGTTGATTGACTTTTGGAAGACTAATTTTGTATATTGAATAATCGAAATACAACATAATTCACCGCTTTTTCGCCTAAAGACTACAGAATTGGATTGAAATGGATATAATAATCCACACCGGACACGGGAGTACAAGATCCCGCGAATATACAAGACCCCATTGCCCACTTTGGTCCTCAAGTTTCTTTGCATCCCCGCTGGAGCGATGGCATAGACGAGGAACCGGAATCTCTACCTACCGTAGAGAAATATGAAAGAGAAAAAACTCACTTCTCTCATGAACAAAGTATTTTATTTTGAACAAACATAATACAACATAATACACCCAATAATCGCCCAAAGACTAAGAGAATTGGATTGAAATGGATATAATAACGCCCACCGGACAACGGAGTACAAGATCCGGTGATTGTCCGTGACCCATTCACCCCTTTGGTCCCCAAGTCTCCTCGTATCCCCGCCGGAGCGGGCTGGTGGATGCGGCGTCATCGGCCGGCGTAGCGTCATGGATACGGCGGCGACCAGCCCCGCTCCCGCGCTCAGCGGGAGAGCGCGGCCCGGCGGAGCGGGGTCCGCTCCGCCGGCGCCGCGCGACGGCATCTGAAGCGGCGGCTCGCGACACGATTTTCGTGTCACGTGTCCTCTTGTTCCTTTCCCACACACAGCACTGCACAGGTGCGCGTCGCGGCACTCAATGCGCCGCCCTCGCGCCCTGCGACGCAGCGACGCCCACGGCCACGCCCCCGCCGCCGATGCCACTGCTGCCGCCGCCGCCGCCGCCGCCACCGCCGCCGCTGCTTAGGTTCAGCAGCGACACCAAACGCGCCACTTCGGCTTCGTGCAGCTGGGCGACCGTGGTGTCGGAGACCACAGGACGCAGCGGGCCCGACTGGAGGGACGATGGGAGACGGCCCTGCACCACCGGCCCTTCCAGCAGCGGTTGCGTGGTCCTGATGAAGCGCTTCTGCGGGGCACAAAACGAATCGTCAATGCCACAATTATCATAATCCACGGTCTACATCTTTACATACATTGGCATTTTTCTAAAACATATTTACAGATTGTAAATGTTGTAAATGGATGAAGACATTTAGATCCTTTGTTATTCACTTACGTTATATATCAAGATAAAAAATGAATTATTGCCTTCAAAACCATTTAAGCACCAAAAATAAGATAATTCAATTATTTTCTGTTAAGTGTAATCGTTAGATCTTGAATCTTCTCTTTCATAAGAGTCAATTGCAGATATATGTTGGTCAATTTTTGAAAAGTTATGGCTCAGGTTCCATGGATTTTAATTTTTGTATCCTTTAGCATACTAGTACCAAAAAAATCGCTTTGGTGTGAAATTGAAGACATTCTAACTTTCATTTTGGTTCGTGTTCCCAGACAGCCGAAATTAAAGGTAGAAATTGTATTGTTTTTAATTATGTAAATAAATCAATTCTAATATTTATGAAGTTATTACAACTATAATTATGAAGTTGCCACGAGACTAGAATACTGAACCTTTTGATTACTACTAACAATAAGGGACATAAAGAGTCATAATTGCTGAATGAATGAGTATTTTTTAGCAACATACCGGGCAGGATACAGCGCCTTCTAGAAGATTCTTGAAGTTGCCAGTGGATTGAGTGGCCAGACGAGCAGTTCTCAGAGCACGACTCATGACGATGCGGGGTTTTCTAAGCACTGTTGCGACAGAGACTTCTATTGGCGAGTGCAGCTTGCGATGGAAATTTTTGATTGCTGTTCGTGATGGTGGTTTGCGTCTGAAAGTTATGATCATATACGCGGAACTGTGGGACGTTAAGTTAAACTCAAACGCGTGACTGTTCAGTAGAAAGAGAATCGAACAATGCTGCTACAAAAGCTGCGAATTGTGTTCTGGTTCCTTTGGAACGTTGAGATCACATTATATATACATCTTATCTTCGATACCGTGATTAGGAAGTCCTGCGGTGATGTTGTGAAATTGGAGAGCCTCCAGCATGATTTTTGCGCCGTGATTACAATCAACAGGAGAATCTTCTTTTGTAATCGTCCACTTGATAAGCGGTTCTCTACTCATCGTGTTCGAATCTTATGCTCAGATTTATTTGGGGGGAAAATGTATTTTCTGCATTCCGACGCATAATATTGAGTAATGGGCTTCTCTCTTTTCTTAATAATCAATTCATCAAAATAATGTTCTAACGAAAAATCACCTGTATTGTAGGAAATATAGTGAAAAAGTCAGTAAGTAATTGTTCCCATGGTAAACTGCTGATTACTTATGGAAATTATAATCTTATAATACATTCAAATCATCAAACTCCACATTTCCTATTTAATATATGCATATTAAATACATTTTATTTTAGTATTTTGTCAACTACAGAATACATGTAAGAAAGCAGCCAGTATTATGACAGTATAAAGACGTAAATAGTGTTGTAACAGAATGGCACAGACTTTCACGTAATAGTTTCTTTTCTAATTTCTTCGGTCTAGGCTTTCGGTCTTGCCTATCGTCTGGCAAGCTGCCATCTGCCGCCGCCCAAAGAACTAATTTTTTTTAATTTTTACAATTTTTTTTGTTTTCTAATGGTAAAACAGAAATATTGCTTGAGGAGTATTGCAAAACAGTAAAACCACGTTCTATGTGGAAATTTCGTTGAAACATTGCGAGCCGTTTTTAAGAAAATGTCATTGAAGCGTTACTGTATTGTTTGAAATTTGAAAGTCTTTTTCACTGGAAACATTTGGGTTTTCGAAAACTAGCATTGATAGTCATTTGAAGCATTTATACTCAAAAGATATAATGTATACCAATGCCTTGAAATGTACGGCGAGACATGTTTAAAAAAAATTGGCGTAAGTTTTTAAAAACAGAAGAATACACCAAAATGATTTTATGTTATGTTATGCGGTGCGTTTTTCTCAATCGATTCAAAAAGTTGTAAAAAATAAATTGGAGCCTTTTTGACAAAACGGCCTCTTAGAGTTACTCTCAATGTCGTTAAAGCAAAATTTGAAGGTCTTTTCCATTGAAAACTTTTGAGTTTCCAAAATACTTCATTGGAAATCATTTCAAGCACTTATACTCACAAATGCAATAATGTATACAATTCGCTGGAATTGTGCGTATTAACGACGCGACAGATATTTAAAAAAATACATTTGCAAAATTTTTCAAAAACAAAGAATATGGCATAATGACTTTTATGTCATCTTATACAGTGGTGCATTTAGCTCTATAGATACAAACATTTTGAAGAAAAAATGGAGCCATTTCCGAGTCAAAGTCGTTTGAGCTTTTTTAAACACATGGAATTTCCATCTCATATTCACAGAAAGCTTTTCGTTTTGGAGAAACATTATAAAACTTCACTTGATCCACATGCACCTTAAAATGCAATAATATAATCAAATCGTCGGGAATATAAATATTAACGACGTGAGAGAGAATGCAAGAAAAATACATTTGTGAAATTTTGAAAAAATTAAAAGAATGAAGCAAAATGGCATATATGTTATTTATGTCATTTATTTAGCACTATCTCTACCAAAGGTTTAAAGAAGAAAAGAAAGCGTTTATTACAATTTCTGTTTTGATATTTTTTTAATCTTTCACATATTCCAATCAATATTGCGCGAAAACTACTAAACTTTAAAAAATATGTACAGGAACGTATTGAAAGAACTAATTATGGAGAACCAATTTCATACGAAAAAAAGTCCTTTAATACTGTAGATGTAGGAAGATCCGAAAACAAATTCAACCATTTGAAGCTTTCGAAAATTGAAAGTTAACAGTGAATATAGGACCTATGCCACCCTTAAAAGTGTATTTCACAGAATTTTTTTCAAGAATTTTTTAAAATAACTTGGATCCATTTTTGACAAAATTTTGAAGTCCAACGGATTCGTGTATAGTACCCCCCTCCCCTATTAAAGAATGTTATTGAAAGTCGCAGAGCTTCGAATGAAGCCAGATCGACCGGCTTAAAAGCTTGCTCCATTCTCAGGCCTGCTGCCATCTATCGTCACTGAAAGTACATTTGGAGACGTTTCTCCGGAGATGGTGGGAGATAGGGGAACCCGTGAGATAGAACGGCTAATTTCCGATAGACTTGCAAGAGATCCTGGCAGCAACGGCCGAAAAACGTTCGCTAGTTGCGCAAATTCACGCGAGTCCGTTATGGGGTTGCGAACGTTACGTACACACACTTCGAAAGGACGCAAGAAGGGGATACGCTTGGTTCAGGGTCGGGGGTGAATACAACTCAGATTAAAGGACTCTAATGGTAATGGCATCTGTGTGCTTTGCGGTGATAGGGGAGACTGGATCCTTTTAATTTGCTGTGCAACCAAAACTTGGAGAGGATAATGGATGGGAATTGGAAATTACTACTTCCAAGATAGGAACGTAATGCTCGCCCAAAATATCTTAGGTGATAAAAGATTTTAATTCATGAAAGAATTAGGAACATTTCTAAGAAAGATTAGGACCATTAGGGAAACTGAAATTAGGGAGTGGGAACAGCACTGGTTAGTACGAGCAGAGCCTAGACTGGAGAGAAATAAGTCAATAAACTAACAATAAGTTAAGTTTAGTAACAATAGGTTACTAAAATATGTTAGTAAGTTATGTTAAGGTAGTAAACAAAAAAAAACAAGTCGTAGTCAATTGTTAAGTATAAGTACATAAATAAGTCAATAACAGTAAAGTTGAGTTTAATTTTTAGCTTTCAGTATTGCGTTTTACGCCTATAAAAAGGTCATGTACACGTTTGTGTTATTTTGAAAAGTGCAATTAATGAAAATAGCACTTGTGTCAATGTGTTAATGCATTGTCCTTTATACACACATTTTTTTTCAATGGTGTCGTTTTCAATCCCTTTACATATTTTTAAAAAACGTACACGTACACTCAGAGAAAAGTAGTACAATGTACTAGAACATGTTTAATAGGCGATCATATCGTAATAACCGCAATTGTCCGTACATCAGATTCACCGAACTTTCCAGGAGGAACGAACTTTTCAGGAGAAACGTCGATCGACCGAACTCTACCTCTCCTTCTTGACAGTCGCTTTTACAAATGTAAAATCATGATATTCGCGTTTTTCTTTAGTCCGTCTTTCGATACCTATTGCAACTTCTGCAGTTCTCTAGATTGATCACACTGGTATAATAAAAAAATAAACTTTATTTGACATACGATTTATTGCGGTTTCCACGACGATATCGTAAATCTTATTTTGCGTTTGGTAAGATTCACTAAACATGATTTTGTTTCGTTTAGAAATCAGGCTATTGAAAATCGTAAGCGAATGAACAAGAAAATGGTTCGTAGTACAATACTACTTTAGTTGTAGTAGTTTTCTGATATTCCACTGTAAAGGGTGCGGGGAGAAGTTACATCACGGGTTAAAAAGGCCTACCAACAGTTGAAATCAACGTAGCGCGCCTAAGCGTGGAATGAATTTACATGATATGACTACATTATTCCGAATCATTGGAAATGCAGTGACGATCACCCTCACTGGCTGTGTCCTCAACAATATTCACCCTATCGTCGATGGATATTTCTAAAATTCCATCTTTTTGCCAGTATTTGTCTCTACACTTCTGGACATGTTTACAAACTGGGAACGATGACGAATGCTGTAGATATCTCGTCATTGCCTTGATCAGAAACCTTTCTGTTGCCGCACATCACTAATTTGTGGGTATGTTAAAAAATATGTTTTAAATTTATTAATTGAAAATGTTTGGAACTTATAATTTGCTACAACTCGGGTTTCTTCTGGACACAATTTCGAAACCGGTTGTTAAGAAACCAGTGTTTGAATTTTGTTTTTTGTACACTCCACATTGGTCGAATGCAGCCAACATTTCGATCAAATACAGGTTAACGCTCCGTGACAAAAATGTGACTAATATCGATGTTCCTATGAATGTTCATTTTTTTTAAGTACCTTGTATCTGAATCCTAAACCTAACATTAGGTTTCTCTAGCAGCAATTCCATATAAGTTGAATGTACACAAAGTAGTTAACTCACAAGCCATTCTACAAGTAACAAGTTCATAATCATGAAAGGAACAAGACAAGGTGTTGATTTCCCGAAATGTGATCAAATTATTGAATGAAGCGCTTGATAACAAGCGCGCGATTCATGTTTGTTTTCACGAGACCAGTCACGGGCGATAACAACGTGTAATAGTCATAGCAGTATAGCAGTGTTTGTGATTTATCAGGAATCTGTGCGAAGCACTCGTGATGAGTTTCCGAAATAAATATTGAATGGATGAGTTCGCAAAGTAAATATTATAAGAGTGTATTTACATTCTGAGGAATATTGAAGTACTTTGGTGAATTTATATCAATCCCACATGAAGAGTGCTTCAAAACAGCATCCACATTCACATGCTTATAGTTTACATCCACGTCATCCTACATACGTGACTTTGTATTACACTCATTATATTTTAGATATACAAAAGGCCGTTTTACTCCGTTTGACATGGTAAAACAGACAATCGATTTCCACAAACTGAATCAAACTAGAACGACTTCTTTATATTTAAGAGTCGCGGATCGAAAATTTGGTAAAGATATTCATTCATACATACGAAGTGCTATTAATGATCATTAGTGTCATTCTCATAAGCAAGGATCGGATTCTAATAACCTAAATATTCTTTGATAATAAACTATTATATGACTTAATAATAAAGAGAATCTAACCTTTTTTTAAGTTCTCAAAAATTGATATGAAAATGTTGACTTATTCATTGAATTTTCAATTAAAAAAAACTTATTTATATAAATAAAGTTTAATATAAAGTTATTTTAGGATGAATGATAATCCTTAGCTTTGATCTTTCAACCAATCAGTTTCGAAAGATCGAAGAACTTACGGAAGATCCTTGTAATTTTGAGACTTCGAAAATCAGAGACCTTTGCAGTAGTGAATTTCGTCATGAACTGATGACACAATAAATATTTTTAGTATCTGATTGTAAATTCATGAAACATTCATTAACACATCATTAAAACGAAACAAAAAGTGTAAAAATAACAAAATTATGAAAAAAGTCAAAACAATGACGTAAAAATTAAAAATGGCGAAAAATCCAGTAATCATACATTTCTGTTACCCACATGCTATGATGAACGTTCATTTACAAGTTAGCTACGTCTAGAATGCTCTTATGAAACTATGGCCTATCATCAGAATCCGAGCACTGTTAATGATCATGCGTGCGTAGGCTTACACGTTTTTGTCCTTTTCTGGTCGGGTGATTGCATTGATGGTTTCCCTTGCCTTCCATTCTATGAAGTATGGCATGGTGATCATTAGGGAACGGATTTTCATGTAAACACATATTTTTACAGGGTCAAGATACCGGCATTCACTAATATTGTTTACACTTAACACGACATTCTGAACTAATTGAAATCATTTTTATTTTACATATTTTTGTATAATTACATACTTTTACATTTTTTATTTATAGCTAAATATTTCGTTACATTTTAATACATTTAAAGTTCGAAAATGAATATTTAACTTGTGATGTTCGAAATATATGTTACTAGAAAACTAACTTAGTTACTGAAATACTTAAAAAATACGCAATACGCTTGTATTAACGCCGGACAATCGCTATTAATTGTCAAACTTATCTCCCCCCGCCCCCACCTGCTTCTTGGAGACAGCGTAGTCGGGATCAACAATGAGCGGTTGTAGTATGTGAAACAGAAGGAACTTCATCCACGTGATTACTGGTGTTTCATTGACCCCATGCGTATCTCGATAAAAAATTTCCAGAACATTGTCTTATCCCTTTTGTGGAGTTCGAGGAAGTAGTATGCTCCCTTTACCTCCCTCTTCTATCACAGGCTACACGGTACTATTCACCTGAGCTCCGGCTCCTCGTAAACAACATTGTATATAATACGAAATTATTATATGTTTCGGATGAAACTAGCAAATAATTGCTTCTGTATATGTAAAACTTTTACTCAGCCTCTCTGAATCCATGTAAAGGTCTGATCGGCAACGTACTCTGCTGGGAAAACGCTTGAAGAATGGAATTGTAAACATTATAACGAATATTTATTTCACATGTTTCCTATTTTTTCTTACATATTTTTGAAAAAATAAGTACATATATATGTACATATTTTGCTTTTTTCATTACAATAAAGTCCGTACCCTAGTGATCATGAATGAAGTGTGATGATAATATATAAATGGCTGTGGCTCGAATAAAGCGAGATTAGATGCATGAGAGGTATGGAAGCCTGCCTCGAAAAACAAGTTTACAATGTTACAAACCACAGTGCCACTAACCTGCAGCCTGCGTTTTTACATATTTGTGTTTTACTGCAATCTCCTGTACCACCGGGGGCAACACGGTGCTCTTGAGAATATACAATTTTTCAGCAACTAGTTTGGAAATTATGGCGAATATATTGTTTGTGGAAGAGAGGGTGCCAATTGGACAGAAGAATGAATGATCCTGGAAACCATCACACATAAGGGCCAAATTATGACTGCTTAAGGATATAGATTTACGATGCTTAGCAAACGCCACCCCAATTATCCAATTGAAATATTTGCAACAGTAATTGTAAACTTATCAGATACTACAATATTCGATGCGTACTCAATTCGTCTAAATTTAAGAACTACTTCTATTGAACAATCACTTGCACAGGTTATTAGCATTTACAAACTCACAGACGGGCAAACAAATGTAGGCATAGACAGATGGATATCGGGCAGAAGGGCAGACAATTGGACACAATCCGGCGAACAGATACGTGGATGGAGAAAAAAGCGGACGCACCTTTTTAAAAACACTTTTCTCTGGTATGAGGGCCCTAAATCGTATATTCGCGTCAAAATGCTCGACTTAGTATACTTTATATTACGTATAAGGAAAATAAAAAATGTTCTTGTAATTTGATATACTGTAATATTTTTATATATTCTGTAATATGTAGTTAAACATTCGATGGTTAATTTGTAATTTTGAAATTAACGCTTTGGAAGAAGATAGAAACGGCTATTTCTTTTATTTATTTAGTAAGGTTTTTTCCTTTACCCTCTCTCTCATCACATCTTCAACTTTTTCATGAATGAAAACTATTTTAATCAAATATCTCGCAAAAAATATTTTCAAACACCTGTTGTATCTCGATATTGTGAAATGGTATGTAAGATCTATAGATAAAGAATAATAAGAAATGATATGCTCAGTCTTAAAATATAATACACGTTTATGCACGTGACAGACTTTCTGATAAGGAACAATCTCACAGATTTTCAATATATTACATTTTTATAATGATCCCACTCCATGGCGATATACTTCTAGTACGTTGTTCACGTGCACACACGTAATCAACATACTAAGGCGACGTTTAATTATTGCTTCTCTATAATGTCTCCATGCTGAAGAAGTATTTCCTTTAAACCTCTTTATCATTCCAAGGACAACAATGTGCAACATGAACATGGATTAATGTATTGTGTATTGCATGTATATATTTACATGTAAAATATATATATATATATATATATATATGTGTGTGTGTGTGTGTGTGTGTGGTGTGTGTGTGTGTACACACACTCACAGACGTCGTCTCCGGTTATAGTGAACTTCTGAGGACTAAAGATTTGGGTTTCTATTGCTGATGATGTCAAAATTAAATACATTTCTCCATAACGATTGAGTTTATTAATTTAGGGATTCTACAAAATTTATTAACTCCATGAAATGAAAATTTAAAACTTTTTATTTGTCCTTTATGCAATAACCGGGATCACGCATTTGTTTATAAACAGTCTTCTAAACATTTCTGTTTTTTTTTCTACATTTCTATTTAAAAAAACTGATAAACACTTTTCGCCAAATAACTACCATGTTCCAAATGTGTCTTTAAATGATCGCAGCTATATGAGAGCAGCATCGGAGGATGTCGCCGTTCTCACGTTGACAATATCGTTTCCTTCCCGATATTTTTTTATTTAATAGATAATTATTACAGCAAATTAGAAAACTTGATGCAAGTGGCTAGGCCGAAGGCCTTTAAGCCATTACAATACCTACATTCTACCGCGTTCTAACCTTTCGCCTTCTGGTATTCACCCCAAATGGTCTCTCCATCGCATCAAAGCCGCGGAAACGAGACCATAAGGTACGGCTGAGGAAAAAACCCCTGAAGGGGGAAAAACCTGCCGTCAGAAGCCGAGTACATGCTACTCTATCCGGTTTTTAAACTATTTATTTATTGGCGCGGGTCAGGCATTCTCCTTCAGTGTTTGGCCTCCTCCGAACCTGAAAACAAACAGCACCACAGAAAGTCGTCCGCACCAACGCCTCTGCCCTAACATTTCCGATTCGCACTTCCTTCGCCCCTAATGTGTTTTATTTTAACCGTTTCCTTTTGTTTTATTTTAATTTAATTTAATTTGAATTTATTTAACTTATTTTTAATTAATTTAATTTGAATTTATTTAACTTATTTTAATTAATTTAATTTGAATTTATTTAACTTATTTTAATTAATTTAATTTAATTTATTTAACTTATTTTAATTAATTTAATTTTAATTTATTTAACTATTTTAATTATTTTAAGTTAATATATTTATTTTTATCGACTTATTTATCTACTTATACTTAACAATTGACTACAATTTATAACTTTTTTTGTACTGTTTACTAACCTAACATAACTTACTGACTAACTTAATTATTGTTAGTTTATTGATTTATTATTTATTTCTCTCAAGTCTAGGCTCTGCTCATATTAACCAATGCTGTTTCCCACTCCTTTATTTCTGTTTCTCTAGTAGTCCGAACCTTTCCAGAAATGTTCCTAATTCTTTCATGAAGTTAGCTCTTTATCACCTAGAATGTTTTGGGCGAGCGTTACGTTCCCATGTTGGTAGTAGTAATTTCCCATTCCATCCATTTTCCTCTCAAGTTTCGGTCGCATGCAAATTAAAAGGATGTGGATCCAGTCTTCCTATCACCGCAAAGTACACAGATGCCATTACCATTCGAGTCCTTTAATCTCGTTGCATCCACCCGACCCTGAACCAAGCGTATCCCCTCTTGCGTTCTTTTGCAGTGTGTTTACGTAACGTTCGCAACCCCATAATGGACTCGTGAATTTGGCAACTAGCGAACGTTTTCGGCCGTTGCTGCCAGGATCTCTTGCCTTTTAATATCCGCAAGTCTATCCGAAATTAACCGTTCTATGTCCGTGTTCCCATATCCACCATCTCCCATAATTCACTGCTGGAGAACTAGCGATTTAAACATTGTATCGCACACCTTTAAAGCAATTCCGGAACCCTGCGCACTGCGCAAACGATTTCTTTGAGCGCAATTCTTCCTTTACTGTCGCCGCCACTATGTGATTATTCCATCCCCATTCATGGAAAATTATGCCCAAGATATGTAAATGTTTTGACCGTCGATCTCCTCCTGAGCGTAAACCATTTCTCCTTGTTACCCCAGATAAATCCATTCTTGAAGAACACTACTTTGGTTTTGAATATTTACTTTTAATCCCCATTTTCACTATACCATTCTAGAATATTTAAACTTTTCTGTAAGCCGTCAATAGTCTCGAACATAAAACTAAATCATCAGCATATAGTAGTCCGGAATGTTCAGGCCCTCAATTTCCGGCGCAGATGTATCCGCATCCTGTAACCTACGTCAATAAATCGTTTATAAACAAGATAAACAATAGCGGTGAGAGGACAGCCCTGTCTTACTCCTACTGTCGATTTTATTTTTCGCGTTGTACTTCCATCACGCACCTGACACAGAAATTTACGTTTCTGTATATGCTCTGCAACACTTTTAAAACTTTACGTGAGACGCCTAGCTCATTAAGTTGTTGCCATAAAGAGTCAAAAGCCTTTTCGAAATCTACAAAACTGCAAATAAGTGGCCCCGTTTACGCGCAAGCGCCTGCTTTACTAGGGTATCTAACACAAAGATATTGTCGGTAGTCGCGAAGCCTCTCCTAAAGCATGCTTGCAATTCTGATATTTTACTGTGCTTTTCCGCCTATTCACTCAGTCGCCCGTTGAGTATTTTACAAATAGTTTGCTCAGCGCTGGTAAAATACTAATTCCAGGATAATTTTGTGGGCAATTCGTATTACCTTTATTCTTAAAGACCGGTTGGAGGATCGCTGTACTCCACGTTTCTGGATACGATCCTGAATCAACTATTGCATTAAATACATTTAGAATACTCTCTGGGTCTATGTGCCACAATTCCAAAATAAATTGTGTCGGAATGCCGTCCCGCCGCTGCCTTCTTATTATTCATGGCTAGCATAGCCCTGTTTACTTCATTCCAGGTTATCGGTTCATTCAGGGACATCCCGGCCCGTGATAATATCTATCCCTGTTTCAATATTCGCTATTGCGAGCGCCCGTGAAAAGTACTGCTCCTGCGCTCTGATGAAATTGCATTACTACATTTCTTTATTACGCAGTGATCTTATAACGTCCCAAATTGATTTATTATGATTGTTTCTTAAAATTGCCTCATTCTTGCTGTC
Source organism: Teleogryllus oceanicus (assembly GCA_964035755.1). Taxonomy (NCBI): domain Eukaryota; kingdom Metazoa; phylum Arthropoda; class Insecta; order Orthoptera; family Gryllidae; genus Teleogryllus; species Teleogryllus oceanicus. The sequence goes on from CAXIVR010000001.1 coordinate 282,914,988, forward strand.
TCACTCTCCTGCCAAGATTTCTTTAATTTCTAATTGTGGCCTCATTGCCTACGTAGTAACAAGTAACTATTTCTCGCTTCCGCAGTTCCACTGTTTCTGAACATCCTTAAGGCTACTATTGCTTCACGCCTGCTCTCCCGACACTCCTCGCTAAACCATCCTTGGATCAGTACCCTTCCTCCTCTCCCCACATTGCATGCCCTCCCTGCGAAAGAGTCGCCTTTCTAAATTCTTTGTTTGCCTTTCCGGTGACCGCTCCTCTCGTGCCCACCTGCCGAGTTGGGATAGACTCTGCAAATTTCTGTCGCTTTTCCTCTTTCCATACAAACCGTCGTCTTGCTATTGTGAAGTTCGTTGTCTCCGCTCGCTCCACTGCCTGTGGCAGTTCAGTAACATTTACTGCTAAATGAACGCACACAAGCAATGGTCGGATTCTGCCCGTAATTCGATTCCAAAATCTAATAAATTGTTTATTCTTTCATGAGACAACAGAGCATAATCATTACACTACCTCCATTCCCACTAATAAAAGTTAGTTCCCTTCAGTATCCTGTCCATAGTTGCCATTTAAGATTTCGAGATTAAATCTCTGCATAATTCTAACAATTCCTGACCATCATTATTGATGACTGAGTCTTTGCTTTTCTAGAATTAGCTCTGCTTGCCGATCAGAACTCGAAATACTTCCTGCTCATGGCCAATTCGAGCATTCATGTCACCTAAGACTAGTAAATCAGTATTCGATACCTTTGCTTCAACGAGTCTAAGAAATTATTGATTTCACCAAAGGCTTCTGGAGAATAATAACGCGAGCCCTGTGGGTGACGGTATATAAATACAATTGCGATGTCTGTATTTTGCATTACTAGTCTAATACAAAGAAAATTGTCTGAGTTTGTAGTAATTTCATAAATAAATTGCATTAACCTATCCTGAAATATGCACGCAACACCCCCCGGGTACCTACCCCTTTCCCCTCTACGTTTTTTAGTTTTGCATATGGCTGTAAAACCAGACACATTTAACGTTTCACCCTCCTTCCACCAAGTTTCTACGAGACCGATTATATCAAATGTGTTTATGTACCCATGGAAGTCTTGATTTCCGAGCTTAGAGCCTAGACCTTTGATGTTCCAACATCCTGTTCTAAACCTTTCCTGCCTTTTGGCGACCTGCTGGTCCCGACTCACCGCGAGCTTCCTGCTGCTGCATGTTGCTGCAGCCATCGCACTCGTAAGAGGTCCTGCTCCAGGCTGTCAGCCGCAAAGCGTCCAGGACTCACCGAGTGCCGTGAGCCCGGCGGGAACGTGAACGCGATCGCCGACGTGAACGCGAACGAGACCGCCTCCGCCGCGATGCCGCGGGGTCAGAGGTCGTTCGCGCCGCCCCCGCACGAGGCGCAGCCGCAGGCGCGGCCGCGGCCACGGCCACGGCCGAAGGCGCGGGTGGGGGCGGCCGCGAAGAGGCGCCCGATTGCCCGGAGGGGGTGTCCGCCCTCCTGGGGTTCTGCCCCCTCGCCGAGTTCACGGGGCCCCGTCGCCCGCCCCTCCACGCCCGCGGACGAGTCGCCAGCTCAGCACACGTAGCTGCGCCCTGCCGACAAGCTTGTCGAAACGAATCGACGCCTGCCTTCCGCTCGCTTTCGCCTCCTGCAAATGCGGAATTAACGCCTTACGCGTTTGCCGCACTGCCCAGCTGAAGTCCTCCGGACGCGACGCCTGCCAATCCGGAGAATCTCCCGGGCTGCACGCAGCAGCTCCTCCCGCTTCCTGAAAGAGGCCAGCTTGGCACAATCATACGCGGCTGTCCTCGCGCCGCCGCTCGGTCCGGTGCGCGCGCTCGATATCCTGGAGCCAACTGACCCCTTCAGCTGCTCCGCTAGATCCAGGATACACCTCTCGAGTCCCCAAGACTCGTTCCGCTGCTCTGGGATGCCAGTAACAATGATATTGTTACGTCGCGACTGGTTCTCAAGGTAATCCACCTTGCGAACCAGCCGCTCGTTGGCTGTCTGCAGCGACTGCACTGAAGCCTCTGCCGACGTAACCCAGCCTATCACCGCCGCGCCCAACACGCTCGCAAGGAGCCCCAGCCCCTGCGCTGTCCCCCGGGCACCGCCACAGCGCGGCAGGTAGCCCCTCACCCAGCGGCCGATAGCCGCGCGCCACTGCTCGGTCGACACCATCCTGCAGCAGGTAGAGCGCTTAGCAAAACACGTCCGCTCGGCTCTGCGTCTGGCGAGAGACTGTCCTTCCCGATATTCCCATGGTGGAAAGAGATGGGTGGGCCCATCCCTTGCACCGATTTTTGCTCGTTCTGCACAGCAACAGTTTCCGTCACGAAACATGTGACCACTTCGTTTGAAATGCGAGATCGGACCTCGGCCACCATTTAAGAAACATTTTTTAAGTGGCATAAATAGACAATTTCAACTGTGACCGACCAAAATTAACACAATGAAAGGGTAATTGCAATAAAAGATGTAATACTTAAAGAAGCTCTTATCTGTTTGTGTTTCAATGACTTTAACGGTGATAATTTTGGCATTTAAAATTTACGCCAATATTATGACGCTCACTGTGGCCTGAAGCTCATTTGCTGAAGACGGATGCTCAAGAGGCCACCGATCTCTTTTCACCATGTATTTCCATCATGCTTTCCACCAAGTATATTCCGATTGAGTTTGATACATAATCGATGAAACACCAATAAGATTTCGAGTTCATACGTCGTGTTAAAATCTGTGTTAAACCGTGTTTTCCAATCACATTTAGGTGTGAATTTCAAATTTTTAAACTGGAAAAATTAGTTTTAATTTTTTTTCACTATCGTTCACATTGTTTAGAAATCTGAAAAAATATATGTTATAGAATGTTATAAGACCAATTTTATGGGGGGAAAGTGAGATAGTACTTCAACATTATCACGTAGAAAACGAATTTCAAAAATTTATTTAATTATTTTCAATATGAATTTGGCGTCCAAATTCGTTGACAAAAATACCTTCAAATTAAACAATATTTCCCGGCTCTGCAATTTTTTTTAGCCTAATGCACGCCTGGATGCTGAGAAAAAACAAAACATGCAAACCACGTTTCTCGTTGTCTCTCTGCAACATATTGCCCGAGGAGGTTGTTTTTTTAGAATCTAAATCATTTTGTATTCACTTTCATATGAGCATCGCGATTATCGATTTGGTTGGCACTTTTCTTCGCCTTATGATATATACCCTTTGTGCACCCCTTTTCCAGCACCTATACCCTTTGTGCTGAAAAACAGGTTCCGAAGGACTCCTCGGGTTCTCCGTTTCTCCTGCCTGTCATTTCGCCAATTTTAAACATTTGAGATTTTGTAATTAGATTAGAAGGATACGAAAAAATGGAAAATTATTCTTGTATATTCATTATCACCTCTCTATTAAATCATTAATCCTGACAATAAATTACTGACATGCACCACAGATCTTTTAAACGCTTTTAAAAGTATTTTCACTCATACATTTGAGATTTTGTAATTAGATTAGAAGGATACGAAAAAATGGAAAATTTTAAAAGGTAATTTTTTTCCGGCGTCTTCCTATAACTACATATGAAAGGAAAGACATTTTTAAAAATGATATCTTTTCTTTAAAGACAGATGTTGAAATAACCCCACGTTCAATTTTTCGAAAAAAGAGTGGTTTTCGTGTGATTTTGTATGCGTAATTTTTAAACTTTTTCTCTCAAAAAAGCTCCAATTTTTTTCTTTAAATTTCCTCATCATATGTATTAAGCAACGGTAAAAATGTGACGTCACAATTTCCGAGGAGAACTCTGCATTTTTGAAAATTGCAAAAAAGTAATATTTCAAAACAACAAATTTGGGGACAGATTTTTGTCGGAAATAATATCTGTTCAAACAAATCAGTTCTTTAAAAATATTTATTTACAGGTTTAAAAAAAACAGTTTTTGCACAATTTCTTCTTGAAGTTAATGTTAATTATTTTTAAAACTTCTCAAAAACCCCGTCGAATATTTTCTTGAATTTCAGAAAAATGCTGTCCAAAATAACATGTTTTAAAAAATCAGATCTTCAAAAATGTACCCGCACAACTTTCTGAAAAAACAATACTTTTCATGCAATTTCTGCTTGTAGCTTCCAAAAACCGCTCCAATTTTTTAAAAGTTTTTTTTTGTGGGATAAACAAGTAACGTTTAAAGGAATGGCTGAGGTCTCTTTTTCGTTGAAGTCTCTGAATTTTAAAAAATTTCAAATTTAGAAATAATTTTATAATAAATGTCAAAATTAAAAAGTATATGGTGTTTTAGCAGCAGTTGTTGGATCAGCAAATCGTTGGATCAATGTTTAAGGAAAATCGTCTCAACATTTTAGACCCTAGCGTTGATCACAATTGTCCACCTGTTGCCACAACAGACAGACAACCGCCCTGAGCAAACGTTTTGATATCAAGGATTCATAAATCATGTATTCTGACTACACAAGAGTTAGAAGTAATTTACTACGTATACAGGGACAATATTTATCCACTTTTTCAAATCGGTCCCCACAACACCAGTTTTTCAGTCAAAGAATCGCGATTTTGCCGCACCATAACAATATTTTATCTTTATTATGTAAGTACAAAATATGGCGATAATGTAAAACTGACGATTTTCTGACAATGAAACTTGTTTTGTGGGTCCTTGTAGCGAAAAGTTTCTAATACATAGAACTTTCCTGTTCTAATACATAGTACATTACTCGTTCCATACGTTCAAATTCAATATCACAAATTCACATTTTGGTGGCAGAAGGCCATTTTCGTTGTAACTTGAATTTTCAAAACTTTTTAAATGTGTATTTTCTCCATGCTTTAGAGTTTCGTTTGGTTGGGAATATTTTAAGCGATAACTAAAGTGTAAGTAGAACAAAAGTCGCAATAATAGTATATTAAACGTTATCAACAATATGAAGACGTATGTGTCTAGAACTACTGGTTTATAATAAATAACAACCAAAATGTCATTACGCAATGGAAATTTCCATAATTCTTTCGCATTCTTTCTATCAATGACGTACATTCCTTCAAGCGATTTCTTTAAGCGATACAAAGGACTATACCTTATAATGAAATCGAACAATTAATTCCACGTAGGCACCTGTGCCGCAAATAACCAAAAGATAATTTCTTACATACCCTCAATTATGTACTTAAGGATCTATATGTCACCAGTGTTCTTGTTCCGAAAACAATACAAATTATCAAGACTCCATTCAAAAGTGGAATTAAGTGCTTATCTCAAGAACTTCTTTAAGATATATTTGTAGATATTTGAATTTGATACTGATTTTACCAAATTAAAAATACTCAAAATGTATGTTCCACTCTAATTACGTTTTATTAAATAGTTCAAAGTTTGCTTCATTTCAGGTTTGAAAAACGTAAAACAAAAATTGAAAAATTGTATGAATCCTGAAGTCCTCCTGAAACTTATCGTAAACGTTTCAAAAATATTAAATTTTCTTAATGTTATTAAGCCAATGAATTCACATTGACTTTATCTATAAACCGCGTAGGAATATAGCTATTATTATTATTATTATTATTAAAAGCATCAAGAACATTCATTTGAAAATTTATGGTATTCCAAAATGTATGGTATTCAATGGTATTTCCAAATATAAAATTAAAATCTGTGTTAACCCAGAAGCTCATTGCTCTCCTGGGAGATAAAAGAAGTGTTGCCAAACATTGCATACCTTATCGCATTATTTGTAATTGCAATGTTCGTAAATTAAGAGGGTTCAATGAAAATCAGAAATGCGCAGTTCCTTCAAGCGACCATTGATCTATTTGAGAACAAAATTTAGTAAATAATATTTTGAAGACATTTTGAAAAAAATTCGAAAACGTAAAGGTGTAATGTAAAATATTCACAAAACGGAAATACAGTCGATTCCGGTTGTAGTGAACTTCTGGGGACTAATGTTTTTAGTTCACTATCCCTGGGTTCACTGATGATGTCAAAATTAAATAGAATTTTCCCATAACAATTTATTTTATTAATTTAGAGATCATCAAAATACATTAACAGCATGAACTGGACATTTTAATATATTTATTTCTCATTAAAAAATCAATTATTTTCACTTTTTGATTCGTACTTTTCTCCAGAGTTGGTGTGCTCTCTCTCTATACCTGTTTCTGCAAGGTCGTCTGTATCTTACTATCGTAATGCAGTTTTGGCACCCTTAATGCCCTTTGCACTGTTGGAATACAGTCCCACTCTCCCTGCCTTTTCAGAGATATCAGCTCTTTAAGAAAAGTAACCAACATTTTTTATAAAACTTTATTTTATATAAACTTTTGCGTAATTTGCTCATTAAATTATGCAATTTCTAAAAAAAATATTTTCTCAAAAATCGATCCAAATTTTTAATTTTTTTCTTTTCATGGATAGAAGAAGGGACTCTTAAAAGTATGGCATAAGTTTCATTTTCGTTGAACTCTCTGTATTTTCGAAAATTGTAAAAACCTAACAAAATGGAAAATAGAGTTTTTGTATTAAACAAAATATGTTCTAAAATCAGCTCATTAAAAAGTCATGTACAGTTGTATGAAAACTAGGAGTTTTCGTTTCGAGTTGAAATTAATGAAATATGTACAGTGTCCCACCAACTACGGGCCACGAGAAAAATCAAAAGAGTAGGAGTACAAAAATGGCTCCAAAGGATATGAAAATTAACTAATTTTATTTTAATAATAGTTTACTATTGAAAATCTCATAATTAATTCTATTTTTACGCTACTCTACAACTTGTATTCTCAATGTACTGATATTCTTCATTCAAGCAATCCGCAAACCTTAATTGAAATTTGCACAACAATGCCACGATGAATATTCGAGAAGTTGATTGTTGAACGGCGAGATGTGGCGGCGGTAAGAACGGCGATAAGGTAAAGCGGTTTTATTAACAGGCGAGGTTGTGAGAAACGTTTACAAATTAGCCTTGAGAAATTATTTGAACCCTTTGAACCTGAATATCAAAATATTCCATATTTTTTCCATGTTGCGAGGTAAAGAATACACAAATTTTCGCTGAACGAAATATCACTTATTTATGCATGTGTCAGCATTTCAGCAATACATTCCATATTATAGCCTTTCAAAAGTTCAAATACTATAAAGCAATACAGTAGAGCATCGGTTTTTTATTCTTTTTTATTTATTTTTAATTATTTATTATAAAGATTAGGTTCAATTTCTTGTACACATTTTGTGAGTTTAAAACTAAACAGGAGATTCCAAAATTTAAGGATTTGTTTTATATTTTTACATAAACATGTTACAGTTTCTCTGCTATAGATCGTTAAAGGATTCATTTTACTATTGTGAATGTTTATTATATTAGATGAGTTTAGCCGCAGCCACTAGTTTATAAAACAATTAAAATAAAAACACTAATCACATTATTATAAACTTAAAAATTGTATTTTCCTGCGCTGCGTTTGGGGCGGTGTCAATATATAATAAGGCGGTAATAAATCAACCTTATATTACAAATCGTAGAATATTTGTAATTTAATTAGTTTATTAGTTTTAGAGTATGTATAATGTAATGTATCAACTGTGCATGATATACTATGACTAACCCTTACACAACTTGAAAGCTGAATGCAGATCTATTCAGTCGCTGTCTGGAGGAGAATTCTAGCGGCCAGCTGCTCTGATCAGTAGTTTTCCGTGGATTGTCCGATCAACACCAGGCGAATGCCGGAGCAGTACCCTAACAAAGGGGTCACGGACCGCGCGCGATCTATCCTTCCTCTTCCTTATCCTATCCTCTCCCCTTACATACACACTTACACTAACATGTACTACACTACCACATATTCCCGGAGACCACTCGGGAGCTTAGAGCTTGTCCCGGCTGGGGCGCTGCCCCGCTGGTGGGAGAGTCCTCGTTAGGGAGAAACTCCACTAGCCGGCGGTAGATCGGCGCCGGATCTCGCCATCCAGCGGGGGAAGATCACCGCCATCTCTCGAGAAAAAACATGCACTACACTAACAACGCTGCGCTGGCAACTGTGCGTTGCTCGCTTCTGTATAATTTGCTGCGTATACTGTAACGATCAAATTTACTGCTGTTTGTTTCATTCTTAAAAGTTAGAAATGATTGCTGCTAGTGACTATCTAAATAAATGCAAATACGATTGAGCTTTGTTTGAATTGGTTGAATTGGACGTTTTCAAGTAATATCTGAGGTGTTAGTAGCGCAGAAATTGCAATATTTCAGTATTAAGTAGCTGTTGCCGTTAATGCGAGAAAGTGTGTGCTGTTGAAGCACCACTAGTTGTAACGAATTTGTAGCGCTACGCTGAACATATTTCTCGCATTCTTTCTAAATATTTCAATTTTTTTTTTTAATTCAGGGAGTTCAACAAAAACGAGACCTACCCCATTCTTTTAAGTGTACCTTGTTCTCTCCGTGGAAAAGAATTGAAAATACAATTTTGTGCGTTTTTTGAGATAGTATTTCTATTTAATTTGCTTTAATTTCAAGCAATATTGCGTGAAAACTATTCCTTTTTTAAAAATATTGTCAACTACAGACGGACAGATAGACGAACAGATAGACGGACTTATACACAAGCAGACGTTTAGCAATCGATTTGTGGGTGTCAAGGTAGAGAATACACGAAATAGGTTATACAGAATACACGTTTCGTGTAGAGGATGACACGCTTCGTGTAGAGGATACAGGAATAAGATTTTTCTACTTTCTCGTTACCAGGGCCCGGTAATAAGAGTTTTCTCTCGAAAATGCACTGTCTTCCGGCACATGATAACAATACTTTTTCTTGCCATGTAACGTCGAGAGACTAAACTAGTGGTGCCACAGCAACACATACTGTGTCACGTAATTTTTTCGCCTTCGCAATATAATTCTACTAAAAGAACCTGCAAAAGTGTTTTCAACCGGCACTTTCTTTCCGCGTCCAGTCTCGTACTCGGGTCCATTGAGTTTATTCGCCGTTAGTTTTACCTCTACACCTCACATTCGCTCTGCGATACACTTTTGGGCCGCAGTTTAAAAATTTAATTATCTCCCATCATTTTCTAGACGCAATTTTCGAAAATTCAGAGAGCTGAACAACAACGAGACAAGCGCATTGCTTTTAACCGTCTCTTGTCCTATCCGCTGAAGAAATACGAGGCGGTTTTTGAGATTTTCTTTATAATTTGCATTTATTTCAAACAGAAATTGCACTCTAACTGTTCCTTTTTTTAAATTACAGGACCTTTTTTAAAGAGCTGATTTTTTAAAACAGATATTATTTTAGTCAAAAATCTGTATCTTAAATCTTATTGTTTTACAATTTATCATTTTGCAATTTTAGAAAATACAGAATTCGTCACAAATGAGACAAGCACCACTTTTTTAACCGTCCTTGGATACCGATACATACGAGGAGGAAATTTAAAGAAAAATTTTGAGACGTTTCTGAGGAAAAAAGTTAACATTGCCTGTTTTACGCAAAAAACCTCCGTATTATGACAGAATATATGATAGAACTAAGAACGCTTAAACGAATGCCTAAAGTCGCTTTTGTGTTGAACTCACTGAATTTTGGAAAATTGCAAATTTAGAAATAATTCCAGGAAGTATGTGCTGCTCTGCCACCAGTGCCACCAGTGAACTGGTAGTCGTTCAGCAGCACATACTTCTTGAAGAACTCTTAAAGAAATCAGATGTATAAAGGTGATCCCGAAATGTCTTATACACTTTTTCGCAAGTATGGGTAGTTTTCGTTTAATTTGTGCTTGAATTGAATGCAATTTGTAAACTAGTGTTACAACAGCATAAACTTTTTCGTATTACTTCTTTTGGAAATTTTCAAAAAATTAAGAGAGTTCAACGAAAATGATCGAGTATTTTTTTCAAAAAATATACCTGATCATTTTTAAATATATGATTTCTTAGAAGATATTTCATTTAAGACAAAAATACCTTCAATATTATACTTCTGCTATGTTAACATTTTTGCAACATTTGAAAATGCAGAGAGTTTGTCAAAATTGGATCGTATTTCTTTACTGTCCTTTGATTCATACTTGTAGAAAATTGTAGGAAACTTTTGGTGCCTATTTTGAGAAAATAATTATTCAAAAATTGCTTTATTTCTCGCAAAATTACGTGAATACACCTAATATTCCACCAACTTATGTTTTTGAAAGAATGCACATGACTTTATTTCAAGATCTGTCTTTTAAGAATTTCAACCAAGAAAAAAACTTTATCTTTAATATTTTAGCGGTAGGAAAACGCAGAAAAAATATCGTGAACTTTTGCCATTACGAAAAATCATGGATTTTAAATAAAATGAGACCTGTGGCATTCTTTAAACGTTTTCTGTGCTATCTGAGGACAGTGTTTTGTAAAAGATTAGGAGCCATTTTTGAGACAATTTTGGTAATTTTGAGGCTTCGTGTTAAGTACCCCCAAAATAACAATGTTGTATTCAATCATTCAGAGACTCTCGTTCGATTAGATGTATTGGGAATATAAATTTTGAAGAAAGTCGTTTTTGAACGGTTTGGGTGCTAGCGTTGACCACTCACAGACGAACCGACGGGAGGGCGAACCGTCGGACGAACAGCCAGATGAAGGTTCCTGCCGTACAATGATAATACTTTCTCTGTACTACTTCCGTAGTAATGCGATACAATAAAATCGCTGCGCTTTAAGTTTTAAACAATAGATTACATAGGCCGCTTTTTTCCACCCCCTTGTCTTCACTGCCATTCTGAAGACCGGATAACAGGCTGAATGAAGACTATATGGCCCATGTTCTCGAAAGGCTTCGAGAAGTCGTACATCGAGAAGGGAGAAAAAGGCAGACAGTCGAAGATACAGATAGGCAGAAACGGTCAGATGTGCAGATCAAGAATGAAGAAAGTAGTTAAGAAGGTAAATTGGGCCAGGAGATGTTTTTTTCTTCGAGAATTTGTGATTAAGTTCGGAGATATATTGTTGTTTAAATCAGGGCACTTTTGTGATGACATGGCTATAATTAGAACATTACGTGATTGCTATATTTAGTCACTTGTAGTCCTTTCGTAAATGTATCTTTGTCCATAAAATAATCTAAACCACAAAAGTGAACTTCAGATTTCAAACTGATATGCAGAAAGATTGAACTGATTTCCGTTGAACACAATTATTTATCACTTAAACACACAATTATTTATCATTTAAGATCTTTAGTAATTATTTACTAAAGATCTTAAATGATAAATAACTTCAACAAATTACAATGTATTACATTTTGTTACGTAATATAATTTCTCTGTGAATACCGTTCTATCCTTTTGAATAAATTTCTTAGCTGTATTTTTTACTTTTGTATGTGCTCATAACACAGAGATTTTAAACTGGTCAAAAAATTATATTGTTATTTACAGTCCCTTGTGAGATTCACTATTTTGAAAAAGTAGTTTTTCTGTCTGATTGTCTACTTTCCCTAGACACAAGACACTAAATAGATATACACAAAACAACTTTACACAACAAAACTAATCAGAACAAATAGTTTTTTTGATTTTGTTTAATTTGGCTCCATAATTCCATCGCAAATATGTTTACAAGAGAAAATGTTGGCTGAAGGCAGCTGAGTATTATTCCAACTACTTTTATCAAATAAAAGATGTCCTGCCTAATTTACCTGTTGATTGTTGATCTGGAGTGGACATTCAGTCGCTTTACAGAGATTTTGAGGCTAATCGAAGTTCGAGTTTGAGAACTTGAAAAAGATGGTTGTTTGCAATTGCAACGATTTTACAAGTGATAAATAGACTTTGTTCAAGGTATGTCCCATTTTTTAATTTACAAACGTTTCTCATTTGACCAAAATTGTTGGCTCAGAAGTGAAAAGCATTAAGTCAAGATTTTCAAGTTTTAAGTTATTTGATTATTGGGTTCTAGACTTTAGACTTAAAGAAAGTCACATTTTTGTGGCAATACCTATATTTTTTTATTTTGTGAAATGTACTAAATTAATTGCGTCTCCTATTATTATCCTAAGAATTGAGCGTTCTTCAAAATTTAGCTGTAAATGTTAATGTCTGTCGCTTGTAACAATTTATGTGATTTCCGTATCTTTTTTTGCCGTAAACATATTTTCCAAATAACACTTTTGATTTATTGTTGCACTTACAAATTACATTACACTATTTCGCATATTTTTTTCTTTTTTTTAATTGCATATATTACCAAATATATTTACACATATGTGCATATTTCCCTGTTTTTATTGCATATAAATCACAGCCCTAGTTATAAGACACATTCTAGGGGAAAACTGACATAGTACTCCAACGTTATCACGTCGAAAAATCATTTCAAAAATTCATTTATTTCTATTTGGATTTGGCGTCAGAATTGGTTGACAAAAATACTTTAAAACCAACTATTTTTCCCCGCCTCTCCATTTTTTTTCAGTCTGATACATGCAACAGAAGCCGAGAAGAAACGTTTCTTCTTTGGAACTCTGCAACAGATTGCTCTAGGAGGCTAATTGTTTGGAAATCTACATTTTCTATTCTCTTTCATATGAACATCGCAATTATCGCTTTGGTTTGGGGGCAGTTTTCACCTATATATTTCACCTTTCGGCTATACCCTTTCTCCTCGTCATCCCCAAAGGCCGGTAAAAAAATTCGTACTCCTATTTCCGGTGAAGTCGGTGCAAGGAGCGATCCACTGCCTATCCACTGTGGAAATTAAGGGGAATACGTGTAACCGTAGGACAATAGAGAAGAGCATGTGGAGAAAAATGTGGATGTTTTTGAAAAAAAAATAATTGTTTAAATATTGCCTAAATCCCATGCAATATTATGCTAAAACTAGTCATATTTGTGAAATATTGCACTTGACATTATTTGAAAATCTATCTTTGAAGAATTGATTTCATTAAAGAAAAAATATTTCTTAAAAATCGTAATTTTAGGAAGACGCCAAAATACGTTTACAATCTTCGTAAAATCAGGTATTTGATTGAAAACTAGATCAGTGCTATTCTCTTAATCATTGAGCTAAGCAAAATTCAATCCAAAAATTTTGAGTCCGTTTTTTTTTTAGAAAATTGTTAAAATGTCGAAGCTTCATGTAAAAGTGCCGCTAAACATAAAAATATCAGTTTCAAACTCGGAGGGCTTGGAATTCCTTTAAATCGATCTAGGAATATCAATTTTGGAGAAAATCGTCTGAACTATTTAGGCGTTAACAATGATCACACGCAGGCAGACAAACATTTTGCCGTCAATCAATATTTCGGTATCAACATCCCCCATAATATGGATTATACATGTACATCGTCAGACTGAATATAACAACAGTACATACTTTCCCGCATTATTTCTCAAGGGTATAAACCCATTATTTCTAAAGGGAATAAAGTCGTGAAATGTGCCCCCAAACCAAATCGATAATTGCTATGCTCATTTGAAAGAGAATAAAAATGCTGTAGATTCACAAAAAATCAACTTCCTAGAGCAATCTGTTGCAGAGCTACGAGAAACATGTTTTTCATGTTTTATTTTTTCTCAGCATCTATTGCGTGTATCATGCTGAAAATAATTACAGAGACGAGGAAACAGTTTAATTTGAAGGAATATTTTGTCAATGAATTTTGACGCCAAATGCATATAGAAAAAATATTTTTAACGGTTTATATTAAAAATATTGAGTATAGTATATATTCAGAAACTCTCAAATGCCATTTCCCAAAACCGGCACCAAATTTTTCTTCAAAATTTTCGTAGGGATTGCGCTAATTCCACTGTTTGGTATGACCTAAAAGCCATTTTGATGTATTGAATGTTGTTGTTTTTTAAATACACAAACGTATTTTTTTTAATATCTCTCAAGTCTTTAAAATGCACATTTCCAGCGATTTGTATACATGATTGAATTTGTGAGTGAAAATGCTTCAAATGACGTCCAATAAAGCTTTTCGAAGACTCGAAAGATTTCTGTGAAAAACAGCTTTAACTTTCGCAATGACAGCAACACTTAAATGTCATTTTCTTTAAAACGGCTCCGAAGTTTTCAACGAAAATTTCCTTAGTACGACTCTTCTTTACTACACTAAAAGTAATATTTCGGTTTCTACTATTACTAAAGCAAAAAATCGGAACTTTTTTTAATGTACTTTGGGCGGCAATATACTGCAGCTGGCAAGTATGTGGCAAGTCCAAAAAGCTAGCCTAGACCAAATAAATTACAAAAATAAGTAGAACGAAAAGTCTGTGCCATTCTGTAGCACCACTAGTTTGTTCTTGAGATAGACACAGTCATCACAGTGAACATTTAAAGGCTGGTTATCAAAATTGAAAGCCAATAATTGGAACATTAAAAATATATTCTTTCACTCTTTTGGCACTAATTGAAGCTACAGTGAAACTACTTTCTTTCTCTAGAGATGGTGAGCGTGTTTATTTGAAGTGAATACTGAGGGACAAAATATGAGTCAATGTGTGAGTCAGGAATCCGTCATTGAATTACAAAACACAATCCTGAAGTTGCTCCACCTCAAAAAATATTGAAATTACTGCATGATCCGAAAGAACTGCCGGCCAGTCACGCAAGAAACGCGTCTGTTGTAGCAATCTACTACTACATTGGTTCGTAAAAAATTCATCTTTTTTAAAGTTACTGAGATTCTCCTTTGATTTTTTCTAGAGTTGTCAATCAGACTCTAATGCGAGTATAATTTGTAAAAGAAAATTTTATCTCCTCGAGTTTATAAAAATATTCAATTTTCAAAATTTTATTTTTTTAATTGAAAATTCAGGAAAATAAATATTGTGCAAAATCTAAAAAAAATATTTTATAATTAAATATTCAAATCATATTCAAATAATTGTCTATTCTTTTAAAGATAGTGATGCATAGCATTGTTAGCTACTTTCAACATTCAATATTTCCAAAAATGATAAAGTTAGAAAAATAAAAATACACATTTGATCCGTATAACAAATAGAAAAAAATAGAAAATAATTAAAAATGTGAAGGTCAAATTTTGGCCTTTTTGTGCAATGTGAACGAACTTTTGTGTAACGTTTTGTTTTTGCCCGCTCAGGTCTTTGCCCATCCCACCCATCCTGCGCAACGCGAAATGATTTCGATGTGTGAGCCGCGTACCTGCCCGCCTAAACTCTTAAATGGGGAAACACAAAACAGGAAAGTTGCTGCAGCTTATGACCTGACGCTCACCTCCTCCTCTGCTGTCTCGAGTGCCAACCGCGGTTGTCTTGAAAGGAAGCAATGACACGCAGTTGCTAAATTTCCACAACAAAAACAAGTGCTCCAAGACATGTGTTATTTTTTATTTATTTTACGTCAAAAAAACAGTTAAAACTGCGTATGACGTGCTATGGGGAAAAGTGAATTGTGTGCACATTTTCAAAATTCTGTGATCCCTACACTAAGTCATATACTACTTAAATTTTGAAAGGGGGGAAGAAATAAAAACGCCCATGTAATAAAATCTATTTTCAAGGATAAAACGACAATAAATGTTGGCTCTTATCCATGTTGTCCTTCAGAATAATACTTCCTGGCGCGACAACATGGAAACGATAATTTGAATAATGTATTTCCCACTGAATTCTAGAAGACGTGCACAGATACTGAAGTTACATGTATGTCCAGAAGCGAAACAAGCGGCCATCTCAGCATTTGCTCAATGGATCAGGGAAACTGGACGAAAAATCTGATCGAGAAGGGGGGTCATTGACCCGGAGGCTGCAATACAATACTTGTTACAGGTTGTTTATACACATTTATACAGTTCAAATGGTAAATAATGCATTACGTATCATTGTTAAAATTAATATTACTTTTCTTGTGATGCTCAGTATCGTCTCTAATTGTATAGAAACAGTTTCCAGCAGAAACGATTTCACTTGGGATTTAAAGTTTTCTATCGAATTTAATCGTTTAATGTCATCAGGCAAAGTGTTGTAAAATAATGTACATGTATTGTATGTGAATTTTTTGTAATGTGCTGTTGATACTGTCACTTGATGAATATGATTTCTACGTCGAGTGCTATAGTAATAGACTTCGGCATTTTCTGAAAATATATTCCCGCTCTTAAGCAAGTCATTTTTGACAAAAACCACTGATTCATAATTAAACAGACTAGGTAATGGTAAAATTCCTAGATTAATGAAGAGAGGCTTACATGAATCACGTGGGTAGGATTTGGTTTTTATTCGTACAATTCGTTTTTGTAATCTAAAAGTCTGGGAGCTATACGATGTATTTCCCCATAATATTATGCCATATCTCAGGCGGGAATGAACATTCGCGAAATATACACAACGAACAGTATGAAGGCTGGCTGAATTTGCAAGAATTCTGAACGCGTAGCATAATGAACCTTATTTTGTGTTCAATTCATTTAAATGGACGTTCCATGTAAGGTTTGACTGAATTGAGAGACCTAAAAATGTTGTTGCCTTAACATCACTGAGCGGTACACCGTTCATTTTCAATGGAGCACAGAATTGTTTATTTGAAATGGAAAACTACATTAAAACCGTTTTCTTTTCGTTTACTATTAATTTGTTATTTCGAAACCAATTTCAAACATCTGTTATTGTACTATTCACGGTTTCATTATTGCAAAGGATGTTTGTATCATCTGCAAAGAGCTAGGTGGTCAAAAATGTTTATGGTTAAAAGATGGGTTCTTCCGTTTCGAATCGTCGAGGGCATATCGTTTAAGTAAACTAGGAACAGAATAGGGCCTAAAATCGATCCTTGAGGAACTCCACGTGCAATGGGCAAACAGTCGGAAATGTGCGTACGTAATTTTCCATCATTCCAGTAAGGTATTTCCACGTTGCGGGACCCGGCATGCTAAGGAGCAGGGGCGTAGCCTCAATGGATGTATTGGAAGAGCGCCGTTTCCCTTCAAATTTCAAAGCAAAATATTTAAATTTGGAAATCTTAAAGATGTTTTATTTTCGTTGTACTTTCATCCCAAATTGGTTTGTCTCTTATCCCGAATAAAATTTCTGCAGATCAGTATTCTCTGGGGACATACTGCTCATTCGCAGTTTACAGACTTCAAAAGTTGTAATTGCGCTTGATGGAAAGGCCACCTATGGCGTTGCGTACCGCAGCACTATACGACACGATCCCATCAGACGAGTTGAAAGTCGCCTGCGGGAACCCTTTGCGAGTACTCCTTCAAATGTGTTACGTTATGTTTCCGATATACTATATTCGAATTATAAGCTGGCGAAAATATTTTTGACCGTGTATTATCTTATATTGTGTCGTTTTGATAGTTATATCGTGCGTTTACCACCTCAGTGTGTCATTTTAATAATTTGGGAACATAATTTTTAATGTGTTGGTGAAAGAATTGGCTAGGCAATGTTTTGACATTCAGGCTAGTACAGAGAGCAGACCCAGTGAATCTGCGAATCTGGATGTGACTTGAAAGCTCTAATTCAGCATGGATGCAATGATTTCGGTGGACACGAGTGGCGAAGCGGACCGTTGTTGACAGTAAGTGGTTGCGAGTGTTTCATTGAAAAACTCCTTAAGGTTCCTTTCTCTTCACTAACTTTTAAAGAAAATTTAAAAGCTAGTGCTCCTAAACTACCTCTCTGTTTCAAAATAAGAAGAAAATGTTCTTGGAATTTTAACGAAACATTTATTCTTCAATGCCGTGGCTCTGTGGTTGCAAACAACTTAATAAATTGTATTATTGGCCCTGCCATTTATTTTCAAACAAAAGGAATGTATGGAACATTAATGGATATGGAGACTTAAGTAATATATAAAGCTGATATTCGACACAGATTGTATCAATCTTATGCCTGAAAGAACTTCACTTGTTTGGGGAGACTGAGTGAATAGAACTTTAAGGGAGCAGCGTAAATTAATTGTCGAAGAGCATCATGAAACTGTAAAACGGAACAGAAAATTATGGATCATTTGATAAATGCTGTTTGTTTTCTGAGATTGTTAGCTAGATAGCCAGCCCATAGCGCCAACCTCTGACCATGTCAGGCGCGTGATTGAGTGTGACATGACTGCTAAGCGGATGAGTGAAGAGAGAAGGCCAGTGACACGTTCATCTAGATAAGAGAGACGTCTGTTAATCTAGTTGAAATCCAAAGTTAATTTGTAGTTAAAGTTCTAGTTATAAAAAGACGTGTGAGAAGAAGAGAGCAATTTATAAGTGGAACGTTGTATTCTTTTATGCCGCTTAAAACTGTGGACACAGATCGACCCAATAAGCCTTTCAATGACTTTCAAGCAGAACTGTCTCTACAATATTGATGGCCAAATATTGGGGTTAAAAGGTAGTAAAAAATGTTTATGGTTAAAAGATGGGGAGAGATTCTGGAGCTCAAGAAAACGTGAGCAGATTGTACTTCTCCCCTACGTCACATACTTGGACAAAATAAATCAAATCAAATCGATACCCAAACATTTCAAGTAAAACAGGGCCTTGGGTTGCAGTGTAATCCATCATCCTCAAACTTGAGCAATTCCCTGGTCCCGTCTTTGAACCCGCCAGTACAAATAAAGCTTTATCATTAAACCCAGCCACGGACTGAGTGCATCAACTGATGTCACTGCAGTGCCTCTGACCGGGAGGTCCTAGGTTCGAGTCCCGACGGCGGCAGGATTTTCGACACTAGCATTTCAGCTAGATCGAATTCAGTCGCTGTCTGGAGGAAAATTTTAGTGGCCGACTGCTCTTGATCGGTAGTTTTCCGTGGTATCTCCGATCAACACCAGACGAATGCCGGAGCGGTACCATAACAAACGGGCCACGCACCGCGCGCGATCATTCCCTCCTCTTCCTTGTCCTATCCTCACCCCTGCGACACACGCTTACACTAACATGCACTAGACTACCACACATGCCGGGAGACCGGTCGGGGACTTAGAACTTCTCCCCACTGGGGCGGTGCCCTGCTAGTGGGAGATACCTGGTTGGGGTAAACCCTGCTAGTCGACGTGAGGTCGGTGCCGGATCTCTACATCCAGTGGTGGAAGATCACCGCCACCTCCCGATGAAAAATGATGCACTACACGTACGGGACTAATGACCTCTGTAGTTGACGCGCCGGGAATCACTAACAATCAATCAATCCAGCCACGGAAGAACACACGGAGAAGTAGGCCCAAAAGAAAATCCTGTTTGGACTGATGTACCAATTAAACAAAAAATAGAAGGCAAAACAATAAAGGCACTGAAAGAAATGAAGCTTTATTTGAAAAAACATAAATGAGGCAAATAAGTAAAAAAAGCGAAAGAGAAATTACAGTTCCGATTCAAATTGTAGAAGAATTGGAATTAGATCACTTGTATTCAATCAGAAGCGGATTTGACTGATTTTGTAGGTTCAGGTTATAAAAGTCCGGGTGTCGGTTCTTTAAATTCAGTGAAAATTTTGTCCAAGAAAATTGTATAATATTTTGTAGCAGAAATAGTCGCAGTTCATTAAGATTCTTTTGATGTTAAATATCTGAAAAATGGAATTCTTAGAAACTTACAAAATTATAAATAATTTTGTGTTCAAAGATGTAAATTTTAAGCTTTCCAACCCCACAGTTCGTGATGGTTCAGATCCTTCTTCCCATCCCCAAAAAACTCGCTCTGGGTTAAACCTCTCAATTTAATGTTGAAGTTATATTCATTTATCAAACTTTAATTTTATTTCAGACACTGAGAAAGTCAGGCAGTTGAAAGTAATTGTTTTCATACGAATAAGACTACTCTAGGACAAGTTATATTCTGTTATTCTGTATTTTACTTAAACGTTTGTAAGTAAATGTAAATATCAAGATTCATTCTATCTGAATTTCACCTCTTTATAAAATTGTATTCTAATTGTAATATATTGTAATCTCACATACATAAACACAAGGTACAAGGTAGTACATCGTCTGTGGCGAACAATGAATATGACAAGTTTACTGATGAATGTATATGGAGATTTTCACATTAATTTTCCAGTCGAATATTTCGAAAAGTGCAGTTTCTCAAGTTAATTAATTCTTTCAGTTTATATATTATAATAAATGTACATACATTCTATACAGTCCACAGATAATTCAAAGAAGGCAATTGATTAAATCATAATTAACAAAACCATAACTAGATATGAAATTGCAACCAAAGAATTAGGATACAATGACAACAATGTACACATTTTTCAAGTACACGAAATGCGAACACAGATACATTAAATAATACACGTATATGTATAGTTTTTACTAAAAGTATAATAAAATTATTCATAGACTACTTGCTGCAGGAATCATGGAATGCTGTCAACAATCCTGATCATACCAATGACAAATATTATTAATTTTTTCGAGACTTTTGCTTTCAATTTAATAGGTGCTTTCCTCTATAAATGGAAAGATGAAACCAATATTAGGATAACACATTACGGTATATATCTCGTACAATTTGCAATAATAATTTTATGAAGCCATTTGCAATGACAATATTTATTATTATTATTATTATTATTATTATTATTATTATTATTATTGTTGTTGTTATTGTTATTATTATTATTATTATTATTATTAACTACAACAATAATCCTCTAATAATAATAATAATTTCATATATTTACATTATCTACCTATCCCAGATACCGAGGTCATTTAATTCGATCGGAATTTCCGGGAGGTTAACGAACTCTTTAGAATGTTTTCCATTAGTATATATTACATTCTTCATTCATTTATTGTGCTGATTCTTGAGACTTCAGCAGATATTGAAAGAAACGTAAAATCACGTAGAAATAAAGGGCGTAGGAGGACTGACCGAAATTCATGATGTAGGAAGCAATGGCATTCAGAGAGAGCATCTTTTTATAAATGAATATGACTAAAGAACGTTTACCCTATGCTTGAGTCACCTTAAGGGGCGCCAGCATAATAACAATAAGAAGCCCGTAAATAATATTGAAGCATTGAACATAAGATAAAAATAATATTTAAATAAATTAATGTAAATTTTCAACTTTTGCAATTTAAATATTTAATGTTAAAACAATGCATGTTTATAGACAATTAATACATAACTTTGTTTAGAAAAGTATTGAGTACTCCTATCAAGCAGAGATCCCAAACACGTTCTTTAGCTTATGAATGCATAGTATGCTTATGAATCCACCCCCTCGTTTCGAAACTAAAACAAATAGCTCTCTTATCTAAACACACCCCTCTTGTGGCAGAATATGTGCTCAACTCTTGCACCAGGAGAACGAGATGCATCACTTTCATCTAGAGATGAACTACTTTCATGTTGTGCCATCTTGTAGACATTGTGTCATTAATTTCTGTCTCAAAAAATGGTTCCCTTTCAATTCAGAAATATCGTTTTCTTTGTTTCTTATTGACTAATGGACTTCTGGATTTCATATTATTCATTGGTTATGTTTTCCTTATTATACTTGGGTTTGCAATGTCAAGGAAAGAGGGAAATTAATATAACAACATATTAAGTTAATATTGTATTTCACATGCTATTTACAAACGTTAGAAGTGCAAATAAATAAAATAAATATAATATGGTGATGGTGATAAATACACAAAAATCTCAACATGGTTTTAAAAAATGACACAAAATCGCGTGCAATTAATGGTTTGTTGTTGCATAGGATGCGCGATGTATGGTGCGAAAGGATCCTGCGTCAGCATAGTATGAGTTGCTTGCAGCGCAGTTCGGTGGGTTCCAGCCTCCGTCCCGTGAGGAACGGCGTCGACTAGACGGCTGGCGAAGGACAACGATTCAGCGCATTAAAGGTGGCGTAGTGTGGATGCCTCGCGTCAACTGACTCGACACCAGCCGCTTCTGGAAACACAAATACAGGGCTCGTTAGAGCACACGGGTAATGAACGAAATTCATTACGACATACATTGCTGTGCTACCGAAAAGAGGCAACACTTCGGAATGTGTGTATGTAGTATGTAGTACACATATACACACACATTTATTTATTTATTTATTTGTTTATTTGTTTATTTATTTATTTATTTAGTTTAAAACAGTTAAAAAACTGTATGTGACGTATGGGGGAGAAAATCGATTTATCATTGGGATATTAATCATTGCTATTTATATCATAGAGTATACATCGCATATACTATATGATAAAAAATATCACAATAGCATATAAATATCACACATAAATAACATAATTGTACGATAAGATCGCATTGTAGGATATCTGATACATCGGGATGTGAGATAGATGGAGTCCATCTTGGAGAAAAGTAAATATAAGTATAGTATGAACAAATCCAATAAAATTGTTGATTACGAATACGTTTATTTACTAACTAAAACTGGTGGTCGTTATATTGTAATCGTAGGGTGATGCTGACAAAATTTTGCACTTTCACAATTTTTGAAAACTCAGGGATTTCAACAATGAGAACCGGGCCATTATTTTAAACGTTCTTTACGCTATCCGAGGATAAGTTTAATAAAACATTTGGAGCCATTTTGAGAAAATGTTCATAATGTTGAGGCTTGATGAAAAGTATCTCCCAAAAATCAAAATATCCATTTCAAGCTCGCAGGGCCTCTAGTTCGTTTCAGATTAATTACGGAATACAATGTTGGAGAAAATCGTCTGAACAGTTTAGGCACTAGCGTTTGAACACGGACGGACGAAAGGACGGAGAGACGTGCAGACGGACAAGACGTTTTGCCGTCAATCGAATTTTCGGTATCAAGGACCCACAATACACTAATTTTGACTACAGAATGTGATAGAGGAACTACTATAGAGGTGATGACTACAGAATGTGACTACAGATGTGATTTACAGCATATCGGAATGAGATTTATCGATTTTTTCGTTACTAGCGCCCGGCAATCAGAGTTTTTCTGATGAAAAACCGCCCATTTCCGGCGCAGACCTTCTCTTCATACAAAGTAAGGCAAGAAATAAAATCGACTAGAAAGAAAGAAGGTTTAATTTATCAATAAAAAACTGAATATGGTGTACTCAAAAGTAAAATATTCATCATGGTTTCCATTTTTACAATTCTACTGAGCTACGTGTTCTACATGCCAACGAAAATCAGTGTACCATATCAAAAACCGTGAAAAAATAATTTTGATAAAAGTTGACATCTGCCCAGCCGATCTTAACGTTTCTAACCATGCAACCAATCCTAAAGTTGCTACCATGTTGTTTTTTCCGGTCTGGGTTTTCTTTCTCCTGATATTTTTCTTTGGTATCATTTATCTGTTTACCCTCATGTCAGATCCCTAATCCATCTCCTTACGTCGCCGTCGCTATCACAGTACCGTACGTGATAATATTCGCCCACCCACTGTCGAAGTTGTACGTTAGAAGACACATTCCTACCGCAGACTCGGTAACTCACAGTAAATGACATTGTAGAGTGCGTACTAGGACGGTACGGCACGGACGTATGGTACGGCCGACGCATTTTTATGCAGGTTGCTGGCACTTGGCCGCGAAGGTACGGACAGACGGGACGGACACGTCGGAGAGTGTCAGAGTCAATTTTGCTCTTTGTTCCGCTCCTTGTATTCTGCGCGACGGCTTCTTAATGTAAAGTAAAAAAGCAAAAGTTTGGGTTCCTTTTAAATAGCAACAGAAGAAAATGAGCCAAAGTGTCGAAGAAAGCCCGAATTCTGTGTTCAGAATGTAAACAGAAGGAGAATGACGAAACGGGAATATCACTTGTTATATCCACACCTAGATGAAAATCAAAGCAACTACATGGAAACAACATAAATGACTGTGTGTGAGACAACCCTTTTGCTTTTATACAAATTATATTAATGTGTAGCAGAAGTACATTTGAAATAAATGTAAAATGTACTCCTGCAAATGTAAAAAGAAGAGTAGGAGGAGAAAATGGAGGAAAAGTAGAGACAAGCAGAAGGAAAAGGCGAAGAAAAATAAAAGGAAGAAGGCGAAGAGCAAGAAGGAGAAAATGGAGAAAAAGAAGAGACAAGAAGAAGGAAAAGGCGAAGAAAAAGAAAAGGAAGAAGGTGAAGAACAAGAAGGAGAAAATGAAGGAAAGAGAAGAGACAAGAAGAAGGAAAAGGAGGAGAAAAGAAAAGGAAGAAAGTGAAAAAGAAGAAGCGGGGTTTGTATCCCTTCCGGGCCGCCCTCTTACCTGCGGGGCGGAAGTCTTCCCCGTGCCAGCCTTCTGCGCGCCGGCTGCCGAGTGCGTGCCGTCGGCAAAAGCGCGACCGCATTCGAGCATGCGCGGCCCGCGGCCGGGCAAACATCTGGTAGCAGCGAGCATGGTGAGCGTTGGGCAAGTCCGCGCGGAAAGGCAGCTGCAATGAATGAATGGCCCTGCTGGCCGGAGGCGCTATATAGCACGCGGCGCGGAGCAGCCGCCCGTCCGCGAAGAGGGGACTGGGAGAGGGGCAGGGGCAGAGGACACCGGGTGATAAAGGCGAACGTGACGTAGTGGACGAAGATTCCGTCGACGGACGGGTGATGGCCGTAGAGTCTGGAAAAATATGTAGCATGGAATGCTGGTTGGTTGTTAGTGATTCCCGGCACGTCAACTACTGAGGTCATTAGTCTCGTGAGTGTAGTGCATGTTCATCGGGAGGTGGTGATAATCTTCCCCCACTGGATGGCAAGATCCGGCGCCGACCTACCGTCAGCTAGCGGGTTTTTCCTCAACCAGGTATCTCCCACCAAACGGGCCACCGCCTCAGCCGGGACAAACTCTAAGCTCCCGACCGGTCTCCCGGCATGTGCGGTAGTGTAGTGCATGTTAGTGTGTTTATGGGGCCCTGTTATTAGGGTACTGCTATAGGGCATTCGCCTGGTATTGATCAAAGAAACCACGGAAAACTACCGATCAGAGCAGCCGACATCTAGAATTCTCCTCCAGACAGCGACTGAATTCGACCTAGCTGACAAGCTAGTGTCGAAAATCTTGCCACTGTCGGGACTCGAACCTGGGACGTCCAAGAAATATGCAGTGATATCAGTTGATGCACTAAGCCACCTCTCCCAGTGCGTGGAACGTCAAAATAGTTAGAACCCAAATGAATTGGGCTCGGATAGTTATGCATTAAAAAATGTAAAATATGTATGTAATTATGAGATTTAAAAGTGGTTTATAAGCATTAGCAACGCAGAAAATATGTACTATAGAAAACTTCATAAAAGTGATGAAATTATAATAATTTATTTTCATCCGTTATATTTATCACTGAAGATCTAAGTAACGTATATTCTATCAAAACAATGCAAATAATGACAAAACTCACCTGAATTATGGACAGGAACTGTTGCTGAAGGTCACTATTTTTTTCATTTCAGTGTATAACAAGCAACATTTTAATGTTTGAAAATAGAAAAAAATTCAGCTACCACAGATGTTATTGACGCATATTTTAAGTTTCCTATTTCTTCCAGCGACAATGTATCTTCAATCTCTGACAATTTGCTCTCCGTTTTACCGGACAAGATAATGGCAATATGTTCTAATGTACAGTAACCCGGATTCTTTTCTACTTCGTAGTTAATTTTTTCTCCTACAACCTTGCACTTTTTTCCGGCGCAGATTTAAACTCTAATACGAGAGAATATCTATTGAATTTATATTTGTTACAAAAGGCACGTCATTTTGTTCGAGTGCTGTGATGGCTATGAAAATACAATTGAAGTGTGTCTTAATATAAATTAAGGCTCCCTTTATTCCATCTCTACATATTGCAACCTTCGCCTCAACAATGCTTTCTGCTTCATTTTCATTAAGTTCTTTCAATACATTCTCAATAAAGTCAAAATGTTGAAAATCATGTATGGCAACCTCTAACCAGTTTCCCCATCTCGTAATGATTGGTCCAGGAGGAAGTGAATCTTCCGGAACCAATTGTTTAAACAAATTTATTCTGATTGAATGTTTGAGAAAAACCTTTTTAACGCTTGATATTAAAGAGTTAACGGTAGGAAAATTTATGCGCACAGTTTCACTCAGGCGGTGAACTTCATGTGCCAAGAATGTTACATGAATCATTCAATTATAAAGAAGATCTAGCACTCTCCTGCCTTAATCATATACGGGACCACATCCGATATAAACAAAATAACCTTTTTATATTTAATTCCTTCACAACAACAACACTATTGTATTATTGAACCCTTTCGCTATTGTTGTATGATTTTTCGCTGCTATTTCTTCAATGACTGGAAGATGAGCGTTTGAAATTTCATTTTGAGCAAGTGTACTATTACATACAGATCGTTTATGTGCATCAGGTGTTTCGTCTAAACCAACCCAAATTTGATTGTCTTTAATAGAATCCAAAATGTTTGTACAGTTTTATCATAAAATAATGGAACATACGTTTGCGAAGTGTAGATTCACGTGGAATAGTTTGTTTCGTATGTTTCTAAGAACGCGCATAATTTAGGATGTTCTAACTTATACAGTGGAATGACGGCACAAGTAAAACCCTCACTTAGGTTAGCAACTGGGGCCCGAAGTTAAACTAGTTGTTTTCGTTTTGGAGAATTTTCTTTTAGCATAAACTATTTACCACTTTTTTAGTGAAACATTTTTTTAGTGTTTTGCTGTTTTCAAGTGTTGTGTCACTTGGAAACAAGTGAACTTACATTACATCTAGCCCCTTGCATTACATCTTACCTTACATTACATCTAAATGCACTTACACATATTACATACGCAACACAACGTAACACGATACCATCCGTAGTTAGCACACCTTCATTTTCACGCATGTACAAACTGAATTGAGTAGATAATGTTATTTTCACTGGTGGTATTTTTGCGAAAAAGCGAGTGCCTTTATTTAACCACAATACTACCTACGAATCAAGATTTGTCGAATAAATATCGAGACCGCAAAGTAACACCCGCGCACTCCACGTCCACACTCAAAACTTAACTGTAATCCAGATGCTATGGTTAGTTTCAAATAGTGTACTTTTTTCTGCCCGTCCCTACTGCTCGCCCACCGTGGTGCCCGCAAGAAACAGTTTCACACGCCATTACGGTATCGCCGATCAGTCTGATTGCAGAGCCTTTTCATCCTGGGGAAATTTCCAGGCAGAAATTTCAATATCTTACAAAAATTATAATCAGTTCCTAATGAAAAGTAACCATTGTTACTAACTTCTTGTTTATTATTATTATTATTGTTGTTGTTGTTGTTGTTTTCACTAGTAAAAATTGGTAACTACATCAATAAAGTAATTAATAATTGCATTTTTCGGACATTTTCATGTGAAAATACAAAATATCATTCTAACAATATGATGTAAATATTATGCAACTATAAAGACTCCCAAAATATGTAATAACATGCACTATAGAAATTGCATTTCTCAGTGGAGAAACATTTTTCGGTGGACATATTACAATATGCATATATTTCAATGTAATAGAAAAATGTTGCTATTACATAACTATCGTAGCCCTATACATGAATATGGAACGAAACCGATAAGAATATAATTAATGGTATGTAAAAGGGAATGTAAAATCAAACTACCCTCTTATTTTCTAATTTAACAACTTAACAATTTAAAATTAAATATTGCTTGGACTTCTGCATTACATTTTTTAGCATTTTTTCTGCATATTTTATAGCAATGATAGCACTAGCGAACACTATTTTTACCTCCAGGAATGTAGAATGTTCAATATACTCAATTTTATACTTAGACTACGAATATCACGATAAAAACGCTATATCATGTCACCGTTTTTAAATATACCTTATCTTAATACCGTAACGTACCATATTTTGCTATTAATACAAATACATTTTAATTGCACCTGTAAGATACGTAGAATCAATAGGCATAAAATAAAATATTTGTTCATTGCATCTATGCCACTTTCATAAGAAAGCAACAAAATTAGGCTTTCATTTGTTTTTTTCTTTTACCTTTCGGCGATTGCATTCTTGCGTCTGGTAGTCGCGCTCAATTACGAGTTAGTGGATGTTTTGATACCAAGTCACGTGCACCCTAACATTTCTTACTGCGCATCGTCACCGAAAGGAATTATTTTAGCCCCTTACGTTATCGCAAGTATACAAGTCTCGAACTGTTGAGGTTGCCGATTCTGAGTCAGATGGTGTCATGCGGAACTATATTCGCAGTGTGCGTAAAGTTGTTTGCATGTGCCTCAAATACATTACAATATTACAGTTCTGCGGTATTTATAAAGCTAAATTCGACACATGATCTGTATAATTGAATCGGTTCGATAAAATGCAAATCGACAGTGTGTGAAACAACCCGATAACTTATGTTACGCTTGTGAAAGATTTACTCACAAACTTCAAAGGGAAAAAAATATATATGAAATTACAAAACTTGCGTTTTTTTTAAACTTTGGCTGTCGTATTTGTGATCAGGACAAACCATGGGCTGCTCACTAGTGTTGAATCACCTGTACAACGAACCTTAGGTTGTAGTTGTATGAAAAAGTCAAATCATTGTCATTCGCAGTGTTGTGGATGATACCAACAAATCATTTTAATGTCTGCATATCAATTGACCCAGTAGCTGCAATACAATACTTGTTACATATTGTTTAGAATTAGACCCCCATCTCGATCAGGTTTTTCGTCCAGTTTCCCTGATCCATTGAGCAAATGCTGAGATGGCCCCTTGCTTTGCTTCTGGACATACATGTAACTTCAGTATCTGTGCACGTCTTCTAGAATTCAGTGGGAAATACAATTATTCAAATTATCGTTTCTATGTTGTCGCGGCAGGAAGTAATAAGAGCCAAAATTTATTGCTTATTTATCCTTGAAAATAGATTTTATTACATGGGAGTTTTTTAAGAAGAATGGGAGTTTTTTGTTGTTTTTTTTCTCCCTTTCAAAATTCAAAATTTATTGCTTGTTTATCGTGGAAAATGGATTTTATTACATGGGAGTTTTTGTTTTTTTCTCCCTTTCAAAAATTCAAAAATTCAAAATTTAAGTAGTATATGACTTAGTGTAGGGATCACAGAATTTTGAAAATGTGCATACAATTCACTTTTCCCCATAGCACGTCATACGCAGTTTTTAACTGTTTTTTTTTGACGTAAAATAAATAAATAGAATTGACTGTATCTACATTTTCACAATTAAACAGCTTAGTTAACTCTCACTGCGACTGTCCCTTATCACTGATAAATGAGTCTCCAGAGAAAAGATTGTATCTTTTTGCGACTGCAATTGGTCATTTGCCAGGATGAAATGAAAATTTAGAGAAACGAGACTTCCTTATTGCACTCTCTATACAATCAGCGGCACCACTTAGTGATGGCAAATCTTACTAAATCAAAATTCTCGCTCTCAGCGATAAATCGATGATTTGATACATCGCTAAAGGGTTGTTGATGTCGATGAAAACATTAAGAGAAAACATCGATGTTTAATTATAGACTAATAAACATGCTATTTTCCCTAATAAAACTTCGAATAATTTATTTTTATAGACAGTCACTAACTACATTTATTAAAACATAAATGATTTTTACATTAAAAGTGGTATCTTGGAACAAGAAACAGCGAGGCAATATTTTAGAAGTTGAGTTGTGTCTCCATCATCAGGCCTTTAACAATATGTCAACTAAAATAAGAAATTTAATAATTAATATAAATAAAAATTAAAACAACTTATATTAAGATAAAATATATGTATTGTGAATTCTTTATAATGTTAAAAACTTTTAAATGTTAAACAATTTTATTTTAATATAAGTTGTTTTAATTTTGTCTGTTTCTTGTTTCAAGATACCAATTTTAATGTAAAAATGATTTATGTTTTAATAAATGTACTTTGTGCCTATAAAAATAAATTATTGGAACTTTCTTTAAGAGAAAACCAAACAACCTATAAATAAACAACCTATGTTTCATCTTTAGGCTATTTTCCTATCCATTTTTGATTACAGTACGTAAAAGGGATGCATTTTATTGTTTGGTTACCAGCATGTTAGTAGTATGTAAAAAATTATTATCGAATGTAAATACTAAAATTAACAATAAAGAGTGTTTTGCTATAGCCGGCCCGGTGGCCGAGATCGCTGAGGCAGTAGTGTCGTAGTGATCTCGGTCCGAAGGGTCGCGGGTTCGAGTCCCGCCTCGGGCATGGTTGTATTTGTGTTCGTCCTTTCACCCCTTATCATCAATCACCATATCGTTTCATCCACATAGTTACCATACCGTTAACAGCAATAGTGGTCGCTAATGACCTTAGATGTTGAAGCGACCTTAAATAAACCAATTAAAAAGAAAGTGTTTTGCTATCGATTTCGTGTTTCACTGTCGATTCAGGCAATGACATGCCAGGCGGTAAAGTACATTCATAACACGAGCAGCTCCCCAACTTCCTCACATTGCACATGCGAAATGTGCAGCGTGATAAAGAGGATGATGCAAAACAACGATATTGCTGTGGATTGCTTCTACCCTACAACATGCTTAAACTCCTTTATTTAAAAAAATTAAAATAAAAAATAAATAATCGATGTATTTGCTACAAAATATTGATGTGAAGAAAACATCGAAAGCGAAATATCGATGTTAATATATCGATGTTTCTGGTGGAAAACATCGATATTTTAAAAACATTTTCTATTTTCTACCAGGATATTGTTTTAAAAACGTCGATATTTTTACACTTACTTGGCTACCCGGGAGATGCCGCGTCCAGGGCACAGGTGCCCTGGACGCGGCATCTCCCGGATAGCCTGGTAAGTTCAAATTCCGACCGCGGAAGCCTACGCTCTCAATCGATATTTTTGCCATCCCTAGCAACACTACAAGCGAAAAACGTTCAGCGCTGGATTGTTTTGCAAAAATCGTCCAAACGGCCTTCAAGCCTGCTTTCTGCCTGCACTCAAGAAAGCGTGCGCAGATGATCTTCTCCCCATACGTCACATACAGTTTTTCCTGTTTTTTGAATTAATAAATACTAAATGCTAATGCCATTCTAGGAATAGCGCACCCAAAGAGAGAGGTAGAAATGATAGCGACGGTATCATCCCTAGTTGCCACCAAAACAGCAAGTTGCAGCTATGTGAAAAGGAAATAGGACATTCAAAAAAATTTCTGGGAACTTCGATAAAAGGGGGGAAAATAATGTTTTTATTAGTCAATTATATATTAGTTTATTTTTCATTAGTCGTTATATTATAATATAAACGTCTGAGAGCTACAGAATGTTTCTCCAAAATATTATGCCGTACGTACTAAGGCGAGAAAGTGAGCACAATCAGATCTCTTTAATCATACTTCTTAACAAAATTTGTGTATTTCATTGATCACAGTGCCACATAACGATCTTCTGCTTAACGTCCTACAATAAGTATTATCACATTTTATTGGATAACCGGGCAAAGACAGAATTCGTCTTTACTTAATTTATGGGTGTTAACATTCCATTGACAGCTGGTGCCGTATATTTAGTTTGGCTTCTTAAGGTACTGAATGAAATTTACCTCAGTTATTATTTGATGAAGTTTGATTTAATTTTTAAGACATTGAAATAGAATGGGACGATTGTCGACCTTATTGCACAAGAATTCCTTGACATTATTTTACGATATTTAAGCAATACAATATGACATATATCCTTTTAGCACAAATATTCTATCACAGGGAACTGCGGAAACTTTGTTCTTTCCGTTGATAAATATCGAAACTCATTAACAATTAATTAATTTTTTTAGAAACTGAAATTATTGGGTTATAGCATCCGCTGCAAAAACATATGTTTGGCCACCCCTAACCGGGTCGCGAGCTTTGATCTTTTTGTCACAATCTCGTTTCGATGAACGAAGAATAGAAAACTAATTTCCGCCAGGGAAATGAGCTCTTTGTTCCTGTTCAAAAAATGTTGTACTGCTCACTGCAGTAAGTTAAGCAGAAAGGTAGTATCAGTCTTCCAGGAAGGGCGAATTTCACCATTAAATAAATATCAAAGAGACAGCGAGATGAACGACGAGAATTGCAAGTATTGTCGACACTGTTTTCGGGGAACGAAAATGTAATATTGAAAACTTGTCAATTGAATAATTAATAGCATAGCTGATTTTCGATGGAAAGTACTTATGTTCGATATTAGTCCTAGTTTATTGAAAAACTCGTGGCATATAGCAGCAAAAATGCCGCTGAACCAAACTATTTAAATGTTTTTTTTAATGTAGCACTCACACGGCTTAAGAACAACAAATAAAATATTCTCGTAAAACTGCAATAAATTAATATTTTAACAAAAGCAGTCTTCACGAATACTGCTGCCACGTAAGTAAAGTACAACTGTTCTTTATAGCGGGAGAGATGGCTCAGGTCATCAAGTGATGTCACTGCAATACCTCTGACCGGGAGGTCCTAAGTACGAGTCTCGACAGTGATAGGATTTTCGACACTAGCTAAAAAGCTACAGGTCGAATTCAGCCGCTGTCTCGAAGAGAAATCTAGCGTCTGGCTTCCGGAGCAGTATCTTAAGAAATGGCCCATGGCCTGCGCGCGATCTTTCCTTCCTCTTCCTATCCTTACCTCTTACTTCCACTCTCTCTCTCTCTCTCTCTCTCTCTCTCTCTCACACACACTCACACACACACACACACACACACACACACACACACACACACACACACTGCATGCACTCTACTACCACACTTGCCGGGAGAACGGTCTGGACCCTAGAGCTTGTCCCGAGTGGGGTGGAGCTCCACTAGCGGGAGATACCTGGTTGAGGAAAACCCCCGCTAGCCGTCGGGAAGTCGGCGCCGTATCTCACCATCCAGGTTGGATGATCACCGCCATCTCCTGAGATAACAACATGCACTCCACTTTCGGATTCATCAGCATTAGTGCCTAAAGTACACTTTCGTGAACACGAAGTGTACCTAAGCCATCCGTAGGATTTTTTCCAAAAAGGATATTCCCTAGTCGATCTGGCTCGATTCAAGGCGATGCGGTTTTGAAAAACTTTCTTTGAAATTTGGGGGTATTTTACATGAAGGATTTTTCAAAATTTCCTCAAAAACTGCTCCAAATTTTTTCTTTAAATTTCTTGTAAGAACCGAATAAAATACACTCTATAAGATGGCCTAAACGCCATATTGGTCTATTCTTTTCTTTAATTACAGGAAAGTAATATTTTTTACTTGTCTGTCACGTCATCAATATTTACATTAGCGGCAATTTGTTCACAGTATTGTATTTATAAGTACTTGTGTTTTAAATAATATATAAAGTTTCTCGAAAACTCAACCGTTTTCTGTTAAAATGAGCTCAAAATTCTGCATTTTCATAAAATTCTCAAACGCCATTTTCTCAAAAAATGGCTCCAATTTTTTTCTTTATTTTTTTCCACCGGGTAGTGCTAATTGCACTGTTAAAAATTAGGGAACGAAAAGGTATTGAATACTTGTAAAATACCGGTATTTTTTCATACTTCTATGAAATACCTTTATTCTTTTTTACCGGTGAAATACCTTTATAGGACGTTTTTACGGGTATAGACGTCCATAAAGGTTATACCGGTATTTTCAATGGGAATAATGTCGCTCACACCATCCACAAAGAAAAATAACTTCCTTCCAATTTGCGAAAAGCTTATTAATTAAAGAAAAGATCATGCACCACTTCCACACATTAACACACACTCACTCTCATATTCACACACTCTCCCTCTCCCTCTCACACTCTCCCTCTCACTCTCTCACACTCTCTCATAAACTCTCTCACTCCCACACACTCATACACTCTCACACACTCTCACTCTCATACGCTCTCTCTCATTCTCACACTTTCTCACACTCTCCCATTCACACACCCTCTCTCACACCCACACCATAGAGTAAAGATTTATATCATCTCACCATCTCTGAATGGGACACCATTTCTGGGTACCCTCTCAGCTGTCCGCAGTGAGCCGTCTATACCTCTTTAGTCTATGCCCACGCCAACAGACAGACTCTCTCTCTCTCTCTCTCTCTCTCTCTCTCTCTCTTGCACGCTCATTTTCTTTCTCTTTTACTCTCACCCTCTCTTTCTCACACACTGTATTTTTCTCGCTATTTTTCTCTGACCTCTCTCTCATTTTTTCTCTTGTCTTTTTCTCTTTTCTCTTTCTCTTTTTCTTATTCTCTCTCTTTTTTTATTCGCTCTCTCTCTCTCTCTCACACACACACACAAGCACAGACACATTCACAAACATTCGGCAAAAAATTTGCTAGGGCCAACCGTCAAACATCCGTCGCTCACATTTCAACCCTCCACACTGCGAAAAGAAATTGATAGCCTGGAGTGTGTCCAGTGCTTTATCCTCTCTCTGAGCGAAATCTAAGGATTGGGTCGAACTGGAGATGTCCGTGGGTCGAAACGCTGACCTCCGGAAACAGCCTACGCAGCGGCGTAGCCCTCGCATCTCCTACAAAGTGACAACAGGTTCCGAGAATTCATCAGCAGCGCCAGGAAAGTTACGCGAGGCTTATCAAACCGGTGTCAGATCTCTAGCGCATTCGTCTTTGCACAACTGATGGCAAAGACCATATCCGTTGAACACCTTTTTGTTTGAAGTTCACCGGGACAAGCGATCTTAATTCTACTGAAGTCAGTTGTAAGGATATCGTAAACTAATGCTACTTTTAAGAAAAGTTATTTTAAAAAACTTGCATACATGCTTGATGACATTCCAAGTGACACTCCGTTTGGACACTTTTTAGTACACCATTATTGTGAATATTTTGTTTCGAAAATGCAAAAGCAAAGTATATGCATATATTTATTATTTATTTATTTGTCTATTTATGTATTCATTTATTCTACATCAAGATAACATTTTCACGAACCTAGTTTGCAATAATTGTAATTGGATTATTCACGCATGTGTTCGACCTTGTCAAGTAAACCTGAACCTGTCAAGTAAACACCGGTTTTTGTCACCCTGCGTGTCCTCCGAGTAAATAGACACCCTGCAGAAAAATAGGCTGTTAACGGCGGCGCGGCGTAAGAGCGGCTGCTCTGATCAATACCTGGCGAATGCGTGGACATTTCTGTACCAAGCGCGCGGCACGCGAACATTCCTTTCTCTTGTCAGTGACTTCGGGCACGGCAACTGCAAAGGTTAGTAGTCCCTTAAGTGTAGTGCATGCATTTCCTTGGCAGATGGCAGCGATCTTCCTCGGCTATATGGCGAGATCCGGCGCCAACCTACCGCCGGATAGTGGGGTTTTCCTCAACGAAGTATGTCCCATCAGTGGGGCCCCGCCCCAGCCGGGACAAACTCTAAGCTCCCTGCCAATCTCCCGACATGTGTGGTACTGAAGTGCATGTAAGTGTCAGAGTGGGTGTCAGAGTGGGTCAGTCAGGGGTGCGGAGAGAAAAAAGAAGAGGAAGGAAACATCGCGTGCGGTCCGAGAAGCCGGCTGTTCTGAACGGTTGTTTTCAGTAGTGTCTCCGATCAACGAATGCCGGAGCAGTACCCAAACAAACGGGCCATGGACAGCGCGCGATGTTTCCTTCCTCTTTATTTATTTATTTTACGTAAAAAAGTTAAAAACTGCGTATGACGTGCTATGGGGAAAAGTGAATTGTGTGCACATTTTCAAAATTCTGTGATCCCTACACTAAGTCATATACTACTTAAATTTTGAATTTTTGAAAGGAAAAAAAAAACTCCCATGTAATAAAATCTATTTTCAAGGATAAATAAGCAATAAATTTTGAATTTTCAAAGGGAGAAAAAAAACTCCCATGTAATAAAATCTATTTTCAAAGATAAATAAGCAATAAATTTTGGCTCTTATTACTTCCTGCCGCGACAACATGGAAACGATAATTTGAATAATTGTATTTCCCACTGAATTCTAGAAGACGTGCACAGATACTGAAGTAACATGTATGTCCAGAAGCAAAACAAGGGGCCATCTCAGCATTTGCTCAATGGATCAGGGAAACTGGACGGAAAACCTGATCGAGATGGGGGTCATTGACCCGGACGCTGTAGTACAATAGTTGTTACAGGTTGTTTATACTCATTTATACAGTCCAAATGGTAAATAATGCATTATGTATCATTGTTAAAATTAATGTTACTTTTCTTGTGATGCTCAGTATAGTCTCTAATTGTATAGAAACAGTTATGCAGCAGATACGATTTCACATGGGATTTAAACTTTTCTATTGAATTTAATCGTTTAATGTCATCTGGCAAAGTGTTGTAAAATAATGAACATGTATTGTATGTGGATTTTTTGTTGTTCAGCTGTTGATACTGTCACCTGATGAATATGATTTCTACGTCGAGAATTATAGTAATAGACTTCGACATTTTCTGAAAAAATATTCCCGCCCTTGAGCAAGTCATTTTTTACAAAAACCACTGATTAATAAAAAGACACGGTAATGGTAGAATTCCTAGATTAATGAAGAGAGGCTTACATGAATCACGTGGGTGGGATTTGGTTATTATTCGTACAATTCGTTTTTGTAATCTAAGTCTGGGAGCTATAAGATGTATTTCCTCAGAATATTATGCCATATCTCAGGCGGGAATGAACATTCGCGACGTATACACAACGAGCAGTATGAAGGCTGACTGAATTTGCAAGAATTCTGAACGCGTAGCATAATGAACTTAATTTTGTGTTCAATTCATTTAAGTGGACGTTCCATTTAAGGTTTGACTGAATTGAGAGACCTAATTTTTAAAAGCATTAAAACCGTTTTTTTCGTTTACTATTAATTTGTTATTTCGGAACCAATTTGAAACATCTGATATTGTACTATTTACTGTTTCTTTATTGCAAAGGATGTTCTATCATCCGCAAAGAGAACCGTTCTTCCGTTTCGAATCGTCGAGGGCATATCGTTTACGTAAAGTAGGAACAGAACAGGGCCTAAAATCGATCCTTGAGGAACTCCATGCAACGGGCAAAGAGTCGGAAAGGTGCGTACGTAATGTTCCATCATTCCAGAAAGGTATTTCAACTCTCTGAGATCGTTGTTTAAGGTACGAACATAACCAATCTAGAGCAGTACCACAAATTCCATATGAAGGTAATTTGGAAAGTAAAATGTCATGATCAATGACGTCAAAAGCTTTTGAGAGATCTAAAAATAATCCAATAGGAGCCTCGTTTTGATCCAATGATGATGCGACATCTTTAAGAAAAGAAAATATAGCTGTTTCCGTTGATTTTGATTTTCTAAATCCGTGTTGGCAATCTGAAAGCGCGTCGTGTTTAGTGAGAAAGGTTTCCATTCGTACGTAAAAAGTCTCTCTAATATTTTTGAAAAAACTGATAGAAGAGAAATGGGCTGATAATTTTGAATTTCATTTTTGTTGCCTTTTTTGAAAAGCGGCTTAATTTTAGCTGTTTTGAAAATATCTGGAAACGTTCCAGTGCATAAAGATGCATTAAATATGTGAGTTAACGGGTGTATAATGGCATACGCACAAGTCTTTAACAAAGAATCCGGGAATTCATCTAAACCGGACGAATATTTATTTTTTAGTTAACCGATTATTTTGAGAATTTCATAGGAAGAATTTTCGGAAACGAACATTGTGTCTAAAATTTTGGGCGAACTGTCGGTTTTTGAATTTTGTGCCTGAAGACCCTTAGTGAGATCGGCAGCAATTCTCGAAAAGTATTGGTTAAAGAGATTAGCCACTGTTGCAGGATCGTTCACATTTATATCGTTATATTTTAAAACAATATTCTCTACGAGTTTTCTAGTGGATTTGGTAGTATTTTTTATTATATTCCACATTGCTTTTGTTTTATTATTTGAGTTCAAAATATTCTGATCGTTTTTCATGATTTTAGCCTGCCTTATGACTTTTCGTAACAATGTTTTGTATTTTTAAAGTAGATAAGAAATCTTGAGATACGTCATGATGTTTAGAAATAAAGTAGAGTACGTTTATTATAAACAATATTATAATACATTATATAATCAAAGAATAACTTATTCGTAAAATGTATAAATTACTATTATAAATAGGAAAGCATACATTAAAAAAAAATGAAAGATTTGAGAAAATACATGTTATTAGTAATTTTAAGAATTTGTGCATCATGGTCACTGTAACCTAGATTATTCGTTATTAAAATAAATTATATTTTTCATTTGTGTCAATAGCGTTATAAACTGCCTCTCATGATTCTTTCAGCAAGTAGTCCGTAAATAACTTTATGTTAACTGTAGTAAATGCTCTGCACATGCGTGTTTTATTTATTGTGTCAGTATTCATGTTATTAGTAATTTTAAGAATTTGTGCATCATGGTCACTGTAACCTAGATTATTCGTTATTATTTCATATCTAGTTATGGTTTTGTTAATTATAATTTGATCTATTGCTGTTTGTGATTTAAGAGTATTCCGTGTAGGTACGTTTCTTCTCCTATCCTACTTACACACTCTTTAATAGCTACATGCGCTACACTACATATGCCCGATCGGGAGCTTAGAGCTTGGTTGGGAGCTTAGACCGGTTGGGGAAGGGCCCCACTGGTCGGAGATACCTGATTGAGGGAACAACCATCAACGGACGATAGGTCAGCACCGGATTTTACCACCCAAGGGGGAAGATCATTTCTCGAGGAAATGATCTTCTCTCTCGCCAGTTCTCGAGGAAAACGCATGCACTACACTTACGGGATTAACGACCTTTGCAGATGACGCGCCCGGAATCACTAATAATCAATCATCAAGAGGAACAAACTCCAGGCTCTGTCTGGTCTCCCGACATAATAGTGAAGTGAGTGTATGTATATTTAAGGCAAAAGGATGAGGAATAAAAGATAGTGTGCGATCAGGTGCCCGTTTCTTTAAGTACTACTGCGCCATTCGCCTGGTAATTATCGAAAAAACCATACAAAATACCATTCATAAAACTCGCTCATTAGATTTTTTCCAGCCAACGGCAGAACTCGACCAAGCTAGAATATGGCTAGAATATACGCCATCGTCGAGGCTCGAACCCTAAGACCTCCCGGTCTGAAATTCGGCAGTGTCCATAGTAGTTCCTCTGAGGTATCTGAGCGGTAAAAATCACAATGATTTCCCCCAAAATACCTATATGATTCTACTGAAATACCAGTATTTTCTCATGAAAATATCGGTACTTTCATGAAAAAATACCGGTATAATACCTTCAAATAGAGGTATTTTACCGGTATAGACGTCGGATAAAGGTACAATACCTCTAAAAATACCGGAATTTGACGTTTTATACCGGTTTAGGAGGTATAATAGAGGTAAAGGTATTTCTATACCGGTACAAATACCTTTACTGATATGATTTCGGTATTGGGTCCCTGTTAGAATTGACATAAAATTCATTTTGCTGTATTCTTTTGTTGTTGTTTTTTTCAAAATTTACATATTTTTTTTAATATCTCTCACGCCGTTGATATGCACATTCCGAATGATTTGCAAACATTATTGCATTTGCGAGGTAAAGTATCTCAAACGACTTAAAATCATGTTTTCCGAAAACTCAAAAATTATCTGTGGAAAGCTTCAAATTTCGCTTTTATAGTAACACACGCCATTTTCTTGAAAACGGCTCCAAATTTTTTAATGAAAATTGCCATTCATGGTGAGGTTTTACTCTTCTTTAATATTCTTAATGTAATAATTCGGTTCTACTATTCCGTTCTCAGTAAACACTACGCGCTTTCAAAGTGCCAACATGGACTTAGGAAATCAAAATCTACGGAACAGCCATATTATCTTTCCTTAAAGAAGTCGCCTCGTCATTGGATTAAAACGAAGCACCTATTGGATTATTTTTAAATCTTTCAAAAGCTTTTGACGTTATTGATCATGACATTTTACTTTCAAAATTACCATCATATGGAATCCGTGTTATTTACATGTATTGGTTATGTTCGTATCTTGAACAACTATCTCAGAGAGTAGAAACTGGAATCATGGTACATTGTGGACACACCTGTCTGACTCTTTGCCAATTGCACGTGGAGTCCCGCAGGGATGGATTTTAGGCCTTATTGTCTGCTTAAGCATTCAGAATTCTTTCAAATTCAGTCAGTCTTCATACTGCTCGTTGTGTCTATTTCCCGCCTGAGATATGGCATAATATTCTGGGGAAATACATCTTATAAATTAAACATCGGACTTTAAAATTAAAAAAAAAAAAGAATTTTACGAATAAGAACCAAATCACACCCACGTCATTCTTTTAAGCCCCTCTTTATTAATCTAGGAATTTTACCATTACCTTGTCTGATGATTTACGAATCAGTTGTTCTTGTCAAAAAGTTGTTCTTGATGATCTATGATAGATAGATAGATAGGTAGATAAACCACCTAAGACTAGCAAACAACAACTATCGATACTCACGCTACTAAGAACATTTACAAGCCCCATCAACTACCTCAAGATATATCTCCCTCACCCTCTCCTCTCCCTCTCTGTCTTCCACACTTTCTTTCCCTCACTCCTCTCTCCCTCCTATCTCCCTCCCACCCTCCTATCTCCCTCCCTTTCCATCTCTCCCTCACTCCACACTCTCTCTCCTCTCCATCTCTCTCCCTCGCTCTCTGTCTTCCTCCCCTCACCCCAAATTCCCCCCTCCCTCCCCTCTCCCTCTCGCCTCTCAAACGTCATTCACGCCCTCTCACACTCCCTCTCGCACTCCCTCTCAATCTCTCTTACATTCTCCCACGCAATCTCACACCCTCCCTCCCTCCCCCTCTCTCTCCCTCTTCCCGTGCTATATCTCCCTCTCTCCATCCCTTCCGCACCCTCCCTCCCCTCACCCTCGCCTCTCTGTCCCCCCTTTCTCCCTTTTCTTCTTTCTCCCTCCCTCTCTCCCCTTCCTTCTTTCTCCCTCCCTCTTTAATAATTTAGAAAGTCCTATATGCTATCCCAGCTCCGCTCGACTATCTCAGCTCCGCCTCGTTTGGTGAACACCACATTCATCATTTTTCGGCCTTGATATATAATATATACTATTATGTCGAAAATTCGCCTTTTCCGCTGCAGCATGGAGTGTGGTGCCCAGGGGCGCCCTATGTGTAAATCCGCCACTGGCTATCAAATAGCCTAACATGCATGATACAGAGTAAAATTTGACCAAATGTACATGATCGAATATTAGTTTAGTATGTTGGTGTTTTATTGCCTTTTATAATAGTAAACAATAAACAATTTTTCAAAATTGAACTTTGTCCAATTCATTGTTTTGTCAGAAATAATATTTATCATATTCATTGTTTTGTCAGAAACGTTATTGGGTCATACTTCAAAGTGAAATCTGAGCCAATGTTAGGTCAAATTTTGAATTTTACGACTTTTCACCACAAATAAGTTTTTTTTTACATTTTGGAGAAGTTTCAAATTAGGATTTGAATTCAACACTTTTTATAATTTCTCTTCACACTTACATCTCCAAATACTAATTTTAAAGACATGTTAATAACTTTAACAATATTTAATG
Source organism: Teleogryllus oceanicus (assembly GCA_964035755.1). Lineage (NCBI taxonomy): Eukaryota > Metazoa > Arthropoda > Insecta > Orthoptera > Gryllidae > Teleogryllus > Teleogryllus oceanicus. Next base: position 282,956,514 of record CAXIVR010000001.1, read on the forward strand.
GACTCCACTTGTGGTAAACCTGCTGTTTCTAATTTCTGAATTACTAGGCAGATTTAAAAAGTTGATGTAGTTGTATATACTTTTATTTTTATAGACATATTCTTTAGACATATTTTATTTTTTATTTTCTTGCATGCAAGCTGACTGAGAGTCTGCTCTTGATAATTTTTCTCTCCCAATGTAAGTTTTCAAATGATATTGAGATATGGTTTCCTCTATTTCAATTGTTGCTCATAGTGTGCAGTCACTTGGGAAATCTAGCGTGTGAACCAGATGGTTAAAATTTGTAATATATATGAAAATTCAACTGCGTACAGACAGGATCTAAGAATAATGTGCTATTTATGCAAAATATGCATCAATTTTAATTTTCATAAAATACACAAAAAATAATTTTAGAAATGTACTTAGTATGCTACATTTGTAGACTAAATATGCAGTATTCATTGAAAAAATGTCCAAACACATTATACGTGAATATCTCCAAAAAAACTACCAAAACATGCAAACATGCAAGAAATAAGTCGCATTTACAAAATGAGTTTTCCACGAAAAATATATTTACAAAGTTTAAAAGCTCTACGAAGCTTAAATAAAACATGTGTTTGAATGTAAATTCTGTCTCTAGTAATAACATTTGTTTTTGATCGAAAATTTCTTTTTTTAGTGTAGCATAAATCAACATATTGAGTTATAGTAGGAAAATGAATAGTGCAATAGGTCTATTTTCTGGCCAACATGGCATTGGAGACGTAATATGATCAGGATGCTTTGTATCTCGCTTGACAAGACTTACATTTGTGTATCACTGTTTGCTAGTGTTTGTCACTGCAAAGGTCACTAGACCTATAGCAGCAAAACCTGCTGATCTAGTGAATGGAGCATTGAAAATCTAACAAAACAATAATTTTTGACATTATATGTGAATGAGCTAAGCCCACTTTGGCTAACATCAATTTCAAAAAGATCAATAATCAATAATGATTTTCAAAAATGTTTAATTTGATGAATATAATTCAATACTGTTTAAAATGAATGATAAAAAAAATGATAAAAATGTTTGAAGTGGAACACAGCAGATAATAAAAACAAAGAATTTTAAACATAATCAATTTATAATAATGAATATGCATTGTGCCATACATTTATGTACTGTTTGTTGAAATTTTACAAATGTGAGAATTCAGAACTAAATAAACTAGTGGTGCTACAAAAGCACATATTTCCTCACATTGTTTACAATTTTTGAAAATTCAAAGTTCAACAGAAATTAAACCTGTGCCATTTTTATAAGCATTTTCTCTGTTCAAGGGGAAAAAAAATAAAAGATGTAGAGCTTTTTTGAAAAAATAATATTTTTAGTTGTCTATATTTAATGCAAATCATGCAAAAACTATTCATATTTTCAAAGAAAAGTATATGCCCTTATTTAAGGATTTGTCTTTGAAGAATATATTTCATTAAGTGAAAAAATCTAAATCTACAACATTGATGATGAAAAAAGTGTCAAAAAATTTTGAATTTTTGAAATTTTCAAATATTTTGAGAGTTTAACGAAAATAAAACCTGTACAATGTTTTTTTTTTAGTGTTCTTTGCTCCATCTGAGAAAAGGATTTGACCCAAAACTTTGGAGTCATTTTTGAGGAAATTTTGAAAATGTCTTAATGTATAGTACCCCAAAATCAAAATATCTGTTAAAATTTGTGGGGTCTTGAATTCAGTTGGATCAATTCAAGAGTAACAATTTTGGAGAAAATCATCTGAAATCATTGTTTTATCGCTAGCATTGAGCACAGATGATGTATACTTATTATTTTAAGTTGATTAACTTTAAAATTCTTGCCTTTCTTACTGTTGTTGTGTTCAACATCACACAAATTTTCATTGATTTCTTATTTTTAAATTATTCATTTTAAAAACTATTAAATTATATTCATTTTTTTAAATCAATATTGATTATTATTGTTTTCATAATTTCACAATAATTATTATTTGAACAAGTATTTGTTTCATATTTACAATTTACCCAAAGGTCCTGTGACCCCCATGCGCTCGATGGCTTGTTGGTTAGCATGCTCGCTTTCCACAGTGAAGCAGTCAATTCCCGGTCGGGGCAAAAATTAACTGTGCAATTTCCTTGCAATGCTCCAGTATTCATTGCTGTGTGACAATGAGGAAGCTCACTTCTCCGGTTGAATCGACCTGAGATACAGCATAGGGATCGCTATGTGTTAACCACACATACCTCTGAAACCATGGCCGCAAGGCCATACACTGCAAGTAGGCCTTAGCTCGTAAAGAGCTGTTGTGCCAAAGTATACATACAGGACCCCCATCAGAATCACAGTCTTCGTCATTTTCCTTTGATCTTGAAAGTTAATTCTAATAGTCTTTTGTTCAGTTCTAGTCTGACTGTAGCTTTAAGTTTCATGCAATGTTATTGACAATTATGTCAAATTTCATATAATTATTAAATAGAATGTTATAGTAAATAAATATAATGTTTACAAAAACAAAACTGCTACTACTAGTTTGCTTGTTATGAAGCTTTGCTTATATGCCTTATAATTTGAAGACTTACAGAAGAAATTTTCTATTTTAAATCTTGATATTGTCTTCATAACCATAGAAAGTTGAACCATTATTTGCTGACTAGTTGATTGTTAGAAAATATAAATTTCAAGAAATGTGTGGTCAGTCTTTTCTAACACCAAATAGCCAAAATAATAAAATCACATTAATAAAACAGAACAATCAAACAAGCCACTTTACAGAAATTATTTTCTGCAACTATTTTGTTTGTGAAACAACAGGCAAGAGAAGGCTTTAAAGAATTACTTCATTTTCAAAACTATCCTAAAAATATCTAGGCCTAGTAATGAAATTATAAAAAATCAATTTTTGTTTTCAAATTTTGGTTTTTAGAATTTAAAGATTTTTCACATTATATTCTACAACTCAGCTTTCTATGAACAAAATGTGAACATGTTTGAGTTCATAACAATTTCTTGTTGAGAAAGAGCAGTATATTAAATGTAAATGTACAATAATGTAGTTCTGTCCTTAGACTTCATGCTTCACACAAAAACTTATCATATAGATGTCATTAGGGCACGGAGGAAGACATGCTGTGTAACTCTAATTTTGTTCTGTTTCGTGCAATTAAGACTGCTTTAGAATATACCTAGTTACAGAATCAGGAGTCCACAATACAGTTGTCAATGGTAGCTGTATCAGCCAAAGGCATTGGTACACTTTACAAATGGAAAGGAATACAGTACATTTGCCTATGCAGATATGTGACTGAATTCAATTTAATGAGAAAATGTATACTTCAGTCACATCTAAATGAAGTAAATCAGTCTATCATTTTTCTCTCTCAACCCATGAGTTGTCTACTCAGTCTAGGTAATTGAATGACAACAACTATGGGTTGAGAGAGAAAAATGATAGATTGATTTGCTAGAACCCAGAATTGTTTGAACCCAGCCCTCTAAAGCTTTTTTGGGGATTTTTCTTTGAAGTTAACTTTTTTGGAGGCTACATTAAAATTTTCATTACAAATTATTTTGAGATGTTATAGAATAAGTGAATAACAATGTTTTCAAAAGTATTTCTGTAAATATTTAATTTACCTATTTAGAAAGAAAAGTGTGTGTGACCGTTCTTCTCTGTTCAAAACATTCAATAATGGGCTGCATTGAAATATTTATGTATTTCAAACAAAACAATTATTTTGTTTCTTTGTGATGATGATACATCTACATTATCACTAGAGCCTTTCATGCTACACAGATTAATTCTTTCACATGAGAAACAAAAGTTACATCAGACTGACAACACTGACTTCCAATTCATATCACACACAATGATAAAGAGTATTATTTTCTAATATAAAATATGAGAGTTTGAGGGAGTTTTGTTTTCAAGGCAATAATAAATTTATATAACCTAATATATTAAATTAAAAAAAAAAAAAATGAATATCACTCTCATATTTTATTATACAAGAAGTGAGAAGATTGAGAGACACAGTGAATTTCACAGTGCAATCGTTAACAGATATAATTTATGTATTTGCCCTTCTTGAAATATAATATCAGTTTTATTAGTTTGAGAAGTAGCACTGAATTATCCAGTGCAATTAGTATCATAAATAATGGCAAAGTTTTATGCTTTTCTATCATATTTGTATTTATCTTTAAGAATTTTCTTGCTTGACTTTTGTAAGTTTAGATTTTGTAAGATTTCTTGCTAGATGTATGGGCGGTTACACATTACACAATGAAAAATGCTGCTTCACCCACAGAACTACATTGCATTGATTCATGCACTGAATAAAGAAAAAAGAAACAAAGTTTTCAAGCAGCAGTGAAGTGAATTACTGCTGAAGGGATTGTAGTTATTACATGTATTTATAAGTTTTTCAACCATAAAAGTAAAAATTTCTTTAATTTTAGTAAATCTTAATTTTAGTAACATCTCAAAGTGCCACTTGATGGTATTAGATGCTATGAGCTGGTATTAGATGCTATGATTCTCGTGCAGATTTTTTCCATTAGCAAAATTATATAAATAGATGTATTGGATGTATTTCATATCGAATTGGTTTTCTTTTGTTTATGATAGCATGATGGTTATGACATTTTATTTTCTATTGTTTATGGTGTATTGTACACAAGACTTTTTCTCAGTCTCTCTAGTATTTCCCATTACACTTCATGTACTTTAAATATTAGAAAGATTAAAAGAAATATTAAAAGAAAAAATCTACTTAGTGGTCTTCATGATGATTTTGAGATTCTCCCATCATATTTCATTGTCATGAGGTGGTTTTGAATTAATGCTGATTTAGCATTTTGAAGTCAATCTTGAAGCTCTCTCTCTCTATATTTATATAGAATAATATATGTGTGTGTGTATAAATGAATAATTTGGAGCAGTAATTGCTATTTGGTGCTAGCTGGCTATAAAATTATAATCATGACATAATCAATCCTGACTGAATGGGAACAGAGCTGTATTATTTTTATATTGACAATCATTGCTTATGAATTATATATTAACAAAAGTTCCAAAACAGTTTGTTGTGGTAAGAAAATATGAGATTTCATTGAAGTTTTAAATTCATTGAGCTGACTCATTTCATAATATGTAAGAAATTCATTGTATATTTCCAACTCAGAAGGTAATCTATGTTTGCTGTTTGTAGTAGAATCACACAATCTCAAAATTTTAAAATGAAGTTAAAGTTCCCATTTTTTCATCCACCGTTACTGCAGGAACTTAAGTGAGACACACTCTTCAAATAGATTTTTGGACATTAAGACAGCACTGTGAAATTAAAACCACTAATGAGATCACAAAAAAGTTGATGTAAGTTCAATTATAGTGAATTATTTTTGTTTCATTTTTTTCTCAGTGCATACATAAAATAATATTGAAATTAATAAAATTGTCATAATATGGAGCAAATTTTATCTTTCCAATAAAAATTGGTGACTGTAAAATATATATTTAGTAAGTTCTCCAAAACTTATTAGTAGCAGTTTCAAGGAAAATGTGAAAATGAGTAAAATCTACTGAGACATTACAAGATAATACAAACATGGGTTGTTATTTCATGCAGTGCTTCCAATAACTCAAAATATCATTACATCTTCCGCAGCTAGCACTTTATTTATATCAATGTCCATGCATTGGATTATAATAAAGTAAGTGGATAAAATATATCAAATAATGTTACATTAAGAAATTACAAGCAACCATGAAAGGACTGAAAAGAGACATATCTTTGTACAAATTGACATGTTTTATTACCATGCTTCATAGAATTGTTTTGAACTTTTACATATCTTTAAGCCTATCATTATTAATTTATGTAATTGTATACTATATATAATATTAGAGTGCAGACTAGCAAATCTTGTATACATTTTTGTTGGAAATTCTGCACGTTGATGCTGCATTCATATGGCACAGTTGAAAAACCCTTATATTCTTATTTATAAGGAATAAACTATAAGAATACTCAGAGCAAACTTATTTACATATATTTTGATTTTTACAAAATATATGGCAAATGGAATGCTTTTACAATGATGTTGACAATGATGTCCTACTTGACATTACAGTACCACACAATATTTATTTTTGAGTGGTATTGTCTCAGCAATATCTTAAAAGAAGAAATGTATTTACTGAACATAAAATATGCAGTGGCTAAAAGGAACTTGCAATGAATAACATGAACATAATCTGTAATTAAAAGAAATGTTCCATAACAGTATACTTGTAAATATACTGTTTGTTAAAAACTCTTTATACAGTGATTCTCAATGCAACAGAAGAGAAAATTCAGTTTAGTTGCTTTTAATATTTTAGCATTGCGGAAGTTAAAAATTAAGAACTAGGCAGCAAGATCAACTGTGCTTGTAGGTCCCTCAACAAAATAGGTCATGACAGTGACTAAAGATCATACAAACTTCTGGAACTAGACAAATGTAAAATAAATACTGAATACATCAAAATCTTGTATTTTCTATGAGTATAAGACTAACAAAAAGTCATTATTTCTTATTGTTATTTCTACAATCACTGGATAAAATACTGTAAGGCACTAAAATTTGTGAATCAACATTTCCCTCAATGAATATCTAAGTAAAGTTTTTCAGAAGGGAAAAAAGTAGGCTATAAAATTTAGCATAACACACTATAAAAACATGTTTGTACTATACATATTTGTCAGAAAATTTCATTTTCCTAGACATATCAAGAGATTTTGAACATCAGCCAGCTATTCAAAATTTTTAATCTTAATATAATATTTGAATATGTACTAGGTTTTGATTATTCATTTATATATTTCATTCACACGTATGAGACAGAATCCAAACAAATCAGATGAATATAACAAAATAAATATATGCATAGTCAGACTTATATAATGCCATAATTCATTGAATAATGCATTGCAGAATGTAGCCATGCCCCCTTTCATGAAACATTCTCAGGAGATGAAATTCAAGTTACTCTAGGTTACATATTTGGTCCCATGGAGGTCAAATTTTTCAAATCTTCCTAAATATACACATAATAATACACACAATTGTGCATTTATGGATGTGGCTATCAAAATCAATCTTGAAATGAAATAAATAATGTGTAATAGTAAATTTGATTTCTATCGGCTCGGATGTGAATGTTGGCAGCACACTAATAAATAATTAGTACATATTCTTTTAGTAATTGCACTTTTAGACCTAATTTAGGGGGGGTTGATTCCCTTTAAGTTTCAGTTTCTAATAATTAAGTAATTTAAGTATGTCGTAGAATTATCATCCAAATACATTCATTCTTCAAATGTATAATTTATTTTCTGTTCCCTACAACCAAGGAAATAAGACAGTCATGAAAAAGACTGTACAGCTTCACTTCTAAGAAAGCATTTACATGTCGCAGGTAAGAGTTACCTGTTGGATAAAAAATTATATTTATTTAACATAAAACAAACACTGCATGTAGCCTACAAGAAAAATATTACTAGAAAGACTAGAAAAGAGGTTCTGTTTGCACATCCAAGAATTTCTTATAATTCCCATATGCGTGCAAACTTTCAAAATTTAGGATGAAAATTGATTGTTGCACTGACATTGAGATAAAATAATTTAAATAATTTCAGAAATCTTAGATTGAGAGAAAATACATTTTTTCTAAGGTTTAAAAATCTGTGAAATTAAAAAAAATTGGCATGCCAGTGAACAACAAAGTAAATTAGTTTTTCAAATCACAATGTTCCTTTGAGTTACAAATCAATAAAATTGATTTTTATAAAATGGCAATTCAATGCATTCACTTGATACTCTGATGCCAGATAACACCACCATGTGACAGTATAATAGTCTTTCTTTGTAGTCTTAATCCCTACTTCAGGGGTCTCAACACAAAACTGTTACTATATGAGATATATGAGTAATATATCATATCTTAAAAATCAAATTATTCTTTATAGATTTAAAATATAATTTTCATAATAATTTTTTTGCTTGAAAATCTAATCTAGTTCAGTTTCAAAAATGAAATAAAATCAATATTAATTGTGTGTATGAATAATTATTACCAGCAGAAGCCATCACAAAATGGAAAGCTACGTTTTGCCATGCAAAATCTTTCACAGTACATTCATAAAACACTGTGAACTTCACACGTCATGAAAATTCAGAACATTTTAATAAATTCTAATGAGCGTTTGAACAAAGTAGAACTTGGACGTCCAAGTGGCCCAAGAGAGTATTCACACATCCCCATTCATATACATTTCATTTGGGTAATGTGCTTAATTATGGAAATAATATTTTACATTCTAGTGTAAAATACAATGATACAACATAAATTGTAAATGAATTACGGTATGTAATTTTTTTAATGACCGAGGAGGGCTTGAAAAAAAAAATTATAAATAACAGTAGCTGCAATATTGTACAACAATAAGAAACAATGCATCCATAGTACTCTGAAACACATGTGACTTGCCATATGATATGAAACTTATCTTTGCATGTAAACAGTCACAAATCAATAGCTAATTGATAAAAATGAAATTTGCTAAGCGGTACTCTAGGACTCAAAATTAAACCATAAATAATGTTCTTCAACATATTCATCTCTCTTCAAATTTCTGACAATTCAGGACAAACTGCAATTAATTTGCATTTCATTTCTCCATTTGATTGCTCAGATAAATTCAATAAATTGGATTAAGTGGCTAATAGTGGAAATTATATTTCACATTCTACCTTTCCATAAGTTCTTTATGTACAACATGAACATGATGTTATCAAGAACAGGAAAAACCTTAGTGATATTTCTGCAGATAAGATCAGCCTGGAGGCATGTCACACATTTATCACTATATAAAGCAAATAAAGAAAGTTTATATAAAGAAAGATAATGCAGAAAAATGAACCAAATATATGGCTGTTGTCTGCACCAAAGTGAATGCGTAATGTGGCAGATGTATACTCCTCAGAAAACTACAAAAAGTTATGCAGATCAGAAATATAATCCTATCTTTATCAGCAAAACTTTTTTCAGTATCATCTGTATTTTGGTGGTCATGTTTGTTTCAATTATGAATATTTAGTATGTACGCACATTATTGTGAATACACACATATAACAATGTGTATATAATTTACTCATTCATTTGTTTATTTATGTATATATATAACTATATGCAAACATATATTATCTATATATATATACATACATATAGGTGTGAGTATAGTGTACAAGACACATACATGAAGCACAGAGGATATTTCATAGTTTAACATATCTTTTCACTTTCTGAATATGGTTAATAAACTGTAAAATCCATTAAGCGCTACTGTGGGTGGTGGGAAAAAAAGATAATCAGAAATATTTTATAAGGCACAACTGCTAACTACCCAAACACACTACCCTATGAAATACAATTTCGTAGTACCTCACGTCTCCTCTAAAGGCACACATGAAAATATTTTTCCATTTCATTATCCTTATGTTACTTCTTATTATTGTTACAATATCTGAATGTAAATACTTCATTATTTTTAGCGCTAACATACAAGGCAGATACAATAATTGATCTAAGTGAAATATCTCTAGTAATACTACAAAAGGAAAGAAATTTCTGATCTCAGAAAATGGACATGAACAGCGTATGATCCCTAGCACAATCAAGTTTTTATTGAGCACCAAGGCTCATTTCAAAAAATATCACACTAGTTCATTATACTCAAGTTTCTTAGACACACAATCTTTAAATGGCACTTCACTTACTATACTCATGTCTTTTCTCAACACAAATTTTATTTGTTTTGCTGATTAACTAGAGTACAAAATAATTTCATTGTACATGGTTTTAAGACAGTGTTTTAGATCGTGTGATCCAGAATGTATAAAACTCTATGTTTGACTCAAATTTTCATCAGAGAAAATCTGGATACCTTTTTCACATATTTAAAGAAAAAACAAAATATTTTATTTTTTCTACAGGTATGCTCACAAGCCACATATAGGCAACATTACACAGTACAGTTTTACATATATCAAACCAGACAGATGTAAAACATTTTCTATAACAGACACTAGTGATACTAGTTTAAATGCAGCTACATTATACACATACAGTAATGCAAAATCTATAGTGGGTACTATATCACAATAATTTCTGCCATTTGCAGGCCATCACAAAACTCAGTTTTCACTCTCCACAAAAGAACTTTCTAGTCACAGACACATGTATAAGATCACTACTTTCTATAAACATTTGTTGCAAAACACTTTTATTTTATTTAAAAATAATTTCAAATGTAAAAGGAAAATCAATTTATCTATATTTTATTTTTAATATATGAATTATTGTAGAAAAAGTAAAACATTTTGGTACTAAATTTACTCTCTATGAGAAAATGGTACCCTGACTCTCAACAGATATTCAAATTTGTTTTCCTACCAGATCTAGATTCTAAATAAAGACTTTAAAACAAGTATTTCTTTTTCTTCTTACCATCTAAAATATCTACTTGATTCTATTAAAACCATATCGCCCTTCAATTCTGCCACTCATACACACTAAAACTTTGGATTTCTGATAAAAGAATTTGTAAAATTCCCTGCAGTGTGTTAAGTCTCTACTACTTTACACTATTTACAAGCAATGCTACACTTTCTTGAAAATGTCTTCTCTAGGCAACTTGTTTCCAATTCTCCCACCTCCTGAATGTTTCAGTTAACATGTAGTGTGTTGCTGTCATTTGATTCAATTAAATTCGTAAGTATCTTCAATAAAAAATTTCAAACACTTCACTATTGTAATTTTCTTTATATTTCATAAATATTGCACCTTTACAACAATAATCACATTATGTTGCATATAAATTAGATTAATGAGAATTTAGTATGACTTTGCTCTTATGAATGGATGAATTAAAAAGAAAGTGAAGAATGAGCCATATTTCACATGATATCTGGCACATAAGACCTTTCATAAGCCCATGATCAAGAGACTTTTCGTTAAATTGTAATGGTCTCTTATTCTTGCCAAGATTTTATTATTGTTGTTATCATTACTTTATCAATGACAGCGTCAACATTTTGTGGTTAGCAGTTCCATAGTACAGAAAATACATTTCGTTTTTCCACATATTTGTCATTCAAAGAGCAATGATGATTAGACCTTTAATGAAAAAATAATAATTTGAACAAATTTAACTGAACAGTATAAAGAAACTCATTGAATTCTAAAACATAATTTCAATTCCCACCATTGAAATTGAATTATCATTCTGCGAATAGGAACGTCTATTTGTAATAGAATTTCTAATTTTTTTCTTTTCTCAATTTTAAATTCTGAGAAATGACATGATTTGTATTTCAAAATATCCAATAACACAAACAAATTTCATAACATTTATTGTCATGTCACTCCTGTTTCATAGCTAACCACAGAAATGCAATAGATGCAAAATATATATATTTTTTTTGTTCATGTAATACCATTTTTCTTAATTTAGTATGTATGATGTCACATGTGTTGACCAAAATCTTCTACCTTTTCCACATCAGATATTGTGCTCACAATTGAAACAAATTCCCTAAGAATATATTTAAAAGGCGACACATCCCATTAAAAGAGAAGAATTATTTCTCAGGGATCTGATACATGCTTCAAAAATTTTTGAGTCCAACACAGAAACCATCAACATCAAGAAGCCACACCAAGTGTCAGTCAGTTTACCTATGCAATAATGTATGTATTTAGAAAATTACACAGCTATGTAGAGTTATTATGAAACTCTTGTATCATGCTGTGAGACATATACAGAAACAGAATTCATTCTGGAAGCCCTGCATACATAACTGCACATACTTCATGTAAGGATGTATGTACATCTTTTGCAGAGTTATGTTTGTTAGGGTCAAGTGATTTTACACTTCTTTATGCAAATGCAGTTTCCTGAATGAGAAGTCACTTGGAAGGCTTTTGTTGCTGCTAGATGTAGCATAGAAATTCCTTTGTTGAATACAAATCATGTTAATAGTAAAATTCAAGTTAACTTTCACTTATTAAAAAAACAATAATTACATTTTTATATACAGAACTACATAACAATCTTTCATTTGTATAAAAGAAATACTTATTAAATCTTGTGAAAGTTTACTGAAGATAACTTCCTTTGCATATTGAAGTTGTTAAAGTCTTGTATCTTTTACATAGTAGCTAAATAATTTAATATATTTCTAATGAGGTTTTCCTTTCCAATTACACCAACAATTCCAGCTTTATCACAAACCAATCTAATAAAATATCACTTCACTCAAATGCTTCTTCATTTCTTTACATTCACTGAACCATTCACACAAACACACTTTATTCACTGTTCCAGGTGCATTCAGCCTCCATTACATATCAATCACTACACACTGCACTTAGCTCATGTAACCAGTTGCACACCATACATGGTGTGATCACAGTTAAGAAATTGTTTATGTAATCCTGTTCACTCGTAGAAAATACTGTTTTTTCTGCCATTCAGAGAAATGCTACATTGCATTTGCATTTGAAACACACATTCCTAATGATACTTGTCATTCCATATGTCTGTACTTGTGAGCAGACATTTGTGAGAGCCCCAGTACAGCATACTGACAGCTCAAGCAGTGATAATGTGTTTGCTTCCCTGAGTGAGCACACGCCTCAACACTGCAAGGTTGGGATGGTGTGAATTTCTCAAAGCCAGCAGCCATTATTGAATCCAATTTCTGATGTTGACGTCTATGAGCCACGACTTTGTTGGTATCAGTACAAACAAATTCACACTTCAAGCAATGAAAATGAGACGCTTTGTTTTGCATTGCTCCTGTAAGACAAAAAACATAGTATTAGTACACTTAAGGTAATACATTTAAAAGTTTTTCATTCAATCAAAATCCTGTTTTAATGTACATTAAGATTGATCAATATCAATTTCAAAATAAATTCTCATTCTCAAATTCAATTATAAAAGCACTGATAAAAGAAACAATTTTCAATAAGCAAATCAAATAACAATTTTCTCCGTAATTTTCACACATATATGATGTAAGAAATTAGCTTATGACTAGAATTCTAACACTAAACTCCAACTCTGAAAATAACCTGAATAACTCTTAAACTCTGACTTTGAGTGAGTAGGAAATAAGACCTACCTAGGGTAGATGTGTACACGCATTCTGGTCGTCCACATGCAACATTAGCTCGGAATTGTTGAAAATCACCTCCCATTAGAGTGTCTAAGCGCTCGTGCCTAGCTGTATGCTGTACAAAACGTGTCTTGTCACAAAAGCTATAACCACAGTCAGCCCGCATGCAGTGAAAATGGGTTTGATGTTCTCGGTAACCACAATGAGGATACTTGCAATCTTCATTGAACCTGGGAGGAAAACAAAAAAATATTTACAACAATTCTAATGTATGTATATTAATTTAAATATCTTCTTTCAGTATCAAAATATAGTTTTTAATTACCTAAAGCGCACATATCCTTCAGGCACAGGTTCATCTTTTAATATTCGCATGCTATTTTGCACTCGAGCTTTCTTGGCCTCTGGACTCATGTCCAGAGCTCCAGGTGCCCCCAAGTGAGGAGACATGGGTCGTTTATTAAGTCCTGTGAGACTTAAAGGCTTGTCTGACGATGTAGGATCGCCAGCTAAAAGAGAATGGTGGTCTAACAAACCATTAGGATGATGATGGGAATGATGACCATGAAGACCTGGAGGTGCAGCAAACATCAAACCTGTTGAAAGAGAAGCAAATAAGAAATATAAAATAATTGTGTAATAATTAAGTAAGACATTATGACATTAATTTATCCTAATATTTGAAATAAAAACCTCATCACTGTCAACCTACATTTTATTACTATACATCTTAGTCTATAATATTAAAAAATGTTGTGTACCTGCAGGAGAAGAGTAGATGGCAGGTATTCCAGGCTGAATGAATGGAATACCTTGTGATGTAATCAGAGCAAATTGTTGCCCAGCAGCTGCAGCTGCGGCCATAGCAGCATTAAAAGTAGCTGCAGCAGCTGCAGGGGATTGGGAGGGAAATACTCCAGGCTGTAATACACTAGGTGGTAATGTAGGTGGAATCTCAGAATTTGGGGGTTTCGGAAATCCCAAAAATTAATTTGGAAAACATTAGTACTTGTAAAAACACATCAACATTTAAAATTACACTAAAATTCACGAATAGGAAAAATACACCAAACCAAATAAAAAGGTTTTTTTTTTTTTTTTCACAACAGTAATTAAAAAAGAATGATTTAATAGCATTCTATAATTTATCTAACAAGATGAAAAATATGATTTAATAGCATTCATCTCAACACATCCTTGTGAAAAAATCAACATAATTACTAAACGTTTTCTAAAATATTATCTTCTAAGTATTTGAAAAACATTTATGACATTTGTTTCAAGAATCACCTTTAATTTTAAATATTTTAAGTACTCTTGCATCAGAGAGGCACAGTGTAAATCAATAACTACATGTGATCCTGACAGAAAAACTACACCAAAAGTTGGAAAAATTAATTTTCTGGTTGAATTGTGTTAAACTTAAACACACTAATCTAAGTTTTTAACAAATAATCATGCTTTTAGCTCAGAAACTGATGCTTTTATGACCTTTATTTCTCTAAAAGTATAATTTTGGGCAATTAATCTTCGAAAATTAGGCACTCACAACTAGGCAACACTAGGCAACTAGGCAACTTACAAGGTTAGTAATGCATATTTATATTTGTTGACATGTTCTCTGTTGAGATCGTAGTTCATGAAACCAATATATGGTATCAAAATCTAAAATCTTTACCCTCTGACAGCTGTTTTCTAATGTTACTATTTACCAACTTGTAGTTGGGTTTTACTGGCTGATATTTTAAGTAGAATATTTATGATTTGAAAGAAATTTTGTTTCAAGATCTTGACTCAAAATGTTTCTGTTACTTAAAGGTTACTAAATATAACATGTAACAAGTTCAAATCAATCAAAAATTAAGATTTCAAATATCATAAATTTTTCCCTCCATACATTTTCCTGTAGGTCACAAACCTGAAGCTGCAGTTGAATCATTGCTTTCTTCATTGTTATTATCTTCAGGCTCTTTCTTGATAACAGAAGGGCTTAGAGCACCACTGCTGTGTTTTGCTATGTGAGGGCGCAATCTTTCAATTTCAGAAAATGCCTATAAAATTAAAATAAATATTTTAACTCAATACACATCCAATAAATTTTCAAAAATTTATTTTCTGCTTAATAACATTTAGAACATCTTATAAATACTCCCAAGGAAATAAATGGCATGTAAAAATTCAAAAGAAGAATATTGTTTGTGATTTTTTATGACAATAATGATGAACAATATCAAACATATTTAGTGTTTAGAAAATTCTCAGTAAACAAACACTTCACCATGAACATGAATTTTTAACTGGTCAAGAATTTAATGATAAGTAACTGAGCTCAATGGGTGTAAGCAAAGTAAATAAAGTAATAAAAACATTATATTTCATTATATTATAAATATATTAAGTATTTTATTATTACGTATTACAATGTTACTCATTTTCAATGCATACAGAAAAAGAGAAAACTTTGCAGCCTCTGGCCTTTTGAGAGGTGTTTATGGTTTTGTTAGATACCCAGAACTCAGGCAAAACCAAAAAAAAAAAATTGATTTTAACTGAAAAATGCAAATCTTTGATTGTGATATTCCATCTATTCTCAAATTGTGTGTATCAACTGAATTTTCATACTCAATGCATTTTCTGCTTATGGCACAGTTGATGCCATTGGAGAGCAAAGCTCCAAGTAAGAGACCACCTGCCTTTAAATAACTGCTATTCACATTTTGTGTTATGGAACAGCAACGTTTATTGTATTTTTGGTATTGAAGAACTGCTTTCCTGCATATCTATGTATACTATACTACATTATTGCAGTATTTGTAAAGACTGTTTTTGTTAAAGTATTTAATTTATTGTTCATGAGTATTTTATTTGTTGTTCTTGAGCAGTGTGCAGGCAAGGAAAATCGTTTTGGGTGGGTTTCTTTCCGGAAGCATTTTTGCTGCAGCAAGCCATTTGTTATAATAATTATTACAATATTTTAAGCAGTTACTATATAACTTTTTTCACAAAGACTAAAATTTTAAATTCTGAAGTAATGTTTATGATAATTGTAATAATCACAAAACTAACATCAACAGTTAAGTTCTTTGAAAGTTCTTGTATAAGACAGGAAATTTTATATAACATACCTGGTTGCAAGCATTGCAATGATAATGTTCTTTTCGCTTAAGTTTGCAGAATGGGCGACTGCATGACTGATCCACTCCATATCGTACGTGTCTCTCAAGATGCATCCATTCTGGTCGAGCAGATAGGTCATGGGAGATCTGAGGTTGTTGCAGAAGTCTTGAAAGTGACTGTTGGGAACCATCACTCGCGTAGTTTGGTTCAGTCTTCACCGGATCTGAAGACAATATTTTAAAAGTTATTGGCAATTGAATTTAGAAATGTTAGAAATGTCAAATATCATATTGGCATTGATCAGGAAAGTAATGCAAATGCACTTCAAGAATGTGAAAATGCATTCCAAAATACTTTGAGTATTGAATTAATGAACCTACTTTATTCTTTAAATTTCTCATGTCATTATTACTGATGATTTAATTCAATAGAATTGTCATTTTAAATGATTAATATATCTATTGTTTCAGGAGTAATCACCAACATAAAAAACATTTAAACATATAATAAACATTTTTTTATTTTATTGTGACTGTAATACTACAACAAATTATTAATACTAGTATATTGCCAATATAGTATAATGCCTATTAAGTAGTACATATTACTCATATAAAGTAAACATTTTCTAGTGCAGTAACATGAATTTGGAAAATAGATATTGAGACAAGATAAGACTTGATAAAATATTTTAAGACTTGATGTTCCTTTCGTGCATTCCCTCATTTCTTGAATAAAAGATATGAGAGAATATAATAATGAGGGTTGGAAATTGTGAAATAGGTATGAAAAACAAGTAAAAACACTCACTCCATTTCAGTTCCCTTTTTGTAATCAAAACTTATATAACTGCTTAATAAAAAACTTAAAACTGCTTAATAAATGTTCAAATCAAGTAGCAAATCAAGTAGTCCCATCCCGTATTGTTAACATAATGTTTTATCATGATACTGAACATTCTCAGTTTTAGGACAAATAATAATTTCAGATTGGATTTCACTCAATATAGCACAGAAACAGATTCCAATACTTAAAAACATTAAATGATCACTTCAGCTCAAAATATATCTTGTAAGCTAAATGATGTGAAATAAATCAATTTACAAGCAAGAAGATAAAGCAATTTAGACCAGTGTCTTGTTTATGGAAGAAAACAATTATTTTGTACTGTACTCTATAACAAAAATTATGATCGGTAATATTAAATCTTCAATGAACAGAATATTAATTAATAAGTTCAATTTCCGATCTAGTAGAAACTAACATTCACGAATGGAAAAACAATAATATTATAATTTGTGCTATAATTCAAGAAAAATCATGTAAATAAAGTGAAATAAATTAGGTACGCTATATGCTACTGAATGTCAAACATACATACGGATAACAAATAGGAAGAAAAGCAATGCAATGAGGACAAGGATAGACAAACATACAACTGACAACGGCAACAGTGAGTGGGTTGGGCAGGTTTAACCAGTTACATTGCAACCTTGCAACCCACCTGAGAATGTCAGATTCTTGCTGTCATCTCGCACCATCACAGCCAGAGCCTCCGTTACAGGCATGCCCACACCATTCATGGCCGGAGGGGAGGGAGGGGAGGGAGACGTACCCCGGGATGACTTGGAAATCCTTCCTTTCTCCCCCTGGGGGCCTGGGCCACACGAAAACGCAGAGAGTGGATAAAAGGTCCCAGAAGCCTTCACCACTGGAGAAAACCAAAACCAAGGCATAGAAACATGAGAGGTCAAATACAACTGGAGTTTAACCTACACAGATGAAAATTAACTACAAAGCAGCACAGGATGAGGGCACAAGCATTCATTTATTGTGCAGTGCCAACCCTTTCACCCCAAAATATTTAGTATAGCATTGTCATTAAGAGGGAATACAATGAATACATTCCGTACAGTAACAGAGGAGGAAGAGTAATGGTTTGCCAAATATTACATATCATGCGATCGTAAGTAAACCGATAACCACATTTCATTAAAAATTCAAAAACGTTTTACTAAGAGCTGCATGTCCCATAGCAAAATAATAATAATAATAATAATAATAATAATAATAATAATATATTTAAAAAATTGTGATAAGAAATATTTTGGAATCAAAATCATCCAATTTGCCACATTTCTGAAAGCAAAAATATTTAAAGAATGAAAATATTTTATAAGTTTCAGGTGGCAAAACATGCATAAACAAATATCCAAAACTGCATTATTTTTTAATCCCAAGCACACATTTGAGATTAGAACTAACTAAATGATTCCAATGAAACCTCTATTTTACGTCACTCTAGGGCCTGGTAAAAAAACTGTAAAAATTGAGGAAAATGTAAAATCGAGAAAATTATTTTTTTTTTGCACAGATTTTGTTCCCAAACACATTGTAATTCTAAAAATAATAAATAATGCATTATTATGGTCGGGTTTCTGAGAAATTAATAGAAACTAGCGATGCTAAATAGCACACTTTCTCGTCTATACTTTCATGCAAAATTATGCAATAAGTTCTAAAATTTTCAAAAAATTATACATGAACTTATTTCAAAGTCTATCTTCAAGGAAAAGATTCCATTAAGATAAACTGTACTTGTACTTATAGAAAAACGTCGAAAAATGTTTGAACTTTTGCAATTTTCAAAAAATCAGAGTTTTCAACAAACATGCACCATTCTCTTAAACATCACTCGAGGAAACCCTCATAACTCACATTTTGTATTTACCTAAGAGCACTTAATATGTTTTATTTTGAGATGACTAAAAAGACCACTTAGTAAATCCAGCAAATGAGAAATTAGTTTTTTTTATGTCACAGAATCTCTCTCAATATAGCACCAAAAAGCAACAAAGTAGAGTTTATTTCTCTCTCATCCTAAACAATTCCATTCATCTATCCATACTATTAGATAATGTAGAGATGTAATAATTCTCTAAAATGGACTCCCAATAAAAAGAGTGTGTATTTGTGCACATTTATATAGCAATTACATGCATATTTATAGTAAATGTAGGAGTACGTAAATTAATAACAAAAAATATTAATAATTTCATTCTTGTCGTTAAAAGAATTGTAGATTCATAAAGTAAATCCAAAATAATTCCAAATAACAATTTCATTGGTTTTAACTCATTGTTAGTATTCCCATTTGAAATGCTTTACAGAACATTGGAAGATATGACTTCCAAATCAAACATTTCTTCTGAAATTCTTACACCATCATGACTGATTTTCAAACATGAAAGAATTTCCACATTACTGAAATTTAAATTACTGAAAATTAGAATTCTTAAAAAAATCCCTTCACCAAATAAATTGTAGTTAACTAGTCAATTGTTTCAGACACTAGAAGCCAGACATAAGCTAATCCTTAACAATAACATTGCAGCTTTTGATTTTAATTATATAAATCACACACATTGAAGAAAAGATTCCTTTAGAAGATGTGCACTTGATGGCTAAAACAAAATAAGTTAAAAGCCAAATGGTATTTAAGGAAGGAAATTATAAGTTAGAAAATGTTCTTACAGACAAAAATAAAATTTCTTTAAGAGAAAATCTAGACTTCCAAAATGTTGCTAGACCAGCACAAGGAAGTTATTTTAGCAAATTACACCAAATATGAAAATACAAACCTACATAATTAAGGACATAATGATATTCCCAATTTAGATTTGAGAGTTGAACTCCATTATTTTAAGTCACTTCGTGCACAAAGGATTTCTGGATAGTCTCTTAAATTTAGCACTAGAACTGTGAATGATGTTTTCTTTACAACAGAATGTCTTTTATTTCAGAATACAATAATCATTCATATAAGATGATATATTACATCTTCCAGCAATAAATGCAATTCACAGTTTTTGACACCTACCAGTTGCAAAATATCAGAAAAAGAACAGTGTTGCTATTTCAGAATAAAGACATTTTACATGACTGCAACAACTTAAAACAAAAAAGCAATATTTAATCGGGCTTCATTGAAATAAAGTGTTGCCAATTACTACATTATAAAATAAAGGCAACAATACACAATTCAATCTCATTAAATATTTATGAACGCCTATGACATTTTTAATTCAGGTCTCGTATCAGATACTTCAGCAAACATGCAAATGAGAAAACAATATGGTAATAACCCAAGTTCAAACAATCCCAGAAATCTACCATGCAAAACTTCTAATCATGTAACATAAAAATAGAACAAGATAATACAGAATTTTTAAAACCTCATACCTGTAGTTTTTGTTGAACTTCCTTCAGGAGATGACATACCCACAGAACCTCGAGATGAAACAGAGGCACTTGATATCATAGGTGTTTCAACACCAACATCAGGTCCAGTTTCACTTTTAATTTTTATGGGTGTTATAACTGAAAAATTTTTTTAAACAAATAAAATTAAAAAACAATATGTTCACTTTATTAGTCGAAGTGTTATAAGGCAAACTAAACTGCAACATATGATGTTAGTGAATAGTTTCTTCAAGATCACTATTAGAAGAAAAATACATTCATTTCTAGGTGCTCCTTCATTCAATGCATATTTATACTCAGTATCAATATTTTCTCAAGGAATTTTCGTGTAAAAATAATTATTTATCTGAAGCGTTCAAAAGACATTTATACGATTTTTGCATTATCCATAAAGAAAAATTAAATTATTTTTACCTTGATCTTGAGTTTTCTTCAAATTTTGAACAGAAGGAGGCGATTCACAAGTAGGAGTTGTACTACCACCTGCTCCACTGCCTCCTTCAGAGGGATCTTCTGAACGATGTCTTTGTTCATGGATGGCCATGGTTGAATAGCGAACAAATGAATATCCACAACCAGGCCTCACACAATGGAAATGTCGATTTACCTTATTGCTGAAAACAAAAATAATCTTCAGGTAATGTTATTTACAATGTGTTTGCTTACAAATTAGTGCAGACAAGGGAAAAATTATTGTTAAGAGTTAAATTTGTGGTTATTTATTTGAACTGCAAGAAAAAGAGCTATATTCAGAAGCAAAAAATAAGCATACAGAATATCTCATAATTTAGGTAATGTACGAGGAAACAGTGTTAAAAGAAACTTTTACCCTGAATAATATATATAACTATTTATAACGAAACTGAACAATAATATTAAGAGCTTTATTGTGAATACAGAAAAATTTCAGACATTATTCTCAAACTCATTCATCACAATTACATTATATTATTTATTATTAATATTTTATATTACCTGTGACATGATGGCAGTCTGCAGTCCACCATTCTGTCAAAAAATAGGAACCCTTCCATGATGTCAATATTATCATGAAAATCTTTGGAGTGCATGATCAAAATATCCTCACGATCTGTTACATAAAAACATCTAGGCTGGCTACAATGGTAGTGCTGAATCTTGGAGTTATATACACACAGGGCATCAGGACATGGAGCACCTTCTGGGAAGCAATAGAATCCTTCTTGAAGCAAATCAATGCGATGCTGTAAAGAAACACGAAATAAGAGTTAGTCTATTTCCATTTACAGCCCACATTCCTTATGAACAGAAAATTTACAATGTATTCAATATGATCAACAATTATTTTTGTAGTTATCTTAATTAGATTTCCTGAAGTTCTACAATGTTTAAATACACAATACAAATATTGTCTTTGACTTAGAGACATTTGGACACGAAAATATTAATGTAGAATAGTTCTAATCAGAATACAAAATAGATTAATGATGATTGAATAAAATAGAATAACAATCAGATTAATGAAACTAGGGAATTGTAAAACTCACGACTTGAAATTCACAAATTATTTAAATATTGAAATCACGACAGATGTAATATTTTAAAAATTTAAATAAGTTACCAATGTCTTTATTACACAGTTCATTACAATTATGAAGACTATAAAACAGTACACACTCCATGTATGTAACATAAAAAACTAATTTTACTCTGAAATTTAAAGTCCTGTTTGGTCTATACTGAATGTCTGTGAAAAAGGATTAGGGCAAAACTTACAGGAGTAGAGCTCTTTGAGCTTTCATCAGGACTCGAAGGAGCAGAACTGTAACCAGTTTCTCCAGGGGGAAGGGACATCATACCCAGTCCCTGACCACTGAACCCAGGTCCTGCTGGAATTGATGCTGTTGAAGGTTTTGGTAATTTAAAACTAGTGAAAATTGCTTGAGGAGAATCCATAACAGCTCCAGGAGACACTGAGAACTGTAACAAAAAATGATAAATATTTTCATTATAACTTCATCTAACAAAATCTATCACTTATAAAATCAAATATTCAAATACTTCAGTATCAAATATGGCTAAGAAGAATCACTGTCATATTATTCAAAACAATATATAAATATTTGAACTATCTATTTTTGTGGTCTTAAATCAATCACTATTATCAATTTAGATGCCAGTCAAAGTAGGTGAACCCTACTGGAAACTTGTGTTTAAAATTCTGTTCACTTTCCCTCATGAAAACGAAAGTCAAAAAACACTTTTCAATTTGTTTTATTTTTAACATATTCCCTAAAATTTTTCTTTTATCAAGCATTCTCTCTGATTTTGCAACATCAATTGAAAGCAGTAAGACATTTCAAAACAAAAAAGAAAATGAAAAAATATTTATCCTCATTCCACTTTCACAACATTTCTATGACATCTATGTACAACAAAGCAAAACATATCCATTCCCTTGGTAAATTCAAAGAATAAGTTCCCCAGTCTTAAAACAATAATTGGCTCACCACCTTAGTATAGAATACAACCGTCATTAATTAGGTAACAAATTAAAAGGTTAAAATTAGTTGAAAATTAATTTTAAGCTATTGACAACTACTTGCTATTTTGTGAGCAGGGACACACATTGAAAAAAAAACTTACTAATCATGTATTGTAATTTTGTATTGTAGTATTGTAATTTTGCAATGTATTTAATGTAATTATTCATTTAAAATTCATATTATCATTAGGGATACCATTAATCCATGTTTGTATAATAAATATTACCATTAGAGAACATTATTTAAAATTCCTACTTTATCTTCATTTCCC
Source organism: Teleogryllus oceanicus (assembly GCA_964035755.1). NCBI lineage: Eukaryota > Metazoa > Arthropoda > Insecta > Orthoptera > Gryllidae > Teleogryllus > Teleogryllus oceanicus. Next base: position 282,979,918 of record CAXIVR010000001.1, read on the forward strand.
TATTTACAGAGAATATTTTATTTGGTATTTCTTCTTTGCAACAAGTCTTGAATTAGAATAAACAATACAGGTTCTATGTATCAATGAAAGAAATCGGCTAGTATAGATTTTAATAAAAAACTTTGTTTGATCAAATTTAATTTTAGGTACAGGTCTTGAGGTCTAGTCCAAATATGCATGGGCTAAAAACTAATTGCTTGTATCTCACTTATGGTTCAATGTTTTCCTTGCTTTAGTTTCAACACCTACTTTCCCAAAACAGCTTTAAAAGGACTTAATTTTGAACAATGTTTTATTCTCATTTATTAAGTTTTATCTACAGGAGTAAGTTTGTCAGGACTTTTGCATTTTGGATAGGGTAACCCTAACTATTATGAAAAGAAAGAATTGGACAAATTTTCTTTTAAATAACCACAGCATTTGCACTGAGAGCACACACTTCTCTCAAGTGCAGTAATTGTGGCTTTCTTTAAAATTTTCCCCATTTATTTGTACTGTGGTACACCTGTTCTTTTAAAAATTATTTTTTATGTGTTTATCTGTGAGTTTTGAGAATATTGTCATAATCATGTCATAAGGTCAAATCATAATCATGCTTATCATGCTGTCATGCACAAATCACCATTTACCACAAAGGAAAAAGAAAGTATTGGTAGTCATGTTATCAACAAACAGGGGAGAAACAAATGAGAGATGTATAAAAAAGAACTTACATAATCATTCAAATCTTAAAATTGAAATAATATTAAAATAATTATTTGTATACAGAAGTAACTTTCTATTATGAATAACATCTATGAAAGTACTACTTAAAATTGAATACTAAGTAAGAAAATACATTTTAAATTTGAACTTTTTAAAAAACAATTCATCTGAAAGTTTCAATTGCCAATTAAAATATAATAAATAACTCTTTAAAATAACTTCATACACACCTCAATTACCCTATTTTTTGGAGGTCGACCCCGTTTTCTTCTAAACATGCCATCAATGGAAGTTGCAAGATGAGTCATAGTGAGAGGGTCTTTTGTAAGACTGAGTTTTCGTGAATATTCATGCATTTTGTAGTGGTCCAGGCGGCGGAATGGTTTGTCAGAAGGTAGAATGATTTCTCGACAATTGTCCTATTAAAATAAATTCAAGTTTAAAAAGATACAACAATTACAATTTTGCTGTTAATATTACACTTTTGTTTCAACAAAGAATGTGTAATTTACCCAAGTGCAGTGATAGTGTTTCTCCTTAGCTTGATATGGGCAATCATCTTCACACTGACATGGTTTACCATCTTGACCACCCTCAACTGTGATATAAAATGCCTCACTCACTTGCTCTTGCTGTTCATGGTTGCGTGCATGTTCTCTGACTCCATCCATGGACCTATATTTAGAAAAAAATTCATTAATATTATGTTCATAAAAGAAAACAAAGTTAATCCATCTTTTTTCCCTTTTTGTACCTGAAGGTCATCTCACAGCTCTCCGCTCTGCAGTGAAAGTGTTCCTTAAAAATAAGCTCACATTGACTGCCACCAGAACACTTTTCTACAGGTCCATACCGGATCAGATATTTCTGCCAGAAATCCTCTGATGTCCATGGAGTACAGTTAGGTGAAGAGAAATCACTACTTAGATCCATAGCTGTCATGTTTCCTTGCTCATGAGATGGAACTAGATACGCAGGCGGGGTTTGATGACTAAGTCTTCCTTCTCCTAAAACAAGTTTTATTTGATTAATTGTGGAGTCCATGACAACATAAAAAGAATAGTTTAAAACAATACAGTAGAAAAAGAGAAAACAAGAAAATGAGGAAGCATATTGAAAGAATTCTCATATATAACAATTATACAACTTCATTTATGAAAAAGGAAACAAAATAAATTTCTGTGATTAACAAAAAGCAAATGCCATCATTTTGGGAACGAAAATGGAACTTACCTCCCATAAGTTGTCCATATTTAGGAGTAAACTGTGGAGGAATAATGCTCATAATGGGAGACACTTCATCTCGATCACTGGGAGCCTCTCCATTGCTATGGGGTTGGCCTTCAGATAAAACTGATGACAAACTAGAGTTAGGGCCATGTTGAATTACAGAAGTTTGAATTGATCCAAGAGGACCATCTGGATGTTGACTGAGCTGTAAAACATGACAGAAATGTAAAATATTTAATTTTCCAATTATGAAATGTTAAAGAAATAATTGTAACACAACAAATTAAATATTTCATATGTAGGTTAGTGTAAGTAGTTTTGTTGTCAATGACAGCTTTTTTCCACACTGGATGACTTATATATTACTAAATTTACCGGAAAGAAACAAGGATATAAGGAAATTAAAACCTATTTGTGAAAGTATGGTATATAATTAATACATTGGTTTGAATGTGATATGGTCATTACCTGATCACTGAAGGCTTGCAGAACATTTGGACTAAGTTGTGATGGAGATTGTGCTTCACTAAAGCTCTTCATCATACTTTGAGCCAATTTGAATTTTCGATAAGCCATTTCAGAGTCCTGTCTCTCATGCTTCCTTTTATGACTAAAAAGTTGGCCACTAGAATGTAGGACATAGTTGCAACCAGGACGAATACAATGAATATGGTTGCACACACGTGAGAAGCGGCAACTTTCAAAAGGACAATTTTCATGTTTCATGAATTTTTTAAAGCCATCACGGCTTAATTGCTCATCTTTGATGTGATATGTCTTGTGCTTTTCTGGAAAAGAAAATATGAAATATAAAGTCAGGTTTTAAAAGAAGATAATCTTTAGGTATTTATATGAAAAAAATAAATATTAAATAATCAAAATATACATTTATATATTGATTGCCAATAGGCCTTTCAAATACTGATTAAAATGCTGAGAGATACGATGAAATTTAGAATGCAATGATCCGTTTTATTGATAAACATTGATATAAAAGTAACTAATAGTAATTTTAAATAGCTTTTGCCAGCAAGACATGTATTAATAATAATCGATGTATCAAAAATATTCTTAAGTCTAAAAATAACCCATACCCATGTCTGCTTTGTTTTTAAATGTATATTTGCAGTTATCCCTACGACAATGGAAATGTGTTGTACGTTGTCCATAAAAGGCACAGTGTTGGGCTCCACATTCTTCTGTTGCACGAAATCTTTGGAAACCTTCTTGAATTATAGCAGAATCTTTCCGATGATAATTGGCATGCATCTGGACATCTGATGTGCTAATGTAAACCTTGTCACATCCCTCCTAAAAATGAAATGTAATTACATTAATATTTAATGATATCTACAGGAATCAATTTTGTAAGAAATTAGTATGTCATAAACACCAAGTACAAAATACTATTATATAGAATACTACTACCTTTATGCAATGATAATGTGTTTGCTTGCGATTGTGGCTGCAACCTTGGTAGCGATCAGAACAATCATCCATGGGAGAATATCTCATAAAGCCATGCTGTAATGATTCATCCCGTTTTTTGTGCCATTTGAAGTGTCTAATCATTTCTTCCTTCTTTACAAATACTCTCGAGTTGCAGTCCAGACAGTGAAAGTGTTCTCTGAAATACAGAAAAATAATTATGAAAGAAATCTAGATTTTCTCATACTATTAATACATATGTATATTTCATTTTTTTAAAATATTGTAGAATTGTACACAAAAAATTCAAGCGAAAGTTGATAATAACCTGTAATTCAGATCCTTGCAATATGTGCTGCCACATTCAAGTGCACTACTGAACCGCTTCACATAACGTGAGTAATCAATTGGTATTGGAGATTTGCCGGTATTGCTGGGACTCAGTTCAGTTCTAGCTGGACTCATTGTAGGTACCCGATGACCAGCAAGTAGAGGAGAGCCTGTAAAGAAAAAACATTGTACTCTTGAAATCTTATAAACATAAAACATTTAACAATTACATACACAATTATATCACATTTGCTGTTCAAAAAAATAGAACAAGTTGAAATCACATTGAGAATAATTTTATCAAACGTCATTCTTATTTAGTAAATTGTTATTAAGTGATTGAAAGGATGATTTAAAATATTAAGAGAGAGATAATGGAAACTCAGCCATGGACAAACAAATCTGCCCTGCATATTATATTCTAGATTTAAATGTGGAACTGCAAAGGCTTGCCTCAGTGTTGTAATCGATCCTCCCATCTTTAGAGTTCTAAAACAACCTTGCATAAATCTCATATTGTTTAAACAGTTGCTTTATGTATAGTCATAGCATTTAAGTTCAACATCTGAATAAATATTTATTAGAAGAACATTCTCTAATAAGGATTTTAATTTGTTGATTGTTGACCTTTCTTCTTCCTTCCAACCCATTTTGGGGTCACAAAATCGTTTATTTAATTATAGGAAGATTCCATTATTCATGGTACAGTAATATTTACCCTTCAAGTAATTTGAAACAAGAGGGACAACTCAGGATTTTAGGGAAAATAGAATGTCACTTTGCGGATGGAGCCAAGGTGACTCTAAACTCGACAATAAGTCCTATAATCACTACTCTAACTCATGGAAAAAAAGGTTCTTTTGTGGGCGAGATTTTTTTCTTTTCTTTTTTTCCCCCCCTTTTTTTTCCTTTCTCTTTTTGGTCACTAAGAAGCAAATTCAAGTCTCTTGTTCGAATTAGAATGAAACGATTATGATAATGCCAAGAACACTTGAAAGCATGAATACCGTTCCCTTGAGAGTCGGTCGCGGTTAGGTCATGGAGAGTTGCTGATTTATGTAGCACATACCAGTCTTGTGCCTTCAAATGAATAACTTCACAGGAGGTATCTTTCGACGGGAGTATCTTGGTGGGTGAAATTTGTGTGAAACTAAAATAACTTGAACACGGTAAATTGGCATGTGGAAAACCTGAACAGGGCGATCTTTAAATTCCCGACGACCTTTTCGAAAAGCGGCGATACCGAACTCAATACCAACGCATTAACATACGGAAGAAACTTTCGAACGAATGGAACTTTCCAAATATCGTTCTGATGTATATAGCTTTGCTTTTCCAAACCAGGCAAGATTATATACCTCCCTCCCATCTCAAAAATCCAGCTCCGCGCGAGGCGAGGCAAGGGCGAGGCATAGGGCGAGGGCGAGGCATAGGCGAGGCAGAGGCGAGGCAGGCGAGGGCGAGGCAAGGCGAGGCGAGGCGAGGCGAGGCGAGGCGAGGCGAGGCGAGGCGAGGCGAGGCGAGGCGAGGCGAGGCGAGGCGAGGCGAGGCGAGGCGAGGCGAGGCGAGGCGAGGCGAGGCATAGGGCGAGGCATAGGGCGAGGCATAGGGCGAGGCATAGGGCGAGGCATGAGGCGAGGCGAGGCGAGGCGAGGCGAGGCGAGGCGAGGCGAGGCGAGGCGAGGCGAGGCGAGGCGAGGCGAGGCGAGGCGAGGCGAGGCGAGGCGAGGCGAGGCGAGGCGAGCGCGGCCAGGCCGGGCCGGGCCGGCGGGTCTCCGGCTGCGTTCTTCGACCGCGTCACGCTTCCTCCTCTCGCGCCCGTACCCGTGGCTTACGTCAGCAGCAAGACGTTAATAAATGAATGCCTCGGGAATCAATTCCCATCGCCCGCCGAGCAGACAGCCAGCGGAGGCAGACAGGCCGGGTCGCGGAGCTGCCGCCTTCTCCGCTCCGCTCTCCTCTCCTCTTCGAGATCGCCCGTCCGCTCCGCTCTTCTCGCCTCTCTTCTTCGGCTCTCCTCTCCCAACTTCGTTTTGTCAGATCCGTTTGAATCGTAGTTTTGTGATCGCACATGTGATTGCTAAAACCCCGCTGGCTGATTTAGACCTTTATTGCATAACAAGGCGGTCATCAACAAGTAATGGGAAATTTAAAAAATGCAAAATCAGTTAAATTTCGTGTCTTTCATGAGGTATTTTCGGGTTGTTTTCTATGTGGTTTTGAGTACTAACTCAAAGGTTTCGAGTCGCCGTTTATGTCAAACTTGGTGAAACCTAGGTTGCAGCCTAGCATATATCCGAAAATATGATTTAGAATGAGCGTTGTTGAAAGAATTTGACATAAAATTTAAAAAAATGAAACCAGATATATTAATTTTTAAGAAAATTAAGAAAAGACATTTTTCTAGGAAAAGGCAAACCTTTTAGTTCACAGCGCTTCAAATCGAGAATCTACTGAAAAACCGGTACATTGTAATACTCTTCGAGACTTCAAATGTAGTTTTTCTTCAATAAAAGAAAGTTCATTAAGTATTTGGAGACGATACCAATCCCTGTGCAACGCGTCTGCATTACAACGTGGCATCACTAAAATATCAAACATCTTAAATCTGTACTTAGTTCACGTAAGAACATCTTAAGTACTTGTTAAGTACATCGTAAATACTTGTTAAGTACAAGAAGCAATTTTTGTGACTGAACATTTCAAAAATCGTTGCACATTCTGAGATTATCACAGAATAGACTATGTATAAATGACGGATGTCTCCTTAAGTACATATTTGAATTATACGGAACTTCTGTTGGCAACATTTCTTCGCAAAGTAAATAATGGCAAGAATGCCAGTCCGGTTCTGTACTTTCCGCCAACCCTACGCGTTTGTCCCCTTTCGAATTCACGTCCCCCAGAGCCTGGGAAACACGGCGCGCGAACCTGCTTTTTTGCCGGTCGCCCTGAAAGGGTGAAACCCGAACTCGGGGTGAACAAAGAGAAGAAACGAAATGAGGGAAGAATTTCTGCAGACGGGGACGTAAAGAGTGGCTGAGAATGTGTATTTTGATAATTTGGAGCGGGGATCCACAGGACGGGAAGGTGGCGGCGAACCCTCGGGCAGTGAGGTGACGCCTTGCCTGCATCTGAATGCTCAGCCGGGGTCGATGGCGATGTCAGTGCATCGAGATAAGAGATCCGTTGGACAGGTAACGGCTGCCGAACGTTCGAAGACCTCTCCAAATAAATCGTACTTCTGGTTCGATGCAGGTATTTCTATACCGCTGCACCCCTTACAACCCTTCTCGAAACGACCGCGGACTAACAGTGGTACTGTCTAGCTTCCAACGGAAAGTATTGTACGCAAGTAGATTCTACAACCAACGCCAATGTACTCTGACAAGCAGTGAGTACGAACTGCAAAGCTGTATGCAGGTAATGAAATAAAACATAATTTCGAATAATACTATCTACTGAGTATTACAATATGAAGAGGAAACCAATAACAAGTTGAATATAAAACATAATACGACAAAAATGAGTTATATTTAGGTTAATTTAAATAAAATATTATCTCTTGTTCCAGACATTCTTATACAAGTATTCTTTTGAAGTAAACTCAATAAAAAATGAAACCATCTCTAAAATATTTCACCGAGTATCTGGGTAATGGGATGCGTTATAAGTTGCAGTATAAAATGAACTGCAATTTATGACACTATTTTTCAGATACTTTGTAAATGAAGACAAAAGTTAGTGAAGTTAAATCTAATATGCGCGTTAAAAGTTAGTAAACGAACTGAAAGAAAAGTTCGCAAATTGAGGAAAATTTTTCTCCCCTTCCCGACCATGCCATCTCCCGCTTCTCTTTCTTCACTAATCAATACAGTAAACATACTTCCAATCTGCGCACCGCTTTTTTAATGTCCTCATTTTTTCTACGTTTGCTGCCGCAGCTGTCAGCGCTACATTAAACAAACTAAAAGCCCCTACGAAGTGCGAACCCTGTTGGTCTGATATCAAGGCAAAAAAAGGTGGGAGGGATTCTAGATAAACCATATTTATAAGTTATTCATAAACGACAGTGGAGAAACAGTCGTTTCTTAGGAAGAAATCCTGGGGATACGTCTAGAAATTTCCTGAAAGCCATTATCACGACGGCCAACGTTTCATTGAGCTCAATGCAAATTTCTCTCAATCCATACTAAAAAAAACACCAATCCTCCGCCTCGGATGAGAAATCCACGTTTTTCATCCAGTCAGACCGACCTCTAGTAAACTTTCGCGTCGCCCACCAGCGTACAATAGTCATCAAGAAGAATTCTAATCTCTATTATGAAAATTTTCCCGGGAGACGTCGACGAGACAATGAAATAACTCCGGCGCGCGGCGCTTTTTATGGAGTCGGAGGTCTCATCTAAGAAGAGGGGGGAGGGGGGTCACAAAGGGTGAAAGGGGATCGCCCGGGGGGACGCAGGGGTGCGCTGGAAATACGAGTGGGCAGGATCTTGAAATGGGGTAAAGGGCGCCCCTCAGGGAGTCGACCTCCCCCCACCCCCTCCTCTTCCTTCCTTCACCCGCGTTCACCTCCGTCTACCCCCTTGCTTTACCGCTTTTTTTTTTCTCTCTCCAGATTAGGCGAAGGCTCGCAAGGATGCCGACTCAGGGCTGAATCCATCGCGTCGCGATCGTGTCTCCGTATGGGTGGGCACGGCCGCGTGTGGAGCATTGGGGCAGTTCGGTGGCATGAATAGCATCAGGGACGTTGATTTCCTTCGGTCGTGTTTTCTTTTTTTCTTCTTTTTTTCCTTCGCGGATTTTGGTGGCCTTTATGTGTGACCCCTCTCCAGCCATGCACAAAGGGTTAACGTATATTTACCCCTTCCCGGCTTTGAAGCGAATACACCATAAAGAACCGGCGGAAAGATTATGCGCCCTTTCACAGGATCCGCAATGCGGGAGAGGAGGAGGAGGAGGAGGAACGCTATGGAGAGGTTCAGAGAGGAGGACGAGAAGGAGGAGACGAGGTATGAATGGGGCGTAGAGTCTCCTGGATGGGTGAGGAATGCAGTTCGAACCCCGGTCGTTACGCTTCCTGGTGCACCACACTTGAGTAAGCTGACTCTTAATGCTCTATTGTGATGTATCAACATTGTTATTACATTACGATTATTCTTCGACGAAGATGATTCTCGTGAATTAAGGTTGAGGAGCACACGCTCTGCTTAATTGCATACGTAAAAATTCAAAGCGAATCAAGGCGATAATTGACAGAGGCAGTTCGCTTTCACTTTTTTCGTAAATACTCTTCAAGGAATAAAGAAATAGGCCCGAAAATAAGACAGTTCATGAACTGCAAAAGGATCTCGGGTATCGGGTACCAAGAAATATAAAAAGGCAATGACTACAACTTTAGATAATAAAAAGTATTTGCTAACATTGGAAGATAGGTTGCGACGGAATCTATCAGTAACTTAAAAAGGAAACAATACGTTCTTACATACATTCAAAAAAACATTGACCTTATGATTGTAAGCAATTTTTAAAGATGCCATAATACTTATTTTCCTTTCATTATTTTTATTTTTATTTTTTACATGTTCTTCATATCGTTATTTTTCTGGATAGTAATGAACGAGACTGTGAAGTCCGAACAAACCATTAATCTTAACATTATATAATTTGCGTTTATCTAATCGCTTCCTTGTTCATTTGTCAAAATTGCTTTTTTTGTACTAAAATATTCAAACTATACAAATTGGCGATCTGAAAGTACCAAGAAAGTAGTGAAATCGTAAAGTTGTTGAGTAGTTTGAGGAGAATCACGCAGGCGTGTCCTTCCAAAATATTATAGAACTATTATTTTCACCGGCATTTCTTTCAATCGGAAAAATACTAAACCTACACCGTATTTAATGAACAACAAATCTTGAATTTTTCCCTCCTAAAGTTGGATATATGTATCCCTATAATAAGCTTTTGATATGAGTTAACATGTGCTGCACGAAGATATAGATATATTTTATAACCAAATACGAACGATTCCATTTACTTGTGTCGATGGAAACGAAAGAGCTTTGGATAACGGATAAGGTTGCTGACCTTACAAAAAGGGTGACTGAACGAGTGTATGTAATGAATTGGTTATCACCGACGAAACGACTAAAACGCCACAACATTGACAGAATGAGAAAATGTTTCCAAGCGATAATTTCTTGACACATGTTCTCTGTTCCATTCTGAGCTGTTTACAACTTTATGGATTTCTAAAAGGAGCAGTTTATCTGGGGTAGAGACGTATGAGACATGCGGTCAGAAAGACATTGACATATGGTGACGAGACTTTTCGTCCTATGACAGAAGACAGTTTTTCCCATATTGCACAAGGGTTGCTAATACTTAATATATAACCATATAACAACTCAACTATATCGTGGATTTAGCAAGTTAAGTGGATTTAGCAATCAACATTTGAAATGAACCTGTCCGACATAACTGCAAAGCACAGAAACAACAGGCAATGTTGATTAAAGCATTTCTTGAGAGCCACATCTAACAAGAATTTTCTAGTTTCAAAATTTATCTCCAGAGAATACTGAGTTATTACAATGTTTTACGCAAAAATGTAACATTTTCCCTCTTCAAATGAAACACAAAGAAAATATATACTTGAGACTATTTTTAAAAAGAAAAAAAGAGCATATGCTTAAGAAATAATTGACACACGAAAACACAAAACAACCATTCTATCAAGACAAAGAAATTCGCCATCAACATTTGTAGAAAAAGTCTTTCTACGTCAGTACTTTTAATAATTGCAGTCAGCTCCCACTCTCTGAGAGTGGTAGTCAGAAGAAAACTGCATCGCCGACAAGCATATTGTTTTATCTCTTGCAGTTTTATGCGGCATTAAAAACTCGCACTGAACTATTTACGGCCCTAGTTTATAACTGTGGAAGATAGCAGTCTCGTGTCCGCACTCCAATAAACTAGCCTTTTTCGTTTTCTGGGCAATAAAGAATTTTGTGCTGAAGCGCGAGTCGCCCGCATGGAAAAGTATGGAAAAGTCACAAGATACTTTTTGCTCATATATTGACGTTTGCATATAGGAATAAGACGTATCGACTGTGTTAGAGAAGTTCACGTGCTTCTCATCCACGGAGACTCGATTTGGGTCCGTGGGAAGAAGATCCCGCTACAGATGGATGAGGCACCTTTTTCAAAATCAGATATAGACAACGGTTGCGTCTGGAATATGAAGAATTTCCCCGAGAGTACCGAGAATACGAACACGAGAATTTCTACAAATTACGAAACAGTAACTGACTGCTATAAAACAAATCGGTAGAGAGTTGAAACACCATCAGCGAATACTACTGAGTTTCACTACTTTTTCCACATACGGATAGAATCGCGGTACTTCGAAGTCTCACGATTACGGAACTAGCTTCATAGTCACAAGTTGTGGCTTGGATTCTGATCAAGGACAGCAGATTTAGTAAATGGCAACTTAGTACGTTCTTGATTTATTCTCATTCTGACTACATAATGGAAACAGGTTCGCGTGAAAATTCTGATGGCCTTTATGAAAGAAACATAACACAAATGCATGTATTAACGGCGTGAGAGATATTTTAAAGAGGGTAATTTTTTAAAAACACAAAAGAATACACGAAAATGAACTTTATGCAATATTAATAAGTGCACTATCCATTGGAAAAAAATTATGAAAAATATTGGAGCCAATTTTCGGAAAATTGCGTTTGAGCCCATCAGAAAATGCGGAATTTTGAACTCGTTTTAAAAGAAAACTGTTGACTTTTCGAGAAACTTTATTTGACATTATTTAAAGCGCATGTACGTATAAGTACAATGACGTGAAGAAATCGCCTGTAATGTAAATATTACCGACGTGGGAGACAAGTCACAAAAAGTACCTTTTTTTTATTTTTGGAAAAAAAAAATTGCGCAATATGGCGTTTATGTGATCGTATTCACATTCATTTGGATTAAAAAATTTGAAAAAAGGACATTTAAAAAATTTTCAAAAAAATTATGGCCTTTATGAAAGAACTATTTATGGACAAAAATTTCTTGAAACTGTCATGAATTTTGTAGTTACAGGAAATGTCGAATAAAATTCAAAACTTTTGCAATTTTCGAAAATTCAGAGTTAACCGTGAAAATCGGACTTATGTCACCTTTATAAGAGTATTTTAATCTTTTCAACAAGAAATTTAAAGAAAAAATTTGGTGTCGTTTTTTGATAAAATTTTGAAACTGTCTGGGGGCTGCAAGTAACGTATCCCCAAATTTTAAAAAATGTTTTTTTTTTTTTCAAAATTCCAAAGCTTCAATTAGAGCCGAATGAACAGGAGGTTCTTCAGTTTTGAAAAAAAAAATCCTACGTATGATTTAGGCGCTAGTAGTGTTCACAGACGGACAGAGACTGACAGACAGACGGACGGATGACGTTTTGAAAAAAAGAAGCCACCACTTTGTCGGTATCAGGGTACCCCAAAAGGTGCATTTACGTTGAAATCTCGAAATCGATTTTCCGCAGCACTAAATAACTTCATATACTACGTATACATGTACATATGTATACAAGAAAGTAAAAATTACTTGCATGTATAACCATGATGTGGGAAATGGAAAAGGAATCACATTACAGCGAGTCAAAAAAATTATAAGTCAGTTGCGTAAAACTTGTCGATCATTTCCATCGCGTGCGCATTTCAAGTTAAGTAAATATTGGAAAAGTGATAGTTCGAGTCGCGAGTTAAATCGAAGCCCAATTCCACTGGATTCGAAACGCTGCTCCGTGAACTTCCGGACGGCTAGTGAAAAATCACGAGACGTGGCGTCTCTTCTTCCTCCTTTTTTCGCCTTGGTGCGTGTCCTCCGCCTCCGGCCGCTGTCGCGTGGTGCGCGCGGCCGGCGCACGCGCCGCCGCCGCCGCCGCCGCCGCCGCCGCCCCTGACCGGAACGCGCCACAATGGGCGAGGCCTTCGCGCTTCAGCGGCGTTTCCATTCCGACAGACCGGTTCCGGGTGCCCCGGTCACTGTGGGCGGGCGGGCGCCGGCACGGGCACGGCGCGCGGCCGAGGGTGGGGCGGGGCGGGGCGGGGGTGGGGAAGGGGCGGGCGCCAGGAAACAGCCCAGGGGGAACAGGGTGGGCAGACAAACGAACGAATGAACTATACTCGGTGTCACCACGAGGCGCCAAAACCAAAATCCACTTCGCGAATGTTTTACCTGGATTTTTAGAAATGTTTTGAAGGAAACTCAGCTCACGGACGTTTCGCTTAAAAAAAGAATGACTCGATACTTTGGCTCGTCCAAGTGTATTCAAAACTTGTCGAAGTCTCACTTCTTATTGTTAGCATAAATTCACATTTTTATTGTATTAAAAGACCTGTTATTCCAACAACAATTTTTAATACGTTAATTCTATTGACGGGTGAAATTATTAACAGTATGTGTCCGAAAAGGAATAACGTCGCTTTTGAGATAAGGATGGCTTATATTATTACAATTGGAAAATGTGTGTTTTCAAAGTAAGGAGAGTTTTCTTCCGGCTCGGCTACATTTCGATACACATGGAGACTTCAGTGTGATGACAAAGTAGGGGGACTCGAAACTAGAAACCAAAAATTTCCCCACACCCAGGCATATTTGAGCCTCATCAATTCCATCACTACTCCTAAAAGCAGCCCACCACCACACTTTGGCTACATTCACAACGAGCACAATTCTCCCATTCACCCAACGCGATCGCTCCATTCTCTTCTCGCGCTCGCCCCCGAAATAACTCCCAGAGCGCACGCGCGCTTTTGCCGGGCCTCGCCGCCGCGCCGCCCCGCCCCCGCCGCCCCGCCCCGCCCCGCCCCGCCCCGCCCCGCCCCGCCCCGCCCCGCCCCGTCCCGTCCCGCCCCGCCCCGCCCCGTCCCGTCCCGTCCCGTCCCGTCCCGCGCCGCCCCGCCCTGCCCCGCGCCGCCCTGCCCCGTCCGCCCCGCCCGCGCCGCCCGTCCCGTCCCGTCCCGTCCCGTCCCGTCCCGTCCCGCCCCGTCCCGTCCCGTCCCGTCCCGCCCCGCGCCGCCCTGCCCCGCCCCGCCCTGCGCCGCCCCGCCCGCCCCGCGCCCCCCCGCGCCCCCCCCGCCCCCCCCGCGCCGCGAGAGGGAGTGGCAACGGGGGCCGGGCACGCCCCCGAGATAGCAGGGTCCCGGGGTACAGACACGCGTTTCCCGCTGACGATTATCGCTTCACGCCGCCGCCGCGAGCGTCATCCGTAAGTGAAAAGACAACGCGGATCCCGGCAGTCGGCCGCGCTAGCAGAGGGTGGGAGGACGCGAAGGTTACCTCCCGACCTTGCAGCCGCGAGACCGCGTCTTCATGGGACGCGGCAAGGGATTGCGAAAGTTGGAATCAATAGCACTGGCGGCGGTTCGGATAACCTCAAAGTTTTGTCATATCGTATGCAATAAGTGCCGTAAGAGATGTACAATCGAAAAATTAGCTCAAATCTGCATGGAAACAGAAATATCGAAACTAATCATAGTTCTGTATACCGAATGATGTGTGCAAAATGAATGTGGCGGAGATACATAAAATTCGAGATGCCAAGGAATGCTAGTGAATAAGGTTTTATCGTATGTTATGATTACATCTGAGTTGTGAAGTTAAGTAATTGGCGAGTCGCACATCACGTGAGTAAATCCCGATCTACGGCAGACTGACAGGGTCTGTGAATCTTAAGCTCGATCTTGACTAGAATGTGTAGTGCCAAGTGATCCATAATCATGCACTAGAACGAACCTTATTGTAGTGAAAACTATTGCTTGAGCAGGATAGCTAATTTTTTTCTTTCTTCTTCTTTATTTTTTTTTTTTTTGGCTTTAATTGAGATTCAAAAATTTGGTGAATTGATTTTTTCAGGCTTGACTGCATTCTCTTGGTAATGAAGTCAATTTTATGGATTTAAGTTCCTCTTAAATCCCTAAAAACATTTTGCCATAGAATGGATATGAAAAATCCAATAATAGCTTTTTTCATATCCATTCCATCCATATGGATTAAACATAGTCTTCTGATCTAGAAGCAAATGAATGTCATCCATCGATTGTTAGTCACATAAAATATAGTATTCAACCATCATAAAATGCTCTAATGCTTTAAACATCTCAACTAACATTTTACATGTGAACAGGCATTGTTCGTAACAAAATACAAGATATAAGTCAATTCCGAAAATGTTTCATGGGGGAGCCAATATTATGATCTCTCCCTCCTGTTAGTCATCGACCCGTGAATATAAAGGGCAACCGTCATTAATAACATCCAGCAACAGCAATTTGTGATTCGTGCACAAATAAAATCAAAAATAAAACGCAATGTAATGTAATAGTTCCCACGTTCTTCACACCCACCGCGCGCAATACGACACCGCCCATCCTCTCGCTTCAAAGGTTTGCTGCTTTGTCCGGGCGACATAAAGGACCGTCGCTCCACAGGAGTGTAGACTAAACGAAACTTCATTGAAAATTGTCGTTCCCGAACGTGGCCAGGATGGGACAAGCCAACGACCAGCCATCTGTCGGCTCAAAGGCCAGAACCCCTCGGTTCTAGAGGCAAATGTCGCGTAAAATTAACGATCTGGTAGTTGAAAGTACGAGTGGGATTGCAGCCAGCTCGCGTGCCGTAGCGTCTTTTTCCCCGTTTGTTCAGGAGCACTAGAATGCACGTACAGACCGGAGATTCGACCCTCTTTCTCCGAATTCGTGCCTCCTCATCAATTTAATTTCTTCAAGTTCTTCAATGAATCGCTTGTTTCTAAACGGGAAAGAAACTCAATTACTTTGGGTAAGTACTCTTTATTTACAAATCCAAACAAGTAGCGAAAGTCCCAATCTGCTAATGCATCAATATTCATCCAAATAATAATTGTTATTAATTAATAATTATTTGTAGACGCAGTTTTGATTTTAAAATTACCTTTGAGATACCTCGAAATTACATCTATACAATTTTTGACGTTGATGTAAAAAGTAAATTCAGAACTCGGTCAAAACTACATTCGATTTAACGAAGAATCTTGCGAAGAATATGGGCAGTGTTCTACGTATACAACGATCCTTCCCTAATTGACAGAGGGGTGGCTTGGAAGTATTTAAATATTAACTAATTCACAATGCATGCGCAAATCGAAAGAAAACTGCAGAATCCGACCGTGTGAGAGCTGTCTACAATTTCGTTTGACAGCAAGGAACTCCAGAAAAATCCAAAACAATGAAACAGTTTCGATTATGATGAAAAAATACAAATATTTCATTGTGTTATTCCGCCTATTATCATACTGCGCGTACCGACTGAATTATCATAGTGCGTTACAGCAAACACAGCCGACATCATGAGACAGCAAGGCTCAAGAAAGAGACCGCCCGCCTTTTATTACGTGTTATGGATCAGTAACTTTTTGCTGTTCTTGGTTTGTAAACAACTGCTGTACTGTACATCTCATTATTGGTTTGTAAAGAACTGCTGTACTGTGCATCCGTAAAAAGTATACTTCGTTATTGCGTTATTTGAGAAGAGTGTTTTTGTCACAGAATATGTGTTATACGAGAGTATTTTATTTGTTGTTCTTGAGCAGTGTTCGTGCTACCTTTTGAGAAACCATTTTATGTAGTTTTGTTGAGCTGCATTTTGCTGCGACAGAACTTTTGTTGTTATTATTATATTGATATTATTTTTATTGAAACAGCACACTTGCATCAACGTTCAACTTCCCGTGAAAATTCCCGCCTCTTAAAGGACCTTCCAACTGTTCGCTAGTCTGTCGCCACCAACCGTCGCGGTTTTCCCCTGAAGGGGTTGGGGCCTGGCTAGCTCTTCGGGGACCAGCCGCGCTCCCGCCGGAGAAGGCGTGGGCCAGGGGCGGTCCGGACCGGGCCAAGCAGGGCAGGGCAGGGCCGGGCCGGACAGGGCAGGGCCGAGCGGGGCCTGCCAGGCGGCATAGCGTCGCGGATACGCCCGTCGTATTGATCCTTAACTGCAGCGCGGTGGCGCGGCGGCGGGGTCGGACGTCACAGTGCGTCTCGCTTCCGCAGCTGCACCCGCCGGGCACAGAACCCTCGTCCGCCTGCCCGCCCGTGCTCTCAGCGGAGCAAACCGTTCGCGTGCACTTCTTTCAGGTGTCGCCGCGCGACAGTTGCCAGAAAACGATGACATCGGGGTACAAAGAGACAAAAACATTGTGGCGTATGAAATGTACAGTAGTTCGTCAAAACAAGGAACGAGTGTGGATGGTTCCACTGCCAGGAAAGTCCCACTACGAGAGATGACAATGGCGTGACTGATGACATGATTCGTACGAGGAAGTAAATCACTTCTCGTGAATATTCATGACGTCGCACTTGTTTTCGAAAAATATGTACCTCGTATTTTTAAGCAACGACAATCGCGTGACATCAAGTTCAAGCATTGCATCTAAAACAAGAAACTAGCATCCACTTTCTGATTCATTTTTATAGTTTCTTACAGGAAATTTCACAACGACAACGGGAGTGAAATCAGTGAAGGTAATAATACGAGTAATAAAGAACAGCAGAACTTGAAAACTGCTTCATCAGAAGGAAGAGAACGAAGAAGATACTAATTGTAAGATCAAGTAAGTAGAAAGTTCTGCATAAATGATTGATTGATTAGTGTTTCCAACACGGAGTGAAAGGGGCACTGCAGTGGCATCAAATGAGCCACCTAAGCCGGTATTGTGCATAAAAACCCGAGGCAGTAGACTCCACGTATGCAGGTCGTTCTTGAAATCATCGGTTTAAACCTTCGCTAACACTTTAAACTCTCCCCACGCAAACAGTTAAAGTTCACATACGAATGAACTGCAGCGCCTCTCACCGGGAAGTCCTAGGTTCGAGTCCTGCCGGCGGCATGATTTTCGACACTAGCTTTCCAGCCAGGTCGAATTCAGTTGCTGTCTGGCGGAGAATTCTAGAGGCTGGCTGCTCTGACCGGTAGTTTTCCGTGGTTTCTCCGATCAACACCAGGCGAATGCCGGAGCCGTACCCTAACAAACGGGTCACGGACCACGCGCGATCTTTCCTTCCTCTATCCTCTCCCCTTACACACACACTTACACTGACATCCACTACACTACCACATATTCCGGGAGACCGGACGGGAGCTTAGAGCTTGTCCTGGCTGGGGCGGTGCCCCGCTGGTGGGAGAGTCTTGGTTAGGGGGAAACTCCACTAGCCGACGGTAGGTCGGTGCCAGATCTCGCCATCCAGCGGGGGACGATCACCGCCATCTCCCGAGAAGAAAACATGCACTACACTAACGGGACTAACGACCAAAGCCGTTGCCGCGCCTAGAAACACGAAAAAAATCAATCAATCAAAAAAACATACGAATGAAAACGTCCCAGAATCGCCGACCCGTCCGCGTGGGCACGCGTGAGATGGTAGGAGCGGCGCCGCCGAGCAGCCCGCGAACGCTCGCCTTGCCGACCGCGGCGGCGGCGGCGTGGCGTCCGGCCGGCCGCGCGCTGACCGCGAGATAAAACAGCCGACGAAATTTGAATATGCGAATGCGTAATTTGAGCGAAAGCAGAAATTAATTGCGAACGTAGCGGAGGGAATGATTGTCTTCCGGGGCCAACGCTCCCTCGCGCGCACGCGGGGGTGGAGGCCGAGGGGGAAGACTGGGGCGGCGGCGGGGGGAGGGGAGTGAGTGAACGTCCGGAGAAGGGGAGGGGGCGGGGCGGAAGGGGAGGATGAGGGCTCACGGCCCATACGCGAGGCCGGCCGACGACGGAGCGCTGGCGGGGCAGGGAGGGACGCAGAAGCGGCTGAGAGAGAGAGAGAGAGAGGGGGGAGAGGGTCACGGAGCCCGAGAGGGGAAGGACGGGGGGTCTGGAGAGCGCTCTAATGTGTGCAGCTGCACTTTAAATAAAACCAAATTCCCCCATGTTAACGAGATTAGTTTAAAGAGAGCTCTGATTGTTTGAAGGCCCGTGTCGCGCGGCGACGCGCTCGAGCGCTAGCTGGCTTCTCCGGCGTCTCGCCACGCCACGCCACGCCACACCAATATGCGCCACATCCCTCGACGCTCCGGCTTCACTGCTCCTCAACACGTCGCTCAGCGGAACGCCACGCCTCTCCCGGTTTTATTTTTTCCGACGAAAATTATTCCTCAGTTTCGATTTTTTTCTTTCTCTTTTTATTTTATTTTTTTTTTATTTGGAAGCTGGAATCCTCCAATAACATCTTATATCGGGTATAACTTGTAAATGCCTGTAACTGTTTTAACGGTGTTGAGGCTTCCGCCTTCGTCGTTTTTGCTTTCTTTAATGCATTGAGCAAATGACAAGGCGATGCCTTACTTCGTATCTCGAGATTTCCGCCTCCTCCAAACTTTTGGATATTAGTAAATAAAAATTAAAAATAACGTCTGTGCCTCAACAAATGCGTTCTTCATCAGTAGGGCAAGCAAAAGCAACCGTGGGGTCATCCATCAACATTTTTGTAACTCCTCCTCGACATTGTTAATATTTTGAATACCTTATTAATAGTTACAATAAAATATTTATGTAACTTGACGTTTATATGACATATGAACTTAACGTTCCCTCGGTAATGTGTCGCAATGCTTCTGACGTATGCGTGAAACTCCTTTTTCACTCGTTTTTTATTGATTGATTCATACAAATTGTACATAACATTAAACAAAACACTATTTTGCAAATCCTGATTACAATGTAAGCAAAACGTTTAATAATAAATACCAAATGTACATTTTTATTTTACGCACCTACTTTGTGAGGGGGGCCTTAATCTCGTGTGTCCCTAAACATAGCGGGCCCTACAAACCCGTTACTTATGCTGGTCCCTTTACCCTTTCCGTGGTCTCTTATCTGCTCGAGGGCCATACTCTTCTTCTGGGATGCGGTCGTCCGACCGTTTCTTTGGAGGTGCCCTTCTCTTTTTTCGTTGTCTACCCTGAGAGAGGCACACTATGCTGTACTCGCGTTCTATCGGGGTTTCGGAAATCAAAAAAGGATCTTTTGTGGTGGAGTGACAAGTCGCTGTCAGGACCTAGGATGGACGAGAATGATGGTTTATGCCTGGAATGTTCTGGCATTCCCTTGAAAACTTCTGGGAAACTATAGAGTTACAATTTTTACTAGCATACTTGTCGCAGTTGCATTTCATGATGGTGCTGTTAACTGGTGCTTTCGTATTGGGTCTTTGAATGATATTGAACGGAAATAATGCTCTCTCTTATAACAGAACCGTTCTGACAATTTTCCCGAACAGATAATTTAGTACATATGTTAGGAATAGAAAAGAATTTTAAGTAAAAACAAGTAGTAGAACTTGCAATCCTATAACTGCAATCCTTTGTTTTTCGCAAGCACTAGTGAATATGAGGAATCCATTACCGAGTCTGACAAATGTTATTGGTTAGCCACGAAATAAACCAGCATATCAGTTCATTTATAAATAAATTTCAAAAATGATGCGTAAATTCAGAACAAGGCAGGTTGAAAAGCTGTCGTTGAGCAAGCTAAAACACTGCAGTTACATGAGTAGCGCCTCATTAACTGTCTGAAGAAGAAGACAAAGAAGATTAAGAAGAAGAAGGTATAGGTGGCAGACAAGGGACAGACAGCCGAATTTCGGCCTGCCTTCTCATTCGTGCAGCGCCGAGGCCAACAAAGCGGCCGGCCGTGAGCCACTCGTGGGCCAGGCCGCTTCCTGTCGGGTCTCCCACTTCGTGAAATCGAAGCTCTCGCTGAAGAGGCGGTGGTCTCCGCTCGTTCCTCTCCGCCCGCATGCGCGCTCCGCGAAACCGCAGATCGTATTTAAATGTAATTCTATACTAAAGTGACCCCCTATCTCCAAAAAGACCACGCGGACGATTACATTATGTCCGTTCTCTCTCCCGCGCCTGCGTCTTGCGGTGTTCTTGTCTCCTCGTGGATCGTGAGAACAATGGAACGATTCCAAATGAGTCTTGACATTCATCAATCTATTTGTTGCTTTTGGCAAAGAACGCATGATAAAATGTGTGTATCCCGTGGAGTGCGTACACGTTCCCGCGTCTGTGCCCTTTGTTGTCGTGTAGCAAAGCAGAGTGGATGGAAAGAAAATGCATAGCCGTTGGAGGAAAAAAAGTTCCCCTTTGAGGAATATCGAGGAGTCTTTCGACATGTTATTCTGACGAATCGAGTACTCCAGGACAATACCAGGTTTTTACTATTAGCGAGTAGTTAAATTTCTCGGTTATCAATTCATTTTTTGTCAACTGTTAAGGTCATTAGTCCCACAAGTGTAGTGCACGTTCTTCGGGAGTTGGCGGTGATCTTCCCACTCTAAATGGGGATATCCGTCGCCGCCCTTCCCGTCGGCTTGAGAATTTTCCCCAATCATTTTTTTTTCCATCAGCGGGGTACCACCCTAGCCGGGACAAGCTCTTAAGCTTCCAACTCCGTAAGATACTCCAGTATTCGCCTAGTGTTGATAGGATAAATCACGGAAAACTACCAATCAGAGCAGCCGACCACTAGAGTTCCCTTGCAGACAACGGGGTATTCCATCTAGCTAGTGTCGAAAAATACAGTACCGTCGGGACTCAAATCTCGAACCTCCCAATCAGAAACACTGCAGTGATGCCCTGAGCCACCTCTCTCGGTCTCTGGAGGAATCTCCGTGGGCGAACACCCTGCTCGGGCGCGACCGAATACAAACGGGGCAGACGCCGTCCGTAGGCTGCCCTGGTGCTCGAAAGGCGCCGGCCGCCGACCAACCTTGCTCCCCGACTGCCGAAACTCAACGCAGTGATGACTTCCGGTCATTTAAGGCAGCGTGAATACGCCTCGGCCACGAAATAAAACAACATGAGCGAGCGGTAACCGGCCAGAGGTTAACGGCGGCGGACGGCAGGAGTCGGGTAGTGGCCACTATGTGATTTAGCGGGTGGTGATTGGTGCGTTGGGTGTACGGGTTGTTTGAAATCAGCTCTGTGGGACTTAAGAAAACAAGAAGGCTACGTAATCAATTATGTCGAATGAAAACATAGCAAATACCGTATGTAGACAAAACTCACGAAACGGATTTTCATCAAGTTGATTTATTTGAATAGTGCTTGCGATCCATTAGATTTTCATCACAAGTAAAAAAATTCTTTGGTTAATTAATTGTTTATTATTACGAATATATAAGGTGGTTCAAGACGCATCACGTCGTGTACAGTAATAGCGGTTAGATATTATCTGCCAATGGTTGAAAATAATGAAAAAAAATCAGTAATTAAAGTTGATTAAAAATGTAATATTAGCAATAAATAGTGTACAATTAACAACAATGGTTGGTATAAAAAATATAGTACCACTGAATAGTACCTTCACTTGTTCCTAAAGGAGATTTGCCTAATTCATCGGAAGATTTTTAATACAAGCAATCTCATTTCAAACCAATGTCTTGTAAATGATTATACTTCCTTCATAAGTTTTTTCTTTCCTCAAGAAAACCACTTCTTTCCTCATATATGAAAAAGCCACTACGTATCCTATAAACTATCCCTATCGGACGCCACATGCGTGGGTAAAGGATCTCAGGGCTGCACCGCACCTTGCCCTTGCTCGCGATTCGGGGATTCCAAGACACCGCACGCACGTGCGTGCTGTCGTTCGCAACCGGTTTGCAAGCCGGCGGGCACGACACGCCGCCGACGGCTTCGTCCAGCTCCGCCTCGCGTACCGGTAGCGGTTGCTCAGTGCATCAACTGATGTCACTGCAGCGCCTCTGACCGGGAGGTCCTAGGTTCGTGTCCTGACGGCGGCAGGATTTTCGACACTAGCTTTTAAGCTAAGTCGAATTCAGTCGCTGTTGGGAGGAGGATTCTAGCAGCCGGCTGCTCTGATCGGTAGTTTTCCGTGGTTTCTCCGATCAACACCAGGCGAATGCCGGAGCAGTACCCTACCAAACGGGCCACGGACCGCGCGCGATCTGTCCTTCCTCTTCCTTGTCCTATCCTCTCCTCTTACACACACACTTACACTAACATGCACCACATTATCACATATTCCGGGAAACCGGTTGGGAGCTTAGAGCTTGTCCCGGCTGGGGCGGTGCCCCGTTGGTGCGAGAGTCTTGGTTAGGGGGAAACCCCACTAGCCGACGGTAGGTCGGTGCCGGATCTCGCCATCCAGCGGGGGAAGATCACCATCTCCAGAGGAAAAAATGCTAGTGCACAACTAACGGGACTAATGACCGAAGCTGTTGACGCGCCCGGAAACACGAAAAATCAATCAACCAATCAATCCGCCTCGCGTCGCCCCGCCGTACTCCTCTCGCCCGGTGGGCGGGTCGCCTGTGTGCGCGACCCGCTGTGCAGCGGTCAGGGCGATAACTCCCCCCCTGTGGGTTCCAGGTTTCAAATCCGGGCCGATCGATGGGAAATTTGCGGTGGATACAGCGGGCTCGAAGCAGAGTTTCTCGGGGTTCCTATCATTCCACCATTGTGTTCTGGCGGCTCCACACATTCGTTATTCGGCGAACGCCGAGCAACCGCTCGCCGAATCCCGAGTAGTGTGGACGAGTTGCTGGCTATTTGCAGAGTGACGAACATTCGGGGTTCGCCCTATCCACTGCGTGTCGGCCTTTTGGACACATCAAAGGGAGCGAACATTCGCCGAACACGTCAGCTGCTCGGGAGCGGCGAGCACTAGCTCGCCGCTCGGCGAATGCCGAATGTGTGGAACCGTCTTAAGATAGGTGTATATTTAACTCGTACGGTTTTGCACTTAACTCAATGTCACGAAACATAAACTACTTCGCACGCCCACTGGCTGCTCCACGCGCATGCATGACGCCTCATGTGTCCTCCTCCCATCCTCATTTCCCCCATTGAAACGAAGTTGATTCCAAAATCTGCCACCGTCAGGACTCGCGCTTAGAACCTTCCGAACAACAGCCTTCAACACAACTACATACGCTAACCCATCAGGTCGTGAAGTCTCAACTAAATAACGAACGAAGCCGCTCGTTTCGTCACCCGCACGCCCACCTGTCCGCTGGCTGCGCGCTCCACGCGCATGCATGACGCCTCGTGTGCCCTGCTCCCCTCCCTCCCCTCCCCGCCGGCCGGGAGGAAGTGCCATCACTCAGGCGCACCTTTTCCCCCGCGCGGCTCCGAGCAGAGCGTCGCGGGGCGTCGCCGACGGGGGCCGGTGTTTCCTGCTGTCGTCGCGGCGGAGAAGTGCGCGGACCTAATGAGCAGTGCGTACGCGGACCGCGCCGCGTTCCCCTCCCACCATCCCCCTCCCCTCCCGCTCCGTTGCCAGAGAAGGAGAGAGAGGGAGATGGGCACATCCGCTGCCCAAGGGCCCGCCAGCCACCCTGTGGGAAAGAAGGTACGCGCCGTGTATGACCGCTCGTAATTAGCTACGGTTTAGCATATGTTTTCGAATTTTTTCTTTTTCTTCTGTTCATTGCTTCCGGAAGGCGGCGAAGTGGAGTGCTCTACAACTGAAGCCCTGCAGATTAGAAGGTTTCAGTTTGACAACCAATGAGTTTCAGACAGCACTGTATTATAATTTTTTGTATTTACCTTAAGCGTGTAGCAAGAGATATTTGCATTGCAAACTGTAATATATATCAGTCCGAACGATTCAATTAAAAAATTATGAAGTAAGGCGATTACAGTGAAATTAGAAGCTACTTTCACCGCTGCGGATGTTGATTCTAGAAACTGGAGAAATCATATCTGGATTTCGTGAGGGCACAAATTATTGCCTCCTTTTTCCCTTCTATTTGTTACCTGTCTCCCAGGTCGAAGTGCAAGACGGATGGGATTAGGTGTAGTTTCTATAAAAAAAACCAAAACATGTGCGGCTTTCATATAAGATAACGAATTCTTTTCTTGCGGAGGGAGAGTTCGAGACGTTTCTGACTCTTACTAACTAATACGAGAGAATGAAGTCCTCAAGGATAATTTCTCTGATCGGAGCAAGCGTAGTTTCCTCCCACCCAACCAGGTGAATGATGAAACGCTCTACACGAACACGCCTGACCGATGCACGAACACTTTCTCATCTTTCATCTTAACGTCGAGCAGCTGGTCACCCTCCGGACGGAAATGACCTCAGACTCACATAGCAAGTTTTTTTTTCTCACGTCCATCCGACGGTCAACAAAATCTCACAATGATTCACCACGGAAACGACTAGAGAAATTGAAAAAAACGGTACATAATAATAATTACGCGTACAAAATGTGTACAAGCGGCACGTGTACAATACAAGTTACGCACAGTATCCACCAAGTGAATGTGAAACGTGTAAGTTCTTCTGATCTTAGATATTAGCGTGGAGTAATGATACATGAAATGTTTATGTTAAATATACGTAAATTAAATTTGCGGATGTTGTAGAGTGGGATTTTTACACATACAGCACTGTTGACAGAGTCGGATTAACGCCGTACGAGGCCCTCAGTTTGACCGACGTGTGGGGTTCTCTAAAAATATTAATAATGTACTAAATATATATGAAAAAAAAAAACATTTCTTTTGAAATTTTGAAGATTAATATTAAAATATTATAAATATTTATGAACTATCCCCTATCCAGCGTGGACCTTGAGCACGTGGTGAGCCTGCTTATGCGTTCATCCACACCTCCTGCTGACGCTGCGATCTCGTGAATTCGCTTTCCTCGTTTACGAGCCACTGACCGCAGTAGAGTCCCCGGCGCTGACGCCCGCATCGCCTCATCACCGCCCGCCCCTCGCCTTGCGCTACAGGCAGGTCGTCGTCCGCGCCTAGAGCCTAGAGCCCCACCTGATACAGAACACGCGAGTTTACAGTGTCCGCCCACACCACGCGACTTGTAGAGCGGGCGTGGCTTCTCCGCGCAGCTGCCGCCGCTCTGGCTGCCGCCGCCGCCGCCGCCGCCGCCGCCGCCGCCGCCGGGCACTGGGCCGTCCAGGGCGACGGGTGCGGCGACGGCGGCAGCAACGACGACGGTGGCAGCGGCGTCGACGGGACGCGTCGGGACGGAAATATGATGTAGTCGCCGAAGCGCGCATCTCCCTTTGTTTCGGGCGGGCGCGGCGTAACAGCGCACGCCGCCAAGGACTGCCGGGCTAAAATAAACCGCCAGCAGGCCACGGCGGCGGCGGCGGCGGTGGCGATGGTGATGACGGTAGCGGCGGCGACGGCGATGGCGGTGGCTGCTGCTGCGACGGCGGTGACGGTGGCGGCAGTGGAGGCAGTGGCGGCGGTTGCGGCGACGGCGGCGGCGACGGCGGCGGTGGCGGTGGCAGTGGCGGCGGCGGTGACGGCGACGGCGGCGGCGGCGGCGGCGGTGGCGGGCGGTGGCGGTGGCGGTGGCGGTGGCGGTGGCGGTGGCGGTGGCGGTGGCGGTGGCGGTGGCGGTGGCGGTGGCGGTGGGGTGGCGGCGGCCCGGTGAGATGCGCGCGGGACGCGGGACGCAGCACTGTGCGAGGTGGAGAAACGCGCTTCGGGGTTCACGTCGGCGAGCAGCGACACGTCGCGACGCGCTATCAAATCAAAAACCCCAAAGGCTATTCGATGACCGCTGCTCTTTTTCTGCAGTTCCTTATTGCTGCATTAAACGTTCTTTGATACGTTGTTGTTGTTGGTATTATTATTATTATTATTATTATTATTATTATTATTATTATTTGAAGATACATTTTGTTGATTCTTCATTCTTCATTTGTGGTTCAGAATACGGTCCTCAAAAAATCTTTTGTAGCATTCACAATCAGTAGACAATTGAGTGGCTGCAGGAATGACTGTCAGAAATATCGTGACGGCGTCCCTCGCGGAATTTCACATTCTAAAGACTATTATTCAATCGTTTCTGTTTGATGCTTCTTCACTATCATTTCAGTCTTCGGATAGTGCTATAGTTCCTCTCATATTGGCAGCATCATACATCTTCCCCTAAGCAGACTGATGTTTATATTTTGTGTGGTTAATAAACGATACTAGTAAAAAAACGATACGATACTACGATACGATAATAGTAAAAAAACTAAAACACATCTTCTGGATATTCTGAAATGTTTTAGGGGGGTGTCTCCCTCGGCCCTGTCGCCACAGGCACCCGTGGGTCAGCGCACAATAACGCAGAATCCCACCTCACACAGTGTGCCCTTTCATGATTGGAATCCCCAACACAGCAACAACACCTAACACACGGACAACTTGCGGGCCGTCCATGCACGCTTCCACAGTGGCGTGGGGCGTCGGGAGAGGCCGAACCGGCCGCTGCGTGGCTTTCCGAGCACGCTTCGCCGACCACACCTCCACCTCAGCCGTCGCCACCGCCACCGCAGCGCCCGCCGCACCTGGCCACCTCGCCCAACGATTCATTTTCATATTAGCACTTGCTAATTTAATTAATTACCGCGACGCCCGGAAGGCCGCCGGCCCGCGTTCACGCGGACTCTCCCAAAGTAATATCCCAAAGCGAGGAGCCCGCGAGGGCTTTTCATCCCCACCGGCAGAGACGGCTCAGTGGCAACATCCGTTTTTTTTGCAACGTCGTTGACCGAGAGGTCCTAGGGTTCGAGACTCAACAGGCGTTTACTTTCGCCACTAGCTAGATAGTTTGGGGGTATTCATTCGGTGATTGAAGGACAAATTATGTGGCAGGCTGCTTTGATAAGTATTTTCCGTGTTTTTTTATCACTACCAGGCGAACGTCGGAGCAGTACCATATAAAATATCACGAACCGCGCGCGATCTTTCCTTTCTTATTCTTGTCCCCCTCTTGTCCTTCACATACATATGTACTACACTTCAGCACACACCGGGAGTCCAGGAGAGAGCTTACAGTTTGTGCCGTCTTGGGGGTCACCCGCTAGGGGAGATACAAAGAGGGGAAAACCGCAAGCCAGTTGTATGCCAGCACCGGAATTAGCGTTTTAGTGGAGGAGATATATCGACACATCCAGCGTTATATTATGTATCATTACCCTTACGGGACTAAATTCCATAACAGTTTACGCGTCCGGAAACTAAATACTCATTCAACAATTCTCCTTACTCCGGACGCGAGTGTTGTGGTAACCGTTCATGGGAGGCATGCAGTTGGGGTGGCATTGATTGGCTTGCGGTGCATTAAAAAGTATTCTAACATGAAGGACGAACTTTCGTTTAATCCCCACAGGACTGCAAATCAACTAAAGGCGACTTGACGCGAAGAGTTTCGGTTACCAATTCGATGAGTGAAGTAGTTCAATGGAGTGCAATGATTCGAGAATATAGGGAAAGGTAGGACAATGTAAGACGAAGGACTAAACAGAGGCTGACTAATCTAACTGGAATAAAACATTTGGGGGGACACGGATTTTCTACTTGTAATAATTATTTATGTAAATAATGAATGAAAATATTTTAATAGTTCTCTAATTTGGTGGGAAACGCCTTTGCCGAGGAGAGAGCAAGGCTAATCTGTAGGGTGCGTCTGAGCCCGTGAGCCAGCGCGGACATAGCGGCGAGCGCAAGCGGCCCTTGGCTGGCGGCTGCAAGTAGCCCGTTGGAGCGAGCGTCTGGGAGTGCGCGGGCAAGATCGTTCAGTGAGAACAGTCGCGAGCGCGGTTCGCGGCGGGTTGCGGGCGGGGGCGGCGGAAGGGACGGCGCCGCAGGGGGATGGACGTCTGGGCCCCCCTCCGGCCCCCGCGCTCCTTTCGCTCCTGCTTCCGAGAGTCCGCGCCCGCCCCAAGACGACGTTCAAATTCAATTATTAAAGTGGAGTTCTCTTGGCGAAGATTGCGCTTCACTCACTGGGAGGAGCATCCGTCAATTTATGGCCGGCGGCGAACGCGGGGGTCGGCCGCGCAGACGGGCCGAGAGGCACAGGGGCGGGGAGCTGGCAGGCGGAGATGGAGGTAAAGCGGGGCGGGAATGTCGCGGGGGCGGACACGGACCGGAGGCAGAAATAGAGGCGATTGCGGAAGCGTGGGCAAAAGCGACGTCGTTGAGGGGGGGCCATGCCGTAGCGGGTGTGCAGCCGAGGACGGCGGCGGGGGCGGAGTAGGGGAGGGAGATGGTAGGTGGTGAGGACGGTCGCCACGAGTTCGCCCGCCCTCGCACGACCGCTGCACGTCCTTACTCTCCCTGAGTCACGTGGCATCTCGCTTTCGAGCCCTTTCGACGCTCGTTCGCCGCCCCGCCCCCTTCCCCCCGCCAGCTGGCTGCTCTCGCCTCAGAACTCTCGCGTCCGAAGCGCGTCCTTCCGGCCGTTGGCCCCAGTTAAGCCCCCGCCCCCCTGCTCCGCTTTCTGCACAGGCCATCTCGCAGCCCAGCTGTCATGACCTATTCGTCCCCGCCCGGGAGGAGGATTCGTGGCCGTTCGTGAATGTACACTCAAGAACATAACCCTAGGCGGGGAAAGATTAGGGACACTTCCTCCCTCTTGAAAGACAAAGCAATTTTTCATGATATGTGGTTTTTAAATGTTTAATTCGAACGTAACGAATTAACGTTAATTGATCCGTGTTTAACGAATTAACGTTAATTAAATATTGTTTAATTTACGACGTATACATATACTTACAATTAAAAAGGTTAGATGGATGTAGAATTCGTTAAACATGTTATGCTTCAGATGATTTTTTTTGTGAAAACTCTCCCATTTCCCACTTTTTTTAAATTCGTCCGTGGTGGAATTCAAGGGTATGCGTCGGACAAGATTTTGCAAGAAAAAAAAAACGAAGTTTGTAGAACAAGAAAAAATATTAAAAGGATGAGGTTTTGTAAAAGTTTTATTTGAATGATAGTAACCAATATTTTTGAAACGTATTTCTAAAGTATCAGAATTATATACGGAATTATTAACACTTTAAACACTAGGTCAGCAAATAATAAAGTCACAATGTCGCTTGTTCGAGATACTAGGAATTATTTAATATCGTAAAAAATATTAAGAGTAGTAAATGTATCATTTCTCCGTGCGCCAAACTTCAAAATAATAATTACTGTTTTTAGGTCAAATCAATAATGAGAATGATTCCAAGTAAAAAAAGTAGTACATAGGATATCAACATCTTCATGAACTCTATTGAAATGTCTCAATTTGCCCGGGAAGCCAGTACACAGGTTTCACAACATTGTTCTAATAAACTCTTCATGAAATTACACATCCCTGACGTGAAACACGCAAAGTATACAGAAACATATACGGGAATGTTGCATAATGGCGTTTTGGCAACAATGTATGCTTTCAACTTTGCATACTTCACTTGAGCAGGTGTTCCTTTACGAAGTGACTATTGAAGGTGTCCTTGCCACTAGACACACCGAACAGATGTCTTTTATTGCAGAATATTTCTGTCAGCTCGACTCGAAATGTTGAAATAAACGTTTATATTAGCTGCGAAAGAGAAAACTACGAGGCACCTTACCAGGCGAAATAGTGTAATAAAATGCGGTAAAATAATATATAAAGGATCATTTCCCGTAACCGGTATAAATATTAATGTAGTAAATAAAATGAATCTCCTTTACGCTATACGCCCTCGTCTTTTTAATCAGTCTTTGTTTAGAATATATAGCCACATTATTTGCACATGATCAGTAACAAAAAATTCTATTGTGCTGATTCCTTACTAAAAAGTGTCGTAATAATTGTCATCTGTTGAACATAGGTATCGTGCTGCTAGATGAACAAATGCAAAAGGAAGGCTTAGTACAACCCAATCCCTAACGTGGTAGAGGATCCAAGAATGGTCGTAGGTACCTGATCTGTGACAGACATCGCACCGAATGTAGCAGTCGTGGCTTTTGGCATGTGAAGAGTCGAAATAGGCAAATGTCCGTCCAATCCCATCCCATCTCAACCCACCCGCCGCCTTGTCCGGGGGCACAAGAGCACCCAACCGTCGTCACCATCATCGCTATCGTCAGCACCACCGCACCGCCGCCATCGCTACTACCGCCGCCGCCGCCGTCGCCGCCTCCGCGGCCGCGCCAAGTGGATTCTCGGGCTCTTGTTAACCTCTTTAAAGCCCCGGTTTAATGCGTTTTTTACGCCTTCAATTGGGCGGGACGCAGGCGGCCGCGCGGGCCGGCTATTTCGGTTTACTGAAAATCCGCAGCGGGCGCGCCGAGTGCAGGGGCCTCGCCGGGGCAAGGGCAGCCGCGCGAGCGATGCGTGGCCGTGGCGGCGGCGGAGGCGGAGGCGGCGAGGGCAGGGCGGAGGCGGA
This sequence comes from Teleogryllus oceanicus, assembly GCA_964035755.1. NCBI lineage: Eukaryota > Metazoa > Arthropoda > Insecta > Orthoptera > Gryllidae > Teleogryllus > Teleogryllus oceanicus. Next base: position 283,010,856 of record CAXIVR010000001.1, read on the forward strand.
GGCGAGGGCAGGGCGGAGGCAGCGGGCGGCGCCAGGCGAGGGCGGGGGCAGGGGCGGGGAGCTTCCCTGCCGGAGGCTTCATGCTCCCCGACCACACCCCCTCGAAAGAAGGAGCAGTGCATTCACCTCAGGTGAACTGCCCGACTGTCAGCGAAGACACACCGGCAGGAAACGAAGAAGGGGTGAGAAAACGAGGGAAATGCCCGCAAAACTTAACAATATAAATGAAGAAAGGGAATGAAAGCAAAGGACCTCTCAGACAAAAGAACAATGACACAGGAAGTGTCAACTCATAGACATACGAAACGGGATACATGTAAAGGACAAAGGGTGAAAAGGGAAAGAAATAAGAAAAGGACAGAGAAATAGCACGATAAAATATTCTGAAGATGAAAGGGTATGAAGGGGAATGAGAAGAGCATCCCATTCAAGAAACAGGATACAAGAAAAAGTGTAAAAAATCACAATAATTGGAAAATGTATAAAATAGGAAAATCTAAAGCAAAGTAAATAAGAAAAAATGCCAAAAATACGCAAAAAAAAATCACTCGGAAAGTGTGATTTTTCGTTGCGGAAGGTGTGAACTGACACAGAGCCGTAAAATATAAAAAATGTCAATGCCCATTACAAAAACACGAGAATCGCAAACATGAAATTGCGAGGAGACGCTAAGCCCGAAAAAAAATTCTAAACGGAAGGCGAGAAACGGCGTAGCTCAGCGCGGAGGTTCGGGCGGGCGGCCGAGCGGGCCAGCAGCCGCACACTCGCACGCGAAGGAGCCGGCGGGGGATGCGGGGACGCGAACGGTGACGGCCGGCCATCCCCGCTGCCCGCTTTCCCCGCCTCCCTCCCCTTCCCGCTCTCCTCTCACTCCCGCCGCCGCCTCCCGTCCTACTGCACGCCCGCCCGCCCGTCCGCCCGCCTGGACAGAGCTGTGCCCTAATAGGCCTCTATATAACACACTTAATAAAATAAAGATCCTAATTTAAAGCACACCATTTTATAACTTATCCCAGATTACCACGACCCACGGCGAGGCGAGAGCCGGAGAATTCCCACGGTTTCATCAACTGACACAAGTGTTTAAGCGCTCCAGAACTGTTTGTAAATAATAAAAATCAAAAAAGCGCTAGTGACCATAATAAAACGAAAGCATAAGTATCCTTTATTGGGAGCAATTGCCGTTGAAAAGCTGATGCTTGGGGCGGAAGAGTGGTAGGGGAACGGACGGGCCATTATTTTAAATTTAGACAAGAAGGCCGGAGGAGAAAAAGGTCAGGAAGGGGACAAGAGGAGTCGGGGAGGGACGTTTGAAAGCTGATCTACGCCATAGAAAAAATCTCTTACTACTTTAAAGTAGAAAATTGGCAATTGAAGCTACTTCGTGTGCGGAGCGGTGGAACGGCTGCGGAGACGGCAGTCACGTGGCGAGACGCGCGCGGGCCCCGTTGAGGGGTCCCGCCCCCCCCCCCGCGAAGGCGGTGAGCTCCCCGCCCTGCTTTGAGAGCAGCGCGTCGCGTCTCCGCCGCGGACGCGGATTAGGAAAGCCGAGAGCAGCCGATGGGCCGGCGGAGGCAGGACAGTCGCGCACCGCCAGCGACCTGCTCCTCCAGCACGTCCCAGCGCCACCATTCACTAGCCACAAGCCTAGACAAGTGTCCAATTTATTTTGCACGCAGTTTTTTATTATAAACCTCATTTTTTATTATTAGACAATTCTTAAAAAACTCTTCTAAAAATTGCATATCCAATTAGTTGATTACTTTACTGGGTCCATGCATATTTGAGTGTGTTCGGTAACACTTTGGAACACTAAAAAGTATTTCTTTACAATGCATATTTGATGATAGTATTTAAGTCTAAAAATAATTCATATTACGTAAGAGGCTTTTACAGACAAGAATTTCTTATTTCTTAATTTACGAAATAATTTTGGGACATCTAATGATCATAATTTGTTTGGTCAGTAGATTATTTGGTCATTACTGAACTTCTTTTGAATGTCCCTATGACAACGAAACATTTCTGAAACAACGTGTAAAAACAAAAACACCAGGTATACAGTAATTTCGGGGATTCTCACACCGATAAACTAATACATTCCACTGGCATACATATTGATAATATTTGTTGAAATCAGAATACACTATAACGACCAATCACAACTAATTGACAACGTACCCCTCACACAAAAGAAAATCTCCACAGGAGAAAAACAGTGTTCCTGCTTAAACAATCTCAACGCTCCAACACAAATCTCATTGAGCCTTGAGGAAAAGATGCACCCCCAGCCCGCGAAGGAATTCCATCTCGCGGAAGGGTCTCGAGTCGTGGTGAACACAGCTGGGGGCCCCAGCGGAAGAGTTTGGGGGCGGCGCGGGACGGGGCGGGGAGCGGCGCCGCTGTGGGAACGGGGCGTCGCGCCGGGCCCCGAGGCAGCTTCCGCGCGCTCCGCACGCCGCCCCGCTCCGCCACGCCCCGCACCCGCTCCTCCCCGCTCCGCGCACGCCGCCGCAGGTGGTGCGCCATTTTTTGCGCACGCGAGCGTCCGCCCTTCCCTCTCCACCCAGAGCCGCGCCGAATCCCGGGCGACCGGCAGCGGCGCGCCACAACGAGGTTAGATTGACGAAACTGCGTCACCAACGAGGCGACCCGCCCCCTCCCCCAGACGACGCTCACGGCCCTGCCGTCGCCGCCTCGCCTGCCTCGCCCGCTCCGCCGTCCGCTCCTCCGTCACCCCCGTTCACGCCGCGACATAACCGGCATTACCACCGTCTTCATCGTGGTCGCCCCAATGGGTTTTCATCCATTTTCCCTTTAATTGAACACATGTTGAGATCAATTGTTGCAATTCATGACGTTAAGAAATCCTCAGAGTCAGAGAGACTTCCATTGTTATCGACTTAAAATTTTTAAAAATGGTTGAAATCCCTAATGAGCAAGTAGTTCGGTTGCCATTATTACTCAATATCATCCTACATTTACTGTTGTCCAAAGGCTGAAACGTCTTGAAAAACGACTCTCGCAAGAATCATGGCGTCGTCGAGATGACGACGGTGCGTTGATTTCGTGATGGCAGCTTGGAGAGTGAGCGGGGTGGGAAACCGCAGAAGAGTTGTTACAAAAGTCGTGGAGATTTCATTTTGGATGACATGCACGGCGGTGGAGGCAGGAATAAAGAATCCATTGATGCGCAACATCGGGGGCGGAAGCGGCGGCGGTGGCGGCAGCGGTGATGAAGAGATGAAGAATGACAGTGGCAGTGATATGGCAGGGGAGAGAGAGGAGGGGAAAGCAGACGCGGTGCGAGCCTCGGTGAAAATAGCCACAGCAGCAACGGTGATGAGGGGAGTTCTGATGGAGACGGAGGCCAGCGCGCCGACAGAGATTGTTGCGATGATGAATTGTCATTGACGGCGAACGTGACGGAGGCGTCCGAGATGTTCGAGACCGTTGGATGGGGCGGGTCGACGACCTCGGTGACGCCGGTAACCTTCACATTGCCCTGGGTCGCTAGTTTCTGAAGCCGTTTTTATCATTACTGTTCGTCCCAGCCACGCCGATATTAGGCGGTTAGTGGGGTACAAGATGAACAAAAGGCCACGAGAGTATACATTCCCTACTTGTCGTGAATTTAATGGGAATATATGCAAGCGTTCGACAGAAAACCGAGAAGAGTGAAAAGAACACAGCATGAAAGAAGAAAGAGGAAGGGTTAGTAGAGCAAACCAGAAAAAAGAAAATCAGGGAGAAACGGAGTGAGCAGATAACAAGGTCCGGTAGTTCGTGGTCCTCAAGCTTCTGCGGAGTGTTGGACGTCTCCCGCACACAGACCGGCTGCGACGTCGCACGGGGAGTGTGCTTGAGCAACGCGTCTTTGAATGCGACGGCGTCTGCCGTGGTTCCCTTTACGAGTGCCTCCCCGCTGCCGCGCTGCCCGCTCCCCGCTCCCCGGCCCCGGGCCCCCGCCGCGCCGGCCGTTGCGCCACCCGCGTCCGCACCCGCGTCGCGTCGCGCCGCGCCGGCCTAACCCAACCCCGCGGCGCGTCGGGACGAGCAGTTCTCGAGGCCGCTCGGGCACTCGCGTTCGAAGGCGCCTGCGACGCGAACTTGACGTATTTGGGACAGAGGTTAATCTCTGCTCTGGCGGCGTAGCGACGGGGGACCAACGCGACGGGCGGACCCTGTTTGCGTCATTTTAAGGATGGCTCAGCAAAAACGAAAATTTATTACAGCGCTGCATTTGTTTCAGTGGAAAGTACCTCCACATTAGTGGTCCTTAATTTACAGATGTTTTAAATTATTATTATTATTATTATTATTATTATTATTGTTATTATTATTATTGGCACTAAAGTTAATTGCGTTATTTGTGTGCTCTACATTACAAGCCCCTCTACATTTCCACGCGTTCCACCTTAAATCAACGTAATAAGCCCTCTTTTGCATTCTAATATCCAACTAAAATCGCAATAGCAAATAACATTAATAAATTATTGCATTATGTTTTACAAGAAATGAGCTTACGGAAATATCATAAGGAAAGTGCATACCTCACAGATTCCATTTCATATCTTTTCTTAAAGAAGCAGTACAAGTTGTGAGCTGTATATTTCAATGATTCAATCCTCATATTTTAATATTTTTGTGCTATTCCTACAAAGGGTCTGCAAGTAATCTACGCGATAGGTTTTAACAATACGGGAATATTGCACAAGAAGGTTTATTTGACAAAAAAAAACAACTAATTTTTAAAACGTTTTTGATAATTTCAAAAAATTACGTTCAAGTGTAAACTTAAGTTAGCATTATTAGTTCTCCAATTTCTACTTCTTTCGATAGGCAGAGGCGCTGCCTGCGTTCCAGTACAGCCACCCATCGCCGTAAATGCAACTCTCAGCGAACCCTGCGGCAGAGTAATGAGCGGCGCGCGCGTCGCGTGGTCCTTGACCTGCTAAGGCTATTCATCTCATAGTCGTAATTGCGCGTGTAAGTTAAGTTGCACGGTGCCAGGTGCTCGATCGCTACGCCTCTCATTGTGCGGCGGGCCGATCAAAAGACCACCACCGGCGCGGCGGCCGGCGACTGCCGCCCAGCTGCGGCGCTTGCGCCCGATCGGCCCCGTGTCCGCCGCCGCGTCCGTCGTCCGAGAGAAAGCGAGGGGAGGCACGGGCGTAATTTGAGGTTAGGTTGGCCAAAAATACGTGGTTGGATTTCCGCTTGAGGTGCTTTTAAGCAATATTTTTCACCCAAAAATATTGTGGAATAAATGAAAAGTTAATAAATTTAAAAAAAAATTAAAATAGGTGAGGAAAATGGAAATTAATCATTTATGTTTCATTTTTTTAAAAATCTCCATCCCTCAATTTATTTATGTCAATGGTTTATTTTAATGTCTTATGTAGACAGGACAATAAACAGCAAGTTTTTTTTAAACCAAGAGCGAGAAAATATTTTAATAAAATACTTATTTCATTTCATTAAGAAATATTCAAATTGTAACCAATATTAATTTACAGAATTTAAGAATTAATTATTCTCATTTCGAAAATGACATATGCTTTGTTTTTAATTTTTTATTATTGAAACAGTAGTGCATCTTTTAATGGCATCTGTGAAAAACGTGGGGCGTGGAAAACGAGGGAAAATGTAATGCGACATGAGAGGGAATATATTGGACTTTAGCAATGCAATTTTTTTCACTAATTGACTTGAGCAACCAGTCAGTGGTAAATTGCTAATGACAATATTTAACATTTTATTGCGTTGCAATTTTACAAGTTGTATATGGTGTTTCCATTAACTGTTTCACCCGAGGACCACTCTACATTGCTGAGCTCAGTGATATACAACTAATGAGTTTCTCCTTCGAGAAAGTAATTATACTATCGCATTCTTAAGACTTTATGCGACTAACGGAAATACATATCTTATTCAACTTATCACCTTCAACTGATTCTGTGCATACATGATCTTACATCATTTCTATGGCAGAATTAAAACTGAAAAATAGTTTGCACGAAATTTTTAAAAAAGTTTCGTTAATTTTTATAATAAATTTACCTTTGCGAATAAAGATATACTGTTGTTCTTTAATGGTAAGATCGTCACCGTATGCGAAATGTTCAGTATCTTGTACTATATTTAGTGAGTTGTGAGATCCGCCCAAATACATTCAGCACAATTTGCAAGTTTGATATATCAGGCAAATAATTCATAATGATTGAGATACTCGTTTTGAAATACTAGTCAGAAAATTTTAAGGAGATAACATAAGGTCGTTGTTTCTAGTTTATTATCGCTAAGCCACGAGACTGTCACAAAAGAAAAACTGGAAGAGTAAGTCAGCAATGAATTCAGTTGCAATAGAGGTCGCAATCACTCGAAGACGCATTTCGATGGTTCTTAACGAGGAGATGGCGCAATGTGATCCGCATAAAAAAAGAGTGAGACGAAAACCTAGAATAATTTTAATTCCTGAATGTAATTTTATAAAATTTTGAATTTTTGATACATAGGTTTATATACGAATGGTTTACCGTGTTAATATTATATTTAAATAAATGTAAGAATTACCTACATGTTGTTATTAAATACATAGTTTTCGTAGATCGAAGATCGTTATGTTTGTCGGTAGCATTCCGTACCACAAAACGCCCGGAGAGCTGTTGATCCCAGACGTAGTGCTCGCTAGTACCCATAATGTACGGTGCGAGCAATATCCCATCCAAATATCGAGACCGACAAGGTGCTAAAACGAAAAACAATAAAATATGGGCGTGGTCTTTCGGCAAGCGAGCGGCGCATCATGCTTCGCGTCGGTGGGCGGTGGGTGGTGGGCGACGGGCAGGCGGGCCGCAGACGAGCGCCTGGCAGCTGGCGCGGGCGCGACCACCGCCGCCATCGCGGCACCTGCTCCCTGCCTGCCGCCCACTGCCCTCCGCCGCCGGCGTGCCCGAGGCCGCGGAAGTCGTCGTGCCCGCGCCGGGCGGCGGCGGCGGCGGCGGTGACGGCGGCGGCGGCGGCGTGGGCGAGCGGACGCGCGGAGGATCATCGGATCGGCCCCGCGGGGCGAGTGGCCGGCCGACGATTGCACACTGCAGATTCGCGTGCGCCAACGATGGCATGGCGGACATGACCCAGCGACATATTTTTATTCGCGAAATTTATACCCCACTTCGAAATACGAGTACTATGTACTCCTACGACAGATTACGTCTCAATATTGCAAAATATAATTATATATTTCTTTATACTTTCTTCCAAGGGTCGATTACTCAATATTAGTGAATTCCGTTCTTTTCTATTTTATGTTGGTGTATTTGGTCATATTTTGACTCGTGTAAGAACGCTAATAAAATAAGTCTCAAACATTTAGAGAAGATGAATTATAGATCCAGCCAGAAGATTTACGAGTTAAGTAATCGTACGTAGAATCTGAGGAGTTTGCGTCCAAACGTAAACAAGACTTGAGGGCCTAGAGAATTACAAGATTGTTCTGAATCGTAATTTCATAATTTTATGTGAGAGATGATTTGGAGATGACATTATGAATATTTTCACCTGAACTCTTCTGTCCTCTGATTTATAACTACTTCTCAACAACAAGCTATCGGTGGTTGAAACAGCCAATTATTACAGCCCCACCGACTTCAAGATTTCGTAGATCGTACGAACAATTATTAGTATTTTAGACATAAAAATACTCTTTTAGTTGTTACAACAACCGCATTTGGAATTGTTTACATATATACTTGTAAAACAGGACGCTCGAGTTCTAAAGAAGATTTGTTTTTCCTCCGAACTGTGTAAACATGTCATTTCGGTTGGATAGTTCCACCTCGAAATGCTCTGAGCTGTGAATAGAATAGTTTAGAAACATGTTTTGTCGTCATTGGTCAATCATGGAGAAGAAGATATTACATAATATCGATCGAAAGACACGACGGTTGCGCGAGTCCATGCGCATTGAACAGAGACGCAAGCGAGGGATGGGGACCGCGCTTTGATTACCTTCGTTGTCACACACGTTGCGTTCGCATTAGTGAACCAGGCTCGAACTCACGGACCGTCGTATGCGAGCGACGTGTGTGACGGAGTGGAAACTGCATTGCGCTTTGTATGGCTTCGGAACAGAGGCGGACTAATTTACGGAACTACTGGCATATGGGCATATGTGAGTTGTATCGACGGCCTTCAACCCCCAACAATATTTATTGAGAAAACTGGATGAAGGCTATATTGTATGACTTCCAGTACACATTACTAAGTGTATATGGACAACTCTAATATAGTAGAAACACTTTTGCTTTCGAAGTATAATTTAAAAACACATATCCTACTCAAAAGTCAGTTCTCAAGATATTGCTAACCACATGTCGTGGCAATGCGGCGATGGGAATCAAAAAGGAAGACATGTGTCATAGAATGTTTCATGTTCGTTTCATGTCCATGCGCATGCTTCCGGATGTAAAAAGTGCACCGTACAATCTACTACATTAAACGCCCACTGCAAAGACACCGTACTCGTAAATCACAAAAACCAATAAAGATATGAAGAAGGAAGGGACAAAAAAGTTAGGGTTAGAACACACGTACAGGCGCGCAACCATAAGCAGGAACATGTCGTTTCATGGAATTCTGCCTTACGTCATTTGGAAGTGGTCTTCAATTGTCATGAACATAACTAGTAATCAAGACTCCTGAACTAGCACTTACGGCATTATAACAGGAAAGATATATGAACACTAGAGAGAATTCACGTGAAAAATATGGAGAGAATATATTCAGACTTACGTCACAGCGTCTTTAAGAATGCCTCCTCAGCAAAGTTGGACGCATTTCTCTGCGTGCTGCGTCTTGTGCGACAAAAGAGGATGACGCTTGGAATAAATAGTTACATAACTTGCGAGCAATGGCCTTTACACTTTCAAGTTAAAAAAAACTAAATACCTTTACACTTTCAAGTTAAAAATAATTATGCTCCCTAATCCGTGTAAGCATAAGCAGACATTTCTAGCAACCAACACGCTTCAGAGAAGAAGCCTACCCGACCGTGACGCAATCGTGATGAAAGTGAAGCAAAAGTTGTCTGGATGTAGAGTACTGGTTTACGCAACATGTATAATTTGAGAGATTTCTTATCATTATTTAGATATATTATACCTCATTTTAATTCACTACACGAACAGAGGTCACAAATTTGGAAATTTAAAAACTTTAGAAAACAGATGAAAACTGTAATCTGTAATAATATAAGAATATTGCGAAAACGTATAAAGTACACGAATCAATTAATTTGAAAACAATTATTTCTTTCGTACGATAGCCAAAAATACATTATTATTGCTTCAGGGCAAGGATTTCGTAACCAGGACACGAAGTGAATATAAGAAATTTACACTATTCCAAGCTTTCTTTAATGTTTCTTAATTTAATTATAATCGACAATTTTCCAAGCAGTAAATAATGGTAAATTACAGTTCACATGTCCATCATCGTTTGACTGAAATTTGCGGATGTACGACGAAATATACATTCTCATTGAAAAGAACATGAAAGAGAATTGACTGCGACGACTATAAAAGATAACGAGTAATCCGGTGTCATAAGGACCGAACTGAGTTTCATTGCAGCCGTTCGAATGTTCACACACAATTACGTCCAATGCTTTAATGCTTCAATAAACCTGGAAATGACGTCACATTGGGCTCATAATCGACTATCTTCCACCATAGTAACCTTCAAATGACGGATATCATGTCAAATCACTTACGTTTGTAAAATTGTGTGCATTATTTTTCAGAATGATAATGAGGCGTTCAATATTATCATACTTAACGTTAAACGTGAATGATGATTTGTCCAATTATGTTACCTGTATTACTAATTTTAAATGAGAGTAGAAACTGTCAGAAAACTATTCAGCCTGCAACTATGCATGTATGTGAAAGGTATCCATGGTTTCGTTTGATACTGAGGAACTGGGGAAAATAAAAACAAAGTTTCGATTTTGATTGAAAAACTCAAATATTTGTGTTATATCATCTATTCTCATATTGCGCGTACCGACTGAATTTTCGAATTAAATGAGTCACTGCTTACCACATAGTTGATATAACGCGACAGCAAGGTTCCAAGGGAGAGGCCACAAGCCATTAAATGTTTACTATCCATGTATTGCGTGGTAGCAACTTTTTTGATATTATTGTTTTTGTAAAGGATTGATGTGCTATGGCATTTATATTATTGCAGTAATCGTGAAGATAGTTATTACTAAAATATATTAAATTATGGGATATACGACATATTTTATTTGTTGTTGTTGGGGCGTTTTCTTTCTACGTTTTCGAAAACCATTTTGTGTGGTTTTGTTCACCAGCTTTGAAATGAACTTCAGCCGGAAAAAAATACTGTAAAGTTTCCCAAATGTGCAAAGCTCCCCATTAAACTGAATGGGATTTAGTTGTTTCACTCCTGACACTAAGAATAAAAGGAGAGATCTTGCATGACCTGAAATATTATTTCGGGGCATAAGTTTCAGTAATGATGGTAGCCACACGCCAAACTTGTCTTCGCGCCCGCAAAAGCTACGACGCCACCCACATTTCGCAAGCACATTCTCGATGACTCTTCCCAACAGAAACCTCTGACAGTGCAGCGAGCACTTACAATAAACCCTTTATCACACGCGGACTAGAACAGAAAGTCATATTCAAAAACAAAACAGCGAGCGTTAGATCAAGAGAAGCAAAGGCAGTCGTGAAAAGAAACCTGCCGGTGGGCAGAACACAAACAACGATGACTATTGAAAATGTTGTGTATCTCCACCCCGCATTGTCTACTCCCTTGTAGAAAACACCGCCAACAGGTCCTGGCAGTGCACGGAGAATGAGCAATCGGCATTCGCCAAAGAGAACGTGTAATTTCTAGCTGCACAATGAGCTTCACCGGCGTTGCCATTTTGTCATTTTCCCCTTCCGACCGTTTCAGCATCTACGTTCCGAATCTTTCTGTAGCCAGGCAAGAGAGAAACATAACCGTTTGTTAATCAATCTAGCTCATAAAATTAGTTTTCAGAAAATTTTTAAAAAAAATTTTAAATTCTCGAATTAGTATAAATAATAATTATTAATAACGAGAATTTCCACAAAAGTAAATGAAATTTTGGGATGAGATTAATTTCGTCAGTGGCATTGCAAGACAATTTAATTACCTTTCAAGACTAACATTCAATCGATTGGCCATCTACGAAAATATGAAGTGACAAGTTTCCAGTTTTGGTAACTACCCCAAATAATGACATTCTTACACGGAAATTAGGAGTAAACCACAATAACTAAAAAAATGAGAAACAGGTTAAACATGACACAAGAGCTTATTCCTTAATGGGAGAGAAGAGAGAAGCGCAAAAAGAAAAATCTATTCCGTTCGCCCCTTCCGCGTTCCGTCCCTCTGCCGCGAGCGCTCGTGATCTTCGGTAGTGACCAGTGGCACAACTAGAGGACTCAGTCACCTAGGGATATTTTTTTATTTATTTTACGTCAAAAAAAGTTAAAACTGCGTATGACGTGCTATGGGGAAAAGTGAACAGTGTGCACGTTTCAAAATTCTGTGATCCCTACACAGAATATACTACTTAAATTTTGAAGGAAAAAAAGAGAAGAAGAAAAAAAAGGTCCCATGTAATAAAATATATTTTCAAGGATTAAAGGGCAATAAATTTTGGCACTTATCCATGTTGTCCTTCGGAATAATACTTCCTGCCGCGACAACATGGAAACGATAATTTGAATAATTGTATTTCCCACTGAATTCTAGAAGACGTGCACAGAAAATGAAGTTACATTTATGACCAGAAGCAAAACAAGGGGCCATCTCAGCATTTGCTCAATGGATCAGGGAAACTGGGCGAAAAACCTGATCGAGATGGGGGTCATTGACCCGGAGGGTCAATGATGTTACTTATTTTGATGCTACTCCCCCCTCTCTTTATTTCTCTCTCTCTCCCGCTCTCTCTCACCACACACACACACACACACACACACACACACACACACACACCTGTATGTGATAGAATAGAACAATCAAAATTTACCATTTTTTTTTACAAATATTTGTTAGTTCTGATCATTTCAAAGAGTGGGGATCGCCAAGGGGGTGCATGCCCCCTTTTGGGAGTATGTAGAACTAAAAAATTGCACAACGTTATAATGAAAATTAACATTTTCAATTTTAAATTAAAACATTCAAATATAACTTTAACTTAAAAATATTTGGTTGGTGTCACTCCTCCAACGGTGTTCCTCAAGGTTTCCTTCTGAAGCTGTCCTTGCCCCTAACTAAGCCACTAGTAATGACACCGTCATTGACACATCCAAGTGAGGGCGAACCAGCACGCACCCCCGCCCGCCCGCTGGCTGGCTTTCAACTCTTCATTCAAGTCCGACGCGCTTCATTACACAAACGCGTTGCTCGCGAGTCGCCTTCGGTACGTGCAAACAGACGGCGCGGGTGGGGACGGCGACTCAGCGATCCCGCTTTGAAATTCTTTGAAATTAAGTCACACATGGACGCAGAAGAGAGAGCCCGTTTCGGGAAGGACTTCCAAACGTTTTTTTTCCCGTGTGGAAGTTACACAGTGTGTGCATTGTACGTCGCACCGAGGTATGATCCAAGGGTCCGGATTTGGCGTGAGTCAACGATGTTGCGGGCACGCGTGCCTTGCGCACGCGAGTGGTTACATGTTTCAAACGTGTATCTTTTTTTCCACGAAGGTGTGTCTGTATTCGTGTACTGCAATACTAACATCTTGGTCTATTTACGTATGTGATCATGAAATACTGCCCGGGGACTGCTATGAAATTCTACAATTCAAGTGAAAAATAATTTCCCGTCCAGCAAAATAAATCGCAAAACGTGCACGCTTGTGTTTTCATTTCATTACAATGGGCAGGCTGCAATTAGAAATGCATACATGTTGCCGAGTGAATAACTGGATGCTCGATACAAGTAAAGTACACCCTGTTCCAGAATTAAATATCATACTGCGCTCTCGTGTCCGTTACCTGCGTTAAACAAAGACCACGATAAATTTCTCATCAACACGAAACACCTTTCATTCAGATCTGAATTGAATATTATAAAATACAATAATTACTTGAATATTATAAATTACAATAATTACTCCTCTCTTTATGAACAAATGAAATAATAAAGAGATAAAACGATTTAATATGCAGTGAATTATAATACCAAAATACTGTATATGAAAAATATAATCAACATGAAATATGTATTTTGCAATCGAGTAATTGTGCCACAGATTGGTACTAAGGTTTGAGTTGAACCTAGAAGTGACGTTTGAAGTATGGATCTTAAATGCAGCACCGGAAAGTCGGAAACAGCGTCAATCTATTACGTAGCCAAAACAACAAGCAGCTTTGTTCGAAGGGATCCACAATTTCTGGGAACCGGACCCGCCAGCACACACATTAGGCATAGTCACACTCCGAGCAGTCATAACATCCATCAGCCTAGAAGTATTGCTCTTATCTGGGGAGCGTGTACATCTCGGGCATAAAAAAGTAAATTGCTCCGGCAGATACTGTAAAAGTGTGAACGTCTTTAAAAACTTTCAGAGGATGTAAGTGGCCTCCTGCTGCATCGTTGCCTCTAAGACATCAAAGAATAAAACTGTATAAGTAATCTCATATATGCTTTTCGTGGATTTGTCGCTGAAACATGAAATTTCATTGTAGTGTTATCATTTACTGCTTCTTTTGTAGTTACGTGTGAGAATGAGTGTGAATATTTCATTTTATTTAAGACGATCTCAAAACATCTGGGGAAATAACCTCTCATTACGTGAATATTTTCAATTGCAAACGATAAATAAAAGTGTTTATAAAAAGATACCTACGTAGTCCAGTCAATAAAAATCTATCCGCAAATGCGAGTTAAAGAGGAATTTGGCAAGTAGTAATAAAATGCAGCCATGCTATATGGGGCAAAGTTACCAGTGACAGAGCACCAACGAAGGTGCTTAGATTTAAGATATTCATCACGGTGGATTTCAAAACTTGTAAGACAACCCCACTCACCTTTCTTCCAAGAAGTCCTAGCAATCCCCGAGGATTAACCTCCAGCGTGATTTGTGGATTCAATGATTCCTGAGCAGGAAGGATGAAGTAATCCTTCAAATGCATAAGTGATATAACTGTTCACTAACGCCCAATATGTTATTTGGGAATCGAACCTAGAGCTAACGGTTGTCATGAAGTGAACAGCTCCATATTTCAAGAGAACCATGTCAGCAAGTTTCCGTACCATCCCCAACTTAATCAGTCCACAGCACGTCTTCTATTAATGGGAAGAATAAACTAACCTTCATCTAAAAAAACCGAGGATGAACATAAGGGAAGGAGGAATCACTTAAATTGGTGGCAGCATAGTATGTATTTCATTCGACCTCGTCAATAATTTCCTCTTCCTGCTTTACGTTCGAGCAGAACTATCGCATAGGCTTCTAAAAAAACCCCACTGAGCTCGCACAACGCTCTCCTGTCTTTAGAGTGAGTATTGCAAAGTAGAGATTCTCACATTACAAATTTCCCTGAAGAAGGTTACATTAACTTTGACAAACATGACCAGAACGCGACATCTCTTGGAAAGCCAACAATCTATTACCCGCGCACGTTTTCCTGAGAATTCATTTCGATAGGCGAGAGAGGAGGAGGGTATTTAAACGACAGGTCTATTATATCAGTTGAGACTCGTTTTTATTTGCAAAATAGTATTACACAGGTGTGAACACTTCTGGTAATTAAATTTTGTCAATGGTCCAGGGGAAGGTCCAGGGGCTAAGAATGCGTGCGCATATAATACAGTCTCCAGCCGCGGAAGGTCCAGGGGCTAAGAATGCGTGCGCATATAATACAGTCTCCAGCCGCGGAAGGTCCAGGGGCTAAGAATGCGTGCGCATATAATACAGTCTCCAGCCGCGGAAGGTCCAGGGGCTAAGAATGCGTGCGCATATAATACAGTCTCCAGCCGCGGAAGGTCCAGGGGCTAAGAATGCGTGCGCATATAATACAGTCTCCAGCCGCGGAAGGTCCAGGGGCAAAGAATGCGTGCGCATATAATACAGTCTCCAGCCGCGGAAGGTCCAGGGCTAAGAATGCGTGCGCATATAATACAGTCTCCAGCCGCGGAAGGTCCAGGGGCAAAGAATGCGTGCGCATATAATACAGTCTCCAGCCGCGGAAGGTCCAGGGGCTAAGAATGCGTGCGCATATAATACAGTCTCCAGCCGCGGAAGGTCCAGGGGCAAAGAATGCGTGCGCATATAATACAGTCTCCAGCCGCGGAAGGTCCAGGGGCTAAGAATGCGTCGCATATAATACAGTCTCCAGCCGCGGAAGGTCCAGGGGCAAAGAATGCGTGCGCATATAATACAGTCTCCAGCCGCGGAAGGTCCAGGGCTAAGAATGCGTGCGCATATAATACAGTCTCCAGCCGCGGAAGGTCCAGGGGCAAAGAATGCGTGCGCATATAATACAGTCTCCAGCCGCGGAAGGTCCAGGGGCAAAGAATGCGTGCGCATATAATACAGTCTCCAGCCGCGGAAGGTCCAGGGGCAAAGAATGCGTGCGCATATAATACAGTCTCCAGCCGCGGAAGGTCCAGGGGCTAAGAATGCGTGCGCATATAATACAGTCTCTCCAGCCGCGGAAGGTCCAGGGGCTAAGAATGCGTGCGCATATAATACAGTCTCCAGCCGCGGAAGGTCCAGGGGCTAAGAATGCGTGCGCATATAATACAGTCTACAGCCGCGGAAGGTCCAGGGGCTAAGAATGCGTGCGCATATAATACAGTCTCCAGCCGCGGAAGGTCCAGGGGCTAAGAATGCGTGTGCAATATAATACAGTCTCCAGCCGCGGAAGGTCCAGGGCTAAGAATGCGTGCGCATATAATACAGTCTCCAGCCGCGGAAGGTCCAGGGGCTAAGAATGCGGGCGCATATAATACAGTCTCCAGCCGCGGAAGGTCCAGGGGCTAAGAATGCGTGCGCATATAATACAGTCTCCAGCCGCGAAAGGTCCAGGGGCTAAGAATGCGTGCGCATGTAATACAGCTGCAGCCGCGGAAGGTCCAGGGCTAAGAATGCGTGCGCATATAATTCAGTCTCCAGCCGCGAAAGGTCCAGGGCTAAGAATGCGTGCGCATATGATACAGTCTCCAGCCGCGGAAGGTCAGGGGCAAAGAATGCGTGCGCATATAATACAGTCTCCAGCCGCGGAAGGTCCAGGGGCTAAGAATACGTAACAGGGAGTACTCACCACAGTCTCCAGCCGCAGAAGGTCCAGGGCTAAGAATGCGTGCGCATATAATAACAGTCTCCAGCCGCGGAAGGTCCAGGGGCTAAGAATGCGTGCGCATATAATACAGTCTCCAGACGCGGAAGGTCTAGGGGCTAAGAATACGTAACAGGGAGTACTCACCGTTCTTGACGGCTGCGGCGGCGGCCGCGGCGGCGGCGGCGGCCGCTGCGCCGGGCTCCAGCACGAGGCCCGCGGCGGCGGCGTGCGCGGCCGCGGCGGCGCGGCGGCGGCCGCGGAGCCCGGCGGGGCGGCGGGCCGGGCTGCCGCGGCGGCGGCCGCGGCGGCGGCGGCCGCGGCGGCGTGCGGGCCGGCGGCGTGCGGCGCGTGGGCGGCGGCGCCGGGGTGCGCGCCCGGGTGCGCCGGGAGGGCGGCGCCGGGGCTGCCGCCGCCGCCGCTGCCGCCGCCGCGGCCGCGGCCGCCGCCTTGCTCTGCTGCTCCTGCATCGCCGCCAGCGTCAGGATGGTCGTCGCCATGTTCTGTTGCAGCATCACCTGCAACCGGACGGCGGCGCTTGGTGAGGACTCCGTTCGGAGGACAGGGAGAGGAACGCGTTATTATTTCCCGTGAGGCACATTTGAAGCAGAAAAGCTACAAATACACCCAGGGGAAACTAAACAGTCAACATGCTATTTCACAGTTCTCTTAAATTTATAGGTCCTTTGGTTATGTATCGTGGGTACCCACGATACCCACAATACCTAAAAATTCGATATTTCAGTCAGCAATTACTTTCGATCTTCGCCACCTCTCTTTCCTCTCTCTTTCACAGTAACCTAGAAGTCAACTTTGCTTCCGGTTATGGAAAAAATGTATTTATTGTACGGTTTGAAATTTAGTGCAAATGGCACAATGACCGACTCTAGCAGCCAGATGAACCACGTTGGCGGGCGTTGTCGAGAGTCCGCTGTACGCAACATGTGAGAAGATTTAGTTACATGATGTATGATGTACGAATGATTTGGAATGTGAGGCGAAATAAGACAAAGGTTCACGTATAATCCGATAAAAACAAATAGGTGATAGTTACTAGTAAGATACAGGTATTTCCATTGAAACTACTTGAATCATGAGAACGTGAAGTCTAATAATGTTAGACGTTGCGATTGACTATAGAGTATATTTTATCTATAGTGAATAAAATCACATAAAAATAACATTTCAGAGATCAAAGTAACCGAAAACATGCGTCAAAATGGACTGATTATGTAGTACAGGGTATGGACATAGGTAAGTGGGACAGGGTATGTAGTACAGGTAAATGGACATAGTATTTAGTTACAGGGTACGAATGGACAAAAATCGCCACGTTGCATTACGATTTTCATCGCAGAAATATCCGCGTTCTCATTGCGCGGGCAGAAGTGGCAACGCGTCGTCGACGTTGCGTCACGACTGTTGACGCAGGGGAGCGAATGACAGGCAGCCGGCGCCGGGGCAAGTGCGCTGGGTCGCCAGGGTATACGGGCGCCCGCAAAAGCTCAGAGCACGTACCACGCGGTCCCCTCGGCGCCCCGCGACACCCCGCCACGCCCACGCACATGCGTCTTGCCGCTTCGCGACACACGACGCACGTCCGCCGGCGCCGGCTCAAGGCTTCATATTCTTCGGACGCCACCGAAATAATTTTGCCATCATATTACTCCCACATATAGAAATGGTTATGAGAATTGCGCCATGAACATTGACCTTTATACTTATCCTTTCGCAACGATAATTTCGGGAAAAGTCGTTCGCATGTTAAAATTTCGATTCCATCGTAACATTCTCGAAAAAGGCATCCTAAACAAAATGAATTAAATCAGTGCATATTTTTTCACTGGAAGCAGGTTTTTCCGTTGTCACTAAAAAAATGAAACTGACACTTCCACGTGCGATCAAAATGTTCAAAATGAAACTGACGCCTCCGATACTTGCGTCATCTATTTCAACAAGTTGCCTCTTCTCAGTTCAGTACGTACACGCTGACTATAAAAAAATGTTGTACACTACGAATCTGATGTACCGCAATATGCTCGGTCCGCACCAGCCTCCGAATACAATTGCCACCCTACTCGAGGCTAGTGGGCTCTCAGAGATCGACATCAGCTATGAGCCAAACGTGCGAATCTGTGGGCGCTTAGGGGTTCCGTCCGAATAGGTCTCACTCGCAGTGTTACTGTTCTCGCCACATTTGGGGAAGTAAGACATAAACACGTCTTTCGCATCCTTCACATGATACTATTTCCCTAAATACGAACAAACTCGGAGAAAAACAGTTAAGACAGTACAAATGTTTACTGTAGATCTGCAGATTGTAGGGGAGGCCTCACCTCCCTTGCCTGCTCTAACCCCCCTCCTGACGCAGCAGCCGACGTGCACCAGTTCGTTATTATAACGGCACAATGGGTTTTAATTAATTTCGATGTTACAAATTCATTAACAAGTCTACGTGAAATGAATTAAAAAAGGAAATAAACGTAAAAAAATAAATAAAGCAATTCATGTAAAACGTTTTGTTGGCAGCACAGAGGGTATATTTGTTTTGAAAGGAATTTGATTTTATACCTGAAAGCTAGGGATAATACCCCGAAAAGTACGCAATTTAGCTAGAGCATGTGACGTACAACACACTAATAAATGTAACCTACGTCGTGCAGGAAGAAGAAGGCCAACTACTCTGGCGGCTATTCTGACCACGCAGCAATGCAACTTTTAGTACTCTGATCAAATGCAGCGAAAACTCTCGAGTTTAATAAGATCTAAAGCCACATAGTACTAATAGAGCAGACGACCCGGAAGCAGACGTCGTGATTGACAATTTCGTGATGACGATATCGCACAGCAGTGGCGTCCGACGCAACGGATGCCGAGAGCACACGAAAGGCAACCGCCAAGCCTTTGGACGCCGCCGCTTTTCATCACCTCCACTTAGCATCAAGCTTTGGTTAACTTCGCGGCAATCCCTGGACGACACCCGGGCCGCTTTGAGGGCCTGGCGGGGAAGCTTATCACGTGATTGCCTCGGAACAGCTGGTGGGCCGGCGTGGCGAGGAGGCGGCGGCTGAGAGGCGCGGTGCAGGGAACGACCGAAAAGAGTCGATTGGTGTAATTACCGGCGATAGCGGATCTCCCGCTGACGGCGTCAGAACGATCCGCCGCCGTCGCACACCCCACTCCCCGCGCCCATCCCCGCTCGCGGCGCGCCGCCGTGTCACTGCCGCCTGCTCTATCGACGGAACGATGTCGTCACACTCGTTCTGCGAGATAGCGACTTCTTTAAGTTTTTTTTCTCCTTTCTTTTTAAGCGTTTGAGATGTACTATGCTCGGCTTTCGGTTTCACAGCTGACTGATCAGCAAACATGCCAAACAGTAACACTGTATATAACTCCTTGCAAAGATATCGCGGAACAAAGAGTAATATACAGAGGGCTGACCGTTTATATTTCTACTCATTTATAGTATAGTTTAAAACGAGATGAACATACTTCAAAATAATGTAATATTTAATTTTTATTATTTTCTTATCAAGTACTTTCCTTTTTATACATATATGTTTGGGAGAACATTTAATTTTCGTTACTCAGACCCATTACACCCCCAGAAAACTCAACACTAATATTTTACCTCCCAAGACATGCTCAGTATCGACAGCAATATGTGCATAGATTAACAGAAGAGAAAACGGAAAAGGTTGCTATTAACGATATAATGCTCAAAAGGAGTGTTTGAATTAAAGCAAGAAAAAACTATCCTGTTTAAAAGTCTGTACGAAGGCCGTTCTACATTGTACTGTTCACGGCAGACCACTCCCCACTGACAGCCCACGTCCGGCGAACTGTTCATCCCCCGCGCCTCCAGCGGTCGGCTCGATCCCCGCCGCGTCTCCCAACAGCGCATATTTATCAACACCAGCATCTCCGCCACCGCGCCAAAAGACAGCGGTTTATTCCGTCCCGCCCCGAGTCTTTAATCCGCCCGGACGCTAAGCGGATCCGCTGACGTCGCACACCGGGCGGGGCGGGGGCGGGGACGGAGGAGGGTACTTCTGTTGGGACGGCACGCCGGGAGCCGGAGAAAGGGCGGGGACGGCGAAGACGCGGCCCACTGCCGCGACTCTCGGAGCGCGAGTAATGGAAAATCAATACGAAAGCGCGCCCGCCCCGCCCCTCCCTTCCTCGCCCCGCCCCCGCCGATCGCGGCCGGCGCCCGCCGTCCCCGCCCCCCTCCGCCGACTGCGAGATTTCGGTCTGACCTCAGCCGCCTCCGTCGCCGCTCCCGCCGCCGCCGCCGCCGCCGCCCCCCGTCCGCCCGCCCGCCCGGCGCCGCGCTTGTTCCCCTGGCTCGTTATCTTCCGCGCTCGGCCCATTGTTTCACCACGTAATAAAGGAAGAACAGCTATTCATCGTTATTCACATTATTAACGCGGGCTTCTTCTTTTTTGTGGGCGCCTTCGCCGGCGCTGGAGACGGCGGCGGCGGTGGCGGCTGCGGCGGCGGCGGCGGCTGCGATGCGCGGCTCTGCGACGCGGTCCGTGCGCCGACCTCCCGCTCCAGAAACAAGACGAACAGTGACACCCACGTGGTGGCAGTACAAACACGAGTTGACACACTGCATTGCGCAACATAGCTTCTCGGGGAGTGTAGGCGTGGTATATCGGGTGAGTACACATTCTGAGCCTCATGTTGTGCCACAAAAGAAAAGTATCATACACGGAAATATGTCTTGTAATTTCTTCTCTGTAATTGTGATCCCAAGTAGTAGAGAGGAGTTGCTCTGAGAAGGGATCAGTGTGACAGATCGGGAAACAAATGAATGTCATGTACAGCGACAGCATTGCAAGAGATGCTGAAGAAAACCATTTGCTAATAAACGAACGCATTGACGAATTGGGTACATGTTCATAATCCGCAGTTATGCTGTCCACAGTAGCCAAGCAGTAGCTGTCCAAGCGATACCTTCTTATAAATATCTCTCTATTAACACTGAACCAGATGTTTCGGGTTAGAACGTTTTCAAGATGTACAGAGCCGCCTGCCTTAAATCTGTGAAACGGTTTGGAAATGGCGAAGACTTTTCGATTGGCGCCCTATATTTTTTGACAGTCAAATCAAACATACACGTGGATGTAATAACTCTAAATCTTCGAAAAATCGTGTTATGATACTGCTTAGGTACGTTTAAAAATCACGAGTTCAAAATATCATTTGGTGGTGGTTTCTAGATGATTATAAACTCACAATTAACACCAAGTGGTGGAAGATAGTGGACGTGCAATGGGGTCGCTGAAATATTGATGGGTGTACCTTGTAACGAAAATATTGGTGGCGGATGGTGGATGATAAACTGGAGTTGACGACTTGTTAATACTTCAAATACGAAGATATCTTGACGCGTTAGAGATTCACATGTTCATGTCTTGGTTATAACCAAGTACTCTAATTGTACTCCAGAACGGAATAATGTGTGGAAAAAATATTCCAAAATTGATAAGAAGTTTTGCGTTCTCACTGTTTTAAATCGAAGTTTTGGAGTAACTCACCAGTTCCACTCTGTAACAGATTCTATATCTTTAGGACAGTTAATGATGCAATCTCGTAGTTTAATTAAATTATTTAATTATTCTCTTTGTTTCAGCATCTAATACAAATGACACGGCGAAAGTTGCAGACGAAGACAAAAAGTTAACAAGTTATACCAGATAATGGAGTTGCGCCTTAGGTAGAGATGTGCTTGAAAACCGAATTTGTGAGAAAAACGACTTACAGGAGTCCTTCAACAGCGTTCTTCAAGAGAGAAGTGGAAGAATGTACTGCGTGTTTTCAAGTGAAGAATCTTCACTAAAGTATGCGAAGCACTACAAGAATAAGATTTTGAGAGAGAGAGAGGGGAGAGACGAAAGTAACCGAGAAATGGGGTTTCTCTTTTAAGATTAAGATCCGTTATGATGATTCTGTGTAGGTGAGTTGAGCGTATAACGATGTCAGGTCACACGAACGACTGGCAAAAAAGTTGGCGAGTCATACGGCCATTGAAATTGTGAAAGGTCAAAGGTTCGATGAGCGGACAATGAAGAGGTAATGAAAAATGAAGATATCAGTAACCAGTGAATGGAATTGAATAGTACTGTAACCACCCTTCGGAACAAAAAACAGCAAAACAAAACAAAAACAACCAGCACATTACACGAAATACAGTTGCAATCTTAACAGGAGCCTTTTGAAAATAAAGTGTATATCACGTAAAATGTATACCAAATGCGATCAATAATGCATATTCGTAATGAACACACATTTTCGAATTTCGAATTTGCTTCCTGAGATGTAATAGCCTGTTCAGGGTTTACATTATGTTTTTTTATAATTATTATTATCATCAATTTATTATCAAACGATTATAATAGTTTCATGTAAGAAAACCCCCACATGATCTTGTTTGTACCTCCATTTTCCGTGAGCATGTCAAGCATTCCTTATTACAAAAATATGATTACTCATACTATACAAATAGAGACATTATTGGGCATAATTTGAACAGATACATTATTTGGCATAATTTTCGAGAAAAGTAGCTTACCGATTGGAGAACTTCAGATGTATTTTATTTTCCGATAATGCATAAGCATGTTCCATGTCTTTAAACATGGAGAGTAGCATAACATTCATCCTTATTATGAAGTACAATAGTTCGTATTATAAACAATAAATAAAAAAATCTATAATCAAAATAATTTATAGCATTATTACTTATATTTTGGTATGCAATTCTGACAATGTCTCCATAGTTTGATATTACTGTCCTGTTGAAAATACTATTATTTGAAAAGGGAATGCTTGTCGACATCACCATGTCGACCTTGCCAAAGGGCGGTCTTCAGTACAAGACATCGGGTATGCTCCCACTGCTTAAATTAGCGCAAAAATAAAAACAAATAATAGGAGCATTTTATTAAAGAAAAATCACACATTTATAGACCAACCAAAGAGCTAGGCGTGGGTTTCTGTAATTTACGCGATAGACATGTGTCTACAAATGACACAGTCACACGAGGAACTCAGCTCGCAATCCGAGGCGCAGTCGGGAGGACAGCAGGAGCGAACACCGTGGAAGCCATCCCAAGCATGCAAACGAAGCTGGGCGGCCGGCCTCAAGTTCATAATCCCGCTCGCCCAGATTGGGTAAACGGCCGCGAAACGGCGCGCGGCGGCTGAGTGGGTGTGGCCGCCAGGCGTCGCGGCGCATCGCCGTTTCCGTCGCCTGCCCGCGCATAACGGGCACCGCGCCCCGCGCCGCTCCCCACCCTGCCACGCCCCCTCCGCCATGAGCCGGTACGATCTTTTTAAACTCGAAAATGAAGCCGAACTCCTCGCGAGTAAAAACACCGGGAGCTGCGTAATGATTAGGTTGCATGTGTATGATACAAGCTCCCGACGAACAGAAATTACACACTCATTCCTTTTTTTCCCCCCAAACCGCATGCACTTCGAAAAATAGCTTTGTTGCTTTTCTGCCCCCGAAACAAAAAGAAAAAAAAATGTTATTTGGCGTCTGCGGTCCGGCGGCGAGGCGCGGAGTGCAGAGCAGGGCAGGAGGAGGAGGAGGGAAGAGGACAGAGAGAGAGAGAGGGATGCGGGATGGGGAATTGCGGGGAACAGAGAGACAAAGAGCAGGTGGGGCGGAGGAGGGTGCCTGCGGCGCGCGGCCTAATGCCCGTTTGCCGTGTGCCCCAGCACCCTGCCCCGCAGCGCCGCCTCGCCGTGTCCCCCGCGTGTCCCCTCCGAGCGGTCAGCCCGCGGGCGCCGCGACGCCGCCGCTGTCCATACCTCCTGCGGACGCCGCCTCTCGGAATGCCGAGCAGCGGGCCGGCCGAGTGGACGCACTCGGGGTGGAAATGAACACCTTCCATTCGGATGTCCCAGCGCGCCGAGAGCGCTTCACAACAATTCACAGGAAACATTGTGTCATTTAAAACTGTTCAACACCGAACTACGCCTCGTTTTTAACACCTTGTAGGAAGAATCGAATGGAGTTAATACTCCGATCAACGCCAGGCGAATGCCGGAGCAGTATCTTAACAACCGGGTCACGACCGCGCGCAATCTTTCCTTCCTCTTCCTTGTCCTATTCTCACCCCACTTACTTACATACACTTAAGACTCAAAAGCACTACACTACCACACTCGATGGGAGACCTGTCAGGAGCTTAGAGCTTGTCCCGACAGCTTGTCCCGACAGCTTGTCCCGAGGCAGGGGCAATTTGGTGGGAAAAATCCGCGCAAGCCAGCGGCGGATCTCGCGAGCCACCGGAGATCACCCCCACCAACCGCGATAAAAGCTTGCACTACGCTTACGGGACCAATTACCTTAGCAGTTGAATGGCCCGGAATAACTAATGAAATGGGATATTTCTGTTTTACATGTGACGACTTTCAAATTAAATGGATTCATTAAAGTCACTGCTCCTTTACGTTGTTAATTCTATAGTTTTAAAATTCTAAAACAAACGTGCGCATGTTTACATTATGTTACACTATGTTGAAGAAATAATTTCACAGCATCCCCCGTTGGCCGTATTGACTACTACGGTGCTACGAGTAAACACAAAGAGAAGAAGAGATATTAAAAGAATATAAGGAACACTGAACAGAGAACCAGCCGAGAGCCGACACCAATCCGAAAGAAATGGCGTACCGACGGCCGCAAGGGGGGCAAAGGGAGGTGGAAGGCTAGACGGCCCGGGCACACGGGCAGATGAGCAAATAAAAGACTAACACGGATGGTCTCGACCTCCCCTACATCTGTTCTTAGCTTTCACTGCGTTCGGGGAATACACAAAAACTCGTGAAAGGCATCAGCACAGCGGGCATTGCTCCAGCTTGTGCCCCTCGCCCCCTCCCCCTCCCCCTCCGCCCGCGACCGCGGGAGGCAATGCCAGCGGAGAAAATCAGTAATGCGAAGCGCGAACCCGCTACACGCATTTGCGGGAAAAGAATCTCCGGATTTTCGACACTGTTCCTTGATGATACATTCGTGAGAATAATGAGATGGGCTTTGAACGGGTCAGAACGCGTACTGGGCGTTGGGTGCAAAGGAATGTGAAATGAGTGTTTTGGTTTCTCCGAAGAGTGAAGTGCGAACGGCTGATACTGCATTTTTTTTAATTTTTCGTTCTAAACGAAAAGATGCCTAAATGTATTTTATAATTTTGAAACGTTATGGTTACAGAGATACACTGATCCGAACACTAATCGAAGATTTAAAAAATCGTTTATACCTCTAACTACTCCCAAAATTATAAATGGAAATAACGTTTACTAATATTAAAATTACTTTCCATTTATAAAGAAGAACACTGACAGCGAAGTTCTTACCAGGAAAATCTCATATTTCCCTTTTGCTTTACAAGACTATAAAAATGTGATAACGATAGCCAGGAATGTAATTAAGATTTAATTTAAATATTAATCACCGGCGCCATTAGATAAATCGAAATTTACAGAAAATGAAAGTGACTCAACAACTTCTCTCGACACGATCAAGTATCAGTCTTCATTAATATACGGTTAACTGGAGTCGAGATAAATCGTAAGATACATCAGACATGATTTCTCCTGTTTGCATAGGACGCGCTATGCACAATGCCTACGGCATCACAGGAAAAGAGCCCCGGCTTGTCATGTGCCCTAGTGCTGTAGGGAGTAGGGTTTTGTTTGTTTGGTTGGTTGGTTTCTATTTTTTATTGGTTTTCCGTACTTGCATAACACTACTACTGGCGTAGATATGCAGAGCGATTGTAGACAAGTTTTCAACGTGAATTTTGCAAACCGCTTTTTACACACTGGCAAACGGCGTCAAAATAAATATTCATAATATTTCTTAACCGCTCACTTCTGCACGAACTTCAAGGAGAAAATAGATAATAAGTCCGAGAGTTGTTTGATCTTCCGTAAAGAGTTTGGAGATGATTAATTAGAGTCTGTGAAGTTTTGAATAATGAAAGCGTGATGCTTTCGATATTACTACAGGATGCATAGAGTAAGTGATATTACGACGATTTACCTGTATGATTGCGTTGTACGATAATTAAAACGGAACGCCGTGAAATACAAATAAAGTTTGTACTAAGTAAATTCTAACTAATCATTCCTTGTAAATATATGGTGACATATTGAAGCATCTCCACAACAAGGATTTTTTTAATTAATGGCATTCTCCTTAACAGAATGTGGGCAGCACAGCACCAGGAACCTCCGATACTTGTCTTCATGGGCAATTATGACTTCCACAGATGATCAGAATACGATGGTTTGTCGCAGACTTCCATGTCGCAAATCCAATCAAAATGTATTTCCAACCCGCAATCCTTACTTAGGCGAAAAGCGACAGCAACCGCAGTCGACAAAGCCACTCGCTTCGGCACGGAACATACACTTCCCCTTACGGCGATGACTGAATTGCAGCCTTTGCCTGACATTCGGTCCTCGATATTCGACCAGTGTGTTTCCCGATTACGGAGGAATCGCTCAATCCTTGAGATAGGAAGGAGGCAGGAAGGAGAAGGAAGAATCACACTGTGCATAGTCCAATGTTTAAGGTACTTCTCTGGTATTAGACAGGAAACGACCGATCAGAAACCACGGAAACAACCAACCAAAACAGGCCTCTACATTTTCCATCCGGGCTTGTAACATAAACATACCAACACACACATGGCATATTTAATCACACCTGCCTCCGGACTCGCTCGCTAAGCTCGTTACCAACAACACGCCGCTACAACGCCCCGAAAGGGCGCCGCGGAACCGCGAAAAGCGCCCGCGTTGAGTAAGCGGTCACAAGCCTCGAACCCGACACGTGCTGGGCGGGTGGCGGCGGGTGGTGGTGGGTGGCTGCTGGGGGAGTGGCGGCGGGCACACAGTGGCGGGCAGGGGGGCGGTGGGGTGCGGCGTGGGCGGCGGCGTCGGTGGGGCAGGGCGGTGGGGGCGGGCAGCGGCGCGGAGCGTGGCGGGCAGCGGGCGGTGGGTAACGGGCGGCGCGGGGGCGGCGGGCGGGCGGCGGGCGGCGGGCGGCGGCGGCGGGAGCGGGCGGTGGCGGCGGCGGGGCGGCGGGCGGCGGGCGGCGGGCGGCGGGCGGCGGGCGGGCGGGCGGCGGCGGGCGGCGGCGGCGGGCGGCGGGCGGCGGGCGGCGGGGCGGGCGGCGGGCGGCGGGCGGGCGGGCGGTGGCGGCGGGCGGCGGGCGGGCGGCGGGCGGCGGGCGGCGGGGCGGCGGCGGCGGCGGCGGCGGGCGGCGGGCGGCGGGCGGCGGGCGGCGGGCGGCGGGAGCGGCGGCGGCGGCGGGCGGCGGGCGGCGGGCGGCGGGCGGCGGGCGGCGGGCGGCGGGCGGCGGGCGGCGGGCGGCGGGCGGCGGGCGGCGGGCGGCGGGCGGCGGGCGGCGGGCGGCGGCGGCGGCGGCGGGCGGCGGGCGGTGGGCGGCAGGCGGCGGCAGGCGTGCCACCGCGCACCAACCACGCCCTGTCGGTTGCCTTCTCGAACTACACACAAAACCGCCGTGCGACGTCGTAAAACGCACATGCGCCGACGCCGACCACACGACGTTCACTTCGCCTCTCACTTCCAAACCAAGGTGTCTCCCCTCGCAAAAAGCGCGTTGAGGCGCTTTTTGAACACAGATGAATTAAATATCGATTTATTCATCCCGATGATTTTTTCAACGTCGACGTTTTTTTCTCATTCATCGCCAGTAACAGCAGTTACTTCATACTGGTTATAACCATTATAACCCGGTAGAGGCCAAAGCAAACCACGAGAGACAGTTCTTTAATGACAATTTATAAGGTGAACCTGGCAGTTAATTTATAAAATGTTCCCATGGAGTATGTGAAGCGCTTGAGCTTATGCGTTTGAGATAGAGATAAAAAGAAATTTACTCGCGAAAAATATTTCCTGCGAATGACGTTGCAGTGGCGACTAGTTGTTTCACGGAGAACAATGAGCTTCTGACGTTTCCTGATTACATTTCGATAATTTTAGCCGTAATAAAAATCTCCATAACACAGAAAAGGAGAATCTAAGCAAAACGATAAATCACACAAGAAGTGAAGTTAACAACAAACGCATACAAACAAACATTCACATTAATTTCTACGAGGTGCAGGCTTTAGTTTCAGAAAATTATGGAATTAGAAGATGTATCACGGAAAGTTTCAATGTCATTAATAAAAATGCTACTGGCGTATCACATTATACATATATGAAAACGTTTTTAAAATAGTAACAGTGATACGTCAGAATTGTCATAATGAAGTGTTCGAAATTTTTGCCAGTCAATTTTTTTTAACCCAATTTCAATATCCAAAGCCAGAGACATGCACAGGAACGAACTATGGTGTAACGTAAAGTAAAACCTGTTGGTGAAATCAGGTGAAAAAACAAATGCGCATGCACGTACGTTTATATGCAGTACAAAAAAATAAACAGCAGAATCTCACACTCCCTGCGTGTACGGACCAAGGAAACCTGAAATTATATTCGCCAATCTCGAAGTCCGAACTGATAAGTTCTCAAGTGACAGAGTCGCGCCGCTACGTCTTCATTCCCGCAGCGGGCATACCCACCCAATACCAACGGATAAGATCGTCGCCGCAAAGAGGCGTCGCCTCGAGACGAGGAAACACGGTGGGAAACGCTCGATTTTCTCACTAGATTACAGTCACACTTGAAACACGACGTTTTACCCCCATTCGGAGAAGACGAGGACGTGAGCAATTTGCAAACGCAATTAAACCACAAGCAACAGCATGCGGAGACGACTTGATTTTCTCAAGAATTCAACGCGAAGGTTCTCGCGTTGGAATGGTTTTAAAACGAAGTAACCTTATATTAGAGGGTACCACACAGGTGTCGCAGATTTCTGGACAATGAAAAAATTAGCGTTTAAAAAATGAATTCATCAGTCTTAATAGATTTATTATGCTGCAGTAGATTTCAAACGTATTGCCTATCAACAATATCGGAAACTGTAGAGCGTTTGAACATTTCCTTTGGATTAAAATTCAATGAATTCAGTTGTTGCAATGGAAGATTGCCTCGAACGTGAGTGTTTTCAGTGTACTACCGTCCCACTTCCTATTTAGAGAGAAGGTATAAACAGCACCCGGTTCATTCGCAGAAATATTCACGATTTCCATTTTGGTCATTTAGAGATAGCCAATGGTAAATTCAGAGATGATTAACATGTTTAATTCATACTCGACGAATTCAAACCTATAGATTGAGAATCCATACTAAATTCTTACGACAATTCTCTACTTCTCGTGAAAAGAAGACAACACACCAGCAAAAACGACAACGCATTAAAAAAACTGCGTGTAACAAAACTACGAATTTATTGGTCGAAAAAGACAAGTAGCCCAAGTTTTCCTGCGCGCATCTCACAACATTTATGCGAGAATGTAAATTCACATCACAGCCGATTCAAAATGCCATAACCGCGCGAAATGCTTGCGCAGAATTCCGCTGTCTCTCGCACCACCAGCCGCCCGCCTCCCACCTCCCGCCCCTCGCCGCCCGCCTCCCGCACCACGCCGCCCGCCTCCCGCCCCTCGCCGCCCGCCACCCACCTTCCGCCCCGCGCCGCCCGCCACCCACCTACCACCCCACGCCGCCCGCCACCCACCTCCGCCCCTCGCCGCCCACCACCCACCTCCGCCCCGCCCCGCGCCGCCCGCCTCCGCCACCCACCTCCCGCCCCGCGCCGCCTGCCACCCACCTCCTGCCCGCGCCACCCACCTCCCGCCCCACGCCGCCTACTGCCCGTCCCCCACAACCCGCCACCCCCGCTCGCTGCCCCTCGCCGGCTGCACCGGCTACGGCGCGGAGAAGCCGAGCAGGTCAGGTCGCCGGTCGGTGCAGTGCAGTGCAGGGTCGCGTTACTCCTGAGAGGTGTGCGCCCTCTTCCCTCATGTCGCCCCCTTCGTCCCGCGCGCCCTCCTCCCCCCTCCGTCCCCCTTCCCCTGACTTCCGCGCTCCCTCTGCCCCTTTCGTCGCGGGCGGGGTGCAGCGATAAATCACCTGCGGACCCCCGCGACCGCGCCAACCATTTTCCCCTCAAAATGTTCGCTTCGCCCCTCTCTCTTGCGTAACCGCATTCTTGGCGCACCGATCCAGGGTGTGACCCGACCGGGCAGTCAGGTTGGGATTTACCCTCGAGACTCCCTACAGCGTAGGCTCAAAGTACGAGATACCTAATACGGTTTCGAAACAATGATTCATATCTGAACGTACAAATAATAAAAATCATAGTAATTGATAAAGTAATACATATAGTGATTGATTTTGTTTATCGAAGGGTTTTATATTTCGAAGTACGCTTATAATGTTGTATTTGAAAAACGCTTAGATTTGATATCCCAATTATAACGATCATAGATCTTACTCTTGAATCATGGATCTTACACTTGGAAAATAACTCTAAAACCCACACAAGAAAAATAAATGAAAAATGTGAGTTAATAAGAGCTCTCTGGATGGTGTTTTGAAATCAGGCATTTCGTACTAAGGCTACAGCAGATTTCTTATGAGAAGAAACAATATTCAATGTAAATACACCGATATGCAAACTTCTATCACATAATAATCTTTGTCTGATCATATTTGCATTAAAAATGCAAAGCTGCATTAAAATGGTAGTGCGTTTCACAGAGGACTTATCTTCAACATATCAGAATCCCAGACCTCACTACTAAAAGATTAATTGGTGAATTTCCATATAGTAGCAAAATGCAAGAATTCCCCGCAATTTTCTATGCATGTCCGGCTGTACATGAAAAAAGTCCTTACATAACATCAGCCGGTTGCAACTAGGAAAATAATTTCATATGCGTTCCACCATTCTAAAATATATTTAAAAAATTCAAAAAATGATTGAAAATACTATTTGCTCCGCGACCACCCCCAACGTCTACGTCCCTGATGACGAAGGAAGATTTGTACGACCTGATTTTCAATTACTATACTCGTATCTATATTAAAAAGAACTTACCACTAATGTATGCTGCATAAATGTATGAGTCTACAAGCAACTCACTTTCATTTTTTCCCACAATACATTTTAACATTTCCTGTACTCCTGATTGTTTTTCTGAGTGCTTTCAATTAGAAGTATGTGTAGAATCATCTGAGTATCTAATAAGGTTATCTTCTAGAGCGACGAAAGGGCATTGAATATCACGAACGAAAGGGGTCGAGATATGCGGGTCTGAGTGAATTACAGGCCACTCGTACAGAGCATTTTCAATGAATACTTACACCTCGTTTAGTGACTGTTAAGTACTCGTAGAATGCATGACGTGTAACATGGAAACCAAAGATTGCAGAGGGCGCCCGCATACTAGCTCGTGATGAAATTAGGTCCTTAAGTTGTGCATACATCAGATAGGCACAGGAACATCTGATATTCCGGATCATTATTATTCAATAACGAGAACGTTTTTTTTTCACGTTCCCGTTTTTAGAAGGGGAAATTCTCTTAAACTGGAGATATATCATTCACTCTAGAGCTCTCTTAAAAAAATTGCTTCGAAAACAACAAACACTTCAGGAATTTTTTCTCTATTTTGTCGTCTGTGTGAACTCTAAATGAATCCATAATTTTTTAAATTCCACCATTTGCACCATTCCTGGAGTCAAATAGCAACGTGAACTCTCAAGACAATCGAAGGACTAATACGACTTTCGTAACGCAATGATGAAAGTCTCACGCAATATTGAAATCTGCAATGGTAATTTCTGCATGTTTACTAATCTTCTTACGTGTAATGTCCCAAATGTTACGGCATTTCAATATTTATTATTACCCTTACAAAGTGTAAGTACAAATGCGATAAAAAAAACGCCCGTTGTGCCAGAGGCAGTTCCGAAAAAACTCCATGGTGGGAGTGGGGGGATTTCAGTACAGATCTCTGTAACTATTTTTGAAACAGCAATTTTTTAATTATTAGTTTGAAATAAAAATGCACGAATATATCTATAACGGGGATACTGCTTTACATGTGGTGATATATGTATACGGTAATTATCTTGTATAAATTGAGTGAAATTACAACAAAAAATGTTGGCTTGAGGTGCGGGAGGCAAGT
Organism: Teleogryllus oceanicus; assembly: GCA_964035755.1. Taxonomy (NCBI): domain Eukaryota; kingdom Metazoa; phylum Arthropoda; class Insecta; order Orthoptera; family Gryllidae; genus Teleogryllus; species Teleogryllus oceanicus. The sequence goes on from CAXIVR010000001.1 coordinate 283,043,350, forward strand.
GTACGTATCCGCCACAGATTTGTGCGTTGCCGAGAATAGGTATAGCAAAAAAGCATCGATGTTTTTAAAACATTGATGTTTTCCAACAAAAAACATCAATACATTGATATTTTGCTTACGATGATTTCTCCACATCAATATTTCGTTGCAAAATCATCGATTTTTTAATTTTTAATTTTTTAATGTTTTTTTTTTAAATAAAGGGGTTTAAGCACGTTGTAGAGTAGCAGCAATCCACAGCAATGTCGTTGTTCTCCGTCATCCTCTTAATCACGCTGCACATTTCGGCCTGTGCAATCTGAGGAAGTTAGGAAGAGGCTCGTGTTTGAATGTGTGTTATCGTCAGGCGTGTCATATCCTGAATCGACAGCAAAACACGATGTTCTTTATTGTTAATTTTAGTATTTACATTCGATAATAATTTTTACATACTATTAACATGCTGGTAACCAAACAATAAAATATATCCCTTTTATGTCTTGTAATTAAAAATGGATACGAAAATACATGTTTATTAGTCTATAATTAGAACATCGATGTTTTCTCGGCGATGTTTCAATCGACATCGAAAACCCCTTAGCGATGTATCGAAACATCGATGTATCAAAACATCGGCGCATCGAATCATCGCTGTATCGAAACATCGATGTTTTGGTGAAACTTGCCATTCCAAGCCGTGAAGCCCCACGTGCCCACGTCGCAGCTCTCAATGACCGCCAGAGCATCCGTCCAATTCGTGGCAAGACGAGCGTGACGAGGTGCGGCAAGGAGGTCGGCTTGCCTCCGCGAGCCACGCCCCGAGACGGGGGCGGGGCAGGGCGTAGCGCGCGACGCCCGGCGTCGCGACGCCCCGCGTCGCGACGGCGACGAACCGAGGAAACGGCGGAACAAAAACCGCGCGCACCATTTGCATACAATGTGTAAAAAATATCCGCATTATACATTCCGTTATCTCGTCCTTTCAAACTTCTCATGGGAAGGAATTCCTAATAATTTTGGAGGCGACCGGTGAAGAGGACGATGTCCCTGTTGTCGCATTTGCGGTGTCGTGTGAAGTGGCGGACGAGGAACACAGAAAGTTCTGGTTGGAAAACAGAAAGTGCTCGTAATACGACTCTTTTGGTAAAGGTTATCACGTTCGCTTCAAGTACAGAGATTTTACGAATAAGTTTTAAGATACAGAACACATGTTTACATGATGAATGCCGACACGGTGAAATATGATTTAGACAATTTCTGAATAGCATTACGCCAGCTGTAAGTCATGTGGCAAAAAAAATGGCTATTCGATATACAGCCGGAGTTCAACATTCCCAGAATCGCATGGCCATTGTTTTGAACGGCATCCATGCTTAATCAGACGGTTATTGAACTACCAGCTGACATGCAACATCTAGGGGCAAGGTGCTCGAAACGTTATTTCCTCATTGACACCCCCTCACACCCAGTGCTAATGAACTTTACTTCGGTTCGCTAAAAAATTGCCTGACGCTGAATACTGAGTTACAAGAAAATCATTTGAAAACTGTCTAGTCAGAAACTAGGTCTTCGTAAAGTTTTACATTTATGAAAAGCAATATTATTTTTTAAAAACTAATATGACTATGGATAATCCGTCGTTGCAGTCTGGAATTATGATTAGCATTTTTTTTAATGGAAATTAATATTATTTGTTTGCTAATGTGTATATACAGAACGGGTGTGTTTTAATAGTTTCCTGCATCCTTCGTGGTAATCACGATCACAAAACAATACATGTCTACTAGTTGGTGTGTGTGTACGGGAACGATAAGTTCTCCATTTATTTCTAACGAAAATCTCTTATCCAATTGATTTAAGTTACGTCGGTTGAGAGCAAATACAATCATCCAGAACCCCACGCGACCCAAAGCGGCAGAAGATTCCCTGCCGGGGGCGTATTTGTTTTGGTGGCGCTCAGCCGTGAAACGAATGCAGGTCTGCGGGAAGCGGCGGGGCGGGGCGGTGCCGGTCGGGGCCGGCGCGACACTTGGACACTTGTTGCTGGCGCCGCCCGGCCTCCCGTCCCGCCGCCCCGGCCCAGCCAGCGCGGCGTCCGCCGGCCCGTCCGCGCCCGCCGGGCACGAGCCCCGGAGGGGGCGGGCGGCGCCCGCGGCGGGCCGGGAGTGGGAAGGGGCAGGGGCAGGGGCAGGGGGCAGCGGCGGCGAAGGGGCGGCGCGCGGCGGGCAACGCGCGAGGGTTAAGGAGGGTCCTTTCTCCGGTGGATGACCTCCGCCGCGCCACAATAGCGTCGTTTGGCGTCTTCCGCAGAGGTGTTGTCGACGGGTGTGGCGGACCAGATGGTACTCGGCCGGGTGAAGACGTCTCTAATTCGGGGCGACCTGGCTATTCAGCTGAATATTGACCTCTCTCAAGCTCACACTCAATACCGCATATTACATGTATACGCTAAACGCTTACAATTCAAGTCATCAAAAAATTATGTTCTGGGAAATTCTTGTCAAACATGACGAATTACGATAATTTGTAGAAATTGGATCTAGGTAACTCAGAAGAAAGCGAAGTAAGGAAACGGGATGATTCTGGAAGCGCGTTACACCGAAATATTTATTAACAATTTCGAATTTCTAGTACTGTTTTCGAAACGTGCTAAATAATAAGCATAAACCTTAATTAGGCGCAGACGATACAATGGGTATCTACCACGCACCAAGGAAGTTTGTGGGATTATTTAAACGTTCCTTCCTGATACGAAAAAATCCACAATGTTTGCAACACCGCGTTTACCTGCATATCATTACGATTATACAACAGAAGCTGTCACATTCCGCAATCTGTACAAATACACCGGACCGGAAAAAGAGTCTACTACGAACGAGCAACGAGAGGCGCCTAATCGAACAGGAGTAGATCATGGTGTGTGTGGCGATAATGCCGGCAGACCTCCAGAGAGCTTCGGCGGGAGGCGTGGAGGCGGCGCGGCCGAGCGTGGCGGAAGGCCAGGGCGGGCGATGGACAGTGGGCGTTGGGCGATGGGCGATGGGCGGGGCGGGGTGCACGCGGCTCCTGGGCCTTCTCCGCCGCCACCGGCTCGGCTTCACGTCGCCGGCCCCGGTGCCCGTTTAGCCGACCGCGCTGTTTAAGGATGTTTACCAAAGCATAAAACTGCTCCTTTTAATTACACCTCAATTCTGGGAAACGAGATAGCCATCGCGACGAGCCGGAATTTCCATATTCTAAACGCTTCTCTTTCACCGTTGCACGTTATTTCACACGTTCCCCGAAGCGTTTTCTGCGGCCGGCGCGGCACCGTCGCTCCAACCACCGCCCTGCTGCCGCTACCGGCCGACGACGGCGGCGGCGGAGGCGGCAGTCTCGTTTCCTCGCGTTTCCCCGTGTTTCCCTGCACTTCAGCGCCACTTCCCGGAAATCGCGAGTGCGCGCGTCAATTTTCCGCGGCTCGGCGCGGATGGAAGCGGAGCGGAGGCGTGGCCGGGGGGAGGGGGAGGGGGGAGGAACGAGGCAGGGTGCGAGTCACGCTGCGGCAGCGCGGGCTCCCACGCGCGCGCCGCACCCCCCTTCCCCCCCCCCCCCCCCTCGCTCGCGCCACACCTCACCCCCTCCCCCGCCTCCAGCGGCTGTGCTGACGAGTTGGCAGATACGTAATTAGTGGGGTTTTTGTTTGTTTGTTGTTTTTTTCGGAAATAATAAAAATAAATTGCGATGTGTAATTTACCTCAGAAAGCTGCTAGAGTGTTACTCGGCTCAAGTAAAGATTAATGAAATGTAATCAATTAAGTGTATTTCATCTGACTTTCTTTCCTACGAGGAGACGATTAGCCAATGCAAAACATTAAAAACGTTTTTCGAATAATACGTAATGTTAGATCGAGGTAACGAAACAGAAGAAGTGTGAAACGTAAATTACATATTCACAGTGGCTCATCTTGGTAATCGAGTCTGAAGTTTCTCTAGGGAGAGCTTGGCGTGTAGCACAAGAAAAGCATGAACTGCGGAAATTCTAGAAACGTAATCGCCATAAGTGTCTAACGTCAAAAACACTCAAGTTTCTGATTAATAGCATTGTACTTAGAACCTTGAATGTTGCGAAACTTCCGGGAAGTCAGTGACGTAACAAATTATTTGAAAAACAAAGTTTTCTTATTTTCGCACTAGCTAAGGAACACTGTCTAAAAAGCGCCGTTTCATTCCCAGGAATCAGAATTATTGAGAAATAGGCGAGCAAAGAGGAGTGTTTATCCTCCAACTGGTTCAAGAACGTTTTCGCCGTAGAGAAAATTGGCTTCGTAGGGTGCAGCATTCGACGTTGACAAAACACCTGGTACCCCACGCCCTATGATTTGGGCGCGGCAATTTCGGGGCGTCTACACTCGTCCATACGTAACAATCGCGTCAACAACTCAATCAAACCGAACCCTCGATTCCAAAACGGCTCTCAAATCGAAGACTCCCACAAAAACCCACAAACGTATTCTTAGCTTGTTGGTGACAAAAATCCCCCCTTTCACGAAATTTCCTCCAATTTACACTACGACGTTGAGGGGGACACGTACCCCGGATGGCAGTCCTTTTCTTGAGGTTTCCCGAAAACTCCTCTAATTATTTTTGAGCTCGCTTGGGTGGAGTTGTGTTGAAACCGCAACGTGTCGTGCAATCCGTCGACGGCGTGGACACGCCCCCTATGGCAATGCCAACTCCGCTGGCTGTTTCTGCGAAAGGGAACGCGGCCATGGCGTCCACCTCTCCGAATGTGCCTTCGTGGAATTTCAAAGGAAAAGGAAAATGCGAGGGGACGGGCACCCCTCGTCATCTCTTTTTTATCGATTCATCTTTTGTGCAGATCTGGCTCATGCGTCGGTAGCAAGGTCCTCGTCCAGCGGGAGAAGTGAATGTTGAGACACGGGAGTGCTTGGGCACTGTGGCGACCAGCTGGAGGTTCCGCCGAAGAATGAGTGAGGAAGTAAATGGAAATGATGGGCACTGGCCCGTGCTACTGAATTATTTTAACATAAAATTACGAAAAACAACACCGGAAATACTGGCAATTTTTTTACCGCATTGCGGGAGAATCCCATGCCTCTTTGCATAGACCGAATAGAGACGCCCTGAAGTTGTTTCAATGAACACTAATACCAAGGAATATTGTCTTTTATCTAACACAATATAGAAAGACTTATGCAGTGAGATCACTGAAAATGTGTGTACGCAGAATTTATACAAAAATTAAATTACAGGAGTAGTGTCTCCTAAGTTATTGAAACTGGGAATTATATTGGCAATTTGCAATGACATTTGTCATTTTACTTACTGAATCTTCGGCTACCAGACATCCACAGTCAATACATTCTGTACTTTTCGCGCTTTGAAATGCGTAAGGCCACAGGGAATTAGGTATGGAATAAAAATTATAATATAAAACATTACAAAATGACGGTACTTATTGATGATTCCTCACATGTTCACTGAGTCTCCGTACATATGACACCCCAATACGTATTGCCCCTCGAGAAAGTTAATTTTTTCCAATACTTTCTTCTCTAAATCGATTTCCTTATCACCTAAATAGCATCGTATTTAAAACCTCAAATCATTTGATCACAAAAGTACTTCTTGATCAATCTCCACCACAACCGTGAATATTTCTCCCCCGGAGAACACTATTGCGAGCATAAGCACCTACCACTTACGACATTTAACGAAAACAAGACCACCCTTTGCAACTTCATTCGGAGTCCTCTTCTTTCGCAGACCGCCAACACATCCAACAGCATTCTTCAATCTTAGCTCATTAATGCACACGCCACGCCACGCGTTCACCATATCGTCCGCGCCTCTCCCTCCCGCCGCCCCAGCACGTGCACGGCGGGCGGCCGCCGCCCCGCCGCCGCCACCGCCGCCGCCCGCGCTGCCCTTCGCCTCGGCGCCAGGGCGTGTCCGCGCGCAGCCGCGTAACGTACGAGCGGCGCGCCACACGCCGGGGTAATTAATACAAAATCAAAACAACGGGCGCGGCGGGGCGCTGCGCTCGGCCCCCGGTTTAAATCACGCTCCTTTAATTACGGCCCCCACGGGCGCGGGCGACGCTACACAGCGGAGGAGGGGGCACTGACACAGGCGGAGGAGGACGGGGGGAGGAGGGAGGAGGAAGGGAAAGGAGAAAAAGGAGAACAATGAGGGGGAGGAAGTGGGAGAGATGAAAAGACGAGGAAGGAGGGAACGGGGAAAGGAGGAGGGGAAAACGGAGGGCTCGGGAAGGGGAGAGGAAAAAGAGGAGAAGAAATGTAGAATGCGGCTCTGCTGATTAAAAAAATCAGAAGAGAAATATCAATGGCGTTGTTTTTTATGAAGGCAGGGTTCTGACGAGGCAAAAGCAATAATAGATGAGGCTGGGGAACAAAGAGAACAGAAACGCATACTACAGGAATGTCGGTGGGCGTGGCAACCCAGACACGGCGATAGAAATACTGCCAAGTGTTGGTAACATGCATTCAGCACTGGTGGAAACAGAAGCATTGGCCGAAAACCGTTAAATAAGAACTGTGTCTGTGAAAGCAAATAAGAATATCCTATACAGTGCAAATTACTAACAAATGTACTAAAGAGCAAGAAGGTTACGATAAGGGCAGTTGTAACAATTAACGATTTTTTAAAAATAAACTTTCCAAAAAAATGGTGTTTTGCGGCGATGGAACGCGCGAGCTAAGAGCCGGTTTCTTCTGTACTCGGGTAGTCTAGGAGGTGATTGGTTGCGGAAGCGGGCAGTTGCGGCGGCGGTAGCGCGCGCTGGTAGCAGCCAAAGCGATGAGGAGGTGGGGAGGGGCGTAGCTTTGGGATGGGTCGGCTCGCGCGTAATTTACTTCCTTTCTGGCTGCCACTTCCAGGCATTTTTTCGTTTTGATAAGCCGCGTGTTCATTAGTGCGTCGGAGAGAGCTGGGGTGTGGCGGCGTGCGATCACCTACAGGCCAGCGCCACGCCCCCTTCTCCAATCATGCTTCGTGCCCCTCCGCCTACGCGTCGTTCCGCTTCTCCTCTCGTTGCACCCTTCTCCACGATTACTGCGTCGAAGAAGAGAGGGGTTCGAGGAGAAAGAAATTGAGACGGCGGTGGCAGAAAAACAGCAGGAGGACAAGGAATAAGAGACAAGCCAACGGGTAGAAACATAGAAGGGAGAGAAGTATGAGGGGATGGATGGAAGAGGTGGTGGAAGAGGCGGAAGAACCGAGGCAGAAGGGGAAGATGTGACAGTCGGAGGTGACCAGATTCAGCTGAAGACCCCCCCCTCCAAGTCAGTTGCTGCTGAAGACCCCCTTCCCCCAAGTCGTGTGATTAAATCTCGCCTCAAATCATGAATGCCAGATTCAGCTCGTCATTGTTGTTGAGACTCGCGTCGGTGTTATCAGTAAGGAATCTGTCGCCCTTTGTGACAATCGTGGCAAAGTTCCCGGTTTCGCGTAAGGTTCACAAAAGCCATTTCCTAATACTATTAACATCAATTTTTTTCTAGTAGTTCTGTATTCATTTACGTTTCACGTTCCATATTAATTTTTCGATATGCAAATGATTCATTCTCGCATTACATCAAAATATTTTAAAAAGCATTTGTAAAGATCAAAATCTGTCAAGAAACAAGCCCTTCCTTCTTTCGTAAAATTTTGATCAAGTCGATATCCAACATTTTGTTCTCCGAGCTTTGTATTTAAAGCACGTATTACGTTGGCAGTTTGGAATATCAAAACCTTCATCCCCGAAAATAATACTAACTCAAGCTGAATATATGCAAACCAGGAAAGTCATTTCCACGCGTGCATACATTATAAAATCCATTATCACTCCGATCAATGACTTGCGACTCCCGTAATCTGCAGGCGGCGGCAGACACAAGCAGAAACATGGGTATTAAAACGTCGAAATGACAGTGTAGAAATCCCTGAACGTGAACATCTATCAAAATCTCGCGGCGGTGCTTTCTCACGATTGTAACACTTCCCTCCAGTACGTACAGGAGCAGAAAGATCCCCGAGCCGATAGCGGCACGCGGCCACCGACCTAGCGACATGGCGCGGTGCCATTCACATGCACGGGGGCGACAGTGGCGCCGCGGCCGGGCGAAGGGTTCGGGGGGGTGGGGGAGGGGGAGGGGAGGGGAGGGCGGTGAGCGGAGCCGCGACGCGGTTCCTCAGCACCCGCATCCCATCCATTCGCCTCCCACTCACGTCTCTCACCGACGCCGGCCCGCGCTTTGCCATCGCCGCGAACCACACGGCGACCTGACCTCGCGGCGACTGGGTGGCACCAGGCTCCAATCCAAATGCGCACGTACGTGCTGATAGGGCCCTTTTCCCGGAAATGTCAAATTGAAAGAGGGAAGGTTTAATATTTCATTTCCATTCAAAGTATTAAATATTACTATTATGTGCTATTTGTTGCACAGTATGCTGAAGGAACTTCACAAAGAAAATATTTATTTCTCACAAAAATGACAAGGGAACAGAAAATTAATGGGATTTAAATCAGCTTCAGGGACACGCGAGAAGACAAATAAATGGAAAGAATCGTTGATAGTAGTGATATGTCACAGTGACTATTTTAGAAAAGTTAAAAGGAAAAAATCTTGGAAAAGAATGAAGTTGCAAAAACGCTTAATACTGACATGGATAGAGATAAGAAATGGAAGGGAATGTTGGAAAAGTACTGAGGATAATATATAAATTAAAGAATAGAAATAACAGCTCATTGAGAAAATTTCATAAATGCAAAATAAAGAAATAAACGGCCCAGAACTAGGAAAGTGGCTGAGGGAAGAGGAAAACTGAGGAGACTTAAAAAAAGAGGGTAGAGTGTGCAGGGAAGAGATTCCACGGAGCAGATGAAGATTGTGCAAAAACTGCTAAAAGAAACCTGCGGAGATGGCGACGCCTTCGCGTGAGAATGTGGCAGGTATGAATCACGCCGATGAATCGGATAAAGGCCTCTCGAAAAAGGACCCAACCCCGACATGGCGCTGAACCTGTAGATGGAATCTGACCTAGGTACGCTACAATAATCGTCGGCGCGCTTGTTCGACTTTTGGAGGAGATTACAGGCGTTGTATCCTTCCAGCGGCAATTAAGAGGTCAATATGTTAACGAGGTGAGGGTTACTCGACCGGGCAAATGATCAATCTCTGCATATTCCATGAGCATAATGGTGAAATCAGACGCGTAAGAAAATGTTGTCTGAAATAAATACAATAATGTAAGCAATGCTTATATATATATATATATATATATATATATATATATATATATATATATATATATATAAACGCAGAGAACATGACGGAACACAACTGAAATATCTGCTGCTTGTTGAACGCCGTTGTCCGAAAAGGTGTTCAGAGATCGAGATAAATGATTCTCTGGGTCCCAGGGGGCTTTGTGCTAAGCTACCCTACGCCGTATAGGGAAGCTTGAGACCCTATTTTCGAGATTCCTAATCCCAGCCAGCTGAAAAAACACGGGCAACCCAACAAATGCAGAGTCTCTAGGTCTCCCCGTCTCGGGTCAATGCCAACGCTACGGCAAGAGCAGAAAGCGCGATGGAATCTGAAAGAACCCTTTCCGGACCGCAGATACGCACACCCGAGGGCTCAATTATGCCGGGCTGCGTAAGCAAACTCGCGAGAGAAGAGATTAATCAGCGCGACGGATACAGTGAATATGACTTTTGCTGTCGATAAATGGGAAAGGCCAGAGTTAGGAAACGCAGAACGATTGCTCAACAACACAGCCACACCTTCACGTCATTATATAAACTACGACTCGGGCAGCTGGCGCTAGTAATCGTTGTTTTATTTACACTACTACCCACAAATGCATGGGATTGGAATGTGCTTAGAGTTGGTGCCGTGGGAGTCCGGTGGTCCGCGTCTTAGACCGATAATAGATACATTCATCAAATGACAAACCCGTTTGCTTCAAACTGGAATCCAACCACCACGATAGAAAGTTTTCGAATGTGCAGTAGCCACAAACGTCAGTTAATAATTGTCAAAAGCAACAGAGGAAAATTATTTTCGATTCCGGCATCACCGATGACACGAGAACCGGTACGCAGACGGCTAGACGGGAACGGTAAACCTGCCACCTGTCTTTCGCATTTCGCTGTCTCGCCTACCGAAAAACCCGCGAAAAAAAAACAACAACAACGAAACGTGGAGCAGCGGCGTCGGCCGTCAGGCCGGGAGACAACACTCACCCTGGGGTTCCCGAAGAGCGAGTTGGGCGGCAGACCCGCCAGCTTGGCCATGTCGGCCATCTTGGAGCGGATGCTGTCGTAGACGGAGGCGGGCGGCGGGGCGGCCTGGGCGTCGGCGGGCGGCGGCGGCAGATGCGCCGCCGCCCCCGCCATCAGCTGCGCCATGGCGGCGGGTGACGCCTGCGGGGGCTGCGGGGTGGCGGCGCCGCTGGGCGCCGAGGGCGTCGGGCTGCCGCCGCCGCTGCGGTGCCGCCGCCGCCCGCGCCGGGGCGGGCCGCCGCCCATCGCCGCCACCGCCGCCGCCTTGAGCGCGGGCGAGAGCGGCGTGCGCGGGGGCGTGGGCGGCTGCGACGGCGGGCTGCCCGCGTTGCGAGCCGCCGCCAGCCCCAGCGGGTGCTGCTGCTGCTGCTGTTGCATCGCTTGTTGCTGTTGTTGTTGCTGCTGCTGCTGCTGTTTGGGTGTCAGCGTCTCCAAGATTTTACCTGAGAAAAAAAATCATAAAGAAAGGGGTTACAAAAGCCGCCGGTTTCAGAAAAGCCGAAAAGAACGAGACGAAGAAGCAGGCGAAGGAAGGAAAAAAAGACGCTTCCGCGGTATCTCGATCCGCTTTGGATTTCACAAAAGCGCTCGGGTTTCGCCCAGGCCCCTCATCCCCTCCGCCCCGAGGGCTGCGGCGCAGCGCCCGGCCAGCCCCCCCCCCCACACGCGACTTTTTAAATAAATGAATGCGGGGCGCCCCCCGGCCGTCGGCTCGGCCGACGCGCCCCGTCAGCCCGCGGACGAGCGGCGTGCCCGCGGAAATCCACCCCCGCAGAAAGGTGGCGAAGCGTGCGGGCGAGAGGATTCAGCGGCGGTGGCTAAAGGTAAGGAGACCGTACGGTGAGGAATTGACAGGCAGGATAAATGTGGCGGCGACGGAGAAGGTAATGTTTGCACGTTGGGATATGCGGCAGTGGTACGCGTTGAGATAATGTGGTAGGTACTTCTTTATAACAGGCCGAAGCGATCGCGGGGGTCCACGAGAGGAGTTGGGAGGGCGGCGGCGGCGATCGCGAAGTGCCCGGTCGAGCGCGAGGAGGAGGGTGAAATACCAGGCAAGAGCCGATCGCCCGGGAAATGCAAACGGTACAGGAGGCGGGGTGGTGAATTCAGGGACGGGGTGAAAGTGGTGAAGGTGGCTGTGAGGTTCCACGAGGGGTTGCGAAGTAACAGGTAACGTAGATCGCGGGGAGGCGGAAGCGGTAGAGCACGCGGGGGTGGTTGCGGCGGCGGCAGGGGTGGTGGTATTGAAGGCGGCGAGGCGGCGAGGGTGGCGACAAAAAGCGGAGATAATGCTTCGACAACAAACCGCGAGTCGCCCGGCCGCCTGACGAAAAGACTCGGGATACGACGACACAATAAAGTCCCGTTCCACAAAGACGCTCCGCAGTTTCCAAGTTCCAGCCCGGTGTGTGGACGTCGACCTTCGCGTGTTTTGTTGTGAGCCGCGATGTGGTGCTTGGGAACGAGATATGAATGTTGCTTATCGGCGCGGAAGAACATTTCTGACGTTTTAGATTTGTAGGTTAAAAGAGATCGCAATCAGTTCGTTTAGCAAAGGTATGAATACGAGGGGGTTCTATGATATAACGTGATACTGTAACAAAAGGCTTATTAAATGAACTCATAAAGAGAAGATGCATAATAATCTATGATTGGATTGGAGCAATCATGGACACAGAAAAATACGATGTATCATCATTCCAATATCAGGATCTAAAGGGAAATTAAATCATGATTGGAGATGAAATTAAAGATGTGAGGTTTACTCAGCGGGTGTGAGGAACCATGCGAGGTTTATTCATTCTTATTGACCCAAATGTTCTATATTGTCTCAGTTTCATATCAAGACTCATTATCACGCTTCTGCTTAACAAATGCTTCAGATCACGCAGTGTTCAATCGCCAAATACTTCTCGTGCTCAGCAATCTCCATCGTTCGTATGTTCTTTGACGAGCTCTCACGATGTTTCCTAACAAACGTAACTGTTGTAACACATCGTTAATACTATAGACAGCAAATAGTCGTTAAGCTATAAAAGATGCCGCCCATTCAACTTCATTAGATGGAATTGTCCGTCGGCTCACCAAATGGAATATTGATACACGAGATCAAGTATTGTATACGCCGCTATACATCCAACGTCTTATATGCATATAACGTATTCGCGCCCGATCAACAAAAAACATGTTTGGAGCGAGCGCGGCCGCGGCGAGATAGTGCGTCAGACCCGGAAAATACGAATCCGACGAGCATCGAACTCGAGAAAGAGGAGGGGAGAGGAGCACGAGTGGCGCAGCGGGGAGTGGAACACGGACCGTCCGCGCCTCCGCACCCGCCGGGGCTCTCCACCGCCACCTCCACCGCCGCCACGCGGAATACGAGCACATTCACACCGCGACGGCGGCGGCGGCGGCGGCGGCGGCGGCGGAGGCGACCGCGGCTGCGGCTGCGGCCACGGCGGTGGCGTAACGGGACCATTGCGAAGATTAATTGCGAGCTGGAGGCGGGGCGGAGGCGTCCCGTTAGATGCGCGAGCCTCGCACCCCGGACCCCGGAAAGAGGCGCCAGCGCGTCCCGCACGCCGCCAGCACGCCCGCCCGCCCGCAAGACACGCGTGCGACGCGCGCACGCCGCCGCCCAGCCGCCGGCACGGCGCTCCAACTACATCGGACAGACGGGCGTCCAACGATTTTTTTGCCTTCGATTTTTCCACGAATGCTTTATTCTGCTTTATTATGATGCTGTACTAGATGATGCGATAAATTCCTAGTCCCACTGCCCTGATCACTTAAGGGCGACTGCCGGAGCAGCACCCTACAATAGTGGTCACGGACCGTGCCCGATCCTTCCTTTCCTATCCTGTCCCCTTCCCCATCCTTGGGACGGAGCGATGGGTTGATCACCTTATCCTCGAATGGACCATCCTCCACTGATCTAGAAAAAAATCTGCGTCTAGTGATGCAGGTAGGTGAAGCCGTAACTAATAGTGAGCCACACAAACGTGCTATAACGAGTAATTTCCTTTTTCGAGGAAACATAGGAATCAAGTGGAACATTAAAACTGTCACTACAAAAACATTTAAGAACCACTAGTGGGGATTCATATTGTATAGAAAAGTTAATGAGTCCGAGAACCTCTTCTATATAACAGAGAAACGGAGGAAAGCACAGAGCAATTCGGACTTTGAACTAAGGCTCGTTCGTTATCTCCAAATAGACTACTGACATGACAATTATTTCATTAGTAAATTGAATACAACTAGAATAATCAATTTTAGAGACATCTAGAACATGAAGTTAACCATACTCGCCTTGAACTGATCACTCACAGAAATAATAAAAAAGCCGAAAATTATGATATTTTTCTGTGATTTTCCCTTGTGTTATGGATCACCCGACTCACCTCACGTAAAGACGGAATATAATATCGGAAGTGTCTTGTGTCCTTCGAGCAAAATGGTTATAAAATATTATCAACTTTTCTCCGGTTTATTAGGAAGTCAATTCTTAATATTCTTGAATAAGTAATAAAGAATTTCTCTAACGAAGGAGATTCGAATGCGTGTATATAACTCCTCGATTTACTTCCAAACAGCAGAAGGGAAAACCAATTAAATTACACTACATTATGATGTCGTAAACGCAGCCTCGCATGTTAGATGCTTCTTGACTCGAGAATCTTATGTGCTCAGGCAATCACTCGGATAAAATTGTTTGGAGAACTCAGAAGCAGAAACCACCTCACATTGACATTACAGGAAGAAGAGTATGTCAGTATGGTCCATGAAAATGTTTACAATATATTCTCAATAGAGAAGAGACCGAGAAAAATGATGTAAGCTGCTTGTATGACTAGTGAAATTAATTTCTAGTTTCTCATTAAATCGTCAGCAATGAAATATTTTCCAAAACATTAATACTCCCAGTTTTTACGTAACAACTATGCTCTGGGGCTCAACAATAAAATGAACCTTCGCAACCCAATTCTATCTACCACGAATAATTCACTTTTTCATTGAAAAAGTAATTTTCACGTTGTATTATTTGAACGCTGGTAGAACATCTAGTAATGTAATACAAATTTATTATGGAATGTAGAATCTCAGGCAATTATACGTGCGCGCTCCGAAACACGAAGAGCCAATTTGAATCTGTCTTCTCTGTATTTCGAATACAAAAATTACGCAAAGGAATCCAGCGGTTGGTGATAATGAGCAGACGTCCATAGACGTTGATATATCAAACGGAACTGCCACGCGGTAATTAAGAAAAATGGATAAATGCTAATTCCCGGAGACACCGATAATATATGATGATAAAAGACATCTCAATAAATGCTAATAACTAAAATTATCCGAAGAATTCCAGAGATAATTCGCCGCCGTATACGTAAACACGGCATGTCACGGCCAAGACAGCCTGGCAGCGAACGGGCCGCCGGGTAAAAAGGTGAAAAATATATCTGTCATAGGCATATTGTATAATCAAGCGTTTTGTAGAAGGCTGGCCGTTTTGTAAAACGTCAGCATTCTGTGAAACTTTGGAATCCATTTACTGCGTGACAGGTGGTCTTCGGTCATTTTTACGAAATGCATAGTTGTTTGTCAGACGAAACTCAAAGGTTCACCTGGTACTTGGGGTGAGTTAGGAATGCTACCTCACAGTTCAGTTTAAAGATTATACTGCGGATGTATTTGTTAGAAGTCTCTAAGTAAATCGAGACAAAAAGTTTTACTTTTTAAGGGCGCATAAAATTAACACGGAATGTAATTACAAAGAAAGGTTACGTTACGTACGTAAATTACTCTTTCTTATCTACTTAGAACGCTACAGTCAGTTTCTGTAGTAATTTAAATTAGTGCCCGGATATGGAAAAGATCATGAATTGAATTCCGTACATAACTCAAGTGTATATTCATTCGTTTGCGCCCACCATAAAATAATCAAAATATAAGAGCTACATGAAATTCATTTAAGTAACAATACACAACTTGACCCCACTACTTAACACGAGAAAAACCAACTCTGATTTCAAAAATAAATTGTAATGTGAGTATAAAATTAAACAAAAATGACATGCCACTTCCTTTGGCATTATAATTTCTGTTATACCACAAACTAAAGAGAAACACATTGTTGAAACACAACGTAATAAAAATGATCCACAATATTTCATTTGTGGTTCTTTTGTATATTTTATTTCTCAATTTTTCTTTCTATTCCTCATACCATTCTAGTAATCATTGTCAACACAAAATCTCATAATAATTTTTGATAGAGGGAAATTTAAAATGAATGCCAAATTGCATTGTCAAATAACAACGGCCTGATGAAGCAATTGAATAAATTAAACCTTATTCAAAGAGGTAACGCAGTACTTTGCTTCCAGTGACATTAGACGAATGGCGTTTCTTCTATCCCAGTCTTATTTTGACCACTTCTCTGGGAAAGAAAGTTTGCAACAGAATGTCCACATAAATCATGACTATTTGTCTCGCAATGTGCTTTTTGTCAGAGAACGAGCAGGGGCAACGTTAATTTAATGAAGACTACAAAGAGTGCGTATAAATGTTTTCATGATCGCGTCGTGTGATAAAAATGTGAAATACCCGGTTAGAGTACGAGCCGGAGAAATACCCGCGAAGTCTCACCTCGCCGCGTGGTGTGGCCCGCATCCAAAGACGGGAGAGCGCCCTTCTCTCCGCGATAGGCACGACCCAAAGAGTTTAGAAATCTCTAGTACCTACTTCCTAGACCGTTTCCCGCCGCGGGGAAACTCGCGGCACGCCAGCCAATCACAGGGCGCCCTCGGCCGGAGCACGTTTTTTGGACAAAAGGCGCGAATCCCGAAGCAGAACGCCCGGGCTGGGGGGGAGGCAAGGGGGGAGGCTAAAGGGGTTCACGGGGGTGCCCCGCCCCTTCCACCATCCACAGCCAGCGCGTCGAAACACCAACGACGATTAACGACAAACGATGTGAATGGCAACGTCAAAAAAAACGTTCTTTTTTTTCGAAATCAGGCCTCTCCTTTTTTACGGACGAGGTTTGTGAACGATTGAATGGCGTTGAAAAACGTTGGGTGCCGGACAGGAGGCGGACAGATTTTCCTTAATGGAGTTCTGTAACGCATGAGTGTGTGGGTCATGTGGAAAGGCACTTTCACGCAAAAGAAATCTCGCTGCACGTACGAGATGGGAAAGCAGATGGAAACGTCATAGGTCGTCACGAGTGAAGCCGGAAGACTACAGCTCGACGTACTGCTGGAAATACCGAGGACAGAGTATTCAAAGGAGAGAAAGACACTTGTTAGAAAGCACGATGTTCGGGGAAGTGGAACTTGTACAGTAGAGATGTTTCGTAGAAAAAGGGAACAAATAATTTCGAGATGAAGAAATGTACTTCCAAGGATTGACACCCACTCAACCTCAATACTTCAGAAAATTTAACGCATAGTTCCGTCATAATACTTCGAACTCAGGCTCTGTATTTGTAATCTCAACTATTCAATCTTGTCTTAATTATTACCTGTGATTCCCTCCCTCTCGCATTTAGAAATCTAGAGAAGGAAACTCAGAGGGATTGTCTTGCAGCTCCTTAAAGAAGAGCTTGCATAAGCTTCCAAGGTAACAATAGAACTTCTAGTAAACATTGCTTTGTAATTCGAAATTTCATGTCATTTAACAATTCATTCGCATGAGATCTACGTTATTTTCAAGCTCTAAACGGAAGGGATCCAGAAAAGGTTAGATGTTATACACACATCCAAGAAAACTATAAGAGTACTCCACGCTAGTAGCGTGGAGCCAATTCAAGGATTCGAAACCTTAGGTTGCAAGATGTCACGAACACGTAAAAGCCTCGTCAACCGTCTGACTCCGCAACCCCCACTCCACCCGGCCACGCAGCACACAGAAATATAATTACGTTTGTCAAAGAACAATTACTACTTCAACACATTTACTCGAGACACTTAACGTACGGCACGCAAGTTCCCTCACCGCCAGCTGCCGGCAGATGGTGCGTCGTATATTCGGCACAGAGTAAGCAAGAGAGTCCGGATCGAGAGAAAGAGCGAGAACACGCCTTGCTACATCGCGTCTCCCAGCCTTCACTCACCGACGCGCGAAACTCACGTGGGGGGAAGGGAATGGGTGTGGGGGGGGGAGCGAGGGGAGCGGGGGGGCGCGAAACATTCCGCTTTCTGTCTCCCGTTGTTCCCGTCTTCTTTCGCGCCTTTCCGAGCCCTCGCGACCATTAATCTTCTTCCGTCCGTCATCGTTGCTTTTGGGCTCCCTCATCCCAATCCTTTCCCTCGTGCCACTTCAACCGTTCTTTGCCTCACAGACGCATGAATTGCCCGCCTCTTGCGAGGCGCGCTCGAGGCAAACGCGGTATTCGCGGAGGCTGGACCCTGAAGCTAATTTAAGGCTGGGTGTGCCCTTGGTAAAAATGCTTTTACAAAGTTTCTTTGCCATATTATATTTATGGAACAATTGAAGCTTTTTTTAAACGGAAAAACGGTTAATTAGGATATGCGTTAATGTTATGTACTAACATAATTATGTGAAAACTCTTATTTTCACGCTGTTCGTTACATTTTAATCCAATTTTGAAGTTTTTTTGCCTCTAATTTCAGACTTCATTCTCTCCCGTACGATTCCATATCATTTTAAGCACAATAATAATTCAACATATTTTTTTCCATAGCAGCACGTGAGTTTTACCACATAAAAAACCGCACATAGGAGAGTAGAAAACAGGTATTTCTTATCTCTGTATAAAACGAATAAAAAATGTTCTTTGTGCGATATTTTACCCCCACAGGAAATGAATTCTTGCTGCGCTTAAAATGTTCAAACAATGTACTTCTGTGGCATTTCCTCATAACAACGCTGAAACACATGCGTGTAGCAAGAAAAATGCTCAGTCAACAACGAGAGTAAGCAAAAGGTACGCTGTTAGCAACCGCGCGCCCATTCTGTCTGTCAACGACTGTCTCCTTGATCATGCTTCACGCGCTCGATTAAAATGTGCTCAATTGTTTCTGAGTCACGTGTTCTTTCTGATCCATCTCACACTTCATCACCAACACTTTTTTTTATTACAATCAGAATTCCCCTAGCCCGTGGAAATTGTGAACAGCGAAAACTTGGTAACGTTCACATACCCCGAGTACTCGGTAGCAATCGCACACAGAACGAAAATCGAACGCAACTCTTTGGCGAGTGCAAACTCCCTGGACCTCTCGTTCGCTTTCCATTACGATAGATCCGTCGCTCTGTCTGGCGGGGCAAAGGACAAAACTGTTGAAAAACGGATCCGATAACCGCAGTCAGATCCCGCCGCTCGGCGGGCGACAAGCGGTCGACACACACAGTCGGGCGCGGAGTCGGGTGCAGGGGCTGAGAGCCAGCCTCTGCCGTCCCCGTCCCCGCCCCCGCTGCACGTTGCCAGGCCGCCCCCGCCGCCAGCGGCCGCCGTCTCCCGCCGCGCTGCCGCCATCCCCGCCCCCGCCCGGACCCCGCTCTCCGAGCCCGGATCTGCCTAAGTCTCGGGGAATACGCGAGATTAAGGATGATTGGAGGCGACTGGTTGTAACGAACCAGTTCTGGGCGTGCGGGCAGTAAGGGGCGGGCGGGCAGCAGGGAGACGGCGACGGCGGCGGCAGAGGGAACAGCGGGCGGCGTCCGGCGCGTGACGAAGGCAGCGGAGAGACGAGCATAGAGCAGGCGGCTGAAGGTGACAGCGGGGCGACGCACTGCGAGCTGCGGGGGGCGTGGCGACGGCGGCTTCCTGGTGAAGGAGCGGGCGGGACGACGGTGATGCCGGTGACGGCGGGTGGTAACGGGCGGACGGGACGGGAGACCGTCGCACTCCTCTCCTCTCCGCCAGATGAATGAAACCAAGCGAGAGGGGAGCGCGACGGCGCGAGGAGCCAGACGAGGAGGGGGCGCAGAGGAGGGAAGCCAGTGCTGCGGGGCGATGACCTGCGCCAAGTTCAACATGTTCTTTAATACGGACTAATCCATATGTAATCAAGCGCCGGCCAGAATTCGCAACGCCAGACGAAAAAAGGACGACTGTGGGGGAAAATGAAGAAAGGCGAACACGCAAATGTCGCCTCCTGCGCGCCTCGCCGCGGAGATGAGCAGGAAGGCGGCGGCGCGGCGGCCCGCGCTGGCGGGGAGGGGAGGGGCGGGACGGGACGGGACGGGTGGCGAGGCGGGGGAATCGTGCGGACGGAGCGGAGCGGGCGGGGGCGGGTTCGAGCGCGGTGGGCGGGCCTCGCGGCGTGCCGCGGGCGCCTCGGCCAGTTGCGCACGAGGAAGAAACCGCCCGCGACAGAAGGCCTCTCCAACGCGACGATCGTTCCGGCCCGGACGCAGCCACACTTGCGGACACGCTAAGGAACCGAGATTTGGACAAGGTCAGCGATTTGCCGGTTTCGAGTTGGCCTTAGCCACGGCTCGGTTCATAATGGAAAATAATTGTGAGCAACGTGTTCGAAAATAGTAACAGGCACAATTATTTGCCCGAGATTTTTCGAAGGTACATGGGGTCGCACAGAAGAGTTAGATCCTATGCTCTGAGTCACGCCACTATAGAGGCAATTTTATTATATTACTACTTATTATAAAATAAAATTTGTTAACAGAACCTTGAATGTAATCTTTAGTTACGACTATAACTCGGTAGATTGGTGCGTAGAAAACGTCTATCCTATTTACGACGTTTTCCTTTCTAGAATTAAGATGACTGAATAAATATTTCTGAATAAATATTTCCTTCAAAAAATGCATGAATCGATAATCGAACGCGGAAAGGTTCGATGCACCGCGGCAAATTTCATTGTCTGCCCGCCGGTATCACAAGACTTCCTATACCGTCGTTTTCTTTTATTTAAAAAATGAAAAATATGAAGCAAGAAGCGAAATGAAACGCACGAAACGATAGTTCCGTTAAAAATGTGCAAAATGTTTCCTACACAATGAATTCTAGTTTTTGTGATCTCGATATCATCTCGTGCCCTAAATACGCGATAATCTTTACTTACAGTACATCCCCAGCCCTATGGTTGCCAGCCAACTAGCAGCAGAGATCGTTAATAATTTGACGAATTTGTCATAACTGTAAGAAGGAAAACAGCTCTTGAACATCGGTATAATTTCATTCTTCCTGAATCTCATGGTAAGTTTATCATAAATACTCGGAATAGGATATCCCCCCCCCCAAAAAAAAATTACCATGAACCCGCGTAGTCCTCCTCTGCATGGAAACAAAAAGTGAGCGGGACTTGATCCTCGGTACCTCGAGTTGGACTGCTAGTGCGCTGGCCGCTACGTTCCAGATCGCAGCTTCCCACGTGGTCCTGCGGCGCGACGCAACTGGCACGCAAACAAACCCACAGCGCCGCTCCTCTTCCGGTCCGTGAGCTGCCGCGGCCGCGGGGAACAGCGGTTCGCGGAGCGAAGCCGGGAGTCGAGGAGCGGCTGGTGTGGGGCAGGGGGAGGGGTGTCCAGAGGAAGGCGAGGCGGAGAAGACGGTCGAAGAGGATGAGAGGTTATAAGAAAAGAAGGAGAAAAGCGCAAATGGGAAGGGGAGAGAAAAGAAGTGAAGAAGGCAGAAGAGGATGCAAAGAAGGCGGAGGGACGAGATAAATAAAAGGAGGTGCAGAAGGACGGGACCAAAGAGAATGAAAAAAGGAAGTGACGGATAACGGAGGAGGTACCGGAGGAAGATGCGGACGATGGAAACGACGTGCGGAAAAAGAGACGACGAAATGGGAAGCGGGGGAAGAGAAGCAAACACAGGCGGCTGGGGAAAAGGAAGAGGAGACGCGAGAGGGACCGAGGGCGGCGACACACGGCTGGGCGCGGCACCACCCGCTCCATAAAAGACTTCCTTCTTCCTCCGGTCAGGAGCGATTACCATCTCCAGGCCATTCCTGCCGACGCGCCCGCTAATTGGCGAAGGCCCCGCGACGATTTCGAAGGTCCGCCAGCGCGCCCCGCGCCCCGCCGATGTACGCAAATTCCGGGACGCGCGAGTGCGTAGCGGTATTTATTTGTCGTGCGGGCTTGAGAAAGCGGACCGTGTCTCAACTGCAGAGACGTCTCCTAGCGCACACGTGTGAATTGTTTATTTCACGTCTCATCCAACGTGGGGGCATATGCAACGAACCAAGAAAGGTCACCTTATTTACAGACCATTAGATTCGTCGGAACCTATCAAGATTTCACACGATTCCGAAGAAAGAGAGCTATGAATTAATAGCTAGACCAATAGTCATGAATAGAAACAGGTGTGCAATGTGTGTTAAGACTTGTGAATAATAATAATAATAATAATAATAATAATAATAATAATAATAATAATAATAATAATTCGAATATCCAATATCGTACATCTTTAGATATTTCATTCAAATCCAGTTCTCGTGTTTAAGTTTTCATGATTATTCGGAGGATAATGTGGCAAATTGTTTTGTTCAAAATCGATTTATATACTTTTGCCAATATTTATGGCACATTTATGTACGTCACTTTATAGTGTAGAAACGAAAACGATTCCAACTTCAGATCTGGAAGACACCTTATTGTAAATAACTAAAAAAATGGATAGTAAGACTTAGTGTCCGTATTACTATTACAGAAGCCCAGGGTATTGATAACGGGAATACTCCTTTGGCCCAAGCCTATAATTGTGATAATGAGACCATGTATTGAATTGTTTTTGTGAAGATTGTTTTGAATAACTTCAGTAAAGTGCCAAAAAAAATGTTGGAGATTGTCCTTAATCCAGCATGTGGGTCCGCCACTACCGGCCGAATGCGAGGCAGCTGACCCCCCCGCAGGCACGACCTGCCGTAGACTGCGCAAGAAACGAGCAGCGGGACAAAGCGCCGAAGTCGCAAAGCTCCGCCCAATCCAGATATCACTTGGGCAGGCCGCGCCGGGACCGGTTGCTCGCCTGCGGATCACGCGAGATAAGGAGCGCTGGAAATCACCGAATGCACGCTCCTTCCACGAATATCAGAATTCTTTCCACGCACGGCGAATCCATTAGCCCATGCGAAGCTAACCAAGGTCAACCGCTATGTAATTCCTTATCTGGGTTACATATCA
Organism: Teleogryllus oceanicus; assembly: GCA_964035755.1. Lineage (NCBI taxonomy): Eukaryota > Metazoa > Arthropoda > Insecta > Orthoptera > Gryllidae > Teleogryllus > Teleogryllus oceanicus. The sequence continues at coordinate 283,065,755 of CAXIVR010000001.1, forward strand.
AAAGCCTTAGTAATAAAAGGTGAGAAATTAAAATCTCGAAACCTGCGTCATTAAGGCGAAAGAAGAAGATTTGGCTGGGACGAATGCCGTACTTATCGTTTCGAGGCAATGCGGCCAAGCGTGAGGCGACAAGACATGTGTTTTCGAGACAAACGCCGATTAACGATAAAATTAATGAGAAATTGTTATTCAGTTCGTAAAATACCCATAGATATTGTTGAAAGTGGGCAGTTTTCTATTGATGTCCACCGAACCGAGAATTATATGCTGAGTTTTTATTATATCTGAATCTTCTTAAAAAAAAGCAGAATTCGAAAAAGAAAAATAATGGAAGTGTATCTAGTAATCAAAATAGTAATTTGTTAAATTTCTCTCCCTGAACTGATTTTTAATTTACGCTACATTGGCTTCAGACCTCTGCTGATTCATACCAACGAAACGAACCCAGATAAACGAAATATATCTTTATTTCACTTCTTCCCAAGATAGGTGACGACTTCGAGCTATCTATCGTCACATTTTCGGTGCTAATAGGAGAGAGACTGTTCTTTAAGCTAGCCCGTGGCTGTAAATCCTTGTCTGGATTACACATCTCGCTGCAAGGATTAATTGCCAGACAGGTTTCTGGGACGGGCCCCTGATCAGATATCAAGAGTGCAATTCCACCCTACCTATAACAAAGTTGCTTTTGGACGTCACGTTTCTCAGACATGGCATTAACTCTACGAAACGAACTCAAACCTTTGCTCGCGACGCAATAATACCCCTTCAAGGAACGGAAGAATGTATATTCAGGCTAAACGTACATTTCTTTCACGATTCCTCGGTTCAAGATCTTAAATTTCCTCCATTATACAGATCGACATTTTTTCTCTTCATCTCACTCCGGTTAACGTCGAAGCAAAAAAGGCGACTCCCACGCACCAGACTTTATTATTTCGGGCCGTGGCCTGTGTCTCCTAAACCGCTTTTGACACCACCTGGGACTTATCTCGAGCAGACGCCGCCGCCACCTTCCTAGCCTCGCGTTCCCCGACTTGTGTTGCGCCAGCTGTGCGGGCCAGATCTCCCGGGCGAGGGTGGAAGCTCCAGACCAAACTGAAGGTCGGACGCGGTGGAGGCGGCGGGAGTGGCGGACGCGGAGACGAACGTGACCAGCCATACCGTGCGTGCATCGGCCGTCGTAGGCGAACAAATATTCGTAAAAAAGGGAGCAGCGGGGCATGCGGCCCTGTTCTTCTGCTCGGCGTCCTGCGCAGAGTGAGTGAATACTGATTCCGGTTGCGTTAAAAATTGAAATCTTTAATTTCGTAAGTGTAGTGAACGTTATGACCTGTGAGGTGGCATTGTTTCCCCCCCACTCGATCCGGCGCCGACCTACATGTAGGGTTGCGAGGGTTACCAGCCTCCAGGTATCTCCTTCCAGCGGAGACAAATTCTAAGCTCACTACATGAGAGACAATATAGTGCATGTAGGTGTGAACAAGGAGAGATGGACAGTCATGTGGAAGGAAAGTTCGCGCGCGGTGCTTGGTGGTCGTTTGTTCGGGCATTACTCCGGCATTTGCCTGGTTTTGATAAAAGAAACCAACGGAAAACGATCGATTGGAACAGCCACTAGTTAAAACCTCCTCCAGGCTGTGGTTGAAATTGACTCTACTGTGTAGCAAGTGTCGAAAATCTGCCGCTATCGAGTCTCTGAACCTTAGGCCCCTGCAAAAATTCTGCAGAGGCAACGGTTTTGCGTCAGTGCTATCGCAGCCGGCAGCACTCGTTTAAAATCTGCGCGGTTCTCTTCTAATGGTCGGCCTTCCGTAAAAGTGAACAGCCGCGAGAACAACTTTTGATTTTATTAGCAGTTTGAACGGAGTCAACGAAAAATTAAATTCATGTGCTAAATAGATAATGTTGCAATTAAGATAAAGGTGGATATCTTTTTACGATTGCAGCGCTGTTAAAGTAGCCATCTTACTTAGCGGTTAAACTGTACGCAGCAGCGACCATACGGAGATGAGGATATCGGCGACGCGACGCCTAAAGACAGAGCGAAGACGGCCCGGGCACAGGCGTGGAGACCTCGAACCAACGTCTTTTCTCCCGAAAAATATATAGAGATTCTTTACAAGCAGCACAAAAGATTTTGACCCCGAGGTCCCTTTTATTTATTCACTTCTTTCACCTCCTTTGTCGCCTTCGCTAGTTAATCGTGTGGTTGTTTCCATTATCGTATGCCCTTTCACCCTGCCATGCCGCCGATTTCCAGTATTCCCCTTAACCCCGCGGCCGCGGCGACGGGGTGACAAAGCTGTCGGCACTGGATGGGGGCACAGGGGGCCGCAGAGGGGGTGGGGCGGTGCCCGCGGCCGGCCCGCGGGCCATGATACCTTCTCGGTAAAAAAGGGGAGAAAAAAGAAACTGTTCCACTGATACCTTCTCCAATTTCCGGATCCGCGTCTACTTTACACAAACATAAAAAAGGTACGACGGCCGTCTCCCCGGTCGACCCCTGCCCCCCCACCCCACCCTCCCCCCGCGGGGGTTGGGTGCGCGCTTTTTTTTCTTCTCTTCTAGGCGCACACCTCGCCAACTCCCGCTCATTCTCTTTCACTCCGCGTTCTGCGCGTTTCCTGAAAAGAAACGAACGGGGAAGCGTTTTTTGGGTTCAAACCGTGCGGGGTGAAAAAACACTTTTTACTCTGACCCTCTTTTTCACGGTCGCTTAAGCCACAATGGGAAATGAGTCAGAGGAGCCCGTATTTAGGGAGGCCCCTTCGACCCCGAGGGGAGGCACTGCACATTAACTTCGTCGGGCGAACCTGCGACGCCGACCTGCCGCTTGCGGCGTCGCCTCCGGCCCCGCTGCCGCCGCCGCCGCCGCTACCTGTACAGCGCACACCCAATATCTCTCCGCTTGGGAAAAGGTGGCGTCGGGGCAGCGGAGGCGGCGGCGGCGGCGTCGCGGAAGCTAAGCGTACGCCACGGGCGACGGCCTGGGAACGCGCGGGCCCCTCCACGCAACCCGAACCCCTTTTTGGCGCGCCCAGCCGAGAGGAATCGCGGGGGGCCCCCAAACGAAAGTTGGAAGGGGACAGCGGGGTGGGGCACCGGGATCCCCGGATGCGGGACGCGGCGGCTCAACCCTTTCAACGCTTGCTGCGTTTTCCCTTAAGCTGAAATTTTAACGGAAGAAGCAGGATGTGAATGGAACGAGAGGACCTGGAGCCCAGAGAACGTTTTTATTTTAATCCTACGCATCAAAGAAAAAGTTCAACTCGCGGGTAACGCGATCCGTCCGTTTGCCGGAGGCGTTAGTGGGCGGCGGCGGCGGCGGTAGTGGTGGCGGCGGTGGAGTTAAGGAAAGGAAGTATGGGCGATGGGGCCTGGAATACGTCAACCCGCCAAGCCCTGCCTCTATCCATTACTATTTCCGATACACGAAAACGTGAAGCGACCAGTGGCGGCAACGCGGTCATCTGTACACAACATCAATCCAAGCCCACAAAGCGATAGAGCAGCGTCGGCGTCAGCAACGCGCCGATGAGGCACCTACGACGGCGCGCGCCCGGCCGAGCCGGCGGCGCGTTCTATTAGAGGCCGAGGAGATTCCGGCTCTTTTGAGATTTCGAGTGGCCCCATGAAAAACGGGCGTCCTGCTGGCGCCCGAGCGCCTCGCGTAAAGAGCACACCACGCAGGCTTTCAGACGAGACGGCCGCCTCCAAATCTCGGCGCGGCAGTTTGGGGCAGATGCCGCGCCGGCGGGTCCCCCCCCGCGCCCGCCCCCCCCCCCCCCCCGGCCGGCCCGCGCGCCGATCCGTTCCTCTGCAGTGCCGCCTGCACTCGGAGGCGTTTCCTCTGCTCCTCTTTTGCCGCTGGGGGCCTCCTCTGTAAGCGCAGGGCTGTCGGCCCTGCAGCGTCGTCTCCTTGAAAGTTGTCCATGCCGATTTCGCGAATACGGTACGCCGGCCCTTGAAAAACATGGCCGGCGTTGTCGCCTTCGCGCCTTTTCGCGTCAAAATAGTGATATGAAATAAAGTATGTATGCAGTGCGGACGGCCGTCTAGGAGCTACCGCTCAGGCACCCGTCTTTCCAAGCTGTAGCTTGGCGTCGTATTTAATTTCAATGGGAAAACGAAATATATAACTCGCTTTCCTTGACGCGTTTGCGTTCGGTGCATACGCGCGTTGGAACGCACTCGTCCGCATTAATTTGACACAAGTGGAATAAGTCGCCCACGCATTGCTCAGTTTGACCATCCCACCAACTGTAGCCGGTACCTATTTCCCCGGCGCGGTCTCCCAGTCGATACACTCCCACCACTTTTGTCCCTACGCCTTCTCCGCTGCCGCCATTAGCACCACCGACACCGTCTCCGCCTCACTGTCGCTACCATGTGTCCACCTCACTGTCGTCACCGTACGAACCACTTCAGCCAGTGGGTTAAGTGGCCGGCGTCTCCAGATTTCCGGCGTTACCGCGCCACTAAACGCCAACTCCCTTCCCCCTCAACGCCTCGCGCAGGTGGCCTCTGTAGCGGAGACGTAATGGCTGGTGTTTGGGGCGCCCGTGGAGATTTTGAAGCCTGCCACTCTTATAAACTAAAGGAAAACGAGACCATCCGTAGCTGAGTTAGCTTTCCAACTTGTTGGACATTTCTGAGTCATTCCACGTTGGATTTGAGATGGTCAAAACGCACTCCAAGTAGGATTTAGTCAGTGGCGTCCCGTCCCCCTCCATTACACAATTTCATTATTGCTTCATTATTTTTCTTATGATAGAGATCATTATTAATTAATTTCATCGTCCAACATCCCTGGAATGAAATGTAAGCACCCGGTACTTGAAATCATAATATAGTATAAATAAAATTTATAAAAAAATCTCATAAATGACCAAGAATATAATTCTTCAATGAGAATACAAATCCACACATAAATTTTTAATTTCTTTTTTCTTTTTCTCGGACGTTCCCTAAAAATATACTGGCCGAAACCGCCCGTTCTCCTCCCGCACTTTCACTGCGCCTCTACTCTGGGGGCTCATTAAGCGCCGGATCCCGGCTCATGGCGGCGGCGGCAAGAGACGGGAAAGGACGTTGGGGCGGAGGAGGGGGCGGGGCCGGAGGCGGCGCCAGACGCCCCCGCACTCTCGGCGGGGCCTGGCGCTTATCAGCGCGAGCCGGCTATTTCGGCGCGGCCGGGCTGCGTCTGCAGGTCCGCCTGTCGGAGCCACTCGTTTGACGCAAGTTCGCCAGGCATCATCGCCGCCGCCGCCGCCGCCGCCGCCGCCGCCCCTCGGGGAACTGCGTTTCTGGGCAAGAAACGGGAGATACGACTCGGGCGGCACTAAAGAGGGACCTCTCCTCCACATGGAGAGAATAAATTTTCTTGTATTTTTATCAACATATTGATATTCTTAAAAGCTACTATTTTACGTGCTGTTACCCAGTAGATATTCGAACACTTAGCATCAAAGCAGAACTTACATTAAAAATTATTGTAGTTTTATTTTCAAACGTTTGTGAAATATGAAATTGAAAGTAATATTTATTTTTTACTGTAAACATATTCAATTGGAAAACTATATCTTTCCATTTTAAAGAGAATGGGAGATCATATTCTACTTTTAAAAAATTCTGAAGCCGCACTTAGTATGTGGGACGCGATAGAAGACTAGGCATTCTCTTTCTTAAAGGACGATATTATTTTGGGGGATTAACATAATTCGCTATATTTTGTATCAGAAGGTTTCTGGCTCACAAATGTTCGACTATCAACTCGTCAGAATTATGGAGATACTCATAAAATGGCAAAACCACAGCCTTTGTAATCGATGTTAAAGAACCTTGCGTCATACAAAGATCTAAAAGAATATATAATCATCAAATGAAATGTCAAGAGTTGTTTACAGAGTCGACTTGCTTTATACAATAGCATTTATAATTTCTAGAGTGGAGAAAGAAGATTGCCGGGTAAATTCAAGGAATGGTATTGGTGAAACGTTCTACGCGTAGTACGAAATACCAGACTAAAAAGAGTAAACAAAAATGTTTTTCTGATTTCGATCACAATAAATATTGTTCAGTTAAAATAAGACTATTGTCACCGGCGAAAGATAACGAATAGAAGAAAAAAAACATAGACTTATTTGAGCTTTTTGGTATTTTCTATGTAATTGTCACGTCACAGAAGTTACTATCATTCCAATTGCCTTTCAATCGGCTCTTGGCTAAAAAAATTATGAGCTTCCAAACCCTCACAAATGCAATCAATCGCACAGTCATCTACACTAGAACAAAGTACGGTTCTGCCTATCCAGTGGCTGAGATCGCTAAGGCAGTAGTGTCGTAGCGATCTCGATCGCAAGGGTCGCGGGTTCGAATCCCGCCTCGGGCATGGTTGTATTCGTGTTCGTTCTTTCACCCCTTATCAGCACCATCTCGTTTCATCTTCACAGTTACCGCACCGCTAATTCCAACAGTGGTCGCTAATGACCTCGATGTTGATGCGACCTTGAATAACTAAAAAAATCCAAACGTCTCACGTTATCGCCACCACCGCCACGCCCGCCCTGGCTGTCAACAGCCCCGTGCGCGACAATGCGGCCGGTCGCGCGGCAGTTGCCCGGGGGCAGTCGCCGCCCGCGAGCCACACCAGCTCCAGCGGCCCGGCCCGGCGCGGCGCGGAGTTATTGAGTGGGGTCGTTTGGGTTAGCGAATTTGTTTGCGAAACCCCGCAAACGGTTGCCAATAAAATCGCTATTTCTTTAATTTATATCCTCGCGCCGCAAAAAAAGCAGCTGTAAATTACTGGCCGGGAGCCGACGCCGCCGCCCGGGTGACAAATTCCGAGCTTCCCCGAACGCGGGGAAACCCCCCTTCGGCCCGGAGCCGCGACTGGGAGAGGGGAAATTTTGCCGCGTTTTCGTATGTCTCCCCGCTCTACGTAGTCGGCGAGAGTTCGCGAAAGCCGGGGGGAGGGGGGCAACCGCGTTGCGTGAAGGGGTCTGGAAGGGGCGCGGGACGGCTCTGGGGGTCGCACGGGGCCCCGCGAGGGGGAATTAGCCCCCTCCCCCTTTCTACCTGGCCGGAGCCGAATGCCGCCGCCGCCCCAGCACTTGACCCGCCGCCTAGCAGCCGCCCCGGGGTCGCGCCCTCCCGTGCGTGCTGCGGGAGGCTTCCGCCCTTGGCGCCCCCGGCGGTTGGCGCGAAGTTGCGCCGGGGGATGAACCCGGACCGTCGGATCAAACGCGCCAGGGAGCGTAACGATGTCAGCAAATTAAAAGTCACTCGGTTTTGGTGATACTTTTTTCGTCTTGCAATATTTTCGACATAATTTTCGGAAATCCAAAATTTACGTTTCCCGGTATATTATAGAAACGAGTGCACTAGCAATATCATTCATCCGTATTACCTTACTACATAAAAGCAACTCTATACACAATATTTGTTACTATTAAATGTGTTTAAAATTATATTTTATTTCGAAGTTTGCTCAAGTAATTATGACTACTTCCTTCGATATGTGTCTCTTACACAAAATTATCTTCCTTCAAGTGAATAAAAAAACTAGCGTGCACTAACACGTGTTAATTCCACTGTCTGAATGCAACATTACGTATAAGAAATTGTGGAAGTATCTTGGCGTGTATAAACGTACCACCGAGTTTATATCTTAGCATGGAAGTCAACTCGCAGCTGTGGAATGTCTACCTTTCCGCTTGGAAACTCACGTTTATTCTATAATGTATTCTCCGGTATTACATCACGATATCGAAACTCATATGAAACAAACTTTGAGAAATGGATCCAAGAAAAAAGAAACCTAACTAGCCAGGAAAACAAATGCACGCGTAACTGGAAGTCTGTGATGTATTATGGACCTTCCACACAGCACAAAAGCAACCGCTTCCAGCATCTCCCACTGCGCGGCGGGCACGACGCAGTCGGACTCAATTCCACGCCACGCCGCCGCTCCAAACATTCCCCCAGTCAAGGGTTCAACTCCCGAAGCTCTCCGCTCCGCGGGCCGGCCGGCGAGTCGCTCTCTCCTTCTTCAGCGCACAAAAAATTAATGGAGACGATAACTAAAAGTCAAAAATAAATTGGAACAATAACTTAAAGTCATTTCTCTTGAGAAACGTTAATTTATGTAAATGTATTTCGGTCGTTTCCAGGCGAGCAGCCCTCCCGCCTCGAGAGCGCCCGCGGAGGGGCACCGCGCCCGCGCCCCCGCCGCGCTATCGCGAGCCGCGGGCCGCGCGGCGCGGCGGACGGCCGGTGGGCGGGGGCGAGGTTGCGGGGGGGGGTGGGGGGGGGGGTGGCGGGATAGCGGACGATGGGGGGGGGATGATTGCGGTGAGTTGGCAGAAAGGCCATGGGAATATGTGGGGAGGATGGGGTCTGTGGAAGGGTTGGGGTCAAGGATGGCGGAGGATGGTGGGAAGTGAGTGGATTGATAGGATGGCGAGGCAGCAGATGAAGGATGGGTAGGAGGGAGGAATTCTGGACGTCTTCGGGGCAGGGATGGTAACGGACAGCGAGGAAATGGGACGCGGGAAACACATGTGGCAGGGACGATGGGTGTGAGGTACCAGGAAGACATGTCATGACGGACGGAATGCGGAGGGGTCGGAAGTCGAGGTGAAGAAATGAGGAAGAAACATTCTTTCGTATGATTACAAATATTGTGTGAATACGTCGAATGTGAATGCATTATCTAAATGTTATTATTAGTTTCGGTCTAGAAGTATTATAAAAACTAGCTAATAAAATAATAATATCTCATTAAGCTGTCAAGCGCTTCTAGTTATTTAAATGTAATCTTCTTCAGCATGATTATATCTGCTCTTCCAATTAACTAGCAGAATTCGCGTATGGCGAGAAATCTAACCTCATATTCATAAAATAGAAATTATTCCCCATCAAATGCAAGCCATTCCAAGAATTTTCACTACTCGGAACACAAGTCATTTCAAACCTCTGCACCACACTTTCCAGTAAGAGGCATCTCTCGCCAGCGCCACGGTTCTGGTGTGCAGCGTGCCCGATTTGCTCAAGAGCGGAAAGTGCATGCATTTCCGACACGACGAAATTTGACGAGTCTAAACACCGACTTGGCGGAGGGCAGAAATAATCGAGCTTCCCCGACGCTGGCGAAAAGGCTCGTAGAACGAATCAGGGCGCTGATTCGGAGAACCGGTAATAAACGAGAGCAAATGGTCGGTGAGGAGCGACTTTAACGGCGCGAGAGGTTTTAGGGAGAGCAAAACCATTTCGGATACGTGGAGATGAGAAATGGACTGCACTTGCACAGCGGCGAACGAACGGCGGAGTTTCAAGAATCGGTAGCAAAGCAAAAATAGCCTCTTTAAGCTGCCCATTCACCTTCAAGCGCAGCTCGCGAGTCCGGCTTGCTCCGGTTGTACAACTGTCGCTGCCGCGTTGCTCCCACAAACCCCTCCCATGGGGGAACCGCCGCGTTGTTCCTTCAACGGAGCAATTTGTGGGAACCATTTGGCTGCAATCGGCGCAAGCCACGCTCGAATTGGATTCCGGCAAGCGCTACGAACTAGCTGATGTTGGATCAGCATGCGATGTGCCTGCTGCCGGGGCCAATAGAACCCGCGTCCTCCCAATCACCGGGAAGCGCCACCGTCACGAGTTATCTTTAAGTCCACAGCTACTAACTGTGTTGACGTTATTCCTTCCGGCGGAAACATTCACGCGATCCATGCGGAATTTGCAGATATAGATTTTCACACGAGTGCTTCCGTTTGATCTGCCTCTCATTCTACCATTACTCCGGCATTACTATCATAGCATCGTAATCATGAATTCATCATTATCATTTCCTTATTCCAGGAACGGCACTAAACACCATTTTAAGGATATAACGTCATTGAAGAAACAAAATATCGCGTGACTAATAAAATGTGAATTTTACAGGAAAAGGAAAATACTATTATACAAAAATATTACAATTTCATTACTACAATACACCTACGTAGTCGTTACAGTTCAATTGTGGCGAAATTTCTTATCGGAACTGTATGATATATTAAAGTATCGAATATGCGCACACATCTGATGTGCTGTTCATAACCAATTAGTACGTGATTGTTTGATGCGCCATTTTATTTATTAAATTTAACAAATCAAATTACTGCCTAGTTTGAAAACGACCGTGATATCCGTTACCAAGTCAACGCAAGAACGAACATCGCCAAAACGTCAGATATGCAGAATTGTTTCTTCAGTGACGAAACATTGTGCGCGGAGGAGTGCCCTGGCGCGCATGGGGTCGTGAGCGGGCTAGGGGTGCTAGGGGGATGGCGGCGCGGACTCCTATCTGCGGGTTAGTCGGCGCCGCGGCGGCGGGGATGGTGATGGTGATGGAGGGACGGGAAAAGCGGGATAACGGCGGCTGCTACAATAAAGGTGGGGTAGAGGAATGCTGTGGTGGTGGTGGTGGTGGTGATAGTAGTGATAGTAGTGATGGTGGTGTTGGTGGAGATGAAGGCGGCGGTGTCTGAGCAAGTAGTGGGAAAGGTGACGGTGACCGTTTCGGAGGCGGCGAAGAGAGTATAATGGTGTGGTGATACTATGGGTGGAGGCCGTACTGCGGATCGTCATGAGGGTGGCGGCAGCGGCGGAGGCGATGTGTGGTAATGACCTGCCGATGGCAATAGGAACGGTGGCAGCGCCAACTACGGTAGTGGAGGTGACAAGCGGCTTGGTGAACAGCGGTGAAGACGGCGATGGAGGTGGCGGGGACGGCGTCCGCGACCAGCTCCCGAGATTGCTTCAACGCGCCGCGATTCTTCTCTGCCACCGCCTCTGCCGCCGCCGCTGCTGCTGCGAGCGTTATGACTTCCATATGACGCGACGGGTGTCGAGCGGCGTGGAGAACGACATGGCGGAGCGACCTTTCTTGAACGCCGTAAAGTTCCTTTACGAACGATGAAAGACGCCGAAGCTGTGAGCAGGAAATAAACGACCAGCTTCCATAACGCGCTGCAAGACGAAAACGAGAACAGTAAAGCGCGTGTCATGAGGAATAACATGGTCGAGGTTTCGTCATATAATTGTCAGACTTGAAATCGACATGCCTCCTATAAATGCAACATGAACAATCCTATCCGAAAGTTCGTGTGGAGACAAGGAACTCAGAAATAAAAATATGATGAGGTAAAAAAATATGCAATGATCTCAACAGCCTTCCGTACCCTCTATTAGTATTTTAGTTCCATTAATGCCTTAATTCCATACTGCTTGCTCATGATATCATCAGTCAAGCATTAATCCTCGCAGAAAGAAATAAAATAATTCAATTGTTTGGCGAAGAAAGTAACACTTATAAAATTACAGCGCTTTTCAATGTGACTGGAGACTGCGATCACTTCATAAATCCCGACGAAATACCTAGTTGTGGAAGGAAAAGTATTTTGTCCGGCACTTGGAACTCCACGTAATCCAAAACTTATCCAACAAGCAGAACAAACTTTAAGACTCTTTTCTCTCTGAGAATCAGTCCTCCTTATACCTTCCAAGGCTTTCTATTTGTCAAAGGCCGCACGTAAAAAAAGCTGTAAGATTCGGAATGTTTTATTCTCTGGCATACAGAATGGTTTGTAACCTCAAACGCTTATTCAATTTAGACTTAAAAGTAGCTTTTACTTCCGCATTATGAACAAAAAAATCATAAGCCGAAATGGGAAACATTTATAATTAGTATTTGTTTTGCCTGCTGCCGCCGGCACCAACGGCAACATTCACGCTCTGGACCTGCTCATTTGAGCTCCCACATTACTTTCCGTGGTCGAGTCGCACGGTGGCAGCGATTTTAACTAGTGTTACAACTAAACATCCTGTTCCTAGTGTTCTTTCAAAAGTACGCGTTTCAAACGTTCTCGCAAAGGTGTAAGTCGTATAATTTTACAGCTGCATCCCGCGAGCAAGTCGCCGCTGCTTGAAATAATGAAGACGCGAGCCCTCGCACAGGCGTTCGCCCCGCAAACCCCTATCCGCGTGAATGTGGATGGCCTGCGCGCCTCAATGAAATAACTCGCAGGCAACGTACGTACATCAGGCGTTCCCGTCTCATGCACACGTGCATAAAGCGAACCTTTGTGTCCGTACGATAGCCGCCGAAAAAAAACGACCAACTGAAAAAACAAAACAAAAAAACGGGAATACGAGGTGTTAAATGGTCTGAGGAAACATGGTTGATGGCATAGTTGGTGCGTAGTTCCTGCTTTGGCTTGGGAGCAACTGCCTCCGAAGCAATAAAAGCGGTCTTCAAGCTGCGAAAACGACACCAGAAGAACCGACGGACGAAGCCAGTATATTGCCATTAATTAACCAACTTCACCACACGATGAGCGCGCCTCGCCTCGCAGAATCCAACGACTGGAGCCGATCTCACGGCGAGTGGCCGAGGTCTGAGCAGGCGCCAACCAAAGAAAGCACGGATTAGGAAGTCGCCAGATCCCTTGGTGGGAGCCGTACGAATGACTTACGAAACAAGCCAAAATAGTTCGATTAATTGCCAAAATTAATCTATCGGTACCAATTTTTTTAAAGATATTCTTAACCTTTAAAAATTTGATTGTGGGAAGGAAAACGGCTGTTTCCACAGATTCGAAATAATTAACAACGGGATGGTTCTAAATAGATTTTCTCCGCTATACAGATTAAATGCATGCGGATAATGGAAGTTAACAATTTTCGACCAGGAGACGAACCAGATCCTCTGGTTAATGCAGAACCTCACTTACTGAACCCAATTATTTTCAGTGCGGTCCGCGGTTTTGTGAACATGTAACAAATGTGGTAAACATCTAATACAAAATTAATTAATGTAATTATTTTTATAAATCATACGCGATTTCTTAAAGTAAAAAAAAATCAAGAACATCATATTTGCATGTGGATACCGACGAGAGCAGCTCACTAAAGCATACGCATCCTCGAATTAGGCGCGAGCGGAGAGGCAGTGTGACAACAAGTTCCAGTTGAACAGTGAGGCAACCCAGATGCGCGCGCGCCGTCTCCTTAAGGCCGACACTGTCCGCATCTCGAGGGCGCGCGATGGCGAATGCACTCTCAACGCACGAGCGCGGCGAAGGACGCGGGTGACGCCCGCCGGCCCAGTGCAGCGGCGTTGTGCGTGCGACTATGCCGAATGAGACGCTCGCGAGCGCGCATTACGGATTACATACTCCTCGGAGGAGCAATCTTGAAACGCCCGCGTTGCGCTGCAGTTTCATGCAGCTGCGTTTTCTTGGGGTCGTGCGTAAGGCCCAAGTGGCGGCGGCAAAGCAGATCGTTACTCCCACGCGCGCATTCGTTCCATTGTCTGTGCGCGAGCGTCGAGAACGATTACTTCCTCGCGGCCTTGCGTTCTACCACTACTAAAGAAAATTGAAAAAAAAAACTCGAGTGGAGTTGTAGCACATAAAGTCAGCAGAAAAGTGGGAAAAGAAAACAACGAAAAATTCCGAGAAAATTGTAATGAAGGAAAGAGAGATATGTAGAAGAGGCAAATATGTGAACGGAATAATACACATCGTAACAAAACAAGGGAAAAGCGGAAACGTAGAGAATAGAGTTCTACAGTAGTTAGTAGATCAGAAAGAAGGATCAAATCCTTTCGCCGGTGACAATGACACCGTCCACCACAATGGCATGCCAATGACACGCCGATAGAAAGGTTCATGAGCACGAGGCTGGAGACAGCCCATGGCCGCTGCCACTGCACCAGCTGGTGAGTGGGGAGGAGGGGAGGAGGCGGGAGTGGGTCGACTAGGCAGGGGGGAGGGGGAGGAGCGGGCAACAGGCGCCGGCCTGCTCTTCCTCAAGCAGCCCCGCCTCGCCTCGCCTCGCCTCTCATTTTTCATTTCCTAGCATTAAGATGTATGATATCACGGGATGGCCGCTTCAAACAAATTTTCAAATGTCGCCTCCACTGCATCTCTCAAACAGAGCTCCTTTTTATTTTCCTGTAATGGCTCGGAACTAAAAAGACGCATGAAAGGTCTGGATGTGGGTGTTAGTTTAAGTTTCAAAAACAACATGAAAGAAGACTGGGGGTCTAATAATTTACATGCTCTTTCGCCTGTACACTCCATGAGATCTGTTTTCTGTCTGATTCCCATAATTTCTGGCCCGGCGCCGTCGCCGCCGCCCCCGCCGCCGGCTCCGCCTCGCTCACCCGCCCGCTCCCCTTCCCCGTCCCCGCCGCGCGCACATCCTCCCCGCTCGGCTATCTGTCTGGGTGCGGAGAGGCGCGGCCGGCCGCCCCCGCACTCGGCCCGATCCAAGGCAGAACGCGCTAACCTAAGAGCGGGGACTGCCTTTTCAGCAGCGCCATTCAAACCAATTCCAAAGCCATAGTTGCACGTGTGCCACGTTTGAAGACGCAGTAAACTGAAATAAAGATGTAGAAATGGCATTATATCTACTCACGAACCTTGAAATTTATATTTTTGAAAACACGTAAATAGGTTTTTTCTCTTAGAAGTCGATATGTACTTTTTTAGACAGTGACTTTTAATCCAAACCGCATCTAGGTATGTATCAAAATTAATTAAAGCTCAAGTGTCTTCCTTTCGAATGAAAATGAAAAAAGAAGTAGCCAACGCATTAAAAAAATACATTCGGAAAAAAGTTGAAGATATCGCTTATTTGAAGATCAGAAAACCACTTCGTAGTTTGCTCGACGAATAAGGAAAATCCAGATATTCGTAAAAGAAACCGAGCAGTTATTAAAACTAAGATCGATCTTTCAACGTGCAGCAATTCGTCAAGTAAATTTTTCAACATTTTTCACTCGACATATGAGACATCGTACCGCGTTTTTTACGCATTAACAATTTCCTTCTAGGTTCTGTGGTGCATCGTTATGTACTACAAATGTCCAGGAAGCCTCTGAAAGGTTGACAGCTCGCTGAACGCAGCTCTCTAGACTGCGAAGTAAGAAGCGGGTCCTGTAGCTTCCACTTCCAACACCGCCAACGCCTCCACTCACCCTTCCGGACCTCGTCTCTCACCCTTGCCATCACCATCGCCTCTGCCCCCGCATCCACCTCATTTCCCCCTTCCCCCTGTTCTCGCTTCCATCCCCGAATACCCGCGACGCTCTTCCATGCAAAGCCGTTTCGCTTCGATCTAGAGATTCCGTGCCCGCCTCCACCGCTCTCCAGCTTCCACCGGCGCCTCCGCCTGACTCCGTAGCCTCTTCCCCGTTCCCCTCCTCTCGCACCGCGGCCGTCCCCGCTTCTGGCTCCGTGGGCGCTAACAGGTGCGGGCGGCGCGGCGCGAGGCGCCAGTTAGAGCGGTTCGCGGGGCTCCGACAATGACGCGCCCGCCGCCCGATGGGCTCATTACGCCAATTGCCTTCAGCGCCGTCGGCGGCGGCGGCGGGGGCTCCGGGTGGAGGCACGGGCAGGAGCGACGCGGAGCAGGGGTGCGACATCGATGTGGATATTTTCGAAACATCCATATTTTTATAAAATAGATAGATTGATTTTTTCGTGTTTCCGGGCGCGTCAACTGCTTTGGTCGTTAGTCCCGTTAGTGTAATGCATGTGTTTTCTCGGGAGATGGCGGTGATCCTCCCCCGCTGGATGGCGAGATCCGGCGCCGACCTACCGTCGGCTTGTGGGGTTTCCCCCTAACCAGGACTCTCCCACCAGCGGGGCACCGCCCCAGCCGGGACAAGCTCTAAGCTCCCGACCGGTCTCCCGGGATATGTGGTAGTGTAATGCATGTTAGTGTAAGTGTGTGTAATGAGAGAGGATAGGACAAGGAATGGGAAGGACAGATCGCGCGCGGTCCGTGGCCCGTTTGGTAAGGTACTGCTCCGGCATTCGCCTGGTGTTAATCGGAGAAACCACGGAAAACTACCGATCAGAGCAGCCGGCCGCTAGGATTCTCCTCCAGACAGCGACTGAATTCGTCCTAGCTGAAAAGCTCGTGTCGAAAATCCTGCCGCCGTCAGGACTCGAACCTAGGATCTCCCGGTCAGAGGCAATGCAGTGTTTTTATAAAAGAATCGATGTATTTCCATTTGTGTCTGCCGGGACATCCGGCCTTCTGTTCTCCAAAATTTCGATTAAGCATATAAGCAAAGTTTTGTCAATTGTCCTGATAATTTCTTTAACCGTTAACTCTGAATTAAAATGATTAAATGAGGCCACTTTCAAATTAAATCCCCTTATGTGCACTTCAATGGTTAATAACCCAGTTTTAAAGGAGCGGTTTAAGAACATCGATGGTTTGGGGACATTGTTTTATTGACATCGGTATTTTAATTTTGAGCATCGATGTTTAGACATATAGATGGTTTGTTTTCGATCTATAATGTGAAGACGGGAAGGAAATAAACACACGAAGAGCTCCTGTCCTGTTTCAGAGTTCTCCACTGGCCTACAGCCTCCTTAACGATCTTAGAGCCCCAGGGCCCCAAGTGTTTTGGAATGTAAAACACTAATTCTATGAATTTCGATTTGTTTTTTAATTATGTGAATATAGTCTGAAATCTGATTAATTCATTCTGTAATTAATAATGCATTAAGGTTAAAAATGGTAATCTCCTCAGTAATTAACGTCATACCTAAAGTGAGCTGATTGATTTCTAGTGAAATAAAAATACTCCGTCTTAGCAGAGCTCCACTTAAAGTATTCATTGTATTCATCGACATGCTAATAAATACTTTCAAAAACATAGTTTTTAGTTTATTTATACTTATCTCGCGATCTACAGGCCCAAGATATCTCCACAAACGCCAACGCTATTAAAATATTCCCGTTACATCTAACTACCGCATTCGTGCTGCGTGTCTGTCGTAGAAGCAGCCGCCACACATGGGATTCATTATGTTCCCTATCAGAGCCATCACACCTTTCACTGGGATGCATCACACCTTTCTAGTCGCGTTAGTTTCGAGGCGAAGAGTATGACAGAGCAGACGTAGGATGCGCGACTGGGCGTCCCAGTACTGGAGGGCGGGGTCGCGGTGGCGGTGATGGAGGCGGCGGTGGAAACGGCAGGGCCGACAGGATAGCGTTGCTGGTAGATATAGGGGTGGGGGAGGTGGTAACGGTAGCAAAAGTTACGTTGGGTGAAATAGTTATGGAGAAAGTGATGGCAGCAGTAGTTATGTTGCTGGAAGCAGAGCTGGGGAGATGGTGATAGTAATAGTTATGGCGGGAGCCATGAATGGCTTTGAATGTCGAGAATGGTGGTGGTGGTGGTGGTGGTGTGGTGGTGGTGGGACGGCGATTCGCCTGGTGGTGGTGATAGAAACTTCAGCATACGAGGCATTATAGAAAGAGAAAGGGGTGACGGACTTGGGGTGCAAGGGTGGTGGTGCGATTGAGGGAGCAGTAAAAAAAAGAAACGACGGTGCCAGCGGGTAAGACAGGGACGTGAGGGCAGCGCTGCTGGCCCAAGTAGTCGTGGGGAAAAACAGTGATGATAGTAATAGCTGTGGAGGTGTTCATGAATTGCGGTGAGAATCCCGGGTGTCACGTGACAGTGGTGGTGTGTGTTTGGGCGGGGTGGTAATAATGGTGGCGGTGGCGGCGGTGGTTACAGTACCTATGGATGAGTCGGCATACGCAGTAACGAGAAACAGAGAAGTGATCGCTTGGTAGTCGCGATGACCACAGGGGTGGTGGTGGTGGTGGTGGAGTTGCAGCGTCAATAGAGGCGGTGATGAGGTTCGTTCTGGGCGGCCGCACCAGCAGCAGGGGCGGCGGCGGCGTCGTGGGCCGGCGTTTGGCAACGTCGACGTGTGCGCATGCCAACATGCTGGCTCTGATTGAGCCTGATTTGTGGGGAGGGGGATCCCGAGATTGGTTCCCGGTCCATGTGCTTCACATGTGATAAAGCGCCGCGTCGCCGCGCCTGCTCGTCTGCCTGCCTGCCTGCCTGCCTGCACGGAGGAAGAGGTGCTGGTGGTGGAGGAAGCCGGTGATGATGAAAATTGTGGCGGTGGTGGCGACGACGCCGTCGGCTATCCTTGCGGCGATCAGTTACTAAGGTTCAGACATGAGAGATATTCTTGTACGGCTTCTAAACAACAAGTGGAAAAAAATCGAATATTCTGGAGTAATTTAGATAGCCTAACAAATAAAATTAATGACTACAAATAACTCCAGCAATGTATCATCCACCTATCAGTTTGAAAGAGGAAGAATACGGAATGATTCATCTTTCAAATACAAAATGAATTCTAATTTTCATTGCATATACTCAACTCATGAAATCAAAATCCCGAACGATTTTATGTAGAACGCTGTTTGCCCGATATACACCTGACGTATGCGCAAACTCAAAAAAAGGGGGGGTTCTAAGTTACTAGGCCCCACTCGACTCCATTCCATTGAACTTGTTTATTTACACTTGGCAAATTGTTCTAGTGCTTGAATGAAACAGATTATAAGAACACAATTATAGATGAAAAGATATAATTAACAAATACAATTGATTTTCATGTTGAATCATTTACAGGACTACCAGGTGGTTTGAAAAGCTTCTTTCCCAAACGTTGTGTACAATTCCCCAAAATATGAGAGTAAAAAAGTGGCAAAATCATGAATTGATAATATTTACTGTAATAAAATGCTTTATTAAGTGGGGGTACGGGGCCCCTTTCCAAAATTTTCCGGGGGGGTGGGGGTGGCTTGGCCCGACTATGAGAATTTCTAATAAGCTTTCTATGCGCACGACTAAAAGAATTTCTAATAAGTAATAGTAATAATAATGACAAGTGGGTACACTACTCAAAGTGATGAGTGCGTGCACCTGAGAGTTCTGCGTTGTGCCAAAGGTAGACGCGCGCGCAGTCCCTCTCCCTTCCCCCTTCTCCCACACGTTTTGCGCTTCTTCTTCCACGACGAGAGGCATTCGCAGGCTACTGTCTGTGGAGTGAGCGCGTCGGGTTTGCAATGTAAACACGCTCGCTACAACAATGGAACGTTTCGTCTAGAGTTTCGAAACATTTCACGCTTCTTTATACACTGAGCAGCGCCTGAATGTGCAAATCCAAACACACGTTGTGTGAAAACGTAATCGTCTTAAACGATATTTTAGTGTGATAGAGTTAAGAACTACAAATACATTGTCTTAGACAAGTAAATTAAATTAACGATCACATTTCGGAAGTTAAAATATTCGTCTAAACTGCATGAAAAGTGATTTTCTGAAACTCACACAGCACCCACTACTCAATAATGAGAGATGTAACCAGAAAACGCTCTGCGATGATGATGATAATAATAATAATAATAATAATAAGTACTAGTAGTAGTATAACGAATTATAAAAATGCATGTAGAAAATATGGTTTCTAAAATATGTCAAAAAATTTCACAATCTTTATTGAGAGGCAATGTCTTTAACACCGTTTCCTGGACGAAGAGTGCGGTATCAGTTGTTTATTTTCGTAATGGCTGCAATTCAATACATTATCAAGGGTCATCGCCAACGCGTTTCCTCCAACACGAATAACATATAAAAGGTCTCTCCTGAAGCATTTTGGTTCCGCTAGTAGTAGTAGATGATCTCACTTGTCGAGCACAGCAAGCAGGTGGATGGGGCGGTTGCCGCGTGTGTGCAGCTGTCCCAAGAACAGAGCTAGATGGCTGTTATAAGGACTGTTATCATCTGATGCGCTGGAAATGAGAACTCAAGAGGACAAGGACACAGAACCATTATTTAGAAGAATGCTCGTTCTCCCTGAAGATCTCCAAACAAAGGAAGAGTCGAGTGAGGAAGGGTGGGGGAAATTGACGTTAATTTTCATATTTCCTATAAGGCTACAAAATGCTTTCCTCGAAACGCGCTTGGAATATTCTTAGCTTCAACATATTCTTCTTCTCTAGGGGCTTCATCATTAGTTCTTTTTGAACTTTTTTTTTATTCTTCTTGCATTCTTTTCACCATTCTTCCATGTTCTGAAGTTCCCTTTGTCCATATGTTCTTATGTTATCCTTCATTGTCAATGAATTCCATTTGTAAAACGTACTAACCATACTATCTTCATCTATTCGGCACACGTACCAGCTTATATCTGTTTCACCACAATATCGGACGTATGTTTTTTTTCTTAACGTTATAATTTAATTTAGAGTTTCATTATTGTCTCTTATTTTCCACGTAACATATTTCCTATACGACCACAAGGCGCTTTCCTGGAAACACACTTGGAACATTCTTAACTTTAACATCTACCAAACAGTATGTCTTTCGCTCGCGGGAACATTCAAGGACAATCATCCACGGAATTTTTAAGTAGATGCTCCTCGACCGTCGAGCTTCACATGTAAATTGCGAAATGAGTCACCGATTTTACGAACCATGAGCCTCGAAAGGCGACGGTGGGAATCGCGTCTTTCATAACTCCACCCCTCCCATAAAACTGAGAGGCGTGACGACCGGACACGAAAACTGAATAGCATGAAGATCCGCAGTGAGTCAGACGTATACGGTACAATACGTGTACAGCTAAGATTTTCCGTCGAGTACTCGATGCAGCGCTTGACTTCGTCACAGACCGTTCGCCTAACTCAGACTTAATGACCGGAGCTCAATGGATGAGGAATGGACATTCATGAATGTACGGACACCAAAACTAGCGAATGCTTTTCATGGCGTGCATATAGCGGTATGAAATAGTACTTGAATCAAACACTCCACATGCACATTTACGTTCTAAATTATCAAATACACCTTCTTTAATGGATAAACATGGGAATAAAATGAACGAATTGCCAACTTGACAGAAAACTAATAAGAATGTATTTGAAAATACGAAACTGAAGATAGCGTAGGTAGTACGTATGACACATTGTCGTTGATATATTTATCCTTAATTTAATAATATAGTGAAAATAATATAGTAACATCATATTTATTTATTACTACTCATTAAATTTCAAAATAAGTATGTATTTAAAACTCCTGATAAACAAATTATGTCCCATATTGGTAAACACTTCATGTACATGGGATGTAGAAGCGTACTATTCTAGGATTTCCAGCATGCTGCGTTGAGCATTAGAAAAAATAGCATGACCATCCGCTTTAAAAATATTCTATCAGAAATACTTCCTAGAATATTATCACATAATCATCTATATCTGATTATAAACTAACCATAAAAAATTATTTACTCAAAGAATACAATGGCAACTGATCAAATAGATGTAATGAAAGAAATACTTCATAAGATTGTCTGCCTGTCGCGATCTCATAATAGAAGCTAGTTCTGTACGAGCCGCAATAAAATACGACCCACACTAAACGACGTATGCGCGAGAATGTCGCAACACCAGTGCAAAACGCGCCGGGAGGGTGAAGCCGGGCGAAGTTACGAGTCGCGTGAGAGGGGAAGGGGCGGGGAGAGAGCAACTCGATACTGCCAAACCCCCAGCGAGGGGATTACTGAACCGTTTAGAATCAAATTTCATACAGTAAGGAGTACACGGAGCGGGTTTCGCCAGGTTTCCATGATTGCTCGGCATCGAAGAACTCTCACTTCTAACCACTACCAGCCGCCGCCACCGTCGGCACCTCATCGTCTCGGTCGATCCTGGCAAACCGGCGGTCTCGCGATCGGGGAAACGAATTATTTTCTTTGAGAAAGTAGCCCTTTTCTGCGCCATTCTACTACTGTTACGTCGTCAACGCGAACAACGTTAACAATGACTGCGGCACTCGCCGTAACTCGATCCGAGTTTCAAATGATCCGGCATGAGAATGTGGGGTGGAGAGTACGAGGTCTTGCTCCCCCGGTTAGAGGTAGGGGGACCGAAAGGTATGAAATAAGGGCAGGTAGTAAGGTGGCAGGTCGTTAGGTGCACTGAATATGAAACGAGCTTACCACGTGAACGTAATGCATTGTTATTATTCTTCTGCATACAAAAAAAAGACAACAAAAAAAACTTAAACATTCTTTAAAATCAAGATATGAAATTTGAACTCAAGGTTAAAATTCTTTCGATTAGTTTTGCAGCCCTTCAGAAATATTCAACTCGTTTTTTAGTATGAGGCAAAGAATTTGCAATAACAGAAAAAACAGGTCTTACAAACGTATCCTTGTATCTACTTCAGTGTCGAATTTAACCATACGTGTAGTATTTCTTCCAGGCAATTGTATAGAAGGTCCGGTTAGAAAAGCAGCCCTTCTTTTCTTCTTCGATAAACCGAAAGGAATGTAATGGACACACAGCAAACAATCTCGGAAAATATTCTCAGGAATCTTGGATTCCTGAGAATATTTTCTTTTGCATTTCCAAAATTCTTTTCTTGATGCTCAAATTTCCTTCGACGTAGTTCAAAATATTAATAAGAAATGCAACCCAAGTATTGTACGTGTTTCGTACCTTATTGAGAATACCAAAAGATCTCAGCTGTATCTTTCATCTGCCTTCTAAAATGGGAGCACACAATGGTTTTGTTCTCTAAAGAGTTCGCAATATTCTCACATGTATTTCATTACGCGCGATAAGTACACAATGACAAACTTTTTCCCGCTCACCCGTGACCGTACAAACGACAGTTATGGCAATGTGCTCCGCACGAATGAACTTAAGACCACCAGCTGACATCTCTATCTAGTCCTACGATAGATTCCAACACTCACGTGTAGGTCAAATTCGGGCTGCATGATTACGTCATTACGAGATAAATCTCTCGCGAGTATGGCGGACATTTGTACGCCAAAGAGCTTTCTCGCATACACGCGAACACGCTTATTGTTCAATCACACTCTGCGACACGTACAACGATCAGGAACTAACCTACGTCGTCGTTTATTATCCGTTATCACGATGGAATGCTCCCGAGGCCCGGGGTGAACGGGTGAGACAATGGTTGCGACTAAGTTGCCAGTTGCCGTTACCTTGTCCGCTGGGCGAATTCACGTGAATCGCATCAACTGATATGGCTTCGCGGATAAACCTCCACACGGACAACGGCTGACGTGGCGACGCCCTCGGATAGAATTGTACAGCGTAACGTTCGGAACAGGCAGGCACAGAAACCGGTCGGAGAAGAACGAGTCTGTTTGTCTGTCTCTGCCTGGAACAATTTGGCGAGCTTATATTGGAGGTTTTCAGCTCAGTCTGTTCCCCCTACACACGGGAAGGTACCAACGTAACAGAATCATCAGATAGGTAAAGAACATTCTGATGGAGGAATTCGGCCTAACGAAGTTGTTTCCTGTTTTATTACAGTTTATTAAACAGATCGTTTAACCATTATCTGTATCATTAATTTTGCCTCGTGAATGACTGAATGACGCACACTCTATAGTTTGCTTTTCATTCTACTACCTGCATGCGAACACTATGAATGTTCTTGCACTGAATGATAGTTCCTTTTAATAAAGCAATTTTAATATAAAATATTAACGGGTTCTCGGGGATTTGGGTAGTTTCTAACTAAGATAAATATCCGGCTTTTCACGGGAGCCCAAACACTGCCACACATACTTACTTGAAATTATTTTACATTTTCATAGTGGAATACCACACACGTTTGTGCCAACTAAATGTATTATAAAATTATAAATATCTATAATGATATCCGGGTTAAACGTCTTCCAACACATGTAATGTTGATAATAATAAATTTAGCTTTGACTGAAAATTTATGAGAAACATGGGTTACCTACACTTCATTGAAATAAAATAAAATTCAGCTTACTCTTATTTTCAATCTATTCATTAACATAAGTTACGCCGGCAGCAATGTTTTGTGGTCAGGAGAAAAATAACAGCGTTAATACGTACGGGAATAAAATTGAAATAGTTAATGTTGTGCGATATTTGCGAGGTCGAGACCCCATGCAATCATCCCATCAAGGCATGTCAACTTTGTGACATAGAAGTGGAACGTTTTGATGCAGTGAGATTGCTAATGTAGAAATAATTGTATATATTTTTATAACAAATAAGAAGTATGAAATTACTGCTACGCTTACTAAATGCTGCTAAATATATTACAGTCCATTAAAAGTATGACAGTAGAATACTAATTTTTGCACTAAAGTTACTGGTTATTTGTTAATAATTTTCGTAAGTGTTATGTCTTTCTCTAAGAATTAAAAATCAGTGGAGACAAAATAGGATGATGTTCAACAATCAACTTTCGGACAAAACTGATATATTAGCCAAAATAAACTAGGCCATGACAAAAACCCTCAAAATTTATTTCAACATACATAGTTCGGATGATTTTTTCTGAAGTAGAAAAATTAGAAAGGAAAAAAGGAGAACATATTTAACCACGAGGACGGGCGGGCCATATTGTTCAATGCAGGGTCGTCAAATGGAGGACTGCTGGCAACACTAATGCCGCGGAGGCTCGCCTACGGTATTGGCGAATTCCCAGAGCAAATCCAGCGACACTCCATAAATCATAGCACACTTCTCGCCAGATATTGTACATGGGCGTTTTAAAGAGCTTATATGTGCAACCCACGAAGAAGATGCAACCGCAGCGGAGCCAAGATTTGAGCAGTGAGGGGGCCAGCGTTGATAGAAAGTCCCAAGTGACTTCCACTGTCAAGTCAGATACGACGACATAAACAATGTAAAAAGGAAGCTGATATTGTGTGAATCCTTGAGCGAGAAGCAGTTCAGCAACCGGGACGATAACCTCCGATAGGGTAATCAACCACTGCAGTGGACTAAGTAGTGGTGTTTCAGTTCAGGCTAATTGCGGATATATTATTCGAAACGATGGCCATCGAAATTTCCGTTCCATTAACAATCGATTCGTTGTGCAGTAAGTGGTCAAACCGAGCCCCAATCTTTCCACCCGCCGGCTCTGTAAAATGCCACATGGCCTGCACCCAGACGTCGCCCTCTCCGACGTTCGAAGTACACACATTCGTCATCTACTGCTGACGCGAAGAGATAATGTCCCGACGCCTCTAAAAACACGCATTCACCAGCAAAACCGCCGACGCGCTCACGCAGGCCCGCGGAGGGAGGGGCGGAAGGGGGAGGAGGGGGGAAGGGGGTGCGGGGCGGCGGCGCGGAGGACGAAAAAGACGCGGAGAAAGAGAAGAGTGCGGACCAAAGAGCAGAGGACGGACAAGGATGGAGTGTTGAAACAAACAAGAGAAAAGGAAAAGGCATATGGACAAAAACAAAAGAAAATAGGGAAAGCGGAGAAAAGGAAGGTATGAAGCAAAAATCGTAAAAATGTGAGAAAGAATAAGGGACGAGATGTAGAGGGAGAAAGAGAAAAGGTTAAATACTTGAGAAAGGTAGAAGAAAATACAACATTTACACAAAAAAAGTGGCAAATGAAGGTTGATTTTTAGAAGCGATGGAACGAGTCTCGACAGTCACGGAGAGCTCAAGAGATGCGATGATCAATCACAGATCTCCAATAGCAGGGACTTCAGACCAGAAACTGACCTCGATCTATGCAGTTGTAGTGGACCCAAAATCAGAAATGTGGTATAGAAAAATGACGCTAGAAACTTTGGGAGACGGCAATAACAAATCATAAAGGGAGAGAATACGGAAAGATAACAAATGCATGAATACAGAACAATTTAAAGGAAAGGGAGATAAAAGGACGGACGACGAATACGTACAGACAAAAAAAAAAAAAAACAAAAGAAACGAAACTGGAATAGAAAGGAAAATAACGGGAAGAGAAGAAAGAGGAAAATGACGGGAAGAGAAGAAAGCGGGAGGTGAGTATCAAGCCAAGGAGGAAAAGGACGAAAGGGATAAGAAGGGAGATCTGTCATAAGAAAGCAGGGCTTTGACTGTGCGGGGACCACGAGGCTGAGTGCGCAGAGCGGGGAGCGGGGAGCGGGGAGCGGGGAGCGGGGAGCGGGCAGCAGCGGGGCGTGGTGAGACGTCTCGGAGCGGCCGGACGCGCCTCGACGGAGAAAAAGCGACGCGCGATAGTATCGGGATCATGAGAAGCGCGTGGAAGCACAAAATAAATAAATAAACACGCAAATAAGCAAAAAGTCGGATAATGCTTCACTGGAGGCTTATTACACCACACTCGAGGGAATATTTCGGGAATGTCCACAAAAACGGAAGAGGAAAAAGGCGGCGACGGAGGCGGTGGGGACGGCGAAGGCGCCGGCCCGCAGCGCCGACGCGTCGACGCGGGGTGGCGGGGGCGGGGCAGCGACGGGACGGCGGCGAAGAGGAGAAGGCTGTGGCGTGGACAAACACTAAGCCCGAACTCAAGCTTTCAAGCTTAGTTTCCAGCTTCAATCTGAACTCTAAAATGATGATGTAACTACCACGGGAAATGGTTGGTAGTGTAGTTACAGTTTTTCCTAGGAACGCCAGATTCGCTGCTAATGAATGTGATTTAAAATTCTTATTATGCCTCGTGCAACGAATCGCCATCATTAATTCGAACATCCACATTAATGAAATGAAGTTTCTAAGAACCTTCATAAATGTGCGCCAATGATGGTGTACAGACACAAGTTCAAGATTTGCGTAAAGTAATGTCATCAATGAGTAAGAAAAGTTAGTATTTTTTCTTACGCACACTAAATTCCGAAAGTGCGAAAACCAGCGTCAAGAATACGATTCATATTCTTGAAGAATTTAAAATATGGAAACAGCACACACGAGCAGCTGCACATTAGAAATATTCCAGAGCGGGCGGTTGAGCTTCGATATCTGAGAGACGAACGCGGTAAGCGGGGCCGACCCGCACACAGGCGGCAAGCTTCTTTTTTCAGAAAAACGCGCTACGCCGGCCGAAAGAAATTACAGAATCCTGCGGCAGCGGCGGAGGCAGCGGGGGCGGCGGGGGAGGGGCGGCGGAGGCGGAGACGCAGGGGGCGACCGGGGGCGGCGGCCGCTCTTCTCCCCCTCCTCCTTCCTCTCTCGTCCTCCAAAGAGAACGAAACGAACGCCTTTATAAAATATGGTGGCGGTAGGGGGCGCGGGGGAGGCCCAGAGCCCGGCCGCAGTCACGACGAAATCAGCTTACAAATAGAACGGGTTTGATTAGAAACACATACACGATTATCTCCCGTAAATCTTGGAATTACGACGGGGCGGGCGCGGCGAGCGGACAAAAGAGCCCGGCCCTTCAGTCAGGATTACACGCGCGGGCCTCGAACCGACAGCCCCCGCCCCCTGCTGCCTCGCCCCCTCCCCGACGCTCCGCCGCCTCTGCCGCCGCCGTCCCCTCCGCCGCCGCGGCCCACTGGGTCCTTGGGCGCAGAGCCGAGTCTCTCGAAATTGCCTTTCGGTTTTTATATGGAAGTAGCTTTTTTCCTTCTTTTTCAAACCTTTATCCCTCTCTCGGTAACATATATGTAATTTACGTAAGGAGCAAAAAAACCGCCATCGCCGGCGCTGGTACGGGCGCCCGCGGCGGTGAGCCGGCCCGTCCGCTAGCCCGTCCGCCCGCCCGGTCGGGAAGGACACATATAAAAGATATAGCGACTCGGTAATTTTCATGGAAGGTAAATTTGAAAGGAGAAAAATGCAGGTTTGGCGGCGGCAGCACTGCACCGGCCCCGCGCGGCGATCTGGTTTTAAAAAAAAGCACGCGGGCCCCAGCGCTCGCTCGCGGAGTCTCCTTTATTATGGAAACCGAAGTCCATATTTGTTCGGCCCCGGCTAGATACCAATTTTAACTAAATTGTGCCGCTGAGAGCAACGACCTGGCGCGCGCGCGCCCGCTCGGCGTCCGCGGGCGGAGCGACGCGCGGAGCGGAGAGGCGCGGGGCGGGGCGAGCGCGCAAGCCGAGCGGAGAAGCCGAGGGGGCACGCGAGACGCCGGACGCGAGACGCTGGGCGGCCGGGCGCAAACCACAAATTTAACGTCGGGAGGCGGGCGCGGCGGACGGCGCGCGCGAGCGGGGCCCGCTCAAGAATTTTGACGCTGCGAGGAACGCGCGCCGCCCAAGCACATTTTCGCCAAATGAAGGCGAGCGTTCTGCATGCCACGCGTGCGGCGCCCTGCCCGCGCGCGGGGGGTGAGCGGGGACACGCGGGGACTTGCGGGGGGCCGGACGGGTGGCGTGTGCCCCCTCCCCCCGCGCCCTACGCCTCCGCATATGGGCAGGCCCCGTTACCACCGCGCCGCGGCTCTCGACTCAGTGAAGGTGCCCGCGGCCAAGTGCTGGGCCGCCCGTCGAGTCGGGGGTTGGCGGTGACTGCTCGACGAAGCGGTTACACTGGCGATGGCGGTGGCGACGGCCGCGGTGTGGTGGTGGTTGGTGCAGCGACGGCGGGAATTACGGTGATATCTCGAGGCGGCGGGTGGTGGTAGTGGTGGCGGTGTTGGCGGTGTTGGAGGTAGTATCGGTGGTAGCGGCGGTGGTGGTGGTGGTGGTGGTTGTGGTGGTAGCGGCACCGGTGGCGGAGGCAACAGCCAAGATGATGAAGGCTTATTGGTACAGAAGTGCGGCAGTGACCTACGCGATGGAGCAGCGATGAAACAGGATTAGGAAGCACTTGCGTGGCTGCAAGATAGTGGGTCATGTTCAGTGTAGAAACATTCAAGCAAAAGCGACATTGGGAAGAAAGCGGTGTCTAGGTGGCCTAAAGGGGTTACCAACTCTTAAATGACAGAGTGAAGAAAAAAGCGGGTGGTATGCAATTAGGGCAAAAATATCGCAAAAAAATTTGTTTTGGGGATCGGATGAAATATCTGCGAGACTCACAGACAGCAGCCGCCAAAAACGAATTAAACAGCCACAATTACCGTGAAAACAAGATTTATCACTGTACCAACATTGAAAAGTTCGGTTCCTTCATTGAGGTAGTCAGGGAACACCGAATGAGCGGGAGTGAATAAGAGCGAGAAAGGCTAAAGTGCAGGAGAGAGCGAGGGGGGAGGGAGAATAATGACGAAACGAGCCAATGAGAGTATAAACATCGATGCGCATCGGAAGGCAACGATAACACAGACACCGGGGTCACTCGACCAAAGACCGGCGTCTGGCAGCGACGGAGAGGCAACCGGGCCCGTGGGGGCCCGCGGCGTGCGAGACAGGGTCGGCGGCGGCGGCGGGGGCGTGGGACCATAAGCTCTCGGCGGGGGCCGATGCGCGAGTTTCTGGGTGAGGGCGGAGGGGGGCAGACGGGCCTGCGGGGGCGGGGTCCGCCGCCCCCGCCCTGCCCCTCCATCCGCCTGCCCGCCGCCCGCCCGCCCGCCCCCCGGCGGACATGCTCTCCGCCGGGGAGTCCGCACTCCACAAAAGGAAATTCCAATGGAGGCTAGCCTTCATTAGTTCTTTATGGTACGCCTTGACTTTCTTATTTTCGTATTTCGGTTTGGCGGCCGCCGCGCGGGGCAAGGCGGGGGAGTGGGGGGCGGGGGTAACAGAGGCCGCGGAGGGCAGCAGACGCAGCCCCTCCTCTTCCTTAGCCGCCGCTGCCACCGCCTCCGCCTCCGCCGCCACGCGCCTCTGCAAGGCGACATACTCGTGCTCGAGATGATCTTACTGGCGACACGGTCGCTTTTAACGACCGTGAGCAACGCTAATTGTTGCTACGAACGGTCCATACACAGCATCTCACGCCATCTGAGTAAGCTGTTCAATCGAATTCTCCATGCTCTATTTGAATGATGCAGTGCTCTGGTTTCAAATCATGGGGAAAACAGAAAATGTTCCGCTGTTTTTTCTTATCTCGGCAACGTCGCGCGCCATACGCAACTCTAACAGTACATCCATTCACAACTAGAACAATTAGCATGATTATAATGACAGAAGTGGGGAAACAATTTGAATGCCTATAGCACATAAAGAAATAGATGATTGTTCATGCTTATTTTGAGGTTCACGATTTTAGAACCATTGGCATTCGAACGATCAACAGCTACAGAAACCTTCGTTGAGAAACACCTGGCTAAATATTAATGATACTGTTGATCTCCGTTTTTTTTACTTGCACCGTGGATTATTAAGGCTGACGACACCATTTGTGATAGTGTGAATGATGATGAAGCGCTGATGGAATGAGCAAGCAGATAGGGCGCACCTCGGGCATAGAGTTTCGTCAAATTTGCCAGAAGAAGCAACATGGTCCTGGAGCCGCGGGGCCGCCATCAGCGCGAGGAGGCAGCAATGGGCAAAACGCGATCGCCGCGATCTTTTTCTGCCTTTCGCATCGCAGGATCGTTTGGTTGCAATCGCAGTGGATGTGGCAGTGAGCGTAGCATCGACGGCGGCGGCGGCGGCGGAGGTGCGAGTGGTGGTCCGCGAGACCGCAGACGGGAGAGCCGCCGCATTCGCGAAGCACGTACGCAACAAAACCCAACGCCTCCGCGCGGCACCCGCCGAGCCGCGCTGCGCTGCCCAGACGCTCCCGCGAGCAACCACACGAATTACGTTTTTCCGTGACGCCGCCGCCACCGCCGCTGCCGCTGCCGCGAGCGCCATCGGCAAAAGAGATAGGGGACGGGGGAGTGGGCGGTGATTTGGTTTCGGCAGTCTACGCACGCCGCCCAAGGCAACGCACCCGAACGCGGCGTAAGCGCAACCTCTCCCTCCCCCCCCACGTCCACAAAAAAACGAGAAAAAGAAACAAACGTCACGAAAAATGCATGCAAAAATTGTAACCGCGAAGCTGTTTTTTTTGTTGTTATTTTTGCGAAATCGCACAGCTGCTTTTGCATTCCATGACGAATGAGCAGACACGTGATCGCTAAATGCATGTGTCCAGCTGCGCTCTCAAATCGTGGAAAAGATCTCTCGTGCTGAAATATAAATCCTGTGGCAGGCGCATGTTTTTCTCTGATGAGACATAAACAATATAATGCGCATTTGCTGGGAGAAATATTGCTCATTAGGTGGTACATAGATTCGTGATCTAATATCGATTCTAGAATAAATGTGTTCTTCTATTTAAAAATTCATTACAATTTCTTTTTAAAAACTCTTCGCTTCTTCACCTTCTTGGGTATCTTCCTGTTAAAAACCTACGATCAACGACCTCGCACGTGTCGATCATTGCACTTCGTGCTTAGGTGCAGAAAGCGTGAGAAATGTTTGATTTAAAGCGATGTCATTGCCTGAATCGCTTAATTCATGCGAAACGGAAAACTTGCCACGCATTCTGTACAAACGTGTAATTCGGACGTCGACTCAGAATAGGTTTCTCACATTACCGTAACAATGCTTCTAAAAACGAAAGGTTGACAAGAGTACATCACCTTTCATCGGTAGTCGTGTGAACGGAGACAGTGGTAAGAAAACAATGGTTAACAAAACTGGCGACTCTTTCACTTCTTGTTTTTGTACATGTATCTAACAAGGTGTAAACGACCAAGAATAGACAATTGATTCGTGACATCTCACGACAATTATGAATTGAGAAATGGTCATACGCATGGTTATAAGAAATACATGTACCTTTGCCGATCACGGTAAAAAACGCAATATAAACATCCTTGTCTCACACGAAACTACACTTACACATCCACAGCACTACCACGCGTCTAGGGAATCCAGTTGGGATTTTAGAATTTATTCTCGGCTGGAGATTGACCGGTGGGAGCGACACCTGGAAGGGGAATTATACATGCCAGCTGACGTATAGGTCGGCGACGGATCTCGACAACCAGCGGGGAGGAAACACCGTCACCTCAGAAAAAAAGGTTCAATACACTAATGGGGGCGAATTCCTATAGTAGTTGACGTGCCCGAAAAAATTAATCAATATCCAATGGAGCACTATTACGTGATACGCTACATCCTTAACGTCGTCAACAATTATTAAATGATGTAATAGATTACAAAAACCAAGTATTTTCGGATCCGAGAAATATTCGCACTACTCATTTATACATCACTAGTTTGTATTCACAAAGCTTTTCTTCGAGTAGTGGAACTCGAAGTTCAATTTCCATTCTTTTCGAAACTTCTGGAAACTGATTGTAATGCATTATTCTTTCCGCTATGCAAGGACATTTGCCTAATTTGCATAAGATTGTATTCCATTTTTTCGAGGCAAGTCACGAATGAATATTGATTTCTTTGGAATTGCTGAGTTGGCAGGCAAGATATCTTGTAGCAATAGTTTCGCGCCATAGAACCCTTGATTTAAAAAGTATCACATCATCAACTGAAGAAGAAAAAAGTGAAACTCCTTTCTGCGTGTTTGCTCTCTTATTTCTAGCAAATTACATATTCCAAGAACTTTTCTGCCTGAGAGCGATTGTTAAGATAATGAACCCCGAGAGGGTCCACTTCTTTCAAGTTTTTCTCACAGATGATGGGTGAAGTATTGTTGGTAATCCAAATATTTAAATAAAAGGCGTTGACATTACCAACATTCTTATTTATAATACGAGCAACCTTCGACGACTTAGCATATTTGCAGCCTCGAAGGCAGAAATTCGACTGTTGGTAATCGTCCTTCATTCAAATATTATTTACAGACACTAGTTCTGATGAGTAAGGATTAAATTTTATTTAAAATTATATTTAATATTATAAATAATTATCCGCACACATGTATCGGAAATCTGAATCTATCTGCAGTGCCCCAACAGAGAAGAAAATATGTAATCAAATTGAATTAACACATTATTTCTGCTCTTTAGAGTCACTGAAGACAAGTTAAGATTCCCGAAACATGTGGTTAAATAATCATGACATTAAAAAGAATTAAATAAACTTTATGGATGATACCTCCTAGATCCTTAATCATTACGGATTATGACAATATCTCTGCTGCCACCACGGAATTGAAACTAGCCCTATCGGAAGATCAAGAAGAAGAAGAAATGATTTTGTGCAGTGCCCAACGAAAGGCTGTGTTGCGTAGTGTACGTGAGTGGCGGAAAGAGTGAGGAGTCACGCAGCGGCCATGTGTGCTTCTGCGTCCGCGGGGCTCGTTTAGGAGGTGCCCAAATGAGGAAGAGCCGGTGGCGGCGGCGGCAGCCTCTTCGCCAAACAAACGTTTGCGGGAACCGGAATGCGGCTTGACGATGCAAAAGACTGCGATAATCAACGGACAATACGCTCGGCGTCAGCCCAGTGGGAGGCGCGGCCGCACGAAACGAACCGATTCAGACTCATTCGATCTGCAATGAGCCGAGAGGAGCAAAACGATCCCGGCCAGAATTCGAATGCTGTGTCTTCGTGATTCGCTTGGGATGCTCGCCGCGGATTCACAGGGTAATAACAATCAAGATATATGCGTTGCGCCTATGCATCTGTATACATTACGGCGACTTCTCCAAGTTTCTCTGCGCAAAGTGAGAGAATCTATCGTAGAAGTATACAGTATTAAATAGAAAAGGTAGAAGAAAATACATTGAAGATAAAAAAACAAAGTTTTTTATCTACAAAATTGGGATTGTTCGTACAAGTTTTATGCATTTTAGTATATCCGTTCACTAATGTTGATACAGTGTATATAGACAAGAGTGTAATCAATATGATAGAACCCAAGTTTCCACAATGCTTAGGGCAGTCTAGCAAATTAACTATTTTGACCTGCACGCAGCAGTCAAAAATTCGCCAACCGAACCTATTCCCCCCTCCTTTGCATCACCTACCCCCAGTGGCATGAGGAGTGCCCCACAAGACGTTCTCCTCTCACGTTCGCCTCTATCAATCCGGGTGGGGGCAGAGGATTTTTAAAGGGCGAAAACTACTTTGTGGGCCATGCCACGCTCGCATGTAAAAGAGCCATGGCTAAATGTCTGGCAAAATTAAATCCTGCAATATTTCCCTCCTAATCAGATCTTATATTCGCTTAGGCAGGGAAGGTCAGCAGTAACGGACAAATATGACTGAGACCGTTGTTTGTGTCGGTCCCTGGCGGTGAACAAGGGAGTCAAAAACCAGTCGGAGTAGCTGGGCCGTGGCGCCCGATTTGAAAACGCCCCATAATATTGCATATGTAAGGGCGGACAAGACTCTGAACCCCGGGCATCTGAGCAACACATTTGCACCCCGTTCGCGTCGCTCGGCGTCGCTTCGCGTTCTCAACCACCCTCGACGCAACCACGAATCCCGCAGCACGCGCGCTTGGCGTCCAGCAAACCGCGCGCGCCATCAACCACGAACAGCTCTCGCTATGCCGCAGCATGCCCGCCCTGCCCCGCCTCCTCCCCCGCTCCGCTCCGCCCCGCTCCTGCTCCGCCCGCCCGCCCCTCCCCCGCTCCGCTCCGCCCGCCTCCACCGCTCCGCTCCGCCCGCCTCCAGCGCTCCGCTCCGCCAGCCTCCAGCGCTCCGCTCCGCCCGCCTCCCCCGCTCCGCTCCGTCCGCCTCCATCGCTCCGCTCCGCCCGCCTCCACCGCTCCGCTCCGCCCGCCTCCACCGCTCCGCTCCGCCCGCCTCCCCCGCTCGCTCCGCCCGCCTCCACCGCTCCGCTCCGCCCGCCTCCACCGCTCCGCTCCGCCCGCCTCCACCGCTCCGCGCCGCCCCGCTGCGCCTCGCCCGCCCCATCCCGCCCCGCCCGCCGCCTCTCCGCCCCGCTCCGCCCCACCCCGCCCTGCTTCGCCAGCCCCGCTCCGCCCCGCCACGCTACCGTCCCGCCACCACCCCGCGCCACGCGGCGGCGGCCGGTTCTAGCTCATCAACGGCAGGCACGCACCTCGGCATAGGAAGAAGGTGTTGGTCGTCTTACCGTTAGCAGTCCGGGACACGGCGCGCCGCGCCGCCTCGTGCCGCCGCGTGACGTCTGAAGCGCGGCGCGAGCTTAACGACGCCGCTTACGCGCTTTCCAAGCCGCCCGCCACCTTTTCCGGCCGCCGCCCCCTCCCACAAACCACGCGATTCTAACGCACGTGAGCACGCGTGGAGAGAGGCGTGCGCCCGGCCGCGAGTCAGGATCCCTGCTGGAGGTAGGATCGTGGGCGTTACGCGGCGGTGAGAATGAAAGGGGAAGGGTTTGTTAATGCTCACGGTATAATTGAGGTTTGTATTTAGGGGCATGTTGTGTCAGCATTTTCGAAGTCGAATTGAACCTCAGTATGAAGATTTTACGAAATATGTTAACGTCTGTTATCTTGTTTAATTGGAACAGTATTCTTGACCTTATTAAAACACTCTAAACTATATATAATAATTTATCACATTAATTTTTTGACCATAGTTGGGATCTTTTTCAAATCTGAAGGGTCCAGGTTTGTTGAAGGCTTGGTGAAAATCAGGTAGCATTTTATAAAAATTGTCAAAATTATAAAAAATACCTATCCATAAATGTGAAGTCGTAAACTTCAACTGACCAACTAGCTTATCAAGGCAAATTTCGTTTCAATCCAGCCTATTGAGGCTGCAAAATAGCTTGTTTTAGGGAGAGCAACAGACAATGATTGGGGTTGACAACAAGATTCCTGCCGCATTTTCCTCTCTTGCCACAAGGGAAAATTCTGAAAGACAATTATTTAAGAACTATTAGTTTATCTCAGCGTAAGAATTATCGAAGAAGTTGTCAGTATCACCTTTGTCTGGGCGAAAAGAATTCGTTTTTTCTCATAATGCGTGCGGAAAAGTGTTATTACGCGGAGATCGCGCGCCAACGCGTTGTTTTCACAGAGACTGCATTACTGTGATTGGCCCCGTTACCAATCGTCAAAAATCTAATTTTTCAAAGCATCCAAGATGTGAATTACTTAGCCTTTTTACTAATGAAGCGATCCTTTGTGAAACCGCTCGGCTGAAGATTATCAAACAATTGACTTTCGTGGCGTCCCATTTGGAAAACAATACGAAATTCTAACCCTGGTCACTTCCCCAGTAGCTGGCTCAATCTCGCGAGCGTCTTTGCAAGCAGTTATTTTCAACGCAGTTTCAGTCCTTCCAAAGAGTTTCATAGGAAAGACGTGTTGCCTTTCTCTCTGGAAGCTCGCCCGCGGTTTTTAGAGAAAAAAATATTATAAGTCCAACGCGGGACGTTTAAAATGTATGCCTTTTGCTGTTAATTAACGCCAAGGAATTGTTATAAATGATTGAATTCCAATTACGGCGCCAAATTTGAAATAATTTTGGCCGCCTATGTGTCAACACAGCCTATTATTTCATTGATTTGTTTTACTTTTTTTACAATGTTTTTAGAATGCTAACTGGTTTCTAATTATAAACGATTTTTATAATTTAATGGCAATTTGTGGAAATGCATCGATTTTTTAACTAAGTTCATCAATATTTTCCTGATTACCTTCCAATTACTAACATTGACCAGGTGATCTTGAAGTAAGTTTGTGATTATGAGAGGGTATTCGGCGAAGCAAGTAAGGCTCAGCAAAAATTACTGTTACGGTGGTCGGTGAAGAAACAATATCAAAACTATATATTCCGTTTATAATGGAACGCAAAACACTATCTTGTGGTACTCCTGCTGAGACAAATGAGTTTGTTTCAAAATTTGCTTCTGGAAATGTTTTGTCAGCTAGGTATGATATTATTCCGTGGAAGAATGGATAAGTTAGACTTTTTAATTTTGTTTAGTAAACCTGGGAGCCATAGTTAATCAAAAACCTATTCAACATCTCAAAACATGGTATACCAATTTTCGTACACGTTCAATGTTCTCTTGCGAACATCTATTATCCTCACATTTAAAAAAAGAGCCCAAATCCTAGTTAATCCTAAGCCTGGAAAAACACCTCAGGCTGTAAACTCCTAGAACCTGAAATTACACCGCCTCCGCACCCAATTTGTAATGTCTCTGAATAGTGGGGGACCTGTTGGCTGCAGCCCACTCAGCCCACCTTTCAATTCGACTCTGCAGGCGCGACGTTGGCGCGTTTCGGTCATCGCTTCGGGCGGTCGCCCCACCGCGGCGGGCGGCGCACGCTGCCGGAAGCGGGCAGGGGCGGGGGCGGGGCGGGGGCGGGGCGAGGGGAGTGGCAGGGGCAGGGGCCGGGGCGGGCGGTGGCGTCGCGCGCGTATCGCCATATCGTGGCCGGCCATCGCTTCCGCGCTCGCGGCGATTTGTCAGCATGTCTCTCGGGCGCGGCGTGTGCGCGCGCTTACATGCTGACCGCTTCACCGTGCCCCTTCCCCTCCCGCACCTCCGGCCACGCCTTTCCCTTTCCATCCACGGCGGCTCTCTGCGCGAGGTGGCGTCGCTGTGCCCATATGCCATGCCCGTCGAACAATGGGGACCCCTCAAAACAGCTCGGTCGAAACGTGCGGTTAAGTGAAAATTGCCTCAATGTATGCAACGCTTACTGCTTTATTGGCCGGTAAATTTTCACGCTCGCCTCGCTTACTGCGAGGTTATGCCGACTGCTTCTGTTTATCAGCGCTTATGTGACAAAACGGACGTATTTCATTGCGGCTGAATAGTGTTAAGCCCTTTCGCTTGGGCAACGGCCAGATCAGGCCATGCGTGCAGGACAATTGCAAAGCTTAAACTTACAAATGTACGAAAAATTGCATAAATTGAGTTGTATCATTTATTCAGGAAAGCTCAGTCAAATTATTTTTGAATGAAAATATGTACAGATCAGATCACTATTATCGTCTAATGCCATTCGTGTGAGTGGTCTGGCAACGATTAAAAAAAACGCTATCACTCGTTAACGGAACTCATATCACGGGAGATAAAAGAAACTGAAGTGACAGGGAACATAAAGAGTTACACAAGGAGAAAATTAGAGTTAAACGAAGATTATCCAGAATCTTAATCGACAATACACTCCCACCGCATTTAACGACCGCACCGAATACCCATGTCCACACCGAGGGAACGAGATTCCTGCGCCTGGCCGAGTGAAAAAATGAGCCACGAAGTTGAAGCATCATCGCGGCGCGCCGATGGCCCCGGGCGGCCCAAAGAGACACAAGGCGCTCAACAGCTCTCGAAATACCAGTCGGACGCATTCGTGCCACGTCGAGGGCCGGGCGGGCGGACTTTCGTGGGGCGCCGGGGCCCCGGGGGCCCGCGGCCGAGCCTCGGAAAAAAGAAACACGCCTTTCGGAAACGTAAAACCCGAGATCGGAGCAAGAATGCCCCGGCGACTCTCGGGTCCCGACCGAGAAATAAAAAAAAATGACGCGAGGCCGTCACGGAGTATAGCGCGTCACTGTTGCGAGTTTTACACGTATCGTAGACGTCTATCAGCACTCGGAGGCATTCCATTCTGGCAAATGATTATGAGTAAAAATTTAACGAATTACTTGTTTGATGTAACAAAAAGTTGCGACGAGGGATAACGCCTCCCTGTTCATCGCCAAAAAACTTTTAGATTACTCGTAAATAATGTTAATACTTAAAAGGATCAATTATTTATAATTATTATTTAATTACATTTATTATATATCATTATTACTAATACGATTTTCATTATATTACAATTACTAATATTAATAACAGATTTTGGAGTGAAAAAATCAAGGAAAAAAATTCGAATCAAATTCTCAACTCATTAGTAAGGTAGAGAATAAATTGGCCAGAACAAACTATCGACGACATATATAAAATCAATGAGAAAGGAGGTAAAGAAAACAAAACGATATTGCATAATTCATTGTTTCTAATCAGTGATTGGCCAACATACGACAGTTCTTATTCGTAAACGCAATGAGGAAACTCGATTTCAATATTATCATCTTTTAATTTCAATACACGTGTAATGACATTTTCTCCAGGAAACCGGCAAGCGAAGTATCAGATACCAAGCGAGTTAATTGCATTGCATTATTCTGAACGTTAAAAATGTGTCGGAATTAAGACAATAGAATATAGCAAAAAGCCTCTTCCATGGGAACTCTCATGTTTCCCAATATTGTACACACTACACGCCCCTCGTTCCACCCCACGCCAAGCGAAGTTCCCATGAAGGACGGAATACTAGAACAGAGCATCTCCTTCGATGTACGACTGCACAGCCCCATAAATAGCCGGCGTTTGCACAGAGCGCATCTCCTGGCAGCGCTCTCCAGAGGACAATGAGCACGTCACAAAGAGCCACTCAGGGGGGGCCGTCCCACCGCAGGGCTTGGCTCGGGACCGAAGCAATGACCCCCGCCGTTCCGACGCCCTCGCACTCCCTCGAGCGACGCGGCCCGCCCACCCCGACCCCCTTTCGACCCCCCGGACACGCACGCGAGTCCCGACTCCCTCCGGCCCCTCCCCGCCACACCCCCTCCCCTCTTCTCTTCACGCCCGAGGCCCCACGTTTGCCGCCAAATAATTCTTCATATGTGGAACATTTTCACGGCTACGTTACACAGTCCACCAAATTAATTTAGGATTGCCGTTTACGACGCCTGTACGAGAAGCTAAGAGCGGCCGTAAACAATTCCATTCAAAACAGTTTTTTGCGGCGGCGGAGGCGGAGGTGCGGTGCCGAGGCTGGAGACGGGCCGGGGCCGGGGCCGGGGCCGGGGTCGTGGGCGAGCTGCGGCGCCCCGAGCAGCCCAACCCGCCGCGGCGCTCGCCGGCGTCTCGGCCAGTGGGCCGCCCGCCGCGGGCGGAGTTGCGCCACGCGAGGGGGCGCTCGCGCCCCCGCCCCCTCCCCGCCCGCCGCCCCGCTCCGCTCCGCTCCGCCCCTCGCCGAGCGCCTCCCGTGCGAAAACGCCCGTTTCCGTGCGTGTCTTGCCGCCGCGGGTCGAAGCGAGAAAGAGGCGGAGGAGGAGGAGGAGGAGCAGCAGCAGCGAGGGGGGGAGGATACGTTTTTAAAGCACTCCGTGCGAAAGGGTGGGAGGAATATATTAAGACTTTCACATGCTCATTGGCCTGAGAGGGAGCAGAAAATTCAACAAAAAAAGGAATGGAGCAGAAGATCTAGGGACATGAAAAAGTTGCATCGACCGTTTTGTCAATCCTACTGTTGGAACTGGAATTTTTTAAAGAAAAAGTGGTCATTGCTATTCCCTGGGGTCGTTAAATGTCATAAAGATTGATTAGCATGTCCGTTGACAGAGGGGCGATGCGCAAAATGCATCTCACGAGTTCCCGCACCTCATTTCCATACCGCTTGTAAGCACAGTCTCTAGTTAGCACATACAAAAACCTATCAATACATTTAGGTTCAATCTCCAATCAACCCCCCATTTAAATTCCTTTTTTAAGTTATCTTCCACAGTTATTGCACCTTCCTCAGCACCGACTATCCACAACATCGATTGTTCCCACAGCACTCCCGTAAATATGTTCTTATTCTTATTCACACTTTTTTTACGACGCTAAAGAACGCTCTTCGTTACAGATCAGGCCGTGATTCGGTATTCACCATGGGAACGCAACCATCTCAATCTCGGATCTCAGCAGGAGATAATTCCGAACGGAGCCGAAGGAGGAGAAGAAGAAGCGAGAATAGAGCCACATCTAACTGCGGCCTTCTTCCTGTTCAGAACGGCAGGATCTACGGGGTCATCCACACAAGAGATCTCTTCGCGCCGGCTGCGGCCCCCCCAGAGGGGCCCTGGGGCCAGACTCCCATCCACTGGCCTCGCCCCCTCGCCCACCAGCCAACCCGCGGAAGGGGAGAGCTGTACGACCTTGATTTGTTCTAGTACAATTTTTGTGTATTGGATTGGACGCGGACCGTGTCAGCCCACCCTTCGGTTTGTCACGACCCGAGTCACGTCGTTCGTTACGAATCATGTCGCATTCGATGACACGTCCGGAGGTCGATACCAGCACGAAAAATTGATTGTTTGGTGTTGTGAAAATATCAAATGCGCATACGACAGAGATATATGATAACCATTTTACATCGTCGCCGGTTTCGTCGGAAAGCTTGGGAGGCGACGGACGGGGCTAATCGACCAACGGAGCCCTGTCGCTCAGAAAAACCGCATTTATATCCACACGAAGAAGACTGCGGAATGGCGTCGAATCACGACCGGTGAGGGGTATGTGACAAACGAACTTCCCACGTGAACCGTGGCCACGTCGCCTTCGGAAGTGTGGCAACACCGAACCCTTGCCGCAACGTGACTGGACGTTTGTCTTATAATTGGCTGAAACTTCGATGCGCGCAACTACCTTCATTTTTTTGGGGCTGTCAAGTATGAAGATGCATGCCGAGAAAAATGAAGTCTCTCCGCGTGTTGGAGGCGGCGCGAAGCGAGCCCCGGGGTGGGCCGGCGCGGGCCGGGCAGCGGCCGATTCGTTGGCGGCCCGAGACGGCCTGGGGTGTGTCTCGAAAATGACACGATGCGAGCGCTAGCAAATGGGCAGGGGATTCGAATACAAACGCTGGAGATTTCTCACATCTTGTAAAATATACATCAGCGAAGAATATGATTAGAAAGGATTAATGGACTCATTTATAACCAAAATGGTTCGTATTTGACAGGTCGCGCTTGGGATAAAAAGGTGGCCTCTACATAATCTAACAATACATAATGTGATTTTCAACACAAAATGGCGTCATAGTTTTACATTCACGAAGAATTCATTGTTCTTCGAAAGGGTACTTGTACGGATGTAATTACATGTTGGTAGTACGTAGTTCGAGTGAGTGATCTTGGATCTGGACCAAGTATGACAGATGAATTTCAGGTCTGACGTCAGATAAAAGTAGTTAAGGCTTCATCCAGAAATTAACGAAGGGAACATCTTAACCTCAATTATTACAACAGTAAACGCAGAGTTTATTTGAACAAAATATGTACAAATAAAAAGGAAGTCCGAAAAGGGGAATCACCCCATGAAGGCCCTCTGGCCGGAGCCTTCTCGCCCACAATCCGATCCCTCCATCCTCTCCGCGCCTCTCCGCTCCGCTCCGCTCCTCCTGCTCCTCCTCCGCCGCTCGGCCGGGAGGCGCGCTGGCATTGTGCGTGATTCGCCCAGCGTGCGGCGAACTGCATTTGCATATCTGACACTGAGTTATTATTGGACAGCTGGGGAAAGGTTTTAA
Source organism: Teleogryllus oceanicus (assembly GCA_964035755.1). Lineage (NCBI taxonomy): Eukaryota > Metazoa > Arthropoda > Insecta > Orthoptera > Gryllidae > Teleogryllus > Teleogryllus oceanicus. The sequence continues at coordinate 283,107,558 of CAXIVR010000001.1, forward strand.
CAAAAGTGTGCGATGGAGTAGTGGCGGCGCGGCCGTCGGCCGGGAAGAGGGCAGGGGGCAAGCGGGCGCGCGGTGCCCCCCCCCGCCGCCTCCACCACCGCCGCCGCCAACGCCACCGCGCGCAGTCGGAGAGGGGGGGAGGTGGAGCAAATAGACTACACGTTGAGAATATACGGGAAATGATAAAACACGCGCCCCTACCCGAACGCAATTAGCACAAGAAAGAGCCCGGCCCGGCGGGAGGGGAAGAACGAGGGCACACTGACGGATTAGGGACAGGCGCGCGGAACCACGGGGGGGGGAGGGCGGGGGGGGGGGGGGCACGGGTTGAGCGGGGAGGAGCACCTGGGCGGAGGAGGGGAGGGCGAGAGCGAAAGGCGCATCCATACGACGTGCTACTGACCGGATTCGCCATTGAAGCTTCCTCCATCGCGAGTATGACTCTTCCGCGGCCCACTCCGACAGCTGTCGGGGAATGGGAGTTCACAATGGAGAGCACGAATGAGGAAACACGGAGCTGGCCCTGAATTAACACGAAGGGGGTATTTTCGTTGGGGGAGTTTTCCATGAAACCATTGCTTTTCTGCACTATGCCTTTGTATAGCCTGGAAAAAGAATATTCGAACGTCGACCGTCCTCCGAGATCGTTTAATGTCAAAAAATTTGCATATCGTAAATATATCTATTAATTTAAAAAAAAAATAATTAGAACGCATACCAAACCTAAAAGTAAACCAATGTTTGTGGGAATGCGTCATCACGAAATTGCAACCACTCCCCACTGTTCTCTCCAAAGGGCCAGCAGTCAATACCCAAAATTTCGCACACTACGGTGCCTACAACCTATAATTTATTTGTACGTAACGATTTTTGAGATTAAGTACAACTTCAATACACTAGCGTACCAAGCCCAATAGTTTATCTTCCGCACCTGAAGTAGGCGTTATTTCATCTCGGATTGAGGAGAGCGGCGGGAAGAAGTCTTTTGTTGCAGCAGCCGGATTCCAGAGCTGCCCCCGCACCTGAGCGTCAGATGGAGGCGGCGATAAGCATATTTCCGAAGGAGCCTTCCACAGGCGCGTGGGCGGTACGGCTGCTGCCACGGAGCGAATGGAACGAGAAATTCGTCCTGAAAGAAGGTTGGAATAAAACTCGCCCGATATCCCCCTTCTTGAATGTTTTCCAGGCGATATAGAAAACGTAAAGACTGTATTTTATGAACAATATATAGATAAATACTCAGTTTTGTAGCACGACTACTGGAAATTGGTGTGGAATCACATGTAATTTCTAAATTAATACGCGTAACTTCACATATAATTATGAAAAAAATCTGTATGCACAAATTAGTGAATAATAAATTGCACAAGTAATACATAAGCATACTATATACATGTCAGCACGAAATATGTATACAAATACTTACATATTTCTATGTGTGACTTTAATTTTTTACTTAATAAATAAAAGGCACATATATAGAAATATAAACGCATTTTTGTACGAGTACTCGTGCATAACGTAAGACTCGTACGTACTCGTGCGTACGTTATGCAAGAGTTCGTATAAAGTAGGCATCGTAAGTCAAACAACACGTCCATAACACGTTAAAAAAGAACTCTGTGATTCGTAATATTTAAAAGCGACATACATGCTGCTGAAGACCACTGCCCGACCCCACCCCGTTTACGGAAAGCTTACCACAGCGGAGGTGAGGCCAGGGGTGTATAGTTGCTCCGTTACCCTGCTCAAGCACAGAAGGGTTGCGACATTGACCTCATACCATCGATGTTCAAAATTATAACATGGATGTTAATAATACATCACCCCAATACCATATATGATTTTAAACATCGATATTTTCAAACACTTCTTCTAACTTCTAACACTATCTTTCACACTTAACTTCTAACACTAAATATTCGCGCGGGGTGGAATTTAATTCTACAGCGGCAGCTTTTATTAATGATCAATTATGATTTAACTGGCAAAACAAATTTAAAAATAACAATTAACAAAATTAACCCTGAAAGTCTGAGCGCTCAATGCCACCAAGGGGTGAGAAATTTCTCAATTCACCGTAGAATGGTACTGCAAGAAGGTCGAACGCCTATGTGGCATAAAGTGACTACATCTGTTATGTTATATTTTAACCATTAAAAAATGTTGACTTTTTCATTCACAAATAACATAAAAACATCCAGCACAATACATCGATGTTGAAAAAAAAAACATCGGAATTAATAAATCAATGTTTAAAACATCCATGTTTTTGTAATAACATCGATGTTTCACAAACATCGCCATCGACGTCGCATCGCCAGTCCGCAGACCGCCTCGCCTCGCGGACAGGAGTAGAGCGGAGCGGAGCGGGACGACGAGAACGCGGCGCGCTGCGTTATCCAGTGAGCGATCGCGTACGCGGATTGTGCGATTGGCGGCGATGGCAGCGGCGGCGGCGGCGGCTGCGCGCTCGCAGACGCAGGGGCAACGGCCGATCGCTGCGCAACCGCTTGTGCGCACAGCGCTGGCCGACGACGCCCCCGCACTAAAGGATCTCTCATTAAGCGCGGTGGGCCCAATGAGGCGCGAGCGCAGGCAATTTTCTTGTTAATGTGCAAGGCGCAGCTATTGTGCGTTCAATTTGCTAAAGGATTCATATGAGCTTGCGCCGCATTATGTAAGTATCCGTATATGTTGTCTTGGAGGAGATGATTAAATGCAAGAAATATAATCGAGCTGTATGTATGTACGTAATATTATTATAAGCAATCTGTAGACAAGAATAAAATGTATGAATAAACACGTTCTCCAATAGCATAGAATTGTTTGTATCTCCTTTTTACCATTCTTACAAGGTGACAAACATATTCAAAGTTGTTTTATAGCACTTTTTACTTGAAGCTAACACAAATATAACTCAACCTGTAAACTTGTTTACGACGACATTGCACGCTAAACTTTATATGAAAAACTGCGCGTTAATACAAGGAAAATTTTTAATATGTAATCGCGGTCGCTAAAAAATGAGGAGCTTAATTTCTATGTAGCCTAATGTGAATCGATCGTAGGTTTGAGGATATAAAATACCACGGCTTTCTCAGTTACTACGTATAAGATTGATGTATTATTTCTTAATTAAATCTGTTCTACCAAAAGTTTTAAATAAAATCAGAAATAGTATTTTGAAAAGTTGAGTAGTTTTGGAGTAATATTGGACTGAAATAAAGGCAATTTAAGACAAAACATTTATTAGAAACGGCTCCAAGATTGTTTCTTTTTCGATAAAGCAAAATACGCTTATAAATCTGGCGAAAACCCCAATTTCGTTGAACTCAAAATTTTTGAAACTTGAAAAAAGTTAATTTTTTTGCGTCTTTTTAACAACCACAATATTGAAGATAGGTATTTTTTCTTGATGAAATTTGTCTTTAAAACTAGATATTGAAATAATACCAATGAAAATATCTTGAGTTTGTGAAAATTGCAAATGCAAATGTTTAACAATTTTAAAGCGCCGGGAAGGCCGAATTTTCCAAAGAGGCTGGTATAGGGGGACGCGAGTGGCATATTGCAAACACTTTTGCAGGTTGAAGTGGTATTATAATATTACGTAGTCGTTACAAATAACGCGAGAAAGTATTGCTGATGTAACATCACTAGTTTTAATTTGCTCAGTCTTCCCAAATGAACACAAATTGCGCCGAACAAAGCAAGCTCCCAAGGCCTTTCCCTCACACTCTTCCAGCTCCTTCTGACAGCAATTTTTACGGCAATACTTTTAAAATATTTATACTACAACAATAATGCAAGCCTGTGTGAATACTTGTATCCTTTGCAGATCAGCTTCCATGCTCAACGAACCGCAGATTCTTTGTCCTTCACACAATACAAGCGAAAAGTAACGTATGATTCATCATCATTTAGCCCCTTGCCTTGTCCCAAGCTTAAGTCAGTTATATTAAACATGAAAATTAATGACCGATGAACACGTGATATAGAGACGAACGTGGCCATTTTCCCGTTGGGTAGCGCGCCGCGCAACACAATGCGCAAAACGCATGCGTCAGTCGCAAGCAACTCAACCTCTGAAGTTGAAGTTATCGATGAAACTTTTCATCCTCAAGGGAATCATAATCCGCTTGCACGAAGATAGACAGCTGATGTACCTGTCATCTGCACTGTTTTCGTGACCAGTACCCCTAAGAAAATAAAGCGTATCTTGGATCTAACGTAAACGTCTTTTGCGTCTGCGAAAAAGTTGACTCGAAGTATATTCTGCTGATAATTTAAGAGTTTGCAAAAAGCCACTCATGAGGTTTCAACGAACAAAACGAATTATGTTTCGCATATGATGAATTGATACTTTACGTAACAAAAAAGCGAAAATTTCGTGGACTCTTTAAAGTTCTTTCACACTGAAAAACCGTCATTTGTGGGAGAGAGTTAATTATAAGTTCAATTTTCTTAATCTCCATTCAAGGTGATGCACGGCAGGATCATTTATTTACAAACCTGATCTCGGGAGTTGATGTTTAGTTGATCGCAGCACCCTTTGTGATGACCAGCAAGGAAGCCGAAAAGTTCTATTTGACATATCCTTCATCATACCGGAGAATTATACCGAGAAGAACATCATAAAGAAAGTGAAGTATCAGAGATGTAAGTTGACAGCTCGTCTGCCATTATAAGCCGAATTGGAGATTTTTAAAAGATAGGCTCTGGTTAAAATTTCTCTCCTTCTTTCAGGGTAGAATGTTTTGAATAATGATGCATTTACAAAGCGACTCTCATTAGAAGACATTGGACTTGTCATATTACCGAAGCATCCTAACCACGTCTACGGGCTTCCTGAATTATAAGAATATGAGTGAACATGCAAAGAGGACCTTGTTAGGTCGACCACAGACTATCTGCCCAATTCCAATTCCTCTTTGGAATTTTTCTCTGCAATAAAACAACGCCTTTTCATTTCTTAAGTATGATAAATAAACTAGCTGCTTACAGAGATTCCAAGAAGCAGATAGATTGCTGTCATCGACAGAAATATAGGTTCAAAATCTTGTTCATTTATTCTTCCGGGGATGTGACAAAGGATGATTCATATCCAAAACTACTCTCCGACCAAAGATGACCTCTCGGCCTTACCCATCATCCTAATCAATATAAAATACCACGAGATGATGGTGCATATTTCAAATTTTCTTCTACTCCATACTTAGTATTCAAGGGTGATCATTATACAAAGCATTACATTCAGAATGCAAAAGGTTCACAACTTGTAATAAACAACATATAGATACCTTGTTAATATCATTATTTGCAGCAATTTTAATTTCAGGGAAGCTCGACAATAACCAACTGACAAAGAAGAGATTTTCCTGCATCAGAATATTTTCTAGAAGCCGCACATTTGAATTCCCTGATACAAATGGAGAATTTTCATGATAAATGTATGTATGTAAACTCGGGTCAAGTGTCTTAGTATATAATGACATTTATTTATCTTATTTGTACATTTATGTGGGCGGGGGTGGGGCGCTAACCTAGATCTTAAACCTAAGCTTATACTAATCTTACCAACTTCTATTTACATTTTACTCTTCTATTTACTTTTTTTAATTTTTTATTTAAGGTCGCATCAACATCTAGGTCATTAGCGAGCACTATTGGAGTGAACGTTATGGTAACGATGAAGGTGATACGAAATGGTGATGATAAGGGGTGAAAATACGAACACAAAGACAACCATGTCCGAGGCGGGACACGAATCCGCGACCCTTCGGTTCGAGATCACTACGGCACTACTGCCTTAGCGATCTCGGCCACCGGGCTGACTCTATTTACTTTATTTATACACTTTTGTGCATGTAATCTAATCTAATAAGCAATATCGAGGGTTCAAAAAAATTCATATATTGCTATCCCTTGAGAAAACACGTCCGAAAAAAAAAACAGATTATTTTTTCTCAAAGGGACGAATGGAAGTATGATGCAATATGTAGCAGTGCACATGACGTCACCTTGAACCCATCACACTCAAGCACTCACAGATGCATAGATAAAACGTTACAAGGTGATAAGGCGTATTTAATATTTCGTCCATTTCACCGGCGTAGAAAGCGGCGAAGATATTCGATTATAAAGCAGCACGCAGCGTCAGCTGCGCCGGGGAGAGTTCGGCGGTCGTCGGTCGCCCGCCCTCGCCCGCCGTGATAAGCACTATAGAGGGGGCGGACGAGGACGGGGAGGGAGGATGATCGGGCGTCTTGGAAGAGGACACCCACCGCGCGGCGGTGGCGGCGGCTGTGGGGGCGGTGGCGGCAATGCTACAGCGCCCGACGCACAATCAATAAATGCCGACGTTTCGGAAGCGTCGTCCACGGCGTCCCGGCGCCCGGCTTGGATTCCATGTCGGACGCCAGTCTCCGCCTTTTCGATGTCCGAACCGGCTTTCGAAGCGCGCGGGGCGGTGACGGAGGGGGCGGTGGAAGGGGGGCGATGGTGGTGGTAGTGGTGGTGGCAGCGGCGGCGATGGGGGTCCGGCGGCGGCGGCGGCGGCGGCGGCGGCGGCGGCGGCGGCGGCGGCGGCGGCGGCGGCGGCGGCGGCGGTGGTGGCAGTAGTGGCGGCGGCGGCGGCGGCGGCGGCGGTGGTGGCAGTAGTGGCGGCGGCGGCGGCGGCGGCGGCGGCGGTGGTGGCAATAGTGGCGGTGGCAGGCGGCGGCGGCGGCGGCGGCGGCGGCGGCGGCGGCGGCGGCGGTGGCGGTGGCAGCGGCGGCGGCGGCGGTGTTGACGTTGGCGCCAGGGCGATGGCGACGGTTGGGGGTGGGTGGAGTGGGCGACGGTGTGTGGCAGTTGTGGTAGGGGCAGAGGTGGAGGCGGAGGCGTTGGCGGGGCGGAGACGGGCTGCATACAAGGCGTGTACGTCACACAGGCGTATCTGCCCCGCCGCCGCCGCGTCTTCGTCTGACGTTTGGGCGACAACCCTTCCTCCTCCCCAAAGGGATGCTCGCCACAGCCGGACCAGCTTTTACAAGATGGTCATCATGCCCTGGATGACTGCTTGTGTTCTAAAATGGATCGTCATCAACATCGGATTGTTTTAAAGAATGCGTCTCCGAAAATATTCACTTACTAATTGTTTTTATGAATAATTTTTACCGGTTAAACCCAATTGGAACCGGATATTATGTAAATATTTTTTCCTGTTTCCCATTCTATTACATTTGCCAAAATTTGGTTCTGTTTAATTCGGGAATTATTTTAAATATCCGTCATCTTTAACACATTTACATTCTGTTGAACTATATCTTCATTCTACGATACTTTCATTGAAATTTATTTTAGTGTCTCCTGCCGTAAAAACGCATCACGCAAATTCATTCAATCGCCTCCCCGTCTTTGCGGAAAATTGGTTACTTAATTACACAGATGGCATTGCATCCCAAGATTGACGTTGTTACTTTACTTTCGCCACAGTTCTCTTCATTGCCGCGAACCTCAACTCATGATTTAATTGTTTCGGCGACAGTTTCCCCGTATCGCCACATCCAGTCTTTCCCTACTCATCCCATCACGGTTCTCAGTTATCCAAATACCGCTGCGGGCACACCTATTCTTTCATCCTACCTCTCGCCCCATCGTCGCTTCTGCCCCTGTACCCCGTGCTCATCGGCTCCGCCACCGATCTCCCAGCCGCGAAATGCAATTTCTCTCGGGAGCGAAACGCCCGTGCCGCCGGTCCTTCTGCTTTCAATAACGCGTATCTGCTCGGGTCGAACGGCGCACGTACTGTGCACGGCGTCGCAAGGCATCGAGGAGCTCACACGATAGTGGACGGAGCAGATAGCATTCTCGAATGACGTCGAAGTAATCGTGAGAGGGTGTGTGGGAGGCAGTGTAGAGTTGGTAGCGATAGCGCGGCGACGAAGCGGCGATCGCGGTGGCGACGGTGGCGGCGGCGGCAGCGTCTGCGGTCGCGGTGGCCTGGGCGGTGGCCAAGGGCGCGGCGGGGCGCGGCGGTGTCGGGGCGGAGTACGGACGGGAGTGGCTGGGCGGGGCCGGGCGGGGAAGGGCTGGGCGGGGCGGGAAGAGCTTCAGAGCGGAACGCCGTGCCCACTTTGGAGCAAACACGGAGTGTACATTATTCCCTTCTATTCCGGTTGCCAGCGAGATTTTTGACTTTTTTACCTACACACTTTAGTAACATCATTAATCATGGGGCAAATAACAAATGAAGGTGGCACGGCCGGCGAGCGAAGCGCGGCTGGCGGCGGCGGCGGCAGCGGAGGCGAAGGCGGCGGCGGCGGCGGTGGCGGCGAGGCGAACGCCGATGGCCCTGATACCATCGCAGCGCGGCCGCGGCCCACGGCAACGCCATAATGAAAGATACACAGATAATACGGCGGGCGGGCGGTGGCGGGCAGCGGGCAGGGGAAGGACGGGTGCGGGAGGGGGCCGGGGGGGGGGGGGCGGGCGGACGCCCGGCGGGGCGGTGGCCGCGAAGGCGCTGGGACACACCGGGATAAAAACGAGCGCAGGAAGCAGACGAAACGAAGAGTTTGGAAGCCAAGCATGCGCTGCGTGGAAGGGGACGCCGCCGACGAAAATAATACTCTCGTGCGATTTTGTGAAGCGCTGTCGGCCGTGTGCGGTGGCCGAACACTATGGTCCGGTCTGAGGGGGAAATCGGACAAAAAGATTCTGCTTCGACATGAATGTCGCACCGGCTGACGATGGCTCAGCGGCAGCATCGCCGTTGCCCCCATAGCGTCGCTGAGGAGGACCGTCAGTTTGAGTCCCGATGATGATGGATTTGCGACACTAACCACATAAATACATCGAATTCAACCATGGTCAGGTAGAGAATTGTAGCGCCCGACTGCTCTGATCGGTCTTTTTCTGCGAGTTCTCTGATCGATTCCAAGCGAATGTTGGGTAGTACTCGATAAAACTGGCCACGAATTTTCTTTTCTCATTCTTGTTTCCAACTCTCATTTAACACACACGTGCACTACACTTCCACACATGTTACGAGCTTATAGCGACTCCCGTCTGGGAAGGTGTCCCGCTGGAGGAGATACCTGGAGGAAGACTCTCTTCCAAAACACGATAAGCGTTCCAGAAGGCGATGAATATCGCCACATCTCTGGATATTATATATACTATATTTACGGGACTAATTATCAAAATATTTGACGCTCCCGAAAAAAACAACTATTCAACCAAATGATCAGTTAGATGAAATTCAGAATTGAAGCGCCGTAGGCCGCGCAGTGCTAGGTTCCGACTCTCGAGGGTCGCAGATCATCAACATCAGCTAAAATTGTAACTAGATGCAATGCCGACTGCTGTTTGGACAGGAATTAAGCAGTCTGGCTGCTCGAATCAGTTACATCCGTGGGTTCCTCCAATCAGTTGGAGGCGGAACAGTGTCTTTAACAAAGGCACGCATGCTGCGCGCGATATTTCCTTATTCGTATCTTCATCTAGAACTCGATATTAAAAGTTAATTGACGAAACCCAGTGGACGGAAATTAAAGTTACCCGAATTATTTTTTGCCATACAAATACAAGTTTTATGATACACATATTACGTCTATAATTTTTAAATATAAAAAATGTAATTGTAATATTTGTCCTGGCTTACACAATAATAATTACAACAAATGTGAGAGTTTGAAATATTTTTTTTAAGAAACATGGTTGTAAAGTACGGACGAGTAAGAATAGAAAAAATGCAGTTTATAACATTAACAATTACTGAGAATGTGGATTTCAAAACCGAGCGAATTCATGAACGTCCCACTACGTAAAATTCCTCATGTTTTCAGAAATTCGACCCCGTAATGGCCAAAAAAATGTGAAGTAGTAGTACGCAACACACGAAGCATGTGACATTTTTATTTCCATGAGTGCTAGGATAATGTAACTATTGGCCGACCTAGATAGCCCGGATCGCTAAGGCTAAAGAGCTGAAGCTACCCCATGCCTGAAGGGTCGCAGTTTCGAATTCCGCCCAGGGCACGTATCTGTGTCCGTTATCGTTAGCCCCCATGTTACTTACAGTGGTCGCTACACGACATTAGTAGTTGAAAAGCGACGTTAAATAAGTAAAACAATGTAAGTTGAACAGTTGTTAAAAATGGCTTTTGCCCGCTTTTTGCGTCTTTCAAGCCACCGTGCGGCGGCGGCGCCACAGCGTGGTGTGGCGCAGTGGATGACTGGTCGAGTGGGGACCAGGCGACAAGGTGCGGCGCTCCCCTCCCCGAGCGCGGCACGGCGGCCGTTCAGTGGCGCGCCGCGGCCGCCGCCAAGACGCGACTCGCCACACGGACTGTTCCTTAAATTTGGAGCGGCCCGTCTGCATAGGTGAAACGGCGGCGAGATGGGAAAGGTGATTCAGAGGACGAAAGCGGCACCAGGAGAGATGGCTCACGGCATCAAATGATGGCACTGCACAGCCTCTGACCGGGAGGTCCTCGGGTTCGAATTTCGACGTGAGCAGGAGTTTTGACACCAGCTAGGTCGAGTTCTGTGGAGGAGACGTCTAGCGGCCGGCTGCTCTGATCGAAGGTTTCCGGAAGTTTCACCGACCAATACCAGGCGAATGCTGGAGAAGTACCCCAACAAACGGGAAACGGACCGCGCGCAAACTTTCCTTCACATTCTTTGTCCTATCCTACCCCTTACTTATACACACTAACTCTAAACATGCACTACACAATCACACATGCCGGGAGAACGGTCAGGACCCGGTTGAGAGGGTGCCCGCTGGTGGGAGATACCTGGATAAGGAAACCCCGCTTGTCGACGCTAGTCGAGCACCGAATCTTATCATTCAGCAAGGGAAGATCACCAGTACCTCCCGAGCAAAAACATGCATTAAACTTACGGGACTACCTTAGCAGTTGACGCGCCCGGAGTCATTAATCAATCAAAACGAAAGCAGAGCCTATGTTGTTCATTCACTCGCATGAACTGGGAGCAAACGGCAATGGGAACCGAACTTTACGATGTGGTTGAATTTGGATGTCTTGATGTTCTATTACCGACTTGGGGCGTTGATTCTATTTAAAGAATCTGCGCAACTTTATTTACAGATCTCCTTCACGAGTACTAAAGTATTTCTCAGAAGTCGTTTTACGATTTTAAACAGTGTTGAGAATATGCTGACATTTAACCGCGTTCAGTTCATCAAGTATTCACAGATGGCGTTCAACTAAGTATAATTGAAAATTTCCAACGAAAAAGGATTATTTGCACATCGATCATATCAGCTAACATTAATGTAAAATTCAGTTTATCTACCGAAATAATTCTGGTTACTAAACCCAACAAATCAGTGTTCAGATTTACTGAAAATGATATTTTTTCAGACCTTTCATGTGTGGTTAATATAAAATATGAATATTTTAAAAAAGAACTTAATAATATTAGAGTTAATGGTAACAAATATCCGCTTTGGATCATTGAATGTGAGTTAGTGAAAACTCTTGCCTTATTTTTGACAAGACATTAAGATACTACTTACCTCGCAGTGTTTCTGACAGCATTTTTTACCGAACAGATTTCAAAGAGGCTGGCCTGATTAATTCTACACGCAACACTAACTTTTTCTGCCCAAGAATATTTTATTATAGGCAATCGCTGAACATGACTAAGCAACATCAAACGTATATGCTTCAAGAGTTTTTTACTGCTTTGAATTATTAAATAATTCAGTGCTTGATCAAAAAGCATGCAAAGTGGGCAGTTTTTTAAGTGAATTTAAATTCTATTTCGATCTGCACCCAAATGTCTAAATTATCGAATGTTCCTAATATTAAGACAAAATTTCATTATTAAAAATGGGTACTTTGCAGCTAGAAGGAAAAATGCCTTAATGAGAATTCTCAACTAAAATATTTCGAATAAAATCAACGCATTAGGAATATACTATTTCAAAGTTAAAAGGCCTATATGGTGTGTGGGACGACGGTGCGTGGATAAGAATAAAAGTAGCAAACAACTAACACAATTCCAAAATCCCATTTATGAAATCTCTGAAATGTCCACGAGAAAAAAAAGAAAAAATAAACAGATAATGGGAAACAAAAAGTTATCCTTAAAAAAAAGTAAATTTAAGTCAGCTTCTTAGATATGAAAACGTTTTTAAAGCGTGTTCCAAACAAACCATTAAAATAACAAAAAAACATTCTTGATTCATTCAATGTTTCTTTCCATTAAAACATTGTATGTCCTCGTACAAAACGATCTAGTAGGTACTGCACAGGTTGCGTAATCTGTACCAGCCGCCAGACCACAAAGGACGTCTTCCTCAGAGTCCAGCCTGTCGTTTCTCTGTCGAACTCCGTACCTCTGACCGTGCGCTTTCGTCAACAATGCCTTCATTCCTCGTAATTTCTAGACGGCAAGTCCGACCGCGGCACCGGGCGCCTACAATTCCACGGCTCCCCCACCGCCCCATCCCACCGCCTGCGCCGCGATGAGGGGGCCTTCAAGGAGCCAGGGGAAGAGCACACAACTGCAGCGGACAGCACAAAAATACAAAAATAGAAAGGGGAATGATGGGTACGCATTGGAGAAATGACAGATTCTCAAAAGAAAAAAAGGAGGGAAAACAAAACAAAACAAAATGAAAACGCAGAGGCGCCGCGGAGTGGCCTCATTTCAATGCCAGCGGCCCACAAGTGGCTTTTTAGATATTACGTCCAGATCCAACTGGAAACTTCAGAAAACGGAGACGCGCGGAGCAGGACGGGCCGGGCAGAGCGGGGCGGGGCGGGGCGTGAGGAGAAGGAGGGGAGAAGCAGGCATGGCAGCGACGCGCGGACAGGCGGGGGTGGCGAAGGTGGAGAGCTGGAACGCGCGGGAGAGGACGGGGGAGAGAGCGGGAGCAGCTCGCCCGCTGTACGGACAGAGCACGGCCCGCATCTGCAGCGGCTCTCTCGCCCTCCGCCACAATGGCAGCGTTGTGGGGCGCGGGTGCCGCTTCCCCTTCTTCCTCCCCCGCCCCTTCCCCCTCCCCTCCACCTCCCCCACCGCCGACGCCTCGCCTCCGGGACGCTCCTCTTCTTTTTTCGCTCAGAAAAGCAGATCGTGCGAGAGAAGAAAAAACACGTCTCCGGTTCCCATTCAGCCTAAAACATTTAACCAGCGATCACGCCCCCTCCTCCTCCGCCGCCGCCGCCGCCCCCTTTCGCTCCGCGTCCTCCCCTCCTCCCACTCTTTCCCTTCCCCTCCGAAGAGTTCGCCACGCCGCCGCCGCTGCAGCCACCCCGTTCGCGAGACCCGGCGGCAGACGCGCCGACCGCCGCCGTATGCAAATCGGACAGACGCTCGCCCTCGTCCCCGATAACTGCATGGCAGCGGCACTTTATGGACACAAAATCCGGGCGAGCAATAACCGCGCCTTTCATGCGTTAAGTACCCCCGCAACGGCTGGGAAAACCGGCAGCTGTCACGGACACGGCCCGGACGTGTGAGGGAAAATACGCAATGCATACATTAGTTAACCCTTCCCTTTCACTTTTATGTTGGTACTACTGAGAAATGACTTCAACTGCTTTCAATGCGCGCAAACTTCTTTCCGACGGCTTAAATTATCTTCCATTTTTATTTAAATCGCGCATTAAGTTTGAAAGCTTTACGCCCTTCCTACTAAATCATTTAAATTTCGCCCGCTGGAGGAACGGGGATGTCAACCGTTTCCGTTCGGCGTGTGCCCCTCCGAGAGGGTTACAATGGCGACGGTTGCCGCGAAATCTTAGGCAAACTCTTCGAATTGTATTGGGTTCGGGCTCCATGTGGTTACGAGATGAGATCCATGCTGGCCACTGCAACATTTCCCATGTGTGATTGGAGGGTCGATTGCATTGATATTCCGTATGCTCAGCCTCCTTGGTGCAGATGTCTACACTCATAGACGGTCGTGGTATTACGGTTTTTGGATAGTGGTAGTATACGTAACACGGTAGTAATGGTTTCATAGCAATATACCTGAAGGAACCAAATATTCACAAAACAATATCAGGTAAATTTGATTTCGAAACGCAAAGTTTCAATTTTTTTAAGAATGCAGTAATGCAGAGAAAATAAGGAAATTAATTAATTAAATAATAATAATAATATAATAATAATAATAATAATAATAATAATAATAAGAAGAAGAAGAAGAAGAAGAAGAAGAAGAAGAAAATATAGGAATAACTTATATGTTAATTTCAATGAAAATGATTGTATCTGCAAACTTTTGAGAGTATGTGCAATTACATCAAGAAACCAATTGAGTCATTTATATGACAATAATTCTTTCTAAATTATTAAAACACGAAAGGGATATTTCATTAGCGAACAAATACAATTATTTTGGAGCCAATGAAAATATTTGCTAACAAATGTTCTGCGGCGATCTTGATTCCAAGTTCCTTCATAAAAAGCTTCAATCACCTTCACAAAAAATCACTTCCAAATAAGTGATTAATAAACTTCATCACTAATGAAACGATATTATTAATTGGAGGTCGAGAATTCAATTAAAGGTACAAATGAGGTGCAGAACAAAAGACCCACCACATATCTCGTGGCATGCTTTTAAAAGAGATTCTGATGAGAACAATTCAGTGATAGGAATTTGAAAGACTTCCAGTAATAAATAATCTTCAGATGAAAGAAATTAAAGATTTTCATTATGCAAATTGAGAGCCGTTGCTGCATGGTATATTTGAGCTTTCGCAGCCTCCTAATAACAATTTGGAGAGAAAAAACACGTAAATTCATCCTCTGCCGACTCGGGCCGTAAAAGTGACCCGAAGCCATTTCCCAGAGACGCCCCCACAGCCAGCGAAACGCATCGCGGGCGGGCGAGCGATTCCTTGGCCGCGCGAGAGGGCCCTCGCGTACGTCTACTCCTTCGTTCCACCTACGCCACCGTGCAGGGCACCAGCTGTCCCCCTCCCGCCCGGCAGCTTCCTGAAGGGCAAGGGCCGTCTGCTCCCCCCCACCCGCGGAGGGGCCCCCCGGGCGCGCCGGCCAAGGTCTGAGTCTCCGGCGCACCCACCCCCACGGACAGGCATGGGCTTCGGGGGGTGTGGGGCTCCCCGCGGGCACTCCCCTCCTCTCCGCGCCTCCCTTGCCATCTCCTCCCACCCCTTTCCCCCACCTCCCCGCCCGCGGCGTGCCTTGGGCCATCTTCTATAGACCTGCTGCTGCTGCTGCTGCTGCTGATCCGGTCTCCCCTCGGAGGCGAGGGAAATCCTTTGAGAAGTTACAAAAAAAATTATATTTTCTCGGAATCTGAGGAGAGCTTGTTATATGGGCTTGCTTTCACGAGGCTTTAAACCCTATATTAGATACCTCCCACAGAGCAGAATACTGAGTCACAAGAATTCCCGAAATGTTCATTATGATGAACTTCTGTTTCAGATTTAAAAAATTAAACTTTTGATTTCTTGTAATGATACAAGAGTTTTGTTTACAATGTAATAAAAGTAATTATATATCTCTACGAAAATCAGATTACTTTGGACTTACAAAATCACATTTTTACGACACTTTCTTGCTCCAAAATAATTTAATTATTTTTTCAATGATGATGCCAATGAAGTGTAAATAAGTGTCACTTTTTGTAAAAAAAGTTTGAAAAATTTGCCCAAAAGTTTTGGGTTCCCAAACAATTAAAAAAATAATAAATGTAAATCAATGCAAACTTTTAAATTAGAATATTGAAATAATTTTTGTATTCACGATTAAAAATTCAATGCCTTGTGGCACAGACAATGATCATCGTTTATAAATCTCAAACAGAATTCCTCAAATACATATTTGCAACACTGCACCGGCAGAGGAACAGTTGCCACAATATTTCGTTAGCAAAGAAACGCTTTACACGTGGCGTAATGGCAGAACAATACGAATAAACATAACGTTTTATTTCAACCGAATTTCTACTCAGTGGGGATTCAGATCAACGTAAACGGAACGGGTTGAAATTTTGCGACTTCTTTGAAATCCAGACTATGCGTGTGCGCCCGTTTGAGCCGCTTGCACTCACGTGGCAACACCGTCACTCAATGCCCTCGCGTACTGCGCTAATCTGTGCCACACGGTCTCTGCGACAAGCCGCAGCGGCGAGGGCGACGCGACGCGAGGCGGGGTGCGGCCAAACAAAATGAGGAAGGGGTGTCGACGGTGAGTTTCGGGAAGGGGCAAAAGCGGTCAAGCCGGACGGATGACCCAGCGCCCGGCAGACGACCCGGGGGCATCTGCATCTCGCGAAACATCCCTCAACCCCTCTTCGCCCCCCCCCCGCTAGCATTTGCCAACCGGTAGGCCGCGCCCAATGTGTGGCCTCTCCAAACACGTCCGGACTACTTGCGTGTTCGAGAAAATATTGGGGTGAGGCGATTTGGTACTGGGTAAAATGATTTTCTCTGATCTATTTCTTTTTGTCATTTAAGAAGGGCTTTCATTGATTTTACTTCGTTGGAAAGCGAGTTTATTAAGATCATCGGTCCAATAGATATCAGTCTAGCTTATTATTGTTGTACATTGCCAAAAACAAAACAAAAATAATAATTTCAAACAAACGCTGATATGCCAACAATATAGTTTGAACTAAAGGAAGTTCAGGTTACTGACGCTTCTGACGAAGCAAATCTATTCACAACACACAAACAATAAAAAAGTGAGAAAACCAACGACATTCATTTATTTACCTATTCTTTTTTAAAATTGACTGTCACTGGAAAATTTTGTATGGAATATCACAGTGTTAGCTCAGCCACAGGTTAAATTACGTCTGGTAAAATAACATTGGTCTGTCAACTTCGACATGATAACTGCCTCGCTCCAGCTTCAAGATTAAGCATTTTTACGACAAAAGAATTGTTTACTATTCAAAGACAATATCGCAAATGGAAACATTTCAGAAAATCTAGCCACAGCGTGGGATCGTTCTGGATACAACGCTTTCTAACATAGTTAAGTCGTGTATGCTAAATGATTAATGATTAAGTTTTGGATACTTAAGTTGAACTATAAAATTGAATTTCCGATTCCATAGCTATCAATTGAAGGTAATTCCAAAGAATTTTATTTTCGGCCGAGTGAACTTCAGCAATATAAAAGAACGCCTGATTGGATTTTCTCAGCACACTTTAACCGCTGGATAAAAATCCTCCATCAATCTCGGGCATCCAGGTGGCCTGCGTCAATTACGCCCACCCCCACTCGCACGACACCGCCCACGTGCACGCAGAGCGGATACCCAGCTGTCAATCACTTCGCGAGTTTCTCTACCGACGCCACAGAAGGCCAAACGCGTCACGTTTGAGAAATAGGACATTTGAGAAGGACGAGTTACTGTTCGAATCGACAATAAAACGTTGGCGAAAGAACATGACGCGGTCGAAAACTGGATTTCATTCAGAATTCTTGGGGGAAGACAAACAAGGTGAGCAACCGGCGAGGTCAAAGGGGACTCCGGAACGATGGCCTACGTTTTCAAATGGGTTTGGTATGTGAATTTAATGGAAATTTCCACTCAATGGTAATGACCGGCAAATTCTCACATATTATCGACTACTTTTCTCATAAATACAAATATGTGTATGTGCTATTCTTACGCGCGATAGATGAGTAGTTTAAAATGTTCATTCGAGTACCAATAACCGTATGGCGATGTTGAAGAACCGAGTTCTGAAAATGATAACGGGATTTCCTTAGCAATTATGAACTTATGAATGGTCATTTAGATGACACCCGTAATATATAGAAATCTGACCTTGTCAAACACGCGACTATCGCTACGTACAATGTTTTGGCGGATTCGAACCCACAACTCCAAAGTAGAGCAGTTGCTGTCTCCGCCATCTGCGTATTTAGGTCGCATTAAAAACCGCAACGAAACAAACGTGATGGTAATTACGTATTCTGCATGCCAAAGAAAATACTGGGCAACTACGCAAGAATACACGACGATCGCGGATTTTGATTACACACGACATTCAATCATGGAGCGATACAAAAACAAGCGTGCGGATAAAGCGGAGGTTGAAACGCACTCGCGAGAAAGGAGAGAATAAAAAAGAAAAAAATAATGGGGAAAAAAAGGCGCGCGTCTCACTCCTGGCTCCGCAGCTGGGGCCCCACACTCACCCGAAGCGAAGTTGGCCATGGGCACGCTCTGCGTGAGCGTCTCGGCCATGTCGGCGCCGCTCAGCCCGTAGATGCTGAGCAGCTCCTTCATGGTGTTCTCGGCGTACTCCTTCATGGCGCAGGCGTCGGCGCCGGGCTGCGGGGGCGGCGGGGCGAACGGGAAGGCGGCGAGCGCGGGCATGGCGACGCCCGGGGCGAGCCCAGCGCGGGGCGGCGAGCGCGACGGGCGGGCCCACGCCCGCGGCGGCGGCGGCGGCAGCGGCGGCGGCCGCGGCGGCGGCGGCCACGGCGGCCGCGTCCGCGGCGTCGGCCCGCGACGGCGGCCGCAGGGCGGGCGGCGGCGAGCGCAGCGCGGACGCGGCGGCGGCGGCCACGGCGGCCACCTCGCTGCCCGGCGGCGCGCGCTGCCGTCGTCGGCCGACGAGCCGCCCCAGTCGCCGCTCGTGTCGCTGTTGGAGTCGGCGAAGGCGTCCGCCACGCCCGCGCGGCTCAGGTCCATGGCCTCGTCGCCGGCGTCCGCGGCGTCGCCTCCGCCGCCGGCCACGTGCGCGCCGCCGCCCAGCTGCTGGGGCGAGGCCGCGGGCGAGGGCGAGGGCGCGGGGAGGGCTGCGGCGCCGGCGTGAAGCGGCGCTGCGGCGCCAGCGCGGACTTGCGGCGGTGCTTGCTGGCCGGGGCGCCGTCGCCCGTGAGTCGAGCGGCGCGTGCAGCCGCTCCTCCAGGAGGCCCCGGCGCCCGCGCCGGGCGGGCTGTCGACGCCCTCGCCGGCCCCCACCGCCCCGGCCGCCCTCCTCCTCGTCGGCGTACAGAATGTTGCGCGGCTGGAAGTTCTTGCGTTTGTTGCGCTTGGGCATGGCCGTGGCGGCGATGAGCAGCTGCGGGGGCGGCGGCGACACCGCGGCCGCCGAGCCCATGTGGGCGTGGGCGGGCGCGGCGGGCGGCAGGGCCGCCAACGGCAGCAGCGGCGGGGGCTCGTCGCCCGCGGAGTCGGTGCCGGCGGCGCCGCCTGTGTTGTCGCCCTCGGCCTCCGTCTCGTCGCTGGAGTCGGACATCTCGTCGTAGGCGCTGCCTCCTCCCGCGCCGCCCTCCTCAGCGTCTCCGTTGTGGTGCGGCTGCGGCGCTGCCATGGCGACGGCGACGGCGGGCTCGCGTGCAGGCGCCGCTGCAAGCACACACACAAACACACGTTCCGTCAGCGCCACCGCCCGACACACTTTGACACCACACACAGACACATGCACACTGGCAGCGCGCGCGGGCGAGCGCCGCGGCGCGCCGGGCGGCCGAGCGGGCGGCGGCGGCGGCGGCGGTGGCGACCCACGTGGCCGGCGCGCCGACGTCACGCGCCACGCGCCGCCCGCCCCACCCCGCGCGACCCCTCCACGCCCCCGCCCGGGCCGCCCCGTCCGTCGCCCCGCACCTGAGTGGACGCCGGTCTGCGGCGGGGCGATGGGCGCGACGCTAGCGTCGCTCGCGTCGCGCGCGTCGCCGGCGTCGCAGGCGTCGCCTGCACCTGAGGCCGCGTCGGCGTCCGTCGTGGCGGCGGTGATGGTGGCGGTGGCGGCGGCGCGGTCGTGTGTCGTCGCGTCCCGCCACGCACAGTGAATGAACTCAGGTAGCGCACGCGGCGCGCGGAGAGCCCACAGCCCGGATCTCGTGGCGCGGGGCGGCTGGGTGTGGGGCGTGCCGGGCCGCGGGGTGCGGGGCGCGCCGCCGAGTAGGGGTGCAACGGGTGAAGCTTGCCCCCTCTCCGCCGCGCGCGCCGCGTCGCCGGGCCCTTCCAATTCGCGGAGCCAATGAAAAGATGGCCCTCCTCGCGTCCCGCGGCTCCCCCGAGCCGCGCCGGGAAGGAGAGGGAAAATGTGATTTTTGCCCGGAAATTTGGGGCACAAGTAGTGCGCTGCCCCCCCCTCTCTTCCCCACACATGACGTGCTACGGTCTTCGTTTTTCATCCACACACTCCCACCACCGCTCTTGGCCCGTGTGTGCTCCCCCTACTCTGCATATCCTCAAAAAAACGTTACCCAGCCTGCGGAAACCCTACAACCGACAACAAAACGTATTCGAACGCATCTGAGAACTCCACTGTAAGAAATGTCTTGTTCTCGGTTTCCAGAGGATTATCAAATCGAGCCGCGGTTTTTAGAGGAAAAGCTTTCCTACACTGGTGCATATGGTTCTTCGAAATAACAACGTCATGAATGCTGGAGGCACGCGAGTTCCACTCTTTCTCTGTGTGAAGACTTGTGTCTTACAGAGAAGAACGCACTTAATGGATTGTTAAAACGTGCAAAAACTGGAGTGAATAAAAGCAAAGGCGTAGCATATGGATGGACACGCTTGCTCGCTCGTCACCAGCTTTGTCGAACTGTAGTCTGCAGCACTCGCAACCGCGTTGTATAACTAGAATATTTCAAAGAAAAACTATCATGTTTCATGTCTGATGAGGAAGGGCTACGCAAAAAGTGCGTAATTTGTCACAGAATATCTTGTGTTGCTGCAAGCTTTCGAGGTCATGGAATCACTTCGGGCATTTGGACTGCTTATTTTCACGAACGGATACTTTTGTGGTCACTAGTCTCCCACGACATTCGAAAGGACGTTTCTTTTTGCGACTGTGACCTATAAATAGAATAAATAATAGCTACATTTAGAAATGCAAATTTCAATGTAGTATGAAAATGAATTCCGGTAGTTTGGGCTCTATCTTCTGACTCGAAAGTTGAATTAACAGTAAAGAAGTCCCATTTTTTATGTACTTTGCAATCCATAGAGAGTTTGTTTGAATTTATTGCGTTAGTGACTGTCGCCTTTCCCGTCGCCTTGTTGTACGCACTTGTTGGATCGGAGAATATGTTTCGCATACGTAAATATATCAAAATTGTGACCTTGTTACTGAGTAACAATGTATTTTTTTAATAATTAAATTAGTTCAAAAAATTGGTCACCCCGACCGGGATTCGAAACCGAGCCTCCTGGTTTACGCATCTGGGCGTTTGTTAATTTTCTAATCAAATTGTTAATTTTCACAGAACACGTTTTCGAAAATCCAGCTTTCAATCAGTATTCTATTTCGTAAATAAGTTTTGGAAGTTCTCTGAATTAGCCTGCAATATACGAGTATTTTAAGCAACAAATAGGCCACATTTAATTAGTACATATTCCTAAAAAATCATTTCCAACTTGCAGAGTGGTGTTAATATTTTATTTGTTCAGAGTTAGTCAGGCGACAACGTTGGTGAATATAATATTTCCGATACAGAAAGGATATCATGAAAAGAAAAAGTGAATTTAAAACACCCGCAGTGCTATCTTCGAATGTTTCTTTCGGTGAACAATTTTATAATCCATAACAATTCAATGTAACAGCTGAAATCGAGTTCCTAGACACGTTGTCTATCTTGTCATCCTGAAAGAAGCTCAACAGTTGTGAATCAACACGTCAACGGCGAAGTTGGTAGACACTGTTATTTCGCGTAATAAAGATTGATAATGTTATTAAATGCGGAAGATTAGTAATTGCAGTAACATATACTAAAGGAATCGACCGCATCTGTAGAGTCGATTGAACAGGATAACAAGCGACCACGCATTTAGTGACGCTTTACATTAATTTTAATAAGAGAACATTACTGATAATATCGAAAAAACACAGTACCATAATTTAAGTGAGAATGCAAATGAGAACGGTAGTGAAAATATCTGTACATTAGCAAAGATATTATCGGTAGTAATGCTTAAAATATTGATAAAACCTTTTTATACTTGCCCGAGCAATCATTCGAGACCAAAACAACACTGAATAAGCTTCAAAATCTTCAAGATCAGAGAAATTTTAGGGAAAACATATATCTCGCAACATATGAGCTGCACATGATGAGCACCCTTGCACCGTCAGTGGTCTCATAAATGTTGCCATCTCTCTTCTTGCATTTACACGAATTATGAATATCAAGTTTCAATTTGAAAATGTTGAATAGGATACGTTATGACTCACGTACACATGACGTGCAACGTTTAAATAAAGTAACATTCTCACACGAAAATATTGTTAGAATTACATACACTGGTAATATGATACTCAAGTTTTAGAAGTTTTATGATGGTTTGGTAGATTGGAGAGAATATCTCTAGAAGTTATCAAATAATATAGGACACTTGTTTCTTCACTTTTACTACTTCCCTGTAGCTTGCTAGGGTGTAAAGAGGCTATCATCTCTGAGATAGAGCTGAAGGAGGAGGCGGAAGTGGGGAGAGGGAGGGGGAGAGGAGGAGGAGGAGGAGGGGCAATGTGGATGCAAGAGGTCTTTATGCTTGAGGTTGTCACTAGTGGCATGGACATCTCTTTAACACGAAATATAATAAGAGAATGTGATGGAAAAAATTGATAATACAAGTAATTTTTCTACAACAAAAAGTCGATCTAAGTGTCAATAAAATGGCTATATACATGTGACTATGTGGTTATTTGCAAATGACTATATTGGCGAATTCGAAGCAGATTTGGAAGCTACTTAGTAGTCCTTCACCCTCGTCGCTTCCTTCATCCTCATATATATATATATATATATATATATATATATATATATATATATATATATAGGGTAATCAATTTCTCTTCGCGCCGGTTAACTGAGGGAGACGATGAATTTGACGAGTTAAGAACAAGCTAACGAAGACAAGACACAGGACATGTCGTCGGTAGGCACATCTCCTCCTGGGCAGCGTCATTTCACCCTGGTCAGTCTCCCATTGGCACGACTCAGCAGGACAAGGCATGCAGGCACCTCTAGCACGTGCTCTTTCTCCTTCGCGCCGACACATTAATAGGTGACCGCGGAGGCGATGGGTGGTAGGGGGAGGGAGGGGGGCAGTGGCAGCACCACCTCCGAAGTGGCCGGGCGTCACGTCGTCGGGGTGTCAGAGCCCGGCCGCGTGCGCCCTTTGTGGTGGAGGCTATCGCCCTCACTCGTGGCCGCGGGCGGCTGCATTGGCGGCGGCGCCCGCCACACACACACACACACACACACACCTTTGCACCCAGTGGGCGCGCGTGCGTCCACCTGCCCGCCCCGCCGCCGCCGCCGGACAATGCTTCGCAGGTGCCAGTGTCCCATGCGCGTCCGCCCGGGGCGCCCGCCCGCCCGCCCGGCCACCCTTCCCGCCCGCCCCGCGCGCCGGCGCCTGTCCACGCCCCTCGGCCCTCACCGGCGCCCCACCCAACCCCCCGCCCGCTGGCACTCGCCACCACCTCCCCCTCCCCCGGGGAGGAGGTGCGCGTGCTCGGAGCTGTTCCGCCCCGCGGGGGCTCGCGGAGTTCGGCTTTTGAATTTGTGTCGTTTTCATAATTTTAACTCATCCCCTGCCCACGCACTCTTTCTTAGTGGCGGATCCAGGGGGAGGGCATGGAGCCATGCCTCCCCCCTCCAAAGGCCCACAATTTTCATTTGTTACTTTCCTTAATTTGTCAAAATTGATTTAATTTTTTTTTTAGAATTATGTAATTATTTAAAAAAATAATATTGTATAGTCATATATGCGCTACAAAAATATACAAGATAATAACAAGTATGTTTATTATATAACAGAAATTATGTTGCCCTCCCCCAAAAAATAATGATCTGCTGCATCCGCCCCTGGTCTTCCTTGCATACCATCTTTACTGTCCATTGCTCACTACTGTTTTTGCTTCGTTTCCCTACAGTTTTCGAATCGTATCCCGACTCGCCTATTATTCAGTGCACCTCAGTGACTCCATAGCTGTACGTATATTTTGTAGTTTTCCGATTTTCGTCCCTTGCGACTGTCAAAAACTAATCTAACCTCAACCTAAGTGCCGTAAAAAATGTTCGGCTGGTCACCTATCATCCAAGAATTCGAATACATGTCATACAACTGTAAAGTAACTGTACTGAACGATGTAATCCATCTAAAATTAATAAATGGGTTAAATAAAAACAAACATGTCATACGTCCGAATTGAATCGTTCCTGAATTGAATCGTTTATTTCAGAAACCCGTCAAACGCCAAATCTGTCATGTCGAGAAAATTGAGAAAAGTGTCTCAGTTTTTCCGATTTCAAAATATTTTTTTAAATTAAAACAGTTAATAAATCAATATTTTTCAGGTAAATATGGAATAAGCGATGTGTCTATCCTCATGGAAGAATATTCCACAGCTAAAGCGCATTTTAAATTTTGGCGTTTGACGGGTTTCTGAAAGAAACGATTCAATTGTTCTTACCCTGCACTCAGGATCTACGCGCTCACGCCCACTAAGCCCCCACTCCCCGTTTGATCTCCGTTTCCTGCTCCATCCTCCAGGATCCCACCCTCCTCCTGCCCTTTCCTGATCCCCCTCTTCCCGCTCCGCCCCTCTCGCTGAGTGAGTAATTGACCAAGAGCGTACGTATGAACTGTTCGGGGAATCCGCGACGCCACTGGCCAAAGAAGGCACGAAATCGACCGCCGTTTTCATTAGAGCGCCAGACAAAAACGAGCAGACAATAGCATCTGCGGGAAGGAAAAGATCGGCGGACACAGGCCCTTGCAACACAATGTGGTCGAGTTAAAGAAGATGAAGAACCGTTTCCGCGATAAGTGAACTATATAGTAAGTAACTAACACGAGTGAGAGTATGAACAAGATAAAAAGCAGGGTATATAACGAATAAAGTGAGAATAATGCCACCCATACTTTTGTTTTGTGAAAGACCAGAGTTGCCGGAAATAAAGACTACTTTGTCACGATATTTCGACCTTATGGAAAGCAAACAATCGTTTGGAAACTCCGATGGCGTTCATGAATTCGAGTCACGGAATGCAATGGCTAACATATACGTATTTTTATTCTCAAATGTTTTCAATGAGGATGCTAATCCAGTGATTCTTGATCATGCAGATGAGATGTCGTTTACAACTTAAAAAAAGAACCCGAGATAATTTATAGTGCTATAGTAAGACAGCGTCAAAGGAAACACAAAAGATAGGTAAAAACGAAAATATATAGAGCCAACTCAAAACGGACAAATGACTGCCTCATTAGCTGCACACCCGTGCAAAAGAATGTGAACGCGGAGTTGACTAAAATAAATTTCTCACAGTACTTATACGACTTATATGAATAATTTATAGGAGCAAATGCGGGGCTGCAATGCAACTTAACAGTAAATTATCATGTACTTTGTAGTAATTTCAACGAAATACAGCTCAACCGTACAGGAGGTCATGGTTATAACCACGTCTTCCGCAGCACAGAAAATGAGGCCCAGTAACTAAGGTCTTCGTAATTTCTCTGTGGCAAGACAGAAAGAATGATACCTACAGATACAGCTTGGCATATTTTCGCTTATTAATAACTCTTCACGGAGGCAACAACCTGAAATATCTCTTACGAGACATCTGTCACTGCAAAAGCCGAAAAGAACCGTGAGCACCTCATGATATTATGTCTGTTTTGCATATTTATGCAAAATACTGGCGGAGAAAAACAAATTGAAAGGCCTTGGAACGAATTGAGAATTCTAACCAGAGATCCGCATGGAAATTGTCCAGACCAGCTGCCTGATCTTATTACGTCTAGTTTCAACAAAGAGTGCATTAGCACATGTATAATGTCGGAATATTCAGTCTCACTACAATGAGGTAATGCATAACACAGAAAGGTTTTTGTAAGAAAGGAATACAGCGGTTATAGCTTTGATGTCAAAAGTTTGCCAAAAAGTAAGTTTATTTTTCTAACGACAAATACCTATAAAGGACCGAAAGAATGAGCTTTGAGTTTTTAAATATATTATCTTGATCATTTCTCTGTTGTGGCGTTAAAGCCTTGCAAGTAAGAACATTAATTAGGCTTACATTAATATATTACAACACAACAAATAGGGAGGAATATGTTGAGGATTGTATAGACTCTAGTATATCGTTATTAATGTACTAATTTCTGAACATTTTAAAACAATACATCTTTACACTTTTTTCGGAAAATTATATTTCGACTCATTTATGAAAAACATTTGCATAAAAAATAATTTCAAAATTTTCACAATCAGCTCTTGAAAACAGAAACAATGAAATTTGTAAAACATCACAAATAATAAAAATAAAAGTGAACAAATTATGGCATATCTGGGTTCAAGATTGTAAAAACTGTTTTATACGTTTAAAAGAATTAAATTGCATTTCCTAGTTAGGTCAGTACGTCTTTTCAAAAAGTTCAGAAATTGTTCACGTTAATAACAAAGAAGAATTTCACAGCAATTCGATGCTAAAACTACGAAGACAAAAGCGGTCTTTTCAAAACATTCCGGAAGTTTAATTCTCATTATTGACGGCAGGAAGTACAGATTCCTCGATACCTAACTCAAAAATAATATAAAGGCCGTGATACTAACCACTGGTCATTCGCGCTTGAAGGATCTGAACACTATCATCTACCTCTTACCGGTTCTCTAAAACGTTTTAGGAGCATTAATTTGCTAAGTATTCATACACTAAAAAACAACCGAGGAGTCGAGGAAGAAATCTGTGACAGATGTTTGATTTTTATAGCAGTCCACTCCGTGACACTCAGTTTTCACAAGATGTAGGAAGTGCATTATGTGGTATAGGCTCTTGAAGTTGTTTTTCATGTCAAATATTCACCAGTATCGCCATGTGTGTCGACGACTCGACGTCATGAGAATTACCATGTCCCCTGATACAAAGTTGGCCGAAATCGAAAATAGAAAGACCGAGAAAAAACAGGCAGCTTCTAAGTTGAGTTTGAAAATAAGTATGTGAAATGCAGATTTCACAGACGGATTTCTGCAAAAACAGAAAATCCTAATGCAAATGGAAAATATCCTTTCAGAAAAACATGATTCCCAACGAATTTAAAACGTGGTACAAATCCCGAATGATCGCCGCCTGCCTTCTCACGACCCACGCAAATCGGCAAACCGTAGGGAATTCTTCCCAGGGACCCTGACTCGGATCTCTCTCCCTCTCCAGACGTGTCGTTCTTCCCCCTCTTCCCCCTTCTCCCCTTCCCGTCACTCGCTTCTCGCCGTGTTAAGGGGGGTGGGGTGCGTTCGCACAACGAGAAAAATGTCTGGGGCTTAGCGCCACGGCAGACAGTGTCATGTGTTTCGAATTGGGCCGAAGTCGAAAATAAATCTTGAGGGAGTCGGGAATCTTTGGGGGTGGTCTGTTTCAAAGTTATGAAAATATGGATTACGGCGAGTGAGAAATTCAGTGGTCACAGATGGGATTTGACATTAACAGAAAGTCCTCATTCAATTGGAAAACTTCCTTTCAAAATTACGTGATTAACGGGTATAAAACGTGTGCCAAAAGCTTGATGACCGTCGCCTGTTCAACGAGCCCTGCAATCGGCAAAGCGAGGCGAATACTGGCGTCACTTGTCATGCATCTCCTTGTTCTATGTAACCATATCTCCCTCCCCCTTTCCATCCTTCCGTCTTCCTTCTTGCTCTCCGCACGACTACGGCTACGAAAACGAAATCCTTTTGGCTTTAGAACAGCAGAGTCACCAGGCCATGTAGTCCGAATTTGGCTGAAGTCGAAAATAACGTTTTGAGGGAGTCGGGAATCCGGTAACATCGAGGGGGGAGTCCGCTTCGAAATAACGAAACTATGAATCAAGGAGAAGCATTAACACAAACCCCTAATACAAGTGGGAAACATCCTTTAAAAATACGGTATCTCTTGGGAGAAAACCGCAGTCCCAAACCTCGGGTGACCGCCGCCTGCCTCAACGTGCCACGCAAATCGGCAAAGCGCGACGGGACTCTTGGTGACACCGGTCACGGTCCTTCGTATACGTGGACGTTTCGCCCTCCCGCCTTCCCTCCTCGCCGTCCTCGGGGTGGGGGTGGGGGGCGGCGGCTCGTCCTCACGACGACGGCGTCCAGTGCGGCGCACGACCGCGGAGACGGAGCGTCGGCGCACGTCGGCCGCAGCTGTCGAACCCAGGACGCCGGCGTCGCGACGCCACACCCAACCCCCTTCTGCCCCGTCCGAGCGGTTGCCGCCCGCTTGGGCTACGCCCCCTGGCAGGGAAGGTGTGAATTCCGAATAATGCGAACAGAACGAAGGTGAAAAGCGAATAAAATTTGTTACAATGTGGGTTTGGACAAGCTCAAGGCACGTTATATATATTTCATCCTAAACTTTGAAAATTCTAGATAACAAAGGTTTTTCAATATCTAATGATCATGTACAATTATTTGCTATTGATTATTATTAATAATAATTTCATTTTGTGTTATTTGATTTTACAATTTTCATTCCATTTCATTTTTTCATTAAAACCAACTTAAATGCGGATTTGAGGAGATACTGTGAGTAATGATTCAATCGGAAGCCATTCACATTCTCACCAAACTATGCCGTGCGGTTCCAAATAGTCACATGATCGCTGTTCATGTCGTAGTAGTTTATCGTCACCGTCTTCGGCAATGCATTTCTTGTCACTCGAGTGTTGTCCTTTCGTAGCCTCGGGTACCGTAGTCTTCGATACCTTACTTGTTGGAAGCATTCTTATTTAGTCTGTATTTAAGTTCTCGTCCATATATTTTTTTTCCTCACCGATGTATAAGATCGTTGGTCATATCTCTGTCGTGTGTTGTTTCCTTTCCATGTTGACTTTATTGTCGTCAGCGGTACTGACATTGTCGTTTTCTCTGTGGCTTATCCGAACACTTCAACGACGTAACATACCGACAACTGCCACTACTCAGATAGTTTACTTACACCAACGCTATTATTACCACACATGGTAGGTGTAAAAGATAACGAGACTGATATACACAAAGTAATGAAAAAATAATAATGGGGAAATCGGAAATAGTGATGTTTAGCAGCGGTATGGCAAAGTTTGTGAACTAGCTTGGTCGAAATTAGTAGAAATCAAACGATTTTTCCCATGAAATAAAAAGAATGTTGGCCACAGCAAGTAGCAATAAAAAACAAGTACGTTTATAAAAAATGTAAAAATTAAAAGACACTGTGGAGAGATGATACATTGAAGCCATTTATTTTCTATCCTGAATACCAAGACAACGATATATTATGAGATGTTATTTAGAACAATAGTAAAAAAACACAGTCATGTAATTTGAAGGCTGGATGGACCGTCCTGTTCTCCAAAATTGTATCCAATTAAGTTCGTATAGTTAGAAATGCTCGAATGAAATATAAACTCACGACGAACAATAACGTTAGAAACGTATTCTCGTAACATACGGAATCAATAACTAAAAGCACCCAAGAACCCCACTAGGGACACTGGTGAACTAACTAGAGGTTTGTCCAAGAACGTAATACTATTGGAACATCCCAACGAAGCCAAGCGGAGTGGGGTGAGTTTCGGGGGGTTGAGATGCGGCTCAGAGGGCGGGGAAATGGGCGGGGATAGGGGCGGGTTTCGACCGGAGCCGCGTCGCGCCCGCCCGCGTTCGCCCGCACCGCCTCATCCTCTCGCCCTCCCCCTCCCCTCTTCCCCTCTCGCTCGCGAGCCCCTCGGCCACGCAGTCTGTAATTACTGTTATTTACGTACGAAGGAAAGACACGGCGTAATCACGGAAAATGTATATCACCTGGCGTAAATTACCCCATGATATCCTTTCCTACGTTTTTGTTAGAAAGGAATCGTTTTCAAGGCCTCTCCTAAGCTCCAGTAATCCTGAAATGTAATTTCTGGCGGCGTTGGGGGCAGCAGTGAGGCGACCAGCGATTTACACGTACAGTCAAACCGGTTTCCTAGGCAGCGCGCGGCCCCCGCAGCGTGTAAGTGCACTACGTACACGAACGCGCCGATCAAAAAACGTCGGGGAAGTAGGACGATGCTACGCCGCCGACACACCTCCCTCGGCCCCTCCCCCTTCCCCCCACATCGTTCCCGTCTGCACCCCGATCGCATCCCTGCCCGATTACGCCCATCGCCGTGTGTTTTCGTTAAGCACAAATGGACTCGGTTGTTTACGAATGAGCCTCTTTTGCATTAGATTTTTTTTGGGGGGGGGAGTTTGTTTCCGGGGTAGGGAAGCCTTTCGTTTTTGAGTTGCGGAAGGTCTATACAGCTCCGAATTAGTAGCGCGCATGGCTGGCTCTTCGCTGGAAGAAATCTCACGGGAATTAATACAGTTAAATGCATTCTAGGTGAGTTTTCACAATTTAAGATTACTTGGAGAATAGGGTGCTTTTACAATTAAATTATGTAAAATGTTTGAATTACATATTGCAGGGACATCTTTCACGTGGCATATTCCTTTGTTTTATTACTTGAATCGCATCGATATATTTACTACAATATTACATTTAAAGATAACATGGTCACTGAACATCAAACTTCTACCCTTTGGACATGTTAATTGTTTCAGGAAATGATTTGATTTAAATTATCGAAAGGATGTTCGTTAGGCGTAAAGCTAATGAAACAGAATAATGGGCCTACAATTACTAGTATTTTGTACCAAAAAATTAAGATGATCACAACAAATTAAATTTCAATTTTCAAAAAGATTTCAGTAGTCTCGTACGTAGCCAAAACCACAGAAGAAAATGAATGCAAGGATCGATACCAAGAAATCTCTTTTTCATTCAGACACGTTCATTAGCTTTCTTCAACACACTATGGTTAATGAACGGTCCAAAGCTGTTAGTGTACGAGGTCCATCGTCTCGCCCACGCTTAAATACATTTCTTGTCCTTTTCCTCGCCGTGTGCATACGGCTTGTCACTTCACCTCCAGAGACCTTCTCCACTGAAGTGCACTTCTGACAGCGTTCTCAGTATTGCAGGAGGCTGCATGAGCCACTTGGCTCGTACGGCGAATAATGATGAAAAGCACAAATTCTCGGGCGAGATCCTTTTTTCTTTTCTTTACTCTCACGTTTCGACCGCCTGAGGTGTTACTCATCAAGCATATTGTGTAAGTGTTTTTTATGGGCGCGTCCCTGGCGTCGACCGCTGAAAAACTGACGGCCGAGCTTTTACCGTGTCATGATTTTCCAAAGAATACAGCCTATACAGGAAACAGACCCGCGAGGTAAAATTCTTGAGAATCAACAAGATGGGACGGACGAGTCAAAAAGCTTTATGTACATTATATTGACGCTACTGCACCCGACACTACAACTTGATAATTCCAGTTTGTGGAAGTCAGTCAAACAGTGTTCTCTCCAGGGCGACAAAAGGGTATGAGAAACATACGATCATAAAACATATTTGTTTACACAGCTTTAGATGCCAAAGAAATATTCCACACAATGTTTTAAGATGAAAAAGCTTAATATCTTACTACAAATAAAAGGAAACGGACAAACTTTTTTTACGTTTATATGTTCAATAAAAGTAATCAAGAAGGGATAGTTTGTAAAAAAAACTATATATAAAGCTGGCCCTCTCTTATTAGAACTAACTGAATCGCATAAATGTGCTTGATAATTACTGATAATATTCATATAACGCCATAAAACGAATATAAGTCCCTTTCAGTCACTACGTTCCGACAAGAGAAATAGAAATTCAAGCACCCCCACCTTATAATTCACTTGCGGGATAGACAGCTCTCTAAACCAAACTATAGCTTCAGAGGATGCCTTTCACACTAACAAAGTACGTCGGAGAATACTGCACGGTACTTCATAGAACGCTTCGAGTTAAGACATTACGACGGAAAGACGTTAACTCGTAGGCGAGCTCCTCGCGAGTTAACGTCTTTTTAAACACCCTGTGTGGATTCCCCTGCCGAGCCGCGCCCCGCACCGAGCGTCGAGCGCGCGAATGCTGCACAGCCGGCTCAGGGCGCGACGCCACGGCCGCAAACGCGCGCTCGCCCACCTTCTTTGACTTTCCTCAACACGCGATTCCGTCAGATACGGAAACGACTCAGTTCCGCACTTCGTACAATGGAGAAGGTTTACAAAAATACCTTAAAGATATTTATATATGCTACCCCAGCCAACACTAATTTTCAAAACTGTAACAATAAATACCATTTTACTTTTTTTTTTTACGCACGCAGTTATGAATGTGCACATCAAATATAATTGATTGATTGATTTTTTTCGTGTTTCCGGGCACGTCAACTGCTTTGGTCGTTAGTCCCGTAAGTGTAGTTCACGTTTTTTTCTCGGGACTCGCGGTCTTCCCCACCTGGATGGCGAGATCCGGCGCCGACCTACCGTCGGCAAGTGGGGTTTCCCTCTAACCAGGACTCTCCCACCAACGGGGCACCACCCCAGCCGGGACATGCTCTAAGCTCCCGACCGGTCTCCCGGGATATGTGGTAGTGTAGTGCATGTTAGTGTAAGTGTGTGTGTAATGAGAGAGGATAGGACAAGGAATGGGAAGGACAGATCGCGCGCGGTCCGTGGCCCGTTTGGTAAGGTACTGCTCCGGCATTCGCCTGGTGTTAATCGGAGAAACCACGGAAAACTACCGATCAAAGCAGCCGGCCGCTAGAATTCTTCTTCAGACAGCGACTGAATTCGACCTAGCTGAAAAGCCTGTCGAAAATGCTGGCGTCGTTAGGACTCAAATCTAGGACCTCCGGGTCAAAGGCGCTGCAGTGACATCAGCTGATACACTGAGCTACCGCTCCCGGTAAATCAAATATGTTTAAGCGAATTCGCAACAGAAACTTTATAGGCCGAGAGCTTGCTTGTATACCTTGGTAACTTTCCTAGACATAGGTTCGAGACGGCTGGACGCCAATTTTCTTTACCTACTCGGTTGAAACAGACTACTGCTTGACAATATTGATTAGTCGTTTCTGTGGTTTCCTCCAATCAATTCCAAGCGGATTTGGGAACAATACATCTAAATCTTTGCTGCCATCACCGCCCGTGATAGAGAAATCAAATGTGTGCGCCTTGCGGGTCAACGTGAATCCTTAGATCTAAACGACTTCAATAGATTCTGTTAGGTTGTGAGGTAGCTGTAACCTGGTTTGTAAGTCTGATGCGACTTATAGGGAATAATTAATAATACACAGATGTTGAGCTGCCTTTTATTGACCAAAAGTGTTTTTCCCCCTAAACATCTATTTACCATTTTCATTGGGTTACAATTTATATTTAGGCGACTACCGCGTCGATGTTTTGGAACCGATGTCGCGTCACTACACTGCCGACCTGTCGTACGCATATAGTATGTGGGGCTGAGGGACACGAGGGTACGGTGTCGGAACGAAGTGACCTTGGCTCTTCCGAAAGAAGCAACAAGTCCTACACAACGTCGCGGCGAGGTTCGTGGTCCAATACATATGTATTGTGATTCAAGAGGAAATGACGTGACGACGAAGGAATACAGGGCAGCGACAAAGACTGAACGCGCGATTTGGAAGAATAGATATCTCGGCGAGGGGAACAAAGGCAGGACTAAGATGTAGGACACGGAGGGAAATTGTAATCAGACTTTGATAGCAAGCGCAGTCAACGAAATGTCATTCTTAGAAACGTACGAGATGAAAACGCAGTTGGAGGCTGGAGACCGGAAATATGGGGTTCGTCATGGAGAATGATTGGACTCGAAAGAGGAGAACGATCATTTTATTTCGACGATCCATTTGTATTTGTCGTACGGTTGATACAATAATAGGGACATTAATTAATTCTTGACAATAAAATATAGACTTCTGACGCAAAGTTCTCATTACTACAAGAAAGATAACCCTTGGAGTAAAAAACGGAAGATCGTTGATACAGACCTCCTAAGCCTGAATTCCTTTCACTGGAATAAAATTACTCATGTTATGGAACCTTGTAGAGTAATTAGGTTTACAGATGTCCTTCAGAAAGTCGCTCGCGCAGATATAAGTATTTTTAATTATACTACGTTACCATTTTTGCATAATACAGGATTCCGACAAACATGAAGCAGTGATATGCGTCTCCATGTTTATTTTTCATTTTCATGTAGTGTATAATTTGGAAACATGAGCTACTATAACAAAGGAGCATCAGTATCGATTACATTAATCAGAATTTAAGATTCATATAAGCTGGTTCTTGAAAAAAAGGCACAAATCAAGGCGAAGTCGCAGACAAACATTTCGCAAACAAATTAGTAAAAAATAATAATTTATGTCTTAGGTAACTAATTTATGTGAACACCATTTCCTATATCGTGAAGATGTCAGTTCAGGATAATCGCTTCGTATGGGTTTCCTACATCGTGAAGAATTGTCATTCTACAACAGGTCGGTTTTATTCTGAGAGAATTTGCTTATTTCTCGACCAAACACGTGTTTTGCCAGACGTCGTGTGAACTATACGAAATTTTACTAGTGAAAATACTTATTTCCTAATTTCTTCACTCAACAAAAACCGACAATTTTTTGTATGTGTCATTTTTTCTGTACACCAACAATGTGTGTTCAGACGTATTACCGAGAGGCCTTGTTATTTTGCTGCGTACCTGAGATCAAAGGCAAGGGAATCTGCAGGTAGGTCGCGGCCTTCGGGTCGGGCCCCCTCGTGTACTCCCTGGCCCCCGAACATCGTCAGGTAACAAAATCCCACATGGATATGTGCCATTGCGTTTCAATTTTTACCAATTTTACTATGGAAAAAATCACGAGCAAGATCTCTAAATAACATTACGCACCGCCAAGTCAGGTTTGACGGGCGTGCAGTACGTAGAATTGGGAATGCTTGCGGTCATGGGAATTGGGAATATTGGAAACTTTATTAGATGCTCTATTCTTATCCGTTCCAGCAACACAACGAAATAGCAAGAGAGACTTATCTGAAGTGTGAAGCACCTAGCGCATACCACTTTGGAGCCTCTGCGCATGCGCACGTAGCGTACAGCAATCGACAGCAATGTCGCTCTTCTGCGCTTGCGCAGTTCAGGTTGGGCATGCGCAGATGCTCAAAACCGTTACAGAGATTGCTGTCGATTGCTGTAGGCTCGGCCGTGCTTAGACTCAAGTATTGCTACTACCAATATCGTTTTGTTTCGACACGCAATTTGAATTACAAAAAAATATAGTTTTAAGACCTTTCAATATTTTTTCAATTTTTTAAAAATTATATAAATATATATAATTTGCACTTAACTTCCAGACACGTTTTCCATTTCACTCAATTAACAAAAAAGAAATATTTTCCTCGACATAGTGAAACAAAGTGGGCGTGTGAAGTGTCAAAAGGGCGATACCATGGGCTTAAAGAGAGAACAGCAAGTTATAATCATTTATTACTTGTACTTGCATTTGGTTCTTTTTTTCCATATGTGACACTATAGTTTCGAATAGTTAATACGACATGGAATAACAAAACACGAAAACAACGAGTACCGATACTTCACTGCTTATTCTTACTGCACGAAATATTACATTGTAACTGAACCCAATTTAATGTCACTTCAGAATTCCCAATTTTTTCAGATCTAAGAATATCAGGTATAAGGGAGAAGGCTTCAAAACTGGATGAACGCATAAATGGAACACGGTGTTTCGAAACGTTTATATTTCCGGCGCTAAAAACTCAACGAGCTTTTGCCGCCCAGCCTCCGATAGCAGATCCCCCCGGGCCGGGCCGAGCCACGCGGTGCGTAGTGCGACCGGCGGATGCCCCTGCCGGGCGGCGCTGCGCATAGCGGCGTGGCCGGGCGGTCGGGGCTCGCGCCGATCAACAGCTAATTCCCGCATTGCTTAAGCCTCGGCGCTAATGAACAACGAAATCAACAGATCGTATCGCGAGGGCGGGCTACAGTGGCGGCTGCCGCTGCAGCGCGGTGGAGGTGGCAGTGGGCGGTGGCGATGGCGGTGGCGGTAGCGGTGGCGGTGGCGGTGGCGGTGGCGGTGGCGGTGGCGGTGGCGGTGGCGGTGGCGGTGGCGGTGGCGGTGGCGGTGGCGGTGGCGGTGGCGGTGGCGGTGGCGGTGGTGGCGGTGGCGTGGCGGTGGCGGGGCGGGGTGGCGGGTGGCGGCGGTGCCGGTGCCGGTGGCGGTGGCTGTGTCGGTGGCAGTATTGGTGTCGGTGTCGGTGACGGTGCTGGCGGGGACGGCAGCGGCGGCGGGAGTCAGAGGTGCGGGTGCGAGAACCACTCCCTCAGCACCGGTGAGAGAGAGAGAGTGGACGGAGGCGTTATAATCTCTGTTGCCCTCGCGCGCTGGGCGCAAGATACAAAGGCTAGAATATTTTAATATGGTGGATGAATGCTCGTTTCGTCCGATAAAGACTGGATACGTCATCAGAGACATGATTAAAGTGGCGGCTTAATACAAACATAAGAATTAGGCGATTGTCGAAAAGACGCATTTACAGAATCAATAGATATCAGAATCAATAGATATTACCAATGTTAAGTATTTTATTGCACAACAATAGGTAAACGGGTAAATACTTATCGAGGAAAAGGCACTGAACGGAATGAAGAATGTGGAAGAATCCCTACACAAGAACGTTTTCTCCGTCATAAATTCTAATTGAGTAACGTAAAATGCTGAAAATACAAGTATTTACTACATGGTATCCTCAGAATTGACGGACGGATTTTTTGTTGATAGCATTGGTTGCGGCAGTAGTGATGGGAAGGGTAGAGGTATTGTTCGTAAACGTCGCGATGGGTAATAGTGAAACTATTATTATGTTGTTGATGCTGCTGGAGATATGATGGTGGGAACAGCAATTATTTTTTTTCTTTTCTGGTGGCGACTGGCCATGTGGTGAGAACGGTAGAATTTTCATTATTCGTGGAAATAATAAAGATGTCGATAATAATGGGTAATGGAATTCCATCTATAAAACTAGGGCGGTAGGTGACTGATAAAATCCCATTGATTGCAACGTACGCGGAGACGGCGTTCAAAACTGCAGTGGGGCATGGTTGGCAACGAAGGGACGAAGATGCTTGCCCGCTGTCGCAGGGTTGGCGTGACAATATTCCGTCGCAGACGGCGCGGAAAGGTGTTTCTCTGCGGCCGAGGCACGAAGGGGCCATCCAAAAAAGAGGAACGCTTCATTAGGAGTTGTCTTGGATGGTGTCGGTTGGCTGCAAGCAAGCTGCCAGACAAGTCATTTTTACGGTCGTCGCTGCCTCTAAAGCCCATTCCAAAACTGTCAACATCATGCACGTGTCCAGTGCAAATTCAGATATTGTTTACTTGTGACCGCACTCTTCTGTAGTAAATGTTTTAAAAACATTTACAGATATATTACTAATCTTTTTTAAGTTGACCACATTGAGAACAAGAACATTTTAAAGCCCGAGGGATTGAGAACATTTTCTAGTTATGTTTATGGACTGACTATGGTTGTTTCTTATATTTACTAACGTGTAATTTTCCAATGGAAGATGTCAGATGTTGGCATGTAAGCAGAAACAGATTAATACACGGAATATTTTAATCAAATATCGAGACATGTGGGTGTCTGATTGCCTCATGCACATCGAAGGATCATTTGAGAAAACTTTAGACATACTGGAATGAAGAGAGCCTTGTTACTTCATCTTAATATATGTTCTCAATCGCAGTCTCGTAAGAAAAAACATTGTTGCAATTCGTGAAGTTTAATATTTATTGCCTGTTCCTTCTAATTTTATTCACGAAGGCTTTCAGAAAAAACATGAGCATTGGACTCTCCGGTGGTCATCCTGATTAGGTACCCCTGATTAGGTTAGCATTCCCACCTCCACAAATGAGAGTCACAGATTTCTGAGGGAATCTTCCCCAGATCTCGAAGACTCGCCAGTGAGCACACATCCCAAGCCGCGTTGCCAACATTTCGCACTGCGACCTTCTTCAGGGAAATGCGCATGAAATAGGTCATAGGATGACGGCAACACTGCCTGTACGACGCGAAATCACTCAACACGTGGAAGACAAGACACCATTGGACTCCAAGCCTAGGTCCACGGCAGAATTTTCCCAATTACAGGTTTGGAGCCGTACTGTTACTAACCCTGCCTCCAG
Organism: Teleogryllus oceanicus; assembly: GCA_964035755.1. Lineage (NCBI taxonomy): Eukaryota > Metazoa > Arthropoda > Insecta > Orthoptera > Gryllidae > Teleogryllus > Teleogryllus oceanicus. The sequence goes on from CAXIVR010000001.1 coordinate 283,145,641, forward strand.
CGGTTCGATTTCCTGATCCGATGGCCAAGACCCTATCGACCTCCAAGAGCTGAGACTTAGCCCAGAAATTTTCCTAAGTACAAGTTTCCAAGCGAGCTATTGGTAACGCTGTCCTCAACACTTTGACGTCTGTCCTCCTGCTTTTACTTTCTTGTTACGGCTTACGCAGTAGAGAGAAAGTTATATAATATGCGCCAGAAAACGGCGAATTTTCGACACAAAACCGCTTATTACAGGGCCCTGGTAACGAAAAAGTGGACAAATCTAGTTGATCATTTTAGGAAAAAAAACTCTTTAACATGTGGTGTAGCCAGATTGCATGTTCTGTGAGTCCTTGGTACCGAAACAACGAATGACGGCAAAACGTGTCTGTCCGTCTGTGAACAACGGTAATGGCTAAACCGTACAGCAAATTTTCTCCAAAATGGATATTCCCGAATAGACCAGACGGATCTCGTGGCCCCTTGAATTTGAAACTAATATTTTAATTTGGGGGAGGGGGTACTTTACATGAAGCCCCTGAGACATTTTCAAAATGTACAAAAACATGGATATATCGTTTTTGATGACATTTTTTGTTGGATAGTGTGTGAAGGACGTTTAGGAGAATAGTGCAGGTCTCAGGATCGTGTAACACACTTGAGTTTTCGAAAATTGCAAATTTTATTTTTTCAGCATCTTCCTAAAACTACAAATATGAAGATAGAGATTTTTCCCTAAACGAAATCTGTTCCTTAAAGATAGATTTTGAAATTAGGTCATATACAAGTTTTCAAAAATTTGAGTACTTTTCGTGTAATTTTGGGTGAAAGTATGGGCGAGAAAATACGTGCTGTTTAGCACGACTGGTTTCGTCAGCGATGCGCTGCGGCCGGTGCGTGGACTTGAGTACGGCACGGGCGCGTCGCCGCTCACCGCCGCCGTCCCCGCCAGCGCCACCGCGTCCAAAAAAAGATGAGCGCTTCATTAGCGGCAGAAGCGCGCGCGGACAGCGGCGGCAGCGGCGCCTTGAAGGGGCGGGCGCGGGCTACCGGGTGGAAGGCGACGCGTCGCCACCAGCTTCAGAGCAGGAGGAGGAGGTGGAGGAGGAGGAGGTGGGGGAGGAGGAGGTGGAGGAGGAGGACGAGGAGGAGGTGGAGGAGGAGGAGGAGGAGGAGGAGGAGGAGGAGGAGGAGGAGGAGGAGGAGGTGGAGGAGGAGGAGGAGGAGGAGGAGGAGGAGGAGGGGAGGAGGAGGAGGAGGAGGAAGTGGTGGTGGAGGAGGAGGAGGTGGAGGAGGAGGAGGTGGAGAAAGAGGAGGAGGAGGATGAGGAGGATGAGGTGGAGGCGGAGGAGGAGGTGGAGGAGGCGGAGGAGGAGGTGGTGGAGGAGGAGGTGGAGGAGGAGGAATACAACGACGACGAGCAGGCGGAGGAGGAGGAGGAGGAGGAGGTGGAGGCGAAGGCGGCGACCGCGCCACTAGCAGCGCGTTCCCACGGCGCGCCGGCCACCGACGCAAAAACGCCCCAAAAAGGGGCCGCAGCCCGCGCCCGCACCCGCGCGCGTTTCCGCTAAACAGTAAGACCGTTGACGCAACGCCCGCCAGACGGCCTCTCGCCGCAGACGCGCCACCCGAAAATTCGCTGGGCCGCGTGAGGAGATTGAATGTGCTCCAAGGAGCCCCGCCCTCCATGTGATGTGGGTTTTGACAAAAAATTTAATGGTGTTTCACAGATAAAGGTTTGTTTTGCAACATGCTCTTAGGTGCATATCAATATAAATAAAATATATCATGTCACCTTTATATTTTGTAGGTCAAAAACAACGGAAAGTTTGTTCCGCTCAGTAATTCTTATTGAAATATTGTTACATTGCGTGTATTGTTGGAATGTTTACATTTGATCGCAATAGTTAGAAAACATTTTCTCTACCCACAAACGCAATAATCCTTCCTTTCCTTTCAACACAACTAATTGTCAATTTGTTCTTATTGTAAGTTTAAATTCATTTTTATATTTAAATAACTTATAACCTGATATATAACAATGCAATAGCTTAAAATCAATTCTAGTTGACATTATTGAATCATTAACCAAGGAGAAAGAGTAAAAATTAAAGAACAAGAAAAATGTTCAACTATATTTATTGTCTCAAATGTAGTTCTCGCAATCTAATGTTCCAGGAATTTATTTTTCAGTTTAAAACTTTTTTCATTTCGAAACCGTTAAATCCTAACATCGAGTTGTAATGAATGGCTGTCAAAAGTTTGAATGACACATATATTTTTGTTCTGCTTTAAATGACACATTCAAGAATAATAAAATCTTCTTCGAATTATTCACTAATTCGAATGATCCCTGATCGACTCAAGTAGCGTCCTCCGTAAACAGAAAAAGGTGAAATAATTGGTTTATGCGCAGCGTGTCACATTGTCTACTTTCTCGCCGGTCCAAACCGAGAAACAAGAGAGCAGCGCGAGCGATCGCACTAGAAGAAACAAGAGGCAGCGGCGGCGAAGCCAATTAGGCTCCGAAGAGAGACGTCGGGCTCGCACCACGGGACATGCGTACGCGCCATGTTGAATGATTTATTAACGTTCTGAGACGCATCCGCTGCGAACCCGAGCCCTGGGGCGGCTCTCCGCGAAAGCGGCCGATTCTAGAAGTGCAAATGGGGACTGCATAACGCGAAGGCGGTCAAACGCTTACTCCCACCCCATCCAACCTCCCTTCTCCTCCCGACGTTCTCCTCCCCGCCTACCTGCGCCAGCGACCACTCCGTAAGTAAACAGGTTACCTACTTGAATGGCACTAGGGCGAGAATGGAATTTGCATTTAACAGGTTCAAAACTTCAAGATGCCTGGTGGAGACTGCGATGGAACTATCCGGTTCTGTAATTGCTCGAAATATTATTCAGCAAGTGATGTCAACTATTTGTAGTAAATCTCATATAATTGGCAATAATGAATGTGTTGAAAGAGATCACATTGTTATGAGGGCAGCAGCTGGTATAATAAATCTGGCCTGTATTCCTGGAGAAACAATGCCACCAGATGAAAAACTACTTCATACATAGTTCTGCAGACGATGAGTCGAGCTTTGCTTTCCCATCGTATAGAATATTACAAGATAAACCATTAGTAATGTGTTTATCTATCACAGAAACTATCAAACAGGATTTTCTAAAACTATATGTGATTTTGCAAAAAGTTTCATTATTAGATATTCTCCCAGCAATATTCTTTCTGTTCACAACTGCATTTTGTCACGTATATTAATTTTTGAAATGATAAATAATTTTTCAAAAGAGAGATCAACCGACGAATAGCAATTAAATGGATCGTATTAAAAACGTATCAGGATTCAGGAAAATTAAAAATTCTGGTAGTTGATGAAGGTAAACAATGCATTTTAAAAGAATTTTTGGACTGTTTGAGTTCCAAGCAAAGAATAATAGGACTGAAATGAAGTCCTTTTGGTACGAAGCAGATGTCAAAGATGATTTGACCGTTATTACCGTGACTAGAAATAAAAACTGGAACCTCAATTATAAAACAAGGTTTATTGACATTGATGTGCATCATTTTGCGAACGCAGTCTCATAATAACGCGGTGTATTTTCACGTACGTTGCTCGATCCATCTATTGAACCCTTTGGCATATGCCATGCACATCTCACCTTTTGAGGGATTACGTCAAAGTAATAATGGAATGAACAGAATGTGGAAGTACGTAACGGATACTGGATTACACGATATTTTACATTGAAACATTGAAAACAGACATACACTGTAGTTATTTAAAGAATTGATCTGGATTCCGAATTTCACAAAGATATCTTCCGACATCCAAAGTGTTTCCCGAATTATGCGGTACTTCATGTTAATTTAGCATATCTAGAACTCGATTTTTGTTTGTTTAGTACAGAAAGAAAAAAATGTCATTTAACTAAACTTCAGTTTCATTTCGCACTGAACTCATAAATACTGAGAAACTCACTAGTTTAAAATGCTGGATTAATTCTTTATTTATTTCTATTATTTTATAATTATATAATACCACGAACGGAAGAAATGGAGGAAGAAAATGGAGAAACGAGATTTACAAATCTGCACGTCTATTTGTTCTCAAGGGTGATTCCAAGTCTTAAAGGTGTTGCCCGTGGGCCGAAAGGTAGTGGCCACGCCCCTCAAGCCAAAGCTGCCGTTCTGCGACAGGGGCGGGCTGCCGCGCCAGCCGTCGCGTAGCTGGCGCGCGGTGGCGGCAGCGCGGAGCGCGGGCCGTCGTCGCCCCGGCTGTCGTTGGCGCTGGCGCCGCGACGGCACTGCGCGTCGGTGGCGCACGGGGCGACGGCGGCGCGCCGCGACGCCTCGCAGCGGGGGATTCCTCGCGCAGGCGCGCCGCCGCCGCCTCCACGCCGCGCTCCCCGCCGCCCCCCGGGGGGGGGGGCGGGGCGGCCGCCGGCCCCCTGCCCCCCCCCCACCCACCCCCGCCCCCACGCGCCGCCGCGGCGGCCATTGCCGCGCCGGGGCACGGTGGACGCAGCCTTCCGGACCGGTGTGCATCCACCGCGGCCACCGCCGCCACCACCACCACCACCGACGCCGCCGCGGTAGGGGGAAGGAGAGCCCGATAACCTCGGCGGGGCCGCAGGGGTTTCTGCTATTATGAGGGGGGTAACCCGACCCCTCCGAGAAAACTACGTCGGGATTCGGGATTCTACAGGAAGTGGAAAGGAAAGAGAGAAACTGCGCGAGTAACAGAAAAAAAAAAGTCCCAAGGCCCGCCTGTCGGACCCCTTTCACAAACGACGCTAGGAGACCCTGCGGCGGCGGCGGCAGGCCGGCGTACGCCCGGGAGCGGCAGGTAGCTGAGGGCGCCACAGGGATGCGCCGTCTGATGGGCTCGCGACGGTTCTTAACGTCGCGCTCGCATCTAACGTCCCTGTTTTATTTGAAAGGGTTCCCCACTAAAATATGGTAAATGAAAAGACCAGATAGAGAGAAAACCTGATTTCTGCGCAGGTAGGACCCGCGCAAAGGTGGATATCTCGCCCGGGGAAGGGATGTGAGCGCATACCCATCCCTTTCGAATTTGCCGGAGAAAACTGCCCCGGAGTGTATTTTTTTTTTTCCACAGTAACTAACGCGTTTCGGAACAGGAGCCTCGGTATTAAGGATTTTAGTGCCCAATATCTGTCAGGAGACTAACATTCAGGCAGTATACCGGATTACACCGTGTAATTTCTCACGTATTTTGTGTTCACCTGGAGCGTCAGCGCTGTAAGTTAGCGCTAATTTTGTGGTCGTTTTATATACTTCATAATTTTTATCTACTTCTAATACATATGGAACAGGAGAATGGGTTCATATGAAACTTAACATTTACTGGCACGATTCGTGATGGCTGTGGAGAGGTGGTGGACCAAAGCCTTGTAGCCTGGGCCTCACCATTAAAGATGTTCTTACTACTGTTATATAACAAATATAGTAACAATTATTATTAATAGTTAACTATTAATTCATAATAACTGAAGTAATAAAAATAATAATAATTATTGTTAGTGGCATCAAGATATACATATACACGTGAATGTGGAAGTCACTTATATTAAAATAATGGATTTAATGGTGATGTAAATAGTCAAAAAAAGGTCAACACATAAGTTTAGAAAATTTATATATATGCAAGATTCCATTGTAATTTCTGTAGCAAAGCTACCATCTCACAGAATTTTCAGTCCTTAATTTCACTCACAATGTTTACATTCCAGGCAAGCTCCGTTGGCGAAACGACAGTGTCAAAATAATAACATAGCGACGTACTAGAGGTAAGCCAAAGTTAAATATTCCGAAATTCGCGCAGTGCCATAACAAACCCGCCCGTCCGATCCGGCGCTCCACAGCCCCTCAGTTCGTCTCCCGGACGCGGTCCTGCGAACTTGGCGATGTCTCCAGGTTCGCTCGCCCAGGTGCGCGCGGCGTGGCGGTGCTGCGGGGCCCTCCGACAAAAGGGTTCCGCGAGCCCCCCGCCCCGCCGACCCCGCCCCCTGGCCAAAGAAAGTGTTCCGTTTGATGGGGCGCGACCCCGCGGCCCGCGCCGCGCCCGCGCCCAACCGCCGGAAGAGGGCAAAGGGGTGCGCTCTGAATAGAGCTGAAATCCGGCTCCGCATTAGAATTCCTTGCGTTGCGTAGCGTTGCGTTGCGCCTCCGTGCCGTCGCCGTCGCCATCGCCGTCGCCCGAGGCCTTTCTTCTCACCGCGCGGGATCCTTGGGCGCGCGCCCCGGGAAGTGCACGCGGCGGCACACTGGCTCTGAGCCGGGCTCTCGGGCCAAATTTGCCACAAAATTATTTTATTTTCATGTTATATTTACATTTTCTTATACATTTAAAAAATATTTATTTATAAAATTGTATAATCACATTTAAAATTCTATATTTATATTCGTTTAATTGATTATGCATTCCAATTTCGTATTTTGGTACACAACGGACGGGGAAAAATATCTGAAAAGCGAAAGAAAAGTAAGAAGCAACTGCAATGAGTTGATTATTCATTTTCATATTTTTCTACTTAATTTATTGTTACGTTCATGCAGGTTCCATCCCTGAGAACATACAAAGCCAATGTTTTCTTTCTTTATTTTTCCTTTTCTTTTGTGTTTTATAGGGTAAATAATTAAAAACCTATGAACGGTTAGAGATGTTCTTACATGACTATATTATTATTATTATTATTATTATTATTATTATTATTATTATTATTATTATATGCGTGCGGGCCAATTATGACCTCGCTACACGTTATCTTTCGAGGCCCAGTCATATTTATCCCAGAGATTAACGTGTGCAATTATTGGGATCAACTGTTCGGCTGCATTTCTTTGTGGGACAAGGTCGTTACGCCTTGAATTATGAAGTAATAGCATAACGATGAGGGGTGAAGAGATTATTATTATTATTATTATTATTATTGTTATTATTATTACTGAAGTAAAACATATCAGAATTTCCTGAAACGGTTTTTTTATGGAGCTTTGTCCATTTAGACAAACGTTTCTCTCCACTGGGCGCTCAGATGACGAGATGGGGTTACGTCTGAGACGCCGCCGCCTCTTGCCCTCCCCTCCCCATCCTCTAGCGCGAAGCCCGGCGACACTTCGTCCCCAACCGCTTCCGGATCTTCCCGGAGGCGGCTCGGGCCTGCGTGGCCGGGCGTTACCCCCGGGGCCTTTAGGTGCTCGGACCCTTTGGGGCTAGAAGGGGGAGCGAAACACCTTTTGCGAAAGTCCCGGAATGTGGAGAGTCATCAATCGACCGGGGGTGGGGGGAGGGGTGAAGGGGTGCGCGACCTGCGCGAACCGTCGATCTCACGGCCGTAACCCGAGCGGCGATTTACCTGATTTCCCGTTTCTCTTTTCCCGCTGATTTTCCCGGTTTGCGCGCCTCCTCGCCCGCCGCGCCGCCCGTGAGATTCTAAGGAGACGGAAGCCGATCTGCCGAGGGGGAGGGGAGGAAAAAGGGGGAAGAAAGGATGATAAATGTTCGATGTTGGGTTGATTTGATCGATGAAACGTTCCTAAGATGGGAATCGCCGGAATGAGTTTTCGTACAGTAGGATGGAAATTGTAAAACGGGAAGAGAGAAAACGGTTTTTTTACGTTGTAGTGTATAACAATCAGTATTCAACTGATACTGAATTTCTGAACCCTGCGAAATAATGTAATTTACTCAAATTCATATACGATTATATTCCTCTGTAAATTAGCAAGCAGTAGGTATTGACATTTTAAATTCCATTACTCTCGCTCTCTCGCTGCTGCGTCGTAATTTTGAATAACAAAAGAAACAAATGGTATCTGGGAATAAATGTAATTTTTTAAAAAATTACATTACGCTGCCATGGCTAAATTTGTAATGATTGAATTTGACTTTACTCCAATAAAAGAATTTCAAATGACTGGAGAAACAATGGATAGCAATATACGTGTTATGGAATATCTATATCTATTCAATGACCCATAATTTTATGGTAAATATATTAAATCATTATACAATCAATTAACTAATAATGAAATACATTAGCTAGAGGTTAATTCTCCGTTCGCTGTTGAATCTTAGGCAAGTGTTCTGACGCATTTCCTTTTCTAATGACTGACATTTCTTCTTCTTTTTTTATATTTTTCAACGATTAGCATGAGCTTTAAATATGCATTGAACAAATTTGCTCAATCGCACATCCACAACAATTAACACTTCAGAATTGCATTGCTGATCAAAACGCCTCACTGTGAGGTTGGCAGGACATTTGCAAATTAAGAGAAGAGAGAGGCCAATTAACAACGGTACCGAAAGTATTAATGGTGTTTTCGTGGAAGTACGGAAATTTCCTCGTAGTTAAAACTAGACTAACTACACAGAAAAACAAATTGTCTTGCTCCCTTGCATTATTATTTTCATGTTTTCTATTCGTATTTTCAAGTCTTGCTTACTCTATCCTACTTTTTCAACCAAAGAGGCAATATATCCCTTTTCACCCACACTTCTGATGTCTCTGGATTAGCTCTGAGACGTCAGAATTGTTATTTCTGTGCCGCGGGTTTCCTCGAAAGTGATTTTGATTTTGGAAAATTTCGACCAGACCGGGTTATCCGGGTTATTCATTAGTGCTTGACCGCGGACAACTAGTTGATCCGTGTCCTAATTAAAATCAGGGGCTCACAAATTTCGTTTGTTCGCAATACACCGAGTGTTTCAATAGGCGTAATTGTGTTTACCAATACGGGCGTACATAGGTGATTAAAATAGGTGCGCAACCCGTGCGCGTACTCGCGTCTTTAGAAAAAGCGAAGTACCTGCAGCTGTCGGCGAGGGCGTCGTGCGGAGCAGAACCGTCGGGGGCTGCCCCTGGAGCGGCGACTGGATGGGCGACGGATGTGTCTGGTGCTGTGGCGAAATCTGATGAAGCTGTTGCTGCTGCTGTTGCTGTTGGAGCTGCTGGTGCTGTTGAATCTGTTGGTGGTGCTGGATCAGCTGCTGCGGCTGAAGCTGCGGGATGGGCTGGATCTGTTGGTGCGGCTGCAGCTGCTGGTGCGGCTGCAGCTGCGCGTGCTGCGCGTGCTGCGTGTGCGGGGCGTGCTGCGTGTGCGGGGTGTGCTGCGCGTGAGGCGCCGGGTGGGGCTCCTCGAGCGGGCAGCACAGGGCGTCGAGGCCGAAGGCGGCGCCGGGCGGCGACACGACGCCGGCCGACGTCACAGCGGACATGGCGGGGCGCGCCTCAGGGCGCCCGCGCGCCGGCGGACGGCAAGCGCTGCAACAGAGGACGGCAAGCGTTAGCGCGCTCAGCTCTACTCGCCTTCCCGCAGAGGGAGGAAGCACAGGACATTGGTTCTAGTCCTGGAGAGGAATGAAAACGGACACGCCCATCCGGTTCCTCAGTTTTACCCACGTCGTTAGTGCCAAAGCATGCTTAAATGACCATACTTCAGAATGCTATCCACTACAACACTCGCCTTCCCCGCAGAGGGAGGAGGCACAGGACATCGGTTCTAGTCCTGGGAGAGGAATGGAAACGGACACGTCCATCCGGTTCCTCAGTTTTACCCACGTCGTTAGTGCCAAAGCATGCTTAAATGACCATACTTCAGAATGCTATCCACTACAACACTCGCCTTCCCCGCAGAGGGAGGAGGCACGGGACATCGGTTCTAGTCCCAGAAGAGGAATGGAAACGCACACGCCCATCCGGTTCCTCAGTTTCACATGTCGTTAGTTCCAAAGCAAGTTAAATGACAATACTTCAGAATGCTAAGGAACATGTTTATATGCCTCTTTAAAACGTTATGGAAAGGAAAGCGTCCCCCGCAAGCTGACGTCTAGCTCGACACCGGTTCGCACGTTCTAGCGGGAGAGAGACACCACCGCCTCCCGATATATAACACCCACTTCATTTACGGTATTAATAATCATAGAAGTTGTCGCACCCAGAAATATGAAATATCAACTTTCAAACGTGGTGAAATATATGAAAGATCATTCTAATCTGCCCGTTAACGATTAGAAAAATATATTTTCAGTTGCCTAGCCTTACAGGTGGTAACGTTTTAGCTGATGAATCGCCCCTCCAAGCTAGCTTACTAGGCCAAAAGACTTAGGAGTTCCGAAGACTTATTTGAGGTTGTATTCTGGCTCTAATCCAGATGTCTGTCGGAAGAATGACGGGAGGATGAGAATGCATGAAAAGGAATACGTATATGAGTGTCGTGATGCTGCACGACATAAAGCAGACGATAACGATGAAGAAGAGAAAATAGAAAAAGCGGAAGAAGAACGAGAAGAGGAAGAAAATGGAGGAAGAAAAAAAAGAAAATGAGGAAAAAAAACAAGAAGAGGAAGAGGAATACGTATGAGTGTCGTGATGCTGCACGACATAAAGCAGACGATAACGATGAAGAAGAGAAAATAGAAGAAGCGGAAGAAGAACGAGAAGAGGAAGAAAATGAGGAGGAAGAAAAAGAAGAAAATGAGGAAGAAGAACAACAAGAAGAAGAGGAATAATCCATCCACGCAAGCACGCCACGACGACGCAGTGGATTCGCGCCACATGCTCAGTTTGGGCGAGCAACGCCCTCCGTTTAGCGTCCAACCGCCAATTTCCTTCCGCGCCGCCCTTTCCGGCCGGCGGCGGCGGCGGCGGCGTTTCCATGGCGCGCGCTGCTCTTCGGGCGGGGACGCGCGTCACCCCTTTGCTCCTCTCTCGTGCGCTCGCCCGCCGCTTTGTTCGAAGGCCTCTCCAGAAATTTGCCCGAGTACCGGGAACAATGCGGCGTTGCGCGAGCGAGAGTGCGAGCGCGAGCGGGCCGCTCTCTTCCGAGCACTCGTGAGTTCACAGCCTCCGCCGCGCCGATGCCCTCTGGGGGCGACGGAGGAGATGGTGGTGGTGCGGACGCTTGACGTGGAGGCGTGTGGTGGGGGAGGGCGATGGCGGCGTCAATGGTGACGATGAGGGTGGTGACGGGGGGGCGAAGAGGGAAGAGAGAGGACGGCGACGGTGGTAGCGGTAACAATGAGGTGAATTGATTGACTTGTGTTTCGGTGCGCGTCAACTGCTAAGGTCATTAGTTCCGAAAGTGTAGCGCATGTTTTTAGAGTGGGAATTGGTGATGATCTTCCCCTGCTGGATGGCGAGATCCGGCACCGATCACGTCGGCTAGTAGGATTTTCCCCAACTGGTATCCCTCACAATCGGGACACGCCCCACGGGGAAAAGCTTCGGTCTTCCCGCATGTGTGCTAGTGTACTGTAAGGATTGAACAAAGGAAAGAGGAAGGAAAGATCGTACGTTCGGTGGTCCGTTTGGTGGAGTACTGCTCCAGCATTCACCTAGTGTTGATCGGGGAAGCCAAGGAAAGCTACCAATCACAGCAGCCGGCCCCTAGAAATTTCCTCACGACAGCGGTTGAACACGACCTAGGTATGTAACTAATATGGAAGATACTGCAACCGTCGGCACTCGAGCCTTAAGACCTGCCAGTCAGGGGCACTGCAGTGACACCTGAGCGTGGTGGCCAGGTTGGTTTGGTTTGGTTTTTTCGTGTTTTCGGGCGCGTCAACTGCTTTGGTCATTAGTCCCGTTAGTCTGGTGCATGTTTTTTCCTCAGGAGATCGCGGTGATATTCCCCCGCTGGATGGCGAGATCCGGCGTCGACCTACCGTCGGCTAGTGGGGTTTCCCCCTCACCAGGACTCTCCCACCAGAGGGGCACCGCCCCAACCGGGACAGGCTCCCGAAAGGTCTCCCGGAATATGTGGTGGTGTAGTGCATGTTAGTGTAAGTGTGTGTGTAAGGGGGAGAGGATAGGACAAGGAAGAGAAAGGAAAGATCGCGCGCGGTCCGTGGCCCGTCTGGTAGGGTACTGCTCCGGCATTCGCCTGGTGTTGATCGGGAAAAAACACGGAAAACTACCGATCAGAGCAGCCGGCCGCTAGAATTCTCCTCCAGGCAGCGACTGAATTCGACCTAGCTGAAAAGCTAGTGTTGAAAATCCTGCTGCCGTCAGGACTCGAACCTAGGACCTCCCGGTCAGAGGCGCTGCAGTGGCATCAGTTGATGCACTGAGCTACCGCTCCGGGTGGTGGTGGTGGCCAGGCGGTTTGGGGCGGGATGCGCAGGGGGAGACGTGGTGGGCGTGCAGGGTGGGGGGGGTGCGAGGGCGCGGGGGGAACCCCCCTGCCCGCCGGGGGCTGAGAGGGCCTCTCGTGGGTTCGCGGAGGGCGGATCTCGCCATTCAATTGGGAGCGGCCCCCGGTCTTGTGGTTCAATGGTATATTAGATCATCTTTCTCATACGTCAATAATACACATGATGGAATAGTTCTTTACTAATTACAATGGGACTTCCATTATTTACGGCGTATTGATTTATGTTATATTTATTTTTATTTGGCGTTTTATTTCAGGAATCCCGTGGGGATTATGACTTCCTTGACTGCCTACGAATCCACTTGTGATCTGGCGGAAGCGTTGAAACGTTAAACATTTTTCTTGGAGCTTTCTTTTGGGTTGAACACGTCACTCAGAGTACGTGAAGTGTAGTATCTAACAATGTGTTTGTGAATCAGTTGTAGGTGAGATCGTACTTCGTTTGTATTCTTATTGGCTATTCTAGTTATTCTAGTCATTTTATCTTCCTGTTGCGATCATCCAATCAAAGCGTTCGCTGTTACAACTACAAAAAATGTCCATTGTAATATACCCAATGGACATTTTCGGGACCTCAAATTTTTAAATTATAAGTCGGTAATGGATTTATCATCAAAAGCGCAGAATATATTTGATGTCATTGAGTAAATGAAAGTTTCTCGAACAATAAGCAAATACCCACGCGTCTAATAGTGCAAAACGCAGAAATTGCCAAAATCTTACGAAGTCATTTCATGCCACATGCTAACATTTCTCGTTTACCCATTACCCATGGATAAAGTTTTATTTTATCTCTAAATGTAACGTTGCATTTCAATTGTCCCACCCTTACTTTTCTCAAAATTGTTCCATTCCCTTACACAAACACGGGATAATGAAATGGATAGAATAAGGACAGAATTTTGGATACAAGTGACGATTTAAGTGAGGCAATGTGTATTTAATAAAAAAATATGGGGCGAGGTTGAAGTTTCTCAGGGGAATACAATAATTTTAACGAGTATTGTATTTTTTGAGATATTTGTGCTTTAATTTTTATCAGAGCTTATTTCGATATTAAATGCTGTACTCAAACTTCATTAATTTTAGTAGGTAAAGTTAATTACTGTGAGGTTTTAACAATTTTTGCAACAGAGGTTTGACCAAACGTTTCGAAAAACATAGTATAAACGCTCAAAATTGATGGATTGATTATTTACTGTTTCCAGGTGCGTCAACTATGGTCATTAGTCTCATAAATATAGTTTTACCACTGGATGAGACGGGGTTATTCCCCCGCTCGATGGTGAAATTCGGTGCTGACCTACACATCGGCTAAAGAGGTTTACTCCAACCAGATGTCTCCCAACAGCGGTTCTCCGCCCGAGCCGGGAAAAGTCTTAAGCTCCCGACTGGTTTCCCAACAAATGCGATAGTGTAGTGCATGTGACTGTAAGTGTGTGTAAGTAAAGGGTGAGGTTAGGACGGTAGGAGAGATCGCGCGCGGTCCGCGGCCCGTTGTTAGGGCACTGCTCCGGCATTTGCCTAGTGTTGATCGGATAACGCACGGAAATGTACCGATCAGAGATAACCTGGCCGCGAGAATCCTCCTCTAGACAGCGATGAATTCCACCTAGCTTCCCAGCCAGTGTCGAATATCCTGGCATCGTCGGGACGCGAACCCTAGGACCTCCCGGTCAGAGTCACTGCAGCGACGTCGGTTGATGCCCTGAGCCACCCCAGTCGTTCCCAATTGTTCCTCTCTTGGATCCGCCACCGTTCTTACCCACGCTTCTAGCAAAGCCCCGGTATTACCCGACCCATTCCGGGTCACCGTCAGGTAAATCCTTCTCTAGCGCACAGAGCACCATCGTTCTCCGCCCCCACCGCGCCACTCTGCTTCCGGCGTGGAACGCGGGCCAACTCACAGAGCGGCGCGCGGCGCGGGGAGGGCGAGGGCGGGGTCGCGGGCCGAGGACTGAGGACTGAGGCCCGCGCGCGTCGAGGGTGCCCGAGGGCCGCATCGCGCGTCGAGTGGAGTGAGGAGGGGGACAGCAGCGGCTGCGCCGCCGGACGTGTGGTCCGCGGGGCGCGGCGTCGATTGGGAACGGGAAAGGGTGCAAGGAAGAGGTTTGTGAGACGAGATAGAAGGAAGGGAATTAAGAGTTGTGGGCAGTGGCGGAATGGGAGAGAAACGGGGTGTGTGACGAAGAGGAACATGTCAGGAGAAAGCATTAAAAGAGTCCCTGACTGAACTAAATACACACATATTACCATGTGAGTGAAAATGAACTTCCTATTGAACATTGGTCGTAACTTTGATAACCTAATTTTGATGACCTAAAACATCGCCAAAAATCAATAAAATATTCTTAAAATGTTTTTAAAATGCCTTAAAGATAGAAAAAATGACGTAAAAAATTGATCAAAATCAGTTCATGTGAACAACTTAAGTTGTTGGACAAATGACTGATGTAATCGAGGCTTCCTTTAGTTCAAGTGAACTCACCTTACAACAATGACGCTGATATGCGTCACAGTCACCTTAGATTGCATTCTCTCAACGGCTGACATTACAATTTATGAGCGAAAAAATCGAATACGCTACTCTGCAATTCTGTGTAGAACATTTGTTGCAGCCTGAAAATACTATTTGAAACAGGTACCATTAAAATGATATTAAAATCGATTACATCAGTAAAAATTGCTTTAAAATGTCGAAAAATGTAAAAAATGACTTATTAGTCAAAATCGACGAAAAATGACAAAAGAGTCATATAAATAATAGTCATTTCCTTTTCTCATAAAAAATGAATATTAAAAGGCACTGTTGTAAAGTGAAAAGGAAAAATGGCATTTCATTATAATCCGTCCCTAGTAATAATTTTTGTGATAAGAAATCCATTTCCTAAAAACAATATCATCTTCTGCATTACAATGTTTTTAATGCACTGTCAAAAGTCTTCTTAGAACCATCACTGTCCATCGATCGTTGATAACCATTTTACAGCAATTTCCCACGAACTTGTAAGAAATGGGATAGAAGAGAACAACAGGAATGAGAAAAGAAGGAAACTGAGGAAGAAAGAAACGAGAAAAGGAAAAAAATCAAAAAAGAAAAGAACAATAAAAGAATTATAGAGTAAGATAGAAAGAAAAGAGTGAACACAAAAAGACAGGAAATGGAGAAATGTTGGAAGAAGAAATCGGCAAGTGTGTGGGAGAAGCCAACACAAGAGAGAAGAAAAACGGAAAATGAGAAAAAAATCAGATCATTACTCAAATTGGGAAACACATAAACAGTGAACAACGTGAAGCGAGAATACACCCACTCACAGCAAATTTCGCGAACAAGGACGAAGTACAAAGGAGATATAAAGACAAGAGTTTAATGGAGGGGCGCTCGTGAAAGCAGTGACCAACTTGACGCTAATCGCGAAACGCACGGATGCGAAAAGATCCGCCAACGAGGGTAAAAGAGGGAGATTGGGACAATAATGAACCAAGAAGCTTGTTGAACACAGAGGGGCTAACGCGACGCGGATCGCGAAAAAGCAAGATCACACTGAATCGCAGCAAGCAGGGGTCCACCAACCAGGAATGTGGGAACAGAGGCGTGGACCTCAGGCGTGAACCGAGGCGTGGAGTCCAAGAGCGCTCTCAGCGGACGAGGGGGGAGGGTGGGCGGGACAAGGGTGAGGGCGATGGCGAGGGCGAGTGGAAGAACACGGGCGAGGGCGAGGACGTGGGCGTGAGTGATGGCGAGAGTGATGGGGCTGGCGAGAGAGCGGGTGAAGGCGTGGGAGACGGCGAGGCCGCGAGAGCGGGCGAGGGAGCAGGTAAGAGCGGGCGGAGAGCCGACGAGAGAGCAGACGAGTAGCGGGTGAGGGGGTGGGTGAGGGGGTGAGCGAGAGGGCGGGCGAAAGGGCGGTCGAGGGGCGGGCCGAGCGGCGCGAAGGCACGGGCTGGCCTGGGCTACGAGCGGCGCTCGGCGCACTTGGCCATTTGAATAAAAGGCCCGATGGGGCGCGCTGCGACGCGCTTCCGCGTTCCGACGCTACGGCGGCCGCCGCGTTCGCGACGTGCGTTATTAACCCTTTCCTCGGCATCGCCCGCTCCGGAATGCCTGCCGTGCTTCGGCCGCTACGCAATTTGCATATATGCCGCGCCGACGGTGAAATAATCATCAACCGGCTTTTGCTCCTACTCTCGTCGCCGTATCCACACGTTGACACCAAACGTTAATTTGTTCGTTTCTCGGAGGTGTTTGGAGTTTTGCCGATGTCGACCTCTTTGCGATTCGTCCTAAGTGTAGTGAAATCTGAGAGGAAGTTAAAGGAGGTACAATTTGGGGAAAGAAAATAATTTATGCAGTCTAATTAATGTTTGATTAGAAGATTTTACTACAATTTCTCTCCTGCAAAAAATTAAATGAAGAGTGCATTTTGAGTAACAAGTGATTATTTACCCGAAATGTGGCTTGCGTCCATATTCACTATGACATTTGCACAACATTTCTATTTTCCCCTGCGTTTTGAAGTAACGAAGTAATCCAGGAATTTGATGTAAATAAACGGATTTGCCAGATGTTTTCTGAATTACATGACAGGAAAAAGCACGTTACTTAGTTGGCACAGCATATATTTGTACTAAGTTTTCCAAGGGTGAATAATAAAAACTGGGAGATAATCACCAGCAGAAAACACGAGAGGCCTAGAGTATTTGTAAACATACACAACAAAAGGTAAATAGTAACCTGACAACGAAGAGAGGAAAACCAAAACATTATTAAGAAGTGAAGACGCGTCAACCTAAAAAGAAAAAGAAAAAAAGGGGGAAAACAGAGACGACAAATGAAAAGGAAAGAATGGAAGTCCTGCGAACAGGCGTCATCAGCCGAATCCAGTTCGCAGCTAGTCCATCCAGCGTTCATTTTACAAGCCCCCTCGGCTGTCCGCCGCGGCGTCGTTGCGATTTGAATAAAAGAGCCGATGAGGCGACAACCATTTCTCTTCCGCGTTCTCGGGGCGCCACGCCACGCCACTTCACTCCGCCCCACCCCCCGCGCCTTACACCTCACTTCAGTCCTCTCCCCGGCCATCTGGCAGGTCGTCCGTCCTTCCATCAGTCTGCCTTCGCGGCCGTGTCCCCTCGCGACCCGCGCCCTTCTCTATCCCACCCCGCCGCCTCGTTGTATCCCATCGACCATCCCGTTGCCCGCCGTTCTGCTTCTTCCTGCTCCCCACCACCGTCACGACCTCACCCCCGCCACGACTCGCCCCGCTTCGCCCCAACCCAACATGCCCCACTATACTTCGCAGGGTAGCCTACTTGTCAGTCCTTTCGCCCGCCCGCCAGCCCCTCGCCTGCTCGCCCCTCCTTTTGCCCGTCCGCCCACTCGCCCCTCCTATCCCCCGCGCGCCCCTCGCCCGTCCTTTCGCCCGCGCGTCGCCCTTTCGCCCGCCCTCCCGCGCGTCGCGGGGCGCCACGCGCGTTATAAACGACGCGTCCGGCGGCGCGCGAGGGGCCCCGCGGGCGTCGCGCGCGGCGATAGGGCGTCGTCCGCCAAGCCGTCGCGCGGCCTCGCCTCTCTTCTCAATCTCCGAGATGATTTATCTGGAGGAGGTGATTAATTCGAAGGTCCGTTCATTTGGACTGGCTTGCTGCGGCGCGCTATTGTGCCGTGTTCGGCGCGGGGCGGCGCCGGCGTCGGCGGCGTCGGCAGCGTCGGCGTCGCTTCCCCCGGCGATTGGAAGCCACTCATCCACAGCATCGACGGGTAATGCCGAAGTGCGACCGCATTTGAATAGGTCTGACGCAACAGGGAGGTATTTGATGCTCCGACGTGGAACTAGGTGGGATACGTGACCTATTGTGCCGGCGTGAAAAATGATCCCGCCTGCCTTCTGTCCGCGTCGCCGCCGCCGGCGGAGCACCAGTTCCTTCATACGCGCGCTTGTTTATTGCATTTATCATGAGCCAAGGAGCGCGTGCATATGCATGGATCGGCGTGCGCGCGTTTGCCGGTGCGTGTGCTGAAGAGGAAAGAGAGCAGACTGCTGCCCTTTTGGAAGACGAATGAAAACGCTCCGGGCAAGCGGAAAAATCTGGGTTTCTAATGCACCGGCGTTGTATGATCGGGTGTGTCAGTGAAAACAGGCTCTGTCAGGATTAGAAGGGTTTAGGGAACGCATACATTAGGAGCGGGGTGTTGAACAAATGTGGGCAGCCGGTTTGAAGTACGGACGTCCCGCTCGGAGATAAATAGTTCTCTTTGTGAAAGATGCGTTTTCTGTGCATCCAAGTGCACAGCGGATCCCGCGTACACGAAGAATAATTCTGTTAGCAATGGGCGTTCTTTGCCATCTCGAACACCTGGAAGTAAAGACATACCTGGGGTCGTAGTAAACAGAAGGAAAAGTCGGGGGAAAGCAACGGGTTCCGGTTTTTGTCTAAAGTTTCTGGCTTAAATAAATATATAGCAAATAATAGGACTAAACAACTACTTTGCATGATAAGAATACGCAATTTGCGAATTATGTTGGTTTAACAAAAGGTCACGGTATTGAATTTTTCTCTGAATAAAACATGACTAAAACTTATTAATTCTAATAATATAAATATGAACATTAATATTATTAATAATAATAATAATTATAAAGGGATGCAGTTTTTTTACATGACAAGGCATCCGATCTCTAAGTACTTGCAGTATTCTGCTGTGAGCAGTCGCAAAGTACGGATCTCCATATGCAGCACTGAGCCTCGTAGCTGTGCTCAGTGCTTCAGTGAAAGTTAGTGTTACAATGAATGTGATCAACAACAAAAAAAGGTGTGATGTATACTAAGAAATTTGTACATCAACCAACAACGCTGGCACACAAAAGTGAAAATTTAAACAGTCACCCAGGTCTACTCAACCGAGGGAGAAATTAAGGTTATATACCACTACATCCCAAAATTAAAATATCTGTTTCAAATTCAAGGGGCCGCGACATCAGCTGGATCGATTGAGGAATATCAATTTCGGAGAAAATTGATAGAACGGTTTAGCCGCTAGATTTGTTCAAAGACGGATGGAGAGACAGACGTTTTGCTGTCATTCGATTTTTCGCTATCAAGGATCTACAAAACATGGATTCTGGCTACATCACGTGTTTTTTCTAAATTTAGCCACTACGTTTATCCACTTTTTCGTCACAAGGGTCCTGTAATAAGAGTTTTTCTGCTGAAAATTCGCTGTTTTTCTTGCATCATTACATAACGTTCTCTCTACAGCGTAATCGGTAGCGAGAAAGTAAAAAATGATCAACCAAACGAGTGAATTTGTTATACCCACTAAAGATAGATTTCGCCCTCTAAGCACCCTGCAATAAAACCGATCATAGTTCCAGTTACTGAAATACCACCGAAGTCGAAAATTTCAGAAACATTAAATTCCCTCGACTCATGTCAGTCTCCTCCTATCATTAGCAAAAATATTTGAAGAAACATATTCACCAATTTAGAATAAACCAGCAGGGGTGCTCTGTGAGTCCCCTCGTCAAATGGAGTTGAGGATTGGTTGTAAGTTAGAATGAAAACCTGTAACTATAAACCAATAATTCAACTTTGTAAAACCATCCATTATTCGAAATAAATTTAAAAAATTAGTTGCATAGTATTGTTAATAGACGAAACTAGAAAATCAAACATTAAGTGAAGTCGTAGGCTTCCGCGGCCAGAGTCAGGTAAATGATCTTGGCTGTCCGGGTGACGCCGCGTCGAAGGCTGTGTTGCCGACGTTTCGATCATCTTTTCGTGGTCTTCCAGATCAGCCCTGAGGAAAACCACGAAAAGATGTTCGAAACGTCGGCAACACAGCCTTCGACGCGGCGTCACCCGGACAGCCAAGATCATTTACAAATCAAACATTAATTTACATGTTTCACTCTCGTGATAAGAACAACTAACACGAGGAATTTAAACACCAACCCAGAGGCGCCTCACAATTCGAATGTAGGCCCACAAGACAAGCCGCTCTCTCGAACCCAGTCGTAAACCGTCCATCATAACGAATGAGGCGGCCAGCAGGTAGACGTGGGCAGGAGGTGCTAATCGTCGCAAACACTTCTCCCGCGCGCGCGACCATACATTAGCACGCAGTCAGCAGGCGGTACGTCCGCTTCCGGGACCGAAGGGGGACTCGGGGGGGTGGCTGGAGGATACAAGGGTACGTCCGCGGCGAGCAGGGAGAGGCACAGGAAGCCCGGGAGAGGGGGGCAGCAAAAGACCCCGCGCGACCCGGGGCCCGCGACCCCCAATATGTCAACAGCTTCAGGCTCCAGGCTACCGCCGCCACCGGCACCACAGCCGCCGCAGTCTGGAGTTCTTTGTACAGGCCGGCTCGGAGATCGTCTCCGCGGAAAAGCCCGATGCTACCTCGTCGATTCAAAAACCCCTCCATCACTTTTTTGGACAGATTTTTCCAAAGGAAATTATGACGCTTTAACCCACCTGCTCCCTAAGCTGTTTTTTTAAAAAAAGGAAATCAACGGCGATACTCGCGGAGGGCACCGAACTGCTTCGCTACGTCTGGCCCCCCACACGCCGGCGGCGGCGTCTTCTCACGGAGAGGGTCGAGGCGGGCCGCGGGGTTCGCCGGGTCAATTTCTATGCACTTTTCTTCTTTTCAAATTTTTCAATTTATTTGCTCGATATTTCACGGAGCATTGTACACCGTGCGCGGAGAATGGCCGTAACTGTGTGCCCGGCTCTAAAGTATTGTTCAGGTCGTTATTCAGTCCCTAATAAAGGAGTGTCTTTGGCACAACAGAACATTTTTAAGTTTTTTCGTTGCTTGGAAAAGATCCTTTTTTAAATGTCTGGAAGATTACTCTGGAAGGAACAGGGGTGCAGGGTGAATTTATCATTCAGAGCACGAAGGTATCAGATGAAATTCAAGATATCGTTATGATCAGGTACGTAAATAAATCTATATCACCGTAACGTTACACCCACAATTTAATTCTAGGGAGTTTCGAACTGCGATAGTGTAATTATGGTGATTGAATCGTATTAATTAGTTTGGATGAACCTCGATGCATAATTTAAAATCGCCTTTGAAGCATACTGTTTCAGAAATGTATAGAACGTGTATTACATTCCGTAATTAAAGACGATCACGAAGATGTATTTTACGTTTATAATAGTTCTGAATTCACGTTCTGTCACAAACGAAATTAAATGCAGCACAGAGTTTAGAAACCACTGTTCATAATTTACAAACCCGATCATCGCTAGACGCAATTCTTTTTTTACTGCCTCAAGAAGGCACTTAAAAACGGGAAACAGAAGTTATAACTTTAATTCCACCTTTTCGCAAAAATACGACATTTAACCACACACCATGCCAATTCTTTGAAAACTTGGCATGACCACGAACCGCAAAGCACCTCCAGACCGAATGAGCGAAACTCGTCATAAGAGAAAAGGAGGAAGAGGAGGAAGAAGAAGAAGAAAATCGGCGGCGCCAGGCGGGCGCGGTGACCCAGCGATGACCTCGAGCTCGCGAAACGCCGGCCGCCTCCGGCGGCTCATAGGGAGGTGGAAACGGGGAAGGACAGGGATGAGGGTGGGGCGGGGCGGAGAGGAGTGGGGGCAGGGCAGCGTCCGCGCTGCAGCCTAATCCCGAGGAACACGTAGCCGCGCGGCTCCGACTAATGAATTTCAACTCCGATTGTAAGATGAATACATAGCCTGAATACATTACAGCCGCGGGAAAGGTATGCGAACGCCCCGATCAGATCCCAGGTCTCGGCGCTCATCCGATTTGTAATCGGGCGATCCGGCGCCCCTCGCTCGCTCCGCCGCCGCCGCCCGCCCCGCCCCCGTGACGTCACGCCTTCGGCTGCCCCGGCGTCCGCTGACGCCCCGCGTACACGCCCATTTTTCCCAACCACCGCCTCCGCTAATAACCCACACATCCACGCTCCGTTCCCATCCACACACCGTCGCATCATGGTTGCCGCCTCCACCCGCCCGCCGCCGCGCCGCGTCTCATCCCGACCACACGTCGCTGCCCCGCCCCGCCACGCCCCGCCCCGTCTCCATCCGTCCCGCGCCGCTTCGCTCCACTCCTCTCCGTCTGGGCCCCGCCCCGACCCCGCCCGGGCCCCGCCGCCCGCCCCGCCCGGCTTAGACGGCCAGGGAATCACGAAAACAATGGGTGCTGATTGCGCGGGGGTACCCGCCGAACACGGCAACCTCTGGAATGAGATGATGGCATCGCCGTTAAGGAGGTTTCGGGAAGAAAAAAAGTGGAGCGAATTATTTTCAAGGGCAGCTCTCCCCCACCCTTCCTCTCCCTCTCTCTCTCTCCCTCCCGGGAAGCCATTTGAATATTCGAGATTGCGGGAAACCACTGCTGTTGTTACTGCTGCAGCGGTGGCGGTGGCGGCCGCGGCCGCGGTCGGCCGGCCCCCACACGAAGGTTCTGGCGTCGAATTCCGAACGAGACGTGCTGCTTCTCTTTATGGCGTTACGGCCCGCGGACGCACTGGGCTTTGCTCGCAGACGGCCGCGCGCAGCACGAGATAAAGAGATGGAGGAACCGCTCGTGACCGGCCCGAGCCACTTACGCGCTAGGGCTCTTAACACACCTCGCGCCGCTCGCAGATAAAGGAAATCGCCGGGTTTATCGCGTCTGCGCAGACGCACACAAACAATTATAGAATTCCGTTGTTGGTTGCTACTTGTGCGCTTAATCATGTTCGTTAATTTATCACGTATTTGTGTGTGACTGATCTAATGCTCAGCGGCAGACCGTAGTTCTAGCGACACTTTTGATTGATTACACAAACTCATTTGGACATTCTATTCGTTTAATTCTATTGTTTGTTTTTCTAATTGTTTTGTTCTTTTACGATGTTCTTCATATCCACTTTTTTCGGAGAGACAATGCAGTGACGGATTCAGGGGGGCGGGGCGCATGAGGGCCATGCCCCCCAGGTCTAAAGAAAAAAATAAAACGGGAAAAGTGCAGGAAAAATAAAAATACCTTTGTTGCCTTCCATTATTTGGCAAAATGGATTTAAATATTTATAATATAATTAGTAGGTAATTATTTCAAAAATATTGCATAGTATAATGTACGCAACAAAAAAATTTACATTAAAATAACAAATATGTGTATTATTTAACAAAACTCTATAACCTCCCCCCTCCCAATAATCGGTCGGTCCTCTCGCTTGCCATCTCAAGGATAAAGTTCCAAATGCTGGTCGATACATATGGAATTTGTGGTGAACAAAGCGTGCTCGCGACAAGTTCTCTCGGGATTCTCTTATTTTCTCTGCCTCTCATTCCACCGTTACTCCGTCATTATTCATTTTATATCTTCATAATCTCTATCAAATCACTCATCCATTTTGGCCGTTGGGCTTGGGCACTAGTAACGTAGTGAAGAATGGTATATCTATTTTTTTTTACTTTTTTCCCTTCTCCGTTTCATTAGTTTGGGTATCACACTTCTATTCGACATCTGTACTTTTCTTTCGCTGTCCTTATTTTCAAAATTATTTCGTCACTGATCTTTACACACGAACAATGAAGCGGCGATACAAATTTCTGATGTTTTGATAATGCATTTTGTCTCCAAGGTTAATAATAGAGATGAATGTTGAACATAATTTGTTTTGCATAAATATGAAACACATAAATCAACATGTGAATACTCAAAGAAGCGAAACTGATTATAATCAGTTTCGCTTCTTCTTCATGTGTCAAACACACTCGAAGATTCTAATCAGCTCACATATGAATGTTTCCTTGTTCGCTACATAAAAGTATAACAAAGGATTACGTCAATTAATAGCATTCGTTTTCGTTTATTAACAAAAGTACGTTGCATGTAACAAAGTGAGTAATATTAACAACCCTTCCATAAAGGTTTTATTGTAAACGCATGACTTCCTTAGCGGAAAAGTGTCCGATGACTCGGCAGACAAGATCATGAATAAACTTCTACACTCCTCTGTTCAAACACCTGAACAATACCCCAAACTATAAATCAGCACCCACACGCCGCATCCGATATATCCGACATGAAAATCAGGACCAGGTAAATCCACAAAAATGTACGGCGACCGACTCCTAGAACGAGTGCAGCACACACCACGTGCGTGCACGTCACCCTTCAGGGCTGGAGACGTGACGTTTCCAAAACCCATACCAAGGCTCGTACGAGAACACGTTTCAAGATTCCAGTTTTATATCCCTCATCAAAATAATGTGTACACTGGCGGCGACGAGAGCCGGCGGGGCATTAAATACATATTTGGCTGCTGCAAACTGCTCGAAATCGTGTTACAGCCGTCGTAAACGCGGTATATTGCTAATAAATGATTTCCATATTGAGAGCAGGACTTGTAAGGGCCGAGAGGATGATGTGCCCATTGTTCGGGAACGGAGGTGGCAGGCGGCGGTGGCGGCGGTGGCGGCTGCGTGAGCGCGGGCGTGTGTGCCAGCCCGTGCGTGGCGCGCCAGCCTGCGTGAGCATCCCGCGGCCAGGCGAGTGCTTGACGGAAGGCCGTGTTGCACGTAGGGCGTCGTAGGACTGGGTCCGGATGGTCGCCTCGACGCTCGGATTAGGCGAGGCGGGGACTGTGGTGTGGCGGCGTGGGTGGCAATGAAGCTTCAGCGTAGCCGTGGGGTCGAGGAGGAGGTACGAGCAAGGGTTGAGAGTGGTCGTAGCAGAGGCGTACTAACATGTTCTTAGGAAAATCTTTCCGGTAGAAACAGCGGCAAGCACGTGATGCGGTGTTTCCAAAGAGCTGGAAGATTTTCCTGGCCGATAAGATACCTTCTTTAGAAATCTTAATAATCGTTGACTGTCTTATGATTCATTCGTTTCCGATACAGCCCGGCGACCCACCCCCGTAACCTAAACGTGCATTCCGACGGGCATGTGCGGGTGTTCACATTGCATCGGCAAAGCAAGACGGCAGCAGCTGCGATAGGCCATATCCAATAGGCCTGGAAACATACAGACGCTGCCCAACTGTGCAATCCAAATGTCTCATCTCCCGCAGTAACAGTGGCGTTGCGGGATGGAAGTGCGAAGACGTAACTTAATGGCTTCAAGGTGTACGAGGGGGTGCAGTTTGGGAATAGGACTTCGCGAATTGACAAGACCTAAGCGAGTTTTGGCTAAGCATTTCTTTTCAGACAAGCCGATTTTGGCTATTATTCCTTAATGTGTCTTTCGTGAAGGAATCGACTTACTGCCACGAGCACACGGAAAACAACTATTTGAATAACTATATTTTCACTGAGTCCACGCACACGTGTCTCATATAAGCCTCATATGCAGAAGGACCATGCAAGGATGCATTGAAAAGATGGTCTATTGAAGGTCATCGTCTAAATAAGAGAAATTATCAGTATCAGTATCAGGGAAAATGTCAACAACCTTGTTCGCTTGTTGGTTTCAATCCATTTAGCTGATTTGAGCAAATTGTGTTGCCCCCATACGAAACAAACATTAAGAGCTGCCAGCCCACGAATGTTCAATGCATATTGTTATAATAAGTGTCCGAAAACTATTGCTTTTAAGATCCAGTCAGCAACTAAGTAACACTGCGGCAGGGTTGGTATTTTTGTATTCACACACACACACACACACGCTCCCGGAAATCTCTTATTTAAAAGTAGACCTTCAGTATACCATCAACCTTTGAGCACATGTTAACATGGCGCCTTGTTTTGTTTCTGTTCATGAATATAGCTTCACTATCTGTGCGTGTTTTCTTGAACTCAGTGGGGAAGTAGATCATTCAAATAATCGTTCTCCATGCATATTTTCGGAGCAGTAAATGCATTTCTTTACGAAGAGCACGATAAGGGATAACAGCATAAATGTATTGTTGATTTGCATGTTCAAATAGTTTTTATTACACGAGAGCGAATATTTTCTTGTCAGAAAAACACCTGCCCCTATCTGTGTTCATAATTCAACTTATTAGGGTATGTAAATTAGAGCTCATGAAAATTAACACAGATTGCATTTCTCCCCACGGTATTTAAAACACAGTTTTAACATTTTTACATTAAATATTAAATAAATAAGTCTCAATCATTTATCGTATACTTAAAACATAGACAAGGTCAACGTAAAACACACGTTTAAAGAAAAGGCAGAGACGGTATTTCTTGGATATCACATTCACATCACCTAACACCACTCGACATAAAAAGCTCTGTAAGGTTCAAATGCCTCAACCCACTGCTCTAGTAATACCGCGGCCTGTGTACCGCAACTACAAGTTGAAACATCACGTCCTTGAGTTGTTTCGGCACGCCAAGCAGCTGTCGTCTTGGGCAACGCATTTTTTAGTGCTAGTCGGCTCCGGAGTAGAGCGCCCGTGGCGTATGATTCTACAATTCAATATCAAACATTGATAGGCAATGCGTTGGCAAAAATAAAACACGTCGGAATGCCTGAGCGGGTCTAATTTCGAAGGCACCCTTGAAAACTTGGTTGCGACAACAGGTCGCAGGTCCGGATGAAAAGAGATTAAATGAATCCTAAACACCATTATGCAAACATTTTTCACGAAGCCTTCCCACTTATTCCGGATGCGAATGAGCAAAACTGATTGACAAAACAACATCCTGAGTTGATTTGTTTTCTGGTAAGGTTAATTTTCTCCGGATCTGAATCAGTTATAGAGACTCACTAATACCAGACACCACAAGCTTGCTTTTGAGCGGTCGTCTGAGTGGAGACTATACGAAAGGAATATAATATTGATAACTGAATTGCAATATATGTGTTATTTATATTCAACATTTTAAAAATATTAATGAAAATGAACGTCCAATAATTATCACCAATTTTTTGCAATTTATTTATTACGAATAATATATTTAGGCAATACAATGTTTCTTCCCATTAATATTCTTCTTATATTAATTTCCTCCCATTGTTATTTTCCAAAAGTCAAGTTTACGAATTAACTGGCATTTACAATGACTGGGAGTTCTTTACGACATGGCTAAATTTCACAACAAAAGAATGTCAGATGTTTTTTAACTTGTCAGAAAATATTCCATACACTATTGGGTATTGTACGTAAACAGGGAAATCAATGACGTGTACAAGTCATTGTATTCTGACGATAAGAGCTTGAAGAGGAAGCCATTTTCGGAATAAGTAACTCTTAATATGATTATAAATACTACTTGAACACACACTGACGTAATAGCAAAACCAGGCAGACACATTTTGTTATTCAACTAGCTCAGATTTTTCGTTGATTACACATTCACTGATTTCATATCATTTCATTGATACACACATTCTGTTTACCCAAAAAGCACCCGCACAATTTTACGTTTTTAAGTAGCTTAGAATTTGGGAGTTAGAAAGAAGATTTGTGTTAACTAACTGACTAACTAACTAACAGATTTTGCGAAGAAAGGGAGCAACCAAGGAAAGTGGATCCGGTAGGCGACGCTGGTGATTGCGGCGTCGGCGACCGAGGCGGTAGGGGCCCGCGGAGGCTGTGGAGGGGCAGAGGCAATGGGGAAGGAGGGGATATGGTGGTGGAGGAGGCGGTTGCGGTGGTGGGGTTGACGGTGATTGTGGAGGTAATGGTGAATGTGGTGGCGGTGCCGGTGGTGGCGGCGGCTGTCATGACGGCGGTGGGTTTATTTTTTACTTTTATAGCTGCAATTTCCCATTTTAAACGTTTTATTCTTGGACTTCACCTTACCGACAAATAGGTTTATATATTACCACATTTAAGACAAATTGGATAACATTCTCTTTAGTTACATTTACTCTGAAAATTACTTTACTGCAACGTTTCGGGTACATTTTTTATGCGCCTTCAGACAAGAACCAATGTTCTCCCATTGATTGATACATTGTTAATGCTGAGTTTCTAGTAATCACAGATAAGATTTTCTGCGTCTGGTTTTGTCTCTAATGTAATTATCTGAACAATTGAGACGAAATAAACAGTATGTTGTACAATTTTAAGTTTAAAATGTGTTAATATATAAGCCTGTATGTCAGTAGTTTGAAGTCCGAGAATAAAAAGTGTAAAATAAAAATCGAATGACAGACAAAACGTAAATACTAAGTGGAATTACCTGCGTATGCAAATGCACATTTTATTTTTACATGTCTCACTTCATAAAGAACCGCTGTCATTGGGTTAACGAATTGAAATTAATTGTGCTCGATACAAAATGACGACGATTTTACATAATACGGGTGAGACAGCACGTTGTCAACTTTTTATTGCAACATATGAACATGACATTACATATATATGACAATATTTTGTGTGACACGTTACGAAACGAATAAAATTATATTACTTGGAATTCACATTGTCTTAACGCTGGGAAAAGCAAGTGTTACATACATTGAGGATGAAGAAATTAACACCACTGAATAAATCACAATTCAAACATCACAGTAGAGTACAACGCCTGTTTTAATATATGAAGAAGCAATTAAGTTTTTGTGACAATAACTTCATCTTCTGGGCGAGTGCAAAAGACGAAAATAGAGCTGACGTAGGAAACTGAAACTCTGAATCGAATGTGCTGCGTCATCGATTGAAAACACGTTAAGAAATACCTTATTCTTCGGTTCCGAGAAAGACAATTACTCAGAGCATCCATGCAGATTACCCAACATTAGTTTGGAGACGTTTGCATACCCAGCCAAGCTAACAGCGTTCCTCTTACCTTCTCCAAATCCTCCACTACGAGACCATGTAGCGATGATAACACACGCAGAACGTGTGAGACAATGCAGCCAACAATGTTGCAAGCACATCCAAAGCCCACGGGATACTGGATAATCACGCGTCATATGTGGCCCGTCGACCATGGAGACAATGTTGCGACACTTATCACTCTGACCTATTGAAAGTCGGGCGTCAAGGCATTTAGTTAATAAGTAATCATACATTCAACAAACGAAAAAGAACGTCGAAATCAAGTCATCGCAACCCACGTCACGTCCAATCACTGACACTCATCCTGCCTCGTGTACACAGATTCCTTTACACACACGAACCGTTTCCTCGCAGCAGCGGGCCGTTATGACTTCCAGGGAGTAGCGTCCATACCATTGTCTATAGTTGTCCGCAATTTTGCCGACGGGGGAACATTACAAACGCGCGGGAGCCGCCGCCGGTGGACAAATGCGCGCTAAAATATGCGGTGCGCGCGCTCCGTCGCGTCCGCGAATGGGCCGGCGAGGCGGACGCGCGTCGCGGTGGCACGCGCCGTCCCGCCCCGCCCCCCGCGACGCCGATCAACGACGCGCGGCGCGTTTCCCGCTCCGCCCGATGACATACATAGCGACCGGCAGTGGCCGCCGCCCCCGCGCAACGCCGCACAGGAAGCCAAGCCACGCCCCCTTCTCCCCCAGCGGTGGCGATGCAGCGCGCTTGCGAAGCCGCGTCGTGCCTAGCCAAGACCTCATATTCCTGGTTCTCCATCGGTCTGCGATGTTAAGTTTGCAAAGCCCACTAATGCGTTGCCAAGATCCCATTTGGGCCCTCGGCCTGAGATGTTAATTGCGCCAAGCCGTCCCGTGGTAGCCCTGTTTCCCTCGGGCTGCGAAGTTAAATTTGCGAAGCTACTTTGTCCCTTGCAAAGACCCCATATTACCGGTCTTTGCAATCAGTCTGCGATGTTAACTCCCTGAAGCCACCTCGTATCTGGCCCAAGCCCCCAATTCTATTCTCCCTCGGCCTGGATTTTACTTTACGAAGCCGCCTCGTCCTGGCCAAGCCCCTTGGTCTTCATCAGGTCTCTGTTGCCGCCTGACGCCTAGCCAGGACCCCATATTCCTAGTTCTCCCTCGGCATGCAATGTTAAATTTGCGAAGCTGTCTCATGCCTGGCCAAGTCTCCATTTTGGGGATTTTCGTCGACCTGTATCTCGTATGTTTTTGAGGTGCTTGAAGCATTATTGGCTATATTGTCGATGGTTGCAGTGCCTAAAGCGTTCCGTGGAAACCGCGCGAGCCCGCGGAAGGAAACATGGAAACCTCATAATCGCGGGATACATCGTGGCGAGCAGCGCCTTCTGCACGGCGATGTCGCGAACTTATTCTTGGTTCTCCCCCTACCCGGTCTGCGAAGCCGTCTTACGCATAGCCAAGACTCCATTGCCCTCGCGATGCGTTGAGACGGTTGCGATGTTTGCGTTGAAATAGCTAAAATTCATGATACGTGACAAGCAGCACCTTTCGCATATATTCGCGAACATTTCTTTTCCTCTACAGTCCTCGCCCTTCCACGCCCTACCTACGGTCTAACCTTTTCTTTCACATGAATTTTCACCACTCTCTACGCTCTGAATTCAAAGACGCTTTCTTTCGAGGGGAGGTAGACAAACGGACGTAATGAAACTGACGGATACCTTTTAAGAAATATTCACAAAATGCTTCTTATGCTGCATTGTACGTTTCTTTTAAATTAAGGAACGTGAAAAACAATGTTTTTGTAAATGGAATGTTGGGTGTAACGGATTTTCAAATTGGCAACTAAGAGGCATAAAAATGAACTAATCTCACAATTTTGGTCAGGATTAAAAAAAAAATTTAAAGAGTTTTTCTGCCTCTAGTCTTTCCTCTGACCAGTGTCTCGCGTTCGTTACTTATCGTAAGGCCACAGCGATCTGAGAAGTGCCCTTTTGTGCAGCATGTGTTAGGAGGGGTGTCTACCTTCCACACCAATATCGCTGCTATTAGAAGCAAGAACTCTTCTTTGGATGTTCATTCTGACGATTCAATTTTGCCGAAAGAAATCGAATGGTTCTCAAGGTCTATTACACGCACTGAATCATCCGCACAAACTCGCCAACATTTCCCGACCGAGAGGAGGACCTCCGGCGCACCCCCGACTGCAGCGACTGTGCTCTTCCTCGGGAGGATTTCCTGCGGGAAGACAATGCGCGAAGTAGGGCGCGGCCCAGACATGCATTTTCCATATACGGGCAAATTGTGACGTTGGCCATAGTGATCGACGAGGTTATTATAAGGAACAACTGCGAGACGGGGAAATTTGGAGAGTGATATTGGTGATGAGGGATGGAACAAACTGGATTATGGTTCTGTTACGAAAGTCCTACAATCTAATAATTTTTTCTCCTAAACCATACTTTCTAATATTTTTTTTCCTCCTAAACACACACTCTACATACCACATTGAAAATAAAACAGTAAACGTTTAGAGAAAAGCAAGAGTCGTTTATAATGTGCGAACATTTTAGTTTTATTCAAATACGAACTGTATATTTGAAGTATTTTTGATAAGCGCATACAAAATTTTGTTGAAAACATAACTTCTTTAAAAATACGGACCTTTAGTTTATAAAAAAGGACCATTTTAGTTCTTAAACTGATGTGTACAGTAACTGAAATTTTATTTCATGGGACTTGAATATAAAACTTAATTATTCCACAAGAGTCAGATGAAGAGGGAGGAGGATAAAGATTTGAGATATCTGTAAGGAATACGCTCTTCCCATGTATCTGCTAAAGGCAGACTGTAAGAACTGCTGAAGGCAGACTGTTGATTGGAGGCTGGTTGCAATGGAGATCTTAGAGAGGAGGGCTTGAAACGCTAAGGTGATAGTTGCTGTGACAGGATGGATGCATTAACAAAGAACAGAGAAGGAAGTGTAAAAGGAGGAGAACCCAGAAATGACAATCATGCGCTGCAAATCATTTAAAGTAACTTATGAGGCAAATCATTAATGAATGTGCAGTGGAACTGAAGAGAACAAGTAATGAGAAGGTGTTGTGTGTCTTTTATGCGCTGTCTTGCACGTAGGTTGAAAGAAAGACTGAAATACTGAAAGAGCACATGTTCGAAATGTGAGCGTACGGCGCTGTGAAGTGCAAGAGGTTATTCAACGTACGGGATACCGATCTTTGTAGTATATGAGACTCCAGCATCCAATGACGAGCAGCAAAGGCACTAGTCACATGCATGTGAAACGGATGCATTCGATGCCAATTAAAAGAAAGAAAGACTCGTCGAATGAAACATCTTATGGGCCATAACCCTCGCATGATATCATGTTCTCTTTTTATAGCTCTACGAGGAGGTTGAAATGAAGTGGATTTGGTTTCTTTATTGTGACTTCCACATGCAGGCTTCTTTAAACTAAGTAGTATTTTCATGCGTTATATACGCAGGCGGAAACTTCCTTCAACATATAATAACGTAATTCAATATTCAATACACATAAAATATACCTGTATGAGTATGATGTGCACTGAATATTCAATAACGTTATTATATGTAAAAGGAAGTTTGCCAGGAAGTCTTCGTCATATAGCTGTGGTGAAAATAGATTCAATATAACAATGCAGAGAAATTGATTTAATACATACTTTCATTACAAATTGATTTTGTGTTTATTAATTGAAATTTCAAACATTAAATTATTTCAAAAATGTTCGAGTATTATTTCTAACATTTCTTTAAAGGCTGCCTCTGGCAGATGGTAGAACGTGACCATTTCGAATATCCAAGTTTTAGAATAAAATATACTGGGTTTATGTGAATTGCTTAAGAGATGTCAATGCTAGAACGGGCAAGAAACTAGCACGTTCACTGCTCTTAGAGAAAACAATTTGCCACCCAAAGCCATGTGATGCCATCTGGGAGAACACGACATGTCGAGAGAGAACAGTCGCCGACACTTCGTACCAGTCACGTTCTTGCCTTTGTCACTCCAAAGCGCCACCTGAAGGAACTCGCGTCGCTTCTTCGTAGGTCGCCACGGCCAGTTCGGGGCTTTCCCTCGTTTCTATTAGCGAGGTATGAATACGAAACGACGTTTTTCGCCTGCCCACAGAAAAAAATTCTAGGAAATTCCGGCCGTCGGTTATTGTTAATGGGCGCACAGAATTCAGGAGCTCAGAATTATAACGGCAGATCCCAATCAACGTTCGTTTTGAGAAAAATGACTTTTTCTGTTTTCATTCACGTTTACTTTCACTACGGACAAATTCTTGAAGGTGGAACTTGAGGGTTTTGCCATAACTCAATTGATTTGATATTTCACCATACGACAGGTATATTGCAGGAGTTTACCGTCATACTTCTAACTGAAAGTGCGGGGTCGGTTGGAATCTGCTGTTATTATCGAACTAAAAATTCCTCTAAAATCCCTCTCAATTGTGCGAACTAAAAAAAAAACGCGTAAGTGACGTTACTCGTGATCTCCCTAAAATAGGCACCGAGGCTACTTCAGGCTTCGAAACAATCTTCATAACGCTCACTCCTATTCTTTTATACTAGGTACAATATTAATAAGCAATCCTCCAATGAGTAAAAAATGGTCATGTAGGAATATTTTCCATTTCACTACCAACCACACGTATGAATACAGGTGGAACTTACTTTGGTACACTGGGCAACAAGTGGTCTTGCGTACCAATGTAAAAGTTCCCGTAGATCTTGGAGCAAGAAGTCGTGAACGATGAAGGATAATGAAAGTTTTTAGTGGGGCACTACAGGAAAGACACGTAAGACGTAATGTCCGAGATTGAAAAAATATCAATGATTGTTCTCCCCAGGTTGAAGACTTCATAGACGCGGACCCCACATTGAAAACAATTAGAATCCGATCTACCAAGGACATCGTAAAAGCGGTCAAAGGATATTTCAGATCAAAAGAAAATTAGGGTGATGACGAAAAGGATACAAAAATGAAAGTGTTCTAACAGTGTATGAGGGAGTGCTGATGTGCGGATATTCCGACTGCACTAAGATCGAGGAGATCGAGGATGGACAATGTAGAATCAAGCGTGGAGGAAGCATGAAGATTTGAAATTTTGAATCCGCGGCCATTATATATTTTAGTGCACTTCTGAAACAAAAAAAATAATTGTAGTTGAAAACTGAATTATATGTTGGGGTTCTCGGAAATAGTGAACATCTGATCTAGTGGATCAAAAATGTTAGTCCCCAGACACTCACTATAAACGGAGTCCTCTGTAAATAGAAAAAGAAGTGCTAACGAAATCTCGTCAACTAGTCTGACAACGATATATGACACTATCGGTGCTTTCGCAGCGGGCTTCCTTTTGGGCGATTATTATTTATTTATCGTATGGGATACTTTGCGGGGACACCGCCAGATGTCGGTTTCAGGGCGATAATTTATACACTTTTAATTAGCGATGGGGTATTAGAATTTTTTTCACTCTTTTATTTCTTTGAAAAGATTCGAGATTCGAATACAAGAATCACGCTAGTTTTGCAATACGATTCCTTCCAATCGTAAACTTATTATAGTTTCATTCCATTCTTTCTTCAGCATTTTTACAACATTTCTCACTAAGGACTATTCCATTAGAGCCCTTGAAAGCAGACAAGGAAAAGAAATTCTTCAGTCGACAAGATTTACGAAGCGAATTTTAGCCTTGATTCAGAGTTTTTATATATTGTAATTTCCAACCGCATCACTTTATGATTCTACGAAACATAGTGATGACTGAATCAAGACATCGCGCAAATCTTGTGAAATCTGTACATAACTAAGCAGAATCGTTTCGTCATCGGAGAACACAATGCTGCGAAATTAACAGTTTGATTTTGTAACATACAGAACAAGTAATTCTATAAATATCGACTGTTCGTATCGGTAGGAA
The DNA here is from genome assembly GCA_964035755.1 of Teleogryllus oceanicus. NCBI lineage: Eukaryota > Metazoa > Arthropoda > Insecta > Orthoptera > Gryllidae > Teleogryllus > Teleogryllus oceanicus. The sequence goes on from CAXIVR010000001.1 coordinate 283,180,478, forward strand.
TAGGACAAACAATATTAATCATATAGTAAAAATTAGTCAATACACGTAATGAGGTTAGTGACGTTTCATAACGTTGCAATTCGTTGAAAAGGGGTGCGAGACGATTGACAAGATCTCTCCACGGAATCGACGTCAATCACAATATGTTATGAACAAAGTGACTAGAAAACATGTGTAAATAATAGTAAGCTTGAAGTAATTGTATGACTATTTCAAGTATATTCATAACCTATGCGTCACCCATTCTTCACAGACAGGAGAATAAATTCGACAAGGTTACAATTCTAAAAGTGGCTAGTGAGTGCATTCCATTATGATTTAATGTTTAAGTAAAAATTAATAATATATAATATTAACAGAAAGTAAAAATTTCAGGACTATTCTATTCTCGAATTTGTATCAATTTCCTTTCTTATGGTTCCTGAAACATCAGGTTCATCCCCGTATTGTTGCCCACAACAATGTTCTGTTCGTACCAAACCTCCATTTTACTAGCGTGTCAAATGTCCAATCTGGTCCTGCATAAACCGGGAGAAAATTATAATACCATCTACTCTTTGTATCATACATGTCCCCCTGTTGGTTGGGAGCAGGTCAGGGCCCGGCGGGCGCCCGTGAGCGCTAGACCGCCCAGAATAATGCATTCCAATTAATATTATTTACGAGTAATTTATATACAATGTCACATCCATAATTGAATTTCAAATGGAGGCGTAATAGCCGTACTTGAAAGACCCGGTTTCGATTCTCGCGCGTCCTCCAGCGTCATTGACGACATTATACCGGGCGGTAAGACAATGGCTCGCGGGGAGGGGGGAACCACGCTGGTGGCCCGGCGGGCGGCGGGCAGTGGGAGGTAGACGGGACATGAAGCACACGGAGTCCTACAGCTTTTTCAAGGGAAGAAATATATCGTACCGAATTCGGAACATTAACTCTTCTGCGACCATTATTTTACGTAAAAAGAAAGGAATGGATGTGCATTGAGGAGAAAAGAGGAATTAACTTTTAGATTTTGTTGTACTGGAACCGCGCACCACGTGTTATGTGACGTCTTCATGCCACATAACGTTCGTGGAATTTATAATTTTATGAACAAGGCAGAACAATGGTACGTACACAAAAAAGGAATACGTCGGACTTCTTATGAAATGAACAAGTACAACATGGTTGCTCATCGACATATACATTAGCATGTGTTTGGAAGAGAATCGATAAACCATGAAAATTACTATTAGTATACCCCTAGAGTGATTTTTTTATTCGCTGTGTCTGATGCTCACATATTTTAAGGAATTCACATTTATGCGATACTTTAAAAAAATCATTTAATACGAACGAATATAATTCTACAGTCAAAGTCATGACGTCACGATTCAATTCGCAAACTCCTAAATGGCATTATAAATAATATGTTTTAGGAACTCTACAGAAACAGATTTTTCCTTCATCTCGTAGTTACTAAAACAACAATGTGAATCATTACATGAATGCATAACTGTAAAGCATAAACATTCTAACCATGAGCATGTGTGCTGTCTTTCCTAACTAAATAGCCTGCTACTCCGATTCGACGATACCAGGTCCCCGACCGTACCTTGAGAACCTTTGTACCCTTAAATCTAGAAACGACTGTACAGGATGCGGCTTGAATTTTCAACCAGCCCCACGCCCCCAACACTGTGAAGTGCTTCCACTTACGAAACATTCGTATTTAACGATCAACGCAGCTATGCAAAGATTACCTAATAATTTCAATATTTCTGAAGAACGAATGGCATGCGCTGGTGCAATTTATCGTAATGAATAGGCGTTAGTCAAATATTTATCTCCTTATGCAAACACGTTATTAACGTACGAGTATCATCTTTAATTCGTCGCAGTTGGATTTGTAAAACGGTTTCTTCCGCAGGAACTAAATAATCGGTCCGTTCGTGTTTTGCATAATAACGGCCCATCACGTCTCGGGTATACTTTCGTATTTTCGCATACAGAAGGTGCCCGTTTCAGTAAGAGAGTATTTTTACGAGACACGGAAACGCTCAACAGGCACTTGCACTCTTATTTATTCTTTCCTCTCAGAACATTTGCGATTCTCATCGTTGTACGCAGCCACCTGAATTTCAATTCTGAAACTGTTCGGAAGGTGGCCGGCCGATCTCCGTGAGGCAGACAGCTGCACCTGTCGCGGTGTGATGGGGTAACTCGTGGTTGGTGGTTTGTGGTAAAAACACTCGGCATACGTCTCGGAAATTCAAGGTTCGGGAGCGCGGATTATCTAGAGAAGAAAACGGGATTTTGGTAACTTTTCGTAAATGTTTCCGGTTTTCTCGTTTGTTTGTTGTTCATCTCACTTTGCAGGCGTAATTACAAATATCAACGCATTGTCCACTCACAATTGCTACGTGACTAATCGTGTTCCATGTTCCAATTTGCTACCGAAATATTTTGCTCGGCAACTCTGAAGTCCCGTCTCTGGTTAAAATACACGTTTTCCTACGTTAGACATAGTATACGTTAAGGTGATGAAGTAATTTCTATTGTAGAGGACAGTAATTGTAGAACAGTAGTTATCACATAACGGAAGGTGATACGGATTCCTTTCTAGATGACATCTGCAAAACATTTTTCTAAACATATTCAAATAAGATGACAAAAAAATTGTTTGCTAGATTATTCGTAACATTTTCAAACAAGTAAAATGTGCATAGGCAAATTAATCGTATCTTCAAATCCATCGTAGTATGAAGACGTGTGATAAATTTAAACTGGTCGATCAATATAAGACCTTTCTGTATCACAAATGCTACACTGACACGCCGTCACGAAGTGCAGAACACTTTCATAATGTCCTAAAGAAAATGGTATAAAAGAAAGGCTATTAAAGAACATTGGGTAATTTAATAATATTTCACTTTTCTCGTTTTACGTATCCGGTATCCTTTATATTCTGAAAAAGATGCCTTGATCATGCAAGGCGTTAGCGGGTTTCTGGTTGAGGAACAATGTCCAACGGCTCAAAAGCGCCGGTCATTAATTACCGCTTCTGACATTAACGAGACGTATTTCTTGTCCCCAACTAAAAGTGCGAAGCAATAAGGAGGGCAGGGAAAGGTATGGTCTGTCGCAAGCAACGTGTGTTTGCCTCTCACGTATGCTTGATAATGATCTAGAGCAGCGTCAGTGCGATTGTGCAAAACTCATAATTTGTCTTTCTTGGACATTCAGTCTTTGGAGATGATGTGCAGCTCATGGATATGTACTTATCTTCATTCCACCGGTGTGGAATAAAAAATAACGGGCGGAAATGTTATTTCATATTGCAAGGCATTTACTTCACGTAGTTAAACTAATCCTAAAATTAAAAGTACCATTAATACTGAATTATTACAGGCGTATAAGTCAAAAGATAGAAAGTACTAAACTCAAAGCAACTTTTCATAATCCGTCTTGTAGGAAATTGTTAAGGAAAATTGTGTAAGTATTTCTTTATTTACCATTTCTGGATGCACTGTATTTTAACATTTTATGGTATTAATTCTGGTGTCTCTGTATATTTTGAATAGACCATGACATCTCAAAGGGATGGAATATAAACTTCGCAAAACAATATTTTGGTAAACAAATTTTTCTCTGACATAGGTTATTTTATCTTAAAATTGAAATAGACACCTACTATTACTCGTATAAGTACTCAATATTATTTCATAATGCCCGTAAGAAAGATTTTTGAATTTTCTCCAACAATCTGAGGGATCAATATAATTCCTTTTTTTAAATAATTATTCAAGCTACATTCCCTTCATTAATAACAAGAAAAACTGCGAATAATATTAGAATTTAACTGCTTGATTCTCCGATATAATTATCATATTGTTCAGTTGCTGCATCGCAATTTCAAGTCTCTGTCTCATAATGTCACAATCGTGTAACGAAGATAAAAAGTAGCATATGAACGACATTAAAAATAACACAATACGTTCTAAAGAGAAAATTCGCTACATATTTCAGAAAAAGTTGTGCAATTCCTTTCTGGAGTTATTTCCCATTAATAAAATACGGATTCCACTTTACTTCTGTATTAAGTAATATCAGTTTCTTGGAAAGTTTCGCCGTAGGGCGAATAAAATAATATCATTTTTATTGAATATAGAAAGAAATGTCCCAGACCAGCAATAAATTATTTTATCGTGTTTTTTTTATTATTTTGTGCATTTACGCGCATTTCTCTGAGTCAACGGCTGTGTTATAGCTAAGTCTCGCATAAGACTTCTGCGAAGTATATACGTAATACAACTGTCTTTTGTCTCTTGCAACAGCTGCAGTGTTTCCTTTATAGAAGACTCGATAAAACACAAGTACACTGAGGACGACTGTCATTATTCCAGGTTATTCAGCATCCAGCGACGTGCCAACACGTCTCCGGGACATTTTATGGATTTCATCCTACAGGATACGCAAGACTCTAACACTGGTACGTGGATTGTAGCAGGTTCTCCGTTATAGCCAGCACTGTCGTTTCCCTGCACACTTGCGCCGCACAATAGGTGCGGTTTCTGAAAAGTCTTGACGAACATCCGGCGGACGCTTCCAGACTCCACCTCTCGTCACATACGGCAGCAGACAGAAGTAGTGGTGTTACAGAATGGCACAGACTTTCTAGCATTCTAATGTCTTTGGTCTGAGCTAGATTTTCGGTGTTGCCCCCTCTCTTGCCAGCTGGCACCTATCGCCGCCAAAAGCTTTTTTAAAAATTCTTTTCAATTTTTTTGTTTCCGAATGGTAGAACCGATTTATTACCTGAAGAATATTAAAGTAGAGTAAATATCATACATGGCAAATTTCGTTGAAAAATTGGAATCGTTTTAAGACGATGGCGTTTAAGCGTCGCTGTAAATGAGAAATTTGAAGCTTCTTTTAACTTAAGTTTTCGAGTAACTTCATTAGAAGTTATTTCAAGCACTTTAACTCACAAATGCAATAGTGTTTACAAAAATCTCGAAATGTGCATATTAACGGCATGAGTTTTTTGAAAAAATTGCATTCGTGTAATATTTGAAAAAAAACTAAAGCATAGAGAAAAAAGAATTTTATGTCATCTTAAACAGAGCAATGAGCACTATCTATGCGAAAAGTTTGAAGAAAAATTGTGGGTATGATGGTAGAAAAATCGCAAAGTTTGGCATTATTATGACTAATAATATAACATCTATATTTATATCTTAGCCAAAACAGGAGTAAATATGTGAAGCTGCATAGGTGCTGTTTATGGCAGTATTAACTCAGCTATAAATGAGAATTAATACTTTGGAGTTTTTCATAATACCCGTGTTTATTTAAACTTTGCCCATTTGGTATGAATCATTGCGCATTCTTTAAAAAGAATGAATGATCAAAGCAGTAAAATTGATACTTATAAGTTATAACACAAAATCATATTTCATAATACTACAACAACCAGCAGCTACACCAACCAGATCCGACTCAATTCAAGTCTGAAAATACGTGTCCTTCACACACATCGAATCAAACATACGTAATACCGAAACAATATAAAGAATAAACAAATATTTAGTTGATTCTGTAATTGGCGGGAAGGAAATTGATCATATCACAATCTTTAAAATAAGCCAAAATGAATATGTGCGACGAATACACACGGCGTCTATAGTAATTAATAGGGGTTATCATAGTGCCGGCTTGTCTAACGCAGTTAATGGGCCAACTATCAAGAAATAAAAATGTTCACTCGTGTTCGACTACGGCGGGGCCCTCTCGTTAGGAACACTTATTGGACCCTATAAAACTGGAGACTTTCCGTCCTCAAAATTAAGAATACGGAAACACCACTGCGGATATGTATTTGTGGTATAGGCATCTTATTTCAATTATCAAAAAGACCAATATTTTCGACAGAATTAGTAAATAATTTAGAATATATAATAAGAGTTGCAATTTCGGTATCATAGTTTTCAATACTGATTCGATTGTTTTCAATACTTTGACATTGAATGACAAATAAAATTAAGACTAATTAAATTAATTCTTTTAAATGAAATATTACTTTCATCAATTTTAGATCAATTTAAATCATTCATAAAAACTGAACAGGTGTATTCGAAGAGCCCTAATCAAATTAAAAATGGCCTTATTGGAACGCGTCAAAACCTTTGAGATCTACACATCTACAGATGATCATGATGTTGCAGAAAGAAATGAAACAAATCCAAGAACACAAGATTCAACATGTTGCACTGTATCAAACACACTTCATTACGTCGTTCAATGTGCAACTTTTTAATACCCATACTCCTAACAGCGCCCTTCTGATCGTCGCACGGTTATCTTCACTTTACACATTTATTTCAGGGTCAATTTCTAAACAAGTAAACCAATTTCTGGCCCAAGCAAGCGATGCTCGAGGGAGAAAAAAGATGTGGCGGTTTTTCACATGCACGCCAGCGGCAAAAACGCCACGCGTGCACCAACCGCTCGCAGGAGGCTTGCGCCGCCGCCATCGACGTAGGCCGTCGCGTCGCGTCGCGGCGTGGCGCCGGCGCCGCCCAGACAAAGCGCGCGGGCCGGCGCGGCGCGGCGCGGCGCGGCGCGACGCGGCGCCGAGCGAGCGTACACCCAGCGCCGCGACGCCATTGTTTCCTGGGCGGTGGGCCCGGGGCTCGCCTCCGCCGCCGTCACCTCCACGCCACACATGCGACCCGAACTTCATCAATCATTTTACTCCTTCCTTCAGTTATGTAAGGCGCAACGCGTCTGAAAAGCCGGGTCATCCCCACTCCCCGAGAGGCGGCGGTGGGGACGATGGTGGTGGTGGTGGTGATGGTGGCGGGGGGGGCGGTGATTAGGACGGGAGGGAGGGCGGCGGTGTCGGGACGACGCGGCGGCACCCGTGGACGTGGTGATCACGCCATTGATGGTGGCGCGGGGCAAGACCCCCCCCTCTCCTCTACCAAGCGGCGGAGAGAATGGCGGGGAGACAACAGCATGGAGGGGACGCCAACAACTATGGTGAACGCCAGGGGGCCACCCGGGGGTGGCGAGGGACAATGAAGGACGGGGGACGGCCGGAGAACAGGCGGGAACGGTGGGGACAATGGGAGGCGACGTGAAATGGTGGGGGATTGTGGGGGCAAGTGGGGGAGCAGTGGGTTGGGCGAGGACGGCGGCGGCGGAGGCCGCGTTGTTGGAACAGGCTGTCTGGCGACGTAGGAGCGCGCCCGCGCCCATACCTGAATCCTCGGTCGCTCGAGTTCCATCCCCTCCCCTCGGAAAAACACGGCGGCCACTCGCGTCTGTCCGACTCTATAAGCCGCAGATCATATAACTGGTGGTAAATGAGGCGATGCGGTACGTGTTTGTTTCAACACAATACCATATTCGCGGTTTTAGTTGGCGGAACGACACGAAGGCAGAAATACTTTTAACTTTCGAAAACGTCAGTGAAGCTGACACATTTCAAAACGAGCATTTGATTAGCGGTTTGTGAGTTAACACTAATCGTCAGTTTGCAAAACAGCATAAACAAATAATAACAAAGTAGACTTCAATATGCCAACTTATTTTGTAAGATTTAATTTTTTGACTGCACTGCTACATTACAAATTTACAAAACTAGACACAAGCAGCAAGGAAGAGTTCAGTGTGTGCACAGGACAAGGGGAAAATAACAAGTATGGAGTTTAAAGAACTGCGAGTAATGAACCAATATTGTATTATAAAAACAAGTTGGCTGAAGCGACGCCATCCTTTGAAATAAAATAGAAAGTACAGGACGTAAAAAGGCCCAACAGATGGTGGAAAACAACTTATTCAGAGTAGGAAAGGTTGGGAAAGAACGAGAGGTGGCGAAAGCTGGAGGGGATGCAAGGGTCAAGAGAAAATAATCGCTCCGTAAGAAATGTTCTGTCATCAAACATAACTGAGTTCAGCGGAGCGGGCAGAAACAAACTCGGAGAAACATATCGGACTCCAGTGGGCGAGAAGGAGAATCGGTGGAAGATTGTAGGGACGAAAACTAAGGTGCGTTTTAGGCTCCTAATGATTAATGTCAAAATTTCCCCAAGTAAGTTAAATTTCAACTCAAGAACAAATATTATGAAAACGCTCACATTTTCCATTTTGTCTTGAGGATTTTTATTTGGAAGATTAACTTTCAAATAAGAAAAATCATTAACTTTTTGAGTACTATAAATTATTGCTAGAAAAATATTTTATAAAAAGAGAAAGTATGTGTTTGGAGATAAAACATAAGCCAATAAGAAATGATGGAATGGCAAATGAAATGTAAATCTCTGCCACCAGCACGTTAAGAAAGGCCTTTCCAACTGTCTCGAAACTTAGAACTTAACCTTCAATAAGCATTCCATAGAACTCCCTAAAACTAATTATATAAGAGATATAAAACGGTTATGACGAGACCTCACTCCTCAGGATAGCTGGCATCAGTTTTCTCAGATGCCATGGAGAGTAAGTAATAATAATATTAATAACAACAACAACAACAATAATAACAACAATTCTACGCGGGCCCCATGGAGCACACGGTTGGGGCAGCTGTCATCTGCGCCGAGGAGACTGCAGGTTCGAGTCCCGTGTAGGCATGGTCGTATTTGTGATTGTCTCGTCAGCCTTCATCATCATCCGATCATCTCATAATTTACAATTCAAGGCGTAACAACCTTGTCGTACCGAGGGATATAGCTGAAAAGCTGATTCTAAAAGCTACGCAGGTTAATCGAGTAGCGTGGTCAGAAATAACCGATAGATTAATAATAATAATAATAATAATAATAATAATAATAATAATAATAATAATAATAATAATAATAATAATAATCCTACTGCTCCCCTTCCGAGCTCTTCCCAACGGAGTCCACCTCCCCGGCATCCGAGCGGAGCCTGCCCCCGCTCCGCTTCCGCTTGCCATGTGCTCAGCGCACACGCGCCGCTCGCCTCCGCCGCACAAAAACCCCGCGGAGTTCCTCGCGAGATAAACGCCCAAGGAACTTGTTTCACGCACGAATAACCAGATTCGACCCGTTTCCTCCCACGAGCGGACGGCAGCCGGGGACGGCGACGGCGACGGCGACGTGGCGACCGCACGAAGAATGAAGCAGAACATTCCGTCCTAGTGACTGGGCAAGGAGTATTGGTCGCAATACTCGCAAATAAATAAATGTATAAATAATAAATTGACACATAATGGGGTTAATAGGTATACGTTTGCCAAACAATGAAATTTATTTTGTATTTGGTGTACAGTTTTGTGGGTGGGCCCGCTAACTTAGGGATTTATCCTAGTCTTATACCAACCTTACAACTACTATTTACATTAGACGTTACTAAGCAAGGACGCGGGGTTGCGAGCGCTTTTCTGTAGAGCTGTTTCGTTTCGAAGTCTGAAAGGAGAAAGTACGTGACTTGCACGCCTGACAATAATTAGTTTGTTACTTTAGTTCGGTAGAGTAGTGTGTATTTGTCTTCTCAGGCCAAGCTTTTCGTCTTGAGTTTTTTTCGTAAAGCCTGTTTTACACGGTCATATTTTCATCACTTCCCATCGGTACAGACAAGTTACTGAGCAGACTGGACGTAATTTGTACGAAAAAAATGATGAATGCTTCATTTTTCCGTACAGATTTCATCCACTTTGACTACGGCGCCCCTAGAGTCACTTTATGGAACTTTCTTCGATTGCATGCGTTCTCCGGACACAGAGTATATACGCGGTAGCAGATGCCACAATAATGCTAACGGCAGCCGTAGCGATTATTGTTTTCCTTTCCATCTCGCAAATAAAACCACAATACCTCACTCGTCTTTCTACTCGTTACACTGCGAATTCGTAACTATGATCATTCTTCCCGCTAATTTCATTTGTTTCCGTAAAGTCGATGTTCAATTGTTAAATTTCGAGCGCTTTTTGCGGCGTTCGGAGGAAGTATTTTCATCACGATACAGACCAGAAATGACCGTGTAAATTGATGGAATCACGTTCATCCACTTTCGGTACGCATAGAACCGAACGTCCTTTTTTCATCCAGTTTCTGTACAGAAAAATGATGAAAAAAGGATGAAAAAATGATCGTGTAAAACAGGCTTAAGACGTACAATATGATTTCGTTTCCGTGTTTTTAATGCAATGGATAGACCATCTGGGGTTGAAAACCTGGATTCGAAATGTTAGAGTATTTTACTACTAAGTTTTGTAATGGTGAAGGCCTTTAGCCTAACCACATAGAATCAAGTTTTGTATTTATATTTGTAATGGTCTAGTAAATAAAAACAAATTCCGTTTTCCGGACAGGGCGTGACGAGATGCATGGTCGCGATCACACGACTGGACACAGCGCTGGGCGAGAGGGAAGAGTGATGCAGAACAAGGAAGAGCGATTTATAGGGAGGAAACGAACTGGGGAAAAGAACACGAAATACCAATATTGGGGAGAGAAAAGGGAAAGATCTTCGCAGATTAAAAAGATCCGAGACAAAAATAAATGTAATTGTTGAAGAAATTCACACAGTGAGAAGTGAATCACAAGAATATAATGTGTTGATTAACAACAGGAGAAAGAACAGTAGGTGACAATGATATCACTTTAAAATCCAATCAGTGGTAGAGGAATTGATGAAACCTTGTGAAGGAAGCGATCGCAAGTAAATGATAGTAGGTTTGAGAGGAACGAACATGTATAATCGCAATAATACGATACGATAGTAGAGTTTAATGAATTCCAAACGGCAGCACGTAAGCCAGGGAAACTCTGAAGGATAAGAATATATTCACCACATAAGATGTAAGTGAATACAAGTAGGACAACATACATTAATTACATCAACAAGAAAGAAAGAAAAAACCTCCAAGTGGTTCGAAATACCGCAAATAGTGCTCGAAGAAACAGAAGAGCGCGTGTAAAAAGCTAAAGAGACGAATTCCCAGAAATGATGAATGGGAAGAGGAATGGGTTGGGGCGGGGGCGGGGGCGGGGGCGGGGGCGGGGGCGGGGACGGGGCGAAGGCGGCCCAATGTCGCCACGAGGAAAACGCTTTGCTGGCCCTTGGGGCAGTCGCCAGCGCGGCTGTCGGTCGATGGAATTCGCTCATGCCGTACTCCTCATGTTTCTTTCACAAGCGCCGCTCCCCCCAGCCGTCCCTACGTCCCTCCTGATCCCGCCCCGCCGCCGACGCAGACGCCGTCGCCGTCGCAAATCTGCCAGCTTTGCACAATGGTCCGAAATGTGCGAGCGCCGCACGAAAATGTTTCTTTCTTCAAAAAATAATAAAAAATATTCCAAATCTCCAGCCTTTTGAAGATAATACATTATCTTTCGTATAATTGGTTATTGTTTTCAACACTGAAATTCGCAGAGAAGCAGATATGGATTTGTATTATCCTTAAAAGGATGTAGGGTCTTCTATAATGAGATGTTCTATTTTCATAATACAATTGTTGTACATTATTATATATATTTTCTCATTAATGGTAGGTTGGAAACGAGCCTCGAAATTTTATTGAAGATTCAATACATACAATTATGAAATTGTCAATATATATATATATATATATATATATATATATATATATATATATATATATATATATATAAGTGTTGAACTGGCGCAGTGTTTAGCTTGCTAACAATACAATCATAAAAGGAATTGGGACTCACTCTATAAGTTAAACAACAGAGGATTAACGTAAGATGCGATGAAATCATTGGTAAAACACTCAATCTTTGGGTGTTTGCAGTAAACACTGACATAAGTGGTATTTGAACATGTTTCGTCATAAAAATAACCTTTAAAATAAATAACCCTAAAAAAATGCCAATGAAAACCTTTCCTATTCTACGGGTCGTTAATTTAATTTAAACATGCTACAGTTGCAGTGGCATGTTAAAGTTCAGGTGCAGTGGTTGTTGGCGTTTGAAATGTCTTCGAAATCCCATTCAGTAAATTTTTTGGCCCTTTGAGTGCCGTTCGATCCACTGTGCGTCGTGGTGCGCGGCCGCGGACACCTGGCTGAAGGAGAGATAGGTATGGCAAAAAACATCGATATATATTAACATCGATGTTTTGTTTTCGGTGTTATTTCAGATCGATATTTCGTTAAGAAACATTGATTAAAAATTTTTATTGTCTTTTTCGATGATTTTGTACGTGGTAATATTGTTAAACTAAATTGTTGCACTTTGAAACTTACCTATGTAGAATATTGATTAGAAAATTAAGGTAACAGTCTGATAGGGCAAAATGTACTTTAAAACTAATATTTACGCATTATGAATATTATATACATCACGTTTTACTTCAATGATTTACGAATGCAAGTCAATAAATGGAATATTAGCAAAACACGATGTCCTTAATTTTTTATTTCCTCCTTTACATTCGATAAACATTATTACTAACATATTACACGTGACCAAACAATGAGAAAACACCATTATTTTATATTTAAAACATCTATATAATAAACATCAATGTTTTTTGCCGATCGACATCGAAAACCTTTTGGTAATATATGGAAATATCGATGTGTGGATGTTTTGATAAAATTTGCCCTCGCTAAAGGAGCAGCCGGACTCAGAGGTAGAGGGACAGCGAGGAGCAGAGGCGACGCACAGCGTGTGCAAAACACGGCATATTTGCTCGGTTTGCCTAAGCAAACGAAGGCGCCCCGCCTGGATCAGTAACTGTTTTCAATCCGTCCTTACCAATTAAGAAGCAGCAGGCGCGTGCTTTGCGCGAAATGTTTTTTTCTTCTTTTCCATAGTCGACCAGCCTCAAGAGAGGGGAGAAATATTTAGTTTCAATTAAAACCGTACCGCGCGGAACGGACAGTTCATGAAAGTCAAATGTCAAAATTCATGCCATGTAGATTGTGAGAAGGTCTATATCGAATCGTGGGCCTTGGTCAGGTATCGGCGCGTGATTGGTTTATAGCTACGAGGAAAACCGACGAAGGGAACAAAGTAGCAGTGGAAAACGTTTAAATTACCCTAATGAAAACTGACTAAGAAAGCAGGTACGTATGACAAAAACAGATTCCACATACATTTTTCATACTAGCTTCTCTTTAATTAATAATATATCACACGTGTACGGGATTGACATTAGATATAATTCGAAGAAACTTTTAATATACATTAGGTAACAATAATCAGACTTAGTAATTGAACAACAGATTTAAAATTAGTTAAATGCGATCTGTCTACCTGGACTGGTAATTTAAAGCGACAGGCAAAATTGACAAAATTTCGCTCACACATTTCATTCACGTGTTACGAATTAAATGTATTCTCCGAGAACATTTCCTTCAAATCTTTCTGTACTGAGTACATCGGGCGTGCGAAAATGCGTACTTAGCAAAACCTGCCACCGCACCAGAACGATGACTCCGCTCCTTCCACAACCACCTTTTTCACCCCACTTTATTTACCACCAGCTTCCCCGCGGAGTGCCGCAATCCGCTCTTACCTAGCCGCCGTGAGCGAGGTGAAAAAAAAATCCGAAAAGAATAATTAGAACGTCTCTTTTTTCCCGCGCCCCTCTTCGCAACGACTCTCCTCTCAAGCATCTGTGGGGATCGCGGCGCACCGGGCGCATAGCGCACCCCTCGCCCTGGCTCGCTTCTCAGCCCCCCGCCCCGGCGCGGCGACCGGCAATTGTTCCTGGGCCCGGCCCGCCCCCCGTCCCGCACCCCCCCCTTCCTTCGCCCCGCCCCTCCTCCCGCCTCGTCCACCCACCCTCACCCCGTCTCTGGGCCCATTCTCTGCTGACCCTAGCCGCCATACGCCCTGCACTGCCTCTACTCCCCGCCCCTTCCCGCCCCGCTCCGCCCTGCCCCGCCCCGCGGCTCCGCGGGCGCGCGCATCCGGGCGGTTCGCGCCAGGTGGCCATCGGCCAAATCCGCCGGTTACGTATGAAGAGTCGCCACATTGTTCTGGGCGCCGGCTAAAAGTGTGGCTGCACGCTCCGGCGCCCCGCGTCGTGCCGCTGCGGCCCGGCCCCCGCCGCCGTCACCGCCGCCGCCGTCGCCTCCCTCTCACCGCGCCGCCGCCGTTGCCGCTCCATCTCCTCCGACTGTTCTGCCCCCACTTCTGCTTGCGTCTAACATCGCAGTTGCCACCCCCACGAGCCTCTCTCCGTCTCTCCCTCTCTCTCTCCCTCCCTCTCCCTCTCTCTCTCTCTCTCTCTCTTTCTCGTCGTCACCACCACGTATGCCGACCAGCCAGCGTAAATTTATAAGTCAGCCCTCTTCGTCCAATGAGATCCATTTCAGTTGCCAAAGCCATCGCCACAATATCTCTGACCACTTCCCGTTTATCATTCTATGGCCCGTCTCAACGTTATGGCCGTCGTCGCCGTCACCGTCACCACTACCTTCTTCTCTTGCGATGGGGCTTCTGGTTTCTTCTATTGCCACTTCCATCTGGGAAAATGCTGTAGCATTTCCGCCGTCGCCTCTTTTTCTCTTCACATCTCTCAGCCACATGGCCGTTCCATTTTGCTTAATACTTAAGGTGGTAAAAAACTCCCAATTAATTTCTTAAGTTTACAAAAATGATTCCTCATAAAAAACAAGAAAGCAGCAAAAAGGGAGTGAACCTACTGACTCATACAGAGGAATGTCATGCGCTCTCGCGTCTAAAATTTTTCTTGAGGCGTCCTCTATCTACATGTGGATTTCGAGAAATATCGAGTTTGACAAATTCGACTGTCTGTCGAAGAGTGGTGGTTTGATTTGACTTTTTTAATAACTACTGTGTACATTAGAAACATGATTAACAAATTATCAATAATTACGCAAAATCCAATCCAAATCTCACCCATTCTTAAGACGTTTCAGTTATAAAACACTATTAACTCATAAAAAGGCGGTAGGCCGGCAACAGATTATGCATTTGGCTTTCAATTGAAATTGGAAACGATCGAGTACTTTAAAATTGATCTACGCCATCAGACTCATACATGAACGATGATACATTCTAATCTTCCTCAGCCTCTCTCCAATACCCCCTATTCACACTCACGCATACACGCACACAAGCGTACGATCTCGAGCACGCACATTCACACACACACACATACACACACAAGCA
The DNA here is from genome assembly GCA_964035755.1 of Teleogryllus oceanicus. NCBI lineage: Eukaryota > Metazoa > Arthropoda > Insecta > Orthoptera > Gryllidae > Teleogryllus > Teleogryllus oceanicus. Next base: position 283,195,597 of record CAXIVR010000001.1, read on the forward strand.
TACGATCTCGAGCACGCACATTCACACCCACACCCACACATACACACACAAGCATACGATCTCGAGCACGCACATTCACACGCACACCCACACATAAACGCACACTCTACACATCATCGTATGTCCGCACACACATATGCGCACGCGTTCACACCGACCGATTCACGCTTGCGCTCGTCGAGCAAGCGTCCGCCCCACGACTTCCGCCGTCGAGAGCGCATGAGTGGAGAAATACTTCCGGTTTGCGGCGTCTCCGGGGACGCACGCGCGCCGCTGGGCGGAAGTTGCCTTTTCCGAACAACGCGCGTAATGGCCTGTTCATGCTCGCGCGTCGCCGGCTCCACCTTCACGATTTTCGACGGAGAGCGAAGGAACATTTTCGCAGCACTTGTGGAACGATTTCCCTACGATTAACTGTTAATGACAGTTCTCACGTCATTTTATCAACGGAAAACTGGAACAAACTTTAATTGACTCAAATGCTCAGGCGTTATGACGCCCTCAAAGATTGTTCACTTTCACGAACAGAAAAATGTTAGTTTGAAATCATAATGTCTCAGTGAACTGTTCTTGAATATCCTGGTGCTCGTTTGGTTGAAAGGACAGTGTCAAATCAAAATACATTGAGGGTCCAATGCGATTTAAAACACGCCAGCAAAAACTGTGTAAATACAACTGAATTAAACATTAGCAACTGATAGGAAATACCAGTGTTACCATTGTTTTACTATTTCTCAAATTTGCCCATGTCCTAAACAAATTAAATTCTCATCACGATTCCGAACATTTTGCTTTCTCTAGGTAATATGTCTATTCCTTCGCAAGCCCAAAAATCAAATATAACGAACTTTTCTTTTCAATATATGCAAATATATTGCCTTGAAAGAAAAAAAGAACGTATTCTGGTGTTCATTTCGTTTTCATTTTCTTGCAGATTATCAGTCTGAAATTACGGATGTTTTGTGGTAGTAATACATATTTTATAATACGACTGTCTACTTTAATGAGGGCTCATTTAGGGTGCTTTACGGCCTGGATGTTATACAGTTTGGAGCCTTTCCTAAGATGGTGTAAATATATTCTGCACAATTATTATACATTCGAAATCAAAACGACTATTCTGAACGAGTCTCAATTTCCCACTTGATTCAAGCCTTCATTTCTAATTGCGGCCCTGACGGGTTTATTTCGGTGAACGCCACCTTAGCACGGATCTGAATGCCGACCGCAACGGTGAAAGTGAGACGCTCCGAGATGGCAGCCTCACCCGTGTGCGACCTCAGAACAGTGGAACCCTCGGGGGTGGGGGTGGGGAGCACTGATGTAGCCGCGAATTACGACGTTCGCCTTTTACTCCACAGTACGAACGGAACGCAATTAACGTGCGATTCAAACTGAATCTGATTGTAAGGGGTATTTCTTAGAAAGTACCTATCGTAGCGATGGCGAGGAGTCAACCATAGGATCTCTGATCAGAAATCAAATTCACTCGATTGTAAACCTCATGCTTGTTTGAGTTGGTTAAAATTTTCCATAGGCAGGAATGCAAGTGTAAAGGAAACTTTTTTCGAAACAAATCGGTAATAAACGAAACAAAAATGTAATTAATTTCCAAGAGTTTCCTATCTGCGCACATTGAGAGATTGGGCTCCAATTTACCCTAGCATGAAAGTATGTACTCGAAAATGCAAGATATGTAATAACAGCCAATTATGTAGTGACATGTGATAGAATAAATTCAGTATTACATTATATCCCTATGACGTTTTGGCTTATTTCAGTTAGCCATAGAGCCTATTTCTCTAGTAATTCGACGAATAGGAGGCTATATCATAAATTCCAATTATCATTTTCCACGCTACATTAGAAACCAGCTAGAAAATAAAATCTGAATATCATAAACTAACAATTAGATGGCGAATATCGGCCCAACAATCTGCTCAGGTACCTCACTAAGTGCTGTCATTCCCCACGCAAAGAACTGTAACTAGTAAATACTTCTATCTCGACCGCGATTAAACGCTTCCCCTAACAATTAACGATTACGCCCTGTAATAAAATAAAACTGCCTACCCTGCAAATTGCTCACACGCTCATACTGTACAATACATATCCAAAGGTCTTGCTCGCGGAGGTTGTAAAGTCTGCGAAAGGTTGAGCTTCGCAATGAACACGAGTGAAAACTAACAGCTCAGCATCATCGTGATGATATTTTAACTCCCTTCGTAATAACGGGAAATTCACTAAGCTCGTTTGTGGTTATTGGCATCTCGCTTGCACGTGACCCATGTAGCAATAATGCTTGCAATATTTAATTTGTGATAAACAAGCATTAAATGTTCAGAGAATTTATTTCATAGAAATTCACTACACACTTCATTTACCGCGTATTATTTCTAAGTGGCATCTCATTCTGAGTTTCTCTTAAACGTTTTGAATGTAATATGTAAGTAAGTTTCAGAGTGGTCGAAATTCCAGTACGAATCAATTCAATTAAATAATGCAACAATCAGTAACAGTCTATGTTTGCAAATGTAAGGAAATATGGCAAATATTACAATAATTTTCTCAACGCAACGCAATACCAATATGTTAACTAAATGAACGCACTACGAAATAATATGAATAAATAATCATACATATCTCAATCATACATACTTAGATCTATAGTTATATTTTCATACTTATCTCTTAAATTAAAACATTCATAGAATTAACCGCCACATGAAATGATCCATAACGGATTGGTTCGAGGGGTACAACAGCATCAAATAACACCGGTCTTTGCAAAATTAAAATGCCATCAAAGAGTATCGCAAAAAATTTTTCATTAAAATCATAAACGAATGCCCCTGCGAGATCACCTTCACTGCCGAAAAACTGCCTCTTCATTCTGCGGCCTTTCGTTGACTCCAACAGCTCCATTGTCTCCACTTATTTCTTGCAACATCATGCGAGACATTTGGTGAAGTCTGTCACAGTAAACGACATGTGTTACTGTGAGTGGATAGAGACGTGCTTTGGCAGCGAGCGTGCATACTTTCTCTGCAAAGCGGTGGCGGTTTAGAAACACGAACAGCGGGGAACACGAACAATTATATTCTAGGACATTCTAGTTTTTGTCGACTGAGACGAACAGACTACAATCATATCAATATTAAAAGTTCCTTATTTAACTTATCGTTGACAGATTACTCAATGGCATATAAAAATAGTTAACGTGTGACATTCAAGACTGGTTTGATAACTGTTAGGTAATGTATACAGACATAACTAACAATTTTATTGATATTCAAGAAGAGGTGCACCATTCCTTAAAAATGAATTGAGGTACTTATTCATCGTTTCAAAATACTCTATTTACAAACAAACCCTGAAAGGTGTTTCAAAATTTCATTATATAAGAGATTTCAGCACTATTCTCAAAATACATTTCAACAATAGTTGCCTAACAAAAATGTGCAGATGCCGAAGTGCGTAATTTAGTGTCATCCCCCTTCCCTGTTTTTGCATCTTGTCCAATCCAATTCGAGAAGAATCTCATACATGCCGCACGAACTCGGCCAAGAAAGCGAGCGGGCGGCCGCCAAGAGCCAGCCTTAATGTATGCCAAAAGACCAAAGAATCCACAGGACACTTTGTGTACTATTCACCTTCTCTCTGTCCGCTTCACAGAAAGCCTTCAACAAACCCCAAAGAAAACCGAACGGTCCAACCTCTTCTTTCCTGCCCATTCCATTCATTCGGGGCCTCCTCGGACGAGCAGTCTGCGGGATAGCGGCGGCCGCCTGCGCGTCCTCCACGGGCATCGATCGTCCCACAGAGCATACATACACCGTGCCTCCGCGCGTGCCCAGCCGGTCATCCTCCCGCGCCATCCCCACGCCCGGCCTCCTGCCCCCCCCCCTGCCACCCGCGGACCACCTCAACCACGCCCCCCCCCCCGCGGCTCCCGCGACGGCGACCACTCGTGACGTCAGCGTCCGGTGACACCTGGAAGAGAGCGCGTGCACGCGGCCTGGCAGGCGGGCAGCTGCTAATTTATCGGGGTCCGGTTCCCAGATTGATTGGACACAATTCCTATTAGCGAAGTGGAGCCTTCCGACAAACTAGCCCGTGTTCTCCCATTTGTCCGTATTCATTACCGTGCGCAGATACAAACCGCGGCCCGCTTCCTGCCTGCCGCGACGCGAACGCGAACGCGAACGCGAAAACGCGCGGGCGCGGGGCCGGACGCGGGCGCCCAGCTCTCCTGTTCCCGCTTCTCCGCCCTCGCTGCTGATGCTGCGCGCGTTCGGTCATCTGCCGCCGCCGCCGCCACCTCCGCCACCACCGCCGCCGTGCCCGGCCGCTCCTGCCGCCGCACGTGCTAAATATACAGGCGGATAGAAGCATTCTATTAAGTAGATCCAGTAAATGTAAATTTAACCCACCTAACCCTCCTAAGCTTTTGTGTACCGCACCGCGGCTATTCCTGTAGAAGCAAAAAGACAACAGCGGTGGAAAAAAAGTGGGAACCGTTGCCAAGAAGATTAAAGAAAATAACTGGATTTAAATATGCATTTTTCCGAGCTTACAGCGCGGAATCCCGGGAAAAGACGTGAGACGGCGCGGGCCGAGACGCGACGCAGCGTTGGCGGGGAGGGGCTGCGGCGAGGAGTGGCAGTGACGGCGGTGGCAATGGTGATAGTGGCATTTGAAGCCGAAGTAAAGAAAGCGCCTCTAGGGTAGTGGTGTAGTGCAGTGTTGACGATTGAGATAGGCGTGACATTGACGATGGCGGCAGTAACAATGACGTGGTTGGCGATGATGGTGACACTAACAGTGTGATAGTGGCTAAAGAGAAAAGACGACGGGAAATCGATGTGGAGGAGGCGAGCATGGATGTAGTGGATAGAACACAGCAGAACAGATAGTGACAGTGGCCCAATGACAATCAGTGTCGAAGTAACAATCTTCATCGTTTCCGTTGTCCCGTTGTTGAGACCTATACCATACACACATTGTTGGTGAATAAACAAGCCGATAATAATGATGTAATGAACGACGATGGAACAATGCTGGCATTAAAGGCAGGGGAAACGGATGAACTCCGAAATAAACTGATGCGAAACGGCATTGCCACAAGATAATTCCGTATGGATCCGTTGTAATAGCAAAGGAAGCGTTTGTGATATCAGCAGTGATACGTTGGTGACGGGTGTGGAGGCGTCAGTGGGTTGATAACGGCGGAACCCGGGGTTTTCGGACGAGTTGGTGGTAGGGCTGTGAAGTAGAGTGGAGGAGAAGGGACGAGTTGGTGGTAGGGCTGTGAAGTAGAGTAGAGGAGAAGGCAGCGTGGTTGAGTTACTGGCGGCAGTGAAGGGGGCAAGGATATGACAGTGGTGGTGGTGGTGGGGGGGCGAGGCAAGCACGTGGGCGACGAAGGCAGAGGCAAAGCGTCGCCGAGTCATCAGAGCGCTTTTATTATGACCCTTTTTTTTTCTGTTGCCTCCTTTTCCATGTAGATGTGAGCTGCCTTGGCAAACGTCTATAGCCTCCTCAGAGACAATACTCTCATACGCGGTCGCATACATTTGCATGTTTCGAGCCCGGGGAAACGTACGATTTTTCACGTCTTCAGGACTGCTGGGAGAGACAACCTGAACGCGTCTGAGGAAGTGTGTGCGTGACGGAATGAAAGTGCGAGTGTGTGTGTATGAGGGAGAGAGAGCGAGAGAGAAAGAGAGAGAGAGAGAGAGAAAGAGAGAGAGAAAGAGAGAGAGAGAGAGAGAAAGAATCGGAACAGAAAAGAGGAAGAGGCAAAAAAGACAAGGCAACGAACAGTGTAAAAGTAAGAAAGCCGTTCGCTCGAGTCTTTCGTATGTTCTGCCAACCAATCTGTTTCAACAGGTTCGTTAAGTAGTGCGGTTCGAAAAACGATGTGACCTTTAAGTGACTTTCTCCACGGGCGGGGCTCATAAGCCACAGTAGCACTAGGCTTTTGAGTCGCGTGCCGAATCTGACAATTGCACCTGTCTTTCTAGTGCAGTGCTTTAACCAACCGATATATTCTGTCAACCAGTTTGTCAGCAGTCGGTAGTATGAGTAACAGTATCATGTTTTATTTGTTACTTCAATTAGACATTCAGCATATATTGCGGGTTTGTGGGCCACATTAACTGACGTATTCAAATGGGGCATATTTTGTTGAAGAAACAACAAGACTTTACAGCACATGTTACTTTTATTTTTTTTAAACGTGACTGTTGATAAAAATACGTATATTGCACAATCACGCACCATCTGTATCAGTTTGGGAGCATTATAGCATTATTTACCAACAAATACAGAATTTTTATTACGGTCAAATTTTACAGTTATTTCTCCATCTCACACAATAGTTAACATTTCAACGCAGATATTTCTCTTGTACACAAATGCGTTTTTGTTTAAAATCGCAGCACAAATGTGACACGATGGAACGGATGTGAGGGTACAATTTTGCAACATCGCTTTTCTATACACTGGATATGGTCAACTCACCTATCCAGATTTTTAATGACATGATACTCCATAATCGATAACCGTCCATCGGAGCACGTTTTCCTTGGCTGGTGCTCGTAATATTTCGGAGGAACGATCATTTAAGCGGAATACGCTTCATTACCGCCCCAATTAATCTAACTTCCACGTTACATCAGGAGCCAGAGATGCTCGATTACGCGGAATATAGAGGGACAGTTCAACGCGACGCACGTTTAGCTGGGCTAAGAAATTTATAGAGCCACATCCACTGAAATCACCATGGACTTGTGCAATGTTACTGAAACATTTCTATAAAGTATTAATTTTTATAACAAAAAATTACACGTTTCTCTCTCTTTACCTACAACTGTTTTACATTAAGAATGAGAGTTCAGGACACATTTCTAATCAATTTTATCAACGTTATCTTTTCATTTGACACCATATAGTAAACTTTTTTTATAAATCCCAAATTATTTTAAACATCACAAAATATTCTATTTCTTTCCCGCTTCTAAAGGCATAGCAATAGTTTTCACGTCAATCGTCTCTACATAGAGATACCTTCCATGATACACATCTCGATACAGTGCAGGCTCTTAGGGTTTAATCTCGGTCGTTTAAGAAATGACAAGATCTCTTGAAGACATCGGAGTAATGAATAAACATACCGACTAAACGACGGGACACGTGCACGGATGGGCTCTCGATTCTCATTCAGGGCTGGAATCTCACCTGCAAACAAAAAGAAACATCACAGTTAGAACCGTCCCACAACTGCGAGAAGATACAGTGAAATTGAAAAGTGTACATATATACTATCAGAATACGAAGTGAAATTAACTAGTTTTTTTTTATTTATTTTACGTCAAAAAAAAACAGTTAAAAACTGCGTATGACGCTATGAGGAAAAGTGAATTGTGTGCACATTTTCAAAATTCTGTGATCCCTACACTAAGTCATATACTACTTAAATTTTGAATTTTGAAAGGGAGAAAAAAAACAAAAACTCCCATGTAGTAAAATCTATTTTCAAGGATAAAAGTTTTTTTTAGTTGAAAATGTAACGTGCATCATGTGGGTTCATATATAAATTTGTGGTCCTTTAATCACATGAGTCAGAAAAATAGGCATTCGAATACAATTTCGTTTCATGTGCAATAAAATTCACAGCAATTCTCCATTTATATGATCTTCTGAATATTCCGGTCACAGAAGTGACAAATATTGACTACCTGTACTCATAGTAATGGAGAGAACAAGATAATTCGATTTACTGAGTTTTCGAAAAGGAAGACTTACAATGATCTTATTTTCACTAGACGCACACATTAAATAAGAAAAGAAGTTAATATAATGAGTACGCAATAATTACTCTTCTGCCCCAAATTAATTTATTTTTGTGTAATAAATAAAATAATGGTATTTGAAAGCTTCGTTCGAGAATGTTTAGTAATTTGATGACATATTCAACATATAAACTATAATGAAGTTTCCGTCGTGTCGCAACCAACTGTGACCTTATAATATTGTTTTCTAGTACACCCACATGCGAATAAAGTTATACTAAAAGCATTATCAAGATTTCATTTTTTTTCGGCGGCTTTTCGTGAACTTAAAACATCTACCAACTTATTGTACTTATGGAGAGATGCAGGGTAAGCGAAAAAAATCAATCACACAGTGGGTGCAACGTACTGCACCACGAGACTAAAATAAGGTTCTTATTTAAGAGGATTGAAAATCCGTACTCTCGCAGCGAAAATCAGTAAGACAGAACAGGAAAAAAGAGTAACAACGCTGTGCAAAAGGGAATCTACACAACTGACGTAAAATCTCCAAAAACAATGACAGCAAAAGACACGAACACAATTCGAACTAAATTCGCAGTGCGTCTATCGGCACATGCCCAGCACGCACTCATTCAAGAACACCGTTCGGGCTGAAGTATCATACAAGACGCGTTTCCGCCAGGGGCGGAGGCCTGGGGCGTGAAAGCCGCGGCGGCTACAGCAACGGGGCAAACGCGCGGGCGTGCGCCCGCTGGCGGGGGGCCGGAGCACGGAATGGCTGATGAAGGCCCGCGGCGGCGGCGACTCTGGGAGGGACGGCGGCGACGGTAGTGACGGCAGCGCTGGCGGTGCTGGTGGCGGCGGTAGGGGCGGTGGCGGTGGTTGTGGTGGTGGTGGTGGTGGTGGCGGCGACGGCGGCGATTGTGGTGGTATTGGTGGTGGTGGTGGTGGCCGCGGCGCCGATGGTGGTGGTGGTGGTGGTGGTGGTGGTGGCGGCGGCGGTGGCGATGGTGGTGGTGGCGGCGGCAGAGGTGGTGGTGGTGGCGGTGGTGGCGGCGGCGGTGCTGGTGGTGGTGGTGGCGGCAGCGGAGGTGGTGGTGGTGGTGGTGGTGGTGGTGGTGGTGGTGGTGGTGGTGGCGGCGGCGGGGCGGTGGTGGTGGTGGTGGTGGTGGTGGGGGGTGGTGGTGGTGGTGGTGGCGGGGCGGGGCGGGGCGGCGGTGCTGGTGGTGGTGGCGGCGGCGGAGGGGTGGTGGTGGTGGTGGCGGCGGCGGCGGCGGCGCTGGTGGTGGTGGCGGCGGCGGCGGTTGTGGTGGTGGTGGTGGCGGCGGCGCGGCGTCCAGGAATGTGATTATCAAGGAACTTGACACTTAGAAAGTTGGGCTTCTTTCCGATGACAAGGTGCGAGAACGCAATTTCAGACGCGCGTTAACGGGGTCACCGCGTGCGCGGCCGCTGGGAGGGCGCCGCCGGAGCGCCCACGGGCGTCGCTCTCCGACTGAAGTGCGTCTCCCCACTCGAAGCAGTTCGTTACCACCGAAAGGGCCTACAGGGAGAATATTCGAAGACGCCCTAAACAGCACTGATGTGTGGAGGCTCCAAGGGTCAGGCGGAATGTCACTGCATACGAGATGGACACTCCAAGAAAATTTCTAATAAAGATTTCCTTCCGTTATATTTCTGACTTTTGTTTCCAAAGGATGTATTAACTACTTTTTTTTATTTTGCAGGCAGTTGGGTGACGTGACTTCCTCGATATATAGTCGTTTGTGCTAATTTTTTTTCATTTATCTTCTTTATCACAATATTCCGAATTTGGAATATCGGGATGCACAGCAACACCAAATAATGTTACCACAATAAGGCCGGTAAGGAAAGCAATGCATTGGTCTTTATTTACTCCATATTACTACACCCTTGTATGTTGACTTGCGCAAAATTAATCGTACGTGTGCCAGATTATCTGATACGACCGGTCCCAACACCTGCCGTAGTTTTTGATCCCCTGGAGTCCGTCCAGGACCCACTGCGCGGAGAAGAGTCATCGTCACCGTCGCCAACATGGTGCGTCGAGTGCTACAGGCGGCGGGCGTCTGCCCGCCTATTAGTCAACAACGCATTGCTCTTCCGCCAACGGGGGCGTCATCGTCACCGTCGTCGTCGTCGCCACCGCCGCCGCCCCGTGCAGCGCAGGCCGGCCGGTCGGACCAGTGCGGGCCCGGCTCGTTCTTGCTTCGATTATCTCGGATGCGGAATGTTAAGTATGTCAAGTAGCAGTTCCTCGCGTTTTCTCTTTGCGCTACCTTCCCTGTTGCCCCATAACCTCTTCGCGCCTACACTGTTCCGTACTTCAAATTGTTCAAAGAATCACCCGACCGCGAAACGCACGGCCATTACGATGGACTTCGAAAAAATAGTCAGCAATATGCATTAATGTTCTGATGACAAACTATTGGAGTTATGTGAACTAGTAAATGTGCTAAGGTGATGTTCTTAAAACATGGCCTACAAGAGTTCTTGTGGATCGTACAAAGCCCATGTTAAGTAGCAGTTCCTCGCGTTTTCTCTTTGCGCTACCTTCACAGTTGCCCCATGACCTCTTCGCACCTACATTGTTCCGAACACGAAATTGCAGAAAGAAATACTCCGACTGGGAAACGAACTGGGGTCTTCTGGTTTATGCCCAGTAGCTCTATCATAAATTCCTCTACAATGGGGTACCAAGGTGGTGACAATTGACTATTTCGTACGTTCTCGCCGGCAACAATAAGATGCATTGAATAAGGATGGTGCTCCGACATATGACAATATAATACAATATTCAATTTTGGGGTAAGGTGGGGGTCACAGTCTTGCGGTGGTTTCATGAAGTACTATTTCATATTTTTCCATTTCTATGAATGTAAATTATCGATAAGACAAAATGTATTGAAACACATTTATTTAATTCACAAATTATTGCTGGTGCGATTACATATTTCTAATTTACTTATATATTTGGATTATTCTTCTGCAAAAATTATAGGTATTTTCAACATTCTTTATAAGGATGATCATTACAGCAGGATCCTTCCCTGGATCTGCCACTTAACGGTGTAGTGGAACGACTTGATAAGATGATAACAAAAGACTGCCAGACGGGCGTTGTGTTCAGGTTCTATTTCTCTTTTCTTGCGTGGTTTCTTGACTTTTTGTAGAGAAGCACGTTATACTTATCCATCCTGACATCTAAGTACCCTTCTTCTTCCTCTTCGTGATTGCAATAACTTTCCGGAGAGTGAAATGATTATCAGTTAAAAACTAATCTGAAAATGAGTTCCAAGAAGCGATATTGCAAGCAAGCTGATTTATGACGATCACAAGTTACAATATTGAAAGTTAATAATATATTTATCCTCGAACTACCGATGTATTCAATGAGTTATGGCCATTACGATCGACATTGTAACAAAAAGCTCATTATTGTTCTGATGACAAAATATTGGAGTAATGTGAAATAGCAAATGTGCTATGGGTAATATTCTTTAAATATGTGTCTAAGAGAATTCCTGTGGATCATACAAAATACAATCATACAAAATACGAGTTACTGGTGTATTGCATGTTTTACGTATTAAGATAGTGTACTTTTATTACTTAAACACCATATTAATTGTGTATTTCCTTAAGCCGATAAATGCCACACGAATTGGTCACAAATCCTGTCGAAATCTCTCACTTGCGATTCCTAGAACAGATCTCGCCGAACACAAGAATTTTAAACAAACTTCTGTTTTCGTAAGGAAATTACCTCTGGCTTGTTCAAATAGACACTACTCAAGAGCTGCACTTATTGGAAATCGTACAATAGAATGACCATTCTTCAGAACAAGAAACCTTTTATCCTGGACATTTACACTAGTGTCTTCCCGCGCGGCCCACAAACACTTTGGTTCATCGTTTCAACAACTTTAGCTTTCGAGCTTATTTTGTCCTGTTTTTAGTGTAAATTTTAACAGCACATTCTCAACGATGAACTAAACTGCCTGTCCTACAAAAAATAAGCACCTACTAAGAAAATCCGCCCTTTTTCGACACCACATTTCATTGGACACTCTGATTACCGAATTTGTCATAGGTATAATGGGAATTAAGGAGAGAAAGTGCACGAAGTTTGTGGTCGACATTACATAAATATAATTTTTAGTCCGATTACAACAGTACTCAAGCAAAAAAAATACATTAATATTAAAGATTGTATTAAAACCCACTTTGAAATGTTTCTAACATGGAACTTTCTTTTCGAGAATCCATATGTTTAAGTGATAATTTGGTGAAACCGGAATACCAAGAGTTTCCCCAAATTTACAATTCAACACACTACTTGTGGTTGATACGAGGTAAAATGGAGCAAAGGAAAGTGCCACGAACTCCGGGAAACAACAAACGCGCGAAAGTGTTAATCAATGTATTCCAAACGAATGGGCGTAACTTTGCGACACGACTGCGCGAAGCCGCAGGCCACCGAAAGAAACCGCTGAGAGAGGAATAATTCGATTCCTCTCAGAAAACAAGTCTCGACCCAAAAAAAGGCACTCTTTTGTTTTCTACTGCGCGTAACGAGTAATAAACGATCGCACAATCTACTTAAGATTTTATCGAAAGCGAGGTCGCGAGGGTCAGGGAGCGGTGCCTTCACGGAGGGGCAGGGGTAGGACGCCCGCCTGCCCCTCCCTGCCACATCCCCACCCCCGCTGCCGTTGCCTTCTGCCTTCTCCTCTGCCCGCAGGCACCCGCGAGGATGAACATACATTCGATATCGGGCCGACGAAGTGCTCGGCACTAGCAGCGTCCCGTCCAGGAGAAACTAAGTTCACAACGCTACGTCATGAACCGGGAGAAACCCGCAATTTTATGCCCTAAAAACGGCAGACTACGTATGCAAATCCACGCTCTTCGAAAAAAATCCTCCGGAGAAGAAAGCGCGGGATGATTATAAAGCAATCTACGGCCGCTTTGAAAGTTGATCTTCGCGGCGGTGGAGGCGGATACGGCGGCGGTGGCGGTGGAGGTGACCAGTCGTCCGGCGGAGCGGTGAGGAGAGGGGAGGGCGACAGTGAGCACGTCCGCATGGAGGGGGAAGCGTGCCCCCTTCGCCCCTGCGCGCGGGCAGCAGGGGGCGGGGGTGGGGCGGCGGGGGAGGGGGAGAGCGCGCGCGGAGGGAAGGAAGAGGAGTAGGACGGGAAGAGATGAGGACGAGACGCCACATCAGACAGAGACGGCCCGGCCCGGCGCGGCGCGGCGCGGCGCGGGGTGACGCGGAGTCCATGGACGGACGGAGCGGGCAACATCCCGAAGATCTAGTGCCCGTCCCCCCGCGCGCCCCCGGAAGACACAACAAACCCCACGCGGATTGATTGATTGATTGATTTTTTTCCTGTTTCTGGGCGCGTCAACTGCTCTGGTCATTAGTCCCGTTAGTGTAGCGCATGTTTTTTTCTCGGGAGATGGCGGTGATGTTCCCCCGCTGGATGGCGAGATCCGCGGCTGACCTACCGTCAGCTAGTGGGATTTCCCCTAAACAGGACCCTCCCATCAGCGGGGCACGGACCCAGCCGGGACAAGCTCTAAGCTCCCGACCGGTCTCCCGGGATATGTGGTAGTTTTGTGCATGTTAGTGTAAGTGTGTGTGTGTGTATGTGTGTGTGTGTAAGAGGAGAAGATAGGACATGGAATGGGAAGGACAGATCGCGCGCGATCCGTGACCCGTTTGATAGGGTACTGCTCCGGCATTCGCCTGGTGTTGATTGGAGAAACCACGGAAAACAACCGATCAGAGCAGCCGGCCGCTAGAATTCCCCTCCAGACAGCGACTGAATTCGACCAGCTGAAAAGCTAGTGTCGAAAATCCTGCCGCCGTCAGGACTCGCACCTAGGACCTCCCGGTCAGAGGCGCTGCAGTGACATCAGTTGATGCACTGAGCTACCGCTCCCGGTCAACATCCCGACAATCTAGTGCCCGTCCCCCCGCGCGCCCCCGGAAGACACAGCAAGCCCCACGCGGACGCCAAGTAGGCTAGAAATCAATCTCGGGCGTGACAGGCGACACGTGTTCATTCTCGGCGAATCGCATAAATTGATAGTACCGTATTTTACACGAGATAATTTGTGTCGGCGATGCAACCCGATAATACACATTTGCATGTATCTAATGAGTTATTTTAATTAATTCTTTTAGCGCTGCGGTAATTTTTAACGAGTAGACTTGACATCGAGATTTATGGGGACGCAAAACGTCTTCCATAGTGTTAGCTGTAAATTCTCATTGATAAAAATCGGACGAAATAGAGCGGCGCGATTTCGGCATCGTGCATGGGAACACGAACACGTAACTCCAGAGCGTGTTGTAACGAGAGATAACAATATTACTGCCCATCCCAACAGTGCCACACAAGGCTCACAAAACGCGTGCGCTGAGACAAACAACGTTTTTGGCAAGTGGTCGTAGGTAATTTTAATTGTGCTATAATAATGTTTTCTTTCTCAGCAGCAGCAACTCGCAAGAACAACTAAATAAACAAAAATAAATACAACTTTAGATCGATTTAGGCATTTTAGACGAATATACAATAAGAGTTTGGCTCTATGAATCATTTTTTGAGCACCACTAAATCCAATTATTTTGGATATTTGAGAAACATCAAAAGTACCATTTATTGTTTTTATATTCAATGGTAAAAAGACATTAGTCTAAATCTGAAGAATAGACCTACTATATACTTAGTTCTGCACACATATAGCGGAAGTTCGCCCACCTTATTCCAACAAGTCTAGCGGTCACCAAATTTTCAGGCCTCACGGACCACTGAATTCATATTTTCAACTCTATAGATCACGGTGAATTTTTTAGAAGTAATTTTCTTTGTAAGATAATGAATAGAGTATTTTAATTTCCTTAACGTGAAATTTAGCAATAAATATGACTAAATTCTCATTACCTAGCATTTACATAACACAATTTTTGAAGATTCTCACAAAATTATTCTAAAGTTTCGGTAAAAATTGAATGAGTACAAAGAAATTGAAGGTTCATTATTAATAATCATTTTTGTGTATTTGTAGTTGCGAATATGCATTATTTTGTTTTTATAATTAAAAAAATAAATAAAGAAAACAAATCATCTCCAGGATTTTCTGAGAACCACCATCATGTTCTCGCAGACCACTGGATGCCAACCGGTATTCCGGTCTTCGCATCATGCCTGTGCTTGGTTTTGATTGACCGATTAAAGATTCCGGGCCCGTCAACTGCTAAGGTCATACATCCCGTAAGCGTAGTGCATTTTTACCTTCGGAAGGTGGCGGTAATCTCCCGCTGGATGGCGAGATTCAGCGCCGACCTATCTGCCGGCTAGGGGGGGTTTCCCAACCAGGTATCTCTTACCAGAGTCGCACCCCCAGCCGCGACAAGCATCAAGATCCCGTCTGGTCTCTCGGTATGTGTGCAGGTAAGTATAAGTGTGTGTAAGTAACGGGTGAGGATAAGACAAGGAAGAGGAAGGAAAGATCGCGCGCGATCCGAGGCTCGTTTGTTCAGGTTCTGCTCCGACGTTCACCTGGCGTTGATTGGAGAAACCACCAATCAGAGCAATCGGCGACTGGAATTCTCCTCCAGATGGCGACTGAACTCGACCAAGCCGGTATCGAAAATTCTGCCACCATCGGACTCGAGCCTAGGACTTCCCGCTCAGGGGCACAGCGGTGGCATGAGTTGATGGCCTGAGCCACCTCTCCCGTGCCTGCCCTTCAGAGTGGCAGGCTTCGTCGCCTGCTTGTAAGTGGGCGTGGACAGAACGCCCTGGGTCAGTGGCGGCGCGGCGCCCCGGCGCGCGTTCTGTCCGGTTTGCGAGGTCACGGCCGCCGCCGCGCCGCGCCGCGCCGTCTTGTGCGCGCTATCGCGTTATCCCGCTTAACAGGAACCCTCCGCTCCGCTGCGGACCACGTTTCGCACATTAACGTAACACTCCCGCTTAATGGAGGCCGGCAGCCCTGCCATGGCACAGTGATTCCCCAAAATCATTGGAAAGGCAGACCGCGGGGCCAAGACTGGATGGATCTCAGGAGCGTCATTCAAGGGGGACGGGGGATAGGGAGGGAGATGCATTTCATGCTTCTTCACCTAAAGAGTGGTATTAATTAACGCGTTTACTGGGTGACGTGCCTAACAGCATCAACTGATGTTACAGCAGTGGCTGACCGGGAGGTCCTAGGATTCCGGTCTCGACAGTTGCAGGATTTTTTACACAAGCTAGAGAGCTAGGTCGAATTCAGCTGCAGTCTGGAGGTGAATTATAACGGTCGGCTGGTCTGATCGGTAGGCTTCCGTAGTTACTCCGATCAACATCAGGCGAATACCTTAACAAAGGGGCCAACAACCGCTAGCGAACTCCCCTTGCCCTTTCTTCACCCCTTACTTACATACAATTTACAACACTACACTCGTGTCAGAAGCTTAGAGGTTGTCTCGGCTGAGACGGTGCGCAGCTGGTGAGAGATACCTGGATGAAGAAAATTCCGCAACGTGTATGTCGGCTCCGGATCTCACTATCAAGTGGAGGAACGAGACCACCACCTCCTATGAGAAAACTTCAACTATACTTCCGGTGCTAATGACCATAGCAGTTGTCGCGCCCGTTAACACGAAATTATCAACTAACGAACTAGTGGTTGATGGGGGAAGAATACGACTATAACTTTTCTGATCACCAGCTAAATTTTGCTTGTTTCCGTTTTTTTGTTTTTTATTTGCGGCGTTCTTTGCAATGCTATCGTAACATTCATATTATTTTGCTTCCTTAAATAATCACTATTATTATACAAATGTCAATAATAAAACATAGCTATGACATTTTAAAATTCAAAACGTTCTTTTTTTGTTTTGTTATAATAACATACTAATAAACATAAATTTATAAGATAAACTTTTAAATCTAACTTGCTTGCATGGAGCTCGAAAATGGGCTCAACCAGTCAAACCATTTACTTTACTTAGTTGGAAACGGAATGAAACCGTGGGTCAATGTGTATCACGTAATGATATATGTCTCCTTCATTACTAGTTCCCACACTGCGAGTAATACAAGAGCAAGTTTGCAAAACCCGACTTACATGGTTGTCACAGCTTTAGTAAAATACTGCACCCTGCAGCAAAAGTCGAAATTGGCTCCTTGAATTCGGGGAACAAAATATTGCGGGGTCTCCAATATTTATTAGCACTCACTCACATAATTTCTTTCCTCGAAGAACCAGAACTTCTGCACTGTTACTCCGTTATTCTGGCCTGGACGAGGGCTAGTACTTCTTGTTGTAACGTGTAACAGTGCAATATTTCGAATTTTTCAGCAGGGCGTAATTTAGTTTCTTTCTAGTTTATACTATATTATTATTATATGAATTTATAAAATAATAATAATAATAATAATAATAATAATAATAATAATAATAATGCGATGTTTGAAAACCATAAAGAGGTAAACTGTCGTAGGAGATCTTTGCTCTGTATGAGCACATTAAGATCCCATCACCACTTCACTTCTATGTCGGAGAAGGCCTGCCATTTCACTCGTAAAGTAACTCCATCAGATCTTACGATAGCCCTGGGTTAACACTGAAAATCGGAAGTTCCCCGTCAGGAATCGACCCCGTAACTTGGCATGGTGTATCTTTTGTACCCGTCATCATTGCGGCCCGGGACCTGAAAGGAGGGCCGCTACCCTCGCGAGTGTTTCGCAGGGGCCATCGCTGCCGCAGACTCCCCCGAGAGCAAACGAGCCCGTAGACACGTGATACGTTCCGGGTGGGAGTCGAATCGCTAACACCATTAGGAGCGCTGCATAAAACAAATTAACATCCGGAAGAGGGTCTTCAAAGGCGGCGACGACGTGCAGGTCACGCCCCTCGCGCCTCCGGCTCCCGCCCCCTCCCCCTTCCCCACCCCCTGGCCCGGACCGCACGCTCGCCGCCTGCTCACCGCCCCGTGCCTCCACCCTCCAATGCCCCCGGCCCGGCCGCGCGCGCGGGGCAGCCGTGGACGTCGGGTTAGTTCCGGGAAGGCGAGGAGGCCCATGGTGGGAATACATTTTGGAGAATGGCAAGTACCTGTGACCTGCGCAAAGAACGTTTTCTTGAACATTGCGCAAACGCTTTCCCGCTACGATTGTAAACCAGCTCTAGTGATGTAGTAGTAGTCGTTGTAGTTGAAGTAGTAGTAGATGTAATTTGTTTTGTTGTGTTGAATTGTAAATTGTTTTTGTAATGTAAATGTAGATGTATTTTAAAGGTGCAGGCTTACGGCTATCACATGTCAAACAGCCAATTATTATTATTATTATTATTATTATTATTATTATTATTATTATTATTATTATCATCATCATCATCATCGCCTGCTTATTACTCTAGAAAAATTTTTTCTGAAGTAATTTATCAGCCGTACAGCCAGTATTTTCTACGATAGGAGTAAAGTGCGGTCGACATTTTGTTTCCGACAAAGAAATTGGCATTTATTCTCAAAAGTAATTTTTATTTCTTAATTTATTGTTATTTAAAACTTACCTAAGTATAATATTGGATGAATTTCGAAGCTATTCAAAATACAGATACTTGATAAGTTAAAGTCGATAGAAAAAAGTTTAAGAAGTTCAAGATTACGATAAGAACATAATAGAAAACGAAGCAAGTTACTTGAAATTGTTATACGAATAGATTCGTTAAAAATATTTTAATTCACTTTTGAGAGTACAGACTTCCCAGAGACGACTGCATGCTTTGACAACAACTCTGTCTTTGATATCTTTATTCTCCAAACAACAACAACAACAGTTTTCAAAACAACTCCTTCCCCGCTTTTTCTCTCCAGTATTCACCATTATCCAGCTTCCACCTTCAAAATATCACCCTACAAACTTCACCCAATTCTATCTGTATTACCTCGCCATTGAGAATTGTAAAGTTTACTGCAACAAACCAAAGAGGAACCAATACAACACCGAAATGCTGAATAGTGAAATAAATTTGAAAAGTTATATAGACCATTTACCCTTGATTTAGATATCTGTAGTGGGTCAACATGATAACGCTAACTGTATAATTTATTTTCTAATCGTCTGTTTACAATAATGTGAACAAATTAATTTCTCATAATTAACTAAAATAAAATTCTTTTTAATTTAGTAAAAACGACAATTGAGATTATTTGGTGTGGGGGGGGGCATCTCAGTCCCTTCACGTCGGCGTGCCAATGTGTACTATTGTACAAGTATTTAAATTAATTATCTCCTGTTTGGATTATTGTAAAAGTGTATGTTGTAACTGATATTCATAACCTCACGTTCTCGACACAATTTTTATGTACGCCTAAGGATGAGTGAGGACCAAACCATTTTTGACCCCTGGGCTAGGAATAGTAGAAGAGGGGAAAAATGATAACGAGACGTCATATTTTACTTTTAATTACTCAAGCTATCAAAACCGGAACAACCATAAACGACACAGTCGTTGCCTTTTAATGCAATTATGAAGTCACATAAAATTAAAGCAGGAAACCAGCTGCTCTGATCTTAAGAAGGTTGTGGTCTGCAGGGTACTTTTTTTATGGTATTCAAGTTACTTTACTAACACATTTGCCAGACGACAGGTAGATTTTCTCGAAAACTTCGGAGTTTCCGTTCGAAGTATGATTCATTGCATACCGTATAAATGGACGTACGAGTTCATGGTTGTGTTTTTCACCTTTTTGGGCATTCTTGAATTAATTTTACAAGTACGAATTAACTTACTGTACGATATTGTTCCCGTCAGAAGTAGAAGTCATATTTGCTCAACGCAATATACTACCACTCAAATTCAGTTCAAACAAAAAAAATACACGTGTTTTTACAAGTTCTGGCAGTCATAATGTCTCGAACATACTTTGAATATTACTGAGCTAAATTAGACAGAGTACGAACAGTGAATATTAATGAATGTAATTTCCTGATTCGCAATAGCGACTTTTGAATATCTCAGGATTCATGTGTTTAAATTCCTATTAGGAACATACGCATGCGGAATAAATTCCCATTCAAATGCTCATTCACAGAACGGGCCGAGATTCGACAATAACATTAGCCGTCAGAGATGCTAGTTCGAGCACCGTAAGGGCACGTCGCTTCCTGCATTATGCAGCAGTGCAGAAGGTGACAGGAAACTGCCACACTCAACACCACCACATCATTAGTATCGAACATTCATCTCCATTAATTTATCGAAGACAAGGATAAATGCCGCCGACCAGCTGCAACACACTAGAATTATAAAGTAACTGCACATTAACACTTGTCAGAAGTACTGCAGAATTTATCGGGCAAATAAAACATAAGCTTGCACATTTGCTTAATTTCGTGCGTTAGTGTTACAAATGAACTGAAAAAGGCGCAGGTAGACTACAGATATTGGCCTAAGATTCCATTAAAATTTCATTTAGTGGAATATTTTTCATTGATTTCAAAACAGAAACAAACCTGGCCCAGAAGACCAGGTAGAGACGACCGTTGAGCTAAACCATGTTGCGATGCAGCGGCATTAAATCTACACAAGTAAACGTAAATTAAGCACACAGTTTGAGTCCCGACTTGTTTGAAAGAGGTACAATGGAGTCTGATTACACGTACGCCCCCACCTCTTCCGCCGCTTCCTTCAGTTCCTCCTCCGCTCTTCCGCTCGCTGCGAAAGCAAGGGGTGTCGACAGGGGCGGGAACGGCGGCGGCGGGGGCGGGGGCGGTGGAGGGGGCGTCCGCCCGACTGACAGACGCACGCGGACCGAGGCGAGCACGTCTCACTCGTTAAATGGGGTTCAAACAGCATGGCGCTCCGCGTGCTCTAGACATACGCGCGCTTTCGACTCTCGCGAGGACAAAGCACCTGCTCCACCCATCACTTCCCCTTAAGGAGTCTTCTACCCCATCCCGCCTCCGTCCACCCCAACCGTCCCCACACACCCCTTCCCAACTCCGCCAGGCCCCGCTCGCCCCCCCCCTCTCCGCCGTCGGTCCGTCGGCTCGATTGCAGGTGGCTGGGCTTGCTTTGCGTCGGTGCTGTACGGGACGCTCGTGCGGTTCGGCTCAAGGAGCGCCGCCTATGAACTGCGCGGCTGCTCTGTCACAAGACCGCACACATTAATTGGCTCGCGAGGTTCGTAGGGCAAACTCGCTCCCTGTGAGGTTAATAGGCCGCGCATACTGGGACGATGATCCGTCGTCCTGAAGATGCACCCACAGCAGCACTATTGATATGGGCTCATCGAGTTGCACGGCTCGTACTTGTATGAAGAGGGAAGGAAGGAAACGAAGTGGGAGGGGCAATAGGAGGGAGAGAATAATACAAAGCACGAACAAGTGGAGCGACCTACTTGCATCCGGGCATGGGTGGAAGTTCCTAAACGTTGATTAGTGAAAAATTGAGGATATGAAATACAAAAGTGAGGGGAAATAAAATGAGAAAGAAAAACGTGCATTTGACAACAACAACAACAACAATAATAATAATAATAATAATAATAATAATAATAATAATAATAATAATAATAATCAAAAAGCCGCATTATTGGGATCAGCAAATATAGTCCGTAAATTCTTAAGCCTGATTTGACGGATATAAAAAACAAAATATATTCTTGTCCCACTTTACGTGCAGACCATTGTTGCCTTAGGTGATTTTGAGAGCCCCGGCATCAGTGTATATCTACAGAAAATAGGAAATAATAATAATAATAATAATAATAATAATAATAATAATAATAATAATAATAATAATAATAATCATCAAAAAGCCGCATTATTGGGATCAGCAAATATAGTCCGTAAATTCTTAAGCCTGATTTGACGGATATAAAAAACAAAATATATTCTTGTCCCATTTTACGTGCAGACCATTGTTGCCTTAGGTGATTTTGAGAGCCCCGGCATCAGTGTATATCTACAGAAAATAGGAAATAATAATAATAATGATGATGATGATAATAATAATAATAATAATAATAATAATAATGTGACGAAAATCACGGATTACGGAACTGGAAATGTAATTGTGCGTAAATAAAGAATTGAGGACGCAGAGGAAAACGCGGGGAAAAGAAATAGCAAATGAATTCTGTAATTTTCATGAATTCCGTCTGATTACGGATTCTACCGTTCACAATAGTGTACTTCGGGTTCCTAAATTGGCAAAGAGATAAAGATGCGTTTTCAAGTGTCCATATTTCCTCGTAATTGACCTCACTCTTGTGCGCATTGCATCTCGACGTCGTGCTGTCCTTGTCACTCCTCATCCGTCGTCAGTAATCCCGCCCTCGTCGCCGCTCTGCCTGCGCCGCCTCCTCTTCCAGAGCGGCTCTCGTCTGCTCCGCCTCCGTCGTCTCGGCAACCCGACCCACCCAACCTCCGCCCGCCCGCCCGCCCGCCCGCCCGCACGCTTACAAAACCTTAAGTAGGTAGACCGCTCATTTATCATGCGGGGCACTCGTGCTGCGGAAGACTGATATATGTTTCGTGGAAAGTATTTTCAGAAACAACCTAAATGACTGAAGGAACCCCAGTGAGGAAGGGGTAATCGCAGCGGGTTGCCAAGCAGTGCATATGAAAAGGCTTTGTAGACCACACGAACAAGAACTACCTAAACCCACAAAGGGGGAAAAGTCTCGTAAAATCGAATATCTAGTTTACTGTTATGCAGAATGCATGATCGTACGGTAATAACAGAATACTAAAAGAATTCAAACCTCTACATAAAGAGATATCTGCATACTTCTTAGTTGAACACCTTGAATTTTAATTGAAAAGAAAAAAAGTCAATTTCACAAGCGAACATTAAAACAAATATAAATATTATATTTGCATTCAATCAGCTCTAACAAACAATACGGAAAGCATTACTTTGCATAAAATATTCTCTGAAAATTGATTTTCACGTCGCTATATCTAAATGTTAGTGGAGTAACTTAGTTTACCTACTATTACACATTAAAACCGTACAATTTTAATGGACTAAGTACAACGATTACGATCTGATTCTATAGTCAGTCATGTATTTATGCTATGCGATTATAATGAACAAATATTCTAGATTCAGTCAACGCATAAATTAAATATAACACAAATAAAATACTGCCCCGTGAAAATAAGTTTTCGATATTTCTTGGTTATAAATGTAACTACAATCCGCACGTTTTGCTGAGCTCTCCTTTTGCTAGTTGTGGTAGGAATGTAACCTGATGATGTGGGTTGTTGTAAAGTTATCAATACTTTTAAAATGAAACCTGAATTACTTTACCGATCCAAATATATTTTTAATACTCTCAAGCGAAAATACGCAATGTTGCCAACCACGCTTTATTGCGCAACTCACGCTTTGTTGGTACATTTATTCATCTTCGCTCTATGAATAGTTGAAGGACGGGTTAGGGAATCTAGAAACGGGCGCAGCTTTTACTTGTCTCCGGTACGTCACACACAGGTTCCACTTTTTTTTGGGAGGAAAATAATCAAACTCTTGTTACGCCCCAGCGGCGTCTTCGTGCTCGCGAGGTGCGGGCGGGAGGAGGGGCGCGAGGCTTTGAGGAGCAATCGTGCGTGAGGGCATCGGAGGGGCGCGCCGGGGGGTTACCTTCGCCCGACGAACGCACTTCGCCGCCACGCCTTCGCCTCCACCGCGCCCACTTTTGCTTTCGCCTTCTCCCCCGCCGGCGTCTTCGCCTTCTCCCCCGTCTTCGTCTCCATCATCGGCTTCATCTTCTCCTCCGTCTTCGCCATCTCATCGGCTTCGCCCCCTCCCCCTTTTTTTCCCTTCCCCCCCCGGTTCCTCCCCTTTCTTTCTTTCTTTCTTTCCGCCATCGGCTTCGCCTTCGCCTCCATCATCGGCTTTCTCCCTCCGTCTTCGCCCACCCATCATCAGCTTCGCCTTCGCCTCTACCTTCCTCTCCGCCTTCGCCTCGCCTCACCTGCCACGCCGTCGCCCCCGCCTACGCGATCAGCTGGAGAAGGCAGGGCTGCACGATCGGCCGCAGTTAAGTGGGTCGAATTTCTCGCGTCCTCAACCCGTCATAATAGTCGAACTGCAAGCCGTGGGAGCAGTGGAGGGTTTTATTAGGGGAACAGTGTAACTCGTTCTTCAGATTTTTGGCAATTATTAAATAAAGGAGCAACACGACACAATAAGTGTAAAAACGTCACCCGCATGGTATTGTGCCTGTATAAAACTACATAATTCAAAACGCCAACGTAATTAAATTTATATTAAGACACGTACTACAATCAAGAATGATGATTATGACCTTAAACGAGAGATCTTGATTCGCAAAAATAACCTGTTTCCCCAAAATTACAGAAGTCCTCTTTGTTCTTGTTGAACGAATATGTCTAGCAACCCATATTCATAAAACATCGTCAGTGGAATTTTTTTTTACTTTACAAAGCAATCCTTCTAACCTACATTTTCAGATACATCAGAATACGAACATCAGCTAACTCATTTCATATGGATTTAGAGGACTCGCCACGTCCCTCAAAAACGTTTCCAACCAATCACATTCATCGCGAGTGACGCATATGCCCGAGCGATACAGTGACACACACTCTCGCATGAGGAGAACGGCAACGCGCCACTGCAGGGTTTCCGCAGCAGCCGGGCAGCCGGCGGCGGCGGCGGCGGCGGCGGCGGCGGCAGCAGCCCGGTCACCCCGGCTGGCGACGAGGGAGCTCGCTAGGGGGGCGGGGGCACTCGAGTCTGCCCCGCCTCCGCCCCCTTTCCGCGGCCTCCGCCGCCGCCGCCGCCGCCGCCGCCGCGCCTTTCGTGCTCTCATCCCTTTGGCTGCGACCCCTCGCTGAGAGCGCGGCGGTGGGGGAGGCACATCCAGCACAATATGCATGCAGGCGGGATGACGAAATCAAGGCTTTTCAGTCAAACGAAGCCCTCACAAAGAAGACCGCCCGACGGACAAAGAATTGGCCCGTATACGTAAAAACTTGGAGCTCTATCGCATGATTTACATTCGACAAGAGAAAAGCCCGAGGATGGACAAACGGAGAGTAGCTTTAAAAATCCTTTTGTTTTGAGTCACACAAAAACGCATCCAGCGACCATTAATTTCAGGAGGTATAGAAAAGGAATAAACTCGAAAGGGGTAAACCGACAATGAGTAATGGTCGCGACGGAGCGAGGGCGGCGGCGCTGGCGGGGAGAGCGACGAGGATAATTTTTAAAATGAAAATATTCGTTACACGAAAATGAAAAATGAGTTGTATATTCAAATCACGGAAGTTGAAAAGCAAACGGTGGCGACACTGCCGAGCAGAAGAGGGATTAGGAATCGGCGAGCTTCTACGCGAAAGGGCCACGCACGAGTTGGAAAGATGGCGATTGATGTGTGTGTGTGTGTGTGTGTGTGTGTGTCGGAGGGCCGGCGCATGGGGCACGCCGATGGGGAAGGAGGGGGATCGAAACGAAGGGGGGGGTGGGGCGGACGAGGGGCGCTGCCGATCAGTGGCCACGCGGTTACCCAGACACCATCTGGCGAACGCGAGCAGGCGAGTGAGCGAGCGAGCGAGCGAGGCGCGCGGGTCAGGCGCACTCGACCGCGGCCTCCTCCCTTCCCCCTTCCCCACCCCCCACCCCCGCCGCCACCGCGACGCGTCGGCCGAACGCCTCCTCGGCGACTCTGCACGCGCCGAAGCCTACGCGCGGCGCAACCGGCGCCTGAGAAGCGGAAAAAAAGAGAGTACAGGGATGGCCAAAGCGCTCCTTCACCCCCATGACTGGCGTGCGCGGGACGGTTGGCAGTAAGACCTGTGTATGCGCAGGACGTCGGAGTTACGTCCCGTGGAATAGGGAAATCCAATTATTTTTAATGCATAATTTGATGAATTTATACTCGTAAAAAATATACTACATATATAAACATACAACAATTTAAAATTGTCAAATTAGCAACGTTGCATTCTATTTTCATATAATTTTTTTTTATATTTGGTTAATATTACTATACAAAAATAAACCCAATTTTCGTTAAGATTTGGGTCCTCCAGGTATTTCTTTATCCCTGGATATGTGAAATGCCGATGTGTGAAAAGCCGACGTGCGGCGATACATTTAGGTTCTTGAATCGCGTAGGTTGTGGTCTCATAGTAGACCTTAGCCACTAACATTATTATTATTATTATTATTATTATTATTATTATTATTATTATTATTATTATTATTATCATCATCATCATCATCACTACCAATACTGTTCAATATAAAAATTGTAGTACGGCGAGCGGCAATTATCAAAGATAAAATGGAGGAAAGAAGCAATTACTGAGACTGCATTAAACAAAATATCCAGCATTACGTCGTTGTGTAGCGTTATAAATGAATGACCAGAACACGCAATGTGTTGAAATTCACAATATTACTGTATGAAATAGAAAATAACGTGAATTTAGCGATGCGATTGTAGTTGAATAAATTGTATTTATTTAATAGAATACAAGACTATACACATTCATGACGTGCGAAAATCTCTCAGCGAATATACACAATATATTAAAAAAACAATTATATTCAATATTTCATAATATTTAATAATAAATAAAACGAAAATGTCCGTTTTAAATATTTTTAATTCATATCATAAAATTTGTTTGACATTTTTATTGTACTAGTTATTCGTAAAATTGTTGCAAGGAATGATTAAGAAAATGATAATTAATCATCTCAATCATTCATTAATACTAAATGATAACGTCAATTATTTTCGTTGTTTCTGACAAGTATATTTTGTAATCTGAAATTTTGGGTTTCTCGGAAAATATCTCACAGGCAAATTGCTTTCAATATTCAGAGGTCGTTTGTTTTGCAAATTTCTCGTTATCCAAAACATCTCATGACTTTTCAGAACGCATCTATTTATATTGTATTCGATGTTACTAATACATTATATGTGGACGGTTTTTCTCTACGAATAGAATAGATTAATTTCTCCATTTGGCACATGTGTTGCTCTCAATATGCATGCATTATGAGTTGTGTTTGATCTTTGTCACTGGGCACAAAATAGTTGAAAGGCCGCATTAATATCAATAGATAAAAATACCATACATCACTTTTAGTTAGCACGTCCTTTCAACGCCTTGTATCTGCTTTGTATAACTTCGCGTGTCCCGAGCTTACAGTTTCACCCCTTGACTACTACCACAAATGACACTATTCACGGTGAATAGATCTCCTAATAGGATTCTCGAGGCATGCGTGATATATTACAACACTTGATAACATTGCAATAGACTACTATATTGAAAAAATATCATAGAATGACAAAGTAGGTTTATGTAAATGTAAAAAAAGACAATAAACATTTTTAATACTAATTAATAATAATAATAATAATAATAATAATAATAATAATAATAATGTATAATTCTTTTTTACGAAAACATCACCATTATTTAAAACATTCTTCACGAGAAGAAAAGAAGTTTTTCACTTCCTCAGCGGTATTCGCTTTGTCAATCTCCAAACGTTCCACGCACAAGAAGTTCAGAAACCTCCAATCTCCTCTTTAAATTCCACGCGAGTCTGAAAGGGTAAATGGAGACAACTGCCATTCAACTGTAAACCAATGAAGGTTCAGGTATTTCCTAATCTCGTTCTCCTTCCGCTCAGAATTCAATTTTTGTCGCACGAAGTAGAGCTTCGAAGGTAAAAAAAAAATCAGTGATGGAATGTATCCCAAGGAGGCCGGAGGATTCAAAGACTAAACATTTAGATACGTCCCTCAAAGGATATTTATATTCAAAGAAGGGATCTGCTAGTCTTCAAAATTAAAGGAATATAACAGGTGCAACAGAAGATTGATTGCTTACCAAAATTGCGTTTGTTATGATGTATGTGGATAATATTTTCTGAGTAACGTAAATAATTTCCGTGAACCTCGTTGTACTTTGAAAGATGAGGTACCATTCACACATAATATACAGCATATAAATGCTCCTTTATTTATGAATGGCATAATAAATAATGAAGCTCGTCAAAATTCCCACATTCAAATAGCATGCGTTACACAAAGAATATAAGCGAAGAAGACGGGAAAATGGTTTATTTTTCATAAATCTTCAATCATAAATAGACTGGATTCAATCTTAATGTGTATTGCGACAAAAAGAAATTGGGATCAAAATCGAAATAACCCACATACATTAATAAATCACGTTAATTTAAGCTCTTACCATAACATTGACATTAAGTACCTTTATCATATGCCTAAATCACTTTTGGGAAAGACAGTGCAGTGATGTGCACTTTCTACAAGTTAGGTACTCTACATAGCGTCGAAAACTAAAATTATATTTAAAAAGAATAGAATCGTTAGTTTTGAGTCATAAATACCAGTGGAATTAATATTTATAGCTTCTGACCACTATTACTAATACCTCATTAACAGTTTGAATGTCATTTGAATGTAAAGAACATCACAATCATTCAAAACATTTTCTGTAACATGATTAGTGTTACGACAGTAATGAAGTAGAATAAGGGCGTTTTACTTCAAGATATTACAAATCCGACAAAAAATATCTTCCAAAGGATGCCAATTTCAGTACGCTCACGCACACATGAAGTAGATGAGTCGCCAGAATCCGTGCCCCAGTGCTGTCACCGGTGGAGACCCTACCAACGCCTTTCCCCCTCCAAAAAAAGCGCAGCTGCCGCAGGCACGGCGCCCGCGACGCGCCCTGGTCATCGAAGGGGGCGGGGGGCGACAGTAAAACTAGGGGTCGTCCGTAAATTACGTAACGCTAAAGGGGGGTGAGACAGCGTTACGCTGCGTTACATAGGGGTAGTGGGTATTCGTTTAGTTTTGCATAACTTGATATTTATTTATTTATTTTACAATTTTTAATTTGAAATATTAACTAATTAATTTGTTTTAGAAGATAAATTAATTAAAGTTATTAGAAGTTGTTACAATAAATGGAAATATTTTTTAAATTATTTTTTAAATTCAATCTTTACGATTCCGAAGAAAATATTCAAAACTGACCAGTAGTGTGTTTTAGAATCCAATTAAATTGACGCAGTAGATCCTTGCTCATGTGCCATTTACGACACGGTACACGGCTTGTGATCAGAAATATTCTCACCTACGCGTCTTTCCTTCACTCAACCTTTGCCCCCAAAGGGTATAGCCGAATAAGGGGGTGAAAAGTGTCCCCATACCAAATCGATAATCGCGAGGCTCATACGAAAGAGAATAAAAAATGCCGTAGATTCACAAAAAAATCAACCTCCTAGGGCAATGTGTTGCACAGTTACGAGAAACGTGTTTTTCATGTTTTATTTTTTCTCATCTTCTATTGCATGTATTAGACTGAAATAAATCGGAGAGAGGGGAGAAATAGTTCCAGCCGGATATACGCAATAGAAGCTGAGAAAAAATACAACATGAAAAACACGTTTCTCATTGTATCTCTGCAACAGATTGCTCTAGGAGGCTGTTTTTTTTGTGAATGTACGGCATTCTTATTCTCTTTCGTATGAGCATCGCGATTATCGATTTGGTTTGGGGGCACTTTTCACCCCCTTATTCGGCTATACCCTTTATTGTTAGGTGCAGTCAGCATCGCCAAGTAATTCCGATTTTAATTATCATAAATTTTAATATAAAACAAATAAAATGAATACAATATTTTTTTACCGAGCTATAATTCATTTTCACTTTTTGCTTTTACAGGGAATGGGGGTGTTGTCGCAAGTGTTACGTCATTACTAAAGAGGGGATCAAGCACGCATAACGGGTCCGTTACAGGGGGAGAGGGGATATTCAAAATACTCCAAATTTGCGTTACGTTATTTATGAATGGCCCATTAGCACACTCACCCGCCACGAGCCAAACGTACTTTGTTGATGCCCGAACTGGGCCGAATTGAAATGTAACGTTTGGAGGTTTTCAGAATGCTTTACCGGATGAACGCGTCAAACGTGACACAAGTTAAAATGGTGGGCATCAAAAAAATTACCCCATACGATTTTTTAGATAAGCGCTGAAATGTGTTCAGAAAACGTATTTTTACTAGTAATAATTTCATAAAGAATGTTGACAAAACGATCGTAGAATATTTTGTTTTTAGATTGCAACACTGTGTTTGCCCGAGGGTCGTCTATTAAAACACACTATACAGCCATCCTGGACATTGCACCGGTAGAGCAGAGATCGCAATTTCATAAAAATAATTAAGTATTACAATGTAAATAATTGTATAACACTTCCACACAATATACCGACGTACAGAGCAACAGTAACCGAACAGCGCAATCACAGCGGTACGTGCCCCAAACAGAAGAAAAGAATAGAATACAACGCAAGGAAAAAACGGTCAGTCGACTACAGAGACGAGATTGGTAGGCAGAAGGCGAAACAATACAGAATTGCAGCATGCGCCTCCTCCTCCGCAGGTACCTGAGCGCAACAGAGAACAATCGAAACGATTAACCGATTAAGCAGTCGGCTCCAACACAGAGACAGCGGTTCCCTAAAGCGCAAGTGACTCATTGCGTGGCGGCGGCGGCTGCAACGGCGGCCAGGCGTCGAGGGATGCGCACATGCGCAAATGTACACATGCGCCCTCGGTCTCCGGACACACGTCGTCCGAGCCCTCGCCCTCGCGCTGGCCCACCCACCGGCCGTGAGTCAGCACGCGGCGGGGTGCCCGGCCGGGGGAAATGCGATGGCAGTGGGGATGGTGGGGGTGGTGGCGGTGGCGGTGGGGTAGGTGATGGTAGTAGTGGTGATGGTGGTGCAGTAGGTGGTGATTGTGATGGAGGCCGTGGCGATGTTGGAGGCCGTGGTGGAGATGATAGCGGCGGCGTTAGTGGCGCGGCGGGTTGGGGGCCGTGGCGATGGTGGCGGCCGTGGCGATGGTGGAGGCCGTGGTGGTGATGATAGCGGCGGCGGTAGTGGCAGCGGCGGGTTTGGTGATGGTAGTGGTGGCGGCGCAATTGTTGGTGATTGTGGTGGTGGAGATGGTGCTGGAGGTGATGGCGGTGGTAGTGGTGATGGTGATTGAGACGGCGGTCTTTGTGGAGATGGTGATATAACTTCATATATTCATTTACTGTATCTATTTACAATCCGCATAAAATACTGAAACTACGGATTTTAGTGGCGGTCGCGTAGTGGATATCGCGCGCGGTCCGTGGCCCGTTTGGTAGAGTACTGCTCCGGCATTCGCCTGGTGTTGATAGGAAAAAACACGGAAAACTACCGATCAGAGCAGACGGCCGCTAGAATTCTCCTCCAGACAGCGACTGAACTCGACCTAGCTGGAAAGCTAGTGTTTAAAATCCTGCCGCCGTCAGGACTGGAACCTAGGACCTCCCGGTCAGAGGCGCTGCAATGACATCAGTTGATGCACTGAGCTACCGCTCCCGGTGCGGTGAAAGAAAGTGGCAAGGGCGGGGGAGAGGGTGGAATCGAGGTGGGTTGCGGCAGGGGTGCATAGGGCGAATGGGAAGGCGGTGGCCAGTGGAACAGCGAGGGAGGCAGCAATGCAGGTAGTGAAGGAGGTAGCAAGACAGTGGTGGTGGGCAGAGACGTTCCGTCCACACACACCAGGACAAGACTAGGGCGGCGGGCGTGACGGCAGGAAGGGTGGTGATGGCAGGAAGGGTGGTAACAGGGGCGGCGGGGAGGGTGGGGGGCGAGAAGATGGCGGCGGTGAAGGCGGTGGCGTGGGCGGTGACGCAGGAAGACACCTTCCGACCGCCCCCTGCCGGGAAATTATGTTGAGCGAACGTCCAGCGACATGCTGTCATCAACGGCGCTAAATTTGAGGAAATTTTAATTTCCGCGCATTTCATTGTAGTTTCGTCAAAACGGAGGCGGCCGTCCGTGGACAATGCTCGCGGGACTGCCAACGAGTTTCTCCGCCGATTACTTGTAACTTGCGCCAATTCAAGCTATTTGCAACGCCTGTGGAAAAATGGAGCAACTCGTAATTCAGTGGAGAAAGACGTCGTAGCAACAACCTTTTAGAAGACGCTTCTGAAGCCGAGAAAAATAAATGATGAAAGCAGAAAACTCACAAAACGAAACCAGAAACATTTTGGTGACGACGCAATCAATAGCACCGAATGGATATTTCAAGAAGTTCGGATGTAAAAAATTAATTTATTTAAAACAATCATTGCAAGCAATATTAATACATCACCAGTTCGTGTTAAAGTTTATTGTGAATGTGCAACATCTGCTGGTATTAGACCATGGAGAGAAATGAATGGGAGATAAAATTGCATAAATGTTTAGAGTATAAACT
Source organism: Teleogryllus oceanicus (assembly GCA_964035755.1). Taxonomy (NCBI): domain Eukaryota; kingdom Metazoa; phylum Arthropoda; class Insecta; order Orthoptera; family Gryllidae; genus Teleogryllus; species Teleogryllus oceanicus. Next base: position 283,227,759 of record CAXIVR010000001.1, read on the forward strand.
ACATGAATTAAATTATCAGCGAAAGGTGAAAAATGTTCCTTTGATAGCGCTGTTGACACAACCATCTTCCGAACTGATATTTCCCATTTACATGTCAGCGATTATACCATACTCTTTCACTTCATCCGTTTCGTCTTACACCTTCCTGTCGCAATAGCGTTGAGAAAGAAATTGTAACACGCATGATAACGATTAAATACTCACATGTCAAGGCTTCGAAACATTTTCGGCGATTATTGTACCTACTCGTACACAAAGCCCGCAAGATGTTTCACCAATGATTATTTCCTCGGATTATACGGTAGTTTGTATCACACATTTAGGGAAGTAATTTTTGTTTATCGTGCTTGTTACTGTCTCTGCCCTCACCCACAAAAGCGCGGACGCATCACCACGAGTATGGGGACTTGGAAGTCGAATCGGATCCGAAGCGAGATGTAGGCCGCTCAGCAGCGGCCAGCAGGCACAGGAAGCGGCCTGACTCGCAGCTGACAGCGTCTGCCAGACCGTTGTTTGTCGAAGGGATCCAATTTTATGACGGCGACCGGCTAAGCCTGGATTCAGGGAAATGACGCATTAGCTCGATATTACAACAGGACGAACGGAGCTCAGAAAGGGTGGCGGAGGTAGCGATGGTGGTAGTGGTGGTGGTGCTGGTGATGGAACAGTTGAGATGGTGGTGGTGCTGGTGGTAATGTGGTGATGGAACGGTTGAGATGATGGTAGTGGTAGATGTGAAGTGATGTGGTGGTTGATGAGAAGTGATGTGGTAGGGTGATGGGGATGTGAAGTGACGTGGTGGTGATGGATGTAAAGTGATGTTGTGGTGGGTGTGGTGCCAAGGGTGTCAGAGGCTCCGGTGGTGGAGTAACGTTGGTAGTGACGCCGGTGGTGATGGTGGTGGTGGTGGTTGTCTGGGCGGTGGCGCCAGCGCGGCGGGGTTCGCCGGAAGACGTTCCAGTGAGCGGCGAGGGCGGGGGAGCGGCGGCGAGGCGGTGCTATGGCGGGGGCGGGGGCAAGGGAGCGAGAGGGAATACGTGAAGAGCGAGGTGCAGGGAGCCGGGTGAGTAGAATGTGGGAAACTGCGAGCGAACAATACGGCAGCCAGCGGATGAGCCGAATATAAAGAGGCTCTGCAGATACATCGTCGATTAATTTTCAATGCTATACTCCGCAGCCGGCATTGCACAATCGCTAGTTGACGGAGATGTATGGGTACTAGGCGAAACGCGCCGCGCCGCGCCGCGCCACGCCACGCCGTTCAATTCGAATTAAGAGACGGAGCGGTGTCTCAGACAGAACGCATCGGATCCCGTCCCGTCTACTATGAGCTGTATAATATGAGATATATTATGTAATCCATCTACTACTAAGTGGATTGTATGTATTTTGCTGGGTGTACAACCAGTTATGTTGAAATTTCTTGATTCCTGACTCTTAATAACCACCATAAAACGTCTTGTACTTTTCCTCTTGCAAACCTTTTATGTACAATGTAAAAACAGAGTATTCTTATTTGAAATGAAAGCCACTTAGAAGATCTGCGTCCACAAGTCTTATGACCAGTAATTTAGATCGAATTAAGGATACCTTGTACAGTTATACTCGCAGAACTTGGCTATTTGTGTTGTAAGGAAAATGCATAGAGCAAATGTACTTCAAACCCAAAGAGAGACGTTGTGAAAGAAGCGTACTAAAAGTAGTATTTTATTATACTAGCATTCTATTGAAACCAACATATTTGTGATGCCATTGCTACAGCTTGAGAGTGTGAAACGTGGGCCAGATGTTGTAACAATTACTGTCCCAACTTTGCTGGTTCTAGGGTTTACAACTCTTCCATCAGTTGATCCACCATTTGGTGATTAAAGAAGTAATATTTTAGTCACACTGGAATCGACCTTTCATCTCAGCAATTAGCAGACTGAAATAGATAATTTATTCTAAGAAATGCTTCGATAAGACACTAGGAACATTTACAAATAATGTGGAGTGGGAAAATATACTGGAAATAATATAAGAAACCGATATTTATGTAAAATATCCATTTGTCACAATACAAAGGTAAATAAAAGATATCACCACTTTTTAAGATAAAAAGTTGTGGTTCGAATATAAAAGTTCTCAGAAAAATGTCCATTCTAACACAGTAATAAACAATAAAAGAACATTTTATTTTAAGAATCGTGGCTCTTGTATCTTTCAAAGTTGGTTCCTGAGATAATACAAATGTTCCAAAAATAAATGTATGAGAATCATCTTCAACCACGACTCTCCATGGTCAGCCAATTCGCTTCTAGTACGTGGGCATTTTTTGTATTTAAGATTCTCAATTAATAATATCAGAAGAGTGAATAATCTAGTAATCAGTGAACCGTCACGATGTGACGGTGGATAATTTGTTCTGTAGCTGGGCGTAACTCTGAAAATGTCGCGATGAGTCCTAAAAACTTCAGTTATTTTGGAAGCGCCAAGGCGACAAAAGATGAAATATAGTAGAGTAGATTTATCTTAATTTTTTAAAAATTCATACACATTATTTCAATTTCACAAAAAAAAAAAAAACGAAAATATGGCGGATTTGCTATTTCTCTCCATTTCCGTACATTATGTGCAATGGTTCATCGTTTCATATCCACGGTGGTCACAAACATGTAACTCCACTATCTGTGCACGTACTCTAGACATCAATGGAAAATATAGTTATTCAAATTATCGTTCTCGCGTGTTGTCGCGGCAGGAATGCGATTCCTTCACGAAGGCCACGATGAGGAACAAGAGCCCAGCTCTATAGCTGATTTGATCTTGCGAATCCTTTTTATTCACTGGAGCGAATATTTTCTTATATATTATTGCTAAATACGCTCATTTCTTTCTGTAGTCGGAATTCAACTTGTACATGGCTTAGGATAGGGATCCCAGAATTAAGAAAACGTGCACAGAATACACGTCTCCCCGTAGCACGTCGTACACAGCTTTTAACTGATTTTGACGTTAAATAAATAAAAATAAAGCGCAGGGTTCCTGGGCGACCGTTGCGCCCGGTGTCTTCCGCTTGGTTTCGTCATGGTCTCCTCTCCCCCTCCCCCACGTCTTCGGAACGAGCATCCCGTCGGCGATGGCGGCGCACCCAATTCCACGGGCACATGCTCCGTCTCCTCCCGACAAGGGCGGAGCCCTGGAGAGAGGATATTACGTCGTTCAGAAACGCAGTCGTACCAACTCTTATGGAACGGAAATTGGCAATTCGGTCAACACGAGGCCGATTAAGATGGGAAATAAAACGGCGAAAAGCCGTTCACGTGATACACAACAATGCGAGGACACGTTCGTACGAGACGCGGCAGGTAAAGCGGAGCTTTTTTGTGGCGTTGAACATACACAGAACGAATCTCGTGAATGGAAGGAAGAATGACCGGATGTCATGTTCGCTTCTGAGTCTGACCGTTTAAAGAGTTCAATCTCGGAGAGGACAGAACTATAATGCAAATAATGTCGAATGCCAAGTACGATTTTTTTTGTGTATGAGAGCCTGATTGCAGGAAAAGCAAAAACTGAACGTGATGCGCATAATGGGCTATTCGCTTCCCCTATTAAGGAAAATTGGTGGCAGGTAAAACGGCGGAAACTTGTAAGAATGCAAGTTACTCTCGTGTCGTGTGCTATAGAGGAACAATTAACTTCGCTCACGTAATATTCATTACCTCAATTCGAACATTCACGATTTGTTTTTATGTACTAAACCACAAATGTTGATGTCCATTCTAGATACCGCTGCGGTTCTCCACCCACAAAATAGCGTAACATGATTCACAGCAGCCTTGTAAATCAAAACAAATTACTACAAAATTAAAGCTTCAAATGAAATCAGTTGAACAGTTTAAATTTTGTTCGAATGTTTTGCCTCGGACTTCTTGAGTCAAATCGTGTAACAATAATGAATGAATGACCTTACGAAAATCCTTGGCGATGTAGGGGTAATGGGTTTTGACTATGCATCGCCACAACGAATTTCAGCTGAGTTTAGTGAACATAACTTGCTGGTATCCAACTTGCTGGTCACGATCAACTCCCATATCTACATGATATATCACGGAACTGAACTTGATGACATGTAATTCACAATAATTTCTTCAGCGAAATTCATCTAATCCGAAATAATCACATGTTTCTGCATGTACTGTTAGTCATTTACTTCAAGATCTCATATCAATAATGTATTATCTTGGAAGTTTTTAAAGTAATCTAGAATTCTGGAAGCATTCAATAAAATATTGTTTACTTTCAAATTTACCTGCTTATTAGTATTTCTTGCTGGATATTACATTCCTCTCTCATTCAACATAGCTCACAACTTGCAACTATAGTAATTCGTGGGATTGAAACATTATATCACTGTACCTTTCCGAATTCCTTGTTTTAGGAGCGCAACGCAAGGCCACACACGATTGTCCGCGGCAGCAGTTGCTTTCCCAATTGTAACTGGATGTGAGAGGTGGGGTAGAAAAAGGGCCAAGGCGTGAGTCAAGGAAGGTAGATGAACGCTTGGGAGAAGTGTGGGTCAAAGGCGGGGACGAAAGTGTGGGCGAAATTCGGGCCGAATACGAGGACGAAGGTGGAGGAGAAGGCGAGTGGGAAGGTGGGGCAGTAAGGACAAGGGTGGTGACGAGGGGGGAGCCGAAGGAGGAGCGAAGGTACAGAGGACGGAGGAGACGAGGATGGCGACGAGGGTGGGGAGGGTGGACGGGCGATGGTGCAGGAGGAGGGTAGAAGGGGAGGGCAGCGGGGACCAAGGTAAGGTGCGGGCTAAGGAAGCGGTCAGGCGACAATGAAAGTAACCGAGGACGCTGCGGAGGCTGGAACGGGAGGGGGAGGGAGAGTAGTAGGAGTGGGGCGAGGGCATCGGCGCCGGGCTCGAAACCCCGCCGCTAACCACTCACCCACGCGGGGCCTAATGGCTGCTAACCGTGGTGAAGCAGAAGAGCCTTGGCGCCGGCGCTGCAGCCGCCCGACAACGACGACGACAACAACGGTACGCAAGCAGCAGACTGCGCGAGTCGCCTCCCGCACTTCTCTTCCTTCATTACCGGGAGCGGTAGTTCAGTGCATCAACTGATATCACTGCAGCGCCTCTCACCGAGAGGTCCTAGGCGGCAGGATTTTTGACACTAGCTTTATAGCTAGGTCGAATTCAGTCGCTGTCTGGAGGAGAATCCTAATGGCAGGCTGCTTTGATCGGTAGTTTTCCGTGGTTCCTCCGATGAACGCCAGGCAAATGCCGGAGTAGTACCCTAACAAACGGGCCACGAATCGCGCGCGAATCTTTCCTTCCTCTTCCACACACACACACACACACACACTTACACTAACGTGCGCTACACTACCACATATTTCGCGAGATAGGTCGGGAGCTTAGAGCTTGTCCAGGCTGGGGCGGTGCCCCGCTGAGAGTGCTGGTTAGGGGGAACCCCGCTAGCCGACGGTAGGTCGGCGCCGGATCTCGTCGTCCAGCGGGGGAAGATCGCCACCATCTTCCGAGGAAAAACATGCACAACACTTACGGGACTAATGACCAAAGTTTGCCGTGCCCGGAATAACAAGTCAACCAACCAAATCTTTCTCCACTGCGATTTGACCACTCAGGTGGCAAATGGGTCCCTTACTGAAATGTATTCTTACGCAAATGTAATGCATTGTTCCTTACACAAAGTTGAGTAATCTAGGTATAAATGATGGCAACTGACATTCTGCGCGAAATTAGGATTATTGATTTCAAGTGTAATAGAAAGCTCTTATTCATCTGTTTTTAAGAATGTTCTCTGTATCATGACGCTCTCAATTTCGCCAAAACAAGAATATAAAGTTATGGCTTGCACGGATAATTTCATGAAGATGATCGTCTCATTGCATTCATTCAACCAAGTGACGTACAGCAGAAGTTGAGCAAACAAGGATAAAACTTGAGTTATTCTTCAAGGAAGAGATGAACACTTAAAATACATATCTAACTCATTATAGTATTGGCGTATTTGGAATAAACATGTATATGTGAAAATGGGAAATATTTTATTGAACTGAATCCTGATTAACTAAATTGTGCGTGCAATCTGTAAGAAACGCCCACGTTGCAACAGCAAACTGCATACATGTTCAAATCGCTTTTCCACTAACCGACCATATGCAGCGTTCAGGGATCTGATGTCTGCAAAGTATTTTGCTCGACGCACATCCAGAAATGTGGTATTCTCATCAAATTTCTGCAATAAAAGAAATTTCGCCACGAAGGTTCCCGCCTTGCGGACGTGCCCCGCCGGCGTCGGGCATGGAGGGGGGGGTGAGGGCGGTCCCCGGCGCGGCACGTGAGGCGTCGAGGAGCGGGAACAACGGACAATCGGGCGCCGCCGCCGCCAGCGCCCCCGGTGGAATTCCCCCGATTCTCCAGTTACCACTGCGGGCCGGGAGAGCGGCTGGGCGCTGCGTTGCGACCCGCCAGCAGCCAGCAACCCCTCTCCTTCCCGCCCCTTCCCCCGCCCCACAACAAAGGAAGAAATTTTCAAGGAATGTCTTCAGACGGTAAGGCGGGCTCGCGATAAAGCTTGCATGTGTGTGTGTGTGTGTGTGTGTGTGTGTGTGTGATGGCATCGCGCGTGCGATAGCATGGATCTGTACCTGTCGTGTACGAAAACTCGGAAATTGGATGGGTGGGAAGCGTGTGTAGGGCAAATATGGGCTTTTTTCTTTAAATTGCAGCTGTAGCTCACAGAAGCTTGTTAGGAAGATTTGTAAAGAAAAAAAGAACATACAAGGAGAATGCGTTAGATGAAAACTATTACAATAGACATTAAAGTATTTAGGTAGCAATTAAGAACGCTTTCGAAATAGTGTTTTTGGAATAATATGGATTCTGACATGCGAGTTCACAGGATACCAATTTCTTCCATTTAATATTGAATCAGATTAAAATTACCCAACCAATGTACTTCACGCGTCCACTGAAAAGTTGTGTCATTTGAGGCCATTACATGCATATACATTTTAAGAGGATAATTGCTCTCAATTGGCTTTCCAAACCCCTGAGACTAAGCGGAAAAATTTTGCAGAATTACTCAATTCAATATCACAAACTTCGCAGTGTCTGCTTCTTCAAAAACGCTTTCTCAAGATAGATGTTTTGGAAAAGTTATCACATTCCATACAGCCGATAGTCATCAATAACTTCTCTAGAGCGAGAAGAATTCTTTGGAATGATACTTATTAGCCAACAGTGGAATGTTCGGTAGAAAAATGTGAACTCGTACGTAAGTAGGATACAGCCATGACCATAAATAGAGATTCAACGGAAGTATGAATTGTTATTATATTGAAAGGGACTATTTATTTGTAACTGTCAAAAAAACTAATGTGCAACTGAAATTTATGAATGTGTGTGTGTGTGTGTGTGTGTGTGGGGGGGGGTTATAAGCCACATTTGAATGTCCAAAAGCAAAGTAAGGGACGATCTCAGAATCACAGTTAACTACACGTTAATTCTCACCGAATTCTCAGGACAAGAAAGATCGCTGAGTGAGGAGGGGGAGTACTGTAGCTCCCCTTTCCCCTAATTCTGGATCTGCCACTGCCGGTCTCCCGGAAAGGGTGCGACGACCCGCCTCGCTAGGTGGTCCCGGTAGCACGAATATGTCAAGGAAAATACTAGACCGAAACCCGCCACCGCCGGTAGCAGGTTATGAAATGAGACATAACTATCGGATTTCTTGCTACTTTCGGGCGAATTTCGGCTAAGAGTAACGCTACACCGCGAGGTCTTCAGTTGCGCAGCCGGTTCTTCCGGTTTCCTTTACTGTACGCGAAACGTAAAGCAAAACGGCTGGAGGAGAGGGAGGGTGAAGCCGGTGGTGAGGGGAAAGACGCGAATGTGTGTGGAACTCCTGAAATCGCAGGTGGCCCTAACATGAGATGACCCGACATTTTGACATGTATGGAGACGAACGTTCCAGCGTAAACGGCTGTGCGATCACGTCTACCAATAATCCGATGGTTAAAACTAATATAAAGGTCTCGTGCGTGCCTTTTACGATACAATGGTGTTGATCTTGATGAAATGATTTGAGAGTACATCGGTCAGTACTTATCTCGCGTAGTATTGATTATTCACGGGAGACGGGGCAATAACCTTGATAAAAGGGGACGGGTCGCAAGTAAAGCTCTACGATCACAAAAACAATGATACTGTTTGGAGCTACAATTCAATGGACATGTGATTTATATCTTTTAAGTCCGATAAATACGTGCGGAATATGTCATATAGACTTTTCAGTAAACCCAACGAATCTACTCACCTTACTCGCGGAAACATGTCACAATCATTAAACCTAAATGAATCGGTAGGCCTATATACAAAAATGATAATCTATATATTCGGTTCTGTGAAAAACAACAGCCACACACAGATGAAACAAAATTAGGAGAGACGAGATTGACGACTCTAATCGTCACTAGAAATGCGTACCGATCTACCTCTAGCACTTCACACAGCGGTGATTGTACTACCTTTACATCACATACACACATTTTCAACTATCTTTTATGGTAAATAAATAACCCTTCCTACTAGCATAGTTGTTATCGTTTTATCAAAATTGTTCCAACGACTTTGCATCCATTTTGAAAATTAGTCAGACACGGGAAATCAGAAACAAGCGGGTTATTGGTTATCGAAATCATCCAAAGCAGTTCTACAAACTGTTTTCATTAAATGTAAAAGGCATCAATTGGATATATGTATACATTTCTTGATACAACTAAATTCAATTTAAAAAGTGTCATGACCTGCCACCTGGCGTCTCACACAAAAAATTTAAAGAATTATTTTTAACAATTTTAATAGAATGGCTGACATCTTTACTCCAGGCTGCGCAATCGACACATCACAAAAACACACTTCTCGTCATTCTCTTTTCTTCTAATATGTTCTGTTGAATCACTCAATAGCAGCTGCTCTATTTCTCTACTATAATACTTCCCTCTCGCACTTACTAACCCTACATAATAGGTGGTGAGACGACAGCGTGTACATATCGGTATCTCCAGCCATTTCACTATCGACGTGAAATGCAATTGCTTTATTCTGATACTAGTGTTTAAACCTTCCGACGAAACCTAGAAAATTTTTGACGGATAGGTGATTATGAAGATACGATAGAGAATGACACTGGAGCAATGGTGAAATGAAAGACAGAGGAAACGGGAAAACCTCGAGAAAACCTGCAGTGAACCCACTTTATCCTCTACAAATTCCTCATGGATCGACCGGCATTTGAACCCCGGTCCAGCGTTGGAAGGCGAGTAGTCTGAGCGCTTCGCAACGAGTCGCCCCGCCCCCCTCCGCAGCTACTCATCAGGCGCCTCCGCGTGCGTAGTGGACGCTTCAGACAGCGTCGCCAACGCCGCCGCCGCCGCGGTATCTCCCCGGGGGGGGTCAGAGGGCATCGCGGCAAGGTGAACCGCATTCCGGGCGCGGGTGTGCCGCGTGACAGCGTGACTAACCGTTCCGAACGTCACATTACCGACGGCACAGCGCATGGGCGGGGACTGCTGGGCGGCGGCGGCAGCGGCGGCGGTGGCGGCGGCGGAGGCGGCTAATACGGCGGTGGAGGTGTTGGGGCAACGACAGGCGTAGTAGAAGCATCGACGCAAAACTAGCGGGCGAGATAGTGAGATGAGCAGAGTTGGCACTGGTTGGTTGATGTGCATATATAATGCACATGAATGCGATGGTACTGACGATGGAGAAGATTGTAGTAGGGATGTGATAAGTGTCGGGTGGGATTGGTGGCAGATGTAGCAGTGGCAGAGATAATGGTGGAGATGGAATCGACACGTCTGGCGACGGCAGTGGAGTAATGGTTTTGGAGGATTATGTTGAGATTAAGCTCTTGTGTGTAGATGTAGTGGCGTGTGGCGGTGGTGGTGGCGGCAGGGGCGGCGTGGATGGTGATGGTGGTGACGACGGTAGGTAGCGTTGCAGTGGTGCCAGCGGTGGCGGTGGATTTGCGAAGGCGAGGCAGGAGAACTACGGCGGCGGCGGCGTTCGAAAAGCAGTCTCGAAGTGGGCGTGTCCCGGGTCCGGATCAGCGGCACGGTGGAAGCCCCCCCCCTCCCCCCCGACCCACCACGCGGCTTTGTTTTGACGGCGGATGGGCAGCGCCGACGTGCCCGTGAGCTCTGCCACGCGATGCCACGCCGCCGCGCTGCACTGTGCAATCTGACTTCAAGGACCGGGATGTTACTCCAAGCTGTCTTTTTGGAGGTCGCTGGCGCAGCATTACATAAGGTCGGGGGCAGAGAAGTTCGTGATCTTCGAAAGATGAAACGCAACCCTCATCGATCTCCTGCTAACGCAGCGAAGAACGTATCGCACACTTCGACGAAAGCTGAAGGTTCAGCTGTTACCGTGGCTGTCGCGAAGAGCGGCACGAATGACGCATTGCCCAACAGGATATTCTAGTGTAGCTGAGGAAAACGTATTTCGCAAAACCCCCAAATGGGCCGAGCGTCGGTCGACATAGTCGGTTTTCGTTACCAGACAGGCGTGAACGTTGAGGAATGTAATATATGGGACCACCGAGATACGGAGGTACAAAGGAGACATTCCTGACCTTTCCTTCCAAGAAGCGTTCGAGCAATGCCCAAGGAGAACCGCCTGCGGAGCGCCCGCCCTCCCGCCCTCCCGCCCCTGCCGCCCACCGCCCACCGCCGCGCGCCCGCTTCGGGCTCCGCCCCCTCCGGAGTGCCTTCGAAATTCACGCGCCACCTCGTGTCATCCCGACTGAATATGGAGAAAAATTCAAGGAGGTTGAGATTACAATTTACCATCGAGATAGGTATGCGACGTCAACAACAAAGCGTTGATGTTCAAAATTCAAACATCGATGTTAATAATGCAACTCGATTTGCGCATGTGCAGGATCTATACAGGTACACGATAAGGTGCTCCACACTGCAAAGTCTCAAATACAGCGATGTTTTTACAGGTGGTTTAGGAATATCTAACATTAATTTACGTTCGCGCGATGCAGAATTTGACACGAGCCGTGCTTATTAATTTATAAATAAGATTTATGGCACAAAAGAAGCTAAAAATAATAAGATCAATAAACAAAAATTTTCTTGAAAATTCGAGCGTTCAGGATCAACTGAAAGGGTTCGAGGTGCCTCAGGTCGTCGTAGGACGATATAGGAGGAAGTGGTGAGGTCATTACACCAACTGCATGTGCGATAATCGCCTCTCCGCGTGAGTAATACGAGAAAAGACGTACCATACGTCCGCCTAGCGAAATTTTGGGGCGGTAAAAGTAGGGCACAGCATCAACTGATGGTACTTCAGTGCTTCCGACAGGGAGGTCCTGGAGTTCGAGCCCCGACGAGGCAGGATTTTTTCACACTAGCTAGAACTAGGTCGAGTTCAGCCGCTGTCACGAGGAGAATTCTAGCGGCCGGTTGCTCTAATCGGTAGTTTTCCGTGGTTTCTCCGATCAACACCAGGCGAATGCCGGAGCAGTACCCTAACAAACGGGCCACGGACCGCGCGCGATCTTTCCTTCCTCTTCCTTGTCCTATCCTCTCCCCTTACATACTCACACTTACACTAACATGCACTACACTACCGGGAGGCCGGTCGGGAGCTTAGAACATGTTGCGACTGGGGCGGTGCCCCGCTTAATGGAGAGTCCTGGTTAGGGTGAAACCCCGCTAGCGGACGGTAGGTCGGCGCCGGATCTCTCCATCCAGCGGGGGAAGATCACCGCCATCTCCCGAGAAAAAAAACATGCACTACACTAACGGGACTAATGACCGAAGCAGTTGACGCGCCCGGAAACACGAAAAATCAAATCAAATCAATCAATCAATCAAACGAAATGTCGGCCGAAATCGGCTCCACTGTGACCGCCACGTACGAGCGAATGTAGCGGCGGAGAGCTCGGCCAGTGGCGTGCGGCGTGTGGCGCGGGGCGAGCGGCGTGCGACGCCCGGCGGGGCCGGTGACAAGCAGTGGGCGGGTGGCGGCGGCGCGTTGAAGTGACAGCGTCGTGACTCAGGACGCGGGTGTGGTCGGCGGGCGACGGCCGCGGGGGCAGGCGGCGGCGGCGGCGGCGGCGGCGGTGCGCGGGAACGGCGGGTGGCGCCACCGCAGGGCCGACGCAGAGGCGAGCGATGGGGTTCGCAATTGACAACGAACAGACAGACAGTTCATAAGTGAGGACCAATACATCGTAAAAACTCCTAGTCATAATGAAATGTCATTTGAACAGGTCATACCATAGGATTTCACATTTTTGTACGCGATCATTATATGTGTCATTATACGCGAGGTTTATGCTTCTTGGATGGGTCGCGTGCAGCGTACGAGTAGCCCGTGGTGTGGTCCCGGATTCTATTCCTGGTCGAGGCAAAAATAGTTGTAGCTTTCCTTTAAAATCATCTCAGTTTATGTAGCTGTGTGACGAAGAAGAGCTCAGCCATTCGGATTTAGCTAGTTAGGCGAAGGGAATACGTCATGTTCGCCACATGTCTCTCTTACCCCACAAGTGTGGGAATTAAACTAGGTCCCAGCATGGGGGACTCCGGTAGCTAGCTGGCAAAGTCGGACAATCGACTCCAAAAGCCAAATACATACATTCAAGAAGTTGAAGGCTCTTCTGAATTGTTAATAATGTTTATAAAGTGTGATTAAAGTGTTATCACCTACGGATAATTAAAAAGTTTATCTACTCTGGTGGACGGTCTCGCCGGCAGTGCATGAAGTTGACAAGATCGTTCTCTAATTTCGTGTTTTACTAAAACAAATGGAATAAAATAAAATGCAATATTACACACGACGACATAGATATTTCATCTCATCTTTCATACATTTTGTTTACGGGGTGGCACCATTGAACTGGAGCGCCCACCCGTGCCCACTGGCTCCCAACCCAACAGCTGCGCCTATTCCTCGCGCATAGTCCAATGAGGGCGGCAGGGCCTTGCTGTGGGTTGCGCAGGAGCGGGCGGGCGCTGTGGGGAGAAAACGAGAAATCTCCGCGTCGCGCATAATAAATATCGATAATAGCATTGATCATAATTATGCAATCTATAAAGTAGGTTTTCCGCCGCGGCGGTGGCCTTACACGCCTTCGGTAATTCGGCACGAACTGTGTGGCACGACACGGCATCGTCGTAAAGCAAGCCACGCTGGCTTGTCGGCTGCTTTAGCAGCTGCGCTCTCGGACGATTGCGTTACCCAAAACAAGCAACTCCGCAGCGGAAGGACTTACAAGCTGGAGCAGAACACAAGCAAATTCAAAGACAGAGACTTGTTTGCGCTCCGGGATACTGGAGGCTATTGTTTCTCCAATGTCTTTCTGCTTTTCATAGAATGACGAAAACATGAAACCTAAACGGATAAGGGCATTCTTTTAAAGCTCTATTTTGCGATTCTTTTTTATGTTTAACGCCTCGTAATAGACTCATAATGATCGACTGCAAAATATGAAATAGAATGTGGCATCTAAGACAAGGGACGAGTTTTGCATTGGCTTTCTGTAAGACCCGTAAAGAAGTAGTACACAAACGAGGGTAATAATAATAATTTGTTTACAGCACATATGGATTTTCCTCAGGAAAAAAAGAAAGAAAAAAAACAGTGCGGTTGCTTCAAACTTACCACTAGCAGTATTAAAAGGAAGGAGTATTAAAAACGATTCTATGATTGAACTGCAACATACCTGAAAAAGAGGAAATAATATGATCACTATTGTTTGATCACAAGTACAACCAAAGTGCACTGACAATAATATACGGCGCATTACAGGCTAATTAAAGTAGCAAAGTTGATAAATAGCAACAACAATTTCCAATTTGTTCCATTATGAAAATGAAAAAAAAACTGTTGTAATGCACAAGTATAATTTAACTTACGTCAATTCTTGTCTGTTCCACTCAACATCAAAAAGGTGCAGACAGTAATAAAATGTTCGTATCCTCGAAATACTAACAAGCAATGTCATATCTCAGAAGTGCTTTATGTGACTGATGCACATTCCTGTGTTGGTGTATTCACTCGTTCATCTATAAAAGTTACGTTTCCCAACTCGATAAATCGAACAAACGATGATGAATTACAGCTTACATTTTTTATTAGTTTTTTCCCTCCCACGGATTACTATCCTTGAAGCTGCCAACCTATTTCCGTTGCCCTCCGTATATGGATCCCTATCTGAATGAAACGCAATGATAAATGTGTTCACCTTTGTCGATGTCTGTAAAACGCGTCAAGCGTCGTTGGAAATCGAACACCGACAAATTATTGCGTGCCACACTGATGCCTACGTTGTTGTATTTTCGAAAGCAAACTCAGCAGTTTGAAGCCATCGGAATTCGCTAGCTCTCGTGGAAGGATTTAAAGAATTGCCTGTGTATGAAATAAAATGGTATTCCGGTCACCTTAGCGAAGTGTTCGATGTACAGCAATGTTCGGAATTCATTTGTTATAATAAAATCACAGGCAAAATAGATTATACCGAGGATTCCCAACACTTTTCTTGAATCGGTCCTTTTTAAAATACTTTGATTCATCGACTCCTTTTCATTTTTTCAACAACAGAGAACAAATAATATCGAAACACAATTAATTGCTAAATTAGGGTAGTTAAACATCGAATTTGAACTAAAGTTTTGAAACGTAATATTTATTAGATTTACGTATTTTTGTTCCATTATCATTTGTGAAAAAAATGTTTATATTTGTAAAAAAAGTATTTTGTACAAACATAAACAAGTTTTTATAAACACAGTCACCGATTCTAAATGGCACATAAGTTTCATTTTCATTAATGGGAATTAAGGAATTTTTTTTGAAATTTGAAAACTCTTACCTACCAAAGGGTTACACAGTTTCCATGCGAATATATTTTCTCTCCTTTTTATTGTATTATATGTTTAATATGTAAGGAAAATATTATATTCTTCAACTTTAAAGAGGCTAAAAATTTATAAAAGTCATAAATAGGGAACGGAATTTATTGTAATAAAAAATAGAAAATATGTAAACTGAAAATTCATTATTGTGTTAAAATTGTTTTCTACAAGCATTTTCCGACCACAGAATGTCGCAGATCAGTTCTGAACATGTATTCGGAGTGGTTGAAAGTAGGTTCTATCTGTACTGAAGTAATTGTACATTTGACTTGGCATATAAGAATTTTATTCGAAATATAAAATACGTTCATAGTATAAATTATAATGTTTAAGAGGAGCCGGTGTACAAGCGAATAGTAGTACCGTGTAGGGAGTGATGGATCCCTCACGGGGGGAGGGGTAATTGTATATAACCCACCCTCAAAATTGAGCAACGCGAACATTTTCTGTAAAAATATTTGTTAGTTTCCGATCGAGTAATGTATTTGCTATTTGAAACATTAAAAAGCACGTGGTTGAAAATAATTCCGTTCATAAAAATTCGCTCAACCTTGACTCGCAAGAACGCAGTGATCGGGGGGGGAGGTAAGTTTGACAAATCATGGCGGAGATATGGTAGAAATAAAAGCATTACACTTGATTTATAAGAAAGATGATTCCATAACGAATATTGCAAACGCGCATCTAGAATGTTACGTATAAAGATATTAAAATGTATAGCCAAATATGTAAGAAATATGTGATAATAGGTAATATTTGTAAAAATATCTAATTAAACCAAAATATGTAAAAATATTTAAAATAAAATAGTTCTAATTCATTCAGAATGTCTTGTTAACTCTAAAAAATATAACTGAATGCAGGTTTCTAGTAAAAACATGTAATTACATGGAAATCCGTTCCCTAGTGATAAATATATGTCTCAGCAGCAATACTTGACGGAAAAGTAATCAGAGCATTATGAAAAGTAAACATTCATAATTCAATAATTTTCCAAAGGATGTAAAAGTGGTGTAATGTGTGTAATAATAATTGTGTGATTTTTTCGTTACTGATTTCAGGCAAATATTACTTGGGAAAGTGAAATCCATATTCAAGAAATTTGTATTCAAAATGGCAAATTTATAATAATTATTATTATTGTTATTATAATTATTATTATTGTTGTTATTATTATTATTATCATCATCATCATCATCACTATCATCGGTTGACACAAAACCATGAACTGAAGTCAATGAGTGAGAATTTCCTACGTGACTAAATGAGCAAGAAAATGGAAACAAATCTAAAATCATGACTCAATGTTATTCATATTATCAATCTTTATTAAGGTATTTATTAGTTAATTAATTTATTAAGTTATTACTAATTTTCGCTCTTTTCGTTAATATAACTGCTTTATCAAATTTTTAGCTGTTTTACTGCTTAAATCACTTCAATATCTTTGTCGTTACGCGATACGGTTCGTTATTATATTAATTTCTGTCAGGCAACATTCATTTAATTCACCTTTTCCGTTTAAGTATTATCAAGAACCTTTTATTTCTTAGAATCAATGGTAGAGATTTTACTTTCAATCGAATAGATGTGGGTGGCTACATGAAATTAAAAAAAAACACAATAAATGAGGCATCTATAATTCCCAAAATTAAATATTATGTAAATTGATCCATCATATGATTATCAGGATAATTTACGAAATAAATTCCATCAGTATCTGGTAAGTCATTATTCCCCGAATCCTTCATTTCTTTTTCAATTCTCTCCATTAATACTAAGGAAGAAAATAAGTTTTACAGTATCAACAATAGCTTCGCAAAGCCATAACATATATCTGTTTATTCCCAAAAGTCCCTTCTTATAAATGATACACGCACGGAGGCCGTCGATGGTCGAAGTCCTCCTGGTGCATCAACAAACTCTCGAAAACGCGCGAAGTTGCACCGCCCTCTCTGGTGAGAATCGCGAACTTTTCTCGCTTGTTGCGACTGTCGCGCCGGTGGCAAAAGCGTGAACTATCACGCACTCAACCCCTAAAGGGTGCTTCCCGAGGGGTGGGAAGCAGTAACCCCTAACCACGTCACCAAGTAATTCGATCTGGACTAAATTCGGAGGGTACTGAACAGGTTTTAGTTCCCTCTAAAATACGTCAGTCGATCCCAACTCAATTCAATGTCGTATTTGTTTTCCCCATTTCTTTTTGTTCGGGAGTGGCTACGGGAAACATTTCTGTACATGGCCTGCGACCTCTAGTCTCACGTTCTCGGGAAAGATTTTTTTCGTCTGCAGACGCTGCAACTCTTTTTACAGACAGGTCTTACCAGATCAACTTGTGAAAGGCTTTAAAATAAAACTGGCTTTCGCTCGAAACTACGGTAATTTGTATCATATAAATCGACTATCACGCAACGATGTACAGTTCGTACACGATAGTCGTAAACCAGTACTGATCATAGGCTATAAACATTATAATGTGAACGAAAATGTTATATGTGTCACTTTGATATTACTTTGATATAAATATAATATAATAATTTTATAAGAAAAATTAAAGAATTATAATTCAAATGATAAAAATTAATACATAGAAATATTATATTCAATATTACAGATTTATTATTTTAGTTTACTAACTTAAGAAATTCGGTATCGCCAGGGTATTTATTTATCACAATCGTCTAATAGAAAGCGGGCGTACATGGCATTACCCGAGATTTGCGTGAATATGCTTTACACTAACACCAATATCTGCAATCGCTTAATCTGTGTAGGTAAAAAACAAAAACAATCAAATTAATGATTTTTGGAAGACATATAATAAGACAGGTTAATATCTAACTGACGTGCCCAGCATGGCTCTGATACTCATATTTCAAAGTATTTTAGATAGGAACTCTATTTTCGCCCTGTACCGCCTGTTTCTTTGTAATTTAACACCGCCGCGAACTGCCATATCTTTTCCCATCCCCAAACCTCCGATCTTCTTCACTTACTTTCAAAGGTAATGAACAAATCTAAACTTAAAGAGAAAATAATTTTACACACATTACGGTTTTTGTGGAGTTTTATATTATTTTACCAATTCTTTCAACAATGTAAAACTTTAGCTTGTAAACTGTCTTTTAGATTATTACAAGATCACAATAAGAGTGAATCCCGGCTTGACAAAAAATATCCAGTAAACTCTCGTTAGCACGAACTCGCTTAACACGAATTTCACCTCAACAGGAACAAAACTTCGGTCCCGGCAAGAATTCCAAGGGACCTAAATAATCGGAGTTCGTGTTAACCGAGTATTATAAATGTCCGTATTACCATAATCCCTTGACGGGACCGAAGTTTTATTCGTGTTGCGGCGAAATTCATGTTAAGCAAGCGTTATCTAAACCGAAGAAATATCTAGATCAAAAGAAGAACTTCTTTTCTTCTATTTTCATTAGTATTTAGACATCTTCAATTCCTCTGAATACTCATTTCACATTAACGCTTTTGCCTCTCTTAGTTTCTATTGTGAAACGTACTGTCATCAAGTTCAATAATTATTCCTTAACCACTTTCACTATGCAGAAACATAAAGCACACGTCCCTCGAAAAAGCACCCAATCTGTCACAGTTGATAATGTTTCACTTTCGCTCGAGCAACCCACAAATATGTCATTAGAAGAATTGGAATTATGTTTTTCATTTGAATCATTTCATTTTCATTATGCATGTCATTAGACGAATTTGATTTACTTCAATTCAACTAACCATTTTATACAAACACAAAAATATGTGTATTTATTGTGACGATGTGCGAATGTCAATAATTTGAATTTTTTATAATAGACAAGAAAATGTGCATATACAAAAGAAGATAAAGAAAAAAATGAGCACTGAAAAAGAACTCGAAAGACCTTTCAATATCATGTATGATATCGAAACTTGTTTTATTTTGCTATACTCGAGGTCCTCGTACACGTGTACATTACATTTACATGAAGAAGGATTTGTGATACACCTGGTGACTATGCGCGTCGCAGATTGATGAATCGTTTGGTCAAACCTATTTGACAGCAAATAGGATTTCAGGGTTCAAAGTCAAAACGATATGGATCTGTTCATTTCGTATCCAGTGGTATCAGGCATTACATTTTCATTGGACATGATTCGCTAACATCCTGACTCGTGGCATTGGATGAGGAAAACAAAAAAAAAATAGAGGCGCATAAATTAGGCTATTAGAATAGATGAATAGCAACCACAGTAAACAAAACAACGCTTTCAAAATTTGCTTCATGACGTCATGCCTAATTTTGTTTCAAACGTTCCAGTGTGCTGTGTCTCCATTTCACTTTTTTGGACACTTTTTAGACGAGTACTCCTAGTAACTACGATAGTGCAATATTGTATTACATGAATATGTATCTATGTATTTGGCATTTTAGGGTCGGATTAATCCGACTCGTCAGCTCGCGGTGTTCTCAGGCCTGGGCCCTATTTTTATTTATTCTCCACGCGTGGATCTGAGGGAGACACGTGGAAAGGCATGGGATCCCAAATGTTTCGTGGTGGTTCCGCTTTGTGCGTCAACATTTTCGTGAACTATCCGGTGTCCGACTATGTTATTGTGAATTCTGGCCGAAAGTCGCTGCCGGATCTGAACGAAGTGGAATCCGAGTCGCGAATGATTAGCACGCTTTCAATCGGGTGAGGTGATCTGGTCTGGGGGAACCTGAACGGATCCAGACGCAGTGTGCATCATGCTTACATTGCCTCGTGCAGTTGGAGCCGATCGAAGCGCACTGGATCCGGATGCAATGAGCCCGGACTTACATTCGTGTTCCAGGGAAGGACCACAGCGATGTGGTGTGCGCGTCGCCTTATATTAGCAAACATGCAATCGCATGGTAGGTCTCAGAAAATAGGAGCAATTCCGGACGCGGTATGTGCCATGCTCACATTCCCGATCGTGTCGGGACGGACCAGACCAAAATGGTGTGCGGATCGTCTTCGATTAAAAGCATTCAATCGGATGGTCTGGTCTGAGACAATCGGAGCCAAGCAGATCAGACCAGTTTGAACCGAGCTTCAATTGTCAGACGCCGTTTGAGCCGAGCGGAGCGGAGAGGAACCGGACGCGGTGTGCACCGTGCTTACATTCGCGTTTGCACCCGGACGGATGATTGCAAAGTAGTGGGCGAGTCACCTCTGATTAGTAGAGACTGGAAAAATATATAGTATGAAGCGTCAAAATACGTACATAAATATGTAATGAAAACAGTAAGAATATGAAATAAATATGTAAAATCGGATATAATATGTAATATTAAAATACACTAATTATAAAACAGGTACGTAATGCGAAATTACATTTATAGAAAGTTTTCCCTAAAATGTTTGGAGTTGTTTGATGATACCATTCAATTTTCTCATCAGTACTAAAAGCTTCATCTATTGCTATACAAGACAGTAGTTTAGCAGCCAGACTAGACGCAATAGCCATCGTACAAACTGGCGATATCTACGACTAGCAGACAATTACTGCAGCTTGCAGCATTCTCATGGAAGTGTTCTACGTTAGCGAATGGCGAATAGTCTCGGAAATGAAGGTTAAAGGTCTCGAAACGCGGCATCAGTGATACTTTTCACACCGAAAGGTGAAAATGATTTCAGTCGCTGACCCGCTCTTCCCGCCACTGACGTGAAAGAAGCAGGCGCGCTGGATTGTACGAGCATCCCAGCGCGTCTTCACGAACCGCACCTGGAGTAGTCAGCACGCAGTATTAGTGTAGGGAAATTTGAAAAATATATTTCTGCTCATATAAAATATGACATAAAATTAAAGAAAACTAATAGAATAAAAAACATATTTTGTAAAAAAAGCAAAATATGTAAAATGTGTAATTTTTCCTAGGGTTTTTATCCAGCCAATTTTATTTACCCTTTACGTCCCGATGGGATGCATATTCGTCCATACACTAGACCAACACACTTGCGGACTCCTCTGATCAGCAGAACGCAAGGCCCTCCGCGACAACACATACAAAGCCAAGCGACAAACAACCATGCCCAAGGCGGGACTTAAAGCCGCGACCCTTCGAACAGACATGCTGAGTCGGTACGCGTTCTTAGCCACCTCGGCCATCCAGGTCGGCTAAAATATGTAATATAGTATGAAATATGTAAAAATATGTAACAAAAATATTGAGTATTGTGTTAGAACGGCGATGATTCGCCAAGATTACAATTTTGAGAACGGTCAGTAAAAGAGACAAAAAGTGTGTAATTACATAAAAATCCGGTCTCTACTGATTAGCAATCATTTAAACGGACTGACGGACGGCGTCGTCTGGATGGAGCGAATCGGCGCGCACCCGGACGTGGCGCGCGGCTTGGTTAATCAACAGCCGTCTCGGTGATCTCATCCCGTGGCGCCAGGGTGGGGTGGGGGGGGTGGAGGGATGGAGGGCGTGGGCTCACGTGGCGAAGGGCGTCTGCGAGGCCACAGCCAGGGGGTGGGCGAATGGGCTCATGCACAATGTATACACTCGCCTCCTTGACTTTCATGCAGGGGCGCCAGGGAATATGGCGCGAAATTTCGCGAACCCGCGAGGCCCCGACAAGGGGTGTCTCCTGGCGGAGGACTCACGTCCATACGACCGCCCGGCCAACCCGCCCCTATGTGAAATGCATTTGACGTCCGGCGCAACGCCGATGCCGCTATGAGCGTCGGTGTTATTCGGACTAGTAGTGGCGGAAAGGTTCACTTGTTCACTGTTTTTGTTTGGATACTTGGCTATTCAATACATTCGGGTCCGAACTATCCTACTCCGGTTTGACAGATTCATGACAACACTGGAGACGGAGAGGGTTGAACAAGCAGAGAATAATAAATGGACTGAATGAGCTCTGTCCCCTGCGACAGACCCTGAGGACTGTCAAATATAAAATGAATAAAAAAGAAAATACAGTAAGGTTAAGTATTAATATGCAAAGTAAGAGAATAGGTTTACGGGTATATTTGAGCAAAGAATAACTATTTGAAACATCGATTTGTATCACACTAGAAAGTAACAGAGGATGGATGAAACAATGGAAGCAAATTTTACGTTTTATAAAGAATTAATACGGTTTATTTTGCATGCTACCCTTTTAACTCATCGACTTAACAGCAACCTCAGCTCCAGGGGCATCAAAAACCGTATTTGGTAGGACATATAAGATACGAATATTTAATCTCTTTTCCGTTCCATTTGACTTTCTACGGATTTTACACAATGTGCTGTTTCTGTTAAGAATTCTTAGAACAGTGAGAAATCTATAAACTAAAAGTGAAAATAACTGAGATTGAAATATCAAATAAAACTGTGTTAGCTTAATTGACTTTTTGTGTTTTCATATGCTTTTGGGAAAACGTAAAATGGAAAACCCTTCTAGGAAAGAAACCTACAAAACATTTTTACAATGATTGAGAAGCTTCATATTTTTGGGTCATAAATACTTCGAGTCGTAAAATCTAAAAATATTCCATTTGTTCATTATTCCTGGTCACAAAGACACGATTGTTTTAACTCCCCATGACTACCGTCATCGTTTAAATGTTCTCTGTCAGTTTTCGAAACAACGATCAACTTTGCATTTAAATTTACATTAAATATTCCTCCCGTATTGCCTCCGTAGTGATAAATCCAGTTTACAGATGCATGATCATGTATTGGAAAGACGCTTCACATGTGCATGGGGTAATAATAAATAAAACAACTCCCTCGTGGGAGCGCTACGAGGCAGACGTACACCCACTCACTCCAGTGGTCCAACATGAACGCGCGCTTCTCTCTCTCTCTCGAGCATATGCGGCAAACGTTTTAGGCTTCATATCGCGCTTGTATACAATTCCCAGGAAATGAGAAGACCCTCAGAGCCGCGGGAGGAGAAAAGAACAAGACGGCCGGCACCCCAGAAAGGAACTGGCTTCTTTGAAGGACCAGCTGTCTTTTGCTTTTATTGACAGCTATAATTCCGTATGGTAAGGCTGTAACGCACTATCGCGCGGCGTCGCGTGGAGTATTTTTGACGCGTTTCCCTTCACACAGAGCAATTAATTTCTCGGATGATACTTGAAGAAACGGCGTGGGAGGCGCCGAGAGATGTTCAGCTATCAAGGGAAATAAATGTTCCAGACAGCTGAAAACGTACAGGCTGTTGTGTAAGTACATCCTGAAGAGTAAAAGAAATAAAAGCTACTAAATTGCGCCTTGAAATGGCAGCAGAGCTATGAAAATGGTTATTCAGGGACAATATAAGCAAACGTGTACAAGTATTTAGAAGATTCAGGAAATTGACACATAGCCCTGGACGAGATTATGAACAACTCGTATTAGTCACACGCTTTAGTTAGTAGATCGTACGTGTTTCGCTTCCCCACATCTTTACTTCATTTGTAAATAATACAGACAAAATACCGAATTAATATTTTCAATGTGTATTTTTGAAATACATAATCTATTATTTAAAATGTGAATACGTTTTAAAAATCGTATTGTGACGTTGGTAAAAATGGTCTTTCTTTACGTATTTATGAACCAATATAAAATTTTGCTGGAAACATTACTAGAAGCTCCCATCAAGTGCGGGTGTACGCATGTGTTAGGTCTGGTTACGTAATATATATCAAGCCAGCGCCGCCTGTAGGCAGCAGGATGAGCTTCCCGTCACACGTGGTGCGATCGAGCGTCGTGAGCCAGCATCTCCGTTCGTCCGGAGCGACCCCGGACTTCGGACCGTCCGGTGCTCGTGGCCGGCTTTTGTTCACGCACGCTCTCGTGGGAGTGTTTGTTCAAGTGCGAACTGTGGGATTCTTTGTGTTTCCCTGCCGCTAGGTTTCATGAGTGCCGTCCTCCCCGTCCCCGTCATGTTTCTCTTTGCGGACGCCGCTGCCGCTGCGGCTCCCGCCATCCCCGTCCCCGTCCCCGACGGCTCCTTCGCCCCTGTCCCGGTCTCGGTCCCCGCGCCCGCCCCGTGCACCCAGCACGGCTGCTTCTCTCGCAAGCCGGTACTCACATGCGCACGGACTGCCTCATGAAATGGATAAGAGCTGCACAGAAACAATAGCAGTTCTGGATTTATTATTACCACGTTGCTATTGTAAATTTTCGGTTTCATCTCCCAATAATACCATTATATCTTTATTTCTGCCAATTTTGCAATTTTATCTATAAATATATTTCTCTTACTACAATTGTGTAGATTGCTTGCTTGATTCGATCTATATTTCAGATTTCCAATACGAGACATAATTTGAAAGTAAATTAATATAGCTTTACTTTTAGAAAAATCGAAGAGATCTACTTTCTCAAACTGCATTTATGTGTTTCTTATAAAATAAAATGGAATACTCAAGAAAGAATCTTAAACGTGATTATCGTACCGAGTATATCAACACAACCACAGGTATAGAAGTTTTATTGTTGGTGCAATTAAAACGGTAGTATATTTCAATAATAATGAATTCAACTGCACCACCAAAAGTTCTGAAGAGTATGGAATGTATGTATTCAAGTTTTAAGCAATTCTTAGCAAAACGAATTGTCTACGGTATTTCTAAGAAAGGACATTTCAAGGGCTCATCGTTATTTTACACGCGGTCAGAGCTTTACTTTTGGATCTCAAACATTTACTAACACATCGTTTGCAACAGACAAGGACATTAATTCTAATGAAGATGTGCATGAGAGCGAATTAGTAGCTACTACATGTTTCTGATGAAACACGTTATTTAAGAACGCGCAGTTTCTGGTTTTGTGAAGAAAAGAGGCAATCACTGGAAAAAAATCAATGTGTATGGTGTGTTGGCTGCGTGTAGGTCGCGAATTGTTTTTGTTGCCTTGGAGTGAGATATTATCTTTACTTTTCTTGCACGCAGATTACTTATTACATATTCTGTAATACAATAAAAATATTTTGTATGTGACGTAACTAAAACGAAGATACGTATCGAAGTAGATACTTCGTGAAAGATATAATGTGAATAGTCTTGTTCTCTTACATTTTTTCAAATGCAGAGACAATGCTTTTCAATAACAAATATTTCATTGACATTTTAAATCCTAACTCTTGATTGACACCAAATTGTAAAACCAATATCGAATGTGTTTTAGATCCCTATTCAACGTTTATGTTTACCTCAATTAACCCTAATTGTTTTTTTCTGTATTCAGAACAAGCTGAGATAATATGACAACAGCTATTTGATGTATACTTGCTTGACTAACACAATACCACCCTTCTTCAGACGCGAAATTTGATTTTCAAGGGCACATGCCGACGTCATACGTTTAAGAAATGACCTTCCTGTAGAATTTCGTTTCCATGCCGATGTCTTCATTAAAAATAATAATAAAATAATAACTAAAAATTTTAGACACAATGTTCGTTTCCGAAACTTCTTCCTATGAAATTCTTAAAATAATCGGTAAACTAAAAAATAAATATTCGTCCGGTTTAGATGAATTCCCGGATTCTTTGTTAAAGACTTGTGCGTATGCCATTATACATCCGTTAACTCACATATTTAATGCTTCTTTATGCACTGGAACGTTTCCAGATATTTTCAAAACAGCTAAAATTAAGCCGCTTTTCAAAAAAGGCAACAAAAATGAAATTCAAAATTATCGGCCCATTTCTCTTCTATTTTTTCAAAAGTATTAGAGAGACTTTTTAATGGAAACCTTTCTCTCTAAACACGACGCGTTTTCAGATTGCCAACATGGATTTAGAAAATCAAAATCAACGGAAACAGCTATATTTTCTTTTCTTAAAGATGTCGCCTCATCATTAGATCAAAACGAGGCACCTATTGGATTATTTTTAGATCTTTCAAAAGCTTTTGACGTCATTGATCATGACATTTTACTTTCCAAATTACCTTCATATGGAATTCGTGGTATTGCTCTAGATTGGTTATGTTCGTACCTTAAACAACGATCTCAGAGAGTTGAAATACCTTACTGGAATGATGGAACATTACGTACGCACCTTTCCGACTCTTTGCCCGTTGCATGTGAGTTCCTCAAGGATCGATTTTAGGCCCTATTCTGTTCCTACTTTACGTAAACGATATGCCCTCGACGATTCAAAACGGAAGAACAGTTCTCTTTGCAGATGATACGAACATCCTTTGCAATAAAAAAAACCGTAAATAGTACAATATCAGATGTTTCAAATTGGTTCCGAAATAACAAATTAATAGTAAACGAAAAGAAAACGGTTTTAATGCAGTTTTCCATTTCAAATAAACAATTCTGTGCTCCATTGAAAATGAACAGTGTACCATTGACTGATGTTAAGGCAACAAAATTTTAGGTCTCTCAATTCAGTCAAACCTTAAATGGAACGTCCATTTAAATGAATTGAACACAAAATTAAGTTCATTGTGCTACGCGTTCAGAATTCTTGCAAATTCAGTCAGCCTTCATACTGCTCGTTGTGTATACTTCGCGAATGTTCATTCCCGCCTGAGATATGGCATAATATTCTGGGGAAATACATCTTATAGCTCCCAGACTTTTAGATTACAAAACGAATTGTTCGAATAATAACCAAATCCCACCCACGTGATTCATGTAAGCCTCTCTTCATTAATCTAGGAATTCTACCATTACCGTGTCTTTTATTTACGAATCAGTGGTTTTGTAAAAATGACTTGCTCAAGGGCGGAATATTTTTCAGAAAATGCAGAAGTCTATTACTATAACACTCGACGTAGAAATCATATTCATCAGGGGGCAGTATCAACAGCTCATTACAAAAAATTCACATACAATACATGTACATTATTTTACAACACTTTGCCAGATGACATTAAAAATTAATTAAAAAAGTAACTTAATTTTAACAATGATACATAATGCATTATTTACCATTTGGACTGTATAAATGAGTATAAACAACCTGTAACAACTATTGTACTACAGCTTCCGGGTCAATGACCCCCATCTCGATCAGGTTTTTCGTCCAGTTTCCCTGATCCATTGAGCAAATGCTGAGATGGCCCCTTGTTTTGCTTCTGGACATAAATGTAACTTCATTTCCTGTGCACGTCTTCTAGAATTCAGTGGAAATACAATTATTCAAATTATCGTTTCCATGTTGTCGCGGCAGGAAGTAATAAGAGCCAAAATTTATTGCTTATTTATCTTTGACAATAGATTTTATTACATGGGAGTTTTTTCTCCCTTTCAAAATTCTAAATTTATTGCTTATTTATCTTTGAAAATAGATTTTATTACATGGGAGTTTTTTGTTTTTTTCTCCCTTTCAAAATTTCAAAATTCAAAATTTATTGCTTGTTTATCCTTGAACATAGATTTTATTGCATGGGAGTTTTTTTTTTCTCCCTTTCAAAATTCAAAATTTAAGTAGTATATGAGTAAGTGTAGGGATCACAGAATTTTGAAAATGTGCACACAATTCACTTTTCCCCATAGCACGTCATACGCAGTTTTTAACTGTTTTTCTGACGTAAAATAAATAAAATAAATAAATAAATAAATAAAAATACACGAATGGGACCTTAAGCTCAATGTAAAACCTTCGCAAACTGATTTACAAAGTAGGTGGCTATCGAATCGGTTCCGGTTCGTTAAGTCACACAAAAGGCAACAGCGGGCAATGGAGATTTTTGCACAATTAGGAATGAGATTAAACACAGGATATATATGAGCACCTTGATGGTATAAAGTGATACCTTTCTCAATGAAAAAATCTAAACATAGGAGACAGTTATGTTTTAAGAGACAGTTATCGGAGACATTATATGTTTTAACATATAATCACTGCAGCAAACATATTAAGTTTTCACATTTACGCATCACCTCTATTTTTTACGTTGAAATTCCTATAGTACGCTTAGACGATTCAAGACAGGCCAGAGTAAATACTAATTAAATAAATTCTCGTACACAATATTACTTCAAATTGCTATAGATTTAAACAAATACAGATGTACTGAAAGCAATTACAGTAGGACTGATAAGTAGGAAAATATTGGGCCAAAAATAATCCTACTACTACTTCCTAAAGAATCCTACTACTTGACATTCGAAGAAAACGTCCACCACTAAAATGCAGCTACGTAACCAAGTAATTGGCAAAACCGCCCGCAACGAAGTCTCTCGCGGAGAGATCTGAACCAGAGTGGTGAGGGGATAAATGTCAAATAATTATTTTCTAATAATTCTTACATTTTTTCAACTCTTTCAAAACAAAACTATATTTGTTTACTTGAATCCTAAGCGCGTCTCTCAAATTACAATTGCAACTTCATCTGCGTGAATATCAAATCCTGATTTTCGAAACCATTTGAAATATTCGTCCTCAACAGAATTGGCAGCAACGAACTACGACGATATTAAATTATTAAACTGTTCTACAACATTGCCTCTACCTGGGAAATGAATGAGAATAAACATTCCGCACGCCTCGATAGTGAATTAAAAACAAGTAAATTTTTTAAGTAGATCAGGAAAGAACGGACAACCCAAGAAAGAATGCCTTCGCGGGAAATCATATTTAAAGCACATAGTTGAATCCGAACCCGGGCTGGCGTCAATGAAGAGCAGTGAAGGCCGCGTGAATTGCTGCTGGCTGAAACAGCAACACGCGGCCCGTGGCACGTGGCGCAGCGCGTGGCGTGGAGTGGCACGTGGCGCGGGGACGTGGCCCGGGAGCGTGTCGCGCACGTGCCCGCCCCCGCCGTTCCCCACACCCAACGGGACACGCCGTACGCGCTCAGAAGCCACCACGTTTCTATGTCTCACTTGCAGAGGTGAACATTTGTTTGCATTACTGGAGTAAGCAAATACGAATAATTAATTGCTTTTAGACATAGAAACTAATCTACAACCTAAATGAGAGGGAAAGTTTCGTTTCACGATTTTTTTCAACCCAAGGTCGCATCAACATCTAGGTCATTAGCGACCACTATTGGAGTTAACGATATGGTAGCTATGAAGATGAAACGAAATGGTGATGATAAGGGGTGAAAGAACGAACACATATACAACCATGCCCGAGACAGGACACAAACCCGCGACCCTTCGGTCCGAAATCACTACGATATTACTGCCTTATCGATATCTGCCACCTGGCCGACAACCTTTCACGATTTGACGGGTAACACATGCACATCGGAATACAAAATGAATAAACATTATATTTTTCAACTTTGGCTAAATAAATTTGCCAACTTTAAAATGATCAATTAAATAGCATTTACTATTACTTCATATATTTTTTTCGATTTATTAATGTTTAATCACGTTTTGTTCAAAAGGTGTAAAAAAGTTTCCCACTCGTCCCGTACCCTCCGTTACTTAACCAGGTCCGTCGTCTCCAACTCTGTGCAAGTTGCACGCAAATAACACAAAAGAAGCGTTAAGACAATGGTGTTTTGCCTGTCTCATAATTTTCCAAGCGTACAAAAACGACTCGTATCGTTTTAAATAAAACAACCTTTTTTCATTATAATAAATTGCATAACACCTGAGAATGAGTGATGTTATTTTTACTGATATACTCGTAAAATGCGCACCATTTCAGACTTTGGTCTACGGATCACTGAGAAATTGACAAAAATATTAATTGAGATAAGTTACTGACCTACTGAAAAACGAGATAAAATTTTGTTGTTTTTTTAATATATTATGAATTAATTCAGCAATGAACATTTAAAAACAGAAAATAGGTAATGAACCATTTTTTAATTAATGATCAAAATGTAAAACAAAAATATTAGAAGACCAGCCTGCTCAACGTATACAGACGTATCATTTAGTATAGGATTCATACACCATTTAACATAAAAAAATTGTGGAGACGAGAAGCCTGGCTCGGACCTTGTGAGGATTTATAACGAGGAAATGACTCGACCAATAAAAATACTACAGCTCATTTCGTTTGGAACACGTACAAGAGAAACATTTTCTTCAGAGCAATTCGCGTCTTTAAAGGAAATCGTGGGTATACTTCGAAGACAATGTCAATCGGAACGCAATGGCAGTTCCACCCACCTGAACAGTTGGATTGGTTATTGTGCTGATGTCACCCTCAATATCGATGCTTCCATCTTCGGCTCTAACAGCGCCTCGACCACCGCCGCTGTTGCTGCCTCCCCCACTATCTCGACGCGATTTCTGCACCTACTCCACCTCCACCCTCTCTTTTCTTATCAATGCCACCATGACTGCCCTCCGACGTCTATTCACTACTACTGGAATTGCTACGGCATTATCGATGCCCTTATCTAGAGCCAGATTCGAAGAGAAGTCGTCTCAAGCGCAATGTCTTAAAAAATACTGACGATTTTTCTTCATCACAGTAATCAATGTTAAAAAGACTAATATCAGAACAATTTCATTAAAATAATAGATTTTACTATGAGCATCAGGACCTGATAATTTTATAGAATTTCCAAAGGTGATACTCAGCGTTTTACAAATATTCAAGCTGAAAACAAGCTAATCGCTCTAATTGCACTTCCGCAGCTAATTTTATTCGTATTAACATTTTCGGTAGTTTATCCTGTATGTTAAAAATGTAATTTACGTTATTCAAAATTTCACATTTCAGACAAGAAACAATAACTATTCATTCCATTCTATCACGTAACGTGTTATTAAAAGAAAAATAAGCTCTCAACTGCACAGGGAGAATTATAGCAAACTACTTTTTGACGACGTCTACAACGAGTAATGTCAATGTTTGTTTCATTTGCCGCGAAAACACGCTTTCCTTGTTGCCACTATTCCTGAGCCGAACAGCTTAACCACAACTAGGGCCTCCGCTCCCACGTGGTGCCCTCATCGTTTCTCAGCTACGTCCGCGCCGTTCCCGTGGCCGTTCCACCACCACGCCCACGGACCCCGCCGCGCCGCGCCGCGCCTCGCGCCACCCCCCTCCCGCCCGGCAAGGCGCACCTCCGCGCGCCGGCGCCCGCCCCGTCCGTCCGTCCCGCCCGCCCGCCCGCCCGCGCCGCTCGCACCCGCCGCGGGGCGAGGTCCCGTTACACCGCACGATATCCATACGATGCGCGGGGACATTCACTCGACCTCACTGGGATACCGGGGCGCGCGAGTACGAGCGCCGCCGCCAACGCGCCGCCAGCAATGCCGCGCCGCCGCTGCCACCGCTGTCGCCGTTAACGCCTACACCAGACTATGCATGCGACGTCCATGTTTTCTTTGTCACATTTTTGTTTGTTCACAAACTTCCATGTGTTTAACATCGATTTATTGATTGATGTTTCGTGTTTCCGGGCGCGTCAACTGATTTGGTCGTTAGTCCCGTAAGTGTAGTGCATTTTTTCTCGGGAGATGGCGGTGATCTTCGCCCACTGGATGGTAAGATCCGGAGCCGACCTACCGTCGGTTAGTGGGGTTCCCCCTAACCAGGACTCTCCCACCAGCGGGGCACCGCCCCAGCCGGGACAAGCTGTAAGCTCCTGACCGGTCTCCCGGAATATGTGGTAGCGTAGTGCATGTTAGTGTGTGTGTGTGTGTGTGTGTGTGTGTGTACGGGGAGAAGATAAGACAAGGAATAGGAAGGACAGATCGCGCGCGGCGCCGTGGTCCGTTTGTTAGGGGTACTGCTCCGGCATTTGCCTGGTGTTGATCTGAGAAACCACGGAAAGCTTGTCACCCCGCTCTGTCCTAAAAGCGTCTCCCTACCACCTCGCCACTGTCACTCCACTCCCCCTGCCACTCGACTATTTTTCCACCCTCACGCCACTTTTCGCCGTCTCTGCCCTTTCCGTATTGCGTAACCACACTTTCTGTTCTTGTCAACTGCCCGCTTTTGAAGGCTCTGCCCCACGCGCTGTTCGACTTTTTCGTGTATCTGCCATCACCGCCCCTACCAACGCCCACGGCTCCACCAGCCCTGCAGTGCCCTGGAGCCACTCCTCCACTGTCGCCATTCTGCCCCAGCCAGGAGTCAAACCGCCTTCCCCTCTCCCGTCCATTCACCCAACAGTCACGTCTGATTTTTGACACTGTTGCTAGAGCCGTTGCCAGTTGCCGCCACCCACGTGTCCATTGACCCGTCCCCGGCCAGGGATCTCACCCAACAGTCCACTTCAACCTGCTACGCCCCTATCACCGTTCCGTTTCATGCTCCCCCCCCCCACGGGTTTCTGCATCACGGTCACCTCCCCACCGTCTCCTCGCAGCCACCGTCACCATCGCTTCAACGAGCCGCTATTTCCGTCACTGTTTCCGACTCTATCGCCGCTTCGGTTTCATGCCGCCCACATCTTCACTGACCCCGCCTCCTCCCTGGAACCTCTGTGCCGCTGCTAGCACTCACACCCCGTCCAACGACCGTCACCATCTCACCCACCACGTCACCACCAAGCCACACTGTCATCGTCGTCACCGCTGGCGCTTCCCGCCACCCACACATCCACCGACCTGGTCGCCGCGCCGCCCCAGGGCCGCTCGCCCCCCGTCGCGACCTCGGCGCACGCCCAATTTCGTTACCCTCCTTTTGCTAAAAGCCGCGCCGCGCCAATCGGACGCGCCCGCGAGCGCCTGTGTGCGCCTGTGAACGCCCGCGGGTGGAGAGGCGCGTCACAGCGCATGGCGAGCGGTTGCGCCAACGCAAGCAATCGCGCAAAGAAAGGCCGTTGAGGGTTTTCGCGTGTATTCCCCTTTGTTTGGCGCGTTCATTTGCAGGACGTTTCACTCATAGATGTATTAATTGTTCTAGGTCATCTCCAGGCGAAATTGAAGAGCTTATTTACAAAGTGACGAATATATTGCCAAGTATTTCAATCATTCACAAAACGAATTTTATTTATTCAAACCTTAACATACTTCCAAACTAATATTTTGTGCATAATACTATTTTAATCCAAATTTTAAAAGCCAATAGTTAAAAATCTCAAACCTTTTAATGCTGTTATTTTATTTAATTTAAAGTTACTTAAACATAATTTGGTATTTGAAGAGCTCATCTTCCATGTGAGTTATCTACATTTTTGTTTGATTTCACGTTTTACGTATCAATGTATTTTTAAGACGCTTCTCATCATACTGCCAATTATCCGGTTAATTTTTTCCCCTATCTTAAACGGTATCCGAAAATCGTTGAATCATATGGGGCAGAAAGTGAATACTTTCCCTTCTTGACGAATTGAGTTTCTTTGAGCTACATTACTTTCGAAAAAAGCTCTTCAAGTACTAAACTATTTTCCTTATTAATAATTTTGAATTAATTCGATGAAAAGGAATGCTCATTTATTAAGTTTATATTTTGAATTATTGATTTTAAAAATTTGGATTTTTAGAAAAGAACGTACTATATATAAAATATCAGTTTGGGAGTATTTTAAGGTTTGAATAAGTAAAATTCGTTGAGTGAATTATTGAATGCTTGGCAATATTTTCAGCGACCGTTTTAACCCGTGCGGTGTTGGCAATTGTCATGTCTTCGCAGTATTATGATCTCTTGCAATTAGAAAATGCATTTGAATTGCTAGAGTTTTCAACATGATTTTACTAGAGTACTATCCATCAATAATATACTAAAGAATTATATCTTCTACAAAGTGAAAACTGCCTTACACGTCCAATCTCTTATCAGTAATATTAATTTAGCTTCACAATTACGAACAATTTCTACCTTCTTTAGGAACTACGCAAGTAATTTACATTTTGATACACTAAAAAGAACAATGATGAAGTTACTGCCAATATTACACAAAAACCAACGAATCATGAAATTTCCTTTGTTGGTGCTGGTCGCTATGATTACAAAAAGTATGTATCGTGTACTCGTAATAGCAAAATCAGTTCGAAAACCATTTCGCGTATATATGTATTTATCTCTTCATCGTTCTATTTCATTCCACACGATACAGTGAATAATTAACTCACGAGAAAGAGCCGAAGAATATGAGGCCACTACTACGTTCAGAATATTCTACAGCATCGTAAATATCCACGTCGTAAATGAATTACAGACACTACTTGCCGTTAGTCTGTGCGCCTACAGCTAACGGACTTTATCGACTTACATTATCGTAACCAGTTTAAGTCGATCACTGAGGTATCCTTACTCAAAGCACGAAACATCTCGTATTTGTTTTGCAATAAAAGTTGCGCAGATGACATCGAAGAGGAATCATTTCTGAAACAGGTCTACGATTTTCCAAGGCAGAAAAAGTTACGTTCGTTGTCATATAGTTACAGTGGACAAATAGGACAGCTCAGAATTGAAATCGTTAGAAATCATGTTGAACCAGGACGTTTACATTCGTTTACTTTATTTGCAGAATGAGTAATCAGCAGATAAGGCATTTAGGACATCGAACATCACCCTGGCACCTTCATCGATACATACATACAAACAGGATCCGGCCGAAGGAGACCGCTGCAAGCAACATGTATCGGTCTGTAATTTCAACACATTCGTATTCAACAGGTTTGATGTGATTTCGGGCATCCGCCAGCCATATACATTAGCGTCAGCCCCGACACATCCACTGGAGCGGAGCGGCGTGGCGCGGTGAGGCGGGAAGGCCTCGGTCTTCATTCACGCCCAGTCTCTATGAGCGCAGCTTTCACCCACGCTACTCGCACGCCGCAGCGACAGGGCCGGCTTTAAGGGTCGACTGAATGGGCTACCCACCAATACAGATCACCCTCTGAATGAAAAAATAAGAAATTAACTATTTTTCAAATACGTTCAAAGGTAAAATGTTTCGGTAATAGTAATTAAAAGAGTAAAATTCGAGCCATCTCGATCAGGTTTTCGTCCAGTTTCCGTGATCCTTTGAGCAAATGCTGAGATGGTATCTTGTTCAGTTTCTGGACATAAATGTTGCTTCTCTAGACGCACGTTTTGTTGAGCATTCCGTTTGCTAATTGTGGTAGGAGTAGAGCTGGGGTATGGAGTAATATTTTATTAGCAATTGGTATCTAAAAATGAAATCTGCAGTTCTTTCATCATTGCAAATACGTTTTCTATAACCCGGGAGCGAAAATATCAAGTTTTCAAATTTTGCTAACCTCGCTTTGTTCGTACTTTTATTCAACATTCGACTCTTTATGGTTGAAGAGTGAGGAAGAGATTCTGAGGCTCAAAGACTATGGGGTTTAGAAATATATTTTTTACTTTTTCCATTTTACCCCCCAATTTCTTTATAACTGGCACATTTGCTAATATTTACCTTATGTGCGTATTTTTCAATACTTGAATAGTACTTGAAGAGTTTTTATTCCTCTGTGGTAATCAGAGAGAGATCTTGATCTGCATCTACGCCCGTGCATAAGATGTACTATTAAGTACTAGTATGAGTAAGAGTACTATTAATGTACGAAATCAGCAACATCCTCAGAGTTAAAATTTAAAAAAGAGGAAAATATTCTCCTAAGTTTATAAATATTTCGAATTGGAATATAGGAAATAACCACTGGTTTGATAATATTTTTTTTAGTTCACATCTCTGCAATGCAGTTTCATTCCATGTAATGAAACCTGAAAAAACGTTTATACGTTCTCGAATTACATGCCAAGGAACAAGATTTGCAGGGGCAGCTGAAGACGGAAGACAGCTGGGAGAGGACAGTGCCCGCCTCTTGGACAGACCGGTATCGCTGGGAATTTCCTGCGTTTTTTTGTGCTAACGAGGGAATTCCCGTAATTCTCACACCACGTTTACATCATAATTCAGATTAGGACTAATTCTAGAAACATGAATATCAGAACAGGGCCGCACCTGCTGACGTCCAGGCAATCACAGCAGCTGAATTTAAATTACATTTAATTAAAACGGACATTGCGCATCTTCGATTAGTGACATTTCATGTTTGGATTCAAAAGATGCGTTGAAAATGTAGCGGGATCGTGCTTGCTCTTTGTACATCGAAGACTGAGTTTAATTTATTATTAGATAAGAAAAAATATTGAAATGTTCATCATGTTTAGATGTCCGATTATAATGCGAATACTAAGCAGAAACTGCCAAGGACACTATAACTCAATTTTAAGTGTTTTAAAGGCTGCATCGCGTCGTGGCAAGGACAGTCTCATTTTCCCTTCACTTCTTTTACAACTCCTTTATCAACATTTTTTTCATGAAGTCTGTTTCCCTTCTCCTAATTATTTTATTAAAAAAAACTGTACGATCAGAAGATACCGAAAATAGGAGAAAAACTTAAGAAAATACCTTGTTTGTTTTTGTACACAAATTTAGAAAGACTATCTGTTCCTCTTTATGTATCTGTTTTTGATAAGTTAACTACGCTACTTCATTCATTATAATTTAATCAAAGTTACATGGACATGACACGCGTCAAGAAAATGATAATCTTTAATTACAGGTTCCTTGTATTTTAAATATTTACGGACCGCATTCTGGCGAGAGATTCTACTCAGACTAGAGTACGTTCATGGTGGTAGGTATCACTGGAGGGGCATCGTACAAGTGCAAGCTTACAACATTGCGCATGTCCTAGCATTGGAGCTAATATGCACTCAAGACTCTACACAACTCGTCATATGCCCTGAATGAGAGATACATTCAAAAGTAGTGAGAAAAATAAAACCCTATTTGCAACACTGACTCACAATTATTAAATTTCTCTTTCTTTACGCACTCGTTTCTTACGTGAACCTTGTAATACACCCAACTAAAGTATTTCATTCACCGTTTTTACTGTTCACAACGGTTTCATTCGTCTCAATCCACCTTCGTAGTTGACTGATAAGGTGAACTATCCCGTGTTGCCCGGGTATTTATTAATCAAAATCGTCTATTCGACAGGAAAAGGAATGAATTCTATGTATAGTGTATCCACGTCGCCCCATTCTCGCCCTGCCCTATTCCACCCGACCATCCTCATCCTCTTAATCCTGTGCCCCTTCACTTCATCATGCCTCACCTGATCCTTCCTGGAGTCCTCACCACACCACGTTTTCTACGATAATCGTTGCTACCAACATGGTTGCTGTAGACAGCTATACAGAAGCCTGTTGAGTACTCCTGGCACACTTCTATTAAAATTTTTGACCTTCAATTATTCAGCGCTAAATTGGAACGGGGCTGATCAGTAGAACGTTTTATGGGCTTTCAGAAACATTCAATTTACTTTCCGGCAGGGCTTGATTTCTGGTGGAACGCGACGGAACGACGTTTCGGTACCTCGGGAATAATTATAGAAAGACATTTCAATTTAATTTATAGAGATAAGATATCTTCCCATGCGCCGACCAGATGAAAACGAGCCCACTCTGCCAGAATACCTGTAATAGAGGCAGATTCAGGAAGTGTTTCAGGGTGGTCAATTTTAGTTCGGATGACGCTGGTTATGCTAATCATGTTTAAGAGACCTAGGTGCACTCAATCGGCCCCTAGAAAAAAACTTAATGGATTGAACAAGATTCGTATTATAGGAGGATAGGAGTATTACATTATAGAAGTATAAGTGCCGATAGAGAGCATCATTTCTGTTACACATGCTTGACTTATAGTTTTATACCCAGAGAAATAGTTGTACCGACTTCGATCGATACGTGGGAATTGTTTTGTGTAAATTCAATAGTTACAACAAAATATTGAATTTGGGAAAACATGGCCTCCCCTGGAGCCGTAATTCCAGAATACCGTCCAATCTTTGTCTGGGAGGAGCTGGCGGGGCACGACCTTCACCCTGGCAGCCAGGTTGGAGAGCTCCGGGCGGCGCCGGCGGTTCACGCGCCGGGGACAGGCTCGGACGTCATCGGTGACCGCCAAGGAAGTTCAGGGTCCTGGCGCCGGCAGGGACTGCTCGGCCGGGGCGACTCTACTACGCTTGGCACTCGGGCCAGTGATGTAACCGCGTAACCTCGGACGCCCGAGTAATCTTATGCGGTTGTTACGTATGACTAGAAGGGCTTGGGGCAGTAACGAGGTAAGCCACACCAGAGCAAACCTCCCGCAATTCGTAAATGTTAGTAACTCGATTTTGGTGAAAGTGTGTTAGGTGTTACTATATACATCTTGTTCATATTTATTAAGGGTTTAGGGCAGTAAAAGACTTTAACCAAAATCAAGATATTATTTCCGAATGGCGGGAAGCTTCCATGTTTCTGATGTGGGTATTCACCCAAGCACAGCAATTTTACAAGAATTTAAAGCGATAAATAACTTACACTGAATCAATTTTGTAATTAATAATTCTTTGGGAAATAATGGGACATCGGTCAAGAATAAATAGAAAACATATCATTTTCGGAAAGTGTACCTCCATTTTCAGGTCTGTGAATATAAACAATATTAGTACGTATATCTAATTCCTTATACGATCCATAAATGTTAACGTCATTCCAAAATTCGAAGAATGGGAATATCTGGGGCATAGTAATGTAAAGTGATAGGAAGTAATTATATTGCTTGCATGTTCACCATTAGAAGAAACTAATAATTCGTTCGAAATATTTATTATAGGTTGTTTTACGTATATAACGTGGTATCTTCTGCAATTTTAAAGAATCAACAGTTCAGATATGGCTTGAAATACTCCTTTGCTCCATTTGCCCTAACGCCTCCATTCTGAAAAAACGAAGAAGCAAGAATGATTACCATCGACTAATTTCTACGAAATCAATTAAATTTAATTCACAGGGATTAGGGGGATATTCATAGACGCTTCTTTACACTGAGGGAAGAAAGAGGCACTTAGCAATAGGCTTCTTTGCCACAGAAGAAACATATAACAGGACAAGGGAAGGAACACTATGAAGAACGGCGACGAGAGACGCATAAAGACTCGCCAGTCACCGTCGTAAACAACGTTAATAGTAATTACTTCACTGAAATGTTACACAGCTCAACCAGTTAGGTACATTCTGGGAGGAAATCGGCGTTGTAGTGCCCGCATCGTTACTCCTAGAGCACCTCGGTGAAGTATTCTGCAATAGCTGTTCGCAGATGATGTCAAGAGCCTATTAACATGCAAATGGTAGTCAATATGATACACCAAGTGTACACATGCCCTGTGGGTCACAACTACCATTTTCTAGTCGTCAACTAGACACGGAAAATACACCTAGTACTTTTATTTGCGTCACTTAAATGGTTTTATGAGAAATAAGGGTAGAGTTACAACATTCATTCGTTTTCTGTCACAATAAGTCGCAGTGATATTGCAAATCAAATGAACGTACTCGTTCTCTAATAACGCAAAGCAAATATATTAACGTAAAGAACAAACAAGGTTAAGAGAAAATTAGAAAAAAGGTATCAATTGCGTCCCTATTTTATGCAGGTCTATCATCCGAAACGGAACAATATTCCACATTGATATTTGATTACTAGGAAAAGGAAAAGGATTATGCTTGAAAACACAGCATACCCATCCACGCTGCACATTTCCTCACGTCACCACAGCAATAAACACAATTATGCAGCCAAATTAATGCAAAATCCATACTCGCAGCGATAAATCACCAGCGCCTAGCTGCGATGGGATATCACAATTCAATAACGCCGCCGCTACGACCACAATCAATAAACGCTGCTCCGCTGGCAGCTTCTCGAAAACAGGCTGGACCGGTGTGCATGAAGCAGCGCATCTCTCCCCTTCCCGGTCGGGAACGTATCCTCGGCGAGGACGGGAGCCGAGGACGAGGGTAGACGACGTGAGGGCGAGGACGTGGGTGGAGAGCGTGGGAGGACGGGTGTGAAGGACGGCTGAGGAACGGGAGTAGAGGATGAGAAGGAAAAGCGAGTGCGGAGAACGGATGCACAGGACGAGGCGGAGGACGAATTCAGAGACCGGGGCGAGGGACGGAGCGGAGAACGGAACAGGGAACGGATGCAAAGGAAGAAACTGGGGACGGATGTGGAGGACAGGGTCGAGGGCGGGGGGAGGGGGCCCGCGACGGGCCGGAGCACGGATTCAGAGGACGGGGCGGGGACGGATGCGGAGGCCGGAGCAGAGGAAGAGGGCGGAGGTCGCGTTCGGCTCGCGGGCGCCTCACCGCAGCGCCGGTCTCTACATCGCTCGCGTCCGCGCTTCCTGGTGAGGCACCCCGCCCTGAGCCGAGGCGGGCTCCCCGCCCGTCCACCGCTCCCCGCCGCCCGCGGCCACCGCACTCAATGGCCCGGTAACGGTGCAGCGAGAAGGACGCGGTGGGCGCGGGCGGCGGGGAACGATGTGGCGTCGAAAACCGCGCGCGCGACTGGTGACGGGAGGGGGACGCGGGTGGGGGAGGGGCTCGTTGGGTCAGTTCCCCCTCTGCCCGGCGCTGCGCGGCGCGGCCCAGCCCCGCCCCGCCCAGCTTACCCCCCTCCGCCCCGCCCCTGCCCGCCCGCTCCCCTCCGCCCAGCCCGCGCGCGCAACGCCGTTTCATTAAATCAGAGTCTGCGAGCGCCGCGTCGCCGCCCGCCGCAATAAATTCGTTTCCAGTCCGAGGAGGCGATAAAATCCAGAAAAACAGCGCGTTTAACCCACAAACCCTTTTTCTCCCGCAATGGCATGGGGCGCGACGTGCGCCGCTGGGCTAGGCTGGGCTGGGCTGGGCTGGGCTGGGCTGGGCTGGGCTGGGCTGGGCTGGGCTGGGCTGGGTTGGGGTGGGCTGGGCTGGGCCGGGCTGGGCTGGGCTGGGCTGAGGTGGGCGGACTGGGCTGGGTCGCGTTGGGTTGGGTTAAGTTGGGCCGTGGTCGCCCTGGGCGGGAGGATGGGACATCGACGCCGATGTTTTCAAAATATCCATGTTTCTATAAAAATATCGTTGCTATAAACATTGATGTATTGAAGCCGAAGCTTTTTAAACATCGACGTTTTGGGATCAATGTTTTTACGTTTTCGATGTTTTGTTCGTGAATGAAAAATGCTCATAATCACAAATTTGTAAAAATTAAAATACGAAATAGTAACTGATGGTACCACTGTACTTGTATTCGATCCAAACGAATGCAGTTTGTATTATCTTCGGGCAGACTACTACCCGTTGTCCAAGATTATTTTAATGCCTTGGTATTTTTTAACGTATTTTTCAATTAGAGAGGCATTTTTAACTTTGTTTTCAAATAAATTTTAATTATAAATTAATGTACACGGCAACAGTTAAATTACATTTGATTGCGCACAGAGTTAATGTTAAAGGCACTAAAGCAACTTTAAAATATCGACGTTTGGCAACATCGATGTTTCGTTGTCGATGTCGCATCCCTACCCGGGAGATTTATGGTCCATGGGCCCTCCCCAGCAGCGACAGTGACGGCCAGGAGGGAAGGCACGTTTCACGGAGGAGACAACGAAGTTGGAACACCGAGGAGAACTACGGGACGAGTCCCCAAACAGTTGGAAGTACATGTGCGGGTCAGAAGCTGCGGGGCAATAAAAAAGGGCTGAGGACGCGCTGTTGACATAGGCGGTGTGAGTCTGGTAGTGAAGCACGCTGGAACGGCGTTTCGTATAAGAAGTTGGGACAGCCTCGTGGATACCGAAGGTCAGCTGGATACGAAGCTCGCGATGCCAAAGATACCAACATGTGAGGAAGGAATGTCACTGCTACACTGTCACATTACCTGAATTTTATATTGATGAGACAGGACGAGACTAATCGGTCTGCGCCCGTATTATCTCGGTTACTATTAGAGGTGTCCAATATGTATCTGTAATAGTGAATCGAAACCATAAATCCTAATTGGTTGCGATAGCCACGATTCTACCGAGGAGGCAATGAACCCCGACCTTCGAGGAGTTTGCATGACCGATATCTCCCGCAAGCACACTATAATACCTTCACCTACTACTGCAGGCTTATTATCTTGCGTCGCGCTCATCGACAAAGCTCTTCGAACAGCGCGTCATGTTTGAAACAAAAACATGAAACCAAACAGGAGAACATTTCACCTTGTTCCGTCCTCTTCCCTTACACATACGCTCTTACATCCACTACCCTCTCACACTTGTCTGAGACCAGTCAGTCTTATTGAAAGCTTGTCCCGGTGTCCACTGTGGAGAGGCAGCTGGAGGGAGAAACCCCCAAGCCGACGTATAAGTCGGCACCAAATCTCACGTTCAATGCTGGAGGAACACCGCCACCTCCTAGGATATAACGTAAGCAATAAATTAATATTTATAGCCGAATATCACTGCTCTATACTTTCACTCGTACTGGATTTTATAGCATCTATGAAATACACATTAATTCAACAGATATAAGATAAGCGTGTTCTGGAAACATTTGACACCTCGCGCTGAGGTATAAGACACGTTTATGTTGTTCAATTATATAACGATCACTATGGTAACCGTGGAACTTTCACATTTTGTTGTTGCCTAGATGGAAGTCCTGCAAATATGATAACGCTACAGAACCTTTAAAAACGCTTATTTCCCTTTGACTCCCGTAAGGTAATAGGTTTCTGGGTTCACGTACGGTTTATTTCGCGGAGTAGCGGACCTGCGCAGTGTGTCTGCGTGTGTTCCATGGAAAGGGTATGATACCGAAAATATGAAGTTTCAGAATCTAGAAAGGAAAATATCTATAGCGTGTCGCATTCGGAATTTGTAAGCACAACGTCCCCAATTAAAAGTTTTTAAAACATATGGGTAATAATAATAATAATAATAATAATAATAATAATAATAATAATATTTATTTTTATTTTCACTTTTCGAAAATTTCTAATTAACACTTCGTAAAAGTCTGCAAAGTGAAAAAAATGGCTAATATTAAGTCATCCTATCCAAGTAGTTTTTAGAATGATGAAACTTTAAGGAGATTTAATAAAACAAATGAAGTCTTCTCTTGAAGCCCTTGCCCCTTGGCTCTTGCGGAGTTCGTCTTCATGCACGAAGTGACGGCTTCCCTTTGCGCAGCGAGCGAGCTACAGTCCCCCCTTCCCCCCGAGTCTGGGCTGTCCACGGCCACTGGGGCGTCGGGCACGAGCGAGACAAGGAGCCGCCGGCTTTCCACCCATGAGCCGCTATGAATTATGTACGTGTTGAACGTAAATATCTCGCTCGGTGCGTTTACCATTCGCCGAGGAAGTCGACCCGTAGATTAGCGTTTACGTAGAACGCACCGGGGCCACCGTGGGGGGCCGGGTCTGACCCTACCCCCGTCACCCCCCGACGTTGGTGGAGGAGGAGGCGAAGGAGCAAGATGGAGGTAGAGTCGGAGTGCGAGGAAATCAGAAAGGTGGTGGCTAGGAATGCGGGGGCGGACGAGAAGGGAAGGACAGACAAGGAAGGGAGAGGAGATTCGTCACGGCGATGGAGATTGAGGGCGACGAGGAGCTCCAGGACAATGGATTTGGGATGTTTAATGAACGAGATATTGTGAACGATTGATGGCAACGACTCAAGAAGCCACTATTGGGCGGGACAGTTGAGAATCGATATGAAATAAGATTTGGGTACGGCTATGCCATCGAAAGGAATGTAATAGTAAAGGTAGTATCAGACAAATAATGGAATGAAAATCACTATTAGAGCAAGGACGATACAACGGAATGACGGAAATAGGGTAGAATTACAAGTATTTTCTAGGGAGAAACAGTGTTTTAAGATCAAACCATTTAATTTGAAGTAATTTATCTTTTTTCTGAATAATTACATTCCCTCTTCGGGATAATTTCATTGATTCCTTTAATGTGAACCCTTCCCAAATGCATTCTAGAGGGTGAAGGAGTTGAGGGCGAAGAGAAATGCGCAGAATACGAAGAAGGCAATGGATTCGCAGAACGGGGGATCACCCTGGAACAGCAGGAGGACTTCAGGAAGGGGACCGCAGGAACTGCCGGGGGGGGGGGGTTGGGCTGCGTCCAAGGGCGAGCGGTAGACAGGGGCAGCAGACGACGGGGGGGGGCGGCGGGAGACAGCGGGGGGGTGAGCGGGAGGGCGAACAGCGGGAGCTGTGGAGCGGAACGCCGAGTCCACTTTGGAGCAAACACGGAGTGTTTTATTCCTTCTGCGAGATTTTCAGTGACCGCTGCGCGGGCGGGCGGGCGGCGGGCGGGCGGGCGGGCGGGCTAGCTGGCTGATAAAGAGCCCCCCTCCGCCGTCGTCCTGCCATTGGGGAGGTTCGTTATTCATAAACCGCGACGGCGCGGGGCGGGGCGGAGCTGCTTGAAGTCGGCCGCGCGTGGGCCCACGCAGGCTGCCGGCCCGGCGCGGCGGCCAACTCAGAGCGTTCACGCGAGGTTGGGTCGGAGCGCCAGACGGAGGCATTTGCCGAGATAACTTCGCCCGAGCACCGTCGTCGTTTTTCTCTCGTTTGCGTATGGAACATATGCAGCAAAGACAAAGCACAAACTGGGGAGGCGACGGAGATAAGC
Source organism: Teleogryllus oceanicus (assembly GCA_964035755.1). Lineage (NCBI taxonomy): Eukaryota > Metazoa > Arthropoda > Insecta > Orthoptera > Gryllidae > Teleogryllus > Teleogryllus oceanicus. The sequence goes on from CAXIVR010000001.1 coordinate 283,272,031, forward strand.
GTTTAGCATGGTCTGAAATTTACGTATGCGACATGAAGGTTCCGTGAAGAAAACGGATGGCTTCGGTATAAGACAGGTAAAATGTGGAGTTGAATTTACATTTTGAAACAGTAATTGTCACGTTTTTCAAATGTTGCCCGGTTTAAATTATTCTACTGAGCGGGTTTTAAAATAATTATTAATTTACTTTCTAAGCCACATAAGCAAATATGTTATTTCATATCCTTTGAAGCAAAACATACTTGAATGAACCGGTTTATTGTCTTTCGCAACACTTCCATCCCAATCACTCGTCATACGATCTAAAAACGATTCTAGGTTCTTCATTCACAGTACGTTTCCTTCTTCATCAAACTGTTTACGTCGATCCTGGCAGTCTAACTTAGACCGCCACTTTGAAAATTCTTCAATTTTACACTTGATAATTTCTAGAAACATTCATTGATTTGTTTATAGTATGTCTTACAAGCGTTCGTGAACTTTTAGTTTGGGTCGATTCTAGCAGTTCAACTAGACCGGCACTCCGCTTTGATCGCTAGGTAGGTACACGCAATCTTTCAGTTGCGCTATTCAACTTCGGCAGAGAGCGGCCAGGCCGGGGTTCGACTCGCTCCCTTCCCCTCCCCCTCCGCGAGCCGCAAAGGGCCGGGCTGCGGGCGGGGCGATTCATCACGGACGCACCGAACTATTCCGCGCTTTTGAGGCGAAAGGGGCTCGTACTGGCAATCTCCGAGCGAGGCCCGATCGTTCTCGGCCTCGCGATTTCGGCGCGCATTGTTTCGGAGCCGGCCCCGGCGAGCGTGGGGCTTACTCGCGTGTTCCTGGTGTGGGAGGGATCGAGTTCGAGTCTGTTAAAGGGCCGATTTTCATCTTTGGCTCTATGGTCCACTTCCCGTGTCCCGCGTTCTGAGAAAGAGACTTGGTTTTGACGCTACGACTGGAGGCACCAGCTGTCGAATTTCTGTGAACGTGTGCCAGTGTAATGTAATTATTCACTCGCTCATAAGTCTATGCAGACATAAAATAAGAATATTCTGAACCAACAACTTATAAGCATTTCCCGAACATAACGTAATATTTGTCGCTAAAATGAAGAGCTCAAACACTCTGGCAAGTAGCTCTCGAGTGTTGTCCTCCATTGTATACGTCGCTTCCCTCAGCTCATTCAAAAATGACGGGCGAAGTACTGGAATATAATGATGTCATTTCCGTCTGCGGTACACCAAGTACTTGGGAGGTTGGAGGTCTATGGTTGGGCCTTCGGCGAGGAATACGTACGCGGTAATAAAAGTGAATTCATCGAGCTGTTCTTCCACCGGCAGATGGTCATCGGCCAGTGTCCTCCAGTACACTCCGTACTCCGCTCTTCGAGTGGGAGGGGTTCTCTCGCGCGATGGAAAACTTCAGTTCACGCACTCGGAGAAGCGAACAGGAAATCAAGAGCAGCCTCTGAAGAACATCCCTCCCGGGAGCGGAGAGCCGGTGTGCACTCCTATTCAACGGGCTCTGCCACGTCATGGCCCGCTCCCATCCACACGTCTCCAACGCACACACAAACACACACGCGTGCGCGCACGCACATACGCCGTTCCATCCACTTATGAGCTCCGATCGTGCTCGACCATCTGCCTGACCGGCGCCGAACACTTGCAAGGCTTCACGAGTTCTCGTCTCTCACTGACCTCTCCACGCTTTCCATCTCCCCCTTCTTGCTGACGCGTCGCGTATCCTTGATCTGCCATCTTTTCTGCCACTCCCTTGCCGCCTGGACGTCGTTGTTTTTCTCCACGCTGTTGAATCTATTGCCGGTCCAAATAGAGCTCGCAGCTGCGTACTCTGTTCTAGATATGTTGATTAGGCTCATATTTAAGGCATTGGTGTTTTGATATCGTGATGGTATTTTGAAAGACACAGGTAAACTAACATGTATCTAATAACAGCTAAATCAACATTCATCATTCAGCCTTCAGTGCCTGGTAATGATACAAAATCGTTTCAACTACTTGGCCGCCAAAATTCCGTTTTGGGCAAGGCCCTAAAGGAAAAGACGAAGAAAAAGAAGAAATCATTATGAAGCGCTAGTCTGACCCACATGCACGGTTTTTTCTGTACTACTTTTCAATAACGTCTACAACGAAAAACTGTTCATCCATACTCGTTCGTATTGCGTAGTTGCTGCTGAAGAACCATCCGCTTGTGAGTATCAAGCCGTTTCTTCCATGTTGGCCGCACGAGTTTTATTGTCTGCTCCGTCACCGGGACATTACCTGTTTTATCTCGTATCGCCTGCTTCTTAACGACTCCACCCAAACCCCGTGGTTTGTGGTGTGATCTCCCGGAGCATGCCTAGCAACGATCATTCTCCTTCTCGCTGCATTTACGCTGCCATCGTCACTAAAGGGTCGCGCTATTGTTATTTTAAACTACAACAAGCGAACAATATCTCTGTTCTAAGTACCACACCTGCCTTGGGTTCACAATTCTTGATCACGGATTTTGAACAATTTTATGGAATTCTAATATCATGTCCAGGTTTGCACATAAATAATATCTGATTTTTCACCTTCTCTGGCACAAGCGACGTTCTACTGCAACTTCATTGATCTGTAAGCCTCATCAACGAATCCTATCTCGTTTCCCATTAAAGGACCTTGGCCTCGTCGATACGCCCTGAGCACTTGAGTCCTGGCTAGTCACCTCAATCACCTCCTCCCTCCTTCACCCATACACTATTCATCCCCGCAAATTCTCCCTCTTCGAACCCTCACCGTGTCACCCGACACCCTCAACGTGTCATCTATCACCACCTCCTTCAGCTGCACCGATGTACCACCTTTTACGCCACGCGTCTGCTTTACCTCCTTTCCTGGCAGCTTCCTCTGCAGGCTTTCTTGTCCCTCCGATCGCCATTCTTATGCTTGCGTTACCTTCTATCTTTCCATCCATCAAAACCTTAAACCCCCGTCTCTCTTCACCTCCCAATCATTCTCCGCCTCATCCACGTATTGGCCAACACTTCCCCTTTTCCCCTCCGGCTACCATCACAACCAGTCCATCAATCCTAACCAAACTTTACCAGGCAATGTCTCCTTTACCAAGCAATGTCTCCTTCACCCATTCTTCACCTCCAATGAATTCATCGCCACCTGCGCCGCTTCTCCGCCGTCACTTTCGTCCCCAAGCCGTTCCGCCGTCCGCCCCCAGGGCGTCCGCGCAGCGGCCCCGCCCCCGTCCCAACGCCGCCACGGCGTCTTTACGACGAAGACGCGATCGCCGCCGAGATACGCCGCCACTCCGCCGCTCTAAAACCGAAGCCGGCGGGTACGCGACCGAAGAGCGCGCCCAAGAGCCTCCACAATACGTCAAAAGCCTACTTTACACCTTACTGTTAGGCGACCGTAAAGTTTTTGTAGCAGTATAATAAAATAAATCCAGCCTCGCATCCCGCATGCAGTGGCGACGGCGGCGGCGGCGGCGGTCGCGGCGGCGGACGCGTTGACGGCGGCGGCGGCGGCGGCGGCGGCGGCGGCGGCGGCGGCGGCGGCGGCGGCGGCGGCGGCGGCGGGTGGCGTCGGCCTCAAGCGTGAGTAGTGGAAATTCTGATTACACACCCGGTTGTAACGGGACATAGCCGGTCGACGCTCCTCCCTATCGGGGAGAATACCCCGTGGTATTCCTTTTGGGATTATATAGATCACATAATGCATTGTCGTTGACGCGTTCGACGGATTCATATTTAAGTAGAAAAGGGAGCAGCGCGCGCCAGCGGAGAGGCTGTTGGCGGCGAACGCGCTTCCTGGTTGGAGGCCTGGGGCGCGGGGCGGCGCGAGGCATGCCTCACGAGGACGCGCCCCGTCCTCTTCCCGTCTTTCGCCTCCTCTTCGCCTCGCTGTCGCCTCCCTCGTTCGCCTTCCACGTCGCGACGGACGAGTAGACGAACGCCCCCGGCTCTCGTCCGTCGCGTCCGCTTTCCGCGTTATTTGCCGTTTATGTCGAACATGTGTGTTACGCCTTCGCCGCGTCCCTCTCCTCCTTTACCTCATTCTCTTCACCTTTTCTTGGCGCCCGACAGTGAACGATACTATCTGCACCTCTTGTTCGATACGGTTTGTTTCCTTCACCTTACCGCATAACGAAGTACCAAAACCTCGAACGCCTCGCGTCTTCCTGAATAAGCTTTTTCCACTGCTCTCCATTCTCTTCGGCCCGCCTTCCACTTCTCCGCATCCTGTCAGTGGCACCATATAAGCAGTGGCCGCCGTCTGTCTTGTCTCTCAGGACAAGCTGCGGCTGCGTGGCCCGTGAAATCTAAGTGCTCTCCCCACTCCGCGCTGGGCCAACAGCGGAAATCGTCGCCATTACGACGGACGCAAAAACGCATAGGCAGACGGAGACGTGCGCAAAACGACGAGAGGGAACAAAGGTGACGGTGGACACTAAAATCGAGAAGAGGAACAGGCAGAAAGTGAAAAAGAAGATGAAGGTTGTCGGCACAGAAAAGGAGAGGATGAGAAGAATCCCTAGATGGAAGGTTGTATTAATGAGCAAGAGAAGACTAGTACCTAAGGTCTTAATATCTCGGTAAAGGTTTCCAACCGAATTCAGAAGATGATATAATAAGGCAATGAGAAATGTACAAAAGCGACAGATAGGCAAGTACTGGCAACAAGAGAAGCGCAGAAAATGCATTTGTAGAGACGAGAAAATGGTTTTGAGATGACAGATACACCGAAGACGAGGTCCCGAGTAGAATTACGTGGTGGAGGGAATCACGTGACCCAAGGTAAATAGAGGATCTCCAATTGAGGAGATTGAGCCCCGGGCAGTAACATGACGTCTACTGATGGCAATTGTGAACGGGCAAGACGAGGAGCGGGGGCGGGCAACGGACAGATGCGAGAATATGCGGAAGACTCCAGAAAACGATAGACATAGAATGAAGCTGGTATATGAAGTGAGTCGCGAATAACGTCAGGAAAATCAGTGTTATGGAGGTAGTAAAAACTTGTTCCAATGGATAAGAACGGCCGAGCAAAGCAGTCATCGATCGACGTAGAAAAGTATAGGGCGTAGAGAAGTGATCAGAGACGGAGAAGAAGCGGGAAGTGGCGTGCGGCAGGGGATCACAGACGGCAGGCTACCAAACAATTAGGAGGCTGAGGCGGCGGCAGCGCAGGGGAGGGGGAGACGGTTACCTCGTGGAAGGCGGCGCACGAGGCGACACGGCCCGCTGAGTTCCAAATGCTCGGTAGGCCCTCCAGCTCCGCAAGGAATCTCATGGCCGGTAGGCCGCATCGGGCGGGCGGGCGGGGCGAGCAGGCGGGCGATGCGAGCGGGCGGGACGAGTGGGCGGGCGGGGCGAGCGGGCGGGGCGAGCGGGCGGGCGGGGCGAGCAAGCGGGCAATGCGAGCGGGCGGGCAGGACGAGCGGGCGGGCGGGGCCAGCGGGCGGGCGGGGCGAGCGGGCGGGCGGGCGGGGAGAGGGCGGGCGGGCAGGGCGGGCGGGCGGGCGGGCGGGCGGGCGGGCGGGCGGGCGGGCAGGGCAGGGCGGGGCGGGGCGGGCGGGCGGGCGGGCGGGCGGGCGGGCGGGCGGGCGGGCGGGCGGGCGGGCGGGCGGGCGGGCGGGCGGGCGGGCGAACGGGCGGGCGAACGGGCGGGCGAGCGGGCGGGCGTGCGGGCGAGCGGGCGGACGAGCGGTCGGGCGGGCGGGCAGGCGGGCCGGGCGGGCGGGCGGGCGGGCGGGGCGGGCGGGCGGGCGGTCGGGCGGGCGGGGCGCGCGGGCGGGCGGGGCGGACGGGCGGGCGGGCGGCAGGCGCGCGGGCGGGCGGGTGGTCAAGTTGCCGGGCGGGCGGAAGGAATGGCGAGGGGAGGGGGAGGCGAGCCGCTGGCCGGCTGGTCGAGCGACACCCGCGCTCGCGCCCGCGCGCGCGCCACGCGTCTAGGATGGCGCAGAGAAAACAAACGGTTCCGCGCCGTAAACACGAGGACTTCAAACGACGTCACACGGGCCCTTTCGCCGCGGGGCGTGGCGGTGTCGGGAGGCGCGCGGGCCGGCGATGCGACACCCGGCGCGCGCCGACGCTCGTCTCTGGGACGCCCCCGCACGCTCCCCGCCCTCGCCCCGCCCTCTGACGACCGCCCGGTGCAGTCTGCTCCCTACGGCAAAACGCGAAGTGCTCCGAGGTTCGGGACTGATCTCTATCCAAGAGGTCAGCGTGCCCGCGGGGCTTAGTCCCGCTGTCGAATGCGACCACGCCCTTGTACCTCACCCGCCGCCGGCACTCGTTTTCTGCCACCCATGACCAACGACGCAGAGAGAAGAGCCATCTATGAAACAGAACTGATGTATGATAACTGTTGTTTTAAGGATTATCCGCACCGTAGCGACCAGTATGAACGCCACGCCCCCCACATCCCTGCCTATGATCACGCTCCCGCCCTATCACGCTACCTGACACAGGCCTCTCCCGGATATTTGACTCACGCACATCGATTTCTGTTCGGAGACTTTTAGAGACACTGTCTTCTGACCTTCGGCAGCTATTGATAGGCTGATGGTGACCGTCGAAAGCCGGCTTTTTTAATAAATGTATTAGACAAGGACGCCTTCCTATATTTCATCAAAGCATAATGTCGACAACAACGTATCAGTATTTCCACAGTAAAATAGTGACAAATTCTGGCACTAGTTTAGTTCGATTCTGCTATGGTGGGCGGGCCAACTTGGTATCAAGCTGATTAGCAATGCCGATTTTTTAGGAAGAGGAACAGCAAAAACTGTTATGGATTTAATAAATTAGTAATAAAATCTTTAAAAATTCTAGTACTAGTTTTATTTGATTCTACGATGTACTATAAATGGCGAGCCACCTTGATTGACCTCCAGCCTAGGCTACGCCCCACACCTAACTCTCACATTTCGATTTCTGGTTATAAACTAATGGTTTTAATTGACTGATTTTTTCTTGTTTCCGGGCGCGTCAACTACTTTGGTCATTAGTCACGTTAGTGTAGCGCATGTTTTTTTCTCGGGAGATGGCGGTGATTTCCCCCGCTGGATGGCGAGATCCGGCGCCGACCTTGCGACGGCTAGTGGGGTTTCCCCCTAACCAGGACTCTCCCACCAGCGGGGCACCGCTCCAGCCGGGACAAGCACTAAGCTCCCGACCGGTCTCCCGGAATATATGGTAGTGTAGTGCATGTTGGTGTAAGTGTGTGTGTGTGTAAGGGGAGAGGATAGGACAAGGAATGGGGAGGACATATCGCGCGCGGTCCGTGGCCCGTTTGATAGGGGACTGCTCCGGCATTCGCCTGGTGTTGATCGGAGAAACCACGGAAAACTACCGATCAGAGCAGCCGGCCACTAGAGTTCTCCTCCAGACAGCGACTGAATTCGACCTAGCTGAAAAGCTAGTGTCGAAAATCTTGCCGCCGTCAGGACACGAACCTAGGACCTCGCGGTCAGAGGCGCTGTAGTGGCATCAGTTGATGTACCCGGTATATAAGCTAATGGTGCATAGCAAAGTATTATGTCCACGACACCGTCGCATTGAGAATGATCTGTAGCATACTGGCGGGTGCGACCAGTAGACTGAATCCCCGCACTTCCCCCGCAACCCGACCCCTGACTTTGATGAATGCTTCTTAAACGGAACAGTGCCATGTAAGGGTCATTTTCGATACATGGGACCAGAGTAAGAAATGCGGAATTTCACGAACATCTATAGCCTGGAGGTCCGAATGGTCCCTCTGTCCCTGGTAACCTGGATCCTGATTCATTTCTATGTGGAATATTCAGGGGACAAACGGCTTTACGGTAGGTTTTTGGGAAGGAAAAGAAAACTCTGGTTTCCCCAGTGTTTCATTACATCCCCATAAACTTTATCATTACATTCATTCTATCTAGAAAAAAATGGTCAAACTTTGACAGCATCTCTCAATAATTTACATATTGCTCGGATATATTTATTTAATACAATTTACTACATATCATGAAACGGTACTGATTATATAAATACTATTTCTGGCTTTGCGTTAGATAGTTCTGAGATTAGATGAACAAGTCACGAAGTTTCTTCCCATTTGTATAAATGAAATAAAGTATGTAAGAAATACATTCCGACATCTGGTGTTCTAGAAATATTAAGCATCACTTTCTAATTCTGAATTATTCAGTTTAACACAAGAAACTATTTAAACGTCTAGTAAACGTTTCTCATGTTTTACTCATAATTCTTGTCATTGCGCCTCGTTTACATTTCACATTGAATTCATTTCACTGAAGAATATCATTTACTTATGATATGCATTCTTTTCCATCAATCATTGGCTATATTACTTGGAGAGAGTGTTTTATTTCATCGTCTTTCCTGATTGGCATTAATCAGACTTTCGCTCCGCCAGCAAGGTCTACAAAACAAACGTCTAGGAAATGTCGGGAGATTGCACGCTAGATGAAGGTTGGATCAAAGAGGAAATAATCACGTGGGCATTTTTATAGACAATGTAGAACAATATTATTCGCGAAAGATATACGCGTTTGGAGGTGAATGCAGTACTCTACAAAGAATAATTTAAAACACATTAGACAATGAGCTCCTGATTAATTCAGTAAGAGTTACGTCACATGTTGTAGTTATCGTGTAATTCTTCATGAATGTTTATCATTGAACATGAACTAGAAAGTCGGGTTTACAAGATAACCGGTAACAAGCTGTGCATCTAAATTTGCACTTCAGTCATCGGTTAACGGAAATTACGTCTGTTCGTATATTTCATTACATGAAAAAAAATGATTAGTCATTTTCGAATCAATATTAAACGAAGGAGCCACGTTCGGATGACTCAAAATCGCGAATATTCCTTTTCATTCCACAACCCACCATTACCGCTGACGCAACAAAGCTTTACATGGAGTCCTCAGAGCGTGGACGACAATCACACAATACACATTCCTTATCACCCACGACCGCTGACAGAACCCTCATCGCCGACCCATCGTGCAGACGGCCGTCATCGAACGAGCTCGAATGGGATTCTTAGCCGTGCCTCTAACAAGCGACGGCACCACTCTTTAATAAAGGCGGCCGCCGCTGCCCCCGCCGCCACGTCAGAATCCTTTGGCCGCGAACGCACCGCCCGACGTTGCACGTTCCTTTACAGAAGTGCGCCTTTGATCGCGAAGAGGAAGTCGGGGTGGACCGAGAGAGGTTCGGAAAGGGGTGGGGGGCACGGAGAGAAATCGACTGGGCGACTGGCGTCCGGCGACCGGCGACCATCGAAAGGCTCGGGCTGAATCTTATCGCGCGTCCCGATTTGCCGCGCGGCGCCGCTTGTGCGCTGGCGTCGCGGATGACCGTTCGCCGCCTCCCTCGCCGCCGTCCACCGCAGTTCGAGAAGCCTCTGAGTCATCTTCCCCGTTTCAGCTCGGCCGCACATCTGCAGCGCGCCGCCCCGCCCCGCCCTGCGCCAGTGGAGCGCAGGTGGACGATGGCCAATCGACGCCGACGACGACGCTGACGGCGGCGCGACCGGCCGGGGTGGCCGCTTTTTTTTTTCAATTTTCCCCTCACCAGTAGCCCTGGTGAGGCGGGAATTTATTCAGAATCGGGAGTACATTTTTACGCTCCAACCTTTCGGTTTATGGAGCTAGAGAGGGCGGTAACTTAAAAAGACTAACTATATCTAATCTTAAACTACTTAAAACTAAACAGTGCCTCTTTGGGCTCTTCGTTTTATATACAAAAAATTTTGATGTAAGATTTAAAAGTTCTTTTGATTGTTCGTTCATGTTCTTTTGTTTTTTGTTCATTCACACGCTCATTCATGCTTATTATATATATACAAACTCATACACTCGCACATTCATACCTCACTTCACTCACTAGCACTACACTATTTACACTAGCACACGCATTTTTCGCCACGGCGCCGACTTCACTCAGGCGTCGGGTGGCCGCCCGCGCGGGGTCCGATGCGGGCGATCGCAGCGCTGGCGTGTCGACGGCGACAACGGTTTGGGAGAGCGCTCGCACGTTTTTGAAGAACTGCAAAGATTGTCCAACACCCGAAGTATTGTTTTTTCGTTCTTATGTTATTCTCCCGTTTAATTATAGGAACTTCTGATGGTCGTTCAGCTAAGACGCGGTTATCCAATCGCGAGCTTCAATACCAAAAGCGAAGTCGTACCGAAGCTCCTAATTGGATAACCGCGTTCTGCTGGTCACACGTCAGAAGTCAATAAAATTAAATCGAAATATACGGCTCGGCAGAGTGGTGCAGTGTTCAGACCGTTCACCTTCCACCTTTGCGTATTGGGCCCAAAATCAAATTCAAATCCCGGTACATCCATGTGGAATTCAAGGTGGACAAAGCTGGGGTTCTTACGTTTCTTTTCCCTCTCTTTTCATTGCTCTGTCATCATTTACACCATAGCGTCTATCACCCATCAATCAAACTTTTCATCTCAGGTGTGCATAGGCATGTTCTCAGGGGGAGGGGAGGAAGCCATGGCCCTCCTGAAAGTTTTGAAAGTAGCCCGGTAGCCATGCATAATACATTAGTTTATTTGCTGTAATATGTTCAATCCTTGAATTTCCTCGTTTTTAACCAGACAATTTAGAGAACTGTCATATGGACACTTTGGAAAGATCTCCTAGCCCAGTAATAATTATCTCATCATTTTATTACCTTTCTAATATATTTTACTTACTTTCTAATAAAATAAGTCATATTCAGATATATGACTGCCAATTAGAAATTTTTTAGTGATTGCTGTTATAAAGGATGACGATAGAGGCGTGAACGATTCGTTCTTCAACCAACACTTTTCGAGAATTGTTCCGAGAATTCGACCATTATTGACTTCAAATTTCCATTCTATCGGGGAATGGAAATTTGAACTTAATTTTGGTGCCTTTTTATTGCCTAACTACATTTTATCGAACAAAAGACGTACTTGTTTGTTCTACGTGAAATCTCATCGTAATATACCAAAATATGTTGAAAATTAACCCATATATTTAAAAAAACACTGCAGTTCTAAACCATTAAAAAAACAACGAAACCGATCACGTAGAATAAAGAATTTGAATACAGAAAAATATAACTCTAAATAATAATACGTTTTCCTCCTAGCGGTTAAATCCCGAACGAGTGTTAAATAGTATCAATTTTTTAAATTTAAGCTTCGATATATACTCTTCACTCCAAAGCCTTTGAATTTCCGAAGTCTACATAAAACAAACAATTAGAACAAGAAAACAAGTGACGACCATTCCTCGCGAATAATCTACAGTTGATCCGCCCGAGCAGAAAGGGACCGTCTTACATTTTCACACCTTTACAAGAGATAGAAAAAAAAACTATTTGAAAGAAGACATTATTATTATTATTATTATTATTATTATTATTATTATTATTATTATTATTATTATTATTACTATTTTATTTTGTAACTTTTTTTGCAGATATGTTTGCAGTATCTGAACGTCATATACTACAAACACCTTTTTGCTCAGTGAAAAATTAAGCTAAAAAGAAAGGCATACGAATCATAACATTAAAATAGCCGAAATGTGAACATGTACCATTTCTGCGTTGGGCGGTTCAGTTGAGCTCCTCGCGACTGCCAGCCGCCGGCTCGGCGCGCGGCCTCCCAGGGCAGGGGAGGGCAGCGACGGACAGGCCAGTAACGAGCCACGAAGCCTCTCTGGAACCCGCTCCGGGGGGGCATCCGTTCGTCCTTTAAACGACGCAGAAATTCCTCGTATTCAGCGCAGGAGAACTTGGTTTCGCGATCCACGCCGTGCTCGGCATAAAGACGAGATTTTAGAGAACGTATGGCCGGATGTCCCGGCAGACACAAATGGAAACAAGCGAGCCTGGTTCAGTTACGGCACGCAGCCTGATGGATGATCGTTTCAACGAACTCCGATCCTTCGGCGGCGACGGCGGGAGCGGCGGCGGAATAAGGAAATTAAGAAGAGTGAGTGTGGAGAAAGGAGGATGGTGACACAAAATCAGTGGTGACTAGAGGGCAGGGAATGAGATGAAATGTTATTCTGCAAAATGTTGTTTGCTCTAACTTACAGAATAAAGCAAGAAGAAAAAGAAAAAATATTATGATGTAATTGAATCATAAACTAGATTGCGAATGTTGGTTCTACTGTTTGGAGAATTGTTTGTAGAAATGTTAGTAGACACACCCTATGTTAGGAAGTGGCAACAAAGATCCTCGAAGTGTTGCTATTGGAAGCGCATGTATTATACGAAGCTTGAGATTGCATTCTAGCCCCGTTTCAATAAACGCATGAAGTGTATGACCGAGACACATCTTTCAATAAAACGCGTCATAGTTGCAAAAGAAACGGTCACTTGATGTCGATACCGAATCTATGGTGCCGCATGTGAGGTCACTTGATGTCGATACCGAATCTATGGTGCCGCATGTGAGATAGTCAAGCTCCACAACACACGACGAGAATAACCATATTCGGTGCACACCAAGGCGGGCCGCCAAAACGACTTTCATGGAATCGTAGAATAAGACGGATGGACGCTAGACACAGATGTATTAACAGTAGTAGTTATACATATTTTCCTTCATTACTATTTGCCACACAAACATGGCCATTTCTTACTGAAGTGGTACTTCCCTCCCATCACCTGGCGCACAAAACCCGGGGCGCCGTAACTCGTCTCCTAACGGCTGGGAAGCGGCTGGGCGGGAGGCGTTGTGGGCGTCGGTGGCGGAAGGCGGCAGATGGGGCGTCGCCGATAGGAGGTTGTAAAGTAACTGGACGATGCTACATATCCCGCGCGCGCGACACTGCGCTAACGGGACGCAGCTTTTACAGCAAAAGCAGATCGAGTGTGTCCTCGGGCGGGGGGAAAAATGAATGTCCGCCGGTAATCGCGGACAAGCGGAGTGACCAGAGGTGGCGATATAAAGAACGCCACGCCCCGAGGAACGACGGGCGAGAAATTGCGTCGTCGGGGAGTGTGCCCAGGGGAGGGGAGGGGAGGGGAGGGGAGGAGAAGGAGCCAGCACGTGGACAATGCGCGGTTCAACAGTGCAGGTCAACGCAGTGCAATTGACGCTCCCACGGGAAATATCCTCCAGGATGTGAAAAACTGCACGAGTTTGAGAAATCTTGAAGGGCTTCATCATATGGACGTTCAAGTTAGCTAACGGATGATTTGCAGAGTCCATTGTACAATCACAACAATGTAAAAACTGGGTTTGAATTTACAGTCCTCTTTCAAAGATGAGGACTCTAATTCAACGTGCAAATATAATCGAATAGAAGACGGCTTCTGTGGGGCAGAGGATTTCTCTGCTTTCTCGTTTCCGATGGCCTTACTTCCAATTCTACCTTTTATTGATGCAATGTGGAATACAATTCAATTTTCTTGACATTTCCTGGTCTTTGAAGGCATAAATCGATTTTACGTAGATATTTAAAAATTTAAGATAATAAAAAAAAAATCACTAAATAGTAAGCATTGAAAGATTGTATCTAAAGATATCTTATTACGTAAATCTTTAACCAATGTCAAATAATTGCCAAAAGAAAAAAAACGCGTTCAAATATTGACGAGTACAGCGAAATGAGACATAAGGTGACAAGATTCATGTTGACATTCACGAAATAAAAAGAGACATAGCTAACAAGACGCATTCTCCTTTATGTTAGTTGCTTTTCTGGCTTCAATTGAAAGCGCTGAGAATCACGTAAAACATTGTTTGGTGTAGTCGTTAGCAAAACATGAAACTCCGATCCATTTATCTGTGTCACGTACGAGACAACCGTTAAATGCCAGACAACGCAGTTGGAACAGTTTCTGGGGCAATAAAATACAAAAATCAAAGTAAAAAAGACGCAAAAATGTACAAACAATGCCTATGACACATATTGGATGATTGGCAAGTCTAAATCTCGAATCTGTTTTTGGAAAATATTTTTAATGAATATTTTTATTACTCTTTCGAAGCGGTTTCGACCCAATGGACCGGTTTCTACGCGTTGCCCGTTTTATCATCGTGGCTTATGCCAGATCACATAATGCGAGCTAATTATGTATCAATGATCAAATATTAGGCAAAAATATGGTGTCGTCGTTTGAAAATGCTACTTATAAAACAAGGCCACACAAAAGTCTACGAAGACTTTCGAGCATCATATAAATGAAAAATCTAAAGAAAGAGTGCGAATGCCAAGAAAGTTAAACCGAAGTAGAAGGGTATAAAGGTCCGAGATAATGCACAAAAATTCGAAGAGGAACGGGTTGTTAAAAAAAAGTGACAGAGAGATATATTGTGGAGAGGGTAACCGACGTAAAATAATACAAGCAAGGGGCACGAGGAAAAGAAGATATCTGGGCGATACAATCTTTATAGATCGCGTTCGCGCAGTAGGAGCTGAGGTGCAGGTTACGGCAGAGGACAACGGACGCATCACGCTCGCTAAGATTAGCGTGCTCCGCCATTTATAAACGAACGTAGCGGGATTCCAGCAAAGGGATTCTTACGCGTGCAACACGCGGAAACCGCCGTTTGGAGGAGCGCCCGCCCCCTGGCCGGCCCGCTCGCCGCGCTCACGCCTTGCTCCAGTGCGGCCGTGCCAAAATGCCGCCGGCAGGCGGTGGGGCGCGGCATGAGGCGGCAGTGGGTGGCTGGTGACGGCAGCGCCGGGCGACGAGGAGCGACGGGGAGCGGCGGGGGATGTGGTGGCGGGCGCGGGGGGCGTCGGAGGAGACGGTGGGTGACGGGGAATGACGAAGGGTGACGAGGGGTGGCGGGGGAGGGGAGGAAGGAGAGAGACGGGGACGGCGGAGGTCGGCTGGACCTACGAGGCGCGACCGCCCAGCGATGCGGCCGCGACGCTGGCGAGTCACTCGGCGCCTCGCCGCCGCCCTGCCACGCCCCTCCGCGCCTCTCGCCGCCCCCCACCGCCGCGGCCCCGCTTCGGCCTGCACCGCGGCCGAAAGGTAGCGCGGCACAATCCCTCGGAATAAAAGAGCACGCGCGGGGAACGGCGCGCTTCTTGATTTACGACACGCCCCGCCAGGAGATGGCAGCAGCGGTCGGCGGAGAGCGATATTGGCGACTGTTCCGAGATCGAAGCGCGAGCCGTTTAGAGCCCAGAAGTTTGGCGAGTCTAGTATACTGAAATTGAATTCAGAGTCATGAGGATTCCAAAACATGCATGAGTACAAGGAAAATTATATGAAATAGAACGTTACAGCGAATCGTTAGCACGTGTTCACCAGATGGCATTCGCATTTGTCAGTCGCTAATTCACAGTTATAAGTCGTTCGAATATCTGATCTAATTTGATAACCAAAGAAGAAATTGGTGAGACAATTTGTATTTTCAAGGCAGTACACCCAGGAGAACAAATCATACAGATAGGTGTGTAGGTAATTTTCGAAACAAGACTTGGGTGGAGATTTCACGTCGTCGACTTTCTTTATGATGCGTCCTTCCTCCATATTCTGACTTGCTGATCTGATTGAATCAAATCGAAAACACTAGCGAGACGTTCAAGTGTCCCGAGTTTATGCGCAATTTGCATTCTTTATGTGGCTCCATGCCATTTACGGCACAGGCCTTGAAAAATAAAATTATTAACGTGTTATTTCGTTTAACAGTTGTTTCTACTCTACTCATCATCCCAAATAAGAAAAACCTGGCGTACTTCCTGTTTTGCGAATTTGTCATATTTATAATGACTTGTACAACGTATTTCATTAAATCAGGTAGCAGCACAAAAAATGTGAACTGCGTTTCCTACATCACGCAAACATTTTCAAGACAAACTGCGCAGATTTCTCTACGAAGCAGCAAGATCTGTCCAACTTTCAGGTGTGCCACTTATGAATGAGATTATGCGTGAAATTGCACAGCTGCGCTTTGAACTCCAAGCCTTGAATGACTGTAGCACTGAAATCATGCTTTAGCTATGCAATTTCACCATTCAAACAACGTAAGTCGCTCATAAAACACAGAAATATGTAGAAAGTTGAAATGTAGGCATTTCGTTACGGAAGAACGCTGCGACCCATCCAGACTCATGAGCTTGTTACGCCGAAGAAGATCGGTGCATCATGTTATGGTGGAATTGAAACGAAGCGTAATAGAAGGAATTCATACATTATGGAAAAGAAATCTGAAGGCAAAATATTTAAGAAGAAAAGAAAGGTAATAGTCAGAAATAACGATTAGAAAAAAAACTTTATGTATTTTGAACGGAAATTGATTCGGGTCTCAAGGTACCTTTGATATTTCTAAGTAATAGAAAACTAAGTACGTCTAGCCATACATGTATATGTGCATGAAAGTATGGTCCATTAAACGCATTTTAATCCTAACGGAAATTTCTGAAAATTAGATCTGTCATATTCGCATTTTTTAGTTGTAACGATACTGCATTTAATAAATGGTACAAGCTGAATTGTTGAGGTTAAAAGATCGATCGAAAAGTGCATGACTCAAAGCGAAAACTATTTAGAATACAGACTTACCAAGGAAAAAATTCGTTTGATCAGGAGCCAAGCAAAGAGAGCAAAGGGTACTGGATACAATTGCTGTGCCCACGAAATAATAATTGGGAGGCAGTTAAAACCAGAACTAGGTATATTTGAAATGCTAGATGGTGTGGGAGCATTCATTTGAATACTCAAATGATATCAGGATAATGGTAACCTATTGTTTAGTCCTTCTTCTGTCGACTAGTAACTTGGAGATTGAAGAACTGGACGTTATGGTTGCCATTATTTGTTTTACACGCCTCTTCTGTTTTATTAAATAAGTAAATGTTCAGTGAATTTTGCTGTGGGTGCTCAATTTTCTGTTTTTTTAATAAAATGTAACTACCGATCTGGATTTCGAGGTGATTCTTGAGGAGGTTCGAAACTAGTTCTCCCTTTCTAGCAACGCTGCGAGGGAGGGGCAGGGTGCAAACTGATAGAGGGTACGCTGGGATCATTCTTACCTCTCAAGAGTTTGATGTCTCCTGTAGGCAAAGTATTAATTAGCCCTTGACAGGGACAAACCATATCTAGGAGCATCAAATATTTTTACACTGAAATGTTCAAATTAGGAAATCCATATCAAGGATATCTATAAAAAAAAACCTTGTCTCCCCGTATTACAGATTGAAATTGTACCGCTTAATCGGAGATCATTTCTCGTTAATTCATCGATTCTTACACCCTTGAATTTTGAATTACTCCTATCTGAAACTCCCGACAATCTGCCCCCAGCGTCGTATGTCATGTATTATTCGTGATAGCGGCATGTACTCAAGGGCTCACCCTGCATTCAGCCCCAGTTG
Organism: Teleogryllus oceanicus; assembly: GCA_964035755.1. Classification (NCBI taxonomy): domain Eukaryota; kingdom Metazoa; phylum Arthropoda; class Insecta; order Orthoptera; family Gryllidae; genus Teleogryllus; species Teleogryllus oceanicus. Next base: position 283,289,369 of record CAXIVR010000001.1, read on the forward strand.
ACTGATTTCTGTGTGTTTCCGGACGCGATAACGGCTATGAGTGCTCCTAGCGATGTCCCGAAAGTTCTGTATATCCAGGGAGGTAGCGGGATTCCTCCCCCGCTGGATAGTAAGATCCCACGCCGAACTACACGTCACCTGGCGGGCTCCCATCCTCCGGGTATCTCCGCCAAAGAGTCACCGCCCCATCCGCAACATGATCGAAGTTTCCGAGTGTCTCCCAGCATGTGTGGTGCGTAGTGCATGTAGGTGTGTAAGAGTAGAGGAGGGGACAAGGATGAAGCAAAGATCGCACGCGGTCGTTGGCCAATTTGTTGAGCTACTGATCCTGCATTTGCCTCGTATTGATAGGAGAAAGCCGATCAAAGCCGGCCGTTAGGATTCTCCTCCAGAGGCTGACCAATGGAATTAGCTAATGCCAAATGTCGAAAATCCGCCACCGACGGGACACGAACCCTAGGACCTCCCGGACAGAGACCACAGTCGTTGCCCTAAGCCATCCCAGCCGGTGCCACTGCAGAGGGTCCGCCCGCTGGCCGGCACGCGTTCGCGCTCTCCAGGAGGAGCGCCGGGCCCGGTGCGGGCAAGGGGGCCTGCCTGATTTAATGCGGCAGCTGCCCGGCGGGGAGACGGCGGGGCGGGGGCGGGGCAGGGCGGGCGCGGCAGCGGCGGCCGAGTCGGCGCTACCGAATTATTGACTCACGTTCTGCGGTTCAGCTTACGGACCGGACCCGCCGAGTTGACTTTTTCTCCAAGATTTCGGCTGCCCTTTAGCAGGAGCTCCTGCTCCACCGGGCCGGCCCCGTTCCTCGGCCTCCTCCTCGTCCTCCTACCGGTCGCTGCCTCCCCGAGAGCAAATTCATCCGAGACGCAGATGAGAAGCAGCGCTAAGTGTCCGCGGAGAGGACCGGAGGGGGCGGGGGAGGCGGAGAGGGGGAATCGTGCGCCGCGGGCGTGCCCATTATCGACCCCCGCCGCCGCCCCGCCTTCGGCCCGGACGTAAATGAGCACCTAGCGATGGCCGGGCACGCCAGCCTCGATTCTGCTAATTCACGCATTCCGGAGTATGGGCGAGTTCCTCCGCCTCCGCCGGGGCCCCCGCGTCCTTCTTCAGGCCTTCCACCGGGTCGCCCGAACGCCGTCTAATGACTCTCGGAGGGCGGATTCAAATGCAGTCGCATGGAAGCTGAAAATCATCCCGATTAATCCGCGCGCGCGAAGGAATCCGTCAGGCAGAATAATGGCTTCGGACTATTTGTAAGGCGCGGTGCGTGTGATCTCCCGAGCGCGTGCACAGCGCCGGTGACGCCGGCCGGCCGCGCCTTGGACGGGCGTTGGACGGGCGTCTTTTCTTCGCGGGCGGACGAGGCTGCGGCCGCGCCGTCACCCGTAACGGTTTCGCGGAGTTACTTACAGATGTCTGCCCTTCTCAAGAGGCCCGCAACTCCGCTCCGTAGCGCTTAGTCGTCTCGATTTTGCTCCGACACTCTTTCCACTACGGACCTGGTTCTTATTATTCATATTTTAAATATTCATTTTCACTTTAACAGTTGGCTACAACTAGCCACGTCGGACCAATTCAATGGCAGTTTTTAATTATGTAATGCCAAAAGTATACATGCTAGAAAATATGATTGGACATTGAAATATTGAACGAACGACCATTGAAACATGAATTTTATTTTTCAAAGCGTTTCAACCCGACTGGAGTTTTATCAGTGAACTTTTTGAAATTTGAGCAATGTTGTTTGCAATAAATGATTTGAAGTTGAAAATTATAAGAAATAGGTTTTTGAAATAGTGCACCATGGGATTTCTTCTAATTCTGCACTTTTGAGTTTCCAAAAACACATGAATAAAAGTTCAATATGGGGTTTTAACGTGAAAAATAAAATTTGTATGTTTGTACGGCCGTTTGTTCAATATTTGAAAGAAATTTAACAGACCAAAATAGTACGGAATATGAATCAATTATTGCTTGAAGCGACTGTTCTTATAATTTAATAATATGCGAACGCGTATTTAATAATATGTTGAACGCGTGAAGGTAAATCATTCAACCACTGAAATTGTGTATTATTAGATCTGTAAATCGAGAACATCAAGCCAAGATGAGTTGATTCGTTTACTTGTGGAAATAACAATACGCTCCTCTCATGGAGAACAAAGCTACGCAAGAGACTGTCTCTGGATTTGCACAACTGGTTACTACAAAGAATCTTTGATTTAAACAATGACGGGATAACATTGCTAACCTCATTATCACTATAGATATTAACATTGCACTTTATTGGCACTAGAAGTATTTACTAACAGACACCTGTGAGTTCTTCTATTTTATGTTAAAAATAACATAAATCACGATTGAACAATAAGGCATTAAGTCTTTCTTGTTCTGTTCTTGCCTCATATAAGCCCGTCCCTAGAATTACGTTCGTAACAAATCTGAAGAGTGCAAAATCTCTGTTCTTTCTTCCACATTACGAGATTCCTCCTGGAGCCACATGTTCGTGGGTAATATCAACAGAACCGGTCGTTACTCTTCTTCATCGGCTCGCGCGCCCTAGCAGAATGCATCGGCTTTTATTGCGGCCATACCGAGAAATTCCTGTTCATTTTTACAGTTGTAGCGTGGTGCCGATATCACGTTCGAATAATAAAGTGACGAGGTCCGAGCTGCAGTAGCTTGCTCGCACGAAATCGTAGCCGGGAGCCGGCTATCAATATGCAAAATGCACTTCATCCTCAAGCTGCAGGTATTATCCGTTTCCTGAATTTTTCTCCGCTTACACAAGATCGTTCGTACTCACATGTAGCACGCGTATCAGTTCATCACTGGCATCTCGGTAGACGTACCTGCAACAGAACATTCATATTAGAGATTCTGCATAGACATGTTAATATATAGAGAAGCAATTCATGTATGGATGCAGAAGCTATGTATGGAAACAAGGAAATTTCAGTTAACATGGCATATCCTTAGGGATCTTACGATCCCAATCTACTCATAATCATATCGCAGATGAAGAAAACCACAAAAGTACTGGATAAAGAAAATTTAGAAACAGTTACAACTGATTGAAATATGCAAAGTACGATAGAAATAAATCACAATACATAATATTCACGAATAGTTGAAACTTATGGTTCACTTAGAGATTACATATACCACAAACCTGTTCGAAATAAATAACCAACTTCATAAATTTCAAAACGAATCAAGAGGAGAATCCCTAGGATTTCAAGGGACAATGAGCAAGATCAATGCAGACAAAAAGGCAATCCCGGAATGCGAGCCCATCGTTCTTCTTGCATCTTCCTCTGAACAAACGTCTCTTGGACGACAGCGACCGACACAGCAGTGACGGGGCGTGGTCGGGACGCGCGGCGGGAAACGTCGGGGTGTGCATGTGACCGCCTCCGCCTCGCCGTCGCCGCCCCGATAAATAACGTAAGTCGGCAGACCGCGGGCCGCAATCAGAATGCAGAGGTGCAGGACGCAGGAACGCAGCCGAGAAACAAGTACGGCCTCTCAACGAATGTCTCCCCCGACCTATGCCCCGAGCGTGTAGTGCCCACTTGAACGAGCGCTCATAGAAGAGCATTTTCAAGATCTAATAATAAACAGCTACAAAAAGCTAAGCGCCTCAAAATCATTTTACTTTCGAACGAATACGGCTAAGTACAAGTACCTCCAATAGGAATCGCCGAAGAAAAACAAAATAGGCAAAATGTCGAACGCTGGCAAGAGAATCGCGGTAATCAACGTAACAAATGCATGGAATTTTTAATATCTATGCTATCCTTCTGTTATAGATCCGTCAAAGATGTTCGCGAGCATAACGATGGTTACGAGGCAGGGAAGTATGACGTATGCACTACCTGCCGAACTGCATAGCTCTCGAGTAGGTATACACTGTTTGCTCCCTAGCCTCCCGCCACAGTCTCTGCCCCATCGTTCACCCTGCTCCCGCCCTTCGACCACGAGTGCGAGCACGGCGTCTTCCGTCCTCGGCCAGCTCATCGCGCTCCGTGATTCTCGCTACGCTTCCAACCGTTGCAGCTCGGGCTCGAATCCCGGCCCTTTAAAAATATATTGTTTTATTGATTTATTTTACGTCAAAAAACAGTTAAAACTGCGTATGACGTGCAATGGGGAAAAGTGAATTGTGTGCACATTTTCAAAATTCTGTGATCCCTACACTAAGTCATATACTACTTCAATTTTGAAACAAAGCTCACATGTAATAAAATATATTTTCAAGAATAAAAAGGCAATAAATTTTGGCTCTTATCCACGTTGTCCTTCGGAATAATACTTCCTGCCGCGACAACATGGAAACGATAATTTGAATAATTGTATTTCTCACTGAATTCTAGAAGACGTGCACAGAAAATAAAGTTACATTTATGTCCAGAAGGAAAACAAGGGGCCATCTCAGCATTTGCTCAATGGATCAGGGAAACTTCCCCCGGTTAGAGACGAAGCGAGCGAGCGGTAGGTTTTCTCAGGGTCCTCCCGTGTGAGATGCTACCCCTCCACCATTCTTCCAGCAGAACCTCATTATTACCGCTATAATCTTCTCATTAAATCATTACTCATTGGGCTCACTAAATGTTCCTAATAGAGGAATGGCCACGAAGCGCCAATAAATCAGTAAACAATTAAATAATAATTGAAATATTATATAAAATAAAAAATAAATAAATCATAATAAAGTATACTCCAGAAGTATATTAAATAAACGAAAATAATTAAATAAATTGCATCGATTCCAGTAATTTCGACCAGCATTTACCCTCTGGGGTCTGGTCGCCAACCTGCGCTTACCAACAACGCTACAAACTTCGTGCAACAGTACACCGGCCCGTTGCCGCTCTAGTAGCATGTTTACCTCTCACCGTCATTCTCGGCACGAATCTTTATTTGTATACCGACACTTTCTCCCAGTCAAGATTCGTCTGGTCACCCACACCCACCCTTACCGGCCCCTCGACTCTCCTCACTGTGCGTCTGAGCATATGAGCGGATGAAGGGTCTCACCAAAAAACAAGCTATTTCAACATGTAATTAAATGGACACAATTCGCAGCTTCTTGAACAGAATCACTAAGTTTGGAGTGTCGGGTAATAACCGAAGGCGTCTTGCGATTCTATACAGATACTGCAATCGGGTACAGGAGAAATATGTTTTATTGGAAAGTGGATATAGCCCTATTTGCACAGACACTCCGCATGTATGAGGTATAGCGCGAATCATAATCGGAAGTCATCTACGCAATGGCGAAACGCGGGATTTCTCTGTGGGGGATGTAGATGTAGACTACCGCTGACTTTACGTTTTTTTATAACGAATGTTTATGAATAATGTAAAAGTATGAAATTAAAATGTACATTTGTTCATTTAAAGTTGTATTGTCGTTAATTGTTATTTATAATGTTTATTAGTGTATATTCAGAATCGGTTTCTGTGGTGTGCGGAAGACGCAAGAGCCTCCTCCCCACACACCGCCTACTGTATCTACGAAAACCATTCATTCTGGATATTCGTTGCACCTCAGATATTTTCTAAGCATCCAATATATTATGTCCATAATCATCTACTGATCGCTGTTACGACGGTCCCACGTTCGTCCTTGTGCGTATCTCTCCCTTGGAGCACCCCCGGTCTACTCCGTGAGCAAAGCCCGTCCACTCACTGGCTGTGCGGCGTCGCCACCTCCGCGACCGTCCCCTCCCCCCGCGCCTCCCGGCGGGCCGCGCGTCTGCTCGCTCCCCGCCCCCGTCTGCGCCGCCGCCCGCCATCCATCCGCCGCCGGAGCCACCACAACGCCTACCCAGCCGCCCCGCCCGCCGCCCGCGCCGCGCCGCGCCGGGTACAGCGTTTGTTAGCCCCGGCCCGTTCCCGCCACAATTATTCAAAATAGCGACTGGAAAGCAGTATTTTAGCGAAAACAATGGCAGCTGCAGCGCGTTTCTTGTTCATTTCCCCGCGGCGCCACGCATAACGCGGAATTCGCGGCCCGGGCCCCAGCCCTCGTCCGACTTATTGTCTACCTGGGACAATAGCGCATTAATGGCGGCCATTGTTTGGTTTTTCGAAGCCTCTTTTAAAAACAAATTCCTACTCTTCCATTTATCAAATTGTCCAAACTCCACTTAAGTATTAAAAACGAATAAGGTAATGCATTGATAACGAGCTTGTCCCAGAAACAAGACTGGAGCAATTGCAGAGAGACGGCCGACGCATGGGAAGGAGTGGGGGGAGGGTGGGTGGGAGAGAGAGAGTAGGGGGGAGGGGGGAGGGCCCGGGCACCATTCACGCCGCCGACCATTCACGCTGACTTCTTCTGTGGCGGGCGGAGAGCGGGTTCGCAACCCGTCGAATGCTTCCCGCTCCCCGGTCCTCGCTCTCGCGCCCCTTTCCCTGCCGTCGCCCCACGCCGCCAGCATCCTAACGACTCGTTTGTCTCGCTGCCCGATCGCGTTACTTACTGACCATTCGCCAGCGAAAGTACCGCGGTTGGGTTGGTTTCGGCAAGGCACGGGCTGGGAATGAGGCAGACGCCCTCCGGAATCGTTATTTTTCAAACGGCTGTTCGCTCTTTTAGGAAATTCTGCGGTAGAGAAACGAGAGTTTTGTGTGACATTTAGCGGTAAAAATTCTGAATGAAAATGTTTGCGCTCTCCTTTAGTCGTGCTGAATAATTAGATAAAATGCTAAGCTACATCCTGGCTACTCCATACGGTCCCCTTACGCACCGTATAATATCCTCACCAGAATGAATAATTATGATATTACGTTATATGAAAGAATATTACTCCTAAATAAATTACAATGATTAATTTACAGAAAACTTTTCCATGTCAATGTCAATGGAATCAATGTTCAATTAAAAGATTTTTCCAATTTTTCATCCTTCAACATACCGATTAGAAGCAACAGGTCGACTCTGTAAGTGCAGATAAAGAATTACCTAAGGAGCATCTGCTCAGCATACATTTTACGTAAAGAAGAACAACGTTTAATTTATCGTCAAACAACTGACGTATGAGGGATAAGTATTCGTTTCAGGACGAAATGCTCAGGGGGCAAAGTATGCGCACTAACTTGAACAGGAAGGGTTACTCTAACTAATATTGTAGTCGACTTCGTCGAGCACCTGCCAAGTTTGCTGGAAAGGAGAACGTAAATCTTTTCTACAACAGCTCCTGACTAACCCACACACTGGTAAAAGACGTGTCCTTAGAAGACTGCAGCTCCCTTCGCACTGAATGATGTAGCTAGTGCAATTTTCCGGCCATAATTCATTGCCAGTGCAGTGAGATTGTGTGGTCCACAGTGAGCACATGAGGTTACAAAGAACCTGTAGAAAGTGAATAACTGAGTCAGAACAAAGTCCGCCAACGACAATGTAAATGAAGAGAGAAAAATAAGTGAAAGAAAACAATAATTGAAATGTATATACCCGTAGGGCAATCATCTAATTTCATTTAATTACTCATTAAACATACCATTGAAACCATGGAATACTCGCTTAATTTATGATTATTCTTGGGTTGAATACTTCTAATTATTATGAATATCACGACTTCGATGTCATAGTTGACAGGGGTTTACAAAATTCATTGACGTGCCAATCTATACGTACATATTTTTTACGTAATTACGTTTAGATTGATATTAAATATTTAGAACATTTTAAATGCATCACTACTATGGAAGAAAACACGACAAGATATGTAAGAAAGCAATATCATTTAAGAATGTATTACTGCATATCTATCCAGAAATTATAATATGCTTTAAATTTACTTTTTTATATTAAAAACAGAAAGGGTGCCGAATAAATAGAACATTTTGAGGCTCCTAGATATCGAAAATATTAAATAGGCCTACCTTCCAGCAAGTCAGGGCTCTGAATGCACTCCAATTCTCGACATATGGGCATACTCTCAAGAAATTGGCACGTTGAAAGCTCGCTGCCTGTCCTAAACGCGATTGCTACCGTCCACATCGCCGCCCCGCGCTGCTGTCGAAATCATTTCACCCCCCGACTTTCCAGAAAAGCCTAAACACTCCCTCCCTGCACGCCACGTCTCTGCACGCACTCCTTTTCCCAACACGAACTCACGTTACACGCGCCAGGAAATGGCCGAGTGTAAACATCCGGAGTTGCAGTGACCGCCGGCACATCCTCTGCCACCCAACCTTGCTCTGTCCAAATCATCACACCCTTCACTTTTCCAAAACACCTTCCACTCTCACGTGATTTGTTGATTGATGTTTCCGGGCACATCAACTGCTATGGTCATTAGTCCCGTTGTGAAGAAAATGTGTTTTCCCAGGCGGTGGAGGTAATTCCTTCCGCACTGGACGGTGAGATCCGGTGCCCCCTTACATTTGGCTAACTCCTGTTATTTCCGTAACGAGGCACTGCCCTAGCCTGAACAAGCTTTTGGTTCCTATCTGGCCTCCCGACATGCGTAGTATAGTGTAAATAAGTGTGTGTCTGTAAGGGGAGAGTATAGGACAAAGAAGTGGAAGGAAAAGTCGCGCGCGTTGCACGTTAGGGTACTGCTCTGGCATTCACCTGGTACTGATGGGAGTCATCTCGGAAAACTACCGTTCAGTGCAACCGGGAACTAGGACTCTCCTCCACACAGCGGCTAGCTCTCTAGCTAGTGCCGAAAATTCACCAACTTTGGGACTCGAACCTACGACCTCCCGGCCAAGGTCAGCGGCAATGCTGCCTCCAAGCTAATCTCCGCCGGTCCCTCACAAGACGCGCTGCGGCATTCGCCTCCTTCCAACACCAGGCAATTGGCATGTTTTTTTATTGATTTTTTCGTGTTTCCGGGCGCGTCAACTGCTTTGGTCATTAGTCCCGCTAGTGTAGTACATGTTTTTTTGCGGGAGTTGGCGGTGATCTTCCCCCGCTGGATGGCGAGATCCGGCGCCGACCTACCGTCGGCTAGTGGGGTTTCCCCCTAACCAGGACTCTCCCACCAGCAGGCCACCGCCCCAGCCGGGACAAGCTCTAAGCTCCCGACCGATCTCCCGGAATATGTGGTAGTGTAGTGCATGTTAGTGTAAATGTGTGTGTAAGGGGAGAGGATAGGACAAGGAAGAGGAAGGAAATATCGCGCGCGGTCCGTGGCCCGTTTGGTAGGGTACTGCTCCGGCATTCGCCTGGTGTTGATGGGAGAAACCACGGAAAAGTACCGATCAGAGCAGCCGGCCGCTAGAATTCTCCTCCAGACAGCGACTGAAGTCGACCCAGTTGAAAAGCTAGTGTCGAAAATCCCGCCGCCGTCAGGACTCGAACCTAGGCCCTCCCGGTCAGAGGCGCTGCAGTGGCATCAGTTGATGCACTGAGCTACCGCTCCCGGTCAATTGGCATGTGTAAGTACACAAGCGTTACTGACCACCCGCGCCTGCCCCAGCCTCCGGCGCCGCCGCTCGGCTCTGTACCACGCGGTGGCGAAGGCGTTCGCCGATTTCCCTCCAGGCGCCACCGCAGGAATGTGGGAGAAATTCGTTCAACACGGCCGGCCGGCCTCTCTCGGCGCGCGGCCGTGTCGCGCTCTAACGACGGCCCAGGCGGACAACTCTATTACCTGTCCGCGCTGCGGGGTGGAGGCGGGGGGCGGGGCGGCGCGGGGCGCGGCGCGGCAGTGCGGGCGGAGGCGGAGGAGGCCGAGTAATCTGATCCGGCGAGGGAGGGCGTGTGTTCCGAGCCCGGCCGACAGCTGCGCGACAAAAAGCGATAGAGTCGGATGTGGTGACGCGCGGTGATCGGGGATGCGAGGCTATCGAGAATTTCGTGTTCGAGAGATGTTTTGTTCAAGTCTCTCTCCCCCCTCTCTCTCCATCTCTCTCACACACACCTTCGGAATATCCTCTTTGGAATCTATGCCATCTCCTTTTCTTCTTCTTCCCCCTTTTTATTCCCTCCTCCTCTCCTGCTCTTTCTCCTCGTTCTTTTAACGTGCACGCATGTCCAAAGCAGTCACTTATAGAGACAGTAAGTACTATTTAGTTAAAGAAATCCAGTAACACCTGAAATCTTCCAGAATATGTGCGCGACCCCAATTTGTTAACTAATGTAACAGTATAATATGTATATCACTAATTCTCTACAGGGTTGAATGGCGTAAACCTCGTAATGTTTTGCGTAATACTAATTCGGCTCTGCATTCTGAAAGAATAGTGGCGAAGTATTAAGAATTGCGCCTAGAAAATGTATACAGGTTACAACATAATTGAATACTGTTCTTAAATGTAGTATCACTTGATATAATAGATTTTGAACGGATTGTTTCTCTGCTACTTACAGTTTCATTATTTTACACAGATATTAATAGAATTGCCTTAGTTTTTTTGATGAGGCAAAAGCGGCAACAAATTGATACTTTCTAACAAACATTCTATTTTACATAATAGCATCGTTCTCATCTGAATAAATATAATCTGAATTTTAAAAAAATATCTATATATTGCCACATATTATCGCGAGTAAAATCATCTCAAGGGATAATGTATTCTGTGCGTTTATGTGCGCGCAGTACAAGAAAAGACCGAATGTACCAGTCGGTCTGGAGTTGAATAAAGTGAGTTGAAAAACCCATCAGTCTGACCATCTGAGGACACAAGATCCAAGCGTTGCGATCTTCCAAGTCTGGAAGCAGATAGGTTAACCGCGTAACTACGCCTCACGATTCCTGAATTCTAATGCTAGACTCCGCTACCCCGTTTCTCTTTTTGTACTCTTTATGCTGTTCTTTCAGATAAATGCTGCTGTGGATTGCACATACGAGTTATGTGTCACGACTAGCGAGTTACCTCCTGTTTCAGTTCATTCTCTTTTTTCCGTGAAATAATGAAGATCACATCTGGAAACATCGAGAAATGAATTAAGTCTCTTCTAAACCGTTCGCAAACAAGATGTTGCACAGCTCATTCAGATTCGTACCAAACATCAACGTCATCTTTGAAAATCAAATATGGAATTCACTATTAGTAATAATGTTTCAAAATTGCAACGAAAAGAAAAATCGTATCGTAATTATTAATTCAGGTCAGTGAACTGCCTGCCATCTTTCGTCAGATAATCTCGCTTAGCAGAAAGATGATTTCATGGAACTAGATTCCTCATTAATCAGAGTGACTCATTATAAACATAATCCACGATGAAGACATGCAGGTCCAAAGCAAAACCCCACGGTTTTCTCTTGGTGAAACGTGGTATACTGGTACTGACTGACTCAAAAGAGAATGCGGATAATCAAATACGCGAAGTTCAGATCCACTATTCATTAAATTATTTGCAGTTATGAACTGTACGCAAAAATATTCATTTTAGAAATCGACGATTCATTCATTTAATCCTCTCAAATAGTATCAAAAGAGTCGGTGTTTTGCAAAATTTGAGTACGAATTTTCAGTGATAATAGACTCTCTTACACTTCAATCACGATATTCAAAATATTGCCCCTTGATAAATTAATAATGTAATTAGTATGAACGGAAAGGAATTAGTACTAGCATAATTTTAATGCGAATTTGATTCTCATTAGGAAATTATCAGGGACTTTGCCCGAATCGGATATACATCCTACTGTTAAGTGATGGAGTAGTGACGAGTCTGAGTATATGATGCAATGGAAATATTTCAGTTGCCAGACAGATCGTCAGCACTACATATCTAATCAGACCCATCCGATATCCCCTTATTCTTCCTTCCTCCTAACACCATCTCCTCCCACTTCTCTCCCAACTCCTTTTCTCCTCCACTAGTTTACTCGTCTCCGTCCCTCTCCCGTCGCCGCGAGTCAATTCGCCAGCAGCGCCTGCAATCATACCTTCGCTCAACGCGCAGTTTGTGATCAAGCGAACGGTATTGGGCTAGGTTTTTGCGGAATTTTCCTGCTCCTCGTTCCACTCGCCCGTTTCATTCAACCTCTGGTTGCATACGCGCAATCAATCGTCGTTCACCGCTTGGCCGATCACTGAACACAGTCTTTTGCATCCCGCACTGGGTGTCGCTCCCAGGGAATGCTCTGGACGGAATGGGGTTACGCAACGTGGTCTTCCGACGGTCTCCCCGCACTTTGCGCCAGTCCGCTAAACAAATAAGCAACGCCCGTTCTGCGCTCGGACTCTCCCGCACCCATCTTCCACCAATGGAAGGAGGGGGGAGAAGCTGCCATCACCGTCACCTGATGTCCTCCTCTGCTACTATCCGCACTGTCCATCACTCTCTTCAATCCCCGTTTGGGTGTCAGTCACCTCGCGTACAATCTCTATCACGTTATCATTACTAAATACTTGTAAATACTAATTTTGTCTCACGTTAAGTTCTTACAAGTCAAATTTTCATTGTTATTGTTTCCTTAGGGCTACATCTCAATATTAAAAATTATCACTATCATTTCTATACTGTCGTAATTACTTGTAAACAGTAGTTTTAAGTTCTTACACGTCAAAATTTTATTATGTATTAAATCTCAATATAAAAATTATCACTGTCTTTTCTAAATTTTCTCTTAGCATAAAGAATTTTTGTACAACACCAGTTTTTTCAAAATCGAATTTGTTAAGCAGTAAAGTAGACTGGCATGGGGCAGGCACCTCCACTCTCACTTCCTCAGTTCGGATCCGTTTAGGGTCTGACCTCCCATTCCTACTTCCTCGCCGTTTGGATCCACCCGCACCCATATTCGTCTCTAGCATCCGCCTTCGCCGCTGTATGTGTGCCTGCTAGTTCCTCACGTGGTGTGCGCGTCACCAAGGAACCGCTTTCTTCTATCACGATTCTCTGTTAACAAGGCTTTGCCGAGGGACATTCATTTGTGTCTCAACAACCTGTTTAAGTCAAATTGATACAATACAGTAAACCCTTCCAAAATGGGCACATCTAGTTCTTTAGAAGCATGTATGATTTAGTGATGAGCAACACGCATGGGTGCCCACACTAAGGAGTACCGCAGTATATTCAAATGTTTGGTAATACTGTTCCATGACACACATTCTCACATGTTTCCGACAGATACTCATATGCTGAATTCCTAAATACAACTCCAACGCCTTCCCCGCGATTCCGATTTAAAAATCTCTGCTTGCCTCTTTCCCCCGAAGCCGCACCCACCAGTGCCCCTCGCTCTACCATCACCGTCTCCACCGTATACACCCACTGCTGCTGCCGTCACTGCCTTCGCCTCATCAAACGCCACCACCTCTACCGTCACTGCCACCGCTAACCAACCCCACCACCCCGCCCCCCTCACCACCGACCGTCATCAGGTTTCGCCACTGTTACCATCACTACCACAATCATGGTCACCACTAATGCTCTACCCGCCTCCGACACCACCTTCGCCTCACCCAACGCCACCACCTCACTACCACCGCCATCACCACCGCTGTCGCCGTCAGCGTCACCATCAGCGCTTCAGTCACTGGAAGAGAATTCTAGCGGCCGGCTGCTCTGATCGCTAGTTTTCCGTGGTTTCTCCGATCAACACCACGCGAATGCCGGAGCAGTACCCTACCAAACGGGACACGGACCGCGCGCGATCTGTCCTTCCTCTTCCTTGTCATATCCTCTCCGCTTACACACACACTTACACTAACATGCACTACACTACCACATATTCCGGGAGACCGGTCGGGAGTTCAGAGCTTGTCCCGGCTGAGGCGGTGCCCCGCTGGTGGGAGAGTCCTGGTTAGGGGGAAACCCCACTAGCCGACGGTAGGTCGGCGCCGGATCTCGCCATCCAGCGGGGGAAGATCACAGCCATCTCCCGAGAAAATCATGCACTACACTAACGGGAATAATGACCACTGCAGTTGACGCGCCCGGAAACACGAAAAAACCAATCAATCAATCAAACTATCAGCGCTCCCGGCTCTGCCGTTACCGTGACCACCAACGCTCTAGCCGCCTCCGAGACAACTATTGCCGCCGCACCGCCTACGCCCCCCCCCTCCGCCCCACCGCCCCCGCACCATCCCCCGGCCAAAAAGGCCCCCGGCCTCCCGCGGCGCGCCGCCCGCGCACGCCGCGCCACTTTCTTTTCGCAAGCGCAGTGCGCACGGCGCTTCCTGCAGCGGGGACGCCGCGCAGCCGCCTCCAAACGCCCTCTCGTCGCAATGTGAGAACGGAAACGCGCTGTAGAATCAGCACAACTAGCCGACATTGACATCTCGTAAACGTTTTTATTACGCGGCCTCAAGTAGAGGAAACTAAACCCGGAACCTCAATTAGACGCCCTGCAATGCATTTACAAGTCGTTTTTTTTATGTGCGAAGTTTACCAACACACATCAATATTACGCCATGACAATCATGTTTTACTTGGTTTTTCTTAATATGTAAAAGGTTTGTTCAATTTGAATCCGTGAGTCGGTGATTCTTGAAATAAATCGGGGTCTCACCAAAACTGTTGTAAAAACGTTGCGTAAATTAAATGTAAAGAGGCAATATCCAAGTCAAAGTTCCGCTTTCGAGGAATAAACATTAGATCGTTACCACGGAACAGGTTTGCATTGAAGACACATCAAGAACAGGAAATCGTGCAGCAACAACATCCGTCTGTACAAGACTGAAGTTTCTAGAGCTTAAACCCAAATACATCGGCACAGCGATGCAACGTAGTGTTGGCGGCGTATCCTGGTTACAAAATCAATTCGCCAAAAAAACCAATGAATATCAAATATTAAAGCCAAATCCCGATAATGTCGATTAGTGTTGGCCAAACATAATTCGCCAAAGAAAACGCAATAGAACAATATCGAATTATCTAGAGCCGAAATCCCGGGATTTAATGGTCGACTATAGATGTTGGTGGCGCATCCTGTTTACATAACGCGACTCGCCACACGCAAGATACAACTATGTTAAATGACCTACCACCTAAATCCCTAGATTTAACGGCCGATGTTGGGTTGTATGTGGAGCATCCTGGTTACAAAACGCATCTGCCCGCCAACGCCGCTTCTCGGCCCGTGGTTGGCCGGCGGCGGTGCGTCGCAGAAATCCACGTAGTAATTTCGCGCGCGCTCGCGCGAGATCCTTGCACAAGCGCGTACGCGGTGGTAACGGCGGCAGGAGCAGCGGCCCGATCTGCGAAGTAGGATAATGTGTTTTTTCCTTTATTACTTAACTCTCTTCACACGAGCTGCATTAGAAAGTCGACCCAGTTCTGAATACACATTGCGATAGATCGATAAATCCTACCGAACACACAAGTGGAAGCGTTTCCTGGGCGCCCGCCCACGCGCCACTCGTTCCCGCCTCCGCCCCCGCCCCCGCCCTGCTGTGCCACAGTTCCACGTCCTGCCACGCCTTCCTTCACTCCCCTCCCTTTTTTCCCCGGTGCTAGCGTCAGAGGGGCCGAGAATGTAGATGGATTCGTGTGCAGAAGAAACTCTCAGCCTATTTCAATAATAGGCGATTTAAGAGAATGATTATCTTTACCAGATAGTCGGTACAGTTACAGCGCCAATGCCTGATGATGGATGTTTTAATCACGTAAAATAAATGTGGTGGATACCTGAACTGATTATATCGCAATTAATAAACAAGAAACTACAGGTTACTGACGAGTCGCCCAAAGCACAGCCTCTCACGACTACATACGATAAATTTCTTTTTGTTTGCCTTTGCCCACAGCTTCAGGGCGTGAACACCTTGAAATTGATGCGGGTCACATCACCACCTATCATGGCGAATCGTTGCGAAGTGTAATTAGGAATTAATTTCGACTGTAACATGTTAACCAATGTTACATACAGGAAGAGGAGCGTTTCATTTTCAAGGGAGATACTAAAGCGCTCTTCCGTTTAATCACTCGATTTGAAATTCCCAAAGAATGGGCAATGATGTAAAAACTAGTTACACTGTCGCAACTGCGGGTTAATTTTTCCATAAGTAATTCGCGATTATTTTAACTACATTTAACACATTCTTGCGTATGTAATCTTTAAATTATGAGATCATTTAACAATTTAAGTTAATAAGCTTAAAGCATTTGTTTTGAAAACAAAAGATAGAACTTATTATTCTATTAACTTACTTCTTAAAATGTCTCAATAAACTATACTATTATTAATCCAAAATGGAAAACAACAGAAAAAAAATAATTCAAAGAAACAGGTAAATAATTTTATCCACTTTGGTTAGGTAAAGTCAAACATTACGACATTAGGTTCAGTGTCGTAATGAAGCTCTTTACCGCACCCAGTGCGGTAAAGTACTTCATTACGAAACTCGTTTTGTAATGGGTTATTCCGCGACTAGCTTGATTCCTACTATTAAAAATAACAACAATTGTTCAAAGAATTTTTATTGACATAACTTTTTAACAGAATAAGAGTTCAAATTATAATAATAGCTATGCTTATTTGTTGTAAACATTAATTACAAATTTGCTGCAATTTGATACCGTAATTCCCGATGATGTTGAAGCTGTACAATTCATATTTGCATTTGAAATATTTGTAGATTCCACATTCGAAATATTTTCCCCCATAATTTTCATAGCTATCTCTTTTTATTTTGCACTGATGTTTCGACATAACCTTCAGCAACAGAATTTGACTTCCATCCACCGTGCCTCTTTAACACATTCATGTCAGCACCTGCATCGGCGAGTAAAGAAGCAGATGATCGACGAAAGCAATGTCCTGTAAAAGTTTCAGAATTCTTCAAACCAAGATACATTGCTATTTTTTTGGAATGTTTCCAAAGTATTTATCCCAACTGGTTGCGAAGAACATTTTCCATTCTTGTAGGAGAGAAAGAAACGATCGTGCTTGACATTTTCCGGCCGAAGGCGAAAATATTGACGAAAAGTCTCCAAACAGTTGAATTCTTTGACACTTCCTTGAGTAATAACAAATTGTCTTGAAATTAATGTCTTGGTGTTTGGTATATTAATTATAATATACGTATTCTTATCCTCTATATCACTTAATTCTAAATTTTTCAATTCCTCTCTACGGCAAGCTCCAAAACGCCAACTATTAATGTCACCTTCATCATTAAATAAATTTCATTATCTGCCTCTATTAAAAATTTATGTATGTCATCTTTCGAAAATATTTTAGATTTCTTGCTCATGTATCCTTCGCTCTTTTTTTTTAAGAAAGCTATCAATTGTGTGAACTTACTTATGTCCACATTATCATTAAGTAATATTGTCTCTTTAACATGGAATAATGTGACCATAGACTTGAGGGTTTCTCTTTTAGACTTACCAGAGAAGTACGCCATCATAACTTTTTCCGAAATGGTTTTAATATGTTTGGTTGCACTCCAGTCTCTAAATAAAGTGTATTCACGCTCATATTTTTTTCGTGATTTCTCTGGTAATAGCGTGTCTAGAGCAGCATTTGCTGTTATTTCGATGTCAGAATCACAGCTGCTGTCACTCATATTGGAAAAAAATACTCTTACACCGTGGAAAGAATACACAAAGCTTGAGGTTGACACCAAATGTGTTTCAATTGTTATCATTGTTAGAAACAGTGTCGCCACTTCTAGAAAATAAATCGTTAGTACTAAACGAACGCGTAGGACGATCTTTTAGATTAAATCTAACTAATTTTTACAAAGTGGATAAAACGTTGTACGATATACGTGTCGTAACATCTTATTACAATACTCGATTGGTTACCAAACTCGGCCTAACGGCCTCGTTTGGCAATCTTCCAATCTCGTATTGTAATAAGATGCTTTACGACACTTATATCGTAAACTACTATTTTCAAGCCAAATATATCAATTTATCACAACGAAAACGTGGCAATATTCCTCGAACTCAAATGAAAATAAACGACATAAAAACCAATATAAAATAAAATGATAACTTTCCATTTCATAATCCCATTTATCGTAGCTGCATTTGTAATAATTCATTTATTATTTCTTCATCAAACAGGCTCAAATAATCTTATAGGAATTAATAGAAATTTAGACAAAATTCCATTCCATCTATACTTCACTTTTAAAGACATCGTAGGATTTTTATTTATATTAATAACATTAATCATCTTATCATTAACAAACCCTTACTTACTAGGAGATCCTGATAATTTCACCCCAGCTAATCCATAGTGAGACCTTGTGAAATTAGCTGTTCAGTACGATCTTCAAGCAATCGAAGTCAGTATGGTTCAGTTATTTTTCGTTTGTGACAAAGTAGTTCCGTAGGACCCAGATAACCCGATTTTACGATTCATGGAAGAATAAAAATATCTTTCGTCAATAGTGCAGCTGTTTTAGAAATATTTATAAGACGTAAATCAACAAAATGGATGGTGGAATATCCTTATCTACTACAAAAAGCGACGTTAAAGGTTTTCAACGTCATAACGAGCCATTATCCGACAGCTGGCCCCATCTCACGACCTTGAGGGTATTAAAACTACGCGATATCAACGACTCTTCTTTTGTCATCGTTTACAAATAAAATTAATAGTCAGCACACCAATATGTTTTCAAATGTGGTATGCGTTTCCTTCTGGAGCGAGGGCCATGCGACCCCACCAGAGAACGCGATCATTTCTCATTACAAAATTTCAATGAGTTCTTTTCGCAGAAACGGAACTGGTTCCATCGAACTGTACTCATAACCGTCACGTTAACTAATTTACTATTATAATGCCCAACTTCTTTCATAGTTAATCAACAAAATTAGAATAGAATAGGGTGAACTTCTGTCTTGTCACAAATAAAAAATAGCCACAATAATTTACGAAGTAAGTCTCTAGGATGGCTAATGGGCAGCATACTAGGTTCCCGTGGTGTGTTCTCAGGTTCGATTTGCCGTCGAGGCAAAAACAGAGTTGTAACTTTCCTTTAAAATCGCCCCGGTTTCTGTAGCTGTGTCTCGAAACAAAAGTTCACGGAGGCGGATCATGCTAGTTACGGTGAAGGTAATACGTCATGTTCGCCACATCTCGCTCTTACCCCCAAGCATGGGGATTTACCTAGGCGTCGGGGCACGGGGGACATCGTTACCTGGCCGGTAAAAAGTCGGACTATCAATTCAAAATGCCAAATACATACATACATTTAAGAAGTAGACATGGAGTATTGAATACAATAATACGAAGGAATATTTCCGTGGAGTACAATATACCTTCAGGCACGATTTAAGGGATTCATTCTCAAAATCGTTGTAGTATCACTGGTATGTAGATTGAAATGGCTTATAATCATGATTCGGGCTCCCGTTCATTCATCGCACTCTCCTAGTCCTCGTCCTTCTCCTGTCGCAGCGCGGGTTTTCGTCGCGGCGTCACGCATTCCCCAGTTCACAGCCTCGCCACGAGCTCGATGCCTCGCACTGGCGGATCCAGGGGGAGGGGCATGTTGACCAAACTCAAAGGCGTAGAGTTTACGTTTAGCTTCCTTTTTTTGGCAAAAATGATTTAAATATTTATGTTCGAATTATGTAATTATTTAAACAATAATATCGTATAGTATCATACCTTCTTCTTTCTAGGGTTTTTATCCAGCCGCCAGCCGGTTACCCTTTACGTCCCGATGGGACGCATATTCGACCATACACTAGACACCAACACACTTGCGGGCTCCTCAGATCTGGGGTCAGCAGAACGCGAGACCCTCCGCGACAACACATACATACAAAGACAAGGGACAAACAACCATGCCCAAGGCGGGACTCGAAACCGCGACCCTTCGGACCGAAGCGCTGAGTCGGTACTCGCTCTTAGCCACCTCGGCCATCCAGGTCGGCTAGTATCATATCTATAGTACATAAATAATTTACAAAACAATAAACATATTGTTATTATCTACGATGCCCCCCCTTATGATCGGCTGGATCCGCCTCTGATGCCTGGCCGCCGCCGCCGCCGCCGCCGCCACGTGCCCGGCCGCGTCTGGCTGGGGACCGCGCGCTGGGATGTCTGGGATTCACCGGTGGAACGGGATTCCGACGGGCAGCCGCCCGTAAATGCTTGTCGCGTTTTCGTCGCGAGATTTCTCGAACGCCGCGCCCGCCGCGCCGTTTGCCGAATGCGCAGCCTCGGATCGCGTTGGCTTCGGCGATAACAGATACCAGGTGGCAACATCCGGCACGAAATTAGAGCGCGTATCACCTACCCAGCGTCCGATGAAAACGCGTTCTCGAGGGTTCGCCAAAAACAGAATAATGGTAAAATTTTGGGAAAATTGTGTCTATTCAATGACAGTTGTAGGACTATGAAAAATGGTCGGCGTTTCTGGAAGTATACGGTGGCAAGAAAGCGAACATTTTCAAACATCATTTCGAATTTCCGCTTTTTCAAAAAACGGTACTGCAAACAATCATCTGCATATTGGATTGGAAAACCAACAATCTTCTTGAATTTTATGTTCGTCCAACCACATTGCTCCACACGAACAATATATTATGTCTACCAACCAACTGGAATGCCGATTATATTGAGGTGACAGTTTTCTACACAACTGACATTAAGTAGCATTCGGTTTTAGCGCGAAAACGGCGCGGTGTGGCGGATTTAAACCGATAAAAAACAAATAAATATGAGATAAAGAGACTGCACTCTTCTGAAACGCTGAAAATCTGAAGACATTTATCCCGTGATCATTTCGTTTCTCAAATGAGCTGTCGTGGGTGAAATGGGGAAAGGGCAAGCAGGTTTTTGAGACCAGTTTCAACGAAGAGATTTGTTTTACGAGGATTATGAACTTCAGGTAATTTAAAAGGGTTGACTTCTGCTAGGGGAGTCAACGAACTTATGTTTGAAAAACGCGGAGCATCATGCTCGACACGAAATAGCTCGCATAAATAAACGAAATCCAGCTCAAAATTATAGAGATATGATTGTTTGGAAAACTGAAAATACTTCAAATGAATATGAACATGGGCGTGCCAATTCTATTTAAATTTGTTTTTTATAATCAAGTATTTAAATACATTTTGTTAATCACCCAAGAGGATCAAGCCACTTTCAGAAAGTGATTTTTTTTCAATGTCATTCGAGAAATGGTCGGCCATTTAACACTTTCGCTAACTGATGTCTTCGGACTTTGGACAGTAAGAAAAATCTCAATTTCGGGATTTTAAGACTATACAAAACATTTTTTTTACCAATGAACATTATTTGGAAGCGATCATTGTTGGTTCAGGAGTAATAAATTATACTTGTACTTAAATTAACCCTTACCTGCCTGAATTATTTTATAAAAAATATTATTACATCGTTTTATAATTTAATTTTTTGTCTCAATAGTTTGAAACGCATTTGGTGGCACCTTTTCGGATGAGATGCAAAACGACATGAAGTTGTAATGGCATTGATGCCTTTTTTTAAGGTGATAGTTTGAACTATCTACAGCTTCGTACAGGGTGCCCAAACGGGCACGCTATAAGGGGTACAAATCAAATAAAGAATTTCGGCACAAAGTAGACGGTAGTACGCTTGTCAATAATAATATTCATCAGTAAATCTCTGATAACAAGAAACAACTTTCAATTAATTGGAAAATTTAATATTCACTAGATCACTCTGAAGCAATATGACTCCTACCGCCCGGATCGATGTAACCAAACGTATACCGCGATTCTACCGACTAAAAGAGGATTTGTATCGGTCCGTAGAAGGGGATTGTCCTTAGGCATCCACACAATACACTATATTAGCCTTGGTTACATGACAGAATTACTTTACAAAACAGAAGAAATACAGTTCTGCATTTTTAATTAACCACACTATCGAATCTGAAAGTGTAGCATACCAGTACACGATTAATATGCACTGCAGTGCAGTAAATCTGGTAAAGTTACGTCCGAATCTTTCAATTTTTATGACAAATTAGCTCAATATTACGTCATCATTACACATTGTTTAAGTGGGTGAAGCACCACTAGTTCTCTTTACTTTCACGCTAATACGTCTTTACGCAGTAAAGTTTTGATTTAATTTGTGTCAACAGTAAAAACTGTATTTGACGTATAAAGGAGAAGTACAACTAGCTCATGTCTTTTTAAGCTCCAGAATCTCGTCCCCATTCCTTAACTATAAATAGTTGAATGATGAATAAAAGTACCAACAAAGGGAGGTTAACATTTGAAAACTAGAAATGTTCGCTCCCGAGTTATAGAAAACTTATTTCCATTAATAATCAAATATGTTTTTCATAGTTTTGATCATATATTAGTATGATCAAAATGTATCAGTAGCAAATATATTATATATTTCCATAGTTTTGATCTATTAGTACGCCAACAAAATAGTAATAGATATACCCCCGACTCTACTTCTAACACAACTAGCAAAATGAGAGCTCAACACAAAATGTGTAGAGAAACTCAATTAAGACTCAGCTACAAAGATATAGTATTGAATTAAAATTTTTTGAAAATTAGAGAAGTTTTCTCTTGATTTTTGCTTGAAGGCAAGAAAAAAAATTTACCCAAAAAACTTCCACAATTTTTCGCGATCTTTTCTCAAAGTACGCTTATAAAGCTGGATAACGTTACATTTTCAATGAACTCTAAATTTTCGAAAATCGCAAAAGTTACAAATATTTCCAGAAAGTATGTGCTGGTGGAGCACTTCTAGCTTCTTTCCGTCACGCCCTGGTGCGGCGCGTCGCTGTTCGAGTAGTGCGATGCGCTGCGACCCTGGGCAGACTTGGCGTCGCGCGGAGCCACCGACGCCGTAGCTCACAGCTTTTGGCAGCGCTCGCCCGTGCCCGGCCCGCCCGGCCCGCCCTGGCCGCTCGCGACGCCCCACCGCTCCTTCGCTCGCCAGCCCCCCCGCCCACCTGCCCGCCCGCGTTGTTTACACGTGACATTCAGCCACGATGGAGCGATCCTAACATCCGATATCACGTAGGCTGGCAAAGAGATATCGCAGATGTTATTTATTTATTTATTTTACATAAAAAAGCAGTGAAAAACTGCGTATGACGTGCTATGGGGAAAAGTGAATTGTGTGCACTTTGTGCACTGATTAGTGTGCATTTTCAAAATTCTTGTGTCATGTTACCTAGGTTTTCGATATAATTCATTATTAGGCTATTCATGGCATGCGCTGTGGTATAAGTGGTATATAAAATGGAACCGTAGTGAAATGAGTAATTCTGGGAATTCATTAAAATAAAGGGATTTAAGCTTTCCACAAAACCTCGAATTCCATCAAACCCAATGTTATAATTATGTTATACAGATTTTACACACGAACGATCAAGTACGTACTAGGTGAAATTGTAAATGGAAGCAATTTGGTTTAGTTACGCCCGCTTTGCTGTGTGAATGAAATAGTACAGAACGACTCATCTATCCTACGTATAAAGTGTGGACTAATAGTTCCGGGAATAGAACTGTTAATGATTTTAGAATATTTCATCAGCAAACGTGCCCCTAGGGTCGTGCTCAAATGTTGTATCAGGAGAATATCTGCCGTTTTGAGTGAAAATCATATGTAATTCAGTTCATAATTTTATCATATTATCGGCCACGATCCGTCACGATATGTCGAATTTTAGTCTCCAAAAATCCATTCATTCGGTACAAATTTAATGGAAAAACAGGAAATTTTGAGAAGTAAAATGACAAGTGGAAACGGCAAACGTTCTGGCACTGCGAAAATAATCTAAGGCCTCGACCCATGTTTCGCAGTCAACGCCATCATTCAAGCTATCTGGCAATTTCATCGCAGTCACCTCGAATGCCATTACCTCCATCATCAAACACCATCATTCACTGCGTTGTTGTCGCGGTCGTTCTTGTATTCGTCGACAATAGAGTCGTCGCCGGCGGCATTTATTCCTGTAGTGCTACTTTTGTCGCAAACTCAAAGGGCATCATCCAAAGCGGCGGCAGCGGCGTTGGCACGATTAGGGACGGTTAAGCGAAGTGTCGTCGGCGTTCTCGCTCTAACATCGTTGCTCCTCTGCATCATAAGGACATCGCCACTTCATAGGCATTAGGATTGTGTTCAAGTGGTAAAACACTGGCCTTCCCCACAGTTCTTTCAACGAATCAGAACAACGATGAAATAGTAATGAAATAATTAATTACTTTATAATTATATTCTATTTATATTAATTATAAATTAAATTAAATGATTTGGCATGAATGTATAACGCACGACCATTCATTTTATTTCTTCCTCGAAAGAAGTCCAGCTAGAAACTCTCATCACCTGAATAAACATTATCCGCGCCGACAAACGAATCGACGAACACGCGGTTTGGACGTCCGGCGACAGAACGGTACTTCCTTGGTCGTCGTGCAGAACAATCACTGCCATCTTAGTCACCCCAACGTGCCCGGTCGCGTGGGCACGGCGGCGGCGGCGGCGGAGGCGCGTCGGCGACGCCGCCGGCGGCGCCAGCGTCTAAAGCGAGCCGTGCCGACGCGTCGCTCGTCGTGGCGCGATCCCCCGCGTGTCACGGCTCCCATTCACGGCGCGACGCGCGGCGCGGGGCGGCACGGGCCACCGGGCAGCGGGCCAACCGGGGGCAACGCCGACACCGACGTTGCCGGCGGCGGCGGCGACGATGACGACGACGACGACGCCGAGGTCTGCCGCCGCCGCCGCCGTTCTCGCCACCCCGCTCAATGAAGTAGTCCTTCGAGCCTTCAATGGGCGGGCTCAATGGACCCGCTAGTCGGGCTGCAGCGAAAGCGCCGCGGGCGAGCCGCACCCCGCGCTCGCCGCGCCGCGCCGCGCAGCGCAACACCGCACCGCACCGGCGTCGAAGGCCTCACGGCGAAGAGACGGGCGCGTCGCGGAGAGCTGCCTCCGTTATTTTCTTTCCTGGCGCGTCAACTGCAATGGTCCTTGTACCCTGTTATATCCCGAAAGGGTGCCTGTTATATCCCGAGAGGGTGCCTGTTATATCCCGAAATATATGCCTGTTATATCCCGAAAGGGTGCCTGTTATATCCCGAAAGGGTGCCTGTTATATCCCGAAAGGGTGCCTGTTATATCCCGAAAGGGTGCCTGTTATATCCCGAAAGGGTGCCTGTTATATCCCGAAAGGGTGCCTGTTATATCCCGAAAGGGTGCCTGTTATATCCCGAAAGGGTGCCTGTTATATCCCGAGATATATGCCTGTTATATCCCGAAAGGGTGCGGTGTTCCTGTCCAAATAGAACGTAAGATCTGATGCCGACCTACACGTCGGCTTAATGGGGGTTTCCCTCTTCAGGTATCACCAGTGGGGCACCGCCCTAGTCGGCACTGGGTCTATGCACCCGACTCCCGTACAGAATGTAAATGTGCCTGTGTGTAACGGGAGAGGAGGGGGCAAGATTGAGGAAGGCAAGTTGCGCGTGGTCCGTGACCCATTCGCCTTGTATTGATCTGATACATTACGAAAAACTACCGATCAGAGCAGGCGATCGGCAGAATTCTCCTCCTGACAGCGACTGAACTCGCCCTGGCTTTTTTCTTAGGATCAAGTAGCGATCATTGTGGATACTCGAACCCTCGGACCTCCCAGTCAGGGACTGATCTGTTGCCCTGATCCATCTCAGCCAGTGTAGGTAGATGAGAATGACGCGAAACAAGGAATGGGTGAAGGCGCCTATGATAAGCTTATGAATTCCTTGTATGGAGACTCTCCAGAAGTCGAAAATCCCTATCTCCAATTTTAATGATATTATTTCGCGTTCTATTTCACACACACTGAATGTTCCGTGCCTAGAATTGTTCGAATGATAAGAAACCTTACAAATTGCAATGTGTACATTTTTTATTTAGTTATACATTACTAAATATAATACATTCTAATTGCAAAGTATATCCAGAATGAAAATGTTTTGCCTTTAGTAAGCACAAATACATTTCTTGAAAGCACGGTCTTCCAACTGAACGTCAGGGGCTTACTATAAAAACATTTCCGGAAGACATTTGAGATGCAAATGTTAAACTTTGCACAATTATGATTGCTAAGACTTGTCATTAATTATTCCAATTTGAAATGAATGCGTTTTGCAATATTGTCGTCAATACATATTTGACACTCTGAGCCCCTAACTATTGTGCCCATATAAAATGTCGACACTAAAAGAGCGTTTGCATGCATGAATATGAACATTTTCCCAAGATAAACAGCCGCTACTGGTTTGTTCAATATGAATACTAAATGAACATTTAAGTTCTTCCTCTTCAGTCATGGTTTGCTCAGATAAAGAAAACTAGAGGTGATTTGAAGTCCTTTCAAGCACTTCCTCTCACAAATGTAATAAAGTTTACAAATCGATGGAAATGTGCATATTAACGGCGTGAGACATATTTCAAAAAATTACATTTGTGTAATTTTTGAAAAACAAAAAAATACCCGAAAATTAACATTACGTCATATAAAACAGTGAAATTATCCATTGCAGAAATTTTAAAACAAAATTGGAGCAATTTTTGAGAAAATGACGTTTGACCGTTTCTGAAAATTCGGCATTTTGAGCTCATTTCTACAGAAAATTGTTGAGTTTTCGAAAAAAGGTAACTTAATATTATTTAAAGCATATGTCCTCATAAATGGAATAGTGTAAAGAAATCGTATCTAAGGTAAATATTACCGATGTGAGAGACAAGGCAAAAAATTAAATTTTTTGTAAGTTTTGAAAAACAAAAGAATAGAGCAATATGACATTTGTAATCAGGTAGAGTTGCTTGAGCACTAAACCTATCAAAAATTAAAAGAAAAAAATTGGAACCGTTTTTGAGACAATCATGTTCGAAATTGCAAATATTGCACGCTCTATTGCACAAAAACTACTAAAATTTTCGAAAAAGTCTACATGATCTTAATGAAAGAACTATTTATGAGTAACAAATTTTATTTGAAGGAAAAACATGTGTCTTCATTTTTATAGTTGTAGGAAGACCCCCCCCCCAAAAAAATTCAATTTTTTGCAATTTCCGAAAATTTAGAGTGAACCGTGAAATGGGACCTACGCCACCCCTTTATAAGTGTATTTTACTCTATTCTTACACGAAATTTAAAGAAAATATTTGGAGCCGTTTTTGAGAAAAATTTGAAAATGTCCGGGGTGCTTCATGTAAGGTTCCTCCAAATTTTAAAGAAGGTTTTTAAAAATTTCAAAGTTTCAACTAGAGCCAGATGGACAGGAGTTTCTGCAATTTTAAAAAGATCCTACGTGTGGTTTAGGCGTTAGATTTGTTCACATTCGACAGACGGACGGACGTTTTGAAAAAAACACTTTTTCGGTATCAGGGGACCCCAAAACGTGTTTCTGTCGAAATCTCGAAATCGATTTTCCGCAGCACTACATAACTTTCTCTATACTACTCTATATTACTCCCGTATATACGTGTGTATACGAGAAAGTAAAAATTGACGGAGTCGCCATCAAATGTAGGGCTTTTGAAACATCTGGCTGTACAATTCGCTACTTTCGCGGCGCGCAATACAATATTACCCAATTTTTTCTTTCAATTTTTTAAAGTTTGCTTTGTGACCTTTCAAAATTAACATAAATTAGCGTATATGCTACTTTTTGACAACTAAACTGCTTGTGCCTGAAGAGTGAAGACGTCAGAGCACACAGTGCACCATATCTTTGATACTACCGCTATCGGATTCCGAGAGCGCAGTGTGGCTAAAAGACCATAACTAATATAAGAGGCTTGGATGCCTCAATGGGACGTGCAATAATTGCAAACAGCTGAAAATTTCACCTGGCGACCCTAAAATCGTTTCGCTATTCCCCAGAGAAACGCGGTTACTTACAATAAAATAAATTTTGAAATAGAAACAAAACATAAATTAAACATTAAAGAAATAATATTGTTTTCTTCTATTCATAATAATCAATTATTAATGCCGGAGTTTGATTTCGTCCCGCCATTTTGACTGGTTTTCTGTAGCACATCAAAAGCTTATACCGAATATTTATGCTATTAGAAATGGTAGGCATAAGAACAAATGCGAAAGTATAAAACGACGCGTTACATCAAATAATTTAAAAAAGTAACTGAGCTACTTCTACATGAAAATTGCAATCTGTATGATACACGAGCAACGAGAAATAGGAAGAAGAAGAAAACAAAAAAATCGAGTCCAGCAAATCAGCAAAATAGGACGAGACAGATGAACACGATGCAAGGGCAGAGTACGCAGATAAATTGCACAGCGGACCAGGACAGGCACAGACCTACAAGAACAGCAAGACCTTGAGATGAATACGTAATTTAAGTAGGTAACAGGTAAATCGAATGAGACGACAGACGTGAGAAACGACCAGAGAAAATGCACGAAGATAGAGGTGCGAGAGGGACAGACAAAAATGGGCGAGTATAAGAAAGACCGTAAGGACACGACCTTTAAACATTTATTTCTTTGGTGAATAATTAGTGTAACTCGAAGAAACAACGTGACTCCTTTTACGAATACGTCCATCTGAATAAAAAAAGTGAGAGGAAAAAACTTATCTTCAACTTTTCCAGCAGCAAAGTCACTGTTATAGACGCGATTCTGCTGCAGCCATTGTCATGCCGTTTACACCTGCTACGTAATATAATTTACAATCCATCTACTAAAAGAAGAGTTTGCAACATTTTCCATGATCTATTACGTGACGGATGGTGGGCATAATTAGGGAAAATTGGAAGAGGAACATCGAGAAAGCTACTTTAATTTTCAAGAACTCTTGTGTGTGGAATCTAATTCATTTCTATCAATGATATAAAAATATGTTTTCTTATCATTCGTACTCAAAACACTTTGTACGAATAATGAATGAATGAATGCCTTCTTTTACGTGGCAAGACAGGCCATGAGGCCTGCTCTTCCGTCTGACCACGCAAATTTCGTTACGCTCCTTTCTCCTACTAGGGAAGAAAGAAGGTATTACTTGGGCGACGAACGAGGCATTGTGAATTTAGCTCAGAGTCTTCATTTAGCTTGGGTATAACAGTCCGATACACTAACCGTTTCACCATCGCCGCCGCATAATATGTTTACCACAAACGAACACTTTAATAGAACTGTTTAACCCAAAGTATTCATGTATATTTTAAAATAAAAATGTATGTAACAATACAAGGTCCAAGAACTCGACAAAATGCGCAAGGCAAATCAAGGGGTCGAGAAATGGCAAACTTCTTTACGTCTTGTTAATATTGTCATAATAACGTATCTTTTTACAATGTGACGAAACGAAGACCGACGTCAGAAATGATACAAGAGCAGCAGGGGGTCGACACGATCAGGGTCGAGACAATTTTTACGATTCCCGTTACTTAACTTTTTGGCGATACTTGAAAGATGTTGATTTGATGATGGAGTAATAGAGAAAAGAGAGAAAGGTGAAACGATAGAAACCCAACAAAACCTGCCGTGAACTCGCTTTTTCATATCATATTCCATTTCGATTGACCACGATTCGAACCCGGGTACACACGGGTGGAAAGAGAATGGCCTGATCACTACACCGAGGGCTGCATGGTTTCGTTGATTGATGATTCCGAGCACGCCAACGGCTAAGGACATTAGTACCGTATGTGTAGTGCATTCTCCTCCTCGGGAGGTGGCGGTGATCTTCCTCCGTTAGATGGCGAGATCCGGCTGCGACCTACCGTCGGCTAGCGGGGACTTCCGCATCCAGGTATCTCCCACCAGCAAGGCACCACACCAGTCGGGACGAACTCTAAGCTCTCAACATGTATGATAGTGTAGTGCGTGTTAGTGTATGTGAGTGTAAGTAAGGGCTGAGGATAGGAAGAAGAAGAAGGGAAGATCGCGCGTAGTTCGTGACCCGTTTTTTAGGGTACGGCTGCGGCATTCGCCTAGTGTTGATTGGAGAAACCAAGGGAAACTACCGATCAACTAGAATTCTCCTCCAGACAGCATGCCTTCCTACGAACGACAGAAACAAACTTCACAACGCGGTGACCGCGGACCATGCGCAGTCATAACCGTCGGTGCCACCTCCGCCGCCCCGCCGCCGCCGCCGCCGCCACCGCGCTGCCGTCCCGCGGACGCCACTCGCCGCCGGCTACATGACGAGCGTCGCCGCAAGAATTTGGCACAAGAACAGGCCTCGTGGGGATTGAGGACGCAACCGAACTGCGCGGCGTGATGCAAGGGGAAAGGGCGTCTCCACTGCCACCCCCACCGCCACCCGCCCCGCGGCACCACCGCCATCGCCGCTGCGCAGTTACTCCAAACGATCGCCCCGAAAAGAAACCGTCGGTAATACGAGTCATCCTGCGGATGAAATCCTCCATTTCGAAGCCGTAAAAATTCTGTTGGGGACCAGTTTACTCAGTAATCGTTGGGAATTAAACGGCGCGGAATCGAGCGTTAATTATAGGTGGTGGAGGCACTGTTCGTCAAAGGCGCGGAGGTGTCGAGCTCAACGCGCTGGGAGAGGACGGCCGTGTGAGGATAAGAAAAGTTCTGCCTGCCGCCGGCACGTCGTCCTCGTTCACCTTTGGATCCGTCCTCGCAATTCTGGACCAGCTCCGGATTGTCATCTGCAAGAATCCGCACTCCCGCGAGTGGTTACTGCACTGTCCTCAGCTCGCTTAGTCGCTCTCTTTCTACAGCCATTTTAATTTCCCGTACAATTAGGAATAAAGTTGTCGCACAGAAAAAGTATACAACATAGGTCAAAAGAAAGGATAGGACCTAACGTCAAATATCGAAAACCCTAGTTGTGTTATGTCAAAAGCACAAAAAATATTATTTTGAAGGAAAATGCAACAAACCGTAAGAGGCAAAACAATGGACTATTTAGAATTAGTTCTGAAGACCAACAGGAAATCAGGATCGTGAGGAAAACTCGCTCGATTTAGAAATTATCGATCAGAAACTACATGTTTACAAAATGGGATTAGTAAAGCAATACAAATGCTGTTCGTTTAGAAAATAAAGTTTGAATTCTTTTCATATAACGGAATAATTACATCTAATCTGTGTACATCGAAAGCAAAACTTTATAAGTATTATGGATGGATCCAAAAACCTTCGACGAGCTGCGTGGTCCTTTTTGCAGATTCCCCACGCATCGTTCTCTACTCTGCCCGACCGCATTGTTTTTATCATTCCTTTTTG
This sequence comes from Teleogryllus oceanicus, assembly GCA_964035755.1. Taxonomy (NCBI): domain Eukaryota; kingdom Metazoa; phylum Arthropoda; class Insecta; order Orthoptera; family Gryllidae; genus Teleogryllus; species Teleogryllus oceanicus. Next base: position 283,320,444 of record CAXIVR010000001.1, read on the forward strand.
TGAGATTCGGAATGTTTACGACATTGCCCCCCCCCGATTTCTTAGTCACACCCGCAGCGCCCTTCGTTTGTTTGTCATATTTCTATTGACTGCCCAATTCTGTACCATAGTTTTAAAATACACTCATGGGAGTCTCCAAAATCTCCGATACGTAATTTCTGGAATAACAATTTCTGCTCGTGACATCTCACCACCACGTAAAATTTCGACAGTTTCCCCAAAATGTAACGAACAATGCGTGATTCCATATAATCGATGTGGAGCACACGTTCCACGTATCTTCGCCCAAGCTACATTCTCAGCTCCGTTCATTCTGCGCCGTCTGTCGCGCCCGCCCGCCACGCCCGCCCCGCCCGCCCCGTTCACCTGGCGAGAGCCGCGCCAGTGACAACAACGCCTCTTCCGCCGCCGACCGGCCCGCGCATTCAGGGACTGATTTAGCCCTCTTGTGCTAAAAAAAGCCGAAGCTGCTCGTTTGGGCACACCGGGCTCAACGGTCGTCGGTGGCGGCGGCGGCGGGCAACACGTCGCCACAATGCCCGAGCCGCCTTTCCGCCGACGAAATTCCCCGCCTCACCCGCAATGAAACACGCTCTCCATACGCCGCGTGTTTGAATTGAATTGGCCTTATTTTACGTGGGAGACTCAGGCCATGAGGCCTACTCTTCCGTCTGACCACGCAAATTTCGTTACACTCCTTTCACCAATCATGGGAGAAAGAAGGTATTACTTGGGCGACGAAACAGGCGATTTGAATTTAGCTCAGAGGCGTCATTTAGGCTTGAGGATCTTTTACATGCAGTAAATGTACTAACATGGAACAGCCGGCTTTACTTCCCCTCCGAAGGAAGGCGTACGAAGGATTTTTTCGCCCTTCGATCGGGTTTGAACCCGCAAACGTTGGTATAGCAGTCCGATGCGCTAACCGCTATACCATCGCCGCCGCTGCGTTTCCGGTTTCGCTGCAGCGTGTATTCACTTGTGTTGAAATGACACGATGAATGTAGTATGAAAGGAAAACCAAACAGATTTTACTGAATTACGTGGAGTTTTCGATGTGTAGTTCGATTAGTTAAAATGGTAGAATTGAAACACATCTTCATTCAACAAAATACTCGCAAAAAGTAATAGTATAGATTGATTTATGCAAAGCCTTCAATAATTTAAAAGAAATTCTTCCAGGAAAATTCGGGATTCTCATGCGAATTTTCATAGAATTGCACTTGTTCAATACAATCATTTTTAAACTCCGGTTATTCTGTCACAAGGCACATGAAATGACTAGGTGGTAATCGCAACATTCCCAATTCTTTCGATGACTAGGAGAATGAAACAAACGAGGATAGAGGATCAATCAATCGCTCGACCGAAAGGATTGGAATGGGGATGAGAAGTAGTTGGGGAAGGAAAGGTCGCACGGTACAAGCTGATAAAGAAACTGCTCCGCCACTCGGTTGGCATTGACCACCCAAACTATGAGAATCCCCCGCATCTAGAGATCTCGTCCAGGCAGATGTTGAATTTGACCCAGGATGGTTTATTGTTATTTTTAATTTTTTAGCGTTGTTACGTTTTTTTCCTAACAACGGTCTTTAAACCGTTTACTGATGTCGAACAGAACTGTGGAGTTATCCTCCTTTATTTTAGTCAAATCATCGTTTGTCATAGTCAATCATTGCCTTTTATCCTTTCGGCCAGGAGCCCGGCGCCCATAGTACCCGGATTTCCAAGACTGTCATCTATCCAAGAACCCGCTGTGTCTCGATTCACTTAACATCCGCGAACAGAGTGTAGTCAAGCAACTCGGCTAGCGGCGCCGGGCATGTGCATCCGAATATTCTGTCACAGTCAGGACTCAAATCTACGTCCATTCAGTTTACGAAGTGTCTGTGGTAGTCTTGCGATTACGTAAGGCGAGTGCGCAAGGTGACTACCAATATCAATTTTATGAATTATATTTTTGGAGGGTAAGTAAATTTATGTTAGAAATACACAGAAATACGTGAAGATAAATACACGTTCTGAATATAATGAAGAATTACCCAGGACAGCTTTTAGTATTCATGTTTCCCATTTGTTTCAAGGAATGTCGTAAACGTATTGTAAACATTCGATCATGATTGAGCGTACTAACGCGCGGACACTGGTTTTAAAACGGGAAATTGTATAAGTTGACAATTGAATGTAAAAAACATTCGTGCGTAATGTCGTCTAAAGAAGTATTCAAAGGAATTGCTTTAAAAAAACTGACTTATCATCCAGTCAAGTAAATATTCTCATGACAATGACCAAGGCATCGTTGCAGATAAAATAACGGTGTGTTTACTATTTTAAATGATAAATATAAGCAAATTTATTGTAGAAAAGTTTCATTATTTCTGTTGCATAACCAAGGGTCATTTAAAGGGGCATGTAATATCTGGCTGGTGTGACCATGACGCGAGTTGAAAGAAGGAAGTAAAACGTGATCGATGATGCAAAAGCGGTAAGTATCTTCAATATTTCAATCGCATGCAAAATAATCATACATATGCGCACACATAAAACGAAGATACATGTTCAATCGCACTCACAACATTTTTCACTTGTTTCATAAGCGTCCTTAACCTACATTTCTCAATACATGACACGCATTTCTTTACCTAACTTTATAAACTGGAATCATTTGCTAAGACACCATCACAACCAAATGAGTAAAATTAAATATTCATTGATTTCTTTATTTCGCAAGAAAACGTGGGAAACGTAGCAAATAAATGAATCAACATTAGAGAGGAAATGAATATTTTATTTAAATTTACCATTCACAGTTCTAGATTTTCACACATTAAAAAAGTCATCATTAACGTCCAGCAAGAAACGTACCGAAGAGGAAGAATATTGAACAAAGGTCTTCCTTTCTCAAGAGGGGTAAAAACATCGGACTGCTTGCAAACACTAACGAAAGAAAGACACTCTAAAAAACCCTTACCATTTCCCCACAATTGTACGAGCCAAAACAATTAGACAGAGAAAGTAGAAGGAAGAGCGAACGACAACGAATTTCGTTTACATACACATCCTCCGTTTCAAGAATACGCAAACGAAAACATCTGATTTTTTTTCACCAATTCAGGAGAGTCTCGTCCTGTTGCACTTCCTCTTTTGGTTTCCGGCCGCAGTCTCGCTTGATCAACACTCGAAGGTCAGCTACAGCAATGGCAGACGTCACAGACTATTCCACTATGCGCGCCGCAGGTGGATATGGAAGGCAATGCGCTCGCCACTGTGTGTGTGTGTGTGAAAAGAAACCTGAGGGGCCACTGGAATCCTCTATTTCAAACAAAAGTTTCGCCGTCCCCTATATATTCGATTCTCCCGTTGATGAGAGTGGGGAGGAGACGACGATGTTGCATTTCTTGTATGAATCTCCAAGGGTAAGTATGCGCTTCGAGGTAGAGCAAGCAGAGGGCATTCAGGTGGTTTAAACTGCGCTTCTTAACTTAATTTCTGTCAAAAGATCTTATGCTGAAATCGAAATGATGGCCCAAACTATAATTACAGCTCAGATATCCAATGTTTGTTAGAAAGAAGTCGGAAGCCGTGAAATTGGCAATATTTTAATAGAAATAACCAGTGTTCATCAGATGTATGCATGCTACATGTTAAGCTCACTACGTCTAGGCACATTTCTTTGTCGATTAAATTGGCGAAGAGAAGTGCTGATTCTAACTGTTGAACTTGATGTGACCTAAAAACAGAAACTGATCCCGATAAATTTATAACAACAAACGGATATAAACAAATTTGTTTTAATAAAAGAAATGTAATGAATAGTAACGCCTATCTCTCATTGGTCCAGAAAAAAACATACTCCGGGATGAAGATGACAAGCAAAATCTCCAAGATATCAATTAATGAAAAATAAAGACAAAGAATAAAGATAATAGTTTAGAAGTAGATGTAGTAATAAAATATTGAAACACTGAAGACTTAAATTAAGCTTACGTCATGTGCTTGAAGCAAAACTAGGAACTTCGAGGGTTTTGATTTTTCTTCCACAAAACTCATGTGTATGATCGTAGGATATGTCAAGTAGCACATATTTGTCTATGACCTAAACAGATCTTCAGGAGGGAGAATCAGGGAAATTATTCTACTATAAATATTTTTCGAAAGAATATCTTACAGAAATTAAATAAATGTCTAATATGAAAATAAAATTATTCAAGATTGTGAGTTACTGTAATATAACGAATAAACAACTTATCAGAATGGAAGCGGACTTATCTCAAATCGTTTTACAAATTTGTATTATTTGTAGAAAATTATTCCCTTTAAGTTTTACAGAATGAGAACTTACGTTCAAAACACATACGTTTACAATGTTTTCAAGACTCCCGACTACAGCCACGCCCATGACATTACGATCAAGCGCTGCCAAGTTAGCGTGAAAAGAAATCTGAGATATTGGTTAGTCTAAAAGAAACCTAGTGATATTGGTTAGCCTCAGAGTTGTGCCCTTCTGTGAGACCAACACCATCCAAACGGAGGTCCTTCTTGATGTACTCGTAAAGAAAACACTAAAAGCTGTCACTGAAATACGATTATGATATGAAAATAAACGAAGACGCGGTATATGGCGCAGAACGTACTGTAAGGAGTAAAAAGCAAGGTGACGGGTGGATTGCTTTGTGGCCTCATTAGCTTGCGAAATAGTTGCTTGAAATGGGTGCTTCGAACTGGAGCGGAGTGATTGACAGATGAAAGCAGAGTAAAAATCGCCAACATCACAACGCACGCTCGGCGGTTATCGCCACGTTCCTAGACAGACCACGCTCGTATTTGGGGGCACACACACGTGCCACCAAGAGTTCTTTAAAGGAGGCACCTCATTAAAGGAATGTGCTGCCGTGCTCAAGAAAGAGTGATTGCTCCATCGAGATATGTGGCAATGAAGATATAATATTCATCGCGAAAGTCTTCATAATAAGTGACAGTTATGTCGAATTCTGAATTCGCTTCGTACTTACCCTTGAGACTTCTGGCCAACGATAGAGCACTTAGAAATTTTAAAGCATATTGCGGGTGACAACTGAGTGAGAAAATAATATGAATCTACACTGTCTTCTATTAATATTTCATTGAAAGTATTAAAAATGCATACATCAACGAGACGTCATAAAAGAGAAAAAGGAATTCCTTTAATCATTTTCTGATGAAACATATTCCACGAAATGTTTACAATATTTTTCTAATAGAATATGATGGTCTGCGCCGTAAAATTAAAATGTAAAATCAAAATTATAAGAAGATACTATAGGAGTATAATACCACATTCATTTTGGATCTCCAAGAGTTTATCTCTGCACGGAAATAGCCAAAACAGACCTCCATTTTTGCAAAATTCAATAATCATCAACTTCTTAAACTCATACAACACGCATTGTACATGTATTTTCCAGCAAAAAATTATTTCTTCTGAAATAAATAAGGGTAGTAAAAACTACTCTTATTAAGCTCGGAACTTTTGTAGTATACCCTTTCAGATTCACGTCTCTTGTTAAATCAAGCTACAAATGTTCTCGTCGAGGACAAACGAAAAAAACGAGCAATAAAACAAAGTTGTCAATAAACAACGATGTAAGATCAAATCAGCAGTTTCGTAAAAAGCCATTACGAGACCGCGGCATACCACTTTCTGCACTAGCCTCTCGGACGCAACGTGTGTTGTGGAAGTTCCCGCAACTACCACGCGTCTGTCACAATACCCCCTCTCCTCCGCGCGCCGGCTCGCCATCCGCGCGGCGGCAAAAAAAGAGTCCGGGCCGCGGCAGCGTGCGGGAAGGGCGGCGGAACCCGCGCGAATGCCGCATCGCAAAATCGGCGATCCTGCAACGCATTAGTTGGCTCGCGCGGAATCGCGGAGAGGCGAGACGACGCGAGGCGCGGGGGCGGGGCGGGGCGGGGCGGGGCTGGGCGGGGCGGGGCGGGGCGTGGCGGCGGCGTGGCGGGGCGAGGAACTGCCACATCTGCCGCACAGACGCCGCTGCCGCCGTCTCCGCCGCCGCCGACCGCCCACGCATGGATACTAGTGTCGGATCCATCTGAGGAGGTATGGGATTTTTCGCTCCCCCCCCACCCCCCCCCAATCCAGTTGTCAATAATAATGTTTGCAGTTTAACGAGGAAATCGAAAGTTTTTTATTCACACACATAAGTTTGGTATATGAGAACTATGTTTAGTTCATATTTACGGTTGAATTTTTTAACTTCAGTGTGTAAAATTGGTAAAGCATTCTATTTTGATTCAACAGTTACAACTTATCTGCTAAAATTCTATTAAAACTCGTATTATAAATAACTTTTAATACCATATTAAAACAATATTAAAATTCTATTAAAATCACTATTATATAATAAGCTTAGAGTCGGAATTATGGGTTTCAAGGGAAAAGTCTTTTAAGCCTTGTTGGTATATCATATAGTACTTTACACTTGCAAAAATATACTTAAGACAACGAGAGTCTCTTTACCTAGAGTCGAATTGATGTAGTAAGACCCCAGCTGGCTTCTTCTGAGCACTTCAAAAACAACATAGAATCTCTGTAAACGTGACTTGGCACCTTGAATCTCTTTTCTTCTTTCACAGTCTGGGCCCTCTCTGTCCTCGTGTCGCCTGCGATGAAAGCGGCACGATCGACGGCGTTAATTTTAACATTTTGCAACCATGGAACTTTTGATCTGAAGTCCAGAGGGATCAAAATACGAAATATTCTTTCCGATGAGAATCCGCTGAGCTCTCCGATCCACAGGGATCCTCGGAATTCTCAGGGCAAGCGCGCTTTACGTGAACGTGAGACCCGCTGTCTCGCAGGAGTCTCCACGCGGTACGAAGAAGTCAACACTCCACAGTGCCTCACGCCCGCTGCTTGCTCGTGAAGTCGCCCAGTCGCCTCGTATGACATGATTCGGAAGCGTACAAAATTTAAACAAAAGACACAGTCACATTGATTGAGTGATTGATTTTTTCGTGTTTCTGGGCGCGTCAACTGCTTCCGTCATTAGTCCCGTTAGTGTAGTGCTTGTTTTTTCTCCAGAGATGGCGGTGATTTTCTCCTCGCTGGATGGCGAGATCCGGCACCGACCTACCGTCGGCTAGCGGGATTTCTCTCTAACCAGGACTCTCCCACCAGCGGGGCACCGCTCCAGCCGGGACAAGCTCTAAGCTCCTGACCGGTCTCCCGGAATATGTGGTAGTGTAGTGCATGTTAGTGTAAGTGTGTGTGTAAGAGGAGAGGTCAGGACAAGGAAGACGAAGGACAGATCGCGTGCGGTCCGTGGCCCGTTTGGTAGGGTACTGCTCCGGCATTCGCCTGGTGTTGATCGGAGAAACCACGGAAAACTACCGATCAGAGCAGCCAGCCGCTAGAATTCTGCTCCAGACAGCGACTGAATTCGATGTAGCTGAAAAGCTAGTGTCGAAAATCCTGTCGCCGTCAGGACTCGAACCTAGTACCTCCCAGTCAGAGGCGCTGCAGTGACATCAGTTGATGCACTGAGCTACCGCTCCCGGTGACATGGTCACAGTCTCGTTCTGCCAGACAGTGCGCGTGATTTTCCAAGTTCCACAACAACAAATCTATGATTGACTTCAACAATGTCATAACTCAAAAATTGTCAGTAATTATTAAGTGGAAATAGGGATATTCTAAGCTATTTGTGTTGGTATATCTTCATACACATGCAAATTTGACGAAAGCGTATTTGTACGGTGTTGCGCCACTATTCCGAAGTGTTGCTGTTCCCGGACGAAAGAAAACAAAGTGAAAAAAATTGATGTAGTTATGACATTGTTGCAGAAAATGAGAATGTTCTGCTTTTCGGGATCCATACGAACAGGTTGGATTTATATAATAAGATATTCGTACGACTTTTCTAGCCACTGAAAAGCATTATTTAAAAATACCATTGTTATTATGCTAATCAATAAATTTCGTGTCTGGCTTGCATCCTTTGGCACCACGAAGAATTACAGTCGCACATAAGCAATACTAGTTTCATTAGGTAGATCATTAACATTCTATTGTATCATTTTGCTATACAAGTTTTCATTAGGATCGCATACAAAAATACAATTCTGAAGAATTTTTTTCTGGTGGATTCTTTCTCTAGCAAATTCTAAACAACACAACTTTTTCCAACTTCGTCATATGTGCAAGTTCACATGCACATGCACATTTTTTAGCCACAGAAGGCCTCGACACTCCAGGGAAGCGCCTGTTCTCTGCGAGGCAGCTGTCAAATGCTCAGCTGGCGGCCCACGAGGAGGGAATGCTTGGGTAGGAAATAAAAAGTTGTTAATTCAACTTTCTGCATGTTTCTATGCACTTTCACGACATCTACATTTGTGTACCAATTGAGAAAACAAACAAAAAAATGAAAATGTATAGTGATTTAGAATACTTATTAGAATACTAGTCCCATTAGTGTAGTGAATATTTTTCCCTCGGGAGACGGCAGTGATCTTCCCCCCTGGATGGCGAGATCCGGCGCTGACCTACCGTCCGCTAGTGTGGTTTCCCCCTAACCAGGACTCTCCCACCAGCGGGGCACCGCCCCAGTCGAGACAAGCTCTAAGCTCCCGACCGGTCTCCCGGAATATGTGGTAGTGTAGTGCATGTTAATATGTGTGTAAGAGGAGAGGACAGGACAAGGAAGAGGAAGGACAGATCGCGCGAGGTCCGTTTGGTAGGGTACTGCTCCAGCATTCGCCTGGTGTTGATAGGAGAAACCAAGGAAAACTACCGATCAGAGCTGCCGGCCGCTAGAATTCTCCTCCAGACAGCGACTGAATTCGCCCTAGCTGAAAATCCAGTGTCGAAAATCCTGCCGCCGTCAGGACTCGAACCTAGGACCTCACAGTCAGAGGCGCTGCAGTGACATCAGATGATGCACTGAGCACAAGCTAGTCTACGAGGCTTGGCGTTGCGCGGCGGCTGGGAGGGCGGGGTCGGCAGGACGAGGTGGGGCGGGGGGACGACGCGACTCCCGGGCCGTCGCACTCTCTGTTTTGACAGAGACTGTCGTGAACAGCTCCCGCACCCGGCCGGTGACCCTTCCCCTCCCTCGTGCCATGCTCCGCCGCCGGCCGTTTCTCCGCTCGCCCGCCTTCACCCACGCGCGAAGTCCTGTGGCGGATTTCGTCCCCTGGCCGGCTAAAGGTCGTTTATCTGTGTTCGGTGCACATTACAACCAACTTCCTTCTCGTAGTTTCTTGTGTGTATGGAGGCTTCTCTGTCGAAATGCATATCTCCAACGCATCATAATCCATGTTTTCGCGTCATAAATCAAAGGATAAAATGCTGAGATGTAAAGTCGTAGGCTTCCGTGGCCAGTCATGAAAATGATATTGGCTGTCCGGGTAACGCCGCCTCGGAGGCTGTGTTACCGACATTTTGACCATCTTTTCGTGGTCTTCCTCAGAGCTTCCATGGTGAACTACTTATATCACGAATTGAAATTACTTTTTTTACTAGCTTCAGACGCATTATGTAAGTCATGAAGTTTCATCGAATTTCACAATCGAACATCGACAAATATTTCGCAGTTGGGCTGGAATAATGGTACAATTAAGAAATTCGCATTTTGAGTTAATGCACTCTCCAGAATCACAGCTTGTTCTACAATCTAGGGGTAACAACAGCATATCTTACAGTACAAAAGGCAAAAATGTGACTGCAAGAATGATGCATTTCAATACAAGGTGAAAACTTCAAACTCTTTTTATCTCAGCACTTGATTTTTTGAGTTGTGTCACTATTGCAGCCAACGAAGGATTTATTTTCACCATGAAAGTCCATACGATAATAACATAAAGTACTTGAATTAATATAATCGTATTAATACAAGAATTTTAAGTATGGTAAGTAATTTTAAGTATTATGAGTTGTGTGTACACACGAAAGAAGAAATCTGCAGGACAAAAATAGTGAAGTTGATTAAGTGTTGAGATGAACAACAAAAATAATAAGACGTTATTAAGCAAACTATATTTAACACTTACAACAATCGATCAGTCTCAAAATAATTTAAAAAATACCTGCCACTGTACTTTTGTAGGCGAGTAAATTTCCCATTTTTCGAAATCAGCCGAACCTTTTAGTTATTACCCATGAATACAGAACGTGAAAAAGTCCACACAAAGACCTTGCTGTTCCTCTCCACGATCTCCACACTGTTTTGAATGTTTCGCTGACACTCACCGCGAGTGTTTTCACGACCAGAGTGAATAGACTCGCAATCGGAGAAAATAGAGGCGCTTGTTCCCAGAAGTAAAACGTTTACGACTCCTTAGTGACGCATGCTCTTCAAAATCAATACGTTCTATCCAACAAGAAATTTGGGGGAAACTCTTAACTTACAGAGCGATCTCTATCGTGCACGTTCAGTGGTAGTAGCAGAGAGCTCCCTATGACGGTAGACTCAACACCAAGCGAGCTGTGTCTCTCCCACTCTCTCTGCGTCATGGACGGCAAAGTCCCCATAAAGTCTTTTGTCTCGGCGACGCATCCAGAGCAGGTGTTCAACAGTTTCGCAGATAAGGAGGACTATCGTGGTATATAAAGCTGTGTTCCAGGAAGTACAATAATGGTAATGTATGCAGATTAAAAGTCTTCAAAGGCGAAGTAGTTTACCTGATTTTTTTTTGCTCACTTGAATTGACTATTTGTTTAATCGTGTCGGAAATACGAAGGAAGTCGGTGATAAAATATGGTTTGTTAAAACTGATAAATGGTTCTCGTTGTATTTCCTGGACCCCCGTGGATATAAACGAGTTAAACAGAATATACATAAAACTCTCATAGTATGAGGTAGGTTAAAGCCATACAGCGTCGAGAACACGGAATTTTGACACAGATGGAATGGAGACATGGAGGGGTATAAAGTGAAGAGACGTAGTGCAATTTAGTTGTTACTTAAACATGTCGGATGGGCAGCATTTAATAGAACGATCGACCTAAAAACTGTAGTTAAACTCTTGATCGTTATTTCTTATATTTTGTGACCTACATTTACGCTCTGTGGATTGTGAGTACAAAACTGTGTTTTAAACTTCAGTGTTTTCGTTCAGTATCCGGTCTCTTCTGCATCATTTCGACAGTCTGGCTTTCGAATGATACGGTCCAATCAGGAATTAGAAATAAATTTCATGTAGAATACGCTGAGGTCCAGTCACACATTTTCACATGTTACAACTGTACGGATGGCAGATCAAACATTTACCTGGTTATATTTAATAGAAAATGAACTCCCAAGAGTTCAGTTAAGTCTACATAATTTCTTTAATTAGTTAAATGACCAATCGTGTTGAAAAGCATATTGTTAACTTTATACTCTTGGGTAGAGATAGTATACGTATCAGTGGTCGACAATCCTTATGATTCTAGTTGAACTTTATGGTTTTGGTGATGAAAATGCAAACAATAATTGATGAAATAGAGAATAACGAAGGTTTAGTAAAGAAAGTCAATATCTTCAATCATCACTCTCCTAGATCCATTTACGCCACAAATTTTCAAAGGTTTCACTTTTAAACAAACTCAAAATAAAAATATGCAGTTAAACTTTGCGAAAACATACTATTTTCCGTCAAAATTTCCATTTGTTCATGATGTCCACTAAGTAACTACGGAGGTAAATTCAGGGACGGCACTGGGTCACATCTCAAATTTTTCCAAAGATAAGATTAATTATCGTATTAGAGTGAAACTTACGGGAAACCGACGAAAAATTGCATTTCCTTATCCATTTTCCCCGTTTCATTTTAAGATCCGTTTGAATGATGAAATTTGCTTGTCTTTTCATCAACAATTGTTATTCTTCCAAAAATGGGGAACGTGATTTTTGAAAATTGGGAAGTAGTTTTTGAAAATAGAAATGAAACCATTTTTTGATTCAAACAGGAACTGATGGAAAGAGATACACGAAAAGAACTGAATTCGGCCTCCAGAATTGTTATACACACAGTGGCCAACCTGGAAACATATTCAGCTACTCTCGAAAATCCGCCAATGTTGGAACTTTGACCTAGGACCTCTCGGGCTTCTTCAGATGCGATCCTGGGTGTACATCTCGGTTTACACTAAACATACAGTTCAGTTGTCCGCACAACTGCTCGCTCGTTCACTGCAAACATGCGAATTGACTATTCGTTTCCGTTGGTATGCACGAAATCTGATGTACCGTCACCTGCAATCCATGGTTCTCACGTCTGCCGAGAGGAAGTAGTGTAGAAACAAAACTGGCATGGAAACATTGTGGCTAGTTAAAAGTCGGTCACACGCACCAAGGACATTTGACACCAACAAAAAATATAATAGTCCACGAGGTTTAGGATGCGGACTTTCAATTCATACATGCTTACGTAGTCGGTCCTGGGTCAACGTTAAAAATATCCCATGATCGTTCTATCACCGGTTTCTCTACCAATTCATACACACACCCCACCCTCTTGACCACTGGCATCTTTCTCCACACGTACGTTCTCGTGCCCTTACTCCTCAGCTTTCCCTTCCTACCTATTACTTGCTTCCTCAAACAGTAGTTCGCCTCCTTTATAGTGAAGTTTTAGGAGATATCTGGGAGGAACGCTGCTCGTAAAAATGTGGTTACAAATATCGCGCACGTTATCCTCAGCTGGGAACCAACCCCGCGCATTCGCCCTCTCTCGCTCTCATGTTCGCTCTCTCGCCCTGTCCTGCACCCCCATCCGTGCTCGCGCTGGCTCCCGCGTTCTTGCTCGGAATCACGTCCGCGCCCGCGCCTGCACTCACACTTACGCCCACACCCGCGGCTGTGTTCGCGCCCGTGCTTTCGTCCGCGCCCAGTAACCAAGCCGACGCAACGTGCGTGTTTGTAGCCTGCATGTGCAAACAGCAGCGAGCGCCTCGTTGCGGTTGAGCAGTACAACGGTGGACAGGGCGCGATCGGGCGCGGGTAAGGGCCAGGGCGAGGCGAGGGCCTGGGCGCGGGCGGGCGAGAGTGTGAGCGAAAGCGTGGGCTTGGGCGAGGGCCAAAGAGAGTGCGAGGGTCAGGGCGAGTGCGAGTGGGAGGGGCAGGAGGGCGGCGAGGACCACAGCGAGTGTGCAGGCGAGGAACAAGGCGAGTGCGAGTGGGAGTGCGCAAGCACGGGCCAGGGCGAGTGCGAGGGCGAGCGCGGGCGAGAGTGTGAGCGAAGGCGTGGGGTTGGGCGAGGGCCACAGCGAGTGCGCAGGCGAGGACCCAGGCGAGTGCGAGTGGGAGGGCGCAGGCACGGCCCAGGGCGAGTGCGAGGGCGAGCGCGGGCTAGAGTACAAGCGAAGGGAGCGCGGGTGTGGGCGAGGGTGACGGCGAGGGCGCGGGCGAGGACCAGGGCGAGTGCGAGTGGGAGGCGCAGGCACGGGCCAGGGCGAGTGCGAGGGCGAGCGCGGGCGAGAGTACAAGCGAAGGGAGCGCGGGTGTGGGCGAGGGTGACGGCGAGGGCGCGGGCGAGGGGGGACGTGGGGACGCACATGGGCGCAGGCGCCGAAGTGCGCGCCTCGCAACAAGCGCCGCCGCCGTCCACCAATATTTGCGCAAGAAAACGGGATTCGATCGTAAGGCGAGCGGCACGGCGCTCGTGGCGGCCGCAGTGCGAAACTGGCCGCGTCTCGGCGGACGAAGCCCTTCTAGAGTTGCTTGTTTCGCGACGTTCGCTTAGAGAAGCACCACTGAACAAAGTATTCCATAATTACGGAACGTGTATTTGTTTCCGGTTGCGTGAACTTCTTAGTGCATTAATCTCGTCATTATAGAGCATGCTAAATCCTGGAATATGCGTGCTAAAACCTGGCGGTGTTCCACCGCCGCTAGAACGTTAAACGCGGCTCCACCCTACACACTTGGAAGTTTACTCTATCAGGCCATTTCCCCAGAGTGGCACAGCCCCTGCTCGATCAAGCTCTAACATCCTGATAGGTCTGGTAGTGTAGTGCATGTAAGTGAAGACCCCCTTTCGGTCCACTCTTTGGGGGCCAAGCCAGGTGGATGTGTCTCGCTCTGAAGGTGAGGAAAGGACCACTTATTCGCATACTACCAACCGAAACCTCATCTTAATAAATATGGAACCTAAAATATGTACGAAATTACGAATTTGATATACGTAGTTTTACGACCCTTTACATTCAAGCTTCGGAAACGTAGCACGAAACAAGTGGATTTTATGAAGCTTATTGATGCGACTACTTTTATCACTTGACCAGACTGAACTCCCTGCATGGAACGCCGAAGCAGCCCGACGCGGCCGACGTGCGTGTGTGTGTGTGTGTGCGCGCGCGCGCGTGCGTGCTGCGTCGCGCCTTCGCCGGACGCGCGTGCGTCGCAGGTGCACGCGTCGCGGGGAGCGTCTGGCCACGCGGGGCGTGCTCCCAGGCCTCTCCGCTCACGCGCTGGACTACCGTTCCCCTCAACACGAAAATCAACACGGACAACCGCACAGTGTTACCCGTGAGGTGGTTGGCGAGAAACTTTCCAAAACGAGACGACGTACCGGAGAAGAGGAATTCTCATTTCCATTGGTCGTGTTGTGTTTAGCTAATTTATATAAATTCAACACACGTCAAATAATATTAGTGAAAATAATTCTTGGAATGATAAAATCGTTACAATCAAAAGTTCAATTGCGGAAATCGCTACCGTAAGAAGACTTTATTTCAGAAAACACCTTTGCCAGTTCCAGCAAAGTAATGTCAATGTTTCATAAGCTGTCTTTATAACAAATGAAAAATGGCTATTTGTAATAAAGTTTAATGAAATATTTGCTCATGCAATATAAGTAATATTTTTCAAAATGCATGTGTTACGCAAGGGTTCAAAAAATAATTAAGGAGAGATCATTTTTTTAATATTAAAGAAAACAAGTTTATACGAATTAATTTTGCGATTATCTATTTAAAATATACATTATTTTCAATTTGCAAATTTTGATTTATAAACAGTTGAAAAATAAAACATCTAAACGATATCTTGTACTGAATTTTAATATATATGTCCTCACTGGTGCGACAATTACGGTAGCGATGTTACTGCAAAATTCATTGAAAATGACCAGTGAATCCGAACTATATTTCCATAAGGTACCAATACTCAACATTAAAAATCACTTTTTAAAACACTCTATATATCTTTACTATCCTTAAAGAAAGGAAACTTTACAATATATCTTTCCATATTTTTAGAAATGTACTGATGTCACTTCCTGTCGTCAAAATCAACGACAGCTCAATTATTTGCCACGGATTTTTTATGAATTAATATACATCGAATTAATGACACGAATTTAAAAAAGTAATTTTCAAATATGAATGGAAATTGATTTTTCAACTAAATGTAACTGCACTTATGAAAAGTCTATTGAAATCTGCCCATCCCCAGGGCTACGTGTTCGTGTTTGAATTCTAGCGGCCGCATCGTGTCCCAGTGGCGGACCGTGGGCCTGGGCTGACCGGTGCTTATAAAGTTACTATCTCCGGATTTCGTTGTGTGGAAAGGTAAAGCTGTCTCGGGGTGGGGCGGGACGGAGTGAGGCGGGGCGGGGTTAGGCGGGGCGGGTGGGGCGGGCCGGGTTGTGGCGGGGCAGGGCGGGGTGAGGCGGGCCGGGCCGGGGTGTGGCGTGGCGGGACGGGACGGGCGAGGCGGGGCGGGGGCGGGCGGGGCGGGGCGGGGCGGGCGGGCGGGGCGGGGCGGGCGGGGCGGGGCGGGCGGGGCTTTCGGGTCCGGCCGCCGCCGCGCCGCCCAGAGGGACCAAGAAAGTAATACTGTGCCGGGTGCAGCGCCGAGGAGAAGTTCGGAGCAAGGGAATGCGATCCGTCCCGCGCGCAGCTTCCCTGGCTCGTTTCATCTTCCAGGAAGGAGACGCAGGTAGGCGCCTGCAGCGGCCTGAGTAATCACCCGAACCTGCGATCGCCAGCTCTATGTAATCGCGTGCAACTCTATAATAAAGACGCGAGGACACACCAATAGGAAATCCGGCCGGATCTCTTCCATGAATACGTTGACTTACCATATAGCTCTACGTGCATTGCGAAGCCTTTTGAAATGTACACATTTTAAAATAACGAAGGATCGCACACCGTAATAGTGTTAAAATCGGTATCCAATAATGATTTAAGTTAAAAAATCAACTACTTTTTTATACGTTGCCATGGCGGGATCATAAATAAACATTTGATTTAATTTGATTCATTTGGTCAAAAACAGTAAAAACTGTATGACGTGTGATGGAGAAGATATTCTGCGCACGTTTCTTGAGTACCAGAGTCCCATCCCAACATTTTAACTGACAACATTTTACCAAAAATATATTCTACTTAGCCCTAGTCACAATTGCTAGCAGCATTCCCTGCGTTCTGCTTCTCTAAGAACACGAGATATAATGGAACCTAGGTGTTTGGCGACTCCGAAGACAACAGAAATATCGGACTTCCGTTGTTTATACATCATAATTGATTGTATTAAACGAATTTGGCCACAGAGTTCACTTTGACAGACGCCAGTTTATAAACAAACAACATTTTGAATAAAAACACGGAATCACATTATATACAGTTTTAATTATTCGTCAAACAATAGTTGCAAACCATCGCATTACATAATGTGAGTCTGTGATTTTATTCAAAATTGTGTTTATTAATAAACTACTGTCCGCCAAAATGAACTCCCCAAACCCAATATAATGAATAGTGATATGTCAGACAATTGTCTTTTTTTATACATCATAATTAGATGCTTACAAAAAAAGACGGATAAAAATAAAATAGATATTTGTAATCGAATTCTAAGAACCATAAAAATTACCGAAAAAAATACTTAAAACGGAGTCGTTCTGATGATCTCGTCATAAGTCGTTTGATACGCATTGAATTTTGTCATAACGATATGCGACAACACGCGTTGCGTAACGCAACTCACGACAACTGAACCTCTGCGACGTACATCAGAAGAGGATTGTTGATTCTTTAGAGAATCAATTAACAGAAAATTTACTACTTTTGAACCGAGCGATTATGAACATTTTAACGTGTACGAACGTCGCACGAAGTGCAAAAGTCTTGAACCACTAAAGTAAAAAGCTCACCCATGATAAAGGGGTAAAGGTGCGACAAAACTGTATGAAGTGTTGAATGACTACCAGCCACTGATACCCTCCATATTCACAATTGTAAATAATTGACGAGAAATAACTGCATTTCACTACGATTTAACATCAGTTTTAATTAGCAATAGACAGCTTTTGACAATGCTTACACGAATGGAGAATTCGAAGAGCCAGAAATATGTTCTAATATTTCAGAAACACGTTAAATATAGCTCGCCTGCAATTCGTGTTACTCTTTTTTTCACGTAACTTTCTAAAGCATGAATTCTTTACATAATTTCAGCATTGAAAGAATGAATATAAATATTCATTCCGATATATCCGATCTGAAACCTCATATGTTTCAAAATCAAATTTAACAGCCCATCAGATATTTTATAGTCGTGTAGCAGCAAGAATGTTTCATATTGTGAGCAATGAAATAGGTTATTTTACTACACTCGGTCAGTTTCTGAGAAAAATAAGAAAATGTTTTTTTTCTCAAGACAACACTGACGATTTTCTTGTGATAATTAAGTGAAAAACATTTTTCGATTTTTTTGTTGTTCTTGGAAAATCTTTTATAGTCTACAAAATGTAATCTGATTACCCTTGAAGAGTAATATTACACTTTTGTATGGTATCAAGTTCAATTAGTATTGTAGTGTATGTTTAGATCTGAATGTTTTTTTTTTTTTGTTATTTTATTAGTGCACAGAAGTATTAGGTTTCAAATCTTTGTTTTGTTATTCTTGCATGTTAATTCGAGTGAGCGAGCTGCCTCTCGCTGCTGACAATTTTGCTTTTGTGTACAAAGGTGATGGAGATCCCACACAGTCTTTCTAGAGGATCCCTAATTATTTTGCCCATCACATTTGAATGTAATATTGTAACTTCTATGTTAATGGCAAAATAAAGACATTTTGAATTTGAATTATTTTAATTTGCAATAACTTCACGTAGAAATTACGTAAAACCTACAAGTTTTATCTTGCTTAAAACTGAATTTAAAGAACTGATTTCATTTGAAACAAAAATTTCTATCCTCAAGGTTGTATTTTTGCAAGGTTAATGTTTTGGAGTTTTCGAAAATACAGAGTTCTCCAAAAATGGGACGAGCGGCCTTATTTTTACTGTCCTTTGATACATACGAAAAGAAAATTTAAAGAAGAAATTCGGAGGTGTTTTTGCGAAAATAATTGTTTACAAATTGCCAATTACGCGAAAAATACTCAATTTTTCTAAAATTTGTACGTGATCTTGTTTTAAGATCTGCATTTGAACAACATATTTCATTGAGGGAAGATATTTCTATCTTCTGTGGTTGTAAGGAGGCGCCGAAAAACATGTTGGAAGTTTTGCAATTTTCGAAAAATCAGGCATTTCAACGAAAATGAAACCTTTGTCATTTTTACAGAGTTCTTTACTCTATGTCAAGGCAAAGGTTAATCAAAAACTTTGAAGAAATGTTTGAGAAATGTTGAAAAGGTTGAGGTTTCCTGTGAAGTGGCCATAAAAATCAAAATATCCGCTTCAATCTCGCAGGGCTGCGGGTTCGTTATGATCGTTCGAGGAATATTAATTTTGGAGAAAATCGTGTGAACGATAGGTACTAGCGTTGACCCGACTGACATTTTACCGTCAATCGATTTTTCGATTTCCAAGACCCCACAAAACATGGATTCTGACTACACAACATGATTTGAATGGACGTAATGTACTACCTAGCAACATAACTAGAAACATAATTTATCCTATTTTTTTGTTACCGGGGTCCGGTATTAGGAGACTTTCAGTCGAAAATTCGACGATTTCCGTCGCACGATTGCTATTGCTGATTACAATACTCGCTCTTCCGACGAAGTAAGGAGAGAACGATAGGCCTATTCCATCTGGTTAACATCTCTGCATCTCTTGTGCGTGGGAAGGCCGCCCCAAGCGATGAACTCACCTTGTGATGAAGGGCGAAGGCGGGGGCGGGGGCAGGAAGGCCCAGGGCCGCGGGACAGGCCCGCGCGCGTAGGGCTGCGCGGGGGCGGCGGCGAGGGCGGGGGCCGGAGCCGGGGGCGGAGCAGGGCGCACCGGTGGCGCGGAGAAGGGAGAGAACCTCGCCGACGTCAGCGGTGGGTCCCCCTGCAACACAAAAGTCGCCGCTCGTTAGCATACACGTTTCATAACGAAAACAGCAAAATTAACACTGACCAATTCAATTCCTTCGAGGTACAATTCGTCCATTTTTATTAAAACTTGGATAATGAATTTGGATAATACCAATTTTTGCTTTGTGGTTTTACAAGATGAAAGGTTTTCAACTTTTTGAATTTATACGATTAATGCATTACGAAACGAAGGGATTTTTTTACAGGATAATAGTGATATTTACTTTATTTATTTATTTTATTTATTTTACGTCAAAAAAACAGTTAAAACTGCTAATGACGTGACATGGGGAAAAGTGGATTGTGTGCACATTTTCAAACTTCTGTGATCCTAGTCATATACTACTTGAATTTTTAATTTTAAAAAATCCCATGTAATAAAATCTATTTTCAAGGATAAATAAGCAATAAATTTTGGGCTCTTATCCATGTTGTCCTTCGGAATAATACTTCCTGCCGCGACAACATGGAAACGATAATTTGAATAACTGTATTTTTCACTGAATTCTAGAAGAAGTGCAGAGATAATGAAGTTACATTTTCATTCACCTACTCCAAACTGTGGAAAGTGGACATCAATATGTCAATGGTACAGAATTATGAAAGTGCATATATTAGTACTAAGTATTTATTCTAGTGGCCTGTAGCAGCAAAACCGCTGCTGAACACAACCACACAAATATTTTCTAAAAAGTAGTATCCACACACTCAAGAACAACATAAAATATTCTCGTGCAAGACTGCAGCAAATTCAATACTTTAATAAAAACATTGTTCACAAAAACTGCATTCACATATTATTATAGTATATTAGAGTACACATTTCCGCAGTTCTTTACATATTGAATATATCAAAAAAGTTGCTATTCCATCATGCAGCGAGTGAAGAGCAAATGTTTAAGGGCGGGCAGCGTCTTCCTCGGAGCCTTGCTGTCGCATTACGTTAACTGTGTCGTAAGCAGTGACGCACTGAGCAAGAGAATTCAACTGGTACGAGAAAAGGAGGAAAAGCGTATTCAAGTATTTGCAAACCAAAACTGTTTCATTGGTTTTGATTTTTCCGGTGCTTCTGGATATCTAAAGAAACCATAGACACCTTTCAAATGGAGGAGAGTGCATACGTTTCTTTCGATTTATGCAGTTAACGGAAACTAGTAATGCAGATAAGTTTCACAGCTGGTTTTGTCTCAATGCAATTTACGAATTACTTTTCGAGGTGCAAGTAAAATTTTTAATGTATCCTACGGCATATTTTGGGGAGCCAAAATACGATATGTGACAGAAGAAAAACTATCGCCAAGTAAATTAAACGACCAGTAAACGCATTCATGAAACCGTTTTATGAATATATCTTAATCTTTCGTTTTTACCCTAATGTTGCAGCATTTTCCGGAATCTCTTTTGCTAAGCTCCCCCGTTCACTTTCACGAGACGAATTCACAATCGAAATGGATTAAGAATTATGAACGTATTTGGGTGAATGTAAAACATTAATCAACATAAAGTGAAATCTCGATCTCCAACAATCGTTTTAACAAACAAAATCGCTTCATCTTTCGCCAGATGTACCTTTTCAATTGGTGGTGTTCCCGCTTAGCTCGCTCGCCGTATGTAACAAGGCGTTCGCTCGCTCGCCGTATGTAACACAGTGCAGCTACAAAGCGGATTGGGTCTCTCCAGATTGTCCAGCGTTATTTCTCAGAAACATAACACCAGTCGTTCCTAGAAGCGTAGACTCCCATGCGTGCAGCCATTGTGACACGGCTCACACGGAGAGGTCTACACACATAGGGCGACCGCTGAGTAACAAACTCAGTTCAGAAGTGCCCTTTTCAAGAAGCAGCTTGAAATGTAAATTTTATTCGTTACAGACAAATGATTTTTCTCTCGCTCTATCTCTTTCACTCCCAGGTCTTCTATATCCCAGGTCTACAATTTAAATAGTGTACATTTTCAGGTTGAAGCAATATCTACAATTCGATGACGTGACTATACGGATGGAATGGTGAAATAGAAATGAATTCCCCACAAGTTTAATGTTTGATGTAAAGAAGAGAAAGAAAGTCAAACTCGGCCATTCGCGTTGTTTGCCGCTCGGACTGGAAATAGTGTGTTATAACTACAGTTGATTACACAGCCCCTTGAACATCACTTGCAAATAGAATGAAGAGTATAAATTGGTCAATAAAGAGAACTTTTAATAGTTTCTAAAAAGATGAATGTGAAATGAAACCACATTGCCGAAGAGATTTTCTCCATGATCCCATTTACAATACGAACCACGGAAGTAATGGCATTTCCCCGAGATTTAGCAATTCTCCAGCTATTTTTCTTAACTATTTTTTCCCTATAGCTCAGCAATCTCTGATAACAGCAGCTCGAAAGTCTCAATGTCATTCAGCAAAATTATCTTTATTGCGACTAGTGGTCAACAGAATATTTTTCTGAATTGAAACGGTAAATGACCCAACAAGAAGTTGCATTTGAGACTCAGTAACAATAGACAACGGCGCTTGGACCATGGAAACTTGGCGCAACCAATAATAAGCAAGCTATCACCGGCAGCGTCGACGAGGCGGGGGCGGTCAGTCGGTGCCCGGGGGCGGCTACAGCCAGCGCGTCTGCCCCCGCCGCCGCCTCCACCGCCACCCCCGTCCCCCCTGCGCGGTCAGAGCAAACCCACGACGAAGAGGGAAGACAGAGCAAACACAACAAATAAAACAAAAATCACTGGAGGGTTATTTACACAAGTCTTGTTAGCTTTCGAAAAGTAGGAAAAAAGACGGCAAAAAAGTCAACACTTCAGTCTTAAGAGCATACACGTAAAATAAATTTACTGTCCACGGAGAAAATGTTCCACTGCGACTATTGTGTTTACACATTCGTGGGCACATACTGCCCTTATTTCAGGCTCGTCGGGGCAATAATAGCAAGCCACGGTGGCCGCCCGGGCCGCGGGGGAGGGGGAGGGGGAGCGGAGGGGGAGGGGGGATGAAGGGGGCGAGCGGTGGAGTGGTTCTCCACTCAGGTGCCGTCCGTCACGGACGTCTTCCTTCGAAATCGCGGGTCCGCACGTCACACTACCCACTACCCAGCCGTACGGCTCGCACGCTGGGACTACATGCGTAAGCGCTACAAGCTGCGTTGCGTCAGGGGGTAACAACGGGCGTGACAAGCTCCGGCGTGTCCTACAAGACGTTAGGTCGGCGCTACTCGCAATTCTGGTAGTAAAACAAGCAAATGTGCACGCTTCTTTGAATACATAAAGAAAAGTACGTAACTGCTATATTTGAGAATAATGTTCGGGCATAAAAGGCTTGGAAATGCGCTCAGTAAACAGTATGTACGACGAGCAAGGTATAAAAACAGATACGATATAGTTCCTTGTTAGAAATTGCTTCACATTCCAGGTATCTTAGTTAACGGCGGGAAATAGGCTGGAGCAAGTCCACTTTCCCATATATAGTTATTGTTTATGAGATATCGGATCGTATTACATTACATACATTTCCCTATAGAAATCAAATGACACACAAAAAATTAGTTCATTAGGGCAAGTAATGGAAATTGTCGCACTGTAGCAGTATTAAATAAGTAAAAGTCCAGTTTGCTCGAACTGAATTTACAGCATTTTTATATGATTCTAAAATGCAAGATAGAGCGTTAGAGTTTTATAAAATTCTAAAATGCCGGATAGAGTCAACATACACTCTTGGAATTGTCCAATTCTAATTTAAAAATTCAATGAATTTGTTTGTATCTTGAAAGATTGGCGCTGGTCAAAAAGCCACGAGCTCTGAAGTATGAACAAATGAGGATAATTGAGAAGCTCATTAAATAAAGATGGAGTTGGTAATTTGTTTTACTCCATATGCCAAAGTAAATATGCATTACTTATCGAACGAACGAAGCATCATCATTGTAAATATCCTAAGCAATCATCTCCGAACGTGAAGTTCAACAGATCGACGTTGCTGAGCATTCTGGCCTAATGGCTGTGAAATGTCGCATCTTAAAGTAGGCAGCGCCATTAGTGAAAATGTTTTCTACATCTGTAAAGATACGTGGTGTAAAGATATTTATTTCTTGAAATGGAATGTAATGTCTATTACCATCAAAGGCCATATATGAATATTTCAGACTCTCCGAGCTATTTGAAAAGGACAATCTTCAAACAAACGTTCGGTGGACATTGCTGTTGTTGAAAATGACAAAATATCCGTATTGCATGTCCAGTCTTCACCATGTAACGTAGCATTCGGTTTCCGTTTTGGTATGTTCATTTACGTACAGACGTAATTTGAAGGAACCTGTAAGCATCACCTCTTTGGACGATCTCCGAGCGATAAGAAGTATTTTCAAGGGCAAAAATATAAATATATTTGGATGTGTTGTCTGCGTTCCACATGTTATTAGTACTTCGTGAAAGTTCATACGAAATAAAATCTAGAACCAGAGTTCGAATTCCCACCAAAGAAACGAACACAGTCACATTCATGTCCCGCGCACCGTGTAAGGAGAACATTATGCTATACATCAATCAACACGAATTAAAATCCGATCAAGCGTTGCTTCGTTACACAGCCGGTCACGTTGCGCATTACACGCTTTCGCATTACGAGCACCGAGCGTCACGCTGCACGCCAATCATCTCAAACTAAAGCCGAGCAGCAATTAATGAATTCGAGCGTACGGACGAAGAATCACGTTGCGCATTCCCTGGCGCGACCTGTCTTAAGGACGCGTGGCAAATCTGGTCGGGTCCAGTAGGTCGGCGTCTGACATCTGGAGCGGGTGGACCGCGCCCAAACTGCGGAGCCAGCCTCCGTTCCGCTCCCCCCCCCCGACGCCGCCACGCCCCCGCCCGCGGTTCGGAAGGGGGCGGGTCGCAGACAGAGATGAAGCGAGAAGACGTCCGCGCGGGGGCGAAGGAGCGGCGCGGGGCGGGGGGCGGAAATAGCAGGAGGTGGAGGCCGGGTCGATACCGCCAACTTGCCCCTTCCCTCCCCGCCACACCCCGAGAGGGGGGGGGTGATCGGAAACCAGAGCAAGTGCTCGACCGCAACCCTCACATACGGCTATTCGTGCAGAGAAAGAGCAGGTGAATGGATGCTTTCTATGAACATTTTAAGAGGAGAGGTTGAGTGCATATCTTGTATTAATAGGTGTAGGGCGCTAGTGTGAACTTCACCAATGCAGCATTAACAAAGAAACCCCGTTTTCGTGCTTCTGCTCTCCATGATCAATAGTAGTAAATAATGAAGATGCTGCACTTATTAAATTGTGAAATGTAATGCGATACACTATTTCCATCATCAATCTTTAGTTCACTTCTGAGTATGGAGGTGCCAATGGCAAAATTATAATTGGGAAATAATACACAGATCAATATTAAGCTAGCTGTTCAGTTGCATTATCTGAAATCCAATGGATGATAATCATCCTACAGGGTGATTACACTAGAAAAGGGGTTGCATAGTATTCATTACTCAAATACGTATTCGTTTATTTACTATTCAATTTTCTTTTTTATTTGTATTGTTGTTTATTGAATGGTATTGTTTTATTTCATTGGTATTTTATCTCACGAAATAAAGTCGACTATTCCCTGAGTCTAAATGAATTAAGGCATATGCAAAATTCACGTTACACTAATGGACAAGACCGTCGAAAAAAAAATTAAATAAGAAAAAATTCGTCGGTTTGGATTAGCACCCAAAGAAAAAAAATCCTATAGAATTACATCACGAACTGTGAATGAGAAAACGGGTTTCAAACAGTGGAATACAATTATCCTTTACTCATGTTACCTCAATTCACGTAAGGCTTATGAGTAATTAAAACGAAGCACATGGCTCTCCGTGTTGCAGACAAAGAAATAAATCATAAAAATAGTTCAATAATAATGTATCACATTACATCTGTAGAAGGAATCTCGGTAATAAAACGATCTTATCAACTCTAATGAACACGCTGCGTACAATCAGACAAGAGTGCATGTTGTCCGCAGACAAAGTAATAATTCTAAGAAAAAGAGGAGAGGTATGTTATCCTTCCCACAGAAATGACTTGTGGGTTTCGCTGGGTACAAATGCCTGAATAAAACGACTACAAAAGCAACCACGTAGTCTTTTTTTTTTTTATTTTTTGAAACCAAGCATTCTCAAATTGATAGAGCCTCCACGTCTTCACTTATTCCTCACATCTGATCCGCCCATAATCTGCACCATGACACGTAAAAACGGCATGCTCATGAACCCAGTATTTAAGACAAATGTCCCCCGGTTGCAACAAAACCGCAACGGCAGGCACCGACGAGAATACAACGTTCCCGTATTAGAAATCCCAGTCCAATCAACATGCGCTATCCACGCAGATCCGTCAATACGCCACGCCCAACACGCGTCGGCTACGAAAAAAAGAATCGCTCGGGAGCAGGCGGCGGGGGTGGGGGAGGGGGGCACGCGCGGACGCCCCCGCGCTTCCACTTGTTGAGCGGCCACCGCCCCCACCGCCACCGTCGAACGCAGCGCGACGCCGCGCTCTCGGTCCCCGCGGGCGCCTTTGGCGACGCGCTGTGGCGATGGCGACCGCGGCGGCGGAGGAGGCGGCGGGCGACCGAGGATTCCCGCTCGCCTGCGCACGCCACGTCTCGTGACTGCGGAAGATTAAAGAACCAACACGGCCCCCGCCCCGCCCGCCCGCCGGCCACCGCCTTCGCCCCCGCCCGGCCCCCCACCGCGCCGCCACTGCCCGCCGCCGCCGCCACCGCCACCGCCGCCGCCGCCGCCGCCCCCGGGCCTCCGCGCCGCGCCGTGCCTCCACCATCTGATATCCACACATGACAGGGCTTCATTAAAGTATGTGCAGACCTCCGAGACACGAAAAAAGACCCAATAACAGGCCATCTGCTTGTTTTCCATTGGTTCAACACATTGCATGCGTTACGAACAGAAAGGGTGCCTTGTTAGAAACGGGCAAATGGGCGACGAGCGAATTCCAGGCCGGCCTCCCCTCTCGGCGGCCGCGGCCCCTCCTCCGCCCCCCTGCGCGCCACGGCGCCCCGCCGCGTGCCCTGCCCCGCCCCCCGCCCCCCGCCACTCCCAACACCACTCCGCATCCCCGCCCAGCTCGCTCACGCGCGGATCATCAACCGTCGACATGCGAGTGCAGAAGAGAGACGGCCTCCGGGCTACCTGTAGTCGCGAGTGCGGGGGTGGGCGGGAGATTGAGGTGGGTGGTGGGTGGCGGGTGGTGGTAGCAGCGGTGGCGGAGGACGCGCGCCAGACCGCCACTCCCCACCCCACAGTGCCGCCCCGCCCCGGCCTCGCAACCGCTCTGCTTTTTTCGCGGCCGCTTAATTTGTTAATGAGGCACACGCCTGCTTACCACGCGCCGCCGCGGCCGCCCCCCCCCCCCCCCCCAGCCGCTCACGCCGCCCACGCCACCGCTCTGCGGCTACTGTCGACGGCTGACACGGCGACGGGATTTCAAAAGTTGCGCCGGTGGGTGGCCACGTCGCCCGTGAAGGAGTGGGTACTTCATTCTTCCCCCACAATTCCCCTGCGTTCTTTATAATACTGCACCGTGTAATGGATTCTGCGAATACAGATTGTAAGGCTATTAATGTAATGTTATATTTTTCTGAACCACCCAGGTTGTTTCGAGTAGCTTTCATGATGTTCGTGACCTGGCGTGGTTCTTTCAAGCTCTGTATTTGTAGGAGTGGGTTTATTTATGTTCTAAACAATGTTCAAATACATCACCAAAAGTATGTCCACGCTTTAATAATTTAAATATTTTTATCAAAAAATATGTGGACGCCAGCGAAATTTGGGTTCATAGCGATGTTTATCTTGCAACCCTCTATCAAACATTTTTGCGACATTCCTGGAAAAGACTAATGAAATTGTTTCCTGTTCGCGGGTTTGCAGGAATTGCCAAATATTAAAAAATGCACGTTTCCATATCATATTTTCTCCGTGGACATCTAGGGCAGTTTGTGTAAACAAACATATTATGATTTTGTCTCCTAAATAATGTTTGATCCTTTTACCTATTTTTTAAAAATATTTTTTTATGTTTACACAGGAGAACAGTAAAAATTAAACAAGTACTTTCACCAAGAAATAAAAATTGAATAACGTCCAGGACACACGTTTTTTTCGTTTACTGACCAATATACCAAAGATACACGCCTCGATTACAAAATATTATTCTTATTCTAACCTCTTCAAAGCAAGTTACCTCGCTTAACTTAGCTTTGCGAGTTTGTCACCAGCTTAAAAGGCAACCGTCTCTCCTTTCTCATGCCAACCGGCAAACGACTTTATTGGCTCACCAACTCCGTAAGCATCGGTTAGTGAATTTTCGTATGCAGCCCCGGGACGTAATTCTGCTGAAAAAAGAGCTTAGGCCTGAGCTTCTGCCTCCATGCACCACTGCTACTTGTATCCAGCCCAAAGCGTAAGACCGCTCTTTCTCGTAAGCCCGGCATCAACTGCTTTAGCGCTCCGCGACTCCTCGCGGCTTACGCGCGCTCTCTAGCAAACACGTGCTCGCTTCCCGCATTCGCCTACGCACGCTCGCACACGCATCTCCACACACACACAACACTCACACACTGGCGACTCCGTGTTTGTGTGTGTTCTTACGCGAATACCTACACATACGAAGAAGCTCATATAAAAACTATATATACCGCAGGGTAAAGCAATACTCAGAATATTGCAACAGGTAGAATACACATGCATACATATTCATACTAATACATGTTCACATAAATGCATGAATATTCTTCTCGGGCACTACCGCGTGTACCGCCGAGAGTAGCAAATGAGGGTTCATGGCTTAGGCTTAATGGCAGCGCAATAGAAGGCTATTCTTCCCAGAGGATGTCGCGTCGTAGTCAGAAAATGGTTGGGTCGTCTGGAAGGAAGGATACCTAGTAAAGCGACGGGGTGCAGGCCAATGTAACTGCAAGCTGTGTGGGATTCAGCACTGGGATTCTGTTTCTTAGTTTTCCTGACGGTCTGTTTTGGGCCTTAACTGTTTGCATTTGAACATATTTACACTTGATGGCTTTTTGAAGCGAAAACTGCGGTCTGACGAAAAATTTATTTGTTTATCGATTTAAAATTTCAAAGAAAAAAATTACAATAGAAGTTGATGCGCTCTTTTGAGAATCCGAT
Source organism: Teleogryllus oceanicus (assembly GCA_964035755.1). Taxonomy (NCBI): domain Eukaryota; kingdom Metazoa; phylum Arthropoda; class Insecta; order Orthoptera; family Gryllidae; genus Teleogryllus; species Teleogryllus oceanicus. The sequence continues at coordinate 283,348,927 of CAXIVR010000001.1, forward strand.
ATAAATAATTTGAGACATATATTGCTAACTGTAAGCTCGTCACACGCAACAAAACATATAGCAGATAATTCTCTACACACTAACTGGAGTCGATCCAAGAACTTGCGCAAGAACCTTATAACAGCAAATAAAGTTGGGGATATACAAAGACAAAAATTACATTAGGTCTCTGGAGCTGTGAAATCCTGCATTACTGCATACAATGAAGGTGATTAAGTATGTTCTTTACAAAACACACTTTTGGGCGGCGGTTCCATTGGATTCATTCCGATACTCCTTTGGAATAAAGGAGGACATCTCCATTCCGGAGCATCACCTACATTTGCTGTCATTATTTTGTTGAGATACGAACCGGTTCGCACGATAACAAGAATCACTACGCTCCTCTCTGTAGCAGGAAAATGAACTTTTTTGGTGTTAAAAGTCTGCACATTAATTGACACAATTTACTTTCACGAACGAACCTCCATATTCTGCATTGAATCGCCAGAATTGGAAAAAGAGGTCCTGATGCCAAGTAAATTGCAGGTGAACTTGTGAGAGGATTAGTTAGGATTGCTGAAACAAGTCCTCCAATAACCTTGCCATTGACATTAGGAGTTTAACAAGAAGAGAAGAACAAGATACTGGTTGCATAAATATTTCACTACGACGCATTACATTAGTGAACTGCGCAAAAAACATTCTTTCGCCACTTCGTATTTTGTGGATGTTTAATCTCGGAATACTACTCTCGCCATATTTTCGCCATTCGTATATTTTTCTCCCAATTTGTAAGAAATAACTTCTACGTCTGGTCCCTTCGATTTTCAGCTCTCTTTATCGGCCTCTCTTGCCCCAATTTTTTTTCGCATTCCTCCTCATTCCCCTTAAGCCGTGCCCAGTCCATTTGAGAGCTTCCAGAGCGGTCGCAATGCCGAGGGCGAGGTAAACGAACAGCGGGAGGCGGGCGCCCCGGCCAGCGGGCGACACACACAAAGCAGGAAAAACACGTCCATAAATTTGGCGCATATTAAGCAGATTTGCTTAACTACCAGTTTCCTCGCGTCCGCGACCGAGGCCGGTGCCTGGGCCGGTGTGAAAGCCCCTCCCCATCCCGCCACCCCTCCCTCCTGCGCCTGGTTCGGCGCCCGCATGCGGCGGACCTGCGCCCCGACGCCTTTTAGCGGGAACGCACGAGAGCGGCTCAAAACGAAAATGGAAAAGCAGCAAGAAATGGGAAACGCTGCAAGTGCTAAAACTATATACTTATAATTCCAGATTTTTCATGAAAATTGCTGAATGTAGCAAGGCGAATAGCTTGCGAAATGTAGGAACAATCAGAAATGACTTTTAGTGGAAAAGCGATTGTGAGAGTATGGCTCAAAAAGTTACGGTGGAAGCAGGAATAGGAATAGTGTGGCCACTCATGACTTGAAACAAATTTCCCTGAATTTTCCCGTTTTTTTTTTCAAGATCATTTGAAAAACATTGTCATTCATACGATTTGTAGGGTATATCGCACTTTCTAAAGAAAATAAAGCGTGTGAAACTAATTTGTGAGTTCTCTGATTTCATCGTGGTAAAACTAAAAAAAAACAGAAATTGAGAAAAATAAATTTTTAGGAATAACTTGTAATTATATAACTATCTCAAAACTTTCCATGACATCTTCTCAGCAGCGTAACGTAGTGGGGGCCAACCCCCGGTGGCACGTTTAGGGAGCGGCCACATTTCACAATAAATAATATCTTGTAAAAATTTGAACAATTTCCTCTCATATTTTTCTCGCAACTACGACTTGGACAAATTAATTGAAATGATTGAAGATTTTTCATGGAAACCGCTTAATGTAGCAAGTTAAATTATTTTGGGAAATGTTGGAAGAATCAGAAATGCCGTTGAGTGGGAAAGCGGATGTACGAGTGTGATCCAAAAAGTTAGGAAGGAAGCAAGAAATGGGAGATGCTGAAATTGCCAAAATTACATACTCGTATTTCAAGATTTTTTTATGGAAACCGCTGGATGTAGCAAGATGAATAACATCCGAAAAGTTGAAAGAATCAGAAATGCCTTTTACGGGGAAGCGGTAACGATGGTTATTAAAAAGGAAGCAAGAAATAGGAAACGCTGAAATTGCCAAAATTATAAATTCGTATTTCCATTTTTGGTTTCAAAGAAACCGCTATACGTAGCAAGGCTAATAACTTGGGAAAAGTTGGAAGTAACAGAAATGTTTCTTCGTAGTCGTTTCTTCTAGTGGATGCAAACTATGTTTCTACTATTTTGGCATGGAGACCGTGGAAGGTGTCGAGTGAGCGAGTCGCATTTTCAGCGTTTCCCATGTGCATTCTTCAGTTCTCAGACACTTCATTCTAGAGGTACATGCACTGTTACACAGTAGTTGTGTCGTAGCATGAAGAGAGGCAAGAGACATATGTCTTCCCACTAATGGAAAATATAAAGAAAAAATAGAGTCTGGCGTAATAGAATATGTCTAAAGAAAGGATTTTTTTTATTTCTGAATCTGATCTCAAGGTGAAAGGCAGATGTCATCGCGAATCATCGTTCTGAAAGCAAATAGAACCCCATCTTTCTTGGCTTAATTCTCCGTAAGGAAATTCTGCACGCGAAGCGCAGCAGAAACCCAAGTGAGGGGTCTCCTTATAGGCGGAAAGCATATCACTTCAATCTCTGGGCTAGATACGTCTCTCTTGCTCGGGATGGTTTCAGCACACTGATTTCTCCCACCTGTGTTAGTGTGTTTTGCAAGCAGTTATACTTCAACCATATAACAAAAAATGCATGTTCCGAGTAATTCGACAACACCTTTTTTAGTTCACGTACTTAACTACGGGATAACTACTTTGCAGAATATCACTTCAAAACTTGGTTTACTTTATGATGCCATCTAGCCGTTTGGTTTGGCCACGCTACGACACTGTACAACAGAATGCACACATTACTTTTCAATATGTTTGCGACGCTTGTCCAAAGATTTGTTCCAACGGTAACATCAAAGCATCGACGCCAGCTTATTGGAAACCTGCGTCAAGTGCCTGTAGCCAAATCGTGACGGTGTGCTGAACATCGGTATCGGCTGCGAATCGTCTACCACCCAAGTGCTGCTTCAATGGTCCGAAGAGATGGAAATCACTGGGTGCCAGGCTGGGCCAATAGCACGCGTGAATTGTCACGGCGCTTCTGACGAGAGCTAAGCGACCTTCTGTCCGCAGCGGCGACCGCAAATAAGGAGTAACAGCGCCAAACTAGTATGAATCAGCTTGCGAAATGCCTGTAGAATACAGTGTCCATCGGAGATCTCGTTTCCTTCTTTTGACTTTCTCGTATACATAAGCATATACGGAGTAATACGCATAGTATAGGGAGAGTTATGTAATGCTGCGGAAAGTAGATTTCGACATTTCAACGGAAATACACGTTTTGGAGTCCCCTGATACCGAAGAAGGTTTTTTTTTCAAAAGCCCGTCTGTCCGTGTGTCTGTTTGTCAGGTGTATACGAAAAACACTAGCGCCTGAAATACTGGTACGATTTTTTCCAAACTGAATAAACCCCTGTCGATCTGGCCTGAGTCGAAGCTCTGCCATTTTGAAAAAAATCATTAATTTTCGGGGAGGTACTTTACAGGAAGCCTCACGGGCTGTTTCAGAATTTTCTTAAAAACGGCCCAAATTTTTTCTTTACGTTTTTGGTAGGGTTAGTACCAAAGAAACCTTATGCGATTAAATAAACGCCATACTGCTTTTGATTTTTCAAAAATTACAAAAATATAATTTTTTTGACTTGGCTCTAAAGTCGGGAATATTTAAAGTAGAGGCGATTTCTTCATATTATTATATTTATAACTACATGTGCTTCAAATAATGTCTTATAAAGTTTCTCGAAAACTTAATAGTTTTCCGTGAAAATGAGCTCAAATTTACGCATTTTCAGAAACGCCCAAACTCCCGGTAATTCATTTAAAGCCTAGTGAGCCGCTCTAAAAAAACGAATGTTGACAGCAGCGTAAAACACAATATTTTTTACTATATAGGGGGAAATTGTTATTTAAAGGCAGTACTAATTTTTGATAATTAAACATTACAATACAATAGCTGAAAAATAATTAAAACTTATTTTCTAAACGGGTTAGGCAACTATCGACCAACTTTCAAATAAATTTGGAGGTAGAAGTCGTGCAATATATAAATATAGTGAACTTTTGTGTTCATTATTCTAGTCAAGACGTACGCCGTACACTTTATTCAGATTGTTTTCCTGCAAATGAATCGAGTATCTTTACCTCGTTCTTCTGTTTCCCCAGCCATCACGGAATTTCAAATTGCATCCTAATGTCAAAATTCTATGGTAATGAAGCGAAATCTCAGGAATCACGGCCTCCCTTTAGTAGTGGTGCGCGTATTATTAACGTCGACTGGAACATGATGGTTCGCAAACAAAGAAAACACGTTTCTTCCTCGTGTATTATATCATACTTGCATTTCGTTACTCTGAAATTAAGGACGAAAGATGGCTTCATTGTTATCTCTATCATTTTATCTTGTGTTTCCTCGAAACAATGCGTGCTATTGTTTTGTACAATGCTCGAACTTAACATAGAAGAGTAGAAGAAAGGGAATTCCGAGCAAATTACATGGTTTGTGCAAATGTCACGGGGACATTCAAGGGGATTTTTGCTGGGAGATGATAGCTCCGCGTATGGTACGCCTAAACGGTTTTAATTGAGCATTTAGGCCTTTGCAAACATAGCCACAAGTCCGCTACAATTTTAAGGACGTTATATTCAAGAGTATCAACTTTATTGGATTCTATTCTTAGCAATACTTTAATAACCCCCTGGAATTGGTACCCAAGAGGCATATTTGTGCAAAAAGTTCACATTTTAGAATAAATATTATTTACTTATGCCACAATTTAATTTTTCTCTTTAAGCCAATTAAACTACATTTTAACGCTATTAAAATTTTGCTTCTCGCTTTCTCTACAGAACTTTTCTATTTATTTATTTATTTTACGTCAAAAAAAACAACAGTTAAAACTGCGTATGATGTGCTATGGGGAAAAGTGAATTGTGTGCACATTTTCACAAGTCTGTGATCCCTACACTGTCATATACTACTTGAATTTTAAATGAATGAAAGGGAAAAAAAGCTCCCATGTAATAAAAATCTATTTTCAAGGACAAATAAGCAATAAATTTTAGGCTCTTATCCATGTCGATATCAGTCTTTGCTGATAAGATGATCCGTTTCTGGAGATGATGGTTTCAGTCTGGACAGTAAATATTGGTTGCCCCTCCCTTCTTTCTACGGACTTAACACTTTGTCCGTTATTATCCTCCGTCCTTATTTTAGCACAGAGTGGAAAGAGATCACATTGAGATCTAACATATTTCTTTACTACAGGGAAAATCTGTGCATTCAATACACAATAATAATAATAATAATAATAATAATAGTAAAATAATAATAATAATTTCAAAATTATTCAAACATATTACATTGCATCCAATATTTGGGGGAGAAGTGAAGGAACACTAACATGGATGAGTATTCCAAAGAACGTGATTCGGACTATTGACGTAAATAAATCGTCTAAACGAAAAATCAATGCGAAAACATGAAGCTAGGCGAGTTGGCGAGGGCTGGGCGAGAGTAGCCGGGAGCTGCGCCGGCGCGGGTAAAAAGCGCAGCCGCGCGGCCGCGCAGGGCGCAGCGTTCCCGCGGGCGCAGCGCCTCCGCCTCCGTCGTCGCCTCTGCGCCGCGCAGCTCCCGCGCAGCGCCTTGGCCGCGGTGGCGCACACGCGCGTCGGGTTTCCTCGGGAACGCGTCGCGACGCCACGCCAAGCAGCCGCTCTCGCAGGCTTTTGCTCGCTTTTTACCCCTTCATTTTTCTTTTTCGAAAAAAAAAATATTTTGCTACTAAGCCCCTTGGGTGGTGCATGGACAGCATGTTAGCGTTCTGTGAGACGGTCCCCGGTTCGATTCCCGGCCGGGGCAAAATGAAGCAGTAGTATTCTAATACGAGTTGTCTCAGTTTCTATAGATGTGTGACAAAAAAAGGCTCAGGCAGGTCACGTAAGCAATGCACAGTGATGGGAATATGTGATGCTCCCTACATGCCCCCTTAACCCGACCCTAAAATGCCAAATACATACATACATTTTAATCCTGTTTTTTCTTCCTCTGGATTAGTTTTTCGTGGCAAATATCTCCGCATGGGAGAATCTTGAGCCCTCTCGACATCTGGCGGTCGTTGTTGTTATTGTTGTGGTGGTGGTAATCGTGGTGGCGGAGATTAAGGTGGTGATGGTGGTGGTGGTGGTGGTGGTGGTGGTGGTGGTTGTGCAATTCCCATTTTCCAGACCATGACCTCAAAGCACGTCGAAAGAAAGCGAATTGTGTTCTAGCGATCGGAAAATCAAGTGTCCCTTTAAAGCCAACTACTCGCGTCATAAAAAGTAAAATAATGAAGTATTTTATTTAAAAGGTTTACATTCAAAAATGAGGTTCTTAATGGCCAACAATATGTTGCTACAAAACAACGTGATTCCCTTAGGCGATAATGTTTTGCATCCCAGCCACCTACACAGCAAACTATTTTTAATAACGTGAACTAATATTTTATTTAGTACTTTGCTAAAAATTGGAATAAAATCAAATCAAATATTATACATGACGATGAAGATACTTTACCGTACTGTACAATAATAATTTGAGCTCAACTACATTCGAACAAATAACGGGATGCTATTATAATTCGCGTATTTTAGTAATAAGATATAACCATATTTTCCTAGGAACCCATTTTCAAAAATGAAGAATGAAATGGCATGCTAACGAAAGCCTGTAAATAATTTTTTGCAATTATATTCTACAGCCGACTATTTAGAACAGTTCATTTTACTCCAAAGCGAATGTATTCATTATTTGAAGAACTTAGTTAATCCCGAATTTATTGCTCCTGCTCGATATACGTTAGGGCAAGTGTAAACGCGATCAGGAACGGACAAAAAATGTGAATTACTTTTCAAGTAATTTAGAAACGTCAAGATACTATGCATCTACTTCATCCCACACGATGCATTTGTATAAATACTCTTGAGCAAGAAGAACGGAGGGCCCGCGTATAATATAGATGCCATGTAGGCGCACACCTGCAGGCGGCTAGCGACGCTGCTATGCAACGGCTGCCTACCACAGTCCTCGCAGCCGACGTCGCTGCCGCGCTGGCTCAGTCGGCGCATCGTAAGTCAGGGGCGAGCACTCGTAAATAGCACTAATCGCTCATCAACATGGCAATCTCAGCCCAATGGAACACGAAATAACGGCTGTAATTATTATAATCGCCTAATGGCTACTTAATATACTTTGCTGGCATCACGAGAGGTGGACCGGAAAGTATCGTATTTGTTTAATGAATATTCCAGTCCCATTGAACAGCCACGGTGGCCTTTCGATGGCAACACTTCGACGCTGCACGTTTCAAGAAAGCACAGCTCACAGAGCAGACATTATAAACAATGATGCAATTTAACAACAACAAAAAACAGCATAACATTAATCAATATTTTTGAAACGTTGTTTTACTGCAATTTTCATTTTTAAGAAATCAACACAGACCTGAATAAGTGTGATTTAATATGACTTAAGCAAAGTAAAATAATAAATACAAAATTAAAAAAATAAATTATACGCCAGTATAATTATGGGAATAGATTATTAAATTCCAATTTACAAGTTAGGAAATTTAATTCATCTTCAAGAGAGTAACAAGACTCCAGTTACTGTCACATAGCATAATAAATTTTGTTCACTTAAAATACATCAAAACTCCCTACATATGGCCTAACCATATTTTCTGGACATTGTGTAACGTGTGAAAAACTTTAAGGCATACTATTTTCTCTTCTACGCATACGGGGCAATTCGAGCGTCAAGGTGCATCCAAGCGAACAATGCCCCAACCCCACGCAGAGGACACCCCTGGCCTTAATAAATAAACGGAGTGAATGAACTTCTGGCCAGCCACAGGATGTGTATAAATAAGAGGCCAAAATTTGGGGGCACGCAACGTATGTTTAGGGCGCCCGCAACGACGCCCTCTCTTCCTCGCGGCCCGCACCCCAGGCAGCCCCCTGGACACCCCCCCGGCCCCCCTCCCCCACCATCCCTCGTACGGTGTGTCGCTCTGCACGGCAGCTGGTCGGACACCGGCGCGGGCATTAGCCACACAGCGGTAGCCGTGGAGAGACCCTTCATGGTCTTCTAATTCCTTCAACCGCATTCGCCAACCCCTGGTAGGGAACGACAATGGACATTCCACGCAATGAAGTATTTCCTACTTGCAATTAATTTTCTTTGTTTTAATCGTATATTTAATTGAAACCTCTAAAAGAAAAATTATTTAGCGTAGTACCATACATGATAAAATAATGATGATGAATAAAAAATGCATTTGACCAGAAAACGAACATTACAATATATTTTTAATGAAACAATCGTTGATAACAATGACCATGTCTAACCACAAACAATCATTTTACAGAAAATATAATTAATGTAATTGCACGTTTCCGAACAAATTCTACGCAACCTTTGCAGGTTAACCGGTATAATGTCTTGCCTGCCTTTGCCATTTTCTAACAAAAATAAAACGACTATTGAAACTAGGTTTTAATTTATAATAAATATTTATATTTTTCAATTAATCATAAAATAGTACTTAATTTTATTTGTCGACTAACAGCTATAACAGAAGAAATGCAACAATATAAGTGGAAACAGGCTGCCACATTTGGGAGAAAAAATTAAAGGAACTTGAGAAGTTGATTTTATAAAAAAAACGTTCAAGTGTTATACTGTTTTGAAAGAATATGAGTAATCTCTCCAAACAAGAAAAACAGTTCAATGATCAAAGAACTGAAGCTCTGATACGACGCAATGATTTTATTCCATTTTTATTTAATGATCATACAGGTCGCACTCATATGGTGTATTTCTAATACGCAAAAATGTTTTCCAGGCTCTATTTATATCTATTGCAAGAAAATAAGGTCTCAAGCACGGCTGACGCTAGGCCCCAAACAGTCAAGGCGAAGCCTCTTACGAATTCGCCAACTCATTCAGCTCATTAACTTCGAGACTGATCTATGAACGTGATAGAGCAGTAACTACCTTACTTTGCTACACTTTGTATCTCTATCTTCAATCAGTTAATTCTTCTATTCTCTGAATGCTACTCTAAACATCAGGACTTCATACACTTCATTATAGTCTGTCTAAAGTAGCCTGCGAGGCATTTACATTGTCATCAACAAGTAGTAGGAATTGCAAAACTCACCTTTAAAGGATTGCTTTTACACTTGTAATGCAATCAAATACAAAACTGTAACATTCTTCTTGCGAATAAATAGAGCCTTCGGAAGTAAGTAAGTAAGTAGTAGTAGGAAAGGCCCTCATCAGAAAGTAACTCCTCTTCAAAGAAATCTTTATATCATTAAAAATATTAAATTAGAAGTAGTGTCTTCCTTGTCAAGAATTTCATAAGGAGCACGAATCCCCCCAATTATTGAATTTTTTTTTCATTTAAACAATGACAATGGAACTTACTGCAAAGCACGCTCAGAGCATGTTAAAAAATAAGTTATTAATGAAAATGCAGGTAATAATATTCGAAAGGTAATAAATAAATTGACAAATACTTTCATGGCTCCATATAAACAGACGGAAACAATTATCATTTCTAGATTCTATAAAAGAGGATTAATATTTAGATCATTAACCATATGCGAAATAAATGCAGACTCGTTAGGCGCCGTTCCGCTAAAATGTTGGAAGAGCTGCGTCCTCGCCTCCAAAAAACAAAAAAAAAAAGAACCTTTGACTTCGGTTCTGACAAAGGCGTTCCATATTTTTAAATCTTCTGCGCCGAGATTGTCAAGGCAGAAGACGTGCAAACAACGCGACGTGCCGGTCCCGATTCGCTTTGATTCGAAGATCTAGCTAACACTGACACGACCCACAACAGCGTGTCGCCGGCTGGAGACAGGGGCCATGGACTGAACCGAGCTACTTGAAGTCGGCGAGTTGGAACGGCCGATGTTTGCGTGGCAACACGCCAACGCTCCCTGGGCTAGGTCCTTTGGAATTTTAGTGATTGGTTGCCGTTGTCGTCTTTGATATTCAAATATCCCATTTCAACTAAAAAACTCCCCCAGTTTTCCTGACATATCGATGGACTAAAAAAAAGAAAGAAGAATACGATATTTTCTGATGCTGTGACTTTGAAAATTCCGAAACTAACTACTTGTTTTCTAATTTAACGTATGACAGTGTGCCGAACATCAGTTCAATTAAAGATATAAAAAAGATACTAGGCACATATATTTTACAGGGTTAGAAAAATCCTTCGGCAAAGTAATAAAATACAATCTTAGAAGAAGCGCATTAAGGGTAAAATTTCCCTCTCCTAGAGGATTTATTTAGCAGAACTTCAAATAAATAATCCCGTCTTATTAACTACGACAGAAATATATTTCTCAAAACACTTTCTTTAAAAGTAGGTAACAACAACCTTATCACTACATCAACCTTAGCACTACTCGTATATTAGAACTAATAAGTAAAAAGTAATACATAGTTTTGTCAACAGGAATGATTGTATTTTCCTGAGAGACACTAAAATTATGAACGATCAAGAAATCCACATATAAATGCATCCCAACTATTAATATAAAAGGAATTTCGGTTATTGCGCATTTTGAACATTTAATGGGGTTTTTAATTAGACAGAGTCAACATTATTCAAATGTCGAATTTCCATTCGTCGTTGATGGAATAGTCTACGTATAAAGTTTTTTGTGCAGAAAACGATAAAATAATCTCATGAAAATTAGATCCACTCAATATTAATTAATTTACGTTCTTTAACAAACAAGAACAAGAAACTCACCAAAGTTCGAGTAATGGCAAAAAACGAAATAAATTTTGAAGTAAATAGGTATTTCTTAAATGCCTCGATCTCTAGTCTTTGGCAATGCCGCTGCACAACCAGTATATAATTTTGAAATATTGGAGAAAATTTCTAAAATGATTTTACAATCACAAATAATTATTTCTTATTTTGTTTATTGAAACTTCCTTACCGAATATGACCATTTGGTTAGGACATACATTTTATTCAACGCAAAAAATTGTATTATCGGAAAGCAAGTTAAAAACGAAAGACAATTACCGATAAGTACTACACCCCCTATCGACAACAAAATATCGAATTTCGAAATACCGATGTTCAAATTTTAAAAATTGATGTTTAAATACATCAACCCCAAATCACTGATTTTAAAACTATTTTAGTAACGTCTAACATCATTGTTCACTTGGGTGAAGTGAACGCTCCATGTTTTGTAGGTCGGGTCATGTTTTATAATTTATAATTGATATTTAGCTGACAAAACGAAGACAAAAAATTATCAGAGCAATTAACAAAACGTTCATATTTTATTGGTTAATTCAAAATAATACACTACATTCATTTTAAAACATCTACTAACTTATTTTTCACTCATGATCATTGGTCTGAAAAATGTTCAATTACGGATATCTAAAAATTATAGGTTTCTTATTATTATATTTTTCATTTAAACGTAAAATAGCAACCAATTGAAAATACATGTGTTAAAAATATCAGCTTCAGAAAATGGATGTTAAATACATCGATTTTTTGGTAAAAGTAACATCCATGTTTCATGTTGGATATTTTTGCTGAGTTGATATTATACCTCTTTTTTAATAAAAAGAAGCGCTCATAATGAAAATCTACAATAATTTTCAGATATCCACAAAGTGAAGATTCTTTAGAACAAACTGACCAAGCGTGAAAAATAAATAAAATCAGTTTTGTCAATACATTATTTTTTAATTATCATATTCAACAATAAGAGTTGTGTCAAGAGTCCTTATCATTTTGCCTTCCTTTTCTCAGTTGTACCTCAAATGAAAAACCATAACCATTAATCGTTATTAATCCAGTTCTAAAACATTTACGTTTACAAACATCGATGGTTTTCGGGTGATGTTTTATGAACATCGATGTTTTAATTCTGAACGTAACATCGATGTATAGAAACACGGATATTTTTTTAAAAAAATGCCGCGTGCCTAGCGCGTAAAAGCACGTGCGTGGCCCGGTGGCGCGGCGGGCGCGCACGCGCGTTGTTGACGCACCGATAACGGCACCCGCGGCGGCGACACGCGCGTATTTGCGCGTCCCCGCGCGTTAAGCCCGCGCGCCGGGAGCGCGCCCGGGCTTAGCCCGGCCCTCCCCCTCCGCCTGCGCCCGCCCGCTGTTTATGCAGACGCCCGCGACGCGGCGGCGCGTGTTACAGGACAGTTGTTACGCGACTGTTTCCAGAGTGCACGGAAGTCGTGTGCGCCGCTCTTAATAAATATTTTGTAACCGCCGGGATCGGAATACGCAGAAAAGAAGAGGCACTTACAGACATCATCGCGAACGTATATATTATTGGGAGTTACTTGGTATTTGTGCTCACGAAATAATATTGAGGTGTTCCTAACAAAATATTTGGGCAATATAGATGGTCGCATTGTGAAAATAATTTTTTTTGAAATGTCACTAATATCAGATGGGTGTCACATTTGAAATGAAGTAAAATCATCATGTATTGTCCAATTTGTAAGTATAAAGTGAAGATATATTCCTCGGCAGAAAAAAACGAAGATTTTAAAGTTATTTTCCACTCAATCGCTACCATTGAGTTTCCACTCAATCGCTACCAAACTTTTACTCAGAATATTCTAGAACAAATAATCGAGCTTCTAATATGTGGATCACTCATTTCCAAGAAAAAGAATTACTACCACTTTACTTTCGCTATTTTCTAGTGTCTGGTGACAAAAAAAATGACGTTACGACATACGAAGAAATTACAATGCTGCAAGCAATAAACAGACCCGCCCTATTCTTTTCATCTTCAGATAAAACAACCACGGACGCCGTCAAGCGACAATACGCTCCAGCTACAAAACAATACTCTGCCGTCAAAAACACAGAAGTCGTCTATTAGTCCCCACGGGCGAAAAATACGTCGCCTTGCAGAGTGGCCAGCGGCCAGAAGTCGGTCGGTCGGTCGGTCGGTCGGTCGGCCGGCCGGCCGACAGGCAGAGAGCGCAGAGGTGGGCCGGGTCCCAAAACGCAACGCGTTATTTCAGATAAGAGATTCCCGCGCCGCCGTCCTGCGCCACCGCCACCGGCGCCGCCTCGGCCCCGTCAGGGCGATGAAAAACGCGCCGCGTCCGGAAGGCGACGAGGCGGAAGGCACGGTGGCGGCGGCGGTGGCGACTGTGGAGAGAGCAATGGCTTTGCGGTGGTGCTGACTGAGACGGCGCAGGGTGAATGGCGGGTGGCAGTAGCAATGGTTTTGGCTGCTGACTGAGACGGCGGCAGGGTGAATGGCGGGTGTGGCAGTAGCAATGGTTTTGGCGGCGGTGGCGACTGTGGAGAGAGCAATGGCTTTTGCGGTGGTGGTGACTGAGACGGCGGCAGGGTGAATGGCGGGTGGCAGTAGCAATGGTTTTGGCGGCGGTGGCGACTGTGGAGAGCAATGGCTTTGCGGTGGTGCTGACTGAGACGGCGCAGGGTGAATGGCGGGTGGCAGTAGCAATGGTTTGGCTGCGGTGGCGACTGTGGAGAGAGCAATGGCTTTGCGGTGGTGGTGACTGAGACGGCGGCAGGGTGAATGGCGGGTGTGGCAGTAGCAATGGTTTTGGCTGCGGTGACGACTGAGGAGAGAGCAATGGCTTTTGCGGTGGTGGTGACTGAGACGGCGGCAGGGTGAATGGCGGGTGTGGCAGTAGCAATGGTTTTGGCGGCGGTGGCGGCTGTGGAGAGAGCAATGGCTTTGCGGTGGTGGTGACTGAGACGGCGGCAGGGTGAATGGCGGGTGTGGCAGTAGCAATGGTTTTGGCGGCGGTGGCGGCTGTGGAGAGCAATGGCTTTGCGGTGGTGGTGACTGAGACGGCGGCAGGGTGAATGGCGGGTGGCAGTAGCAATGGTTTTGGCGGCGGTGGCGGCTGTGGAGAGAGCAATGGCTTTTGCGGTGGTGGTGACTGAGACGGCGGCAGGGTGAATGGCGGGTGGCAGTAGCAATGGTTTTGGCGGCGGTGGCGGCTGTGGAGAGAGCAATGGCTTTGCGGTGGTGGTGACTGAGACGGCGGCAGGGTGAATGGCGGGTGTGGCAGTAGCAATGGTTTTGGCGGCGGTGGCGGCTGTGGAGAGAGCAATGGCTTTTGCGGTGGTGGTGACTGAGACGGCGGCAGGGTGAATGGCGGGTGTGGCAGTAGCAATGGTTTTGGCGGCGGTGGCGGCTGTGGAGAGCAATGGCTTTGCGGTGGTGGACTGAGACGGCGGCAGGGGAAGGCGGGTGGCAGTATTTGCGGTGGTGCTGACTGAGCGGCGGGTGAATGGCGGGTGTGGCAGTAGCAATGGTTTTGGCGGCGGTGACGACTGTGGAGAGAGCAATGGCTTTGCGGTGGTGCTGACTGAGACGGCGGCAGGGTGAATGGCGGGTGTGGCAGTAGCAATGGTTTTGGCGGCGGTGGCGACTGTGGAGAGAGAAATGGCTTTGCGGTGGTGCTGACTGAGACGGCGGCAGGGTGAATGGCGGGTGGCAGTAGCAATGGTTTTGGCGGCGGTGGCAACTGTGGAGAGAGTAATGGCTTTGCGGTGGTGGTGACTGAGACGGCGGCAGGGTAAATGGCGGGTGTGGCAGTAGCAATGGTTTTGGCTGCGGTAGTGACTGTGACAGAGGTGACGGTGGTAGCGGCTTTGGCGATGGTGTTAGTAGGCACCGACGGTGGCGGTAGCAACGGCAGTGGCGGAGGCTGGGTAGTGCTGGTGGAAGTGGTGGCGACTGTAGCGACAGCAGTGGTGCGGTGGTGGAGACAGTAGTGGCGGATGTGGCAATAGCAATGGCAATGGTAGTGGTAGTGACTGAGGCAGTGGTGACGGTGGTGTCGGCCATGGCGGTAGCACAGGGAGTGGCGGTGATGGTAACAACGGCGGCGGCGGCGGCTTTCCCACCAGGCCATGAATTAATGGCAAATTGACGATTGTGGGAAGCAGCTGGCCAAACAATCGGCGGTGGTAGTGGCGGCGGCGTCAGCGGCTCCCGGAGCTTCCTCCCCGCTGTGCGCGCACCTCGCTCGCAGAGCGCGGCTTCCGAGCGCAGCTCTCAGCGTTACGCACCTCGGCTGCGGAGAGCTCAGTTTGGGCTAATACAAAATTAGAGTTACTCGCATGTTTTAGAAGCGCCCAGCTTCACATCACATTTGGGATTACTCAATACACGGAGCAGGATTACACAATATGCTGGACAGGGCTGATACTCGGCCTTGCCTACTTCGCTGCCAACCAAATCAGCACATATGTAACGTTAAAGGTTTGGCACTCCTGGAATAATCAGGTTACGTCTTCAAAGCATCTTCTATTACATATGGAAATATGTTCTTAAATAATTCGCTTAACTGTAAGCCCTACTATTTGCTTATGAAATACACTGAAGGGGCCAGGAAACTTGTAGGCGAATCGTCTGTTTTGTGTATGAATATTTTTTAATTTCTGTTTTAATGATTTGACTTGTATCGTGTACATGCTCTAAACATATTTGTATCGTATAAACATTACACACATTTAAATAAGTGAGAATTTGGAGGTATTAACTATGTAATTTTCTCCTAACTAGATGCAGTTCGATCGGAACGAGCTGGTTTTGTTAAATTAGGTAAGTTCCACACATAAAACTGAACCTCAACAGAAAAACTCTGAATGGGAACACAAGCCGTCTGGCAGAGAATTAGGACGCCAAAACATTCTAAATACCCACGCCAACACAATATATATTGGCGTTTCCAATGGATTGGGGAGGCACTTTAAATTAGTATTGCATACATAACACATACGTATATTTAGAAAAGGACAAAATATTCGAAAAACGACAACCACTATTGTATTTGCAAACTAATTGACAGAAATAGAAGATAAATATATCCACACGTTCCACCGTTCGGAACAGAGTGAGAAAAAATCTGACACGCCTAAGAATACGAACTCATTAACGCTATCCATCCTTCGCCGTGGCGTAAGCCTCGCAACATTGTATGCTACCTGGACTTTCGGGAGCTTAACAAATGTTTCTACCGCGCTGTATCTTTACCCTGCTTCGCGCCCCGACGCGGCGGCTCTCTAGTAAAGTTGCAACATCGAGCCGATGCTTTCAAAACATCGATGTTTTTATAAAATCGATGTATTTAACATCGGTATTTTGAATCCAATGTTTTTTCAAATCGATGTTGTGTGGTGAATGTTTTTTTCTGATTGAACTTTTTTCAAACAAGAAACTGCCATCATAAAAAAATCTATAATGATTTTCAGATATCCATACATTGAATATTCTTCAGACCAAAGTGACGAAGTGTGGAAAATAAATAATATCGACTTTTCGCCAATAAAGAAGCCTTTATAATTTTTCAATAATGAAATCAGATAAATAAAGTTTTGTTAATTCATTGATGTTTTTGTACCTTGTTTTAGCAGATAAACGTCAATTAAAACGAATAAATGAAATTACAGCGCCTGTATTTAATAGTTACATATCCAGTTTTAAAAACATCGTCGATGGTTTGGGGTCGATGTTTTGAACATCGATGTTTTAATTTGGGGCATCGATGTTTAGAAACATTGGCGTCGTGTTGACGACATCGCATCGCTACTCCCAGGTGAAGGCGGCGCTGCCAACCTCCAGCGCGCGGCCTCGGGACGCGGCGCGGCGCCAGCAGCGCGGCGAAGGGCCCTGCGTGACGCACGCGTGTGCTGTCCCCATTGTTCGGGCGGCCGGGGACAGCCGCGCACGCTTCCGAAATTAGCGCTTGACGCAAGACGCGCGCCTCGCGCCGTCGCGCCTGACGCAGGAGACGCGCGACTCCGCCGCCGTCCTACCGGCATAGGTGGCTCAGGGCATCAATTGATGGTGGTGGCGGCGATGGTGTGGCGGTTAGCGTATAGAGCGGGAAATACCCAAGTTTGCGGGTTTAAACCCGATCGAAGCCGTGGATTTTTAAGGGCGAAAAAATCCGTCGTACGCCTTCCTTCGGAGGGGAAGTAAAGCCGGCTGTCCCGTGTTAGTAGATATACTGCATGTAAAAGAACCCGAAGCCTAAATGAAGTATCTGAGCTAAATTCAAATTGCCTGTTTCGTCGCCCCAGTATTACCTTCTTTCTTCCCTAGTAGGTGAAAGGAGGTAACGAAATTTGCGTGGTCAGATGGAAGAGCAGGCCTCATGGCCTGAGTCTCGCCACGTGAAATAAGGCATTCATTTATTTATAACTGGGAGGTCCAAAACTTGGCGTCCCGACTGTAGCAGGATTTTCGAAACTAGCTAGATTGCTTGGTCGAAAGCAGACGCTGTCTATAAGAGAATTCTAGCGGTTGGCTGCTCTGATCGGTAGTTTTCTGTGGCTTCCCCGATCAACACCAGGTGAATGCCGAATCAGTACCCAAACAAACGGGCCACGGTTCGCGCGCTATCTTTCCTTCCCCTTTCTTGTCTTATGCTCACCCCTTATTTTACACATACTTTACATGCACTACACTACCATATGTCGAGAGACCAGTCGGAAGCTTAGAGCTTGTCTCGGCTAGGGCGGTGCCTCGATGTCGGGAGAGACCTGGATGGGGAAAATCCCCGCAAGCCGACGTAGGCCGGCGCCGGATCTCGCCATCCAGGATGAGGGGAGACCACCGCCACCTCCCGCGATAAAAACTGCTCTAGATTTAGGGTACTGATGGCCCAAGAAGTTGACGTGCCCGGATTCACTCATCAATGGGCGTCGTGTAGCCGTTAGCGGACAGGCCGACAGCTTCCCACACAGGGTGTCGGAGTTCAAATCGCGGTCGATGCCTCTGGAGTTGGTGCTGAACAAAGCAGGTTCGCGGAAGTTTCCTGGAGTTTCTCTCGTTATCCGACCTATTTATTCCACCATCATACCATATTTCCATAATCTACTTTCCATCAAACCATTCCACCTTCCCCGGTATGGCTATAAAGCTTAGCCAATGGCGTCATAATAAAGCACTCTGCCTTTGCATGCTCACATTGATGGCGTTATTGCAGTGCTCCCCCTTTCAGCTGTTTGGAGACTTTCGGCCACTAACCAATGCTAGAGTTTCCCCCAGCTCAATCCCGGTCGATACATGTGGAATTTGTGGTAACGAATGTCAGCACGATTTCTAGGGATTCTTCAGTTACTCCAGGCTCTCAATCAACCATTGCGCTCCATCATTATTCATTCTATCTCGTTATCATTATTTAACGATTAAAAAGTACCACCTTTACAGCTACAGTGATCAAACGGCGTAGGTACTGAAATTACACTAAAGAATAAAGATGTAGCCGTTTCCGTGCTGGCCGGCAGTGAGGGTAATATTTATTTATTAAAGAAATGAAAAGTTAATATTTATCTCTGAATCCCATCTTTTTTTTTTCCCTTTTCTACGATGTCGGTGCTACTGGGGACGGGCTAATTTTTTATTCTCTTTCCGCACACTCCAAGAAAGGAGTATGGCAGTAATTTTACCATAATTTCAATAGTAGATGAAATTCGTTCGTAAAACGGTTTGCAAAGCTATCAAATATTATTAAACAATCAAGCAATTTATTACATAGCCTTTTCGGATTTTACAGGAGCTCCTGACTAGAGATCCACATCTATTGTATATATACATACACCATCTTTGCAAAACAATAATAATTTACCCTCTCCCGTGAGCCATAAATATACTCATTATTCCTGTAGTCTGTTTTTTTTAAATTACTTTTGTGCAGCTGAATTCAACAAATTTCTGAGATAATTTGAAATACCTTGTAGACCTTCTTCATCCTGCTTCATACGCATCAATTCGAAGTTTCGCTTTGTCCTTCTGAGTCTAGAATAAAAATTAATTGCAGATAATGGTCCATTTTCTTGTGAAATTGAAACGGGTGTCATGGTATTTCAATTCTGACTCTTAGTTATCTCGACATCCATCTAAGACACGAAAGTGAGATCTTCTGGTTTTAATTTCATAATTTGAAATAGTTTGATTGTAATCTTAACGGTATAGTTATGCTTACCTTTTTACGGTTTATACAGACATTTTTATCTCCCTATCATTGTTATGTTTATTTGTTCGTTTGTACAGGATTTTGTAGCCACAGATTCGATACCCCACTCAATGCTACCTCTTCATTATTCAAAATCACAGCGTCAGCAGTTTTTGCAAATGGACACGCCTCCTCTATCAGCAGCTCCTGTTTACTGACGCCAACGTCACTATTTGATGACAATTTACAAATTTTACTATCTTCATTGCTGGTCCAACTCACTTCCCATCCACTCACTTCGCTAAAACTTGAAATAACAAGTCTCCTTTCACTCTTATCTCATTAATTCCTCCTCATTTCATTTTTTGCTCTCGTTTTGCTCTCTTTTTCCTCTCTTTTTCCTCTCTTTTTGCTCTCCCCCATCTTATTTCCAGAGATCAGAAATAGAGGAGAGTAATTTCGCTACTTCAAGTCCACGGAAGATTATTATGATTAGAAGGTTTGATAAATGACAAATATTTCCATAATTTCCTTATATTTTCTCGTCTTCATTAACAACCAGTACGACTGCATTAGGGTATTCATGTATATGAAACCGTAATTGGAATAGCGCACTATTATAGCAAGACAACTCCCAGATATCCTTATTTTGGTTCAAAGTATTTCATTTCAATCTCCGTCATATTGTTTCTCTCGATGGTGATATTAGGGAAAATTTAGAAATCATTAGAAATAAGATTTTCGACGGGCGTTCTTTTACTTTGCGACATGAGTGATGTACTTCTTCAATAGGCTCCTTCTTTAGACGAAATGATGCCATTTAGCAACACCAACTCAAGCGCTCAGACAAACGGTAAGATTGAGTGGGTCCCATCAGAGCTCAGTCAAAGCGACCGTATCCGAGGTGAACAACACGATAAGTGTCGGTAACATTTCAAGCGAAGGAGAGAGAAAAAGAAACTTTAAAAGTAATGGTTCTCATTATTCAAAAGATAAGGAACAGTTAATTTTAAGTACCTAAATTAGCTGTTTATTCATTTTTGCGGTGGTGTATTATTTATGCAAAGATGCGTAGATTCCATTGGCGCTATTTCGTTCCACAGATTCAGCTAACGACCCTGTGCCTACAATGAGATTCAGGCAGAAAAGAAACACAGAACATGCAATGTACTACAAAGCTCAATATACGACAAAACGTCATACAATTATTTGGGCATTCTGGAGTGCGAGAAACCTATTTAACGTCAGGTGTAGGAATGGGTATATGCTTGTGGGCCACGAACTCATTATTAGAAATATATAACAAGTGCTTTACGTCATGTCTACAATTTGTTAATGTTTTTTGTAGTGGCAATGAGATATTAAAACCAGTGTTCGTGAAAATACACTTTAGAATTATTAGATAAAGATGTAGATGAAAAGATTTATTCGTCAAGTACGCAGATGAACTAGTGGAAGAAATAATAATAATAATAATAATAATAATAATAATAATAATAATAATAATAATAATAATAAACTAAATATAAAAGAAAAGAAAACACTTGCGAAAACAAAATTAAAACAATGTTGGCAGTAATTTCTTGCAAAATAAAATATTCACCTAAATAAGAATTATATTAAATTAAGAAATTGTTATAAAATGCTTTACATTTATTTTCATTATTTCTTAATAGTAACAGGCGCCCAATTTTCACAATTCGACAAATAGACAAAATATGCTTGAAATTGTCTTAAGACCTTATTTTCGAATTTTTCTCCCCGGACGCCTGTATATTTTCTTTCGAAAAGGGAGTACTTTAGTAATTGCGAAACAATCATTTCCTTACGACAAATGTCAGTCAAAACGGTACTGAAATTAGACAAGTCACGTGACTCTCCTTCACGCACCAGCCTACCGTACTTCACTGATGTAGAGCGTTCCTCGTACTTTCTATTAATGATGATTGCGGTGTTGAATAAAAAAAATCCACGTCGTAAGGAAAAGAACACTTGAAATACATTCTACAAAACCTTACCAAATATTTAAATTCCTTTCACAACCCAAATTGTTTCTTTGGGAACGGCAACCAATGCATTCAGCACCGAGGTCATAGAATTCTTTGAATCTCCACGCATTGATTTTTATTTCCCCAAAGGAACAGCGATCTGTGGAGCGCAATCGAACGCGCAACCGGAGAGCCGGGGACCCAGAGGCAAAGCGCCAAAGACCCGAGGGGGCAGTAGCATCGGCGCAGCCATCATGCACCGGGCGCACTTGCCTCTCCCGTGCACCGGGCGGGCGGCCATTGCTGAGGAGCGACGGCACTTGGTATTCCGCGAAGAGCAGCCCGGGACAGTGCGAATACAAAGCCACGTCGCGGCTTCTCCCGGACAGGATGGAGCGCCGCGCTCCCCAGAACGTTAATAACACGCCCACGCCCGCCCCGCGACTGCCTCGCGCCGCCGCCCCCTGCGGCCCCTCCCCTGGCCACGGCACCGCCCCGCCCACGCCGGCGCCATTCGCGCATCGCCCGCAGCCGCAGCCTCCTCCGTCACCCGTGTCATCTCGCTGGCATCTTTATACAATTGTACGGCTCACTCGTGCTCATTTTGCATTAATACGTAATATGAACGGCTTGGGGCAATGACAAGTCGCATCAGTCACAGCAACTATTCGGTTGCTGTCACGTCAAACGTTCGAATTTTGGCAGAAGTATTCTCGTGTTGTTACTGCTCCAAACCTTGCATTTAATATACATTACATAAATTATATATTACATACCATTGTGTATTACGATTGATTTTCATTTATTTTCGTCACAATCGGTATAAAAGTCTATGTGACATATGGGGAGAAGTATAATGAGGGCATGTTTTCACGAGTTTCAGAATTTCTTCCACTCCTTTAACTATACATATTTGAATGATAAAAATACGTATCAACAAGGCGACTATAGCAACATTTTTAAAACTAGACATTTTCGCTCCCGAGTAATATAAAACTTATTTGCACCACTAAACGAACGGCAGATTTTAATTTCTAGTATAGCTGACAAAACACAAACCTATACCCTCAACTCTTTATTTTCTCCTCGGCTTTATTTTATTATAAATATTATATTCTATATTATAAATACTGTCCTTCGTCTATCTTCCCCTCCATCTCCTCCACCACAACCTGCACGGTATGCTGCCGCACACACAACCCTTCCAGCACCTCCCTTCCCAATCTCCGCCACCACCCTTCACACCGCTCCGCCTCGCCTACCGCCCCCGCCTACGCCGCGCACCCGGTCGCGGCGAGATGCGATTAGGCTCGCCGACAGCCGCCTGTACGTGGGCATAGGCGTAGCCAGGAGGCAGGCACGTGCGCCTCGAGGGTAAAACGACGGGGCGCACCTTTCTTTTCTTTTCCATTCCGAATGCAAGCCGAACACGACCAATCGGCCAACCTTCTTCCCTAGGACAAAATATTAGTTAGAATATTAGATTATATGAAATTGCTATTGCTGGCTCTGCTAGACGGAGTGGCTCAGGTGGTTAGAGTACCAACTCGAAAACGCCTGCCTCCGAACGCACACGGATTCCAAACTTCCACTGGACATGTAGAAAATTAACTCTGTTTTCTCACGTACTTAAACTATATCCGATGTTTTTTAACTATTTTTTAGCTGTGTTGTGAAATGAATGTAATATCAAAAGTCTTGTTGAAAAGGAAATTATCTAAAGTGACAAATTTAAAAATATACAAAAAGACGTTTTTCTGTTTTTATTTAACCTCAGAAACGATCAACCCTAGCACAAACATTGCATTACAACATAAAAGACCATTAAACATCCTTAAAACGTATGTTATTTTCTTTGTTCATAGTAAATCTTGAAGATACGGGCTTATTATGTCAAGATCAGTGCCTCGCGCGATAAAAAAAGGCCAAATATCTCCAAAATGTGTACCTTGCGCTCTGTTTACAAATATCACGACAACTAAGTCCAAATTAAAACATTTAACTTTTCAAATAATTAATTTAACAAAGAGTGAAATTATTTTTAAAAAACTCAAAATTAATGCAATTAATTTGTCTTCCCGGGGTTAATCTTAGATCCGACGAGGCTGTAAGTATGTAATGTCTGTTGGAAATATCCTCCATTGAGGGCTAGAATGAAACAGTTTCGGATGGAAAAAAGAAATCAATATTACTCGGGTAAGCGGTGTTCAATATATTATTAAATACATCGTTCTTCCCTGATGAATCTAATCTTCACATGTACAAAGCACATAGGAATTGAAATATGATTTCCTTTTGTCAGCTGAAATATTCTCAAAAAAAAAAAGTTGCGTAATCCACCGTTTCAAAGTAACAGCCGTGTGAAAATATTAAGAATAGCCCTGTTTTATTTCTCTACGTGAAAGAAAATATGTATTTGCTTAAAAATTTCAAGTCTTATAATGATATAAAGAATGAACCCATAGTTGTTGCAGTAGAGGTATTTTGTATTAGAAAATCTAGATTAAAAATTACGAATCATGTACACGAGGAAAAGTGTATTATTTATGACATGTAATAAATGAAATTACATTTCACTTTTCAAAATCACAGACTCACCTCTACAGATTGATGGTACGAAGAACAACAATTTGCAATTTAACTACAGGAACAACAGACACACGGCTGTTTTGTTGTCTGACAGTGATAAGGTAGTTTCGCTAATGGAGTTTATTATAAAGCGAGCCTCTCTCACTGGCTTAGCCAATATCTCGAGTTGAAAGATCGAAATCGAATGACACATCACGCTCTAGATTGAAGGAGTTGCCAATTAAGGTCCATTGCATCGTAACTCGCAGCATGCGATGATGAGAACAAGACGTCGATACTCAAATATTATTACTTCACCATGCGAGGGCAAGAAGATGAACGATCTGAATTCAACCCATGAGTTTCCTGCGGGAATGTGGCTAGAGTTCATTTCCCGCGCGGGGTACAGCGGTTGAACTCCAGACATCATCAAGAGACGTTCTTTCAATGTTAGGCCAACAAATCCCGGTGTAATGGCTTTTATCCAGCCGTGTTCTAGATCTTCTCAACCGCCGCCTCAACAGTTACACAATATCTCCAATTGTACGAACAAAATGCTTCCACGCAGTCAACGAGTAACCATGGCCGCTTGCATGTCGCTCAATTAGAAAATGATCCCCAAGGCCCTTTTGTGAAACGACCCGCAATTGAACGCTACACGACTGGACGTTAGGGCAAAATGGCTGAATAAATATCGCGCCGTATTCATTCCTCCCTATTATCCGAGTCTATTAACGAGCAGTTGTCCTTCCTCGTAAGTTCTCGAATTTCACGTACAAATTGGAATCCAAATTATTTTTAGTTTTTAAATTCGTTATCGGCATCCATACTATTCTCATACTACGAGCGACTCAGATAGTTGATGAATCGTTATAATCATCACGAACAATTATCTAAAGCCGAGAGATCACCTAAAGGAAAACACGGCACCACAGAATTTCCAAGTTCGCAACAAAACCACTTTCTTTACAAATGTAAGTTTACAGTAATATAAAAATAAAAGTATACGTAACAGAAGACAGGAAAACAAACATTAACAATGCAGATAAATGATCCTTCAAAAACAGATTTTCAGAAAAAAATAATTTAAACAAATATTTAGCAGAAAAGGTATTTTTAAAATAGTGATTTATTTATGAAGATGTGTTTCAAATGTCACCCCGATCTACGCTTTTATTAAACGATGAGCAGCTTTCGATAGCTCTTTCCTCAGCATCACATCCACCGCGTGAATGCTATTTAATCATGAACACTTCAACATCATTTGAATAATCATGAGGAAAACTAAGAACATTCTATCGGAAAATATTATCTTTAAGTTGAGGTCATAAAAAAAAGAATTCTTAAAATCGCCAACGTTCCGGATTTTTATCCAACTCTCATCAGGTGTATAACAAAAAATTTACCAAACAATTATGCTCCTAGCGAAATAACTTATCATATACAGCAACCAATCTCGTAACTAAAAGCATAATTGTTAGGTCGCAACATACAAATGTAATTATTGTGTAATATCCCTGACGAAGGCTCGATAAAAAGCCTGAACATTGGATTTTAAAGATTTGTTTCTTCTATCATTGAAATTCAAGATAATTTCTAACAGAATTTCAGAAACGAGAGATTCAGATGGCATTCACAAAATGAATATAAAATTTCGATTTCTTTTGAAAGTCCATCTGCTAAAATTATAAATTCTGCGAACCGCACAAAACCAGGCTGAATATCTCCGACTGGGAATATTGTATGAAAACCGTGGGGAATTGGCAATCCCCCATCGCCGTGCCTTCTCGACGTCTGAAGGCGCGTTCGGCAGGCATGAAATGAAAATCAATCGTCCTTCCTACGGCGTTCCCTCCAGGCGCGCTTTTGAATCGGAGGCATGCTGTGCTGCAAAATTAATGAGGAGGAATTGTTGATTGTTGGCGATTGTGCGGGAGATATGTTAGTTTCCCCTTGGCCTTCCACATCGCAACGCAGTGATGAAAGCAATCACGCCACCAGCAGACTTTAAATAGCGGCCTTCGCGTAGTCGTGTCGCAGACGAAACGGCTGCCGAAATGACGCGGAGTCGAAAATAATTTTTGGGGGGCCGGTAAAGTAGGTAATATTGGACAGAAAGTGGGTTTGGAGAATGGAAGGTTATTCTCTCGTCGGGTTGCCAGGAAATGTCCGAACCAAAAAGAGAAGTTGTCGTCGTCGTCGTCAGTACGAGTTTTGTTATGGTGTATAGGTGTTTTTACATGCTTAGCCGTCTTCAGCTCTGCAATGCCCAAGTAGACAATACAAAAGATGTCCTATCTGATGATTTTGCTCGTTAACTTCAATGCAGTAGAATTTTGGAAAATCACACTTCTTTTGGCGAAAAAGAAGCAATATATGAAAATGTACGCAGATATATCCGCAGATATAAGATTATCATATAAGATTACACGCATACAAAAATAATTGCTGCTAGTCACGATTACAACTATAGAAAGTCGCCAAAGACGTCAACTGAACAGAGGAAGAGTACATCACAAATTAAATTTAAAACAGGAAGAGAAAGTGATACTAATATCGTTCGACAAATTAAGGAGGGCCCTGGTTTGTTGCCGTGAAGACTCGAAATTCATTCAAGCAATTGTTCTCTAATACTGAAGACCATCCCGATGGTGAGTTTGCTAGGTGGGCATTGAAAAGCAGTTACAAGCAATGCATTAAAACCTACGTGAAGTCTAATACTCCATTAGATAACGTATAACAAAATATTATTGTTGCACTAAAATATTGTGTGGTTTCATTTATAGGTTAACAGCTGAAACTATCAAACAATATCTCATTCAAAATAAATGATTCAGTGCTAAAATAAACTGCTACCGATTATCTAATAATTCAGAAAGTCAAATAGTTATTTGACAATTCACCCTATTGTCAATTAAGATATTTGTATGTAATTCTAGTTCAACCTAAAAAATCGTTCACGAATCAGCAGTATTTAATTCTTCGAAAAAAGAACATCATTGAGGTCTGAGTCTATAAATCTAATTTCGATCACTTTTTTCGTCCAGTTTCCCTAATCCCATTAGGAAATGCTGCGTTGGCCCCTTGTTTTATTTCTGGGCATCAATGCAGCTCTACTATCTGTGTATACTTTCTGTTCAGTGGGGGATAAAATTATTCAAATTATCATTCTCCACGTTCTCATGACAGAAGTTGATTCTGTCACGAAAGGCACCATGAAAAATAATGGCAAAAATCTGTTGCTGATTTGCCTTTGCAAAGGTTTTATTACAAGGCAGCGAATATTAACTTAGTAATCCTTGTCAGAAACACTCGTTGCTATCTGTATTCATAATTCAACTTAATGCGAATTTGAGTTAGGATAGGGCTCTCAGAGATCAAAACAATGTGTGTAGATTTCACTTCTTCTCTTCATTCATAATCTAACAGTATAGTATAGTATAAAAGCAGAGAGTACGGAATCCGGAATTGAAGAAAACCTGCACAGATTGTATTTTCCCCCATATTGCACATATCGATTTTACTTGTATTTTTACGTCAAATAAATAAACATCATTCTTCGACATTTGCGTCACGAAGTTCGATACAAATAAGATCAATGAACCTATAGTAGTGGTTTCGTCTCGATTATTAACTCGTACAAAGGTAATATTCGCGAATCATTTCAATGGCAAAATCCAGCCCTGGGTTACGATCATTCCAAACGAGAATACGAATCAGAGCTTGGACCGATAAGCATAAGCACACATTTCTTTCGCAAAGATGGGGCTTGGGTGGAGAAATTTCTTAGAACCTCGTACGTGTCTCGACGGTAGGTAAGAGTCGTGCGTGTACAGCCATTAAACCTAGGTGCTTGGCGTTGAGAATGCATTATGCACAGTCGCCAGCGCATCTGTGAGTGGTTAACTAGTGAATTAATACTTTTGAAGGTTACGGACTTCGTGGTTTCGTTTAGACGAGCAGTTTGCAAAGCGAAATAATACTACCAAGTGAAATCGTTTGTTCTGTCAACTATAATACTTGGTAATGAATGGTGGAGATTAATGGTATGCTCGTAAATATTATGTGTTCGAAAATCCTAAAATCGAGTAAACATAAAAGGAATACTCATTTTATTTTCGCGGAAAGGTGCAACAATTTAAGAGTTTTGGAAGTAGTTTACAGTTAGTTTCGTGTTCTCCTCCGTATTCAAATATTATATCGTAGCCTTACGGTTAAAAAGTAATTTCTGTGTAGATACTGCAAACTTTGCACCATAGAATAACAGGACAAAATAACTAGCATTCATTTTCATTCCAAATGTCAGTCGTCAAGTCAACGAATATAAGCCTGCGAGTAGTTTCCTTAGTGGAAAGGTTCTTGTCCCATGAATACACTAGTCAAGCTGAGACGTGTTCTACCCACACTGCTGCCGCCACGGCCATAAAGTCCAGACTCATTTAGGGCCTTTTAATTAGACTAACCACCTCTGTGTCATTAGGAAGGGTAATACGTGTGTAACAAACCATACAACATCATGTAATTAGGTAGTGTAAGTAGTGTAAAAGTGTAAAATAGCTCCAGTAAACAACTGGCGGGTAATAACGTAGTGTAAGTAATGTAAAACAGTAGAATAGAGGTAATAAATGTATTGCAAGTTGTATATTTGTATATTTATTTTTTTCGGGTTTCGGGTGGATATAAAGGTCGGAGAATGTGACTGCCCGTTGGGGAAGAATGACACCATTTGAGTTCGACTTTTGTGTCACGCGTCGTATCTTTGCTCTTCAATATAAATTAACCCGGCCCGGCGCTCTGCTTGTCTTCATTTAACTTGTCGCTTTACGCGAGGTACTGCGGGGTCGATATCCTCATCTCCACGCCATATGGAGCAGCTGGTGGACCGCTGTCCCAATCCTCCGGAGAGATACAACGCCCCGCACATGTTCCTTGCGTCCCCAAGGAACGATCGCTGTGCACCTAACAGGAGGTACGTTGTAGCACTATTAGTTATCAGCGACATACGTGGACGTTCCCAAGCACCCCTCCAAGAACATATACCTGCGGACATGAGAAATAGAAAAAAAAACCTAAGCACAGAAAAGATGTAATAAGTTTATCTAAAGTAGTTAAAAGCTTAGTTGTGTCGTTTACTCATTTATTTATTTGCTTATATCACTGGTCTTCGGTTTTGGAGTATTTGTAAGGAAACTTAATATTGTATGCATCCAAAAAACTACCCCCACATATTTTCCCCAAAATATTTGCTCTTGAAAGTGCTTTAGAAAAATCCCTTTATACACCTAAAACGATAGTTTGATTACATACTAATTGCAAAGGGAATGCAAAGATTTGAAATACACTACCATTCACGTGATTTTGCAAAAGAAGATGCATACAATCATGATGTAACGACAGAAAAAATTCTTCTTGTATACAGATAAAAATCTTATAACGATAACATAGACAAAGAGGTAATATCCTTCATATATATATATATATATATATATATATATATATATATATATATAATTTAAATGAGGTCCAGATAGTTTACCGCAGCGCAATATTATCACGCACTCCTTGTATTTTTAAGGAAAATCTCATTCCACACATTTTTACAAGTACCACTCAAACGCTCTGCACGAGACGAAGATTCTCTGTACACAACACATTCGCGTGCTTTCAAAAACACCTGTTCAGTCGCTAATAGCACTTCACGTACTCAACGCAACAGGGACGGCATTTGACGCCGGCGAGGCATTATGTTTCCGCGTCTTTTGCACAATACAACCGCGGGCGGGCGGGAGGGCGGGCGGGTGGGCGGGCGGGCGGACCGGCCGGCCGGCAGACGGGCGGGCACTGCGGCTGCACACCTGCGTCTCCCGTTACGTTCTGGCGGGTGCGTAGCCCGCCATTAACCTCGCCAACTCGCGCGGGGTACGCGGGGGAACAAACGCAGCCCCCCCTCCCATTTCGTCGCGTTTCGCGCGAAGCCAAAAATCAGGTAGATACGGTATGATCGTTCTGAGCAGCGGGGAATCCGTACATATTTAGAAACAGAATTTTTCTCCGTAGTGGGAAGAATCTTTAAAGATTTGAGTTGTTAAAAACTTATTTTTTCTTGATTTCTATTACTTCTTTCTTCTTTCAATTAATTATTTTCTGTATTTTCTTATTCTTTATTTCCAGTGCTCATTGCATCGGTTCACATCGAACCTCTTTCTCCTAATTTCCTCCTGAGAATCTTAACATTTTTACTCTGAAAATATGTCCTACAAAATATCACCATGTTTTTTTTTTCATTTTTTTAAATTTCAAGGACTGACACTTTTAGATGTCACAGCACCAATTAAAGTTCTAATTTTGGTGCGTAAAAACACTCATTAAACAGAGTTAGAAACGCCAGAAATTATAATAAAAAATATGCCCCACAAATTCATTTTCACGTTCATGAAATAAACTTTTAATATGAAAGATGACTAAACTTGACAGGAGAATTACAAATATTTCCTTGCAAATAAACATTGTATCTTTACTGCGGAAAATTAGTGTCGTCACTTTCTCACGAACGGAACTTTCGTAGTAATACCCTGACATAACAATAGGGTACATATAAACAGTAAAGCATAAATAACAATGAAAACGTGTCAACAAGTAACACTTTTCAGAAGGCTTCCGCAATTGTAACAATTTTCAGTTGTTTAATTTTTAACGCTAGCAAAGTTTGCCAGTTTGATTATTAAACCGAAAATATCAATTTCGGGTACATTCCTCACTAACATACAAGACAAACAACGACGCTAAATGTAACAGCAGCATAACAAACGCGAACGAAATCGGCCAGTCGCAAAAGTCACCAAGCCAATCGTCATCGATCCGCCGGCGGGCGTTTCGCAGCTTCGCAAATGAAAGCGGCCACCGCGGCGGCGCGCCGGGAGCGCGCGGGACGCCGCGATGTTTTCGCCCGCGGCCGGCGTGGGCGCGGGGGGGGGGGGGGAAGCCGGGGGGGGGGGGGGGCCGGGGGCGCTCACCACGCGCTTCGCCCTCAGAGAGCGGGAGGGGCAACGGAAAGAGTGCGAGAGTGGGGCGCGTATGAGGGAAGAGAGCTCGCGCGCACTCCGAAGAGTGAAAGGAAACGGTACACAGGAGTTATAAAGGAAGTGGAGACGTGCGAAAGGGAGAGAGAGAGAGAGAGAGAGAGAGAGAGAGAGAGAGAGAGAGAGAGAGAGAATTGTGCTCTGCAATGAGCTAGACAAGGACACTCAACACTCCAGGGTAAATAAGACAGAGGGAAAGAGAGCACACACACACACGAGAACAAGAAAGACACGCTAGCCTCGTGGCCGCCTGGCCAGAGGAAGGGGAAGCCCGCGGCGGAGGGGAAACGGTGGAGGAGGGGGCAGGAGGGGGCGGTGCACGAGGCGTGAGGCGGTGACGTAGATCGATCGTGCCCCATGAGATCGTAGCGCCGTCAAATAATTAAACGGTCGCCAAGAGCCCCGCGTCCCCCCCACGTGCCTTGTCCTCGCCCCCCCCCCCCCTCCGCCCACCTCTCCCGCTCACCGTCCACTGCTGCGCCGCCCGCCGCCGGCCCCAGCGTCCAGCGCGCGCGCGCAGGGCCTTCATTTAAATATTCAAATTGTTGTTACAAATGTTCCGAGCGCAGCTGTCCATAGCGCAGACTTACGGCGGCGGCTCGCGGGCGCGGACAAAGGCGAAGCCGAAGCCGAGCGGCCCGCGACCCCCGCCCGGCGGCCCCGGCCACAGCCCCGGCCTCGTCCGGCCCAGCCCCCGCTGCCGCGGCCGCCCCGACATGAAAAGCCCCGACGTCGTAAACGAGGCTGCGAAGTGACCGAGGGCGAAATTGGGGCCGATACTGTGTTCAATTATTTTCCGATGCGGGCGGCGCGGGGGACCCGTGCGAAGCTCCCGCGTGCGGCGGGGACGGGCTGCGTGTGGCAGGGGGCAGGGCGGGGTATGTTCGGCTTGGTGGGTGTGCGCGGGGTGCGGCGAAATGAGCGGAGCAAGGGAAGACACGGGGGGGGGGCGAGGGGTCCGGAGCGGGGAGCGGGGAGGGCGGACGGAAGGGCAGACGGGAGAGGCGGGACAAGCTACATTCGAAAGCAAGGGCCGGGGGGCGGGGGGGGTGGAGGGGATGGAGGAGGGTGGACGGGAGGGGGGGGGGGTGGGCGGGGCGGAAGAGCAAGGGGAGTAGGCTGGGTGAAGTGTGGCGGGGCAAGACTAGGCCGGGTGAAGTGTGGCGGGGCAAGAGTAGGCCGGGTGAAGTGTGGCGGGGGGAGGGGGCCGAACGGGGGCGAGAAGGGGGCGGTGCGATCTACAGCGATGGCAGTGCCGCTGGAGATCCGGGGGTCGGACCATACGTTTATTTGGGTCGCTGCTGCTGGAGAAATTAAATTACACCGTGTATTCTTGCGTGGGTGTGTACGCTTTATTACAGCGGAGCACTACTGCGTCATAGTGATGCATATCTTGATATTCGCGGCGCGGTCAAAAAAATTGTGTGTTCTAATTAGGAGAATCCAAGAATCAAATAGCAATTAAAATGAATAAATCAAGATTCACTGGATAAATCAAACATTACGAAAAAGAAACGATGTTTCCATATTTAAATAAATTATTCGTTTAATATTCGATTTAAATATATTCGTAGTAAACTTTTCGGCCTAAATTGTAAGGCCCTCTTCAGTGTCTGAACGAACCGTCTGCTACGAAAATATTTAAATTGACTAGAATCATCGTTTCTTTCTTCTAATGAAATTAAAATGATTATGTACGATTGATACAAAATAGAAAATCCTTACAAAGCATCTTTTATTTGTTTCCTCAATAACGCTTTCTGGATTAAAAAAGAAACTTCTAATTTACCTAACACATATTTCGACTTCGTTCTCTCATAAAATAATAAACTACCGGCAGGATTCGTTTTCGGAGTTGGAAGTCGCAGCCTTTCGAATGCCATGAACGCACGCTCAACGGAGGTCGTATTCCTCGTTCAATAATTGTGGATGCGAGTAGCGGAGTTGCAGGTTAGCCACGTGTAGAACGCGCGCCCGATAGGTAGAAGTGGCCTGGAATCCAGTGGTCGAGCGAGTCGTTTATTTAGGGCGCAACAAAGAAATTAAATTACGGCGTTTATTCACAAACGTCAAATGCAGCCCGCGGGGAGTTTCGAAGCAACGTAAAATATGCAAATTGAAGCTGGATAGTTTGTGTTTAGTGCTTGTTTCGTGTCGACCCTGGATATATGGAAACTATGTGATAATAGACACGCCTAGATGCCTCAATATTATGTGGGATTTTTTCAAGGGAAAATTGTGGCTGTCGGTTTGTTCTGTCTCGTGTGATTTGTGTCGAAAATATCCCATAATGAGGGTGAGCCCAGAGATGCGGGACCGAGAATCTGGAACGTCTTCATCTCGCCCCTCGGTCGGTGAGCTTCGAGAAGCTAGTACAGCAATAACGTGAATAAAGCACGACAACGACAATGCAACATTTTATACTTCTCCGTTTCTTACCAAGAGGACGTGAAATAACGTGTGCTATAAATGTTCCGGTTGAGATAGGTGAGGCGCTGGTGGAGTGTGGTAGAAGTGGGAACTGCTGGTGGAATCGGCTCGAGAAACACTCCGAGACCGGTACGCTCCAATAGGAAATCTTACGACTGCTTGGAACGCGGCCTGGGCAGATGTCTTGGAGCAACATTTGCCAGCGACCGATGGCAACTCGTCCACACGGTCGGCAAAGAGACGAAGGGAAGGAAACAGAAAGAACTGTGTCGAGATAGAAAGTAGCAACACACGATGAGAGGATGGATTAGGCGATGGACGAGGGATAAAGAGAGAAGATGGGTGGAATGCGAGAAAATATGATAAAATACAGATGAAACAGGGGAGTGGTAGTGGTTGTGATGGTACCTAAGGAAAAGAAACGGATGAGAATGAAAAAACTCGATCTCGAATGAGAACATGCTAAGGCTATCGTTAAAAAAATAGAAGTAGTAATAGCGAGAAAGGAAAATATTGAAGACAAAGAGAAAACGAATCTCCCTTCAGAATATACTCAGAAAGTTTACGTATTGTGATTAGAATTAAGAAAATGTGACGAAAGACATTTCGAATATAAGTGAACTTTTCATCTGGTTGTAGACCACTCAAAACTGGTAGACGAAAAATACGTTCTGGCATCGTTTAGAAATATTTAGTGTAACATTTATATTGTATGTAGTATTTTATGTACAGTGCATCATATTTTTCGTGTAATGTTCTTCCTCCTTTAGACTTTTCTTTCTTTTTTCGAAACCGGAGCCCCGGGTGGTTCTGGAGCCGCGGGGCGGGCAGTGACCGCATTCAGCAGTGACTTGGCGCGTGGGCGTGGTCTGTTACGTCCGAAAACCAACTCGCAAAATTATTGTTACGCTCCTGGCCCGCCCGGCCTGCATACCATCTGGCACGTTAAGCGAAAATGCCACATCTACTCCTCCTTTTGTTAGCTCTACTGCCGCTTTTGTTTATTTTGCCAGACACTTGCTCAGCTGGAAACACGGGTTCCTGTCACATCACCAAAGCAGCAACTAGGCCTCACTTCAATGGATGGTTACGTAAAATTCGGCTCTGCAATGAGCGAGATGTTCTGGAAAGACACTTCCCATACATAAGAAGCCACTCGCCGGAATATTTATCTCGTGAAAGAATTTCGAATTTATTATTCCTTAGCAGAATACACTTCAGAATTTACATTCACGCCATTAAAATGTATAGCAAAAAGTTATTTATGTGACTGCAGATTTTTCTAGAAAAGGCTCTATATTATTCGATTAAATTTAGTTTCTTTCTGAGTTTCGCAGAAACACAGCGCCCGCCCTTATTTGGACTGCAGCAATTCGCAAAACAGCAAACACTGCGTTCCGGCTTGTTTTCGCAAAGATGCACGTCTGAAAGCTGGAGACTGGGAAGATATATGTACCGATTTTAACAAAGAATACATTGTAAAAATGTGCGCACTTCAGGAGTGTGCAACTTCGTAGTCCCGTTTTTGCGGACGCTCTCTTTCTTTCTCGTCCTTCCCGCGCGGCTATCAGAGCCGGGTGCCTACGATGGGACACAGGGCAGCGGCAGGCGGGACCGGGGCCGGAACCAGGTCCAGAGGCAGGCGAGTGGGTGGGGCCGTGGGGCGGGGAAGGGCGTGGGTACGGGTGCGGCGGTGGGGAAGGGGGAGGGGCCGGCTGGCGAACGCGCCGCCGGCGCTGGCACACAAGAGAGAATGAATGGAAGCGCGTCCACACTGTGCTACAACGATACACAACGGATACACACTGCACCACTGCCGGTTGGGCAAAAACTCGCGACGCGGCGTGGCGCGCAGTCTGGTCGGCTGGCCGGCCGGTCGCCCGGCTCCGCAATGACAAATACAGGGAAACTCGTTTCACGCATCGACAAGCAGCCCGTGTCGGCGGCGCGGCGTGGCGCGAGCGGGGGTGGGGGTGGGGAAGGAGCGGGGAGAGGGACGCAGACGCGCCACGCGTCTGCCGCTTGCAGCCGTCGTCGTCGTCGTCGTCATCGTCATCATCGCTGCTGTCGAGATCCTCCTCCCTTGTTATTATTGTGAGATATTTTTGTGATGTCCACGTCAACCTAACCGTCCCGAAATTCAAATGTCCCGTTGAGAGAATTAGCGTATACATTAAAACAATATACAGTCATGTTTTAACTAATTAACCAAACACGAACAATAATATATCAATTTACTGATTCCTATATCACAAAAATTGATGATTTTTGTGCTGTGTGAAGCTTCGTTCTTAAAATGGGCGATACGTTGATACACATTTGAAAATTAATGGAATACACTTTTTACATAGGTCTATCTAGTAGTCTATCTAGTTTATCTAGTCTATCTAGTCTAGATAGTCTATCTAGTAGTCTATCTAGTAGTCTATCTAGTAGTCTATCTAGTTAAACTATCGAGTAGAATTGAAATCCGAAATTATAATCGCATTTTTATTTTTAAGAAAACTGGGTTGTTTACTTATTCAATAAGAAAAGCTGCTCACAAATGATTTATTTGCTTACCAAGTATTGCACAAATTATACGAATACGAATTTAGTTACTAAAACCTTAATTCTCTCTCATTATATGAACAATTAAAATAGCATTTAAGTAAAACATTTACCATTCTTAAATTCATATAAGTGAACAAACCAAATAGTTTATCTAGAAGTATTTAGGAGAATTCTGTAAGGAACGAGTAAAAAGAAACCAGCATTTACGGTTTCAAATTACTAATATCTTATAGTGTTTTCACAGCTTGAAATACGCAGGCCGACTTTCTTCTCGGCAGGCTTTTAGCGAATGCTGCGATATCATATAACAACCGTCACAGAAAACACATGGACGATCTTCGACCCAGAAAAAGATGCCAAATTGCACCGCAAGAAAACTTTACGGATGCCACTGTAAACTATCAGACAAATCTGGGAAGTTTAGGGTGCCGTTACTAGAAATTTTATTCGTACAAATCCGTAAAAATACAAATTGCTTTCGAAAATACAAGTCTTCGACATCATTTAACTCAGTCCGACTTGGAAATGTCTGAATCGGAAAAGGCAGTAAAACGAAAGCATTTAAATGAAATAAATACCTAGTGTCAACATCAACATGTTATGACTAATACATTCCGTTTTATTATTACAGTAAATATTTCATCTAAATCCAATATTACACAAATTTGAGATGGTATTCAAAAACAAACTGAAAGACATATAGTATCGCACAAAATGTAAATTTAAAGAGAATATTAATAGTGGTTCTTATTTCGTCCTGTTAAAAGGGTTTTGGCGACATAAAAAGAACAGGTTTTTAAGCCTAATCGACCTTTATTACAACCAATACGCGAATATTTATTTCCAGAACATTCTTTTACTAGAAAAGTCACACACGGTGGTGTAATCTATGGTCGTTGCACACAGGAATGTAGGTGTGACTGGATCCCGCATGTACATTAACGGTATGTCCTACGTACAAGGAGAGCGTAGGCTGAGAATCGAACAGGAAGAATACTCAAGTATCCAATGCATTTGCATACGGAGGAGTACAAAGATTTCTATACAAGCAGGCTACTCGATTAATCCTCTGGAAATGCACACCTATGCGATTCTCCGTGGAACGCAATAGATACTATTCCAACTCATCACTTCTAAAGCAGACGCCTTCATTTAAACAATTGTTCGGTGCGAGGATCGAACCTCGTACAGCAGGCTGCAAGGCCAGAAAGCGATAGCTTCCTCGATGTTCCGAACGCAATCCAGATCGACGATCGCGCCGCCAAATGAGGTGTTAATTGGTTAAGAAACCTTTATGTTCATTACCCCTCTAACGCGCTTGTTTATAAATACGTCTAATTACGTTTTTTTTCGCTCCAAAGCAAAACTTGCAGAACTAGTTTTTAGGGCGGGGGGAGGGCCCGGTGGGATGGGCTCGGGGAAGGGGGCTAGTGGCGGAACGGGGAGGGGGCGCTGGCCGCGATCCCCCCGCGAGAAGGGGAGTAGTGAGGTCGTGCCCTCCTTGCTCCCCCGTGGCCGCCGTGTGGCTCCCGTGAGCTTGGAGTCGCGCCCCTTCCGCTGCCGGCCACGTCCGAATTATGAGCGGGGGGCGGTGGGGTGAGTGCTGACAGGGATGCGGGTGGTACAGTGTGGAAACGGTGGAAATGATGACGCGGACTGAGAAGGAATGGAAACAGAGGATCAAAGAAGGGAAGGACAACTGGGTATGGTTTAAGGACAGCAGAGCAATTATTGTATGAAAAAGGCAACTGTCTCTGATAGTATTGGCACTCCCACTGAAACGATACTTTATTTATTTATTTATTTATTTATTCATGTATTTACTGATGTATTTAATGACAAAACAGTAATATATGTGACGTGCTACAGGGGAGAAGTGGAATACTTACACATTTTCTTGAGGTTTGGAATTGCCACCTCTTACACCACATGAACCCTAGCAATGCCATAGTAAAAATTGCGCCATGAGTGACCCTTACGACAGGCAGAAAACGAAGAGGAGATGGAAGCAAGGACGAGCAGCAGAAGAGCAGGAGAAGACGCCGAAGAAGAGAAGCGGCAGCCAGTCGCCGGTGACAACGGCAACGGCGGCGGTGGCGGTGGCGGTGGATGCGGCAAGTCCGAGTAGCGAGTAGCGTACCTCCTCGGGCTCGATATCTGACGTCAAATCGAAACGCCTTTTTCCCGGCCTGATTTATTTCTCGTTTTAAAAGGAGCAAGAGGCTGCAGCTGCTGGCGCGGTGCGCCCTCTGCCGGACGGGACGGACGCCGCCATGAAACGTAATTGCCGCTAAGCGGCGGACGCCGTGCGCATGCGCGACGCGTGCTCTTGCCGCCGCCGCCACCGCCACCGCGGCCACGGTCCCGCACGCCGGCGGTGCTGCGCCGCGAAACGGGAGGCGCCCCTGCTCCACAGGAGCCCCCCCGGTCAAAATGCGCAGAACTTAAAATAAATTAAAATATTATCACAATGTTTCAAAATGATATATTATACCAGGTGCGCAACTAAGTATTTGTGGCGGGTTCATGAGGCTTTAGTCGCTCCCAAAAGCTTTGAACTATTTTTTTCTACTAATGAATCTTCGACGACTTTTCAATACTTGATTACTATAGATTGACAAATCAAATAAATACATTTAACGTACATGAAAAAATGTTAGAATATGTCAAGTCGACAGTCCCTCCAACTAAGGAATCCGCGTTGCGTCATTGATTACAGGATTTGATATTTTATTTCAAAATGATCAACAATTAACGTACGTATTTAAAAAGACGTTTTAAACATTGGCAGTGTCTTTTATTTCGTACCATTTACTATAGAAAAAGTTGTTGTAGTAGAAAGTTTAACAAAAAAATTATTTTTAAGTTTCATTTCCAAATTGTTTTAATAATAAAATAAACAAATTGACGATAATGTTAGTTAGTTATCATTGTAAGTCCTATTTTAGGAAAGCGTGTTTCCTTTGATTTGTAAAAAACCACCTGAACTATTTTTTGAACCAGTCTTTGTTGAAAAAATACTCGTTTTCTTCCGTGGAGGCACCAAGTTTACGTGAGGGTGTCAGCAATATTTGTGGGATGGCAGATTTTCTGGAGCGGGGTGGGTAGAGGGAAGAGAGTTTAAATGCAGTAAGGTATCCTAAGTAAAGGTAAGAATGAGTCACAAGGGGCGTTTTAGGATCTTTTGTTAATCGACAATAATTCAAGTTGGTTAATCAAAATATTTTAGAGAGAAAATTACATAACCTACCGGAAATTACCAGGCCTAAAGGAAAGTTTCCAAGTTTTAACAATATTTACGTTGAGTAATAGATTAAATACTAACGAATCTAGCGTTTTCAATACAAATCTATGGTTCCTGCGAAAAAATCATAGATATCATAGTTATATTGTGATTTACTTATTGATGTTTTTGAGCTTATTACCCAATTGCTAGAGGGAGGGGTATTTGTCTTATGCATTCTACATTTTCACGACACACTAGTCTTTTCTGAGGGGATCAAATTTTTCTGTTAAGACATGGGAGTAACGAGGAATATTGTTTTCCTGATAACCATAAAGTTGCATTACGATGATCATGGAATAAAGGCATTTTCCTTGGTGGAAGCGTGCAAGAATTTGTCATCAAGGACGATGTTCTTCTCCGAGGGGCAAAGTGAATTCCTCTCTTCTGTGAGGGATGATGAAGAACAATGCTTTAACCCTAACCATAGAAAAAATATGCTTTTTTCTTCTATGGAGGCACCGATTAAGATCATACCATCAGGAACGCACATCTTCCCAGAGGGAGAGAAGCGATATCCAACAAGAACAATCTTCGGAACAGTCAGACTTCCAAGAAGGCGGGACGAATTTTCGAAGTCTTTAGAGAAAAGGATGAGAAATAAAACTAACAAGAACTACAATACGAATAATTTTTTATACTATTTCGCGAATATTAGTGAGAACACTTTGTATTACGTCCCTTCACAATTTGATGGTTTACAAACATTATATCTCTCAATTTTCTCCGGGTTCGTGTAAGTTGCCGTACAGATCTGTCCACCATTCTCATGCATGTTGTCGTCGTCCCGGCATTTTACACAACGTACATTTTTTTGCTTCCTCGCGACTTCCGAGAACCCAGAAAACCATAACATGCCCTCGTAAATGATGGAGAACGAGACGCAACGAGGTACTACTCTTGCTGGAACAAATATTTACGTTACAATTTTCACGAGAATCGTCTTATCTTTACGACCATCTGTATCTGAATCCAGTGGTCCGTACACAGTTGAAACGATTAATTCACGGTTCACTGGAAGCTACGATCGAAAATGCATTTCTTTTCCTATCTCAGATGTGACTGGCTTTATTTCAACTCGATTATTCATTATATTTCCTTAAAAAACGTCTATTTCCGATTCATGACCAGCCATGCAATGTGAACTACGCGCTCTCCGCTAAGAAAGTTTCACATCCACAGGGGGAGAATCCGTAACGAGAGTTCGTGTCGTTATTTCAGGTTATATCTGCGTATTAAAAAAATCTAAGAATTCCCCTACGTTAAATCCTACACAAGTCGTAAAGCACGCCAATGCACATATGCTAAAGAATGATGGTCATACTTACATGACTACTTGCATCATACATCTAATGCTCTGTACATATTAGAAACAACTGCAATTTGAAGTTTCATTACCAGAGGTCGTGAAGTCGCATTCTTTGGCTTACACAACTATCGGCACGAGATCACACTATCTTATTTCTAGAAACATACACGGCCTACAATAAGGGGTGTTATAAGAAAGATAAAGTATTCCAATCCCGACAATTTGGAAAGGAAACATGAGAAAGGAAACATGTGGATGAAATGGGGTAGTGGAAAAAATTTGCAAATCTGCCCCCGAGGATAAATGTTTTATGTTGAAAATCGTAACTGAAGCTTTTCAGCGGTTTTAAATCAATTTACCCTGAGAACATCGTTCAAATAAAAAAGTGTTTTTAGCTTCTTCTATAAGTTTAAATTTTGCTGACGCGAGTATAAAATATTGCGTCTTACACCATGTAGATGGTAAATCTGCACACTACGAAGTAGAACGAAATGGGTTGTTTCCAAAATTTGGTGCCTAAATCAAAAACATGGGTGAGTGCATCATGTAGTGAGTACTTAACATATATTTTAGCAACATTACAAATAGTATTTAACATTATGTGTAACATTGCTCTATATTTTATAACAGATTATTTTTAGTTAAAACCTTAATTCGTTCAATATTAAATTACTATAGGTTATAATATTATTCTTGTAATTTTGTTTTTCATTATTTCGCTTTTCTAATAAACAGAAAACTACGAATATTAATAAAACAAAATCTAGTTTTAAGGAAATAAATAAGAAACTAATAAATTACTGTTTTATTTATATTGAGCTGTCGGGTGCAAATTATAAGAAAAGAGATTGAAATTTCGGGAAATTGTAGAGAATTTACAGTGCTACAATTTGTATTTAGCCCTTTTGATGATCCGCGTCAGAACATGAGATATTCTAAAAAAACCGGAGGAACACAGTATTTTTTTCATTTTCCCTTCTTTTTTTATAGATTGTAAGGATCAAAATCGAATATAAATATGTGAAGAAATTCTCAAAACATCATCTATTGAAAATCGCAAAGATAATTTAAGTCATTTTTCATAGGCGTAATGTGGTTAAAAAGTTAATCTTATATACGAAGCAAAAAAGTGTTTTTCATTTGAACGAAGTACTCAGGGTAATAAGATTTAAATCCGGCGAGAAACTTGTTTTTTTAACTCTTCAATTACGATTTTCAATATAAAAAAATCTCCAAAGGGCAGGTTTGCCTATCTTATTAAGGTACCCTTTTTTTTCATTGAACGTGTTTTCGTGTTAAAACAAAATATCCATTGCCTGGTTTAATTACTTTAAAAAAGGTATGTTCTATGAATTGCTGGAACTTAGAATTTATCTGTTTATAGCGAAAGATGATCCCAGTCTCGTTTGTGGCACGTTTAAAAACTCTGGCAAAATTAAATTCTTCTTCAATTCTCCTAATCAGATGCTACAATTCCCCAGACACAAAACGACACAAGAAACGGATGAATGATAACTGGGACAGTGTCGGTACCTGGCTGCGAACATACAAGTCAAAAGTTCACTTAATAAAGTGCACGCTAAAAGACTAATAAAAGGGGCATGGGATATTGCGTTAAAAAGGCAATATATTAAAAGGGTATGAAATAACAAAATCTAGTGATTAAGACGTCCTTAGATTTATTTTAATTTTATACTGCCAAAATACTTTGAATATTAGGGTAATAAAAGGAAGTCAATTTCTGATAGATTCATGGATATTGAAATAGAATAAGCGGAATAAAATTAATTAATGTACCGTTGCGGTTCTTTAGGAGATTCATTTTCAGCATTGTGGTCAAAATACATATCGAAAAAATTAGGAGTAGATATTGGAAGCCAATGTGGTGCTAAATTTTCAAATGCCAAACAATACATATCTTGTCGGGGTGTGTTAACAATGGACATAGCCCGGACGATAGACAGCGACATCAATACGAAAAACAATCAATATTATCATCTGAAGGATTTAAAAACGAGGAGATTAAAAATGTTCGAGTGCGTTTAAGTCGCAATCGGAAACGAGCACCTTAATTCGTCTTCCTTCGAGTCATTAACGAGCTCAGTGGATTCGTGTTCGCCAGCAAAACGCGGGAGGACCCGGGCCACAAGCGTGCGCGGAAGTGAAGTGCACACACCGACAGCCGGCCGTTAAGGGCAGTTAGATGAAGGAACGCAGCCAGCTGCGACGCGTGTTTTGTCTTTACGAGCTGACTAATGAAGGTGTGCGGTTGCTACCGAGAATTCTATTTCAGGGGAGACGGTGGCGAGGGAGTTGCGCAACGCGACATACGACATTCGCTTGAACAACGGGGCAAACTTTTAATGAACGCGGTGCTGCGATCCTCCCTCACCGCTTTATTCCCCGCCCACCCTTCGTACTGCGCTCGCATTGTGCAGCTTCACCGCGAGTTATGTCGTACTTACGGCCCCAAGAAAATTAATTAATTTTGATTTCGACGCACGCTTAAT
Organism: Teleogryllus oceanicus; assembly: GCA_964035755.1. Taxonomy (NCBI): domain Eukaryota; kingdom Metazoa; phylum Arthropoda; class Insecta; order Orthoptera; family Gryllidae; genus Teleogryllus; species Teleogryllus oceanicus. Next base: position 283,391,808 of record CAXIVR010000001.1, read on the forward strand.
AATCTGTTTTAATGGCGCTTCTGGAATACGTTTCGAACTCTGCGGTAAGAACAGAACGGAAACAATTGAATGAAAATAGACGATTCGGAATAGTACTACTTTTAGATTTCAACTCCAATTTCCGTTCCCATGCGTTACGTAATACGAAACAATTATATTCGGTTTCTTTGGAAAGTAATTCAATTCGAATTCGCCATGGGATGGATGAGACATTTTTATCAATATTGGTTTTGAGAAAAAAAAAAAGAAAAATGAACACTGTACAGAACTTCCATGATATATTAATTAATTTTATTCTGCGTATTCATCATAATATCCGTGGACGTATACGTAATGAGCTTCCTTTTATTATTACTATAAAATCCACGGTATTTTGGCAGTAAGAAAATGAAAACTAAACTATATTGATCACAATTCTTCATCATTCTATTCCCTTTAAAAATGATTTTTTTTCAGCTTGTTTATAACAGGCATTTACTCATGAAATTCTACGAACGGCAAAAGAGATTACCTCTTGCCGTCCACTTTGCCCCAATATAAATGTCGCCTGTTTCGTGAAGGATCTCGGTGGGGTTGTTTAGCAATTGAATCCCTCCAGCCCACACTACCAGCTCCTAGGGCAACCCCAACGCTTCGGGCAGCATGTCTCGACGGCGTGGGCGCGGGAGCGGGCGGGGAGAAGGCGGGCGCGCACTGCGCAGGCGCCGATTTCTCCCTCCCCTCTCCTCCACCCCTTCCTCGCCCCCTCCCCCGCGCAACGTTTTGTGAACGCCGGCGCCTCCCCCGTGCGCCCCTGCCGGCGACGCTGTCTGCGCGAGCAGATTAATTGCATTTGGAGTGGTAAAACATTCAGCGGGCGGGGGTGTGAGTGCCGGCGCTGCCAGCGCTGGTGGCAGCCAACAAGACGGCGACGAGGACAGGCGCGGGAGCGGCAAGCGCCACGGTGAACGGTGACGGCGCGACGGCCGGCGACGGAGGGGTGCGGAAGGCAGGCCAAACGTTCATAGAGACGGTGAAGATCATAGATTTTTCTTAAATAAAGAACATATTTGTTATTATGTTGTATATCATTTTTGTAGTGTGTATAAGTTACAGTATTATCTTTGAAATAATTACATAATTCCAACAGAAATATTTAAATCAATTTTACCTTCGTGGGGGGAGGGGGCATAACCCCATGCTCCCCCCTCCCTGAATCCGCCACTGGACACATTTCCATTTGTCTTTGTTTTCTAGTTATACATATCAATATATTCTGAAGTCCCTTCTCCATCATGCTACCATATATCGCGTTAAAACGTCGCGTTTCCCGTATATTAAACGGTAGCCGAATGCTTTGAATCAAATCTTGAACTAGAACGCTGAATATAAATAGTTTCCTCTCCTGAAAAACTGTGTTGATTGAAGGTACGTCCCTTCTAAACTTATTCTGTTGAAGGAATAAATGGAAGTTATTAGACAAGGCTAACCACGAAGACTAGCCGTAGCGGAGCGGTGTAACTAGCTTTCCTTGTGAGGTGAGAGGAGTTGAGATGCTACTCACTCCACGTGGGCTTATGGACAAGCGAATGCGGAACAGGTTTCCGCGAGCATCTCCCGTTTCCCCTGCCTCTCACTTGACCATTGTTCTATCACAATTCACCGTATCATCATCATCATCTACTCAGATCACTTTACCCTGTAAAAGCGGCGCAGGCAATTATAATAAACAATTGAAATGACAGTCATGGTGAAAGAAATGACGTAGGCAATGTTTATGTGCTTGGGACACACGTGATGTCGGTACCTAATGCTGCGTAGGTTCGGTAAATGAAACGAAAGAAAGTCAATCATCGAAATTAAAAGATACCGGTAATGAGCGAATATTCAGCGGAGTTAAACACTAAAGGTAACTGGTCCCAGTGACAAGTGACGGGACAGATGTCCGCAAGACGACAAAGAAGCAGAGGCCGAGTCAAAAGTATGGTGCAATGTAGATGACGACAAAAATGACAACAAAGGTAGGAGAACTTAACGTAAGACACAGTAAGGGCTTCAAAGGCGGAGAACACGAAAGAATCCAAGACAGGGAGCGAACGAGTAACATAAGCGGCTAGGGCTACAGACAAGGACGGGGGAGGAAGAGGGAGAGGGGATTGTCATAAGCCAACAGCCGATTATCATTATTTATTTTCCGAGCAGCTCAGCCTACTTCACTTATTGTGTTGTCTCCTTTGTCAGTGCGCCTTCGGAGCCGCGGCTTCCTTTTGCTGTTTGTCTTTAAACTCTTCAACCAGAAAGAGGCAAAAGACATCGGAAAGAGACTCGCGGTGCAGTATAACTAATGTCATGGCATATTCCTATGGGTTTAATATAATAAGTAATGAATTAATATTACTATGTTACATTTCCACCAAGGTAACATAGACTAATCCCGTGCTATCTGCATGTATTTCATTTGTCACTCATTTTTCGTAATTTCAGTTATCAATGAATGAAAGAACGCCACTTAATATCAGTGATAACAGCGCTGCTGCTTTACAATCGTTCTTCAATAAAAAAAAGCATTGTAATAAATATTGAATGTTCTAAAAAAAATATATTTTTCTTTCGTGATCATATCGAGAGGAAAACAATTGTCTTCGATAACATACAATATGTCTTTCCGATAGGATACAACATTTATTGGTTGCAAGAACTATGAGGCGAAAATCATGTTCCCACATCAATTAATCGGGCATTCATCAATGTAATGGTCACGGAGTGATAAATATTCTAGTATGCATCCTCTAGTCACTGTGTTATTGTTTCAATTAAAAAAAATATTAATTTTATTTTCTTAAGCAGTTAAAATTTCACTCCTTTGAGAATTAAAGTTACTATTATACTAGCTTATGGCAAAAAAAGTGTTACTGTCGAAAAGCTAGTCCAACGCATAAAATTAATATACATAAAAACACCACCTTCAACAACGATCAAACCTACGAGCGTCATTTCGAAAGGCGCGCTACCTCTTAGACGACAGAGGCCAGTTTACACTCGTCGCTAACGAACCACCCGATACGGCACCGAGCGGTGGCAACGACGACGAAGACGGCGACGACGACGGCGGCGGCGGCGGCGGCGGCGGTAGCAGCGCCGGCCGAGCCTCCGAGGTGCCGGCAGCAGTCGCAGCCGGCCCGTCGCATTCCGAGCGATTTTTTCACGCGGGCGCGAAACGGGTTTAGCGCGGCGCGACGTGCTCCTGCGCTCCGCCTCCGCCGCCGCCCCCCCCCGGCAGCCACGCGCCGCCGCCGCCTCCCCTTCCGCTGCGTTCCTCGCCGCGTCGTACCCCAACACCCCAAGGGGGTGTTACGTTCCCATGCAAGATTCCTAAGCGAGGCTGGGAATGCTGTTTTCCAGGATTTCTATTCCATTTTTCGTTAGATATTTCATATTATTTCATTGAGAATAGATTCTAAACATCGTAAATTGTGTTGTGTGAATCTCTAGGATTGTGTCAGCTGACGTTCACTTTTACATCTAACATGAGGTTGACTTCAACATCTCATTGACATGAGGTTGACTTTTAGATCTAACTTCAAACTTTCTGAAAAATGTACTCATGACCTATAACGAACCATCTCTGGATTTCAGGTTAACATACCTGGCAGATAACCGAATGAAAAAAATATATACAAAAATGGAAAATATAGAAGTTAATGTTTTCGAGAATCGAGACATTTTCGTTTAGAATAAGTAGAGATTGATATTTTAAAACTGAAGAAAGTCGTACTGCCACAAAAGAATCGCTATTCATAGAACTACGTATATTTTCATTTAAAATTGACATGTTTATAAAGTTGCCTTATTGCAGTTACCTTATTGTTTCTGTAGTAACCTGAATCCCCAGCTTTGTTCTAATACCTAAATATTGCGAATTCACTTTTTTATCGACCTACAGAGCATAGTGATAAGTTTGGAGCTCTGGGTGGTAAATTGGAAACATCTGCACTACACTCGTGCCATTTGTACCCACGTTGCACGAACGTGAACTGTTTAAAAATAAATGGATTGGTAGGTTCCAATTTGTACGCGTTGAAGGTACTTCCTGCATGGGGGCTGGTGGTGACGATGAGAATTGCATGCTTATTGGATATCCGCCCTCATGCTATGCTGTTCCTTCTATTGCTTCCCATTTCCACATGGCGGAGGAAATTATATGTAATTCGTTTAAGCGGTGTTTTTAATTAGAAACGAAAATACAACTAATCAAAAATCAAGAATAGAACATGAATAAAAAAGTTACAAAAAAATATTAAGTGAAGCAGTAATATTATAGTGGAAAAGAAAACTGGAAGAACAAAAAATACCTACATAATGAAGATACACGTATTTTATAAAAACAAAAAGACACTTACGCCAATTGCAAATAAAATAAATAATAATAATAATAATAATAATATTAAAAATACAGAATGTGGAATAGGATAGCACGGACGAAACCATGCAAAAACCTGAAAATAGAACGATAAGAAACGGTAAGTATAAAAGAAAAGAATTGGGCAGATAAAGAGAACAATGGGTGAAAGACGAAGCTAAAGCGTTCGAAGAAGAAACGATGAATAAAAAACCAAACAATTGGAGAAAGGAAAAGCATGGAACAAAAGAAGGATTCGTCGTGAGTCAACGTAAAGAGTGAGGTGGCACCCTATCTCCAGCTGTGGCTGTCCACCAATCAGTCGCCGCCTGCGCTGAAGTGCGTCGCACAGGAGAGCAGGCAGTGGCGCCGCGGCGCGGCACGGCGCCGCCTACGAGATCGCATCCCGGATGGAGCACCCGAGCAATGGCCATCATCCGCTCGGCCGTTGTGTGACCCCGTTCAGGGAAACAGTTTCCACTCCGCGGCTATCAGCCCACACCGACGACGGGATCGCCTAGTATAAAGAGCACTCTCGCGCTGGCCGTGAACCAGGCTACACTGCAGGCCGTTGATGTGATAGCCTGAACCGGCATTTGTTCAACTTACCGAAGGGGGAGCTCGTGTTGTAATGGCTAGTGCATACTCCTTCAACCGTAGGGGATAGAGTTCGATCCCTCAGCCAATCGATGTGAAATTTGTGGTGGACTAAGCGACCTCTAGGCGGGTTTTCACGAGGTCTCCTGTTTCCCCTGCTTTACTCTTGCACCCTTTCTCCGTCATCATTAACCTTGTCATTATTATCGCTATTATTTATTCATTTGATCGTCACTTGTGGAACTCAATCACCACAGTAGTAGAAGGGTCCATAAACCCCAATAAATTCAACTAACTGAAGAGTTAATGAGTTTAAGACCTCTTTTACTACATTAATTATAATGAGGACGAGCGTTAAAAACGCGCAGTGCTTTTCTTCGTCTTGAGAGTTCTCACGTGGATAGTGTGTGTTTGCTCAAATTCACGGAATACTCAACTGCACATCTAATATCGCCATGGCCTCCTAAAACCGTACGTCTTCACAAACTAAAAATAACTCTTTGATTCCTTTTCAGTTTTCAACTCTATACATTGTGAACCTCACATTTTTATACAAATAATATACCTTCTCCAAAAAGATTTGGATTAGCCATAACCTTATCTTCCTTATTGATATTTTCAGCGGAAGTCTATTGATCAATATTTCTCTCGCAAAATTCGTTCGTGATCACTGGAACAACGAGTCCATGACTTCCAATTAGTTTGAATATATCGCTCGTGGGCTGCAATAGTGGCAGAACTAAAAAACAGAAATTTTGAGTTAATGCATTCTCAGGAATTGCAAATTCGTCTACCTTCCAGCAGCAGCAGCAGCAGCAGCAGCAGCAGCAGCAGCAGCAGTATTCCAGCAACAAATGGCAGAATTGTGTATGCAAGATTGACGCTCGTTTATCACAACTTCTGATTTTTTGAGTTGTGCCGTTATTGCAGCCTACAAATGATATAAAGAGATCAGCAGAAGAAGTTCGCGCAAAACCTCATCAAACTGAATATCAACATGTGTCGTTCCATTCATCTCCGGCCTAAAACCCCTGAAAGTCATTGATCAGCTTTTCTCTCCCTAACGAGTTAGGAATCTGTGGCTAATACAGCACAGCTAGCACAGACACAGGGGGTGACGCTTCCTAGAACACCTCGTTTCTACCCGTCCATCTCTTACTCGCCTCTCGCGAAGTAGTCGCCATTACAAGGTCGAGAATTTTAACGCACCGGTCTGTCGATAGCCGAGCGTGTCATCGCGACAGCGAACTGCATTCTTCCAACCGGATCTGGCTGCTCCTCCTCGCTTGTCCGCACGGCTCGCGGCCTTCCGGTCAATAACGGGCGGGAAAAATCCGTAGAAGGCACGTGCATAAGGTGTCTCCGTTGCTTTATTAAGATAAAAGCGGGTTCTTGCCGAGTCCACCGAGTCGCGTCTGATAATGATCGGAAACGACTTACTTTCCTAGTTGACAGAGCGTTGGTCGGTTCCCGATCGTGTTTCGAGCCTGATCGGGGCGGCCGATTCGGAAGAGACTCACAGAGGCAGCCGTGTTCCTGTTAAGGGGAACGTGCGATATAACAAATGATTGAAAAGGCACATTCGTTCTCGTATCCCCTATGAAAAATTAGCTTCCGATCTCCATCAATGGCATATTCTGTTTTGTATCAGGTGTCACACTACAACTGGCTACGGCCGCATTGTTTACAACATTATTATAAAAAATCGAATGGCGTTTGTCAGACTCTGTACATCAAATATTCGTGTAAGAACTAAGGTTTCCAAGCCAGCTTTTCTTGATTTATGAAATAACCTATGCGTAGAAATCTACTTTAAGACGGGCGTCTGATCATAACAGTGTAAGAATTCTTTCTATAAACCTGCAAATCTAAATACTGAAAAATATCAAGTAGTATAATAACATTTCAAGCAATTACTAAATGTGACAATTTCTAAACTAACGTAGTCAATCACAGTGAAAGACCGAGTAGTATGTTTCCATTACATCACGAACGACTTGGCACGATGGCCATTGCTCGGACCGGTAGCGGTAGCTCAGTGCATCAGCTCATGTCACTGCAGCGCTTCTGTCCGGGAGATCCTAGGTTCGAGTCCTGACGGCGGCAGGATTTTCGACACTAGCTTTTCAGCTAGGTCGAATTCAGTCGCTGTCTGGAGGAGAATTCTACCGGCCGGCTGCTCTTATCTATTGTTTTCCGTGGTTTCTCCGATCAACGCCAGGCGAATGCCGGAGCAGTACCCTACCAAACGGGCCACGGACCGCGCGCGATCTGTCCTTCCTCTTCCTTGTCCTATCCTCTCCCCTTACACACACACACACTTACACTAACACGCACTACACTACCACATATTCCGGGAGACCGTCGGGAGCTTAGAGCTTGTCCCGCTGGGGCGGTGCCCCGTTGGTGGGAGAGTCCTGGTTAGGGGAAAACTCCACTAGCCGACGGTAGGTCGGTGCCGGATCTCGCCATCCAGCGGGGGAAGATCACCGCCATCTCCCGAGAAAAACATGCACTACACTAACGGGACTAATGACCAAAGCTGTTGACGCGCCCGGAAACACGAAAAAATCAATCAATCAATGAAGCCATTGCTCGGGTGCTCCATCCGGGATGCGATCTCGTAGCCGGCGAGGTGCAGTGTCGCCGCGTCACGACACCACGAATGCTCATGTGGCATTTTGAGGTAATGCAATATAGAGATAATTAAAATTGCAACGTTCTTTATAGCAATGATCATTGCATGGAATTACCTTCTACTATTAATTACGTCCATAGTGGATTTTAAAAATTTCAGATTTAAGGGTAAAATTCTATTTTCGTCACAGTGAGGTGAAACATTCACTTTAAAATATATACGTTAAGGTTATGAGGGATTTCTTTCAAACGAAAAGTTGGAAGAATTGTATTTAAAGTTCTAAAGACTCTACTGAAAACAAAAAAAATGTTCAAAACTATTCATCCTTACAATACAGGTTGTGTTTAATAGGTAGTTATTCAAACAATACAAAATAGTAAACACCTTTGGATGTAAAAATTCGTTCTTTTTGTATAGTATTCACTTTACTAAATTAATTAGATTAAATTAATGTAACTAAATTATAATGTACGTTCTTACCTATTATTTGGAAACGAAATTTTTATTGGTCCTTTTTTTAGGAATAGAGTTGAAGTTTTCCATTACATTCTTCCTCAAATCTTCCCCGAAAGGACCCATTTGACAATTATTGTTTCCGGCCCACATTTCCCTCAAGACTTTCTGCTTCCCGCACTCGATCTTTGGACAGCGTGACGAAGAGTTTCAAGATACACTGGCAAGACCGCATAGGACTCCAGCGATCAAAATATCCGAAACCCAAGACCCATCAACCAGACCACGGCCTCAGCCTGGAAGCACTTCCGTGTTGCGAGGCGATTCTGCGTTTTGCCGTTTTCCTCCTTCCTGGTGTGGAAGCCCATCAGCTCATTCGGCACCGATCCCGCCGCGCCCCGTCCAGCACCCCCTCCTCCAATCCTCCCCCCTCGCCGTTATCAGCGCACACCAGCCACTGCGGTCGCCGCTCGTCTGGAAGGAAGGCCTGGGATTCGCTTGGGTGTGGTAAGATTAGAGATGGTCTCACCGGAAGCCCCCGCGCCTCGGTCGCCTGGGATGGGTAATGATGGGAAACGAGCGAGGGAAACTGGAGGCCTACAAAACAACGGACGCTGCGATTACTCAGGAAATCTACCGAGGAAAACCGCAAATAAACACATTTGCCTTTTAATGGCGTATTTAAAATCTAGAGTAATAATAACACAAATCTCAGCAAAGGAGCGGCGATAACGACGGCGGGTGACTCCAACCTCAATGGAGGCTTTCGTGTTATTTCCCCCTCGAAACTATTTCCCCTCTCTTACATAATTTTTTTACTGTTTTTATCTTAAACGAATATAAACCATAAAAAAAGGAAACACCGAATCAACTGGACATTGAGCTGGACAATTAAAATGGTTGTTTGGACTGAAAATTCTGCAAACAATTTTTATATAAAATGAATCTAAAACCGAAAACCACGCAGTTTAGTTAGAGACATTTAGACGGCACTAGACAGAGGAGCACCGACCATCATGCTTCTCATTTAGTGCCTTCTCATGCATGTCAGAGAAATTCTCTTAAAGCATATTCAAGTTTCCAGTATCGAATGTCAGTCCAGTAAAATCTAACGCGAAGTTAGAATATTTGAACCGTTACGTTTCAAGATCCACAAGGAACAGAGTTGATCCTACGCTAAATTACCGAGGTGAGAAGGGTTTTTTTCTCCAAAGTAACAGCGAAACAGTCTCTTCAAAACTGTGGTTTGCTTTTACATGCTTTCAGCTATGTTACCTATTTAGGCGGGACGTTCAGGATATTGAGAACCGTAGATGAGGAGATGACTACATCAAATAATGTAATACATATGCCAACACCTACAGATAAAAGTGCAGAAAACTACGAATTACATTCCTCTCTGAAAGAATGTCTTCAACGCCGAAAGACCCACACCTCGTCTTCCCGCATACTACTTCCAGCAGACGTTGAACGACCTAACATTAGGGCAATTCCCATTCGGATGATGCTCGAATACGTCGGCATTAGACTCGATCACGGATACGAGATGGCAAGGGGAGACGAAAACACACGGATTCGCGCCACAAAAGCGGTACGGCTCTGTAAAGAAGAGAACGTCTCCATACCAGACGGTCGAACCTGGCGCGGTACAACCTTTATCGCCGAATCCCGGGCTCTTCTTCACGGCTCGTTTTGGCGCAGCCGCCGCCCCCGCGTCCGCCTCCTTCGTCTCCGTCCCGCCGCCTCTGCCTTGGCCGACGCCCCGCCCAAGACCTCTCACCTCGCGCTCGGCCCCCTCCGACGGGGGCGTCGGCTTGGCGGGGGCGGGGGGCGGGGAGGTGGCGGGGGCAGGGGGACGGGGGGCGGGGGGAGGGTCCAGACGCGCGCGAGGCGTCGAGCCAGGCGCCGTAATCGCAGCTTCTCCTCGCCGCCTCCGGTATTAGAGGTCGTCAATAGGAATACGAAGAACCTTGTAATGGGTGGGCAGCGGGAGGGGGTGCGCGCGCGCGCTGCGGCGACGGTGACGGCGGTGGCCAAGGTGGCGGAGAAAGGCAAGAGGTAGAGCGGAAGAGAAGAACGAGCAGTGAATAATAGTGGAGAGGAGGAAATGTACGATTCGAAATGAAAATTGATATAGTGGAAACTTTGCGGAGACAGCAAGGAAGGAAGGGGAAAGAAAGAAAGAAAGAAAGAAAGAAAGAAAGAAGGATGGAAGGAACGAAGGAAAAAAGGAAAATTTAGAGAAACCCCTTGCCGAAAAAAGCAATGCACTTTGACACAAAAGCAATTACTCTGTAATATTTATAAGAGGAGCTTGAAAGCACTTGCGTTAAAATGCATGTACCAATAAAATTAAATAATTTCATTTTAACAATACAAAAATAGAAGTACCGTTTGTGTAATTGTTAAAGAACTCAAATTGGATTTTCCGTAACATTGCATGCCACCTCCTGGAAATCCTTGGGAATAGAGAACCAAGGAATATCTATAACCATATGGAATTAAGGAATTATCTAGTAGTAGTTTCGAATCCTAGATGATGTGTCCAGTGACCACGCAGAATATTCTTGATCGGCACAATAATTGAGTACACTGAAGGGGGGGGTCTATATCGGTAACGGGCATCTTGGACATACCACACAACCAGTATCTCGGCAACGTCCGCTCATACGAGATCATCACAATTCGTTACAGTTACGTGCTGTCGACTGAATTGCAATCTCTGTTCAGCAGAGCAGTGTCTTAAGATCAGCACATCGACACACCAACTGCCGATTGTGATTTTCATACCTGCGTTCAAAGTAACTCCTCAATTTTTACTCAGAAAGCCGAGTGCGACCCGTCGCAGAGACCTCATCCGGAGGAGAACAACCCTTACACTCGCCATCGGACGAAGTCCGAACGCCCGGTTCCACAGCACCCTCTCGTTAGTCAGTCCGCCCTACAGAGGATGTGGCCTGCGCGGACGGCGCCATCCCCTATAAAAGCGGGCGGCGTTAAAAGCTCGCCACATGCGTCCATCGCTTGAAGATTAAACGGAACCGGCAGGGCGGAGGTGCGCTGCGAAAACCACCCTCGGAACGGACGCTCGCCTTTAAACCGCACGCCACCCCCGCCGCCGCCCCCCTTTCCCCCCCCCCGGCCCCGCCCCCCCCCCCGCCGCTCACGGCCGCAGATCGAAGAGCCCTGCAGCCGTGGGATGGCGAACTGCCGCGCCTGCAGCTTCCGAGCAACGGGAGCAGTCGAGAGGCGGCCTCGGGGAAAGAGAGAGCGCTCGCTTTTGACGTGCGCGCCGGAGGGCGGGGGGGGGGGGTGGCGTGAGGAAATAAAAGCTGTGGCACTGGGTATCGGAATTCAATCACTGTCCTGTCAGGTTGCTGAATAATTAATAGTTTTAGACAATTAGGGCTAACGACTGCAAATTTTGTTATTGCACTGAAATATACTTTTAGCATAATATTAATAGATTAGCAAGCTTAAAAGCCTCGGAAAAGAACTGAACGCAATTACCACGCTCACTAGGATGCGTGGCAATGCGCAAGTATAAAAGTAGAGCTGTTGGGTTTTCTTCACTGCATTATCGACTCGTTAGAATAATGTTAATATTTTTCTATTCGAGATGAAAAACTCCACAACAAAAATTAAAAATGCTCAATTAATGTCGAGTCTATAAAACTGGTACAGTGATATCTTGTTAATATAATGAAAAATGTTAGTATATGTATCATAAAATTATTTATCAGTAATATGTCAAATTGCATTTGAACGTTTTTCGTCGATTTTATCACTTCAACAAAATAAAATAGTCATTGTAATTCTGTTGCGTTGAATATTTCAAACTATCCCGTTTGAAATGAGCGTGATTGTGTTTTAGTGATTTCCTTCGAATCCAAGAGCAAATGCTGTTTTGATGCCTTGCATCGCTTCTGGGCACTAAACGTGGTTTTTAACCCCTTCTCTACATCTAACCAGGCACTTGCCCATTTCAGTGCCTGTGGAGATATGAAACCCACCATCAAAGCCTAAGTGGAAATAACGGTACTCTTTCTTTTCCATTCCCTTACGAGGTCGGTGGTCGAAAACTCTTTGGGTATTCAGAGAACAATCGGTTTTGTCTGTTGTTTATGGTGTCTCATCATAGCTACATTGGGAATCAATATCAGTTACACAGAATGTAATTATCTTTGAAACGCACCACGACGTGGAGAAAACCGCTAGGCCATTGTTTCATGAGTGAGTTACGAGATAGCACGTACGAAGTGTGGCGAACAGTGTCATAGCATCTATAAGAGGGCGGAGAATGCGGGCGGAAGTTTCTGAAGACTGGAGCTTCGTCTTACTTCTGCGATGGCATGTGGAATTCACAACAATGGACGCTTCAGTATTGTCAAGTTTTCAAAGGTCAGAAAGGCCATGTGGGCAAGATATGTAAAATTGGTAGGTCACTCCTGTATTTACTCTGAAGAAAGAGGATGTAGAGGCACAGATCGTATGAACTTTTATAATTCTGGCGTCCCACTACCCAGAGACCAGCATGATAGGTTTCTACAAAGATCCATTGTGTGTCGCCACTAGAAGTGTTAGAAATGTATCCTATTCTTATTTCCTGTTCTTATCCTATGAATCCTATTCTTATTTCGATCCAATAATACGTTCTTTTCAATGGAAGAGGGGATAAAATCTAGTAGAGAAAGTCAAATGTAGCTTACTTTCATAATTTCTATAAATAAAGAGTAACACAACAGTACAAGGAAATTATCCATCTTTCACTACATACTGAACCCACACATACCAAGCAAGTGTAGAAAAAAAGATCTTCCTCTAATGTAACCCCTCCTAAAAGTCAGTGAGACGGAACGAAAAAGAGAAATCCCAAACCAAAGACGCTAACCCAAATTTCATCTCTGGCCGGAGGATTCGTTCTCTTCGGGTCCTCTTTCCCCGCCTACGCCGGCGTCCATAATGCGCGCACTCCTAAAAGGGCTTCGAACCACGAACCTGCCGGCTACGCGGTCTCGTGTGCGGCGGAGGCGGAGGCAGCAGCCGCGCGCTTCGCGAAGCTACCGGAGCCTGCGCGGGTCCTTTTAGCTGCAATAAAAAGTAGCAACGACCCGGTCGGGCTATAAAGGAGGCCCGGCCGCCTCGGACGCCATCCGTCATGGTCATCTTCGTCTGAAGTCCACGATGACGCACGCAATCACTTCAGTTTACTGTTAATTGCATGGGGCTCCTCGCTCCACTAGCCGGCGAGCCGCGGAGTGCGGCGCGAGGAGGCGTTGCTGAGCGCTAAGCGGCCAGCCGCGATCTACTGGCAATCCGCCTCACGGGGCGTTGGGGAGCGTTGGGGGGCGTTGGGGGGCGTTGGGGGGCGTTGGGGGCGTTGGGGGCGTTGGGGGCGTTGGGGGCGTTGGAGGCGTTGGGGGCGTTGGGGGCGTTGGGGGCGTTGGGGGCGTTGGGGGCGTTGGGGGCGTTGGGGGGCGTTGGGGGGCGTTGGAGGGCGTTTGCGGGCGTTGGGGGGCGTTGACGTTACAAGCGCAATCGCCGGCCGCGCCGCCCCCGCGCTTACGTTCGCCCACGCATAATGCTACCGATTGTCGTCTCGTCGCACTTTCGCACGAGGGGTGTTTTCCTGTGCGGTCGTTTTTGTGTGCACGTTTTAGCGAGGGGCATGTGATCTCGTACACCCGGTGTGAAGCAAGGATGTTACCGTACACATACGTTTAACGAATAATGTGGATGCTATCAATTTCAACTTATGGGTTTAAGGTTTATTGTACCCCAATGTTGCAAATTTTAAACTTTTGTTTTATATTTTTGCTTATGCTTATTCCTTCAATACTTCAACAACCAACACGGTAACATTAAGTACTTTTTTTAAAAAAGAATATTTTTGGACATATCTAAGTTTGAAATAGAAAAATTGCCCGTGAGCTCTGACATCACAACTTTAGGACTACTAGCTATAATGTTTGAATTCTAGTTTTCAATAAACACACATAATTAGATCAAGTGCCTGAACTATAATTGTATCATGCAAGTTTGTATATTTTTAACAATCTTGTCCAGTTAGTTATAAAAGATATTTTATAAAACCAAATTATTTAGTGAAGTAATTTGTCACCAAAATGTGTGATTTTGGGTTACGTACTGAACCTATATATTTAGTTTATAACAAAGAAAGAATTATTATGCTATCTAATATACAACTAGAGATAAGATATCTCTTGCTGACGACTATCGAAAAGTCAAGTTTCGTAAAAAGTGGCTTCAAAGTTGTTCAGACGCTACTTAGCTTCTGAGTCATATGTTCTTCCTTTATGTCCACGCGTTCCCCTATTTTTCATCTTCCCCTTCAATAACTTCTATTGTTATATTTATGTTGTCTGTTTTTTTTTAGTTTTATTAATTTTATTTCCAATGAGCACATAACTCCAACGAACGGTTTGCAAAAGTCGAAATATAAACGAAACAAATGATTGTAGAAAAAACGCGTTTCGCCATATTAAAGAAAAAAGCTCAGTGGAAATGTCTCAGTTTAAAAAAATTCTAAGATCGTTTGTTTTTTCTCGTGCCAACGTCCGCTCAACTACAGGCGTTCTTTCGGCGAAAATATCACACAATTTTAGTGCTGTACATTCCGATGTAACACTGAGAGTAAGGTTATCGTAAAGCACTGACATTAACGTATCAATGCAGAACTCTGGGCGTTCAATTTTCACACTGATTTTTACTTTAAATTTCGTTTAAGTTTTAAACAACTGTCCAAATACGTGGAGACAGGAACGTACATGCAGTAGAGACGTGTCATGCACGGAAAAGTTTTGGTTTGGCAGTTCTAGTGACACTAACCTTGTGTCACATTAATTTTCATCCAGTCAAATTAATTTTAATTTTTTCCCGAACATATGCGAAACATCTATATACTCATCTACTCATGAGAATAATTGTTTAAGCTTCTAGTGTGGTATACTACGGGCTTCAAGAATTAGAAATTTGGCGCCTACATTCAGTCTTCAAATGGTAACTTTATTAATACTGTAAGTACATTGGCAGATTGGAATAAAAAGCAAATACATTTTTAGTAGCATCTCAGTCCAAAAGTAATAAAATGCAAAGAACTCAAAAGCAAGAAATAACAAGATGGCTTTAGATAAGTGAGGGTCCTAATTCCACAGTTACGGAAAAGAAAACGAAAACTGCAGATTTTTCCTCTTTCCTTAGGAAGGGTTTGCATTCCAGGACATTCGTTGTCGTTCTTAGAATTGATAACATACGAAGCATCCTGGTAATTATACACAAATAGGAACATCGATGACATCACGCGGGATCCATATTTCCTTCACGAGTATCATCGATGGAAATCCCATACATCTTAGTTCTTCTTGTGCTTACCCAGAAACAAAATGGGGAAAGACACACCTTATTAAAATGAAAAGAGGACTCTTGCAGCATGTACAACTCATAAGCAATGCTCAACAATTCTCTGAAATATTTTTCAGTTTGATTATTTCAATAGCGACTTTAACTGATATTAGTTTAATCCCACTAATCTTCGATCCCCATTAATCTTCGATATTTAATCCTTACTCAGCACACAAAAAGGGGAAAGACACACCTTCAAAATGAAAAGTGGACTCTTGGAGCATGTGAAACTTCATAAGCAATGCTCAACAATTCTCTGAAATATTTTTACGGTTTGATTACTTCAACAGCAACATTCACTGAACAATCAAATCAGAACAGCATAATTAAGATTTTATCCGACACGCAGTCGGGCTTGGCTTCCCTCGTCTCGCCGGTTGAGTCTGCCTCCTCTTACAAAATTGGAAACCCATCCTGACTGCGCAGTAAATCACTCACCGACTCGATCGTCTGTGTGTCGCGATCCACCGAAGCAACACGCCCGCGTGCCAACCTCCCGATCGCTATTTGCGCGGGCCCCGCCCCCATCCTGTAATTTGCGTGACCGACGCCACCGCGGTGCGGGGGCGGCCGGGGCACCCAGGAGCTCGCGGAGCGGAGCTGAGCGTGTTCGGCGGAGCTAGGAAACGCGGGGCGGGGGCGGCGGCGGCGAAGGCGGTGGAGATGTCAAGAAAATTGAAAGCGTCGCTCAGAGAGCGGGTCGGTCACTCCGTGAGTGGCGGGGGCGGCGGCGGCCTCAGAGGGCGGAGAGGCAAAGAGGGGCGGGAGAGAGGGGAGGGCAACAGGCCGCTTCGTAATTGTCGCGCGGAGGAAATTGTCTTCGTGTCGGAGGCCCGCGCGTTCCCTCATTACCGAGTAGCGCGTCCTAATCGCTTTTATTAACCGGCCTTCGTCCGAAATTATATCAACTTGGGTAATAAAGCTCTAAAAACGCAACCCAATTGAAAGTTTAATCTCGTATAGATTTAGAGGAATATTAAGAATAAAACTACACGTCGCTCTCGGGAGAGAGGCGCTCGCCGCGCTATTATCCCCGGGCACGGCCTCCCCGCCGCCGGTGCGGGTTGCAGGTTACCGGTTTCTCGGTCGGCTCGACCACTCGGGGCGGCGACGCTTTAGCTAGGGGCTCTCCGACGCCTTTTTTCCGAAGGAGGCGCATGGGACAACGGAGGGTGGCGGCGGCGGCCGCGGCCGCGCCTGCACGTGCGTGTTGGGCGGCGCGAGCGCGCGCGCGCACTTTTTGCCCGCGTCCCTAACGAGTGCCGACCGAGCATTCGCCCAATTGAGTCTAAACGGCCGCCGTATCTGGACATCCGGGAGCCGGGAGTCGGGAGCCGCGCGGTGGGGAGGCGGTGGCGGAGGCGGTGGCGGAGGCGGAGGTGCTGGCGGCGATCGCGGTGGCGGACTCGAAGTCAGAGGCAGTGGCGGCGGCGGTGACGGTGGCGGACGGCTGCGGCAGAGGGGCGGTTGCGGTGGCGAGCGGGGGGGGGCGGGGATGGTGGAGGTGGGGAGGTGGTGGTGGTGGTGACGGCGGAGAAATTGGCGGCTGAACGGTCGCGGTGACGTTGGGGGTTAGCGGCTGCGAACCGTGATGTTGGGCTGGGGTTTGGTCCTCGCCCGACACAAGGCGAATTTGTGGGGTGCAAAGGAGTTTCTCAGCCGATTTACTCCAGGTATTCCGTTTCTTGCACCATCTTCATCTTCATGGTCAACATCTCCATGGTCAACAATCATGGCTTATCGTCATAATTGTTTCATTATTATTATCAACATCAGCATCATCATCATCGCTCTACATCAACGTATTACCCTGGTGACCCCTCGACAGCCATGAAGAGATTTCTGGCTTCCGAACTTCGGCCATTGTGACTTCCCCGAAAAATCCATGCCTTATAATAAATAAATAAATTGCTGCTGTGGCAGCAGTGTTGCAAGTTGCGGGGTATATTTGTGCGCACAGGGAAGGGAAGGGAGGGGGTCGTGGCACCTGAAAATGTTGAAAGGAGTCCCATAGTCTCATATAATATATATATATTTTTTACTTGCAATAGCTTTCACTCCTGTCGGAATTCCGACTAGCTAAAAGCCCCAATTTCCCATCTCGAATCCTCAACAAGTATTCTCTTTACACTTTTTCTACAAAATTCTCATACATGGACCCAGAAAAATTGATCTACATATTTCATCATCTCTGTTGTAGTTACCAGTTTATTTTAAGTTAGAATGTAAGTCGTCATCATACAATGTCGAGTTTTTATTAACTAATCTTGAATATCACCCAATAAAACCCAAGAAATAAATAATAAAACATTCGGGACGGCACGCTCAGGGTCCCTCGAAAACTATTTTCACTTTCGTTTTCGCTCTCAACGAATCTGATTACGGGCTTCAGAGACGAGCGGATTCGAAGTGATGCAATTCTGTCAGTGGGTCGTAGTTCAAAGTACTTGAAAATTTTTATAGATGTTTTCCACGTCCTACAAACGCCTTGAAAGTTTTCTGATGGAAAGCAGATATTCTGAAGTATCATTACAGATCCTTCAGCAGAACAAAAACGCTACTAGTGAGTCATGTACAGTTTCCAATGTTTTAGGCCGACGACACAGCTACAAGCGATGTGAATTTACAGGAATATACAAACTTCTGAAGAAGACCTGCGTGTTGGCAGACCCCGAAAGACATCACGCGAAGGCCTTCAGACGATATATCTTACATTAGAAGAACATTGGGGAGAATTCTTCATGTTCGTGTCAGAAAAGGAACACAGCCTCCTAATTAACAAGCTAAAAGTCGACGTTTCAGAGAAAAATTCTTTACTGAAAGCTGAGTTCTAATAACAAAAACCCAGACAGCAATTGGCCGGTGTTGACAACACTTGCGAAACCTCCAAAAGTCGCGCGTTTCTTCACCAGAAACAGTGCTTAATACACACAACTGCCCATTGGTCACGATCATTACGCAATGAAGTACCTGTAATGCGAATTAACCTTGTCACACAAACGACTCCGGCGTTGGAGTCGTTCATTAAAACATGACTTATCTCGAAAGCCCACCCGTTGTCGTGCTGTGCATTATTAGACCTCGACAATTTTCCACGACTCCAATAAAATTCACTGAAACGTCGTCGCACTTTGATTTGACTGCAACTCAAAACTCATTATGGACTGTCTCGCCACGGCCATTAAATAATATCTCCTAATAATTATACGGGCAATTTCGTCAAAGTTCTCTCTTTGCACGCTACCGCATTACAAGGTCCGTGGGAAAACGTCAACCCGGCGTCGTATAAAAACAGGCGATGTCAAACGTACACAGAATACGTGAGGGAAACTTCAGAAAAATCGATGAAAGACATTCGCAAAAACTAAAATTTTAAATGCTCCCTTGTGTACCTCGAGGCGGAGTTTACATGATGCGTGATCTGCGACCGCAAAACAAATGAAAAGCGAAAATAATGCGACAAAGTTAGAAATTTGTTCCACAATACTAAACATTCAGTTTACAAAAGAATGAAAAGTCGAACCATTAAAATACCACCTGATGAAAGTAAGTTAAGGGTTCGGAAAATAAAATTCCTCTCTGTCATGGCTTAAACGAATCATATTAATTGAACAAAGAAACCATTCAATACTTTTCGAAACTGGGTGTTACAGTTGAACAAATGATTTTTTTAACCACAAGCATTCTACATGTGTGCAAGCACGTGGAATTAAGATTAGAAAATGGCTTTCATTTAAAAAAAGACGCTTTTCCAAAAGTATGTGAACAAATTTAAAACTATGTTCTTTAGCTAATAAAAAATACGTCTACGAAATCTATTCATTGCCTCTAGTCATCACATCGAACACGGCGTGATTTAATAAACGCCGGTTGTAGGTTAATATAAATTTTCAACAATTAATTTCCGGGATATGAGTTTCCTTTGAAATGGTTGTAATGTAGCTAGTGGAGTTTGACTTCAGTTTTCACCCCTCCTTCGGGATGAGCTCTCCCTCCTGGTTGTGTGGAAAAGGCCCAAAAACACTTCGTACTCACTCCACGCAAGACGCATCACATGTAGTCCTTCAAACAGGCCCGATGGAAGTAGTTATGATGGTGGTAATGATAGCGATTATCAGAAACAATTTCGTCTCTTTTCAAATTTAAATAATACCATACAGGGGTGGTTGAGTTAGTTGTGATAATGTGAAAGAATGTTGTGATAACAGTTGCACCTTCGTGTTGGCACAGGGTGACAGAAGTGGTGGCGGTGGTGCAGCAGGTGTAGGTGTGGGTGTGGGTAATAGCAGTGGCCGCGATGTCAAGTTTGGTGCAATGGTGTCTGGCGAAAATATTTCAGGGGAGGGCATTTTATACATGCAAAGCCAACAAAATTTTTAAATTGAACTATTAAGATGATCAATCCTCAATTCCATTGCTAAGTCCGTTATACTATTAATATTCATAAAATTGACACATCTTCAAAAAGAAAAGTATGCATAGATACCCAGTGAATTAACATCAACAACCGTACGACTTTTACTATGTATAAAAAAAGCCCTCCCGATTTTTATAAACGTATCGTGTAATATTTCTTTAGATTTACTAGTTTGAGTTTAAGCTCGGCGTCCTTATAAATATTGAGTTATAAAACATCTCTTTAATCCACTTTAATTCTTGTGAATAATATTAAAATAAAGTCACAATATATTGTTAATTTTAAGCATGTTATATAATGAATTTGAATGCATATGAATTTGAGGCATTGTTTCGTCGTATATATTTATTCTGGCATAAAGCCTTTTCGGCCGCATTGCGACCATCTCCAGTGCTACAAATAATAATAATAATAATAATAATAATAATAATAATAATAATAATAATATAAAATAATATAATAATCCAATATATGATATTATTATAAATGAAATTAGAATTTTAGTGAAATATAAAATTTTGAGTATATATAAACATAATTTTGAATAGAGACTACTAATAAAAGAAGAAAACGAAATGAAATACAAATGTTGTAGACAAATAAATTTAAATTTAGATAATTTGGGATGAGCCTCAAATTCGCCTCAAATTCATTCACATGATGCAAATGTCGTTAACGCCGCACCATTTCCTAACACACACACACACACACACACACACAAATTAATATTTTTTTCAAATCACTTTTCCAGGAGCGGTCAAGGTCTCTACTGCTCCCCCTTAGAGACGCCCTTTTAAAGGCTGGTGGAGACGATAGTGTAAGCGGCGGCGGCGTACACGGCGGCGGCGGCACGACCGCGGGCGGCGGCCGGCGCGATGACAGGGCGGACCGTCACGCGAAGCGACGCGGGACGCTTTTTCCGCGAGACGGGCCGTCCTCACGCCCGCCCTCCACCCGCACGCCCACGCCCCACCCCACCCTACCCTACCCCGCCCGCCCCGCTCCGGCTCGCTCTACCCGCTCCGCTGCGCCCCGCACCGCCCTTCCCCACCTCGTCTCGTCGCGCGGATTCCGTCGATCTTCTCCGGGACGTGCAACTAGAAGATCGTCCCTTCATATCGACGCCTGCTCCGTACAAACAAAATTGTTGCCCGCACAACTTTTTCTAAACAGAGGAATCACTTGGTCCGCGAGCTGGCTAAGTCAATCACGAAAACATATCAAATTTCGACCAAGTGTAGCAACGTTTTGGTAAAATTACAGGTTCCTCTTGTTATTGACAATCAAATTTTATTCTTTCTTCTCTCAAATTCTCAAACAGCATCAGACATTTGACGGTGAAAGGAATATAATAACAAGAACCTATAATTTTACCAACCTGCGTATAGACAATCATAACTTTCAATAATGTAGCATCGTGTATTGATTAATGTAGTGCTTTTTGACAGCGATTGTAACATAACAAAATATTCGCTCCGATGTCATAAAATCTATTTCCAAGGATAAATCGGCAATAAATTTGGGCTCTTATCCCTCATCATGTCCTTCGTCAAGAAATAATACTTCCTGCCGCGACAACACGGTGAACGATATTTTGAATAACTATGTTTCCCATTGAATCCTAGAAGACGTGATAATGAAGTTACGTTTATGTCCAGTAGCAAAAGAAAGGGCAGCATTTGCTCAAAGGATCAAGGAAACTGGACGATAAACCTGATCAAGATGGGTGTCATTGACCCAAAAGCTGCGGTACATTACTTGTTACAGGTTGTTTAGAATTATACAGCCAAAATGGTAAATAATACATTAACAATGAAAAATACATTTACCAATCTGAAAGCGCGTTGTATTTACTGAGAAAGGTTTCCCTTCGTACGTAAAAATGTCTCTAATATTTTTGAAAAAAACTTAGAAAATGGTGAATGAGAATGTGAATGACATGTGAATGGTAATACCAATTTATGCAATTAGCAATGTACTGTGGATGTGTTACAAATTTTAGATAGTTTAAGAGCATCGTGAAATTTCTTTAAATATATCGCAACTATGTCAACAAAGTCAGTTCTAATTTTAACTAAGACCTTTGGGATTCTAATTGCAGCAAGTTCCTTCGACAGATTAGGGATATTCGTACCGTAACGCAACTTCCGGAGTAAAGTTTTCTATGTTTGATTGAGATCGCGTCTCGTCCTAGGACACTGTTTTTATTACCCGAATTGATTCACTGTATCTTCTTGGCCCTCGTGGTCCGAGTCTGTTTGACCTTCAGCTAAAAGTAGCGATCGTAGGTACGCAACATCGTTGCGTCAAAGGAGCTCGTTAAACTAGGGTAGTGACAACAAGAGCGGAGCTGAGACATTAAGCTATTGTAACGGGACATAACCAGGCCGGAAAAGCCCAACTTAAAAAGCCATGCAAAGGTCATACGTCAAATGCCTTGGACGAAGTTTCTGAGGCAATCACGAAAGACTTCCGATTGGCAATACTTACTAAAGGTCGAACAGACACGTACATTCATACATTTCAGAGAGAGTTTTATTTTAAGAAATCCGGTCTTATACGTGTATTACACTCAATCAATGTAACATAACGTTTACATGTGATAGCTGTCTCCCACTTCTTATTTCTTTAATGTGGTTCCCGGAGAACGAAAACACTGGCAAGTTTCGGATAAGCCACATATGATAGACGTACATGACTTGTTGACCGCAACAGAGATATTAATTAGTTTCATAATCGAAACAGTTGTTTGGGGATACGCTATGATAAAATGTAACTACAGAACCTCCGCGTATTAACAGAGATAAGTTTAGAGTGGTACATAAATAATCTGTACTAGACTGCTGAAATCTTCATATATAGAATAAAAGGAGAGGTTTAGCCCGATAATAATAATCGCCTTCGTTTCTATATTGACCGCACAAAAGGCAAAGTCTCTCAATTCGTTAAAACATTAAGATTTTTGTAAGCTCACAACTGATTCCAGGAAATTTTAATTATCATTTCAGAAGTTTGGAATGAAAACCAAAATTCATGCGAGTTTGCATATATCAATTGAGTTCTACCTCCATTAAACAAGTTATGCCGTCGAAAACAGCTTATCGAAATAGTGCATCAGAAGACATGAACACAACGCAACGTTCTCTCTGGCCTATGAAGTCACTTTAATGGCATCCACCCCCGCGGTAATATGTCAACGTGGCAACGAAGTGCACACGACGGGTCCTCAGCCAGTTAATGGTTTCTTACAGTTCACTTCCGCCGCAGTAAAAAAGACAACTCAATATTCCAGTCTCACCCGCACGCATGCTCGTCCGTACGCATTTTCGCGACCGCCATCTGCCTGTCAGCAAGCGCGCCTAGCATGAATGCAATAGGAACACAGCTCGCTCAAATAAAACCACAAGCGGCTGACGCCCGCGTCCCTCACTTCCTTTTTTTACGCCCAGATAAAAAGTCGAATTAAAAGCATAGTAGGAAAGTCGTATCTCGTGTACTAATTCTTCTTAGTGCATATCAAACGAGGATCAAATTAAGAGCTTTCGGCAAGAAGAGTCAATAAAATTTCCCATAATTCACCGCGACACGCCCCTCCGCACGGGGAAAGGCACCGCCCTTCCCTAACAGTTCTGCACCGCAGCTGGAAGATATTTACAGCTGATGAATGAAACCTATCAAGCGGGCGAGATAGGGAAAACCTTCGGTGAAGGGCTGGGCGGGAGGGAAGACACCCCCTCTGACCTGGCAATAAACAAGTGCGACCATGACGTTTATGGCTCAGGGAAACATCTAGACACGCGCTTCGAAAGAATATTTCCTTTCATGTTCTGCACGATGATATACGAGTTTCCAATGCGTCTAAACTATCGCTAACGTGCATTATACCTCGCGGCACGTGCTTCAATGTATGCTTTGAAGGAGACGCTGGAGAAAAAGAATCATCACTTTCTTGTAACATTTTCACAGCACGTGCGGTATGAATATGAACGCGACTTATATAACTATTGTGAATGAGATACGTTTATTAAAATACAGAAGAGTATACGTAGAGACATGAACAGTACATGAACTATCTTTTAATCCAATAACAATCGAGAACAGAAATCTAAGAACAATAATTTTATTAAGAGGAATTGTTATGTTAAACATCCATCTGATCATACATTTCATATTTCAACAGTGTATTAAAATAATTGAAAAATGTATTTTGGAGAGGAGATTGTACCAACTTACGTTGGTAAATATAAAAAAAAACGAACTTAAGTTATTCAGGGTTGTTTGTGGTCATTGTTGCTTTTCCAGATTTCCATCGCCTCAAAAATTGAAACTAATGCATTTGAAACATTATTAGCTCATGTTTCACACCAATGAAAATTTGAACGTGCCCCGGAAGGCAAGTGAATCCCAGCTTTTCCTGCGAGTCCATACCCTAATGCGAGCGCACCTTGAATTCGAACTTATCGCGGGGGCCGGGAAGGGGGGGGGGGGGGGGTTTGGGGGTCGCGGGGCGCGACTGTTCGCCTGGAACCGCGCACCCAGCAGCCGTGAAGCCGGCGGCGGCGCCCCGCGGCCGGGCCCCTCGCAAGGGAGGCCGACACATGGCCATGTAGCGTAGAAGTCAAACCAACGCAAAAACACAGTCAGGGATTTTTCAATATCTTGGTTACTCGTAGTCTTCTAGACAAAAATACTAACCTTCTCCCTCTATGATTTGCGATATCTATCTTGGTTTATCGTCTTAAAAATATGCATTCGAATTCCAGCGGCACTTGTGTATGTATGTGTGTGTTTGTACGAGTGTGTGTAACTGTGTGTATATGTATATATGTATGTATGTATGTACGTACGTATTATGTACGTGTGAGTGATTTGCTACGAGCTGTTACATTTGCATTAAAAGATCGAGTATACTAATTTAACAGTTTAGAAAATGAGATTAGAAAATTGTATTTTCTTGAAAATAATAAAGACACACATCGGTTCATACAACATCCGCATATACTGAAGTAGTCACTCCTATTCAAATGATTTTTATACACAGCTGGGCATCAATACATCCAATAGAAAGAGGAAGAAAAAATAGTTGTGTAATACTTCAATATAGTATATTTCAGAAGTCAAATAAGGCTTATATAAAGCAAATAATAATGCATAAAATTCAGAAACGTTATCGAGAATTCGAGACAGATGTTCCATCGTTTTCAATTATTAACAACACAAACCACGGGGTAAGCACAGTTTTCGCATTTAATTATGATGTAGAGAAAGAACGGGATCGAAAGTTCCAAATATCCACCAGCACAAGGAGTTAACCTGTGTTTTCTGTGGAAGACCCACGAGAAGAATTTTAGCGTGTCCTGATTGATTAATTCAAAGAATAAATACGTTACTGGAAAACCAGTTCATATAAGCACATGTGGCAAACGTCCTCTCGAACAAATACATACGAACGCGTACACCGTTTGGGATAGCAAGTTTAACATTCACCGACGTCTGAAGGTGAGAGATGTTCCGCTCGGGCATCTTGCCATTTTCTGAGTTATGTAACGATACTGACACTAACCATTCGAATAGTCTAGGTGTTCATTATATCTCCTCCTGCAACCAAGTCACTACAACTGATTGTTTTCTTCTTTTTTTTTCAATTTGAATCATAATAAATGTTATGTGGACGTACAGCAGTTCCAATCTAAGTAGTCGACATCATGTTCGAATTCCAATCACGAAAATAAAAGTATGTTATAATTCAACGCGCTCGGAACAACAGCGTAATTATTGCAGTGCATTCTAAACGAAATCAAGCATCCTTTCACAAAGAAGTCATTCTCCGAGACCTCTACACTTTTCTCGCCAGGAATCCCGACCGCTGCGCGCTCGTCTGACGATTCACCGGACGTGCGAATGCTCGCAGATTTTCTGGATGGCGAACCCGTCACTCTGCCGGGCTTGACATTACTCCGGGCCGCCGGTTCCCACTCCCGGCCCCGCCCCCGCCCAGCTCCGCCCCACCCCGCCCCGCCCTCTTCGCCGCGCGCGGCACTGCGCTGCGGTCGCCGCCGCCGCCGCCGCCGCCGCCGCCTCCGCCGCCACCACCGCCGCTTTGGGAGCATTCAAATGTGTGTTTCCCTATTTCTCCTCTCTATCCATTGTTTCTTCTTTCGAGCTCTAACGACAAAGAGTTATTACACCCCATTTAGTCTACAAAACAACCTTTGAATGGGGAAACCGGAATTTAGCATCGCCGGCTGACCGGGCGGGGGGGGGATGTAGCGCAAGGCACGGAGGCAAGAGCATAGAGCTCCGTGGCGCAGCGGAGCAGGAGAGGAGACGGATGGAGAGAGGCAGGGCAAAGAGGAATGGTTGCATCGACACCTCCGGGGTATCGTCGGGCATAGTGATTCATATCAACGGTGAAGTAACGGCCAGGACGATGACCCGTGCAGATTGAAAGGCGGTGACAGCGATGGCGAAGACCGACAGCGTGGTACGACAGGTCAA
Organism: Teleogryllus oceanicus; assembly: GCA_964035755.1. Classification (NCBI taxonomy): domain Eukaryota; kingdom Metazoa; phylum Arthropoda; class Insecta; order Orthoptera; family Gryllidae; genus Teleogryllus; species Teleogryllus oceanicus. Next base: position 283,418,211 of record CAXIVR010000001.1, read on the forward strand.
GGGCGAGGTCAAAACTGAAGTGCTCAAGATAAAAATGATAAACCGACAGCAGTATTCAGGGACGAGGCTAGTACGGACTATGGGCCAAGACAGAAGGGTTGTTCATTTATAGGGATGCTGCAACAGCTGAATCTCCACGTTGCAGCAAGGCACTCTGGACGAAGAGGATTGAGACGGAGCACGCAAAGCCGAATAACCGAGGCGCTTTGGAACAGATGGATCCTGCGCGAACCCACAGATGGGATGATGCGCGAATCCACTGATGATGCGCCCGGAAGTGGGATGATGCACGAACGCCGCCCGCTCAAGCACTAGTGATGATGGACGCGCAAGATGAGGGAACAAGAGATCCGGCGCCAATTTCGCAGCTACGCTTGAAGAGAATGAGGCGTGACACAGCGGCGAGGGGGTGCTACAAGAGGAAAGACGGACATGAGACGATACTCAGGAACACAAGGCAGGAGAGGGCTTGTCGGAACGTTTGGGGTAACATGGGACGAGATTAAACTAGGCAGGAATAGCGGGGCGTGACCAAGCAAAACTAACGAGGAAAACGCAACAGGACTATAAGGAGAGAGAGAGAGAGAGAGAGAGAGAGAGAGAGAGAGAGAGAGAGAGAGGGTGGAATGAGTCATTCATTATTTTTTTGGTTTCTGGGTGCACTACTATGGTCCTTAGTCCCATATGTGGCGTGCATGTTTAAACCCAGAACATGGCGTTCCTGCTCGAAAGTAAGATCCAGTACCAACCTACACGTCGACTTGCCGAGTTTCCTCCTCCCGGAATTTCCCCCGACGGGGCACCCCTGCAGCCACGATAAGCTCTAAGAGTCCGTCTGGTGCATGTAAGTGGAGAGAAGAGAACATGAATGAGGGAAAAAAATACAGCGCGCGGTTTGTGACCCATTTTTTACGGTACTACTCTCGCTTTCGACTGGTACTAATAGAAGAATTTACGGAAAACTACCGATGAGAGAGCAGCTGGTCGCTAGAATTCTCCTCCAGAGAGCAGGTGAATTCGACGTAACTATCAAGTGTCGAAAATCCCCCATAGTTGGGACTCGAACCCTGAGATCTCCTGATCACGACCGAACGGGTGGGGCAGGCGTGGCAGGGCGTGATGCTTGAGAGGCGGGAGGGGCGTGCCGCCTCGGCCGCTTCCTCCGGGCCCCGGGAAGCCGGCGGGGGGGGCGCGCAGGCGCAGGCGCGGGCCGTTGCGGCGCCGCCCGCCGGAGGTGCTCCCGTCGCCAAAAAGCGGCGCGGCAAAAGAACGGCCGCAGTGCCGGCCTCGGCCCCGGCCCCGGCCCCGGCCGCGCCTGTATGTCGGAGACACTACGCTCGCCTCGCGCGCGCGCCCGAATAGAACTGCCAAGTCGGAGGCTCCTCATCTCGGCCGGAACGAAGATGTTGGCGGCGGCGGTGGCGTCGGCAGCGGCAGCAGCGAGGGGGGGGAGAGGCGGGGGCGGGACAGCACACGACAGAACAGGAAAGCATGGGACAGGACAGGACAGGACGGGGCGGTGCGGTGTGCCACGGGATGGGATGGGATGGAGTGAAATGAGATGAAGTGGGATGGGATGGAATAGAATAGGATGAGATGAAGTGGGATGGGATGGAATAGAACAGGATGAGATGAAGTGGGATGAGATGAATTGGGATGGGATGGAATGGAATGGAGGGAAGGAAGGGAAGGGAAGGGAAGGGAAGGGAAGGGAAGGGAAGGGAAGGGACGGGACGGGAGAGGATAGGAGGGGACTAGACGGGCGGGGACGGAACGGGGCGGGATGAAATGGACGAGACGGGACAGAACGGGATGATCACGGTCGCTAGGGATTTGCCGTACGCCGCCAGCTAGGAGCTATTCGAGTTTCGGAATTGCACGGAATGGAAGGTTCTAATCCAAATAATGGAATAGAAACCGAAAAGAAAAGACAAATGCGAACTTCTGATTTTAAAGTGCTGAAATATTGGTTGCTAAGAAAGGAAAAATGTCAAACGCAAGATCTTCGATGTGCTTGAGAATTCAAATCACCCGTAATGAGTTAAATCAGGATGGCACATTTTACGTAACCGCCAGCGTTTATCTAAAATATTCTAGCTTTCCTAAAATACACACATATCTCTACAGAGGCACAATGTTGTAACGTGAACTTACAAATAGAGAGTGGAATAGTACGTCATATACTTTGAGGACATGCAGATGCCTTTACCTTATAAACCCACTTATGACTAGTACTTACGACTGAGTGTGAAAAGAAATTCAGTGGTTCTCTCTACCTCGCATCCGGGGGTGTAACCACGAATTTCCCTCCACGTGGTGATGGAAATGACAATTAAACCAGTACCTAGGAAGAAAAAACAAATTTCAAAGTAAATTTTACTTTTCTTTCCTAATTTCTTAATCCGTAAGTTGTATTAAACATTTATTAATTCATCTTTACAAGAATTTTAACTCATGAGAGAAAGATTATTAATAATACTAATTTGAATGTCGTTTACTCATAAAAGTTACACGCTAACAATGTTTCTTCCGTATAGTACATTTAACATCGTGAAATTCTCTTATTCTCACTCCTGTCGGCATTATTTCATTTGTTATCTAGTAATTGTTTGTAAAAAAATTCTAATGGAAAAAATAAATAATGGCCCTTTGAAGTTTCCCATCGACATTTGCAATGCACACTACGTACTGCAACAGACCGTTACCCCATCGGTTGCTTCATTACAGGGTAAAAAATATTCGAAATGTATGCACTTTCCCCTCCGGAAAGTTTCATCTTCCTCAATTCCCCGCACAACAAATTCTTACCGACACTTCCGACGACACCTTTCAACATCGGCGAGATAAGATCGACGAAGCCGCCTGCCTGAACGGAGGGCACACGACTTCCGCTGCACCCCCCCCCGTCCACCTCACCCAATCCTTGCTCCAAAGCTCCACATGCGTTCACATCAGACACCCGGAGTTTCAAAGAGTGGATACGACATCGAGTTTTTAAAACTGATGTATTTTTTACATCAAGTTTGATGTTCGGTATTTTTACGTGGATAATATTTTATTTTTGAATTAAAACTCTCATTATAATAAAAATCTGTAATTATTTTCAGATCTCCGTAGTCTGAAAATTTTCAGAACAAAGTGACCAAGGACGAAAAATAATTACAATAGAGTTTTTGTCGATAAATCAAATTTATATATTTTTTTTAACTTTCCAATCACATATTTTTTTTTAAATATCTTGATCATTTTTAACAGATTTTTGTCAGTTAAATCTCAATTAACGCAAGCACCATCATATTAAATTTTCCTTATGAATATTAATGGTCACTACAGCATAGGGAGATGTTTTTATTAACATCGATGGTTTAATTTTGAAAATGTTAAGAAACATGGATGTTTTGTTGGAGATGTCGCATCCCCCGCGTCAACACGTTACGCGGGAACATCGAAAGAAAACCCAAGATTCAGACGGATTTCCAAATAAAATATTAGAGCTAAAAAACAGGTCGAAGCGAGTAAACGGGATCTATTATTTGGGACTTGATTTGGAGAACGAACTTTAACTAAGAAGCAGACCTCCATCTTACATGCGATAGTTGTTCTGGGGTCCGTTTCTGATCAAATCCATGAAAAGGGGCTTTAAATTGTATCAAAATACAGTTTTATGGCGATAGTCAATCTGCCAAAACCAGATCTTTTGAATAAATGTAAAACATTTTTCGTTTCGAGTCCTGCTATTTTATGAAAAATGCTGCGACAATAGATTTGAAAGTAAGGTGGAAGAACGTAGGTTCATATTTGTTAATAAAGGTACATATAGAGTTGGCGTTCCGTGGAAAAATACCTTTTGCAGGCTTTCATGCAATTTGTACGGTTGTCTCATTATTTTGTTTTATTGCTTTTTATAGCATACAATATTTCAATTCATATTTAAAAACAATACTTTTCCCTTTCCCTTGAAATAAAAGAATAAGAGTTTTCGACAAAACTAATTCAAACACAGAATAACTTCAAACAAAATTAAACTGACAAAGCGAGTGTTATTTATTCAATATGATCCTGTAATAAACAGATCTGTCCGACGGTTAGGAACAATTAAATATAACGTACGAGTTCCATATATGACCGAGGTAACAATTAGGAACTTCGAATCCAAATAACGAACACGTATGGTTTCCTGTAGCTCTAGAAGCGCCGCGTTTTTATCAGTTACAGGTAGGTTGATTTGTTTTCATTCTAGTGGCGAAGCAGGTGCTTGTAACACCGATCGGCAGTTTTTAAAAACTAAATAAAAAAAATAGTATCACTAAAGTACAAAACAACGAGTGTGTGAATGGGAGGGTCGCCAGAGTAAATGCAGAGTTGAACGTTTTACTCCGTATTCTTTTTATACTACGAATTCGGAGGAGCCTGAACCGCGTAAGACGGTGACTCGAAGACGATGAGACCTGAACATATTATCCTTTATCGTACCTGGCTGGTACTCGTGCATATTCGAGTGGAAACCAACAACTTCTACAGGCGAAACCGTATGCCCCTAACCCTTAAGAAAGTATTGGGTTATAAAAAAATTACAACAGAGTAAATGTACAAACACAATTACCGAAGACAGGACTTATATTGGACTCTTCAAAGCAGAAGCTATGGCGCTTCCTCATTAGCGAAATCGGTTATGTAAGACGGATATTTTGAATAATCGTCCTACCGCATTACATCCTTTCTAAGTCCAAGCGGATGATCTCCGTACAGTAGAGATTTCAGTAAGATCATGTGAAGTGAGTCACATAGGTGGAGGAGATAAAGCTATCGACTGCTCTTAGTATGCGAGAGGGGAAAGGACAGAAAAAGAACCAACGCCCGCAATCCGTGGCCCGTTGTTTAAAGTACTGTTCCATTATTCGAAAGAAACTAGTTGGAGGAAACTAGAAAAAAAGTCGATCAGAATTGATGGCGTCCAGAATTGAAGAGCTTATTACCAAAAAGAAGTACCTCCATTGCCTTTTTGTTTCTTAGTTTTAAGTATCAACATATTCTTAATATGCTTCTCCATCATGCCAAAAGTGTGCTAAAAATGGTGTTTCTTCTCCGATAAACAGTAAACGAACAAAGTTGAATCCTATATTGAGCTATAATGTTAAACATGAATACTTTTCAATCCTGAAAATGTGCAAGAACATGCCAGTAAGCATGACGGCAGCACGAACATGCCGAAAATCCGCCATCTCGTCCGGTCTCGCACCTTCGATCTCTGGGTCCACGAAGCTTCACTTGTGGCCTAACAATGAAATACGTACTACGTTCAGTCTATTTTGATTTCAATTTGTTTTATTCTTTGAAACACTGCAGATTGTCCCTACAGTCTTCTACTCCAGGGCTGCAAGTAGGCCGCCTGTTTGACCTAGCTCTAAGCTGCAAGCAATCATTGTAGCCCACTCCCTCTCGAGTCAGCCCGACGGGAAGGCAGAGGACGCGCACGATTGATTGATTGATTGATTCATGTTTCCAGGCACGTCAACTGCTCTGGTAATCAGTCCCGTTAGTGTAGTGCATGTTTTTCCCGGGAGATGGCGGTGATCTTCCCCCGCTGGATGGCGAGATCCGGCACCGACCTACCGTCAGCAAGTGGGATTTCCCCCTAACCAGGATTCTCCCACCAGCGGGGCACCCCCTAGCCGGGACAAGCTCTAAGCTCCCGACCGGTCTCCCGGGATATGTGATAGTGTAGTGCATGTTAGTGGAAGTGTGTGTGTAATGAGAGAGGATAGGAAAAGGAATGGGAAGGACAGATCGCGCGCGGTCCGTTGCCCGTTTGGTAAGGTACTGCTCCGGCATTCGCCTGGTGTTGATCGGAGAAACCACGGAAAACTATAGATAAGAGCAGCCGGCCGCTAGAATTCTCCTCCAGACAGCGACTGAATTCGACCTAGCTGAAAAGCTAGTGTCGAAAATCCTGCCGCGGCGAGGACTCCCGGAGCTAGGACCTCCCGGTCAGAGGCGCTGCAGTGATATCGCTCGAGTTCGGCTCTAGTTCAATGACAGTGAAGTGGCGCGCGGGAACTGTAGCGGGCCACCGCGTAAAGTGTCGCCCGAATTCTTGCATTGAAGCATTGTTCCACTCTGAGGCTCCCCGGTCGGAGGCCGGTTGATTCCGCCGTATCCGCGCGTCGTCGCCTCCGTTTGCGTGCTACGACCTGATTGGACGCCACGAGCGGGTTTCACGCAATTGTGAAAAGTTCTAGTGGTTTCCCGAAGCCCGCTTCGTTCGCAAGCCCCGTGCGTTGGCGATGGCCGCGGCAGAGACCCTGCTGGTGAGAGGACGATTTTTCCCTTCCAGAGTGAGCGGTGAGACTTCATTTCAGAAGGCATGTAAATATTTTGGGAAGGGTTCATTACGACTATATCGGTTTAAACTGCTGCTTTAATAAACACAATAGACATCGAATATGGGCAAAACTATCTGGCAAAAAAATGAATCTTGACGTAAAGGGAATATTCGTCTATACGCTGAATATCGTAAGAGGAAAACTACATAGTTTTTCGTGTTAACGATATTTCAGAGAATAATATTAATTTTAATATTAGTTATATCAGGAATACCACAAAAAAGAGAAAAGCATTAATTGGAATTCCGTTGATCGAACAAACAAAAATGACAGTCGAAAGAGGCATATAAAATGTCTATTTTACATGCAGCAAAATTCGAAGAACTTTCCGTCACTACGGTTCAATATAAAACTTCATGCAAACATGTTTACAATTTTTCCAGGAGCAATTACAAAAGCCGATATTTCGTAAAAAAAAAAGTGTCAGCACATGGTTGTAAGGCGGATACATCCTGCATCCCGCACATCGATCGACATACCCAACGCTGTGCATTCCAGGTTGCGCTCACTCGGGTACTCTGCTGCAAGTCCGCTTTCGCGCCATCCCCCGACCGTCCGCACGCCCAAATTCAATTGAGGGCTAGGCGCCCTCCTCGTCATGGGCGATCGCGAGCGCGCGGGGCTTCCAAAGCCGCGAATTAAACCATTACAGCTACTTGCAGCGTGCGGAAGCCTTTCGCAGTTTCTTACCTCCCGCGCCCCTCTGCCCGCCTTGCCCCACCCGCCCCGCCACCGTCCCCACCCCCCGCGGACGCTACGTCATCGGCTCTACCCCGCGCCCCCCGCAAGGAGTCGCCCGCTATGGAGTCGCCTGCGGGACACCAAGAACCAAGCACCAAGCACCAAGCACCAAGCACGCTTTGCGGCGGCCGGAGAAACACAACTCCATTAACAGGACCTTAAACGATTCATTTGAATTAAATAATATTGGAAGGATTCATTTCACAACTGAAAATGTTAAAGTGTTCGCGTTTTGTACGGTTAAACAGAAATTATAAGGCATTTATTTGTAGTGGAAAATTTGTCTCCAAACAGCTTTCGGGTTGGGAAGACGCAACCGTTAAAAAATGTGCTTGGAGAACATACTTCAACTCTAGGAATATGAATTCACAAAGTTTAAATATACATGGAGAAAAATCAATAAAAAATCAAGAGTCGTCTTCACTGCTAAGGAGCATATGAACACGTATTTGTGTATGAGAGCGGTCGAGTAACAGAATGGCTTACATAAAACACCAGCTGCTCTTTCTCGAGGTGAGACCCTTTTCCTTGGGTGCCACGTACAACAGGTATTATATGACATTTGAACTTCGGACATTTTGTACCGAGACATTCTGTATAGTTGGATCTCTTAGAAAGGTGGACCTACTCGCGCAGAGGACGTTTGAGTAAAATGGACTTTTTGAGTACTCAGAATTTTCCGATAACGTCCTGCCCAGGCTCTGCCATCCAGGAACCTTGGGTCACTCCTGCAGGCGATGGTCCCCTCCCCAGGACGACCGGCCCGCGCCCGCAACGGCCGGCAGCTGGTCGCCGGTATTTCAAGCATTTTATCGGCTCCTGTTATCAACGTGTCGCGGCCCGATCGGATTTTAATAAGTTTCCACTCAATACTTCATTGTGTGTATGCAGCAGACCCAGATAATAATGTTAACTACACCACGGAACGGGTACTGTGACGTCTCGCCGGCATTTCCATAATTTATGGTGAATGCAGTGCTCGGACATTCTATTCTCAACGACACAAACACGGGTTGTAAGCCAATTTGTTAAGAATATTTATAAACACATGGCGCTAATGTCGCCGGCGCGGAATGCAGAAGGGACAAAAAGGCGTCGAGTGAAAAGAACGATGCGGCGGCGACGGTGCGGGGGGGTGAGGGTGGCGTCTCCGACAGAATAACGGAAACTCCAACGGGCTTTTATCTGGCTGACGGTGACGGAACGGCGCTCGCCATTATCATGACGCGGAATCGGTCGGTGTCCAGCCCGCGCCCCTCGCCCGCAGGGAGACAGAGTACCCACTTCACCCCACTCATGTTTCCAAGGTGTCCTCTGCCCACGGCCCAAACGAAGCCCGTTGTCCCGGCCGAGTTCATTAGATCGCAATGTTTATATAGTAATATATCGATATTTCCGCCAATTTCGTGTGTGAGACTTCATATGTTGCCGAAATGTACAGATATCAAAGAGAGCAGTTTAATGAACGAGCCTCTCAAAATTCGAATATTCAACTTCACCCCAAGGTCTCTATGACAAAATTCTGTTTTTTTCTGGCAGTTCTCAAACGAAACCATATAGCAGTAAATTGATTTTATGGCGAATTTTACGAAAATTATTTACAATGTCCGGAACATAAAATTTTTAATGAGTCAGAAAACCTAAATACCTAATTCCAACAGTAGAAACACCATTGCTTCATTTTCAACCGACAATGAGTTATTGGAACGTCGTCAACGTCTTCTGTCTAGTTGACTTGGACAGGAAGTGTCGTTGTCACAGTTCCGCTTCGGTCTGAACACGCTTGCGATTTCTGATGTCGCATGAACAGCGATTTTTTTTAGCTGTCGTTCGAGGTACGAAAAGTGCCGGTCTGAGGGAGTCGGGTTCATTAGACCACGATGTTTAAGTTTTTTCTGGTTGATTTTTAATTTAATGGGACCTCCATTTTCCGCGAATCGAAATTATATAGCCACTCCTCAAATTTGAAAGTTGATTTCAGATTGTGATATTATCGTTTCTAGAATGTCTTTTACAGATTCTACGATATTTTTAGAGCTCAGAGTGAACGATAAGAATGTGAAAGTGTTTACCTCTTTCAAAAAATATGGTCACGTATAGTTTGTATTAACGATGAGTACTAATGGTTTTATTCGAAAGGGAAATCTCAAGAAACACCAGTTTCAAATCAACTCTTAATCGTTTGAAGAAATCATGCTGATTAAATATTAATGATTCTCCCGAGGAATCAAACAGGGAAGTAATTTCAACGATTCTGAAACATTAGGTTAATTGCTCGTCAGAATGTGGTTTATCGTCAGTGAATGAATTCTCGAATGGATACAGTTATCATGAACTAGAACATAAATTGCATTGTGGAGAGAGATTTCTATAGTTGTATCTTCAAAGCAGCGTTGGTTATATCTATATAGTCTATGTTATCAAATGTTTCTATTTACTTCCACATGCCCTGTTTAAGCAATTTGAGAGAGATCGTATAAGAATGTAGGAACTAGATTGAAGTCCTCACGTTCGTATAATGATAATATAAGATATTTCAGATAATGCACGCATGAGTAGTTATTTTTACGCACAACTGTTTTTTATATTATTTGGGGTATATTATAAATATTAAAGTTAATCAACTAATCAATTAAACAAATATAGTTCAACCAGTTTATCCAAATGATCATTTAACACTCAGAACAGGTGGACATCACAGAATACTGGTATTAGACAGGATAGAAAGAAAATTAAAATGCTCTTTTAAAATTCATTGAATTTCCAGGAAAAAATCGGAAATTGTAAACAACCCTAAGAGAGAAGAAAAAAGGAAAGTGAAAGAATGAAGGTCAATAGAAAAGCAAAAAAATACTTTACTCGGTCTTGACCACCAAAATCATCAGGAGTAAACAAAAAAATGAACAAATAAAATAAGAAAATGAAACACGCTGATGTCCGTACTCCCGTGTCATTATCTCGATCGCCATTGCCGACTCTGCCTCGCTATATCCTCAGGGACCACTAAAATCATTATTTTAAATAATGCCACTATTATAACTTAAAAAAGATAATTACATTTGTAAAATAATGTTCAGCAACTTTCCTTTTATTAATGTAAAATGCACCAACGGAATAAAACATAATAAAAGTTTGTTTAATTATAACAGAATTGTAAATGCTTCTTTCACGTAGGAACCCTTTGAAATGTTGCTTAATTATAACAACATTATTAAAAAGTGTAAAACTTTACAAAATCATTGAAACTTAATTATTACACATATTAGTACGTAATATGTTTCTGTTTCTTTCATTTTTGGCTTCATGATAACAAAGAAAAATTAAAATAAGGCGCGGATTTTTCAGTGTACACAATTTTGTCCACAGCTCACGTAGTTCGTGAAGAAAAAATGCAAACACCTGCTCAAAAATAATATTTCTGCGGACCACCAGTTGTCCGTTTGTCATGGGTTGACGACCGCTGCAGTACCGAGCACTGTGGCCGAAGTCCGGGCAGCGGCAGTGGCAGTGGCGGTGGTGGTGGCGGTGGCGGTGGCGGTGGCGGTGGCGGTGGCGGTGGCGGTGGCGGTGGCGGGGGCGGCGGCGGGGGCGGGGCGGGGCGGCGGCGGGGGCGGTGGCGGTGGCGGTGGCGGTGGGGTGGCGGTGGGGGGCGGTGGCAGTGGCAGTGGCAGTGGCGGTGGCAGTGGCAGTGGCAGTGGCAGTGACGGCGGCGGTGGCGGTGGCGGGGGCGGGGGCGGGGGCGGGGGCGGCGGCGGCGGCGGCGGCGCGCCGACGCGCGCGGAGGTCCACGGCCGGTTATCGGGGTCGTAAAGGCGTCCCGACGCCCGTAAAGCCTTCCCGGCGATTGAGCCCTATCGAGGCGCGCGAGGGCGCACAGAAAAGCGTGGAAAATCGTCGGCGCCGCAGGGGCGGCGAGTCGGCCGGCCGCCACACCGCCACTCCTACACCGCCGACGGTCGCGGCTTTCTTTTTCGCAGCCCCGCAGCCCCCCTCTGGCGGCGCCACAGCGGCGGGGAGCGGCGGAGGGGAGGCGGCACCGTGCGGCACAGAGGGGCGGAACGTAAAAACGTCTTGCGATGACGATTGCGTGATCTTTATGCGCTTCACGTGCTTGACCTTTTGACAGTTTTCTCGGCGGCGCGTCGGGGGAACGTCATACGTGACGGCGATATACGAGATTTTTTTTTTGGTAAACGAAACTCTCCTGGTTGATATGGCGGCGTCTGTCTTTCGTTCCGCGTTTTAGAGAATAATGGAACAGTTTTCGTTATAATTACGTAGTCTAATTTTGCAGATCGAGATCGAAACGAGTTTGAGAAAAATTCGCTCGTTAAGATTGTGTAAGCGTGATGCAGTATCATCAACATGTTCGGTAATGGCGAGAATTTCGAGTTAATAATTTACTAATGATACAACATACTTGTAGGTACGAGAATGTACATCATCTGTATGGCCACGTGCATATTTGAGCATATACACCGGAGAGTACTTAGATGAACAATGATTATATCAACAATAAAGTGAATACAATCTTTATTCAGTTTGCAGCTTGTTTACGAAAGCAATTAACACACATGAATCCTAAATATCTTTCATATTCTTATACGTAAAGAATCATTGAAATAGTGATTTTGCCACAACATCTTACCTAATAGTATAATTTCTCATTTCCTTTAATCATACCTTTTTTGAGACGATAACTTGTCTGTATTACGCAAAATATCACGCTGGGAACTTTCGACGCAATGGGGCAAACTGTCAAACAGGTTTGGCTATTCTCATGAAAACGATAAACCACACCTTGTGTACTTCAGCCATACGATTATAAATTAATTGAATAAATGCAGAATTACATTTAATAATTCGCTGCACTAATTTCTTCAACAATATATAAAAATGATTACTCATATCTATAAAAAAATTAGTAGCGCTACAACAGCATGATCTTGCACTCATTATAACTACTGCAATTCTTGAAAATTCAGATTACAACTAAAATGAAACCTATGCAAAGTATACGTTTGAAACTCGCGGGGCTTTCAGTTCGTTCATTTCGATCAGGGTATATCAATTTTGGAAATAATCGTCTGAACGGTTTAGGCGTTGACCGAACACAAATTGAAGGACGGACGGAGAGACAAATTAATTTTCGTAACAAGAAACCTAAAACATGGATTTTGACAACACAACGTGATAAAAGTAATTTACTACATACCACTATATGTAAAGGAAAAAATGTATCCACATTTTCGTGACCAGTCAGTAACACGAGTTTTTAGGTTGAAAAATCGTCGATTTCCGCCGCAACATTCACAGCATTATCTCTTTACTGCTTACATTGTAAGGAGAGAATGTAAAAATAAGTTTAAAATTATTTTTAAAAATTAAATGTCGTTGGTTTGAGAAGGTATGGTAGTGCAGAGAAATCGTTCCAGGTGCCAGCAGATTTTTAAGGTGCCACACGTAAAATTCAGCTTCGCCATTCCGTCCATAAATGGGAGAAATGACACATTGACTAACAATAAAAATGCTGTAGTTCTGTGAAATACCTCATGGACTGTTCGCACCTGGGGGAGTCGTGGATAAACAAGCAGTCGCGGGCACCGTTCGACAAACATAGCTACGCCTCGGCGTTTCTCCTTACGAAATTCGACAATTCCCCGCAAAAAGCTCCCGCTGACCACACAGTTTGCGGAAGGCACCTACGAAACAGGTCGTCAAATTCTCAGTTCCTGGATAGAAACAGGAAAAGCAAATCTCAACATATATCATATGACTAACGACTATTATTTCAGTTTCAAGTTGTTCAAATTTGTTTTTTCTGTTTACTGTTATTTTAATAACTATTATTATTATTATTATTATTATTATTATTATTATTATTATTATATCAAACAAGCAATGCCAGTAATGTGATGGATATATTTATCAGTGAGTTGATGATAAAGACGTTTAAATTGTAAGTACCTACAAACTGAAAAAGATGGATGATGCACAAAGATAGCATTCTGAATCAACGAATTTAATCAATGTTTTCAGATCTGAGCACCGTGAAGTAAATTATATACAATATACGATACGTAAATGAGCTCCATATTTAGCAAGTGTGAAACAGCTCATATATTTGCTGCCCCTTCTATTCAGAGAACCCACGCAAACAGAGTGTCAGTAGTTGCAAGAACAAATACCATACAATAGCATTCAACGCGCCCAGTGCCAGCGATCCGTAGACACAGAGTTACAACAGACGGCCCGTCAACAATCGTGGATCATCTACGGCTTTAACCGCCACGAAAACGGCAAAGTGCACGCGTTTCTAATTCCGCGGAAACCCCGTCCGTGGCGCCCATTCTCAGAGCCGCCCCTCTCCCTGCCGTGCTCCGCCACGCCGAGCCAGGGCGCGAGGGAGTTGTGCGGGGACGGTGGGCGGGAAGAGAGGGGAAGGGGGGCACAGTGCCGCGGGGCACCGCAGAGGCTTCCTGGCTCAGCCCAACGCGTCGCGTCGCGTCGGGTCGCGTCGCATGGCGTCGTGTCCCGTCGCGTCGCGTCGCACACGGCAAACAAGCTTCCTCTCTATACGTGTTGACTGAACGGAAAGTATTTGCAAGTCTGATTTTACTGCCGTATCTTGGGATAGGTGTAGACAACATTTTAGCAAACAACTAAACGAATAGTAAACAAGTTTTCGAATTGGAAACTACGGGTGATTTTAGAACTAGCCAATGGCGGGACCCCACGATACGGTAAGAACACACACGTCCGGCTCGCTCGAAACATGAAGTCGGCGAGGGTCAATGTGGAGGCGATGGTGAAGGTGGATATGGTCGTGGAGACAATAGCGCTGAGGCGCTGGTAGTGGAAGTATGGGTAAGGAGAACGGATAACTCCCTGTGCATTACAATAGAAGAGTACGACATGTGCGTTTTGGCAAAGGATGATACGCTATATTCAACTATATAATGCATCTATAATTAAAAGTAAATTCTTCAAACAGAAAGTACTAAATGTTTCAAGTGATCACATTCGATAGGTGTAAATTTATAATTTGTTTTTTTTTTTCATTTCATCACTAACCTCCACCTTTTCGAAATCTTTCTTGCTTCCATCGAAAGAAACTCCGTCGTTCATCATTTAGCGAAAGTCAAATACTCCAATTTAATATTCCCAATCTCAAGCACTAATGTCGAATTTACTCAACTGCGCACTGGAGAACACATCTGTAAAAGTAATAAGGTTTATCGTAATTTCATTTTCGCTCTCTCTCATTTCTTTTTTATTTCCACATGCCCGTTTCCCTGCGCTTCCCAAAATAATAATAATAATAATAATAATAATAATAATAATAATAATTATTATTATTATTATTATTATTATTATTATGCCCGACTCTATGCTTTACGGCCATATCTGGAATGTAAGAATTACTTGGTGGAAAACAATTATGAAAATAATATAAATGATGGGACATCAGTAGAGAAAGAGACGCAGAAATAGTACGGCTTCGAGTGTATCTGCCGCGACCTCGCTTTGTCCACCACACGGGATACGAACCCCGGTTCAGCGGCGGAACGGGAGACCGGTGGGACCGCTACCCCACGGGTCACCCCTACACACTAAAGCACTGCAATGTGTTTCCATATTTCCAATCTCCCACCGTCTTCGCCGCCGCCCAACGCCAGTGCTCGTCCGACCAATAATAGGTGTTACCGCACGCGCCGTGTCCGCGCGCCGACGTAAGTCTCCTTAGCCGTGATTCATCGACTCGAAGATACGTACAAAAGCAATACGAAGAGTGCGCAATCTGCATGCCGAGAACACCGTCCCGCCCGACCGCCCGTAGATTCCCGCTCCCGCTCCCACTGCCGCATAGAGCGCTGTCCTCACCGCCACCCTCGTCGCCAGGGTCAAGAGAGCGCTGCCGCCGTCACCAGGCCGGCCTCTGGCCCCGTATTCACAACTACACTCCCATTTAAATAGAGACATGTCTGAAGCATCATCAATTGTGATGCTGTTATCCGATCGGGAGCTTCAATACCGCAATTTGAAGTCGTAACGAAGCTTCCGATTGGATAACCGTGTTTACCTGACGATCTGTCAGAAGTCGCTTTATTTAAATCGAAGTATACAGGCAGATACCGGGACCGTTTCAGATCTGATTTAAAAGATGGCCTTCAAAAACTGAAGCCCAAACGTTCCGATCATCCATTGTAAAGAAAAGAGGTTCATTGTAAGAGGTTCATTGTAAAGAAAAGAGGAAACAGAGAGAAGAAGCTGAAAATAAGGAAAACCATAATTTGTAAGTTCATCTTATTACGATTCGGATATTTCCTGAAGATATATATAGCTAGGCTACATAGTTCGGAGGAAAATAAATGTAGGCATAGGATCCCTGAACGACTTATATGATGTTATAAGACACCTTACTGTACCACTTCCCCAGTGTCCTGAATTCATACCTCCCAGACCATTCCGGACGATCCGGAATAGGACCGAGTGGCCGTCACCATACCGTCTCTCTACATCTGAATACTCTACCAGTCCACAACATGTGACTGTACCAACTCCCACCACAGCCACCACTTCGACTACCACTGCGGATTGCAGTTGTACAGTAATCGCCACAGCCCCTTCCGACTCCAGCGCGACATTCCCCTCCCTCAATACCTTGTTAAAGCCCGCAGCCGCCGATTCGATCACCAGCATCCACTTCCATCACCCAGCATCCGCGGGCACAGCGACCGTCTCCATACGAATCACCACCATCTTCTCCGCCGCCGCCACATCCACGGCTACCGTCACCACCTCCGACGCCTTCATCTCCACCGTCACCTCCACCACAACCGCCGCCGCCGCCGCCACTGCCATTGACGCGAAAGGTCATTCCCCACGCGCGACTCGCGAGGTGCAGTCAGCGGTCGAGTCTCGGAGAGGGGGGCGCCGCGGAGGCGCCGGAGCGGGGTGGGGCGGGGCCCGGCGGATATTAATTCTCCTTCGGGGACGCTTTTGTCTTCGAATTGAAAAGGCGCGTCTATTGCGCGTCTATTGGGCGCACGGGAGGCACGATGCTCCTTCGCTGCGGTCGGCGCCGCCGAGGGGAAGAGGCGGGGCGGGGCGGAAGAGAGATGAGGGCTAGGAAAGGGGGAGGGAGAGAGGCGGGGAAGCGAGGGATGGGGGCAGCGGGCGCGCGGGAAAGGCGGCGGTGACGAGCGGGTGGTCTGGCGGGCGGACACGCCGCCGCCGTCGCCGCCGCAGCTGCCGCCGCGGTGAATGTGGCGCCTTGAGCGACTGCGGTGGCAACGACGGCATTGCCGGTCACCGTGGTTGGTTGATTAGTGATTCCGGGGGCGTCAACAGCTAGTCATTAGTACCGTAAGAGTAGAGCATGTTTTTTCCGGCGGTGATCTTCCCCCGCTGGATGGCGTGATCCGGCGCCGACCTACCGTCCGCTAGCGGGGATTCCTCCTAACCAGGACTCTCCCACCAGCCGGGCACCGCCCCAGCCGGGACAAGCCCTAAGCTCCCGACCAGTCTCCCGTGGTAGTGTAGTGATTGTTAGTGTAAGCGCGTGTGTGTAAGGGGAGAGGATAGGACAAGGAAGAGAAAGGAATGATCGCGCGCGGTCCGTGACCCGTTTTGTTAGGGTACTGCTCCAACATTCGCCTGGTAATGATCGGAGAAACCACGGAAAACTACCGATCAGAACAGCCGGCCGCTAGAATTCTCCTCCAGACAGCGACTGAATTCGACCTAGCTGAAAAGCTAGTGTCGAAAATCCCGCCGCCGTCAGGACTGGAACCTAGGACCTCCCGGTCAGAGAGCTACCGCTCCCGGTCCATGGTTTGGCGTGGGGAAGGGGGAGGAAATAGATGTTTCTTCTCAGGAGCGGGTTCATTTGTCTGTCACGAGCGGGCGGAATATGGGTGGACGCACAGGAAAAGTCAAATCTGCTGTGTACAATATTTAAAAAAAAACTTTTCTCCGCACGGTCAATGATTCGTTGGCGCGGTAATGTTTTGGCGAAAATGTACAACTCAGAGGATAGCACTACTAACTTCATAAATGAAAGTTTATCAACAACATTCGAACAAATTAAAATTTATTTTGTTGTAATCTTCAAAGAAATGTTTCTTCATTAGTATAAGCTCAAGTTTCGGTTATACTTGTACCAATCACGTAAATGTAACTATATTTTTGCATGGCTATTTCCATTTCTTGAAAAGTGTAATTAATTGCTATCAAATAGCACATATTTTAATGACTAAATGAATAATTAGTTCCTATATACTGCGTGGTCTTTTGGAGCATATTCTTCTGATTCCCTCTCCACGACAAACCCACACTCTTGTGTTCCTGATGACAACGCGGCGGCACCAATCCTAACTACGGCACTGGTGACAAGATGGATTGCTAGTATTAGTAGTAGCCAAGGTGGCTGCAAGTGGCTGTACTGACAGAGCGGTGGTGACGGCTGTGACATGGCCAGCTGCGACCGTGGCCGGCTGGCTGCAACGCTGCCCGCGCGCCGCGACCGCTGTCGCGCTGCAATGCCTCCCGCCCAACGGCCCTTCCCAGCCAACGAGAATGCGGGGCCCAGAGGAAATGACATGTTCGACGGCCGCCTCCAGCCGTCGTCTTTAATGACGTGACGTTTTGCTCCGATTTACAGTGATGATCTCTTCGGACAGTGTCTTCCGCAGAGACACTCGTTCAATTCAGTGAAATTTACTGGTGATTCTTAAGGCTTTAATGGGCACGGAAATGTTCGTGTCAGCTTGTTTTTGGTAAATATTATTAAAAGTCTACAAATTGGCGGAGCCTCTGAAATATGTACAACTAACTACTACAAATACTGTGGAATAATACTTATTGTTAATAAAGCATACGAATTATAAACCCTTGTATTATATTTATACACAACCGACAAGATTTAACTAATAAGAATATCGTCATCATTGACTTCCTTCAACATATATTAACGCAAATAGGTGAACGTAATAGTTCAAAATACATCATGTTTCGAACTCAATCGTTACGGAAATCCCTAATAACTCACCTCCGACACAGTCGCGAATTTCCTTCAATGCCGCAACACGACGTTAAAAGTCAGGGTTCTTTGATCATCTCCTATTCTCTGAATTCCACAACTCGTGCTGAACGAGGAAAAGGAGCCTGCAATCTTACCCTTTTTGCTCTTGTCTTGTTACCAGTTCTACGAAAATTGCCAGATACACGGGTACCTTCTCTCAACCACAAACATCTTCGAGCAAACATTAAACAAACCTCACAAAACAAAAACGTATTGGTGATCAGAAATCGATTCTGGTCTTGAAATTGGAAATAAAAATTGGAAAAACAAAGCGATTGGAAATGCATCGTGTTTTATTACTTCAGCCACTCATATCGTTACTTCAACAACATACTAATAAAATTTATACCGTATATATATATATATATATATATATATATATATATATACAGTATATATACGATATATATATATATACGATATATATATAGTATATATATATATATATATATATATATATATATATATATATATATATATATATATATATCGTTAAATGTTACTGATGATGCTATTTAAAATACCGTAACGCCATTAATACAACGGTATTAATCAAACAACCCGCGCTTTCTTTTAACAGCATACACATTGTGTTGGAACTGACAGAAGAACGCCGAACTAACAAGTCAAATATGCGTAAATAACAGAAGAAACTCGAAAAATATTGTCAAAGAACGAATATTGTCGTTTTGAAAAAATATAAATTGAAATTAAAGAAATTTTAGATTTCGTTAAACAGAAAAAGAAGACGAGTAACGAAGGCAAGAATATGATGATGATGAATTCCCCGTCTCCATGAAACTGTGATTTATGGAGACTCCGACATTACTACTTATCACATGAACATATGATTTATAAACACTCAGACTTTACTCCTTATGCTGTGTAGCTTCATCAGAAAGAAAATAAAGATGAGGAGCGCAATAGACGTGACAGTAGCGTGAAATATATCAATCCGAAATAGCCAAAGCCGGAAACAATCTCTTCCGCCATCTCAGAAACTGGAAAACAATTCTCTCTCACCAGTCCACCATCCTTAGATGATTCGCTGCACACGTTAGAAAAGGAGCAGCGCAACGTCATCGATCGTGGAAGTGAGGGCGAGGCTCGCCACTGGACATTTATTTCGGTGCGGCCTCCTACTCCGGCGCTGTCGTCGTCACAGCCGTCTTCGCAGCTGCCACTTCCGTCGGATGTACGTCTCGTGGCTCAGGCTGCACGCCCTGCATCGGAAGGGAAGTGCGCCATTTCTTTGTCGAGGCAGGGGCTTGCACTTCCGATCTTAAGGGTCCAGAGCGCCCCAGTTATACCACTCGGACTATTGGGATCAAGGGTCATCCTTGGAAAAACCATTCACGATTTGAATGTTCTCTTATTGGTAACGAACAGCCGGACAATGAGAAGGATGTTCAATTGAAGATAATAGTTCAAGGTTCATATACTCAATGGAGGACGAACAACTTAAGGAATGCGAGAGTGAGGAGAGAGAGAGAGGGAGAGGGAGGGAGATAAAGAGAGAGTGCCTCTCTCCTCAGAGGATTGATTTTTCGTTCATCGAAATATGTAAACGGACCTGCGTGCATGAACTGCATGTCCGAGAAAATTACACAGAACCAATATGAGAACAATAACGACCCCGCACAAATTCGCATGTTATCACGAATTATTACCTTATTTAGGTCTCCTGTCTCTCATGATTCATATTTCATGATTACCGACAATGATATTGCATGGACTTCACAAATAATTCCGAAAAATCCCTTTGAGATACGTCGACGAAGAAAAACTTCCCGACATCCAGTAGTGTACACTCATGTTCCGAACTATCGTTGCATTACGGGCAATGGTGAATTCAGTGTTTTCAAAGGAAATATTCTGACACAAAATAACGTAATGAAGCGTGCAGAAGAGAGACATCAAAGGTAATTAAAATTGTGAAGATACCAAGAATATTCGAGAACAACTACCTAGTTAATGAAAAAATGTAGAACATTTTTCAGAAACGTCCGTTCAATAATTGAGTATTCCGATAAACAAACATAGAAAAAACTAAAACAAAAAGCGTTTTTCCCGGCAGAAGTCGACGTCATAAATTCAAAATGTCATGAACGTGGCGAACTTGCGAGCGAACAACGGTAATTTCTGATAAAAACAGGCAACGAGTGGCGTTGGGGTAGAACTGCACATACAATGAAATGGCTTCGTATCTTGATCCATCGATGTTCAATGTAAAAATCAAGTAGATTGTTTTTACATGCACAACCAACTAGATACGAATTACATTATAATGGTTTTGAATCTTCAATAAACAGGTTGTGATTTTTAATTTCGTATATGTATCTGTTCTAATGATGTGTATTTGCGGAGCGAACATGAACTCGTGTGTTACGGCACCATGGGATATGAACTCACTGCCTGCTACTTGGGTGGGTCGTCCTGAGGTTCAACGATGTGGGGGGTCTGCATGGGTGGGGAACACTAAGTGAATTCTGATGCGAATCGTGAATATATTGTTGGTATATTCTAATCATCACGGAATTATCGGAGTATATTTCACAGTACGCTGACACACAACACAGTTCGCAGAGCGAATATCTTACGTCTTAAATACAAAGCGGGATCTTTCACAGGATGTATGATTAAACATGTCGGACGTTTTTAAAGTATTGTAAAATAAATAATAAAATGCATTCAGAGTAAACATAACAGAAGAAAACAATAGGATTCAACCACCGTTTCAGGATATCGGTTACACAGGTTGTAATGTTCACAACCGATAGCCAAGATTCTGCAACATTATAAAATCATAATTTCAATGGAAGCAAATATGGATATTGAAAGAAAATAAGGCGTATCGAAACGAAACGCTCAGCATTTAATGAAAATAAAATTCCTGCAAAAGAAACCTCCCAAACTTATAACCAAATTCATTGAACTATCTTCAATAACAGACTTCAACAACTATCTTCAATAACTGACCGATTAATGAAAAAAAGTTTGAACATGATTTAAATGTTTAAAAGTTTAAACATGATGCCATCATTTAAAATATTAATTCTAAAACCATGTTAATTATAATAGTATTTGAATATCTTCACTAACACGTGTCTTTCTGAAGAATATTTAATATTTTTACATTAAAAAATCAGTTCGTTATCAGGGGGCGGCATAGCTCCATGCTCCACCTCCGCGTGAAGCCACGCATATTTTAACAAACGCTCTGCTGATAGATGATACACACGTACATTGATTTTAAACATTTTAAGGAATAAATTTCGATGGCATAAAAATATTAAGCATAAGAGTATGTTTGGACTTCATTCTCACAAAAACACAGTCCCTTTTTATTGTGAAAGTGTTGTTGCATTAGTAATTGTTCTTAAAGGTTTCAAAATGTCAGCATACATAATTCAAAGATAAACATTTATGTTCAGATCATCCTTGCACACTTCTCCAGTTTATCATAATCATCCTAACCTTAGTGAAGAGAGAAAAAAGCTATTTTAACTGGTCGCTTCCGTTAATGATACTTTCGATGATGCACTTTTCTCTAATCATAAAAATATGATTTCTTTGGATATCGATATTTTGCTTTCTTTTTTTTCGATTCCGGTATCGATACTTACATTGGATACGTTTGTATTTTTGCCATGGATGTAGGTACCATTGTGTATGACAAAGTATCATTTGAATGAGATTCTTTCAGGAATCGATCCTTTTCTTGCGAATCGATTTCAGTACGGATTTCGACACCGATTCCCAAATCGATTCGTTCAGACATCCAAGCTCCCTAAGCCAATACTTCGGGTTGCCAACAATGTTCATGTAAAAGGGACACCAATCCCCCCCCAAAAAAAACCGCATCAACATTTCTTCTTTTAAATATTTAATTTAGAATAACATCAGCTCTATTTCTTTATTCTCTCCATTTGCGATTCCAGTGAAAAGATTCGGTCACAAAATGCAGATGAAGATAATCAGAGCGTTTCTTTTTTTATTTTAGTCGCCAGACAGAGACACCATCATGCATGCAATGACTTGTGCGAGTTTCAGCGATCAGAGAGAGGATCAGACGAGAGAACAAATGACGCCAATGAAGGACTGTCCTCCCAAATGGAGGACGGTTGGCAACCCTACATATACTATTCCTTTCCGCCGAACGTTTCTCCAACAGAACAAAAATATCATAGAACCAGTGCAGGCAGGGAGTGGCGCTGTAAGACAAGTTGCTCAACACTGATCTACGATGCAGGCTCGCCTCTGCCTCGCCTCGCCTTCGGGCGGGCGCGGGCGCTGGCGCGGCGGCGCGACGACGGAGGGGAGGATAGTGGGGGGCAGGGAGGAGGAGGCGGCTCCACTCCAAATTGATTTTCGAGGAAGGCAGTACGCGCGAGGATCCGCCCTCCGTCCTCCCCGGCACGCCACCGCCGCCGCCGCCGTTCCGGCGCGGTCGCCTTATTTACCGGAGAACGAGGATGAACTAGCAGATCGCATGATAGGGACTGGCGACGGCCTAGGAGGGCGGTGGGGCAGGAAGGGGAGGGGAAAAGTTCGCCTGAAAGCTCAGATGGGTACGTAGTTAAGGTTGCCAAACGTCACGGCAAGACCTACATTGTCCGGATTTCGACAGTTGGGAAAAGTGTCCTGGTCGGTTTGGAAAAAATTTCGAATTTATAGAATATATACGTTTTACGATATAAACATGACTACGCGTGCACATATTAGTTGGATTCGCAGACTGGAAAACTGAATTTGCACAATCCAATGAGAAAAATCGTCTAAAAACTATGATTTTCTTAAAAAAAGTATGAAGTGAAATTGATAACAATGTATGAAAAATCAAACAGCAATCCCATACGTAGCGAAGTCATGATAATTATTCCTGCTTTGTTTACTGATGCGGTAGAAACTGAGGAACGATGATCGTTATGGATTGAGAAAAACGTCAGTGATCGAATCGCACTTCAGCGAAGGAGTTATATAAACGACATCTTGTCAGTTTTCCATTGTGTAACTTCACTTCTTCCACGCGTCGAAACTGTTCAGAACATAAGAAATTAATGCGAATATTATGCATACAAGTCATATATCTTATTTTCACTTAACTACTAGACGAAAAAGTTGAAAGCTCATGGCCTCGCAATCGAGAAATAATGAAATCGGAATTATCAGTGTATCTATTCAAATTCAACAGCAGAATCGAAGTTGATTGTATTAAAAACGAAAACTACTTTTTGCACGGATTCCTAGATCCGAGCCCCTTCCCTGAAAGTAATTCTGGAACTGACAGAAGCACGGAATCGAGGATTCTGGGACCACGTTCATCGATAACACCGACCAACGACGTTCTTTTATATCATTTGCCCTTTTGCACTACACTTCCCACCACGTGCATTTCCACGAATGAGTGCGTCGTCCAACAGCTCTGTCCTACACTGCAGTGTAAAACATCCGGCTCGGATGATATCTTCGGCGCCGAATCTGTTGAAATAGGCGACGTTCACACAGATCGTCCTCCCGCCTGGAGCCTGGGAATCGGGGGATCTCAGACGCGAACACTGGGACACGGCGCCAACGGTATAACAGCGGTGGCAGACGCACCGCTGACAGGAGGGCAAGGGGCGTGGGGGACGGGGGCTGAGAGGGGAAGAGCAGCGCCGAAAAATTGAACCAAACATTTTAGCATTCGATTGACGTATGCTTGAGATTCATGACTGTACAATTGCTACTGCGTTCATTGTGAAGTGAAGTGAAGGATACAGTGCGTAATTTATTGAATAAACACTCAGTGCGGCTTTTAGAGGATAGACGGTTATTTTCTTTTTCATGAAATTTAATGTTTTAAGAACTAGCAGTTTTTATATTATTATTATTATTACTGTTATTGTTATTATTATTTTAGCATTATTATTACCATTATTATATTATTTGCATGACATCTATTATCTTATTTATGTAATTAACTGCCACCGGGTTACACCCAATTGCAGTTTAAATAAATTTATCTTTATCTTTATACGTAAACTTCACGTATAGTTGGGTTCGATTCACTGAATAGCGATTTCTTTACAAATTCCTTTCTGTCGAGTGTCAACCACACACAGATTTTAATCGGGCTACACAGTACCGGCAGTAAATATAGAGAGAACGATGATTCGACCGGATCGCAGACTGATAATTCTGGAGTACAAAACGGCATTGATGTAACTGAAGCTACCTGTGATTCGTAATTTCGGATGACGGCATTGTAAGAGTTAGTGTCGAAGCCATTTACAAATGAACCAACTACGAACGAAAACATTGACGAATTCAGCGTATTGACATACTATGCAACTTTATTGCCAGCAGTAGCCAAGGAATAGCGGTCAAAGCGGCCCCTTCTTGCAGTAATTTCTCTGTAACAGTCATGGTGCTTTGTTCTTCGTCAAATGTTACTTTTTTTACCAAGATCTGGTTAAGAATCACTTTTAACACAATTTTCTGGTATTAACTTCATTAATAATTTCATTGATCCTTTTTTTTATGTCCTTTGTCATAGGTAACAATTATAGTAAGACGAGTTCGTTCAGCCAATTAGGGAAACAATTTTGAGTATTTGCGCAGATGTATTAAGTTCTGGAATAGTTCTGACCTATTTACCTTATTTCGCACAATTTCGAACTTACAATGTTGTTACACTGGTTGAGCGACATCACAGTGCGTACTAGGACTCAACACTGGCTCCACAGACGATCTCAAGGATTTTATGAGACTGGTGCGACATTGGCAGCGGCAGACAGGCCAACAGGATGCCAGATCCAACAGGAGGCAGGACCAGGAAAATATAACAATTCAGTCGGTATTTCTGCAGATGTAGTAAGTTCTGCAGTAGTTGTGGTCTTCTTTCGTATAATTAAGCAGTTCCATTGGTGGAGCGACATCACGGTGTGTACTAGGACTCAACACTAATTGATTGGCTCCACTGGCGATCCCAATGAGTTTACGAGCCAGGGGCGACAGTGGCAGCGGCAGGCAGGCCAACAGGAGGCCGGCGGGAGGCGCGCGTGGGAGCGAGGGCCTCTAAGGTCACCCGGCGCGCAGCGGGACACGCCAAACCGTTCGCGTGTCCGGCCGGCACTTGATTTTCCAAACGAACGTCGATAATATCTTTATTTCCTTAAACACGTTGCACGGCCAGACGCGCAGCGGGTCGAGCAGGATTCTTGAAATCCGAACTGCGTATTGAAGGCGGGATCTGAGGCGCTCGAACGGGTTCTGAGACGCACTTTCGGTCTTTAACGCGCGCTTAGTTGGAATTTACAACTAATGTGTGATCGTACACGCATGAACGACTCTCGTATCAACGCGTCGCATATATTAAACACACACGTCCACCAACACATTCACACGGGGAAAGGGCAAACAACTTATTCAATGAAGAAGGAAAGTCGAAAAAAATGTTAGCATTTTCAATTCCAGTGGGAAAATGTGGAGTTCGTAAAAATAAAAATGTTCTTCCATTATCTGCCTCCTACAAGAACAAAACAGAATTTGAATCACAACGGTGTTGGCATAAATGTAACACATTTTTCAAGTGCTAACTATAAAGTAATTAGTCGTGCTAAATAGTGAAAATATTTTATTCGATCGAAAAGACGTCAAACGTAACCCTAGATTTGGTGATCCCAAATCGATAAATTGTATACTTACTCCGGCCTTCAGTTTATTGCAGACGTGAAATGGAGAATATATTGTAAGACAGGGAATAGGTCATACAAAAATTTCAAAAGGTTATAAAAAGTATGTGATGTTTTTTTCGTGTTTATTCCTCAACAATTGGGCGCAACGGTAAATAAAATTAGATAGTCGCGTTTCATAAAATCAATCTTGTCTTTAATGAAATTGTAACTTGTGAACCTTGCAAAAATAACAAACCACGAAACGAAATTTCAAAAAGGACTGGCAATCAGTCCATAATGGGGTCATCGCAACACTTCGCGAATCTTCAAGTAAGCGAACTTCTCACTTAACATGCAGGCTAACCTGTCGGCACATTCCTAAAGAAAAAGTTGGCAGCGTAGCGTTCATTTCCATGCCTCCGCCTCCGCCTCCGCCTCCGCCTCCTCCTCCTCGTCGCCAGTGTATCGCGGCAGGGGCCCCGCCCTGGCGCGCGTATGAACCGGCGCGAACGAGCTTTCTTTCCAGGGCGCGTGCACATAGTCACTCACACACACGAACACTTCGCCCAGGTTCCCTAATTTATGCGCGCCGATTCGGAGATAATAGAATCCACGGTTCATTGTGTCCTTCGCCGTCGCCCCGGCGCGGTGAAACCGCCGCCATCTCCCCTCCACTCCACACACTCTACCACCTCCACTAATCCTCATCGAGCAGCAGCAGGCAGCGGCGGCGGTGGCGGCAGCTCTCGATACAGCGGAAAACAAAGCACGAGAAATCGCTCTGGGAGACCGCGCCCAACCGTCGTCGTCGTCGTCGTCGTCGTCGTCGTCGCCGCCCCGCCCACGCGGGAGCCCAGGCAGGCGCCGCTGCCCGCGGCCTACGCGGCGCCCGGACGCGCACCATTCTTCAACGGAATCTGGCCCGGACGTTTCATGTTGCATTGTTCTTTGAAGTCGCAGCACCAATGATAACGTGATTAATTATATTACTGGAATGGAAAATAGTACCGGGAACCTCTTAAGTTGGCCACTTTTGAGTGCTTTGGAAATGGGTCCGATTGGGAGAACTGTCACAGGCAGGTCTTTGTACGCTGAAAGCGTGCTGTCCACATGCAATATAATACTCAGCATAGATGGATAATCAAAGTAAATGTTTCTCCGTACCATCTCTTTTTCTAGGAAGAATTTCTCGAACGGTTGTTCCATTGTAATGCGATGTAATCATGTTTGCGAAATTTGACCGTCTATTTCGTCAGAGCGAGTAATAGATGAAAAACAATGGGAATCTAAGGATTATATAACTCGTTTAATGAATTTTTCAAAGGTTTTGTTTTTTGCTTGAACAGCAGTCAACGCGTGTTCATTGCTGTCACAAAATAACATTAAATTTCTTCATATTCTTAACAAAAAAGGATTTATTAGAAACACTGAACAAGTTATTAATGTGCGAATTACACGAGACCATGAAAAGGAGATTAACAAGAATTATCCAATCAATGACACAGTCATCGTTATCGCCACGGCAGCCACCATGTGTTCATTGCTATCACAGATATCATACCGTTTTATCGAAAAAATCAGTCGCCCTCTGGAGGAGAACTAACGGCAGGCTGCTCTTTAATCGATAGTTTTCCGTAGTTTCTCTGATCAACAATCAGGCGAGTAGTGGGGTAGTACCCTAAAAATGGGCCCCAGATCGCGCGCGATCTTTCCTACCCCTTCCTTGTCCTACCCACACCACTTACTTATACACACACTTACATGAAGCTAGGAGCAGTCTCGGCTGGGTTGGGGAAGTATCCCATTGGTGGGAGATACCTGGACAGGCTCCCCCAAAGTGATGTGTAGACCGGCCCCGAAATCGCAAAATTCAACGGGAAAAAACACCATCAGCCCCGTCATAACATTTATTCACGAAATAATCCATCAACAAAAAACTTTTATTAAGATCACTGAATAAGTATCGTTGATTTCCACTACCCACCAATCTACGAGATCAATAAGAGAATAGCAAGAATCATCCATTGTATAGCAGTACAGTGATCCTCATTACATGATAGTCACTGCGTTTTCTGATGAGGTGATATTACCACTTTAAAGGTTTAAATAACTGGTACTGTTTTTACAAACATTTGTATTTATTTGATACGCAACTATCGTCGGCTCAGCCACCATTCACCACCATTTTCACATCCGATAAAACAATAATAGAAAAAAATTCACTCAAGCATCCAGTTCGTGTTTGTGATTGCAATTGCTGCGGCCGTTGCATCCGCAGCGGATATTTTTATTATTATTATTATTATTATTTTATTATTATTATTTTATTTTTACAGATCATATATAGTTCAGTCCATATAACACTTTACATATGTATTGCTGGCTTACATTCTAAATTACCTAAAATTAAACTAAAAACTAATTCGGATGAGGAAATCTTTTCCAGGCACCTCTAAAAACAATATATTTGGGCAAATTTGGTTAGGAATGCCTGGTGTGGATATCTATTTTTGAATCTGGTTCTATGAGGAGTTTTCCGGAGTCTGAAATTGTCTAGGTGTGCAATTTGAGGTATAGAGTGATAGAACTGGGTTGAGAGATATGTCATAAGGTGTTGTATGGAGTCAATTTGAAATTCTTTGTGGAGCTGTGAGTTTGAGACCAACCAAGGAGCATTTGTGATGGTCCATCCGCAGCGTCGTCGGCGGTTTGGGCGGCGTCTGCGGTTTGGGCGGCGTCGCCGGCGCCGATTCGCAGCGTTTCCCGCGCACGACTCAGCCCGATAGCGCCTTGAATTAGGCCACGACCTCATCCTTCCCCATCCTTTTATCCTAATTACAGGCAATAAAAATACGCTAGTGGATAATTACTCGAGCAAGAACGCGACCCTGACGGCGCGGCGTGGCCGTTGGGAGCGCCGCGTCTCGGGAGGGCGGGCGCCTGGCCGAGACCGCGACGGGCACTCCCCCGCGCGCGCCGGCGACCCACACAAATCTGACGGTGGGTTTGGTTTTGGTTTTTTCGTGTTTCTGGGCGCGTCAACTGCGTTGGTCATTAGTCCCGTTAGTGCAGTGCATGTTTTTTTCTCGGGAGATGGCGGTGATCTTCCCCCGCTGGATGGCGAGATCCGGCGCTGACCTATCGTCGGCTAGTGGGGTTCCCCAACCAGGACTCTCCCACCAGCGGGGCACCGCCTCAGCCGGGACATGCTCTAAGCTCCCGACCGGTCTCCCGGAATATGTGGTAGTGTAGTGCTTGTTAGTGTAAGTGTGTGTAAGGGGAGAGGATAGGACAAGGAAGAGGAAGGACAGATCGCGCGCGGTCCGTGGCCCGTTTGGTAGGTTACTGCTCCGGCATTCGCCAGGTGTTGATCGGAGAAACCACGGAAAACTATCGATCAGAGCAGCCGGCCGCTAGAATTCTCCTCCAGGCAGCGACTGAATTCGACCTAGTTGAAAAACTAGTGTCGAAAATCCTGCCGATGTCAGGAGTCGAACCCAGGACCTCCCGGTCAGAGGCGCTGCTGTAACATCAGTTGATGCACTGAGCCTGACGGTGGGCTCTCTCCGGCGTTCATTCATTTGCGGCTGACGGATTACGTCGTGTTTCCGGGAGCGTCAACTGCTACGACTCAATAGTGTGGTGAACGGTATATAGCAGGAGGAGGTGATGTTCTCCCTGCTGGAACGTGGGATCCGGTGCTGACCTGCACGTTGTCGCGGTTGAGGAGTTTGCTTCCTCCAGAGAATTTCCTTTTATTTTTTTTATTTATTTTACGTCAAAAACCGTTAAAAACTGTGTGACGTGCTATGGGGAGAAATGAATTCTGTGTACGTTTTCAGAAATTCTGTGATCCCTACCCTATGCCATATACTACTTGAGTTTTGAATTCAGAAAGAAAATGAGCGTTTTCTGTGAGGATTGTTAACAAAAATATTCGCTACAATGTATTAAAATCTACTTTCAAGGGTAAATCAGCAATTAATTAGGGCTCTTATCCCTCATCATGTCCTTCGTCAAGGAATTCTCCTGGACGGTAACTTGCCATCTCGGTTAAACTCTAATTTTCGATTGGTCTCCGGTCATGTTTGGTAATGGAGGGAAGTGAGTGTGTGAGGGGTTAGGAGAATGATGATGAGGGAGGATTGAGCGCCCAGCCCTTGTCCCGTTTGTTAAGGTACTACTTCGGTGTTCGTCTGGTATTGATCAAAGGTACCACGGATAAATACCGGTCAGCGTGGCCGGTTGCTAGAATTCTTGTCCAGTCAGAGGCTGAATTCTGCTAGTGTTGAAAAACCGCCATCATAGGGATTCGATCGCCCTTGGACCTCCCGGTTAGTTCTCTTCATACTCGTACATGCTCAAGGTTCACTTTCTCCGGTAATACTAACAACAAAAAATTAATGAAGTACCCAATCACGCAAGGCAATGCATATACCGACTCCCTAAGCATCGTTGCGCTCCGTTCAAATAGTTGTGGGGACGAGAATCCACCTTTGGTACTCACCAATTCCATTTTAAAAAAACAATTTAAAAAGTTTATATCTCGCTCAATTTAAAAAGAAATGATGAAGAAATAATGACACATATTATTACTTTAAATCTAACGCACTAACAGTTCATTAGATAACATGCAGTGTAATTATTATCAATAAACAATGGGACTCATGAAACATATTTTTTCTTAGGGTCACGATCATTTGTGATGTAATGCAAGAGATACGTACTTTACAATATTTATCCAATCTGTTTTCCCACAGTAAATACCACCTTAAAAATGAAATCGAAGAGTAATCACATTATAGTAACACTTGCGGACAGAATAGTGTATCAATATTTCAAGCAATAACTCATTTCGTTGGAGAAGATAAACGATCGCAAACGCTGAGTGCAAGTTTGACGGAAACCTACAATGAAATATTACTCTGTCTTATTGAAGAAATGCGAAGAAGCGGAAACTAAAAGATATCTTACATTCTTTTCTTTCCAGAACTGTGATTTATATTCATTTGTGACTTATCTAGAAACATCTAACCTCCACTATTCTACGAATCCGGTAATGGGATTATCTTTTCCTGTAATAATAAAAACTTCAAACAAAGGATATCTGCAGTAGGACGTTTTCTGAACAGTGTAACACAACAAGAAAAAGAAGCGCATTGTTCAGCCCTAAAGCCACTTCAGCAATTGCCATCACTTTAAGAGTAGCGGCCGCTCAATCTTTGCTTACATATAACACCCAAACTGTGTAGCCCAATTGCCGATGCACATAAATGTTCCAGAAAAAGCTTTTAATAATACAAGAGCAAATATTTGATGTTATAAAATTTTGACAAACACTCGTTGCTACCTTAAATCAATATGCTACGTTAAATCAAAATGCAATAGTATATGAACAATGATAGAGACTCCAGAGGTTATGAAAGCGTGTACAGATTGCATTGTTTTTCTCGTTAAATGAAATAACTATGGAGACTTGGACTCGCGCAGAAGCCTGCTGCAAACAGTCGCCGGGGAAAGAGCTGCGTGGTTTGTGTCGCTGTGGATCCTGCGGAGTCTCGCGGCCGCGTGTGTTCGCGCGTTTCTTTGTTTTTTTTTAAATATTTCTTTATTTTTAAAATTATTTCTTCTCGTTCGACATTTCTGTCTCTTGAGGAGTTTGGAAATAGTTCGCGCGTCGACACGGCGCACACGGTTCCAGCGGGTCCACGCAAATCAGACACCGCCATCATGCTTCCCTCATCATTTGCGCGCGGGTGGAGACGGCGGGGCCAGCGTTCCCAGAGACGGAGGTATGGTGCGGGGGGTTGGGAGAGATGATGGGCGGAGGTAGGGGGAGGGAGGGGGGCGGGCACAGGGGGGGGCGGGGAGGGGGGAGGGGAGGAAACGGGCGAAGGCGAGGAAACGGAGGTGGAAAGTGTACACTGGAGGAGGTGATGGTGATGCTAATGCTGATGGTAGTGTCAATGGTGATGATGGTAGTGACAGAGATGTTGATGTTGGTTGTGGTGAAGGTGGATATAGTGCAGGGTGGCCACTCCTTTCCTGGAACAAATTTCCTTGACTTTTCTCGGTTCTCCAGTAATTTTTTTAACTTTTCACTTATGAGATTTGTAGAGTACTTCACTTTTTTTTTTAAAATGTCGAGTCTCATCTTTATTTGTCAGCTCTCAGATTTCACCGCAATAAAGTAAAAAAAATTAAAATTTCAACAAACA
This sequence comes from Teleogryllus oceanicus, assembly GCA_964035755.1. Lineage (NCBI taxonomy): Eukaryota > Metazoa > Arthropoda > Insecta > Orthoptera > Gryllidae > Teleogryllus > Teleogryllus oceanicus. The sequence goes on from CAXIVR010000001.1 coordinate 283,450,297, forward strand.
AAATGGAGTCACTATTTTCGTTGAATTATTTTAAAAGGAATAATATGTCGTCATAAAACCGTCCCAAAATGTGCCCTGTCTTTTAACGATTTTTCCACAAATTCCCTGATTTTTTTCGGATTCTTCCAGAGCAAAGAAATTCCCGAGTTTTTTGCCGGTTTTCAATATTTTCCAGAAAGTGGCCCTCCTGTAGTGGTTGTGGCATCGGTATTGTTATCAGAATCGAGAACGGCAGGAGCAACAGTAGTGAAAGCATAGACGGGGCGGGGCAACAGCATCCAGGGTGTGAGTGGTAGAAGGCTGTGCGAAAGGGACCACGGGGGGCGTGGGCGGTGGCGAGAACGCCGGTTGGGGCGGGGACGGATCTGGAAGCGGTTGAGGTCTCCCCTCGCCCGAGCAGCTGACCACCCGTCCTTGCCCCTGCTCAGCAAGTCCCTCGCCCAGCCTCGAGCTCGTCTCGCGACTAACTGCGATGCCCTCCTGGCCCCGTGCACCAACCACTCGGGTACACGCCCACCGGCATTACCCGTGCTCAAGGTTGGGCTCGCCGGACTAGGAGGAAAACGCCGGGGACTGGAGGAAAGGAGAAGGCAATACAGCGTGCGTACAGTGGAAGACTGTGCATATTATAACATCGGCTGTGGGACTACCTGCCCCACTTGCTTAATTCTATCTGCGCAAAACGGAAGCGATAGGAAATGGTGTGGTGTTTACGACATTGACATCATTATAGAAAATAATTACAATTAAAAATTAAATTTTTCATATATTATAGAGTATTATTTATGCTTAGATTCTATTTTTCACTAAATTCATAAATACTATTTTATAACATAAAAATAATTTAATTTTTAATTGTAATTTAGATGTTTTGATATTTCTGTAGCACTGAAGATGGCCGCAATGCGATCGAAAAAGCTTTATAGCAATAAATAAGCAATAAATACGACACAACAGTGCCTCATATTTACTTCTATAATTTTCTTAGCACAGTAGAATTTTATGTTAATGAATCTTAAATGTATCTGAAACTTACCCTACTGATAAAGATGGTTCAATATGTTGATTACAATATTGTTAACTTCACTGCACTATTGCCATTGGTGACTTGGTTCCACTAATTAGAGTAATAGGGAGTCATCGGGATAATTCCCCGCGTTCACAAAGCAGGTTACGGTCGGTTCTACGTGCGTTGAAGTGCAGCGGATATGCTGGCGCACACTGCAGTGAAAATAGTTCATGTGACACTAGAAATTAAATTTCACTGCTATCGCCGTGACGTACATGTCAAGCGCAGTTGCATAAATTGTATGTAGAAAAACAATCACCGTTCTCGCCAAGGACCAACTTTCAAGTCCGTGCCGAGAAGCGTGCTTTGCAAATATAACGAACGTGCATTCGCAGCACTCGCCGGCTTGGCGTCAGGGAAGGAAGATACTTGACTCGAGAGATAGGTCTTTCAATCAGTTTCAGACTAGTGAAGTTCATATCGTAAATTTAGTGGCTTTGAAAGTTACAGTAATCTTCAATTAAACAAAATGCAACCACTGTAATCAATTACTGAATTGAACATGAAGATACACTCATAATCGAAAACGTAATATCTCGAAATGTCTGCCATCTCTTGTTTCGTCCCATTTATGGGCTTATCTTCCCAAATATTTATTCGAATGCCTTCCAATTCATACCCCGATTTGTAACACATCGTTCATCCACTTTCGTGTACTCCCGTACTACGAAACCCAGTCCATCCTTTGCCGACCAACTTGAACGTTAACGTGCCCGACCACTCACCCACGCATTAATCCACACCCGCTCCGCCATTCCCCATTCGCACTTGTCAACCTACCCACTCCCCGTTCTTCTGTGTCACTTCTTCACCCGCCTCCTTCCCCCACCTTTCCTCTCTCCTCATCCGCCCCCACCACCCCGCACAGGAAGCGCGCGCTCTGCGTCGAAAGGAACAGTGCGTCTAATTAGAAGCGCTCTGCGCGGGGAAGTTTCTAGAGCATTCTTCATTTTTTTTAGTCACGTTGCGAGAATATGTTTCCCGTGCGAGTGACGTGAAAAATCCCTTCTCCCGAGGGGGCTCGCAGCGCGTTTCTAATGTGGAAGGCGCGGTGGGGCGCGGCGCGGACGCTACGTGTGGCCCTCCAGGGAAACCGGCACGCAGTGCTCGCCTCGTGCAACGCCAGCCCGGCATGCCCGCTGCTTGGGCGCGGAGGCTTCGCAAAAGCTGGAAGCCGAGCTTCAGGATACCTTTGCCTGGTACTATATTTCGATAGACCAAAGCCAATAATGGCAACAGTTCTCTAAAGTTAATAATATTATTATCAACATATTTTTTTAAAAAATAGTAGTGTTTTTATTGTTTCAGACATGTTCCGGGTTCATTAATATTAAACTATACAGTTAAAATGGCTTCAGAAAGGTACTGTGCTGTTCGTGCTTCCCCTGAAAATGTACCGGATCAAAAAATACTTTTTGGACAATTATAAATATGTTACTAAACGATATTATATTGTTTCTAAATTTGCTCTAATTCTATTAATAGTAGAGATATTTTAAATGATGTCTGATATTTAATTCTAAATACTACTAGTACAAAACTTATTGCCAATAGAAATATGTATAAAAATAATATTTTGATGTTTCACATTCTAAATGTTTATAGATTAAAATACAAATGGAAAGTAATATAAATTATTAGATAAATATTCAACATAAATAAATCCAATTAATGTAAGTGTTTCTTTTAACAATGAGCCCTTAAATATTTTCTGAAGCCGCTCTTGTTGAAAAGTAGTTCGTATGAATAGATCACATTTTAAAAATACAAAAAATACCAATTAATAACAATTATTTTAAAACTTCGTGCAGACTTTCAACATTTTTCTAGCTTTGTGGTTTACCCACTATTCCCGCATTCGCTTCCAGTTGTCTTCTTTGCAATCTCCAGTCCACTTTTCACTGCATTATATTTTTTTTCTGGAACGATTTATTTCTACTTATTTAATATAGAAATAGTAGAAAATATTGTTTTCATGGGGGAAATTACGTTTAGAGTCCAGGAAGGAAGCAAAACATCATCTCAGCATTTTCTCAATGGATACTGTAAATTAGACGTATAGTGCACTTCAAGATGGGAGTCTTCATGGACATTGTTAAAAACGTCAAGTTTGCAATATTAACAATACACGTTTCGTTGAGGTAAAATATGAAACATTTTAAATTTTCTCAACGGGTCATTTTTTATTGCGGATTATTCATAATCATAATAATTAGAATTGCCAGTTAATTCACGTATTGGGTAATGCACGTGGTTTAATTGTTTTACAGTTTGTTTCTTTGGCTGCTCGAAAGGAAGTGTTATTATTTGTATGAGTTCACTTACACACTTATAGTAGCTTCAAATACCCTTCAGAAGTTATGAAGCTCAATGTTGTACCCGCATTGCTGTAGTAATAATATAATAGCGGGTCATAAAGTACACATTATCTGTATTTTGGTCTGCGGTACATTTTACAGTGTTTTAAAATGTAAACAAAAAGTGAAACAAGAAGCAAAAGGGAGAAGTTATGATTTATGCAATATAATAAATAAAATCCATAACAATTTCCCGCACACTCACGATTGTACTATAAATTGTGAGCGATTGGAGATAGGTAGAAACCTGGGGTTTATTATACATTATTATGATTTAACGATATGTTGCCAAAAAAGTTTCTTCTCATCGGACGTCTCCATAAGCAGTAGAAAAATTAAAAACAGACCAATCTGAACCCGCAATCCGCAGAATTTGGTGCTCTTGGAACATCTAGCGGTAGTTTTAGTGACGCGCAAATTGGTAGTTGGAGTGTTTGGGGTTAGGAGACGGGTGACAAGTGAATATGGGATTGGGAATTTGAAAAATGCGCAACACTTGGGCTTCCTAAGTTTATTTCGGATTGCCGGCTCTTTATTTTGTATGTCGGGCCCATCTTTCGGTTATTTTTTTAAACACCTAATTTGTTCATGGTCAACTTAATGTAGCCATCTCCAGATTTTAAAAAACTTTGTAATGGACTGTTTTGAGAAGTTGACAAATTTTACAATCAACCCATTTTAAAAAGAAAGAAAAAACACACACTACATTTTATAAATATTTTGTTTTATTCCTTATTAGTGCAAAAAATTTAAAATTCGTCATTTTGAAGGTTACTCTAGTAAATAAAAAAGACTTCATTCCATGAAAATCTGACTAAATCCATATTGCAAATAAATTTGTACAGGATTGTGTTTTGGGCCACAGAAACTATCCTTAATTACAAAAAGGAATGAATAGAAGCTCGATATTTTCACAATTAATCGTACAAGGGGTGAAAATTTATGGAAAGCACCAACTTCAATTGTATTGCTAATAAATACTTCTCTCAATACGGACCACAGCAATCTCTGCTACGCCCCAAGAACAATCTTAATAGTTCAGTCAGTCCTCACCGAACAACCCTGCAGCCCCAAGACTAAACACAAACATCCACAAGCCAGTCGTTTCAGTTCGGCGAAAGTCTAGCCTCCACCACCCACGCAGAACGCAGTCTTCAAAACAGTTCTTGTACCTCATTGGACACGTAGCGGGGGGAAGCAAATACGCACGGCAACATCAGAGACCACCCGCATCACGCAAACCCAAACGGAAACCCGGTACGACACCACGGTCCCGAAGGGTTCCGTCGGCCCGAAGGAGACATTAAAATTTCAGCTGGAAGCCATTAAAACCCTGTACAATTTTGAAGTCCCGGCCCGAAAAATTGCAGCGTACCCGTGGCCTCCCCGACGCCGAGTCAAACATTTGTAGAAAGACGGTTCCCAGATGTCAAAGCCGCCGCGACCGCGGACCCGAATTTACGAGCGCTCGGCTGATAGGGCACACGCAGGTGGGGACGGGCAGGCGCAGCGGCGCAGGCGCAGGCGGTGGGCGGGCCCGCGGGTGCAGCTGCCGCGGCGATGCGCGTGCAGCGCAGCCGCGCGTACACGGTGGTGGGGCACGCAAAACGCGGACAAAATTCACCAATTATTTCTCGGGTGATTTGATTTGACTGTTTCCCGGCGTCCACTACCAAGGTCAGTAGACCCGTAAGTATAGTGCATGTTTTCTTTTGGAGGTTGGCGGTGAACCCCCGCTGGAGGGAGATCCGGCCTACCGACGGTAGCGTGTTTTCCCCAACCAGGTGTTTCCATCGGGGGCACCACTAAAACCAGGACAGCTCAGTGTGTATGGGGTTGTGTGTGTGTGTGTGTGTGTGTACGCGAGGGCTGAAGGTAGGATAAGGACGGGAAGGAAAGAGGCGTGCGGTCCGGGCCGTTTGTTAGGGCATGTTCGGCATTCGCGTGGAACTGATCTGAAACCTACAACTACCGATCAGAGCGGCTGGCCCTACAATTCTCCTCCAAACAGCGACTGAACGACTAGCTATCTCGTTAGTGTGGAAAATCCACAACGTCGGTCTCGAAATAGGAACTCCGCTCAGAGGTTGGCATGGTTAGTCGTTGCCCTGGCCACCTCCCCCGGGTATAATTCTCGGTGGGGGCATGTATAATGCCCAAGCGACTTGTGTTTCATATGAATCATTTCATTTAGGTGAATAAAAAATGTTTTATTGTTGAATTATAATTAATGTTATACTTCACAACTGGTAATGATATTTCATTCTTTAGAAAATTGGTAAAATATGATTTATTGGCTTTCCATGGGGTGGGGCTAAATAAGGGACCCATGAGCTCGCCATGGGTGCGTCAATAAATAACGACAAACCATGGTAAAACTACCTAAACTACTAAGTATAATATATAATAAATATTTTAAAACATGCAAATAATATTCAAAAAAATGACAGAGTTAATATCATTTTTTTTTTCTTAACGTTTCGTTGAAATCCTAACCCGTTATTATACTTATTATACTATTTGTAAAAACAGAATGATAAATCCTGATCCCTATAGTTGAAGTCGTCATATTCCCCAATAATCAAGTCTCATCTTAAACAACAATTTTCGCCCAATTATAGTATATATATATATATATATATATATATATATATATATATATATATATAATTGATTATAGTTATATATATAATAAAACCCTTATAAACGTTATGAAATTGTATATTCATTTCTCTCGTTACCTTTCATTAAAATTGTTCTCTGAAAGGTTTATTACAAAAAGAATTTTTCTATTTTTATTTTATTAGTAAATATTTTTTCAGCGCATCCAGTTGCAGAGATGAACATTACTTTACTTTTTAATGTAAAATACATTATACTATGAAAAATTGCACTAATTGAATATACGTCCCAGAGATTTCATTTCCAACTCCACAATCTTTAACTAAAATTAACTTTTAATTTTTAGTTATAGAGGAAAATACTGGGAAGGGAAAAGAAGGATAGCTGGGGCCGTTGTTAAACAGGGTGGCCACATATTTTCGGGAAAATTTCCTATTTTTCCCCAGTTTTCGTACATCTTTTGTCACTGATAAGATTTGTAGAATATTTCACTACCTTAAAAAAATTTTTGAACAAGTCTGACACTAATTTGTGAGCTCTGATTTCACTGTATAAAGAAAATTAAAATCTAACAAAAATATTGAGTCAAGTTTTTGTTGATTAACTTAAAATGAATAATGTCCAGGTTGTAACCGTCAAAAATTTCCCCTGACATCAAAACTAAAATTTCCTGATATTTCTCTCACTTTCCCAGACAATAAAATTTCCTGATTTTTTTAGTAGCCACTCTGTTCAAGTACTGCCGCCATCCGCCAGAAACTGATACAGGAAAGCGATCAGGTCCCGCTTCAAATCTCATTCATGAACTGGTTGGCTGAAACCCAGCTACTCAGCTGTCAGAAACCTTACTAGCGGGCTCAACCCAGGCGGTCCTAAATTCTAAAACTAGGTTGCGTTTTCCCAATTTATTAAAGATAAATTTTGCCCGTTTTTTTCCCAATTGGGACGATGGTCGTCGTCGGTGGCCCTTATCTAGCCTTCTTCTACCGAACTCAATGGCGTTTTTGCAGTCACGGTTGTCCCATGATTCGAGGGCGCAAAACAATAATAATACATTACTGGTGACATCAGTGAAAGCTTTTTTAACCAATTTGTTCGCGTCCCAAGAACATCAATGCTAAAAGGGAGTTGTACAAAATGTTATTGTTTCTAAAAGTACTTCTCAAATACTAAATGGGGTGTCATTAATTGTGTAATAATGAATATATAGTATATTAATGGTATTTGTAAACCATTCGTAGTATTAGTTGTTGCGTCATAATCGTTTTTCAATTATCAATCGGATGTTGAACAATTTTTTCCCCACATCTCATGGTCTCGAAATTCTAATCTTAAATGCATCCTTGAATCAGGTAAAAAAATACGATAATTCTTATAATAATGGTAGAATTCCGAAACAGTCGTAATAACATTTTTTCGCATCAATTTACAAAGCATTAGAAGAAAACAATCCTTTAACATCGCCCAGTCGGGAATAAACAGTTCATTAAACGAGTCTTTATACTACAAGAAACTAGGCAAAAACTACGATCTAGCTGAACCTATGGTCATGAAAGTCAGATAAGGACAGGAGCACATGAATTAATTAACAAAGTAGAAAATAAAGTTACGTTGGAATGTTTCATACTAAATTCTCGAATCTGGTGGAGCATAATGCAATTTCTAAAACCCAAATCCACTTCAGAATTCCATTAACCCTTGAAGAATCACCTCATTGGAAATAAATAGTTTCTAGCCCCCTGCACCGACTTGGATTACCTGAATGATTCGTTCAACATTTATCTTCTTACACTTGCCCACTGCGTATCCCTTCATTTCTTTCACTTCTTTTTCCGTTACCCGCGCTACATTCCGCTCGAATTATATCTCGGGGGGCGCTTTTTCTCCCCAGCCTCCAATTTCAGCGCGCGTTTCCCCCCGTCCTTGTGGATGTCTGGCCTGTCCTCCCTCTTCCTCCGCGTCCATCGCCACCGGGGGTGCGCCTCTGCCATAACACGGCCCCCCGGAAAGAACACGCGTGAAATAAAAAAAACAGCAGCCGTGAGCGTCGACAGGGAGGTAGCACAACAGAGGTGGGACAGTGGGCGGTGGCCCATCGTCACCCCACTCTCCCAAAAGCCACAGCCTCTTCCACCGCCATTACCACACCCCTTCGACCACCGCTACTACAGAGCCTGGCCCACCGCTACCGCTTCTAGTCACAGTCCCCCATTCCACCACCTCCGTCGTCGTTCCCGCGCGCCTGACCCCCCCCTTTGGCGCTCCCGGCCGCGAGTCAAACCAATTCGGCGGAGGCGAAACGGAAAGGAGGCGCACGGCGGCGGCGGCGGGAGCGGACAGGACGGACGGGGCGAGACGGGCGAGGCAGGGCGGGCGGGGCGGGCGGGGCGGGCGGGCGGGACGGGGCGGAGCAGGGCAGGACGGGGCGGGACAGAGGGGAGGGGGCGAGGCGGGCGTGCGGGGGGGGCGTGGCGGGAGGACGGGCGCGGGCGGGGCGCGGGCGGGGCGGGCGCGGGCGGGGCAGGGGGGGGCGGGGTTCCCGGGCGGGCGGGTTCGGGCGGGGGGGGCCCGGGCGGGGCGGGGTTCGGGCGGGGCGGGCGGGGCAGCGCGGGAGGGACGGGGCAGGGTGCGGCGGCGATGCGGCGGTCTCGACCCCCCCCTCTCGCCATCCGTGATCAGGCCTCCGCCCGGCACGCCCCGTTCCGCCCCGCCCTTCCCGCCCCTCCTCGGACCCTCCTCCCTCTCCACCGCCGCGGCTGCCACCTTCATTTAGAAAGCGATAATCTGGCTAATCGATTTGACCCTAAACATTACGCCTGCAATAAAGCCCTTGGAACGAAGCGAAATTTTTCTCCCTGCGAAAAAATCAGGAGAGAATGCACTCCTTCTAATTCATAAAACCCGAGAAACCCCGGGAACTTTTAATCTTTATACAAAGATTTATGAAGTGCCATGCAATACAAATTTTAATTTAATTTTTTTATTTGTCCCATAAGATTAAACCATTCCATCAAACACTGCGCCGACGCCGGCGGGGAGGGTTATCACTGCTTTTACGCGCGCGATCCGAGAATTGCAGAACAGGTGAAGAAGTATAAGAAGACGAAAGAGAGGAAAGACGCGAAAAAAGAGCACGCCAATACCTAGTTAGTTTTCAGCGGGTTCGTCAGAAATCGCGTATTTAAGGAAAACTGGGGCGACGGCGGTGTTGCCGATCTGCACTACAGCCGTTTTGCTTGGCTTTTTCGCAACCTTTTTGCAACTCGCAATCACATCCTCGCTTTGCCAAGCAAATCCTACGTTTCGCGTAACGGGCGGTCGGGGTGCCGGCGGCCGGGGGGGGACTCGGCAGGGCGGGGCAGGCGAGGCGAGGCGAGGCGAGGACAGGCGGGGGGCAGCAGGGCGTCGGGTAAAACGGAATACGAGGCGTTTCAGGGCGGGGGGGACACGGGGATGGGGCGGGGCGGAGGAATGTCGACCAACGTTCGAGATGGTCCTTAAGAGCTCTGGGGCCTTCAACGTAGCTTCATAACTCGAGCATTTATTTCTGTAAAGCACGTCCTTTTTTATTGCTGTGTTTCGATTACGAGCTATTAATTTTTGGGCTTGTTTCTTATATACTACGTAAAGAATGATACAGTTTCACCTGCTTTCTTAGGTCTCTCAGTTTGTCTAAATATTCTTGATAAAATCTTTATATAATACTAAAACCTTTCGATTTTTTCTCTCCCATACAGACAAAGCACGAAATATTATTCGTTGTAATGTATAAAATCAATTACAAAAACCACTGACCAGAATAGTCAATTCAAGCCCGGGAATACGGATTCGAAATCTTTCAAATGAAAAACTGTGCGCCCACAGTGGCCATCATGTATTCTCATCACGACTTTCGTCTTACTTTCCTGTATTTGCATCCGATAAGCTGAAGTTTCTGTTACTGCACTGTCCGTCCATACTCAATGCATGCAAAGAACACGGAGAACTTTACTTTCCCTTCCCATTTCCAATGAGAAGCTAGTGCCAGTGGCAACATCTGCATGACAGTAAACAAGACTATAAAATTTTTCTAAGGTCATTGCTATTAGATAAATTCCACTTACCCAAGCTTAGTGAACGAACACGTAAAATCATTCTAGCTGCGTTTATATTTATAAATAACAAACTGATTCTCGATAAAATCATCATAATTTGCGCTTTCAAATGTATCCTTTTTTTATACGACCCAATTTTATAAACGTCTTCGTTGTAATTAACAGATGCATTCATTCTCGACAAATTCCTTCGCAGTAATAAGGGGTGCTGACCCGGAGATAAGCTGGAACGAAATGACTAGAAACTGTAATGGGCGTGAAGTTCAAGAGAAATGTCTAAAAACACTTTACTGCAGGGCAACTACCTGGCTCTGGATTATTTAATGCTCGAAAGGACATCACGGACCACGGCTCACAAAAGAGACTAATGAGTTTACTACACCCATCAGATTGCTCTACGTCTATAAGACGCTAACTGGAGCACAATAGGTCTATAAACGCCAGAAGAAAGACCCTTATCTTCGCATATTTCAGTACCCGGCGTGAAATATGACCGGGAAAATACCGCACGGCAAGAAACCGTCTTGAAGGATCAAGACTAGATTTTCTGATGTATACCCACTCTCAGAATAGGGGTGATGCCTGTGCGGCCAAATCTGCTTACAGCTTGGACAACCATCGCTGGACCGACCAATCCTGGCGTCGAGGCGTATCCGCTCTTATCTTTGGCCTCCAAGTTTCAGACCGTCCCCTTCCTCCCAGAAGATTTTCCCCCTAGTTATCTCAAAGGGGCGGGCAATTTCTGGGGTCAGTGACGCTGCCTCGTTTAACGTGAGCGGGGGTAACAGGAGAGGGAGGGTGAGAGAAGTAAGAGGAGGTACAGAGAGGCACGAAACAAAACGTTTGGTGCGCGCGGGCGGGGATCCTCCAATTGCACTGGACTTTGGGCCTGAACCCCGTGGACTGACAACCCAAAGGGCAGCGGGTCACGGAAGAATATGACATTTTATCGAGTTCTTTACCATGAAATGAAGTCTATTATGGTATCTAATATTGTGAGAAATTTGTTCAGATTAAATTAATAGTATTAAAGTTTTGTTTCTACAAACTATTTTAAAATGCTAATGGTTCTAAAGCAAGGAACACTAACTATTACATAATAATTTTCGGAAACACAATATACATAATAACACATTTCCTATCAACCAATTGAAATTCATTTCGTATTTAAAACTTGTATTTTGACATTATTACCTTTTTTAAAGGAAATGCAAGCAATACACATTTTATGCATTATGAAAATGAATCGCCCATTTTCTATAGAGCAGGTGCATGCAAACATGATTTCGTTAATAAATTTAAAAAATCACTGCGGTGTCCCAAGTAGATTATCATTGCAAAATTGCTGTTAATATTGTTTGACTATTTTGAAAATTGATGAAATTTTATAGTGATAATCGTGAAAAGGAATAGTAACCTCTCATTAGAAATATTTCGAAAAATAATTTCTTATTCTTCATATATTTTCAAAGTTGCAATTTTCTGTTACACTGCTGAGAAGTTTTTCTATCTCCAGTGATATTTTATTTATTTATTTATTTATTTATTTATTTAGGTAATATACGGCAAAAGTACAAATCTGACATGGCCTAATGGGCGCTAACATAATTATTTTCAACATATCACATTGCATATTTAGAATTGTAATAATTGATATCTTTAATAAATAGCTAATAATATAAACAGCAAATTTTAATTCTTTTAATTTGTGAAATCTACAAAGTTAAATATTTTCTTAAATTTTTTTGAATAACCATGTAAAATAATAAATTTGAAAACCTTAAATTTTGAATCAATGTAATTTTTAAAACGAGCTGTTAAGAAAGAAACAAAAACTTTTTTGAATAAATTTTAAAGAGTTGAGTATTATTTAAAAAATTTCAATTCCAGGAAAATTTTTCCAATTAAAATATTTAAGGGGAACACGGTTTTTTCCGAATCGTATTATTTTTCCAATTTATGTTAGGTTTTGTATGACCCCAGAAGCAGTTTCTGGAGTGTTTGGTTCGATTGAAAAAGCTCTCTGAATTCAAACATCCAAAACCTTGACACGGTTATCGATATTAAGTAAGAAACGGTTTTATTCACGGGAAACACACCGTCCTTGTTTTCTAATGATTAATTGTGAAAAAATTTTTGATTAAAGATATACGCATGACAAATAATTTGTGCTCATAAGATCCCAATACTTGAACATATCGAACCTGAAAATACATTTGGTTTTAGATCAACACAAAACACAAAGATTCAATGAGATCCAAGTTCTCAAATCTGAAAACTAAACTACAGTCTTTATTATTTACAAATGAAACTTCATACCTTTTTTAAATTTAAAAAAGAACTGTTTGTTCAAATATCTTCAATTACATGTCAATATTTTTCCCAAAATTTTCGGGAAAATTAGTATAAAAGTCAGTTAAAATATTTTTATTAATTACAAGATTAAAGGAAAAAAACAGTAAAAATGACAAATTTTTAAAATGAAATAATGCAAAGACAGTGTTTACATAAAAAACGCAAAATTAGTTATAAAGGCACGTTAAAATCATCCCCTTCACATTAGATTTATAAATCCATAGCTAAGAAAGTTTAAAGAGTTTGCGGAGACAGTACCAGCTTTCCCCTCTATAGTCACAAGCTATGCCTTCTTCGGCTCTTTCATTATCGCAGTGCACAGGGCATGCTTTACAGTAAGGTCTGTTCTTCATTTCTGGGGATAGGGGTGGGTAATGCACGAGATGTCCGTGCGAAGTGACAGTCGACCCGAAGGTGAATAAAATTCTTGCCTCGGCGAACAGGATGACCACGAAGAGGTCTTGATCCTGTGAGTTTGAAAAGAGTTCTGCACTCTGTTTCCCTCAAAATGCAACGTTGGATAAAATCTAGGTAGTAGAGCAGATATTACCATAAGATGTCTTTCTGGCTTCCTCAGGCCAACTTTACTACCTACTCAGATGTTTCATTTCCACGTGGCCATTATCCCGGGCCGGGGACACAGGAAAAACTAATTCAAATGATGGAGATTAAGGATATCTTCGATGTATTTGATGTTGGATATATAATGTCAAAGGTTTATAGGAGAAAGAGGAAATGGACGACAGGCCGTAGCTTCCTGGGTTCGAAGGGCCAGTTCCGCCTCGGACATAGATGTGTTCGTGATGCCCTTACGTATTCTCCCAACAAAAAACCCCTAAACATAAAAATCATAGTGTCGTTATATGACCTAGTAGTTAAAAGAGACTTTAAAAAATATATACAAAACAACAATTTCCAATTTCAAAAAAATTTTCCCATATTTGAATTCGGATTTTCAATAATCGTTGCCTAATAAAACCTAGGACTTTATTTCCCTGGGTAAAATAGTATAAAACGGAAATTTATTTAATCAAAATAAATTTTATATAGTCAGCTAATTCGATTATTATTCATAACTTAATATTCAACTCTCTCAGAGTTTTCCCTACAATATTGCAATGATATTCCTGTAGCCAATATTTGATTCACATTTCTCTTTTTCGTTGGAAAAATAAACATTTTCCCATTAAACTAAAGTACCACTGAATTTAATAATGTTCTTTCATTACAATATTTCCATAGTTTTAACGGGAACAGTGACGAAAATAATTGGCCTAATATTGAGTTAAGAACTTCATTAAAATTTACTATATTTAATTTCTCAAATGCAGCACCCCTACAGAAACAATGATATCAAGTAAAAATGGTATTTAGGGTTTTGAAGAAAATTACTTTTGAAATCACGAACCCCAAAAAATATTTCCAAAAGACTGTGCAACATGTATTTATTTTTAGACTCGTTGTAGGAAAAGGACCTGTGTACCATGGTCCCGCAAAAAATTAAAACATTACTGACTTCAAATCAATGTTTCTTTTCAAAATTGATATTATACTACAATTCATTGATTCTGAATCAATATTTTCCCAATATTTCTGGAGTTATGTTACTATGTCTATTGCATTATTGAAACTTTCTGAAAAGAATCTCTTTTGTTTTACCTCTTCATTCGAATACACTATACCGTTATTACAAATACTGTAGTAAATGTCACCTTTTTTTAATATCTCTAAATTTTCAACATTACAATTACTAATCTTTTTAAAAATTTCTCATGAACTCTTTCTTCTTCTCAGTATAACTAATTCTACAATGAATTATAAAAATTGTATAAATTTTTTCCCAAAATTTAGAAAATTGCTTTGCGGGTAGAAGTAAAAATTTCTGAACGCATAACCCAAATTTTTCTCATATATTGACTGCACTTTCTTCTTAAGGAGTAGAAAGTTACGTAATTCTACTGAAAAACCCGAATTGTCTGCAGAAAACATATTCCCGGCCTTTGACGACAAATGGATAAATCCACTTGCAAATTTTGAAAAAATCCCCCAAATCTTGGTGTAGCCAGAATTCATGTTTTTGGGTGTTGATAGTGAAAAAATCGACTGACGGTAAAATGTCTTCGTCCGTCCCTGAACAACGCTGGCAGCTAAACCGTTCACCGATTTTCACCAAAATTATACCCCAACGATCGGCTGATGTCAGCGCCTTGAATTTGAAACCGATATTCAATTAGGGGGGTACTTTAGAAGCCCTGGGACATTTTTTAAATGTTCAAACAAATGCTCCATAATTTTATTACAAATGTAATAAAAATGTAAATAATAATTGTTGGATAGTGGGAAGTGCATTTAAAGAATATTGGGTCTCATGTTCTTGAAAAAAGATTTTCGTAATATTCCTACAAGTAAAATATTGAAATTTGATTTTTCCTTCATGAAATTTTCCTTAAAGATGATTTTTAATAAGATCATGTCAATTTTTGAAACTTAGTATTTTCAGCATAAGTTTCCGTGAAAATACAGGTGAGAAAAATACGCTGTTTTAGCCTCACTAGTATTCTTTAAAACTGTCTACTTCTAGACATTAAACTCTTTCGAATAATTCAAGTCCCCTTTTCCCGTTTTATTATGACAATGGTACTGAAGTACGCATGAGGAAAAAAAAATTTGTACTTTCTTTCTATAAAAAAAGTTCCATTCATTGAAATATAATTATATTATATTAATATATTTAATATTCCCCATATTATACATTTTATATTATATTATATATCACAGTATATTTAAACTTAAAAGGATTGACCTCTAAAACGAAAAAAAATATTGAACGATTATGTTTATTTGCATAGGTTTTATTATATTTAACTACTTTCTAAGTGGCAACTGAAACGAAACCCTTTAGCCGAATGGTTAACTCATATTACGCTGTCAGCTTGCTAACGTAGTGAGTTAGAATCCCGAAGGTGATTTTTCTTCTCTTATGGTATGATTTCGAGTAATATGTCCCAAAATTTTGTAATTAATATTAATTTTGAAAAAACTTGGGGCCGTAAAAGGCCCGTTTTGTCGTCCATCGGGACGACGACCAGAAGCCTCCGTTCTGTACTATCTGACCGAGGCGCTGGTCGTCCTATTTCGAACTCTATATATTTTGAAAATGGAAAAAGTTAACTTTTTAAAACTACAAAATTAAAATAGAGATCTTACTGGTTGAAAAATCTTTTCCCAATTCATGTAATAAGTTAAAATTGCGGGGAAGTGACATTAGAGAAGAAAGTATTGCTGTTTAATACAACTACTTCGTTGTTTACATTATAAGCATTATAATTTCTTTAGAATAATCAATCAACTATTTGCAGATAATTAAATATTGTTTTCTTATATCATTCAAGTTTAGGTTACAAGTTTTTATGAATAACAGATCAATTTTGTCCCGGGAAAATTTTCTTAGTTGTGTTATTGGTTTTAAAATCCATAGTACTTCCTAATACTACGCGGGTTTTGTATTTTAGACTGGTGTTTCACGACAAGTTACAGTTCAGTCTTATCCGTAATGTGAAGATCACCTTGAAGATATGGGAGGGGCAAGATAGCAGTTCGCAGGATAGAAGCTACATGAGCCCTACACAAAAACATTGAATCGAAATATTTCTAACTAGAATCAACTATAGAATAGTATCGCTGTGATTCCACATTCTTATCAAAAATGTGAGTTTGTAACCTGAAGTAAATGTTGTACATCATAAAACAATAAATTTCAAAATAGAATTCATTCTACAACACCCTCATCGATGCTGTAAGGTACCTCTGTGATAGCTCCTGGATTAAACGGTAGTAGATAGGGAATGGAGCCAGATCAAATCCTGCGAATATGAATTTTTTTTTTCTGATGCCTAGAACACCTATCACTATCATCACGGAGAGACATTTAAAATTTTCAGGAGGAACAAACTTGTTTTTAAACGATAAGTGAATTATATTAAGATTGTGTGCTGGTATCTTGTATTCCAACAATGTACGAAACGAAATTTGGAAGAGATAGCTAAATATTAACAGTGTCTCAATTGTATCATTATCATATTTTTTTGTAATCGTTGAAATAATATGAAAAAATCTGTACGGTTGTATAATCATAGTAAATTTACATATTTTAAAGTTCTAGAATAATAAGTCCCTTTAAAAAGTCCTGTGGTTTATTATAAATTTTGTAAAAGTAAATTTTTTCGTTCTTTATTAATTGGGAAAAGGGTATGTCTTTTACACGTTTAACAAAGTTCCTTAGAAACTATTACGAATCATTAAAATTACCATTTTTTGTTTGTCCTTTGTGATAAATGCTAACAGAACGCATCCCTTAATTTTTGTAACAATTGATAATTTTATTTCTTTTATGGTTTTTTAAAATTTTAATGTGTCTTCGGTAGGTGGAGCCACATTTCAAAATGTATGAACTCCAAAACATAATAAAGTACGATTTGACGGGGCATGTGAAAGAAATCAATTTTTTAATATCATCTCCATTTTTTAAAAAAACAAAGTTTTGATGGCTTATCTTTAGTGCAGGTAGACTGAGACTAAGTGGCAAGCATTCAATCAGTCCCAATTTTCACAAAGAAAATAAGGGAAATTTTTAAATTTTTTAGTGATATCAAAGATTATTCGCCATTTGTAGGTGATCCAATGACAAATCACCTGTCATTTAGTCTCAATATAGGAAAAACAAGGAGGTGCAATTTCGGATCTCAAAATTCTGGATAAGTCGTTCTTTTAAAACTAAATATTAAATTATTAAAATTCATAAATTGTAAGGAGTTAGAAAAAATAAATATATTATCATGTCTTGAAAACATTAGTTGCTTTTTGCATTTTCCAGATATTGTACTGCTTGAGAACGAATATGTTTTTGAGAATATGATTTCTATTACGTCTTAAATGTTACTTCTCAGAAAATGGAGAATTTCAGAACAAATATTTCGTATCCGTAGATACTTAAGGCTGCAGATTACTGAAGAAATAATCTCTCTGTAGCTGAATCGTTTGACACGGGTTCAAATCAGGTATTGAGGATCGAGTTCTGCTGATGCCTTTTTCTTCTGTTCCGCGTTCTTTTACCTAAGTCAGTTAAAAAATAAGAATGTTTAGAGGAAAATCATGTATTTTTATTGCTATAAAATCTTTGCTGAACTTTTTTTACTATATAATGTTAATTAGTTTGATACCGCTTTATTACAAATATTTATACAAATGTGTATTTATTTATATTTAGTTAGTAAATTTAACCTAACTCCTTGGAATTAAGATAGTGAACGTTTTGACATAATTTTGCATTCCTTCAAAAAGTTTGTCAACTTTCACTTTTATGGGAAATGAAATATGGGAAATGTTTATCCGTTCGTTATGATATCCATTTGGGCTGATAACCGTATTATTGAGTACTAAGATGAATTCTTGGACAGGAATGAACCGCATCGTTCGATTTACGACAGTTGCTCTGACCACTGAGCTTCCCAAAAAATGCGTTTACAGTTGGTTCTTGGCAATGTATTCCCCCGCATTTGATATTTGTCACCTCTGTCATCATTTACGTAAGTCAAATGAGGAAGGTTTGGACCTAAATAATTGATATCAAAGTTTTGACTTTTACAACGTCGTGCCCAGATTGTGACAAATTACTCGTTTTTTCTTGATTACATAACATTCATATTTTGCAATATGAATCATTTATTAAAAATAAACTCACCTTAATGGAAAACAGTAATGCAGAAAATTCTCAGTACTGTTTTGATCTCACCTTTGGGAAATGCTGTAATACGTTTAGATGGATTTTTAACTACGATAATTCGTTATCTCAGCACAAAACAAAAATTGTACTTCTTTTTACTTTCTCGTATACCCGAATATACGTAGTATAAGTAGGATATTCGTATGTGACGTATATACGTAGTATATTCGTCGTATAGTATATACAGAAAGTTTGTAATACAGCGGAAAATCGATTTCGCGATTAAACGGTAATACACGTTTGGAGTCGAGAAAGTGGTTTATCAAACCTCCGTCCATCCTCTGTGATCACTACTAGCGCCTAAACCACACGTACGATCCTTTCCAAATTGGAAACCCTGTTTTTCTTGCTGTAGTTGAAACTTGGAAATTTTGAAAAAACTTTGAAATTTGGGGTACTTTACTAAAGCCTTTTGGGCATTTCAAAATTTTCTCAAAACGGCTCCCAATTTTCTGGGAAAAATAGAGTAAAATACACTTAGAAGGATGACATAGTTCAATTTTCATGGGTTACTCTAATTTTCGAAAAATTTTAAAATTTGAACATTTTGGGCGTCTTCCTACAACTACAAAATTGAAAGTTTGTCTTTCAAATGAATTTGTTGTCCATAATTCGTTCTTATAACAATCATGTAAACTCTTGAAATGATGGCATTTTCGTGCAAAGGAAACAATATTTACAATTTTAAAGAATAGTTTGAAATGCAAAACTGCAATGAAACCGCTTTTCTTTTCTTACTATGAAAACGTTTCAAAACCGATTTTGCGAAATCGTACTTTTTACTGTTTCTTTCGTTGCAAGCAACATTTCTGTCTTCAGCTAGAAAAACCCCAACAAGTATCACTCGTCAACACATTTTTAATATTAAAACATTGTATAAGTGACTGCGGGAGTGACGTCATGTAGTTCAGTGCTTGTTTGAAGAACTGGAAGACTCGAGTTCCGTCCCGGCCTGTTTGCAACTTTTTATTTTTGACTATGTGAGATTTTAATTAATACTTTTCCTTTTAATAATTTAATATGCATTTCATTTTTCGTTTGAAGTTTTCAAAACGAATGAAGTGTTAATAGTGTAACATTTGTTATATATTAAGAAAACATTACAATAACAAGAAAATAAAGTTTATTTTTATATAAATGGAGTAGATGAACAAAATATAATACTTTCGGAATGATGGTGATTTTCTTGAAGTCAATAAATGTTTCTTAGATTCTATATTACTTGCACAAATGGATTCTGGAAAGTGGGCCGTGTCAAACTTGTCGCTAGCCCAACGTTATCAGTCTAATAATCTCACCTTGGGCAGGCGATAAGGGTTGAGCGTCAGGCTTGGGCCAGAAACGCCTGCTAGCAAAAATTACATAGTACTGAACTGAAACATTCTTAAGTAGAATTAACTATTTTATAGTGCCGCATAGATTTTTTCTTATTGTCTCTAAAGGAATTTATTTAATATTTTTAAATTTCAGAATGCGGAAAAGCAATGAGTTTGAAGACAAAAATTCTAAGATTCTTAATTGAGTAAGTTCACGGGAAAAACTTACGTACATCTGTGTTGGTAGCGCAATCGCTTAGGTGCGTGGCTTCACAATGGGAACGCGGTTTTAAATCCCGTACGATATCAGCGGTTTTTTCTTGACGGAGAAAATAAATTCCTAAAAACGATGTCGAAATGTTCTAAACATTCCTTTTCTTTGGGAAAATACCATTACAAAACTGCGGAAAAAATTTGATGTACTTTCGATTACTGGTCGTTACAGATCATTCCCCTACTCCATATTTTCCTGTTCATGGCCGTTTTTGGGTTTTTCATTGGTGTTGTTTCCTTCCCAATCCCTATACGAGTATTACGTCCTTTTAATTAACTTTTATTTTGTTCACTGTTCTTTTCAAATTTTCTAGCTGAAATTTTTCTTTGCTTTTAAAAATTAAAAATGCTTACCTTCGCTACTACCAAAAAATGAAAAACTAGAGGGGCTACAGAATGGGACAGACTTCTCTAGCAAATGTTTTTAAATTTCCCTTTTTGTGACTGGTTTTAAGGTTCTTAGCTCACCTAAGGTTCTTGCCGTTCTCTTGCCAGCTGACATCCCATCCGCACAAATACATTTTACAATTTTCCTTTTCAGTTCAAAATAGTCTTTCACAGGAATCTATTGAGTTTTGAAAACTTCCTCTAAGTCATTTAAGCACTTCACTCACAGTTAATATCATACAAATCTATTCAAATGCTCATATTAACAGCCAGGCTATTTCAAAATTACATTTGTGTATAAATCTATTCAAATTCAAATTACTTTTGTTAATTTTTAAAAAAAAATAGAATAAGCAATATTTGTTTATGTCATCGGATAGGCTGCATTTAGCATTACTAAAAATTTAAAGAAAAATTTGAAGCCGTTTTTGAGAAAATCTTGTTTATAAATTTTTAAAATTCAAATATTGCACGCCATATTGTCGAAATCAACTAAACTTTTAAAAATTACAGACCTTATTAAAAGATCTAATTATAACAAAATTTCATTTTTAAGCAAAATTCTATCTTTAATTTTATTGGGTTTAAAACGCCGCAAAATATTCAAATTTTAGGATTTTTTAAAATTCGGTTAACTGTGAAAAATTTGGGCATATTCTACCTTTATAAGCTATTTACTATAAGTAAACAGTCCCTTTCAGAAATTTACAGAAAAATTTGGAGCCGTTTTGAAAAAAATTTTAAAAAGTCCCGGGAAAGGGTACAAATAGTCCCCAGAATTAAGATGTTTTCAAAATCCCTAGCATCAGCTCAGGCGAAAAAGACAGGGGGTTTCTTCAATTTGGAAAAAATCGTTGCATGGTTTAGGCGCTAGATTTGTATGAGACGGACAGACGGACGTTTTGCTTCAATTGGTTTTTGGCATCACGGGTCAACAAAACTGGAATTAGGCTACACCGCGTGTTAGAGGTCTTTTTTTCTTAATTTAGCATTTTTTTATTCGGTTTTCGTCCCAGAGCGCTGCAATGATTTTCCCGAAAATGCGCAGTTTTTCCGCAGCATTATATAACATTCTCTATACTACGTATATTACTTTTGTATATCGTAGTATCAAATGAATATGAAGTGTTTGTTAACATCGTCAAGATAAATTTTAAAAGGGAAAAAGTTAGTGATGAAATTGAAAAATTATTCTTGGTTTTAAAACCATGTATTTATATAATAAATATTCGATTATGAGTTGAAGTAAATATTTTATCTGCCCATTTGCTAACATTCTGAAAAGGGTACATTTTGTGAATGATATTGATTATAAACAAGTCCAAAATTTTTCTAATCATTCATTCAGTATGCTACACTATTTTACTAACCATCCACCAGGATCCAAATAAGACTCAGGTCATGCCTCTCTTCATCCTGAAAATATTCATTTTCTCTCATAATGAACTAGTAAACTTAATGAAGATGAAGATGAAGATCTTTTTTTTATAAATTATTTCATCAGAAACAGCTCTTTACCTTAACTTGACGTTGAAATACTTGTTACATTATTTTAGGAGACACCCAAAAGTTATCAAGATGGTAAAACAAAATGTTGAAAGGTTTGATTTTGCATAATCAAATAACTAAAAAATGTTGGTGGATATCGTTTAAGACTTCGGAACGGGTGCAAACCTTTTGAATTCATACATAAGCGATTTCCCTTTTGGGGTCACGTATCACTGAAAATAGGTAGAAATAATTTTTTTAAATCTGTAACATTTAATCCCGAAATTAAAAAAACATAAAAATGGAGATAAAATAAATAATGAAAATCAAACATGGTTGTGAAATCTCGATATGATCTAGAACAAATATATTTTAGAAAGGGAAATTTAAATATATCAGGTGATTATTAGAGAGGATCTAATAATTAATTTATTAAAAATAAGCTAGGGAAGGCCAATTTTAGTAAACTTCATAATATTTTATAAACAAAAAATTTTCGAAAGAAAACTAGAGACAATATACAAGACAATGGTGGAGAGCTGTGTTACGTATGAATCAAATTAGAATTAAAAATGATGCAATAAACTCTCAGTTAACTCTATGAAAGAATTTGGGAAAATATGTTGTCAGTATACTGTTTGATAGAATACTAAACGAAGAGATTAGACAGATAATAATGATTGAGAGGCAAGGGGATGAAAAAGTAGAAACCAAACAACTCCAATGGTATGCTGCAGAATGCATCTGACAGAATATCAAAATGATCTTTGGTGAATCCTTTCAAGGAAGAAAACAGGAAAGGCCAAGAAATCTTTAAAAATTTTCATCGATTTGACAATGAAGGGGAGAAGAATGAGAAGATGCCCGACGGAATAAAAACATTGGGGTGTAGAATGCGAAAAACGGTCATTAGAACTTAAAATACTCGCAAGAATTAATAATTTCTTAAACCCGAAGTGGAAGATACCGGATGAAGAAGCCTTGTTATTATGTGCTGGCAATGGCGGGAGGGAAGATCTTTAAGATCTTGCCGAATAAAACCAAAAGCAAAGTAACGTTCTTTTTTGAAAAAATTAAATGAAACAAGAAAATTTGATTATTTTCTAGAGGAGAGTCCTTTAGATAACAAATATCAGATATTACTCTATTTGGTATTTATGATTTTGTAACTTTTTCCCTTTATCGGCATGATCCTTTTCAATGGGAAAACTATTCTTCCGAATTGACAGGTCGAAAAGTAAATATTGTATTTAGGTAAAAAAAGATGATTGAATTACGTTTTCGAAAAATTGACGGGAGTGAAGTAAAAAGAGAAAATTATCACAAATAGTAAATTCACATTTCTTGTATGTTGCACCAATGAATAATGTCAATTCCACAATTAAAATATATTTCGATCCCCCAATAACATATGTGGGTCTCTTTAACCTGGGAAAACTTTCCCTTTGGGCCCATAAAAAATTCACGGAAGTGTTGGCAGTTTATCGACGAATGGCAGAAAATGTAATTCATAAGTAGGACTTCTTATGCAGTATTCAAAGCAGATTTTTAAACTCCAGACATTTGTTCATCATTCTCTCTCTGGTATGCAACATGTATTCTCAAGTTAATGTTGAAATATCTAGTATCACTTTTGAATCCTAAGATTAAGTGAAAAGGGAAAGCAATGGTGACCCTGAAGATTTGGTTACGACCAACAGCGATACACAGATTTCTCCTTCTTCCGACCTTGATTAAGTGGTCCCAAAAGTGCGACCCAAAAGAATGAATTATAAATTTGAGGTTATTTCGTTATTATTTGATTTTCTTTATAAAATCGTCTCTGCGTGAGATATACTATATACGAACACAAACTATCAATGGGCAGTACATTTAAAACGTTACATTGTAATATAAATGAAAGCGTTTCAACAATAATAAATATTGTAGTTATAGTTTTAAAATTCAACCTTAATTCATATTATAGTACTTTAATTAAATTCTTTATAAAAATTATAACTTTAGAAATTTTTCCCCCAAAAAAAAAAATTAATTACTTATTTTGTTTACAAAATTTTTAAAATTCATTAAAATATAAATATCATGCAATATACTGAAAAATGCGTTATGACACATATCAATAAATTGGGAATTTTGTAGAAAAGTAAAATGTATGAAAATAAGAACATTTTATTTTGCAACAATATTTTACAGAAGAGGATCCTATTCATTTTCTAACGATTATCTGAAAAGATTTCCGAAGTTTGACAAAATTTTGAAACATTATTAACAATTATCATTTACATTTACCAAAATTTCACAATTACAATTTTGAAATAATTTATGACAGGAGAATCTCTAGTGATTCTTAATGGATTAGAAACAGTGTTTGCATAGGTCTGCTTATCTAGAAGAAGTGTGTAACATTTGTGACGTGTAAAATACTTGTGTGCATTGCTCGTCTCTCGAAAATAAAAATATCGTAATGTAAAGTATACTTGCTATAATAATATAAATATATTAATTTCATTGCGAAATCATAAAAAATTACATGTAAGTAAATATTGAAAAGTGTGTGTATTTTTGTGTGTGTGTGTGTGTGTGTGTGTGTGGTGTGTGTGTGTGTGTGTTTCTCCCAAAGTTCACGCAATAGACAAAGCTGGTGTTTCTACTTTTCAAACATTAAAATATTAAATGTTATGTAAGATCATATGTCGTATTTGATTCTATAAAAATCCTCAAAGACTAAAGGGATCACATATGATTTTTTAAAATTTGCGTAAGAACTCCATGTAAAAAGCAATCACCTTAATTAGATTGAAGAGGTAGTGTGTGATCCCAAAACAAAAATCAAAATCATTCATTTGCTTACAGCTACTTCCCAAACATAATGTCTGCAGTAGAAAACTTTCATTGTGACTAAATGAACTTTAAATCTAAGTTTATTTAGTATTTTACATATCAAAACTATTTTATTACAATATTAATATCCGTGACCATATAGTATTTTTTAAATTGGGGCATCTGAGGAATTGATGATGAAGTATTTCACAACTGAAAGCTGCTATCTCGAGACGTGTTTGAAACTGACTCTAAACGTATTTCTTTAAGTTATTATTTTCTAATAAAATAAATTAGTTAAAATGCAAAATTTTTTGCATTTTTTATTAAATATTACAATAATAAACGACAAATTAGACATGGAGCTTAATAGTCGTTGTCAATGTTATTTTTGCAAAACCCGTTTTAACAGTTTTAAAATATGTTTTACTGGAAATTGCATGCCTTTATTTATGTAATTAAATGTATATACAAAAAATTTTTGTAAAACTGTTGGTTGATTTAATATTTATATTCAAATTTACTATAATATAACTCGCCATCACCGCCATTTTTTAATGTTCAAGATGAATAGTCCCGCCTCCCTGAAATGAAGCTAAAGCGGGTTGGTCAGCTGATCCCAAGGCAGGGCAGAGAAAACTCTGGGAAGTTCGGGTTTAGGACATCGCCCATTTTTGTAAGGAGGGTACATAACAAAGTCAATGAAAATTTTTAAATTTTGGCAATATCTACTGTCTTAGTTCAAAACCACCTAATCTCGTTAAATGTGTATTTTCCTGCTTTCATACAACAACATTGGGCATTTCTTCTGGAACTTTCAAAATTGTTATTAATAGTAAGTCAGCAAAGGATCTGAGATAGGATTCATGATACCTGAAATTGGGTTTTTGAAATAACTCTGATTTTACAAGATATTATTTCCTACCACTTTCAATATTTTTATCCCCAACTGTTTCTCAAATGACTTTTCACATACGTTTTCCTTTCAATCTCTTCTAAATTACTCTGAAGAAACGATAAACAATACTTATAATTTATATTGAAATTTCAAGGGGCTATTTCAGTTTATTATTATTTTATCAAATACTTCGTTATATAACCAACATCAAAAAATTTTTGGTCAACAAAACAAGATTGATAATACCCGATATAAAACTGCATAAAAATGACAGTAGAAAAGGGCGTGGATAATGAAATTAATTTCTGTTTAATGAATGTAGAGATAATGTGACGATATACAAGGAAATTGAGACGAAAGTTCAATTCCTGCATCAGAACCTTAGTTGGCAAATTTAACGACCAGGCACAGAGTGATCATCGTTGGCCTGCATCATTAAAGGGTACAATAATAGGATGCTGAACTTATCCCGATCCGTTAGATAGTATAATTCCCTTACAAAACGGTATAACGTTTTCTTTAAAAAATTAAGAACAGCTCGAACAAAGCTCGAACAAAATATTACACAAAATTGGCAAGAATTAAATAGAGTATGTCAAAGAATACAACACGATTTATTAATACAACAACTACTAAATTAAATATTTTACACGTTTCTCTCAGTACTTTAAATGGCAGGAGGCACACACCGAAATTATAAAAGTATGGTTTATGTTTTAAAATACTTCATTTGTTCATAATCAGATTTTATATGTAACTCGGATGTAACTCCAGCTTAAACATTTTTTTAAACATTTAAGCTAAAATGATCAATTTGATCTAAAATTAATCATTTTTCATGTAGTTAATATACTGGTACTCGACACCAAATGACACACTTTGTACCATCCTCCCGCAACTCACAAACGAGGCAAATTCGAGGCATGAACGTGCAGTTACGAAAGTGTCCAAATTGAAAAGCACTCATCTAACGCAGTGAGGATGAGTATCAGATTAGGAAAAACACTTGATCGTATTTAGCTGCAAAATGTAAACTTCAAATGTACGTTTGGAGAACCTAGCAACTATTTCAGTATGCTCTTTATAGTGCCCGCGCAACATATTCATAAACATACGAATTGTCCTCACAATACTTCCTCAATTAATTAATTGTTAATACGTAATGGCAGATTAATATATAGTATCAAGAAGGAAAAGATATTAAGGAGTAAATGTATTCGGACTGGCGGTTGGCGTAATAAAAAAAAAAGAATTTTCCGGTACGCGGCGTCATAAACAGTGGGAGCCACGGGCGCGGGAGTGGAGGAGGGGCGCGCGGCACTCCGCCGCTTACTGCAACCAGCACTCGCCAGCAGCAGGGCCTCTCCGGAGCCACGCGACCGAACAAAAACAGAGGCAGCCAAGCGTGGTTGAGGCTCCGCCTTCTTCCCGCCTCTTGCCACCCACCCACGACACTCCGCCCTCACCACCCCCGCCTCCCCCCCCCTTTCCGCGCCACGCCACGCCTCGCCTCGCGCCCGGCTCGGCTTGCCTGCTGCTGCTGCTATTCACTGTTCGCCGTTCGCGCTTGGGCGACATGTTTTTGACAGTTGCTGCAGGCAGTTCAAAGGGTGGGTGGGGGAGGGCGTGTTGCATAAAACGTGGATGCTCGTTTTCGTGTTCATTGCTTTAGTGTCGCTCTTCTTGTTACAAAGTAATATTTGCGTTGTGCCGCTTATTAAGAAAAGCTCCCTACAGAATGCAGGTTCACGAAATTGACTGGTGCCTTCACCTTCGCTCAGTAATATATAGAAATCAAATATTCTATTATAAATTGGCGTGTACTGACATAGCAACACAACCGAGCAGCAGGCGAGTTTGATTATCTAAATCCTAGCGAGAGGAGAACGAACAGAAGAACAGGAAATACATTTTCTAATTCCGTCCAGACGTGAGCTTCATTCTTGGTCGGTTTGTCATAAACATTTCACGTTAAAGAGAACTTTCCGCAGAACCCAACAAGGATGTCACGATTACGATTTAAGCTTCATCAGTTGGCCCTGTGCTGATGGCTTGTTCAGACATATATCGCATTTCCTGGGTTTCACAATGTTAGAGGACCACTCTCGCTCCACGACAGCGGAGGATTTAAACACAGATCTGGGAATTAGATTGAAAAGTTTACATTAAAGGAGTGTTTTAACGTTTGACATCTTTGGTACGCGTCAATTATCTCTGGAACCCTGGTAATACCGGAACAGAGGCAATAACGGAACCGTGCTAATACCAGTTCCTTTTCTTCCAGAGGTAATCAATTTATTCGCCTAGTTAGATATGGGACATTCATGACTCTGCACGAATTAGCCATGCGAAAGGCGTAGAAATGGGACATTAAAACATTCACAAGCATGAAAATGCATTTTGAAGTAATTAAACCTCTGCAGTTTAGCGTATCAGTTCAGCGAACTGTGATTAGTGAAGAGGTTTCTGCAGCGAAGGGCGATAATTTCTGTTCATCACTTTACAGTTACCTCTACAGCACGAAATTCCGCCTTCTACTTTATGAGTCTACATCACTGCACGAACTTATTTCCTTTCGCACATTTTCTAGCGACCACATCATCAATAATCGCTAGCATCTAATTCCATGCTACACGTACACTTGCGTTCATGAACTCTAATTTACAGTTAACACGCGATTGCATTGCATTTTTTCATGCATTGTATTGTAACCATTCGAACATTTCTGTCTTTTCTTTAGAGAACTACCTAAATGAATTACTTTTTATCTTCATTCACTGTACTTGAAGATAATAAAAAAACACGTTTCTTAAATAATGATACTATGTTGAAATGAAAATCGAGAATAATTTGAAAGGTACGTGTTAGCAGTATCCTTTTTTTAGTCAGAAAGTTCAAGAAATTATAGAAAGAATGTAACACGTTTTAGAAGAGATATACTGGATATTATTGTAGTATCTTTAAGTTTGAATATAGTTTAAACAAACAACGGAACACGCTTACAGAAATCAAAAATAACCTTCAAATGGATTTCAAATATCCATAATATTCTTGAACAGTTCAAGAGACCTCCATAACAGGAAAAACTCGCAATACAAATTCGAGAAACATAATGAAAATATTATAGCGACATACACAATTGTTCGATAACCTAAATTATTCCAGTTCGTTGTGAATCACTAAGAAAGGACAGTTGTTTCAATGCCACATTTTCGCCTCAAAACATACTTTCAGTAGAAGATATCAATTTGTTTGCAAATATAACAACAAATTGCTTAGTAAATATATTAATAATCGCGCCATTCATTGAGAAATATTCACGTTAAAACGAATTCTCACATTACTTCCTTCTCAAATATTTTCTTGGTCTTTGCGAGGTTTCCTAACCTCTTTAGAAATCTTTATACATCACTCAGGCCATCGCCCATATGCTCTCGGGATAACGTGAGATGTAAAAGATAAGAATCCTTATCGGCGATTTCTTACAGTATGCTTCCCCAGTAGAGGTTTCATACGCCGCATCTGAAGCTGAAGTCCAAGCAGTAATTTTTACAGTTTAACAGTAAAGTTAGTACAGTTTTCCTGTACAAGGTGACGCAAACGCTTACGCCGATAGCCGCTCTTAACCCAGCATCTTGGCGGCAGGACACAAGGCGGGTGGTTGAATGGATGCATGGGTTGGTGAGTGAAAAAGGGGTGGGTGGTCGAGTGAATAGATAGGGTGTTTGGGTGGGTGCTTGAGTGGGTGAGCGTATAGATGGGTGGGTAGGTGTGCGTATGGCAGGAGGACGGGAGGGTGGGAGCTCGAAGAGTGGGAGGAGGGTGGAGAGAGGAGGCGGGAGGAAGGCGGATGGCACGGCTCCCGCCAGACATCTCGCCCGCGACTCGCCCTCCCCTGGCCCGCCGTCCACCGCGGGCGGTGGGGTAATTGTGCGCTTGGGCGGCCCGCGCTCGGCCTAACGAGTTAAAAGTAAATTAAGGAAAGAGAAATATGTGCAGCGCGCATGCAGCCTCCACTCTCAGCCCATTAGAAATGTTTCTTTTTTGCCGGCCCCTGCCACCGCCGCCGCCGTCTTCTGCCCACCCGCCCCCCCCCGCCGCCGCCCCCCGTCCCTCCCCCCGGCTCCGCGCCTCCGCCGTTGCCACCCCGCCTTTCCGCCAGCAGGCGGAGGCGGCTCCCGGCGCCTCTTCGCGCGCTCTCCCCCTCCCCCCCATCCGCGTTGAAGAGAGTTTTCTCCCCTTCCGTGAAATATTAGGAGGGGCATCTTGATCCGGGGTGTACTCTACAGGGGCGGCACGGCAGATCTCGCCAGACGGTTGCTCCCCCGATGCCACCGCTAACGTCCTCCCGCCCCGCCCTTCGCTGCTTCCCGCCCTTCTTCTTCTCCCGCCACCGTCGACTTGCCCCGCTCGCGGCATTAAAGCGCTATATAAATAGCGGCACTGGCCACGCGCTCGCGCACGAAACCACGCCGACCGCCCTTTGCGGCGGCGGCGGTGACGGCGGCGGCGAGAGGGCACAGTGGCCGAAAATGGGAGTTTGAGTGAAAATTGGATTGTGTTCAGTCTTCACTTTTAGATAGTCCCCCTGGTTTCCTGTTTACACGGATGTTACAAGATACATAACATTTACTTAACAATCCTGGTTTCTTTACTTTTTCTTGAATGTTGAAAAAACAATTTCTGTGCGATAGCTCGTGAAAGGCGATTGCGTTATGTTTCCCTTCGCGACGTATCGTTAAGAAATTCAGTTTCTAAATTTAATACATACGTTTAGAACATTAGTGTAGGATTGTCATCTGCGACATACCTTTGTTTGCCGTATAATTGCGAGCATATCTGGTAAATTTTGATTGTAAGGAACTTTTGCAGTAATGCAAAAGTCTCGTTATTGTTTTAATTAATAATTTAAACGATTATTCTTCGAATTTGTTTATATAAAACAGATGTTTATATTAATTTCAACACCTTGCCTGTACGAGAAATATTTTTAAAAAATACTATGAAACTTCTTTACCTGCACCTCGCGAATACTAGCGTTACAAAGTGAGGTGCAGCTACAGAAGGATTCTCTTCACTTAGTGGACAGCAAACTCTCCTTTGCACCACTACAGGTGGACGTTTAACTCCCTATTTCTCCATGCGGAGGTTTTGTGGACACGCCGTCTTTGAGGTAGTTTTCAACCGTTTTTCTTGCCTCTCATTCCACCATTTTTATCAATTCACTCATCATCTCATCACCATATTTAACAATTCTTCACCACACTATCCATCATCCCAGGTATAAACCCAAATTCGGGAACGTAAAATCATAAATATAGAAGTGTACTCCGCTCAATAAAAAAGACGATTTTCTAAAATTTTATTTCGTCGACAGTCCTATAGTTATGAGAAATGTTTCATTATCTAAATTTTTTTTAATTTAATTTATCATTACTTATTAATGCAAACTTATATTATTTGATCACCCTTCATGAACCTCGATCTAGAATGCTGAGAAGACCAAGACTTAACCTTTTCGATTAGTCTCACAGTATGTGCGAATCCATTAATTTTATGAAACTTGTAGTTAATCAAGAGTCGTGGACGTCCGTCAGACGTATAAAGTAGCTGGAAGAATGGTAGCAATGACAGAAGCATGTAGAAAGTTTCACACGCAACATTAGAAAATTGTTTTTGAGAAAATTGTTATTTTATTAGTGACACTGTGTAGTAAATTATGTTATAAGAAGTGTCCCGACAATCTCAATTTCGGACACTGTGCGTCGCAGGCAGCTCGGAATGGTAGCAGCGAACAATGTTATCAGGGCAAAGAATAAACAGCATCAAGCATTAGTGGGCGAAATCGGGTGAAATTACATCGGTAATGACCGCTTTTAATGGATTAATTTTTATGGCCCGGTAACGACGTCTGCCTCGCAGACTGAAGCGGCCGTGGGCGTGCAAAGGCATCGGGGACGGAGGACGAGGCAAAGCGAGAGGCGCGGACGTATCCAGACGAGTCCTCACTCCTCAATCCTCAGAAAAGTGGTCGGAGAGAATCGTCGGTGGAAAAGAGGGAGACGGACAAGTGCCTCTCGAGAAATGAGACGTTTCCGCGAAATTGGGATCGAACGTCGCCGCAAAAGGAAATGCAGCGTTTGTTCTTGAAGATACCTACGCCGCATTTCAAGGAAAATTCATTTTATGCGAAAGTCTTGCTAGAGCAGGGGATTGAAGAAGAAGGATGCATGGTAATGCGGGACAGTTTTAATTGTTCTGGATGTCCAACATTACGGGTCACGCAATTTTTTCCTCTTTGTAGCATTATTTCAATTGCAAACAAATTTGCTCTTTTTATATTATTGTGTCGGAAGGAAGATTTGCCTTTACTGTGAAATTTCGTTTTTCGGAAAATGTTTGTATTGTAAGTAAATTCTCAACGTCAGACCACTTTCTCAACGTCAGAGAACTTATCATAGAACTACACATAGAATCAGTATAGCGAATGAAGTGAAGACTTTTGCGGAACATGTGAGACTTAGAATGAGAATTACATGAAATATACTCCTTTGGGAATAATTAATATTGTCAGCCGTCGTAAATTCCATATTTCTTGTAACGAATTGCCGGTTCAGTTATTTATAATTATCACAGCGAACAGCCCTAAGACCATTCAAAATACTAGACAGAAGACGTAAAGAAAGAATAGAAACGATGACAGGACAAGTGATATTCGAAAAATTCATAGAAAGATGTAACAAAGGATTCGCTGAATCGCAAGAACACTTCGCCCTCAAACTTCGACAAAGGCACTCAGACTCCGGGACGTCTAAGTGACAAGGAAGATAAATATTAAAATGGCAAATCGTACAACGGCTGTTGCAATTTTACACGCCAGTACGTGGCATCCCTAGTAATGTACTGAAACGTCATTATGGCAGCATCGGGAACATTCACAATCACACATTGCCATTCTTCCCTCTATTTCAGAGGGGCCCCTGTCCCTACAGAATTGTGATGGAAAAATTTGCGAAATCTTGTATATAGTATTTTATCGCAATATGTTTAAACAATGAAGACGAAGTAAAATATAGGTTTTTAAATGAACCAATTTTCTCTTTCAAATTTTTTATCGATTTTGAATTCAAATTTGTATTTTTTGTTCTGATATTCAGGAAATTTACTCACAGGGTATTGTAAAGCCCGAAAGAGATGTATCGCCACATTATTAGATAAAACATCCTTGATATTAAATTATTAAAACA
This sequence comes from Teleogryllus oceanicus, assembly GCA_964035755.1. NCBI lineage: Eukaryota > Metazoa > Arthropoda > Insecta > Orthoptera > Gryllidae > Teleogryllus > Teleogryllus oceanicus. The sequence goes on from CAXIVR010000001.1 coordinate 283,483,005, forward strand.
GACAACATTCCATTTATTGTTTCAGTAATACAAATGTTAAATTTTCCTTAAATTTCCTTCCTTAAATTTTTGATTTTTTTTATTATTTAGAATTTCTAACTATTGGTGACATTCTAGAAATGTTTCCAAAACCGATGCAGATAAAAGTGTATTCTTATGTATGTCATACCTTGAGTAATTTATTATACACCATATTCTGTTGAAGGGCACATATACTACGAAACTGAATGCAACAATATCTCGGATCCAAGACATTCTGCGGAAGTCAATACCCTGTTTCAATTCGCTTGCTTCCGGTGTATAATACGTCGTATCTCCGTAAGATACACTCTATCGCTCTCTGATACTTCTGGAACAATACCCACGAACAAATGGAGCCTTCACCAGGCACCATAAAGGAATTGCAGATGAAACCTGAGGAGGAAGCGTCATCAAATGGAATCCTGGTTAATGAGTGTTCCTGCGAAGGTTGTGACTTGGGGAAACGTTTCTCCCAAGCGCCCCATCCCGACAGCTGTGAGAGGCGAACCCCACCCCCACCCCCTCGCAAGGACAGCGCGGGAAGGCCTGTCGGAGGAGGGAGTCACTGCACTTACTCTCGTATCTTGCGCGGGAAGGTCACTGTCCGTCGCGCGAAAAGAAGGTTTGGTGAGAAAGCACACACGGCTACCGCTCAGGCACCACTCCGCGGAAGGGAAAGGTTCACCACGATCTTTTAGATAGCTGGCCGCAGTAGGTAAATTTAATTTCTGTCGTGGAATGGCCTTCCGCAAACTCTTCATTCGCGCGATACCACTATAGGGAGCCCGTCGGGTGGATCATGGACAGCTTGCTAGATTTGCGGGGTGCGATTCTTATTTTGTTACCCGGTCAGGGTAGAAATAAAGTTGTGGCTTTCTATTACAAATCATTTCAGTTTCTATAACTGTGTGATGAAATAAATTGCTCAGGCAGGCCAAGAAAGCCCCTCCCTTACCCCCAGGCGTGGATAAAAAAAAACAGGGCCCAGGTTTTGGAAAAACGCTGTCAAAAGTGAGATTCATCCAACCGCAAAATGCCAGATACATTACAAAATATGGAAAGAGAGATCTCGAGGGATAAGGGCGAACGCATACGCCTTCTACCGTTGGGGGTTCCGAGTTCGATCCCCTGTAAATCCATATGGAATTTGTGGTAGGTAAAGAGAACTTGGCAGATATTCTCGGTGTTCTCCCGTTTCCCATGACACTTCGTCCTTTATTGCTCTAACATCATTCACCTACTTCATCACTATTATCGATCATCTAATTGAATCATCATATCAAGACTTACGACCCTTCAATGACAGCAGTTGAATGCTCTTAAACACCAATAAATAACAATACCAATAAACTCGTTCTTCCACCAGGATGTAGTGAGTATTAGCATTAAAATAAGGACTCCCACATCATGGGGGCTCTGAATTTTCTTTGTTCGCTATATTCAGAGCAGGAAAATTGTAGAAAGGCAAGTCCCGTGGGGGCTCCCTGCAGACAGGAAACGGGATATCACTCATCCTCACCGACGTACAGCTTAGCAGTCAACGCGATCCCACGGCAACGTGAGCATAGGAATGTTACCCTTCACGAAGGATGCAAAAAAGAAGAAATCAATCTCCCGAATGCTAAAACTCATCTCTCTTGTCCTTGGATAATGGCACTAGCTTTTGATTAAAATCTGAAATAATAACATCGAAATAACAATGATCTAAAATAAAACATTTCTGCACTTGCACACAGGTTTAAAAACCTTCCTAACACTGCGTTACTACCTGCAGTGCTTATTTTTAAAAGTCACAGAACGTACAACACATTCATAGACACGACGCACGTGGAATTTTAGACAACACAGAGATACAACATACGAGCCACTTTAATAGTCCATGAAGGAAACTGCAACAATATTAGCAGTTCAGACAACGGTTCGGAAGGCGAGACGGACAGAGTGGCAGCGGAATCAATAGCGAATGAAGCACGAGAACAATACGCGTAATCGTGGAAGCGATAGAAGGCGCAGCTGCGTCGGCGGAGGCGAAAGATTCTGCGGAGGGGTTGGTGACTGCCACGGCAACGGATGTGGATGTGGATGGGGACGCGGACGGGTAAAGCGACGCTGCCGGTGTGCAAGATATCAATCGAGGAAGCGGGGCTCTGGGAGCGAATTTCCGGTGAATAGGAGAGCCTAGGGAGGGCTCGATTCTGATACGCCATCTCTCAAAGATACCGTAATAAGGATTCATGTCAATATAATGCTTTGATCGTTGGAGTTTCCAATGCGAACTGTGTCTGTTATGGCGGTCCTTTTACTTTCCGTTGCCGCTGCCGCCGACGCGCCGGAAGGAAAAGGAAGAAAAAGCGACGTACGCTGTTGGGGTGCGCGTGGCCTGTGCTCTCTTTCGCTACGGCCTCCGGGGCTGCGAGACGCAAGAGGAAGTAGAGTCTGGAGCTGGAACAAGGTCAGAAACAGCTGCGGTCGCGGTGACATCGCCGGGGACGGTGGCGTGAGCAGCGTGAACGACCGTAAAGCGGGGATACTTCAGCGACAGAAACAGCCAGGACGGCTGAAAACGGGGGAATTGAGGGCGGGGTTTAGGACCGAGGACAAAACGTAGGTTGACGAGGGTTGAGAGAGCGACTGAGGACAGGGCTTGTGACATTGATGACGAAAACTGAGGATGGGTGCTGAAGACGGGAGCTGAGGACGAAGGCGGAGGAGATAGGATGAGAAGGGGGCGGGTCGAGTGCGAGGGATAGCGAGCGAGGGAGCACCATTGTGCGCGCGCAGCGAACGAGGGAGAGAATGAGAGTGAGGGATAGACAGAATGAGAGAGGGGTAGAGAGACAATATGAGAGAGAGAGGGATACAGAGGGGTAGGGAAAGAATGAGAGCGAGGGATATACAGAATGTGAGAGGGTAGAGACAATATGAGAGTGAGAGAGAGGGATAAAAAGAAAGGTACAGAGAGAATGAGAGAGAGGGATAAAGATAGGGCAGAGAGGGAGGAATGGAGATAATGAGAGACGGAAGGACAGAGAGAGAACGAGACAGTGGGAGAGAGCCAGAGAGAGGGGGCCGCGGCGGGAGTAGGGCCGACGCTTGAGCGACCGCGGCGACGGCAGCGGAGGTTTTGGCGTCGGCGGTGGTGAAGGTTGTGGTGGCGGCGGCGGCGGTCGACAGCAGGGGAGCGCGCGCGCGCCCCTCATCCGTCTATCCCTCCATCCCTCCTCCGCGACGCACTGCGAATCGATCGAGATTTCGCCCGCGGGCGCGGGCTCGCGGCCCGCGGCCGCCGCTCCGCCCCCGCCCCGCCCCCGCCCCGTCCCGCCCTCCGCCCGCCCCCACCGCGCTCGCGCCCTGCCGCAGCCTCGACGCTTCCCCTCGGCCCCGCGACGCCGACGCCGCCCCCTTCCTTGAGGCCTGCTGCACCGCAAAACACAACCTCCTGCGTTGTATCTGGCGAGCCAGCCTGCCACTACAGGCAGCGGGAGTCAACAACAAGACGCATTTTAATTACTCGCTTCTAGATTTACTTCGTGTAAACATGTCGTTTTAATTTTATCAACCCTTCTTGCGACTGGCAACGCATTGCGTCAGAAGCAACATACAGTGTAATTCATAGAGGGTGATGTCTTGCCGTATGAGCAGATACTCTCCATTAAGCGGAATGACATCATTACATAGAAAAAAACAGCGGAGTTGAACAATTGCCAGGTGGACCTCGCGCGCAAGCTGTAAGTTCCGGGAACCTCCCTCGTTGCGGATCTCGCAACCGCTGACTGCAGCCGCAGGGCAGTGGCACCGTCGCGCCAACAAGCGCCAACAGTGTTATGTGAGACATTGACGCGCACGTTGTAAAACGCCACTCTCCATGCAACGTTCTTACAGTTTCCACGAGCAATTCTCGACGAATTTGTTGCAGCAGTTAATGAAAAATTGTGAACAATGTTGAGAAGAGATGACAATGCTGGGCGTTGTGATGTTGGAAGAAAGCAGCTACGGCGGGAAGGAGGCAGCAAGCCTAACAAGTGTCGGTCAGGGTAGAAGAGTAATTACACCGCAGACGGAGATGTCCACACGATGGAAAATGGCTGCCAGTAACGATGAGGACAGGTAAAACCAGAAGGAAAGGCGGACGGGGGCACAATACGGTCGTAGAGGGTAGAATGGTTTTGGGAGTGACATGCACACTGTAGGAATGCAGTGGATACACTAATCACAGCCAAAAAAGTTTTTATAGGAAGAGCGTGATCATGATTTCGGGGTAGACACGGCGCTTTAAAGGATGGACAAATCACCCCAAATAAAGTTACCAGGTTTGTCTCTCGTGATGAGGTCTGACGTTCTCGCGAAACGAGACGAACAGGGGGAGCGAGAGAAAGTGAATAGTTTGTTTTAAGAAAAACTGTAAATTGTTTATTGTGAGGTAATCTAAAGTCAAATAGTGTAAGGAACGAGTGAGGTAAAGAAGAGAGGGCTGATGTATGATGAATGTAGTGTTTGAAAACAGGTACCCGAGAAGCGCCAAACTAGCGTGCTGCCTCCTGCGCCAATCGTCGGGCCGGGAACTCTGATCCGTGCGAAGAGCAACGAGGCGCTGGTGGAGCGAGAGAGCACAAGGCACGCAGACCCGGCACGCGCGTGTGGAATAAGCGGAGAAGCGCAGCAGCCACCGGGGAGTGGGTAGCAGGGGCGGACAGGGGAGGGGGGGGGGGGCGCCGCGGGCTAGACGGCGGCAATGACGCTGGACGCGACGCGGCCGCCGTACACGCGACGGCGGTGGTGGTGGTGTTGATGGTGATGGTTGTCGTGGTAGTGGTGGTGGTGGTAGCAGTGGCAGCCGCGGTAGCCGCCGTAGCGGCGGTGGGGGCGATGTTCGCGGTGGGGATGGCGGCCGCGGTAGTGGCGATGGCTGTGGTAGCTGTGGCGCGGCGGCGGCGGCGGTGGCGGGGTGGCGGGGTGGCGGGGTTGCGGCGGCGGCGGCGGCGGCGGCGGTGGCGGTGGCGGTGGCGGTGGCGGTGGCGGTGGCGGTGACTGTGGCGGCGGTGGCGGTGGCGGTGGCGGTGGCGGTGGCGGGGCGGCGGCGGCGGCGGCGGCGGCGGCGGCGGCGGCGGCGGCGGCGGCGGCGGCGGCGGCTGAGCCGGCGCCGGCGGCGGCGGCGGTAGCAGCGGCTGCGTCGACCGCGGCGGCAACAGTAGCAGCGATCCTCCCGGTGACATTTAGCGACGCCAGCACGTGCCAAAATAGTTCTCCGACAAGACACTATGAATCACCGATTCCGCGCCTCTGACACCGCTGCGCGCACGAGCCCCGGGGCAGAATCGCCGCTGCCAACGAGGTACAAAAGCCACCGAGCCGTACGCCAGCGCGTTTCCTTGTTTTGAGCTATATTTAGGCATTATCAAGATTAAAATTCTTGAGATGTGGAGCGGGATGACAGAGCGACATCTGTTTGAAACCAACGCGCCGTCCTAATTTTACTACCCTTTGTTGTCGATACTAATTATAAAAGAATAATGTGTTAGGTGAATGGTGCAGACATTCTTCTTTTCCGTTAATGCAACAAAATCATTTGTACGGAGCGCCAGAAATAGACGCTGAGGTAAAACAAAGATGCGAAATAATGAACGCGCACGGTATTTTTTATGATACTGCCTTAATCTAGAACAATATTAAGACATTCACAATAACAAATATATTAACAGTACCGTATCTAAAATTATAGAGAACATTAAAATTAAATGACCTTATTTCGCTAGAATGAGAGTGTTCACATGGTAGTTCCACTGGAAACCCTATCCACCGAATGCATCGAACTATATCTCACTAGAGCATTGCACAAGCTCTGGCTTAAAAGTAAGCCATGCCAACACTCGCCCCGCACTGAAATAACCGTTGTAGAAGCCGCTGCACTACCGGCGACGAGATAGGACTCTACACTACCTGGCCACAGAATTACAACGCCACATTGTCCTCGTTTTCCATTTCATTTTCTATACAATTTATCACTTTTCTGTATAAAAGCAAGAACTCATATTTGTTATAAATGTCTCTGGAATAATTGTGTTACTGATTAATCACATTACTTCATCTAAAGTTGACATGAAAGATTGTCCAAACTTGGCGCAGACCTGATTCCTCTCATAACACATCCCAAAAATTATGTAAGAAACGCACTGAGTACATTATTACATTTCATTACAGACAAATCACACCGATTGAAACAATAACACTTTAAAAAATAAATGTTGCAATAGTCCTAATAAATGAAACATTTTAGTACATTCACACTACAGTCGAACCCTTGTATTCCGAACTAATTGCGGATGCGGTCTGTTCGGTTTCGAAAATGTTCGGATTATCCGAAAAAATGTACCGTACATATACAAATACATCTATAGAATTACCAACACAATATATCGTGGCGTACGATGTAAGAAAATGGCAACATAGCGTAGCGACGTGAGGAAGTGGCAATGTTGTGAACGAGAGCAGTACGTATATAACCGATCGCAGTACGCTACGTACAGTATTCAGAATTGGGTTGACTTATTGTGTGTTCATGCTTTTTTGTTCATAAATTAAATTCATACAAATCAAACTTTTATGTTTATATTTTCCTCCATCCCGATTTTCGTTAGAATTATCCGAAATTTCGGATTTGCGGGGTTCTACTATACTTGTCCGTATGTATTTAATGAAATATTGCTTCCAAATGTTCACATCAAGACATTCGAAAGTGTAACTAGTAACAGGCAAGTTCATAGATACATGTCTTACAAAAATAGAAAACAATATTTTAAATTTTTATTTCCGATTCAACAAAATCAAACTTTTTTTACTAGCTGAATGGTAAACAAAGAATAATAATAATAATAATAATAATAATAATAATAATAATAATATATTTTTGCAAACGCTACTACTAGAAAACATATTCAAAAGCAATGAAAGCGAAAAGCTATTATAATAATGCGGCCAGGCAGTGTGTATTTCATCCGTATAAAAAACGACCCCCGCGCGGATGCCGGGCATTACCATCCAATAAATCCCGCGGCGCGACTAGGGGCTGCAGGGGGTGCGGACGCGCCGCGCGCGAGGGTGCAACTTCGTGTCACTGTGTCACCGGGACGAACGCCTCGACCCTTAGCTTTGGGGTGCAACGAGCCATCGGCAGAAGGGTGACCCCGCGGGGGCGTGGCTGGCGGAAGGCTGCCTTTTATCATTTTTTCATTCATTTACAGTGAATAATAAAAGCGAACAAATCCCAAAATTTAGTAGAAGAAATAAACCATTTAAAGGCTGAAAAAGGTATGGCAAAACTTGGACAGTTGTAAGGGATTTGTAAATTAATTGGGTATTATTTTTATTAAATTTATTTAAACGAAATTAAAATAAATAATGAAAAGTAGAAATTTGGTTGAAGCCATTCATTGTTGAAAAGGCGGCACAGGGAAACGATAAACATTGCCAACTGTGATTCTCAAGGAAACATATTTGTTTTTAAATCATTTAATCAATGAACAGGTAAAATATGAAACATGGGAATAATAAAAGATTTCGGGTCAAACACAAAGCAACAATTTCAGCATTTTTTACATAGATCACAAGAAACTAGTAAAAAATTGAGATGTATGTAAGAGAGCAACTCAGGAAAACGGCAAGATTAGGGCCGTGAAACTTGAATTTAAAAAAAACTGTTAGCATCAGAATCTATTTAATTTTCGTAACAATGATGTAATAACAATTCGCAATATTTTGTATTTGATTTACGCTTTCCATTAACATTAATTTCAAGAATGCATTCAATAGCCACTCTTAATAACAAATCTATTAATTAGTTCCACTTCCACATTGAAGAAAAATAATTCATAAGATAAAAACTCACTAAAGCTCTTGAAGTTCTTGATTCTAAACGTACTGAAAATGCAGCGACCATCCCAATCCCAAGTGTCACCATTTGTACCACGGACCGCACCGATCCAATTAATCTGTTCCACAATCTTACGATCACTGGCATTCTTCCTAAAAGTCATTAGACATCGACACAAAAAACCACGCCTCGCTTCGTACACCGCGGAATGTCGTTCACAATATCATTGGACGTCCGGAATACGAAATATCATTAAAATCCGCGTGTCGTCTCAGATATAAAACACTCGGAAAGACGTCGCCGTCCCTTTATGCGTTCTTCACGCACTACCTGCAAGGCGCAAAAAGACGCGAAAGAAAGAGGCGGGCTCGGCGACGGCGACCGGCGACCAAGGGCGGCATCGGGATATTACTTTTCCGGAGCATTTCCAACAAAGATAACTCCGTTCCACGCTTTCTAAATCAACGCCGCGTTATTTACGACCCACAAAATAAGCAATCAAAAAACCGCGAAGCCTCCCTTCGGCCCGTTTTAATGGCCATTGTTGCCAGTTCACGAAGGCGCGGTGGCGGCGGGGATCGGCAGCCTACGGCCGTAACAGTCCTCCTTGTCTCCGATGTTGTCGTCCTGGCGGTCAGTCTTCCTCGTTGTCGCCGCCGTCCTCTCGTTCAGCGCGGATGTGATAGCTTGAGTCCGAGGTTATCGTCGTAGACGGAGACGGCGTTGTCGTTTTTGTTGTTGTTTGGCTTTGTTGTTGTCGTTGTCGTCGTCTCGTCCCAGAGCTGGTGTGAACGCTATTTTTTCGAGATGATCGGCGTTCGGCGATGGAAATGCTTCGTAGCAGACATCGTCAATATCGTCTTTGTGGTGATAAAGGAGTTCGTCTTCTTTTTTTTTAAATTTTTTGCGTCTACAATTGACGCAACGCTTCGCGATCGCCTGTGTGGTTATAGACACCAACCTATAACATAACAATCGCCTCTTCTTAGCCGTTGTCCTTGTCGTTGTCGCCGTCGCCTCAGTCGGAGGCGATGTGTACGCTTTGTTCGAGGCTGTTAGCGTCGACGGTGATGACGTTTAGCAGGGTTGTTTGGCAGTTGTCGACACCAATGATATTAAGTCGTTGTAGTGATACGGGTGCGTCATTGAGTATTTCACATATTCTACAACATTTCTGTCACTGCGTTTGTTCCACCTCTGTCACTTTCCATCTCTTCTTCTTCTTTCTAGGGGTTTTATCCAGCCGACAGCCGGTTACCCTTTGCGTCCCGATGGGACGCATATTCGACCATACACTAGACACCAACACACTTGCGGGCTCCTCTGATATGGGGTCAGCAGAACGCGAGGCCCTCCGCGACAACACATACATACAAAGACAAGGGACAAACAACCATGCCCAAGGCGGGACTCGAACCCGCGACCCTTCGGACCGAAGCGCTGAGACGGTACTCGCTCTTAGCCACCTCGGCCATCCAGGTCGGCACTTTCCATTTCACAACTGTAATTATTACAATTTGCTGCTCCCATCTCGACCTAGTTCCCGGGATCATTACTGTGCTGTCGACACTGCTAGGATGGTTGTCCCACGTCGTTTACATTTCTTTACCCTTTATTTTTTGTGTTCGTTTCAGTTGTCATCGTAGGTTGGAGCGTTACTTCTAGGTAGCGGTGACGATCCTATTTCTTTTTATTCAGCGCCTTCTTTCTGCTTGAGCTCACAGTTTTATAAATTGACGCATGGGTTATGTCGGTAACCCTTCGTATCGACTGTGATTATGTTTTTTGGTGGTGTTTGGGAAGGGAGAGGTGGAGGTTATGGTGGTAATTGGGGTGGAAGTGAGGGTGATGTTGGTGTGGCGAATTGGTATGGCGTGTTGATGTGGTGTGATGATGTGGTGTGATGATGCAGGTGATGATGGCTAAGGTGCTGGTGATGGATGTGTCGCGTGGTCTCTGTTGTGAGTCTCACAGATGTTAAATCGGGAGAGCCCACAATCCAAAATGTAACGGAAGGACACGCAATATATGTCAGTTCATCGTTTGCGCCTGTTATCGATGTTGTTTAACAAAAAATTGTTAAATACTCAGCTCTCACATGATACCTAAGTTTTACTTAACCACTTTCCGTTTAAAATATTTATCCAGTAACATTTATTTAACAACGTATCAGTGAACGCTTCTCAGAAATATAAAGTACACAACAGTGCAAGAGATAGAGCACGCCATGTAACTATCTTGTAAGGCGGCGCAGCGTAAACATATCTCATTTTGTTCAGAGATTACCCTTAAAACTATCGTTGAAATGAGTGATACAGGATTGCCCAGAAATGAACTGAAAGAGTATTCAAGAAATCTTAATTTGCGACAAGATTGCGACATTCATTTATGTGAAAATGTGTGAAGTCTGGATCTTACAGATTCATTGCTGAACTCCTAGGATATATGGGCTTTAATGCAGCACTGGTGAAGTATCCATCATGGGAATGCGTTGGTAGCATCCATCATGGGAACCAACATCACCGATTGATTAGGGATGGGGACGATTTAAAAGATAAGGCACAGATTGTCGAAGGGCCCTTTCTAACATACACAATAAATCAAAAAATATTCATTTTGAAAAAATTACTTCCTCTAAAACGGTATGTAATAACTAATGAGAAACCATGATTTGTGAGTCCTTGATAATGAAAAATCTATTGACGGAGAAACGTATGTCTATTAGTTAGCCTGTGGTCAACACAACGCCTAACATTGACGCTGATGTCTACAAAACATCGGTGTTTCTATAAAAATATATTTAAACATCATTGTTTTGGGCTCGACGTTTTTATTATTAAGACGTCTTTGTAAATGAAATATACCTATAATTCTGTAAAAGTTGAAAATATGAAATAATTGATGGATTGTCTTTACGTGTTCGAATCTGACAAATGCGGTTCCTATTACATTCATCAAACAGACCATTCCTTGCCCGAAATGATATTTTTATCCTGGTATTTCATTCGCCTACCTTAGTTTTCGCACGTGGAGAGGCTTTTTTCTTTGTTTTCAGTTAAATTTTAATTAGATATTAATGTATACGGCCACTGTCAAATGAAGTTTGTTCTCCGCGAATTTAATGCTAGAGGTTACTAAACCAGCTTTAAAATTCGATGGATTTGGTCGATGTATTTTTAACATTGATCCGAGTGATAACTCCTTTCCTGAAACTAATTCCCCTAACTTTTCCCGGTTTCCCAGAGTATTTTAATTTTTTTCACTTACAAGATTCATAAAGTATTTCATAGTTTTTACATAAAATATTATTCCAAACCTGAAACTAATTTGTCTGATTTCGTCGTAATAAAGTACAAATAAAACAAACTCAGAAACGAGAAATTAAAGGAAAATAATGCTGTTCTATTTTTTAACAATAATTTCTAGATCTATAGCTATCTCGAATTTGTCCGTGGCTTCTAGCCATTTTGCTAAAAATTCCCTGATTTTTCCAGAGCAATGAATGTCCCTGATGTTTCCCGGTTTTCCGTGTTTTTCAGAAAGCGGCCACTTTGGATGTTTGAATGCTGAACATCGATGTTTGGCCAGATCGATGTGTCGCGGCGCGAGGCTCGATGTGTCCGTCTCCCCGGCGGGCTGGGCGCGGGCGCTGCGCCGCCGTGTGCCTCGCCGCGTCCACCGGCCGTGCGCGCTAATCGCGTCGCAAACACTTTAAACTGACCCAACAAAGGCGACGTCCCGGCGCCGCGCCGGCCGCGTCGTGTGGACGCAGCGCGTTACCACCGACCCTCCCGCCCGCGGCCCCGCCCCCGCCCCCGGCCCCGGACCCGCCGCGGCAGCCGGATCTCGGCGCCGGGGCCGCGCGTCTGCTGGCGGGGACGAAACAATCAGCTGGTCGTGAAACGCTTCCAAAGCGAAGAGAAGGGCTTAAAAAATAATCAGATTGTCTTAGTTGGGTACAACTTTTGAATGTTGTCTGCTTAAAATTTGAGCTCTGATAAAGTTTAACATGACTGGACGACACGTTTATCTACACACACACACACACACACACACACACACACTAGAGTCCCTGTTTCATATGATTTTTTTCTTATATATATATATATATATATATATATATATATATATATATATATAATCAAAAAACGTTCACGTTAAATTGACACAAATTTACAAATTAAAATGAAAGACGTATTCGTTCCTTGTATGTTGATCAGCTGTTGAGGTATTGGAGATTTTGTATTTTAAATTTATTCCGACATTACCAACGTTTTTATTTTATTGCTTTGGAGATGACGATGAGTTAACCATTATTGTCAGATCTGCCGCGTAGGAGTCAAGAACTGAAATACATTGTACAACTATACGTAGTAGTTGAAGTCTTTATGACATCAGCGAAGTTTGGCGGAAGTTTCTACTTCTGGATTTTCCCCACACGAAATATCAGCAGCGCAGATATTATCTTTAAAAGAAACTTATTCAAAAATTTAACAAAATCAATCATTGGTATTAGAAAATTAGGGCGTTTGATAATTGCTACCACTTTATCGCTTAATATGATAAAAATACAATAATAAAGTTGAGTTACAAACGTAGTACGTGGCGCAATTCACAATTAATTAATGAGTCTGTCACCTTAAACAGTCACGTGTCAGAGCACTCGTGCGAATAACGGCGTCACGAGCTGTATGATGCTGCGGCTTGGGCAAACGGCTCTCCAATTCCGCCTACCCACGCCGAAGAGTATCAGCTGCCACGCTTCACGCCCTGTGCGCTACGGGTCATCGCCGGAACGCCGATATGTCCGCCAGCGATGCTGCAACTATGGTGCCAGAATGCGGTCGCTTAGTCACGAATGAGTTAAATATAAAAGGTACTCGTTCTTAATGGATATTCTTTTATATTTTATGTAATTTAAATATTAATGGAGTGTTTTTTTTATTTTTTTGGATATACACCTGTTAATAAATGGGCACAAAATTCTCTTTTTGATTTTCGTTTAGACGAGTCTCAGTCAGCTGCAAGCTAAAGTGCTCTTCAGAATATCTTCCTTTTACGATTTTCCTTGCCGATGTTAATTACGGAATTTCTGTATTTAATTGCACGAGATAACAGAGAGTATTTATAAAACAAACCCAATGTCAGGAATGTTTAAAGGCACATCTTAAGAAATTTTACCAAGAAAATGTGTGCGTCCTGAAATTCTATCCAAAAATACAAAACTGGTGATATTCAGAAATATATCACGTTCACTTCTGAAATGACACAATGAACTACCATTAATTTTTTATTGCATTTCTAGTGGGCATGGCACCGTTTAACAAACTCTTCGCAATGCTTGGCGTGGAACCGGCAATTAAAATCATCTCATCACATAAGACGGTCAGGCACAGATAACTTTGCTATTTCTCTGAAAACCCCAAATATAATATTTTGTTGTAAAATCTTATTTGATACGAAAGATACCCACACACCAGGAAAAAATCTTTGTTCTAAAGTTCCTCGTCACTTTGTTGCAGAGGACATGTTCTTGTGATGACATATGTAAAGATGATGAGGCTTTTAAGGAAAGAAACTTCAGAAGGATAAGTATGCGACTCTTCCGATCTGACTCATACTTAAATTCCGACTGCGAATCTTCTACAATAAAATATTTTCTAAAAAAGTATGACTTGCAATTCTCAAGTGATGTAAAGTGGCAAGGCAAATTTTATTTGAAAACGCGTAGCGTCTTCTCATGATTAACCGACAAGGAAATTCTATAAAAGGAAGCCGAGGTGTTTGGAAAGCCATAGTAATGTGACGTAATGTGACCTGCATCACTTATGTATCCTAAAAAAGACTCAGCACGCAAAGGGCGAAGAGAGAAATCCAACCCATAGCACTTATGGCTATTTCACCGCGGAAGTACACGTGTGGGCCATATTTACTTCCGTTTACGGTTTTGAGACCACGTGGGCTACACAAACATTACCACGCGTGAGCTGAATCTCTGCTTCCAAACATCGACATCTGATCCTTCTGTCGACAATCGCTACCGGACCCGCGCTACTGTGGAAAGACCGGCTGCTGTTGAATATTTCAGATATTTTTTCTCTTAAATTTCCTAATCCTTCCCGCCTTAAACGGTAAATGTTTACGATCCTTTGTCGACATTCGGCCGTTTGCCGACGAGCACAGTAGGAGAGGATATTCCTTAACATGCAGACCAGAACACTTACGGTTCAACATCAAAAAAGGTGGCTGCAGGGACGTCAACAAATATTGTCTCAAAGAATGCCACCGACGTGACAGTCGGTTCTGCTAATCTTTTACCTCATGCCTGTGTCGGAGCTAGACAATTTTGGGCCCGGGACAATGTTGAAACGTAGCACCCACCCCGATCCCCGAAAAAACAAAAAAAAGAGTAAGAATGGTTGTATCAAGAAAATGAGTTTTTTATTCCAAGAAAAACAAAAATTACAGCGTATAAGTCAGAATAAGTTTATGATAATATATTTTAAGTAATAGTTAAACAACTTAGTGATAAAAAATACAATTTCCACAGTGATAATTTTTTTGTTTCGTTAGTTTAATAAAATCATTTGTTTTTTAATATATGAAATAATAAATACGAATATCCCTAGAACCTATTTTAATGTTAGCGTTATTTGATTAATTTAATAGAGTCCTACTTTACAAGTAATGACTATAATGAACTATTTAAGGTAAACAATTAATTAAAAACGTTATGAAATATTGTCCCGCGACTTATACAATTACGATAACGATTTTTTTCAGTTCTGATTTTTATTTCAATTCTTTACTAATTTTTTTCCATCAGTCCCATCACCGGGCCCCTTTACTCGAGAGGAACTGGGCGATCGCCCGTTCTCTCCAAGCCTAGCGCCGGCGCTGCACCCGGCTGAGTGTTTGGGCGGAAAATGAAAGCGCTGAGACGCGGGGTGTGGAATCTCCAGGGGCCCTCAGCTTTTTCTATCGCAAAGCCCCCTTTGGAAATGCTGGCCGTTCGCTCCGCCGGGAGACGACACGGCGCGCAACGCACGAAACATCAGGGCCTGTCGGCGGCGATCTCCAATAGCCCTCTGCCTTTCGGGACCCCCGCTCATCAAACCATATGGCAGGCAGAAGGAGGGGGGGCGAGTGCGCTAGGGAGTGGCGTGAGATAAGGCATCGACGGCCCCTCGGCTGATAAGGCACCCGGGAAATGACGGGAAAACACAAGTGGGTTGGTGACTGGGGACTCGTCGACTCGAACACATTTAGGCTAATTTGACTGACGGAGAGCGTATGTTCAGATACATTCAACGATAGAAAGAGCTACAGAAATCCCAGAAAATATTGAAAACGCACGAGCAAATGTGCGAGAAGCCTAACAACAATAATGTGTTAGTAAGTACAAGAGTGCGTGCAAGGCTGTGGGAACATGCGTAAAAGAGCTAGTGAATTGTGTGACATGTACAAAAAAACTTGGATCATTCTACAGAATAAAAAAAATTGTATACGATGTATGCAATGCGTACTTTCCTTCTGAGATTCCTTAATGTTCCTCCAGTGTCACCCGTTTTCGATACTTCGGATTAGCGACGTAATGGAATGGTTCTGCCTGTGTCCGCAAAACAGGAAGACGTTACTGCGGTTGGATGCATACCTGCGTGAAACAAACGTAGTATTGGAATTACAGGAGTTTGCAAATACATCTAACATTTCGCCCCACAGTCTTCCAGATCGTGCCTACAATTAATAGTTAAAGATTGTTCCGAATCATAGGGGTTGAGCACAGTTAAATCCAAACCATTAAAAATTTTGAGATTGCCGACGTTTCCGGATATTTAATTCCATCATCACAACTATCAATATTCGACCACAAAAATGTATATTCAATGGAACAATTGAATTATTATATTTATTATTATATTGAATTATCATATTTACTTATTATTTCGAATTGAAATAGATTGTAAATTTTCATTGTGTTAATAAAAAAAATGTATATTGATTTAATTATTAATGCTTAGCTCAACATATTAAATGTTGCTGTTCTTGTGTGTATTAATAGACCTGAAAATAGAATTAAATATTCCGAAACGTCGGCAAACTGAAATATTTTAATGTTTTGAATTCAATTGTGACCAAACCCCAGGATCCGGAACATTCACCAATTCACATAGATGGTCGTGAACCTTTCTACAGTAGGTTAACTAATAATTAAATTCTAACAATTCAGAAACAATGGCTACGCCATAAAATCATACACTATTTATTTTATAACCAATTTTTAGATAAACTTCCTTTCTTCTATTGCATAATAAAGTAACAATTTCTAAGAGACACGTGCAATGTCATAAAAATATTCAACCAAAAACAAATGAACATAACTACAATTAATACACGGGCGAATTATTTACCTTCCCGATCAACACTTACTTGCAGTACGAAGTAGCCAAACACATAAGACTAGATATACCCCAAAATTCTAAAGGAACGGGGAATTTCACATAGTACTCAGTTTCAGAACTGAAGCGGCCTAAAGCAGCCAGCAGGAGAAGTGATTGGCAGCTGAACCCCGTCCGAGGTCGGTTGGCTGGCAGAGTGATCAGAGATGGTCGGAGGCTGGCGGGGGCAGCCGGGGGCGGCGGGTGTGGCAGACAGCGCGACGCCGCCCCGCCCACAGCCTGGGGCACGGTCGCCGCCGCCGCCGCCGCCGCCGCCGCCGCCGCCGCCGCCGCCGCCGCCACCACCACGGCCGCCACTGCCGGTAATCGCAGCCACAAAAAAATGCTACTGGCGCCCTCCTAATAAACGCTGAGGGCTTCATCGTGCAGACAGAAACCAAAGACGAGGGTGCAATTAGGAGAGAGGGTAGAGTAGCCGAAGTAGCATGAGAGGAGGAGATAGAGATGGTATTGTGATCTTGATTGTGGGAGCCAGTGATTTAGTCAAAATCATAAGAATAGTCATGAATTGATAGTAACAAATTGCAGAGATATAAATAAGGGCGATTGGATGTACCGGTTGTTTAATGATGTGGTTGACGAATGTAGTGCCCTAGACAGAATCTCAGAACATCTCCTGAAGGAAGGACATCAGAGGTAGGACGATAGCTTACATATGGATTTTGGTGAAAAATATTGCGCGGGATTCACGAATTCTTTTTTCACAAGAGATAAAAATTCCCAATTTAATTTCTATTAGGAAAATTAGTTTAATGATATAATATCGTAGGGGGCAGCTAAGCACACGAAAATTTCAGTGAATTCGGTAGTTTCAGAGCTAACTAATGTTTCTAACTTCGGAAAGTGAATAGCTAAATTCGTCAGTGAATAATACCATTTATATGAAATCTACTATTCCAAAGATATCACTTCTGAATCAATTAATTTGAAAATCTCTTTCAAAAAAAGAGAGACCTTATTTAAAATATGAGTTTCTATGAGAATCGTTTTATACATGCAAAACTATATACCATACACATCAAAATTTGTAATGTTAGTCTCAATTTATTTTGGTACATATACCTCTCCTCAAAGTACTTCAGAAAGTTTAGAACTGTTTTTGACGTTAAATAAATAAATAAAAGTCATCTTAATCAGGTTTTTCGTCCCGTTTACCTTGGGTAAATGCTAAGATGGCTTTTCTCGAGGTGGTAAGTCAATTTATGCACGTAGGATGCGATAAGAAATGAAAGCCAAAATCGATAAGTGAGTTGCCTTATCAAATAGTTTTTATTACCCGAGAACGAATATTTTATTATCAATTCTTGAGAAAAAAGAAAAATTCATAGCTGGATGCTACTAGCATTCATAATTTAAGTTAATATATGAGTTCGGGTAGGGATTTTTAGAGCTCAGGTTGAACTTCTCCCATAGTTTGCCACAATTTTTAATTTTTTCACGCTAAATAAATAATTAAATAATATGACATTTTAGGTCTTGCGCGAACTATGTGTAAATTCGACAATAGTTTTAGAATACCCTCTAACGATCGTATATCCACATTTTCGTCGTGCGACTGGTAACCTATCTGATCTAGCGAGAATCACGCGAAAATTCCCCAACTGTATTTGAATACCCTGCAATCCCGGTATTACGATCCACGTTTTCATCATGCGACCGATGCCAATTCCGCGCGGACCCAGCAAAAATTCGCCCATCATATTAGAATTCTTTCTCATCTTTGAATCATGATCCGCCATTTTGAACGTGAAATAGATCTGATCACACGAAACTTCTCGAATTGTATTAGAATACCTGTGGGGAATAACATCAGAATATCATGGGGGCACCATGAGCCGGGGAGGATTCCGAAAGTATCTCTGGGAGAACTAATTTATTTAAGAAAATGCAGTTTCAGAATGTGAATTTCTCCTTGAAACGTCAAAAGCACGAGCTACTTGGGAATACTTATTCGAAACACAATGCTATCAGTAATTTAACTGCACAGTTTATGCACGTTTTCTAGAGTTCGTTCAAGAATATATTTAATCAAATAATCGTTCTCCATGTTGTTACGGCCAGAAGTGGATTCCTTCGCGACTTTGAGGGAAACTATCAAAAATATGTAACTGATTTGCTTTCGCATATCATTTTTATTACAAGAAAGCAAGTATTTCCTTATTAATTCTCGCCAAAATCGCTCGTTTCCAGCTGTATTCATAATTCAACTTGTATGTGAAACAGGGTAGGGATACCAGAAATTAAGAGAAGGTGCACAGAATACATGTGCCCCCGCAGTACGTACTCGGCACTCCTACACCGCAAATCGGATTGGACGGCAAGACGTCGGACGCCAGACACCACCCTTTAATAGACACGGGAGGGAGATATCCTTCCCATTTTAAACGTACGTACATTTTCTCTAATGGCATTGAAGCTAGCACGTTAAAATTTGGAAACATCAGAAATGAGGGTGAATCTCCACATTGAACTATTTTCATCATTATTAAATCATTATTATGGGATATACAAAGTTCTAAACATTTAATTTGAAGCACTTGTCATATTTTTCCTAATATTCCAAAACCCGATGTAATTCAGTAAAAAAGACAATGACATAAACAAGTTGTCATTAAAATGTCAGCCTTCTTTCTTAGTATTTCTGAAAACGTTCCTTTAACTTTTTAAACAGTTTTTAAATAAATAAATAAATTAAAACAATATCGAAAATATTTTTGAATCAATTGATGAAAAATCCATTGTGACCGGTGGGAGGGCGAGCCACCTTCCGGGCGTGGGCGGCGGAAGGCGTCGCCGGCGGAGCGCCTAGCCGGCCGCGTGCCGTCACGCCGCGTCCGCCGCGAAACACGCGCGCGTCGCCAAGTGGCGCGCCAGCGGCGGGGCGGCGGCGGCGGCGCTCCACCCCGCGTGCGCGCTCTCTCCGGCGCCACCCCGCCGCCGACCTGCATACGAAGCGGCGGCCGCCGCAGGCCGCTGGCCGCCGACCAGCCACGCCGCCCGCGCCGCCTCCGGCCGCACGCGCGCCCACGCACTCCGTGCGGCTATGCCTCAACCAGGCAACTTGTTATCATCATCATCATCATCATTATTTTTATTATTATCATTATTATTATTATTATTATTATTATTATAGTTGTATTCCTTCCTGTTGGTCCTATTTATTATCCACCGCTTGTTCTGTATTACTTTTGAAAAGGCTCATGCCAAATGTGCGAAACGAATATATATAAAATACAAATTTCTTAATTCCTGGAATTCTCGTATGATTGATCCTACACGATCCAGTAATATTTGAAACGAGACATCTGGAATATTATTATTATTATTATTATTATTATTATTATTATTATTATTATTATTATTATTATTACAATTATTCCTCAACTTCACGACTATAGATGGTATGAGTCGATTTAATATGACATTTACTCCACGTTTTAACCACCTTCCTAAGGAGCAGATTTATTTGTGTTATTTGACACACGTCGTTCAATACTTTTCGTGATAGCGTCATCTTTTAAGGAAAACCATGATATAAACAAGTACCATTCCTCGGAAAAAGTGGAATCATAAGCAATCTTTAGCTACAACTCAATTGTTTCGTTTGCTCTGAACGTACGCCGAACGTTGTGTGGCTTTTCCTTGCTCTGTTGGATTGCGTTAAGTTGATATAACATTAGAGTATTACGAACACTACATATGCCTTGTGCTCTACCTCCCGCAGAATATATTTTTTGTCAATAAGTATGATTCGGTAACAAGTCGGTTACAGTTCTTTGATACTTCGCCGTCAACACCCCGGCAGTGATGTGGCAGCAAAAGAAAGGATAGCAAGTGAGAGGAGATAAGAAGGAGAAAAACAGAATGTAAAGAAGGAAAGGAAATAAAGGAAGAACACAACAATTAAGGAGGCGACGACCAAGAAGAAAAGGAAAGAAATAAAAACATCGGGCCGAAGAGCACGGAAAGGAGTAAAAGGGGGAGAAGAAGAGGAAGAAGAAGAATTTCCCCGCCCGGGCGGAATCTCCGTCCGGCGCCGCGGCCGACGTGTCGTCCGTCCACCCGGCGCTCCACGCCCTTCGGGGTCCGCCGCTCGGCGTCGCCTCTGCGCCACCGCGAATCGGCACCTGCGGTTCCGCGAACGTTTTTGCGCGTCGGCGAACCGCCGAAGACGTGCGTAGTGATTGCGGAGTCGCGGTCGCTCACCGCCGCCACCGCCCCTTCCCAGCACACACACGCGCGCGCGCTCCGGAGGCCTCATTCGCGGATTTGTGGCGCCGCGCCGGACGCGGTCGCAGGGAGATTGAACCACTGCCATCGCAGAATGACACGGCCGGGCTCGACCACTGAGCTCACAGCACGTTTAGATTCGTTCGTGCGAGTTTCACAGAACTGAAAGACGCAGAGCCGAAATCGGAATTTGGGATCAACATCGCTAGCGAAACATCTGTATTTCTAAACATCGATGCTCAAAATTAAAACCCACGAAATCGTCATTAGCCGAATTACTTGACTACGCTACGTGAAGTCACGGAAGATAAGCAATTCGAGGCACCACGAATTCCCGGATGGATGACAGTCTGGGAACACCGGTTATTCCAGACACTAGCTGAAGGAGAAAAAGGCTCTAGATGAAGGAGAAAAAGGAAAAGGACTGCGACGTTATGAGACAAACGACAAATACTTCAACGAAGGATTATCCCAATATGTAGACGCTCAATGGTCAGAAGCAGCTGTATAACACATTATCATTCGCTGGAATAGCATTTTGTTTCAGCAGGAACTCACAGTTGTTTCTCGAATAAAAATAAAAATTTAATGAAAGAAACATATTTTACATTTCTGTACAAGGCGACAGAGAATTCTGATGTACAAGAAAACCATTATGGACGTAAGTACCCGATTCAGATATCTTATCAGAATGTTTGTCGTCAAATATGAAATAAGACTAATCTCTGTTACTCGGTGATCACCTTCTATCACCAAACAATTAAGGCTCTGTTTATTGGCGTTTTTCTCACGGCCAACAGTCAACGCTGTGAAACACTGTGCAATTGTGCGAACCAGGCGATATTCACGATCTTTGAGACCTTTCCAGAAATATAGCCGGATGGTGATCGACGTTGGTTGTAAGACCTTGCTTGATGAGGCCTACTAGTTTTGACCGTGTGAAACGGACCCTATCGTACTTGTATCATTGGTTTTATCTAAAAGGTTCCCCTTTGTGAATCGGGAAGAGTGACACAATGCCAATTAAACATCGAATCTTGTTGTATATATTTATAAATTTAGTGTTATAAATTTAGTTGGCAACTGTGTTATTTTGGACTAGTGAAATTTTCGCTATTTATAAATTCGTTACATTTCGTTTCATTTTATAGTTGTATTGACAATGCAAAACGGAATGTGTAATTTAAATTCATACATTCCTTCGTAAATTCAATGGAGAAAAAAATATCACACCTAAAAGAGGTCACGTTTTCAAGGCTTAGAAATGACAATGATGATTCATATTCTCCTAGCGTCTATACTTTTGCATAATATAATTATTTATTTATTGGGGGCTCGGAATTTGGGATGCAACATCGCTAGCGAAACATCTGTATTTCTAAACATCGATGCTCAAAATTAAAGCCCACGAAATCGTCATTAGCCGAATTACTTGACTACGCTACGTGAAGTCACGGAATATAAGCAATTCGAGGCACCACGAATTATGTCCCCCTTACATTTGAGGTCAAGGAGGTCCTCAAGTGATGATATGAGGTGATAGTGACGATGATTCCAATTATGATACAAAAATCGTGGAATGACCAACAGCGGAAACGAGCTAACACCGAGATCCCTGCCGACAGCTCGCATTGTCCAACAAAAATTTCATATGGATTTGTCGGTATGCAAAAGCAATAAAAAGGTAATAAGTGTTTAGTTACAATCGCAATAGTCAGTCACAATACTCCGAAAAAAATTATTACTTGTGTACCCACAAAGAACTACTCGTACATGTGGGACGTCCCGGTGGCCGGAGCGCCGCCGCCTCCTCGTACGGGGGCGGACAACGAAGAACGGATCGACTGCTAAGGACAATAGTCCCGTAAGTGTAGTGCACGTGTATTTCTCGAGAGCTGGATGGTGAAATCCGGTGCCCACATATCGTCGGTTAACGGAGTTTCCCCAACCAGGAATCGCCCACCAGCCATAGCCGGAACCGCCACTTGCACCGCCACTTGCACTTGCACCGCCGAACTTGCACCGCCATAGCCGGAACAAGCTGTAAGCCCCCCACCAGTCTTCCGGTATGTGTGGTAGTATAGAGCATATACGTGTAAGGGATGAGAAATTGACAAGGAAGATGAAGGAAAGATCGCGCGCGGTCCGTGGCCCGTTTGTTAGGGAACTCTTCCGGCATCTGCCTGGTGTTAATCGAAAAAAAAAACACGGAAAACCATCTATCAGAGCAGCCGGCCCCCAGAATTCTCCTCAACAGCGGGTGAATTCGACCAAGCTGACAAGCTAGTATCGAAAATTCTGGCACCGCCGAGACTCGAACCCTAGGAGCTCTCGGTCAGATGCACTGCAGTGACCTGAGTCGATGCCCAGAGACCCCTCTCCCGGTCGACGGCAGCGGGTGACGTCGAGGCGCGAGCACCGCTGGCTGGGTGGGAGGGTGAGTGAGAGAATGACTGGGTGGGTAGATCGGATGGTTGGCTGGGTGGTTGGGTTGATGGGTGGATGGGGTGGTGAGGCAACCAGTCACCCGCCAACCTCCTGAGGTCCCCCACGAGGTCAGCGCCGTTTCCGCGATGACCCGCGTTGTTATGGCCACTGCCATCCCCGGCGCCGAATTAGAGCCTGCGCCGCCGCCTGCTTGCATGTTACTCCATACGAAGCAGCTTCAGAGGAAATGGCACCGGAATCTGTTTTTCTCAGTACTTTCTGTTCATTTTTTTCTGAGCATTTCCCCTTTCTAATTATTAAGGTAAGCGGTATTAATATATTTAGTACAGTATCTAATGGCCTGCAACAGAAAAATGCCGTTGATCAAAAACACACAAAATGGTTTTCCCAAAAGAAGCACGCACACTACACAACAAACAGCCTGCTCTTGTATAACACTACAATAAATTAAATATTTAAACCAAAACAGCCTTCACGAATATTGCAATAACACTGTACTTCTTGTATATACGGACACAAACTACATTTTTACATTCCGGGGCCATGAAAAACGTTTCATAACTCAAGTGAATAGTAAATATTTAATGAAGGGCGGACTCTTCCTTGGAGCCTTGTAGCATGACGTCAGGTGTGTCGTAAGCATTGAAGCACTGGGTATAAATATTTTGTCTTTATGCGCAGTATGAGAATAGGTGGAATAACATAAGTCAAGGTAGAAACTGTTTCTTTATTCCTGGGTATCCAAAACCATAGACTCCTCGCAAAAGGCGGGAGTCTGCGTAGTTTTCTTTCAATTTGTGTGCACTTTGAAAATTAGCAACACAGATATTACATTTAGTGTATCAAGACACTATAAAACGTGATTCACCATTGGTGAATTTGTATTGCTTTTAGCCCTCTGTAACAATGAGGGGAAATGCATATTTATCTATAATTACGCATTGGCGCAACCATTTCTGGGGAAGGGGGCGACAGGTGAAATGTCCAGTCGACTTGAGGTTTTCTTATACAAAATTTTTCATTTACGCTGAATGTAAAATGTATAGTTAATTATAACGTATTCAAATGACTGAAATGGATGAAATGAAATGGCTGAAGCTGCATGAGATTCTTTCTTGGGTGCACCACTGATTTCTACTTGTTTAATTTACAGGTGTTATGACATACTACGACACTTTAAAAGGAATGTATTAACGTTACTATTAAGTAAATATTAATTCAATTATAACTATACACAGTCTGTTACTCAACGCATAATTCTAAATCATTGATTCATTCCGTTCGAGTATAGTATTATATCAATTTGACATATTTTGATGTGAAAAAACAAAATTTTTCCTGTATATTTATATATTTTTTGGTTTTTTATTTTTCTACGTTTTCCAAGTTTTACGTCTCCCGGATATTGGTCATCCTGACGTTATAATTTTGACTTTTGTTCAAAATGACTGCCGACCGTAATTCCCGAAATTTCTGTACACCAACACGTCTACTCAAATGAGGCATTTAAAATAACTGAAATTCAATGTTACATTAATTTTGGGAATCTGTCGTTTCATTTTAAGAATAAATTTTAATTCTGCTTGGTATAAATTTGAATGTCTGCTGTATCCCACATTCATCTAATACCAACCACAATAATGTGTATATAAATTATATTAATTCACAGAAACAATTTTTATTGACAACGGAAGAGCATCAACATGGCAACAAATACAATTGAAGAAAACAACAACAAAGGATCATTAACATTTTTTTGCTAAAATTAATTTGAATGTTCTGGTCTCTTACACAGGTGATAAATCTTATCGAATTAGCACGAAAAAAATATTTCACATGTTCTTTAACGCGGTTTTCGCATTATTTAGCGCATTATTTAATTTGAAATATTTGTTTGGTAGAACCATTCTGGATTCTTCACTTCACTGGCTCGTAGTTCTTCGCTTTCACTAACCGAATGCTCTGTCACGGTCCTTGGGCTCAGAATTTGCTTCGGTTGTTTAAGACCATTAAGTAGGTAGAAACTAATCTTCCACGGTAATTGTTTGGACTTGGGAATCACAATTTCCGTTTCTCGAGTACCCTGAAATGAAGTGATAAAATGCAAAACTCGTGTTAGTCTGGAACTTCGTTTCTGTGTAGGAAAACGACTGGTAGTCGTACTTCTCATGTTTAGGGCCGTGCAATTTGGAAAACACGAATTTCATTTAATTTATTTATTTACATCAAAAGCAGTTAAAAACTTTTTGTGACGTGCTATGGGGAGAAGTTAATTTTGTGTACGATTTTATAATTCTGTGATCACTATCCTAAGCCATATACTAATTGACATTTAAACACAGAAGAAATTAGCGTTTTTTGCAAGGATTGTTAACAAAATATTCGCTCCGAAGTAAAAAAATAAATTTTTAAGGGTAAATCAGCAATAAATTCGGGCTCTTATCCTTCACCATGTCCTTCGTGAAGGGATAATACTTTCAGTGGCGACAACATGGAGAACGATAATTTGAATAACTATATTTCCCACTGAATTCTAGATGACATGCACAAACAGTGAAGTTAAAACGAAGATCTAAGAGTTTTTCTGGTGTAACATATAGTTTTAGTGTAAGATCATTATCATTTTAGTCCTACGTCACAGTGTAGAAGTATATTTGAATGAGTATTGAAATTAACATGAACTTTGGAACACATCATTCATAGTGTACAGAAATCAATTTTAATTCGTACTATTTTACGTCCTATAACGTTTTACGTATTTTCATAATTTTCAGTAAAATCCAAATTGAACGTTGGAGGACATTTGAACTAAAAAAACGATATTAATTCTTATCATTCTCTATTGTGATAGCCTACAACGTTGACAATATAATGCTCCAAAAAAGCTATTAGACTCCTCATATTCCAGTATTTCTAAACGTAAATCTACAAAACTTTCCAATTTAAATCAATCAAACAAATGTAAGTAGAAATACAGTTCGATGACCTCTTGTTCAAAGAAGCAAACTGATTGAGAATGTAGGTGGAATTTCGAAACTTGCAAGAAATTGACACATTTCACATCAGCTATTTCTCAATTCAAAATATTTCACTGTAAGCAATGTGCGCTCTGAATTTAAGCATCTAATTCCAAACGCCAGGTAAAATGCAGTTTACCTAACTTCCTGGGACGTGAAATTACGAAGATAGACAAAATTGACAACACACATAGCATTCCGCGCCCAGTACGGATCAAAAACTCTCCTCCTCAAATTATCTGCTTGTTCATTAACTAGTAGACTCTCGCCAATTTCTGAGCTATCAGTATTCCATTTCAACGTTCATTAGAACGGTGTGTTGTAATGAGTTCCATGAAGTTTCATATTAAGAACCTTAATGAAAACTCATGACCAAATCAAATTGGTGAAACAAGTTAGTACCGATTGAAAATCCATTCATGGCTGGAAACAGTGGTCGTAATTTTCATCATGTCACTAAGCAAACGAGCTTTGTGTTACAATATACATCCTATAAGTCGGTATTGTTTTTGTAATACAGTTTTGTACCTGAACATTTCAAGCAATTGATGCGTGATTTATTACCGAAACTCAGATTACGGCCGTATTATCGTTTTCTGTTTTTTTATGATTCAAAGACAAACTCCTTTTCCCTTTTCTTTCATTTACATTGAACGCAAACATTACCCCCAACAAAATTAATTTAATTAAGTGAAAATGTTGCTTAAAATATTAGCTTCAATAAATAAACTCATTCGATCCAAATTATTTCCAATTATTTCTTCACAGTAATTTCTTTTCAAATTACATTGCATTTTTCTATGCAAATAAATAAACAACGAAAACATGATCAGTGTCGTAGCAGGTGCTACACAGTAACTGGGAGACAATAGGGCACGCATTTCGGACCATTTTTTGGAGAGCATTCTCAGCTTTAAGAAACTGAAAAAAAAAACAACCCAAAGCGTAGCGTTAGAACTCGTCTCCGGCAAGACCTTATAAGGATACCGTAACGACCGGGCACGGCAGGCGCATCTTCAGCGCAGTCGACAAAGGATTAAGAGGAGAGCCAAGCTTCGAAAGGGTGCGACCTGAAGATTCGGACATTCGGACAGATTAAGAAATGTCTGGTTGATAAATCAGAAATAATATATGTATGCTAATTATCTCAATGATCTTTCAAAATATCGACACAATACATTATCTCCAGTTCACTCGGGAAAGTCATTCGGCAATATGAAGAAAAAAACGAGATCAAATTTTGTTTAGTTCCCACGCATACTTTGAATTAGTTTTTCAGCTCCCATTGATCTAAACGTATTCTTTACAAGAAATCAATTCAGGCAAATGAAATCGTCTTTATGTATTTCTGCAGTAGGAATCATTTACACTCGAGGTGCAGTCTCAAAGTCAAATTGCAACACAAAATGCTATTGTGATACCCAAAGAAAAGTTCTGTCGTGTTTTGGCGATTCACTGAAAATTCTATACCAACTGCCGGGGAACTATTGGGTGTTAATCCATTTGAGATCCATCAGGTTAACAAGCGTTTCGTAGCTTAAATGAAATGTTCGAAGTAATTGTGGCAAATTTTGATAAAATTGTTTAAGAACAAAACATAATTTCAAATATGTAGACATTCACAACCTATATATAGTCATAAGCTTAATAACAGCTAATAATAACACGGAGGAAAAACAGCACGCAGACAGTATGCAAATTAAAGCAGCGATATCGCGGAATCTGTTTCAGAGCGGTTTGTCACATTATCATCCTAAAACCTTCAATTAGGCCTACACGCGCGATGGCGTACTTGGAGCATGCAAACGAGCTTCGTTGCGGCTGCGCCGGCGGTGGCGGGCGGGAGTTGCTGGTCTCGATGCAATACGGCCGTGGGTCGCCCGTTCCGCGCAGCAGAAGAGCTTCAGTAAAATCGTCCACGTCTATTTCCATTCTGTTTTCGTTCCCTTTCGCTTCGGCGACTGCACACTTCTGCCTCTGCATTAACGACTCTCCTAGCCGGAGCTGGCCAAATTTTTCCTGGCCCCTAAACAACCCAACCGGTCTTTACAAAACCGAAAATAACTTTGAAAAACGTTAAACATTTAAATGTAGTTCGATTTTCGGTTTTTACTTTCTCTCCTTTAAACGAGCTTCCTTAGCGAAGAGAAAATATTGTAATGCTGCCACAGAAATCGGTGACTTTTCGCCAGAAAACAAAAAACGTATTGGCGGGCCCTGGAAAGGAAAAAGAGGAAAACTCTTGTTCCTAAATGTAATAAACTGCTTTTTGTAACACTTTGAGTTAGTCAGAATTCACTTTGTCCGATTCATTTTATGGTTACTAGATACCGAAAATTCGATTGACGGCAAAACGTGTCTACCCGTCTGTCATCTCTCTGCGGGAAACGCTAGCGCCTCACTGTTAAAACCATTTACACCAAAATTGATATTCTCCGATCGATTTGAACGAACTGAATGCCCTGCGGGATTGAAACAGGTACTTTGATTTTTAGGGGTACTTGATATGAAGCCGTAACAACAATTTCAAAATTTTCTCCAAACGGATCCACATTTTTGGGGTGTTACAAACTTTGTCCTCGGATAGCGAAAAAGGAGCTTAAAAAATTGTGCAGTCCCATTTTCAATGAACTCTGATTTTCCGATAATTGCAAACGTTACAAATATGCAAGAAAGTATGTGCTGCACCATCAGTTTTCATTTTGAAGTCATGTATAATTTTATCTTTCAAAACTTTTCTTTTCATTTTACTGAACGACGGCCATTCAAACCGTATTTTGCGATGATAATTGAATGCAATAAGAATGAATGGTGTTTCTAAGGACAGTGGGGAGGAGGGTGTTCAGGATTCGAAAATGTTTTTGTTCTTTATATTAAAGAATTCTACTTATATTTGTCTGTCAAACAAGTCCAATTTTATTGTCTTACGTCCATTCTAAGTCGGTGGTTTTTCAATAAGAAGTAATCCCTACACCGAGGAAACCTGACTCGACGGTAATTAAAAGACGGTTATCTTTATGTTTAAACTGTTGATTCATAAGGAAGATTTATAAGGAAAACTAAGAAAGAAACTGACATTTTAAGAACAACTTTTTTATGTCATCGTATTTACACTGAATCATTCTCGGTGACATGTAAGGCTTAGAAATATTAAGACAACTAAGACAAATGAATACTTTTTGCAGAAATGCTTAAAAATGCTTTTTTAGAACTTTGTAATTCACATAATAATAGTTTGTTAAGAATGAAAATATTTCAAGTGTGTAAAAAACTCTAATCTCTGCTGCTGCCAAGTTTCAACTAACTAGCTTCCATGCTGTTAGAGAAAATGTACTTAGTACGTTTAACCTGGGAGAGATATGTCCCTCCGGTTTCCGTGAAAGGGTGGTGACTGGCGTTCGGCGTCTTGCAGTCCAATGGTTGCGGTCTTAGAGTCACGAAGTTGGAGAATAAACACAGGGAGGTCATTCAATGCTAGATGTTGACAAAATGAAAATTTGAATTTACAAGTGCAGGATGGGATAAAATTTCAATTTAGCTTTCAATGACAGTGTTATTCGAGTAAGTAAATTCTGTTAGTTACCAGACAGCAGGCCTACTAAAATTTTAAGAAAAAGAAACGAAACCAGTTTTTCTTCATATTTTAATTCCAGCTGCAATTTATTATCTTTTGTCTCAATATCTCGAGGCGCTCTTGTTCCGACAAAAGCAAGAAAAATAGGCAAGTAAAGCTTCAAATCATTACAATATTAATCAATATAAACCTAATATGGCGGTAAATTAAAACCAGCCCAAGAAGTCACTCACTCACTTGATATGAAAAATCTATTATCGTTCCCTCCCAAAAGCAGACCCGGAGCTTTTATGTAGACCACTACATGCAGCAATCTTCTTATAGAGATCTATTGTTCATTAATGATCTCCCAAACTTACGATGCTTTGCAGACGACGAACAAATATTTGCCAAGACAGCCTATTACAAGGAACCTTTCACATCGGAGTTTTTCAAAAGTTCAACCTATCATTCAACATGTTCCTACCCAAAGCGAACAGGATAAGCTCCTCCGTCACACCTGACAAACGAACATTTCTCCACGTCCGCCACAGGCAAATACAAATGCACATATGTAAAACGAGGTCGAATGCCGTGTGTCGCTTTGCGCGGGCGGGGCGGTGTGGTGCGGGGAGTGCGGGGAGCGCGGGGCGGGGCGCGACTTTGCGGCCGGTGCAAGAAAGCGTCTGCGGGAGTGTTCACCCCGCAAGGGAATCGCCTCGCGCGGACGGGACGCCGCGAGAAAAGCCATTGGCAAACCGCAAGCGCTCGTGAATGCGTCGCTGTACCCTCATCTCCTGCAATCCCCTGCTCCGCCGCCTGACGCGGTTCTAAAGATCAGTTTTGATCTCTATTCCGAAACATTGACACTAAAATATACTGAAAGTGTTTTCTTCTTGTGCCGTGTCTCTGATGAATCCTCGACGAAAAAGTACAGAGATCGGATATTTGGCTTTACTGGGCACCTATGAAGTGATGAATGATGACTTAGAAGATGGTTATTTGGAATACAAGGTGGTGTGCCACTCCACTGATATGGTGCTGTTCCACTTGCCCCGTAAATTCAAATTTGCGGAGTCAAACCCGACTGGAGGCAGAGGATTTTTGAAAGACGAAAAATCCGCAATATGCTCTTACCACGTCCGTGGCACATTAAAAAACTCTGGTTTAACGCCCGAGAAAATTAAATCCATTTTCGCCCTAATCACATCATTTATTTAATCAGTCAGGGAATACGTAAGTAATAAATATAAATAAGACTGTTGGGTCCTTGACGGGGAAGATGAGCGTCAAGAAATAGTTTGTGTTCGGCGCCTATGAGTGCCACAATCAAAAAATCCTAACAATACATGTCGGGGTCGAGGATGTAACTGAGGGAGCAAGCAGAGGGTTTGTCTAGGGGCAGGTGTGGGGGTGGGTTCTAAATCGAATCTCTCTACTCTTGAAATCAAGCATTCATCGCCCTCCAGATTTCTCGCCCCAGGTGGAATCGAACCTAGTTATCTCCCTGGTCGGGGTTGAAACTGGGCAACTTTCCAGAGTATGGGTAGACTCAAGCAAAAGGGTAATTTTCAAGTGACGAAAGGAGGAACATGGATCGTATTTCTTACGTTGCACAGAGAATACTCCCTTTTCCTGTGTTGCAAAACTCGAGTGAGGAAAAAAATCTCAATCCAGATGGAACGGTGTATAGCGCCGGTGTGGTTAGCTGAAGAGACTCTGCGACTCCGCCCACTCAAGTGGCATGATCTCACAAATTAGCACATAATGCCGACATAAGCGATTCGGCATGCATCGAATTTGATGGTATTCCACATGACTGGGCGATGCGACCTGTTCGGAATTGATGCTGCACAGCGACCGCTCCTTCAATGCCGTAAAACTGACGTCCCCTCAACAATCTCAGAAAGCGCTGTGCCTCTTCACGGATGTGATGACTCCAGTAGTCGATTGAAATACAGCTGTACGAAGATAAGTAATCCTAATTGAGTCATCCACTGATAAATATAACTTACGTAATTCAACATGCGATTTCTATTCACTGGGAAGATTTTTTACAAATTTCATGAAGAAAAACGAATATGATTCTCATGAACATTATAGGAACATGAATACACGGTCAAGACTTTTCTTTCGTTTCTTCCCTTGAAATCGTCAGAGGGTCGAAAAAAACATGTTCAGTAGCTAAACGGTATGTTAATCGAAGTGCAGCCAAAAACAGTCCAGAAGATTTTAAGAAAAAAAAATGTATTTTGTTCGCCAAGAAACAATATCAAACTACTCTCCAACAATACAAAAGTTCAGTTCATACCGAATAACTAGTTTCGAAAATACGAACAATTTCCTCCCTAATATCTACAGTAGGAACAACAAAGGCAGCGGATACCGGAATGTAGAGAAAGCACTCGGCAGAAAGTGGAAGGTCTAGTGTCCAAATATCGCTACCGGTTCAACAAGTTCAATTTTTCGCGTTGTCTCGCCTTGAGGGGAACATAAAGGGTTGCATTTCCGATAAGTAAAAGTTTAAGCATTCCCGCTCCTAGCTGAGCTATACTAGAATACACATGCGATAGTACCTCGCCTTGCCGAACCAGTTTAGCTCTACATACATTCTGATGAACGGCGATGATGTAGTCCTCAATGTACTTGCAAAATCATGAGCGATTTAATTTATAAAAGAGTAGTTAATGGAGATAATTGATAATGAACATTTGAATTCAATTGGTTTACAACACATTGAGTTCGTTTACATTTTCAAAAAGTGAAAATGCGATAATATTCTTGACAATAACACCTGAGACAAGTATAAGCACACGAGAAATGTAATTTATTAAACATTTATTTATGAATTGAATACGTAATTTGAATAAGATTTGTTGTGCTGTAAAAACTTTTAAATGTATATTCGGAAATTCAAAACACATGCAGTATCAGCAAATTTTGGTTCTTAAGAAAGAATAACAGCGGCTGGAGTGTTTTAAAAGTATAAGTTTCAAATATTATAAAGCGACACATATGCTTTACAAATTGTTCACGTATTCAAAACATTCAGTTCAGTGTATGAACAGGATTAATATAATATTAACAATGAAATGCGAAATACATGCTGTTTCCTTGACAACGAATGAAAACAGTTAACATTTATAGAGAGATTTACTAACTTCCTGATTGGTTCAGTTTGTCTCAAGTTCGCAATTAATATAATACCTTTTCCTAGAAAAGTACAAAACAGACCTGTGGACTTCCTCAAGTGGCCTTCAACATTTAATTGGGAAAGCTAACGATCTGGAAATGCTTGATACAGCCGAAATGTGAAATTAGAAAGTATTACTTGTAGAATATTGAAAGAGATTCGCCGGGTATTTGTTCACATAAGGGGTGGCAACACGTCATAAGAACAGTATAGATGGTCATGTATTTGGTGATCAACATGTATTCATTCCTGTAGAACTATTTTGAATGTTTTCAGCGTGACATGTCGTGAAAGCACAAACGATAAAATCAATGTGGACTGCACTCTCCACATATAATATTATTAAAAAACCATACAATACAGCAGAAATTTAATCTTGTGCCTCGTAACTCGCATTGTTTCTCACGGACTCACAAAAGAAGATCGTCAGCCGATTGTGCGGTTAAACATAATCCTAACGATTTTTTTTATCGCACACAACACAATTGCGAATTCTAGGGTTCATATTACCTTTTACTAAGGATCGCAATTTCAATTTTGGCGCCTAGACCGGGAGGGCGTGGTTTCTAATCTGGTCACAGCGGGTGTGTCTGAGCAACAAGACGGCGGAGGCGGGAACGGAGGCGGCGACGGCGGCGGCGGCGGCGACGGCGGCGGGGCGGTGGCGGCGGGGAGGCGGCGGCGGCGGTGGCGCGCCGTTTGTCTTGTCGGTTGCTTCGTACACAAATTACATCCCGCGCGAAATAAAACATTTCGAGAACTCTAATAGCATCGAAATGCGTCGTAAATCTAGGTAGTTCATTTTCATCATCTTAACTTGTTTGAACAAGGGAAACCTAGTTTTCACTAATCCTTAAGGCAGTCTGTGCGCATGCGAACGTCCAAATGTGTTTTGAAGACGCAACTACATTCGAGAAAATAAGTGCTGTAGAATTTTCGTAACGTTTCATTCGATAAAAATATATTGCTAGTATGCGGTCAGGGTTGATAATCGTGGGAAAATTTAAATAAGAGAAAAAAGACGTGCAATTGGAGAACAACTTTTGTAAGTCGAGCCCTCTGTTATTTATGCATAAATAGAACATGTAATATGATTCACACTTATTCATACATATTGTTAGCAATGGTAAATTAATTGGCATACTCTAATTTCAGTATATTTGATTTCAGATTAATTACACAATGTGAAGGCAATGCGACTACACGAAATGCACGATTTTCAAGGTTAAATTTAATGAAGTTCTAATTTATTTTTGAATATATTTTGAATTTCGTTAGTTTAACAGAAAATATTGAATTTTAGAGTTATTTTTCACTTAAAAGTAAGCTGTATTATACAAATGTTGATTTTAGATTATTGGGTAGAGAAAAATATTTTAATGTAAATCATTGTATTTCATATATTTTCGTCAAAAACTAGTAACAACTCTAAGGGACTTTTGAAGGAGAAGTATAATTTGCGCACATTTTCTTAGGGTCCAGAATTCTTTCCGCACCATTTTACTGTTCATAATTGAATTATGAATAAAAATATCTACATAGCGTGGTTAACAACATTTTAAAACTAGAAATGTGGACTCCCAAAAGAAAAAAAAATTGCATCGTTAACGAACTACAGATTTTATTTTATAGTATTGCTAACAAAATATCAACCCGCACTCCCACTCCTTTCGGCCTTACTTCTACAACTAAAAAGGAGAGCTCAACAGAACATCCGTATAGTGACTCCCAACATTTGTTCAAATTAATGTCCTCTCATCAAAATCGTCGACTATTAAATTGCACAATGCAAAATATTGAAAACATTTACAAGAAACGATCTTTGTTTCAAAGATGAAAAGAAATAACGAAAAACAAAATAGATAAGGATATGCAAACATTGTTCGATTAGATTTATTTTCGTCACCAAACTGTGACGTACGGGAGAAACGTATGATCTTCCCATGTTTTATGGAGCTCCAGAAATCTCATTCCGCCCTCGCTCGTGAAGACAGAAATCAAAAATAAATGCCATTACAATAATTGTTTTTACAATTTCTAAAATTATGCGCGTTGGCTAACGTCCACAAGTTTCGAACGAGACGACGAAAAAAAATTTATCCTATTTCAATCTTTACAGCAATATTAATCTGGAATTATCTGTAAAAGCAAAACAGTATATCATCGTTTATAATAGACAACTACCTATATGAAGAAAAAAAACGTAAAAATGTAAAAATCGCTAATTCCGTCGCATTCGAGGTTGTCAGTCATCTACGGTCACATACTCAAAATGAATCTTCCTAACCCAGTGTTGAGCTGCAGATCGCCTTGCCAGTTATGGGGCGTTACAGACGGCACAGGACTTTTCTGTTAGCGAATATCCGAGTTGCAAGGGGTCGCGGGGAGTCGGGAGGCGTTGCACGGCATGGCGGGGCGTCGGGCGTCGCGGCGTCGGCGGCGCCGCGGCGGTGCCCGTTTTAAGCCTACGGGCCGCGCGGCGCGGCGGCGTCGGAGCGGAGCCGGCCGGCTGGCTCTCGCGGGCCCGAGCAGGGCGCGCGCGCGGCGCCGCGACGCCAGCCCGCGCAGGCCGAGGCCGAGGCCGCGGCGGCCAGGCTGGGGCCGGACGTCGCGGGCTGCCGGCCGGCCGGCCGGGCGGCCAGCCGGCGGGGCGGGCGGGCGCGCCCAGCCACGCGCTCGCTCGCTCGTCGCCTTGAACACCGCCGGTCGGGGGGCGGAGCCGTTTTTTTCTCGTCTTTTTAAGCGCTCGTACCGACAACGCAATGGATTATCGCGCGGGCCGTTGTGGCCGGCGCAGGTCGCAGCGCGGCGGGGGCAGAGGTGCGCCGTCTTGGATTTTGGGCACTAGAGGTCGCTCGTATCTAGGGAAAGATTTAACTCCATCTAATGCGTCGCACACACCTCCATGATTGGCAGTCACATGATGTTGTAGATATGAAATGATTCCTCAACCGATATTGTAAGATGATTTACACACAACAAAAAACGCGTTTTTTAAACTATTTTTCCGCAGTCTTAAATAAAAAAATAAATAAATAAATAAATCTGTTTACATAAACGTGACATTAACTTTATACTCGTTTTTTCTATTTTTCTCTAGTACCTCTAAGATTCTTATTGGAAACATTTTGGAAGATTTATCAGCGTTTTCCACGCAAAAAATCTGGGACACAGTAATTGTTGATGTATAGACGGAGTCATGTTCATGCTCATAGACCTAATGTTTAAACTCTGTAAGGCTAGAAAGTAGATACTAGTCCTTAACACGCTGTTAGTACGAAGGAAGTGCTAACTAATTTTATTTGTGAATTATTTATTGCCTACTATTAACTATGACGGGTTTCCATTGAAACATGACCGTGTCTCAATTACTCAAAATAAGAGAAACGGGCAAATAATTCCATATTCATTGCTATACTGAGAAAACATACTTTGTATGTTTTTTCATAGCACCACTTGATGGGACAGCTTATATTTTGCAGAAAAACTTCAACTTTCCATGTCATAAAACGACACAAGAACAGTACTTTGAATATTGTACTACAATAGAATGATATTACAACCTGGTGAAAATTGGTATGTGACTGATATTTATATTGGTAGGAATAGCCAATGACAAGGACAAATAAGCAAAACAGTTTCTAAACTTCGATTAGTTGTTTCGAACACACGTCAATTTACCATTTACTTTAGTGGGGAAATTCCAGGTCAAAATTTTGGAAATCTTGGGAATAGTGATGACAGGCAGACGAGTTCCTTCGAAACGGACACCCTTCAGCTGTGCGAAGCTCTGCAATTAGTTGATAAAATACTCATATACATTAAACATGACCTCAAAGGCTTGCTTTGCGCCATCAAAAACCATATCGGAATTAGATGTGGCCATACTTTTAATCCAAGTTTGTCTTTTTAAACCAATAAAATCTCTAAATTTTGAAACAAGACATTTCTGAATTAAACGATTCATGATTAAATACAGCTTCTTAATTTGCCGTTTTTATGACATCACTGTTGTACAAAAATAAATTTTTGGAGTGCCTCTGCTCTCACTATTTTTAATACTAAGATTCAGACATTAATCATTTCAAATAGTGCATTGTGAAGCACTATTTTTAGCCTTAAAACAACTAACAACTCTAAGGAATGAAAAAAATAAGAAAGAAGGTTACATAAAAACATACACATCGCGTTCTTAATCACCCGGACGGAACGGGAGCGTATTAACGCTTGGCGGAATTCGTAACAATTGTCTCGACGAACAGAACTTCGAAAACATTCCCTTCAAACGATCTACGCACACAAACAAGTTCCCTACAAACGTACAAGTCGAGCGAAAAACAACGCACCTATGTCCCGCAAGATATGAAATTCATCAGTGCCACAAAACATCGATAAGTACATCACGGGTGATTTCGCATCAATTAACACAGCGCGCAATTCCACGCATATATCACTGGACACCACGCACGTAGTGTGCGCGTGAGTGCGTAGCTGCCGCGTGTCGTTCGCACGTTGCGTCTCTCACGGCCTGTCTGCCACCTTCCGCACGGCCACGTCAATTACACAGGAATAAACTCAGGCGCGGACATGTGGTGGCTCCAGCCGATGCATCAGTCATCTCCGAGGAGACGCAAAATATTCGCGCGAATCATAAGTTGTGAGTTTCGATTGCGTACTTTTCGCATCTTGTAACGAAAAACCGAAGTGATGTCACAGATTTCAACACTTGTGCACGTATATAACTCGATTACTCATCCGCAAAGAATGTGCCATACGGCGTTGGAAACAATTTCCTCCAAATGAACAACAGAGATACAATAACAGTTGTAGACACCATGTTTTCAGTGTAATCCAATGCAGGACAGAGGGAATGACGGCAATAGATTTGAAAAAAAAAAATGTAAATAGGCTGATTCAAAACCAACAACAACCGACGCATCTGAAAACGAAACAACGTCAAGCATTCACAACGCAGGAACTCGGGATGACGACGGCCGCATTCCACGCCGACCAGCAAACGTTCACAACGGCCCAACACGAAGCGCGCGCGCGCGTTCGCTAGACGCGCGTCTCGCGACACGCGAGTCGCATGGCAGCAGCGACAGGCCGCATCGAGCGCGCGCGACCGCGCGACTGAAGGCAACTCACGTGGCTCCTTGGCCGGCCGCCAAACGTTGAATTTTTCGAGAAGACGTACGCAGGCCCACGTGGCGGCGGGCGCGCGAAAGTGGCGTTGCTGATGGAGGGTGTGGGCGGTGGCTGCGGCCGCAACAACTCCCCGAACCTCCCCGCGGGGCGCGCCTCCGGAGACCCGGGCGGGCGGGCAGCTCCCGACGCAGCGACCGCTTCGGAGATCATCACGAAATCTTGGCCTTGGAAAGCGTCGACCGGTGGAAGATTCGGCGAGACGTTGAAGACGATGGGGTGCAGGGAGGCGCCGGGAGCAAACAGATGCTCCGGGATTTGGCCTGTGGCGAAACAGGCAACGTGATTGTTTTGCATACTAAGGTTGTGTTAGGCCGCTTCTCTCACAACTGCTCTCGCAACACGATCGCCCGGTTGAACGAGCAAGGATCGGCGCCAAGTTGGAGAATCAAGCGGAGTCTGTTTTCGTCGACGCCGATGGTGACACACGACCGGTGTCTGCGACGATTATCGAGTCGGTAACGTCCACGGTGACGGTGACTTCAAGACGGCCCGACTTCTCATGAATTAGGGAGAATCAATACGAAGTTCGAAAATCATGACACCGGCACCCGAGTGCGTAATCGACTGTGAGGGCATCGGCAACGATGCTCTCGCGAAACACCGATGTCGTTCCAGCACGTCGCGTCGACGAGTGTTCAGGGCGTTCGTCAACTTCACCCCCCGCGTTTCGCGTCCTGGGCGGCGGAGCGGTCGTCCCTCACGCGCTCAACGGCGAGCGCGCGCGGCGCCGCGGGGAAGGGGGGCTTTAACGCCGGGTGAACGGGTAGCCGTGCAGCGGCCGCTCGGGTGGCGCCCAACGCTTCTCTCTCCGTCTTGCGCACTACGCGCCGCTCATCGTCGACGCACCCGTGGAAATATTTCAGTCTTCTAAACGACGTCGGAGGCGGGTTCACACGCCACGAGCACACAGTCCTAAGAATGTTGTGTTACCACTGCTCGCGAATGGGTTTCTAGGAGTTGTAAGAGCACATTGTCACTTCAGAGTTAGAAAGTGTCGACGCACTTCAGGAACAGATACCGTGTCAATAATACAGGCAACAGATAGGAGGCACACAGTAAGCGTATCACAGGAATCAGATTAGAAACACGGCACCAGTAAACACCGATAATAGCAGGAACTAGGAACAACGATAGTGACGGATTTCTTAAACAATCACAGTAGTACAGATGTACGCCTATCACATATAATTCAGGAAGATTGTTAAAATTAACTATTAACATTAAAGAGACTGCAAGTAGATATCTGTAATAAGCGTATGAGTTCTATGCTGAAGAACAAAACATAATAGCAGTCGAATCTACAAGTTACAAAATCTAAATCTACAAGTGACAAAAATTGTCAGAAGTCCCGAACAGTGAATATAATAGTCTACTGGTGAACAACACATATTACAACACTCCACATCTACTTTGAAAAACTACAAGTCACAAGTCCTAACTAAGACGCAAGCTTCAGGATGTTTTGTAGAGCTCAGAAAAATATAATGCACGCACAGTTGAGCCACATTTATCTTCCACATGATACACAAAAGCATTAGGCTTCATACAACACCAAACACTACACAATTCGGAATGTACACCAAGTCCAACAAGCACACACAGCTAATTGCCTTCTATACTCGACTACGCAGAAGCAGGCACATTACAGATAATTTCTCAAAAAAATAGAAACGTAGGCCCCTTGGTATGACACCGGTTGCACCGCGTTCAGAAGTCATACTCGACTACGCAGACGCACGCGTGAACGACGCCCAGTAAGAGGGCCCCGGGCGAACCCGCGCGACCCGTGGTGCGGCGAGGGCGCGAGCGCGGGCACGAACCCGGCACCGGCGGCGGCGGAGGAGGAGGAGGCGACTGTAGCTCGAGGCGACGCACGGCACCGGATGGCCAGCACGCAACTAAGCCAGCCCCCGGCACGCTGGGCTGAACCGAGAGCGCGCGTGTGCGTGTGCAATACTCGCGCAGCTCCCGTCCTCCCGCACACGCCCGCCGGACCTCCTCCTCCTCCTCCTGTTGCCCGGCACCCCGCCCCGCCCAACACGCGCCGCGCGCCGCAGGGCAGTTCGTGGAGACTCGGGGCTCGCCGTGTCGCGACGGGCGAAGCGGCAGCGGGTGCTCTTGAGGCCCGATTGTCCCCGACAGCCCCGGACCGCACCGAAC
The DNA here is from genome assembly GCA_964035755.1 of Teleogryllus oceanicus. Lineage (NCBI taxonomy): Eukaryota > Metazoa > Arthropoda > Insecta > Orthoptera > Gryllidae > Teleogryllus > Teleogryllus oceanicus. Next base: position 283,523,161 of record CAXIVR010000001.1, read on the forward strand.
GCAGCCTCCGCAAGGCGTCGCAAGTCCCCTCCTCCCCACCCCCCTCCCACCCACCCCGCTTCACCCTCCCCCCGCCCCACCACGAGCAGCCAGCACGCGCGCCCCTCTCGCTTCGACAACCCCGGACCATACCCAACGCAGCTTCCGCAGGGCGTCGCAAACCCCCTCCCCTCCCCTCCCCCCAACCCTCCTCTCAGCCCACCCGCCTCACCTTCCCCTCCCCCACCACGAGCAGCGACCGTGCGCGCCCCTCGCGTCACGGCAACCCCGGGCCGCACCCACCCCCCCGCACCCCCACTACCCCCCCCGGGCCCCCCCTCCCCCCCCCCTCTCCCCTCCCCACCCGAGCAACCACCGGGCACGCTTCTTCCGTCTCGCCTCGTAAATCGTTCACTTCTCTACGCAGCGGCGTGCAGTTGTGCTAGCTACATGCCTTACGGTCAGGGACGGCAAGAAGCTGCGGCGTCTTAAAGCTGCGCCGCGCTCCCGAACGCGACCGGAAACGCCGCCCCTTCCTCGGTTTTGATCTCCGCTTTTCTGTACGCGATGGAAGTAGCGTCTAGTATCTAACGGAGGAATCGTGCATACGAAATCGTATTTATTAATGAGGGAGATCGACAGTTAATTGGGACATCGGAAGCTCGGATATTCACCGCCGGGAAAGCCTCGTGGATGTTTGATAGGAACAACAGATTTCTCTTCACCGCATTGTTTCCGGTAATATCGAGACTATGCTTTAACCCGAGGTGGTGTGCAAGGAAAGGGGGAGGAAGCGATGTGGAACAGAACCGATGATGCGGACTTACTGGTTGTCCACGGACCGGCAGACTCCGACTGACAAGTGAAGTTTCTTCACGGTGATCAGAGAGGGAGAGAGAGAAGGAAAGGGGGCGAGGTCCCGTCTCATCTGTGACCAATTGCTACGATACTCCATTAACTTATAATTTTTTTCGAAGGGAACCGTAAGAGACTTGTTACTTGCGGAATTGTAAATACGAGGGACCTGAAATAAAATTAGATCGCGATAGTTTTGCCAAATGTACGATTACGTTTGCAGTTCATATTTTACAGTTGATAAGAAAAAATATCAAATGTGTGAACTGCAATATTCCTTCAGAAAATCCGGGACAAATATGAATCTCCAACACATATATTTTGTTTTGCACTGCTTCTAAAAGAACATTACGTTCAATCACCGACCTCTGTATTTAATATCTAAAATATCATGAACAAGTGCGATTGAAATATATTAATTCCATTTACCATTTGTCGTTTTCCTGTACAAAACGTTCACAAGGAAACAAAATAATATAATACACAGCACAGAAGGGAAATAATGACAGTAAAACAGAAGTAGTAGTTACTAACCTACGATGCCAATATATTAAATACCAACCTAATATCTTTCGAAATATTTCTCAATCATCCCAAATTCCACGTAAAACTCCCCATGAACCGACCCTCCTATCATAAAAACCCCGGCCACAAGCCATTGGAGCAGCAAAAGACGCCGAAGCAATGTCACTGTTAGATGAGCACGTGATCCAACAGGTTGCCGGTGGAGCGGTCGCCATTTTGGGCGGGCCCCGGCGCGTCGCGGAGCGGCGGTGGCGGCGCGGCGGCGCCGGCCAGAGATTTGTGTGCCGCCACCGCCGCCGCGGCGAGAGGTCGGGCGTCCGCGCGACGAGCGGAGCGGAGCCGAGCAGAGCGGAGCGGAGCTGAGCGGAGAGGAGCGTCCTTCGATCCGCGCACGACGCGTGGAATGCGGTCATAGACCACGGCGGCGTGCCGTGCGCGCGGCCTGCTGCACGGCATAACTCCGGCGTCCCTCGCCTGCCCTCTCGCCCCCGGCGTTAATGTCGCCCTCTCGTCCTGCGACAGCTCAGCGGAAACGCCGCTGCCGCGCCACAATCGTCCACCGAGAGAGGGATCACAGGGTTCGAGTCCTGACGGTGGCGGATTGTCGACATTTGCTACATATACTTGGGTTTTCGTAACTTGCCCGATGACAGGTCATTTTTTACAACTCCCGCCTTTCAAAATGAATCATTCGCGAACGTCCTTCTCACTGGGGCTCATAGCCTCAAACATGTGCTTACCACTGTTATAAAGATTCATTTTATAAGGCAGGAGGTGTAAAAATGACCTAATGTTATCGGTCACGTTACGAAAACCCACAAGCCGACTAGTGCCCTCGGATCTCAAGTTCCAGCAGGGAATGGATAGACACTACCCGAGACATACCACACTACACTTACGGGATTGATCTCAGTAGCTGACGCGCCCGGAAACAATCGTCACTTATGGAGTCGTTTCCGGACCGAGCTGGAGGAAAATTCTAGCGAACGGTTGCTCGGATCGGTAGTTTTCGTGGTTCTCTGATCAATTGCGCATGCTACATTCCCTTCCTCATCGTTGTTTCCCCGTCCTTTGTAACTCACTTCCATGGAGGGAGACCTGTCGGTAATTTAGTTTGCCACAGCGAAGGTAGTGACCCGCTGGAGGAGATAAGTGGAGAGGAAAACCCACAAACCGACTGGTGCTCTCGGATCTCAAGTTCCAGCAGAGAATGGATAGACACTACCAGAAACATACCACACTACACTTACGGGATTGATCTCAGTAGCTGACGTGCCCGAAAACAATCGTCAGTTATGGAGTCGTGTCCGGCCCAGCCTGGTTCTTCCATCCAGGATCCCTCCATCCATTCGCACGAGGCCTGACAGGGCAGTCCTCCCGGATTCGGTATTCACCCACGACGTGCTGCCCGTTAGCTTGGTTTCGGCGGTAGTGGGGCTAATGCAGTCTTGCACTTGCCGACGCACTAGAGAAAGTTTGTTTTCTACATCCGCAGTCTTCTCTCGCGTTTCCCCAGAGTGCGAGTGGACTGAACTCGCGGTCACTACTCTCCATGCGAATACACAGACTTCATGAAACTTTTTTGACAACAAATTCAGATCTCACAGTACTGTGTCAATAAGATGTAACGAAGTTAACAATTAACGAAGAGACGAACAAAGAATATTAATCTTATCTGCCCTGATTCGGACAGAAACAAATTTAAAAATAGCAAATTCAACCTTTTATATCGTGCAGTTCTCAGCCACGTTTATGGACTACAAATTGTCGCGATTCTATGCGTAACACCTGTCCCATCGCATTTTCAACGTACAGTAATAGAACAATAAAGAGCCACAATTATTCATCCTTCAGTGCACAAGTTATTTCAGGTGTACACACTTGATCAGAAAAGATTCTGCGTAATCGCAAGGATACTACAACACAAAACACGGGCTAGCAGATCAAATTTAAGTGAAACATCGTTACGTGTTAATTGAATCATTTTAAATTCAACATTTTTAACTATAGAAATCATGTTAATTTCTGGGGAAAATGACTGGGCCATTTGCGAGAGACCGAAGTGGCTCAGGGCGTAACGCGCTGACTTGGAACTCCCAGGTTCAATCCCAGTATCGGCCATTCTGACCGGAGTTTTCGTGGTTTCAGTCGATCATCCAGGCGAATGCTGGGATGATTCTAATGAAAGACTACTACCGCGACACCGGCGTCACTAACCGAATTCGTTTCGAATTCACGACGGTTAAGCGCATTCGAGACATCGCGGGTTTCTGGTTGGGTGACCGACTAGGAGCCCCAAGATTTATAGAACGATTTCCCTAAGGATGAGCCAAAGTGACAGATCGCGAAAACAAGTGAACATCACATTATTTCAGACAAGTATCCCTCCGCCGCGACAGCTGTTCCGCGACGCCCCACCGTAGAGTGATAATGACTCCTGTGAAAACATCCCTACGAAGTCGAAGTGTTTCGCTGAGGTATATGAACGAACGTGAGTCCGGGAAATATTTACATTTAATTACGTACGTGGAAAATTTCTTAACATGCTCTCACGATCAGTAAAAGAAAACTACCACGAATGTAAATAGAAAGAAAAATGATTTTAAGCCGGAAACACGTTCACCGGTACGCATCTCGCATTCAAGTCTCGGTTTTAAAATAAACATATTTATCACACAAAAAGTAAATTCAATGTAATGTTTATAGAAAAAATATTTTTTACAGAAGAGCAATTCCTAAGTTCAATTATTTCTCGCGGCGCACTAAATTTTTGTCGGACAATGACACCACAAAAGGAAGTGTCGAAGCCATTTACAAGTTTGCCAACTGCAAACGAACGAATGCGGGAAGGGAGTCTAATGGGCTCGAGGGCACAACGACCACAGAACCTTCAGTGATGTTGCCAGCAGCAGCTGTCACTTTGGCTCATCCTCAGGAAAATCGCTCTATAACGGCGCCGAGGTCTATAGCCCTTTACGGGACATAAAATGGCTCCATACAAATTTGCGAGGTTTCCACACTGCCGTTATGAACCGGCGGGCGACTCCCGCGCGGAAGACCACGCCATCGAACCAAGACTGCAAGCAAGACGCCCCGCGTGCGCGCCCGCCACGGCCGGCGGCCGGGACGCCGCGCCGGTCACGGCCTCGCGAGGGCAGAGGGGCCCGAGGGGGCGGGGTCGCCTTAAGCCTAAGTGACGACGCGGGCGGCGCACGCGCCCGGTAAGGAACCGTTTCTGTCAGCCTATTTTCTAAACACGGCCCGGACACCGGCCGTCATATTTTACGGGATAGCGTCCCGCCGCGCCGCGACGCACCGCGTCGACGAGTGCACGCGGCCGCGGTGGTTGTGGTGGGATCGGCCCAGGGATAGGAGGGACGGGGACGCGAGTGGCGATGGATCGAGAAAGAAGCGGGATGGTGATGAGTGGTAGTAAAGGCACTGCTTTCGATATCGATATGCTAACATTGACAGTGCTGGAAGGGAGTAGAATGGAGGTGACTGCGGCTTTGGCAATGGCAGTTGCACGGCACGTTGAGTGGAAGGAGGTAGAGACGGTGCAAGTGGGAGCGGTCGTGACGGAAGGAGGGGTGGTGGGAACGGGAGTGGCAATGGCAGGGCGGCTGCAGCGAACAGACCGGTGTAGCGAGGCGGGGGCGCAGACGAGCGACTATGGGGGGGGGAGACGTGGGCGGGGCGACGGTAGCAGTAGTGGGAATGGAAACAGTGGTGTCGGGAACGCAAGCGTGGTGTTTGCGTTTAATGACGATGGCGGCGGCGGTGATGGGTACGGAAGTAGTGGCGGCGGGGACGAAGGCGTGTGGGGGTTGTGTTTAATGACAATGGCGATGGCGGCGGTGGTGGGGGAAGGCGACTGACGAGCAGCGTGTTCGATGCCCCCCGCAGGGAGTCTGCAGCAGCTGCACGCTAGCGCTCCGGTGGCGGCCAATGGAGTGACCGATAAAATAATTGAGTCGGGCTGGGACAGGATGATGTAGGAGGAGGAAGAGACGAAATGGAAAAAGTGATAAAACGTGTTCGAAGAGCAGAACGAGACGGGAAAAGCAGAGGACGATCGTGTTGGCTCCTTTTCCATTGTATACCCTCAGAGCACCGTAGGAGCGCCGCCTAATCAACCGCGCGGGTATATTTCTGACGGTAGCCGCAGCGTCAGTAAACGGAGCCTGCAGTAGCGGAAGTGCAGCAATAGTTATAATTAATAGTTGGAGGGGAGTACATGACTGAGACGAGTTGCATTAGAGGGCGTCAATAGGCATGTGTGCAGAGCGGCACAAGACCAAATTAAACATGATGGGTACGTATCAGGAGATTGTGCACGAAAGAAACGCAGTTACTACAATTTTCTTCACTACACACGCAATATAAACCAGTGGCCAGAATCCGTGAGAATATTCTGATCAGGAGGGCTGAGACAGGATGGTAAGGTGTGCACTTGGATAACGATTTGCTCGCTGCAGTACATCGATTGCTTCACGCAGGTCACTAGTGGTAATAGCCAAAATTTATAGCTGACATGCCTTTCACATAGTTTTTATTACATCGAAGAGATTATTTTCATATCAATTCTTGCCAAAACCGCTCATTCCTTCCTGTATTCGTAATCAATTTAATATGTAAATGAGTTAGGCCACATCCCAGTGCTCAAGAAAACGAGCACACATTGCCCGTCTCCCCACAACGCGTCACAGAGTTTTTAACTGTTTTTGACGTTTTGACGAAAATAAAAATTAAATAAAAATAAAACGATTGGAAGAAGTGACGGCATTAAACGAACTGTTGCATGAGACACGAGGTGGAAATAAACGGGAGCGGAACGTGCATGAGAATGCGGTCTTGGTGTGTGTGTGTGTGTGTGTGTGTGTGTGTGTGTGAGGGGAGGGAAGGGGGCTGCGAAACCAAATGAGAGGACTGTCTCGGGCGGAAGACATTAAATGGAGCGCGCAAGGGAAAGGAAGATGACAATGTTCAGTCCGATACCGATGATTGATGATTGTATTGTGCTGTTCACGCCACAAGGGGGAATATATGGCTACAACGACCACAAAACGAACAGGAACGTTATGGGCAGCAGTAGGAAGGGATGCGAAGGGCAAAAATTGCCAGAGGAAGGACAGGAAAGGGTGGGAGAATGAGGAAGGTGGCATTGTTCTCCCTCAGTCTCTCCGTCGCTAGTGAACGTCTCGAAGATGCGTGCGTAAGCGGCTGGGCAGCACCTCAAACACTCCTAGACACGTAGTCGACGCCGGCCTGCGCCACAGTGTGTGCTTGGACGCGGTGAACGAAGGGGTGTACGTGCTTTCAAGCGTCATCAAGGGCTTTCACGCGTCAGCGGAAGTTGGACAAGGGATAGAAATAGGATGCGAAATGAAAATAAGACGGAACGAAAGGTAGATGTTCTAAACAGGATGTCAAGTACCGTGATGCCTTGTTACAATCCACAATTTTATCCAGCATGTTTCATTTCTCCAATGCACAGTTTTTGGCGCTTTGGTTATGATGTGAACAACTCTTAACAAGATGTCGGTGAATCCGGCAGCTTCAGAACCTCCTTCCCACAATCCAAACTATGGCGCTTTCTTGGGCTTCGGCGGTTACAATTATGTTGAGGTATGGAACACCTAGTTAATACCAATAAGTACACATGTAATACAGTATATGCGTTCCATATATTTAAATGAAACCCTACATAGCAACAAATTGGAACATCTGGTCGAAATAAGAGTTTAAGTAAATTTAATGCACAAATGTGAATTGTTAGTAAAGAAGAATTCAATTACATTAAGTTACAAGAATTAACTACTTCCTGCGGGTAGTACTGTAAACGACATACGAACGTCTAGCAAGTCATATAACAAAATGTCTACATTATTAAGTTTTATCTCGCGTTACCAACAGCGAAAACAACACAATTGGAGAAGTTACGGCAACGCGTTAATACCAGCTATACAGTCACCTTCGCACCACATCAACCCGCAACTTGCTTGACAAATAACATGTATTCTAAATAACTGCGGACATACGGGTTTCCGGCGACCCGTATGAAAGTATGGATAAAATCTTTCCATGACGCAGATAACTAAAATAGAGACTCTAACTACAGGGATACGCACCAAGCAAAAGGTTTTCACAGGCGATTTCAAATCCAAGAGCTGCCCAAAAGGTTTTTAATGAAGTATTGTTTGAAACTATCGCCAGATACCAACCATTTCATAACCTCAAACTTTTCAATTCGCGAAAGCGTTGTTGGTACTGTTCTCGCCACCATTGTACAGCATTTTAATATTATCGACAGCAAACCATCACTAATATTCTTAGCACTTCAGAGACATGGTTAAGTCGCCTCGAACGGAATGTAAGGAAGCACGCAAAGTTCGTCTCACTGCGTCTACAGACAACGGAAAATTTGCTGCTCGCATCAACAGTACATCATCTTTACAATTAATTTTACCATCGCTAATGAAACAGCGACTAATTCCTGAAACCTGAGTTTAGCATTACAGTCAAAAATATGTTTTTCTTGAATTGGTGCAAGACCAGCGCTCCAAAGGCAGGCCAATTGTGTGATTTCGCGTCTTCTATAAATTTTATAATCTCATTAACACAGTTACTCCTCGAAAAGTCTGAAAACTATATTTCATCAGTAACACTAATAGACTCAGATCCAAATTCTACATATTAATGTTCTAACATGAGTAAAATTACGCCCGTCATATTTATAAGTAACCAAACATTACTCAAACATAGATTAGATTTTATGGTAAATGAAATTTTAACAAATAATGGATCATTCTACATTTTACGTATTATTGCTCATAGAGCCAAACTTTATTATTCTGCTTAACAAACATTTAGCTCGCGAACGTAAACCATCCTTCCACTCGCGTACATACACAACCTAACAGTTATTTATGTGATCATTTCTACGCGGGTTTTGTCACCAAATCCAACCGCCACACTTCTAATCATCCACTTTTGCATGGTAGAAGAATTTTTTAAAAGATATATAAAATAGTTATCCTTGTAATACGCCAATAATGATGCATTTTCCGAATACAAATTGAAGGATGGTGGTACAGTGTAAAATTGATGTATGTCTTATTTCCATTGCAACCGCAAGTTTCTTGGAGCCGTGACTTTATCTCACTTTTGGATTTCTTTTCAAAATCACAATTGGGATCTACAAAATCCATTATCTCGAAATTTATGTTTTTCAGTAACTCATAATCATTTTATAAATTATGTACCGCAAATCAAAAGAGTCAGACCAAGAGCGTGTTACACTAATGCACCCTGAGTCCCCTTAATGATTTATTTCACTTCTGGACTTTTGAGGGATGATGTATTAAGGAGTACTGGCTGAATTTAGGAAAAACAGGCGAGGAGCAGATGAAAGCTGTAAAATACGGAGAAAACTATCAACAGTCCATTCTGCTTAGCAAAACGTTCACGCGACATGATGGAGATTCGAACTGACGGCGTAGATACAGGACAACTATATAATTACTATGGCACGGGTCATCTGTCCACTTATTACTTCTCAACTAGGAATTAAATTAATATTGAACATTATGTGTGTGTGATACAGCATTAACGCATCATCATTCGGTCGCAGGGCAGAATCAATGGGGGAAGGAAGAAGCAAAATCCTCTCCAAACCGAAAACAGGCCGCTTTCCAGCAATTAATAAGAATTTAATGCGGACGCACAATGAAATATCGATGAAAAACCTTGCCTCGAGTTTGTCAAATAAATAGGCCGTATAGACAAAATAAATTTACTCACCAGAAATAGAAACGAAATAGTATTAGCCTATGAAACAGTATTATCAAACGAAATAGTATTATCCTATCAAGCCCAAGCCTCGAACATACTTTTTGAGCATCTGTATCTATCTTGAAAACAACGCGTTTCCGCAAACGCAACACCTCGGGCTCGTGTCTGCAGGTCGCGCTCGTAACTCAGGCGGTGGCCCAAGGTAGCAGACGTTTCCTCACCCACCCCTGGCGCCACCGCCGCCCCCGCCGTCCCCGCGGGCCCGCTCGCGCCCGCACGCCCACCGCGCTCGCGACCGCACCCCGGCCGCCCGCAATCGAGAACGCCTAAGCGGCCAAATTGCGCTGATTAACATTTCGTGACCGGGTCGCCCATTATCGGTGGACCACGTGTTCGGAGCCGCCCGCTCGCCGGGCGGCGCACGAGCCGTGGCGAACGGCGGCGCGCGCACGGCCCGCCTCTTCCCGCCCCCGGCGCCCGCGAAGCTCGCTCCTCCGGCTTGCAAGTCGCTACCGGCGCTTCGGAGACGCTCCTTAGGGTACAGCAGCTATAGAAGGATTTTTCTACGGACGACGATCCTTTGGGTACAGCAGCTATAGAAGGATTTTTCTACGGACGACGATCCTTTGGGTACAGCAGCTATAGAAGGATTTTTCTACGGACGACGATCCTTTGGGTACAGCAGCTGTAGAAGGATTTTTCTACGGACGAGCCAAAGTGACAGTTCGCGTAACAAGTGAACATCACATGTCATTCAGAGAAGTATCCCTCCGCCGCGACAGCTGTTCAGCCACGCCCCTTCGTAAGTGCTAATGGATCCTGTGAAAACATCCCTAGGCAGAAGTCTAAGAGTTTCGCTGAGGTATATGCACGTACGCGAGTTCGGGAAATATTTAAATTTAATTACGTATCTGAAAAATCTCTTTACCTGCTTTCACAATCAGTAAAAAAAACTGCCACGAATGTAAATAGAAAGCTCTCAATCACAGCTCGACACACAACAGCACGATAGACGGACACACGTGCACCAGTACGCATCTCGGATTTAAAATAAACATAATATTTATCACACAAAAAGTGAATTCAATGTAATGTTAATAGAAAAAAGATTTTTTACAGAAGAGCACATAACACTGCACTTCCTAATTTCAATTATTTCTCAAAGCGTACTATATTTTCCTCGGACGAGGATATCACAAATGGAATCGTCCAAGCCATTTACAAGTAAGCCAACTGCAAACGTACGAATGCAGGAAGGGAGTCTAATGTGCTCAAGGACACAACGACCACAGAATCTTCAGTTATGTGGCCAGCACTAGCTGTCACTTTGGCTCATCCTTAGGAAAATCGTTCTATACAAAGCAATTGGACAAGGGTTGTAGCAGAGGACATTGAAACGTGTTTTTTTGTTTTTGTTTTTTTTTCTTCATAACGGCTGAGGAGCGTCAGAGCATCAATTGATGTCACTGCTGTGTCCCTGACTGGGAGGTCCTAGAGTTGGCAGGATTTTCACCAGCTACACAACTGGGACGAATTCAGTCGCGGACTGGCGAATTCTACAGGACGACTTCTTTGATCGGTAGATTCCGGTGATTTCTGCGATCAACACCAGGTGAATGTCGGAGCAGTACCCTCACAAACGGGCCAAGAACAGCGCGCCTTCTCCTTGTCTATCCTCACCCTTTACACACACATACACATGCACTGCACTACCACACATCTGGAGACCACTCGGGAGCTTAGAGCTTGTCCTGACTGGTGGCCCGCTGATGAGAAAAACCTTGTTGGGGAAAATGCTGAGGCGACGTGTAGGTCACCATTCAGCGGAGAAAACCACCACCACCTCTCGTGATAAAAATATGCTCTACACTTTCGGGACTAATGATCCTCGTCGTGGATTCGAAAACACGAACTAACCAAACTTTTTTCATATGGGAATATACATTTCGCAGCACACTCTGCTGCCACAGTTGTGAACAAATTTCCATCTATCGTGATCACGTGACTTGTACACGATGAGTCCTGTGATAGCACACGATAATTCTGGTGGAATATCGTCTTCCAATATAACTATTGTAACGTTGGTATTCGCGCTTGCGCAGTGACTCAAAAGCAGGTTCATATCGTATTCTCTACAAAGCTGCACCCGGGCAAAAACTATTTTAATTTTTTTGTCTCACCCGCATTATCATGAAAAAAGTTGCTACGACTTTCGCGGTAACCCTCACGTGTGCAAGAGGAAGCAACACAGCAGAATGTTTCGTATGGATTTCGGATTATATTTCATCACTGGTCGAATCATTAAGGTCGAAAATTTAATTCAGCCGCAAGTAATCGTGTTCGTGCAAATCTTGGCAACATCATTTACGAACTACACTCGTGGCATGCGCTTATATTAGACGGAGATAGCTGATGATTTATCGAAAATATCTGGCTCCATAAGCAGAAGTGTTGAAAGACCTCCATCTTTCTCATTACAAATCCATGTGCAAACCGGGACCAAAACAATGAAATCTAATAACACGTCAATATTTATTTTAATTATTGATAGCACAAGCATTCAAGGGCTCAACATTTCCATCTTTTCTCGGCAAGATCGTGAAGTAATGTTATGAATGTAAACACACTTTAGGGGATTCGAAAATGCCTTTCCTCACTTTCAGCGGTTTGACGGTCGACAAGAACGGCCAGTGCCTACAATACGCTGTGTCAATGGTCACAAGGCGTTTCTGTGCAACTGGTGCGATTGGTTTGAATGTGCAACGATTAATCACACACTTATATCAGCACCCGAAAGTAAGGGACAAAATGTCCCTTTTCTGTAAACTAGAATATTTTAATACCCTTGTTTCAATTTCCTTGATTTTCGTGGAGGTATAGGAAACTGTGCCCAAAAGACATTTTAAGCGAAGTTAGCAGTCAAACAACATTTCACTGTTATTTAGGAAACAAGACAGTTTCAAACTGCTCTCATGCAAATTTCCGTAAATGTGACAGTGCCATTTACATCAAAGGTGCAGATTTCAGGCTACGTGTCGATGTAGCACCTATACTAGGTAACAGTACCAATCACGAATAGGTGGAACTTCCGCATACAAGTACATTATGTTTTTTTACAAAAAGGACTCTATAGAGCACCGATTCTTAACTTTCGTGAGCAAGTGATGTTTGGAATTAGGAATACTACGGTTTTACGTCGCCTGCCACACCACAATCTTATTTTGCTGATATCAACGGCTTCCACGAAATTCAAACAAAAATGTAACAATACGCTTTTGAAGATGGAATTATTTAGTCCGCACTTAGTAATCGAGTAACCTGAAGACCATTTCAGTTCACCAATCGAGACAATTGAGATGTCATTCGAAGCGTCTCAGGTTTCTGATGGGGAACTGATCTTTTTTCACCTAACCATTCACAAAATTCTAAGCTTTTTCTCTAAAAATATTATTCTTGTTTTCAACGTCAATTGAAACGTGTTTTGGGCGACTTACGCCACCTACAGAGGTGATCAATTGCTCATTCGATTCCTCTTAACAAGACAAATCGATTGGCAGAAATCCTATCTGGTTGCCTCTATGACACTCAGGAAGATTACTAGAAAAACGTGTTTTGATGGTTACAATGCATCTACGAGAACACTGGAAAAACGTTGTGAATTTCTATGCTTTCTTTCCGGCATTTACACGAATCAGTACGGCTTGATTCATTAGATTGGCGATAATTAAACCTAATTTTGTATTGAATTATCGATCACTTTACTACACTGCCTTTCCGGCTAAACGTGAATTGTTGGGACATGAATCTTCATATTGACAATGTATTTTTCTTTCTGTTTTTTTTCTGCTTCAGTGGTGTCGCTTTCGATTATCCGCGCTGGGCTCTTTTCGACTATCCCTCATGGGGACATATATTAACCTTTTACACCACACGCTTGCGGGCGCCTCGGGCCGTGTTCAGCAGACTCAAAAGGCCTTCCGCGAAAGCACACATACATGAAAGGCAAGGGACAAACCTACCTGCCCACAGCGAGACTCAAACCCGCGACCCTTCAGACCCGGGCGTTGAGTCGGCACACGCTCTATCCACCTCAGCCATTATCGATAGTTAAACCTACTAATGTAATCAACTTTTTTTTTACAGTGCTTCCATCGATACTTTTTCATACCTTGTTTCTGAGGATACACGTGCCACACAACCTTATTTTTAAAAAAATCGTTTTAATATGAAATTGCAGAGCACACATAAAAATCGCTAACATGAAAGAAGCCTGTAGCCGCAGGCACCAGGTTAAGCTTGTTATCATTATCCCCGTCCGTATCCCCTCGTCTTTCCCCAAGTATACACATTATCGGGAAACATTCCGTCGGCGCAGGCCATTCCAGAATGGGTTGGCGAATATCGCGCCGCAGCCCACCCGCGAGCAGGCGCCCCCGCCCCCGCCTCCGCCTCCGCCTCAACCACCGCCCACGCTTCTGCCTCCGCCGCCGCCTTCGGGGCAGCTCACCGGCAGCCCAAAGCCCGCCGGCGAGCGGCCGAGCGCCTACTATCAACTTAATTGGCGTTGGTCGAACCGAAAACACCCTCTGGCTCCCGTGCGGAAATCGCCGGCTCAGAGAGCCGCCAGGAGGAAAAACGGGGATTTGCGAAGTGTAGGCTGGCCAGCACCTGTCTGATGGCGTCTACGGCTGTCGCCAAAGGGAGCGCAGTTAAGCGGATTTTATTTACTGGCAAATACGAAGACGACATTTCGTTCTACTTGCCCTCGCGTCTAACTAGAAGGAAACATTCGCCGGAATTTTTTTTCACAAATCAAAGTTTTAATATTCATTATCGTTATTAAATCTAGCTTGTTAAACTAAGTGGAATTATGTAATAATCCATTAAACTGATGCGTAATCAGGATATTTTTATCATGCTATCTTTTGAGTCCATCATTACTGTGTTAGTACGGCGTGTAGTACATATGCAGTAATCAGTCATGAGCATTTACTACTTGTGTATGCCGTAAACCGTCTTTCGATGAGAGAATCTGAGAAGATGATTTCAATGGTGAAAACGTGAAAGCAACATGCATCAAACGTTACAATATCGCGAAAATCGTTGAATTAATTTAGTTTCATTTTAGATGCAGTGTCGTTAAGTCTACATCGTTGCAACTCTGTGTAGAAACACTGATCTAATAAGCTCGTATCTGGACGCGCATCAATTATAACATACTCCATTCTGCGTATTTACCTTTTGCCTGGCCTGTAAAAAGTTATAACCTAGACAACACATAATTATATTAGATTGCAAAGAGCATTCTAATTTCAGGGTCGAAGAGAAGAAATTTATTCTGAGTACTACCGTTACTCGAAAGCTTTTTAACGTTTTTACAAATCATATCAAATGCAGCAAGAGGAGCCGAATTATTGAATATGATTGCATTGAAAACTGCACTTTGTAAAGATTAGATATATAATAGATATTGCGTGCACACTTCGTCAACATTGAAATTACTGTAATATATCACTACTAAACATTGAACAAGACGGTTAAACAGGACAAGACTAATTAAATCGTAATCTATAGACTGTTAATTAGTCATGGGTTACAGTATTAATATTGAAACAAATGTCCGCTTTGATATAACATTTTTTATACACCTTAATAGTTTTTGAGACATTCTGCCAAACTATATTTATGCTTCCTCACATTCTTCACGCAATATTATTCCTATTATCACCACCTATAAGGTCTCCAGAATAAATGTGAAACATTTTCCCGGATTTTAGCTGTCTTCTGATTGCTTTTAGTTGATAGAGAAAAAGAAGGAAAGGGCGCAACAGTAATATACATTAACGTAGAAATACCTAATTAAATTCCAATAATTATATGAGTTTGAAGAATTAGGAAAGAAAAGAATGTTAAAAGAACGAAAATCATCTAAAATTAACAAGAATATTTCTATATTACATTTCTACGTATCTTTGCATAATCTTTTCTTTCCTTGATCCATTACGTTTCTCAAGCACGTGAGAATTCAAGACATCAAATTGGCTACCTTGAAAGAAATATTCTAATACTAAAGAACTGTTTCCTTCGTAAGCAATTAATATTTCTGGAACAGCACTGTAAATCAACACAATTGGATACCGAGGCAAGAAATGTAATCGGCGTAATCATGACAAAATATCCATTGACCTATTCTGAAATTTCAGCTTTCACGTAGTATTCATCTGTGGATCCGTCTCTTTATATGGGAGCAAATGATGATGGCGTTGCGGTAACACGACCGAGGTGTCAGCACAACCCCGAGAAAACAACCAGTATTAAATAAATAGATCAATAAATAAATAAACGATCCAGTATTAAATAAATAAAGCCTGAGAATCCCTGGGTGGACAACGGCCTCTCCTTATGGAGGATTGCTTTTAGTAATAATCCCACAACTGAGCAAGGTTTGTGGGTGATCCAGGATTATTCACCACAAATTCCACATGGCCTGATCAGGAAGTGGGGGCGTGTGCAGAGAGACTGGGTTGTTCACGGGACGTCTGTGTTGTCGTCGGCGCCGGCGTCGGCGTCGGCGTCCGCGCTGGCGCCGCGACGGCCGGCGGTGCGCTTCGCGCGACGGCCTAAAAAGCGCGGTGTTCGCGCTTCGCGGAGCAGCGCGCACAAAAACGTAGTCAAATTATACTAAACCTTTCGTCACGATGTTCACGAGTCCCGTAAAAACGCCGCGCAGCAGTGGCGACGCAGACGCCGTCAGCGCCAGTGGGGGCGGCGGGGGCGGCGAACGGCGGCGGGGGCGGGGGCGGGGACAGTGCAGCAGCGGCGACGATGGGGGCAGCGGGAAGGGGGTGGCGACGGGGCGACGGGCGTCAGGAGGGGGGGGGCTTCGGTGACAGACAGAGCAGCGGCGGTGATGCGGGGGTGAAGGGCAGAAAGCAATGTACAGTGGAGGGAAGGGGAGTGTAGCTGAGGAGGAGAACCAAGGGCGGCTTCGGTGACAGACTGCAGCAGCGGCGGTGATGGGCAAGTACAGGCAATGTAGCAGTGGAGGTGAAGCGGGGTAGGCGTCGCTGGCAGTAAAGCAGCGGAGGTGATGCAGTGGCAGGGGCGCAGCGGCGACCGTGTGGGAGCCGCGGAGGTGTGGTGGCGGGGGTGGGAGAGGCGGCGCAGGCGGTGGACACGGTGTGACGGCGAACAAGGCGTGGCGAAGGCGGGACGACGGACGGGATGGGGGCTGGGTGGGCTAGGCAGTTGAGTAGATGGCGCCGCCCGTCGCCGCGTAGCACTTAGGGTCTATCCGCACCGAGGCGTGACACATCCGCGAAAAGAAGAAAAAATGTGCTCTTAACGAGTTCAGTAACTATGTTACTCCTTACAGTTTCGTCAGGTTGGGTGTTCGAGTATTCTATGCATTGAAGATTTACTTCACACATTAGAGATTTTAGTTTGCGCAAAATCTGCGGCCAATTTCGAATGTAACAGCCACTCATTTAATATTTTACTGGTTTATCTTCCAAATTCATTTTACTTGCGAGAGCGAAAATTAACCAGAATAATAAATCAAAGCACCAGCAAATAATGCTAAGATACTTAGCAGTCATAGCTGTATATACAGAGCTGTGGTCCAGAGGTATAAACCTCGAATAAGAATTAGGGTAAACATATTAGAACTGAGATGGTTCTTGAAACAAATCTGTTAGGTTGGGACAACTTCATCTGAGTCCTTCATTTACACCTTAGCCCATTTAAGGAATATTTTCCTAGAGCAGAAAAAGCTTAAGTAGATCGGGCATTCCCTACGTTCCGTAAGTATTTTTAAGGTTCATAAACAAGGTTCAAAGAAAGGTATATTTTTGAATGAACGACTAATTAGAGCTAATAACATTTCAAAACAAACTTTCGAACAATAATAATCCTGAGTGTAGTACGCTTTGAAAGAAAATTATACTTTTCAATGAAGTAATTGGTTACCATGAAAAGCTTTCCATGCTCACCTTAATGTACGGATTCTACTGAAGTTTACGTTCATTAAATTCAAAAAATACCTACTTGATAACAGGACATTGTTCTACCAACTACTGATTGAGGACTATTTATCTAGTACTTATGCTAAACTCAGCAGTTTCCGCAGAGGAGTATTAAAAATGTACTATCATTATCTGGGCAAAATGGAAGTCATTTGAAGGAGGTTTACTCGCCATATTTCTCTTTGCGAGCCATATTCCTCAACGCAACGAACGTTCTATTGTATTCTGATCAACCCTTCGTATTGTCTCATTCTCCCACACCGCCTCTTTGCCGTCTATGCGTGTTCACATCCACAAATCTACCCTTTTTTTCGAAGTATGCAGCTACCATGACATAACTCTCGGAAAATGTGGCACGGCTAACAATGAGTCCTGTGGGATGGTATCTTTAGCGTAGGTATAACTGAAAGTTTGATGTCTCAATAAGGGAGACACAATCGGTTCCGAAGTCGCAACTCCCGCTTCGCGTCACGTACGCGGCGAAAACGGCCAGAAAGAATTCAATGACCCTTCGTTATGACCGTGATATCTTCACTGAACGTGGCATGTCGGTCTCTTGGTTTATCGAACATAAATTTACACTAACGATGACGGTATTTTCGACACATAACTGCCGAACTTCCGACATCACCTCAGGAATGATTAAGACATAACAAAGTAACTTACGACATAAATCGCTAGTAATTGTTCCTTCCAGTACGGTCCAGCCCAAATACAAACAGTTGCGCAGCTCTGTACCAAAATTAGATGAATATTTGCCAGCATACACTCCATTTGCAGTAACGGTCAACTCATCCGCTAGACATTCTCTACAGCCAAGTTCACGCCTTCAGGAGGCGGAGAATGTAAACGGTAAAACGATATACCAGGAAATTTCCCTGGGTGAAGCTTCAAGCTGCGGGCGTTAAACCACATGCGGACAACAGAATATACGTGTGTTCCTCAAGGCAACGGCGGCAGCACCGCGTCGCATCGTACCGTACACTACCATACCGTACCGCATAGCACAACCCCGCGCCAGCCGCGAGGGCACTGGCCCGAAGAGTGGAACCTGGTGAGAGACAGCGAGGAAGGTGACAAGCGCCACTTGAGGATGTTGGCACAAGAAGCCCCTGGAGCCACGCTTCCCCGGACGCCAACACGCCCGTTACTGGCCTCTCCGCGAAGGCGGAAAACTGGCATTACGCATTTTCTCAAAATGGACGTCAACCGCCGAATCGCCGCCAGTTGCCGCAGCCGACGTGTCGTCGCCGTCCATGCCGGACCGAGGACTTGCAACAACCACTCAGTGGGCCAACGCTCCGTGCATTTTCCATGTATTTGTTTAGTAATCATCTGCGACTACGTGACGCACTTCGGAAATGGGCGAGAAAAGGCACGTGTGGATGAGTAAGTTTGCGAGAAACGTCTTAGTCTAAGGCACGAACGCCGGTCATCATATACTTTTGCGATGTAAAAATTATAACTATTTGGGTAACATTCTTGTATATTTGTATCATCACTGCCCGTAACAGGAATCTTACAAGGTTAATGAAGCCCGAGAAAAAAATGATTATTCTGAAGATAACTGGCTAATTACAATTCTTTTATTTATCATTAATTGTGTTGTTCCGCATTTTACAGTTTTGAATACAATGCCACAATCATTATTTTTCCATTAGTCGCCTTCATTTATTCCCCTTGTACTTTGACATTTGTTAATGAGAACAACTATAAAAACAATATTCAATTATTTTATTATAATCAGATAAAATTCATACGTTTATTTTTATTTCCCCCCTTCATTCCTTAAAGTTACTGTCGCATTGTCGTTCTGTCCTTCCATAGGACAAGCTGGTTTATTTTCATTTCCATATTTTCTGATAGAAAAAATTTGAACAGCGCAATGAATTTTCATTTCGCGTGAGAATCTGGATAGCTTTATCCAAGTAAAAATGTGTGACGGTGTGATTATACACAACCAAACACAAACTGAACTAGTGTATTTAAATTAGTACTTGTATTCAAATCAGTATATTGGCACAAGAGACAATTAATTCAGTAATTTTACTCATGAATGTATTCTCTTTAATACAAAAATTCTACACGTGTCAGAGTCACATTGTCGTTAGAAATGAGCACAATTTGTTTAACGCTCAAATAATACATTCTGTAAAATCTGCAAAATTTTTTAAAATATTCTATGGATGGAATGCTGGTACGTTTGGCCGGTTCATAGTAAAGTAAAGTAAAGTTCATGTAAAGTATTCAGTAATTTTTTCAATGAAGTTGAAAATCAGTCTCTGACTTGTGGCGCATTTATACTGATTCTAAAGAAGGTTTTATTATAAAGTAAATGATTCCTAAACACGTTCGTTAACTCAAATTAATAAACAAGCTTACTCGGTTTGATCTTTTCCAACAAAACTCAGTATTTCCTTCGTCATGAGTTTATTTTCGTGATCAATGCCAATTTATAGCTTCTTTTACAGACCTCGTTCGCAGACATTTTGGGCAATCCGTTGATGGGTGTTTGAATTCAATATACATTCACATATAGTACATTCATTACATGGAGTAAACTGCCATATCTGCCCCCAAAACGAAACTTTTTCGCTTTCTTTCTCATCGACGCCCTTGAAATCCGCTCGATCTAGGAACACCCGTCGGCCAAAGCGCCTCCGCCCACGCATCCACACACGGCGCGACGGCAGCAGACTCGATATCAGGTTGTAGGCTATTCTGTGCGGCCGCAGAGCGGGCAGAGCAACAGCCGTAGATTTGCGGAATTCGAGGATTGCTCGGTTTCACTTTTCACCAGCTTAGGTGACTTTGAGTATCAATTGATATCACTGAAGTGCCTCTCTCTCGGAGGTCCTAGGGTTTGAGTCCCGACGGTAGCAGGATTTTCGACACTAGCTATATAGCTAGATCGAATACAGTCGCTGCTTGGAGAAGAATCCTAGCGACCGGTAGCTCTATAATTTAACTATATATTATTTTAACTATTTAATAACTAATTTCCGTGGTTTCTCCGATCAACACCAGGAGAATGCCGGGGCCATTACCCAAAGAAACGGGTCCCGGAGCGCGCGATCATTCCTACCTTTCTTTTTCTTATCCTCACCCCCTACATCTACATGTACTACATTACCACACATATCCGGAGACCAATCAAGAGATCACAGCTTGTTTCGGCTGGGGTGGTGCCCTGCCGATGGGAGATGCCCGGTTGGGGAAAACCTCGCAAGCTGACGTTTACACTGGCGCCGGATCTCGCCATGCGGCGGGGGAAGATCCGCACCTCCCACGAGAAAAAATGCATTACACTTACGGGAATAATGACTTCCGCTATTGACGCGCCCGGAATGACTAATCAATCAACTTCACCTTTCAGGCAACGCCTGGAGCAGGCGCCTTCACAGGTCGGAGGTCATGGTTGAAGACCGGGGACGCACCGCGGGCCGTGGGTATGCATAGGTGGGACCGGGACGGCTCCTGGCAGGGGGAGCGAGTATTGAGCCCCCGGCGCTCGGGGCGTTGCAACGATGCATCGCACACATGGAACATTTCAGGAAAGGCATGCCCGCAAATTTATCTTCTTTTTTAACAAACAAAATGTGAGCGATACATATTGTTGCCTAACCTTGGGGAAAGGCTGAGAACACTCGCCCCCCCCCCAGGGCTCCATCTATAATTAGCGAAATTTCCTTCATGATCGACAATTCCTTTTTTTTACTAATTGATGAGAATTACAAATTCTAATAGCATTGATATTCTGCACAAGCCCGCCTACTTATCTAATTATTTCGACTAACATAATTCATGAATACGAAGTGATTTCGAAAATCCCAAAAATGTACTGATTTAGCACTGCAAATGTATTTCTGAATGAAATGAATAGTTAACCAAACATAATTTGACTTGGAACCTAACTAATTCGAATGGCTTCAGTGCATTAAATAAGACTGCCAGTAGAAAAAAACCTGGTGCTGTGTTGTTCAAGACAAAAATTACACAATTTCTTTAACATTTACTAGTACTTACAACAAGGTACAATAACAGGACACTACTGTATTTTTTCTTACATTTCCATGCGCTTGATAGATTTTGTCATGATTCCTACGGAACCGGCTGAGAACCCTCAAGACAAGTCTTATCTATTTCGCCGATGTTGACTGTTTCTACTTCGGAAAATAGGTTACATTTCCGCAATATTAAATTGAAACCATCGCAACTTGTTCCGATTTCTATAACAGGTCGCATTATACACACGTGTGATACGTACAAGTGTGTAACAATCCCCGAAGAAGTTCTACTTGCCAACCATCCACGACGAGCGCAGCTCGCCCCAAAGAACACACGTCCCCTGCCGATTCCGCCCTCGTGCGCAGCGCTGTCGGTGCGGCGGTCTCCCGGCAGGAGGGCCTCCGCGTTGCGGCGTTAGTTACACCGGCGACCGCGCCCGCATCTTTTCTCGTTTTATATTCGTAATTGCGATTTAACGCGACGGCCGCACAAAAAGGGAAGCCGACTCCACCGCCTCTGCCGCCTCGCCGACTCGGGCGATCCGGCGGACGGAAAGGCAGCGACCTTGAATTAAACCAAAATTAAGAGTCGACCGCCGAGAGATCTGCGGCTCGCCGCCGCCAACCGCCGGCGCTGGCGTACCGCCACCGGCCACGACCGCGCTGCTGTTTGATTCCCGCGTCTATTCAATATTGCGCTAATTAATTTCGCGTTCGTCAGCGTAAACTGGCACGTGGACTCTCCGCGCGGCGGTGGCTGAAAAGCCCGCGAAGGCAATGGTCGTGGTGACGGGTGAGAAGACAGAGGCGGCGCCGGTGAAGTGATTCTAGTGTTGATGGTGGTGGTGATGGTGGGTGGGGGGGGGGGAGGGCGGGGGGGGGGTTTGGAAAGGGGGGCGGCGATGGTGGTAGCGGGGGCGGCGGTGTTGACGGTGAAATGATAGTGAAGGAGGAGCACGAGGAGGAGGTTTAGGTGGTGGTACTGGTGTTGGTGTTGGTGTTGGTGTTGGTGAAGGTGATGTTATTGTTCTTGTTGGTGTTGGCGGTGGTGGTGGTGGTGGCGATGGTGGTGCTGGTGTGTGGTGTAGCGGCGCCGGTGTTAGTAGTATTGGTGGTGGAGTTGATGGTGATGTGGTCAGTGATACCTGTAGCGGTGGCGGTGGCTACGGCATCGGTAGGTGTCAGATGCGGCAATGGCAGTGCCTGCGTCATCTTCGGTGGCGTGGTGACAAGAGAGACGTTGGCGATGGGGGCAGCGACGGTGGAAGCGGACGCAAATGTTACCGGGACGAGCAAGATGCTGCTCCAGTAGCGCCTACTGCTGCTGCTCCTGCTGTTGTTGAGCATCCGGCGAAGCGTGATGCTCGGCGCACGTGAATCGCGAATTCATTTAAAAGTTTAGAAGGCGCGGAACTGTTTCGAGGCCACCGCCAGGCGGACTTAAACGAAGCAGCGGAGGACGCAAGAGAAGACCCCACTCCGGCTTTTGATTGGAGAATCGAAATTATAGTTCCTAGAGGACTGGAAAATACCAATTTAACAGCTTTCTTCAATATAATAATTATACTTTTTTAAATTTTTTCCTTGAAATCAGTGATTGGTTCTTCGACGATTTAAAAATTGAGTTCATAATTAAAGAAGCGACCCATAAAATAATTCTGCGTACTGCCGCCTCACTACACCGACATTTTAAATTTATAAACAAGCGCTTTTTAAATTAATAGTACTCTTAATAACACGAAATATATTTTCGACTAATCTAACAATTACACAATATTAAAGAGTTGTTTGGCACAAACATCAGAACATTAAATATTTGGACAACTTTCTTACAATACTTAACTTTCGTGAAGGAAAATAAAACACGAATGTAAAATTATATACATACACACATGGTTTTGAGAGAGAAGCAAATCTCGGCCCCAATCCTACCAAATGGTGTGGTGTGGTGTGCTGAGCCTCCACCCCTCCCCTCCCCTTCCCGTCTCTGAAAGCCCGGCCGCCATTAACCACTCTGCGTTCTCAACTACAATTACGCTATTTTCCCGTAAGTGCGCGACCTGCGGTCGGCAACAGAAATGATGAGTTTCTCGGACGCGAGAGGTCCACTGTGTGTTCTCGGAATTCCACGCGTCGCGCTTCGTCTGTTTGCAGTCGCCCTCGCAAGCGGGCAACCAGGCTCTGCGATTCGAGTTGACATTTCTTTCGAAAATTCATCGCTATGGAGGTATTCCTGCACAAACAGAAAAAAAATTAAACACGCTCCACTTCGAAGAATCTTTGATGGGAATTTGATGAGTACGTTTTCTGTTGTCGACAAATTCAATCGTAATCCTCTGCTTGTCTCGTTCTATAGAATGTAATCAAATCACGTGCCTCTCGTTGCCTCTAGAGCTGCAGTTATCTGGCTGAATATGATTGTATCAGTATTTCAATCTAGGACGAAATGTAATAGTGACTCACGGTAGAAATCTCAGAGGATATATTTCTTTATTTAAAATCGCATAGGTTCTCATCGGAATATCCTGAGAAACAGACGTAGCTTTTTATGCAATATGATATAATCATATCTATTTCAATTGACCCTGATTCATTGAAAAATTTCTCAAGAGTAATGTCATACGAAGGTGTTTTGACTACGTATACTTTACTTCTCATAGAAGTATTTTTGTTCTACCTTATCTTCAGCAATTTAGTTCTTTGGTTCCTTCTAATTCATCATGGGCACTCCTAATCGAGAATGATGAAAATCAAATTTCATTTCTAACGTTCTTGTGAGAATATTACACAAAATTAGCTTTACCATCCTAAAATCTAAGAATGTACACAATGCTTATTTTGAATAAAAACCCTAAATTCTCTAAAATACAACAAAACTAAACATAAGCTGCATCGTTGAGAAACATTCCTTGTACATCTCTTCATCATCATGGACATAGACTCCACTTTTCACTAATTCGCATCATCGTTTCAGAAAATCACATGGTGCCAGGTACTAATTTGAATATTACATCCACAATTCTGATTCACACAGACCGCGCGAAAAATTTCACAAAATTAGCATGAAAGTGGGCTTGATGTCATAACCGCTTCCCGAGAAACGATTTGAATAGCAAAACCGATGCAAGATTCCTTTCAAAGTGTACAGAGAACTCGATTCTTGTGATAAAGTTCTTCTCTCCTCCAAGTACTTAGTACAACAAAACGTTTCTTCGCAGACGTTAAAAGTGGGCGTTTCGCAGACTTAATGTAGAGTTAATTTCTGAACGAAATAACATGAAGCAGAGACGAATCCGTGCTCCGTTTGAGAAAATGCAGTATAAGAGCTGACGCGCAACATTTTTCAAAGCTCGCGGTTTGCTGCAGCCGATTTCATATTTCACAACAGTCATCAAAAATGAAAAAATCACGTACTACAACGAAAGCTTCGCATGTCCACACTGACCGCTTATGCAGAAATCCATTTACAATGACGTTCCCTACAAAGCATCCAGCTGCCTTCTGCCCGACAAACAATGCAACTCGAGTCTAGATAAAATGTAAAGTATCAACTTCAGAGCGTAAAAAACTATGTTCATAAAACTGTTACAACAAAACTGAAAAAATTACTTTAATTTGCAGTACAAATTTTCGTATTATTTCTACGTCACACACAGTTGTTTGTTGGTTTTATTAAACAGAATTCTTCTAAAGAATGCACGATTTTATCAACAACAAAAATAAGCTAATATTTACAACACAATTTTTCCAAGCAACAATTAATTTAATGATACATGCTTTGACAAAAATCTTGCATGTAACTGAAAGAATATGATGGGACTCATTCAATGTACGACAAGGAACCTAAATATTCTGTACTTTTTAACAAAACGTGAGGAAAAACTAAAACAATTATTACCCAGTTGAGTGGAAACAAGAAAAGCCTCGACTTAAATTGGACGCGTCGTTCTTTCAATAAAGAATTTCACATTTCGAGTTATATTTTTCCTTTTTTATCGAAAAATAATACCGTATGTGTTAAAGCGTTGGGACGAATAACGGAGAGTAATGAGAAATATTTGTATAACAACGCAGCAAATGAGCACTACAGTGGTAAACATTTCGTATTCGATGAGGCCTGACAGCGTTTGCATTTGCAGAGCAACAAGATGCTTGCCCGTGTGTCTCCGTCGCACAGCCACCGCCGCCGGAGTGTGAGCTGTGAGCTACTCTGCTCGCCGCGCAGATGCGCCATCACGTGGCACGTCTTCAAAATAAACAACACGTACGTCAAACAACTATCGGATTACAAACAATAGCCGGAATTATTTTCGTGTCTCGCGCAAAAACGAGAACCGATCTACGCAAAAACCAAGGTAAAACAAGGTTCTAAGAAAGTCGGCGGCGGTGGTGGCGGCAGCAGTGGCGGCGATCCATTCAAATGAGAGTCCAACTCGAATAAAAGATGCGGTGTGACTGGAGGGTTGCTTTGGGCATGGTAATCGTTCCATTCGGCTACAAGTGACACGCTGGCGGTCGGCTACAAAGGCACGAATGATAATACACCTCACTGTCAAACACAATGCGGATTCGGTGGTATAACTGCCAGCGTACCGGACTGTTGTGCCCGAGTTTGCGGGTTCAAACGATCGAAGCCGTGGATTTTTAAGGGCGAAAAAATCCTTCGTACGCCTTCCTTCGGAGGGGAAGTGAAGCTGGCTGTCCCATGTAGTAGATTTACTGCATGCAAAAGATCCTCAAGCCTCTGAGCTCTCCTCAAAAGAAGCCTCTGAGCAAAATTGATATGCGCCTGTTTCGTTGCCCAAGATAATACCTCCTTTCTCCGCTAGGTGGTGAAAGGAGCATAGCGAAATTTGCGTGGTTTGACGGAAGAACGGGCTTGATGGCTCGAGTCTCGCCGCGTAAAATAAGGCATTAACTAACTAACAATATTGGAGAAGAAAGATTCATGAAGTCCACAGTGAAGAGCTTTTAACAAATCCATTGGGAGTTCTCGGTAATACGCTTTCCTGACAAATTCACTGCTATAATTTCTGTGTTGTTAATATTGATTAAAAGAGGCATGGAACGCTTTTTGAAACCTTCATTAACTTTTTCGGAACTATTAGCCTATTTAAATGCAAGCACAAGAAATGGTTTAAAAAATCATAACACAGAGAAATATAGTCTTATAAATTATAAAAAGCCTCAATCATTTAGTCAGACAATGATATTAAAAACTCAGGCAGATCTGAAAGGCCCTTGGGGAGGGGGCGGCTTTTAAAACATTTTTCTGTAATACTATTCAATTTTTTTAAAACGATTTGTTTGCATCACAAGCCAATGAGGATTCCCATAATAAATATACATTTCTCAAAATTCCAAGCTATCAATTTCAATTTTTTATTTTTAAAAAATATTCGAAACTCAATCATAAACTGAAAATAAACTCTGACTGCTCCCTCCTCCGATATACTTCCTGGATCCACCCCTGGCCAACAATCCTCCCTCAGAAACCATTTCTTAACAGCAATCAAAAGTGGATTTTCGTTCGTCACCAACCTTCGGTGCTTTTACAGTTCGTTTCCTACCGCATGTGAAGCAATACATTAAGATAATAATGTAGGGATTTTATTGTAACTCTTTGATCCCGGTGAAAAAGCCGATAAGTCATAAACACTTAATTTTACAGGAAAGCAAAAAATAACGATTAAATAAATTAAATTAGGGATTAATGATATTTAAACGAAGGTGATATCGAAACAAAACTATTTTTGTGTAGGTTTTGTTTGAATATCATTCATTTCCTTATTTGTAGTAGTAGTTTAAAGTTGTTTTTTGCTCCCCTGTAACATTAAGTCTTTTTTTTTACTTATCAGCTTGTTCACCGGGGTCAAAGATATATGGAGGTGTGTGTGTGTTGCTGTACGTCCGTCGTACGCCAACATGAAAGAGGGAAATGAATCTGCCGGCTGGTGTGGGCGAGGGGGCTGGCCACCCCTGGGCCTGGCGCGCGGGCGGAGAAGCCCGCTAACTTGGCGCGAAAGGGCTCCGAGTGGACGCCGATAACGCTCGCGACGCCCGCGACGCCCTCGCGTCACCGCTCGCCTCCCGTCCACAGAACGCGTTTATTTATTTATTTATTTATTTATTTATTTATTTATTTTTACGTCAAAAAAGCGGTTAAAAACTGCGTATGACGTGCTACGGGGAAAAGTGAATTGTGTGCACATTTTCAAAATTCTGTGATCCCTACACCAAGTCATATACTACTTAAAATTGGAAAAATTGAAAAAAAAGAAGCTCCCATGTAAAAAAATCTATTTTCAAGGATGAAAAGGCAATAAATTTTGGCTCTTATCCATGTTGTCCTTAGGAATAATACTTCCTACCGCGACAACATGGAAACGATAATTTGAATAATTGTATTTCCCACTGAATTCTAGAAGACGTGCACGGAAAATGAAGTTACATTTATGTCCAGAAGCAAAACAAGGGGCCATCTCAGCATTTGCTCAATGGATCATGGAAACTGGACGAAAAACCTGATCGAAATGCGGGTTCAGGACGCGGCGCCGAGCTGGTCGTCTCTCAAGGGCTGCTTCAGCCCGTCAAAACTGTTAATACCTTTGATGCATTATGGTAGTGATGCGCTAACTGCACGTTTTCTTGGGCTCACGGGAGGGTGAATTTTTAAAATTCATTAAAATATTTTTATTGAGTTTATGATAATAACTACTTTATAGATTATTTTCGATTGGGGTATTTTCAATAGGTCGGTAATAAAATATTAAGATACTTTTATCTAACTTTCTTCTACTACTATTAACTTCCTAGTAGAAATAGTTTGGAAATAAACAGGATGGGCACGGTTAAAAATTCGATTTTTTAAAAATATATTAAATTTTGATAGTATCAAAATAAATGAAAATAAAATGTAACAATTGAAGTTTAGTAATAGATTTTTTTATAAATTCTATACTTTTTCGTTAGGGGCCAAGTCGCAATGTCCCCTTTTCCCCTAGACCCACCCATGTCGCACCAGTAAGTCATGAAAATGGAGAAGGGTGCAAAGGCAAAAATTAAAAACTAATTGAGATAACAAAAGTATTAGCTGAATTGTTTTCTGTATCTTGTTGGGGCTATTTCCAGACGAAACCAGTTAGTCACTATTACGTAGTATCTCGAAACACACTAGACACTAATACGTTTGCAGATAGCTCGGATCCGGGGTCAACCAAATACAAGGCCCTCCGCGATACACGAAGGGCAAAAGAGAAATATGTTCGGAGATAATTTTTGTATTTACACCGGTTCCTATTCCTATCCATGTCGGAGGTGCAATTATATATACACATATAAAAGTACTGCAATGTATTATTGAAGTAACAAACATCCATTACGGGGAAAAATCAATATCTGACTGAAGTAGAAATACCCAACTATTTGTATTATGAGATAGCACATCACTACCAAATATTAGCCTGTACATTAACTTTGGTGTATCAATTTTTCGAACCTCAGATCTAAAAATTATTAAACATTTAGACATATTGTTCGTCAGCAGTAAAAACAATATTATAAGAAGAAAATCATATGCAAATGAATTAATGAATGCAAAATATTAAAAATAACATGATTAAATAATGTAGATATTAATTGCCTAATTACCTCATACCAAGCAAAAAATGTGCTCTGCAAATTTAACGTTCTATCTGCAGACATTTCTAAAACAGTTCTCTCCCTGCTCTTTCCGATTGAAAATATTATTTAATAATGTTTGAAATTAATTTTCATAAATGAAAATAATTTTCATTTTCAAGCACAAAATGTCAAGACAGTTTATAAAAAGGATAAATGAAAGATAAACGAATCTATATTTTTTTCCATATTTCTTTTCAATACTTCATTCGCGCAAATAATAATACATTCTCAACAAATTTCTTATTGCCAGCGACTTAACGTCTGCAGTTGTGAAATATTTCTATGAGATCATTAATCAACTTTCAGGAAATTTCAATCCTTGATACATCAGAAAGTAAACACACTCAGTACTGAGTCATGAAAAATTAATAACATTCTAATATTTAATAAATATTAAATATGTACAGATAACGTTTAGATATAATGTAAACGTATTAATGAGTAAAACGTAATGTAACAGAATATCACTTTCATAAATTTTTGACAGGGAATATAATAAATTTAATTTGTCATTGGATGTCAACGTCAATTGGATAGTGCTTTTAATTAATTTAAAATGTAATATATTCGTAGACACATCTTAATTCTCGCAGGAAACAAAAGGAGGAATTTAATGCTTCTATCATCATACCTTATAATTTTGCATCATACATTTAGAAAAAAAGAAATAATGCTATGAGTAGTTTAAATCTAAAAAAAATCTGAAAAGGTTTTTAACAATAATCCTTTTAATTAGTTGGCATTGTAATGTCATCTTAGTTTTCATATAATTAACGTCCAGAAAATGCCTGTACATGACTGTAATAAATGATTTAGAATCAAGGATATCAATTTTCTTTCCACGTAATCATTTTTACTAAAATAACATTACAATTATTGAGAAACTAACAATCACTGTTTACTAACGACACTAATTACACTAAATTAAACATTCAACTAAATTCAACTAAATTTTTCAACTTAATTCAACTAAACTATTCTAAAATTTTCAAGTAAATTCAACTTCATTCAACTAAATTTTATCCACATAAATAATAAACTCTCAATGTGTGAATTTCAATCGAAAATTTCACTTAGATATATAATATTAAAAGTTATACTGGGGAAGAACTTCAAAGGACAAAATGCGCAGGAGGACAAATACCGAGGAATAAATCTAAAGATTTTTTTCGAGATAAGTATTGCGATGATTCTTCTCTAAATTGTTTTATTAAATTCCCGAATCTTCACATTCTGCGATGAAATGTTAAGTGGGTATAAACAACGAACAAGATAGTAATTAATAACAAAATACTTTTCATGTAAAATAGTATACAAAGATCCAATACTGGGAATGTACAACACAGATATTGCACAAACGGTACTGTTTAAAATAACGGTCTCCTAACACATAGTAGAATTTTTGGTCATACCCAAGAGTACTTTATATTGTTTTTATAAAAATATGGTCTTTTTATTTGAACGCAACGACTTTGTTTACGTTAAAAAATGTTTTAGAACTTGAACACAATGAATGTAGTCTTTTAAATGTAACATAAAAATATGTAATGAAAAATACAATTTCCACAAGGTATTTCAAGTACATGTTACATTATTTTCAAGAAAAATCCGCCATATTGTTTTACTGGGACGGAATATTACGAGAACGATCGATTGCTTCACTATTGGGACGTAAACATGGTTTTCGACACGTTTCAGTAACTTTCACATCGGCAAGTTACACAAATACGAACACGAAGTTACACGGACACGCATATTAATAGTTCACGCACTTACGGTGTAAGAGTCGCAAATTATTATTAGTATCCACGAGCTAATCGTCTTGAGTAATGCTTTTGAAAAATTGTTCGAGAGCGTTTGTGGTTCCAAAGGAACGTCGAAGGAATACATGCACAAGTTATACATTTTCAGTGAATTTGGAGAAGGCCGTTACAATGAACTCTACTGACACTTGAAGGAAAACTTCATTGAAATAAAAGTGCAATTTATTACGTGCGTGAAAAGCATCGCGAAAGAAAAAAGTCACATTACATCACTAAGTTTTACTACATTCGCAAAGGCAATAATGACACAGGATAAGAGAGATCAAGATTTTATTTTAATGTCGAAACTGTCAGAGCTCAGAAACAAACTCAGCAAATGATCTAAATAACAAAGTAAACAAGCATGACGAAAACATGCACAGCGAGTATGCAATGGAATGAAGTACTAAGTTTTTACATCACTCCCAGTTCATCGTAATTAAAGCGGAAATTCTTCACACCATCACACGTTTCATCACATTATGTCTCCCATTGCTGACGTTTACTTACAAACGTGTTTGTGGGTTCCATTCGGCACAGAAACGAATGTTTTTATATTTTCACTACTGACTCTGCGGGGTTAAAAGACACCGGCGAAAACTGGCCATCCACAAGAATGCAGCATACAAAAGTAATACATAAATACATAAGCATGTACAAGAGATATATAAAAATACATATATTATAAGAATGCCGAAAGAATGACAAATATGAAACGTATCAGAGTAAGGGCAATATTGAACCGTAAGGGAATATTTTGTTCCATTACTATGTAAAATGTCCATTGCTTCCTCCTTGGCACATCTGATTTAAAATACTTAAAAAGTTAATTTCATGCAGTAAACAAAATATACAGAACTCCACTCGGAAAATAGATAAGATCATTTTCTGTCCGAAATCAGTACAATTGGATCACAGCGCTTCTGGTGGTATCCTGCAACAATTCAATACTTGCCGCCTTGACGTGAAACTGTGGGCTAGTTTTTAGCAAAATGACGTTAGGTTGGTAAAATGTTTAGATTGTTAGCTGTTGTTTTTGATCTCAAGATCTCTGCTTGCCCAATTGGATCAAAATTTGCAAATCAGCCATCAATATCACCAGACGCCACAACATTCAATTTAAAACTCAATGCAAAACAAAACGCAGAAACGACGGCTACGCGATGCACATTCGCTACACGCGAAATTCAGCTTCGCGAAACTACCACACTTTGGGGTAGCCATAGGAAGAATTTTCATCATTTCAACAGTACGTGTAAAATGCCAATCTCTCCATCCAATTCTTACACAGAAACTGTATAGTGTAAACGTCGCACATCACTTTCATGTTCATTTCGGCCCCCAAAATCGCATGAAAACCATACCGAGTCAAACGGGCTTTATTCTCTCGCGCGCAGCTGCGACCGTCCGTCCACCCACGCATATGCCCGCCGCCACCGCCACCCTCCGGTCGCCTCCTTCCGCATCTGTCGTCGCCTGGCCGGCCCGCGCCGCCCCATCCCGTTCCGTCCCCCCCGTCCTGCGCCGCCCAGTCCAGCCCCGCCCACCTCGCCCCACGCCGCGCTGCGCCGCTCCGCATATCGAGTGTCTGTAATAAAAGCCGCTGCGCTGCCTCGGCGGGGCGCGGGCCAGCTCCGAAGACAGCGCCGGAGGTCGGGACGGGTCGACGACGCCCGCTCGACGCCCGCGCTCCGGGCTCGGATCACACCAGGCGATTCAGTTTTTTTTTTTTTAAAATAGTGTGCATCGCTCTGAGTTAATAAAATGAAACAAAGACCTACGAAGTGATGAAACAAAAATAACATCTACTGTACGGTAATATTTTATTGTGTTTCGATTCATATACATTTACAAGAAAACAATCCGAGATATCCCTCTGCACTTTTGCTGAATTTTCCATATTTTGAGGGTGAAAAGAAAAGTCTCACACGTTATTTACTTTTTCAAGTAAGAATCCTTTAAAGGGATGAAATCACTATTGAAAAGTGAGGCGAAAAGAAGTAAATTTATTGGCTCACAAAGAAAAATGCAATCCTTTTGAGTAAACGCAATCGCAAAATGTGCGCGGCCCAGATACAGTAAAAATTCACTTGAAAGTATTTTCTTTATTGTAAGACGTATACTATACCAAATATAAAATAATATTTCAAAAATTCTGTCAAAGGCAAGCAAACAGAAGAGAAAAATTCTAAGAAAGAAATATTACACTTTTCTTTAAAGTAAAATAGATGTGTATATTTTTTTCAATATACGTGATATTCGGTGATAACTACCAATAAAGCCAAGAAAGACTTTTATACCAAGAAAAAAAACGTTTTTTCGTATAATGCAACAGTTGTACTACGAATCTTTGGGAATATTTTTATTAAAAATATATTTGTGAAAAGTCTCTATGAAGAATAGAGAATTTTCGATGTAACACGAATAAAACACCGCACGCTTGTCTCGCTGCAGAATAAGATTCTGCGGGGTTTCGGCGCATGACTATTATGCACAAGCAATGGAAATGCGTAAGCCTTTGGATAACTTGGGCCTGACTGGTCGTTTCCAACTGAAGAATTCGGAATGTGAATATTATTTGCCTTATTTGACCAGAGCTGGTCGTCTCCCCCTCCCCCGCAGACGCGTAAGATTAACACTGAAAGTGGTCGAAATGTCGCAGGAAACTGTTTGCCAAATTTAATTAAAATAAAAGGAATGATTTCTTCTCCAATGATCTTTTTTAATCTTCTAATCAACAAAAATTAGAGAAGATGGGATGTTACCTTGTTGATACTCACACTGCAGTATTCTGGCGGATTGCTAGTTCTTGCCGGATATTTACAGGAATATCATTGTGCCCTTAGAATATTAAAGAAATACAGGAGTTTCCATGTAAAAAGTGCTTCTGACAGAAAGGTGTAAATAATGTACTACAGACATCTCTGAAGATATCTCGTATTATAATTCTCTTTCTACTAGTGAACTATATCTCAGTCGGATTTCAAAATCATGAAATATGCCGAATTGCTGGAATTTGAACAAATTTTCTAACGAGGGCAAATCACTGTTCTTTACCAACTTAGAAAAATCGATCTCTTGACTTAAACTGATGCAAAGCAAGAAAGAGCAACATTATATGCATTAGTTATCAACACAATAATTAGATTTTACATTAGGCTTCAATTCGGCTGTATTGTTAAAAATGCGCTAATAATAAAAACTTAAAACTTTCCTGTACAGAGCATCGCTATACTGGACATGTCCAACTAAAGGTACACAAATATTACTTTACTCACACCGTGTCTAGCGTTCTTTTTCAAATCATCGTTTTCAAACCAATTTAATTTAAAAAACAATAAAATTATTAATACGTTTACAATGTGTATTAGCACAATAAAAATACGCAAATCAATATTTAAAAATGATAATTAAATGGAAAGTAATCTACGATACACAACAGCCTTAATAAAACAAAATAATCATTGGGCGACACATAATTTAATTTTAAGTAAATCCGCTTTCGAATCCGGAACGAAATTTATATTTGTTTTCAGATCTAGCAACACCACCCATTCTACGAATACTAATCCAGCAGACAAAATAACAATTTAGTGAAAATGAGAAAGCAAGTGGAGAATAAGGGAGCAGGAAAAGACGCACTTAGTACATGCACGCGTTTTTGCAACCGCACATCGTATGATTTTGAATTAACATTCGGCAGCTGCGCATTCAGAAACCTTTTACTGAGGAAAACTTTTTCGCAGGTGCGAAACAGATTAAGACACTGTATTCAAGAGACGCGCCGAGTTTTTCTCGGCGTCTATTCGCCTCCATCGAAAATCTGGATGTTTTTCTTTACAATAAAATAATCTCTTTCGCTTGTTGGGCGAAATCAGTTCGAGGATTGCGGAGGAACACGAAAACATTAATTCTGATAAAAATAATAACTTGTGAGAAAGTGTAACAGAACCGTAACGTATTCCGAGTGATAATCACTTGTAGCTCTACTGCTTGTTTCGGTTTGAAGCAAGTTTATCTCCCACTTAAAGCAATAATTTGAATAATACAATAAGTCCGTACCTAGCGTCAGGGTCCCTCACTCAACACAGAAAATATTATACTATAAAATAGATTTCGTACATTTCCGAAACACTCCAAAATATTTGCGACCAGATTCCGAACGGATAATAATAATAATAATAATAATAATAATAATAATAATAATAATAATTTATTACAACGACCTTTATAATACAATAATTTGTAGCCAAAACACCTTGCTCGAAAACACATTTTTGAGATTCTTTCTAAAACGGTAGCCCGCATGACACAAAAATAGACATAGTTACTATCAGCCGAAAGGGTTTGAGATAAATGCTATCAAAAAATTCAAAATTTAGTACGAAAAATGCAGGCCCTAGGCTATAAAGAAACTTATTTGGAACATGACACACTATGTCGCTCTGAAACCTCAACATTCATTCTCCGAATGTAGACCACCCAAATAAATTGAGAGTATTCTAAATCATCTGTCGCTTCATCCTCCTTAGAATAAAGGATTGTTACGCAATAAAGTTTGGACGATATAAAACGCGTACACTTCCACTCCCATGAATCCAAACAATTTAAGTTATTTCCTTTGGTAAAGCATGCAAGTAATCCCTGGCCTTCTATCATTGCTTTGAAAACACAACAAATAACAAAACATTCAATTTTGGCACAAGAATTTTGGTACAAGCTTTTCGCCACAACAATTTTTTTTCGGAAAGTCAATTTAAAATGTATAAAGATTAAAAACATTTCCATACAGCTTGTATAATTTTATTGAGAGAGGTAATTTATTGTATAGTAGTTAATTAACATTAACCACTTAAAGCTGCACATTTACGTAACCATCTAGAATTGTACTAATTTCTGAGAAAATGCATCGTCTGAAACACAAAGCTATTTTCCTAATCCTCCTAACCGCATGGCTCCGCCCCTGATAATCGCAGACAGAACATGCGCGTATTTTAAGCAAGTTTTTCCTTATCCAATTTCACACTTCACTTCTCCATCCCTCGCAACGAGCCAGGCCGAGCAACCCAGCAGCAGAGCTTCTCTTTCGTAGAACGAGTGGCGATTCCTGGTTTACGACGTGGCGGGGGCGGGGGCGGGGGCGGGGGCGGGGCGGGGGCAGTGCTCGCGGGTCAAGGCTTCCCGGAGCCGCCCCCAGGCCAGGCCGCCGCCGGGGGCCTAGGTGGAGGCGGAGGTGGGTCCGCGGTTTAGGCAGAGGGACGCGAAATCCGCCCTCGGGAAGACGAGAGCTACCGGTGCAGTGAACTGCCTGTTACGTCCCGGGCACGTCGACTAGTCTACCTCTGATAACACTAGGGAACAAGATTTTTTACCTCCAGGAAGGTAGAGTACGATCATACTCAATTTTATACGTAGATTACGAGTACCACAATAAAAACGTCGTATCACATCACTGTTTTTCAATATACCGTTTCTTTATACCCTATCATACCGTAGTTTGCTCTTAATGCAAATACATTTAAATTGCACCTGTAAGATATGCAGAGTCAATACGCATAAAATCTATTTGAAAATAAAATATTTGTTCAGTTCATCTATGCGACTTACAAGAGATAGCAACAAAATTAAGCTTTCGTGTTTATTTTTGTGTTGTTTTTTTAATTCCGTATTCGAAGATTGCCGCCTTATTCTCGCGTCTGGTAGTCGCGCTAAAATTACGAATACATTTTAGTGGATGTTTTGAAATCAAGTCACGTGCACCCTCATACTTTCGACTACACATCGGTCATCCAAAGGAATTATATTAGCCCCTTATCTTACCGCAAGTTTACAGGTATCCAACTGTTAGGGTGGCAAATTCTGAGTCAGCAGGTATCACGCGGAACTGTACCCGCAGTGCACGTAAAGTTCGTGTCTCGTTTGCGTGTGACTCAAATACTTTAAATACATTACAGTTCTGTGGTTTTTATAAGTGAAATTCTCCCTGTGATCTATAGAATTGAATCGGTTCGATAAAATTAAATTCGCCATTTCACATAGAAATGGTGCGAATCAACACGATAACGTCTGTTACGTTTGTGGGAAATTTACACTCAAACTTCAAAAGAAAAAAAATACAGGAATTTACAGAACGCGTATTCGTTTTTCTTTGGCTGTCGTGTTTGTGATCGAGACAAACCATAGGCTGCTCACCAGTGTAGTGTCACCTGTACATTAATCGTAGAAAGTAGTTGTGTGGAAAACTCAAATCATTGTGATTCGCTTTACCACTGCTGTGGAGAATACCAACACACCATTTTAAAGTCTGCATATTATTGTACAAAAATGCGTATTCCATTTTTAACTTGTTATAAGAAGCGTGCTCATAAAATATTGTAATAATATAATCGGAGAATATGATTTTCATTATTTTAAATAATAAATGTTTATATCTTTTGAACCTTGCGTGATAGAAAGTTTTTGTGACGATTTTCGAAATCAATGTGATCATTTCCTTTGAAATCACCTACTTTCATCCTGGAGGTATGAAAAATTTTTTGTTCCCTAGTGTAATCATACTTTTCCTTATTGATCAACAGTTAATTTGATTTGATTTATTTCGTCAAATAACAGTAAAATGTTATGTGACGAATGGTGAAGAAGTACTATTCGGTGCACATTTTCTTAAACTCCAGAATCTTTTCCCCACGTTTTAACCATAAACAGTTGAATGATGAATAAATTTACAACAAAGCGACATTTGAAAGCAAGACGTTTTCGTTCTCGAGCTGTAGAAAACCTATTTGCATCGGGAAACGACACATTTGAAAACAATTGTGTTATCTGGTAACATTTGTAACTGTTACTTTTAAACATCTAAGAACATGACAGGTTATGCGTATTGTGGTTACAATATCAAAACACCCTACTTTCTTCTGATACATTGTCAAAAACCCTGTCAGTATGGCAAATTCTAGTTAGAATCTCCTAAGCTCTGAAGGGTTCAAATTTATTTTGTCGAGACGTCAGCAGATATAATAAAAATAAATGTTCCAACTATGCTAAATAATTTTAAACTTCTCTCCACTTCATCTCCTATCTCTATTCAACTGACCCTACTTGAACAGATTTCAGATCAGCGGAAAAACTCTGGAGCAGCCGACTCAATTTGAAAGAGTGATTTTATATCTAAATTGTTGAAGTTACTATAAAATAATGTATGTTGAAGGGTACAGTTATTTTACACTCTCAGATTGGAAAGTGTCCTAGATTAAAGTTTCAGAATCGTACCTTTCTCATCACATCCTCGGTCTTTCCTAATGTAATTGTTCACTTAGCCACTCGTAACGTAACTTGCCTTCAGTGTCGGTACGTTCGGAAAATGTGCTTCATCGGGCCGATGTTTCCTCTTTTTAAGTGTGCGTACACATTAACGCACTTCCGATATTGAAAATATCGAAACTTTTTATTTCCAATACATCTGTATTGGTGTCAATACGATAAAAAGAACAATACATACATTGTACTATTAAATATACTTAGGTACAATCAATTGATTGAAACAAACCTGCTAGTAATTTGGAGTCACATCTCTACCGACATTTCAAATGCTTTCTCTTCAACATTGCCATAGAGGTAAGACGTAAGATTGTCACTTCTTATTAAGCCGAGTGAAAAACACTATTTCACGGAGAATAAATACAAATTCTAACAACCTATTAATTATTAAAATATCCTGCAAAGTCGTTGAAAGTTCAGTAAAATGCGTATTATTCCCTGTATGTGATACGCAGTAACGAAGGCCATCGACACTAGAAAGAGGATCAGAAGAAATCTTCACGCATAATTTTTTTTAAAGGGATACTAGTAGAAATATAAAAATTTCGTTTGAACATTTTATTTTTTAATTATAAATTTTTTTTTTTTTTATCAATTCATTTTTATCAATTTTATCAATTCATTATCACATTTATCAATTAAACGGTTACAATTAAACGGTTACAACCGTAAACAGATGTAATTTCTTTTAAAAAAATATTTTTTTATCAATTCATTTTTATCAATTTTATCAATTCATTATCACATTTATCAATTAAACGGTTACAACCGTAAACATTTAATTTCTTTTAAAAAAAATCTTTTTTTTGAAGTGCCCCTCAAATATTTTCCGAAGTCGTCCCTGCTCGTCGGAACCCTGCGTTGCTCGGCCACTGCTCGTCGGAGCCCTGCGTTGCTCGGCCGCGGCCGCGCCGCCCCCGGTGATGGCGGCCGGCGCAAATGGCCGCTCGCCGCGGTGCGCGCCCTGCGCCTCCCCTAGAGCCCCGTGGCGGGCCGCGCGCGACGCGTTTCACGGAGGCGGAAACGGCCCGCCGCGAGCGCGCCGCTGCTGTGAAGCAGAGTGCTTGGCGCAGGAATGCTCACCGCGGCCTTTCGTTCTGCGTTCGGAGCGGACCACCCCGACGACCCCGGCTTGCGGCGAGGGCGCCCGACGGACGTTTTTTTTTTTTTCCGTTGTTGCGGATTTTTTCACGAGATTCTTTTCGTCGCGGGCTTCGAAATGGCTAGTTCCACGCGACACTTCGGTCATCGACCGGATTTGGTTCAGGGCGACACTTGATGACTTTCATCGGTGCGATCTCTTGATCTAATACAACGGCAAAGATGCGAAACGATGTCGGATTTACGTACAAATAGCTTTAAAACGTTCAGGACCAGGGCTAGAAATTTTAAGTAGCTCAAAATATATGTAATGCAGTACATTAATGTTGTGATTGTACAGAAAAAACAATATTAATCTGCAAATCAGAATGTGATAGACATTGCGTCACATCAAATGAAAAAAATACTGTAGATTATTCTTTTAATAGAATGGAATTGCAGCGAAAATGTATCTAGTAGTAGTGATGTCTTCCCACGTTCTATTGGAAAAACGAGTGAACCGTGATGCAAATACATCTCGTTTATTTTTGTGTGCATTTGTGACGTGCAATTTTCATGCGTAATTATTTTTAATCCCTCAGAGTCTGTGTATGAATCTATTTTCAAAATAAATTTCCGTAAAACAATTCCCGTCTTCTATCTATATCTCTCTAGAAGTATTTAATATACAAGTTTTATTACATTTCAGTTATGAACATTTGTACATTTGGTAATATGTTTTATTGCCTAACTGGTCCGTGAGCTACTTACTTTACTTTGAAATACCGAAATATTTGAATACTCTGTCGCAAACTGGGACCACATGCAGCAGAATATTTTCGTTGAAACATATCAGTCTTTGTAAAACCTTTTATATGATACTCTCCTAAATTGGGAATTCGATATTCTATTTACGTCTTATGAATCAGGAATAGAACGGGAACAAAAAACGAGATTAGGGAATATCAAATTCTGAAATAACGCGATAAAAAATTCATATCAAAAGCGATTTTTCTTTCGAAAGTAAATTCGATACAAAGTTATCATTATCAGTTACTAAAAT
Organism: Teleogryllus oceanicus; assembly: GCA_964035755.1. Lineage (NCBI taxonomy): Eukaryota > Metazoa > Arthropoda > Insecta > Orthoptera > Gryllidae > Teleogryllus > Teleogryllus oceanicus. The sequence continues at coordinate 283,563,290 of CAXIVR010000001.1, forward strand.
ATACGTTATAAGACCAAATTCACTGAAGTTTATCAGAATAAAACCGAATTTTTATAACAATTCGATAAAACATACTTTTTACATCGGAAGTTTATGCTTCTCCGAAAACAGGCTACCGGACTATTTTGATTGTGAAGTACGCATTCTGTATCCGAAGAGTGTCTCGACGCATGTTCGCACGGACACCCTCAAAGAACGTTGCCGACTGCTAATATTCAAATCGATAATCCTTCCTACTATAACCTATGGATGCCCAATCTGGGGAGGTGCAGCTCCTAGCAATGTTAATAAAATTAAAGTAATTCAATATAAATTTCTAAGAAATACTCCAAATGCCCCCTGGTTCATTACAAATGAACAAATTAATCGAGAATGAAAAATTACAAAATTAGAAGAAACCATAACTAAAGTAGCTAACAATTTTTACAACAATCTGCATACCTCAGTAAGTACCATCATTTTTAACATGGGCAAAAAAAGGGGTCCACCCACGCATAAAGTCAAGATTTCCCAAAGACAAATTCAATCCCCCGTAAACCACTATACCCTCAGCTCCTTAACATAATCATATGCCTTTCTCTTCTTAATTAACAATAACATTAAATCAATAATTATGTCGGAGTTTAAACCTCACTTACCTTATGGATGGCCAATACAAAATTGTCATATATTAATCTTATGTATTTTTAAAACCCTTGAAAGACTGTATTGTCGAACAACAAGAAATAAATTTAAAAAAAGAACGTTCTGATCACCAGACCAATTACCAGAGTATTCATTTACCGGTATCTAAACTTACGTATCAACTGAAAGATCTCGGACGATATTTCAAACAGTTTCTTGCATTTGCTGCGAAAATGTATAAAAATATTTTTCTTAGAGGGTCATTTACGACGTTTTGTGAACATTTCAATGAAAACAAGATTTATCCGCTTTTTCGTTAACAAGGCCCGGCGATAAGAATTTGCCTGTCGAAAACTCCTTTCCGGCGCACGATTACAATGCTTTTGAATGGCGTGAAAGACAAAATTATAGATTTTTCCACGTTAGTTCTATACGCACGCTGAACAAAAAATTATAGCAGGGAGGATCACTCCTCTCAAAACGACTCGCTGCATTCGTATTGATTGTGGAGTTATTCCCAGGCAGTGGTGGATTAAGAAGCCGCAAATCACGGTAGTGATAGCCCTAAAAGCAGTGAAAAATCGGTAGTATTATTTTCACGAAGTCAAACGTAATAAATTCAAATTAAGTGATTGCACCAGGCATACACGCTGTATTTTATATCCTACTACATATTGTCTATTATTGACGAAATCAACTTTCTATGTGAAAATATGCAGTATTATTATATTACAACATGACATGACAGTGACAACCTAATACTAGCCTCCTCTCTAGATCAGGAGTTCACTGCCGTTCTGTCACCGTGTACAAATTAAAATTTACAGGACATCTGACGTACCACTACCGTCAAACATCTGTAACTCACGGATTTCCTTCTCAAATAAAACACGCAAATAGGGGGTCCAGATCTATAAATGTGAAAATTCGAGTGTGATACAAAAAAATATACAAGTAGAGCCGGCATTGTGGAACTACGAGGATTATATTTGAATTAATACCACTGGAATCAAGGGAATTTCTGCTATAAATACATGCATCAGGGAAGTCCAAACCTGTATCGAGTATGGTGTTGCATTCATTAATTGTTACTAGCTGTGAATATTCATTTTAAAGTAGGTTATTTATTTTAATATAGGTTTTCCACGTACTAGCTCGTGTACCACACGAACAGCCTTTGCGTACCGCTACAAGTGCACGCAACACCGTCTGACAACCCCTGATCTCGGTCCTCTGCTCTCTCGGTTCCCACTCCTCTCGTGGAGAGCGAGGTCCGGCGTCGACAGAATCTCTACCGCGGCTTCTAGCCCCATCGCGCTCAGCGGCAGCTCCTCGAAATAATCCACCGCGTGGGCGGGTTAGGGGGGGCGGGCGCGGGGACGCGGGGCCGCCCCGGGCCGGCCCCGGGGGAGGGTAAAGCCGATGGCGCCGTTCGGGGTGGCGCCACGCCCAGGGATGCTGCGGAGACGGAACAAACGGCCATGGGGCGGCCGTCGGGGCCGGCAGCGAGCGGCGTCTCGCGGAATTCTCGCGTGGGCTGCGGTGGATTTGCGAAGAAAATACGCGGTTCCGCGGTCACAAAATCACACAGCCCAAAATCAAGCTCGTCTCTGTGAAAGTAACACACACGCGCGCGCGCGCGCACGCATACACTCACAACGTGGATAATAACTTTCTGGAAACTACTAAATTTCCCGCCTTTTTCCAGGAATGTGCGACTGTATCAATTTCACGTGGCTTGTGAACTCCACTGACTCGTCTCTTTGAAATGAGCATACTCCGCTGTGATATAATTTTGAAAACCCAAGTAGTGTGGTGCATTTATTCACAGAATATTCAGAGAAGGATCCATTTTGACTACCTCGAAACGAGATGAGTTCTTTGAAGCAAATGTAACACGACCAACGTGGTTAGTATGCGTATGGAAGTTTCGGAAACCGCAGATTATTGCACGTATAGTTTGGTCACTGCGAATTATTTATTGCAAATGGACATCGAATTCAACACAACTTTTCTATCACATGTGGAGAGTTAAACCACATCGACAAATTACCCAAATTTATTTCAATATTATCATGGCTTCTTCATTTAAAACAGTTAAAAATAGCTTATCACTCAAGACGTAAATACATCCACAATTTCGTATGAGGTTTTTAGGCCTGCGAGTGACCACATTTCGCGTTCTATTCCTTTATTCACATTAAGAGAGCTACATTTCAACATGAACGTTATTAATACATGAAAAAATAGCATAAAACTTAATTACAAATAGAAAAAAACGGTTTAGAATTTTCTTGAAGCAACAGTAGGATAGCAAGTTAGTTTTTAACCATATTCGATTCAGAGAGAAAAGCAATTGCTACTCAGAAACGAACATAAAAATAATACAAAATTCGTATTATACAATCTATGGAAATTAAAAAAAATATCTTCGATATCTGAGGATACACGGATCTATTTAAAATAACTGCAGGCATAGTACGAAATGTAGTACTTGCGTTTGGCAGTAATGCATCAAGACAGGAAGAAAAGTCTTTATTTCATTAGAGTTGCCGTGCAGATTTCTGACGGCTTCCGAACTTCATTGCACATGAAAATAAATAATAAGGTACAATAAGCATATTGTTACATCATTCATTATTATTGACTTTTACTTCTATCATCAGCAACAGATACTACAATTTGGAGTGCCGTTCGTGGAATTATTGACCAGTTCGAATTTCAACCCTTCCAAAAACAATCTACGCCCTATCTTCTCCAGATAACTGCCGGAGAGGTGCAATCGATGCCCCAGATGTTGCTAAACACACAGAGGGCAAATTGTTTGTCGGTCAATGCTTCCCTCAAAATGGCATGAACTTACGCTGACGAGGGACACTAAAAACGGACGAAGGCGGGAAGTGCTTGGCGTTAGTTACAGCAACGCTCGATTGTGAACCATAGGTCATGCAGGGTATCTAGAAGCGATATAACGTTGGAAACACCAGGACCTACGAAAAAACATCAGAAGTCAAACGAATGACGTTGAAACCGCGCAAACAGAACCAACACGAAGGATTCGCATCCGGACGCGTGTGAGCCGTCGAGCGACGGGTGCGGGGGCCGTCCAACGACCCCGGGGCCGCTGCCGCCCCTATCGCCATACCCGGGGGCGGGGCGAGGCGGGACGCAGCGACGCACCCGCCCGCTCGCATTTCCCATTCCGTAAAAACCACACGTGCCAACAGGCGGCGGTGGCGGGCGGCGCCGTGGGTGAAGGCGGGCGCGCCGGAGGCGGCGGCGTCCGCCGGGCGTCGCCGGGGAGGGGATCGATCGGCCGCGTCTGGGGGCGTCGAGCGACGACGACGCCCGCTCCGGCCGACGCCGCGGGCCGGCCGCGCGACACGAGCGCCGCGCTTCGCCGGCCACGTGGCCAGCCAAGGGACGCCCACCGGGGCACGCGCGCTGGCTCGCCGGCGTCGCCCGCCGCCTTCCGGAAGCGCGCACGTGGGCGGTCCGCGGGGCGAGACGGGGCGCTGCGCGGGCGAATGGGTAGACCGGCGGCCCCGTGGGCGCCCGGAGAGCCTACGCCAACGACGCGCCGGTGACCCGCGGTCGCTCAACAAGTGACCGTCGACCGGCGCCACCAACGTCCTTCCGCCCGGCTCGCCTCGCCTCGCCTCGCCTCGCCCCGACCCGGCCGGCCCGCCCCGCTCCGCCCCGCCCCGACTCCCACCGCCCATTCATCGCTCCGGCCCTGCCCACGGGACCTGCCCCCGGGAAAATTCTATTTGTTTTTATCAGGCGGGAAACCGGTGAGGCGACGACCAGCGCCACGCGCGCAACCGGCGGCGGCGGCGGCGGCGGCTGTGGAGGCGGCAGCGATCCTCACGCGCTCCAGACGGTCGGTATCTAGACGCCAGCCAGACCGCGCGTCCCGCCCGCCGCCGGCCAATGTCAAGAGCGCCGACCCGGTGGGAAACAGCGGCCACCGCCCTCAAGGGACGAGTGAGCGGTGCTCCCCCGATATCTTCATGCCCGGTAATATCACCGTCGGTCGATTCAGTACGGTGTGAGTTTGAGTGTGTGGGCAGAAATAACCGCAACTCATCCGCTCAAAAAAAGAGAAATTCATTAACTTTTCTCACCTCCATTCCTTCCGACTTCCAACACACCTCGCATGTTCGCTAATATTTGAACTGATTAAATGATGCGCTGTTTTAGATGTATATTTTTTAATATTAATGCGTTATTTACTTAAGTTTGATAATATTGCATTAACTTTGTAACTACAAACAAATGTGGGAGAACTCTTCAAGAGCTTAGGTCGCTTTCTCGATAAATATGACGTAGTCTATGCATGGAAAATAAAGTTTCATATTTCTGTCATTATGTGTTGTTTTGACGTTTCAAACTTTGAGAGGTGCTGGATTGAAGTCAGACGAGAATTCACTATTTTAGATTTGCCAACTTCTATGTTCTAGTGGAACAATAAATATCTAGTTCACAATTTACAAAAAAACTAACTTCGTAATTTCTGAATCTTACTTGACGATTCTTGGTGAAAATTAAATTACATGGTACTTCTTTCTTACCAGACACATTGATTTTACGTAGCTACGTAAGAAATACCTAATCTGAACTACAAATACATGAGTTTTTTTCATAACGTGCGCTAAATTTTACATCACTCACTGTAATATCCCTTGAAGCACAATCACAAGAGTTTTTCAAATGAGAATTATCAATGGAAAAACGGCCCAAAACCCAAGTAATACTGAAAAATACGGACGCATAATGCACACAGATCTCGTGGAATAGTTATTACATCAAAACACAAACCTATACAACCTAGCAAATTGAACAAAAAATGTCCATACACGTACACTAGAAATACCAATAAAATACAGGAAATGAGGCCTTTCGTAGCCAGCAGAAACAGCCGAGATTCGCGTATAAATTTACAATCATTCCCACCCGCAGTAATTTCAATCTCATCAATAATAATTTCAATCCGATACGCAAAAAATATTACGATTGGTTCCCGCCGTCACCTTTGATAACAGACGGTCTTGAAGACACATGCATCACACGAAAATCCACCAACCCTCCGAAACGAATCACCTAAGTTCGGAGATTTTTACAATCTGCCAGCACAGTCGCAAAAGTTTTCTCTCTTCTCCCCGGAGCACGTAAGACATTTCGAACGGCGGACATCAAATCCGTGCCCTTTTGCCCGCGTCCCCGCCCTCTCCTTCAGAGAAACCGCTGGCAGGCCGACCTCTCGATGCACCGCCCGGGCGCACCCACCCTGCCGATTTTATGGCCCGGCGTTGGTAACGAGCGCCACACCCCCGAAAGATGACCCCTCGCTCGTCATCGGGGCTGGAACAACCCTCCTAGCGCCACTAGTCGTCACTCGACCAACGCCAATCCTTGGAGATACTACTCGTAACCAAACAATGCGGACCCATCTAATAATTATAATGAAATTTTAATAGTTATCAAAATTAGTATGAAAATGACCATATTTTTGAAAATTTATGACAATGAACTATGCGTAATAAAATGTTTAAATAAGTATATGCAATATATATATAAATGTATGTGTATTGAAAATAATTCATATACATTTCATCTTTTATTGTGAATTTATTTTTATTATCGGTTTAAGTTCATACAGTTAATTGATGATTTTTTTGGATTTCGTGAACAAAATAGTTAAACATCATTTTTACATATTTATGAGCAAAAATAAAAATTTATTTTAAAAAACCAGAGTGGGTTCCTATTCAGCAGGGGCCTTAGCATTTCCAAAGTCTACTTGTGCATTCATCCACTACTGGAAACATCTCTTGCCACTCGCGCTACCCACCAGAATTAGGGTGACCACCTTTCCCAAGTGCTACACGCAGGATTTCAGACAAGAATGCAGAGTAAGCTGGTATCACACATACGGAGTGCAGCTGTGGCCAAGCTGTTTCAAATGATTGCCAGAAGTTGGGAATAGTTCTGATCTTCCCATCAGATACACCGCGGATGAAAATATTTGTCACATCACGAATGCTCTTGTGACTATTTGGATAATTAATTCTATTAAAGCCACATTGTGACATCTGATGAATGTTCAAATATTCCGTAAAATTTCTTGGTTGCCACAAAATCGAACTGCCCAAACTTCAAACTATGTCCACACTACTAAAATCGAACTGCCCACATCAAAACTATTCACACAACTCACTGCCACAATCGAATGGCTACTTCTTTTTAATACTATCATTATTATTTTAAGATCGCCGTGATAACCTAAAATAATCTACAAGAAATCCTGAGCTTGAATAAAGTTATTAAATAAAATTCAGAGGCCCGTCGGCGAAATCGGAGAGGTGATCACCCTATACTCCCCCGGGGGGCGGGCCGCAGCTGGACTAGATGAAGCAATCTCCAGGCCGCAGCCGCCCCCGCACCTCCGCCCCAACCCTCTTCCGCCCGCGATTCGCGCGCCGTCTTGCCACCCCTCGGGTCGCAACCAACACTTGAGGTTCGCGTCGGGAGTTACATCTCACTTGTGGAGTTTCCCCTTCACCTCCGCAGCTTCCTGGAATCGGCGTACGCGGAGCGAGCCGCAGACGGCGCCGACGCCGCCGACGCCGTCGACGCCGGCGTCGCAGCGGCCGCGTGCGCGCGCGCGCGCGTGCGTACGTGGAAGGCAACACGGCCGAAAACACACGCCACGTCCCGTTCAAGACGATGGTAGACTCGTCAACTCGTAACTTTTCGGTACGCGGAAACACCGTTGAATGGAATGAAAATATAAATATCGAGGCATACAGCACGGAGTAAAAACAAAACAAAACAAAAAAAATAAATAAATAAACACACGCTACGCACATGTGATGCCGTGTCGAGTTGCGCCGTCGTCACGTTCAACCGCTGAACGCACATGGGTGTCAAGCGCGCGGCACTTTCGCATGGGAAAACCACTGTCACTACAACGCACTGCGCGCCGCGTTACAGCACGCGTGTCTACGGACGCCGCACCGACACTCACCTTTCAAACGAGTCGTAAAACGTGAGGTGCGACGCGACGCCGACGACGCTGACGGACGACGACGACGACGGCGATGGTCGTCGACGATGCGATGCGACGCGACGGGGTGGCGAGCGGAGTCTGCGGTGGCGGCGACGGTGGCGGCGGCAGGGGCGGCGTGCAGCGCGCGGCCGTCAGGCAGGAGACCGCGTGTCGACGAGGGTGGGCGACGGGGCCGTGCCGGGCGACGCCACGCGGGCGGCCCGACACGCCCGGCGCCGCTTGCAGGTTAGGGTTGGCACTCGCCGGCGACAATGTCACTCGCAGCCTCGGCGCGCACGGGGCCGACCGACGGCACAACAAGACACTCGTGTCGACACGTCGTCGTCACAATTCCTCGTCGTGTGTGTTGTCGAAAAGCAAAGGCACTAATAGCACGGCCGGTAACGTTCGCGGCCTGCGGCGGCCCCGGCGTCACGTACCTCGTTCACTGTTTGCAACAATACACCATTGCGTCCGCAGTGTCAAGCGGCCGTGTCTTCGGGAGGACGTTCACTGGTGGCGGGCACACACGCGTGAAGGCGGCGCTGGGCTGCGCTCTCCCCTTTCCAGTGTTTCACATGCGCTCTCCTCCGCGCGCACTCCGCCGCTCCGGCCCAGCACCGCGCCAAACTTGAACTGAAGCAACACGAAAATCAAGTGAAAAACGGGGACTTGTCTTCCCTCTTCTTTCCCCCTCCCGCTCTCTGTTCTTTTCATCCAATTCTACCTTCCCCCTTCCTCTGTTTTCCTTTTTTTTTCTTACTCCATTTTAACCCTGCCAGACCATCCGTTCGATCCATAACCCGCTAAAAACCTCACTCACTCAACCCATTCCATTCCAAACTGCCAAGACCGAGCCCGGCCGTACGCTACTGCGCAGACGCAAATGCACTTCCCCCTCCTCCGCGCCTCGCGGCCCCTACCATAACCCATCAAAGACCAGCAGTCCTTTCCCCTTTTCCTAAAATCTACCTCCCCTCTCCTTTTGATGAAATTGTTTTCTGTTGCGCGCCACAGATGGCGCTCGCGACACTTACATCAGTGCTTTTTCCTCGCTTATTAGGAAATATAAATAACACGAGGCGGCGGCAGGCGCGCGTTCGCGGCCGCGCCCGGCTCGATCCTGCCGACCAACCGCGGGACCCGCACAATCCGAGTTTCACATCTTCCTTTATAGTCGCACTGGCTCTTTCCGAGCGGCGAGGCGAGGCGAAGCGAGGCGGCGCGCGGCTCGGCTCGGCGCGGCGCGGCGCGGCAGCAGAGGAGACCGGAGCGGCGGCGTACGCGCTTGTGCCGCGGTGGCGGCAGCGGCATCGGCTGCGCGCGGCGGCGGTGGCGGCGGCGGCGGCGGTGGCGGCAGCGGCGGCGCGCGGCAAGACGCCGCTGGGCTCGCGCACCGCGGGCGGTGGTGGTGGTGGTAGTGGTGCGGGTGTGGTGGTGGTGGTGGTGGGTGCGCGGAGGCGGTGACGGTGGCGCGCGCGGCCTGCCGTGACCCCATTCGCTAGCGAGGTGTTCGGAAGGGTTCGGCGCGCTGTCCTTGTCGCGCGTTAACCTGGACGTAACGAGCGGCGGGGAGTGGGAGGGAGGAGAGGGGCGTGCGACACCTCCCCGCCGCGGGGACCCGCTCGGCCCCGGCCGCCGTTCCCCCGCACGCCCATCGCCGGGCCCTACCGCCGCCGCGCTGCGCCACGCCGCGCCGGGCCGGGCCGTGCCGCCCTGGGCCGGGCAGGGCCGCGTCGCGCGCAACAATGTGGACAGGGCTTCGGCCGCGCGCGGGTCAATCGCGAAGCCGTCGTTGGGTCTTTTTATTCGGCGCGTGGCGCTGGCGTGTCGCGTGTCGTGGCACGCGTGGTCGACGACACGCCGCTGCCGCGCCCGCGGGTTCGCAGTCCTGGGTTCGCGCCGGAGTCGACGCTCTCTCGCTCGCGATATCGCGATTGCCGCCTCTCGCACGCCCCCCCCCCCCCTCCCCCTCCCCCCTCGACGCGTGCTTGCCCCCTCCTGACGCCGCGCCACCATTGCTTCGCTTTGCGCTTTTTGTTGGTCGTTTCGCACGCGGTGTATTACTTATATTTATCCCCTCCCCAGACACTAACAGGTCTCCTTCCTCCGTTTCGGAGTTCGCGGCGGTTTTTTACGTTCTACTTTCTTGTCGTGTTTTTTCCCTCCTGTACCGCCGCTTATTCCTGCAGTGTCACCTCTCTGTACCATGTGCATGGTCCATTCACACTTCCCTTCCCCCCCCCGGCGGCGGCGCCCCCCCGTCCCCCCCCGTCGCTCTCCCCGCCCCGACGCCCCTACTCTGCCCCCTCCGTAGCGCCCGCCCGGCCAGCCCCCTCGCGGCGGCCGCGTGTTCATTCACAGTTCACCGCAACATCCCATCTTTTGCTCAAAATACGAACGCACGCGCGCGCGCGCGGCTCTGCGACAATGCGGCATTTGCAGAAACGCTCACTGCACGGGCTCTGCTTTGGAGAGCTACGTGCCCTGCGCCCGTCATAATGGAAGGGCTCATTTCAAATAGTGACTTATCTCTATTTCTGTTTTTCTTGTTTTGGTATATTGTTTAAACGCTTCTCCATCATGCTGCCAAAGAGGCAACTGTTTTCAAGTAAGACTAATCTCCTAAATTAAATGGTATCCGAAAAGCATTATATTTAATTTTGTCCAATGAAGCTCAATTTGAACTTTCCCTTCCAGAAAAAATTGTATTTCTTGGCGGTAAGATATTTTGGAATACCGTTCTTTAATTTTGCTGGGGGAAAAGTATCAACCATTTTTTTTAAATCGTAGTTGTTGGTGAAATGTGTTTTTGGATTTCATCTAGATACATTCTGGGAATTCATTCTGTGGTAAGAAAAGTCCCAGAATGAAATATCGTAAAAAGTTTGATTAAGCAACTAACGTGGAAGATTTGAATGTTTGAAATCAATCCCGCTTTCAATCCCACGGATCAAAAAGATCAGAATGTTTAAACTTGAATCTTCATGATAATTTAGTTATTCAATTTCTATACCGTCTAAATTTCTGTTAGTTCGTACTGCTCTGCAAGCCTATGCTTTGACGTGTTTTCCATTTCTGGAATTTTTAAATCCGTAACTTTCTTTAATTACTTTTTGTATTTTAGAAAAAGTGTAGTATCAAATTGAGTAACGAATGCAATGGTTGCAGTGACCCCTATCGTGAAATTTATCGGTTCCTTTACAAATGCTCCGCAATAGCATATTTATTACATATTTTTATGTGCAATGATAACCTCTCACATTAAAGACTATCAAATCACGTTTTATTGCAACAATTATTTTATTGCCATCAATGTACTAAAGACAGAATGTTTCGCGACGCAATGCGGTTGCGTCGTCAGGTAATCTGTAATCAAGCAGTTTTAACAATTAAACATCATTCATCGTAAAACTTGAAATATGATATAACAATACAAGCAAAGCAAAATTTAAAATTATTATTGCAATTGAAATTGAAATATTACATCCAAAGAAATAAACTGTCACTACTCATAAAAATTTACAATATATAGACTATCACGTGTATTTGTTTTGTTTTTTTCTTCATTAAGAACATATTTATTACATTATAAAAATTACGAAGATGTAAAAGATTCAAGATACGAGACTTCTAAAGCATAATCTCTATTTCTTTTTTATTAAATATAAATACGGTGTAATTAGACAGAAGTATATCTTGTTCTTGCACATGAATGGGTTTCGTTAATTCGAGTCTTCCACTTTGGAATATTTTTCGACCACGGTACCTATTTTCAGTAGGCAATACTGATCATTGCATTCTGGAGAAGATAGTTTATCATAGGTAATACCAGGATTACATTGGCATTTATCTGAAAATTTCCAATGCACGAATTCTATTTGATTAGACTATTCCACGTGTGAAATTACTTCGCAAGAATTTTCAGTATGTGCCAAATGTTAAATATATTGTGTATGTGCTCCAAGTACACACGACAAGTCTTCCTGTGCTTAGGTATCGCACCTAGTGATTGGCTAGCACGGAGTAAGTGGCAAGAAAAGGCGATAATTTGGGGGGGATGCACCGTCTTCTTGTCAGATGTATAGTTCAACGCTATCGCTGTCAATTTCACGAGAGAAATAGACGAAATAATTTTCCCAATAAACGCCAGATGTGCGCTATCGACAGTAAACGATTACATATACAATCTGGCCGTATATTTTTGGTCCAGAGAAAGATTTATTTACTCTGAGTGGATTGAGATTACAATAAAAATTATTAGAATAGTATAAGGATCCACAAAATAAAATATTTTCAAGCATTGTCTAGGAACGTATGCATTCAATAATCATTCTATATTGAATTTATCTGCAGTAACGTCTTCTTTTGAATGATCAAATTGTTCATTGATTCCGAAAGAGAAAGCACTAAAGACTCCCGTACAGGTCCTAAGGTGAACTGAAATTCAGGGAGGCAATACCGGTTTGCGACAGACCTGAGAAGCCCTTGCATTTTACAATGGGTTTTGCTATCTTTGCCCAACGCAGATGTGAACTTATTGTTGAATAACAAAATGAAGGAATTTCTGCGATGAAGAAAAATGAAAAAAAAAAACTATTTCAGTTTAAAGTTTGTTATTGTTGTCGAAGAGATTTTGTTAATGTTACTAGAATGCACATTGGGACTCCATAGTTTACTGAATTTTCCATGAAAATTCGTATGAATTAACTAATAGGTTCAGGAATTCCTTTCTCTTACATTATTACCTGGTTTGTTCATTTTCTTTTATTCTGACTATTTCACTAATGTGATTTCGACTAATCACATTAAAGAATTCGTAGATTAAGAGCCAATCGCTGCTGTAATCCTCCTCGCATTGTATCGCTTTTGTCTTATCGCTACCTTGTTGCTGGATAGGCATAATGATCGAGGAGTACTTGAGACTCTTGTTGACGTCTCTTGTTGAACTGAAAATATGGCGGCAAGATTTGGCGATATTGACGCTCTTATCCGCAAGTCCCAGCCTAAAAACTCACTAAGGAATAGAAAATACATATGGAGGAATACTTTTGAATCGTTTTGTGATGCCAGAGGATATCATCTTACAAGCAAAATTTCGAAGAAGGAGATTACTCTAATCTTAAAAGATTGGTCATGCAATATGAGAAAATCTAATAGAGAAGATTATAAGCAGTACACCGTTAAAACTGTGCAATGTCACAGCCAATATAAATCAAGAAAAATATTATAGTAAATATATGTAAATCCTTTCTTAGACGAAGAATTTAAAACTGCGAGAGAAGCGCAAGAGGAAACAAGTACAGAAACTTCCGGACGAACGGAAGGTTAGTACTGCCGCGTTGAAATCAGAAGAATATAAATCTATGATAGATTTGTCCGACGAAAAGACTCCTGACGGATTACAAATTCATTTTTTCCTTATTGCATCACTGGAATTGTCGTGGGGTGGGGGAGAAGCTTCAAGATGTTTAATACACTACTTCCAGAAAGAACTAGACAATCTTGGAAAACCTGCTAACATACTTGCTTATAATTCACGTTTTTCATCCCATTTTCCAAAACTTGCAAAGGGGAGATAAAAAACTTACCAACACGAAATGGCCATTAAAAAACATGAAATCTTTATGAAAAAACGAGATCAAAAAATTAAAACTATCTTTTTTATCACTGCCAACACATAATATTTAAAAACCAGTACATGGTACAAAAATTGCCCTATTGGCACAAATTTAATATCTAAATGAATAAAAACGTACGCACAGAAAGCAGGATTCGAAACTGAACATTGAAAAATTGCAAATCGTTCTGCACGTACAAAAGCAGTATCAAATATGATCCAAGTTGGCGTCCAAGAGGTAATTAAAATAACAGGCCATACAAGCGAATCATCTCTGAAACCTTGCCTCCAAAGTAATTCACGATACCACTCCAATATTATTTATAAATTACGAGATACCACAGCTCCATCCTCTTCCAACACAGTTAACGAAACTCAAAACAACCAAGTTTCTTCCAAGTTATAATTTTGATAACTTTTAATATTTAATAAATGTCGTTTTAAAACATGTGTAATTTTTGTATTTGTGACATCTATTTATTCGGTAGTTGTGTTTTGTTTCTCCACAAAACTCCTATAACTATGTAGGTAAACAAAACAATCGTACTATCCAGTTGCTGTGACTCTGACTAGTGCGTTTTGAATAAAAAAGAACTAATTAACTTTATTCATGCATCGTCTTTTATTAGTTAGGCAGCATTTTATTCGTGAAATAGTCTTCCTAAATACAACTTGAGGTTATGAGTTTCCCAGATAAATTCACTCGCCAAGTAGCGGCTCGTGAATTTATCGGTAAACTGAGAACCGCTCGTGGTATTACTATGAAAAACAATATTTGTCCTGAGTTTGAACGAAGCAAATTTCAACTCATTATTTAACAACGTCGGCCGCTTATGTCACCTTAAACTCAATGAGAAATTAGAAAGGATACCTGATCAAAAGTATTTTCGCAAAGTTGTGAAAATAGTACCAAGTATTGGTATCTATTAATAAATAAGTACACGTTCGTGTGAATGCAATTTTCTTTGAACTGCTCCAAAAATATAGTTCTTATTAAGACAGAGGACGAGTATTCGAATAGATGAATGATCTTTCCTCTCTAAACGAAAAAAAATATTGGAGAAAGAAAATTTCTTTTTTTTGATTCTATGCAAAGTAGGGGATGACATTCAATTCTCTTTTTAATTCAAGTAAAATTTATTACAACGTACAGAAAATTAGAGCTCGAATATTTTTAATGTCTTAAATACTTACATATTTCTAAAAATGTTAGAAATATGTAAGCATTTATGACCTGAAAAAATATGAAAATATGAGCGTATTTCATGTATATTATATGTCTTAAATTTCGTTGGTTTTGATGTAAGCGAGATCTCAGTGAGTGTGATACTTAAAAATAGCGACTAGACTTTTCATGAAGGCTGCTTCGCCTTCATTGAATGCGTCAACAATGTCATCGGTAGTTTTAAAATTGGTACAGTAGTCGTTTGCAGTGTTAAGCCACGAACCTCAGGTATGAGAATGGGCATGAGAATGGGTTGAGGAGACAATGGCACCGAAGGAACCATTTTCTTGAATTTTTGCACTCATATTGGAGCGTTGATGAAGCTTTACTTCATTACAGAAATTGAATTACCTATGTCAGGAGAATTTCCACGTAGTTATTCCACAATTCTATTTATTGCATGTACAATGGATGTTGCTGGTATCAGTTTTTGGTAGAGTAGCTGTGAGCCTTTGTCGTCTTTCACCATGTTAGGGGCTGAATAACTGACTAGAGGGAGATCATTTTCTCTCTTTACTCCTTCAGGCAGCAACAAATTCATTGCTAATGCAAGATAACAATACAATTGTTGAATGGTCCATTCTATCCCATGCTTCACAGGAAAAATGAAATTTATCTCCTGCTCGGGGTCCCTTTATAACACCACCAACATCATTTGCAACAAGAACTATTTTAATATCGCACAATTTACAGAACTGAACAGTACCATCTAAACTGAAATGCATGACATCTCCCAAGCCATAGCACAAATACTCGCAATTTTTCACATATTGAACCGTTGCGATTTAGGCGTAATAAATTGAGAGTATTCGCGATCAAATACAAACACCGTTGTCCAGTGGCTGAGCCCGCGGTACCTTTCTATCACCCCTTAGCCTTTGGTGCCCTGTGAACACAATTCTACCAGTTATTTAATAGATTTTAGACAATTCTAAAATTATTTATAAACGGTTGACTTTTGCACAACATCTGACAAAACTGAATTAACACTTCCTTCGCATCTGATCCTTTCTACGCAGCCGTCTCCTTCGATATAACTTACGCACCTAATTCACATAAATATAATATATTTATAATATATTTATAGGAAAGAGACAAAAATTGTATTAAAAAATTGTAAGAATTTAAGGTGAAAAATCTCTTTGAGACGACTGCAAGAAAGTATGCGAAAATGGAATGAAAAAGATATAAATATGACCATAATATGCAATATTAACTGAAAATGGCAGAAGGGTTAAAATGTCAAAATATGACTGTTTGGTATATACAAAATATCATGTTTAAACTTATCATGTTTAGCTTATATTTTCCATGGGAATAACACAAAAGAATGACTTGTCATAAATTTCGGGCCCTACTAATAAGATTTGAAATAATGAGAAGTAACTGAAACGATAAAAAGCGAAATTGAAATCTGAAATTACTGTTTATTAATTATATACTCTCAGAATAATTCTTGTGTTCTGTATGCTTGCGAAACAGTACTTTTTCAAAAATTCTTGTTTCAGTTTCTAGGAAGCACATCGAAGCCTCGCTACCAAGACAAGGACGATAAACGTCCGGTCTTTCCTGTGCCCTAATACCAATCTTGCGAAAAGCAAATCGAAAAACTATACAAGTAGGACGTTTATATGATTTTTATTTAACGTGTAGGAGGTCTCTCGAAATCTCCAAGAAAACATGACTCTTATCACAAACGTTTATGAGGATCCCAGCATTTTACCACATGAAAAATGATTGTATCATGAACTACATTCATAAAATTCGTTTAATAGCGTGTAACGTTTCCCATATTTCTTAGAAACTCAGATAAGGAAATCTAAAATATGCATTATTTTCCAAAGAGCGATATAGTGTTTAACTGGTAGAAATATTATTTTTTCTGAATGATAAACCTGAAGTAATCTGGTGACCTAAAAGTTTAGACGTTTTTCTATTCTACGGCACGTTGGATGTAATCAATCTTTCAAGAAAAGTATTAAGTCGAATGTCGTTTTATCAATAGAAAATTTACAAGTTGGTTCTTGTGTGGCATGGCATCACAAAAGACGCTGTGAAGAGAAAGAGAAAAAAATGATACTACTGTGTTAGAAAAATATGAAATTATATCACAATGTAAAATATCGTTATGAAATGATGCAATTTTATGATCTTAAAATTGACCGACAATTATAACAGTTTGTATTTGTTCTAATTATTATTATTTTTCTACGTCAATATTAATTCCATTATACCCAAACACGGTCGTATTAATAAAGTAGAATGAACATTAATGACCCATATAATTTTTCCAAATATGATTTAGATGAGAGCAGAAGAATTTTGTAGAATTTGTAATCATTTGAAATATGAAAGTATTTACGTCAACGACCAAAACTCACGATAAACCAGTATTTTCACAGTGTTATTTGAATCAATATTTTATGGTATGATTTCAATGTCGTTCATTTCCAGTTATAAAGACATACCTAACAGGAATGTAATGGGTTGACCTCTTTTATACTCGGTCTATCCCATAATTAGTACCTATCTCTTTACTTATGTATTTTATTTATTTATTCTTTGTTTTTAATTAACGTCAGGAAAGAGATATCTTTTTTCCCTATTTCATTAAAAGATTCTATAGAAACAAAATAGCACATATTTCTACCATTTAAATACTCTTTACTTTCTTGTTAGTTAATTATTACTTCATTATAGTAACAATTGTATATCTGGAATTTGTATCAAATTTTTATCACATTCACTTACATTTTCATTTTGAATTTCCCTTCTTAACGTATTATATCATTTTACAACTAGTGCGAAATTTTCAATTGAATGGCAAGCATTGTCGTAAATTGGAAATATTATAGAAAGAATGGAGCAATTTTTATGGGATGTACGACGCACTTGCGTTCTAGAAGAGATAAAAAGTGGGGTTCTCTCCAGAAATGGAGGTTGAAAGACGTTTCAAACGTTTCACTTCCTACGTTTAAAATTATTTCATGTACCGTGTGCATTTAGCGTGGAATATTTTATTGTAAAATATGTTCATTAAGAACTTTTGAAGTTGGCAAATATTAAAACACTCTACAAACATTGATATACAACATCATATTGGAAATTAATCCAGACACAAGTCCCACAAATCCGCAACTAGTCTGATCCATTATCTATACATTTTACATTAAAATATTTTAATCACATGTTTCGTTGGACGATGAATTGTGCTTATTTCAATTGAATATTTGTTCATCGCTGATATAAAAATTATTTATTCAACGAACAGCCGATTTTCTAAATGAGACAAGAGTTAAGAACACTCCCGAACCATTCATAGCTTTTGATCCTTCTTTGTAACTACTCTTGTTTCTGCTTCAGGATATAAGATAAATCTTGGATTACTTCTCTTCTCAACCGTCTAAAGAAGTATTTTACATCCAAAAATATTTACATTATTTTCCATTCATATGCCGGTATTCTCACCAGTTTTATAATATTAACATGTTACTAGATGAACGAAATACTTCATTACGCAAATATGAACACTAAAAATGTTTTCTTCCATTTTTAACTATTATCACAAATCAGATGGTAGTACGTATATACCTCAGTGACAATGTTCTTGGATCCTCTTATTTTAACTTCTTCGAAAGGAGGCTATACAATTCGTCGGGAATTTTTTTAAAATTTTATGATGTTCTAGTAATGTGGTTCATTGATGTAATATTGTACTGTGCAACATTTTAATTGCCGAACCCCCGAAATCGTAAACAAAATTTCACCAAAAATGAATATTTACTGATCGATCGGGCTCAACTTTACTCCCAAACAAGTTGAATTACAGGGGTACGTAACATAAAGTCGCTAGAACATTTTCAATGTTCTGAATGTTGACGTCTCATTTTCTTTCTAACGTCTATCAAAAACGATTCCAATTTTTCCTTTAGGTGCCTTCTCGCATGAAGCAGTATGCTCAAGAAAATGGTAAGAATCCGATTTTAATTTAAACGTTTGGATTTTCGAAAGTTGCGAACGTTCACATCTTTTTCGAATCTGCCCTACACCTTTAATATTGAAACTAGAGACTTTTCTCAAACCAATGTATTCGTCAACATTATCACTTTAAATAGTTTCGTGTACAGCGTTTTCAAAATAAAAGTATTTTTGTAGCAATTTTTAATCAAAATTACCCCCAAAATACCAAAACAAATTTTCCCGATTTTTTAAAATAGTTTTTAAAGCTCTTTATACTACCTATAAAACTAATGTTATGCACACTCCGGCAAAAATGGAAATACGAGAACGTAATAAATGAATGTAAGGGTTACTTGACATATAGGACACAGGATTCTAGTTGAGTACTGTATAATATCCATTAAAAGAGCAAGAAATAACATCATGTAAGTCTATTTTTATTATGTATTTTTATTTGGCATTTCGATGTCTTTATTTATTTCGGGCCAAAATTGGATTTAAAAAAGAAAAATTCGATGTTTGATGAGAATGCAAATTATATAGAAGTCCTAGCGGTGAAATAATGTTTTCTCCAAGAATCGAATAGTCAATTTTTAAACATTCACATTCGCAAATTTCATTAGTGGTTATTTTCAATGTATGAAATGTTGATAGTATGTATTACAAATAACAGATTTAAGAAAAATTTCATTTATGTAACATCCTTCCGATTGCAAAAAGGCAATAGTATTGTTGTTGGAAGTTTTCGAAGTGGTCGAAGCAGTTTTCTATACATTTAGTAACATACATCTATACTTATTGACGTAATTATTTACAATTATTAAATAATGAACATATACTCTAAAATAATACACTTATTTTATATGTATTCCAAATGCTGTTAATTTGTCAGTGAAATTGTGTATATCTACGTTCTCTCCAGGATTTTATGTTCAGGTAATTTTGAAATCCAATATTTGTCTAATTTATTGTACAAACTTTCGATTAGGTACAAACTATTGATGGATTTTTTAATTCTTTTGTGAGGGGGAAAATATACCTTATAGCGAGACAGAATGATTGGAATTGTATCTTCTAGGAGAGATTTCTTGTGTTTTCTCCAATTCTACATTTCAAATATAACAACATAAATGTTGCTTCACTGTACATACATTTTGTTATGCTCTTCTTTGGTACTAGTAGTAGGACTAGAGCCGGGCGTAAGGGTTGTTTTTATATTATCAATACAATAAAATCAAATCTTAAGTGTGTTTATCAATGCAAATACATTTTCTATTACTCGGGAGCGAAATTGTCTACTTTCAAATCTTGCTAACCTCGCTTTGTTGGTAATTTCATTCATCATTACACTATATTAAGTAAAAGGGTGGGAGAATTCTGGAGCTGAAGAAAATGTGCACAGATTTTCGTGTCCCACCCAAGTTTCACTTTACATTGTTTGTTTCTTGTTGACAAAAATACATACAATCAAATGAATGCTTGTTTTTTTCTTGATATTTCCTCAGAAAACACCATTTTTTAGTTTGTTGGTGAAGACCGGCGTTTTTTCAGCAGGGGTTCGCAAATCCCTTAGTGGGTTTTGCCGAGTTTTGAAAAATAGGTTTGCAGAAATAAAATTGTAATCGCAAAAGCTTAAATATCGAGAGTAAAAGAAAGACTAAATTTAATAATTTAAAATTTATCTACAAAGCAGCTGCTATCTATTGGTACTAAGGATAATTCATTTCCGGTGTCAGCTGACTAGAATGAGTAGCTGGGTCCATTCAACCACTTGTTCGGAAGAGAATTCTAATGACCGGCTGCCGTGATCGGAAATTGTCCGCGGTTTCTCCGATCCGATCAGTACTACGTGAATGCCAGAGCAAGACTTTCAAAAACAGGCCAATGGCCACGAGCGATATTTTTTTCATTTTCCCTTCCTCTCCCTTTACACACATGGATTTACATGAACAATCACACAATACATGTATGAAGAATCATTCGGGAGGTTAGGATCTGTGCCGGTTGAGAAGGTGGCACACTGGTGGAGATACCCAGAGGGAAAAAACCTTCAAGACAACGTGAAAATCGGTGTCACACCTCACGTTCCAGCAAGGAAGGACCCATCACCTAGATAAAACATGCACTGCATTTACGGGACAGACAATTGTAGTTAGCGCGTCACAAAACACTAAATAATCAGCGAATGACGATCCCCAAATCTAAACACAAGATACCTTTATTTCCCGAGTTGCGACGTAGCAATATACATCTGCCTTCGGGAGTCCGCAGCCCGCCGTGGCGCGGGACGAGCCTAGTCTACCACCGCCTTCATTACGCGCACTGCGCTAAAACGCGCTAAACAACTATTTGCTCACTAAATGCGCTCTTCGCGGCACACGGCCCCTGCGGGGCGGGCGGGGAGGGCGAAAGGGGGCGGGACTGCGCTCAGGCGCAGTACAGCCCGGCCACCACGGCCACGACGCGACGCGGCAGCGCAGCCCACGCAGCCAAACGACGAAAAGGAGCTACAGACGAAACTAAAAGTCTACGTCGTTTTTTCTCATACTATTGTGCATTTCAGTTTTTAAATCATTGTATTTTTGTTTTCTGAAGTTATATCTATGTGGCTGTACGTTCCGTGATCATGTATATTTTAATTAATACTACTACTAATTTTAATAATAATAATTTTGCAGATAGATGGCTCGCTTCAAGTAGTTTTGGACCATGAAGGATCAATCTTATGATACCAGGAATTAAGACATGTATTTTATATATTGATTTTCAGCTCTACGTTTCGCACATTTAGCATGTGCCTTTTCAAGAGCAATATATATATATATATATATATATATATATATATATATATATATATATATGTTGAACAAACGGTTGATATTAGCATACACAATACATTTTTACGTAATAAAAAGAATATATGCTGAAGGTGACGTCGAACTTGGTGGTTAAAATAATTCATGTGTTAGTTCTTGCATGCAGTGCGAAAAGTAGAGCTGAAAATAAATTATTGTTTTCTAAAAGACGGAAATAAATTGTATCAGAAACACCTTTCTCACTTATTGAAATAAAAAGAATGATTTCCCCCCAAATCGTTTAGGGTGGATTGGTGGTTTTAACCCTTTATGTATTGTTCATCATCAGCAAACCAGATATTTATATTTATCTATTTAATCCACAAATTTCTTTTGAAATACTAGAAACCTGCATAAGCATTTTATTAATTACGTAATATTCAGTGCATGAACTGAGTAACGTCAAAGAATGATAAAACATGTTCTGAAAGACTCAGTTCAAGCTTTCCTCAAAACAACACATATTTTCAGGTATTTCGAAATTAGTTAAAAAAAATTGTATCCTAGAACGCTATAAATATATTTAAATGAACTGTTCCCACGCTTATTTTACAAAATATTACCCAAACTCGTTGCAATTTGCAATTTTAAGTCAGTTTCAATAATTTTATTTTGTAACTAAGATTTCTGAATTGAATATAAAAAATTAAAATGAAGAAAAATGAAAATGGTATTTGCAGATCAAACGCACAAATAAAAATAATCGAAACACGACTCCCATAAAAGTCACACCCTAAACATTCGTGAACAGTTTCAATATTACTTAGCATGTGCGTATGCGGTTGGCTACGGTTTTCCTTCCTTTGTTTCAATTAAAAATGCCTGTTGCGAAAAACTGGAATTTTGCTACGATTGCACCACAATGAGGAGTCTTTGTGGACGTCCGTTCCGTGATTAGTCTGCAAACTGAAGAGAAGACATTGGCACGCTTGGGACAATGCACGATTACAATGTCGCAATGTTGCAAGCCTGCTTAATACTTGCTTCCTTTACGAGTTTCCTTAAATAAAAAAGTATCACGCTGTGAACAACCGATTGCCAAGATGGAGGAAAAATTCACTATGACAAATGATGGCATGGCGATATGCTCCCTTCCTCTCCGTCTTAATAACGTTCACCCGCATGAAATTTGTAGGCGTTCTTTAGTTAATTATTTATTATTATAATTATGATTGTTCAACGAATTTAATTACTTTCAACTCACTCTATTCTTCAGTTTCTGTCTTAACATCGATATCGTAAAATTATTTACATTTGAAACTTGTTCTCTAATGCAAAGTAGACAGGTGCCAACGATGTGGTGACGGCAGCTATGTTTCAATACGACGAAGAAACGCATACATGTGTATTAAACATAACACACATGTATGTGTGTTTTGCATAAAGGTGAATAAAGTCTCAATCAGACCTTGATGCAGTGTTATCGAGATCGTATAAATTTTCTAATAGAACATTTCATCATCCCACGCACGAATTTTTAGTTTGGTACTGAGTAAACCAGTCAATTAGTTTCCTGAAATTAAAGAAGTAGTACACATTATGGAAACTTCTAAAAATAACATAGAAATATTTGCCACGGTATCTCTCACAAATAGTTTGACGTCTACTTAAGGAATGTCACTGAAAGTTTTATTTTTACATAAAAAGATACCAGGACTGCAACGGATACTGTGTTGTTCAAACAAAGACCAATCTACATTCCTTGCGTGGCAGTATTGTCAATTCGTGAACAATGTGAGTCACAAGATCAGAGAACATGCTCCGAATGAGAAGTGCTCCTGTCGTCTTCGCTTGCAATGTACGTTAAAAATTTTTGCAGTGCACTGTTGGAATTTGGACAACAACTCTATAAATTTCTTTTCTTTCTTGAACTCAACGTTCAGTTTGGCCGAGAGAGCAGTTATACGAGAGTGATGCGTTCAGAAATTAGTCCCTGCAGCTTTTTCCAATAGTTTCATTCCTCTTATCTTGAAGACCAGGTTTACTGGACAATATTTTACAGCTTTGATCATCGGAAACATGTATTGGGTATCCAGAAAAGAGCTTTCTTTTACATATACAAAGAAGTATGACATATGATCTTATATTCATATACAAGGTGCTCTTCAATACTGTGCTCGTGCAATTCCACTAATCTTACTTTACTTTGTGGTCACAAAAAAACTTGAAATTGGAAAAGGAATACATTGAATATCAATCCATTAACGTGGTAAGGTTTCTCCAGCAGTAACTTTCACTTTATAAATTGAAATTTTGAACTAAAATATAATAAAAAAGCACATCAGAAACCAAAAATAACTAAGGAGATATAACGACATAAAGAAAGGAACTGTAAACAGGAGTCGCAATTGAGTTCCTTTTTATAAGTTTCAAGGATCAAATGATATGTGTTCAAAGTAAATTAGGCTTTTAAAAGACTATATAATTCTTAATATCATCTTCAAATGACCATGAATATAGAACGTTATCAAAAGTGTAATTAATAAAATTGTTATCATTGCACGTTTTCCTCTTCCGAACACCGAAGACGTTTGGGTCCATATTCGAAATGGTAATAATTGTACTATATTTGGATGAATTATCGAGCTGCGGTATTAAATGTAGTAGGGAAGGATTGGAGCAACGCAATTTTCCAGGTTTCTTTCTTCTAGAAACGCTTTCAATTTAGAAAGTTTAACTTGCTTTACTATTTCGGTAAAATGCAATGTTTTGAAAGTGGTTTGAGATGTAACAGAAGACAGGTCAAACTGTCAACCAAAGCTAATCCCCAAACGTTGTGCCAAACACTTGGATATAATATAAATTTATGTAATATGTATGGAACAATAGGCGTGATTAATGCCTATAGGCGTGATTCAACCATACGCATTAACATTTTAAACTTTTAAAAACTATACAGATATAAATGAACACGTACACATACGAGTATGCATAGAAGCACATACATGCTTCCCTACATACATATGCACATACTACACACATATATACATACATACATTACAAATTATACTTTTTGAGGCAAAGAAACATTCACGCATTGCTGTACGCGTGCATAATGAGCACATCCATCAACACATATGTTCGTACACGCATACACACGTGCTCAAAGCCGACGCAACGGGTCACCTGCTAATTAAAGCGAGGAAAGTAATGCTTGCGCGCAGGCAGCGACGGCGATGGTGGCCGGCGGGGGGGGGGGAAGCGTCTGAAGGTGCCGCGACGCCCGCCGGAAGCAAGCGACGCCCGGGGCACAGCGACAGACGCCGTTGTATTGCCGCCGCCTGCCCCCTCTACCTTAGCCCGCTGTCCACCACCTCTCCACCATCACCCGCAGCCTAGAGTCTGGTGCCCAGTGCCCGACGCTCGCCGCTCGCCGCCCACTGCCCATCGCCCATCGCCCACCGCCCACCGCCCACCGCCCACCGCCCACCGCCCACCGCCCACCGCCCACCGCCCACCGCCCACCGCCCACCGCCCACCGCCCACCGCCCACCGCCCAACCGCCCACCGCCCACCGCCCACCGCCCACCGCCCACCGCCCACCGCCCACCGCCCACCGCCCACCGCCCACCGCCCACCGCACCCGCCCACCGCACCACCGCCCACCGCCCACCGCCCACCGCCCACCGCCCACCGCCCACCGCCCACCGCCCGCTCCCCATCCGCCACACGAACTTCACCCGCTTCCCACTGCCCACCACCCAGTCCCCACTGCCCACCGCGCACTGCCCCCACCCACTACCCGCCACGTATTCTCCACCACCCACTGGCTGGTGCTCCCCCTCTCGACCATCACTCGGTGCCCGCTGCCCGCCGTCAGCCGCCTACCCGCCACCCGATCATCGCCTGCCCCCCGCCCGCCGCCCGCCGCCCGCCACCCGCCACCCGCCGTCGCGCAGCTGCTCGGCTCGCCAGCGTCTTCATGGAGCAGCCTGTCGCTTCCTTTGTTTCCCGCTGCTCTTCACACTTTCACCTCGGCCGACGCGCAAAGAGAGCAATGCGTGGCGTGGACGTGTGCGCCCTGCATTGGTGCGGCGGTCGTAACGCTCGTTTTCGGCCAGAGGAACGCTTTTGGAGGTCGACCACGTGGAACCCACATGCAGCGCGAGGGGGAGGGGGCGGAATTCAGTCGTACGTTGCGCACTATGTAAAATTGAGAAGAGATTTTTAACTAAAACCAGTGCATGTTAATTCAATAATGCGCAAAAATTAATATGATATTGAAGGGATATCTCCATTTCCATAATACTCTCAATATATTTGTGCATCGAACAGCTTCGAGCAGTTCTAACAGACATGACTTTCGTCTGAGCTTAGAAAGAAGAAAAAAAAATTCTTCGAAAATTCCTATTTCACGATGATTGTGGAGTGGTTCACAAAGTTGTGCACCGATGAACGTGTAGCGTTTTTATTTTCATGCCAATTCAATATTCCTATCATTATAGGTCAAACCCGCGAAGATGTTAGAACTCCTTTTCATGCAATTT
The DNA here is from genome assembly GCA_964035755.1 of Teleogryllus oceanicus. Taxonomy (NCBI): domain Eukaryota; kingdom Metazoa; phylum Arthropoda; class Insecta; order Orthoptera; family Gryllidae; genus Teleogryllus; species Teleogryllus oceanicus. The sequence continues at coordinate 283,589,112 of CAXIVR010000001.1, forward strand.
ACTAATTTCGATTAATACTTGATTGTTATTTGCATTGCGTTTGCAAAAAATTAATTTCATTTAAGATAAATAAGATAAATATTTAATTCAAAATATATTCTTGCGGTATAATGAATATTCTTTATTCCCCAAAATTGCAAGAAAAATGTTTTGCATTATCTACGATAATGGAAAACAAGCAAATCCCATTTTATTTATTTAATTTTTAGTAAAAAAAATTAACAAAATCGCATTGCCCTTTACAGAAGAAACTGCGATTTGCTTGCATGTCACGCGGTAGATTGTGTGAGGTTGACGGCCGCACTCACTGTCATCATAGCAGTCTCCTTCACTAGCCCGCTCGGCGCAACGCCGCCAACGCCACCACAACCACAGCCGCTGCCGCCGTCGCCACTGCCATCGCCATCGCCATCGCCATCGCAACACCACCGCCCCCTCCGCACTACCCCCGCTGCCGCCGCCGGGCCCGCCACCGGCCCGCCGCCCCGCCGCCCCCGCCCCGCGGGCGGACGGGCGGACGGGCGGACGGGCGGACGGGCGGACGGGCGGACGGGCGGACGGGCGGACGGGCGGACGGGCGGACGGGCGGACGGGCGGACGGGCGGACGGGCGGACGGGCGGACGGGCGGACGGGCGGACGGGCGGACGGGCGGACGGGGGACGGGCGGACGGGCGGACGGGCGGCGGGCGGACGGGCGGACGGCGGACGGGCGGACGGGCGGACGGGCGGACGGGCGGACGGGAGGACGGGAGGACGGGAGGACGGGCGGACGGGTGGGCGGACGGACGGACGAACGGAGGGTCGGCCGGATGGGCGGGCGGACGGACGGACGGACGGACGGACGGACGGACGGACGGACGGACGGGACGGACGGACTGACGGACTGACTGACTGACTGACTGACTGACTGACTGACTGACTGACGGACGGACGGACGGACGGAGGACGGATGAACGGGCGGGCGGGCGGGTGGGCAAACGTGTGCGCCGGCCATGGCCGACGTGGGGTGGTGCTGGTGTGAGGGGCGGGGCGGTGTCGTTCGGAACGGTGGAGACGCACGTGTCAAGCGTTTTCGCAGACGTCGCCACCCGGTTGCGCGCCGTTTCGGCGAGGGCGGCGAACTCCGGGATTCGCAGTGCGCCCGGCATCGTTTCTGTAACTAGAGCGTGCTCGGCCCACATGAAAGGCATCAAGTCTTAGCCTAGGTGGACGGTGGTCAAAAGTTGTGGAGCTTGCTGCACTATTTACGTTTGAGAGTTTACAATAGAACATGACCCATGGACTATTTTTTGTCAACACATTTTAATCTTTCTCAGTCAGAAGTTAATTCCCGGCTCAATAAGGCACACGTGTATTTTCTCTAAAAGTAATTATTTCATTCGACACGTTTATTCGTGAAATTCGTATTTCTCAAGATATTTCGTTGACTCAATTTAAATGGTCTACCATAGATATAATTTCAATGGAAATGTTTCATTTGAACATATAGTAAATAAAATTATAAATAATTGCGAAGTGTGAATAAAACAAAAAATACAATAAAAATGTATAGAATACTGTATATTATAATACTGAGTGATATTTTATAACTACAGTATGGTGTAGTTATAAAATGTTATATTGTAATATGAAAGCGAATTATTCGTACAGTTCGGACAGTCGTGATGACGAGAGAATGTAAAATAGATACATTTATAGTCAAGTAGTAGTTTGAGAGCAACGAATAAGCGCTACCAAGAGGCGCTATTTTCTTGAATTAAAATTTTCCAAAATAAATTGGGTTATGAAATAAGGAGTCTCTTTTTATGTGTTTGATTGTTTGTATGTTTATCTTATAAACGTTAATGAAGTCCAACATTTTAGGAATCAAGTGTTTAGAAACAGAGTACATTCCCAGTCCCTATCTTGGAATATAAAGGCCCTGACGCTTTTAAAGCCATATAACACGAATATACGCAACAATTCTGACGGCACAAATATACGCTTCACTGAGAATCACTTATGCTGAAGTGACAAAACTGATGTTCGTTGAGGACAGTGCACTGAAAGCTTAAACACCAGGCACAGCTTTGTTGAGTGCAGGAGATACGTAGGCAAAATAAGGAAAGAAGATTCGTGTTCGGCCGCATGGAATTAAACATCGAGTATAATACATTAGGCATTTGAAAGAAAGAGAGTTCATTGACCTGCTGGAAATCCGTTTTGCTAAATAATTCGACTTGTGTCTCCTGATTCCATGTGTTTTAATAAAATCTTGTATATGCGTACAGTTTTTGATTCACAGATCAATTGAGTTTTCTGCTTGAATTCCAATTATTTATTTCTGTGGCGTTTTAAAATATAATTTATATACGATTACAGGGGCTATAAATAAAAACAGACCATCATGCAATGCCTTTAAGAGTGACATGAAATTATCTTAAATTTCGATACAAATTAAATGATATATTTCACACATTTGAAGTTATTTTTTTACCGCGTTATGTAATATTATACACAATTTATCAGTAATTTGGCATTGCATTAATTGCATTAATTGAATTTGGCATTGCAGTTGTATCACAACTATTAAACATTCGTAGAGCATTACAATATATGCGACATTTACATTTTGTTCTGGAATTGTCTTAGGTTTGTGTTGCTTGATTCCATCCAACATCGTAACTTTTCTGATAGGCCTATTACATTATTGTAAATTTTCGTTGACATTAAATTAATAAATTTCAAATTATATGCGCTTTCTTTCGAAATTCTGTCTGAAGTGTCGTTTAAGGTTTCTACTAGAAAAACTAATACTATTTCCCAAACCATTCCTGCATTTCATCTGATATGACGTAAGTAATAATTATCAGGATTAAAAGGCGGTACTTTCAAAGTTTGTTTAGCTTTATGAGAATATTATTTTGACATTTGCTCGTTTAATGCAATCTATGGAGAATTCGTCCAGCTGGGAACAAAAATTGCCTTTCGTGATAACATCAGACATCGTAGCTTCTGCGTGTTTTAGCTCTACGAATTGCGTCGTTTATCGTATCGCAGTAATTATCGTCCACACCAAGGGTCTGGCCGTAAAAGCCAGCAACTCCAGCAACTCCATTAACATGTCACAATGCGTCGTTCCATAACGCTTCAGTGAAATCTATTGTTTTGCGGAGAATCGCTTGAAGAGAATTAGAGTTTCACATCACCTATTTACGAACAGTCAAGCGAATTGTAAGTAGATTCTCTGAATTGTACCCCTGCAATTGAAACTGGTAGATATCACTACAAAGAAGAATTGAAGATTCTCTCTTTGAAATGACAAATTTTCTCATAATTGAATGATAAACCTTCATCAAATTACCATAACAATAACCATTTCAAACCATATTAGATGGTTATTTATTAGATTAGTTTAATGAATTACGTGATTACTGGATTTAATTGTTGTAGTACGAAATCCCGGTGAACGAATCAAATGGCACACATCATTAAGAATGCGTTGCCCTAACAGTGATTAGATATTGAAATACAATAATAGCTCATGAAATATAATATTGAAAGTTAAACCATAAAGCACTAGTATGGTTTATATTCGTATATCAGTACTGGGTGAATATGAGATTTTGTTTTTAATGGTAGATTAAATTGAAACAATAATGACCCAATAAGTAATGTGATTACTGTTGTCATTATTGTGGCAATAGTTAGAAGGCTAATGTTTGCATTCGTAAAAGATATGATAAGAAATATTAAAAAAAGGAATGAAATGTTAATATTTTGTAAATAATATTAAAATAATAAAACTTCAACAGGAACTTATTTAAAGATATGTCTTTAAGGGACATATTTCATTAAGGAGAAATAGCTATCTTCAATATTATAGTTGTAAGAAGACTCCCCTAGAAATGTGCACTTTTACAATTTTCAAAAAATCTGATATTTCAAAGAACATGAGACCTACATCAAGCGCCTATTCTCCTAAGCCTATTATTTTACGCTATGTAGGTATTGTAATGACTTAAAGGTCTTCGGCCTAGCCACATACCATCAAGTTTTCTATTTTTCCTGTAATAATTACCTATTAAATAAAAATAAGTATTTTACGCTATCCGAAGACAAGTTTGATCAAAAAAATTGGGGGAATTTTTCAAAAAAGCTTGAAAATGCTTTTGACGTTTCATTTAAAGTACTCTTCAAAGAAAAGAAAAAAACGTTTGCAACTACCAAAGCCTCGAGTTCGATTGGAGAATATTAATTTTGAAGAAAATTGTCTGAACGGTTTTGGCGCTAGCGTTCACGGCAGACGGACACACAGAAACAGACGGATAGGCAGACAAATAGATGTTTTGCCGTCAATCGATTTTTAGGTATCAAGGGCCCACAAAACATGCATTCTCGCTACACCATGAAATAGTGTAGAATTGGAGGAAATTTTTTGAATATTCAGCAACAGGATTTATTTACTTTTCGGTTATCAGGGCTAGGCAATAAGAGATTTTCTGCCAGAAATTCGCCGTTTTCCGGCGAACGATTACATAACTTTCTCTTCTTACTACTAAGTGACGACGTATGGTCGAAAAAGTATCATAAATTTCCAAAAAATGAAAAGAGTATTTCCATTCGAACTTATACAATTTTGTAATTCCCTAATTTATCGTGTTCTTTCGGAAAATTCTAACCCGTTTAAAGCGGGTGAGGTTCCCTTGCGTGTTCACAAAGTCGGAAATAAGAGTTTAATTGCTTTTTTATTATGCTACTGGGAACCGGCATTAAGCGACATTTCTTGCATACCAAATATTCAGCACTTCATGGCATTTAGCAGTTGCTAAAGAGAAGAAAAACGGCTTCCGTGGGCTGTAAATACTTTTAGAAGATCTAAACAACAGCCGTGAAAAAAATGCTGTTGAACTTTTTGCTCGAGTTACAGGTTCCAAAACGGATTTAGTTTACTGAGCTTTCTCCAGTCTAAAAATACAGAATATTTTGAAGTCCAACTTCGTTGGGGACAAATAGTAAGGACTGAAAAATGTTTGCCTCTGTTATAAACAGTTATCATGGTTCTACAGTTATTGTTGTTAATTCCAAAGAATATTATTTTTTCTGAAACTTGATCCTGAAAATTTTCTAAAAGAGCTATGGGTTAAAAAGATTGGGATATGTATTGAGAAAATGTAAAACTTTGTTCACACGTAAAAAAGTCATAGTTACAGTTTCGTGTTTTCAAATTCACTGAGGCTACCTTTCGATAGCGTTCTGTAGTAAAGCGAAATCATCCAAACGCATTCACGTTTTAAAAAATACTTCCACATGTTCAGGAGATTCGTTGCTGTGACTTATGATTTGATCTTCACACAAAGTGGCAGACTTTTGCTTTCAGTTAAGAGACTGAATCAAGCTTAATGCAAAGATGCCCAAGAGTGACTTATATAATGTACGTGATGCTACTTTCCGTATCTATCATTAGTGCAGGGTTTAGTACCTCTATGATGCGTTGGAGGATTTGTGTTAAGAGGATTTCAAGAGCGACCTTCAATGGTTGCTTTAGTTCGGAAATAGAAGTACAAATTAGAAATTTCGGATACTGTTTTTTATGATGAATGCTGGGATTCTAAATGTTTGAATAAACGAAGTTATCATTACCAATCAACCAACAAAAAATGTATTACGTGCTAATTACTAACTACTAAATAATAGAATTTGGCTTCAAGCCGCAGACCTTATTTCTAAGCTGTGCTCATGTAACAAAAATTATTGGTAATGGAAACGTCTTTTATTCAAAATTCAGGGATCCAGTTTTAAACCCATAAGGTCTATGGGTATTCAATGGTTTCCCATATGGATGATGTCTTTCGAAAATTACTTTCATTTAACCATCCGCTTTTTGATTGATATACTTAGTCCCGCGTGATGCAGGTGAAACTTTAGCTACGTATATACCTCATTAGAGCACTTTCTACTGTTTTTATTCCTATTCTGGTCCCATCGTGAGGGTCGAGGTGTGTGATGATCATAGTCGATCATCCTTTCACAATATAAAAAATTCTTATTGATAATTATGGATATGTTTTTCAAACAAAGAATATAATTCACACAAATTACAATTACGTAATTTTAACAGGAACAACTCGCAACGAAAATAACTTTCTTGTTTTGTTAGAGTCGAATGATATGAACCATGTAAGATTTTTTTACGCCAACATGTATATTGGTTAACTACAACACATTCGTTCCTGTGTTTAGTTAAAAAAGGCACACATCCAAGTAAAAAACAAACAACAATACAAAATTCATTCCTTTCATTTAAAAAATCTGAAACACGATTATAAAGAGCCTAATAGAATTCTTCCCAAGATACAAAACAAGGAAGCGCGAACAAATTCTTCAACTTAAATTATTTCTTATGTCTACAATAGCAAACATGCAAAATGAGTCATTTCCAAAATAACCGATTCAATAATGGGAGTAAACCAGCATGACCGATCCGTGCCCCCTCCCCCAATCGCATAAGTCGCTCCGCCGCCGCCACCTGAGGTGACGGAAGCGGCAGCTGGGGCTTTTGGCGGCGTGGCGCGGCGCGTGCACGGAGTCGCGAGTGGCAGGAAGCGCGTGCTGGCCTCCCCGCCGCCCAGCCGCGTGGCCGCTCATGGCAAGCGACCCACCGGCCAACGACAACATTTCAATAGACTTCTGCAAAAGGGGCGCACGGTTCAACTTTCAAGTATAGAGCTGTTCGTTAAACTCGGATGAGAAACAGATGGCAGGAGATTTGATTCATTGATTATTTCGTGTTTCCGGACGCATCAACTGCTATGGCCACTACCCCACTAGCCCATGCTTTTATCACGGGAGGTGAGTGTTCTCTCCCTGCTGGACGCTGAGATTCGGTGCCGCCGGCTGGTGGTTTTTTTCCCCAAACCGAGACCGAGTATCTCCCACCAGCGGGGCAACGCCCCAACCGAGACAAGCTCTAGGTTCCCGGCTTGTTTCCCGGCATATTTGTGGTAGTGTAGTGCATCTAACTTTGTGTGTGTAAGTAAGGGGTGATGATACAACAAGGAAGGAGTAGGAAAAGTCGCGCGCGGTCCGCTATCCGTTTGTAAGTGTACTGCTCCGGCATTCTTCTGGTCTTGATCGGAGAAACTATGAAAAACTACCCATCACAGTAGCCAGTCGCTAGAATTCTCCTTCAGTCAGCGAATTAACTTAACTTGGTTGCCTAGCTAGTGAGGAAAATCCTGGCACCGTCGGGTCTTTAACCCTAGGATCGCCCGGCCAGAGGCACTGCTGTGCTATCAATTGATGCCCTGAGCCACCTTTGACGATTGGAGAAGATTGGAAACATTTTTCTACAATTGTTAAACTACACATCGTTCTTTATTTGCCCGTAAGTCGATTCCTTAACATACAGTACTAGGAATAATAGTCAAAATCTGTAACTAATTTGCCTTTGCAGATAGTTTTCATTACATGGGAACAAATATATTCATTCCAATTCTGGCCCAAAACATCCGTTGCTACCTGTATTCATAACGCAAAATGTATGAGTTAGAACAGAGATTCCATTGTTCAAGAAACCGTGCACTTCTCTACATAGTTCGTCTCATAGTTTTTAACTGTTTTGACATTATACAAATATGTGTATACAGACACAGACAGTTATTTTCCTTTTGTCGTCGTGTACATTCGTCGAGTAATGTGAAAATACGCGTCTCTATTATACATCAAAGAAGTTTCAAACAAATAATCTTTTTAACCAATTGTTTTAGAATAATACAGCATTAACCTGAATAACATTTAAAAAATAACTCGTGCATTTGTGCCTACGCCAATTTATGTGGACACTTGTATGAAATTACATTTATTGAAAATAAATTTCCTCTACATGTTAATCATAATTTTAAAACGGAAGATATGATTTCAATTAGAAAAATATGCAGTTGCAGCTTCTGCACTTTATTCACGTCACCTACTTTTCGTTTCCTTACGGTCGCATCATGTCAAGAACCATATTTCCAATTCATTATTTTTTAACGAACGGAACGAATGTCACGTGCCATTTGTACTTTGATATCTATTATATTCGCCGAGCTATTAAATTCCGTTCCGTGCTCCACATTTAAGTTCGAATGTAAAGAACTAGTTTCCAAGAAAGCTTTACATGTGCATTATTCCGGGAAAATTCTAAACAGGAATTTTATTTGACAAATAGTCGTTACTTCGATAGTGATCAGAAGAGTTGATTTTTCACAGAAAAGTTTTCGTGACAAAAGGATGAGAATAATGACACCCACAAAGGCAAAGAGTCTGTAACGATGGTCTTCAAAGAGAAAATCTCTCTAAGACGAAAATAATGAGGCCGTAGGTAGCTCTAAAATCTTTGCAAATGATGGTGGTGCACAAAGACACAGTACAAATATTTGTATGAAGACGTACAAGGATAGTATGTTCATTTTTTTCAAAAAGTCACTTTGATCGTCAAACGTTACAGCAAATTGCGACTCTTTATTGGCGTTGGCCTAAATATATTTTAATTTGAAAGGAAATGAAGGGTAGAGCAACGCTACGACTTGGTACCCGTGAAGGAGAAAACGTGAAGTGTTACTAACCGACTTTCCAGACATTACTAATTAATAATTGTTCGTAAAGATGTAAAGATTGTCGTACAGAATCTTCAAGAATCTTAGAAACATTTCGATTTTTGTGTTTTGTGAGGAGAATAACGTGTGCGGGTTCTCTAGAAGAGAGCACACGAGAAAGAACCCATGAATGTGACGGAGATATGATGATATGAATGATATGATGGAGACTCTCAGGCTTCAACCAAGATCTAAAAGTTAATATCCAATTCTGTGTATACGTTGAATAATCCTGCAGATTCAGTCAGTTATACAAATATAGGCAAATATTGTCCAATAATTATGGAAAATAATTGCAACAGAGCTTTTCTATTATAGTGGAAGAGCGACAAAAGTTAATTTTTCATCACATTGTACCAAAACATCAGAGTTCAGTTGTATGTGAAAGTAAAAATGTCTCCATTCATGTTCTTGGCTTTAAAATAGAAAATGTGCCTGAATAGCAGATAGGGAATCATGCGTTGCTATTTTGGTCCGGAATAGTTATGATCACTGTCTATTTGAACTTCAAATAACTTACAAGCAATAACTATAACAATCTCAATAAATACTATTGATTAATTGATTGTTTCGGCATGCAAACCTCCAATTAAACAGCTTCTAAGAGAATAGATAAATGAAATCTTGAACAATCGTAACAGTCATATTACTAAGCGATTTAAACTGCAAAAACTACGCCTGGGACTTCTGCGACGACCAAATCGCGTTTAGCACAAAAATATTTTCCTTTGCTTCTCGAATAACTTAAATATATTACCTCTCTATCCATTATCCGTACAACGCTAATAGAATAACTGATATTTTGTATATTATGATATCGCAGAACGCACGTCTCAAAAGGTTCTTCTTTGAGACTTATACTCAGATTACTGTACAGTACTAGTACCATTTAATGGTCACATCGATGTATCACCACCCGATCCTTGTTCTGGAGTCTTAATTTACTAAACTCATGGCATTTATTTTTTCCCACGAAACAAATCCTAGTGAAAACTCGCTAATGAGATAGAAAAGTTAACATGCTATTTAAAATTTAATTGAGCATTTAACTATACCTCTGGATTAAAAAAAAATAATCTTACATAGAAGTTGTTAAATATATTTTTTAAAATCTATAACCAGCTGAAATGGCTCAGAGCAACAACTGATGCCTCTGAAGCGTCTCTGAGCGGGAGACACCTAGAGGTGGATTTCCGACACTAGGTAGAGTCGTCAAATTCAGGCACTTGCTAGAGGAGCATTTTAGCGGTCAGCTGATTTGATCAGTAGTTTTTCGTGGTATCTCATTACTAGGCAAATACCGGAGCAGTACCTTGAAAACGGGATATGGATCGCGCGCGGCCTTTCCTTCCTCATCCTTGTTTCCTCGTCTCCCGTCACATACACACACAAACACATTTACACTTAAATTCACTACACTATCACACATGTTGGGACATCAGTCAGAAGTTTATATCCCGGCTAGTGCGGTTGTCCAATGACGGAGATATCTAGAGGCGGGAAACCCCGTACGTCTGGTGTCCGGGCTGCGTCTCACTATCTTGCGGCGGAGAAATTCTGACATCTCGCGGAATATAACATGACTAAATGTTCGCGACTAATGACGGTAGCAAAGACGCTACCCGAAACACAAAATCAACAAATAATATCTAAACCATTACTAAGAAATTGGCAGTGGACCAGTAGTTAGACCATTAAATAGAATTGAAATGATTGAAGGCGTTGTCATTGTCAACTTTGACACAGGCGTAGTCATTGTATTTATTTCAATAATAGCAGTTTTCGATGGCTTAGTCATCAACAGTTTTCTGCTGTCTGGGAGTCACAAAAACGACTACAGAAACCACAACAGAAAACTGATGATGATGGCTAAGCCATCGGAAGCTGCTATTATTGAAATAAATACTATTGTTGACGATGACAACGCCTTCAATCATTTCAATTATGTAAATGTCAACTGCAACTCACCACTGAATCAACATTAAAAGGAAGGTTAACAAGCCGGTTAAAATTATCAGATTACGTTTAGAACAAATGTGTAACAGACAATAATCGTGAAAGTTAATAAATTCACCCGAAAAGTATAACTATTTAGATATAAATATAAAACTTCATTCAAGGAGCAACTGATCGGTAGATTTCAATGTTTTTTTCGATACACACAGGCGAATGACGTTGCAGTACCCTAACAAACAGGACACGGAATTCCCGCGATTTTGCCTTCCACTTCATTGTCCTATCTTTAAATTATTTGACTTAGGACTGCTTAAGAAACTGCAGAATGTAATTCCAGCTTTCTTAGCAGAATAGTACTTCTTGGAGAGACATTTTAGTGTGAAAATAAACTCTTCCTTGTTCCTTTCTATCATATTCTAGCTGAGAAGTCTCTATAAATATCTCGATATGTAGATGACACAGTACTGTTCGCCTCAGGTACTGATTGCAGTCCGCCTGTAAATCATTACAAGAAGACTTTATAAAGTACATGCAATGCTCTCGATACTGGAGGATAAATGCTAATCCCCGAATAATTCACCAAAAATCTCTGACTTGCTAGCATACCTCCCCGTTGAAAAACAATGAGAAAATTATGCCTTCGACTCACAAGCCTGTCAAATATAAAGGACTTCTTTGAGATACAAAATTGAGGTGTACGTACATTCACTGGATCATTTTACCACATTATATTCTCTATTCAACTTCAATAAAACTTCCTTATACAATTTCTTTTATATCTTAAAATTATTCAAAAATTAATACAAAGTACAGAGCGCTAAGAATTCTGGCTCCTACAAATTTCGACAATTGCAATTGCCTTCGAAAGACAATGAATACTTAAAAAATGATATGATGACATAGTGTAATTTGTGCAAAGAGTTGCATCACAAATGGGCGAATCCCGTTTGATGCGTACCTTTTTTGCCTAGCACAAATTCCACATGAAGTGTTATTAAGTATATTCAAATCTCGATTTTCATAGACGAATTCTCTATTTCGCGGCTCACGTCTCTCTTCATTGTTTCATACAGTAATACACAGTTTCACTAAGTTGACTGATTGATTTATCGATGTTTCCGGGTACGTCAATTGCTATGTTCATTTGTCTGACAGTCCAGTGAATGCTTTATCACAGGAGGTGGCGACGTTCCTCAAAAGCTAGATGGTGAGACTTGGCGCGGATCTACATTTTGACTTGCGAGGATTCCAACCCCCCAAGTATTTCCCCCAGCGGGGCATCGTTCCAGCCGGGATAAGCTCTGATTTCCCGGCGTGTGCGGAAATGTAGTGCTTGTAAGTGTAAGTACAGGGAGATGATAGGACAACGAAAAGGAAGGAAAGATCGCACGCCATTCGTGGCCCGTTTGTTAGGGTACTGCTCCAGCATTCGGTATTGAACGGAGAACCCACGAAACCAATCAGAGCAGCTGACCCCTAGAATTATCCTCGAAACAGCTGCTGAATTCGACCTAACTAGTGACGAAAATTCACCAAATGACTCGAGCTCTTTCGAAAAAATACTGTTCTTACAATAAAAATTGCCGTTATTTGTTAACCACAAACATTTATACAAAATGGTTTTAAACAACCAAAACGTAATGGAATTTACAAAAGTCGTATTTTTCTGAGATGAAAAGGTGACTAATTTATTTAATTCTTGACCACTTAAAATGGAATGACCAACTAACGCAATTACGATGTTCAATATCTACCGGTTTTATTGTACACACTGCACCAAATGATCTTTGAAATATTTTAAGTACTTTATGCAACGTATATCAATCTAATTTCAAAGTAAATAACTTGGTTCATAAAAATTAAATTCCATTGATCGTTTCAAATATTACGAAGAAGGAAGGAAATGGACGAGGTCCATGGTAAAAAACCTAACCCTTTTGCCTCTCCACGGTCGGGAATAAAATCAATAAGATATCATTAATGGGTTATCAATCATTGGAACCGTACTGCCATTGAAAGGAAAAGTACTGCTTGAAATAAATGAAATTATGGAAAGGGAAACTGTGAGAAGATTGCCTAGGGTACCTGCTCTTCGTCTGAGGAAGGGTCGACCCTCCTTCGAAAGTGCCAGGTCATCGCTCCAACCTTATTAGACACTTTCCATTTCGGTTGCACCTTCCTTTCCAACAAATGTGGGTGGGGTCTTTCGAAGCGACCGGTACCGCCTAACAGGTATGCCTGCCTGCTCGGTTTTTTGAAGCCTTCTTCTAACCCCCATTCGATTCATCATCAAATTATTGATCACTATGGAGCAGTCCGAACACTGCCCCTTTCTTACAGCAAGTATCGAGGTATTTGCTAGGTGCTTACAGCTATAAATCCGCACGTCTGATAGATGCATATATCTCGGACATTTTAAAAATAAATTTTAACTAGTGGAACTACGAAACCGCATACTTTTTCACATTATTTGTTCCTTTTGGAATTTTCGAAAATTCAGATGGTGTAACCGAAATGAAACGAGACGTTTTTGGAACGTCTTTTGATACCTATAAATTACATTTATTTAAAATTAAAATTATGCAAAGCCTACTCCTTTTTTCAAAATATTGCACGATCATTTATAATTATTTCGATAAACGTATTGAAATATCTAATTTTTTAGAACAGATTGCAGGACAAAACCTCTGTTAGAGTTTTGTAATATTAATTATCGTTGTTGAGGTGGCAAAATAGCTTGAGTATTTAGGGAGAGCATCTGAAGATGTTTCGTGTTGAAAGCAAGACTCTTGCCTCCTTTTTACTCCCTTGACACAAGGGAAAATTATGAAAGCTAATTATTTAAGAGTTTACATCGGCGTAAGAAGTATTGAGTATTGAAGAATTTGTCAGTGTTACCTTGTCTGGGCGAAAAGAAAATCGTTTTCTGTCGTAATTCGGGCGTGACAAATGTTATGCAGAGGCTGCGCTCCGAAACGCTGTTCACGGAGCCTGCAATGCTGTGAAACTAGACGCAGTACCAACGTAAAACTCTAACTTTCTATTCCTGGCGCGTTGACACGCAACCATTCGGCTTCTCGATCTTCAAATAATGCGATGGCGTCGCGTCTCAAGTAGAAGGAGGCAAGGATTTCGCGGAATTGCCCCAATATGCAATATTTTCACAATTGATTGTCATAAAAAACTCTGGATACTTTTATTTGTAAACATATATTGACAATCAAGAAGAAATATTGATTTATTATGCAATATTATCTTTCTGCTCGTTTCTCGGTGTCTGCCCCGTGGCGCGCTCTGAAGGCCTTCTTAGAAATCAGTTCAAAATTTCAAAGCAGTTCATCCGTTACACAGAGTTTCATACGAAAAATGTATTACCTTTCTCTCTAGATGCCCGCCCACGGTTTTTACAGAACAAAATATACTAATTCCAAAGCGGGAAATGAAATGTATATCCTTTACTGTTAGTTAGCACCAAATAATTGCTAAAAAAGATTGAATACCAAGTACGGCTCCAAATTTGAATTGATTTTGGTCGCCGACGTGCCAACAATCGTAATTTTGGAAAATACAGAGATTTAACTGAAAATGAGACCTGTGCTATTTTTATAAGATTATCTACCTCTTGAAAAAGACAGAGGAAAAATTAAAAAAAACCTTTAAAAATATGCAAACACTACTCATATTTTCGAAAAATTGTAAATGAGCTTATGTGAAGGTGCGCCTTTGAAGAACAGAATTCATTAAGGGTAAAATCTATTTATTCAATATTGTAGTTGTAGGAAAATGTGGAATTGTTGAACCTTTGCAATTTTTGGAAATTCAGATTTTTCATCAAAAACGTGACCTGCGCCATTTTTACGCGTTCTTCACTTTATCCAATGTCATAGTTTAATCAAAAAGTGACCCGCGCCATTTTAAGAAGCTTATCTTGCTCTGTAATCTAAATTACTCCCAAAAATCAAGATATCCGTTTAAAATCGTAGGAATTCGATATCTAGGATATCGAAGAGTATCGATTTTAGAGAAAATTGTCTGAACAATTTTTTTTACATTATTCGACTGTTCACCACAGTCGAATGGACGGACAGAAGGACGGACATGTTTTGCCGTGAACCAATTTTTCGGTAGGAAGCGCCAACTTGGATTCTGACTACACGTATAAGAGGAAGTAATGCACTTCACATAGGAGCAAGATTAATCCACTTTTAGATATCCTGGCTCCGACTATACGAATTTTTTACGAAAAATTGCCACTTTCCGCCGCAGAAAAACAAAACTCTTAAACATGTAAATGCGTAGTACGCAAGAATGTAAAAACTAAGGATCAGAAGTATGGCTGAGCGTTGTACAATCAGCTCATTCTGCTAAATAAATAAATTAAAAAAAAGAAGTAATGAAAATGAATGTGAACTTCAACAATTATATTAGAACTTTTAAAAATTATTATAAAAATATTATTTTCATGTATTTGAACTATTATAAAAACTTGTTAAACTATTATTAAACGTATACTGCCGGTGCCATAAAGACGTATTTCGTCTCATTACGATTTATCCCTTCCTGCATTCTCCGCCCTCATGCATTGTGAACGCATCCGCTTGTAGACGTCGACATGTAGACGTCCGCTTGTAGACGAAGATCGCGCACAGTCCTTGGCTCGTTTGTTAGGGTACCGTGTATTCGAAAAAAGAAAAAAAGAAAGGACGCTACCAACTGTCGCTAGAATTCTCCTCCAGACAAAGATTGAATTCGACTTGGAGGTCTGTATGTAGCAAGCATCGCAAATACGGCACTGTCAGAGCTCCAACTTTAGGTCTTCCCGGTCAAGGACACTGCAGAAACAGCAGCAACGCAGACTGAGCTAAACTCGCCCGTCCGCCCGTGGTGGAAAGAGATGTGTGGGCTCCTCCGGTGCATGGGCACTTCTTTTGACAATCTATGCCAGACATTGGCCGCCATGTTGCATGGAGAGCGGGAAGTGTTGAGAAATATTTTGGAAATAGCATAAAGTGGGAATTTTCTACGCTGACCAACCCAAAATAACACGAAGGTGTAATTGAAATAAACGATGCAATATTTAAAATAAACTTACTTTCTTTTCTCTTCAATGAATGTCTATCAATTATTATTAATCAAACAGTTCCACTTATTTTTGACATCCAAGAATAAATATATTTAGCATATATTATTACATATAGTATTTTTTGATGACGTTTCTTTTCCTTCATAAAATACAGTTGGAATCTTACTATGCTAGCATATTTACATTATATACATTTTATTATTATTATTATTATTATTATTATTATTATTATTATTATTATTGTTGTAAGCGTGCGTACTTCCGCTGGCTGTTCCTTCATTTTTGTTCACTGTCTCCTTGAATACTGGAGAATGTCGAAAATAAGTGGAACTGTTTGATTAATATTAAAATAGAGTACTTCATGTATCTGTTTCAATGGCTATAAAAATCCCCGCTAATATTGTGAAGCATACTGGTATCTGAAACTCATTGACTGAAGTCGTATCCGATGTATTCTTTCCACCATGCGTCCGCCCCCTCGAGCAGCCCTAGTGCCCGAGCAGTACCCGCAGCCGGGAGGCGCGAACGGGCAGGCGTTGTTTTAACGAGGGCCACGCGGCGGGCACGCGGGGCGTCGTGGCGGGCTGTGTGAGCGGGCAGTGGCCTCCCCGGGCGCGAAGCGATGAGGGGGAGAGGGACGGGAAGCGGTGGGTGCGCTCCGCTCCCACTTGCAGCTCCCAGCTCCCCCCCCCTGGAGGGGCGCAGGGCGTGCATCGCGAGAGAAGGGTTGATGGTGGCTACAATACGGGTGCCGGTCTTCACCCGCGTCTCAGCCCCGTCTGCCCGAGCGGCCGGCTGCCCGTCTTGTGCGGTGGGGGTGATGATAGACACGGAGGCGTTAAGTGTAGTAGGTACACTCGGGGACGGAATTTGTCCACTAGTATAGTTCATAATGATACTGGATTAATGATCTCATAATGAAGCGATACGAGATCTTTATGATGTTATATCAAACGTGTACCATTCATATTCTTATCTACGACGTTCGCTATAGTTTTTGTCAACGGACACTGAAGGGCTGTGGAGATGGAAAGTGAGCAAGGGCAGTGAGAATAAGCGATGGGAGTGGTTGCTGTTTGTTTCTGTGATTATTTTACATGAACGTCAGAGTTACGATAGTAATGTTTCGTTATATATTTCAGTATCTTTCAGTTACCTATTTGGAAACATCAAGTCTTGATCCCTGAGATACATTGCGTGTAACCTGTGTTATTTGATGCATTGTAGTATATTTGTATTTTACTATTTAACACACTAATTAATTGGAATAAATTAAAAATATTTATTAGCTTTAAGGATGCCAGTCGGCTAAAGAACTCTCCAATAAAGCACCGAAAAATATTCTTACAACAGAGCTTCTGATGAATTTGAATATAACTGGATATCGTGTGCCTGAAATTACGCATCGAAACAATTCTGGTCATAGTTATTCATCTTACAACGTACTCATTACAAAAGTTTCCAGTTGAAGATATAACCATGTGCTCGGAATTGAAGTGAATAACAATACCTTTATTTACGTTCTCTGTGGTACAGTCTCATAAATTTTACTAGAATGATTTGTTCACAATAAAAAAAATAGCTAACATTCAATAGTCCTTAAACTTCCACATTTATGTTCTACTAATTAAATACTGTTCGTAAGTTGCAACTTACAACTTCCAGACAATATTCAGAAATCACATCTCAGAAAAATATCACCACGAAAAACAGATGATCAACTGAAGAATAAGACGTGATATAACAAAATTTCCGTATACGAAACAGCATTTTGTATTCTAACTAAAACCGTGCGAAACATAACGAAGCGCAAAACATCGCGAAGCCTGTGTGAAACATCTTTTGTGCACGGCTTGTTAAAAAACATTATATACGCAACATGTGCACTCGTCTTTTGTGACCCTCGCATACTCTCGGGCAACGAACATGATTCGTGGGTGAATCACCTGTTACGCGCACTTGTCACGTAATAAATTATGTTACTTCTTATAGTGTGCACATAATAAATTATGGTACGTCTAATGGTGCGCATGAATTATATATATATATATATATATATATATGTTGATTAATAATTGTAATTACAATTACGTACAATAATTACTTTACTTTTATTATCTTCTTGCTTTCGTAATACTTTATTTTCAAATAAGTGTAGTTTCTGTTGTGTTTCAGTAGATTAAGCTATGGTGTAATAATTTGTATTTAGTAATGTACTGAAGTTGTGCTTTGTGATTTAGTAATTATGTACTTCACAAGTAATTCTAACAGTTCTACCGAATTGTATTTTCAAGGGATACATTTATTATTATAATTAATATATTGATTGATGTTTCTGGACAAGTCAAGTGCCACAGCCATTAGTCCCGTTAGTGTAGTGAATGTTGTAATCCGGAGCCGACGTACATGTTGGTTGCGGGGAGATTTCATCTCCAAATATCTCCCCCCGTCCGGCCCTCTTAGTTGCGGCAAGCTCTGAGCTCCCGACATAGATGATTGTATAATGCATGTAAATGTGAGCGCAGGTATGTGAAAGGGGAGAGGATAAGTGGAAGAGGAAGGAAAGATTGCGGAAAGATTGGCCCGTTTGTTAGGGAACTGCCCAGGCATTCGCCTGGTATTGTTCAGAGAATATAATCATTATTATAAATGGTCTATTACTATCGAGAGTACTATTTCTCCATAAAAACACAACTTTTTGAATAATATCACACCGTTTTGTTACATTTCTGCTCATACAGAGCACTTCTGCACTGCGGAGAAGCGTGAGGCGGCGGAGACGCGGAGGGCAGTGGCGAAAGGGAAGGTGGTCGGGCGGGAGCGGCGGAGGCGGCGGCGGAGGCGGCGGCGGAGGCGGCGGGGGAGGCGGAGGCGACCAGAGCTTCCCCTGCGCGCCCCCGGCAGACACGATAAATCACCGCCAGACGCCGCGCCGGGCCGGGCCGGCCAGGGCGAGCGGCCCGGGTGGGGGGGGTGAGGGATGAGGGAAGGGTTGGGGAGGGGAGGGGAGGTGGCAGGCGGCTGGCGGGCAACGAGGCCGAGGCGGCCCCGTGTGGCCCCGCGCCCGCACCCTGGGGTGCCCACTCCTATTTCCTCCTGCTCGGTGGCGAGCTGCCTCGGACATGGATGTAATGGCGGAAGCGGCCACCCCGCTCAAGACGGCCGTCAAGGCACCCGTGATGTAAGCGCGAATTAGAAAATGTTTCGAGGTATTTTGAAAAATGAAAGGGAACTAGGTTTCGATGAATTTATTTATTATAATAAATTATTTAATGTATTCATTAATTTGAATTTGTAATTATAAATTATGAAATACTGAGAATAAAACATCTAAACGATTTTTTTAAAAATATTTGGACTAGTCCTACATATTTTAAGTAATAGTTCAAAAGTGAACTCGGGGCCAACTTTAATTATACTACATTTTTGAAATTATTTAGTTTTCAATAGCATTGAAACTAATTTACAAACAGTATGCTTATCATTTTAATGCATATTTATAACTGTTTAATTTATAACTAATTAATATTAAAAAATCTGTATAGTATCAAGGGCCACGCCTCCTCTCAGGGAGGTCTGAAGGAACCCACGAAGTAATCAGGGAGGGAAGTTATAACTTGCCACCTTGAAAGATAATAAACAAATCACACTCCCATTGTTTGCAAAATGAAAATTGAACAAGATGTGAATGCGTAATACATATGATAGGCAGTGGTTATTCAGCAGAAAGAAAGGCAACATATCTGCAGATGTCAGACCCTAGGAGATCACGTCGTACTCGACTGTGATAGCTGGATTCTTTGAATATGTGATTGGAATTGCAGAAGATTCGCATACTTCTACGTTCAAAAAACTGACCTTAACTTTATTTCTTCATTGTAATTTTCTAAAAGCTGTGAATTCTCAGCGTCAAAAGTGCATTATGAAGTCTTCTTTCTGACACATATGTGACAATGTATAGTACTTTTTGCTCCCTTCTTTTACGTTGTTTAAGTACGCTTCTGTCTTTCGCTCAACATTTCTGGAGTATCGCATTCACTTCCCATTATTCGATATTTCAGTTTGCTGAAATAATCCAGGTTTCCCTCAAATCGAATAATCGAAACCAAATATGAAGATAAACGAATTCACTACTCCATAAAAATGTCGTTCTCTAGTGGCGCACTCTAAAGGGATGGGGCTCATGGAGCTTCAACCTGCCTCAGCAGCCGATGACACACTTTTCGCAATTTTTACTAATTTTCTATCGTAACAAAAGTCATTGAACATCTCAATTGAATACGAATTAAATAGATTAAATCAACACATAAACATATATTTTAAATTCAGCATTAAATAAAATTCTTTACAAGAAAGCATCAAGTCAGCTGGGCCCTACAAAGCCCCCCCCCCTCCACATACCCACAACAGAAACATCCTGGTATCGCAACTAAGGTTTCCAAAAGACTTTACAATTGCACTCCCAAAGGTTGCTCAGCGCATCAACACTGATGTCACTGCAGTACCTCAGACCTCGAGGTCCTAGGGCTGTATTCCTGACGATGGAAGGATTTTCGACACTGTCTAGAAAGTTGGTAAAATTCAGGCGCTCTCTGGAGGACATTTCTAGCGGTCGACTGCTCTAATCGGTAGTTTTCCGTGGTTTCTCCGGACAACAGGCGAATGCTGGGGCAGTATCCGAACAAACGGGCCACGGACCGCGAGCGATCTTTTCTTCCTTTTCTTTGTCATATCCTCAGCAATAGCTTACACACACACACACTTACATGCACTACACTACCACAGATGTCGGGATACCAGTTTTGTGCTCATGTGGGGGAGGCTTATTGCGTCGTGGGTGACGTTGATGAGGTAATTTGCTGGTATATTGTTAAGCATGTTATCCTCCAGGAGGCGCCTGCATTTCAATATTTCATTGGTGTTATTGAGAAATGACTCGATAAGTGTTTGAGCTAGTGGACAAAGTAATGAAATTAATGAGTACCCGCACACAATATTGTGAGCGAGAGGAAAGATAATTGGATTGAAAATTATTGATTGTTTTTCGTTGTAATTTAGGAGCAAACATATGCTATTCACGAATTTTGTATCTTATTGCTAACTGAACTAATCAACAGAGAGTATATACATAGTTAAAAGCAAATTAGAATTTATAATATTTTGTAAAAATGGTGAAGTGTAGAAAGAAGGGGTATATGATACCGGATTTCTTATAAACAAAAACATTCAACCAAACAACTTCTAAATATGTATGGAATCACATGATTACGTACTGGGCAACAATCTGTCTCAACAACACAGAATTTGATTACAGTTGAGGTAGCCAGTATGGCATACGCAATAAGCCGTGAGAGAGCCAATAATTGGTTATTTCGTGTTATTTCAGTCAGTTAAACGAGAAAGCAATGAAAATAACGGCCGTAATTGTGAAGTAAAGAAGTGTGAGTGAAGTGTATTGTAAGCCAAACTATCATACATGTTTATTGTTAAGAACTGAAAAAATTTTGAACGAGTGATTGCCAAGTCTAGAGTCACAAAAAAAGAGAAGAAATCCGGGTGGAAATGTTCTTTGAACACGCAAAACTGAACATTATCGCATGCAGTGCGCTACGACATTTCTTCAAATGGTGATGCGCTAAACCAATAAATTTAAAACAGAGCAAAAATTAAATTAGGAGAAAAATTATAATCAACGATAAATTAAAAGTATAAATGACAGACCTATAAAAGTCGGCAGTGGTAATGAGTGTTTTCAAACTTCTATGAAAATAAATTATACAAATATATTTCATGAAAATTTGTTGATATATGCCATTATTTTTCGAACCCTCATATAATTCGAATCATTTTTGCTCTCACACAACTGACCATCTTACAGATCGTTATTTCGCCCAACTAACTATTTAAGTGGCAAATACCAGCACAACCGGCGAAGATAAGGTTCAGTTTACCCTACCAGAGCCACCCTCCACAGAGAGTCAGAGAATCGGGCGAACAGCGGTTGCTCACCCCTTTCTGCCCACTTCACCCCTCAACAGAGAGTTCCTCGCCTCTCCCTCGATTTGACGCGCGCCCGCTCGCGACCCGCATCCACATGCAAAGCAGCTGCAGGCTGCAGACGCCGCGGCGAGGCGACGCCGCAGGGAGCGGAGGGGGCTCGGAATAATGGAAATAAAATAAATTGGCGGCGACCGGCACGCCGAAGTTTACGCGCAGCGGTAAATTAATGCAACGCCACCTCCTTTGAAGCCAGCGGCCCGGCACGCGGCACGCGGGCAGGAGGGCTGGCACACAGTGAGAAAGAGAAGAGGGGGCGTGGCGAGGAAGCCAGGGGGCTAGCTTTCCAATTCTGAGGACCGAGGCTCAAATGTCGGTCGATTGATCGATTGGTTATTTCGTGTTTCCAGGCGCGACAGCTGCCTGCGACAAAGCGTTTCCGTGCTTTCCCCTTCTGGTTGGTGAGATCCGGCGATGACATACACGTCGGCATGCCCCATCCAGGGTTTTCCTATTCGGGTGTCTCCCACTAGCGGAGCACCGCCCCAGTCAGGACAAGCTCTAAGATCCCGACTGACCTCCCGTAATATGAGGTAGTGTGGTCTTAAATGTGTAAGTGTGTGTGAGTAAGAGTTGAGGATAGGACAAGGAACAGGAACGGATCGTTCGCGATCCGCGGCCCGTTTTTAGGGTACTGCTTCAACATTTACCTGGTATTGATAAAAAAACACGGGAAAACTACCAATCAGATCTACCGGTCGATAGAATTCTCCTCCAGACAGCGGCAGAACTCAGCCTAGCTATTTAGATTCTGTCGAAAATCTTGCCACCGTCTGAGCTCGAACCCTAGGACCTCTTGGTGACATGCACTGCAATGATAACAGACCACGTCAGCAGATGCCCTGAGCCACCTCAGCCGGTAAATGTCGATTGAGCCATGTAGAATTTGTACTGAATAATTACGTTCTTCGGAGGTTTTCTCGTGGTTCTCCTGTCTCCTGTTGCATTGTATTTCGCCATTAAGGATGTTATACGCAATGTCTCATTACATTCGCATCGAATCTGTCTACAAATTGAATTCCATAAAATGTAATTGCTGGGCGAAACAAGTAGTGAGTGACTGAGGTGAGAAGGGAAACGATGTGTTTTAAGGAATGGAAATGAAGCAGGCATGAAGCAGTATGGTAAGGTAAGGGTCGGGACAATTTATGTGGAATAGGATGGAATGCCTGAGATGCGATGGATTTGGGGAATGCGAAAGGAATAGAGTGGGTCGATGGGCAGTCGGGTAAGACGAATGGGACCAGTTAAGACTGAAGAACGTCAGAAGAGGGGGCGCGAACAGGTGAGCGCAGAAAAGGGCTTCGGCGGAAAGCGCGGGATGGGGGAAGACGTCACGTGAACGAAGGGGGCCCACCAGCACAGGACACTTGGGGTGCTAAGGGTGGCTGTGAGTGGCAGGATGTGACATTGTCCACAGCATCCATGTTTCAAACGTCGATGTTCAAAATTAAAATATCGATGTTAGTAAAACATTGCCGAAAAACCATCCATGGTTGTTAATAATTGTTTTGTAATCTCTAATATTTACATTTGCGTGCGGTCAAATTCAGTTTGACAGTGAAAGTATTTAATAATTTATAATTAAGATTTAACTGACAAACAAAACTTAACTAGACAGCCTTAACGCTCAGAGTCATTTCAAAGGATCAGAGCTTCGTCAATTTGCCGAAAAAGAAATGAAGATCAGAGGATTTATGGAACTTTTTCATTCACACACGAATTATCCAACACGTAAAAACATCGAGCACAAAACTCCGATGTTCGAGACATCAACTTTAAACAACCGATGTTTATAAGAATGTTTTCACAGAAACATCGACATCAATGTCGCATCCCTAGTAGGTGGAGGCAACGTCCGCCGGGAGCGTGTTGCTTGGCGAGGCGGGTGGAGGGGGTGGAAGTGGGGGGAGGGCCGTCCTCACGTGACCAGCCGTCCGCGCGCGATCTGCCTCGTTACCCAGGCGCCCCGGCGGCCGTATTTTGACAAAACGTCGGCCGCAAGAACCAGCCACGGAGGAGCAGCTGTTTGCAGCCCGCTCGGCCGCTCAACACGTGCCTGTGCTGCTTCGGCCGCCGCCAGCGACGCCACGCTCCCAGGGCAGGCGCAGGGTGCTCGCAGATGGGCCGTTGACGCACTCACCACACTTATCGTTCTGACGAATGCATGGAGCAGCCTACCCTCATTCAGTCCCCTTCTGCATCGGAGTTGGAAAGGGTATTTTATTAAAGCTGAAATGGTCACACTTCTTGTCGTTAATTTAACGCGGCAGGAATTCACACGGGGTGTTACTCTATAACTCATTTGCTAATGCAAGTCGTTTGTTCAATGCAAGTGAATATTCATTATTACCAAAGTTTGATAAAAACGTCTCTTGCTCATTATTGTTTCAACTTAGTGTAGTAAAAGGGTTTTGATTGAGATTTCGAAGCTAAAAGAAAACGGGCACAGATTGATCTTTTCCCGCATACGTCAATTCCAAATGTTAACTATTTTTTACGTTAAATAAATTAACATATATAAAATAAATAAAAAAGGCATGTAATATCTTTGGCAAGAATGTAATCTCAATGGTGACTGGTTTTCAGATATTCTTTATTTTTCAGTCCAGTAATAATAAAAATCGTTGTACTTCGTAATTAGGACGCGTTCCCATTATGTGAAAGTCCTATCGAATGCATGTTATTCTGACTAAACAAAATATTCTGAAATAACTTTTGATTGTCAAAGAGTTAGTTCTGTCGAGAAATGAGTCAAAAACTTAGTACACATCACATACACACATCAGACAAATTTATAGCAACTCACGTTAATTCCTTACGCAAAATCGACAGTTAATTATTTCCCAGTTCCATTATTTCCTATTTCTACTGCTTTTTCCTAACTACTAAACCTAAATAAAAATGGTTTATGTTCATTAAACAAATAATTTTCAAATGTTTTACGAGTATTTAACAGGTGGTTGTAAAACATGTTGAGTAAAAGCAAATGTGTGCTCCACTTTAATGATTCTCGAAAACACGTTACAACATGAAAAATATTGATAAATCATTATAAATAATTCTAGTATTAATAATAATAATAGCAATAACAATAAATTACTTATTAACAATATGTTGGCAAAAAGGCGAGTCGGTGATTTAAAGACAAATCATAGAAGATGAAATATAATAATAATAATAATAATAATAATATTTTTATAAAAATTTGATATGGACCCTTTTACTAAAAATAAACGTTACAGCAGTCTTTATCTCAAATTAATAATAAAAATATTTATTATTATTATTATTATTATTATTATTATTTATTATTGTTAGTAATATTAGTTTACCACAAACAAATTAAACAACATATACAATATGTGTATAATAATAACGTACTAAGTAATATGATAGGAATTCAACAGAAATACAATATGAAATCGACCGACCACATTAGAAAAATTCGCAGGGACCTATTTTAGGCTCTATTTTCTTCCTACTATAAGTAAACGATATATCCTCGACGATTCGAAACGGAAGAACAGTTCTCTTTGCCGATGATATTAACATTCTTTGTAATAAAGAAACCGTAAATAGTACAATATCAGATGTTTCAAATTGGTTCCGTAATAACAAATTAATAGTAAATAAAGGAAAACGATTTCAATGCAGTTTTCCATTTCAAATAAACAATTATGTTTTCCATTGAAAATGAACGGTGTACTCATGATAAGGTAACAAAATTTTTAGGTCTCTCAATTCAATCAAATCTCAAATGGAACGTCCATTTAAATGAATTGAAAACAAAATTAAGTTGATTATATTACGCCTTCATACTGCTCGTTGCGTATATTCCGAGAATGTTTTTTCCCGCCTTAGATATGGCATAATATTCTGGGGAAATTCATCTTATAGCTTATAGACGTTTAGATTACAAAAAACAATTGTACGAATAAAAAGCGAATCCCACCCACGTGATTTGTCAAAAATGACTTACATAAGAGCGGGAATATTTTTTCAGAATATCTATAACTATAACACTCGACGTAATAATCAAATTCATCAGGCAACAGTAGCAATAGCTCATTACAAAAAATTCACATACAATACATATAGTACATTATTTTACAACACTTTGCCAGATGACATTAAATGATTAAATTTGATAGAAAAGTTTAAATCACAAGTAAAATCGTTTCTGCTGAGTAACTGTTTCTATAGAATTAGAGACTATACTGAGTATCAGAAGGAAAGTAACATTAATTTTAACAGTGATATTTAATGTATTATTTACCATTTGGACGGTATAAGTGTAAACAACCTGTAACAAGTATTGTACTGCAGTTTCCAGGTCAATGACCCCCATCTCGATCAGGTTTTTTGTCAAGTTTCCCTGATCCATTGAGCAAATGCTGAGATGGCCCCTTGTTTTGCTTCTGGACAGAAACGTAACTTTATTATGTGCACGTTTTCTAGAATTCAATGGGAAATATATTCAAATTATCTTTCTCTTCTTATTCTCAAATCTTATGTTATCGCGGCAGGAAGTATTATTCCTTCACGAAGGACATAATCAGGGATAAGAGCGCAATTGTTTTGCTGATTTACCCTTGAAAATATATTTTATTACATCGGAGCGAATATTTTGTTAACAATACTTGCAAAAAACGCTCATATCTTTCTGTATTCAAAATTCAAGTGGTATATGGATTAGGCTAGGGATCACAGAATTATAAAAACGTGTACAGAATTCACTTCTCCCCATAGCACGTCACATAGTTTTAACTGTTTTTGACATAAAAATAATAAATAAATTTTAAATGACTTTTTCTCGAAGATTTGTTGCTGGAGGAGGATTCAGGCTGAGATCCCTGTACAATACAGACTATAACTCCCCTAGTTTCTCGAGACCCCAAGCATCGGATCCCTTGGCAACGGGAGTAAGGAGGCCAAGTGTGCAAGGCACACACCAGCGAGCGACGGGTGGCGAAACACACGTGAATTCGAGAACGGCCAGGAATTCCGGACTCGCCTCGCGGGTCTCGGCTTGCGCTCCCCTCTCGAATTCTGTTCGCTCTGGCATTCCTGCAATCTGCCCATCAGGGGAGAGCCCTCTGGAATTGGGAGTGGAAATCTTGGGTGAGCTGTAGGGTGACATGTTTCGAAGGAGGCCGAAGATGGTCATGTTTCAAAAGTTGCAGGTGATTCGAGATGAGTACCAAGAACTTATCAAAAATATTTTTAGCGACCACATACATGGCTCGTTTTTTCTTCATATTCTTTTAACTCCAGAGATGCAGTAAAACTGTGCATCTCTCTGCATGTAACACATTGACATTTAATTGTACCCTAGGAAACGATGATCTAATATTAATATTAATATACGGGTATGAAGAATATAACGACGAACGAGCCCATATATCTGAATGATTATCCATCACATCGAGCTTCATTCAAAAGTTTTTAACAAGTAGTGAAAAGTAATAAAAGTTGAATGTAGTTTTCATTTCGGTAATATCTTGGACTTCTGGCAGTGATGTCGAGCTACTTCCGTTTAACATTTTGGTATTTTTCTCTGACATTGCTGTTTTCCTCGCCTACCCCCGCCCCACTCCCTCCACAGCAGGACGTCTCAGTGGAGAAAAATATTTAGTAGATCACGACCATCGTTTTTTCTTCATATTCGTTTAACTTCAAAGATGGAATAAAACTGTGCATCTCTCTGGAAATAAGACATTGACATTTAATTGTATATTGGGAACAATGATCTAATGGTAATATTAATATATTGGAATGAAGAATATTAGGACGAACGAGCGTGTCTGAATACTTGGTTTAAAAACTTCGCGTTTGTCGGCAGGCTGTACTATAATTGTAGAGTAGACTTTCTGGAGCTGAAGTAAACGTGCGCAGTTTACACGTCCCCCTAAACATCACATACAGTTTTTTTTCAAAAATAAATCAAATTAGTGAAATTTAATTACAATTACTACGGTTATAAAGCAAACTGATATCATCTAAAAGTAGAAATGTAACTAGAAAAATCGTACAGCAATAATACACTATAATACTCTTCAAAGCTGATTGTTCAATTTATTTTGAAGGAAGTTAAAATGTTGAAATTAAATTCAAAACAAACGTGACCCAAGTAATATTCCGTTTGTAGCTCATAGGTGCGCAATTGCACATCTTAGCAGCTGATGAAGTTCTAGGGCATGAGTTTCTTTAGCAGTACAGTGATAAATGTAAGTAATATTTGGCCTTGGCGGATGGGTAACTAAGATGTGGAAAATACATTGGTACGTCATACGTACAAGTTGTGTGCATTTTTCGAAGTTTGGTTACTTTTTTGAATCATTGTATTATTTTGTTAACATTTTAATAATTTGGCAAATATGAACAATTCTGACTACTTTATTGGAAATATGACAATCACTTATGAGGTAGCGGGTATATATCTATAAGACATAAAGGATAACATCAAAAAATGAGGAACTTGTGAAATATTTTTTTAATAGCCAATATTACGGCAGACAAAAAATATAGTACATAAGAATCACAATTTACGATTTTCTGTGAATGATACCCAAATCAACTAGCACTCTTTGTCTGATAATTGGTTATGTATCTAGGATTAAAAGAGAAACAAGCATCCAATGACTTGCATGCGGCATCATGATACACTTCATGGCAGATTTTTCTATTTGATAAGAGATTAGTCAATGTATTTCTCTTCTATTCAGGTAATATGCGAAATAAGTATCCAGTAGAATTATGAATTGGAGAGGGTATTATCGCCACTTGATAGCAAGGTAAGCAACATAATTACGTACGCAACATGCGTATGTCGAGAAAGAGAGAGAGGGAGAGAGGGAGAGAGAGAGGGAGAGGAGAAGGGAGGAGAGAGGTGAGGGAAGAGAGGGAGAGAGGGGAGAGAGAGGGAGAGAGGGGAAGAAGAGGGAGAGAGGAGAGGAGAGAGAGGAGAGAGGGAGAGAGGGATGAGAGAGGGATAGAGAGGGAGAGAGAGAGAGAGAGGGAGAGAGAGGAGAGAGAGGGGAGAGAGAGGAGAGAGAGGAGGAGAGGGAGAGAGAGGGAGAGAGAGAGAGAGGGAGATAGAGAGATAGAAAGAGAGAGAAAGAGAGAGAGAAAAAGGGAGATAAGAAAGAGAGAAAGAGGAGAGAAAGGGAGAGACAGTGAGAGAGAGAAAGAGAGAGAGAAAGAGAGAGAGAAAGAGAGAGAGAAAGAGGGAGAGAAAAAGAGAGAGAGTGGTTTAATATTTTGATATTAGTTGCTCAAGATGGAAATGTACCAGATTATAATAGCCTGTGCTGCAGCTAATTTAAAGAAGGGAAACGTATTGTAGGTTTTTTAGATATATTTCTACGTAATATTGTCACTAGTAAATGAAACAACAAAAAACATCGAATGTTTGAATATTTGAACTATCACTTGGACTATCAATTGAACATATATCGCACTGAACAACTTCACATTCTACAGCATTTCCAGATAATACCAAATAAAGAAGTTGTGGAGATTGGGATTTCTACCATTGTGTTAGTACCAGTAATTTAATTGTGTGCTCGACCACTACCCAATTGCTTCCTCGTCTCTACTCGACAAGGTTCCGACTAGAAAAGCAGTGGTGGATATGTGTAGCTATGTTGATTGTATCACATTCCAAAGGAGTATTGAAATTATGGATACGTATTTTGAAATCAAAATATTTTTTTAATGCTTTTATAATAACTAAATTAATTTATAATAACTCAACTACGTTATAATAACTTATAATATTTGTGGGGGTGTACAAAATAAAATTTGCCATTCTAAATACTTTCTAGATCAATCTCTGTAGTAGAGAAATGAAACAGGAAAATGAAAAAGAAAACGAGAGAGGGAATGATTGTTCTATTGAACAATATTCCTTTGAAAACGTCTCTCTTCAAACAATCTCTAAAATAACCACAAATCGTATTACAATTTTTGTAGAGATGAACTTCTTGACATTTAGTAAAAATTATCAATGAAGCGTCAAAATTCACTGCATATGTCAGCATTTTGAAAGGAATTGAGATTGAAACGAAATTGTGGTCTTTCTATTCAGCCCAATTCCTTCCAACGGGCGTGATGCATCGGTAGAAAGAACAAACAAACAAACATTATTCCGTTCAATCTAACTGGCCGGAACGTTCCCTTGACCGCTCGCCATTTCACACCTCGCCGCCGGGGCGGGCAAGGGCCTGTCACAATCTGGGCCGTAAATCTCCGGCAAGGATGGCGCGCGCCGTAATGGGGCTTTATAGCTTATTTCCAATGGCGGGCGGCGCAGAATAGAATAAGTAAGCAACGCTGCGTTCACGCTTCCTGGGAGTTAATCGCGCAGAGCCCCTCGCGCCGGCGAGAGAGCGAGCGGTTCGAGCCCTGACGTCTCCATCGAGCGGCCGCCACGCCGCGCCACCCGCCGTCACGGTCCAGCGGCCTAGCAGCCCGCGGCCGCGGGACGGGCGGGACCACGGAGCGGGCGGCCGCGGCAGCAGGCAGCGCTGCGGTTGATTGATTGGCTATTACCTGTTTCCGGGCGCGTCGACTGCTATGGTCACTGGTCCCATAAGTACAGTGCATGTTTTATGTGAGATTGATTGCTATTACCTGTTTCCGGGGCGTCACTGCTATGGTCACTGGTCCCATAAGTACAGTGCATGTTTTATGGCGAGTTGATTCCTAATTGTCACTGGTCCCATAAGTACAGTGCATGTTTTATGGTGAGGTGGGGTGACCGTCCCGTGCCTGATAATCAGATCCGGCGTCGGTTCACACGTCCGCTTGTGAGGTTTTCTCCAATCTTTCCCCAGGTTGTTGATTGATTGATTGATTTTTTCGTGTTTCCGGGCGCGTCAACTGCTTTGATCATTAGTCCCGTTAGTGTAGTGCATGTTTTTTCTCGGGAGACGGCGGTGATCTTCCCCCTCTGGATGGCGAGATCCGACGCCGACCTACCGTCGGCTAGTGAGGTTTCCCCCTAACCAGGGGTCTCCCACCAGCGGGGCACCGCCCCAGCCGGGACAAGCCCTAAGCTCCCGACCGGTCTTCCGGAATATGTGGTAGTGTAGTGCATGTTAGTGTAAGTGTGTATGTAAGGGGAGAGGACAGGACAAGGAATGGGAAGGACAGATCGCGCGCGGTCCGTGGCCCGTTTGATAGGGTACTTCACCGGCATTTGCCTGGTGTTGATGGGAGAAACCACGGAAAACTACCGATCAGAGCAGCCGGCCGCTAGAATTCTCCTCCAGACAGCGACTGAATTCGACCTAGCTGAAAAGCTCCCAGGTTGTCAACGCCGCATCCGCGACAAGCTCTAAATCGGGAGAGGTGGCTCAGAGCATCAGCTGATGTCACTGACCATGAGGTGCCTGTGACCATGAGGTGCCAGGTTTGAGTCCAGACTGTGACGTGATTTTCGATACTAGCTTGATAGCTAGGTCGTTTCTCCCATCAACACCAGGTGAATGCCGGAGCGGTACCCTACCAAACACGCCATGGACCGCGCGCAATATTTCTTTACCATTCTTTGTTCTACCCTTGCACACACAGACTTACATGCACTACTCTACCACACATGCCGGGAGACCGGTCGGGAGCTTCGAGATTGTCCCGGCTGGGGCGATGCCCTGTTGGTGGGAGATACTAGGTTATCAGAAAACCCCGTCAGCATTCAGCGTGGGAAGATCACTGCCACTCCTGATGAAAAGCTTGCACTACGCTGACGGGATTGGTACCCCCCATAGCAGTTGACGCGCACGTAATCCCGGATCAATCAATCAATCACAATTAATCTTTCCGGGCAAGTCAATTGCTATGGCCATTTTCCCAGTAAGTGAAATTCATGTTTTATAGTGAAGTGACGTTGTCCTTTCCCCGCTCGATAGTCAGATCCGGCGCCGGGCTACACGTCGGCTTGCGAGGTTTTCCCTAATAAGGTATCTTCTACCATTGGGTCATCGCCTCATCCCCAACACGCTCTAAGTTACCGATATATGTGGTGCATGTAAGTGTATGTAAGTAAGGGGTGATAGGAAAAGGAAGAAGGGAAGACCACATGCGCCATGGCACATTGGTCATGTGGTCTTCCACGTCACATTGGTCACATTGGTCAGTGCAGTGACCGCGGTTGATGCCCTGAGCCACCTTAGCTGGTTGCAAGACTGGGACACACCGGGAACGACGGGGTTGAAAGAGGTGGTGAAAGAGGAGAAAGCCAGCTGAATGATTGACTATTTTGTTTCCAAGCATTTTCCCCAATGAGACATCACCCGAGCCGGAATAAGCGTTATGTTCGCGCGGTGGTGAGGCGGGACGGTGAGGCTGGGGGATCAGGCGTGAAGAGGAGCAGAAGATGAAATAGCAGGAGATCGGAAATACGAGGATACAGAGCGAGAGATGGCTAAGGAGAAGACAGAAATTGGAAGAATTCCAGATGGCGGAGAGAGAGGAGGCGCTTAGAAAGAGGAGCAGCATCAGGACACGAACAGGCTCACAAGCAGCGGCTGCAGGGGCGGGAATTTCTCGACAAGTGGGCGTGGGAGGGATGACAAGATGAAAGAGTAGGGCGGGGAAGGTAAGGCGGGAGTGTGGAGAGGACAATATGGGATAATAGGCAGGACATAGACTAAAGGGTAACACGGAACACTTTACTCTATGGGTAGGGAGATGGCTGGAGGGTAGGGAGATGAGAACATTAGAGAATGTTGTAGGGAGAACAAGACAAAGGACGGGGCGGAGAGTACAAGAAGGAAAGATGGGGTGGGATGGCGTAGAGTGGGAAGCACAAAACGGGAGGGTGAGGCAGTCGATGTGGGGTGGAAATACCGTTTGCAAAGCAGTGTAGGGACGGAGTGCTTAGGAGGAGCATGGAGAGAAGATGCAGTGAGGAGTCGTGGCAGGTGTGATGGAGGGGGATACGGGTTAAATTGAGAGAGGACAGCGGGTTGTGTGTCATAAACAATAACAATGTGATTTCATTGGAAACAAAGTTAAGTTTTAAGCTACTATAAAACAGTAAAATGTAAAGAAGAACGAGTTCTGAATGTTAACTAAAAAAACGACAAACATCAAATTTCAGTTACGTGTTTTTTAATACGTTTTCGGATCACAAAATTCAATTTTTCGTGAATTTTTGTAGAGAAGTTCCTTTAACGCGAAATTGGCGTTTGAAGGTAACTGAATCAGGTTTTTGTTCTAATGAATTTGATTCAATTAACAAATACTGAGAAGGCTCCTTGTTTTTCTAAACATAATTGTAGCTTCACGCGATATGAGTACTTATTGAGTCTTATTGAGCTTTCTTTTACTAGTTTTGGTACGAGTAGAGCCGGGGATGTTGGCATTTATTTTCTTATCAATAATATAAAATAAAACGTTATTCGTTTACCGATGCAACAATTTTTGACTCAGTTTTTTTCTTATGAACGAAATGTTTATTTTATTTGAAAGCTAGATTTTCTTATTTTCTATTACTTCCTGCCTTACTTGGTTGGTTCATTTATTTCTCATTGAAGAGTGTATAGAAAAAGGGTGGCGTAGGGATTATAGAGCTTAAGAAAACGTGCGAAAATTATACTGCTCGCCATGCGTCACATGCAGAATTTACTGTTTTTCTTTTTTGACTGAAATAAATACCTCCGTGTTTCTATGCGTGAAAAAAAAGTGCAAAAATTTAGTGAGTTTTAGATTTAGTTGTACATACATTTCATTAGGAGCAATTTTTGTATATTTTGAATATTTACTGGCTTGTAATTAAAGTTAAAACGTACAATTAAAAATTGTTGACGCTTGGTTCTCTGGAACTGGAATGTAAAATTAAATATTTTATGTTTCTTGTCATCAATTTTCGAAAACATAATGAAGAATAACGCGACAACGCTTATTTTGTGAAGCGATATTAAAAAAACATTGACGCCAAAGGATAATGCTTCTAATAAAGTACTTCTCCCTGAACGTCCATTTTCACATCCACAACCATTCTCTAAATTTTTAAGTCATTTTTTATAATATTTCAAACAGTTTCCAGTTTCTGAAATTACCTTCAAAAACGTAGGGGGAAATAGCATGTAAACAAATGCACAGCTCACAAGTTTTCAATAACAACTCGGAACGCAGGCAGCATCAATTTGTTTTATTTAAATGCATATTGATTTTAATATTCATTGCCTACGTAGTTAAATGCGTCTGAAAAATCAATTTATTATTGTATGTAATCTATTTGCAAATATTTTCACACTGAAATATGTGGCGAAAATTTCGAAGAATGCCCTCATCTTCATCATAGTGTGCACATCATTTATTAACATTCAACAGTTTTATTACTTGCATCTTTTCAACATCTTGTTATATTTCTAAGATGATTTTCACTAGAGGATAGAAATACATTTGGTTTGGTGATGTCAACAGTACTGGAAAATGTCTCTAGAACAACTAAAAGAACGTTTGATGAGCCTATTGTTTAAACCTTGCTTGGAACTGGCCAACATACAGAAAGTACGTGAAAGTATGTAGAAAAAGTATAAAAT
Organism: Teleogryllus oceanicus; assembly: GCA_964035755.1. Taxonomy (NCBI): domain Eukaryota; kingdom Metazoa; phylum Arthropoda; class Insecta; order Orthoptera; family Gryllidae; genus Teleogryllus; species Teleogryllus oceanicus. Next base: position 283,623,381 of record CAXIVR010000001.1, read on the forward strand.
AGCATGTTTGTTCGTATTACCAATGTCATGTATTAATTTACTAATATATTCACAATCTATAGTGCCGAAATTACCACAATTTTGTCAATGGGACCGATTCCAGTGTTTCTGATAAACGACTTTAAAACTTTCGATGACCTACAAAAGTGCGCTCCATTAAAAATTGCCATATTCCAAGTAGACCTTCATATCGAATGTCGAATCTGCAGAATCAACTCATGTCGCACGTTCACAGTGAGTAGGAGGAGAACAAAAACTCCGTGGAAGCGAGGGCGGACAAGATGACGGGATTGACCCGAAGGTAAGTAAGAAGGAGCGACAAGGGGGAGGGGGAAGCGAACAATACTGTACTCGCGAACAAAGCAAACCACGGACCTCGTCGCAAGAGACTGAAGAACAGCGAGCGCGAGATCGCTAGGTAAGCCAAAGAGGACGGCGCGACGCCGCGAAGAACAATGGCTTTGCGACACAGATATTCAGATTCCTTTAGCAACGAGGCGCGACCGGGTCTGGAGGGCGGGGACAAAGGGAGAGAAAGAGAGACCGCGGAGGAAAAGAAACGGAAAGAGAAGGAGAACGCCTTCCCAGTGTCGATAACGTTTTGTAATTGCAGAGCAATGAGACATCCGCCTGTTTTGTGCTAATTGCTGCATTTAATAAGTGTGTGTTGATTTCGTCAGGGGTTTCGCCAGTCGTCGTTTTAGCGATACACCACGTGCAAATGGAACAGAAAAATCTTGGTGCGCGTCTTGGGTTGCAGTATCCTGCGTCAGTAAGAATAGAACAGTATTTAATGCACATACGACTTGGCTCGAGACCAACACACCGGAGCATGCAAACGTACCTTTCATATGTAGATTGAGGACAGTAAATACGTATCTACATAATGCCTTCGTTTTTTTCTACATATATTTTTTAATTGAATGTTGCTAACGGATCTTTTTCTGTGAACACTACAGTTAGCTGATTTGTGCATTTCATTTGTTGATGTTTTAACTTACATAACTGAAATAACAGGAACATGATTTTATGATGTTTCATGTAAGGAGCAACTAATCGAAACGTATATTGTCCACTGGTGGGAAAAATTGAATTTGATATGAAATTGTGTAGTTTTCAATACGTTCTACGTAGTTTTCTACACGTTCCTGCTTTCAGATTTCTTCAAAACGCATTTTAACACAGTAAATTGAATGTGTTTTGAAGAAATCTGAAAGCATGAACGTGTAGAGCGCATTAACAACTACACAATTTCATATCAAACTGCGTTTTGAATGCGGACAATATGCGTTTTGATTAGTTGCTCCTCATTTACCCTAAGATTTGGGTATTTGTTGTTTCGATTGGGTATTTTTAGTGTTTTACGTCTAGTGACCTGCAGCAGCAAGAAACCTGCTGGGCAAAACCACACAAAATGGTTTTCCAAAAACTCGCATGCACACTGCTCAACATAAACAAAATAGTCTCGTATAACACTGGAATAAAATGAATATTTTAACCAAAACAGTCTTCACACTAATAACGTATACTTATAGTATATACGGAGACACTGTTTGCAACAGTTCTTTGCATAACAAGAATATCAAAACATTTTTTGTGCCATAATGCAACACGTGAAGAGCATATATTTAATGGCAGGGGCCTCTTTTTGGTGTCTTGGTGTCACATTACGTCAGCTGTCTCTTAACTAGTGACGTACTGAGTATGAAAATGTAGTCAGTAAGCGCAGTATGAGCATATGCAGAACAGCAATCAAATATTTGCATTTTTCAGTCAAAATCCAAACTGTTTCACTTTTGGATTTTCCCGAGTTCCTGGCTATATAACGAATCATAGACACCTCTTACATGGCTGGAGGCTACATGGTGTTCTTTCAATTTCTATGCGAATAGGAAGTTGGGAATATAGATTAACGTATTCATTTACTCCTGGGATGCAAGTGATCCTACTTAAATACGAGTTTCACATAGAGCAATAAAATATATTTCACATACATTTATCAACGTAATTAGATATCGATAGCCTCGTAACGCACTATTCATTAATATGATGAAATCTAAATTGAATGTTCCCACGAAATCACACAATCGGTACTTGACACCACAAGTACGCATGCCATTTGCTGACTCCTGAGAATAATTCGCCTGACCACTGACATGGCATTCGCCTACCGTATGAAGCAATGTATTGTAGGATTTCACCACACGCTTATAGAATATATCGTATACTATATTATGGACAACATGGTGCAACGTCGAACCCACGTCACATAGGCGTGAGTGCCCGTCATTATAATCTAGAAAATTAAGCTCCGCTGACACGTACGAGGTTTCATAAGGGACATTGGAATAGTCATGGGCTCAAGTGATGCATACAATTGACGTCCTTACTAACTAGAAACTTACAAGCAGAAGGAGGGACACTTGCGACGAACACAGATCCTGAACAAAATTTGGTTGGCGATGGACACGTGAGGAGCATCGCTGATTCAGCCGTTGTGCGCAAGAAACCAGAGTAGGCGTCCCGAGGTCATATGTGGTCAGTCACTATTGTTGTTGACAATGAATGCTGCGAAAATTATTAAGTACTCTTACTAAGAATGCCAAGATTTTATATATGCATCGGAGAGAAAATATAAGAGAAAAAATGAATGAATGTAAGGAGAAATATTGAAAGCACGTAAAACCCACGCAGCTATGATATGGTATGGTATAAGATAATGCATTATTTATTAAATTTTTAGGCATTGTTGTATGAATCTAAGATAGGTATATTTCTTATTGAGTCTTTATTGGAAAGAACGTTTTCGAACAATCATAAGGCTTTTATTGATAATTAACGTTTTTAAAATGCCATACCTGTTAATAGTTTACGACTTTTACACTTATTTCGTGATGAAAATATTACATTGAGTAAATTCCAGAAATATGAATAATATTTATCATTTACAACAAAATACAAAAAAGCAACATATCGGTATTATTCGTGTAAGAGTTTCATTTATTTATTTATTTTACGTCAAAAACAGTTAAAACTGCGTATGACGTGCTATGGGGAGAAGTGAATTCTGTACACATTTTCAAAATTCTGTGATCCCTACACTGAGTCATATACTACATAAATTTTGAAAATTAAAAAAAATAAATTAAAAAAGCTTTCATGTAATAAAATCTATTTTTAAGGATAAATAAGCAATACATTTTGGGCTCTTATCCATGATGTCTTTCGTCAAGGAATATTACTTCCTGCCGCAACAACATGGAAACGATAATTATAATAACTATATTTCCCAACGAATTCTAGAAGACGTGCACAGATAATGAAGTTACATTTATGTCCAGAAGCAAACTAAGGGGCCATCTCAGCATTTGCTCAACGGATCAGGGAAACTGGGCGAAAAACCTGATCGAGATGGGAGATTTCCTCTTACCTGTACCTCAAAGGTAAGCACAGGTACGTCCTTTAAATTACACTACAACCTCTAAACATTCTCTGGCAGGGTTCTAGAATTCGATTACTGTGTGGAGGCACGCGCACAGGCGATCCAGAGGTCTCATAGCAGTGCCTCCTACCCACTTGCCATTCTCCTCCAAGCCTTGATTCTCCCGATCACCCACACGGTACACTGACGAAAATATTTCATTACAAAGTGATTAAGCACTCGGCGCACAAAAGGACCGTACATTCTGCGCCGGAACGAGCGCCTCGCCAGAGGGTCCTCGGCTCGTCTTTCCAGGAGGGCGCGCGGCGTCATACAACGCCGCGTCCAAAGCGTTTTATTTCACTTTATTTCGGCGGAATATTTTGGCAGGCGGAGTGCGGTGGCAGCGGCGTGCGGCCACGACGCGGAAGGGGGCGGGGGGGGGGAGGAGGGTGACCGTTCCACTAATTAGAGGCGACGCGACGGCCGCGCGGAGTGCGCCGGTCGCTAACAGACGCGCGCCCGAGCGTGCAGCGCAACGGGGCGCGGCCGGAGAGGCGGGCGTGGCGAACGGGGCAGGGAAGGCAGAGGGCGAGGCGGAGCGGGGGAGGACGCTGGGCAGCGCGGGCGCAGGGAGAAGGGGGGACCGGGATGAAAGGGGGGTAGCGAGGCAGAGTGTTGGCGGGACAGGGATGAGACTAGAGGGGCGGCGGCAGGGCATGAAGGAAAGGAATAGGGCAGATGAGAGGGGAAACGAAAGGGCGGGACGGGACAGTGAGGGAGGAGAGGATCAGTGCGGGGCAGGGTCAGTAGGGGCGGGGCGGATTGGAGCGGAGGGGGGGGGGGGGGCGGGACGGGTTAGCGGAACGGGTCGGGGGGGACGGGACGTGTCGGACGGGACGGGACGTGTCGGACGGGACGGGACGTGTCGGACGGGACGGGACGTGTCGGACGGACGGTCGGACGGGACGGGTCAGACAAGGGACGGAAGGGTCGGGACAGGACGGGTCGGCCGGGACGGGTCGGCCGGCGCAGGGACGGGCGGGCAGGGTAGGACGAGGAAAGACGGGGCGTGAGGAGCGAGGCGTGGCGGGAGGAAACGAAGGTAAAGCGGATAGTGCGGAGCCGGCGGGTAGGAGTGGGTGTGGCGAAGCTGTGGAGGAGTTGATGGAGCAGAGTGGGCTGGGCGGAAGAAAGGAGATGGTACAAAGCAGATATATAGGGTGGTTGGGCAGGAAGCGGGGAGGAAGAAAAGGACATGGAAAGGGGGTGGATAGGACAGGACAGGACAGAACAGAGAAGCGGAAGACATGGAGGGTCACAGCACAGCAATGCGGGGTGGAGAAGAAAGAGGGGACGTAAGGCGATTGGGATGGGGATGACAGGAAAGGTAGAGTGGGAAGGAGTGATGCTGAGGCGGATAATCTCAGCCACTGCTTGAGGACATGACGAATAGTCTGTGGCAGCGATGTGCCTTGTAACCCAAAAGCATGCCATCTACGCATGTTGGAAACAAAATAAAAGAAACATCTGAAATCCAGTCAAATGTATGATATCAAAAAATGGATAAGTCGCACTCAACATCCATCGGAATTCGGACTCTGTAGAGCCAGACAGAGTAAACTGAGCACAAAGATAACTACTGCTATAGATATATACTCAACATCCGAAAAGGCCGACATTTTTCTCAAGGCATAGGAGAAGCATCCCCAACTAACTCTCCAGCGCGTGGTTTCTTTAGCATGCCCTGGGCAACGGATGCCACACGATTGGCACGCCCTATTCTACAATCACATTTTTCAACAGCAAGGACTGTTGCGTTGATGTGCTGTAAGCCTATCACCACAAGAATATTTCAAATGAGGATCTGAACAATCGAGAAACAGGTAGAAGAACATCTGAGTCTTGCTTTTAAATCCCCAACGTCTTGCCCCTGCATTTTGTGTGAGGCGGCATGGTGATCGAACTTCACGAATTATCACTGATATACGTGGTGAAATTACATTTAACGACGGAGAAGAATTTAAAGGATGCTGCACAGCTGAACTGAGTGTTATGGACGGGGAAATGTAACCTAAAAGCTGAAGAGTTCATGTTGCTTTTCTGACGTTATATGCAAAGGGTTGAATAGAAAGAGATTTGTTTGAAAGAAAAAAGATATATCTAATATTCGTTGATTAAAATTTCTCTATACTTATAGAGTAAGGGGGACCTGTTATCTAATAGAGAGCTACAATTGGAAAAACAATTGCTTCGCCTGTTGGAACTCACCGTTTCAAAAATTGAAGCTCTCGATGCTTTCTAACATTTTCTTATTATTCTGTACATTTTTCATGTAATCCTTTCTCGGAGTGAGTGATTTTACAAATAAAATTCTTTTCTTTTCCGTTGTGTAATTGGTTTTAGAAGAGAAAGGTTTTAAACTCTTATCAAAATTGTATTCTGTAACGAAGAATTTTACTTATTGAATACTCAGTACAATGAAGTAATGTTAGATGAAAATTCAAAGCGTGTAAACTGCAAGTCCGTAAATAAATCTGCGAGGCACATTTTCTTGAATCAGATTATTTGCAGTTATCTCCCGACACACCAAACATCTACAAGCATCTAAGATTCGTTGACACGACAGATAGAGTCTTGGGCACCTGCCATGTATATATTCGGGAATTCGCTTCTCTCAATACTGATTCTGTGCGCAATTCAATCAAGATATTAATTCATTGCAAACCCAACAACCACAATGTTATAGGAATATGAACAGTCAATTCAAAATATGACGCACCAGGATTGGAATACATTTCCCATTCAGCGAGAAGGAAATATAACTTTCACGTACAGAACAAAGCGTCTGAGGTTTCCCAACGGAAGATGTATATCGGTTCCGGCGCAAGCGAATCTGCTCCTGGCGGTGCACGACTGGCGAGCGCGGGCGGCAGCGGCGGGCGGAGGCGTACGCGCCGTGGCTGGGATGCTAGAGGTGCGTGGGGCAGGGAGGCCGGATGATACACTAATTAGCATAATAAACCTGCGCGGCTCGGTAACAAATCAGGCGGCGGAGCGTTGCCGCCTAGCGATCGTCCGGCCATCGGCGCGGGGCGGGAGCCGCGGGCCAGTGGACAGAGGGGAGGGGGGGGAAGGAAGGGGGAAAAGGGCAGTTTCAAGGGGGGGGGCGCGGCGGAACACAGTGGAAGAGAACTGGTCTGGGACGGAGCCGTAAGTTTCTGTGTTAAGATGAAGGACGGCAGGGGGAGGGGACGAGGAAAGACGGCAGAAGCCAGGGCAGGAGCAGGAGCGGAATCGAGGTTGGGAAATGAGGGGGGGGGCATGGGCTGAATCAGGGCGGAGCAATGGAAGGGGAAGGTGCTGAGTAAAAGGAGGAGAACAAGGGGAATGTGGGGTCGGTGACAGGGATACGGGTTAGGGCCTTGGGTGCCAGACGCAGAGGCAAACGCCATAGGAAAGGAACACGCAGGAGGTATGGGCGAAGTGATTGCGGGTGATGAGCCTGGACGAGGTCCATGGGCGGGGAGCACGGGCGGGGTGCACGGGCGGGGTGCACGGGCAGGGTGCACGGGCGGGGTGCACGGGCGGGGTGCACGGGCGGGGTGCACGGGCGGGGTGCACGGGCGGGGGGCACGGGCGGGGTGCACGGGCGGGGTGCACGGGCGGGGTGCACGGGCGGGGTGCACGGGCGGGGTGCACGGGCGGGGTGCACGGGCGGGGTGCACGGGCGGGGTGCACGGGCGGGTGCACGGGCGGGGTGCACGGGCGGGGTGCACGGGCGGGGTGCACGGGCGGGGTGCACGGGCGGGGAGCACGAGTGTAAGCATGAGCGGGAACATGAGTAGGGTGCACGGGCGGCGGCGGGGCCGAAGGTGGGGACAGGGCCGGCCTGTCAGTTGCGCTGAGGCGGGAGTATCGGCAGTGGAGTCCTGTCCCGGGGCGCTGTCTTCGATCGTGGTTTACATGGCGACAGCGCTCCCAACCCACCGCGCGCCTCGGTTGGCCGCTGTCTCCTTCCTCGGCGACTGGTGCGTGACGACCCAATAGGGGACACCGGGAGGATAGCCAACGCACGGAGGCACATGCGAGTAACTTTTACCGGCTCGGTGAACGTTTCAGTTACAAGCACACATTGGGATAAAAATATAATTTAGAGATATATAATAAACGTACAGAGGTTATTTGTTCCGATCTATTTTTACCAAATGTGTACTCACACATCAGAAAGGCTGAATCTCAGAATCTGAAACAAGACGGAAAAACAAGAGTGCCTTCCCGACAGTAACAAACAATAATGTTTTTACTTTCTCGGCTTACAACTTAATTATTAATAAGAAACTTTTGTGATCGTGTGGTGGAAATCTGCGATTTTTCGCCTTAAAAATTTATTGTCGGACCCTGGTAAAGAAAAAAGAGGGAAAAAATATTCTATATGTAGTACGAATAAATTACTTCCTCTAACACGTTGTGTAGTCAGAACCCACGTATTGTGATTCCTCGAAACCGAAAATTCTACTGACGGCAAGTGTCTATTTCCGGTCAACAGAAGCGCCTAAATCGTTTAAACGATTTTCTCCAAAATTAATATTATTCCATCGATCTAAACGAGCTGAAGACTCGTGAAGATTTTTAAACATATTTCGATTTTTTGAAGTTTCTTTAATAAAGCCTCTACATTTTCAAAATTTTCTCAAAACTCGCACCAAATTTTTTGATGAAATTTTCTCCTCAGGTAGCGATAACGGCCCCTAAAATAATGGCGTAGGTCTCAATTTTGTTAAAATCTCGAAAATTTCGAAAAGTTCAAAAGTTCGAAGTTTTTTGGCATTTCCCTACAACTACAATATTGAAGCCAGAGATTTGTCACTTGAGATCTGCTGCTCTAAGATCTTGAAGTAAGACCATGAATAATTTTTCAAGAATGCGGGTAGTTTACGCGTACTTTTGCGTGAAATATAGGCATTTATTAACAATTATTTTCTCACACACTGTTCCAATTTTTTTCATTAAATTCCCCCCCCCCAGTGGGACTGGTCCCATTTTCAGTGAACACTATTTTCGTGAAATCAAAAAACAAACGAAAGAAAAAAAACATTACAGAAATACAATATTGATGGTAGAGATTTTTTCTTCATGGAAATCTGTTCTAAAAAATAAATATTTAAATACAGGGAAGCTCAACTGCTTGCAAAAACGAGTAATTTTCACGTAATTTCTGCAAAATGTTGATGGAAATTATTACAGAAATTTCACTAAAACTGATCCAAATTTTTAAAAAAAAATATGTTTCTACTGACAGAGCTAATGACACTTAACCCTCGGAGGCCTAATTGGGTGCATTTTGTACCCCAGGACGTGTTTTCGTCATTTACTTCAGATCATGACAAAACTTCAGTTAATGACAAAACTTCATTTACTTCAGTTAAAATTACAATCAGGAAGACAGTTTTTTTCCTACCTGAATATTTTCCCCATAAGTATAGAAAATGTACTCAGCAGAAAAAATACATTAATTATTTTTTCATGAAGAACGTTTTTTCTGCAATGCAGTCCAAAATGTGCTCCTGTAGTACTCCGTCTCATACGTGGCAGTTAATTCTTCTAGTACCATTTTCTGCACAAATCGTTAAGAGAGCAGTTTAAATTTAAACGTAATCACTTGTAGATGCGTTGTTTTCCAATATATCGCCTAGGTACCGCTGTTATATTGTTTGGAGTTGATTATCGTGGCTTTGAAAGTGCTGAAACACATTATTATAACATACTGTGATCTGATGATTGTTTTTGCGAGATCCTTATTTTCAAAAGCGATTACATTGAAATAATGAATGTTGTATATGTAGAAATTGTATGTGCAGTAAGTATTCCAAAAAATGGTTATCTACAGTACCAAAACTGTTAAACAGCAAGCGTATTAAGTTAAAATTTGTAAAGTTTCTAATAAATTAAGTTTAAAACGCAGTCTTATAACTAATCATTAACCTAATGTAAATAATAATACATCAATATTGAAGAAAAATATTCGAATCAATTTAATGTGAATATAATGATCGAAAACAAACAAAAACAAACGGGGTACAAAATGTCCCCCTTAAGTACTCCAAATGTGAAAATTTGCTCAGGTCTCATAGAGTTAAAACTGGCGCAAGTTTTATTTTCATTAAACTCCCTGAATTTTCAAATATTGCGAAAGTTAAAAATCATGCTAGAAGTTATGTGATGTTGTAGCACCCCTTGTTTAATTATGTGTTTCTTAGACTCTGCGAGTATTTTTATTTTAATGAAATGAGTTATAGTTTTATGAAATGAGTACAAAAAGAGGTTCTGTCGTTTTTATGGGAATCAAATGTTTTTACAGGAATCAAATGTGAATATACCCAGGACTCTGATAATATGCCCGTGTAAAGAAACATAGATTGTGGAATAAGACCTCGGCAAAAACTTCTTCCAAATAAAAAGAAAATTCATATTTCTCTCGTGGCGAAGAAAATATGATTTATATTTCATAAAAATATTCTCTCGCGTTCAGGCACATTCACTAATCTCTTGCTTCGATAAGCACCCCACCTATTATTGATGTCATTCACATTTTGTTAAAAAATAATTTGAATTTCGACTATCTCAAATTACCATACTTGAAACTCTAACGATATTTCACTCTCGATCTTCTCAATCCCCAGATGTTGATTTATAACCATAAATCAAATTGGATCCTTTTAATAGATCTGAAATGCTATGTTTGTGTGTGTGTGTATGTATGCGTGCGTGCACGCGCGGTATAGGGCTTGTGAGAATATGTGTGGATCGTAAGGTCATCATGACCTACGGAAGAAGAAGAGGGAATAGAAGAAAGATATTTAATTAAATTGTATACGAAAGAAGGAGGCAGGAGAGACAATAATAATGAATTAGGGATAAGAGAGGGGAAAGATATTTCCCTATTCATTGAACAGGAGCGACAGGCAACTTCGAAGTGCAAAGGCGAGGCGAAAATATCAAGGGACCAGACAAGTATAAAATAATTTTACATTAGAACGGTGTGTCGTCGTTAAATTCATTCTAGGTTCCTTGAAAAGCTGTTGGGCGCCCGTTCGTAAATGGATATGCTAAACCGGTATATGGACCTGATTACGAGCTCTGTCTATGCTGTCAATTACGCAGCAACAATAAATCATTATCACTGCTTCTCAGAAACTTGTCCTGTTCCATTAACACTGAGATAACTATCTGTCCAAATGTTCAATTCGGAGGGAAACAATTATCCAAAACAAGAGCGGACGAAAGTCACAAATATCTAAAACGTTATTTGGTTGCTTATGTGAGAAGGCTTATGACCGTAAAGACAAAATTAAATGCAAAAAATATTGCTAGTTGTAAATTTGGCCTTCAGTATTACCATTTATTGCGGTCGATGTGGTTATCTTGAGTTCGATGTCGCAGTGAGTTGAAATTTAGTTTCTAGAGAATCTGTAACTTAAACAATACACTTGAAGTCACTAACCATTAAATTTGAAAAATAACCATCTTCGCCTTATTTCGTAAGATTATCGATATTTCTTGAAGATAGTGACCATTAAATGCATTCAATGAACAATGAAGTGAAGTTTGAAAAGGAGTTTTCACTCTTTTCTCAACGCAGTGAGTAGTCGAATATATTAATTAAATTAATTATAATTAAATTTGTTCAAAGGATTGGTCGCCCCGATCAGAAATTTTTTGTGACGTTGATATTAATCGTATTCAGTATGATGCTGTCTTTGATGAATGCAATTTTTCAAAGGAAATCACACACTATTTTCTGACATACTGTTACATTAAAAAGAACTCTCTCAAAAGTTTGCATAGCTGTGAAAATCCGCGGTTTCTAAACTCGAGTAGCTAAACGTACGAGTGCCTTTTTTGGATTCGTGATCAATTTATAGAAGCAATGAAAACAAGAATTAATTTAATTTTTGAATGTGTGGGAAAACATGGACTTGGAATACATGTAATATTACAATTTGGCAAGTAGAGGGAGTCGCAGTAATTTTTGTGACATTTGATTCAGGAAAACTACTTCAACTAATCAACGGCAGCTTTATCCAGTCTGATGACTTCATGGATGCGCACTCCATAAAAACAAGAGAAAACCAATCTCGCTGGTACATTGTGAATCCGTTAAAGGGTTTTCCATAGCAAAAGAAGCCAAGTGCGATAGCGAAGGATGTACAGAAATGAACAAAGTACTGGAACAGTGCAAGAATAATTGAAGACGTTACTGTAAATTTTAAATTTTTTAAAATGTATTTTACGTCAAAAACAGTTAGAATCAGTGTGTGACGTACAATGGGGAGAAGTGAATTCTGTGCACGTTTTCAAAATCGGGATCCCATTCCTAAGCTATGTACTAATTTAATTTTGAATACAGAAAATATGAGCGTTTTTTGCAAGGATTGCTAACAAGAGTATTCGCTCCGATGTAATAAAATCTATTTTCAAGGGAAAATCAACAATAAATTTGGGCTCTTATCCCTCATCATGACCTTCGTCAAGGAATAATATTTCCTGCCGCAACAACATAGAGATATTTTGAATTACTATATTTGCCACTGAATTCTGGAAGACGCGCACAGATAAAGAAGTTATATTTATGTCCAAAAGCAAAACAAGGAGCCATCTCAACATTTACTCAAAGGATCAGGGAAACTGGACGAAAAACCTGATCGAGATAGGGGTCATTGACCCAGAAGCTGCGGTACAATAGTTGTTACAGGTTGTTTAGAATTATACAATCCAAATGGTAAATAATTCATTAAAAAGCATTGTTAAAATTAATGTTACCTTCTTTTTGATGCTCAGTATATGCTCTTAAATGTATAGAAACAGCTATGCAGTTATTTAATGCCATCTGGCAAAGTATAAAATAATATACATGTATTTTATGTGAAGTTTTTGTAATAAGCTGTTGATATCTGATGGATATTATTACTATGTCGAGTGTTATAGTTATAGATATCGGCGTTTTCTGAAAATATATTACCGCCCTTAAGCAAGTTATTTTTGACAAAAAAACCACTGATTTGCAAATCAAGAGACAAGGTAATGGTAAAATTCCTAGATTAATGAAGAGAGGCTTACAAGAATCACGTGGGTGGGATTTAGTTATTATTCGTACAATTCTTTTTTGTAAACTAAAAGTCTGGGAGCTATAAGATGTATTTCCCCAGAATATTGTGCGAAATACCAGGTGGGAATGAACATTCGCGAAATATACACAACGAGAAATATGAAGGCTCACTGAATTTGAAAGAATTCTGAACGCGTATTATAATGAACTTAATTTTGTGATCAATTCATTTAAATGGACGTTCCATTTGAGGTTTTATTGAATTGAGAGACCTAAAACTTTTGTTACGTTAACATAAGTCAATAGTACATCGTTCATTTTCAATGCAGTACAGAATTGCTTATTTGAAAAACTGGATTAAAACTGTTTATTTTCATTTACTATTAATTTATTTTTACGGAACCAAATTGATATTGTACTATTTACGGTTTCTTTATTGCAAAGAATGTTAGTACCATCCGCAAAGAAAATATTCTTCCGTTTCAAGTAGCCGAGGGCGTTTACGTACAGTAGGAAGAGAATAGGGCCTAAAATCAATCCCTGAGGAACTCCACGTGCAATTGGCAAGGAGTCGGAAAGGTGTGTACATAAGTTCCATCATTCCAGTAAGGTATTTTCATTCTCTGAGATCGTTGTATAAGGTGCGAACATAGGGACAATACCATGGATTCCATATGAAGGTAAGTTTGAAAGTAAAATGTCTTGATCAATGACGTCAAAAGCTTTTGAAAGATCTAAAAATAATCCAATAGATGCTTCATTTTGATCCACTGATGAGGGGACGTCTTTAAGAAAAGAAACTATGGCTGTTTTTGAAGATATTGATTTTCTAACTCTATTTTGGCAATCTGATAGCGCGTCGTGTTTACTGAGAAAGGTTTCTGTTCGTACGTAAAAAGTCTCTCTAATATTTTTGAAAAAACTGACAGAAGAGTAATAGACCGATATTTTTGAATTTCATTTTTGTTGCCTCTTTTGAAGAGCGGCTTAATCTTAGGTGTTTTGAAAATGTCTATATAAGTTTTGGTGCATTAGGATTCATTAAATAGGTGAGTGTAATTGAATAGATGAGTTAACGGGTGTATAATGACAGGCGCATAGGTCTTTAACAAATAATCCTCAAATTCATCTAAACCGCCCCAATATTTATTTTTTAGTTTACCGATTATTTTGAGAATTTCATAGGAAGAAGTTTCGGAAACGAACATAATTTCGACAATTTTTGGAGAAATGTCTGATGTTGAATTTTGTGGCTGAAGAGACTTAGTGAGATCGGCAGGAATTCTCGAAAAGTATTGGTTAAAGATACTAGCCATTGTTTCCAGTTCATTCACATTTCTATCGCTATATTTTAAACCAACACTCTCTTCAAGGTATCTAATTGATTTGGTTGTATTTTTTATTATATTCCACATTAATTTCGTTTTCTTATTTGAGCTCAAAATATCGTGATCGTGCTTCAGGAATATAGTCTGCCTTAAGATTTTTCTTAACAATGATTTGTATTTTTCAAAGTAGAGGAGGAAATCTTGTGATACGTTGTGATGTTTAACACTAACACATCGAGACTGGAATGTGTAAAATAAAGTATGCAAAGCACGGAGATATTAAAGTTATGAATTTGCGACAATTGAAGATTGTACTGTACATCTGAAATATAAAATAAATGAGTTGGAATACTGTATTTTACTTAGGAATTTCCGTTTCAAGTGGCCGAGGGCGTTTACGTACAGTAGGAAGAGAATAGGGCCTAAAATCAATCCCTGAGGAACTCCACGTGCAATTGGCAAGGAGTCGGAAAGGTGTGTACATAAGTTCCATCATTCCAGTAAGGTATTTTCATTCTCTGAGATCGTTGTATAAGGTGCGAACATAGGGACAATACCAATAATTTCGACACTCTGATTAGTTCACTCTGATTCAGTGAACTAAAAAAGATACTCTCTAGAGATTCACTTCAATCGAAGTGGACGGTACCTTGATCGCAGAGGCAAGTGTTTTGTAAATTTTCAAAACTTACCACTCCAAAATCGCAGAGAAGGTGAATTTGAATGATATTTCTAGTGAGCTATCATTTGTAGTCTTGGAAGTTCAATATTTATCGGTAACCTCCTGTGTTTTAACAGCTTAAAAAATCTTACATTTTTTAATTGGGGAAAACCACTCGTTCTCTTCTTCTCTCTTCGCCTTATTCTCTACGCCAACTTAGAAAATAAAAAAAATCTTTTGGTCGTAATTCATTTATTTTCAACAATTAAAACCAGAAAATTTTAGTTCCATTTACTCTGATTAGTGTTTAATATTATCACTTCACTTTGTAATAATGTTTTGCATCCGTAGTACACAAATTCCTCATTTGAGTACTTGGCACGGTCAAGTGGAATGGATATCGACCCAATCTTCAAGTTTCTCTCTTTCTCTCTTGTATTCTATTGAAATATACAATACGTGGAAATGGATTTTCTTCCAATATATTCATCAGAGCACCATTATTCATGACTGACTATATCCGTATCGGGGAAATAAAATGGTTAAATTAATTGAGAATATAAAATTTCAGGGTTGTTGAAAAGTGAAAAAACAACTAAAAGGCCAGTTTTTTTCTCGGCCCTTGACTGAATATATGCTTTTTTATAGCTATTCAATAATGCTCTTCGAGGACAAATTGGCCACTGTCAATACTTCTTCACAAGAGCAGGTTCCCACGAAACCGATACGGCCTCCGCTGCACGAATTGTTGAATGTCTACGTGCCTTCTCGTTAGGAGCGCAAACGATAGCCACTACGTCAATCACGCTCCAACAGCACATTCCTACTTAAGTGTACCTAATCATTTCTTATCTCCATTGTTACACTACAGTACACTAATTAGTTCATGCCTAATTGCGTAGAGCTGCGCGGCAATCACTTACAGTTGATGACGCAGCGTCCAATCACCACCGCTGACACACGTCGTAAGTACCACAGCACCTCCTAAACGGGCCGCGCAGCGACTGGGTGGTCGAAATAAAGGCAGGTGGAGCGCGCAGTATCGCGATGGGCGTGGCTTCACCCTCGATGTAACGTTGCCCGGCGAGCACGTCGCCGACACGTTGAAAATAGAGCCCGCTGCTGACGCAGGTGACACGTAGCAGCGGACAACAAAAGTGACCTCCGAACCCGGGGCCTCCCAATGGCCCTTGAGGGGCCTCTTCGACGGCGAGGAGCGACGCGTGCAAGCTCAGCGCGGGGTGGGGCGGACAGGGCAGGGCGGGGCGGGGCGCGGCCGTGCCTGCGGCCACCCCAATCGCCAGGTGGCGGCGGGATGTGGCGGGCCGAGCTGAGACGCGCCTTTGTGCCCGGAGCGTGCTTCGGCGCCCGGCGACGCCCTCCGGCGCCACGGACCTTGGCCTCCCACGCTGCGTCGCGGAATGCGGTGGCCTTGGAGGTCTAGGACTAGGTCGACTAGTCTGCAGCTGGCACGTCGCACGTCGTGGACCCTGTGGAAATCGTGGATGTCTAGGACAACGCGGGTTTGCCGGCACTAGACCCGTCCATCTTCGTTAACTCTCAACTGTCGTGGTGCCATTTTGACCACATTCGAATTTCGAAGTTGAATATCCTGCCTATGTTTCAAATGAGAACATTGGTATACTGCTTACCTTCAAATAATGTGATTATCTTTTGATTTTAAAGGATTGTTGAATTTCGTGCAGTTCTTTTGCAGTGGCGTGAGTGAAAATATTTGTCAGGGTCACAGCGACATCCACCACGCCAATTACGCAACTGTCTTTGAAATGGCGTTTTCATAAAAAATTGTGTCTTATATTGACACGGACCATGATATTGCTATCTGTAGATGTGGAGAGTGATAGAAGTGGATAGAAGATGATAGAAGTGGAGAGTGATTATAGAGTGACACTGAAGACATACGAAATGGGTATGACTGTCAGAGCAAGAATTCTTGAAGATACTGGTATGTCTACAAAACTAGAGAACTTCGTGGAACCACTTCAATAATATTGAAGAAATCTATTCCCAGTCCTGAATGTAATCCGCAAATAGCCAGGCAAATGAAATGGTGCGCAATGTCAGAAAAAATGACCGAAAAAAAACAAAACAAAACAAATTTGATACATGTTGCTGGTCGATATGTCATGAACATCAGCCAAACATTTGTAAGGAGTGTCTTCGAGTCTATTTTTGCAATAACGATTATATTTTATCATTAAATATACGTATCAAAAAATGATAATGAAAAATTAATTAAATTTTAAAAAAAAAAATATCAGTTCTATCACAAAGTTAATTATTATTTAGTTGAGTAAACATATATTAAATATGAATTATTTTATGAAAATTATTTTGAAAATCCTTTAAATTAAATTAAACATAAATAGTTTAAAATTTATTACAAATTTTCATAATGAAATGAAACACAGTGGGGTCAAAATGGCACCACGACGGTGGTAATGTAACAAATACTCACTACACTAGTTCAGGGTTAATCCACGATGATCTTGGCGATCAAAGAGTGGGTTAGGTTCGAGTGGACACTACGGATGACTCACGTATATACGGTAAGTTTGGCATTCATTTTTAAATTATCATTAATTAATTATTAATTAAGTAAATTTAAATTTAGGGGCCCTTCAAGTTCTAAGGTAATAACAATAGTGGAATGAGAGGGAGAGGACACTGGACAACTCCGAGAAAACCTACTTAAAAGTCTCTTTGTCCACAAAAAATCCACATGGATGATCCTGACATACGAGGTCCAGCGGTCGAAAAGAGAGGCACTAACCATGGGAAGGCAACGAGCTCTTCCCCTATTTTAGTGATAAAGTTGTGGGTAAAATAGTTTGCATGGGGTATAATAGCGGCGAACTTCTAGGTATAGTTCGAGAAGCCAGCTGACAACAGGTACACAGGACGTCTTTTCCCCTTGATGAGATTTTGGTGACCAGGGCCAGGCGTGCTAGCTTGGGACACTGAATGGCATCAGCCTCTTAGATAACCATGACGAGATAGCTCTAGTGTGTCAGTAGTTTGGAAATGTAAGACTAGGCAGCCTTCCGCAATTACGACAAGGCCCCTCCAGCCCAGGACTTGGTGACAGCATGGATCAAGCACAATGGACAACTTTGCCACCTCACACCCTGGACTGATGCAATACGACATACTAATTTTCAAAAGTTGCTCCTCGTTGAATCGCACAGCTATCTTTGACACTCGGCAGACGACGAGCAAAGGTTCCCGTGAGAAAGGTTTTCTAAAATTGAAAATAGGACTGACGCACAGAAGTAGACTTCTAACGATTACATAATACGGGTATTATAATATTGCAGCGTGTCTCCTACAAACATTTCCGATATCTCTTGAAAAATTACATATACCAAACGAAGCGCGGGAAATTTGAGAAATATTACATTATTTTTTGGAAATTTCATAAGTTTTAATAAAAATGGCACTTCTGTCTCTGAAATTAGGATATTGTCCTTGCAAAAGATTGGAAGAAGAAACTTTGTTCTAAAACTTCACATTAGCATTAACAGTCCAGATCAGTACCACCTACGCTATCCGACGCTATAAACCGAGTTCTCTTGTTATGTACAAAAAACAAAGGAAACATTTACACTAGGAAGCTTGTGAATTTCGAAAAACTTCATAAGAGATCATTTAAAGAATTTGTACTGACAAATATAACAAATCTAAGTATGGAATACATCTATACGATAAATATTAACATGCGAGAGGTTCGAGGAAAGAAAATAATATTTAATTATTGAAAATTCAAAATTTATTATGAAAATGCCACTTTTGCCTTATATTTCTATAAAATATACTGTATCTTTTAAAAGGTTTTCATAACTTTCTAGATATAATATATATTACTAGAAAGTAAAAAACAATAAGAAGTCATGTTTCTAAGCCTCTACGCAGCATCTCCTATCACGAGACATTTTAATTCCCACCAGTCTTCGTTCGCTACGATGGCAGTCGGAGCTTCGGGAGGAATCGTAACATGCTGCGGTGGAGTCGTGCGGAGGGGCGGGCGTCGGCGGTGGGACCGCTCGGCCGGCCCATCTCGGCCAGCGAACGAGGCCCGTCTGCCCGTATCTCGCCGGCCTGTTATTAATCATTTTGTCACCCGTAAATGTTCTTTTCAGTTTTCTTCCAGCGCCCTAACAAGTCCGCTGGCGGCGACCGCGCCCAGCCTGCCCCGGCGCTTATCTCCTCCATATCAGTGAGCGAGTCGCCGTGCCCAGCGCCCCCTCCTCGCGACGCCCGGGGGGGAGGGGGTCGCTGGGGGCTGCTCCCTGCCCCCTCTCGCGATCCCTTTCGTGAGCCCCCTCCCTTTCGTGTCTCTTCCATGCAGCCGCGGATCGCCGCCGCCGCCGCCCCTCCGCATGGCACACTGGGCCGAAATGAGACAGCGGCTCATGATATTTTTTAAAATTTTTTTATTTATTTATTTTTATTTATTTTACGTCAAAAACAGTTAAAAACTGCGTATGACGTGCTATGGGGAAAGTGAATTGTGTGCACATTTTCAAAATTCTGTGATCCCTACACTAAGTCATATACTACTTAAATTTTGAATTTTTGAAAAGGAGAAAAAAACAAAAACGCCCATGTAATAAAATCTATTTCCAAGGATAAAAAAGCAATAAATTTTGAATTTTGAAAGGGAGAAAAAAAACAAAAAAACTGCCATGTAATAAAATCTATTTATATCTTCTCGTTCGACATACTTGTTTTTCGAGGAGGTTAAATTATGAAATACACGGTTTTTTACTTTTTGGGAATGGCCATCCATAAGCAGTGGTTTATATTACTCGGAGTAACGTAAACATTGGGCTAAAGTAAATGAAGAGGTTGAAGATTGTTTCAGTTAGATCTATTGATAGTTATGGGAGATTACGATGGTTTGAATCGGTCTTTGGGATACCTGGATTTAATACGTGATAATGCAGCATTGCGACCTAGGCTGAAGATTAAGGAGCATGGGGAAGTGTGAAGGTTTTGGTAAAAGTTTTGAGCAATTTGAGTTATGTGATCGCTTAATGAAGGCACTTTCAATTCTCTGCGAATCTGGGTGTTCGGAATGAACCAGGGGTCATTTAAAGTTCTTCTTAAAAATACATTCTGAATGGCTGTTAATTTTTGGAGATTGCTTGTCGCTGCACAACCCCAAACTGGACGGCTCATGATAGAAGACTCGCAAAACGTATCACCTCTCAATGCCGATGACGTTGCCGAGAAGTAACATTGACAGTTTTCTATTGCAAGCTACCGGTATTAAAATCTAAGTAACTCGTTGTGGAAATTTGTGGTGGCCAGGCTAGCATTCTTCCGTTTCTTCAGCCTCTCACAGCATATTTGTTTCATTGTCCTTCATCCAATCATCTTTAACATGATCTGATTAAATTGCCCTTCATGCAATCGTCTTTAACATGCTCTTATTAAATCGTTCATCACCCATAGTGTTAGTAAAAGTTCTTATGTAAGAAATCATAAATAAATTAATAGAATATTTGATAATTCACGGATGTCTGGAAATGGATCAGCGAGATACTCGTATTGTTGGTCTTGGCTGGAGCATGAGACGGGTATGGAAGTGTACGACTTTACAGAAATATTCGATGCATTTCGAGATGAGAGTATTGTCTGGGAAAAATAGTGCAATTTTCAACCATAACAATGCTTCTTACCTGAAATGCAACTGTTACATTTACTGCTCAATGACGGAAGTACGTTAAATCTGCTACAAAAATTGCATTTTATAACGATATTCTGTCGAAAATGGGATCTTGCATATCATAGAAAAACGTTTGTTGAGGATAGTACAATTATGTATGTAAATAGAAAATATTACAACAATTGACATTTGTATGCTTCTCATCAATAAAATAAATAATTAAAAGAAATAAAAATACGAAAATGTTACACGAAATAAATTAGATGTAATTCTATTTTGATATTTTTCGGATTTATTTTGAACGAAATTTCAGCAAACAAGTTAACCTAGCCTCGATCAGGAGCCATCCAAATAAATTATTACAGCTTTCTCGCTTGGTTTTGTCAATTTACTCTTCATATGAAGAAATAATCAGGAGCAGATGCAGAAAGTATTTCCGGGGCGGCAATTTCTTTTCGGCCCCTCCACAAATATTTTTGATATAATTTTATTTTAACTGTTGGTTTGAAATAAATAATATACTAGTATATTAACACAGGGCATCCTGTTTTGGATGAAATGAGATCCCAACGTAGTAATTACTTACAATAAATTGAATAAAATGCCGACATGGATGGCGGCGGTGGCTAAGAGCGAGTACCGACGCTTCGGTCCGAAGGGTCGCGGGTTCGAGTCCCGCCTTGGCATGGTTGTTTGTCCCTTGACTTTGTATATGTTGTCGCGGAGGGCCTCGCGTTCTGCTGACCCCAGATCAGAGGAGCCCGCAAGTGTGTTGGTGTCTAGTGTATGGTCGAATATGCGTCCCATCGGGACGTAAAGGGTAAACGGCTGTCGGCTGGATAAAACCCTAGAAAGAAGAAGGAATTGAATAAAATGACAAAAAATTGTAGGCTTTGAAGGGGGCGTGGATGACCACGAGGGCCCCTCTCCGCCTAGATTCGTTAATGGAGTTTCTGAACATTAAATTAATTACAGTGATTGAGAATGTGTTTTAATGCGTTTTATACGTATTTGAAACTAAAATAATTTTGTTTAATAATTTAAATTTTGAAAATAACAAATAAGTGACAAAAAAGCGGGCGAAAGAGTTCTTTACTAATAAATCATGACCGTACAACATATGTTCGTATATAATACGATGGCACACTCCAAACCAAAGAATGCACAATTTGTTGACACTAAATTATTTCATTTAACCGCACAGCACTGGCGCCATATATTGAAACGTCAATAGTTACGATGAGCTGTGACTTCGCATGTAGCCGAAAGTGGATAAAGACAAACTAGATAAATGACATAAGTGTAGATATGAATGGAACCTACTTAGAAAAAGCTTCAGAGTATTAAAAATATTTTAATGAAAAATTAATAAAAATGGAAGATTAATTGTGTCACAAATCTGGTGTCATCTGGAGAAATATTTCAAAGTTTCTATAACATTTTCGTGAACATTTTAATAAACTTTTAACAAATCGTATGATATTAAAAAATAAATAGGTAAGGTACTATATCACACATCAGGTTACACATGTCATTTATTTTACTGTACTTTACTCTGAGGAAAATATGAATCGCCAGTAGTCATACCGTACTCCCTGTACTACGGGTCCGCAATCGCTGATAAGTGTGATATCACTGCACTGATCAAAATGAAACGAAATAATTGTTTAAAACTACTGTTTGTACGAAGGTAGGAAAATTACGTGATTTCAAAGGTCAAAGAGAAGTCTACTAAAAGAAAAAAGAAATATAATTTCTTGCGAGCTGAGAGTTGGCGCGCAACGTTTGCAGAGTTGAGTTATACAGTAAACCCTCGTTAGCACGAACTCGCTTAACACGAACTTCGTCGTAAATCGAACAAAATTTCGTTCTAGGCAAGGGATTATGGTATATACGGACATTTGTAATACTCGGATATCACGGATTTGAGTCCCTTAGAATTCGTATTAAAGAGGGTTAACTGTATATTCAAAAACGTTGATTGAAAGTCTTTTTCACAGTTGGAAAGGACCTGCTTGCTAAGCGCATTTCCATTTCTGGTGTCGTTTCGACCCATTGTGCGTCTGCTGGGCGTCGTTGAGGTGATCCCACCTCCCGGCCGTTTGGAGCCGCGCATCCCTGTCAAGCGACCAATTCCGGCTACCGGCGGGGCTCGGATAGAGATCTTGATACTTGTCGGGAGGTGATTAGGGTCCAAATGGGGCTCTTACATTTTCTTCGTCGTCACACCGCCCAGTGGATTCCAAACTATACGCCTGGAAGTGGATTGGTGAAAGAAAATTAGAGCGCAAATATGAAGCGTTGAAAGCGTGGTTGAAAATGATCCGAAATTGGTGATAGGCATTATGTATTAGATAACACTTGGTTTCTTTCTCACAAAGAAATCTTTTAGGTGAGATTTAATTAAAATACTTGTTTTCTGTAAATGTCCGGTTATATTGCTCCAGCCAGGAGTTTCCTCAATTACCGAGTCATTTTATATCCGACCCTCTTAGAAGAACTTCGTTGAAATTGAATCCGACATAGAAATTTGTAAGTTTCAATAGTATTAGAAGCCGACACTGGAATCTGATGAATATGCAACAAGTTAATCTAATATTTGGAAACTTTCGTTCTAGGGAACGATGAAATCCTGACTATAATTTGTGAGACGGTGTTCCAAAGTTTGCAAATATTTGAATCGGAGACATCTTTAAATTTCTTACTGAAAATGTATCATATTTATTTTTCAGCATTCTTAGCTTTGTTGTGACATATTCGAGAACTTCGAGAATGGTTTAACTAACAATTGAATTACTTATGAGAAGAAATTTGCAATTGTGAATACCTAATAAGATTTGAATGTTTCGTTGTTTTCAACATAATCATATAAATCGGAACAATAAATAATTTGTTATTCAAGATATAAAGGCTGATAAAGGAGATTAATGTATTTAGTGAAAACGTTTGCATTCATTTCGTACTTTCCTTCCTTTCAAGCAATTCTACCCAGCTCATTAAAGAAACGACAATCTACTTGCACAAAAATTATGGGCCTTCGAATAACTATTTATGCAGTGGTGAAAACGGGGCGAGGGAAATAGAGGCCACCCTCTAGAAATTATTATTATTATTATTATTATTATTATTATTATATTATTATTATTATTATTATTATTATTTTATTACTAGTATTATTTATTTCATGCTATCAATTAAAATGTTAGTTATTCAAAAATATTTATGGGACTATTAAACTGAAAATGACCCCCACGAAATAGTGTCTAGATCCGCCACTGCGATGGCGGAAGTTTGTTCCTAAAAATATTTATAGCTTGAAGCTCTTCCGTGGTTAATGACACAATGTTTTAAGAAGTCAGCAAAGATCAAGGATTTAACAACTTCATTGTGTTTTCCATTCTTTGATACCGTAAGTTTTGAAGACAATTTTAGTTCACATATGTTTGAAGGTGTAAGGAAGTATTAGGTTGACCTCGATGCGAATCGTGCTAAAAAAATTAAATACATAATTTTCACCAATGTGCAATGTCTGTCATCCAAACTCATAATTAACGGTTTCATAACTTTCACAAAAACACTATCATCCAATAAAAAATTTCGACGCCACAAAATTTGGAAAACCTAATGGTTGCACACGACATGGATGCAAAATCCGGTAAATCTGGTAGAAAAAATCGCCTGAACTTCACGACTTGGTGAATAATTTGACGATGCCCAAATTTCCTGTTACCTCACTACCTCGCACGTTTTTGTTGCAATCAACATTAATTTCGTCGACCTGCAGGTGAGCCCCGACGGTCCTGGCGGTCGGACCTGGCCGGGCTGGGCCGGGCCGGGCCGGGCCGGGCCGGGCTGAGTTGGGCCGGGCGCTTCCAGATTGCGGGTCGAGGTGTCGATGTCAAGAGTGCCGCCCGTCTTCACAAAACGGGCGTTGGAATTTCAGGGCAGGCGCTCGTGTACATCAAGTCGAGGAGGTAGATAATTTTATTGAGTTATTACATGCGTTTGCATATTCAAATCAAGCGAATAAATTTATAACTAATTTTAATTACTGGTAATTTAGTAATAATGTTTGTTAGATTCCCATCTTTTCATTTGGTTAAACTGGTTTTATACCCAAAAATCCGGGGTGGGGGCTGCAGACGCCTGGGCCGACGGCCAGCCGGTCGGGCGGCCTCCCTCCGCCGCCGCTCCGCCCGGGCCGCGCTGCCCAGGTGGGTGGACCACCGGGGCGGGATCCGCTCCCCGCGCCCCCGCTCGGCCACTCGAGTGTAGCGCCGTCGGCGCCTCTACCCGGCCCGCTCCGCGCTCCCCGTAAGGATCCGGAGAGGGGGGCGGGGTCCCCGAGGGGGGCCACGCGTCCACTCCAGCGGCTGCTGCTCGCTCCAGGGAACCCTCCGCCGACTCCCCCCCACACCTCCCCCAAGTAACGCATACCGCGCGGGCCCTATGTAAATGATTATTTTCGAGTTGTACTATCTGCTTTATCACCGTTTCGATCAATTTATTCTAATGAGTCTGCAGAACTTAATGATAGCACTGTGGTTTCCTCAGGATTTTCCTCTCCCGCCGCGAAGACGCCTCCTCGCCCGCCTCCTTGCCTCGTCTCGCGGCGGCGGCGGCGGCAGCTCAATAAAACGGCGGGGGAGGTCGAGGGAAGGCGGGGCAGGGCGGGGAATCACGCCGAGGGCCTGGTGGGCGGGGGGAGGGACGGCGGGGTAAACGGCCGCCCCGTGGACCCGGCTCGCTAACGGCGCGCCGCCCGGGTTACTGCTTCGAACCCGGGCCCGTTTTAAACCGAGAGGCCCTCGGCCGCCGCGGCAGCTGTCGCGCGCGCCTGGGATGGCTCCAGGCGACGGAGCACGAGGGATGTTTCCATGCTTCGGATACTTGAAGTATCGATGGTTTTGCATTCGATACATGTGTCAGGAGGATCCATACTTACAAATCGATGTATGTTATAAGGACCTCAAAACGTATGTAGTCACGTAGGTATGGAAATATTAATTTCTACAAGGAAATATATTGATTGTTATTGTAGTAAAACAATATATGATATAAAATACACTAAAAACCAAAAATTAAAAGTGAAAAATGTATAAAAGAATAATTATGTAAGTACTTCACTAAAAATTTTCAATAATCTTTGCGTGTTTAATAATTCACGTGCATACTAGCCTATTATAAATCCAGAATCGATGGGATTTCATATCGGATATATCAATAATTTAGTTTCATTAATATCGAGGTAACGATATTTTATGTTGACGCTATTGATATCATCAAAACCAGTGCATCGAATATATCCCTGCAACATCTCCTTGGTGAGTTGCGCAAGTTGGAGGGAGGTGATGAAGGCCAGTAGGCGGAAAGAAGAGGAGTATGGTGTGGAGAGAGAAGGGAGGCGGAAGAGGGAGAAGAAGGTGGAGGATGGTGGTCGGAATTGGAGGGAAGCGGAGGGAAGCACAGCCTAGACGAACGCTAATATCATTCCTCTACAAGCAGTATGTGGTGGTGAACGTTCGACAAAATGAGAGGGTGGCAGTGCGGGGCGGTGTGAGGACGGAGGTGGGTGCCGGGGAGCGGAGGAGGGTGGTGAACGGAGGCCGAAAGATGGCGAAGTGTAGCAGAGGGTGGAGTTGATTGATTGATTTTTTCGTGTTTCCAGGCGCGTCAACTGCTTCGGTCATTAGTCCCGTGAGTGTAGTGCATGTTTTTTCTCGGAAGATGGCGGTGATCTTCCCCCGCTGGATGGCGAGATCCGGCGCCGACCTACCGTCGGCTAGTGGGGATTCCCCCTTACCAGGACTCTCCCACCAACGGGGCTCCGCCCCAGTCGGGACAAGCTCTAAGCTCCCCACCAGTCTTCCGGAATATGTGGGGCATGTTAGTGTAAGTGTGTGTGTAAGGGGAGAGGATAGGACAGGGAAGAGGAAGGACAGATCGCGCGCGGTCCGTGGCCTGTTTCGTAGGGTACTGCTCCGGCATTCGCCTGGTGTTGATCGGAGAAACCACGGAAAACTACCGATCAGAGCAGCCGGACGCTAGAATTCTTCTCCAGGCAGCGACTGAATTCGACCTAGCTGAAAAGCTAGTGTCGAAAATCCTGCCGCCGTCAGGACTCGAACCTAGAACCTCCCGGTTAGAGGCGCTGCAGTGACATCAGCTGATGCACTGAGCTACCGCTACCGGTCAGAGGGTGGCGGAGAGTGACAGAGGAAGGCGGTGTGAGACGGGTCGGGCAGAAGGTCGGTCGGATCGGAGTCGGATGAAATCGACAGGGCAGTGAGGTGGGGGAGCGAGGGGGGGGGGGCAGAGAGAGGAAGGTGGCAGGGGGAGGGTCGTTGAGGGCAGGACAATATGCCGCCGAGTGGCGCAACGGACTCCATGCAGCTGGCTGATGCAGCGGAACGAGCGCCAGCGCGGATGCAGCCAAGTGGTCTCTGTCAAGGACACTTTATCGCCATGCTCACTCCAAAAGTTACTTATTTTCTCTTTCTTATTACATTTTTTTATTTTCATCATCGTCATCATCATCATCATCATCATTATCTTTTATCATTAAAGCATCACAAGATGCATTATCGACATCACTAGTGATATATTTCTCAAGAATTTCCTAGAAAACGTTCACTGACCAATGAAAATGAATATAAGGAGACGGAAGATTTCTTTTGAAGCTCACATCTCAACGTTATTCAAAGGTATTTTAAATAATGTCAGACCAATGACGGCGGCGTAGCAATTAGGCATTTGATTGCTCTTTGAATTGGATGTAGACATCGAGTGTTATGAAGGTGTGACAAATGTGTGGACATTCACAGGTACTGTCCAAGTAGTAGCTGACATGAGATTGGTTTCTATTCAAAAGGGTTTTAGAGATTTTTACTCCCTTTGCCGAACTTCGCCCTGAACTTCAAACCTCGTTTCCCTCACTTGTGCTCAGAAGTTGATGCAGAGCAGATTGTTTATAGGAGTCATTTTGCACTGATTCATGAATATTTTTGACTCTCATTAGTGTGAGCTTGTAAAGATCAATATTTGTTTCTCTTCTTCTTGTACACCACAATACGTTTATGAATACCAAACACCACACAAAGAGCTTATTAAGAACTTAACGCTGTTTGTGAATGCTGAAAAATCTCGAATTTGACTCATTTGGTTCATAGAAGAAACCCTTCTATAAACAATATTCCTTCAAATATATTTCTGAAGTCACCGGAGTGAAATACTTTCTGAATTTGACCTTGGTAGGTGATAACAAGAGTGGTATTCATAGGGGAAGTCTGTATTATGTGAGTGGTCTAGATCGTGATGCGCCATAGCAGGGGCAATTCGCAGGACTGGCAATTTTTTCTTTAGTTCTTTTTCCTCGAGTCGAGTAAAATGCGCTTATAAAAATAACACATGCTTGTATCCATTCCCATTAAAACCTGTTTAATTTGGAAAATTGCCAATCGTTAAAACTAGCAAATTCGAATCTCTGCAAATTTTTGTTGCTGTTTTTTCATGAGACGTCTAAAAAATTAGGATACAATTTGCCATATTACAATAGAAAGTTACCGTTACAAATTATACGAGCAGTATGTGCTGACATATGCGTAGCACTAGTCGCAGATTTTTCAAAATCCATGTCTATAGCTATCTACTTTAATGTCTCCATCACCTCACATCCCAAAAAAAAGCAGTATTATTACTACTTGCTGAAACTATTCTACCGTCTTGTTGGCTTGCCTTGCTCGAAGAAATTTTGAGTTTACCATATCATCGCCATGTTTCGGCTGGGTGTCGTAGCCCATTACTGATTTGAGAGGCTTACATTTATTAAAAAAATCTACATTTCCATGATTCTTATTAAAAACGAAAATACTTTTAGTCCTATTTTTATCCTCAGACCTTCCTTACCGCAAAATTCTGCCGCCCACGGAAACAGTGATTACGGAATCCGCCATCCGATTTCTCCAGGTAGCGACCTCTTCCATTTCCCCCTTTTCGAATTCCCCGGTGGGCGTCCAGTCGACGCAGGCCTCGCCGGATCCCATGCACCGACGTCTCCACACGCAGGAAAAAAAATCGTGACAGGTCGATAGTGCTCGCGCGGCCTCCGCGCTGCACCCCGGCGCCAAGCACCCCGCCTCCCCGCCTCGCGCCACGCATCCCCGCCCAGCCAGCACCTGCCGCCGCCGCCCTCCCCGCCCCGGCCGGCCGGCCGGCCGGCCGCTCGCCCTGCGGCACCGCGCCCGTTGCGCTCGTTTCCCACGTTCAGGACGCGGATTCCTCCTCCCTTGCTCCTCCGTGTCTTTCTTGCGCTTAGCATTTGAGGTGCAACCAGACGCGGGATTCAGGTACAAACATTCCTAAATTCAATTCAATATTTAATTTTATTTATTTATTTATTTATTTATTTATTTATTTATTTATTTATTTATTTATTTATTTATTTATTTATTTATTTATTTATTTATTTATTTATTTATTTATTTATTTATTTACGTGAAGAACGTATTAAAAACTACACGATTTCATATCAAACTCAATTTTTTCCACCAATGGACAATATGCGTTTTGATTAGCTGTTCTCATTTGTTATAGAGTTTTCTCACGTGGTTCTTCAATATTCTCTTACTCTATTTCTTATTTCTCATAGTCGTTACGTTATTCCTTACATTTTGTCGTGTCTTCATTTGGCCTACATTGATTCTCTGGTGATACCGGGCGCGTCAACTGCTATGGTCATTAGACTGGTAGTGGATTGCATGATTTTATCATGGGAAGTGGAGGTGATCTTCCCCCGCTGGTTGGTGAGATCTGGCGCCGACCTACACGCCGAGACAAACTCTACGCTCCCGACAGATCTACCGACATGTGTGACTGATCCACTGACATGTGTGGTAGTGTAGTGGATGTGAATGTTCGTGTAAGGGGAGAGAAGAGGACGAGAAAGAGGAGGGAAATTAAACGTGGTCTGTGACCCGTTTGTTAGGGTACTACACCAGCATTCGCCTGATGTTGAACGGAGATGCCACGAAAAAAAAAAAAAAAACAATCTGAGCAGCCTGCCTCCAAATTTCTCCGGCAGACAGCGGCCCAATTTGACAAACGAATGTAGTTAGTGGGAAATCTTCCCATTGTCGGGTCTCGAAATTTAGGATCCTCCAGTCAGAGATATCAGTTTTTTTCCTACATATGTCTTCCAACTTCTCATTCACTTTTAGGTTCCTGCTATTAACCATTAATTACCGGCACTGGCGCACGGAACGAGCCGGTCTCATTCTTTTTGTTCCTGACGACAATATTTGCATTATGTTGCATTATCTCTTCCGCTAACCTTCCTTCTGAGTTTTCTAAAGAGTCTGAATTCGTGTTTCAACAGTTCCGTAACAAGTCGTAGGAGTAAGCTAGCTAAATTTTATCTGATACCTTTTCGGTGCACTGTGTGTGTCGCGCGAGTAATAGTGTAAAGGCATACAAGAATTAATTCTTGTCAATGTAGACGTCGTAGAAATCAATTATCACGACGTGATCAAATCAGTATGATGGCTTGAAATATGGATAAAATATATTATGTAAACTATTATTATATATTTTTATAATCACTCGTTCATATTTACAGTATCATATCATGTAAAATATCTAAAAATAAGTGTAAAATGAATCTGCATTATGAATTATACATTCTACATAACAAAGATACAATGATTTAAATCAATATATATATATATATATATATATATATATATATATATATTGAGAGAGAGAGAGTTTAAAAACTTTTATGTTGTTGTTGTTGTTTTATTATTATTATTATTATTATTATTATTATTATTATTATTATCATCAGCATTATCTTCAATATGTACCACATGGACTTGTGAGAGCATTAAATACATTACATATTGTAAATTTCATATATACCATATAAATAACATAAAATATTGTCTTATGCTATCATGTTTCTTAATAAATAATAATTAATCGCAATTATTGTTTTCTGTTATTGATTAAACAATATTTCCTTTGTTGGCGCACTCAGTGCTACTTAAGTATTTCTTTAAATTGTATTTCTGATATTTCTATTCTTCTGAACTCGGATTCCTTTCTTCTTTCTTAGAATTTGAGATATTTTTTCTTTAGTTACATCTTTCGATATTACTTAAGATATATGCTTTTTTCACTCGTTCCTTACATATACCTCACAAGTTCTGAACGATTTAATATAAAATAAAGGGAAGTCTTTATTCTTTTAATCTGCTACACAATTATTGACACCCCTCCTCTGGCCAATTCTGAATCACCAGTTGTAATATTATGGGGTTTCCAAATGTCTACGAAGTGGCACATAATAGGACTTGACATCTGGAAACGGGAAAAGGAAATTAAGGGAGGCTCACAAGGGCGGACTGAGGGTATGTCGCAAAATCAGATACAGAGCTACGGGGAGTGGACGAAGATAATATTAGCAGAATAGATACCCTTGTTCTTTCCACGTCTCTCTCAGAAAAAAACAAAGATCGTGAAGACATTATCACCTGTGTTAAAATCATAAATGGCAATCTTTCCTCAAATTTAATGTTTTCTTTTAAATTTTCGATACATATCTATTTCATATTTTTATACGACATTACTGCGACATTATTTTTACTCGGAAATCTACATCATAATACATTTTATGAATGAGGAAATGCAATCTAACCGTCCTGAAATACATATCAACAATCTGTTTGGTATTTTATGAAAATGGAATAAATCTTTCGGTTTCAATGTTCAGAGATATGTTGTTTATTCCTATCGTTTTAAACAAAGAATCAATGAATCATATTCTATACAAGACAGTCATGAAAATAAATTCTGATTGAAAATATTTGTCTGAAACTGAATGGAAATGGAACAATTCCGTAAGGATATGAAGAGCTATTATTTTCTCGCTGACGCTTACGCAGTAGAGAAAGTTATGTAATACTGCGCGAAAAAAATCGGCAGAAAATTCGGTGAATCTTCGGCAGAAAAACTCTTATTAGACGACCCAGGTAACGAAAAAGTGAATATTTTCAGTTCCTAAATTTAGAGAAAAAATCCTCTAACACATGGAGCCAGAATCCATATTTTGTGGGTCCTTGATAACGAAAAATCGAATGCCGGCCAGGGGACTGTCTGTCCGTTTGTCTGTGACTGTCTGCCCGACTGTGAAGAACGCTAGCGGCTACACTGTTCAGCCAATTTGCTCCAAAATTGATATGGCCCAATCTATTTGGCTGATGTCCGGCCCCTTGAATTTGAAACCGATATTTTAATTTTGGAGGGTGCTTTACATGAAGCCCCTGGCATATTGTTAAAATTAAAAAAAAAATGGCTCCATTGTTTTTCATTATTTTTTGTTGGATAGTGAGAAGGACGTTTCAGAGAACGGTGCAAGTCTTATTTTCGATGAAAACTCGACGAAAAAAGTTGCAGAAATTCAACGTTTTTCGGCGCCTTCGCACAACTACAATTATGAAGATAGAGATTTATTCCCACAATGAAATCTGTTCCTTAAATACAGATTTTGAAATAAGGTCGAGTGCAATTTTTCGAAAATTTCAGTAGTTTTGTGTAATTTTGTGTGAAAACGCAAGTTCGTTCTGTTTTAGCATCTCTAGTTTTTTTTAAATTTATTTTCACATTTGTTTTCTTTTGTCAGTTAAAGTATTCTGCTACTTTTTTTTAGAATCTTGAGAACTTTTGTTTAATATTTTACTATTTTGTGTTTTGTATTTTATCTAGAAAATTTGGAGCTATTGTTGTATTTTTCAATATATATTTTTTGATGTGAAATGTAACGTCTTATCTCTGTTCTTATATATAATAATTTTCATGTATAAAAATTGCGCAGGGAGTTTCAGAAGAAATGCATTTAGAGAACATGCAGAAGGGTCCAGGGAAGAGGTTTTGGATTCGGAAACCTTGGCCTAGAAGCTTGGGGCTTGTCGCCACTCTATGTTCAGAAACAAGTCTACCCCCTTGCTAAACAAGGATACCAATGCGCTTTCGAATCGTACGAGTGTCCACCGTTCTTGGAACAGAGAGATATGGCAGAACTTACGTACACAAATATTGCAGGAAAAAAATAGCAAAGAGATGTTGGGAAATGAATAATGATTTCTTAGTGTCTTAATTATTCATAATAAAAACAATTACTGATGATTGGGATTGAATAAAAAAGTAAAGCCGAAATTATGGTTTATTTTCCAGCATCTGTGTGTTCTACCCTCCTGAAATGTGTTGCTCTTTGGCGACACCCAGAACAATTGGGACAGTCATCGCCGGTTACATCCGTGTGTGTGTTGGTATGGCGGCCGCGCAGAACGGCAAGCGTTTTTTAAACAGTCGAATAATAACCCCCTCCTCTTGGTCCCAGGGTTTATCGACTAAATACGCTTCTCTTATACCTCTTTGTCTTCTTCATTTGTGCTTTTCTTTCCGAAACACCCTCTGTTACATGTAATTGCAAATGTATAACATATTACAAGGGGAGTCTTTTATTACTGTACAGAAGAATAGCGCAACTTATTTTTCAGACATGTGCCCACATTTTATGGCAGTACAGAAAAACGGAGACTATACTACAATGAACACTCGTGAAGTCATTTTGTCGTGGAACACTTCACCACAAACTCCCATTTCTCATTTTCTGTACATTGGTATCAATTGAGAATTGACCTCTCTTTGTTGTAGACACGATACGCGTGAAAAATTAAACTTGTGTATATATAATTATGGATTAGCTGGTATTTCCAGATGGATACTCGTAGAATTTGTGAAGGAAAAGGTTTAATAATATCGAAGGTCAGTATGTTAGTCGTGGTTTGATTCTGGGCCGTTACGAATCTTACGTAATACGAAAGTCTTGAACCAAGGTTCTATGGAGCACAAATAAAAAGCTTACATCCCGTTTTATTCTACCGAATGGTCACGACCTTCGTCGACAAGACACGGAGATTCTTATTTTTCGTCTAACATTCTTCATAATCAGGTTTCACACGCCCACATTCGTGTGTGCACTGTTGCGGTGTGCTACACAGCAATTTCAAGTGTGGGGAACGATATTTCTTATTCTTTCTTTCTCTGAATTATCCAAAATTTAATGTAAATTTAACTTGAACGTATAAAAATGTCATAATGAATGATATTTTTTAAAGGTAATGTTTCTTTTTTCCTTCCAGAATGATATATGAACTATTGTTTGCGTTCCCATTTAATCACATGGATGTGCCATGTTATTCTCAAGTCTGTCCTTGAACTTCGATTTGACATTCGATCAAGATGTTTGTTCTCTCGTTCCAGCAATTCTAGCTTCCATCTCTACGAAGCTTTCAGATGCAGGCCTGACCGATTAACTTAAGCGCAAAAAAATTGCCATGAAAACTAGAAATCAGTATACAATAAAAGGTCACGTGAAAATATAGAATTATCATACAATACGGAGATTGTGAGATTTTACAGTCACTACCCAGATTTTCTGCTATTTCATTGCATTTTCCTGTTGGCGAATAACGAAAAATAATCATGAGAACGAATTTATATATATGGTATTACGTTGCTTCTGATTTAAATACTCCTTGTCAAGGAGTATTTAAATCAAGTCAAACTCCGTTTGACAAGGATTATAAATGTAAATCAATACACTAAATAGCGGAAGCATGACGATTACTACGTACAGATGCAGAGAAAAAAACACGTATTATGTTCATCCTGAGAATCAACAGTATTTTTTCGACAATTACTCAGACAGCGTGGAGTTTACCTTTACGTAAAGCTGGATGATTATGTGTTTGAAGTTTGAACATCATTCACAATGGACATTTCTTCACTGACATAATATTTAATTGCACAGTTCAAAAAGATATGTTTCAAACAAACGTTTTTCCAGGGAAAAATCAGTAATGCACCAATTCTAATCCTTCTAAAAACCGACAAGAATTTAGCATCTGTGAAGATTTAATTTAGTCCTCAAAAGTAAACAATATTAATGCATTAAATTTAAAGCATATTAGTTTATCACATGGGTACACACCTTCCCAACCTCCATGTTTAAAAACAATTCAAGGGTTTTTACAAAAACAATCTTGGTCTGGGAAGTGCGATTTTGAGATACTAGAACTGTTGCTAGAACTTCATAGCCGCCGTTTGCTGACTGTGTTGTTGTGAATCAAATCAGCCCTTGTCCGTAGTTATTAGCTCCGAAAAATTTAGTGATTGTGATAAAAGAACCATAGTCCAGGGTTTTTTTGCTAAAACAACCTTAGCCTTTTAAATGTAATTTTTCTCCCAGTGTATTTCTCAAGCATACCTTATGTTAACCTGCAACGGGTTATTTGGTTTGTAAATGTTATTTTGCGAAACAACTATTTTTGTCCTGGAAGTTTGGTGATAGTACATAACCTGTTCTTGTAGCATATAGAATCTTTGTGTTGTGAGTCTGAGCAAGCAAGGGAGACAGAAACAGTAACGAAATTGATTTCTACATAAGAGACCTACTCTAAAGAGAGAGAGGAAAGAGGATGTAGTAAGATGTAGAGGATGTAGCAAGAGCAAAGATGGTAAAAGGAGAAGCACATTTTAATCACAAAGGAATCTTTCGAAGTGGTCTCAATATTCACAGTCAACTACTAACAGCGATTTGTATCTAAATTTGTCGTCAGTGGCAGATGTTAATGTGAAAGAGGAAACACTGATAATGGTGATAACTGCAGTGGGGAAGAATAATACGTTTAGCAATAATATTCCAAATTGATTAAGTGCATTAAGTTCTTGCATTATTCCTTAAAATATTGTAATATTTCTGCCCCCCCCAAAAAATGTATCTACAAATTTCTCAAATTTTTGAAAAACAACAAAACAACACAGTTCGTACACAAGGTTGGGCAGTATTTTAATACTTGTATTTGAAATACGTATTTTAAATACATTTTGTATTTAAATAACTGTATATTTCAGTTTTTTTGACATGCATTTTAGAAATGTATTTAAACACATAAAATAGGTGTATTTAAATAAAAAAATACTTCAAATACACATGAAGAAAACGAGGATAGTTTCATTTATTATGATTCTGCTAGTGCATGTACCTCATTGAAACAAAAATATAATCTCCTTCCTGTTGTTGAATTTGAATTATCTTCATTTTTCAATTATAAATTTAAATCATCGCAGTTCTAGACAATTATCTAACAACAAACTATGCGTTTATTCCTTGTAACTAGAGTCCGAACAATGCCATTTTCCCTATTCTATTTCTTTGAATGAGATTTTAAGCAACTTATCCCGTTATAAATGTTTACCTCAGAAATGGCTTTTGCGAGGGGTTTATAAAGCATATAAATGCGTATATTAGAGATAATTGCCTAATCGAGCGTTTACAGTCTGTAAGTGCCTATATTGAATTTTCCGCATTTTTAATATTTTTTGTTCACTATATTATGTATTCCACATTTTTTTTTCGAGAAATCACTAATGGATAATTTTTTACCAAACAAATAATAACCGCGTAAAATCTCCCAGTGCATCTGATCCAGAAGCTCTATGCCGTGTGTTCTTGCCTGTAACGCGTCGACGAGGAATACCGCTTAGAGGCGTTTGAGAATTTGACACCGTGCGGATTACCTAAGATCTACTTCGCCGAAGCCCGTCCAGGCGCTTCAGAGAACAGGAAATTGCTCTCGTCTTTCCGATCTTCGCAATGGTTACTGAGCTATCTGTTCCTTACGAAGAACACAACTGTCTTCAAAAATAGGGCTCCAGGTATCTTTCACTTTTAGAAGGTAAAACTACACAAGATAAGTGGAGTTTTCTTAGATAATTTTATGGTAATTATATTTTTTGGTTTCGAAATTTGGTGCATGCCAGATCAGTAAATTTGCTGTTTCTGTTAAGCGTGGTTGCTACAATGCCAAAAGAGAAAGTTTCAAGAAGTGCATTGCCAAAAGAGTGGATTTATCGAGAAGATTCACGGTGGACTGGCAATGTATTTTTTGCCAGTGTCACGAAAAGATAGTAAACTTTGCAAAAAATATTTCTTACATTTACAGCAACTTATGCAAAAAAATGCGAAAAAGTGAAAAAACTATTCAAACCTTCTTCACCAAGTGCAGTCGAAAGATGAAGACAAGAAAGAATTTCAACACTGGTTTGTGCCATGCCAGAAATATTCCATTTTGAAAACTTGACAATCCAACATTTAACCAGTTTAACCAACAAAATATACAAAATATGAAATTCCACACGAGTCAACTCTTAGGAAATGTTATCTAACTCCGCAAAATGTTTCGATTTTTTTGTAGAGAATTGTGTTCATCCTCTATGTAGTATGTATTACGTATAAATTTTAGTATTATTCAACCATAATGCTCATTTTCCTGCCTATTTTTAAGTTTTTACTTCCTAAATGCCTGTCTATTGTCAACTATAATGCCTATTCCCCTGCTTTTTTAAGGTTTTAAGTGCCTATTTGCCTACCTATTTTCGAACATTTTAGTGCCTTCATATCCGAGCACTACTTTCAACAGTAGTGTACGTACATCCGTGCCAGTTGAACGACCGTTTTCCTTTGCGGGTTTAATATATTCGCAAAATAGGGGTTTATTGTCTGATGATTTGTTTGAAAAATGGTCGCTTTAAAAGGAAATTCGCTTATTTGTTAGCTTAGAAATATATGACTGTCAATTAGTACTTTATTGTAATTGACAATTACAATAAAATGTTGCAATAAAAAATTAATAATAAAAAGTATTGTATTTACTGTATTTTGAGTATTTGAAGTATTTTTAATGCGTATATATTTAGCTATTCAAAATCTAAAGTATTTTTAGTATGTATTTAAATACTTATTTACGAAGTATTTTGGCGAAGTACTTCATTACCAAATTTAAAGAATTTTGCCAATCCCTGTCTATACACACCCCACTCTATCCAATAATTTCTACAGTACAGTTCGAGCTTGGACTACATTCAAGCGTTCATCAGTATTTACAATAGCTTAAGTAAGTGGACAACAATATTTATTATAGGCCACAGACATATTGCACTTCTTTCCTAATAGGCCACTGTTTTTCACTGTTTTTTTACTTTAAATAAATAAAATCCCCAAAACAAAATTCCTTTGTGTATCAGGTAAAATCCAACCAAAAATTTAGAAGTGTCTCATAGTTAATTTAATAATATACGTACTTACGAGAATGTGTTTTGGGATGATTCTTACCTCACTTAATTATGGACCTTTTTTTTATAATTTTTCATCTTGAAGTATCGGAAATATCAGTATGCCATTTGCGACTCTTGCTTTCGCACTTCTTTCCCCTGGAGTATCTCCCTCACACGGTCTTTGTGCTTGGACCAATTCTCGTCGTTCCGCAGGCCGCTGCGCCACCTGTTGAACCACGGCCCCCTGGCCTCCCGGACCGCGAGTCGCGGCATACTTGCATAGGGGCGTGGTCGCCACGCACGCTTCGGCTCTCATTTGCACAGGATTGGCACACTTCTCGGGGGTGTGGCCGCGTTCGTCAAGAAGAGGCGGCGCGGCGCGACACGGCGGGGGCGGTGACAACGATTGAGTTGTCGGTTGTGGCAGAGGCGATTTCGGCGAAAATGGCGGTAACAGAAGAAGTGAAGACAGTCTCCACAGTTCCCCACTGGTTTCCCGACATGTATGGTAGTGAAGTGTATGTAAGTGTAACATGGGAGCTCGCCTCGACTGGGGGGGGGGTACTCAGCCATCACTGGCGGAAACCCCTCGCAAGCCGATGTATAGATCCGCGCTGGATCTCAAATTTTAGTGGAGGAGGTGCACTGCCACCTCTCGAATACAAAACATAATATTTACGGGAGTGGTGTTGGCTGTAGGTTACACGTTCCGACACACGAAGCGATAAATTAATATATCATATGCCGGTGATCGCGGAAAGGGACCGATAGAGAACGAAGAAAGCGAAGTAATATAAAGGCGATTCTGGAGGACGGCTCTTGGCTAGTTGTTCCACTTGTATGCTGTAGGCGATTTCTACTCCTCAGTTCCGAATTCTCCTACTGTTACCACGTTAGTCTGGTTACAATGGGGAGGGGGCGAAGGAAAAGGTTCCACCATTGGGACAGCGAAAAACTAGGTGTTACAATAGCACACACTTTCTCGCAATACTTCTTTTGCTATTTTCGAAAATCCAGAGATTAGAACGAAAATTAGACACGCGCTATTATTTTTAGCGTCTTTTTCTCTCAACATGGACAAAATTAATTTAAAAATTTGGAGCCGTTTTTAAGAAAATGGCTTTTGATAAATGGCATGAATATGAAGCAGAAATTACTCGAAAACTACTTTTTTTTAAAAAAAAAGTACAATATCAATTTTAAATATCTATTTTTCTAAAATTTAATTTAAGAAAAAACTGTCATCAATATTGTACTTTTGCGATGTTACGTTTTACAGTTTTCAGAAATACAGAGGATTCGCGAAAAAAAACTCGCATAATTCTTTTTCGTCCTTTCGCACATACGCGGAAAGAACTTAAGGGAAAAAATTTAAGTAATTTTTGAGAAAATAGTTGTTTAAAAATGCCTATGACTCTCGCAGAATTACGGGGGAACAACCTCTGTCTTGAAAAAATGCAAATGACGTTATTTCCAGATATGTCTTTGAACAACAGATCTCATTAAGGAAAATAACTCTTCAATGTTGTTGTAGGAAGACACAAAAAAATTGAAACTTTTGTCATTTTCTAGAATTCAAAGATTTCAACGAATATGGAACCTGCGGCACTGTCTTAAGCTTTATTTACGTTATCCGACAACAGCTTAATAAAAAAAATTGAAAATTTTTTCCAAAAAAAGTTGACAATGTAAAGTACGCCTAAAATACCAAATATCCGTTTCAAGGCCTTAGGGCTTCGAATTTTTCAAAATCGATACAAGAATACCCATTTTCGGGCTTAGGCACCAGCGTTGGATTCTTCCTACACGTGTTGTAAGAACGAAAGTAATTTACTACATATAAGAACACGATTTATCAACTTTTTTTCTTTCCAAGGCCCGACAATACAAGTTTTGCTGTCGAAAAATCGCGCATTTACGAAGCAGTATTACAATACTTTGTCTTTATTACGCGAGTACGTAATGAGGCAGGAAAGTAAAAACAAAAGAGAGGTTCGTAAAGTTGCGGAAGTGGAGCGGAGACAAACGGTAATTGGTCCCGTTAGTGTAATGCATGTTTTTTTCTCGAGGGGGGCGGTGAACTTCCCCCGATGGATGACGAGATCCGGCGCCGATCTACCGTCGGTTAGTGGGGTTTCCCCCTGACCAGGACTCTCCCACCAGCGGGGCACCGCCCCAGCCGGGACAAGCTCTAAGCTCCCGACCGGTGTCCCGGAATATGTGTTCGTGTAGTGTATGTGTGTGTGTAAGGGGACAGGATAGGACAAGGAAGAGGAAGAAAAGAGCGCGCGCGGTCCCTGGCCCGTTTGATAGGGTACAGCTCCGGCATTCGCCTGCTGCTGATCGGAGAAACCACGGAAAACTACAGATCAGAGCAGCCGGCCGCTAGAATTCTCCTCCAGACAGCGACTGAATTCGACCTAGCTGAAGAGGTAGTGTCGAAAATCCTGCCGCCGTCAGGACTCGAACCTAGGACCTCCCGGTCAGAGACGCTGCAGTGACATCAGTTGATGCACTGTGCTACCGCTCCCGGTTAGCACATGTTCCTGCAATTTGCCAGTCTGGAATCAAGGACAGGAATCAAGGGATTGCTCAAATGGTAACCACTCCCGTGGATTGGTTGATGTTTCCGGACGTGTGACGTTTTGTAATGGGATAAGATCCTACAAAGAAGAGGAAGAAGCGATCGCGTAAGGTCCGTGGTCGGTTTTTTACGGTACTGCTCCGGCATTCAACATGTACTGATCACGGAAAACTACCTATCAGAGCCGCCGGGCGCTAGAATGCCCCCTCACTCCTAAATTCGCCCTAGCTATCTAGCATGATTCGAAAATCCGCCACCGTCTTGACTCAAACCCTAGAATCTCCCGATCAGAGGCGCTTCCGTGGCAATCGTTGTCATAGTGCCATGTCATCCGACGATAGCAACACGGTTAGTGTAGGTAGGAATCTCACAGACTGAGCAGCAGCGGGAAGAAAATGGAAAGTGGTGTTCGGGAAAATCGTGTAGGGCGGGCAAGAACGACGGGCAGGGCCGGTGCGCCCGCGACCCGATTGCGAGATGGGGGAAATAAGCCACTTCCTGAGGTGCCTGACAGCGGGCAGGGGCGGGGGCGGGGGCGCGGCGGAGGCGGAGGCGGGGGCGGTGTGGGGGCGGGGCGGGGCTGTGACGGGAGCGGGACGGGGACGGGGGAGGGGTGGGGGAGGGGAGGGATGAGGC
The DNA here is from genome assembly GCA_964035755.1 of Teleogryllus oceanicus. Classification (NCBI taxonomy): domain Eukaryota; kingdom Metazoa; phylum Arthropoda; class Insecta; order Orthoptera; family Gryllidae; genus Teleogryllus; species Teleogryllus oceanicus. The sequence continues at coordinate 283,663,987 of CAXIVR010000001.1, forward strand.
GGGGGTGGGGCGGGGGCGGAGGGGGGGGGGGTGGGGGCGGGACGGAGGCGGGAGCGGGGCGAGGCTGGGGTGCGGGCGGGGGCTGGGCGGAGGCTGAGCGGGGGGGGGCGGGGGCGGGGCGGGCCGGGGGCGGGGGCGGGGCGAGGTCTGTCGCGTCGCCAGGTCACAGCGCCTGCCTGCTGTAACGAGCGCGCCCGTTGCCTCCGGTTCTGCGCGGAGCGCGGAAACGCCTTTCCCGGCAGCCTCCGATGTCAGGCTCTCCCGCGGAGGACCAGGATGCTGGGAGGCGAAGCAGCGCCACAAGTGCTGCTCTCTCGAGGGGGAATATGTGGAAATAATAAGTGAATGCTATCCACGCGATTCGTCTAAGGTGGTTCTGCTCCAGTGCAAGAATGATTGATTGATTGTTAGTGATTCCGTGCGCGTCAACTGCTAAGGTCGTTCGTCACGTAAGTGTAGTGCATTCCTTTTTCTCGGGAGGTGGTGGTGATCTTTCGCTTGCAGACAAGGACAATTTTGAGAATCTTTTCGTGCATCTGTAGATGAGACAATGGTGCTTAATTATGGAAAACTTGGTGCCAAGGATCATATATATAGTGCGTAATTTCAAGAATAAAAAAAAATACATCTGCGTGTTCTTCTTAATAATACCAAGAATAAACCTGTACCGTTTTGCTCTCAGAGGAACAGTTACGAGATGAAACTGCATTGCGTGATTTTCCAATCGCAGCCTGTAATTATATCAAACATCGGAACGTCACACACAAAAACAAACGGTTTCTAAGATATGTAGCGCCGGTGATATACTCGAAAAGTCGTTTGCATATTCGGTACGCTCGGTACTGTTTCTCAAATTTGGTCGTGGATGGTTGCACATCATCTTCGCGCTGCGTTTTGATACAATGCTTACTCCCACCCCAAAATCGTCTATTCACAAGCCTGCTCATCTTCGATTTACATCCCAACAGAGTAAACTTTCTCTTCCGCGATATTAAGTTCTACACTTAGAGATTTAACTAACCATAAAAGCAAGTCTCTGGTCGTCATGGAACAACAAAAATCGTCGTTAAACTGTTATGCAGCAACGAAGCATTTCTAAACAAAATGACGTACAATTTATTATATAATCTCAGTTTGCAGAATACCCTATCTTTTTACGCCCAAAGAAAATAATTTTGCTATAATTATATCCCTTGTCATGAGAAGCAGTAATCATACTCCCCGGATGTCAGTATCAGCAGCTCGCTTCAAGAAATCCAGATATATTTGTATATCAAATATTTTATAACACTTTGCCTGACAATATTGACAGTTAATAATCTAGGTCTCTCATGTACTGAACACTGAGCATTGCCATAAAATATTTATACGTTTTCATTAACACAAAAAAGACGAATATGGATACAATTTAAAATATACTTTTCGGGTCGACCTAGCAAGCTGGTGTCATGGAAGTAAAACAGTATCGACACTGCAGTACTGAGTGCCAACCGTGATCAGGAGCGATGTATTGCTAGTTTAAGGCCAGCATAGAGATGTAGACTCAGCGCGCCCAAAGGCGATGAGGAAAACAACCAAGCACCACTCCCATTCCATCACCGTTATCGTGTTACCGACACCAAACTGCCGTACACGGGCGTAAAACAAAACAGTCGTAACGCCACAAGGAGAATAAAATAACCCTTTTCAAATGTCTTGAGAGCGTAGCTCAAATAAACCTTCCAGAGTACCTTCACCGCGCAGTATAAATATACATGCACCGCACTGGTCGTTGTCGCGAACCGCTCGACATTACACGGTTGACCATCTTTAACGCGCCTACTGACCTTTAAGGAGGCTCTCTCAGTCGTAAGGAGTCCATCATAGGGATTGTGAGCCATCGGACAAATTGGCGTGCGACTGCCCATCGCTTCCTGTGATGCACCGTTGGCCAATAGAGGGCAGCACGACTTTAATAGGTCCACTAAATACACCTTCAATGGCATTACCACGTTGGGAGTGCCTCGTAAGATCATTGAACTGTACGGTGCAGTTGGTCAGTACCGCCGGCGGAGTGGCGCTTGCGAGGCGGGACGAGTGGCAGGACGTAAACGCGTTTTACTGCTACCCAGAATTGTCGCACTCAAGAGCCTCCGGGAGACGCCATTGCGATAGATTCGTTAGCACATATTAAACCAATGATACGTCTCATGGTAAAGTTTATATTATGTAACAAATGGCTGAAATTAAATGGTTGTGGGCAAAAACAGGGGAACCCACAATTTACAAATGAAATGAATAATTATGAATAGTGCCTGAGAAATCTCTGCTGCATAGAAAGTTTTGGTCTTGGAATGTTTATTGAGAGAATTAAGTCAAGTTGTTCTTAAAACAAAGATTTCAACAAAATTAAATTAATAATATTAGAAATGCGCTAGCCCCAGTGGTTTGGGGGTTAACTCAATGTCTTCCAAACATGGAGTTGGAGTGGTCAAACCCGGCTTGGGCAGTGAATTTTCGAAGGACGGAAAAAATTCAATCGCTTTGAGCTATGATAAAGACCTCCCAAGGAATATTGTAAAATTTACCTTCTGGTTATATGGACTTCTCTGTCACACTCGTGGTGAATGGTTCAGCTACCCCACATTTTAATTTTAATTTTAGCCAGAAAACTAAAATCATTTTATTGAATGTTTGGGATAATCATTTTCTTCACTCACAACGGAAATTTAGTTTCCCTCTTCCGTTTCTCTAAAATTAGAATCACTTTCAAATTGATTCCTGATCCGACTTGCATAATATTATCTCAAGATCTTCGGGAGGTCACTATATGTCCGCCAATGTTGAATGGTTGGCGATGGTGCTCATGGTGGCGACAATGCCAACCGTTGATAACAAGGAAAACGAATAAGGAGAGATAAATATTGTAAAAAATAGATCCTACAGGCAGACAGGAACAAGAAAAGAAAAAGCTATCAAAGGAATGAAATATCTTGTTCCATGTCTAGATCTAAGTGACCTCTTCAAATCAGATGTTTCTACGTTACATTGTAAGTGTTATTGTTAATATTCATTTTCCACACTTAAAAAGGATTCTTTGCAGAACAGATTTTATTAAGAAAATAATCCCAATCTTCAATATTGTAGTTGTAGGAAAATGCCGGAAAATTTCTAGGTTTTGCAATTTTCAAAAAATCATGGATTTCAACGAAAATAAGACTCGCTCCATTTTTGAGAGATCTTCATGCTATTCGAGATCTAAGTTTAATAAAAAATTGAATCAATTTTTGAGAGAATTTTGAAATGTTGAGCCTTCATGTAAAGTACTTCCCAAAAATTAAAATATTTCTTTGAAACTCGGGGACCTTAGAATTCCTTTAAGCCGATCGGGGAATATAAATTTTGGAGCAAATCGGCTCAACGGTTCTGAGCACCACAGCACCTAAGTGCTATTGTTCATCACAAACAGACTGATGTACCGATAGGCTTTTTCCGTCAATCAATTTTTTGATGTCAAGAATCCACAAAACCTGGATTCTTAGTTCACAACCTGATACAGGCAATATACATATATATTATACATAGTATACTGTGTTCAAAACCTATTTGCAAAGACAAATCAAGTTTCGTATGCATATTATTTCTAATGTAATGTCCAAAGGAAGTAATGTGCGCGGTATAATTTATTAAATATGACACCCCATTTCAGGTGATAATAGATATTTGAAATAGATATGGAATTGTTCGCACGTCATATTTTAGCTAACTGAATTGAAAAGAATTATAATAGCATAATATGTATCGTGACTTATTTAATATTCAGTTTTATCCCACGTTTGCTCCATTTCGAATTTCATTGCATCGATTGGTTGGTTGTTTGTTAGTGATTCTGGGCGCGTCAACAGTTTAGGTCATTAGTCCCGTAAGTGTAGTGCAGGTTTTTGCCTCGGAAGATGGCGGTGCACTTTCCCCGCTGGATGGCGAGATCCGGCGCCGACCTACCGTCGGCTAGCGGGATTTCTCCCTAACCAGGACTCTCCCACCAGCTGGGCACTGCCCCTGCAGGGGCAAGCTCTAAGCTCCCGACTGGTCTCCCGGAATGTGTGGTAGTGTTATACATGTTAGTGTAAGTGTGTGTGTAAGGGGTGAGGAGAGGAGAAGGAAAGGTCGCGCGCGGTCCGTGGCCCGTTAGGGTACTGCTCGGTATTCGCCTGGCGTTGATCGGAGAAACCACGGAAAGCTACCAATCAGAGCAGCCGGCCGCTAGAATTCTCCTCCAGACAGCGACTAAATTCGAAAGGCCTCAATTTTTTTTACTCTTAACCAAAAAGTAGCATATTGTACAATCATAACAAATAGAATACTCTCGTACAACACTGCAAGAAAATTAAATATTTTAATTAAAACAGTCTTAAAAGTCGCGAACACTACCGTAACACAATGTTTTACATCAATGTTGTACAGTAACACAATGTTGTTATACTCAGGATAACAGATCTTTATACACTGAGAGCATAGAAATGTTGTTTTTATAATGCAACACGTGAATATTGGACGAGTGGACTCTTCTGAGCGTTGCGGTCGCATACTAAAGGCTCATTCACAATGCAATCACAAACATAAGTATAACACATAGACATAGACATTAACATAAGCGAAGAGTTAGCGTATTCACAATGTCGAACATAAACATAAGCAAAATAAGAGTTTCTATTCGCTATGAGACATTCTAGTTTACTATTGGTTGGATATGAGAATCGATTTCGAGATATCAAAACAAATATGACAAACACAACCACGCAGCACACGAATAGTTCGCCTATCGACTTCGATACTCGAGTTTGAGTAATCGAACTGTGATTGGCCCATTCCTTATGTCTGACATAAGCATAAGCACAGAAGCTTGAAGCTTGCAAGCTCTTAAGTTAACGTCTTACGTGTTATGCTTATGCGAACGCATTGTGAATGAGTCCACTTGTAGACGTAGTCCTAACTTTTATGTTAACGCCATGCTTATGCTTATGTTTGCATTGTGAATGGGCCTTAAAGCTGTGTTTTAAGCGGCGATGCACTACGTGTGAGAATACAACTGATACGCGCAGTGTGGGATAGGTGGAATAACAATAAAAAAAATGTGTTCTTGAGTCAAAATGGAAACTGTTTCATTATTTTAGAATTTTCCCGAGTTCTTTGATATTTAACGAAATGGAGTGCCTGACTGTGATTTTTGTGCGTCCTAGGCTGTCAAACGTTTTAGCACCCTTTTAATTTGCTTTTTTTAAAAGGATTTTTTATAATATTTTGAATAAAACGATGTACGATATTCGTAACCGACGCAAATATTGTGTGCGTATAAATAATTGTTTATACGTATAAATAATTCTCACTTCGATATTGATTTAATAAATATACGATAATTTTGTTTTCATTTTATCTGTATATACCAATGGATAATTAACACTTTCTTTTGTTACAAATATGAAAAGAAATATTTCTATAAAAACCTTTTAAAAGTTCGCTTATGAAATTTTGCATCCGCCGAAATTCGCCCGCCTACAAAAATTGCGTGCCTCAGGCTACCTCAGCCTATTGGCTTATAAGGAACTAACGAATCAACAGCCTCCTCTTACATGGCCGAGAGGTGAATAGTTTTCTTTCAGTTTCTGCGCACATTGGAAATTAGTAATATAGATTTTGGTCCAATCAGAAATGTTTGAAATACTACTGCAAAAATCTGGGATCATTTTTTCTTTCATTCAGTTGAGTAGGAGAATCTGAACTTCAGTATGTGTAGAGGAAACACTTTTCATCAATATATAATTCTTTTTGGCACATTCATAACATGTACACGATATATTGACACAAGACCGTTCAGCGTAGCGGCATTCAGAGTAGCCGTCTCATTCCTCTGTCATCAGCCATATGTACACCGATTCCCCTATCTATCTCTCGGTCTATCATGACACTTTTCCCCATAACACGTCATACGCAGTTTTTAACTGCTTTTTTGACGTAAAATAAATGAAATAAAAAAGGACGGACAGACCGTACGAAAATATAATTCACAACAATACATGTACACTATTATACAACACTTTGTCAGATGACATTAAACGATTAAATCCGATAGAAAAATGTACATACCAAGTAAAATCGTTTCTGCCACATAACTGTTTCTATAAAATTAGAGAATATACTAGGCATCAAAGGAAAGTAACATTAATTTCAACAGTGATAGTTAATGTATTATTTAGCATTTCTACTCTACAATTCTAAACAACCTGTAATAATTATTGTACCACAGCTTCTGGGTCAATGACCTCCATCTCATACTTTGCGTCCAGTTTCCCTGATCCATTGAGCAAATGCTGAGATGGCCCCTATTTTGCTTTTGGACATGAATGTAACTTTATTATCTATGCACGTCTTCTAAAATTAATTGGGATATATAGTTATTCAAATTATCGTTCTCCATGTTGTCGCGGCAGGAAGTATTTCACGAAGGACATGATGAGGGTTAACGGCCCAAATTTATAGCTGATTTACCCTTGGAAATAAATTTTATTACATCGGAGCGAATATTTTGATAAAAATCCTCTCAAAAAACGTTTCTTCATGTACATTTTCTCATTTCTTTCTGTATTCAAAATTCAAGTAGAATATGGCTTAGGGTAGGAATCAGAGAATTATGAAAACGTCCACAGAATTCACTTCTCCCCGTAGCACATCATACACAGTTTTGAACTATTTTTGACGCGAAATAAATAAAAAATAAAAGTACAGGTGAGGCAATGGGGTTGTGAAGAAAGATACAAGAAACAGCGTGGTAACGTAAATAAAAGAAGGGGGTGGGGTTAAGAAAGATACAAGAAACAGCGTGGTAACGTGATGTGAAGCTCAGAACAGTACATTTATAATTTCCATGTGCGTAGAATTGGTTTAGTATAGTGTAAAGGATAAGACGTATATACGTATCAGTATACGTAATCAGTAGCAGTGATATCAGAACAATATATGAAAAAAATTGTAATTCTTGCTGAGGTGATTTTCTTGACTGCGCAGCAATTTGTCGAAGAATCCTGATGTTCTGAAACGTTCAGAAGTTGGGAAATCATAGTAGAATTGGTGAGAATGATATACAGTATCGCCGCAGAGATTTTCTTTTTTATCTTACACAATTTTCGACGACGATAGCTCAGTTGAATCTGCAGCATCGTTCACTGGGAGCTCCTAGAGTTCGAGCTCAACGGTGGTGCATTTTCGACTCCAGCTACATGGCAGGATCGAATTCAGCCACCGTCTGGAGGAGAATTTGAGCGGCCGACTACATTGATCAATAGTTTTTTGTGGTTTCTTCGATGAAAAGCAGGCGAATGCCGGAACAATACCCCGAAAAACAGGCTAAGGACCGCGGGCGTTTTTTCTCTTTCTCAAATAGGATCCTTCTTCCCATTACACATTTTCTGTACTTCCACTTCTGTGCACTATTTTATCACATACGTCGGGAGACCAGTCAAAGCTTAAGAGCTTGTCTCGTCTGAGGTTGTTTTACGCTAATGGGAGATATATGGAATGGGAAACATAGCAAGTCGTCGTGTAAGTCGGCAACGGATCTCAAGTTCCAGTGGGGGGATTATCGCCAAGTCATGGTGTATTGAAGCAGTGCGAAAACGAAATATTTTAGCTTTGCGCATTTCGCCTTCAACGTTTTTTTATAGCCCCGTAAAAACTAGAACGTAGCAATTATCTTGAAGACACAATTTCCCCGACTAGTATTATACTACTTCTTAGGATTTGAATACCCCATTCTTAAAATCACTCCACTAAAAGTCGCAATTTCGTGGTAGCCGGCACTTATGAAGATAATCGAAACGCTGTAGACCAGAACGCTTTGAACATGGCCCGGTACACCACATTGACCGCAAATGAGACCTCCAACAGTTTTCAAAGGCACCCTGAAATGTGACAGATGTGGCGGGGCATGACTTCATTTCAGTTTTAGAAACAGAACGACATACAGAAATTTTACACAAAAATTGAAACAAAATAAAGACAAACCAACAGAAACTTAATTTGCAACACGTGAATAAAATTGTCAAATACATTATCATTAAGAATTTATAATATTAATTTTTTCGCCAATTCCAGATTCCTGTTACCTTCTAGACAGATATTCTCAATCCTGATTTTCTTAGAGCAAAATAAAAAAAGCCCATAGTTTTAGTATTGATAGTATTTATTAGTTAGTATTACAGTAGCTCTTAGTTTTCTTAATTCTTGCCGCTTCCTGACATTCTAACACTTATTGATACATTTGTCGATTGTTTTCATAATTTAGTGTTGTAAATAAACCCCAGTGTTGGTTATATCGTCAATCGCGTCTTGTTGGATCATTTGAACACGAAAATATTTGGACATGTGTAAATATGTGAGGAAAATTACTGCATTAAAAATGTCGAATATTCTTCAGAGATGGAGTAGCGAATGCTGTAATCAATACAATACTCCGTACTAAGCCACTTCAATCTGTTTTACCACATGTTTTCACAGTCATTTTTCAACATTACTTAACATTGTAAGTCAACAATTTCTTTAAGAACACCGACACGGAGTGAATATGCTCTCAGTGCGCTAGGTAACGTGAGAGACCAACGCAGCACAATGGATCGGTTGTCCTTCACTGAACGTAGGAATCAGTGAATCCGTCCGAACCCAATTTGATTCACTGATGATTAGTGATTGGGCGTGTCAACGTCTAAGGCCCCATAAATGTAAACATGTTTATATCGCCACGGGGAGGGGAGATTCCCTTCCCCCATTGGAGGGCGAGATCTGGAGTCGGCCTAGCCATTGACTTGCTGGGTTTTCCGCAACCAGATACCTCCCACCAGCGGGGCACCGCCCTAGTTGACACAAGCTCTAAACCCCCAACTGGTCTCCCGGCATGTGTTTTAGTGTAGTACATGTAAGTGTGTGCGTGTGTGTAAGTAAGTAAGTAAGGGAAGAGGATAGCACAAGGGAAGAGGATAGCACTCCGCGGCAGCGGTCCTTCGGCAGGTGTTTATCGCAGAAACCACGGTAAACTACCGATCAGAATAGTCGGCCATTGGAATTCTCCTCTAGACAACGCAGCGGCTGAATTCGTCCTAGCTGTCAGCCTCCATCGGCACTTGAACCCTAGGACATCCTGGTTGGAGACACTCCAGTAACATCAGTCGATTCATTAGCTACATCAGCCGGTATATCTTAGGGTAATGCCTATCACTGTGTTTCACTCTTCACGAGGTAAAAAAATCATATTATGTATTCTCCCCATACGTCGCATACAGTTGTTACGGTTTTTTGATGATAAATAGAAATATATATACAACGACCAAACGCCAAGTTTTAAATTTTGTGGCCCGCGGTCAGGGACGATGGATAGGCAGTGTCTGCTGCCGCAGCGCACTCATGAGAGACACGACACGCAGCGGTGCTCGGCGGGAAGCCTAGCCTAGCCTAGCCTAGCGTAGCCTAGCGTAGCCTAGTCCTAGTTCAGAATGTTCCACAATTAAAAATTCTTAAAAAAATATTAGAAATAACCTGCATTCCATGCTTGATCGTCGAGCTGTGCACAGTTCTCTCGCTAGTTATCGCTGCGCCCAAAGATAAGCCCCATGTCGAAGCGCTACGGTTCAGTGTCAAGTGAATTTCTAAGTGCGAACAGTACTTACTAAATATATACTTTTTTAAATCTGTGTATGTGTTAATTGTGAGTGTCTACTTAAATTTCTGCGTTGTGTGGAAAATCGTCTGCTTCTTGTCGACTTTTTTGCAAGGTTTCTTCATCACAGGCCATGGAAGAACCAAGAGACCCGTTCCCACCACACCTCGAAGCTGTGTCTTCAGCATTGCATACGCTAAATAACTACTCTCCAAAGCCACCTCATCTTTTCTACTATCCACACCTCATACAACTGTTAGCAGAGAGCCTGCCCGCATATTAATCAGATGCCATACAACAGTCATCCTTCGAGATGCAGCCGTCAGCACATCAGATAAGTTCAATTGAATGGCCTTTAGGTAAGCGCAAGCGATTACAGTTTCCAAATGCTAGTGAACATAACCAGAGCAGCCTGCATACTCCTGGAACTACGCCTTTGTATAACATTAAAACTGGCAACACATTTACTCCACTTGATGAAATTAATAGTATTCCTCAAGATCCTGTCGATATTAATTCTTCTCCTTCACAAACCGACAACATACCCCCTATTTTCATTCATAATACATCTGTTCACGTGGAACTCCTCAAAATAATCAAAGACCTACTAAAACAAGAAAAATTAACACAGAAGTTAAATGATCCTACAAGGAAGTTGTAAATTCTATTGACCTTGCTCCGAAAAAATCTCTCAACTGGTCTATTTTGTCATACCTACCGAGATCCAACCAAAGCTACCATCTCAGTAGTGCTCCGAAACGTGCCAACATCTTACTCAGTTAACAACAGATTAACCAACTGTGAATGCTAACTATGGCCATTATGTGCAGTAACTCTCTCCAAAACAAACGAAGGAATAGCAATCTACAATCTAAAGGAAGTTTTTAATGCTATTATAACAATAGAAGAACGTCGTCATAGATCTGGTCCAGTTCAGTGTCGGCAATGTCAGACCTACGGACATTCTAACTGTTATTATCTACCACGCTGTGGAGAATTTGCGGGTGAACACACTACTGTCGAGTGCGCCAATGAAGTAACCAAATGTGTAAACTGTGAAAAGCCACAACGGGCCTCCAGACGTGAATGTCAGGTATTCCAGATTATTCTACTCAGATAAATTCTTCCCACCCAGCCGCGCAACCAAACTCCAAACATGCCTTCAATAGCCCTGCCCACACAATCCTACAGTCCCCAAAACCCATTCACCGCCTCTCCTACAGTCCCTACTACAAGATATATTCGAAATCACCGGCAAAAACATCGTTCCCCCTTCTTGATATCCTACCTAAACCTACTCACTACAATAGTAAGATACCTTTTGGCAATACCAAACGCCCAATACCGTCACTTCCAAACTAAAACCGCCAACCCAACCGATCATACGCTATGGAATATCACTCGCCGTCTCTTGCGCAAACCAACTAATATACCCACCCTAACAACCGCAGTATCCGCAGCAATTTCACCTGCAGATAAAAGCAAAATACTCGGTGAATACTTTGCTGCAACCTTCATTCCCCATCCTTGGAAAAACCGCCTTCAAGATAATTTATTCCTCGAAGGAATCCGCTGAACTGTAACAACAGTCTCAAGATACCCAAAATTTATATCTCCCATCAAAATTGTAAATAATTTATCTGTCGCTACCACAAAAGTTTCCAGTGGTCACGACCTAATTCCTACACATGCAATTCCTACATATGCCATTTCACATATAACATCAATATTCAATGCATCTTTCCGTCTGTCATACTTCCCTCGAAGGGGAAACACGCCCACATTATTCCCATTCTGGAACCAGACAAGCCAAAAAACGATCCGTCAAGATATCGCTCAATTAGTCTTCTGCCCTCCTTAGGAAAACTATTTGAAAAACGCATCCTCACCAGATTAATCTTCCATCTCAGTTAAGTCCAAGCCATACCTCCGCACCAATTCGGTTTTCAACTACTACTTTCAACAAATCAGCAGATATTAAGATTAACCGAAGGTTTCCGTGAAAAGAAACACAGTTTCAATCTTCCTCGATGAAGCAAAATCTTTTGACACCGTGTGGCACTAGGATTATTATTCAAACTTATTCACAACGGAATTCCTCACTACCTTTTTCATATTATCAAAAGCTTCCTTGCAGATCGCACTTTTTCAGTTCGCCTTCTTGGAACTTTTTCGTCTTTCCCCATAAAAGCAGGAGTACCCGAAGGTCTGTTCTCTCTCCATCACTATTCAATCTCTATACTGCCGATATACCATCGACCCCACGAACTTCAATTGCTAATGATACCGCTGTATATACCTCAAACCGTGATATTGTCACCGCACAAGATCACAGCAACATCACCTCTCCCAGTTTTCCGACTGGGCCAAGAAATGGCACATCCGGATAAACCAAGCAAATGTAAAGACAAAATCATCACGCTCCGCAGACCACATAATCCCCCCTCTCAAGTATCAAGGAGACAAGGATGACTTAGGATCAAGGATGACAGTGTAGGGATCACAGAATTTTGAAAATGTGCACACAATTCACTTTTCCCCGTAGCACGTCATACGCAGTTTTAACTGTTTTTCGACGTAAAATAAATAAATAAATAGACAGTATAACGTGGCTCCCTAACAACAAGCCCGTGAAATATCTGGGTGTACTTTTTGATAGGAGGCTCATCTGGAAATATAATATTCTTTACAGAATAACTCTGATCACCCGTAGAACCCACCAATTACATCCCATACTCAAAAAGGCCTCACCCTTGCGACTTCATTTTGCTACTCACCTATACCAATCAATGATCCATCCAATCTTATCCCATGCTTCTCCTATCTGGGCCTCGGTCAAAGTCAAATATCCATAAAATGCAAATTTTCCAAAACAAATTCCTCCTAATTATTACAAAAACTCGCTGGTTTGTATCGAACTCCCAGTTACATAATAAACTCGGCATTACTACGATCTCTGTCCATTTCTCCCTCCTATTCTCTCGCTTCTATCCTAAAATTCCCCAGATTCCCTCAGCCGTATATTTCAAAATCGGAAAACAAAATCCTCACCACAATAGACTAAAACGTAAACTTCCGCGACAGTTCTGCGACCCCTCCCTGATCATCATGGACCCAATGTGGCTTCGCACATTTAATCTGCATGAACTCAATGTAATTCATCTGCCAATAATGTTTCTTAAACAATGTTAACATAATTCAATGTACCTTCAATGTATCGTACTCGGCTGCTGAGGGCATTTGGGCCAAGTAGAAATAAGTAAAAAAAGAAATAACCTGCTCCAAAAGGAAAATGGATGTAGATATTTTTTTATTTGTCATTTAATTACGAACCCCCTGGGCGACAGATTATGCGAGCGAAGCGAATTATCCTGTTGAGTACATATGTCACTTATAAAGACGCAAATATGGCATAAGTTAGGAGTACCCTGTTCATTTGGCAGTCAGTATGAATGAAGGGGTATGCATGACAATCAGCGAATTATTTCAGGCTTCATCCGGATAATGCTGGTATCGGTAATAGGGCACGGACTAATATATTTCATTGTCTGAGAGTGAGGGGTCTTGTGTGTTCGCAAGAAATATGTTGGGATAAAATGCGTTGGAAATTATGCGTTGCACCTATGCGGCTTAATTTGCTCAGATACAGCATTACGGTTACCTCTGCATCGACTCTAAGAGTCGCATGACTCGGGAGGTTCTCGGGTTCGATTTCCGATTGTGGCTGATTTTCTACATTAGGTAAATTGCGAGGTCAAATTCAGCAACTCTTTGGAGGAGAATTCTAGCGGCCGGCTGCACCGCTCGGTAGTTTTCTGTGGGTTCTTTGATACCTTCCAGGCGTTTGCCGGAGCATTACCCTAATAAACGGGCTACGGAGCGCACGCGATCCTTCCCTCCTCTTCCTTGTCCCCTCTTCTCCCCTTACACACACTAACACTTATACGCACTACACTACCACAAAGGTCGGAAGCTTACAGCTTGTCCAGGTTGGGTTGGTATACCGCTGGGGGAGATACGTAGAGAGGAAATTAATCGTACGTCGAAATGCAGAACGGCCCGCATTTGACCATCCAAGGGGGAGGAACATAGCCACCGCCGGGATATAACATTATTTACACCATCGGGACAAACGTCCATACAGTTCAAGTGTCTGAAGACAAAATCAATCCTCTTTTATACTACCCTTTTCTTTCTTTCTCTATTTCTTTCTCTCTTCCTCTTCCTCTCTCTGCACTATCTAGACCCCTTCTGTTGCGCATGGCCTTCCATAGTTACGGGCAACCTCCTAAATCTAACAGAACCCAGAACTGGACATGGCAAGAGACGCAATGTTGTCAATATTATAATTTTTATTATTTAATACAATTTTTAATATAGTTTCCACCATTTTAGCTAGTAACCATATTTTGCATTATTTTATCTAAGTTCACAGCAAATGGAATCTTTATTTGCACATTGTACCTTATATTTTTAGTATGCATTGTTTTCAACTTACTTTGTGTAATAACTTCGACAATAGAATGATAGTTTTGGGAGAGCACTGGAAGATTTACGTGAGGTGAAAAGGTCAAAATAGCAAGACGATATTTGATCTTGTTAAAAAACGGGATAAATGTTGCGTTTGACGACGACAGTACCTTGATACAATATTTTTTTGCAGCACATAAAAATTTCAACACATTGAAATATTATCTTAAACACAAAACGCGTTGAAAATAAGCTCAAAATACAGCTTTCTGTCGTTAAATCCACTAACTGAGTATATTAATTCCGTGTGAAGCAGTCATTCAAGAGTAGCTTTTCGCGCGGTAACCATGTATGGCACAGACAATATCTCAATATTTTGTCGGGCAATGAATTAATAATTCCCACGAATTTAGAAGCGTTGGCAGGGTGAAAACTCTTTGCCACTGAGAAAAATACAAAATGCAATCACTGTCAACGGTTCGTTTACGACTTTCCACCATTCAACGAACGCCAGTTAATCATATGATCTAAATTTCTGGAATTACTAGTCTCTCTAAGATTTCAAGGAATTTAATTTGCAGTCTGACCTCCACGCTGCAAATTGTTGAACAAGTAGCGAAACCTGTATTTTTAATATCTGAGTGCTGCCTCCATTGGACTGTTTTTTCCATATGTCAATCCGTGCGAATTTGGGAAATTTCATATTTTATTCGATGAGGCCCAAGGACAGATTAATCGGCGGATCTGAGGTCTGGCATCCAAAAATTGCGCCGCGCACCATCGTTTTCAATGACCTACAATTGTTCCGCACTGATGTATCTGATTTCTTTATTCACTATTAGGGGGTATTGAAAATATTTGTGGAGAAACCAAACGGGTTTTGATATTACTAGACATTAAAAAATACTATGGCATTTGGAAGCCCATGAGATATTTTTTCTTCTTTTCGTTTCGAAGCGCGCAACAGTGTCCATGTCATCACACTCCCTGGGCTGCCCCGCGCGCCGCCCGGGCCCGCGGTGCAGGAAACAATCAGGACTAGCTTAATTAGTTCAAGCATTAAATAGTTCAACGATCAAGAAAATATATACTCTAACAGCTCTCTAACTGTTGATAATATGACGCAAAATCAATACGGCGATTTTCTCAGGAGCAAATGTAAGTAAATTGTACCATTGTTTTGTTTTACAAAAATAAAAAATGTTGTATCTAATCAATTAAAACAAGATGTTAGAAGTCCCTGTAAGGGTATCCCTCAGTATTTATGTACCTACATAAGTTAAATTGTATCCTTGAGTTAATGTATATATGAAATTGTTATTATTTGAATTAGTTACAATAATGTATTCAATACCTTGAAAGATTCTGTCTGTAATCGAAGAAGGATAAAATAAATTAAATAATAATAAAACAAAATTAAGTAAAATGGTACATTTAAAATTTCACATTTCTCCTCTCTCTACGTTGAATGGAAAAATATTGTCTAAACTCGGTTGCTTGCCACATGATTAAACTAGATGGTAACTTTCTACCTGAAAAAATATAAAGTACTGTAATTATTACAATAATAAATGATCGTTGCTGATCTTTTCATTTCGCAAAATACGAAGGTTTGCGGTTAGCAAACAAATTATGTTCAAGCAAAAAATATACTAGAAGTTCTATAAGCTACCGGTATCAGGAAGTAAAGGAATGCGCGGCGCCATCTTACCTTTTCCCGCTTGGTTTCAATTGTAAGGAAAGCTTTGCGTATCAAGATCTACATGTCTGTGGTACAACCTTACTTTCGCAACGCCCTGTGGAGGTGACCGGCGTCCTCGGACGTAGGAGCGGCACCGTGTCTCCAGATGGAGACCTGCGCCCGTGTAACAGGTGCCCGGGGCGACGGGTAGCTCGTCTGCTGACGACAAAGTCCGCGCTTCGCAGCCCGTCGCGCGCCAGGGCAGTAAATTCTCAGCGGGCGCCTGCGACGGGACGCGTCGCGTCGCTTCGGGTCGCCTACGGTCGCCTGGCCTCGCCCCACCTCGCACGTTCCCGCTCGACCGGTGAGGCCAAGCGAAGTTATTGGTTTGTTAGTGTCGTTAGTTGTTCACGTGACGTAGTAAACGACGAAAATTCAGAGTTTCAAGTGTAAAAAGTCAATTTCATTATTGGCCAATTAATTCTTTGTAACCCATCACTATTGAGGGTTCTCTTCAACCGATACACATTAATATTTCAATCTCATTTATTTTCTTCACATACGTTGCCTCCATCGATGTCCATCTTCTTTCATGACCGTTCGACGATTTCTTTGTGAAATATTTGCGGACGTCCAATTCTTCTTCTTCTTCTTCTTCTCCTTCTCTCTATTCCAGACATACTCATTACCTTATCAACCGTCTTTCAACCTTCACTTTAGAATCTCCCCTTTTCCACACTTGTTCGTATTTCTATATTACAGATCTTTTTGGAATATGATTTCCTAGCTTGTTTCAATATTACTAAAATATACTTATTGTATTCATTCTTCCTCCGAAGGACGGATTTCCATGCGTGATTTTCGAATTTCATGGCATAGCGCCCTTTTTCGTGTCACGTCATTTACACATTGCCATTTTGTATTCGTTGCTTTCTTGGAAACGCAGAATTTCTGTCTTCCAATTATTCCAAAATTTAATTTTAATAAATTCAAAATAAACTACATTGTAAACAACGATTTTATTACTATTTTCAAAGGGAAACAAATTTCCCGACTTTTATATAATTACTTTTTACGCAATAGATTAATATCTTCAATCTATTGATTCTAATATTTTATTCTCCCTAGTTCTCACTTTCATGACATTCCGTGTCGTGACTTACATTATCGAGCTTACATTATCAACTTTCGTACGACACTCTCCAGTCAGCAAAGAGCAGTCTCGTGGATTCCAGTTGCCTTATACGGATTTATGTTATTATCCAACGTCTTTTCGCTGCGCCTGGCCGTTTCGATATTTTCTCTCCGTGGCCGTCCGACGTCACCATCCTGTCCTCGCCAGTCGCCGTGTCCGCCGGCCGCCCGCCATCCCCTTGTCGTCTTTTTCCTCTCCTGTACCGTTCTGCACTCACAACACGCCCAATGCCCTCCACCTGCCGCCCGCGTTTTTTCATCCGCCACCCCTTCGCCGCTCTTAGTGCCCTTTCCCCCCACCATTGACCTCCTTGCCGTCCTCTGACATTCCTCCACTCTCCTCTGCCTTCTCTTTTGCATGATATCCACCATCTTCCACAATTCGGCCTCACCCACTGCCCATTTATGATCGTCATTCCACCCGCCTGCCGCCCTCTGCTTTCGCACTCACCCCATTCCCATTTGTCTCCCTCCATCCGGTCGCCACCCTTTCGCCCGTCCCCTCCCCCCCCCCCCGCCGCCCGCTGCCCATGATCCACAGTCTACACGTCGTCCCCCACCCTCCTTGCGCTCTACACGATCCCCCAGGCGAATGACAGAGCAGTACCCTAACAAACGGGCCACGGAACGCGCGCGATCTTTCTTTCCTCTTCCTTGTCTAATCCTCTCCCCTTACACACACACTTACACTAATATGCACTCCACTACCACATATTCCGGGAGTTCGGTCGGTCGGGAGCTTAGAGCTTGTCCCGGCTGGGGCGGTGCCCCGCTGGTGGGAGAGTCCTGGTTAGAGGGAAATCTCACTAGCCGACGGTAGGTCGCCGCCGGATCTAGCTGGGGAATATCACCGCCATCTTCCGAGAAACAAAAATGCACTACACTTACGGGACTAATGACCAAAGCAGTTGACGCGCCCGGAAACACGAAACAATCAATCAATCAACGACCCCCACCCGCCACCCGCCTGCCACCCTTTGTTCTCTGTTCGCTGCCCTTCGCTCCTCCACCCCATCTCCAGCCTTCCATCGCCTTCCTTCCTCGGTCTTTCGTCCTCCGAAATAGTACAGCGTCCGGCGGCAGACGTCTGACCACGAGCGGCTGTGCTTGGGTCGCCTCGATAGCCGCGGATTCATGAAATATGCGAGCGTCTCTTGCAACTTTTTTTTGTTCCCCGCCGCCACCGCCGCCGCCCCGTTTACGGCCGTGCAATAAAGGCTGCTAGCGAGGGACATGTGGAGCCGTCGTCGCCGCCGCTGCTTCTGCGAAACGATGCGAAGGGTGGGGCGGAGGCGACGAGGGTGACCGAGACGAAGGCGGGGTGGGGAGGCAAAGGATGGGAATGAATAGATGGAGTGAATAAGGCGGGACCGAGGCAAAAGTAAAAATGGCACGGCAGTGGAAGTGTGGAAAAGACGGAAGATAAATACGGGAAATGTGACAATTTAAGAAATAGGAGAGGAATATTTGAGTTTGAGGGCGTGAAGGAAGAGGTCCGACCAGGTTCTTCTCTCATTCATTGTAAAATGATATCGACATAGTCAACTTCGCAAATTTACGTGCATTACATTAGGCTAGTCACGCGACAAATAAGAAGTGGTTGTATGTAATGAAAGGTTCTCGATTCTGTAGCATTGACCACTCTTTTTTATTACTGCTCGTTATTCTGAAATTAAAATAACTTTTGTATTTTTTTATTTTTTTGTTTTGTTCCTACGCAGACGTTTACGCTGAGTGTCTACGAGTAAATAAATCG
Source organism: Teleogryllus oceanicus (assembly GCA_964035755.1). NCBI lineage: Eukaryota > Metazoa > Arthropoda > Insecta > Orthoptera > Gryllidae > Teleogryllus > Teleogryllus oceanicus. The sequence continues at coordinate 283,682,770 of CAXIVR010000001.1, forward strand.
ACAAATTAAAATACTTTATCAGATGTAAATTGTCGAATCTCTCTTTGGACGGTAAAATGAAGGTAGCTTTTCAGATTTATTGATTTTCATTATTTAAAATTTGACTTACCTGTAAGGTTTCTATATGAGTGGCAGTTTCCACTACATGAAAACTGTTTAAGTCTTAATAAGGTAGTATTATGTAAAATATCTCGCATTTTTAAAGTAATTGGAGTAATATCCCAATTTCGAAGTTATGGATTGTCTTCGTCTTAATTAAATAATTTTTTAAAGGTAAAATGTGGCTAAAATATAGTTAAAAACTCACAAAGTGAACGTACATGTAGGTCTTTATTGTTTTCAAATACACAGGATTTTGAAAACTACAATTTCACCATCTCAATGAAAAGAATGTGAAACAAAGAAATTAGACGAAATATTAAATTTCAAAATTATAAAATAATGAATTTTTTAGGAAAAAGAGAATTATAACTTTAACGACAAGACGATAGTATTTATACACTGTCACAACATGAAAAAATACCGAAATATTAACGAAAGAGAAAATATATCAGACATTGACGTTTAATTTAAAGCAAGTATTTGTAACATCCTCATGTAATGAAGATGTGACAAAGAAGATAAGGACAGAGGTTGCGGGTTAAGTAATCTCCGCAGATTCCACAAAGTTCTGAATGAGTCTCACCGATGACAACTAATTAACTCCAGAACTAAGGATCAACTTGGTGAAAGAGGGCGTGCCAATTTGATACATGCAAGCACTAATACTCGAGCAGGCGTCAAAGTCCAAATTTCTCCCCTTAGAATCTCCTTGAAACATCACTTGCTGACGTCATGCCTTTGACGATAACGTAATTAGTAGGATGGCCTATGCCTCTTGTCTGGCTCGGGCAGGTTATTTCAACGTAATTTCAACGTAAGGTCAACGTAATTTCAATTGGACACTATCGTTTCTGTCCGTTGCTTTTTCTCGTTGAGTGCTACCATTATGGTGGATGGGTAACGATCCAGTAGAAACAAAAGTTCTGAATGATCCGAAACGTTCTCACCTGACGTAGTCATATGAAATACTCGAGCGAGTTGAAATAAATCATCCTTGAATATTTGTTTTTCTCATTTTTTCTAATTTATTATTAATAATTAGATAAATAAAATAGGAATCTGAGTTATGAAATTTATTTCTCTGAATTGTATACGTAACATATTAAAATATACACGTAAAAAGAAATATTTAAGGTTATTGGCGCCAATGTCAAATTATCTTGAGAACATATGTATTCACTGTGACAGTGGTATGCTAAAATAATTCAAGAGCTTGTAGCACTAACACGACAAGCCATATCGACAACAGCAAGACTCCCGGTATTCGTGAATATTAATTTCGATTTTGGTTGAATGTCTCATGTTGTTACTGCCCTTCATAAATATCAACAAAATGTATAGTAACAATACAAGCCAAATTTTCACCAAAATCGAGATATTAATATTTACGAATAGGGGAGAGTCACTTGTTTTTTTAACCTCCTCAACCACTTCAATTTAAAAATACTAAGAAAAAGTCTAAAAAAATGAACAATAATTATCTAGTGATAAAATGAAAGATCTGGCAGACGAAGAGCCAGGTGAATACCAATAAAATTTGCAGTCGGTCTGACAATCTAGAGATACCTTTCTGTGCGAAGGGTAGATATACAAGCATGGATGTGTCCAATGACGTTCCCTCTTAGATTTTTCAGGCACATGCACATTCACTTCTGAATTGCTTTTGTAGTGTATGTAATTTTATTCGAAGATGTGTTTGCTACAATATCTCAAAGAATAATATATAAGGAAGGTTTTACATTTTTGTAGGACCTAAAATCAAAAAGTTTGTCCGAAGCAGCTTGGCTAAAGAGAAATAGCCTATCTAGCTTCGAAACATCGTCTCTTTTTCAAAATATGGATTTTCGAGAAAATTCCCGTTGACGCACAATAACTTCTGAAGTAGCTAGAGAGCGACTTTGTTGCAAATCGTTTATTTATAGACAAGGGGCCGTCAAATGAACCATTTTTAAATTTTATAGAAGATTCCCTGGATATTTATCATCAGAATAATTGCAGAGTGTCTGATAGAAAACACAAGAAATTGAACAAGTCGACTAATCTGCTCACTCAATTATAGATGACACTGAATGTGGTATACTGAATCCTTTTTGTATCCTTGAGTTCCAGAGTGACATTGACGCAAGCCATTAAGCTCTGGCGGCGATTCTTACTTAATGCACTTTTGAGGCATGGGCATTAGTATGTGAAACGTGTAATGTAACTCTCCCTGCAGTTTACGAATAAATGTTTACTACAGTTTCATGTTTTGGTTGTTTAAAAACCCGAGGATACTACTACAGAATCGAAGACACAAAATACGCAATTGTATTGGTAATTGAATAACTAACGAATTTGAATTTTATTTAAGTTGAACTCCTAGCAAGGTGACAGGAAATGCTTGTACACGCCTAGCATTGTGATTATATTTAAACTTTATTTCGTCGTCATTATAAACAGACACGCGCCGAGATTTTTATAGCGAAGAAATAATATGCATCCTTCCTAGTTTACAATAGAATAACCCATCGAAATTCGTTGCGGTAGTTCAGTGGCGAGCATAAGCCATTTCTCTCATTTTTAGTCGTGTCTGTGCATAACCTCACAAAGAAACCTTGGGGAAAGTACTGACACTAACGTTATTCCAAATGCAGGGTGTGGTGCTTTTTCGTATTTCGAGCCCTGAAGCAAACAAAGTAATTGAATTCAAAGCACGAATGAGAACAAAGAGCGTTCCCTCAACATAGAGTTTCCACTTTTTAAACAAAACATCATCCAGTAGGTTTTTATAGAGAAAAGTAAATGGAATTAATCCTAAATTCAAATATACAATTAATCTTAAATTTAAAGACGTGATCATTCAATTAGAACTTATGAATCAATCACTGAATTGAATAATGATGAATCATTCAATATATTATTGATTTTGTTCATTCTAGTTATATCTGAACGTATTATAATTTACCCCATTTTTAGGTCCAATTAGCATACCTATAAAATGAAATGTACTAGTTTATATCTTCTATTGCTAATTCAATATCTAAACCTTCGATTGCATTTATTATAAAGAATTTCAAAAGATGGGACACTATGGATGATATTATTACTGTCACTTTTATGAAAATATATGTTAAAAAATTATTCAAGGACATCAATATGTTCAATAAGGTGCAAAATCTTTGTGCTCGTCGTGTGCGGAACGTCGTCCTATTTCGGAAAGCTTGCGGGCACTCCAGCCAGGTTGGCAACTCGATTGCCACGCTTCTACTGCGTCTGCGGCTTGGGTTGGCGCCTACGACCAAGTCCCACGCTGCTCGCCTTTGGTCTCCGTTCAAGCGCAGAATTGTTCGTAATCGCTCTGTCAGCACTGCCGAGGTCTGCAATAACATACCCCGGCTCGCGTACGGTGGTCAGCAGCGGAGACACACACACACACACACACCTACACGTGACCTGGTACTAACCACACTTGTGCCGGGGCGCGCACGAAGCGCGACCAACACAACGGACCGCATCGAATGCCGACCGCGTTCCAAGGCACGTTCCAGACAGACACGCACCCTCTGCCCACCTCCTTCCCCCCGCCCCTCCCCTCCCCCCCCCTCCGCTCCGCCCAGCCCGGCGTCGCCCCCCCCCGCCCGGGCCTCTTCGTTGGCGCCCGCGCCGCCGCTGCCGTCGCCGCTGCAGCCGCCGCCGCCGCTCAGCAATAATTTTCGGAAAGAAGCTCAATATATTAGGTCCCGGGTAAGTAGGCAGCATACTGAATAATTATTGTCACAGGGTCACTAGCCATTACAATATTTATACTGAAATTATTCATGCATATTATTTCGAAATTTATTAGATATTTTCCAGCCAATAATTTGTCGAGGGCCGAGGCCGGCGGGCGTGCAGTTCCAACTCCCAGACCGGCGCTTCGCCGCCGCCCGCCCTCCGAATACTCGTTATCACATACCACTGCTCACAAAAATGCAAGATGGCGGAATCATAAGACGTCGCTCTCGGTAGCGAACAAGAGACCCAACGACATACACGTAATATATCACACTCTGCTCTGTCAAAATATATACTAAATGCTTCTGTGACCTATGGAAGTTATTTTAATGCCACGACGAATATTAAAGGGCAAATATTAAATTTATTGACGGTGCTTTATCCAATAAATTCATAAAATACATAAGAACGTTTTGGATATCGGAAACTGATTTTTATGATACGGGGTTTTACGAGAAATATTTTTTTACGATACTAGCAACATAAATAATAGGGTACGTCATATTTTATGTTTTTTATCGCAATCAGTTATTTACAACTGACAGTGATATAAATAAAAGGGCAATTGTAATTTTGCAATTAAATTGAAGTCAGCTGAATGATCACATTTGAAGAAGCGTTTCGTACCTGACGGGGATGCTTAAAGAAACGTTAAACCTTAAAGACACGTTCTCATAAGACCGGGGAGTCGGACGAAACAGCTTACCAATGATAGTGTGCTGTTGCGAGTGCTCGGTGTCGTGTGCAGTCGCATCAGCTTATGGTGTGGAATTGAACAGAGTACGTGGAAAATGACTGTTGAAAATAAATATAAAATCAAGAATATCCTCCGATCACCGAAAACATTATCGTAGTCTGCTTTGTAAAATGTATCGTCGTGATGTTGTACACTCCTCTGTTTCATTTATTAAATGCCTTTCGCGCAATAAATATCTCACACTATTTACATGTTCCTCGCATAAGAAATCAAATGTACACTTGCTCTGAACCTTTGTTGGATCTTGCGTTTCTTCCACGCCAACAGTTGAATATTTAATGTAATTCTTGATGTAAGATTGTGTAATTATAAAAAAATTTAAAAAAGTTAATTTGTGTGTTTTATAATTAGTCCAAATCAATATTAGTATTGTTTTTATTTATTTTGATTATCATTTATTTTTCTCAAAGAACTCTAAAAAGTGAATGTGACGTGCAGGGGAGAAGTATAATTTGCGAACGTTTTGTTGTGCTCAAGAATCTCATCCCTACGCTCTTACTAAACATAGTTTATGATGAATAAAAGTACCAACAAAAGGTGGTAAACAAATTTGAAAACTAGATATTTTTGCTCCCGAGTTATACAGAAAATTTATTTGCGTCGGTAAACGAACTACAGATTTGATTCTTTCGTATTGTTAACAAAATCGTAACCCGTACTCCCGGCTTTACTTCTTCCACAACTAGCAAAGGAGAACTCAACAAAACGTGCGCATAGTGAATCTAAGAAACTACGTATATTTATGTCCACAAGAAAAACAACGGGCCAGCTCAGCACTTGCTCAATGGATCGAGTAATCCGGACAAAAACCAGATTGAGCTGCACCTTAAATGAACATAACGGGCGAGAGGGCTCTGCTTGACATTAGCTGGGGTTGTGTGCGGTGGAAACATGCCCTAGTGTCCCAACGCACTACAGCTTACCCCACTGTCGTAAGACGAATTACCGGTGAGTAATTCGTAAATTATTCAAAATTTTCTTTTGTGAACAACTCGATCGCCAACACGATCGACTTATAACAATATATTCATCAGAATTATTGAAAGAACAGATCATGTATTTAAAACAGCCCTTAACATCAATAACCAACACACTTTGCTACTAATACAGTTCAATATTGCTGTAGGCATAGCAGTTTAAAGTCTTTCCGCAAATATAGAAGAGGAACGTACGACTGAGGCCATTAAATAGTCACAGCTATAAAAAATATCTCCACTACATAAAAAACTAAAGAGCTGTACTTTACACTCTTCTAATAAGCCAGTTCGCGATTTTCACTACTCCCACTCCGCTCTGGCACATCGGCATTGACGCCACGCTGGACGGTCCGAAAGGCGCCCGTTGGAGCCGCAGGAGGCAGCGACGCTCGAAACTGGAGTAACGCAGAAGAGCGCGGCGGCCGAAGACGCGGCCGGCGACGCAGCACCTGGGAGCATAAATCTCGGGAGGAGGTCGAACAAGAGTCTCTCGGAACTCGAGACGAGTTCTGCATTGCAAACGGCTGCGGTCACGGAGGCGGCGGCGGTGGCGGCAGTGGTGGTGGCGGCAGTGGCGGGGGGGGGGGCGGTGGTAGTGGGGCGGTGGGGTGGGGCCGGTGGGGGCGGGGTGGGCGCGGTGGCGGCAGGGCGGCGGCCGGGCGGTGGGCACTTGGCGGTGGTGGCAGTGGTGGCGATTGTGCCGGTGGTGGCGGTGGTGGCGGTGGTGACGGTGGTGACGGTGGTGGCGGTAGTGGCGGTGGCGGCGGTGGTGGTGGCGGTGGTGGCGGGGTGGCGGGGTGGAGGGTGGTGGGGTGAGAGGTGGTGGGGTGGAGGGTGGCGGGGTGGCGGGGTGGCGGGGTGGCGGGGTGGGGGTGGCGGGGTGGCGGGGTGGCGGGGTGGGTGTGGCGGGGTGGCGGGGTGGCGGGTGGCGGGTGGCGGGGTGGCGGGTGGCGGGGTGGCGGGGTGGCGGGGTGGCGGGGTGGCGGGGTGGCGGGTGGCGGGGTGGCGGTGGGGCGGGGTGGTAGTGGCAGCGGGTTGGGGGTGGCGGCAGAGGCGGCAGCCGTGGCGGTGGAGACCCTTGTGGCGCGTGGAGACCCTGTGTACCGCGACCGCCCCCACGCGAAGCACGAGGAAATCATAGCGCGACGCCGCCGTCGCCAGAGGGTCGTATGGGTTTCTCGTTTGGAATTGCCAAATATCGTTAATAATAGAAATGAATTAAACTCACGTACCCGTGAGGGGAAGTCTCGCATATGGACCACGCCCTTCCCCTCCATCAATATAAGGGGAAAATATATTAGTGGAAAGTGTTTGAATAGAATTGGAGTAAGTTAGTGAGTGTCTAGTGTTCCTGGGTGCGTCAATGTCTGTAGTCCCTTTCAAGAAGTGAAACGTTTTTTGCGGAAAGTTGCGTTGTCCCCTAGCTGGAGTCTTATGAGTGCAACTCGGTGGCAGAGATTTTCAAAATAAATATAAATTAAGAATATCAATATAAGAACAATAAAAGAAATAAGCTGAACATTGCACAGATCAGCACTACACTGCACAACGATACACACTACTGCACTTTCCTGTAATGAGTAGTAATAATAATGGGTCGGAATAAGAAAATCGAACAATTTATAATCCAAATCTTTTTAACTAATGTTATACAATTAAATTTTTTTATTAAAATATATATTCTAATATAAACTCATTATTTCTATTCAACCAAACGTAACCGACAAGAAGTGATACATGCATATTGTACTATTTTTTAAGTAGCCAAGAGAGGAGGCTTCCTATGTCTGTTTGCTTTGATTTTGTGGACAGCTGATCACATAGTGATTTACATTTGCATTCCACTGTAAGAATACAATGATAATGAGGGTGAATAATGAAGGTAGATAAACTATTATGGATGAGGTGTCAGAGAGTATGAGAAACCAAACTCACCATAATCTCATGATGTGTTTGGTTTCTCAACACGGTCGTGCATTACGCGAAATAAGAACAATTGGCAGCATTCTGCACTTTGAAAGTTTCTCCTAGATCAGGGCTGTAGATCAGACGGCCCGTAATGCAAGGCAATGCGGCTCGCGATGTCATTTTCTGTGCTCCGCGAAAATTTATTAAAGTAAAAGTCCCTTGCATCCACATCGGGCAAGAAAATTGTGCGACTAGCGCAAGTGGCCTGTCAGGGTTAACACCCCTTTCATATAAAAATAGGTTAAGTTTAGATTAAAAGTTTTTTAAAGAAAATTAGAAAATCATCCCAATGTGTTTCAATGCGTTATGCATGGTACCGCCTGATATCACGCATGCTTCCATTCCCCCTCTCCACATAACACACCATTTCAGAGCAACAGAGCAACTGCCCATATCAACCTTCCGGTTTGGATCGTCCGAATAATGAAAATATGACCTGAAACCATATTAAAGGTTTTTAGTTGTGACCCTTGAGGCCTTGCAAGTTGCACACGCCAGTCCTAGACTGCACGACGAAGTATATTGGAGTATCCCCGTTATCATCCAAAATAACAAATTCTCTGTCCAATGGCATGTTTGCCATTGCCAATATGCAGCATTCACCAAGAGAAATAAGGGAAACCTGTGGAATGTAGAGATGACGAATGCAGAATAGCCATAGATTGACTAGAAAAGTTCCAAATATTTATTTATAGACAGTCAAATATTATAAAATTTTTATTTATTATTTCATATTAAAAACATAAATCGTTTACAAGAATTTTCGGCAACGTTTCGGAGGTGAGGTGTACCTCCATCATCAGGCCGTGGCCTTACATTGATTTTACATACGTTGGGGAAACGTTGACTACGAACTAAAAACCAAGATGGTGCGGGAGTTCCGACTGCGGAGGTTGTAACGGCAGGAATTCCCCAACGTATGTAAAATCAATGTAAGGCCACGGCCTGATGATGGAGGTACACCTCATCTCCGAAACGTTGCCGAAAATTCTTGTAAACGACTTATGTTTTTAATATGAAATAATAAATAAAAATTTTATAATATTTGACTGTCTATAAATAAATATTTGGAACTTTTCTAGTCAATCCTTACTAACAGACAGCCTATTGCTATCTTCCAGAATAGCCATAGTTTGATAAGTCTATTGCATCAATCGGCTTCTTATTTTCATCAAACCGAATGACGCACGGTCTTGCAACAACTATTCCTGGGCTAGAGAATATTTTCAATTAACATTATTCCACGCATACACATCGTAGTCTACTCCCATGACGTAATTTTGACACTCAATTCAATCTTTCAAACTACTCTGTGGACAATGTATCAATAATGGAAGACGAAAATCATCTTGACTGGAACAGAGAATCACTAACATTATGATCTCTGAGAAAACTTCGAGGATCCGACCACCACTACGATTTTTTCTTTTTTATATTAGAAAAGGATGATATGTCTTTTGTAATACCCAGCAAAGTTACGTTCGAATTACGGTGGTATTTCCAGCTACCTCACTACAGAAGTCGGTGTATCAACGATAGGGATAGTAGGGAGAAGTAGCAGATAAGTGGCAACTTGAGATGGGGTAGAATCTGGTTGTTACTGATACTCATCGCGTGCGTAGATTGCTTTCTGGAGTTCGAAACTGTTGGTATTCCTCGGAAATTAATCCGCGAAATGATCACCGGTGTTAAAGGAAATAATTGTCTCAAACCTCCTTAATGAGAGAAGCATTTCTCGACTGAATAGTACATTTTGCCGGGCAGCATAAAACTTGTCAATTAAACAACGATTCTTTCTAGTGAAGAAGTTATCTTAGGATGTAGACATGGAATTAATGGTACTTGTTGTGATGAAGGGGACCCGGGTTGTCTGGAGTCATGGCAGTTGAAAATTTCACTAATTTCTGGAATATTACCGGAGTAATGACTTTGGAATGCATTAGAAAGCACGGTGATTTAATTAATTAATTAACGCCAAAAACAGTTAAAAAGGGTGTGTGACGTATTTTTAGGATAAGTACACTGTGCACGTTTCCTTGAACTTCGACGTCCCTATCTTACCATTCTCATTCGATTGTCATATTTCTCCTTTTTACATTTTTAAACCTACAGTACGTATAATCTTCCTAGTACTTTAGAACAACGCTCTTATACTCGTACTAATGGCTGAGTTTACAAAACTCCTTTAGTAAGTAAACGATTCTTTGGGTTTATATTATAAATATATAGTATACAGCATACAAAGTATTTTGGCGTATTAAGAGTGTTTTATATTTGAATTCTCTAATTTGAAATTAAACTGTGAAGTTATTAATAAAAAAAACTTCATTTTGATATTATAAATTCTAGAAAATCAACGAAACGTTCTGCAACTGCCGCAGACTTGAATTCACTGTTATTCATATTAGATATATTTTCATACACACACATATTATATATATATATATATATATATATATATATATATATATATATATATATATATGAGACAAAGCTTTCTTTACCATTATGTCGATGACGTGGCGGATGATGGAGAAATGAAATCCCTCCGAGTCGTGGATACTGTATGACGATAGAAGTGGAATTGCAAATGGCGGTAACAAAGCACGTAGCTCGCTTCAAACAAAGGTGGTAGAATCATAAAATCACACATTTACGATGACAAAGGACAAAGAGAGGAAGTTCGCGGTGGATTGCACTAGTGGAGGGATAGCCAATAGTTTGCGTCATCTTAAAGCGTATGCTGGATCTCTTCTGTACAGAGTGACGTCTCGATCCATCACCATCACCTAAGATTGCAATTCCAGAGGTCGCTCAGAAAGTGCCGGACTGGTCGCAGGAACTAGCAATGCACGGTAAATGGTAAAGCTATGATTGGAGCACAGGCGGACAGACATAAAAGTAAGGGTGTGGGTCAAGAAAAGTGGTAGTAACTAAAGTCATCAGTTTATAGATATTGAAGGTTGCCTTGACTGTCCGATAACTGGGGAGAGACGATGTGAAAAAAGAAGTGTTAGTGAATGATTTTGCATAGGTAGGAAAGTAGAAGAACGTAAGAAGAAGAAGTTGAAACGATGATACCAGAAGAGAGTTGTAAATAATGTAATTATTACTCTTTTTACAGCCATTTATAATAATTATATAATAATAGTATTTGTGTTAGTCTCGTAATAACCTGGGAGTATGTAATATTTTTTCTAGTAATGCCTTTCATTACTATTTCAAAAGGTGGCAACTTTTACGAGGCCACCAAGGCTTGTTTGCACGCACATAAAAGCTCACATATTTTCACTGTAATACATAACTGACAGCAAGAAAGGATTGAGTATTTCCATACCGTTTCATATCTTCTCTATATCCTAAGCGTTTCCTTACGTATCAAACCAAAACTGATTATTCCTTAAAAAAATCAGGGCACGAACATTATTTTGACGGAATACCATATCCTAAAATACATTAGTATATGGAGCAACATAAAATATACACGTGAGAATATTGAATTTCTGTATATGTTCGGAATATAACAATAAATACATTCACTTCTTCAAAAATACGCTAGCGCATTGACAATTATAAATGGTGCTAGAATTTAGCACATTAAATTTCCAAAAACCGAATTTTGAAAGCAAGAGTATAGCATTTTAGAGCATTATAAAAATTAAGAATTTTGTAGCATTTCTTGAGAACATGATTAAAAAAAGATCTTTTTGAGATAAAATAATTTTGATGCTTTTTAGATTATCCCATTAAAATCAGGAGATACGGAAAACTCATTTAATATTTCGCCATTTGTGAACATCAACAAATATGAAAAGAAGTGATTTTAAATCCATAGAATTCTTGTCGCATATAGAACTACAGGATTCTGTATAACACTACTCAAAAGAGAGGAAAATGATTGTTTTGCCATTTGTAAATACTTATTAAAACAACACATTATTTTCAAAGGTCATATATTTTGTTCAATGAAATCAATTTATATAAATACCTATTAACAATATGTAACACAATCAGTGGAAAATTAACTGGGGGCATATTTCAATGGTTGCTTTCTTTAACACATTTATTCTGTGAGCAACCATACTGACAACCATACCAACTCTACTGACTGAAAAATCATTCAGCTTCTACACAGCTGGTCATTGTCAAATTAAATGTTTTCAAACATCGATGTGTCGTTGACGATGTCGCATCCCCAGTTAAAGAGCGTACACGAAGGAAACCATAAAATGCAATTTAGCACTTATATCGCAGATTCAGGACAATTTCGCACTTTGAATGTGATTTCGCATTTTGCGATCGATTTCGCACTTTGCGATCGATTTCGCACTTTGCGATCGATTTCGCATTTTATCACAGATTGAAAACCTTTAGAAATATACTACATTGACCGTCAAATAACTACAATAAATACAATTACAATTTTTTTCAACGTTTTTTAATATTTCGCACTTTCACCAAATTGCTAAATATATCATATCTAATAATTATTTTTCTTTTAAATATTCCCCCATACATTTTTCTCTTCAACAAATATCATTTCGCCAGATTTCGATGGATTCATTCGCGATCGATTTCGCATTTTATCACAGATTAGGCCTCTGAGATAGTTCATGGGCAGCGTACTAGCTTCCCGTGCGATTCCCGGTCGAGGGAATCCTCGGGTTCGATTCCCGGGTTTCATTCCCGGTCGAGGCAAAAATTGAGCTGTAGCTTTCCTTTCATCTCAGTTTCTATAGTTGTGTGACGACGTGAAGCTCAAGCAGGCAGATCTTGCTAGTTACGGTGAAGACAATACGTCATGTTCGCCTCATGTCGCTCGTACCCCCAAGCATGGGAATTTAACTAGGCCCAGACAAGGGAGACACCGGTAGCTGGCGGGCGATGTCGGACTACCAACTCAATAACGCCAAATACGTACATACATCACAGATTGAAATCCCTCAGATATATACTACACCGACCGTCAAACATACAATTACATTTTTTCGGCGTTCAGTATCATTTGTCACTTGTAGAAATTGCTAAAATCTATCATCTCTGACAATTAAACGTATATGTCACTTATAAACTCTCATATGAAACATTTTTCTCCTTACCAAATATCAATTCTCCAGCCGATGAGTTCTCTCCTCAAGCACACTCGTACGGTGGTAGGGACCGTGATGCATCTGCGCGTTCGACTCTATCGCATCATGCAGTTATGCGACTCTATCGCAGCATCATTCCACCGAGAGTTCACTCTCCGTGAAAGCGCTCTCTGCACCGCCTCACGAGATGGAGAGATGGCGAAGAGCCGCCGATGACCCTCCATCCGGCACAGCCCCCTCCAGCTGCGCGAGGCGGCGGAGGAGGATGAGATGACAGGACCAAGTGAGGAGATTGAAATCAAGCTCGAGAGATGGGAGGGGTAGAGGTGAAGTTGGAGGTAAAGGGAAAGGTGAGGTTAGATATAGATAGAAGTAATTTAAGTACAGTGCAAGCCAGAATTTTTTGAGGGGATGTACGGTGATAGTTTGAACTTGGATTTGATTATTTCGTGTTTCAGGGTGCCTCAACTCTTATGGTCAGTAAGTACAGTGCATGTTTTTATCACGAGAGCCGGCGGTGTTATTTCATTGCTGGATGGGGAAATCCAGTGCCGACCTACATGTCGGCTTGCGGGGTTTTCCCTAAACAGGTATCTCACACCGGCGGTGTACCACCGCAGCCCGAACAAGCTCTAAACTCCCGATGTGTGTGGTGGTATAGTGCATGTAATTGTAAGTGTGTATGTGGAGAAATGGATTAGACAAACGGAGGAAAAAGTGATCGCGCGGAATTCGTAGCCTGTTTGTTAGGGTACTGCTCCGGTATTTGCCTGTCGTTGATCGGGAAAACCACGAAAAACTACCGATCTGATCAGCCAGCAGCTAGAATTCTTCTCCAGACATTGAACTCGACCTAGCTCTCTAGCTAGAGTCAAAAATACTATCACCGACGTGACCTAGGACCTTCTGGTCAGAGACACTGCAATGATATCAGTTCATGGAATAAGCTACCTCAGCCGGACATGATGTTCGATTTAAGGTTCAATGTGGAATGATGATTTTGTTAATACTTTTTACTTTATCTACCTCCAATGCAATTTTTAAGTGAAGCCACTTTCCTGGCAGTGTACGTCATTTGTAGATACAGAAGGTAAGAAACGTAGTGTCCATCCCACGTATTCCCCCATTTTCTCTATAATGTGGTAATCTGGATTAGTTTGGTTTGGTTTGTTTTTTTCGTGTTTCCGAGCGCGTCAACTGCTTTGGTCATTAGTCCCGTTAGTGTAGTGCATGTTTTTTCTCGGGAGATGGCGGTGATCTTCCCCCGCTGGATGGCGGGATCCGGCGCCGACCAACCTGCGGCTAGTGGGGTTTCCCCCTAACCAGGACTCTCCCACCAGCGTGGCACCGCCCCAACCGGGCTAAGCTCTAAGCTCCCGACCGGTCTCTCGGAATATGTGGTCGTGTGGTGCATGTTAGTGTAAGTGTGTGTGTAAGGGGAGAGGATACGACAAGGAAGAGTAAGGACAGATCGCGCGCGGTCCGTGGCCCGTTTGGTAGGGTACTGCTCCGGCATTCGCCTGGTGTTGATCGGAGAAACCACGGAAAACTACCGAACAGAGCAGCCGGCCGCTAGAATTCTCTTACAGACAGGAGCTGAATTCGACCTAGCTGAAAAGCTAGTGTCGAAAATCCTGCCGCCGTCAGGACTCGAACCTAGGACCTCCCGGTTAGAGGCGCTGCAGTGAGATCAGTTGATGCCCTGAGCTACCGCTACCGGTAATCTGGATTAGAGGAGATGGGGCGAGAAGTAAATACCGCGAGCGGCACGTGTCCCGTTTTCGAGGGTGCTGGTGCGGCATTCGCCGCAGTGATCAGGGAAACCACAAACACTTCTGAGCAGAGCAGTCAACCTACGAAAGCGATCTTGCCAGACGACAACTCGCATGATGTGGAAAACATCATCTTCATTTCTGACACCTGTCTGGAATTGAAATCGCGAATTTACAGACACTAGTACGCTCGATCGTCGCGTTCCTTTGACGATCGCTCCCACACCGGTTCTGGTGTGATAATATCGGAGATAGTGCCTATGTTGTTAATTAACACGAAAAAAAACGAACAATGTTACGCTGGGAGAGGAAGCAAGCAACGATTTGCAATAAGAAAATAGAAAGGGAGGTGTTGGCGGAAACAATGGAAGCGGCGACAAAATACGAAGGCCAGAAGTGGCAATAAATTACGAAAGCATGGAGAAGTGCATTACGGACATCATGGACAAGAGCCCAAAATTTATTGCTTATTTATCCTTGAAATATATTTTATTACATGGGAGCGTTTTTTTTTCATTCAAAATTCAAGTAGTATATGACTTAATGTAGGGATCACAGAATTTTGAAAACCTGCACAGAATTCACTTCTCCCAATAGCACGTCATACAATGTTTAAACTGTTTTGTCGTAAAATAAATAAATAAGTAAATAAATAAATAAATAAATAAATAAATAGATAAATAAATAAATAAATAAATAAATAAATAAATAAATAAATGAATAAATGAATAAATAAATAAATAAATAAATAAATAAATAAATAAATAAATAAGGCGGAGTGGATTGCGACTGAAGAAGCGTATCTGGATACACCACTGAAAGAAACGTGTCGGAAATATGTGGTGTCGGCAATGGAAGAAGCAGAGGAGATCGTGGCGGCGAATGTGATGGAGGGGGATCTTTAAGGCTGCGATGATGCAGGATGGTGATAACCATGACGTTGCCGGTAAAGCACAGCGGTGCAGGGAGACGTTTCAACATGACTTAGTGCAGCGTCTTTGATTGTGACGGCGATAGCGAAGAAGGTGAGTAAATAGGTGACAGACGGCAGTAAATAACGAGATAGAAACAGGTTGGAATGATGGGTGTGTGGTGACACAATTGTGGACTACATGGATGATAGTGGCCAGGGGCGGATCCAGCCGATGATTTTGGGGGTTGCATCGAAGATTTTAGTTAAATAATAAACAAATTTGTTAATATATTTTATATTATTTATACGAGATAGAAACAAGTTTGAATGATGGGTGTGTGGTCACACAATTGTGGTTATGAAACAAGTTTGAATGATGGGTGTGTGGTCACACAATTGTGGATTACATGGATGATAGTGGCCAGGGGCAGATCCAGGCGATCATTTCGGGGGCTGCATCGAAGATTTTAGTTAAATAATAAACAAATTTGTGAATATATTGTATATTATTTATGTACTGTAGATATGATACCGTGTAAGTAACTACATTATTCGAAAATAAATATTTAAATGAATGTTGTCAAATACAGGGATGTAAACGAAAACTCTAGGTCTTTCGGGGGAAGGTGCATGGCACCCATGGCCCCCCTGGATCCGCCAGTGATGGTGCCGATAGTAGCGATGGTGGTGGTGGTGGTGATGATAATAGTGATGGTAGTGATGGTGATGGGGATAGTGACAGAAGCCGCCATCTCCAGACGGGGTTTACAGATTCTATATGACCTGGATACAACAGTTGTCGGATTCCTCCGAATGTGCAGGGGAAGCCATAAAAACATGTTAGTAAAACTTCAAGACAATAAATATTCTTTGCAATGAAGCAGACAAGTTATTTTGAACTAAAATATAATGGATAAATACTTCTATATAATGAAATCAATATTTTTAATATTTCAGATTCGGGTATTGCTTATTTATTTAACTTTAAAAACCCGTTAAAACTGTGTATGACGTGCTATGGGGAGAAGTGAAGTCTGTACACGTTTTCAAAATTCTGTGATCCCTACACTAAATCATATATAACTTGAATTTTGAATTAATTAAAAAAACGCTCTCATGTAATAAAATCTATTTTCAAGGATAAATAAGCAATTCATTTTGGGCTCTTACCCATGATGTCCTTCGTCAAGAAATAATACTTCCTGCCGCGACAACATGGAAACGATAATTTGAATGACTATATTTCCTACTGAATTCTAGAAGTCGTGTATAGGTAATGACGTTACATTTACAGAAACGAAAACAAAAATAAATACTTGTCTTAGCACATTCTGCTGCTCACGCGCAAGGCACGAGCTCATTCGAACCAATAATCAGCAGCCACTAGTGAGACCTGGGTCACAAAGTACGTGTAAGGGGATGAGCGTGTCAGTAAGGACTGGCGACCGTTGGGGCGGTTGTGGTTGCTGGGACGGTGAGCAGGCGGCGGCGGTGCAGTGTAAAGCTGCGGGTCGGAGAAGCTGCACTGATGCGGCCATCCATAGTGCTCTAGCCTACGGCCGCAGCGCGGAGGTTGGGGCGAGCAGAGACGGGGTAGGGCGAGGAGGGGCGGGGTCGGGAGGGGCAGTGCGAGGGGGCGGCGGCGCCGCGGAGGTACGTCTGCGTCTCGACGCCTCCGCCTCCGCCCTCGCCCTCCCCCCTCCATCTCCGCCTCTTTTCCTCCTCACCATCTACCACCCGTTTTCGAGCTACATAAAGAAGAGAAGCAACGAAAAGTTGCCGGACCACATTCCTGCACTCGAAGCAGAGATCCACATACACTCACACACTGGGCCTCACTCGCGGGCGCGCGCGCCTCGCCGCCTCCGCCGCCGCCACCGCCGCCACCACTACCACCACCACCACCTCGCCCCACCCCCCCCGCGCCGCGCGCCAGCGCCCAGGCGCGTCTGACGTAATCCGGCCGGCGCATCTGGGCGCCGCGGGCTCGCGACCGCCGCCGCCGCCGCCCCGCCGCCCCGAGGCAGTCGAGCGGCTCCCGTGCGACGCCCGGGGCGGGGCGCCTGGGGGCGGTGGGAGCGTCGGGGCGGGCGGCGCCGGAGACTGGACGCGGCGAGCGGCCGCCGCCTACTCCGCCTCCCCTTCCGCCTCCGCCTCCACCTCCACCTCCGCCTCCGCCTCCGCCTCCGCCTCCGCCTCCGCCTCCACCTCCACCTCCACCTCCGCCTCCACCTCCGCCTCCACCTCCACCTCCGCCCGCCTCCACCTCCGCCTCCGCCCCCGCCCCCGCCCCCGCCCCCGCCCCCGCCTCCACCTCCGCCTCCGCCTCCGCCTCCGCCTCCGCCTCCACCTCCGCCTCCCCCCACCCCACCCCACCTATCGCCCCCGTGTCCCCCCGTCCCCCCCATAGCCTCCACCATCATTGCCGCCTTCGCCAGCTCCACCTCCGCCACCGCTGTCGCCACCGAGGCGCCAGGGCGGCTGACTGCGGGCGGCGCGCAACAGGCGGCCGCGGGCCATCGCGCCGCCGCGCCATATGGCACCACGAGCTGCTCCTTGCATATGAATTTTCTTACGACGCCTTGTTTACTAAACTACTCGCCCGGAAAGGCGTTAGGTGAAACATTGCTTTGGTTGGTGATGCATCGGTGAAAACATTCCAGTAATACATGACTAATGCGTGAATGGATTACTTTAAGATCGGGAGGATATTGCTTGTTCTCAAATATAATAAGGTGACCATCATTGGCGTTCAACATTCGAAAACACTTTTGAGGAAGGCGAAACGTTCGTGATTAAATAACGTATTGTTATCGTAATTCAATGAACAGATTGAATGTCATCAAATTTATATATGTGCGACATTAATAGTTGTACAAATGTGAATTAAACAAAGAGATAACAAAGGAAATACTATTCTTTACAGAAATAAATAATGAGTATTGTATTAGGTATTGTTATTGCCAAATAAATGATACTGTTATAAATATCAAATTTTATAGCAAATAATTAATCAACTATTTGACTAAAACGCTCGTTTAGACAACTAGTGGACGGTAGGTCGGCGCCTGATCTCGTCATCCAGCGGGGGAAGATCACCGCCGCCTCCCAAGGAAAAAACACGCACTACACTTACGGGAATAATGACCTACGCTGTTGACGCGCCCGGAATCACATACCAACCATCGCTCGTTTAGAAAAAATGGCAACTGCTTTGAGTCAGTGATGGATCCGAGAAGAATCCAGTATCGGAAATATAAAAATAAAATAGAGAGGATTCCTAGAAGTATAAAGATTAATAGGTCGAACGGACACATTGAGAAAAAAACAACTTTCGAAACAGAATCCATCCATTCCATCCATCCATCAAAATCCGTTAAAAACAGAGATAAACTGACACTGAGCTATTGAGTTAAATACAATGATAGTATAAACGTTTCGAAAATGAACGGTGATATTTTTTGTACACTAGAACAAGATTTGAGGAAAGCTAGGTTCTTCTGTTTCTTAACAATTATTCCATAATGTTGAAGCATGATGTCCTAAACATTAGTTTTGTAACGTACTTTTCTATCTTCAATTTCCGATATCAATATCCTTTACCATAAATTGTATCTCTAGCACAGCTATACAAGATAGGGAGCTCGCTATTTTGGCAATTTTGGAACTTTTACGATCACCCAGTTTTGGATTTAAAATGTAAAAAAATGTATAAATGTTTAAAGCGACTTAATAATATTAAAACATTTCACTTAGTAAGTAAAGTAAAACGCTCGCTGTTACCTGTATTCATCATTCAACTTAATTTAATGTAAGAGGATTGCTCAAGTCCTGAAATAGTGCACATATCACGTCTCACTCATTCCCCATACATAATTTGTACCTGTTTTTTACACAAAAATAACTAGAGGTGCTACAGAATGGCACAGACTTTCTCGTAGCAATTTTTTCTAGTTTCCTTGGCGGGTAGTCGCTTTAAGCTCTTCCTCCATTCTCTCGCCAGCTACCATCTATCGTCACCGAAAGAACAATTTCTTGACTTTTCTTAACTTTTCGGTAACTTAATAGTAGAACCGAAATATTACTTCAATAATATTAAAGAAGAGTAAAATCTCATCCAAAATAGACATTTACATTGAAAATTTTGAAGCCGTTTATAAGAAAATGGGAATTAAGCATTACTGTAAATGCAAAATTTGAAGCTTTTTCACAGGAATATATTGTGAATGTTTTCCAAAATTTCAATGCTTCAACTAGAGCCACATGGACAGGGGTTTCTTCAATTTGGAAAAGATCGTACGTGTGGTTTAGGCGCTAGATTAGTTCACATACGACAGACGGACAGACAGGCACACGGACAGACAGACAGACGGACAGACGGACAGACGGACAGACGGACAGACGGACAGACGGACAGACGGACAGACGGACAGACGGACAGACGGACAGACGGACAGACGGACAGACGGACGGACGGACGGACGGACAGACGGACGGACAGACGGACGGACGGACGGACGGACAGACGGACGGACGGACAGACGGACAGACGGACGTATCAGGGGACTCCAAAATGTGTATTTTCGTTGAAATCTCGAAATCGATTTTCTGCAGCATTACATAACTTTCTCTATGCTTCGTATATTACTCCTGTGTATACGTATCAAGAAAGTAGAAATATACTTCAGAAAACTTCAGATTTCTATGATTTTCATAAAAAAAGACCACCGATAATCATATGTCTTTAAAGAGCACACTTTGCATTGCAAATGAATTTTTTTCTAAATTGTCAATATTTTTAATTAAAAACTTCCGACGAAATTATTGCTATACACCCTTAACACTTGCATCCTATTTAGTAGAGTATCACAATTATCATTCTTGTACAGTCTGAAATTCGATGTCCCTCGAAACAATATTTCTTCATGAAAAAATTCATAGTAGTCAAAGGTAAGCACTTCATGTATTTTATTACTACACAATTTTTGTTTCTATGAAACAAAAAAAGAACATATTGCAAACCCACGCATCAGAATACTTTAAAAACGTGCCCAGGAACGGTTACATCTGCTTAGAATCCGCAGAAGTGTAACTCCACGTTGCTATCCACGAGCTCAATATTTGAAGCACTACCAAAAGCAACGGCAAAAAATGCTTTCGAATTTCTCCCTTGTGTCCAAAGCCATTCTTTTAGACCAGGTTATCATAAATCTTGGAAATATGGTCCTCTCTGACTGTCTCATTACAGGAAATTTTTAGTTTTCGTCAAGTTTTGGAATTTCATAACTATTCAGAATCACCTGGTATGTAGGCAAGAATACACTTTCCCAGTTACCGATTATGAACTTTCTTCCGAGCAATTACCGACTGCGTTAGCTCAGGGCAAGAACTCTTGCTGCTGCAGCGACTGACCGGAAGGTCCTAGGGTTAGAGACCTGACGTTGGCGAACTCCTCGTCACCAGCTAAAGAACTAGGTCGAATTCAGCCATTGTCTGGAGTATTGATTGATGTTTCTGGGCACGTCAACTGCTCCGAGCATTTAACCCGTTAGTGTAGTGAATGTTTTATCCCGGGTGAGTGGCGGTGATTCCTTTCTCCGTTGGATGGTGAAATCCGATGCCAATCTACGACACGTCGGGTTGCGGGGAATTCCCCTTCCACGTTTCTCCCATCTCCCCCCCGTGGCAAGCGCTAAGCTACGACTATCTACGATATGTGAGGTAGTGCAGTGCATATAAGTGTGTGTGGATGTGCGTAATAGGAAAGAGTAGGACAAGAAAGAGGAAGGAAAGATCGTGCGCAGTCCGTGGACCGTAGACCCTGCATCAGAAATCGCCTGGTATTGATAGATTCACCGGGAAACTATCGACGAAATAAGCCGGCCACTAGAAGTCTCCAAACAGACGTTGACATCGACCTAGCTACAAAGCTGGAGTCGAAATTCCACCACCACCGTTGTAGCTGGACCCCTCGGACTCTCCGCTCAAAATCCTTGCAGCGGCAGCTGTATTGCTGGCCCGGAGCTAATTTCAGCTGGTCTGTCTAGAGGTGAATTCCAGCGAACGGAAGCTCTGATCGGTAGTTTTCCGTTGTTTCTTCGATCAATAGCAGATGGATGCCAGAGTAATGTCCTAACGAACGGGTTCACGGATCGTTCGGTATCTTTTCTTTCCATTCGGTCCCCTTACACACACACTTATATGCACTTCACAATAACAAATGTTGAGACCAGACCAGCAGGCGCTAAGAGTTTGTCCTGGTGAGGTGGCGCCCCGCTGGGGGAGATACCGGGAAAGGAAAGCCCGCAAGCCAATGAGTAGAGTAGATCGGTGCAGGACCTCATGTTCCAATGGGGGAGGGGAATACCACAACTTACCAGGATATAACATTTACAAGGCGTACGAGGCTAATTAACACAGTAATTAATGCGCGCTGAAACACCAATATTCAAACTTCCCCGCATTTAATTTCTCTGTAGTGCCACGTAAGTTAATAATATTAACTGTTATTGAAAATAAAAATGTGTTTAGGATTCCATATACTATGACTTTTACGACAAACGAAAATAATGATTAATTATTAATATTTTACGAATGGGTTCCGTTTACATATGCCTGTAATGACTAATGCCCGGATGTTTATTACTTAAAAATGTTACAAATATGCAAGCATTTAAGGCCTACAATATATGAAATATGGCCATAAATATGACTTTAAAAATGTTTGCTTGCATTTTCGTAACTTTCAAAATCTTTCCACTGCTTAAATAACCATTATATTCAAAATAAAGTTTTAAAATGTAGTACATTCACAATTCCCCCTTCTCCTTTGGTGTCCCATGAAGACAATTCTACCAGCTAAAGTTATTTATAGAAGCATTTGACCTTTGCTAAAACTGACAAAACTAAACTCAGACTTCTTTTGGGCGCTTTCTACGATTTATTTTTCTCCTATATAGCTTACCCGCCCAATTCACACACATATATTTATAGACAGAAAATAATTACATAAACAATTGTAAGAAATTAGGAGATGTGAAAAATGTCTTTGAGAAGACTGCAAGCAAGTATGGGAAAGTGGAATCCAAAAGCTAAAAATATGACAAAAATTCATGGAAAATTACGGCCATAATATGACAATTATAGGGAAATGGTCAAAGGGTTCAAAAAGTCAAAATTTGACTATATAACACGTGAAAATTGCATAATTTTAATCATGGCAGATAAAATCATACTTCACTTACATTTTCCATCGAAATAACGCAAAGTAAAAAGTATGACATGTCATAAACACCCCGACCCTAGTTACGACTATAAATATACACGCAATAGGAGCTAAGAACTTATGTAAGAGGGGAGAGTAAAATATCATAAATAATTAAGAACTAATGAAGCTTGTGAAAACCATTTGAACATTAGACTGATTATATATAAAAGTAGTCCCTATTAAAAACAAGCAGGAAGCTGTGCTTATCTTGCGCTTACAATCGTATGGAAGTTGTACGACTAACTTGTGAATTGCATACGTAGGTCCCTTTTCACTTTTGTGAGAGGGAGGAATAATAAAGAGATTCGTTTGGAGTATTAAAAATTCTTAGGGAGATGGTTACAGTACGGAGGTCTGTCGTATCGATATGATATTGAAGTAGTGTCAAGCAAATTATTATATATTAAGATAGTAGCATAAATTAAGATAGAATGAAGATAGTAAAAATAAATGCAGGAATAAAATTCAATAAAAAGAGATATAGTAATTTGGATATTGCCTTTAAAAGCATTTGCGAACATGAAGAAATAGTGTTATGACAATTTAATTTGATTTGATTTATTTTGTCAATCACCAGTGAAAACGTTTGTGACGTATGGGGGAGAAGTACAATGTGCGTAAGTTAAATTGTTACTTAAATGATTCTTCCTATAAATGCATACCACGTTATTTGTATAACCTGTTTACGAAGGTGTTTTGTAACAAATATTTGAAGTTATTATAGATATTTTGTTTTGTTTAACTACAATGTTATAAAGTTGGTAAAATACGATTAAAATACATTTTTCGATATAAACCCTTACTAATTCCTGTCATTCGATATTTTTCTATCGTTGACATTGACAGAAATTCGCTAATGAATGTAATATGTAGTTTGGATGGTTGTTAGTGATTCTGGGCACGTGAACTACTGAGGTCATTACTCCCGTAAATGTAGTGCGTTTTTTCTCCTCGAGAGGTAGCGGTGATATTCCCCTACTGGATGGTGAGATCTGGTGCTGACCTACCATCGACTAGCGGTGTTTCCCCTTACCAGGTATCTCCTACCAGCAGGGCACCACCCCAGCCAGGACCAACTTTAAGCTCACGACTGGTCTCTCGACAAACGTGTTAGTGTAGTACATGTTACTGAAAGTGTGTAAGGGGTGAGGATAGGATAAAGAAGAGGACGGAAAGATCGCGCGCGTTCCGTGGCCCGTTTATTAAAATACTGCTCTGGCATTCGCATGGTGTTGATCGGAGAAACAACGAAACCTACCGATCAGTGCAACCGCCCTCTAGACGTTTCCTCCAGACAGCGACTGAATTCGAACTAGCTGAAAAGCTAGTGTCGAAAATCCTGCCGCCGTCGGGACTCCAACTTAGAACCTCCCGTTCAGAAGCACTGCAGTGACATCAGTTGATGCTCTGAGCCATCTCTCCCGGTGTAACTTATAGGAAAGAAAATATTGTCTCTATGTGAAGAAGTGGAAGAATGTCAAAATCTTAAAAATCGCAGAAATCTATGGGTGTATGAAAGCTCTTTAATGAAATGTTTAAATACAGAAAATATCCTCTGAAATACGAGCTACTACGCTTAATAATTTGTCATAACAAGTTGTAATGATACGCTTACGAGTGGCGTGTTGTTTGCGTCTAATGTAGGTAGCTGTAGCTGATTTACCTTTGCGAATAATTTCTATTAGACGCAACCTAATATATTCGTATCCTTTTCTTGACAAAATTGCACGTTGCTAGATGCATTCACAATTCCACTTAATATGTGTATGTGCTAGGGTAGGGAACCCAGGACTCAAGAATACATGTATAGATTGCACATCTCCCAATTGTATACCACGCAGTTTTAACGGTTTCGTGTCGTTAAATAAATAAAATAACCTGGAATGCAATTGCTTCCAAAACCTGGTATGAAATACTCACAAGATGGAAGAAGGACGTGCAAGATTATGTGACATCTACGGACTCACCTACAGTCCCTAGAGCTGCTCCTTAGGACGTTGGCTCCAGTAGTCTTTGCACTCGCCTTTAGGAAGCCGGAGTACACTTTATAAGCAAGCGACTGATAACATCGTTAGTTGTGAATTATAGGAATAAAAAAATGACAAATACTACCTACACCAGCGCGAAAACGCAGGGCTTTGTAAATCATTGTTTTAAAAGTAAATATTTTCCCATTGTTTAATCAAACATCGAACGACCAGTCCCTGAAATCTGTCTTACAAAATTGCAAGCCCAGTACTGTGCGAGAGTAACCATTTTAATATTGCTAAGCGCCTAGATTATAATGCACATAAAATCAAACACCCCCTTTAATTTTATATGATAATATATTTGAAAGATAATTTCTGAATTTTTCCTTCAATTTAATTTTACATAAGTTACAAGTTTCTGCATTTTATGATGACCCATATTATAGAATGGAAGAACATTCTATAATATTGTTGTCTAACAACTTGTATAACTTGTTGTCTAACAACAGAACTGAATCTCAAAAAATGTAATAGAACGTTCAAAAAGATTTCATTTTGTAGAATATTGATTAACAAATATCATTGGAACCTCACCTGTCACCTTCTGTTCCTTGGGCTGCGACTTCGACTCCTCCGTATGGCATGCGTATTTTCACCATGTTGTTGTGACGTGGCTTTCTAGTACCTTGACGTATCTGAAATGGACACCACTTCATCTATAACCATTCAGCTATTATCATTATTATACATAAAAATAGAAAATTGTCTGTCACTGTTCACTCATATCAGGGGAGTTTGGCCACAGGGATTTTTGACGGACACGACGTTTCAAAAATTTAAAAATTAAATTAATTTGTATTATTCATGAAACAAGGTTCATTGTATGACGTTTTGAGGATCATATTTTTCCCATCATCAGGCATTTAAAAAAAGAAGATAATGAATGCATTAAAATTAATAAATAAATGTGTTGACCAGTGCAAAAGCACTTCCAACATAGCTATTACATAAAGAGAATTAAAGGATTTAAATAAAAAATGTGGTTCTTAAGTCACAAGTTTACAAAAAATAATATAAAGCAATCTAAGAATTCTAAATAAATGAATTCTTATAATTCTCGAAAATTATTATATTACATTTTTATTTGCATTTTAACTATCCAGTATACGTTCCGGTAAAAGCAATTGTCCTCGGCGCCAGTAGATCCCGAGGTTCCTAGTCGGTCACCCAACCAGTAACCCGCGATATCTCGAATTCACTTGACCTTTGGAAATTCAGGTAGTTAAGTATTCGGCTAGCGACGACAATTTCGCGGGGTAGTAGCCTTTCAGTAGAATCACCCCAACATTTGCTTGGATGACCGAGCGAAACCACGATAATCCCGGTGAGGATAGCCGTCACAGGGATTGAACCCTGGCGTCCCGAATGCGAAGACAGCGCGCGGTCAGTCAATGCGAAATCAGCGCGACCTGAGCCCCTTCGCTCGGTTGTCTCAGAATAAAAGTCACTAAATTCTGGGGCTTGAGATGGGGTCGAAAATGCTCATTTGTTTTGCCAATGTACATAAATTTCATAACCAGAAGTTTTATGCCTGCATAATGTGATAATTGCTCCCCCTTCGCCCGATTGATAGGCAATATTGTATGCAGAAATGTTCGGCAAATTCAAGAAATCTCCTCGACTGCTTCAGAACGTGATCTGCTGAACATCCGTGCATAAGAAGGCGCTTAAAAATCAGAGGAAAATATCACACATATGCATACCTTATTTGAAATTTCTCACTACATTTTCATTAGCAAGAAAATATCATTGTCGACCCATTGACATATCCTAGAAGTTTGTAACATTTATTGTGAGACATCTGAATATATACTTCATACCTTTCTACTCCATGAAAAATTGGTTAAAAATTCACATTTAAACTAGTTTCAATTTCATTCAACTAGTTATATCTGCTGAAGCAAGTTAAATCATAGAAGTTACCCTGAGCTTCTACAAACACAACTTCGAAAGCTGTTCTTGGAAGTTGACACGATATTCTTCAACCGCAGGAGCTAAGTCTAAACTTCCTGATTTCTCTATACAGGCGACGGGCAAACAAAAATATCTAGGCTGTAGAAACACACAAATGCCACGTGCCGAAGCGACGTTTCGCGGAGAAATAGGCGTTCGTAACCGGCAGACCTTGAGGCGAGAACTTGACATTAATATCAAGTTCTTGGCAACTCTCAATGTACAGATGTTAAGAAATCTGGTGTTTGAATGTTCGACTTGTGCGCGGTAACAGGGCTTACAAACATCTGCATGCGAGAAAGTGCAACCTATTCGGTATTAGGGTTGAATGTGCGGGATTAAGGGTATAAATTAATTACTAATAATTAATACATAAACGTGTAACCATGCAAAATATGTATCACACTTAGAACGTTTCTATGTTAATTTTATATTCGTCGTAAATAACTAATATACACCTAACAAAAAGTATTATAAATCTAACATGTGAAAGTAACAAAAATTATTAATAAGTACTGAAGACCATGGGTTATTACGAATATGGGATGGTTTTACTCAGACTATGCTTGTGATTCTTCTTTATTACACACGTAACGCGCATTACGCTTGCAAATCAAACCTAGTGTGTCATGTAGGTTGTCACCTAAATTTGTGGTACTAAAACTAGTGATTACTGTACTACATTTTTTTTTTACATTTTAAGCACAAATTAAAATAATTGCTCTCTTTAACGTCGTAGTTTGCCGTACAATTCAGTTTTCATCGTGATAATAGTGTACTAGGGTTAAACTAGTGGTGATAAAACAGCTCGTAGTTTTTTCCCCCATACTTTCACGAAAAATAACGCGAAATGTACAAAAACTGTACAGGGGGCTCTTATAAAGTACCGCAAAAATTGAAATATCGATTTCAACTTCAAGGGGCCGCGATATCACCCAATGGATTGGGGAATACTAATTTTGCAGAATATCAGCAGAACGGCCGCTAGACTTGATCACAAACGGACGGGCGGACTGACGGACGGGCGGACAGACGGACCGGCGGACAGACGGACGGGCGGACAAACGAACGGGCGGACAGACAGACGGACGGACATACACAGGCAGACAAACAAACGGACAGACAGACAGACAGACAGACAGACAAACACACAGGCAGACAAACGTTTTGCCTCATTCGATTTTTCGGTATCAAGGACCCACAAAAATTCTGGCTACACCACATGTTAGAGGATTTTTTTCTAACTGCATTTGCATTTGTATTTGCAACTCGATTTATCCAGTTTTTCGTTACAAGGGTCCTTTACAAGTTTTTCTGCCGAAAATTCGCCGTTCTCTTGTGCAGCATTGCAGAATTTTCTCTCTTCTCCATAAGCGGTAGCGATCAAATAAAAATCTAGCTCTTTAAGATTATAAATTAAAGAATTTTCACTTTGCCAGGTTTTTATAACTTGCAAGAGTAGCATTAATCTCAGTGCGTTTACTACAAGGAGCATGATGAGTTTTTGCAGTCAAGAACACTGCCAAGTACACACGAAGAAAAAGACATGCGTAACCAGGTCATACATTAAATCACGGAAGATTCCGAATTGCTGTGTCTAAATCCAGTGTGTTTCAGTACACTATCAGGTTTACTTTTTGTTCTCAATTACATGACATTTGCCAAAAAATAACACGTTATTTCCGTTATCACTCTTCACTTCATCCCATATTCATTTTCTATGTCTTGCTCTAGCGCATTATTATTTTTCGCGAAGAAAATAAGTACCCAAGTTCGACATCTTGCGTATTTTTGAATTTTCATTTTTATATTGTTTTTTCTGTGACACACTATTATAAATATTCAAGCCTGTTCATTGACAATATTAGCACTTATTTCTTACTAGCACCTATTTTTATTGCTTCGTGAGCACAAAAAGGTGCAGCGGAATGTCAAACACGTGAGTACCATCCAACTCGCACCATTACAAGCACATTCGTAAAATACAACATTTTGAAGGAATCTGTGTTTGCTTTCCAAAAGCCAGAAAGCTCTTGGCAGATTTAAAGGTCACAACTCAAGATTCGTCGACAACCTTCCCAAAGAGTTAAGTGAGCAAGCAGTGTTCTTCACGCAGCCAAGGCTCGTTGCGTTTCCCAGCCTCAACTGCTTTTAACTCGGCTAAAGGTGGCAACTCTGGCGACGAGTCATCTCAACACTTGAGACAGCGAAGAGGTGGTGGGTTGGGCAACGCCCCGGAACGTCTGTGGAGGCGGCAACGACGGCAACGGGCGCGGTGCCGGTAGTGATTGTGGAAACGGTAACCGCGACACAGTTGCGAGTAGCGACTGGCGTGCAGCCACGCTCGTCCATACCTCTTGTTTCTTAATGCCAGACCGGGGGCGGTAGCTCAGTGCATCAACTGATGTCAAACTGATGTCACTGCAGCGCCTCTGACTTAGGTTCGAGTCCTGACGGCGACAGGATTTTCGACACTAGCTTTTCAGCTAGGTCTAATTCAGTCTCTGTCTGGAGGAAAATTCTAGCGGCCGGCTGCTCTGGTCGTTTTTCCGCGGTTTCTCC
The DNA here is from genome assembly GCA_964035755.1 of Teleogryllus oceanicus. Taxonomy (NCBI): domain Eukaryota; kingdom Metazoa; phylum Arthropoda; class Insecta; order Orthoptera; family Gryllidae; genus Teleogryllus; species Teleogryllus oceanicus. Next base: position 283,711,914 of record CAXIVR010000001.1, read on the forward strand.
GATCAACACCAGGCGAATACCGGAGCAGTACCCTACCAAACGGGTCACGGACCGCACGCGATCTGTCTTTCCCATTCCTTGTCCTATCCTCTCCCCTTACACAGACACACACACACACACACACACACACACACACACACTAACATGCACGACACTACCACATATCCCGGGAGACAGGTCGGGAGCTTAGAAATTGTCACGGCTGGGGCGGTACCCCGCTGGTGGGGGAGCCCTGGTAAGGGGGAAACCCCACTAGCCGACGGTAGGTCGGCGCCGGATCTCGCCATCCAGCGGGGGAAGATCACCGCCATCTCCCGAGAGAAAAAAACATGCACTACACTAACGGGGCTAATTACCAGTGGAGTTGATGCGCCCGGAAACACAAATAAATAAATCAATCAATCTTAATAGTAGGGGTAAATTTAAATTAATATTTAATAATACAAGTTTTCTGAATTTTCAAAATACAATTTTTACACTCGAACTGAATAGAATTTTGACACTGTGTATACGTTAATATAATGTATACACTGTGTATACGTTATATAATACGTTATTGTAAGATTAAACATTTTTTAAAACCTAATATTTTTTTTAAATGTAGATGAGAGGAACGCCAGATTGTGGCAGTGTAGGGTGCACAAAATAGGTGCACAAGAATACGGCATTTCAACCAATTTAAAAAGGGATTTTGAACTGACGTATCACCACTATTTTGAATTGTGAAACGTATCATCATGTACTACATTTTATACAAATTGTTTATCACAGTTTTGGTATTTTTTTTGTAAGCCCCCGTTACATACTTTCGATTAATTATATTAATTTGTCAATAAATATCGTAACTTGTAAGAATATAACATTGTAAATCATTTTGTGAGTTAGATTTATCACCATTTACAGCAAATTATACATTCTGTGTTTCATCACGTTAGCATGATGAAGAGAATGGCCTAATTCCAGTGTGCAAATTCGTCACTGTCTGTGTAGTTGCACTAATCGGGAGATCCTAGGGTTTAAGTCTCAACTACAGTCCACACTAGCTGTGGTTGTGTCGAATTCAGCCACTATGGCAAATTCCGGAGCAGTACCCTAACAAACTGACCAAGGACAGCATGGATTTCCTTTGTATTCCTTGTCCTACCATTTCCCTTTACTAACACTCACATTCCACTCCCAACCGCCATGTCCATCTACAAAAGTAACATTAGACCACTCCTCCTTTACGCCTGTGCAGTTTGGTTCTCCGCTGCAAGAACAAACCTAAACACGCTCCAAATAGTCCAAAACCAGTTTTTTAGAACTATCACAAATGCTCTTTGGTTTGTCTCAAACTCACAGCTCCACAAAGAATTTCAAATCGATTCCATACAACACCATATGACATATCTCTCAACCCAGTTCTATCACTCCATACCTCAAATTCCACACAGACAATTTCAGACTCTGGAAAAATGCTCATAGAACCCGACTAAAAAATAGATATCCATACCAGGCATTCCTAACCAAATTTGCCCACATAGATTGTTTTTAGAGGTGTCTGGAAAAGATTTCCTCACCCGAATTAGTTTTTAGTTCAATTTTAAGGTAATTTAGAATATAAGCCTTCAATGCATATGTAAAGTGTTATATGCACTGAACTATGTATGATCTGTAAAAAATAAAATAAATTAAAAAAACAACTAACATGTACTTCACACTTACATGTACTACACTACTACACATATCGGGAAACCCATCGGGAACATAGAGCTTTCCCTGCTGGGACGCTTTCCCGCTGGGAAGATACCTGGAGAAGGAAACCGACATGTAGATCAACGCTGAATTTCACCAGTCAGCGGGAGAGGAACACCGCCACATCCGCGAATAAAAAATATTCACTACACGAACGGGACTAATGATCATAGCAGTTGACGAACTCACAAACATCAATTAATCCAGTGTGCAAATGGGGTTACAGGGCAAGAAAGTTTGAGAATTCTGTTGTATAATATTTTTAATTGTCGAAAGTGCTTCGATTCCTCAGTCCGCCTCTTAACCCTCTGGGGATTGTGACGCGTGGAAAATATGTGACCCGGAAATTAGTGGCATACCTTGCAAACTTGTCCTGAAAAATATCCTTAGCCAATAATCTCGGATCAGGCCACCGAACAATGATTTGCACATATTATCAAACATTCAGAATCGCCGATGACCACATGCCTTCGAGAAATATATTCTTCCATCAGCCAGATGAGATGAGTGCCAGCTGATAATGGCTTGGCAGTGTAGGTTCAGTGAGTGCATTTCGAGGTCAGGATACTTTTTGCGTATAATTTAGTCGGTACCGACAACATCACTATAACAATATTGTAAAAATTGATGGTTATCGTCTCGAAAAGAATGTGTGAATATTAAAAAGAAATCTTTGATATGTTGATGAATATTCACCAAGTTGTACCAAAGAGAAGTGAACAGACAGTTTAAATTTGGCAATGCTTGTAAAACTGCAGATTTGATCAATTGCATTTTTCGAAGAGTTCATAAATATGAATTTGAATTGGGTTCATAAATATGAACCCAATTTTTCATAAATATGAAAAATAAGGACCAATTTTATTACTATTTTTCATTAAACATTCGAAGTAGAAAACGAAATCTGATGAAATGATTTACTGGGATACAATATAGGAATCTCGATTGTTACGGTTGTAATTGTTCAGCATAAATATAAAGGAAATATTTCATTTCTGACATCATTGTCATTGCCATAAATGCATGACAAAAACTGTTCTTCAGAAATATTTTCAAATTTTAAATATTACTGAATTAACTAAAATTTATAGATATTCATTAACGCTTACAAAAGATGTTTTAAAGTGGATCGCACAGTTAAAATCTCGACATATGTATATCTTAAATTATTACACAAGCACGCGAATAACTTTAAAATTAGTTCTACACTAACGTTAGCCTGAAGGCACCGCGAAAAATACGAGAAATTCAATGAGCAGAGTAGCCAATGGCAGGACACAATGGCCTTCACAGAATACATTTGTGCAAATTCTGAAAGGTGAAACGTGGCCAGTATAAAACAATAAACGGGCCGGTAAAACTCGTTCTGTACCTGAACGCGGTTCGTTGCTGCGAAGCAACGGCGGCGGAGGCGGAGGCGGCGGCGGAGGCAGGATGATATGCAGGGCGCCTGCGGGCTGAAAGCGTACGTTCCTCGCACCGCGCCTTCCTTATTTCAATCCACGCTCGTGAATATCAGCTTTGAACAAATTTCGAAGCAAATTTATTCTACCGTCTTAATGGGAGAAAGCCTGTTCAACTAGTTTTTAGTCATTTTGTTCTCCGCGCCGGCCAGAGTAAAGTTTCGTCCGGAACGTGCGCTTCCGACGTGCATCATTAGGCAAATGCGAAAATATAAATCACAACCGTCCCACGCTCCATGCTAAACGCAGTTCTCGCGTAATTTTTACACACTTGGCGAGGATAGATACGGAGTGTTGTACCTATAACCTTTAGCTCTCAACTTAACTTTGCAATGAATTAGGCATGGGAAGCGAAGTCTGGAGAATAACAATACTTTTTTTTTAAGTTGTATCACCAGTACAGACAAGAATGAACGCGATGAAGGAATACTATCATAGAAAGTTAATTTAATACTTATTAAAACATTTAATGAATTATAAAACAATAATTATACAATATTATTTCGGACAATCCTGTCTCTTTTACTCTAGCAATCGAATTTCTTGAGTACTCGTCATTTGTTCCTCTCTCGCTCTTTTGTGTGTGCGTCTAGATACGACTCATTCATTCTTTCAGACATTGAGTCATTCACTTCATCGCAATTCGTGTTGGGAATACTTCTTTACGAACAGTAGTTAGCTAATTGAATTTTTACATATATATTATAAAAAAATATTAAAATAAAACATTATTTTTCTCCCTTTAAAATATGCAAATACGCTTCATTTACATTACGAAAATTGCTCCTTTCCAAGATTCGATTACTACAAATTGCATAATAGCAAATATATTTTCAAAAGAAACTGGAAATGTATGTGGAGATAAAAAAAATACTTAACGACCCTTAAGGTTAATAAAATTATAATCATGCCTTTGAAGTGTCAGTCCACATGATCAAGAATGAAGTAATTACATAATGGCCGATAGCATTCATTATAAGCGAATGCAATTAAGTAAATGAACAGCTGATGGAGAAGATGAAAAAGATGCGACGCGTATTCATTCTGACGTCACCGCGTGGCGGCATTACAACGCGGAAGACGGTAGTGACTAAACCGACACGCGATAATGCTTTACTGGACGTTTTCCTTATTCGACCGGTGGACAAACTTCTTTCATGCGAAATAATTCCTGGAATTAGCGACCACAAAGGAGTCCTTCTAAAAATGTGCAGAGAGGGTAAGCGAAACGATCCCGTTAAAGAAAGAAAAATTTTTCAGTTTTATAGAACAGATGTTACAAACATGCAATTATATTTGAAAAGCAAATTTTCAACTTGGGCTTCTAGCGGATGTACAGTAGAACAGATATGGACAAACTTTAGGAACATAATTTTAGAATGCTTAGAAAAATTCGTGCCTACCAAGAAACTACGGTGCAATTCGGATCCGGTCTATTTCAACAAAGAAGTGAGGCGACTGAAAAGGAAGGTTAGGAAAGCGTATAGTAAACGCAATGTAAACAAAGAACACAAAAATAATTTTCTACAATTATCTAAAGACTTACTAGAATTAAAGTTACATACCCAAGAAAATTACCTAAAATCTATTCTAAACGATCGATTGAACTGTTGGCAAAATTTCTTCAAGTATGTAAGACATAAGAAAGGGAACAAAGAAAATATTCCAGCGATCTGCGGAGCTGACGGTTCGTTAATTACAAATGACAGTGAAAAGGCGGCTTGTTTAAATAGGCATTACGCGTCGGTTTTCAGCCGAAGGATCAGATTTCAGTAAATAAATCAACACCCGTTATAGAAACCTTTAGAGTCGATGCAGGAATTATTAGAAAAAGGATTGCAAAAATTAGGAAAAATAAATCTGTAGGTCCTGACGGAATACCAGGAGAAATATTGAAATTGGGAGGGGAAGCCATGATTCCTTACCTTGCTAGGTTAATGGATGTCACTGTAAATAATAATACGATTCCTCAAAATTGGAAAGAGGCAATTGTAGTGCTGATTCACAAGGGAGGAGACAAAAGGATTGTTAATAATTACAGGCCTATAAGTTTGACATCAGTTGTATGCAAGCAGATGGAACACATGATTGCGGAATATATTAGACGAGTCTGGAATAAAACCGACTGGCTTTTTCAAAATCAACACGGTTTTCGTCCTAGCTATTCGTGCGACAGCCAGACTATTTCTTTATGTCAGGACATAGCAGATTCATTAGACGAAGGGAGTAGGGTAGATGCAGTAATATTAGACTTTTCTAAAGCATTTGATCTGGTTCCACATGGCCTTTTAATTGAAAAACTGTCAAAACTGGATTAGATCATCGAATAATCTTGTGGATAAAAGAATTTCTTACGGGCCGAACTCAAGCAGTCAGAATAGGTGACAAACACTCATCGAAAGCCGATGTAACCTCTGGGGTCCCCCAGGGGAGTGTGTTAGGGCCATTGCTATTCTTAGCGTTTATTAATGATATTGCAACTGGAATAAAATCGAAAGTTAGACTTTTCGCTGATGATTGCATAATATATAGGAGTATTGGCGCGTCTTCGGATGAAAATGTTTTACAGAACGATCTTAACTGTTTATGGAACTGGGCGTGCAGAAATAAGATGGAATTAAATCCGGAAAAGAGTAAATTCATTTGTTTTACCAAATCTCGCTCGAATGTACACTGAATTACAAGTTAGGAACTAACGATATACCGCGTGTAAAAACTGTAAGTACTTGGGTTTGGTCCTGCGTAGCGACTTGGGTTGGTCGGATCATATTAACAATACGGTCAAAAATCATGGAGGGCGCTGCACTTTGTAATGCGCATTCTAAAAAACAGTAGTTCGAATGCCCGATCCTTGGCATATACTTCACTTGTTCGTCCTATTTTAGAGTACGGAGCGGCCTGCTGGGACCCGTACAGAAAAGGGCAAATCGAGGCGTTAGATAAAATTCAAAAACGGGCCGGGAAGTTTGTAAATCATGGACGCGTTGATGGACGAGATGAATGGGAACCCTTATCTAAGAGACGGAACGGCGCGTTTATGCGTAATGTACAAGACATACAAAGGGGACTCAGCATGGGCAGACATCAGTAAAAGATTACAGAAATCTGATTATAAAAGTAGAGGAGACCATCCCTGGAAAATACGATGTAGAAAGCAAAGAACTGATGTAGGCAAGTTCTCCTTTGTGAATCGTACTATAGTAGATTGGAACAAACTACCTGCAAAAGGACTAGAGACTCTTCCTTCTAATGTAGTGAAATTTAAAAATATACTTAATTCTATGTAGGTCATCATTAATAGCACTGGGACTTTTATCATTATTATTATTATTATTATTATTATTATTATTATTAGTTTCATTATTATAATCGTTAGTATTATTAATAATATAGTCATGTCTCTTATTCAGTGAAGTGAAGTGAAGTGTAGTGTGGTGGGGGCACGGAGGGGGAGGGGAGGGGAGTGTAGTGCAGCGCAGTGAAATGAAGTGAAGTGAAGTGAAGTGAAGTGAAGTGGAGTGAAGTGTTAGAAAAGCTATAAGTCAACATATAGATAACTCAAAATTAATTATAACTAGGATATTAATCTCTAATTCTAATTGTAATTATATTTGTAAATATTCGTAATAGTTTTGTAATTGTATATCTAATTGTAATAATGTTTGCCACCGAGCATTAGCTCAAAGCGAACTTTAATAAATCTATCTATCTATCTATCTAAGAGATCCAATTGCGCTGAAGCAGGTGACGCGGTAGCGCACGGCGCCGTTTACGACTATCCCGCGAGCTCTGTTTCATTAGCCGGCGCGTGGAGGCGAATAAGGCGTATTTACACGCAGCGGGTGAGTTGCGGTTACTGCTCCCCAACAGCCTTTCTCCTCGGCGCATCGCCTCCCGCGGACCGCTTCACACTTGCAGTCGCCGCACGTCCCGCCACTATTTCACGAATGCGCGTTTTGCCAAATTAATGTACACGAACATTAATCTGGAGGAGTGTAAAATAAAAATTAATCTCAGGTCGAAGTACTAGCAGGGCAAGCCAACCGGAAGACGAGTGGTTGCACAACTTGTCCCGTTCACCTTCCACGCGCCCTCCCTTTTCAAGTAGTCGCTATAATCGCTTCGAACTTCTTTGCGAGCGATACTAAAAACAAAAATGAATAAAAAAATACGTGTAGCTTCGGTCTCATGGTGTACGTCATCTGCAACCTGTAACTCGGTACGGTACCGCTACAGTCGAGGGTCATGAGATAAATACTAGCACCCTCCAACTTCAGAGGATGGGTAATAGTCGATACGAGTTGCAATCGCGTAGAGGAAATCTTGAACTATGTGTCAAGTAATATTTGAACAGGCGAAGTTTCAGCAGTACGTTAACATTTAAAGGCGGCAATAAGAAATTAAAATTTAATGCAATCTAAAGGAAATATCGTTCACATTGCTTGTTTAAATTAGAGGCAAGAAAGCGGAAAGTGACACGGTATTAAACAGACATTTATAAACTGATAAATATTTATGTAATCATTGATTAATACTTATATATTATGTTCCGAAGAGTATGGAAGACCTCAGTGTCATATGTCAGACACGGGATAATAATTCGATTAACACAATTTTTAATTTTCGCGTTGAAATTTTCTAAAATTCGAAATGAGTCATGCAAACTATTTGATTAGTGATGAATTACTGTTAAACGAACATTTCATAAACATGTATATTATTAAATTTAAACCGAAAGAAAACCGTGCAGTTTCGGACGATGTGAAAGGTGTTTATAGTTTCGCTAGATACCTAGGAACTTGGCAATATCCAAAACCAATAAAAGAGTTTCGATTTTTCCTGGAAAATGCAAATATTGGATTGTATTTTTTACCTTATTTCCTAGTGCGGATACCGACCGAATTCTTTTACGCAATGAGTCACTGCTTACAACACAGCTGACGTCATGCGACAGCAAGGCTGCAGGAAAGAGGCCAGCAGCCTTTAAATATTTGCTATCATGTGTTGGGTAAAGGAACAATAACTTATTTTTATATTTTTGGTATGTAAAGAAATGTACTGGTAACTGTATACACTACATTATGCTATTTCCAGTTAACATGAAGACTGTTTTGTTCAAATATTTAATTTATTCTAGTGTTATCCAAGAGTATTTTATTTGTTGTTATTGAGCAGTGTTGGTTCTTTTTAGAAAACATTTTGTGTGTTTCTGTTCAGCACAGTTTTTGATGCTGCAAGTCACTAGTTACTTTTACTATTGCGATTCTAAACGAGTAACACGTAAGACAAGTTTTCAATTTATTCGGACATATTTCTTAAATTATTTTTAATTACGTACTATTAGAAAGCACAAAGGTAAACTGAAAATCAGATGAGAAACTTATTTTATAATTCTCATATCGCTGCTTCGTGTTCTGCTGGCGAGTGCGTGTGTGTATTTTTTTCAGTCATGCCTACTAGCTTGTAATGCCACCATTCATTAAGGTAAATTAAAAACCACGCCCAATAAAATGTCACCCATTAATCACATCTCGAAGAGCTTTTGGCACATATTTTTAACTGGAGAGTTGGTTACATTACCTGTGTATGTAAAAGTGGTAGAGGCAGAAAGTTTCGACAATTTTCTTCACAATTTGGCACAGAGTAACATCTTAAAAACACGGCGCATGGATTTCTTTGCACGTTGGGAAATAATGCAAAGATGTGTTGCGGGGCGTAAGAATGGGGATGGGCGCAAAACTCCAGCTAGCAGGCAGACCGCGGGCAACAAAGTCTGCCAGGTAAGAATCACACGCCGACCGCGCGTTATTGGCGCCCACGAACGCTGCCATTCCGCCGTGGACTGTTGCCGGCAACGGGCCCTGGCAGGCGCACAGGCATGCGGCAGGCCAGGACGACGGCGCGGGATTGCAACCCCGGGCGAATGCAGAGGACGCAGTGCCCTCGGCGCGCTCCCTCTCCCCCTTCTCGGATATCCATGGCCTTCCTTCCCTCCTTTCTTCCGTTTTCTCCTTTTCAGCCCCCCCCCCCTCCCTTCCTCTCTTTCTCCCTTCCTTTTTTACAGTCTCTTTCTCTTTTACATCTTTTCAGCACTATTCGTTTCTTAACCTAATTCCTCTTTCCTTTCTCCGTTTCTTTCTTATCGTCTTCTCCCTGCACTGCTGTCGTTTCCCTTCTTCCCCTCCTATTATTACAGTTTTCTTCCTCCCCTGTCCCTCTTTTCTTTCTTTTCGTCTTTTGCCTCCCTCCCTTCCTTGCCAACAGTATTCTCCCTTCCCCCAATCCCCCTTTCTTTCTCACAGACTTGTTCCTCCTTTCCTTCCTTGATTTTACTTTCTAGCATACATATTTACTTTGCAAAAAATGCTGCAATGCGGCAAAAATGGTCGATTTTTGGTCAGAAAAACTCGCTGACACTCAAAAATAATAATCTAAATAAATCTAAAATTTTGTTCCTCTATGTAGTAAATAACTACCTAACGCGTGTAGTCAGAACTCATTTTGGGGGATAGTTTACATGAAGCTTCAACAACATTTGCAAAATTTTCTCAAATATGGAAGCAACTTTTTTGATTTAACGTTCCTCGGATAACGTGAAGGACGCTTAAATATATAATTGGTCCCATTTCCGTTGAAATCTCTAAATTTTCGAAAACTGCAAAAGTTCAAAATACTTTGGCCTCTTCTACAACTACAATATTGAAGAAATATTTTTTTTGAAATGAAGTCTGATCTTTAAAGACAGGTCTTGAAATAAGGTCATGTACACATTTTCGATAATATGAGTAGTTTTTCGTAATTTATGTTTAAAATAATGACAATTTATTATTAAAAATTATCAGGAACGGCTCCACATTCTTTCTTTAATGTATTTTGAATACAGAAAAGTACGCTTATAAAAATTTCGTAGTCCCGATTTCCGGTGATCTCTATATTGTTGAATCTTGCTATCAATTTGCAGAATTTTTTGAATTACATTGTAAAACTACAATGTTACTGATATTTTTTTAAAAATCTGTTCTAGCAATGTACAAGAAATTATTTAAAAATTCTAAATAATGAATTAAATTAAATGATGCCGTGTACATTTTTTTAAATATACAAGTAAAGTTCTAGTAATTTCGCGCGAAAGAAATTCTCAAAAACGGTTTCAAATATTTTAATTTTTTCTGCAGTAGGGCAAAAGAAGCTCACAAGAATGAAGCATGTCCCATTTTATTGAAATCTGTATTTTCAAAATATTGCAAAAGTGAAATTTTTGTCGTCTTCCTATAACTACAAAATTGAAAATAGTGTTTTCTTAATATTTTTTTCTTGAAAAATTGATCTGGAAATTATGTGAATGAAAATACCTGAATTTTTGAAAATTTTAAATGTAAATGTTTACTTTGTATTATAAGTGTCGGAAAGGTTGTATTTGTTTCTGAAGTTTGTCTTTTAGAATAACGTGAATCGTTTGCGAAACCTAATAACCTGATTTCGAATCCCATCGTTAATAAAAATTTTGTCGGTTGGAGACACTTTTGTGGGCTAATGTATTATAATATTGTACATACGTTACAAATAACGCCAGTGCTGTATGTGCTGTTAGTGCACCACTAGTTCTTACACGTTTTCTTTCTCCGCTCTTCGTCTTATTTCCCTTCATTCTTTCTGTGCCTTTGCTCATCTGTCCCTTCTTTAACGTTTTTCCTCTATAAATTCTGTGTCGTTTCTTTCACTCATCATGTCCTCCTCACTATCTCTGAAATTCTATTTCGTCCTAACTGCATCCATTTCCGTCGGTCTCGCTCACTTCGTCCTTCTCTTCGCATCTCTTCCCGCCTCTTTCTATGTATTTCTTCCTCTCGCCCTCGCTACTTCTCTCTCCTCGCTTACTAACCCCATTCTCCAGACCTTTGGCTCTCCATCTTTCACTTTTTCTTTCTCTCTTTCCCTCCCCCTTTCTTGTGTCTCCCCGAGTTGTTACACAACTCCCAGACAAACAAGAAGACTCGTGCGAGTTGGACCAGCTGTTTTGGTTCTGGTGAGGATGAGACGACGTGTGTGGGAGAAGTGTGTGGAGACAAGCACATATCTACGTTACGGAAAGGCAGGCATCAGAAGGTCACGAACCAAAAGGTCACGAAAAGATGTTTGAATAGTAACGAATAGTAGATATTATATAAAGTTATTAATAGCAAATTAAATGAAATAGACAGTGTATATTATCAGAAAACGTGAAAGAATTTTTTGTACCGTTTGGAACATAATTTCTATAAATTTGGTATTTTGGTAAATAAACAGTATAATATCATGTTTATTTTCCTCCTGAAGCAAATATTTGTGAAGTAATCATTATCTTACAGATCTCTCATATGAAAATAATTCGGGCTAGAATAAACTTCCTTACAGGCATTCAATGTATTTTAATGAGAAAGCGTATCAGAGGCACACACAAAAAAAAAACAAAAAAACATTCCCAATTGTGGCGTCATGGAGAAAAAAACAGACATTTACAAGTATGTTCAAGTTTATTTACACGTATGTACAATAACTAAATTCTGCTCCGAAACTACACACTTTTGAGTATTTCGCTGTGGGAAATTGAGTATTTCCCCTCCCACATAGCTAGGGAGGCCCCGCCTCCACTGACGCTTCTCCCGCGCCACTACCGCGACCTCGTCACCCGTGCAAGAGGCACGACACGCTCCAGCCTGGACGTAAAGTTTTGCGCATCGCGCGAGGTTTCCAGAACAAAACCCCCTGTGTGAGCTCGTCGGCTCGATTTTATACCTCGAGTGTAGCGATCAGGTGACCGTCCTTGGTGTAGGAGGGAGGCTACTACGTGACCTTCCAGGTCAAGCTGGCGTCCACTTGGTCTAAATATATCCAAACGCCGGGGCGCCAAAGCTATTCAGCCCGCAGATATGCGATAATTCCACTCCTCCTCCCACCCACGGCTGCCAACGTGACGCTACAGACTCTTCCCTACCCAGAAAAGAATTTTTTCTGCAGGTAACCAAACACAGGAAACAATCTTCTGTCCCTGACTGTAGTAGCCTAAATGGTAACATTTTTTTATTGTGACCTATACATCACTCTAGATCTATTTCAATTCAAATACCGTTAACACATTTCTTAAAATATAATTGTCTCACAGTCGAAACTGGTTTTTCCCCAAGTGATTACTCAAAATCATATTTACATCCCTTTCTTTTTTTTTAAATCTAAAAAAACCATAACTTATTTTGATAATTACTTATAATACATAACAACTTTCCATTTTTAACTTTACAACGATTTTAATTTTACTATTTACAATATTTGATGTTAATGATACTACCTGTATTAAATAACATTTCTATTTCCTGTTTAAATTAAGAATTATTTTTTTGAATTTTAATTCATAAGAAACAACTGATAATGCCATATAACAACCCTATTTTCTTTTTGATATTTCAAGGCATCAATTATTTTTTAATTTTACACATTACAATATTCATTACATTTGATAAACTACATATATGACCTGGCAATTTATTTATTTTTTTGTTTTAACATTACGAGAATTGTATTACTTTGAAATTACTATTTACAATATCCAGACATATGTAAATCTTCTACCTTTATACATATATACTACATAAATATAATGCCAATCGATCTAATTACAGACTCTACTTAATGCTTACATCTGAGCTTGTAGTGTATCCAGGCATCAAAACATTCCACTCAAAGCGTCGACATTTACATACTCAAGCCCCTTTTTGTGAATTATGCTGATGTTGTAATGCTGGACCATTAATGACCAGCGCATTAGTCGAGGATTATTTCCTGCGCAGTTTTTCAGCCACACTAGAGGATTATGGTCAGTTTCTATTTTTATAATCACTTGGCCGTCTAAATAGCACTTTAATTTCTGGAGTGCCCAAATAATGGCACTGCACTCTTTTTCTGTCGTACAGAATTTCTGTTCTGCATCAGAAAACTTCCTACTTAAGTAAAGTATGGGGTACTCATGCCCATCATCATCATGCTGTGCCAAATTAATTCCCAATTCTTATCGCTGGCATCTGTTTGAAGCACGAATGGTTTAGCAAAGTTTGGTGCATGCACTACTGTGTCGCTACACAGTGCCTCTTGCAGCTCATGAAATGCTTTCTCACATTCCGGTGTCCACGTGACTTTCCCCTGGCGTTGCTGCCCCTTCAGCAGGTCACTTAACGGCGCTGATTTATTCGCGAACCCTGGGATGAATTTCCGATAATAGCCCGTAAGTCCCAGAAACAAACGCACCTGTTTCTTTGTTTGAGGCACTGGAAACTTCCTAATTGCTTCTACCTTTGCTTCGACAGGTTTCATTTTACCGCTTCCGACAATATAACCTAGGTACTGAACGAAGTCACGCGCGTACTTGCATTTCTTTGGTTGTACGTGAAGTTTAGCATTACTGAGTATTTTGAACACCTTGGCTAGATGAATAATTTGGTCTTGCCACGTATTGCTAAAAACTGCAATATCGTCCATATACGGCAACGCGAATGTCCCGCAGTCGCTTAACAGTGACGCCATCATGCGACTGCATTGATAGTGGGCATTCTTTACCTCACATGGAAGACGCAGTGGGCGATACGTGCCAAAACTAGTCACGAACGCAGCGTTTCTCTGCGCTCTTGGCGTTAATGCGATCTGCCAATAGCACTTTGCTAAATCGAGTGTAGTAATAATGCTAGCCGCCGCTGTTTCTATCCGCTCTTCCATGTTTGGTAGGGGGTAGCTCAGTTTTGACCACGTTGTTTAATTTCCTTTAATCTATACATGGTCGGGGTTTTCTCCCGGGTGCCTCTACTAATATCATAGGTGAAGCATAGTCCGAGTCCCCTACTTCAATAATATTGTCCTCAACATTTTCGATATTTCCTCTTTCAATATCTGTGACTGCCTGCGCGACATACGATACGGCGCGCTACGTATAGTTATGGAGTTGTTGGTCACCTCTATATCCATTGTCATTACATCAGTTAGGCCCGGCTTTTCAGAGAATATATCTTTGTATTTTACAATCGTGTTGATCAGTGTTCAAAATTCAGTTCGACTTCCGTCCCTTCTAACATTGATTCAACATCGCTGGCTCTGGGTCAAGATTTACTGCGACCTTATCTAATTCATCATCTTCCACTTCCGGATTCTGCCTGTTAGTCCCTAAAAGTTTAAATACTCGGTTCGTTGGTGATATTTCTTAAGCATATTGATGTGATGGACCCGCCCTTCTTTCTTGCCGGACAATCTCACTACATAATTAGTTTCGGACACTTGTTCCTGCACTTCTCCCGGCCCGACCCACTGAACCGACAACTTGTGTGTCTTATTCGGCGCCAACACCAGAACGCGATCCCCGACAGCTAACGTCCTATGCCTCGCTCTCTGGTCATTATAAACTTTAGGATTTTCATGCTCACTCCCTAGTCGTCGGTGTGCGAGTTCCTTCGATTTACATAATCTGTTTATTAACTTAAACACATGCTCTACCACCGAACTTTCTTCCTCTTCCACTCCCGCTTAGTGTTCGCACAGAAGAGTTATAGGCGTGCGTACATTTTGCCCGAACACCAGCTTCGCAGGAGTGTACCCTAAACTTTCGTGCACTGTTGTGCGTAGCGCGAACAGAATAGCGGGTTGCTGTTTCTCCCACTCTGAGCCTGCTTCCAAACAGAGCACCTTTAGCACACGGTTCATTGTACGGTGGGCCCTTTCAATGGCATTCGACTGCGGTGATAGGGTGAGCTCCGCACTAGAGTAATACCAAACCGCTGCGCGAACTCCGCAGTCAAAACGCTAGTGAAACACGTTCCTTTATCGGTTTGGATTTCGCGTGGAAATCCCATACGACAAAAAGTTCTAAAAGAGCTTCTATAACAGTCGCTGATGTGAGATCGGTGACTGGAATAGCCTCAGGGTACCGAGTAGCTACACATATCGTGGTAATTATATATTTCCGACCTAATTCTGATTCTGGAAACGGCCCACAGGCGTGTACATTTATTTTGCTAAAGGCATCGGCCCGTCCAGAGGAGCGTCGCCCTGCTGCGTCTCGCTCGCCTCCTTTTCACTTTTGGAAGTTTCCCGCTCTCTTGCTGCCCCCGCACGTGTTTGTACAGCGTTTACAATTTGCAGTTCTAAGTAACCCTTTTTGAGTTCGTCTATTGAGGTGGCGGTGCGGTTGCTGAGTATGTTATACTCGAGATCGTACCCGCGTCGTACTACCGCCCCTTTGTTTCTACCTGACCGAAAGAGCCCTGTAGACGCACGTGCGCAACTGGCAAATTTCGCGGTTCGGAATCTAAGAGCTGGAAAATCCATACTGATTCGCCAGTAAATTGATCATCCGACACATTTTTCACTAATAAGGTCAAAACTAGCTCCACTGTCACGAAGGAATGTGATTGGCTCGTTATTCACAAATCCCGCGCACGTATGGGGGTGGAGGAATTCCCTGGCCTCCCCGTCGACATGTGACACATCTTTTGTACTGTTTCCTTGTTCGGGCAATTCCGCTTGAAATGCTCGGTCGATCCGCACGAGAAGCAACGTGGTTTACTCAGCCTTTCGAATTCTGCATTGCTTTTGTTCGCTTTAGGTTCGGTTTTCGGCTCGGTATTCAGGCCACAGGTATGCGATACTTCCGCTCCTTCTCCCTCCCACGGCCGCCAACGTGACGCTACACCAATAAAGGATGTTAATTTAAGGTATATGTATCTTAATGATTTAAATGAACTTACTCTTCCAAACTCCCTTCACCATCCATAAATATTGTAAGAATAAACACTTTGTGGTCCTATTGTGTCACCAGTGAAAATTGATGCTGAAATGTGTTACTGTTGCAAAATAAGTCTTAAAAACGCTCTAGTTACGCAAGTGACTCAACACAAATGTAGGAGGGAGACAACCGATGTGGGACGCATGCTTTGGTGAAGGCAGAGCACACGCGGGAGGCACTAAGCAAGGAGGCCACTGTGACGTGGGTGGAGTGAGATATATGCGCAACGGACGTAAGAGGCGACGACAAATGTAAGAGCTGAGGTGTAGGCAAAGGACGCAATGTGGGATGTGATGGATGAAGCCCGTTTAACGTGGCCAAAGAGACAAGAATCAATCCATATTGACGATGTTGATTGAGTAAATAGTAGCATCTGACGGAGAGAAGTTAACTCTGCTGACGTTTTGTGGAAAACATAATTGCTCTCATAAGTTTTATGATTCAATAACACATTATTTTATACTGTATACATTAGCGTCTGTGTCAGGAATCACGGAGAGCCCCCGTCTGCATATGCCATAGATAACACTGCTACCAACGTTAACGTTGCCACCACTGCCACCTTCACCTTTTTACCGTGAGAATTACCCCGCGGTCACAGATAGATCTCCTACCTCACCCTCTATTCCCAACCCCACCTGAATCCCATCTCCATTCCCACCCAACCCCCATTATCACCAACAGTACAATCACAACAATCTCTACTATCATTATCACCAATACCATCGCTGCTACCGCCTCTAGCCTCAAGTTCTGGACTTTCAACTCCACCGCTGCATCCACATCACCACCGCTTCCCCCCTACTTCCTTCTCTGTCATCACCTCTGCCCGTCCCATCGCTATTGCCTCCGCTCCCGTCGCTCCGCAGCCGTTGTCTTCGTCAGCACCTTGGCCGTCACCGCTGCCACCACCACCGCTCCGCTCCGCGCTTCTTCTCCTCACAGGCAGGCGAGTTCCGTGCAGTTTGCGCGGCTATAAATAAGGGCCCGAGCCGCTGCCACCCCACCCGCTCGCTCCCCCGGCCCCCCCCCGGTACGAATCCGAAAATCAAACAGTGGTTGTCACGCGTCGCTCCGCCCGCCAGGGCCTGCACCCCCGGCCCCCCGCCCCCCCCCCTCCACCTCCTCCGCCCCTCCCCAGCACCTCTCCGACACCTCCTACGCCCCCGGCCTCCATCAGAACTCCCTGCCGCCCCGGCCCCGTCGCCGCCGCGCCCCTCGTTCTTTTCCCAGACTCGTTTCTGTTCGTGTGGGTCGTATTTACCTCTTGCCTCGTCGCAAATTGTTGGAAAAAATATTTACTGCTATTTGTGAAGAAGAGGACATAAAGACTGAGAATCAACGGTGGTGGGGAAAGGAGGAAGATTTGGCTCGACGCAAAGAAGTGTGCGATTGGCGGATTAAATTACTTGTTAAAGCGGGCCACTCCGAATATGACGTAAGGAATAATTGAAATCACGGTGTGAACACCTCTACAACGATTATAACAGAGACTGAAACAATATATTGGAATGGTTTATTGCGTCATTGTTCACTCTGACGAGACACTACCAATTTAGTATTCATATACGATATATAATTTAATGAAGAGTTGCGGAAAAACCAGAATTCTAAAACTTGATTGGCTTATTTTTCTGAAATTTTACATTTCCAGATTTATGTCTGTTCCTTCGTGGAAGAAATTAGATGAATGTAGTTTTAACTAATTGCGATTCGCGATAACGACAGAAGAGAAACTAGGATACATTTAATTTAACTATATACCAGACTGTAATTAAGTTTTCGTCTCTCTGACATGAAAGACTTAAAAAAATAATAGAATATTTTAACATATGTTTTCTGGGTAATGGGTATCTATTTTCAATAGTTTTAAAAAATTACTATCTAAAAACTTCTGGACAAAAACCTATAAATAGAAACACCTAATTATTTCAAGTTTCGGAGAGAGTGAGCTCTAGGCAAAACTAGCAAGGGAGGTCTGATCAACTTTGATACGTTAATTTTACACAGAAGAAAATAAGTGGGGTGACAATGACTGACGTAGATACAAAGGAAAGAAAATGCTGAACGAGAAGTTTTCGAGAAAGTTAAGTGGCGTTTTACGAGAAGAGAGGGTCTGGGAGGGTCCGAGAATAGCAGCACTTTACGATAACATTTAATCGTCTCGAATAAGAATAACCAAGGGAAAAACTATATCGGTTTCGGAGCAGTCAGTTCTGCTCGAGAGCAATTTGTAGCGATGGATTCTCGGTCTCTGAAGGGGAGATAGTGTTCTATTTTTCAATGAGTGTGGAATGGAAAGGCACGATAATCTGCTGGTCGTTTTGGTGAAGAATGTGGATTAGAGTCTGTAGCTTCCGAAATTATTAGTTTCGGAAGCTACAAGGAGCAGACAACATAAGACGAACTGCCTGCCAATATCAGTTTCAGTAATGGAGTTTACGAACTTTTGATTCTATAATCACAATACAAAAAAACACACAAAACAAGAACGTTCTGTGTGCCAGTGAGATTTCTTTCACGCTCACCTGAAACACATTGAAAAACTGTGCTTATTTAATGTTTTCAAAATGTAATAAGTATAAAATCTTTTGTAATGTCAGAATACTAAAACACCATGAAAGAAATATATTTTTGCATGGCACTTTGAATTCCCACTAAAATGAACGTTATCACCAGAATCCTAGAACTGCATATGCTGTACAAAATGTCTAAAATATGCAGTTTGTAGTATTCGTGAAAACAATTACTATTTACAAAAAAGCAACGCTAATCGCTCAAAAACATTGATTGTGCTTGTTGGTGTCATAAGGTTGAAACGAATGAAACTCGTGATGCTACAATAGTACACACTCTCTCGTAATCTTTACTTACCATTATTATATTGCAACTTCCATTCAACTAGCATTTGAGACATGGCTTAAAATATACCTAACGAAATAAAGTGCAAGAGGCGCGAACACAAAATACTCATTTTTATTATTTTTATTCTTAAGCATAAATGAAAATAATTTCTGACATTAAATTTAGTGTGTTGAGTTTTGTTCTTTAAAACGAAACTAAAACGAAATATTTACCCAGGTTCAGATTCAAAGCCGAGCGCGGATGCCAAGCCTAGAAGCTTATCAAGACGCTATAAAAATAGATGGCATAACCTCTTCATCTATAATATTATAATGAATTCCACAAATTACACAAAATTACTCAAAATTACACAAAAAACAACAAATGTTTTAAAAATGTATACGGCAATATTTAAAGATATAATTTTCAAGAGAAGATTTCGTTCAAGAAAAATTCGATCCTCAATAATTTATCTGTAGGAGGTCATCGATTTTTGTCTGCAGGTTTTTAATATTCAGATGTTTTAATGAAAATTGTGCTTGCGTCATTTTTAAATGCGTAGTTTCAAGCAAAAACTTGAAAGAAAAGATTCGCTTTTATTTTTGAGAAAATTTCAGAAATGTCCTACGATCGTTATGTAAACTACGCCCTCTACCATTAAAATATAAGTTTCAAATTGAAGAGGCAGAAATTTCAGTTAAATCAATTGCATAATATCAATTGGTGACAGTTTAATGACAGGGAGACATTTGGAGTAAAACCAACTTTTTTTGTATCAAGCTCCCACAAAACGGAAATTTTTACTGTACTGTGTATAGAATAGTCATGTACTACGTACGGAAGCGAGAAAAATTCTGTTTCGGAAATAGGAACCCACCAAAAGAGTTTTTGTCAAAAATTGGCATTTTTTTCCTGCAGCATTACTTGACTTTCTCTTACTAAAAAGAAGAGACGAGGAAGTAATGTGTTGATAAAAGAGCATACCATTTGCAAAAAATTTTAGTCTCGTGAAGAAGTTATTTCAGTTTCACACAAAAGTAAATCAATCAATTTAAATAACTGTTTTAAATACTGACTTAATAGTTCGTTATGTCCTAAACATTTATGAAAGTAAAGTTATAGACGAAGAAAACGACATCAGAGATCTTGTTTTCAGTCTTCATATGAGGACCATGTTGAGAAGCAAGCAGGCAACAGCCAAAGAAAAGCAAGTTTTCTCGGAATAGCTGAAAAATGGCTCCTTTTAAATGCTGATAAAAAGGTAATAAAATATTATTATAGTTCAAACTGCAACTTATGATTAAAGGACACACTTCTTACGCGGGGAAATTTCGGATTTTCTCTTAAACTAAACATGGATCAAAGAGAGAGAGAGAGAGAGAGAGAGAGAGAGAGAGAGAGAGAGAGAGAAGTATTACAAGTCATCAATTTCCCATTAGTTAAAAAAATAAACTTTTATTTTTCATTGAACAGTATGATACATTTAATGATCGTGTTCAGCCCACATCCTTTGTACGCGTTTCTTGGGAAACTGTTTTTTAAACGAAATGAAAACACTCATCCCAAAAATATGCATGCTCACACAAATCCTGCCTGTGCAAATAACAAATACTCTAAAGAATCCTTACCGAAGGATACAGCGAACCGTTGTCTTCCCACTTGTAGGCATGCCTGCAAACTGGGCAAACACAATATGCGCCACATTAGAATACAGTCAAGGGAATATCTGAACCATTTCATCAACACAGATGATGTAGATGAAAAATAATGATTCATTGATATGAGAGGCAGATTGTCACAATAAGTACGCTTCAATTTTTTATTACATTCCTTTTCTTCCTCCAGAAAAACGTGCAGACGTCTTAAAAGAACAGTACAGAAAAAGTCCCATCTCGATCAGGTTTTTCGTCCAGTTTCCCTGATCCATTGAGCAAATGCTGAGATGGCCCCTTGTTTTGCTTCTGCACATAAATGTAACTTCATTTTCTGTGCACGTCTTCTAGAATTCAGTGGGAAATACAATTATTCAAATTATCGTTTCCATGTTGTCGCGGCAGGAAGTAATAAGAGTATTACATGGGAGTTTTTTTGTTTTGCTTCTCCCTTTCAAAATTCAAAATTCATTGCTTATTTATCCTTGAAAATAGATTTTATTACATGGGAGTTTTTTTTCTCCCTTTCAAAATTCAAAATTTATTTCTTATTTATCCGTGAAAATAGATTTACTACATGGGAGTTTTTTTTTCCCTTTCAAAATTCAAAATTTAAGTAGTATATGACTTAGTGTAGGGATCACAGAATTTTGAAAATGTGCACACAATCCACTTTTCCCCATAGCACGTCATACGCAGTTTTTAACTGTTTTTTTGACGTAAAATAAATAAATAAAAGTCTTATCGTCTCCTCAGAAATATTTCATGAGACATGCTATGGCGGTAACTGATGTAAAAAGGAAGGTCCAAAAAGTGAAAAAAGTTAAGGAAATTGAATGAAAGTGACAATGTATTACCAAGACCTGCTTGAAAGATGGTTAGAACATTCGTTTGGTCAATTTTATTTCATTTCAAGATTTATATTTGAAGCACGTGACAGCAAAATTTGGTGTGCGGAAGCGTCATGGGCATCAAAAATAATTATTTCAATAAAACATTGTGCCCAATGTAACAAAATGATCTCAGGGTGTCGTTTAATATATGATACCCCAAATATTGACTCATCCGCTCCTTTTTACTTTCTCGTATTCATACGTATATACGTAGTATAGTGAGAGTTACGTAATGCTGCAGAAAATCGATTTCGAGATTTCAAAGGAAATAGACGTTTTAGGGTCCCCTGATACCCAGAAAGGGTTTTTTTTTCAAAACGTCCGTCCGTCGACACTACTAGCGACTAAACCATGCGTAGGATTTTTTCCAAATTGAAGAAAGCCCTGTCCATCCGGCTCTAGTTGAAGCTTTGAAATTTAAAAAAAATTGGGGGTACTTTAATGACGCTCCAGGGACATTTTCCAAATTTTCTAAAAAACCGCTCCAAATGTTATTATTAAATTCTTGTAATAATAGAGTAAATAACACTTTTAAAGGTGGCATAGGTCCGATTTTTACGCTTACCTCTGAATTTTCGAAAATTGCAAAAGTTTGAATTTCTTCAGCGTCTTCCTAAAACTACAAAATTGAAGACAGATTTTTCTTTCAAATGAAATTTGTTGTTCATAAACAGTTCTTTCATAAAAGTTATACAGATTTTTTGAAAATTATAATAGTTTTCGTGCAATAGTGCGTGCAATATTAGCAATATTCCAAAAAACAAAAACAAGATTTTCTCAAAAACGGCTCCAAATTTTTCTTTAAATTTTTGATAGGGATAGTGCCAAACGAACCCTACACGATGACATAAACGCTATATAGCTCTATTCTTTTGTTTTTTCCAATATTACAAAAACATTATTGAATTACAAACACTTTTTGACATGTCTCTCATGTCAGTAATATTTATATTACAGGCGATTTCTTCACATTATAATATTTACGACACATATGCTTTAAATAATGTCATATAACGTTTCTCAAAAGTTCAACAGTTTTCTGTGAAAATGAGCATCAAAATTCCGCATTTTCCGAAACGCTCAGACGCCATTTTCTCAAAAATGGATCCAAATTTTTTCTTCAAATTTTTCCAATGGATAGTGTTGATTTCACTGTTTAATATGACGTGAAGTTCATTTTGGCATATGCACACGTGTGTGCACCTGTGTTTGTGTCGGTGTCTGTGTCTGTGTCTGTGTCGATGTCGGAGAGGGTGTCAGTAAGAGTGAAAGTGTCTGTGTCGATGTCGGAGAGGGTGTCAGTAAGAGTGAAAGTGTCTGTGTCGATGTCGGAGAGGGTGTCGGAGACGGTGTCGGAGACGGTGTCGGAGACGGTGTCGGAGACGGTGTCGGAGACGGTGTCGGAGACGGTGTCGGAGACAGTGTCGGAGACGGTGTCGGAGACGGTGTCGGAGACGAGTGTCGGAGACGGTGTCGGAGACGGTGTCGGAGACGGTGTCGGAGACGGTGTCGGAGACGGTGTCGGAGACGGTGTCGGAGACGGTGTCGGAGACGGTGTCGGAGACGGTGTCGGAGACGGTGTCGGAGACGGTGTCGGAGACGGTGTCGGAGACGGTGTCGGAGACGGTGTCGGAGACGGTGTCGGAGACGGTGTCGGAGACGGTGTCGGAGACGGTGTCGGAGACGGTGTCGGAGACGGTGTCGGAGACGGTGTCGGAGAGACGGTGTCGGAGACGGTGTCGGAGACGGTGTCGGAGACGGTGTCGGAGACGGTGTCGGAGACGGTGTCGGGGACGGTGCGAGACGTGGCGGAGACGGGGGGGTTACGACATCGGTGACGATGAGCGTGTCATCTATAGAATCGGCGTCGGAAACGGACTCAGACGCGGCGAATGTGCCAGTCGGCGCCGTCTCTGCAGTGGCCGGGGCAGACGGTGGCCACAGGAGCGCGCCGCGCGATCACCCGCGAATATAACTCGTTACAAATGACAAAAACCGGCTATTTTAAGGTTCGTCAAGAAGGTCTATTCCTGAGCAGCGCGTTCGCCGTCCGCCGCCTTCTGGAAACCGGCCTCTATTGTCCGATTTTACGCGCATTGCGCGCGGGCACACTGGCACCGCGGATGCGTCGCCGGAGCGCCGGCCGGGGGGCGGGGCGGCGCGCAGACCAGCGCAGCTCGGGTCTCCGTGAACGTAAACGTTGGAGTGACTCGGCTGGGAAAATTCTGAGATTCGAATTGAAGGGCTCTTTTCGAAGTTACGTATCCCCATTTCTGTTTATTTATAAATTTATTTGTCAAAACATTCTCAAGAGGCTTCTCCATTGTCCTGCCAAATATGGTGTACGAAATTTGCGTTCCTCCTACGTTAAATGGAATCCGTTATCCGCCTACCTTGAACTATAAGGCTGTAGGTGAATACTTTCCATTCTCAAAATATTATGTTTCATAGAGATGCATCAGGGCGAAAATAAATTCAATTCGACTCTGATTGGCAACTTGAACCCTATTAATGTCTTGGGTGGGAGCCTGGGTGGAAACCTGGTCGGGACCGTAATGGCATGTTAAGGGGAATCCTTGTCTGGACTTTAGATGGGATTCTGGGGAGATTCTAGTATAGGTTCCTAGACGGCGTCCTCGCATGCTCGTCGAGATGCTAGATAGAATTCTTGGCATACGAGGATCGCCATATGAGCCGAAATCCCAAACTCGATTCTGGATGGGATTCGGTACTAAAGACTTGTCGAACAACTGTCAATGTGTGGAATACGAGGGGTGTTATATTATATACTCGGATTTAGGGATCCAGTTGCTACCATCGTTGCTGTTACTGATGAGGTTCTGTGAGAATATTTGTTCAGTTATTTGTTGGCAACAAGATTAGGAGAAATGCAATGGCAGTGTTACTTTTGTCGAGGGGTTCAATAGTGTTATTGTAAACATGTTATAAATGGAAGAGAAAGAACCAGGATTTCTCTTTTGGTTTGGTGTCAAATTTGTTATAAATAAATAAATAAATATATAAAGGAATAATTGGGAAAGTTCCGGTAATATTACCAATGCACTGGCCGTTTGCCAAGCCACATTTTTATTACACGGTATCAATGGTATCACCGTAGTACAAGAAAATGTCTGATTTCATACTCAACATATTTTATCAAAATATTTAAACAAGTAGTTAATACGATCACTATAAAATTACATTAATGTCAATATGTGGCATTTTCTACACTTTAGAAAATGCAAAAATATGGAACAATATTTTTATATATCCAAAACAACTTAACTGATAGAAAATAGTGTTACTGCTACAGCATATGCGGTCTCGCGGTCGCGAAACTGCCATTCTTGCTCTTTGTAGCGACTATGCAATATTATATTACAGAACAAGCAAAAGTGTTTACAACCAGCAAACATTGTTCCCTCGAGTTCTAAAGAACAGATACCACCAAGGGAAAATACAGAGTTTAAAAATATAGGACGTTTATTTTGAGCGTACTACACTATACCCGTAAAAAAGTTATTAAACAAATTTGGGCACATTTTTTGAGAAAATATTTAAATGTTGAGAATTCATCTAAAGTACACCCAAAAATCAAAATATCCGTTTCACATATCCAAGTTCGTCCAGATCGATTGTGGTATGTAAGTTTGGAGAAAATTGTCTGACTGGTTTAGCCGTTAGCGTTGATTACAATCGGACAAACGAACGGACAGACTGATACGGACCGAGAGATGTTTTGCTGTTTACACAGACGTGTATTGGAAGTAGTTTACTAAATGTGGGAAAAATATTTATCCAAGTTTTCGATCTCAAGGCGGCATATTAGGAGTTTTTGTGTCAAAATATCGCCCAGAATTACAGTACATTCTCTTTACTACGTAAGTACGTAGTACGCCGAGAAAGTAAAATCAAAGAAGGTTCGTTCCTATTCCCTTTTTCTGATTGGAAATATTTAAATTTCATATTTCTTCTTTCCCTGTTGCACCATTCAATTCATCCTCCAGACGAACGTTCAATGTTTCCTCGCCCTCACTACGCATAAAATGTAAATGTAAATCATTCCATGACGCAGTTTTAGCAGCAAATCACGGTTCTCGATAATTGAGGTTAATTATACTAAATATTTATTTATGACTTCTATTTATGATGATATGGCTTTCATTTCTTTCCCGAGCGTGCTACAAACCATGAAGGTTGTAAGCATGATGTTGATCAGTAAAAATAAATGCTATTTTAAAACTATATATACTCATACTAAATCAACTAAATTATGTGGATGAATTGCCGAGCTCTTTAGCAGTAGGGTCAGTGTTATAATGAAAATACAGGAGTACAGACAAGCGGTTGTGAATGGAGGGAGCGGAAAACAGAATGAAGAAACTCACCGCTGGTCAACCGGCTCGGTGACATTCATTCGAGAGTGCAGAAAGAAAATCGAAGAAAACTTGAACCTGAACTTGGGGCATACCTAGTAAAGATCGCGAGGCGAGATACATTCCCGGTCAAGTAATTAAATGGAAAGAATATGCGTGCCGTATGGAAGCGGTGACGTTTTCATTGCAAAACGACGCTTACAAACTAGGGTGAAGCGTAATAAAATGTGAAGAAATCCGTAAACATAACGAACCGTAGAATTGGGGATGTATTTGGAGAAAACGTAGGTTAAGATCGTACTAAAATCTGCTCGACCCGATGGTATTCTTCGTAGCTAAACGGCGGCAAGTCCGAAGTCCAATGAACGAATTACAATCACCTGCATGCATGTTAAGTAGATACCACAGGCATAAAAGTCAGAGGTAGAAAATATATCACAACGTGAACACCTAAAAAATACAATGTTACGCATTATATCTACTTAGTACATTTTTGGCGCTCGCCACAATTGCTGAGGAATATAATTTCATTCCTTTAGCTGAGAAACGAAATCTCAAGCAACGTCAAATGGATGTAGATATCATATAAGTTAGAACGGTGTTGAGAAAATAGAAACGTTGTTGACACTAACAAGGTAAGAGAATAGCATTTTTGTGACATATCCACAATTTCTAATAATGTATTTCTAATTGAATTTTTTAAATCTATATTTACTTTATCGTATACGTAGTACATACGTACGGAGTAATATTCGTAGTATAGAGAAAGTTATGTAATGCTGCGGAAACACGATTTCAAGAATTCAACGGAAATACACGTTTTGGGGTCCCCCGAAAAAGTGGTTGTTTTCAAACCGTCCGTTTGTCCGTCCATCCATCCGTTTGTTCGTTCGTGCGCTTGTCCGTCCGTTTGTCCGTCTGTCTGTCCGTCCGTCCGTCCGTCCGTCCGTCCGTCCGTCCGTCCGTCCGTCCGTCCGTCCGTCCGTCCGTCCGTCCGTCCGTCCGTCCGTCCCCTTCCGGCTGTCCTTTCCGGCTGTCCGTCTGGCTGTCCGTCTGGCTGTCCGTCAGTCTGTAAACACTACTAGCGCGTAAATCGTCAGTTTTTTTTCCAAATTCAAGAAACCCCAGTACATCTGGCGCTAGTTGGAGCTTTGAAATTTTGTAAAACATTATTAAAAAAATTAGGGGTACTTTGTTTGAAGATCCGCGGACATTTTCAAAATATTTTCAAAAACGGCTCCAAATGTTTTCTTTAACTTTCAAGTAAGAATAGAGTAAATAAGACTTATAAAGGTGGAATAGGTGCGATTTTTAGGTTTTCTCTGGATTTTCGAAAATTGCAAAAGTTAAATTTTTTTCGGCGTCTTCCTACAACTTCAAAATTGATGACAGATTTTTCCTGCATGAAATTTGTTGTCCATAAATAATTTTTTCATAAAGGTCATGCAGTTTTTTGAAAAATTTAGTATTTTTCATGCAATGGTGCGTACAATATTTGGAATTTAAAAAACAACAGATTTTCTGAAAACGGCTCCAAATTTTTCTTTACATTTTTGGTAGCGTTGGTGGCATACGATTACATAAACGCCATATAGCTTGTTATTACTACAAATCTCGAAAGTATTTCATAGTTTTTTTCTTGTTTGCAATTGGATGGCTACTATACGATCTTTGTAGTTTTCGTGTTGCTTTGGTTATACTGTTTTGTGTATGGGCTTTCCCCACACATTACGTTGAACGAATCATCCAATGGATAACTTAAATTGTCCTTTCATTAAAAAAACTCCTACATACAAAATACCGTCCATAGCACTCGACACACTTTGATCAAAAGACTTCTTTTTAAAAATGTTTCACTTTGAATGAAAATGACTTCTTGCAGCAGTTATGGTAAACTGCATCAACTGCAAAAAATCACAGAAAATATAATATAATATAATAAATTACCCTTCTTTGTACTTCGTAACACATTATTTACTTCTTTATTCAACCAAAAAAACCTTCTTTACCTATCTGCATGGTCCAAACAATTTTTTCAGTTATTTGTCGTGTAGTAGGAGAGAGAGAGAGAGAGAGAGAGAGAGAGAGAGAGAGGGGGGGGTCCTTGCGATGCTAATGGATGACACTGACGACCCTTTACTTAAATCACCATAAAATAGCGTCTGCTTTAGTGTAATTTCGTATGTAGTGTATGAACGTTGACAACAGCAGATTTTTTTATTGGCTGAAGCGATTGTCTTTTCTGTCCATGAAATGCTGGCAAATTCCCAACTTTCCAGTCGCACGAAGAACATTCTAGTCACTCTTAATACTGCCATCACAGATAAAATACCTCTCAGTTATTGTGAGGCGACAGTAGAAATAGAACACAACTCTCATTACACAACAATAAAATAGACACAACACACAGGAACGATTGCCAATGCATTACTGATGATTCTGTCAATATGGGGGAAATATTCAATATAATTCCATCAGTAACGTGGCCATATCTCCACTTCCTCACTTTTAGTTTATCCTCCTTCTTCAAAAAATGCTAGTATGTAGATAATTATTACTACAATTTTATTTTACAGGAATGTAATATTCTGTTGTAATCGTTCTTGCAAAGATCAAGAATACGGCACCATGGTGGAAGCATGTTTGCGAACTCTCGATTCCCAGCGTATTTGTAACATATGTGAAACTACTAAATCAGATTTGACGTATGATAAAACTTGACAATATTACTATAATTATTCGTAAGATTTTAAATGTTTTGGAGCAAAGTAGGCAGATGCAGACTGTGATAATAAACGTTGGACGAGGATTAAATGTTTCCGATGAACAAGTAATTACATCTCACTAAAGAAGAAGACGGAAAATAAAGCCTAGTTCTAATTAAAAATGAGACATTTCCAAACCTGTATCCTTAAAAGTATTAATACCACATCAAAAAATAATATGACCATTTGTTAGAAAATTCAATTTAGAGACTAGTTTTGATTAGACTAGAATTGATCATTACAGATATACATGCAAAAATACTAGAAAACTCATCATTAAAAATATGTTCACCCCCGCTCATCCCCATCCTCCTGGACTTTTAGCTTGGTATTTAGGATCTTTTGATAGTAGCATGTAACAACCATATCAAATATCAAAACTCTAGGATTTCTTCCCTTTGATGGCCAATGTTTGGTGTAATTCGAGTGGGCTGAAGTAATGTAGGTCTAAAGTACGCGTAAGAAAGAGTGGCAAAAAAGTGAAATAAATCTAAATTCAGAATAATTTATGAAATTCTGCTTTTATTAAGGTGACGAAAACAAGTACTTTTCGTTTCTTTTTATTTTAATTCTAGTGCAGGTAAAAGAATAGAGAAGAGAATGCCAGGTTGCAAAGCCTCTTAGGAGAGGGCCATTTCGTGATAGCATCTTCCGACGGCCACAATGGTGAGACAGAGCGTGGCGGCGCGCAAAGCTGGACGTACAGGCGACATGCCGGTGACAAGTCCACGAAAGCATGATGAGGGAACAATGAACAGCGGGCACTGCACACTAGCAAGCGGAAAGGAGCAAATGTATTAAACCTACCGTTGGAAACGCAAAATGCCAAGTCTTACTTTTAGCATCTTAAATTCCCTCCAGTTACGATTTAATCTGAACATTGAACTTGAGATCTCTGCCAGAAAAAAACAAACCTCCACAGATATACGAAACGTGAAATTTGATATTTGTATAATACTTGCACATTCGGTGGAAGATACAAAGAATGTATTGTACAAGAAACACACCTCTAGGCACGTAAAAACGTGTTATTGAGACCTCTAATTTCTGGAAAGGGGCCAGTCCGACTATGTTCAGTATTGTTTTTTGATTGATTGATTTTTTCATGTTTTCGGGCGCGTCAACCGATGTGTTCATTAGTCCCGTAAGTGTAGTGCATGCTTTCTCTCGTGAGATGGCGGTGATCTTTCCCCGCTGGATGGCGAGATCCGACGCCGACCTACCGTCGGTTAGTGGGGTTTCCCCCTAACCAGGACTCTCCCACCAGCGGGGCACCGCCCCAGCCGGGAGAAGCTCTAAGCTCCCGACCGGTCTCCCGCAATATGTGGTAGTGTAGTGCATGGAAGACTACCTCGGAAAACTACCGATTAGAGCAGCCGGCCACTAGAATTCTCCTCCAGACAACGACTGAATTATGTCTAGCTGAAAAGCTAGTATCGAAAATCCTGCCGCCGTCAGGACTCGAACATAGCGTTTCCCGATCAGAAGCGCTGCAGTGACAGTTGATGCACTGAGCTGACGCTCCCGGTTTTAGTATTGTTCTAATACATTTGTAGTCAATTTATTGTTGTACGAATCGGATACATTAGCATGACATACATTATAATGACGAATCTGCAATGTTCTAATTCCAATGATTGCGTATTTTCGACACCAGTTAGCAAGCTGGGTGGGACTACACAACCTAGTGTGAG
Organism: Teleogryllus oceanicus; assembly: GCA_964035755.1. Taxonomy (NCBI): domain Eukaryota; kingdom Metazoa; phylum Arthropoda; class Insecta; order Orthoptera; family Gryllidae; genus Teleogryllus; species Teleogryllus oceanicus. The sequence goes on from CAXIVR010000001.1 coordinate 283,742,134, forward strand.
AACTCTAGAGACCTGATTGGGGGTTTCTGTCTTTTATTTCGATCAATCTTAAGGGTGTCCCGGAGCAGTACGATAAATAACAGGGTCTTGAGCTTACTCTCCCTTCTATTCCTTTCCTATTATGAATGCCCATCCCTTAAAAAGATGCAGTCTGGCCTTGACGTAAAATAAATAAAATAAATAAAAATAAATAAATAAAGGGAAGTTGCAGGATACGATGCGTCAAGAAAAGAAGAGAAGAAAGAAGAGGAAAAAAGAGGTATATACATTATTCAGTCTCTAAAAATTTGCACTTAATGCTCACCTGACTCGGATCCACAACATGTAATTACGAATGTCGCCGTCTGATAATCGGGGATGGTCTATGTTTACAGGATAGGAACCAGCAGTTCCGGAGACATACTATGCGGCTCTTGCTGCAAAGATAACGGTCCTCTTTAGTCGAGACCTACTGTCATCACAAAAACACCCATCGCAACTAAGAGATAGGTCTATCGTAGAGGAATATAACGTTCCCAATTTGAGGTTCTCTTTTTGTGTTGTTCTTATGGTTATGAGGAAATGTGTTTGGAAGAATTCTTCATGCTTTGAGAAATATACCAGAAATTCGCACGAAACAAAAACACATGTGGGCAAGTAAGGATAAATGAGACTTGGGTTTCACAAAACTGTTCTTACCATGCATGCAGCACTATTATTTTCTTTTCCATTTAATATTGTCACTTACACCGTAGTAAGACCTCTTACATATTAGAGGGAATAAAGAGCTTTGAATTATGTTGTGTTAATCCTTTGGTTTTCACGATAGAGTGCAAAGTTTTCTGTAGGGGATAAGGAGTTTTAGAAGATCAAAGCTACACTTTGTGGTAAATGATGTGAATGTACTGTGTGGTTACTATAAAATATTGTGGAAATCCATATGGATGGGTAAAATAGAAATTATCTTCCATAAATAAAATATGTATTTTACACTTCATACACATGCTACATTACAGCACACATGTTTCGAGGACTTTTACCACACATTTTGTACTCCCTATCAGATACATAAAGAGAAACAAAATATATACAAAATGATTAATATGTGTATTTGTATGTATATACAAAGGATAAATATAAATTAATAAACTAAAATACACACTTACCCAAGGAACGTGTTACATAACATGACTGTTAAATATGTACCATTTCCAGCGCCATTTTGGGCTCAGACAGAACTACAGGCGAGGGAGAGGGGGGTTGAGGATAAAATATATATACTATAATAGAAGACTATGTTTTATATTACTTTGATCGCTAAGGCAGGAGGTAGAAGGATTTTTTACTATCTTAAGAATTTCAAAATTTTCTATTATATTTTTGTCCTCTTTTTCAACTTGCAAAAGTTTGACTTTTTCCTCTGGGTGGAAACAGTGTTTTGTTCCAAAGAGACAAGATGCGAAAATAGAGTTGTTCTGTTGTAACCTCCATGTCCCCATGAGTTCTCTAAATTTCTGAAAGAATGTCCTACCAGTCCGCGTACCTATGTATGCAGAATTGCAGTCATTGCAGAATGGTTATTAACTCATGTTTATCTTCCTCTGTAAATACATTAATTATTCTGTAGATATTTTGTTACTCTATCTGGTCTTCGCTTGTACGAAACAGTGGATCGGAAACCTGAGGACGGACGAAGGCACAGACACTCGCACCCAAGCCCATTACTCTATGTAGCATTTGGCATAAATTTATTTCTTTGACATGTGTTCGAGGGTAAACAAATTGAAAAAAAATAAATGTAACCCCTCTGGTGCAGGAAGGTGTAGTGATTTTGTGATTCACTGAGAATCACGATATGACACGGACTGTAGTACATGTGACGCAACAGCCAAGTGGCTATGTTTAATTCACGAGCGTCTAAGCAGATCGTTATTGTGGTCGAGTAATACGTTCTCATCACAAGTGGAAATAAAAGAGATGAATTGTGTAGGTGACTGTTGAAGACCAAGAAGAAATGTACAATGGCACGTTAGTCTTTGACCTTCAAATTAAGGTCAGACTTAGAAATACCAAATTAAAACAATGGTAAAAATTCACGGTCTTCCAGGAATGCTATATGACACAAACAATGAATTAAGGATAAGATTCCAGTATAAGCAAACTCACGGAGCGAATAAACGGTACTGCTGCAAATATTAGGAAAAGTAAATTGATTTCGCCTGCATCATAATTTGTATAATGTTAGATATTATAATGACTTCCTATTAAAGTATTAATTTCTAACGCGATCGGAGTGGGAATGAAATCCTTAAATTCTTTTTTCTTATTTTATTTTGTTGCTGCGAACTTGAAATATTATTATAATAATCTTTATTGTTATTAACATTTTGAAAATTGTTACAGTTAGAGGGTGACACGAATGTAGCGATCCGGAAGAGGGACAGGAGTCAGGAACGAGGACACAATGGAACACTGCGCTTCAGAAATTTACAAAGGCGAAATTGAATGGCGAAAGGCAGAAATATGGTTTGATTTATATTTTAACCAGGCGTGTCAACGTATACCGACATTAATCCGGCAAGATTAGTGCATGTTTCTATCCCGGGGGTGGTAGTGATCTTTCCCCGGTGGATGGCGAAATCCGGCACCGATCTAAGTTGGCTTTTCCCCAAGCAGCTATCTCCGATCAGCGGGGCGTTCTAAAGTATCTCCCATCCCGCGGCAGCTGGAAACTTTTGCCACCGTCGAAACTCAAACTCCAGGACCGCTCGATCATAGGCACTGCAGTGACATCAATTGATGCCCTGAGCCACCTTAGCCGGTCAGAAATATGGTAGTAGACGAGGTTGGGCGTTGGCTGGCAGAAGAGTAGGAGGCGTGATGGAGAACAGGCAGAGAGGGAGTGGGCGGAATAGTCCGAAACAAAGAACGGGGAAGTGGACGGGAAAATAGTGAATATATGAAGAGGATGTGTCAGGAGAAACACCTGCGCGCAAAATAAACATATTGGCAGATATTAGTGGCAATCTGAAATCATTTCTGATTCGTGTCTTTTGATTGATTCATTGATTGTTGGTGATTCCGGGCGCGTCAACTACTTTGGTCATTAGTTCCGTAGGTTTTTTCTCGTGAGGTGGCGGTCGTCTTCCCCCATTGGATGGCCAGATCCGGCGCCGACATACCGTCGGCTAACGGGTTTTCCGCAACCAGGTATCTCCCACCAGCAAGACACCACCCCAGCCGGGACAAGCTCTAAGCTCCCGAGAGGTCTCCTGGTATGTGTGGTAGTGTAGTGCATGTTAGTGTAAGTGTGTGTAAGTAAGTGGTGAGAATAGGGCAAGAGAGAGGAAGGAAATATCGCGTGAGTGCGCGATTTGTTAGGGTACTACACCGGCATTCGTCTCGTGTTGTTCAGAGAAACCACGTAAAACTACCGATCAGAGCAACCGGCCGCTAGAATTCTCCTCCAGACAGCAACTGAATTCGACCTAGCTGAAAAGCTAGTGTCGAAAATCCTACCACCGCCAGGAATCGAATCTAAGACCTCCCGGTCAGAGGCACTGCAGTGACATCAGTTGATGCACTAAGCCACCGCTCCCGGTCGTGCCTTTCCTTGTCACATCTTTCGGTTACTACAAATACCACTTCCGGCTAACCCTGTTTTCTCTAGGTGCGGTCACGTTTGAAGCTACAAGCCTCCAAAACAATTGCGCTGATGTGGTTTGTACGCCGATTTCTTTCACTGCACAAGTTGGTCAATCGTAACTTGTCATCCCATTGCACCTAATACTCGGATTCACATGAAATTTCGCCAGCTGGTTAAACATCACGCAAAACCAATATATCCAGTTACTGAAGTGCAATCGAGTATTAGAAATACTGTTTTAGAGGCGTTTTGTATAAAGGCTATCTGTGAATTTCGAGCATCGGACAGCCGGAAAGCTGCCTTAACCGAAAAATTTCTGTGGCTCGCGAAGTTAAATGGCATTTTACTCAGCATAAAACGGAACCTCTCCAACACGGAATCGTAACGGTTTTTCATGTTCTAAAAGAAAAAAAATATAGAAACGAAATTCCTGTGAATTTAATGCAATTGACAGAATTGCGAGATGTTCTTATGCTTAATGAATTAATTCATCTGCAAGCAAGTTCTCTATCCCTGTGACATGTGATCGTGGCAGCCGGGTACTGAAGGGGAGGCTGTATAACACTCTCTGAGCGTGGGAAGGTGTAGGGCATGGCTTCTTTTCACGCGCCTTCCTGTCCCGCGTTGAAAAACATAACCCCACAACAAGACACACATTGCTCAAGGCCATGCGAGTGTATCAGAAAGTAGTTGTGACACATTGTTTGTTGAAAGTCAGAAAGCAATCCGAATACAGCTAGTAAGCTGTGCATTTTTCAAATGTGTCAGAAGCTGTCAATGAAAAGTGTTGAATATTCATTTATTGGCGATTTCTTCCATAAATACGTTATATGTTAATGTACTTTGATAATTATAATAAACTTATGTAATGTACTGCTTTCAGGGCAGAGACGTCAATATCACAAGGGTCTAAAAAGGCCAGCCTTGCGTAACACGGAAACCTCTCTAAACCTAAGTACCAATCGATTCCAGCTTAGATAGATTTTACTGAATTATTATTATATCAAATGGGAATGATTAGTTATACGTAGGAAGGGAGCATGACTGTGGCCCGGCATGGAAATCTATCAGTAAAAGACTGAAAATACCATGTTACTTAAGTATGGGTCACCAATTACAAAAAAATGTAGAAAACAAAAAACGGACATAGGAAAATTCAGCTTTGTCCATTATTGGCAAGAACAACTTACATGCAGAGGTGATAGTGACACTTCTCAGGAGCCGCAAGTTACGCCTAAGAAGGTTCTCAAGAGCGTAAGTGTTGAGGGTGCAGTGAAGCAGAGTGTCGTTTGCCAGGGAAAGAAAATGCCAACATAAGTGCAGGCAGTGTGCGCCGCTGTATTTATCGACAAGTGTACTTACCATTGTATGTGAAAATTACTGAGTAGAGAACGGACATGCAGTAAAGAGAAGTGAAGTGATAGTTACGAAGTTGACACGGGACAGATTTCAGTAATTTTCAATGTTTTTCTTTTTGGATTTTTAATTTTTTGTTTAACTTGCATCATAGATTTGTTTTCTAAATTTTTAATTTGTATTGTAAAATTTTTCCCCAACCAAACGTATACTCATTTGCAGGAATATTTTTCATTATTACATCATCATTATAATTATCATTACTAATATTATTACTATAATTATTAGGTCTTCTGTTTTAGCTCATCTCTCAAGCCAAATATTTTTATTTTTTGGTTCATTTGAATCATATATTTGCTTTTAAAATTATTGCATGTTTGTCAGTTTTGTAGTTAGTAGTATGTAGTTTTGTTAATTTTTTCTCTTAGCTACAACCGAACGTATACTCATTTGCAGGAATATTTTTTCATTGTTATATCATAATCATTATCGTTACTCTTCTTCTTCTTCTTCTTCTTCTTCTTCTTCTTATTATTATTATTATTATTATTATTATTATTATTATTAGCTCTTTTGTTATAGCTCAGATCTCAAGCCAAACCGTTGAGAAGGAACAAACGCCTCATATATATTCTAGCAGTCCAACACGACTATTCTATCATGTCTTCGCAATTCAAGCGAAACGAATAATAACAATAGTGAAAGTTTTAACGGTGAGTGAGAAGAGAGCGACAGTCACGTGGGTTCGTACAATGAATGCGCTGACACAGAAAGGACACATTAGCACGTGTCTTCGACTGTCAAATGAAGGCCAGACTTAGGAACGCGACTTTAAAACTGTAAAAAATCAATCTCAATTGTAAAAGTTTGGAATCTAGGTTACCGAAGAGCCGCTTGCGGTTTGTGGACGTCTCGAGGCGTGAGAGGGGGACAGCCTGGCGCATCTTCATCGCGACCTTCACAGGGCCACAGATCATGCAGACGCATACTGATCAATACTATTTATTATACAATACATCACGCAGAGCCCATGAAAAATAATGAGGGATTTCGACTCGGAAATGAAAGCCCTGTGCTAATGCAGGAATTGCAGACGAGATCTGTGGAGAGGAAACGTTTCAAGGTGCCCTCCTTCTGAATTGGCGAATTTGGGATGTTGTAACTTACAAGGAAATTAACCTCAGGTGCTTTTTCATTAAACGCTTTAAAGTGGTGAAATCGCGCTGGATAAAAGGGGATGTAAAGGATTGTTTCACAGTCTCGCAAAGAAAAACAGTATCTTCTTCAATACATGTAATTACAAAATGAGAGTCGTCAAGACACATTACGATTATTTAGTGCGTTTTTCTTTTAGTTGAGAGATAAACCACCCTCAAATCTAAAATAAAATTCTCTTAAATGTATCGAAATACAAAGAAAAATCTCGTGTGTGTGGGTGTGTGATACTTCCCTTTAAAACAATGTTCGCTTCGTTCGAACACATTAACTGGCAACTATTATTCATATTTTAACTGTCAAAAAATTGGGATTATTGAACTTTATCATACAAATCATAAAAAAGTAAAAATATCAAACACAAAAAATCGCAGTTAAAAATCAGCAGTACTCAATCCACTTTTTCTCGAAACATCAAGTCCTTGAAAAATCGACATGCTCATCGACATCGACATTCTCTATTCCAGAGCTACAGTGTGCCAGTGCGGTGTGGAAGCAGAACTCTGGAGATTTCAGGCAGCCACCATATCTTAGCCAACTCGTCGCATCGGGTTGCATGGAGTCGCGTTACGTGGGGGCGAAGCGTTCCACCCCCGGCGTCGGAACGACGTCGTCAGCGGCCAGTCCGGGCTCGACGCCCGCGTCGCGTCCCGTGCTCGGGCGAGCGCGACGCGCGGCGAGTGGCACCGCTCCCTTTGATGGGCACGCGCGCCCACGCCCCGCGCGCCCCCGCCCGCCCCCCCACCCCCACGCCCCTCGTGCCCCGCGCCCCGCCACGGCCTCGGCCGCCCCGCGCTCCGCCCTCCGCGTGCCGCGCCAGACGCCCAACGCCCTCGCGCCCCGCTCCACGCTCTCCCGCCCATTCCCCGCCCCACCCCATCCCTCCCCGCCCCTCCCCTCCCCTCCCCGCCCCCGGCCCCCCGTCCCGCGACCACCCGTCCGCCCAGGCACCCCACCCCTGCCTCGCGCCCCGCGCGCCCCCCCCCGCCCCGCGTCCCCTGCTCCACGCCCTGCGCCCCACGTCCCGCCCCCCTCACCCTCGCCCCCCCCCCCCCTGCCCCCCCTCCTTCCCCTCACCGCCCCGCATCCTCGACTTCCAATCTCTTCCCTCGCTGCCTTCTCCTCAGCCCCTCTTCTCACACCGCCCCCCTTCCATCACACCAGGTGTCCTCGTACCGTCATGCTATCATCACCTCTAGTGCCACCATTTCCTTAGTAGCGAAATTCTCCCACCAGCAAGGATGGCTCAGGGGCAGCGATTCAGCGGTCAGTGCTGCATCGTAGACTGGGAGAAGCTTGGTGGTGGCGTGACGGTGGCAGATTTTGACACTAGAGCTACGTAGCTGGTTCGAATACAACCTCTTTCTGGAGGAGAATTCAAGCGACCGGATGCGCAGATCGGTAGGTTTGCGTGGTTTCTTTGATCAATAGCAGACGGATTCCTAGGCAGTTCTCTAACAAACGGAACACACCGCACCGCAATCTTTTTTCCTAATTCATGTCTGCTATTCTAACATGACACATGCACAACACTGCCATTCATGAAGGGATACCAGTCTGGATCTTGAGAGAAAGTCGCTGCTGCGGTGATGCCCCGCTGAGGTAGATACCTGGAGGGTGAATTCCGCCAGACGACATGTAGCTCGGTATTGGATATCACTTTCCAGCAGGTCAAGGAAACACTGCCGCCCCCGCTAATGGCACGCAGTACACATACGGGACTAATGAGCATAGATGCTGACGGAGACATTAAAGAATCAATCTATCCTGCGAAATCCTCCTCTCATATCTCCTTTACCTTTCTCTCCTCCTTCTAATCCACTGCCAACATCTCTTCTCTTCAACATTTCTCTTATCATTTTATTCCTCCTCTTCAGAATTGTTTCCGGTTTCCTAATCTTCCTATTTTACCTCCTCCTCCTTCCCCTTCTTCCGCTTCCGTTTCTCCTCTCCTCCCCAATCTCCTTCTCTTCCTCCTTGTTGTCCTAAATAGCTTCCAATACATACCACTACGCAACCTCAATACATCTGCTACCTCCCTTTTTCCTGTCATCATCTTCTCCTTTGCCTCCGACCCCACTCCACTCCACTCCACTCCACTTCTCTCCTCTCCTTTCCGCATCATCTCCGCCGCGCCATACTCAGTTTTCCTTTATCTACCTAATTCGTCTCCTCAACTCCGTTTTACCAACGGCTCTTTTCTTAGCTTGGTAATCCTTGTCAGTGTCCACTTCACATTTGCCGCCTTTGCCCGTTTTCGCCGCGTATGCTGAGCTTCGCTGTATCATCGCGCTGTGTGCGCCATCCCTAGTTGTATGCAAAACCAATACTCCTTTGTCACCACATTAAGTTCCCCAACGAAGCTTCCACTATCAATGACACCATCTTCTCACCGGGAGGTCCTAGATTCGTGTCCTGACGGCGACAGGATTTTCGACACTAGCATTTCAGATAGGTCGCATTCAGTCGTTGTCTGGAGGAGAATTCTAGCGGCCGGCTGCTCTGATCGGTAGTTATCCGTGGTTTCTCCGATCAACACTAGGCGAATGCCGGAGAAGTACTCTAACAAACGAGCCACGTACCGCGCGCGATCTTTCCGCCTTCTTCCTTGTCCTGTCCTCTCCCCTTACACACACACACACACACACTTACACTAACATGCAGTACACCACTACATATTCCGGCAGACCGGTCGGGAGCTTAGAACTTGTCCCGCCTGGGGCGGTGCCCCGCTGGGAGAGTCCTGATTAGGGGGAAACCCCGCTACCCGACGGTAGGTCGGCGCCGGATCTCGCCATCCAGCGGGGGAAGATCGCCGCCATCTCCCGAGGAAAAGCATGCACTAACTAACGGGACTAATGACTGAAGCAGTTGATGCGCCCAGAAACACGAAAACATCAATCAATCAATCGAAAAGAAATGAGAACAATTTAAATAATTATTTATGTGTGAAGGGAGTTATGCAGATGTTTTTACCGGCGTAGGCGGCTCAGGACATAAATTAATTTTAATGTAGAGCCTCTTATCGGGAAGTTTCAGGGTTCGAATCCCGACAATTCTCGATACTTGCTAGGATCGAATTCAGCTGCGGTTAGGAGGGGCAAGCATTCTACTTCCCGGCTGCTACTTATCAGTGTTTTTTACGATCAACGCCAGGTGAATGTTGCTGCAGTACCCGGAATCACTACCCAGCCAAGCAACCAACCAACCAACCAACGACACCATCTCCACCATTGGTGCTATCACTGCCACGGCCGCGCTACCGCCACCTTCACCATCGCCATCGGAACCATCACGTTTTTCGCCGCCATCATTGTCATTACTACCGTCACTACTTCAAACGCCACTGTCGTCATTGTCACTGCACTGCTGCCAACGCAGCGTCCGTATTCATCGCCACCACGGCTGTCTTCTCCATCGCCAGCAACACCACTGCCAAAAAACATCACCACCATCAACGCCACTCTCGCCAATATCCCGCCACCACCGCCATCACCGTACCGTCCGTATTCATCGCCACCACGGCTGCCATCTCCATCGCCAGCAACACCACCGCCGTAAATCCCCACCGCCGCCACCGCGGAGCGCCGTCGCCAATTTCACCGCCTCTGCTCGCCGCGGCGGCCGCAGCGGTTGCAACCCCTTTCCCATTACACGGCTGACCGCCCTTCACGGGGCAGCGGAGCTTCTGCACGCCGTCGCGATCGTAAGGGACTCCATCAAAGGCCCTCACGCGCCATCGGCCAAGTTGCCCCGCGATTCAGCCCCGCTGCCACCTGATCTCCACTCGGCGGATGGTGTCTCCGCGCTTTTTAACGAGGCTCTTAGCGCACGGATGCATGAAGCGCTGCGGGCGCGGGGATGCGGCGGTTAACGTGTGCAATCTTTGTAAGTGGAAAAGTATTAAATAACGCGATGAAAGGGGGGAAGAAGATTATGTAATATGTTTCAAGGATTATGTGGATTTTGGTAAAAGGTAAAGGATTTGTTTATAATTATAACATTTTCTAATGCGATGTTTTTAGGTTTAAATATCAGTGTACTTACAAAGAACATGAACTCTAGAATTCAGTACTCAGATATAAAAGGTGTACAAAATCTATTATTTCGAAAGAATGCATCTTATTAAATGCTTAATGAACGAAATACATCTAATCTAGGTTCATGTTTTCAGTGATCGTTTTAAAATAATGAATTCATGTGCCTTTAATATCATTTATTTATCGTCATAAAACAGTAACAATTATATCTGAAGTATGGGAGAGAAGCGTAACTGTGCATATTTTCTGAAACTTCAAAACCCTTCCCCATTACAGGAAGTTAAATTACAAGTAAAGATACTGACGAGCGTTGTGATAACATCTGAAAACTATAAATATTTTATCCTGTGTTTTAACGTTTCACATTCGGCTGATCTCGGTTTCCTAACTCTTGTATTTAAGACATTTCTCTGCTTCCTGATCGTTTCTAATCGTTTGGCACAGCAACATCTAGAAAACACGGATTTTTTTCCAAATCCAGGTTTGTTTGCTGCAATCATTCGATAAGTAAGTATTTGTAGGCCGTACAATATTCTTCACAGTCCAACAGACTGTTCGTATCACTTGGAGAATGTGTTTAGAACTTTAAAATCTTTACTGATCTAACAATGGAAATAAATCCAGCCCCTGCGTGTTTTTTCATTATTCGTACTTTGCTAAAATTGAACAACCTGAGACCATATGATCAATAGTTTCTACCTGTTCCTTATAAATACGTCCTTTATCATCTTCATAATAATAATAATAATAATAATAATAATAATAATGACAAAATGTTAGCTGTCGGTTAAAATCTACACCAGATTTACGCAGTGAGTATGTGTGCCTCCACAATACTGTGCGCCAGATATGGGCAGTTCCCAATTAGGCGATGTTTGGCACTTTACAACTGTTACTATTAATACTAATATTATCCTGCCCCTCGAGCGGCTCATGGACAGCATTCAGCTTTCTGTGCAGCGCTCACGCTCTCCACAAGTCTCCCTCACCTCTAGGCGCGAATAATAAAAACTGGCATGGGAACACCGCTAGCAGACATAAATTGGGTTCATCCGACTCCAAATGCGAAATTTATAAATGATGATGTTGATGAAATTAATACTGATAATGTTAATAATGAGTGTGTATTTACACACACATTATTAACATCATCAGTATCATTTAGCCATCCTCAACTGTGTCCCGCCGGAGGCGAGAGGAGAAAGTGTCCAGTGCTCGGAATACCCCAAGGGACTGCCACCACGGGGGGTAGGCGGCGCAGCAAGGACAACGGGACCGGGTCACCCATGGCGCTGACGATGCGTTTTTTCTTGCGAGCGGGACACCCCGTGGCGCAGCGACAGATAGACCCGCCTCCCATTTCTGGGTACCGGAGTTCGAATGTCAATCAGATCGAGCGGACCTTGAGTGGAACAAACCGGGGTTGCGTCACGTTTCCATGCGTTACCTCCGTATCTAGATCCATGCAGTTTTCTTTAGGTGCCAGCAAAATATTAAATCATTTCGAAAGTCAAAATACGTGTAATGCGCTGGCATTTTCTAAATAAATCAGATCAAAACGCAAATTTTTCTTTCAAAACGTTTTTATTAGGGACCAGGATCATTACTTGTGACGGTTCGAGCGCATTCTGACGGACAGACACACTTTCTGCCCATTCGATTTTTTGGTTTCAACGACCCACAAAACAGGAAATCTGGCTACGTGTTAAAGAGGATTTTTTTCTTTGAAATTTAGCAACTTCATTGTTTTTCGTCATCAAGGACCTGTAATAAGAGTTTTTGTGACGAAAATTGGAACCTCATTTCAAAGACCCTGAAGGAACAAGGTTACAATAAAATATATCTTAAAAAGGCAAATAAAGATACTCGCAGTTGTTAAATACATATCTTACTAATAAACCTATTATACTTTCCCTTAAGTGAATATCTTACGCATTTTCAAAGTATTAAATGAGATACAGAATTTACAAACTTTGTTTTCATTGTACTGTAAAATGATAAAAAAGCAGTTAGGCCCTTACTATTCTCAATCCGTCAAATATGATATTCATTTGAAGGGCGATTTTAAACGATTTGTATACATTTTGGTACCAAAACTTTGCACAATGTACAACACTGAAGAGTCACTTGACAGGAATGGAATTAAAAAAAACTGCACCATATTTCAAAAGTATCACTGTTCCCTTTTGCCGGCTCTCTAGGATTCTCATGCTTCAGAACCCCTTTATTCTTTATTCCTTTTACCGGGTGCAATGGACGGAATAAATGAAATCCTGAGATTCATTTGAACGTGTTTAACCTTCCGGAACAAAACGAAAAAAACTTCAGTTGGTAGGTTGTCAGTAATTCCGGGCGCGTCAACTACAGAGGTAATTAGTCCTGTAAGTGGAGTGCATGTTTTTCTCCTCTGGAGGAGGTGGCGGTGATCTTTCCCCGCTAAATGGCGAGATCCGGCACCGATCTACCGTCGGCTAGCGTGGTTTCTCTCAACCCGGTATCTCCTACCAGCGAGACACCGCCCCTGCCGAGACAAGCTTTAAGCTCCCGACAGGTCTCCCGGCATGTGTGGTAGTGTAGCGCATGTTAGTGTAAGTGTGTGTAAGTAAGGGGTGAGGAAAGAACGATCACACGCGGTCCGTGACCTGTTTGGCATTAGCTTGGTGTCGATCGGAGAAACCACGGAAAATTACCGATCAGAGCAACCGGACTCTAGAATTCTCCTCCAGAGAGTGACTGAATTCGACCCAGCTGGCAAGCGAGTGTCGAAAATCTTTCCACTGTCGGGACTCGATCCTAAGACCTCCCGGTCAGTGGCGCAGCAATGACATCAGTTGATGCACTGAGCCACCTCTCCCGATAAAACACTTGGGCACGAGACGAGCAGTAGGTCGAATGTTTCTAAAACCAGCGAGTTTTTGTAGCGTGGTACTCTATTTGCGTCCTCCAGTTTTACGGCGCTGTCGGACACTGCGACGCATGTGTACAAGGGTCCGTCCGCCGGCTGGAAATGCATCGGCTGCAAGGTCGAGGCGAAAGGTCTGGGTCAGTAAGGGTTAGTAGATGGAGCTAGGGCAACCGATCGTAAAAGATTTTTGGGGACGAGAACCTCAGGATAGTGTGCGTTTCGTTTCCGTTGGCAAGAGCTGCCGCCAAACATATTTCACTGCAGATTGTTGGCGGCGGAGAGAGGGGCGATGCTTGTGATTGATTGATTTGTTTGTGTTTCCGGGCGCGTCAACTGTTTCGGTCATTAGTCCCGTTAGTGTAGTGCATGTTTATTTCTCGGGAGATGGCGGTGGACTTCCCCGAGTGGGGTGTCCCCCTGACCAGGACTCTCCCACCAGCGGGGCACCGCCCCAGTCGGGACAAGCTCTAAGCTTCCGACCGGTCTCCCGGAATATGTGGTAGTGTAGTGCATGTTAGTGTGTGTGTGTGTGTGTGTGTAAGGGGAAGAGGATAGGACAAGGAAGAGGAAGGAAAGATCGCGCGTGGTCCGTGGCCCGTTTGTTAGGGTACTGCTCCGGCATTCGCCTGGTGTTGATCGGAGAAACCACGGAAAACTACCCATCAGAGGAGCCGACCGCTAGAGTTCTCCTCCAGACAGCGACTGAATTTGACCTACCTGAAAAGCTAGTGTCGAAAATTCTGCCGCCGTCAGGACTCGAACCTAGGACCTCCCGGTCAGAGGCGCTGCGATGTTTGTTTTTGCTGGAGGGGGCTTGCGGTTTTACTTGGTGGGGTGATTGGGATTTGCAATGGAATAAAGTTTTGATCGATTTAATTGTTTGTTTGATTGATCGATGTTTCCAGGCACGTCAACTACAATCATTAGTCCCCTTAGTGTTATGCATATTTTAGGCCTGAAGATAATGGTGTTTTTTCCAAACTTGAGCAGATTCGGCTCCGATCTACAGGTTTCGAAAATCCGCTACCGTTGGGACTCCAACCGTAGGTCCTCCGGGTCCGAGCCGCTGCAGAGTCAGCGGCAATGTTGTCTGCAAACTACCAGTCAGTGGTTTGACGCATGGGTGATAATTATGATAAGATGGTATTATTGTACGTACGCACACATTTTGAAACAGGGCCTTTCAGTGCCCTGCAATGCTCTCTCCGTCTTTACAGTGCTCTCTGTCTTCCCTGGTACCTAGAGAGCTTCCTCCCAAATCAATACAATGGCCAATCCCCATTCAATTAAATATCCATTCTACTCAGTGAATATTTAACATCGAATTTTGTAGGAAGTCCATGGGCTCATCTGTTTCTTTCGTCTGATGATTGGGGAACCTGTCGAGGTACACCGGTGGACCATCTCAGCTATGCTGGCCGATAATGAGTAGTGGCTATTGGAAGGGAAAGGATCTTCTGCTGGAGGACCTGAAATGTTGATGGTAGGATTCAAGAAAGTGAGGGATAGAAACCGTGCGACTGCAACGCGTTCATGCATTACACATGCTCCTGCATCATTTTGACGGACTAACAACGAAATGATATTGCTGGACAAAAGAAAGGATATTGTTTTCATGGGGAACGGGAAAATCAGTCATGCCACAACACTCACGTAAATACCCTTGCCTAAATGAGACTCGAACTCGCGGCCCCACCTAACACGCTCGCTACTGCACCATGCCATGACAACCATGGCTGATAGGGTATGGCATGAAAAATGATTCAACGGTGGGATGAAAGGAAGAAGATACAGGACAATGTCGAGAAAACTTGCACAAATTCCACATACATAATCCGGGATTTCAATCCTGGTCTCTAGAGGTGGAAAGCAAGCGCGATACCCACTTTATTTATTTATCGTCCCAGTTGCATAACTCAAGGTTCATAGACAAAGTGGTGGTTCGAGTCCCTGACAGTCTGATGTCGCTCAGGACATTAACAGATGCAGTGCTTCTGACCGGGAGCTCATGGGGTTCGAGTCGCGAAGGCGGTAGGATTTTCTATAGGTAGGTCGAATTTATTAGTTACTTCGCTTTCCTACAATCAGCGTCATGTGGATGCTGGATCAGTAGATTTTAAACAACGAGGGACATGGGACAATGCTCATCCTATTCCGTCCCACTCGAGATCAATACTTCCTCCCTCATTGTCTTCCGTCTCACATCTTTAAGACCGGGCAATACTCGTCCCATTTGGACCATTTCGGAAAACACTATTACATTGTAAGTATGCGGATGGGAGGCTGAACGCGACCCGACATGAAGCTCCATCAAAATGAAACACTTTTGAACCCTTTACGAAGAGCCCGCTAGCGTCTAGCACGTTTGACATTAAATGTAGCGAATGTGCGTTCTCTTAGGGCCATGAGAGAGTCGTTTCATTCACGACTCACTACTGCGAGTACATGAAGAAAGAAAACGCGAGCTTATAAAGGAAATAGCGTGTTATAACTTAAACTTTAGGGCCAGTTGACGCTTTGGTATACGTGTCCAGGTTGATGAAAAGGTTCAGGCATTCGCACCTCACGATTTACATAAAGCAATATTGAGTCTATGCAGCGCATAGTTTCGAATGTATTGTATGCTAAGACACTTCATAAAATAAATTTAACTCCATAAGTCCTCCGAACTCCAAATCAGGATGATTGTTGTCGAGAATCCAGCCTACACCAAATGCCTTTCTCTCTTCCTAATCAATCAACTCCACAAATTCTTCATACCCAATATAATAGTCATTTATCATCAAAAAACAGTTAAAACTATATATGATGTATGGAGAATCATCTCGAAAGTTTCTTTGAGCTTCCGAACCCCTTCTCATTTTCTTTTACCTGCTGAATTATCACTGAAGATATCACCGAATATTAGTAACATTTGATAGCAAAAATGTTTTTGAAAAATTGTATTTATATTAGGTCGCTTTTCCATTTCTTGCTCATTAGCGATCCATCAAAAAATGTTTGTTCCCGTGTAAAAAGACAATTTGAATAGGCAAATCAGTCACAGATTTGATTTGATGGTACTGATGGGTAAAGAACGTGAACCTCCACACCTGTGGCATGTAGTAAAATAAGTACTGAAGAAAATATGTATAGTTAGTAAAGTTGCATTTAATGTTCAGAAGCAAAGCAAGAAGCCATATCAGGATGTGCCACATACCGCATTCCTATTTTTACGCTTTGTTTGTTTCCTTATTTCTTTGTGCATAATTTCTTGTACACATTTTGTACACAATTATAATCGGTCACTTTACTAAAACAACATTACCCAAATGTAGCGAATTAAAAAAGCAATTATTCCGGAATTAAAGGATGAAATTCGACTTACTGAACACACTCGTACGTTCCTGCTACCTTTGCTTTAATTCTCCGTTCTCTCCCTGTCAGAGTCGATTCCTACACTGGGAGAGGATAAGGAATAAGAACAGTTTTTTTATCCACAAAATATTTTCACGCCTGCTGATATTACAAGGTGAGCTGTAAAACGCCAGTTCACGAAGTCAAAATTTCTGTCAGTTCAGCTGCACAGATCATCGATTGCGCTCAACAAGTTTTTAGTGCTTTGTTTTAATATGTCCAATGGCTTGTTTGGGGTAACAAATTTGTTCTAAAAACATCGCACACCATTCTACGTTCGTCCACACATCAAACGGTTCACCCCAATTTTCCCTCCCAACATTCCCACCCTTCAACGGTCGCGAAAGGTCCGGCGCGGAAGCGGAGAACAAAGCGACCGTGGAAATTGCGGATGGCGCGGGGGCGGGCGGGCAAGGGGCGGGGCTGCGTGGACGTTGGACGCGCGCCTGCGCCCACCCGCGAGCGTGCGCCCACCCGGCGCGCGTTATGATTGCGTTTGACGTGCGTTTCCTGTGGCTGCGTCTGCGGCAGCGGGGGTTCGGCGCTCGCGTATTTCACCCGGTCCCATCCCCTCCGCCGCCTCCGCCGCCGCCTCCCCGCCGCCTCCGCCGCCGCCTCCGCCGCCTCCGCCGCCTCCGCCGCCGCCTCCGCCGCCGCCTCCGCCGCCGCCGCCACCTCCGCCGCCGCCTCCGCCGCCTCCGCCACCTCCGCCGCCTCCGCCGCCTCCGCCGCCTCCGCCGCCTCCGCCGCCCCGCCGCCTCCGCCGCCTCCGCCGCCTCCGCCGCCTCCGCCGCCGCCGCCACCGCCCCGCCTCCACCATCGCCTTCGCGACCTCCGCCGTCGCCCCCGCCCCGCCGTTGCCCCCGTCCCCCCGCCTCCGCTGCCTTCCCCAGGAAACTGAAAACTCCCAACGATTTGGCTCTGAATGCGAAGAACTCATGAGATACGCGAGATGGCAGCGCGGTCGTGGAAGCGAAGAATATTGTGAGAAAATACGTTTGCCGGAAATTGTAAATAAAAGAGTGAAACGAAACAACGGAGAATACAGAGAGAATTTATTGGTTTCAAACAAAAAATTGAAAGATGTCTGCTTACTATCTTTCGTTAACGTTAGTTCATACAAATGCGAAGATATTTTAAACGATATTGTTTTTTAATATTTGGACTGTTTTTAAACCTGAAATGGGGTTAACTATTTCAGCTAACACTTTTCTCTGTAATAATGACTTGAAATATATTCTCAGAATTTTATTTGAATGGCCCAGAAATATTGAATGAAAGAGAAAAATATAAGTGTTTCAGACAAAGTACCAGCATTACAATAAGTGATAAAAAGTTTTGGAAAACCATCACTAGATGCACGTGTTTTGTTACAGTAATATAAGAAATAAAGCAATAGATTAGAGAAGAACCGTCAGACGAAATGACACGGGAGAGACTGCGTGATTTGGGTGCTCCGTGGGCCGGTCGTAAGTTCACAGAAATGAGGAGCAGAGTTTAGCGAACATCACGAAAAAGTTGGGGATTGTGTCCAGCACACGCGTTGCTGTCATAGAAACAGTTCTTAAATTATAAAAACGTTCTAATAACTATTCACTTGTCGTAATAATAATAATAATAATAATAATAATAATAATAATAATAATAATAATAATAATAATGTGAAATCACTATATTATCGTACGGAGTAGAAGTGCAATTTCCAATTCGTGCGCTTAAATGAATATAAAAATTCCATTGGTTTTGCATGTAATGCTCGTACGAAAATGGTCAAGCAAAGTAAGGTGGTAAATGTACGAAATACAGCACAACTTTTGAATAATGATTCTGTTTCATAATCAGTTTCTTCGATTGGTGACGTTTCACTTACAAAAGGAAAGCAGGTTTTTTACATTTTAATTTTTATGGTATTTTCACTCCGTATATTTAGGAATAAAAATACTTCATTATTTTAATTTTTTATTCTAACTCGCATTTTAAAATTATTTTTATGAGAAATATTTCCTGAATCTTTTCAAGTATTTTTTAAAGATCGAAATTCCATCCCCGTGAAATCGGAGAGCATGGTACCCTTGAGGTGCCCCAGTGGGCGCAAGTGTGCTCCCAGCGCGTGTTTGCTCTGTTTAAAGGCTCTGGACTAAAGCGTCCATCGGGGGAAGAAAACATCCCTTTAATCCCGTCACCAGTTTGAAAAATTTAATGTTACAATTTTCAACAAAAGTCCGATTGATGTCAAAACAGCACTTGCTTTCTGGCATTATTTCTAAATTTGCAATTTTCGAAAATTCAGAGAGTTCAACGAAAATGAGACACGCGCCATGCGTTTGAATGTTATTTCTTCTATTCTTGGAAAAATGTAAAGAAAAATTTGGATCGTTTTTAATATTTTTTAGAAATTGCATAAATTTCAAGTGCAAATTACATAATATTACTCGTTTTTTTATCTTTTAGATGAATTTTTTAAAGAGCTGATTTTTTACAACACAAGTTCACTTTTTGAAATATTCGAAAAAATGGAGAGCCGAAAATGGGACTAGCACCATATTTTTTACCGTCCCTTATTAGGTTACAGA
The DNA here is from genome assembly GCA_964035755.1 of Teleogryllus oceanicus. NCBI lineage: Eukaryota > Metazoa > Arthropoda > Insecta > Orthoptera > Gryllidae > Teleogryllus > Teleogryllus oceanicus. Next base: position 283,761,244 of record CAXIVR010000001.1, read on the forward strand.
TGAGCAGAAAATTTAAAGAAAAAAATTGGAGCGTATTTTTTCAGAAAAAATATGTTGGAATAGACATACAGCGACCAGACAGCGACTGAATTCGACCTAGCTGAAAAGCTAGTGTAGAAAACCCTGCCGCCGTCAGGACTCGAACCTAGGACCTCCCGGTCAGAGGCGCTGCAGTGGCATCAGTTGATACACTGAGCTACCGCTCCCGGTGCAGCAGCAGATATTCAATCTCAAGCGTTAGAGAACACTTCACCGTGTCCGAACACATCGAACACCTACTCAAGCCTACCGCACTTCCGCGCCACAGCGGCTAGTTCGCCAAGTTTTGCGAACTAGCCGCGAGGAAACCAAAAAACGTTATCCAACGCGGGGCCCTGAGACGCGGTGTTATATAGAGCCGAGGCACATTACCTACATCTGTCCCCCCGCGTGCTGCTTTGAGACGAGCCTAGCCGACGCTGTTCTCTTGCGCACGACACCCCACCAACCACCTCCTCTCTTGGAATTCCCTCTGAAGGGTGGCCTTTGTACGGGTGGCTATATTTTGCTCCCTCATGCCCATACCTTGCAAACCCGTGTCTCTGTGCAGGAAGTCAAGCCTATGACGCTACACTTATATGTGATTTTTGTTGCACTTGAATATAGACTATGTATTTACTTTGGGACAACAGCTCTTTACGAGCTAAGGTCTACCAGCGGCGACCCGGCCTTGCGGTCATGGGTTGAGGTGTACGTGTGGTTATCACATAGCGATCCCTAGGCCGTATCTCTGGTCTCCTGAACATGCGAAGTGGGCTTTCTTATCTTCACAAGCAACGGATACTGAACATCGCAAAGAAAGCGCACAGTTAACTTTTGCCCCGACAGAGAATCGAAGCCGGGGTTGCGCTGTGGAAAGCGAGCACGCTAACGAGCCACCCGGGGACAACATATACATTATGTGCAAGACATATAAGACAATTTCTTGTGTATAAGATGTTACACTTGTATTCTTTGTAAAAGTATACTGAGTTCAACCTATTTGCAGTTATTTCATTTATTTTTACCCATTTCTTAAAACATTTGTCGGGGGGGCTCACATTAGGAAACCTTTTTAAAAATCCACAAAATTAAAAAAGAATCCAAAAAATTAATGATTACGAAAACAACTATTCATTATTAAACTACTAGGCATATAATTTTAAGTATAACATAACATTTGTATAACCAAGTAAGGTGTGCATTGCTTATATTTTGATTTCATTGTGCAGAAAATTGGGTTTAAAAATATTTGAAAACAAAATCAGGGCCCGGTTTTTGGTACTTTCCTCTACTGGTGGTGTCACAAAGTCGCTGGGCTTAACAAGTTCTAACTGTAATTCCTCCAGAAGAATCCAATTTGATTTGTCCAAAGATAAGTGAGTTTATATATTACTAGTCTATTAATGTTAATATTGTATACCTATAGATGTACAGAAGTTGGTATGTATTTGATGTAACCAAAATAGCAGAGAGAGCTAAATAAATCAAATTTATCAACCATGTAAACTTACGACTATGTGAGCTTGTATCTGCGCAAGACGATAATAAATCTGCAAATCAGCGTCGGTGGAGCAAGGTGCAAATTGTGATTGTACGGGACAATAATGTATCATATAGTATTGTTGAATGAAGTGCGTCATTTCGATGTATTTTATTGCAGCCGTCTTCGGCCTCTTAGCGAAACAAACGCAGACGTGCAACTGAAATCCTGAGAAAAAAATCGCTTGCACTTCTCTATTACTAAACTACACATGAAGCAAGAGAGCGGTGAGTCTCATACAAACTCTAGTTATTACTGAAGTGCTGTCACGCTGCATGCGAAAGAGCGATACTGTGCGTCGTAGCATTACATTACGAAGTGGCCTCATCACAAGTCGTGTACGCGAGTCGGTTACAGCGCGGGTTCTGTGGATCTGGCAGGGGAAGAGACACGCCCCTTGAGTCTCCACGCCTCCCTTCCCCATCCATTGCCGCATTCAAATTCCGTTCGCACTGGCATCTGAAGGAGGTCGGGGAATATACGGAGCTCAGCGCAGGACACAAGGTGGCTGGAAGAATGGTAATGCAAGCGTATTAAAAAGGGTATAGACGTAAGCCTTGGGGCGTCCGGGACTACAAGGGGAATAAAGTAATAAATAGGGCCCTCATTCCGGTACTTCCAGTCATAATTCATATATATTACGAAGGCGTAATATGAATTAGCTCGACATACCAACATTGAAACTGATATATCTACAACTGAACAACTTTCAAATAAAATGAAGGAGAATCAAAGGGTGATAAATAGCGCATGCGTGGCTTTTAACATCTTCTATATGAAAAAAATACTTTAATATTCGTACTCCGGCAGAGAAAATATGTGGTGGATAATGATCACAAAGGCGTTCTCTGAATACAACAAAGGTTTGGTTTCACGTAACAAGAGATGCTACTTTGCTCTGTATAAGTAATTATTCAATTTGTAAACTTTATCTCTTCATGCTTATTCTTCCTGAATCAATTTCTAGCAGTAATTTATTCTTCGGTTCAGTTTTTATAACGATTCTAGCATCACTTGTATTATAACTATGTTTCTCTACATGTGCACTCCTTGTACATATTTCATAAGTTAGGCAAGTATCAATGATTAATATCAAGAAATATTCACATTGGGTGTGACTATAGTCAACTGAGAAGGTATAACTCCTACGTACCCAATCCATGTTTTTAAGTACGTTGATATTCTGTAGTTGTTGATCTTCAAATTCTATTTCATCAATAAGATTGAGAAATAATTTCGTGTATAAGTTTCACACAAAGCCAACCATCACTTTGGAGCGGGACTAGAGACTATGGCACCTGTCCTTACATTTCCTACACGTGCATACTTAATCACGTCCCTGCCCAGTCCTGCTTGCCGTTATTCTCAACCATAAGGCGAACGGAAAAGTTTTGCGCGATTTAGTGTCGTAGTAGGAAGCATACAAAGCGCGTAAAAACGGAAGCATGATTTACGATCCGGTCACCGTTTAAGTACGTGTACGTAGTAAGTCGCCTATATCAGTATGCACGCTCATAGCTCAAAGATATTTTTTCGAGCACGCAACATATGAGTAAAAAGTCACCCATGGAACGTAGGGGAAAATATGAATCTTAATTGTACGGGCACATGACTGACCGCCTTACGTCTGGGTCGGAAGAAATGAATCCTAGGCCGCCGTTAGAGATCGCCATCTAAGGCACCACGTACATATCGTGCACAGAAGCCTGCTCATGGTAACTTACTACTAGGATTGGAAGACGTGAGTTTACCTACTTTATGACTCCATTTCGACGTCTGGTGAAATAGGGCGTGAAGTTTACATGAGTTGAGTGGACGTACGCTTCGGAACCTACTAGTTCCTTACAGAAATGGAATCAGGGTAACTGTCTGGAGAAAATTCATTCGATTCGGTAAATGGCTCAAGATGGAGGTTTATACACTTTCTGACGATTCAAATTCATTTTAAAGTACTTTTTTTTATTAACGTTCGTGCAAAGTGCATTACGAGTTGAATTCAACGAAACTCATAAGGTCTACAGGACAATCCGACGATTTTTTGTTCTGATAGTTCTGATAGTGTGCAAAATCACACTCTCTCGTTAAGAGAGAGTGTGATTTTGCACTCGAATTGTGAAATAAGATACCATTAGACTGTCCCCAGATTTCGCCAAAATGAACTTCCAGTGAGGAAAAAGAACACAATATTGATAAGAAACCACTTTAACTACGTACGGATTGTTACAATTTTTTCAGAAACGGATTGCACACTCTGAATCAAACAAAGGCTTGCGCCTAGAACTATTTCATCCTGTAATTTACTTTCCATTGAAAATAATAAAGATATGGCTTCGTTTTCCCTACTTTTTTGTGATTATTCAAATGATTGAATTAAATAACGATTTCCGAATTGTCGTATAACTTATTCATTTATATTGAATTATACTGAGAAACAATAGCAAATCGTAAACTAGAACCATATCCATTGCCGATATTTCGCAAAAACTATATCAAAATTTATAAGCACTATTTATTAAATATGAAGCAAATCTGAAACAGATAATTAATAAACATTTCCTCATGAGAAAATCATGGAACAATAAAATTGCGTAATAATTACACAAGAATTAAAATAAAGTTTCAAACAATGGTTCAGATATTAAAGTGCATGCCATTAATACCACACTATTTCATGAAAACAGAACTAGAGAGATTTATTGTTTGGTAAATTTGAGGGACATAATGGTGTGATATAAGGTCTGGCATCAACCATACACACTAGCTACGAACAGAAATATTTAACTTTAATGCACTGAAAGCATAGCCAAGCAATAATTTTAATGGTGAGATTTGAACCCATGAGCGATTATATTTTGATTCGTCATTAAAGCTACTGCCTTCATCACTCGGACCCGCCTCGCGAAAATTAATATTGAAATCTCCTGAACTCAAACACTTCTCTTAGTGATGCATAGCATAATCGAGGAGAAAATTTCCGTAAATGCATGTGATAGTAAGTGAAAGCTTCAGCGACTGGAATTCACTCTCTTAATATTAATATTCTTTGTAAAGACAAAATGAGATTGTCATTTTCGACCCTTTTTACTGGATCTGAAACCAACTAAAAATATTAAGGGAAGTTATAATGAAATTTAGCATCTCTGAAACTAATGTTCAGATACTGCTTCAAATGACTTAACTGCGTAAATTAACTGGGTTTAAATTTAACAAACAGAAACATGTAGGCCTTACGGTTCAGTCAAATGTAAAATAGAAGTATTTGACAGAACCTGGAACAAGTATATTCTCTTATTCTTTCAGAATTCTCATTAATGGTTTAGTCAACGAGCTGCATGTATTATTGGCAATTCTGGCTTGAGATTTGGTATAATATTTTAGAGAAATTCTTCCCAAACTGTACACTTTCATATTGCACATACCAACATTTGCGAAAATGCAGACGCAGTGTCCTTGGCACTGTCACGCATCAGCTTTCATAATTGAGGGGTTACGTCGGAAGAAACATGGGCAACTTTGCTTAATGCTTCGATTGATAATTTATTTTGTTTACGGACGCGTCTACTGATATGATCATTTATCTCGTAAGTGTGGTGCACATTATATCTGGAAAATTTAGTGCGACTCCCTTTCTAGCCCACCAGATTCGGCGCCAACCCATAGGTCGGCTCTCGAGAGTTTCCTTTCACAGGTATCTCCTGCAATGGGGCACCGTCCTAGGCGAGACAAGCTGTGAATTCGAGACTGTTCTCCCGATATGTGTGGTAGTGTAGTGGATTAGGTTTGTGTGTGTGTGTGTGTGTGTGTGAGTGAGAGAGAGAGAGAGAGAGAGGGAGAGAGAGAGTGAGTGAGAGAGAGTGTAAGATGAGACCAAGGGAAATCCGCTGCCTTCGTGCCTCGGACCTAAGGATCTTCGGGCCAGGAACGTTGCAGCAGAAACAGTTGCATGTCTGAGCCATTTCAACCGGTGCCTAAGGCTCCGAGTAGCTCAACTATCCAAACGAACATCGTGTGTGATTTTACGGAATACACACCAACACGGAATCAACAGTGTTGCGGTTCATCGCCCCATCCACCCATGCTCCCGCAATTCTCTTCCGCATTGCGCCGCGTCTTGTGGCGACAGCGTCGCGCGTCTTGTCACGTCGCATCGCCCTGGGCACCGCCGCGCTGGCTGGCCCCTCCACCGCCCACGCCATCCGCCTCCGCCGCCACGCTGCGCCACCTCCCCTCTCCCCCCCCACGCGCTGCACTTTCCCGCCGCGCCCGCAGCCACTTAATTGTTTCGGCGCGAACTACATCGGGAACAATTATGGCTGCGGGCGGTTCTGGGCGGGGCATGGCGGGTCGGGACGGGGTGGAGTGGGGTGGGCGGGGAGAGGGGATGTGGGAGGTGGGCGGCGGGCAGACGGGCGCCGCGAAGGAGGAATGTTAAAAGCGACCGCCCAGCGCGGGCCTAATGGCGCGCTCACCGCGGTCGTTTTGCGGCGACAGCGCGGCACGGGCAGAGCGCCGGCGGAGCTGGAGGTGGAGAAGCGTCGGATGTTGTAGAGGTGTTGATGAAAGGTTTGTCGAGAATTTGGCGATGGAGTCAGACGTTTGATAGTGAATTTGATGAAGTGAAATTAGGCGGCGGAGTTGATTTGGAGAGGGTATGGCGCTGGTTGTGAAGTGTGAGTTGTGTCAAGGTTCATCTTCAAACGGATTCAAAGGGTCTAAAATGTTTGAGAAGGTTTTAAAAGTTATGTCCATTTCCTATAGAACTTCCAGATGATGATAATGAAGGAAAAGAAAGGGAAGAAATGATCAAGAGTCTGGATCTTGGACGTCGATATACACGGCCGTTTATACACGGTCTCCTAAAGTCAATGCCAGCATTAAGAAATATTTGCAAATACATCGCAAAGAAGAAACTAAATTGAAAAGATTAAAATAATCCAGTTTGTTGGTTGTTTTCGTTTTTCTAAAGGTATATTTTTTGAAAAAATGTTTTGAATATAAAAATGCAGAATTACGTAAGGCTTCCTTGAAGTAGTACCACACAATGTTTCATTTGATCGATAAGGTTTTTAAACCTTTTGGGCATATTCAGTATAAAGTATTGAAATTTTTTTTTCTCTAGATATACGTTTCACAATGAAAATGAAGAGTCAAATTCATAAAAAAGGGTACACTCTTTATACTAGGGTCCCAAGAAACGAATTTCTTCCAAAAATTGAACATTATGACTTTATCATCTGGATTAGTTATTTTTCTATTTTGTTAAATAAACACACTAGTTATAATATTTTTGTTATCAACTGTATTTTTAGGTCCAACTTTGGGGACTAAAAGTCCACATTAGTCAACCGGTATCACAATTTGGAACGTCTGCGCACTGTACGGTTTTGTAAATCCTCTATTAGAAAGAAAGTAATTAAAATATTATATTTTATAATAAAAGTATGTAGAGTTTAGATTCTTTTGGAACACATTTTGTTGTAATTAAGTCTATTTAGAATGCAGAAAAGAAAAAATTAAAACTGGTCCAAATTAGGGAACTTTCCTCTAATTGCGTATTAAAAATAAATAATGACGTTACTAGAAATAAAATTGTTCGCGCAAAGGTTTCAAACGATTCATTCTTAATGCATTTCTCTAGTTAGGTTCACTGAGAACTTCTACTGATAATACTCTTCACATTATGCTTGGTCATTGGTTTGCAGCTACCACCACAACTTGTGTTCTATTTGTAGGCAAGGAGAACGAATGTAAACCATAATTCCATGGGTGGAACGTACATTGCTGTCAGACGACGAACACCTGCGGCTCTAAATCGGATGTAATTTTGACGCGCGGGGAGCAAGCTGAATTTTATGCGATCATGCGTAATCAATTTAATTTACTGGCAGAAGGTCGGCACCTATTTGACCGCAAGATGCACAAAGCTGACTGCCATCCACCGCATTCTGACTGCCACTCCAGAGCATATACGATTCAGCGTTGTGTATGACTTCCATATTCGCCGTTGCGAGCTCAAACCAAGTATTTGCTTTCTCAACCAGAACTATATGCATCGGATTCATAATGAAACGTCTCCTTTTCAATTCGAATTCCTGGAGAATCTTCATGATACTTGCCAAAGTATTTATTCATATATTAAAGTTTCATTATCTATATTATCTATATTATTATTATCTATATTATTATTATCTATATTATTATTATTATTACTATCATTATTATTATTGTATCTATTATATTATTCTGAGGCCTCGTCGTATTTTATCCTGGAGAGAGATGTGTGTAATTACGGGGATCAATTTTTCAGCTGTATCTCTTGGTAACATGAGATTGTTTAGCTTTGAATCATGATTTATGAGGTGATAGGATGATGATGAGACGTGATCGTGGTATTTTTTAACCATACCAGGATTCACCTGTATGACTGAGATAAACCACGAAAACCCCGGTCAGGATGGCCGATCCAGGCATCGAACTCGGGTCCGCCGACTGCGAAGTCAGCGACGTTTCATAATCTAGAGTTGAATGTAAATAACTACCCTGTATATTCCTATAATATTAATTTTCCAATCTCTAAATCTGTTTGTCTATATCTGTTTCTTCTCTGACCGAGGAATGATGAATACTATGTGACAAGAGTGATGAGGTGAATGAAAATGAAGTAGTAATGGCCAGTGAAATAAAATAAATGAAACAAATCTGACAAAACCTGCTGCGAATAAGGTCTATTTCCCACAAATTGAACTCGAATCAGTTAGAAACGTATGCTTAGATGTATCTCTTGGTAACACGTGCCAAAAAGTTTTTCTTCCAATGCTTTTTGTAATATATTACAATTATTATTTCCACGACGGTTTTGACATTAGGTTCTTTTCTAAATCGAATATGGCCGCTGTCTGAAGGCGAATTCCAGCGTATAGCTGCTCTGATCGGTAGTTTTCCATGATCAATGACAGGTGAATGGCGGACAGTATCCTAACAAACGAGCGAACGCCCGCAAATCATTCGTTCCTCCTCCTTTTCCTATCCTCTCCCTTCTCTCTCTCTCTCTCTCTCTGTCTCTCTCATCTCTCTCTCTCTGTCTCTCTCATCTCTCTCTCTCTCTCTCTCTCTCTCTCACACACACACACACACACACACTCACACACACATGTGCGCGCACACACTACCACACATATCAGGAGCTTAGAGCTTGTTGGGGTCGGACAGCGCCCGTTCACCACCCAATGGGACAGGAGCAGCGCCGCCGCCACCACCACCACCCGAGATAAAAACATTCACTACACTAACATGAATAATCACCATAGTAGTTTACCTGCCCGAAAATATCAGTCAATGAAACAATCAATCAACGAAGGGATTTGGAAAACTCACTGGAATCCCATAGGACTCGTCAATAAACGTTAGGGGCACAAATGGAATTACTATGATTTTGATGTATTACTTAATGTCCGTAGGCAGGACCCATGTGCCTATACGTGCCTCTAATTAACTAAAATGGATCTGGACCAAGAAAAGAGATGCTATTGCCTCTGTGTAGTTCATGTCTTAGAATTGTATTCTACAATCAGCGAATCTTGTTCAGATGCCGATGTCGATGTCGATGCCGATGTAACGGAAAAGCAGCACATTTTAACAATGATCAATCCAAAAGAAATGGGAATGTAGAGTGAAAACAAAAGTTAAACGAAAGGTATGGCAAAAAATTTGTGTTCAAATGTTGGGTATCTCACTAAAATTGCTAATAATGCAAGATACAAGATAAAAACTTGAAATTCAAAGTAATTTGGTAGTTTCCTGCGGGACGTTTGACACATTTTCATCACAATCATTTTTTCTATGTGAATAGGAGACACTCAAGTATAATTCAATTGAGTCTGAAGCTAGTGGTATTATAAGAACACCTATTTTCTCGCTTTCTTTTAAAGTTTTCAGTTTTCGAAAACGCAGAGACTTAGAAAAGCGGAACCTGAGTCAATTTTATAAGTGAACTTCCCTCCAGAAGAAATAAAATAAAAAATGCTGTTTTTTAAAAAAATATTTTTTTTAAAAAGTTGCTTACGTTATTGCTCACATTATGCGAAAACTACTCAATTATCAAAATATTGCACATGAGATTATTTAACGACCCAATTTTTGAGAACAGACATCATTAAGGATAAAGTCTCTATCATGAATATTGTAACTGTAGGAAGACGTCAAAACAATTTTGAACTTTTGCAATTTTTGAGAATTTAGATAGTTCAACGTAATCGAGACCAGATTCATTTTTGGCGCCTTTTGCTCTACCCCAGGAAAGAATTAATACAAAAATTAGAGTCATTTTTGAGAAAATTTTGAAATGTTAAGACTTCATGTAAAGTATCCGCGAAATTCGAAACCTCCATTTAAAATTTGCAGGACTTCTAGTTTGGTCAGATCGATCGAGGATCATCAGTTTTGGAGAACACTTGAACGGTTAAAACATAGTATTGACATATGACTGTCGGCCGGCCGGAGGCTCGCCGGTCGGATGGATGGATGGATGGATGGATGGATGGATGGATGGATGGATGGATGGATGGATGGATGGATGGATGGATGGATGGATGGATGGATGGATGGATGGATGGATGGATGGATGGATGGATGGATGGATGGACGAACAGCTGGTCAGCCAAACAGACGGATAAATGGGGAGTCAGAAAGACAGACGGACAGTTCTGCCGCAAACCAATTTTTGGGTGTGAAGGACCACAAAACGTGTATTCTTACTTCATGTTAGAGGAAGTAATTTATTATATGCATTAACAAGATATAACCACTTTTTCGATATCAGAGCCCCACAACAATAATTTTTACTACTTTGCGCTGCAGCATTACAATACATTTTTTCTACGTAAGAACGTACTTGGCGAGAAAGTAACGACGGTCTTCTCTATAACTAAATAGAAAACTCTACCTAAATAGAAAAAAGTTTTAAATCTGACGTCGTACGTTCACTATTTTAGTCTCTCCTATTGTGATTTTTAAATAAAATATTTCATATCACTCTCAGACTGAAAATAAGTTGTTTCGTTCTACGGTCATCAAAATCTGTTTATTGGTTCAAACGTTCGGCAGAACCCTCAATAAATGCCCGGTAAATAATTTATACATTCATATACATTCATACAAACCCAAAAAAATGGGCGCTTCAAAATTTAGAAATTTGATATTTAAAGGTTCAAACTTTTCAACCCTACAAAATTGTTACATTTTTTTGTTTCAGTTTGCAATATTTGTTTGAATATATATTTTGTTTTGCACAGGAATTATTTTTCCTGGTGCACCGTTCATTGTAGCACACAATATACCAACATTCGGCTTTGTCCTCCCAAGCTATGTTTAAACATAGTGAAATTTAATTGACCTTTCATTATAGTATCTAGTATCTACTGATCTGTCACCAATGGAAACAGCTACCAGGGTTTGCCGCAAACCCGCTGTGAGCCGGTCACGTCTTAACTACCGTTGCTTCTGACTCAACAAGCACAGCACAGGGGAACGGATGTCAGTGTTTGAAGAAGAGTTAAAGGCCCTTGAAGATTGAGAACAATAGTGCCTTAAGGAAGAAGTTTAATTTTTACAAGTTAAGATAATTTGAGGCATTTCTTGCGTACACTAGCATTGCATTATACTAGTTTTTGGAGTATTTTGTTTCTGAATACAAGTGACACAGTTTCAATAATATTGGTAATATATAGGGCGAATTAGTAGCTTCATTTCATGAATGATTAATTACTAGTGATACCGGCTCGTCAACAGCTAAGGCAACTAGTCCCGTAAGTGTAGTGCATGGTTTTGTCCGGGCGGTGGCGATGATCTTGCCCCGCTGGATGGCGAGATCCGGCGCCGACCTACCGTCGGTTTACCGTGGACCTATCGTCGCATTTATAACATTAGGCCAACAGTGGTTCAAGACGGTGAGAAAGGCGTTTTTTGTCTAATTCATTTCATGAATACAAAACTTTTACATCTTTATGGCCGAAGTTCTCTTAAAAGAATATTATATTCATTGAAAAGGATTAACATTCACTCAAAGGAACGTTTAGAACCTCGACGAAAACGATGCTGGACATGCAATCTTTTATCCAACAATTTACCAGTTGAATGTATTTGTTCACTTATTTATTTTCATAATTAACTTGTCTTGAAGCCTCCCGGGTGGCTCATGGTCAGCGTGCTAGCTTTCCGTGATGTGTGCGATCCCAGGTTCGACTCCCAGTTGGGGCAAAAATAGACTTGTAGCTTTTCACTAGAATCTTCTCAATTTCAATTGCTGTATGACGAAAAGAAAAGTCAGGCAGGCGTACTAGTAGGCTAGATTCGGTGAAGGGAATACGTCATGCTCGCCATATGTGGTGTGGATCACAAATAAAGAAACGGGGTCCAGGCCTGGGAACACCGCTAGCAGACAAACGTCCAATTAATCCGGTCCTAAAATGCCAAATACATAGTACATAAAGTTGTCTTGAAAATCCAAGGTTGTAATAGTAATCCAAAGATATAATTCAGTACATTGAAAATAAAGGACGTATCCCTTCGGACAGTCAAAATCAGCAGTTAGTTCCTGAAAATAGTACTACTTTTTATTTATTTTACGTCAAAAAAACAGTTGAAAAACGGCGTAGGACGTGCTATGGGGAAAGTGAATTGTGTGCACACGTGAATTGTGTACACACAATTGTGTACTAGATAAAACTGTTTAGCAGTCAGAAGATCAGCGTGCATTTTCTCCGGAAGTATCAGATAATTCATCAATGTGTGAAGCATACAGAACTACACGTGGAACCTCATGCAACAAAAATCAACCGCAAAAAATCATATGCAATTTTAAGACGGGTATCTGCTGAGCAAATTCAATTTTTGCCTGAAAGATGTTTAATAAATAAAAAGTACGATATCTAATAAAAGCTGACTGACCAAATAAGTACTCTTTGTCACAATTTAAAAAGGGTCAGTCAGTAGACTTTACCTGTGTCGAACCACATCTACCAGGGACATTAATTACTTTCAACTTACGAGCTGGAACTAAGTGGCTACTGAAACGCAACAGCACAGCTGCCGAAAAAAACGATTATAGCTTCACAAGCTGATTCGTTATTGTTGGTGGAAGGGCACATGAACTGCGTGGGCATAGTTCAAATACAGAGAAGTATAAACGAACCGCATTGACAGGAACATGTCAGTGCTATTCCTGTACATGGTGATCACCAATGGGAGGGGGGACAAGGTGCTATAAAATCATAGACCTGCTATGATTTTTTTAAATTTTAAATTTCTACTGCCCCTTGCGTATTTTTGTGGCGATGGAATCGAAAATAGCAATAGAAATGCTCTATGTGGCACAGCTATCTCACAGATTTAGACTACCTAATTAGTTGTAGGGCACAGGGAGTTTAGCATACTGTGAATTGCTAGTGACTGCCAGTTTAACATACTGGGCTAACTTTGTGAACATAGGGTATAGAAATTTGGCGGTTTTCCCTTCAAATAGCAGTATGTAAATGTTTGAAATATGAGAGTGTGAAACACAAATACACAAATCCAAATGGTGTTTACAGAAGTGAGAACCTCCTTTTCACTAAATAATTATACCATCATTGTCATCAGATTCTAGGAGGTACCTTACTTGCTGTAATTTACTAACCTTAAATTTATTTCCATAGTTTAAGAGATGATTAGTAGAGGTTGCGTGAATATTCCAGATAATTTTTGGTATATGTTAATCTTTCTATTAAGAAATTATTTGTGAAGAAAGTGTTTATTGCTTATTTTGGAGAAAAACTGGGAGATCAAAACAATTGATGGACACCACACAAAGTGTTAGATCTGTGAGGAAGACTTATGAATGTGGTCTAAACGTAAAAATAATCTTTAGATTTAGATGATGGATGGAGCAAAATAATGACGATTTTTGCTGATGAGAGGTTTAGGGTTGTAATCCAAATTAAGGGGCATTTATTGTCGATTTACGTCCCCCTCCCATGATTTTCTTCCTGTTGCTCATGGTTTAGAAATTTCTGTTCCTGAACCAACAACAGATTTAACCATTAACAGTATTTACAAAATAGATATATCTGTTTCGTACTCAGACAATGGATGTGTAGGGTTTCAAACATAAACGATGTCCCTCTGCACTATTCTCGATTGAACGATTTAATAAACACGTCGGTCTAAATCAAGAAAAATCTGAACTCTTCGCGACGTCAGACTGAGAGAAAATAATATATCAACAACAGAAACAACTACTTATCTCTATAGAAACACATGAATTTACACGTTACCTTTCCATCTGTAGTATACCGTACCACGTGAAGGTTGTACTTAGTATACTACATTTAGTATGCTGCCGAATATCCGTGGGTTAATATACAAAATTAACATTCAATAGAAAGCATAAGACTGGAAACTTTTTATGGATTAATTCAAAACCAGTTTAAAAGTAGAGGTCTTGCACAATGTAACGAGTACGGTTCATTATCTATTGGTATTTATATTAAAGAAACTTAAAAGTATCTTGAACTGGACCTTACAAATACAGTACTATAAGGGCTGGGATATAGGGAGATCTGACGATTTTTTTATGCTTCTTCGACGGAAGGCTGGGTTCATTAAGTTTGCAAAGTTTCTTTGTGTATGAGAGAGCTATGTGAGAATGCAACACTTGAACCAATCACAATGGCCACAGACTTTTGAGCCAGGAAATAAGAACTTTTTGAGAAAAATCTTGTCGATGCAAAGAGAATACTCCTACAACTACTGCAAATACAATTAGAACTTACAAAACAGTTTAACTAACGTCTTGCCAAAAACCGGGATATGGTTTACGTATTTCTGTGAAGTTTCCAAACGTCTTAGAAACTAAGGAGTTAAGAAATTTTCGTTGGGCCACGCATAAAAAGGCTAATTAGATGAAGCATTTACCGCCACGATCAAAGATTTTGAACAAAAGAGCTTCTCTATCATAAGAGTGTGGTTAAGACCTTCTTAGAAAACAAAAAAAGACTCGAAATAAGTACCCATTGTAAACAATATGCTGAAGAGCTTCAAAGACTTGTGGTTGTTTGATGAGTTTATACTCACAACTTCACACAGAAGAGAAAAAGATTAAACACCATCAAAGTTTTCATTAAGATGATGTGTAATGATTTGTAGAGTAAAAACGTTATGAGTAATATTTTTCAGAAAACAAGCTTTATTTTATAAAATATTCTTAATAACTAAATAAGTAATATTTTGCATAGATGAAAACGTGGGATAATGGTACGTGATGCAATAACATTGAATTGAGTTACGAAATCAGCAATCCAATCAGCTATACATTTTGTATCAATTAAAAAAGAGTTCAAGAAACTTTAATTTGCAGACCTTTGTAATAGAAGTCCTAAATGATGAAACATTAACTACTTTTCTAAACAAAAATAAAGGTAAACTAGTGGCGCAACAACAAAACATACCTAATCGCATAATTTATAAATTTTGCCATGTTATTTTTAAGTGTCCTTTAGTGTACCTGACAAATTTTAATATAATTTTTTCGAAATTTTCAAAAATATTGTTCGCCGAAATTGGGGCCACCACCAATTTTTTGCTCTCCTTTGATATTTACGAGAAGAAAATTAAAAGAAAAATATTGGAGCCATTTTTGAAACAGAAACTCTTTAAAAATTGTCTATATTTCACGCAAATTAAGCGAGAAGTAAATCAAAACCTTTTGTGTTACACGTAATTTCCTCGCGTCTCTTGCAATATTAGGGAGTTCTTTAAGATAGGAAACTGCTGGGATACGCATGTAAATTACTTACTGGGAAAAATTGGATAAATCTACACTTTTTTATGGGCATACTTAAAAAAAGGCACTCCAAATGCAAAATCGGTAGCTTACACGTCTCTTATTCGCCGTATGTTAGATTACGGAGTAGCTTGCGGGGACTCTTACAGAAAGGGACAAAGATACAGTATGAATAAAATTCAAAAGCGAGCAGAAAAATATTCTCATTCGGTAAACAAAACACGTTCGTACGCTTGATTTGGGAACCTTTAGAAAAAAGGCCAGGATTTGGCTTAATTACATAGGAGAACCGGCAAGGGGTGAAATTCAAAACAGAATCGAGAAACCATTCCACTATGGAAGAGGGGATCATGCACACAAAATCGAACGAAAGAAGCAGAGCATAAACGTCACAAAACACTTTTCGAATCAGATAATGAAGGATTGGAACAGCTTATACTCGACAGCCTTTGAAACCTTTCCTCGCACTGTAAAAATGTTTAGAAATAGGTTAGATTGAAAAAAAAATGTTTAAATTAACAATGTTGCCTAGTTTGTATTAGCTATTTAGAATAAGAAATGTACTTGTAGTTAACCGCAGTGCAAGGTAGTGTTGTGTTCTATGAAAAGTTCAGTGAGGGAATCGGGTAAGAGAAAATATATGAAATGAACCGGGAGTGGAAAGTAGCTCAGTGTAGTGAAGTGAAATGAAGTGCAAAACGACAAAAAGCAATAACATACCCAAAATTGATGCAATAGTTCTATTGCTGTGGTTCGCATGTGGTTTTATTTATTTTGCTTACTAATAATTTTTTATGATGTATATTATTATTGTTGCATTATTACATTATTATTATTATTTGACTATTGTTGTATTATCATTGTATTATTATTATATTTATTATTCCTTTACTTCGTGACTAAAGATGTCACGAGTCCGGTGAATATAAAATCTATTCCAGGTTGCAACCAACTTCTTAAGGTACAGATCTAGGCACTTTCGGTGCTTACAACACTGCACAAAATGTGGACTGTTCCAAACAAAGCAATATCTTGCACTTCCTAGTCTTTTGAATGATCTGGGAGTATTGCCAAGTTCCTACACATTTTTCTCGGAACAAATGCCTCCGATAACTATCGGGACGACCCATGTTTTTACGCTCCACATTCGGCTGATCTCGATTTCCAAACTCTTGCATTTAAGACGTTTCCCTGTCTCCTTGGTTACGACGTTTTGATCGCACGTCACAGCCATATTTACAAGTAAACAATTCTTTTTTTCCAAATCGTGGAAAACAATATTCGGTTGCTTTGCCGCTATTGTGCGATGAGTTTCAATTTGCTGGCCGTACAATATTGTCCATAGTCCAGCAGACGTCACCGGTTGTGATGAGTGTTGGATTAATAATATTACTAGCCAGATTAATGTCTTCTATAATCATGTCTAGTAGAGCCTAGAAACGCTGTGATGTAATTAAATTCCGAAAATTGTGTAGATATATGTCACTTTTTGGTTTAATTGCATTTACATCTCTGTTAAAATCCCAAATTATATGATTATTGTTGCAATATTTATTTGCAACGATAAAGCTTTTCGAGTCTTCGTTGAAATTTTTGTTATGGTAATCATAACATCTATGACAGAGGAAGAGTAAATTATTTTTTTCTAATCAAGAAAACATAAAAAGGACTTTGCAAGACAATTTTTGAAAATATATAAGATTACTGACGGAAACCTTTGAGATGATTAGAAACGAGACAGTTGAGAGCAATATGGACAGGAAGGATATGACCTAAGTCATTGCATGACCGGACAATATATGACGACATAGTAAAAGATGGGACCGGGCAAGAAGACAATCGTCATTATAAATGTGTCTACTGTAATCCTGGCCCTAAATATAATTACTTATGAAAATAAAATTAAAAAAGCTTGCCCTAGATTTTCGGGATTAAAGATCTAAGTAGTGGTCACACCCGGAATGAATAAATCCGCACTCAAGGTATTTTTTCCTGATTCTAAGTTCAGGACGAGATAAGAGAAAGACAATATCAGCAAGCCTCCCCGCCGTTGAGTTAGAGCTACGTTCCGGGACGCGCGCACATCCCAGCCGTTTGTATCGCCTGTGCATCTCGTGGGCTTCTTTCCTGCGGAAAAAGATCGGTGTTGACTGCGATGAGTAATCGATGTCTTCAGTATTGCAGATACACTCATTCTCTATCTACTCTCCACTTCCCGTGACGTGGGCAATATGCGCAGTTCTTTTGCAGCGCGTATTAAGTCGCGGGGAGGGGAGGTTGAACACGTGGCAACAGCCTGGGTCATGGTAGGAATGCACAACATGGAGAACTGCGTATGGAGCTTTGGAATGGAGGGAGAAAGAAATGGAGCGACCTCGTGAGACCTACTGCTCGTTCAACTAACAGAGTACGCGTTCCGTCGAAATGCTGGGATGAGAGATTTTTGGAAGGGCGATTGGAGGCCATGCCGTACTTGCGAGGTATGGGAAAACGTATTCACGCAAAAATTAAATTCTGTCAATTCCCCCCGCTACAGACACTACAGACGCTTGACCAGAACGGTGTAAGTCACGTAGTTCCCTGACAGCGATTAAATGTCAAAATTAGGAAATGCTAATATCGGCGCCAAAGAAGATAAAGTCTGGCAATGCAAATCTGATTCCGAGAGACCGGGGTTATAAAAAAACAAGAACTACAACTATGGCTCTCTCCAACTGGCGTGATATGCAAGCACAACCATTTATGCAAAAATTAAAAAGGAAGTAGATTTCTGTCTTTAATTCTGTAGGTAGCACGAGTACCACCAAAACATAATCAATCACGGTTCATTTGCCGAAGCTCTTTTTGAATGTCAATACCGACCAATGTTCATATTGCACCGTACACAAACACACCGATCTCATCTCCAGAAATGCCTTATTTGCTTCCTGCTTAATGATTCATCAATTTTGAATTTTATTTGTCAGGAAGTACCAAATGCAGGTAAAAAGACTCAATGATCTATCATGACTACTACCTTTTAAATTCTAAGTAGCAAGCGCAAGAAATGTGGAAATGAAATGAAAGTGTTTTCAGCTTGGTCTGGCCTGTGACAGCATCCCTAGGCCCGAGGAATTCTCGATTCGCCCCATCCAAATTGAACTCCCCCACCCCCTTGAGAAGCACAGAAAAGCTTAACCCCAAACTCGATATGGAAATTCAGGAACTTTTCGACCAACATAAGTACCATGCTGGAGAAGGGGGCTGTAGGTTCTAGCTCTGCTGGAAGATTAGATGTCCGTCCGCTTTTCTGAGATAGGTGTGCACACTTTACTGTCAGAGGGGATGCAGTGGCGAGGGGGAGTACACCTTTACAGGGTTCATCCAGATGGTGCCAAGTTGTGTTCGAACTCGTCG
The DNA here is from genome assembly GCA_964035755.1 of Teleogryllus oceanicus. Classification (NCBI taxonomy): domain Eukaryota; kingdom Metazoa; phylum Arthropoda; class Insecta; order Orthoptera; family Gryllidae; genus Teleogryllus; species Teleogryllus oceanicus. Next base: position 283,780,017 of record CAXIVR010000001.1, read on the forward strand.
TGACAGTGTCTCCCTATTCAAGAGATTGATTGTTCCAGGCGCGTCAACGGGTAAGCTTGTTAATCCCATAAGTGTAGTGCGTGTTCTTTTCTCATGAGGTGACGGTGATCATCCTCCGCTGGATGGCGAGATGCGGTGCCGAACTACTATTGGCTAGCGGGGTTTCCCCAACCAGGTATCTCCCACCAGCGGGGCACCGCCCCAGCCGACACAAGCTCTAAGCTCCCGATCGGTCACCCGACATTTGTGGTAGAGTAGAGCATGTTAGTGTAAGTGTCTATACGTAAGGGCTGAGGATAGGACAAAGAAGAGGAATGAAAAATCGCGCGCGTTCCGTGGCCCGTTTTTGGATACTGCTCCGGCATACGCCTGGTGTGGATTGGAGAAACAACGGAAAACTAGTGATCAGAGCAGCCAGCGGCTAGAATTTTCCTCCAGACAGAGAGTGAATTCGATCTAGTTGACAGGTTAGGGTCGAAAATCTTGCCACCGTCAGGACTGGAACCTAACACCTCCCACTCCGAGGCATTGCAGTGGCATCAGTTGATGCTTGAGCCTTTTCCACCTCTCCCAGTCTTTCAAGGGAAATTGAGTAAGGCTCTTCCCAATCTCGAAGGGATGAGAATAACTTTCCACTCCACCAACCTAACTAACTATCCATGAAACTAATTCGATTTCATCCCTTGTTTAGACGAAACGTTGGGCGAGCGGCTGCTCTGATCGGGAATATTCTGTGGTTTCTCCTGTCAATACCAGGCGACTGCCGGCGCAGTATCCTAACAAACGGCCCGCGCTTGTTCTTTCATTTCTCACCCTTGTCCCCATCCTCTCCCTTTAAACACACACACACATACACGTACGAAACAACCACCTGTCGGAATGCCAGTTGGGAGCTTAGAATTTGTCCCCGTTGGGGCGGTGCAGACAATGCATTTGTCCCCGTTGAGTCGCCGTGACTTCCCGAGATATAACATGCACTACACTGAAGGTACTCATATCGCGCCCAGAATGGTCCCTCAATCGACTTCAAAAGGTGATATCTTCAACGACTGTGGGCTCTATGAGTGAAAATGGAAAGTCACAATCTTCCTGGTGAATGAGGTGTAATGATAGAGCTGCAACACACAATTATCTAATAGAAATGATGCAATTTTTCTGCGTTTAGGGTGTTCTTAGCTTGCATCACGAACGACGAAAATGTTTTCCCTTTACCATCATGCCGTAGGCGGATATGGAAAACCATCAAGCATTCTGTGGTAACATATGTCTCAATCACTGTCTATCAATTACTCCAGAAAGCCAAATATCAGTTGTGTGTATCACACAACACGTACGATTATATAGAACTGCTGTTCTGTGATGCTTCAATCTTAGTCCATGGTGTCTTCACTCTTACTGTTCATCGCTTCCAACCTCCAGAGTTGCTCCGTTCCGTTCCACCAGTTCCAAATTTGTATATATTACAAATGAATAATGGCGCAAATTTCACAGTGGGAAAAATTTCGTATCAGGTTACTGAATTTTGTAACAAAATATACTCTCCTTAACATTGGACACACCCTATATGGCAACAACTTACGCTTATTATTATTATTATTATTATTATTTTTTTTTTTGAAAGAAGACCCGTATTGTTTCTTGTGCTTGAATAGTTTAACTCAGCTATTGGAGACAGTTTTCCGAATTATTCTCCCTACCTAAAATTGAGCATTCATTGCTTGCAAATTGCTTATAGACTGCATTGATTTTACCTTAGGAAGAGGTGCCAATTTAATGGGGTCAAGGACCTTTAGTATGGGCCTGTCGTTCTAAATCCGCGTCTCCCTACCACGTTGCCTGAAACCCCTGCCTAACCCACAGCCAAATCTCATGGGGAGCTTCTTCGTTTGTTCTTGCCCCGCTGCGCCCCACTCCCTCATCCGCCGCATCTCGATCTGTCCGGGCCACTCCCACCTTGCCTTCACCCATCCGCCCCGTACAGTTAGTACGGCTTCAATCCACCCCGCTCCACCCACTCCACATCACTCGGCTCCGCCTCCCCCACCCCTCCCGCCTCGTCCCGACCCCCTCCACCTACTGCTGAGCCTGGCCTTGATGCGTAGCGAGCGTTCTATTCAAAACGTATCACCAATTGAGTATCGTGGATTCTTTTTCTTCTTTCGCCGGTCGGCCTGCCAGCCCGACCAGTGCATATACATCTCGTTCTCATAGAAAGCCGCGTTTATGACAATTAAAATAAAACCTCGACGAAATACCTCGTTCCGTTGTTCTTTTCATGTTAATTCAAAGCCGGCAGAGAGATAACATTCCTCGCCTTGAAATATCATTTCTTTCGCAACGGAGCCTCAAGAAACTCTCCATTGTGTGGGCAGCGAAAATTCTACAATCGACTCAAATGCACTCGATATACAATGAAAATGAAGCTAAGACTCATAAATACCGGCGCACAAAAGGAGAATATGACCATAAATAATTTTTTGTAGCTCGCGCGTCTGTAAGTCAATCCTCTGTGCGATCGCGAGATACTCGCAAGGCGAAGAAGCGGCCCGCAGAAGCGAAGGGAAGGAGAGAAGAAGAAAGGAAATGCGAGGAGGGTCGCGGAGTGATGCGGGGTGATGCGGGCGGGGAGGCGGGAAGCGCTGCTGGCAGGCTAGACGCACGAGGAGGGGCGGGGGGATCGAGGAGGGGAATCCGGGGCGGGTGAAAGGGGAGGGGTTGGACTTGCGTTATTGCCGCTATAACATCCGCGCACGCGAGCGATGGCGCCGCGCCATTGTGGCTGAATGTGAAGGGGAGATGAGCGGAGCATGCACTGCGAAATATTAAGATATCGCAGCACCCAGCTTCCGGGGAAAGATGTTTGAAAATCGATTTAATGAATCTTTAACCCTTTCGTTCTGGATCAAAGAAAAAAAACGAAACATCTGGAGAAAAGTGAAAATATTGCTTGAATTTGAAGATAGAAGAAAAGATTTGAAGAAGAAAAATATTGCTTGAAAAAGAATGCTTAAATTTTTAAGTATAAATAGTATTTGAATATTTACTTTTTCGTCCGAAAGCAATTTACTTTGAATCTGACATTTTGGAAGAAGTGATATTCATTTATAAAGTATATAAATGTTCGCACCTATATTAAGAATAATTACCACATATGTCAAATTACAGGTTCCTTTAGGGCCTTTTGATATAATTTTCTAGAAATGCTTCACTCCTCTGCAGTTACGAAATGCTCAGTGAAATTATGCTAGACTTATTCTGCATAAAAGTAGACGAAGTTCTATAAATGTATGTACACATTTTTTAAGAACACCATTTCATTGACTATTTTTGTTTTTAATTTAAAAAATAGATTTTAAATTAAAAATACGCAAGTAACTGAAAATAGTAAATACTGAAATTGTATTTAAAACACGTTGAAATAACAGAATCAATTTACAGTGTCTGAAGAAGTTCAAGAGCAAGAGGCGATTTAAATAATGGCTATAATAGTGAATCATCTAAGAATTATTTCTCAATGTGTTCACCCCCGTTAAAATGTCAAGCAAAAATCTTCACATTACGCCGCCCCAAAAATCTTACTGAAAATGCTTAGGAGTGTTGCTTGACAAAAGATTAACATGGAAACAACACATAAATGCAATAGCTAACAAATTATTTGTAAAAATATCAAAACTCTTCCCTCTAATCAATGCATATTCTTCATTGAAAGTCGAATTCCGATTGCTACTATTTAAGTCCTTAATTCTACCAACCATGACTTATGCATATCCAGTTTGGGGTTGTGCAGCGACTAGCAATATCCAAAATTAACAGCCATTCAGAATATATTTTTATTCCGAACCGATTTTTTTTTCGATTCGCAGAGAATTGAAAGTGCCTTCATTAAGAGATCACATAAAACAAATAGCCCATTTTTTTTACCAAAACCTTCACACTTCCCCATACTCCTTAATCTTCAGCATAGGTCGCAATGCTGCATACTCACGTATTAAATCTAGGTATCCCAAAGACCGATTCAAACCACCGTAATCCTCCATAACTGTTAATAGATGAATCTAAAACAGTCTTCAATCTTGCTTCATTTATTTTAGCCCAATGTTTACGTTATTCCGAGTAATAAAAGCCACTGCTTATGGATGGCCATTCCCAAAAAGTAAAAAACTATGTAATTTATAATTTAACCTCCTCGAAAGACAAATATGTCGAACGAGAAGAAATAAATTTTAAAAAAGTGTTCACTGCACCTTCAAAATTTAAGCAAAATAACTCGAGAAGAACGTTATTTTTATATGAAATTAATATGTTTTCCAGTTGCAAGCATCCCTGGGATCTTTCTTGTTCCAAAATGACATTTCTGAAGGTAAAAAAACTAGTGGCACTGCTATGGTAATAAATAATTCCGTGTGTTATTGATAACGTAAACGTAAATATTAAGGAGACTTCTACAAATACTAGACCCATCGTTTGAAAAATTCCTCTGTAAACGAAGCCGATGGGTACGAAAAACAAATAAAAACTTAATTTAATTTTTTGAAAGATTCAAATGTTGAAATAATGTCTCTCTCATTGAATTGCATTGTACTCTATTCCTACAAAACTTTTCGAGGACTATTTATCTAATCGGGTTTTAGAGATACAGATGACAAGTTCAGAGGTTTTCTCCAACGCAGTTTAACCGTTGAGACATTATTTCATGAGACATTTTCATCAGGTTTACATTTCGTCAGCCATTTTATTTCTAATGCTATAATAAATTTCCACGCTGATTCTAACACATTATAACCAAACTATTACGGAAAAATTACTAATATTTTAAAAACGGGTTTAGAAATGACTTGAAGGTCTCATATTGTAGAATAGATTGCATCAACATAGAAATCTATAGCTTCAATAATGAAGGTGTTAACACATTCCAAAATAATATATCAGTTGCAATTGTCGACATTCCAAATATTAAAAAATGCAGGTTATGCCATCTTATGAAGCTAACTCTGCTCGATTCTAGAAGGAAATTTGTAGAAAAGTTTCAAGCGTTTTTTGAAAAAATGTTTTTTTTAATTGTTGCAATTTCACTCAAATTACAAGAAAACTGCTCTCATTTTGAAAAAATGAAACATTTTATTATTTAAAAATTTTATAGGAAGATTAGATTTCATCCAGAAAGATTCCATCCATCTCTATCTTCAAACATGGAGTTATAGAAGAGAGTCGATTTTTTTACTTTTGCAATTTTTAAATACAAATTATTGAAATTTTTTCTTTTGCAGAGTTCTTTTGGAGATTTTTCTGTGATTTAGAAAGAATTTAATGTAATGTGGAGATTGTGAGGTAATTCTTTCTTATGCCACTTTTAAATATATGAATGCTCTTTTATACAGATCACCGTCTCTTTAGAGCATTCCTCAGCATACTGGACCAGAATTAACATTTAGATGGGATTTGTCCTGAGGCATTGGTTAAACAGCGTCATTTAAAGCCCAAGGTTTCCTATCAGCGATTTTCTTCTCTTACCTTTTGAGTTATTCTTTATTCGCACGGTAGGAAGCACTTTACTAGCATTAGACCGTCAATGCACATATTTAGTTCGTATTATTTAACGTGTATGTCTTCAGCGGAGTTTAACTACAAGGTGAGTTGAAGCGTAGGGACAGGCTCTGCGCATCTAGGTATCGACGGATCATTCCTAACAGAATAATTCTTTAACATACTACTAATTATTATTTGTAGTGGATAAAAGCAGATCGGATTCTCTTCCATTCGGTCCATTATTTCTCCATCATACACCCAATAAATATTGTCTGTCAGTTCATTCATTCATTATTACAGGAAGACCACTCACGTTCAGGTAATCGAAAGTAATCGCATTTACTACATTTCTTTATTCTATATCCATCTCAATGAGAATACGAATTTGTAGATTTTCGAAGAGTGGAAAATACGCATTAAGGCACGTTGTGCTTGTAACATGTAAAATAACATTGGCTAAATGACCGTCACAAATAAATACTTCGATAATTGTCTTGTTCAGATTCCATCATCTCTCATCAACAAAAGGACATAAATAATATGCAAACATTACATAGACCGTTGTTATTTCGGACCCTGGCGGCGGAAGTAACAGTCAAAATTCTTTAGAAACCAAGGGAGTCAAATATTTATAGTGCTCCAGAATTACTTATCGGTTTTCTATGCTTTTTCTAAATATAGTTGAATGACGAATAAAAGTACCAACAAGGTTAGCAAGTTTGAAAACTAGGCATTTTCTCTCCCGAGTTATAAAGAAAACGTATGTTCATCGATAAATGAACTACAGATTTGTTTCTTTTATTAACTACTTTATTAACTACTTTTATTTACTAACGAAATAGGAAACCCCCAACTCAACTCCTACCACCACAATCAACAGAAGGCGACCTCAAGAAAATTTGGGCAGAGTTTTAGCTACTTTTATGTACAGAAGTGAACCAAGGGTTCATCTAAGCATTTGTTCATTGCATCTGGAAAACTGAACATAATACCTAATTCCGATGGAGATCATTGATCCAGAAGCTGAAATAAAATTCTTGTTTTTCAGAGAAATTTACTATTTTTAAATTTAGTACCGAATAAAGAAAACCGACAAGTACAGTCCAAGTCGAAGGTGAACCAATCAAGTGTTCAGATGATGCAATCAGAGCCCGGGATTCTTACCATCGTCGTCAACAACAATAACAACAGACGGCATGTTGACTTACGGGACCGCAACAGTATCATCTGTTCGGCGGTCCGGTGGCCGAGATCGCTAATGTAGTAGTGTTGTAGTGATCTCGGACCGAAGGGTCGCGGGTTCGAGTCCCACCTCGGGCATGGTCGAATTTGTGCTCGTCATTTCACCCCTTATCATCACCATATCGTTTCATCTTGATAGTTACCATACCGTTAACACCAATAGTGGTCGCTAATGACCTAGATTTTAATGCGACGTTAAATAACCATTTTTTAAAAAAAAGTATCTTCTGTTCCTTGGAATGATGTTAATGACGTAGATATTTTGGACGCCGTGGAAGCGGTGGGCTGTGGGGGCGGGAGGCGCGGAGCAGCGGGAGGTGCCAGGCGCCATATTACGTAAGGCGGCCGCTCGCAGCTCGCGGCTGGGCCTCACCTGGTTTACAATTCTAATGAAGGCCCTCGGGTTTTCCATTGACGTTTGTGCGATTCCGCGCAAATGAAATTACACAACGGGCGGGCGGCGGGATCGGAGCGATTAGCCGTGTGTTCGGGGCAGCTGAGTAGATGGCAGGAATGAAAGAGAGAAGGAGACTAGAGAGAGAGAGAGAGAAGGAGACGAGAGAGAGAGAGAGAAGGAGACTAGAGAGAGAGAGAAGGAGACTAGAGAGAGAGAGAAGGATACTAGAGAGAGAGAGAGGAAACTAGAGAGAGAGAGAAGGAGACGAGAGAGAGAGAGAGAGAGAGAGAGAGAAAGTGGGAGGGAAGAGAGCGATGTAAGAGATAAACTTGGCGAAATGCGACACGGCAAGGAATAAACGGCGTTGATCATGTGAGACGATACACATGCCAAGAATTCAATGGCACAGAGCAAACTTTTTTTTGTGATTTGCAAAGAAAGTGAATTTCTAAATTGTTTAAGTGGGCGAGATAGAAATCAAAACCTGGTCCAGAAACGGATATCTGGATAGAAATAATTTAGTGGAAGAGAAGTCTGAGATGTATGCTAATTTTCTGCCCTTTGGAGTACAATTCTATGAACGATTAAATGTACAAGGGCACAAAATGGACTGAAAGAAGTATTGACCGAAACGTACAACATGGCCCAACGGAATTTGAAAAGAATGAATAACTAATCGGTGACCGGTGTGGTGAGGAGAATAAAGTTCAGTTATGAAGGTTAATAATAAAAAATAAATACGCACATCAAGAGTAGCACTGAAATGAGAGATCGAGATTATAAAGACGATTGAAGGTAATGCAAAATATGGAATTTAGAATTGCGATCGAGCCAAAATCGAGAAAAGAGGAAAGGTCTGCAAGATGCAGTACCAGATGCAGGGAAGAGCAGGATAGAGGATACGTCAGGGTGTGATAACCGAAGAGCAAAAAACGGACAAGTGAGAGGTTAAAGAAACCAAGTTAAGGATGCATCTGTGAATGAGACAATGAGTAGGGGGCTTGGAGGATAGCATGTAGTGACTGACCGCCACAGGCCCTGGCCAGTAACTATACGCAGTTTTACGAGAGGCCTGCACTTCTTACAATACACTTAACAACATATTTCAGGTCGTGCAAGAAAACAACAACTATGAGTGTCAAGACATTTGCAAAATGCGTTATCTCTATATATGTACGCGAGAAGGAATACAACCAACGTCCAATTTAGGCGGTTTTGAATTATGGTCATGGTTATAATCAGGGCAGACGAGCTGGCTTTAAAGACGAGCGGTGTGTTTGCTACCAGATATGAAATGCGACAGCCCAGCGGTGCTCTTCTTGAAACCACTTCAAATGATTCCAATGAAGAGACGAAAATAGTTTATAATTTAACCACGGAATTGAAAATCAAAATGTCTTTTATAGCATTGAAACGAAAGAATACATTTCCAATTAAAATGATTTGCGTAGGAAACAGCAATTCATTTCTTTTCTGAAGGAATCAAAATGAACTGCCTACTTGTAAATTAAATTTTATTTTATTCTCTTTATTTAAAAATAACCGAAAATAGTAAACGTTTCATTTACGATTGTCACATTTACACAAGTGTTCATTTTTCTGGAGCCATTAATGTATAAAAAAGAATGTTTAAATATAGAACAATCTTACTCGAGTTCCTCAGAAGAATGGGCAATAACATGGATTTGAAAAGGAAAAGGAAATTCAAATTAAGATTTTTCATAATAAAAATATAAAACTTCTATTTTTCATAATAAAAACATAAAAAATGAAATGAAAGCGTTAATGCATTATTCAAATCCAAAATCTTTACTTTCTCGCCTCCCACGTACTTATGTAGTAAATAAAAAATATTTTAATACTCCGGCAGAAAATGGCGAATTTCGACAGGAAATCTTGTATTGTTGGGCCCTGGCATAAGAATGTGGATAAATCTAGTTTCTTTTTGCAGTAAATGACTTCCTCGAACTCTTTGTGTAGTCAGAATCCACGTTTTATGAGTCCTTGATATCCAAAAAATGCTTACAACTAGCGTCTCGTCCGTCTCTGGTCAATGCTTGCGCCTACATCTTTCAGACGCTCATCTCCAAAACTAATATTTCCCGGTCGATCTGGACGAGCTCGAGGCTCTCTGAGTTTGAAACAGATCTTTCGATTTTTGAAGTGCTGGTCATGAAGCCTTAATTTTGTTAAAAATGTCGCACAATGTTTCGGTTAATTTTCCCCTTCACGCTTAAGAAATGAATAAACAAAGGACGCTTAAGAAAACAGTGAAGGTTTCATTTGCATTGCACGCTACTTTTTCAGATCTTATTTTGTGATTAATTTACAAGCACGCACTTTTAACATGTCTGATTCAATGTTGTATTTTTCGTATCAGGTAAAAAGTAATATAACAAGAAAAACCACAAAATTAAATTTTATTACAAAGAAATTCTTGAAGATGAAACGCCAACATAATGTTGAGAATAGATTAAATGCCATGAATTTGCCAAAACAACCTTTATTTTAATTGGAACCTTTTGATAGTAACCTACGATTTGAATCACGCGCGTACCATGCTTGCCAATTCATAGGAAGCAAATGTAATTGGGATAACTCTTAATTCCCCGACTTCCAGTACATAACATGGTAATGTTTTAATTTCATTTTAAGAATAGTTTTCATAAAGAAACACATTTTTCTACATCGCCCAACTGGAAGCAAGAATGAGTTAAAACTCATAATACATAGGTAGAAGACATAAATATGTAAACGTCACCATTGTGCGTTTTCATTTTCGATTTCAAATGTTCTTGGAAAAATGTTTTTTTTTTAAATTTCTTGTAAAGAACACATCCTGAGATCTGAATGCAATGTATTCCTAATATGGACACTACTACCACATTCACGTTCAACTAATATCAACAAGAAAACCTTTTACCCCAAAGTAACTGTACTCGTATATTGGTTGCCATCCGTGTGGTAATGGATGGCAGCATTAGTGAGCTCAACTAGAACAAATACTCGGCAGTTCTCGACCAAATGGGCTCCGTATGTTCGCACGGGTTTCAGCGCTTTCGTGGAGATTGCGATATGGCGTGAACGCAGTTTGTTGATTTTCATTCCGGTTTCGGCTTTATTTGTTCGCTTCTGTTGATGAACGAGTACAGGTGCGAATACGAGTCCACACACTCGCCAGGCGACAACTAGAAAGATGGGTCGGAAAATTGTCGGGCAGTTTATAGATGTTTCCGCACACTGGTACAAGACCCACGGACTGAAAAATGCCAGGACGCGATATAGGAAAGAATTACAGCGTTAGCCAAAATCCTTTACAGCGGCAGAACCAGACCAGATGTAGATGAAAAACATATTCACGAGAAATATGAAAACATTATGCAGAAAGCTTTAAGATCGTAAAACGTAATGCAAAGAAAACAAAAACGCAGCGTCGGAAAGTATCGTTTCAAACATTATCACTTTTAACTAAAATAATTGTGTATATCACAGTCTATACTCCTATACATATTTACATAGTGTAGATAAAATTCAGTTTTTTATAATTGTCTTCCAGCAGAATTGCTACTAACGATAGTATTTAGTCGCGTCAACCATATCACATGTACATATGTATGTATGATATGTTTGATGCGACTAAATATTTTACACAATAACTAGAATCGTTACTGTAATTATATAGCTTGTATTTCGAATAAATCACTATACAGGTTATTTGACAATTTCAAATCCCAACGTTACATGAACAGTGTGGCAATGAAGTAAGATAGAAAACTTGGCAGCGTCAAGGGGGGCAGCGGAAATGTTGAGAACGATATATATCACATCATTGCATAATAAGATAATATGAAAAGGATATGTGAATCATTGAATACTCATTATATTTACAAACTCCATTGAATTGTGATGTTCAATGAATTAATATTTTCAAGCCTTAGCAGTACTGCTCTGACTAAATATGCGTGATCTTGAGGGCACTTTGAGAGTGTGTTCAACGTGCAGAATAAATTGATGATCGTGAATTGGCTGTTACGCAACTCAAGGTTAAACACGATCAAGCTGTGATGGGTACGCCGTCACGCACGAATGAGGAAACCAACAGTATTGCAAACACACAAAGCAGGGCTTTATACCAAGTGTTAGCCTTCATTGTATCGTCAGTAAATGCGAGTAGTTACAAAAATATTGTACACATCACGAACAAAAGCACGCACGGCTTACGTCAAACAGATGTCAGTAAATTCTAAACATATATACGCAGATTACTACGTTAAAATACGAGTGAATATTATTCTCAAAATATACATAGAATTATGATCTCCAAGACACATCAGCAACGCATGTTCTAATTGTTCGTGGGGAGAATCCATTTCGGGTACTCTAATAACAGTAAACTGGAAGAGTAACAACAGCACATACTTTCTTGCACTATTTCTACCTTTTGCAATTTTTGGAAATTCAAAGACTTTAACGAAAATGACAGCTGTGCCATTTTTAAGCGTCCCTTCGAATTGTGGAAAAAATAAAGACAAAATTTGGAGTCGTTTTTGAGAATTTTATTTTATCAAATGAGTAGAGAGTAGAGAGAGTAGAAATTACACGAAAATTACTCAAATTACGTTCTAAAAATACTGTTCTTGACATATTTTAAAAATTTGATGTTTTAGAACAAATTTTATTTCAAACAAAAGGCTGTATCTTCAATGCAGTTTTTAAAAATACAATTTTCGATAATTCAGACGACGAGTTCGATGAAAATGGGACAAGTTTTAATATTTTACCATTCGAGGAGAAAATGTAAAGGAAAAAGTTTATGCGGCTTTTTAGAAAATATTTGTTTAAAAATTGCCTATATTTCACGCAAAATTACGCAAAATCCGACCTGCATGGTCGAGGCGGCTAAGAGCATGTACCGACTCAGTGCTTCAGTCCGAGGGGCTGCGTTTCGAATCCTGTCTTGGGCATGGTTTGTCCCTTGTTTCTTATGTATATGTTGTAGAGGTGGGCCTCGCGTTCTGCTGACCCCAAATCAGAGGAGTCCGGAAGCGTGGTGGAGTCAAAACGCAAAAACTACTCATATTTTTGAAATAACTTTACATTTCCAAGTTCAGTCATTGAATTATAAATTTCATTAAAGAAAATATTTTATCTTCATCATTGTAGTCGCCGAAAAACTTCTGCAATCTTCGAACAATCAGAAATTTGAAAGAAAATGAGCTGGGCCATTCTTTTAGGCGTTCTCTACAATCACCGAAGATGAATTTTAATTAAAACGTTGACGCCAGTTTTGAGAGTATTTTGTAAATATTGATGAGGTTTCATGTATTAGTGTCAATTAACAGAGTATTAGATAATATTAAAATGAAACTGTGTAGTGCGTGATTTTTTCACAGGGACGTGGCGGTGGCATACTCCACTGGATGGTGAGATGCAGCACCGGCTAGCATAGTTGTCCCCAACCAGGTATCGCCCACCAGCGGGGCGTCGCCGCAGCCGGGACAAGCTCTAAGCCCCCGAACGGTCTTCCGACATGTGTAGTGCATGTTAGGTTGCGTGTGTGTGTGTGTGTGTGTATGTAAGGAGTGAGGATAGGACAAGGAAGAGCAAGGAAAGTTCACACGCTGTCCGTGGCCCGTTTGTTAGGGTTCTGCTCCGGCATTCGCCTAGTGTTGATCACGGACAAATCATGGAAACTACCAATCAGAGCAGCCGGCCGCTATACTTTTCCTCCAGACAGTGACTGAATTCGATCTAGTAGCTTACACGCTAGTGTTGAAAATCCTGCCGCCTTTCGGACTCGAACCTAGGACCTCCTGGTCAGAAGCACTGCAGTGACATCTGTTGATGCACTGAGCCACCTCTCCCAGTCCTTACGATTCGCGAATGTGCTAATACGGCATTTCCCTTCGCCTCATCCTCCATGATCTGCAAGGACCCCTGAAGTATTGTGGGTTTATGGATATCAGGCCAAGAGCAAACTATTCCGTGGCACCATAGAAATACTTCACTGATTTGAACATTTTTTGATGGGATAATGATGTATTTGATGAGGCATATCTTACGTACTCGTAAAGATTAAAAACAATTAAGAATTCGCTTAAAACTGAAATACAATGAATTATGGAATTGAAACAATTTTATAGTCTTCTTCAGTTGTCTCTCACTTTCTCTGCCTCCTTCGCCTCGTTGGTTCCTGCTCTCAGAGTCAGACGCCCAGCAAATTACGTTTCCCCATTTAAAGGCGCGATAACCTTGCTGTTGCCGCGGCCCGCGTGTCAACATCCCATTGTCCTCGGCCTTTATCCTCGAGCGACCTTCCAACGGCTTTACTGCCATCGATAACGGCGACGTACGGGAATCGACGCCAACTGTCTTCGTCGTCTTTGTCGTCGTCTTCGCCTTCGTCGTCGATGTCACCGTCACCGTTCGCTGTACGTCTGAGAGTCGTCTTGGCCCTTGTCGTCCCTTTTCCCCCGCGGCTTCAAAGGGCTTTAAACTGTCACTTTCAGAGCCACCGTCGCTGCTAACACCCACACGCGTTACAGCGATTGCCCAACAAGTATTGTACTGCAGCCTCCGGGTCAATGACCCCCATCTCGATCAGGTTTTTCGTCCAGTTTCCCTGATCCATTGAGCAAATGCTGAGAAGGCCCCTTGTTTTGCTTCTGGACATAACTGTAACTTCATTATCTGTGCACGTCTTCTATAATTTATTGGGAAATATAGTTATTCAAATTATCGTTTCCATGTTGTTGCGGCAGGAAGTATTATTCCTTGACGAAGGACATCATGGATAAGAGCCCAAAATTTATTGCTTATTTATCCTTGAAAATAGATATTATTACATGAGAGATTTTTTTAAATTCAAAATTCACGTAGTATATGACTTAGTGTAGGGATGACAGAGTTTTGAAAATGTGCATAGAATTCACTTCTCCCCAAAGAACGTCATACGCAGTTTTAACTGTTTTTTGACGTAAAATAAATAAATAAATGAACAGGAGGTTAAGGAACAATAAGAAAGGGAAGAGATTAAAAAGAGAAAGAGGAATATCAGGGAAAGAGGAGGAAGAGAAGTAGGATAATGGGAACGAGAAGGAGGGAGAGGAAAAAGAAGCAAAGAGGCTATGATTATTTCAAATTACAATGTAGGAACTCGTAAGTTAATGTAACTCATCTATTTCAGTCAAGTGTCAGTCAACGTGAGAGATTGAGGCAATTTTACTACATGAATTTGGGGTAGATTCTCTAGAAGCCAATGTGTCTGGCACTATTATGCGAAAAATGTTTATAAATTCAGTTTTAATTTTTCCGTAGCTACGCCCATATGGGAGAGAGGTGAGGCAACGTTGCTCAGGTCTTACTTAACTAAGGCCCTGAAAAAATATTTTATTCAAAACGAATAGAAATGTATTTACTTCTAATTCAAATTAACCACTATAAGTTATTTCCTTTATATGAAGAAATGAATTCAGTTTATGTATGGGGGAGGGGCAGAGACTCCGTGGATTTACTGCCCCAGGCCTCTAGCTTTTTATGGGCGCCCCTAACCCATGTGCGGCTGTTGCAGAAGAACGATACTTGGGAAAAACATAATTTCCTGGGGACAATAGCATGAACTCCAAACTAAGGTTTCATACATTTCAATAAGCTGTAGATAGCATGCAGATAGAAAGTGCAGATAGAAGTGCATGCAGACAGAAAGGATATCCTGCACACTTTTTAACAAAATATACTTTATTTTCATCTCCTATATCAGGGGTGTGCAAATCGTAAGGCCTCAAGGGCCACAACATAAACCTTCAATATGGTTGCGTGCCATATTTACATTACTTAGACAATCCAGAGCTAACTACCCCGTTTTGTTGATATCGGCTGTTCTGAAAGGTAGGAAGAGGCGATGAAACCATGCATGAAATCAGGCCGTACCATGCGTAACGCAAGAAAACACATACGGACGATTTTGAATTTCTGAATTTGTTCGAAAAAGATAATTCTTAAATCTAAACATAATCTATTTTTACATTAAGGGGGGTACTGACCACACCAGGGCGCGCGCGCTAATCGCGATGTTCTAGCCCAACTTTGATGTAAGGGACTTTCACTTTTGGCTAATAACTTGAGACCGGAAAAATATGTAATATGAATCGTCAAAATATGTACATAAATATGTAATGAAAACAGTAAGAATATGTAATAAATATGTAAAATGGTATTAAATATGTAATATTAAAATTACTTATTATGAATCACATTTACGTAATACGAAATTACAAGTATAAAAAAGTCCTTAACAAATTTTAAAAATAATACAAACGTCTTAAAAATAATTTGGAGGGCATGAATTAATGCACACTTTGCACCATACAACTCTCCGCTCGGTAGTAAAAGCTTCATCTATTGCTTTTCAGGACTAGTTTTACAGCCAGAAGACATCCTACAAACTAGCGATATCTACGACCAATGTGAAGAACTCTCATTGAATGTTAAACGTCGGCAATCACCAATTTTTCTCCGAAATTAAGGTTAAAGGTCACGGACCCCGGCATGAGTGATACTTTTCACAATTGAAGATGAGTCGGATCAGTCCCTGACGTGCACTTTCCGCCCCTGAGATAATGAAGCAGACGCGCGGGACTGTGAGAACATCACGCGTCTTCCATTGGGTACCAGGAGGAGACAGCACGCAGAATAATGTAGGGGAAAAATGCTGATTTTGTAAAAAAGTATTTTTTTTATAACAAATACTAAAGAATTAAATTAATATAATCCAAAAATTTTGTAAAAATACCAAAATATGTAAAATATGTAATATAATACCAAATATGTAAAAGTATGTAACGAAAAAATGGAATATTGTGTTAGGACGGGGCCCAATCGCCCAGTTTACAAATTTGAGAACGGTACAAAATTACAGAAAGACAAAAAATATGTAATTACATAAAGATCCGGTCTATACTAATAACCTTTTGCGGGCCGCAATAATCGCGGGTCGCCAGTTGGACAGCCCTGTCCTACACAAATATGAAGTTTCATTTGTGTAGAAAATGCTACTTCCCCATAAGTTTTCTATGTGTACTAGGTATTTCACAAAAGTTTCTTTCGGGGTGTCATTATGATTTAGTTGTACTGGGGGACGAGCAGTAGCACATTTGTAGGTCTTTTGCTGATGTAAATATTTTATATTATACAGGAGAGAACATGTATCAAACGTTGCGAACAACACTCGTTTCTACCTTTATTCATGGTTCAGCTACGCATAGGAAAAGAGGACTCGGATTCCGGTGTTGAAGAAACCTGCACAGATTGTACTCTCACTCAATATGTCGCATACAATTTTTCCTGTATTTGACGGTAAATAAATAACTTATTTCATTTATGGTAAAACATATTTTAGGTATTTTATTTTTACGCGTCTCGCATTAAAATATAATGGTAACTTTTTCAATTGTACACGCAATAAGAGTATCTTGTTGAACTAGTCGTAATAGCAAGAAGCAGAAACGCTTCGTCTGGTTCATTGGCCCAGGGAGCGAGCAGCGACACCGGACGTAGTCTATGCCT
This sequence comes from Teleogryllus oceanicus, assembly GCA_964035755.1. Taxonomy (NCBI): domain Eukaryota; kingdom Metazoa; phylum Arthropoda; class Insecta; order Orthoptera; family Gryllidae; genus Teleogryllus; species Teleogryllus oceanicus. Next base: position 283,796,746 of record CAXIVR010000001.1, read on the forward strand.
ACCGTCCCTCTCTTCTCTGGAAGCCTTCGAGCTAATATCCCTTGATTCTCCTCTTGATGGGCGCCTAGTTGGACGTCATTCTCTCCCGTCAACAGCTTTAAGAGCCACAGAAGTCTGCTCGGGGACGCGGTCGACCTTCTCCAGAATTCACAGACATAGAGGTTAAGTGGTGTCTTTAAGGAAATTAACTTACTCGGAGCAGGAGATTTCCCTTGATGGGATCTACATTTTTGTTATTCCACGTTGCGCGCACAATGACAATAAATCGCTACGGAACACCCTCTCTTCTTTTTACGTCTCCATTTCTATAAAAACTATCTTATTAGGTGCAATAACGAGAATATTCACTACTAAATATACAAACCACGGACAAAGTTACATTCTAAGACATCCTGGATTTTGTCTAGTTAAATATTCAGATATCTTCAATTCAAAATGTGTCAATTCAAATGGAGGTGTTCGCTTTATGGAGACGACCTAATATTGCTGTAAAGCATAAGCCTATTTCAAAATCAAGACATCTTTCATTGTGATGATTTGTAGAGCGTAAGAAAAATCATTGGTACCATGACTCCTTGTCAATCATTATTTTTATTGACTGATGGATTAGTGTTTCCGGGCGCGCCGACTCTTAATGTCTAACGAGTATTATGTTAAAATATTATACCTAATGTAATAACAAAATTGAACGTATACAACAATATGTAGTTATGTACATTATCGCAGCAGTATTTTAAAAAAGGAATGAATTGCTGCAGCAATAAAATTAAATCTATTTTTATTTCAAACAACCACGCACTATAACAAAAAGTCATTGTCACTTACACAATAAAATCCAACAAAGGTTAAGATATATTAACACATGATAATTTCGATTATCACTTCAGACGAAAGGGCAGAAATGGAATAACCTTCTATTGGAGATGTTCCCAGAGAGATAATTGCTATGCAACATGTATTACTAGGTCAAACTTAAAAGGTGAAATAGAAACTGAAAACTAAAATTCACAACCACCAACCTCGGTTATTAGTAATTCTGGCGAGGAAAACACTTGCTGACATAAGACAAAGAACCTTGGAATGACCAAATCATCCACCAGCAGCTATCGTACTAAAAATAATTAGCACAATCCAGGGATAAAACTCTGGTTTTAATGCCAGAAGCCATTGTTACGAAGAGTAATCGACAGCAGAATACAAGGCCGCCGTTGCTGAAAACTATTGCTGACTAGGAAATAAAGTATCTATATATCACACCAATCGGACAACAATTCCTTCTTTACGACTTGGGCCCTCACACCCCTAACATTCCTAACTGACGCATAATTTTTGCCACTGACGAAGCTTTCAGATTTCTGTCATTCATCCCCTTTACTTTAGGAGACGCCACCTTTAAAACAGTCCCTCCATGTTTTATTAATTGTATACCCTACATGGCAGGATAAAGGATAACGTATATCCTTTGGTGTAATGTGTCTGCCAACCGAAAACGGATGAGACCCAGAAATATACTTCAGCAAATTAAAAATTATTGTGAACGATGAGGGTATGACTCGATGTGTGAAATTACACTGACTGATCTTGAATTGGCAGCTATGAACGGTGTGAGAACATCTTTTCCCGAAGCTCAGATGAAGGGCTATCTTTTCCATTTCGGACCATCGATTTGGAAAAGAATAGTGAATGAAAAGTCGAAAGAAGCTTACAACAATGAAGGAAATTTGACGGTGAAACATGAGGATCAGTAGCTCATGGGGCTTCGTATCTCTTAATGATGATGTCAAAGTCTTCGATTTGATTTGATTTTTTTGTGTTTCCGGGCGCGTCAACTGCTTTGGTCATTAGTCCCCTTAGTGTAGTGCATGTTATTTTTCTTCGGGAGATGGCGTTGATCTTCCCCTACTGGATGGCGAGATCCGGTACTGGATGGCGAGATCCGGCGCCGACCTACCGTCGACTAGTGGGGTTTCACCCTAACCAGGACTCTTCCACCAGCGGGGCACCGCCCTAGTCGGCCCAAGCTCTAAGCTTCCGACCGATCTCCCGGAATATGTGGTAGTGTAAGTCATGTTAGTGTAAGGGTGTGTGTGTGTGTGAGGGGAGAGGATAGGACAAGGAAGAGGAAGGACAGATCGCGCGCGGTCCGTTGCCCGTTTGGTAGGTACTGCTCCGGCATTCGCCTGGTGTTGATCGGAGAAACCACGGAAAATTATCGATCAGAGCAGCCGGCCGCTAGAATTCTCCTCCAGACAGCCACCGTCAAAGTCTTCGAGTATTTGTATGAAACCATAAGTGACGAAGTGGAACACTTCGACGGACCCCAGCAAGCTTTATGGAAAGGACATCCATCAAGGGTGTGCCTAGAAGGGGAAGGCCACAAACGTATTTTAGAAAACGGGTGTTAAACTGGTTTCAGAGAACCATAAATAACATCGAACAAATTAATTTAAAATAACAAATTTCAAAAACTTATTGGGACTCACAAATGCAAGTATTTGGAAATTTCTAGATTGTATCAAACGCGATCAGAGAAACGAGATCATTATTACACAGCTTCTAGCGGGACACTCAAGACTAAAATATCATATTAAAAATAGTATCATGTCAATATAAAGAAAGTTGAAATAATGGTATTGGGGCTATGAGGACTATACAGAGCGAAATGAAATACTCACCTACTTGAAAGGATTAAGTTATCGCCTGAAATTGCAAGCAGATGAAGTAGAAGTATTGCCCAAGGCTGCATAACCTCGTAGCTTAAACATCTATCACAAAGGGTAGAAATACCGTACTGACACGAAAGGACATTATTTACTTATCTTTCCAATTCTTTGCCAACTGAACATGGAATCCCAAGGTACAAGGTTGGATCTATTTCTAGGCCTATTCTCTTTCTGTTTATGTAAACGATCTGCCCTCGTTTCTTAAAAATGGAAGCTCACCTTCTTTTGCCGATGACACGAATGTTCTTCGCAAAAAATAAATAAATAAACAATAAATGGTACAATTTAAGATATTTCAAATTTGTTTTGTAATAACAAATTAATACTTAACTAAGGAAAAGCGGTTTTAATGCATTTTTAAAATTCAAATCGGGAATCGTATGCTCCATTGAAAATTAACAAAATGCAATTGGCTGATGTTAAGGTAACAAAATATCTAGGTCTCTCAATTCAGTGAAACCTCAAATGGAATGCACATATAACAGAGTTAAACACTAAATGAAGTTCATTATGTTACACATTCAGAATTCTTTCTAATTCTGTCAGCCTTCATGCAGCTCTCTGCGTGTATTTTGCAAATGTATTCCCGCCTGAGACATGGCTTAATATTCTGGGGAAGCTCATGCTTTACTACCCAGACATTTAAATTGGAAAAGATAATTATCCGAATAATGAAAAAAATGCCATTCACGTGATCCCTGCAAGACTCTTCATTGAGCTAGGATTCTTACAATTGCATTGACTATTTATTTACGAATCTGGAGTATTTGCAAAAACTGTCTTTCTTAACGGTGGGAACATATTTTCATGTAATACTGATATTTTTAATTACAACAAACGTTGTAGAAATCAAGATCATTAAGTGTCAGTATCAACAGCTCACTACAAGATATCAACATACAATACATGCAGGTAACTTTACAACGCTTTGCCAGATGACATAAAACAATAAAAATCGGTACACAAATTTAAGTTAAAAGTAGAATATTTTATGCTTTATAACTGTTTCTACACAATTAGAGACTGTACTGATCATCAAAAAGAAAAATAATGTTTATTTTAACAAAACAATGATATACTATAATAAATTAGTTTACATTTGTATAGAATAATTTTTAGGAAAGACTTAATATGCCTGTAACAAGTAATGTACTTCAGCTTCTGGGTCAATGACCGCCATCTCGATCGTGATTTTATCCAGTTTCCCTGATCCACTGAGCAAATGCTGAGATGGCCCCTTGATTTGCTTCTGGACGTAAATGTAGCTTAACTATGCGCACGTTTTGTTGAGTTCTTTTTTTGTTTGTAGTGGCAGTAGGGCTTAGGGTGAGTTACTATTTTGTTAGCAATACAGAAAAATCAAATCTGCAGTTCGATAATGGTTACAAATAAGTTTTCTATAACTCTGGGACGAAAATATCTAGGTTTTGAAATGTTAATCTCGCTCTTTCTTAAATATTATTATTATTATTAAACAATTTTAAAAATCTTTTTTCATATTTCAACATTAATTGTTAAATTGTTGGGAAGGGATTCTGAAACTCAAGAAAGCGTGCGCAGATGAGTTACGTTCCCATACGTCACATAAAGTTTTTGAGTACATAAATACTTAAATATATAGAACATAAGTTTTATGTTACAACGGGAACCGACCATTATGGCCATTTATCTACACGCAATTACAATTTTGCCTTTGGAAATAATCACTTATACATTTCCAAAAATTGGCAATATCGAAAGTGATGCAGATTGACTGTATTTTATCGTTGAAAGAAAAAAAGAAAGAATTTTAAAAGCCACCCCCCTCCGCTTAATATACTTTGACACTCAGCGTCAAGTCTGAAATACCTCAAAGAATCTCCTAATTGGAAAGAAATTTGTAAAATTATAAGAAATAACTTCATTGTCGAAGAAAATTGGGAAATAATATACAGGGATATATAATACCACTGCAGTTAAGAATATATTACATTCAAGTATTACAAGTGACTTTGACCTCAAACCTTACCCTTGTTTTTCGATGCCCTTGATGGTTCGGAGGTTGTACAGAAATATTATAGAAGTACATATCTAGGCCATTTGATATTCAGTGTCCCCTACTGAATCCTGAGTTTTCTAATATTTGGCATAGTTTAATTTGGAATTGTTACCATTAGAACCATTCAGTGATTTACAGTAATACCTTTCAACGACTGCGATCGATACATATCTGCTATTAAATAGGTAAGTGCAATTGAAATCCCATTTCTTTATTATAAACTTTTAAAATATTTTACGATGATTATATGAATACAACGGCAATTTCAAAATGTTTTCCTCACAACGTATGCAATAGAACATTGTCCAAAAATGATATTTTTAGTTAATTTTGCTTTAACAGTGTTCTATTGCAGTTCTACGTAGTTTTAAACACTGGTGTGAGATGTTTACCATATCCGAAATTTATTTATTAACTTTCAAATTTACAGTGTACAAATAAAATATCAAAATGGTATGTACTTTCTCAACAGAACAATTCTTTGGATGGTTTAGGATTCACACACACACACACACACACACACGCCCGCATCCACACCCACGCACACACACACCACACACACACACACACACACACAATATATATATATATATATATATATATATATATATATATATATATATAGTGCGTCAATATATAGAAAAGAGCAGTTTTATGATATTCGGAATTTTAATGAATGTTGTAAAAAATTTGAAAAAAAGTCTGATAGGTAGTTACAAATAAACAGGACTTTCATCTGATCAAACAGTAGCATAAATAGAGAAGCCGTCCGTGTAAATCTGTGAAGTAATGATGAATTTGTAAACTCTGTCGCAGTTTGGTATGCAAAACGTTTAATGTCAAGCGATTGACTCCATGTGACAGCCACATAAAATGGACTGACGAACAAACTATAGAGCCTTCATAGAAACCAATGGAAAATACGGTACTGTTTCAATACAATAATTTGTAACCACGTCCTTTATTTCTTTACTGCCTTTATATGTCTAAAATAGCCCCATAAGAAATGTATGTATTCAATTATCTAGCAAGTAACCTTCTATTTATGATAGACTATGTCACTTTATTTCAAGTAAATCGCTCAGAGAAGATTAAGTACGAGATCGCATTGTGTATCTACAAGAAATCCCAGAAAAATCTACCACGATACGACTAGCTCAGGGAAAGCTGATTGATATTTAATGCCATTCACCGACTCAACATGAACGTCAAGCGCAACAGGACATTATAGTAAAGTTTGTTTTGTAACGATGTTACGCTTCTCTTGGACGAATGTATAACTTCTTAACGCTCCGCGCAACAAATGCTATTAGGTTACAAATTGGAAATTTCACGAAAAAATACTATAACTTCGACTGACATTATAACATGTGGTTCGAGTAATTCAGATTTGAGGAAACACATTCAACCCTCCACTAAAATACATTATTCTATCGTAAGAGAGGTTTAGCGTTATTTATTTCGCGTTTCTCTTATGTAAATTTATTTCATGCGATACAGAAATCTCTTATTCTGAAATTCACCACTTGTATACGACATTCAAGTGTCACTGACATTTATTACGGTCACTTGGGATTATCCGGTTGACTTTATATCTACATCTATCGAAAGCAAAGACTGATTTCAGTACGCAAGAAGCTGAGGCAATGGTGTTGCGTAATTCATGAAATAGTTATTCATTTTCTGTCTGTAATTAAAATTGTAAATTTACAATTTTGACAATAAAATAATTATTAAGACGTGCAAATGCGCTGGAATAACAATTCACGAAACGATGAGGTATAATTGGACTTTAACCTAATTTCAAAGCAACAAATTATCCTGTAAAGAAGAAAGCAAAAAGGTTTGTGCAAATATGAATCCAACATTTTTTGCACCCATTGCGAAATTAACTATTTAAGATTATTTCCCTTGGATAACCTACCATATTCAAAAGAATACATCAAGCCACAGGTCAATCTCCGGACATATATAATCGAATTTGTGAATAGGGCACACACATCCAACGATACAGCGAAAATGACACCGGCCAAAAATAAACTTGACCTTGTTGGGCAGTAATGCGGTAACAAGAATAGATCACTAACCCACGTTCGTTCAACCCAGCAGGATAGTTGAAACCTCTACATTTCTCACATGACACGATATCAAATAAAAGAAAATGGCGAGGGATATTCTATAATTGAACAGAAATACTACGAATTTGGAAGTGTTACACAATGTGCTTATCTCAAGACACATTATCGGCATACTGTATAGGGACAACCGATACTTTGGATGTACTAAACGCGAGTAGTGGTAGTTTATTTAAATGCCAATTAAATAGCATCTGATTTAGCGGTTCAGTGGGACCGTGCTGAGACATGCAGCATCGCGAATGACCAATCTCTCAACCAATCATTCTCATTCATTTAGTTTGCTTCTGGCATTCTCGATGTCATTCTCGATGGTATTTTGAGAGTAAAATATTTTTTTCATTTTTCACAGAAATCAATATTTTTGCCTTTTTTCTTCCAAAGCTTTGCAACTCCAAGAATATATGTAACTCTGATAACAATACTTATAATACATTATTACCAAAATGTCACTTACAGATGCCCATGTTGTAGAATATTTCGACTAACATTATAAATTCATAAGGTAAAGTTATAAGTCATAAGGTTTTCTATTAATTTATACCTGAATAATGATTGTAAAATTATTATTTCTTCGCTAAGCGAAGTTTTTCACCCCGTGCCTATTGTTCTCCCACTGACATAAGAATGTGCAACATATGTAAACTAGACGCGGAACAGAATGGCACAGACTTTCTCGTAGCATTTTTTTCTAAATTCCTTGGGGGTGGACTGGCTCTAAGATCTTGCTCCATTCTCTGGCCAGATGACTTCTATCGTCGCCAAAAATACATTTTTTTGACATTTTCTCAACTTTTCGGTTTCTTAACAGTAGAACCGAAATACGACTTCAAGAATAGTAAAGAAGAGTAAAACGTCGTCCTAAATTGAAGTTTTCATTAAAAATTTGAAGCCATTTTTAAGAAAATGGAGATCAATCGTTACTGTAAATGCGAAATTTGAAGCTCCTTTTCACAGGAACCTATTGCGTTTTCGAAAATCTTCATTTGAAGTCATTTGAAGCACTTCCACTGACAAATGTAATAATGTATCCAAATTGATGGAGATGTGCATATTAATGGCGTGTGACATATTTAAAAAAATATTTTTGTGTAATTTTTGGAAAAACAAAAGAATACACCAAAATGAACTTTACGTCACATTAAACAGTGCAATGAGCAATATTCATTGGAAAAATGTGAAGAAAAAATTTGGAGTCTTTTTGGGAAAATGGAGTTTGAGCGTTTCAGAAAATTCGAAATTTTGAGCTCGATTTCACTGAAAACTACTGAGTTATCGAGAAACTTTATTAGTCATTATTTGGAGCATATGAACTCATAAATCTAATAGTGTAAAGGAATTGCCTCTAAGGTAAATAATACCTACGTGTGCCGAAAAAAATACATTTTGGTAATTTTTGTAAAAACAAGAGCATAGAGATATATGGCGTTTTTGTCATTGTATAGGAAACGTTTGGCAGTAATGGTACCAAAAATTTAAAGAAAAAATTGGAGCTGTTTTGAGAAAATTTTGAAAATGTCCGAAGGGCTTCATGTAAAGTACCCCCACATTTTTAAAGTATGATTTTCAATATTTCAAACTTTCAACTAGAGGAAGATGGACAGGAATTTCTTCAATTTGGAAAAGATCGTACGTGTGGTTTAGGTGCTAGTAGTTGTTACAGACAGACGGATAGACAGAAACATCCCACTCAGCCGCCTGAACTCTGCTACAGTTTCTAAAATTATAAATACTGGTCTCTCGTTCGAATGGCCCAGAAAACATTTCCATAACGTTTCAAAACTTCAGTATGGCATATTTTCAAACTTTAACTTTATTGTGTCACATTAATAGTTTTTACTCTATATCTTTTCTTACCATAGAAATCTATTGGTATTAACTTGTATTACAATATAAAATAATTCAACAAGCTTGCAACTCATGGAATGGAAATTTTGAATGTTAGAGAAAGACTGGCGTTACGTCGGTAACGCGTTAATGGTATCGGTATTTAGTGTGTTCATTATGGCCAGTTTGCCCCGCAAGTCGGTACTTGCGTTGAGCAATTCATTGGAATAGCGTCACATGTAACTCCGTTTACTCTCTATAGCCACAAAGAAAATCATAGGCATTGTCCTCCTGCATAAAAAACTGCGACGGTAATATTTCCACTATTCTTCTGTACAATATTCTATGCACTTCAAAGATACAAACGTTTTTATTTATTTATTTATTTATTTATTTATTTATTTATTTATTTATTTATTTATTTATTTATTTATTTATTTATTTATTTATTTATTTATTTATTTATTTATTTATTTATTTATTTATTTATTTATTTATTTATTTATTTATTTATTTATTTATTTATTTATTTATTTATTTATTTATTTATTTATTTATTTATTTATTTATTTATTTATTTATTTATTTATTTTATTTATTTATTATTTATTTATTATTTATTTATTTAACGCCAAAAACACTTAAAACTATGTGCAACAAAGTACAATGGGGAGAAGTGTATTCTGTGCGCGTTTTCTACAATTCTGGAATTCTTACCCTAACCTCTATACAAGTGAAATATATACCAATAAAGGTGAAGCCAACGATATGTAACCGACATCCATACAACAAAAAGTAGTGTATGCATAGACGCAAAATTTTTACAGACTTTTTCAGAATGGTTTTATGAAGATTAATAAAACACAAATGAGGAAAATAAATTACTGGTAAAATTTTTTGGTGTATGTATCACGATCTTTATTTTTTACCTGTCTCTAATTGGAAGAGCAGATTGATTTCATATATATTTCATCAGAGGCCAATTGCGGAGCGCCAGATCTGCTACCGAATAGATTCAGTAAAGGACAGTAGTAGTGCCCAAGAAAAATCATTTTTAATCTAATAGGAATGTACTGCAAAATAAATTTAAAGAAAATTATATAAAATTAAAAATTTCAACCAATTACATTGAAAAAATAATCAGACACTGGGGTTAATTTAAAATTGATCATTTTCCTCTTTCACAAGGATTTTATACAAAAAAATCCGGGCAACACCAGTAATTTTGCTGGTTCTGAATAGAGATGGAAATGAGGGTTTTTGACAAGAACTGATAAAAGCAACATTCCTGAAAACTACATACAAATGCGTGTATCGCCTGCACATTTTCTGTAGAGAAATGTGTGTTTGTGTAAGATCGCCTCTACTAATGCCAAGCACACACTTCTTTTAAGCGGAACAGCTTTAAAGTAGTTTTTATTATCCTTGTTCGTCAAAATTTTGTCTTTCAAGGTCTTTCTTAGTTTACATGCACATAAAGAGGATTTTTGAACCTGCATTTCCACAAATATATACAATGTTTAAAAAATAGAAACTAACAGCTAAGGATTCCCTCGAACAACCCTTCAGAAAAATACACAAAACATTCAAAGTACAAAATACATTTAAATTCAGAAATGTTTGCGCATTTTATACAGATAATTAAGAAGGATGTCTCTGGAATATCATGATTTGATTCGTGAAAAAAATTTACTTATTTATTAAGAGCGTAGAGACGTGCGTCTAACAAGATCGGAGAAGAGTAGAAACGGGAACAAAGTTTAAGAATCCGAGTTTGTAGAGGTTCTATCAGTGGCGTAGCGTGGGTGTCAGCCGCCCGGGGTGGAGGAAAATTTCGCCGCCCCGTTATTTTGGTATTTCAATTTAAATGACTAAAATATACAAGCATGAACAACGTAGCAGATGGTCAAACATACTAATACATAAATAAAAAACGTACACTAAATATTTAACTGATAGGGGAATATTTTACTTACACTAATAATAAAAGTTTCAACAAAGTTCAATAATTTAACAATCACTACACGTACTTATGAACATTGAAATCACTGTTACGAAAGCGCATGCAGATAAACGATTGTGTTAATGTGAACTGGAGGACTGACGATTCATCAACGGAACTGTCTTTGAATTGTCGAAGTGTCGCTCACTGAGTTCCTTGAAGGAAATTATTTGTACTGTTATCTAATTTGCAGGTCCAACATATACAAGTACAGATAACCCAGATGTACAGATCCTGAATTTGAACACTATGCTATATTTTAGTGAAGTCATTATTGTTGAATATTAGTCATAAACAATCCTTCCTTTGTTTCTTGAAGGAAATTATTTGTACTGTTATCTAATTTGCAGGTCCAACATATTCAAGAACAGATAACACAGATGTACAGATCCTGAATTTGAACACTATGCTATATTTTAGTTAAGTCATTATCGTTGAATATTAGTCATAAACAATCCTTCCTTTGTTTCTTAAGGAAATTATTTGTACTGTTATTGTACAGATCCTGGTACGATATTGAACACTATGCTATATTTTAGTGAAGTCATTATCGTTGAATATTAATCATAAACAATCGATTGATTGATATTTTCGTGTTTCCGGGCGCGTCAACTGCTTTGGTCAATAGTCCCGTTAGTGTAGTGAATGTTTTTTCTCGGGAGATGGCGGTGATCTTCCCCCGCTCAATGGTGAGATCCGGGGCAGACCTACCTTCGGCTGGTGGGGTTTCCCCCAACTAGGACTCTCCCACCAGTAGGGAACCGCCCGAGTCCGGACCCGGACAAGCTCTAAGCTCCCGACCGGTATCCCGGAATATGTGGTAGTGTAGTGCATGTGAGTGTAAGGGGGAGAGGACAGAATAAGGAAGAGGAAGGAAAGATCGCGCGCGGTCCGCGGCCCGATTGGTAGGGTACTGCTCCGGCATTCGCCTGGTGCTGATCGTCTGGTGACATCAGTTGATGCACTGAGCTACCGCTCCCGGTCATCATAAACAATCGAAGCACAAAATAAAATTCGGGTCATCCCTACTTGTCAGTAGAGACTGTGTTTCCAATCGTAACAACGAGCAAGATGTAATTCATTTAGAAAAGCCGCAGAACAAGTAATGAAAGATTCCGTGCTCATTTCAATCGATTCGAATCGTAGGTGCGACAAAAATATGAAACGAATTGGTTAACATTTTTACGCGATATTATTATTATTATTATTATTATTATTATTATTATTATTGATTTTTTCGTGTTTCCGGGCGCGTCAACTGCTTCGGTCATTAGTCCCCTTAGTATAATGCGTGTTTTTTTCTCGGGAGATGGCGGTGATCTTCCACGCTGGATGGCGAGATCCGGCACCGACCTACCGTCGGCTAGTGGAGTTTCCCCCGAACCAGGACTCTCCCACCAGCGGGACACCGCCCCAGCCGGGACAAGCTCTAAGCTCCCGACCGGTCTCCCGGAATATGTGGTAGTGTGGTGCATGTCAGTGTAAGTGTATGTGTAAGAGGAGAGGATAGGAAAAGGAAAAGGAAGGACAGATCGCGCGCGGTCCGTGGCCCGTTTGATAGGGTACTGCTCCGGCATTCGCCTGGTGTTGATCAGAGAAACCGATCAGAGAGAGCACGGAAAACTACCGATCAGAGCACCCGGCCGCTAGAATTCTCCTCCAGACAGCGACTGAATTCGACGTAGCTGAAAAGCTAGTGTCGAAAATCCTGCCGCCGTCAGGACTCGAACCTAGGACCTCCCGGTCAGAGGCGCTGCAGTGACATCAGTTGATATACTGAGCTACCGCTACCTGTATTATTATATAAAACTTTTCTTAAGAATTTATTTTGCAGTACTTCCAGTTCCTTCGAAAGTTGGTTTTAGCTGTACCTCCCCATATTGGGCTGGCAAACCGGAGCACAGGGAGCAGCGCGAGAGTGGGGCCCTGTTCGTGGGTGCGCGGGAGCAGCGAGCCCGGAGGCAGCAGCCGGGAGCCGTGTCCCCAAAGGGTAGCCGGGCGGCAGCCTGCTGCTAAGCTCTTCCGTCAACACACTCGCTCCGCCTGCCCTCCGCTTTTCCCCCTCCTCCACCCCGCCCTGCGCCAGCAGCCGCTCTTACCCTGCCCGCCGCTGCCACCGGGATTTTATTTTCGTGTGAATCCAAAGGAAGGGGAGCGCTCGCTTCGGTACCTGCGCCCCGCCCCCTCCGCCCCTCCCCCAAGTCGACGCGGACGGAGGAGTATGATGTGTGACAACTGCTGCTCCTGAAAAAATAGAAATAGCTCGGATTTCAGAAGGCGGCGGCAGGGAGGCGGAGGCGGAGGCGGAGGCGGAGGCGGAGGCGGTGGCGGTGGCGGTGGCGGGGCGGTGGCGGTGGCGGTGGCGGAGGCGGTGGCGGTGGCGGTGGCGGTGGCGGTGGCGGTGGCGGGGCGGTGGCGGTGGCGGTGGCGGTGGCGGTGGCGAGGCGGAGGCGGAGGCGGTGGCGGTGGCGGTGGCGGTGGCGGTGGCGGAGGCGGTGGCGGTGGCGGTGGCGGTGGCGGTGGCGGTGGCGGTGGCGGGGCGGTGGCGGTGGCGGAGGCGGAGGCGGAGGCGGAGGCGGAGGCGGAGGCGGAGGCGGAGGCGGAGCGAGGCGGAGGCGGAGGCGGAGGCGGAGGCGGAGGCGGAGGCGGAGGCGGAGGCGGAGGCGGAGGCGGAGGCGGAGGCGGAGGCGGAGGCGGAGGCGGTGCCTGTGGCGGTGGCGGTGGCGAAGGCGGAGGCGGAGGCGGAGGCGGTGGCGGTGGCGTGGCGTGGCGGTGGCGGTGGCGGTGGCGGTGGCGGTGGCGGGGGCGGTGGCGGTGGCAGCGCGATGAGGAAGAGGTGGTGACAAGCGTGGGCGGTGAAGGGACTGTGGACAGAAGCGAATGCGGGGCCGCTTCTGGCTGGTTCGGGACATCTTTCTTCTGGGTGTTTGTCCAGTCACTTGTGTGATGTCTTGGAATGAAATCTGCCTTTCTCGATTGCTGGAATAACGTTCGCTAACGATTGATAAGATCCGTGCTCCAATAACTCACTCATCAAAACCTATAATTTCTAGTACTGTATCTGTCCTTCCTAATGATTTAGTCTTGTTTCATGTTATGTTAACGAACTAACTATAGCTCAATCATTATCACAGTTACACAGATTCCTTATTCTTCTCATCAGGGGTTGACGTTGATGAGGCATGCAATGATGGCTGTAGTAGTATAAATGCATCCATGATCCAAGTATCTCATATTTACGACAGCCTAAGTTAATAAAATCTACGTAGAGATAGTATTACCAATAAAATTCTGCAGTCAGAGCACAATATTCCTTGAATTTTGTTGTCCTCTCTGTGTTCTTCTATTAAGAAAAAACAGGCTCAATACCTAAAGGAACTAGGGAAGAAATGCAGAGATAAAGTGATAGGAGGTATATTGAAATTCATGATCACTACAGATAACAGAAATTCTCTTAAATACAGTTATATCAATATGGGAAGTTATTGCGAGCAAAATCAAATGGAAAATGTGAGATACCAGTTAATGCAAATGCTCCAAATGCGAATAAAAAGGAGCCAATACAATGCGCATAACATTGACAGTAGACGGTAGACAATGGTGGTAGCTGCAATGAGGACGATTACGGCGATGCTTTCGAGGTGATTATTGTCGTGGTGGTGGCGGTGGCGGTAGTGGCGGCGGTGGCGGTGGTGGTGGTGGTGGTAGTGGTGGTGGCGGTGGCGGCGGAGGCGGAGGCGGCGGCGGCGGCGGTGTCGTTGGCGGCGGCGGCGGCTTGTTCGGTGGTGGCGGCGGCGTGGGGGCGGTGGTGGTGGTAGTGGTGGTAGTGGGGTAGTGGTGGTAGTGGAGGGGGGGTGGTGGCGGTGGGGGCGGTGGTGGCGGTGGTGGCGGTGGGAGCGGTGATGGTGGCGGTGGTGGCGGCGCCGGGGGCGGGGGCGGTTGTGGCGGCGGTGACGGTTGTGGTGGTGATAGTGGTGGTGGTGGTGGTGGTGGTGGTAGCGGCTGCGGCGGCGGCGGCGGTGGTGGTGGTGGTGGGGCGGGGGGGGGGGGGGCGGTGGGGGGGCGGGGCGGAGGCGGCGGAGGGTGGTTTGACGCAGCTGGGCCCGGGGTGCTGCGGCGGCGGGCCGATATCCGGGGCAATGCCCTAGGCGGGGCCCTAAAAGCGTCTCCCCTAGGGCGGAGGGGTGGGCGCGCTTAAAAGGGTAACACCACGCGCCGCGGTCAAAGACTCACCCAGCAATCGGCCATGCGCCCTTGGTCTGTTCCGAGGGCGGGAGGGCAGACGTGGTGATCCCAGCTTGCCCCAGCAATGGCGGGATTAGTAATACTCGAGCACATCTATAATTCAAATTTCAAAAAATAAGATTCTTTGACATCTGTCTTCAATTTTCATCTGACATTTGTCTTCATTTTCATAACAATTATGACGTTCGAAATTATAGAGGTGGAAATATGGGATTGTTCAGGCTTTTCCCCTTCGTCCTATTCGAAATACGTTCTATTGCAAAATATTAAATGGTCATTTAGATGAAAGTACTTTTATAAATTAAAAGCGGATTTTTAGACGCAAAAACAACTGAATTTGGAGCTTAAAATTATCCTGAGGGGTATCAAATATACACAAAAGTCTTCCTACAGGCAATAAAAATAATATTTTTCCCAGTTCTATACTTCTTACGAACAATATTTTAATCACTTTCGTAATTGTTACAGACTTAAATTAACCTACATATTTCTCTAGATTTTCTTGTCAGTCTTGTCAGAGAGAACATAAGTTTATTAATAGAAAAGGGTTCTCTTTACTTCAGATGATGGGTAGAATTCAAGACATGAAACCTCTAAACAGGACAATTCCCATAGATCTAGATCTTCAATGCACCTTTAAGTAAGAATGTTTCCTTTTGCATTTGGTCCTTGTGCACTTTGAAAATCATTTCCCACCTTTTTTAAAATCTAAATTGCTTAGGCAGTGGATGATCTTTTTGTTCCAGTTTGTTTATTGATTCCAGAATGTTGAAAATGCAACATCTTATGCAAGACAAATCAGACAGTTCATTTGTATTTTAAGGTAGTATTTAAGTCCAAATACGTACAGAAACATTCATATCTTGTTCCGAAATACTGACTTCTCGAGTGGTGGGAAGTTGCAAAATGACGAAATGGATACTATTATTAGACACTAAAAATTGAATTAGGTAGACTACTAGTATCCAAAATAGGTATTTCTGGCACGCTGAATATTAATTAAAAGAGTATCCTATTGCTAGAAAATAAGAAAATATTTCTTCCAATTACTTTCTTTCATGGGAAACAAATATGCATTTAAGGCAAAACCCACTCTCTACTTATAAGGGACTACTGGGTCAAATGTTCCTAAAATAACGATTTGTCAGTCATTCGTTCATATATTTCTTAAGAAGCGTCAAATTGATTGAAAGCATCACTTGTCCCTTGATATCGACTCTCAATTCGTCAAGGTGGACATTTTATTCCAATTTGTCTTGTGTTTGTAGAATGTTAGGGTGGCCACGATGAAGTTACGATTATTTCGTTCCCTCTCTCTTTCTCCCTCCCTGTCTCTCTCCCTCTCTCACACATACCCTGTCTCTCCCTCCTCCTCTTTCTTTCTCCCCCTCCCTCCGTCTCTCTCTTCCTCCCTCTATTTCTTTCACGCAAACACATACATGCACAAACATATGTGACACATACTACGTTATTAAAAGAAGCACACCTTGGGCTCCATTTGAGAATTTAATCAAGCATAAATAAATATCATGTATATAAATTATGTAAAGATGCTGATTTTGATGTCCCTCCTAATCGACTGCCAGTCAACGGTTTTAAACAAATGAGGTACAAAAATAAGGAAGAAAAAGAAAAAAAACGAGTGGAGGAAATTATGTATTGAATAAATCGCCGTTTTCCTTTATTAATAAAAAGCTACAAAATTTGTGATGGTTGAAATCCGCGGCTTAAATGGAAACGGAAAGATTGTGTCATATGCATCTTCGCAAATAAGCGGGTAATGAAAGAGTAAAATGGACGAGCATGTTCTTACCCAGAGAACGTTTTGCGTTGTTAAAACGATTGAAATTATTACTATTAATTATTACTTATTGCAATTTGCCATCATTGTTTTTTGGCCACAATTGCTTTTCAAGATTGGTTGGTTGGTGATTCCTTGGGGGATGTTCCATCCTCGGGAGATGGCGGTGATCTCCCCCGCTGGATGGCTAGATCCGGCGCCGGTCTACCGTCGGATAACGAGGTTCCCCTAAACCAGGACTCTCCCACCAGCGGAACACCGCCCCAACGGGGACAAGCTCTAAGCTTTACAAATCACATCTAAATTTGTACACGTACTATTTCACTCATGTGATTTCGACCTATCACATTGAAGAATTCGTAGCTTAAGAGCCAATCGCTGCCTCCTTGCGTTTTTTCGCTTTTGTCTTATCGTTTTTGTCTTATCGCCACCTCATTGCTGGACAGGCATAATGATCGAGGAGTACTTGAGACATACGTCACATCTGCATCCGGCTGAATGACAGAAAGTGTCTTGTTGAATTGAAAATATGGCGGCAAGATTTGGCGAATCGTCGAACGACGATATTGATGCGAGACCCAGCCTAAAAATTCACTAGGAATAGAAAACAATAATATTTGAATCGTTTTGCGATGCCAGCGGATATTATATTACAAGAAACGCCAAGAGAAAACAACTACAGAAACTTCCGGACAAACGAAATGTTAGTGCTGCCGCATTGAAATCAGAAGAATATAAATCTATGATAGATTTGTGCGATCAAACAACTCCTGACGGATTACAAATTAAATATTTTCTTATTGCATCACTGGAATTGGTGTGGCGTGGTGGAAAAGCTTCAAGGTGTTTAATACATTAATTTCAATTAATACATAGAAGTAGACAATCATGGAAAACCTACTGGCAGACTTGCTTATAATCCACTGTTTTCCAAAACTTGCCAAGGAGGAGTTACAAATCTTACCAACCCGAAATGGCTCATTAAAAATCATCACGTTTCAAGTCGATGTACAATAAGATTATTTAAATTACCAATGGAAAAACGAGATCAAAAAAATTTAACTAATCGATTTTTTATCATTGCCAACCCTTCATATATAAAAACAGGTACGTGGTACAAAACTTGCCCTGTTGGCATACATTTAATATCTTAGTGGACAAAATCGTATGCACAGAAAGCAGGATTCGAAACTGAAAACCAAAAAATTACAAATCATTCTGCACGTTGAACAGCAGTTTCAAACATGATTCAAGTTGGCGTACAAGAACAAGAGGTAATTAAAGTAACAGGCCATACAAGCGAATCATCTCTGAAGCCTTACCTCCAAATTAATTCAACACACCACTCCAATATTATTGATAAATTATGAGGTACCACTGCGCCATCGTCTTCCAACACAGTTAACGAAGCTCAAAACAACCGCGTTCCTCCAAGTTAAAATTTTTAAATCTGTGTATTTAATAATTTTCGCTTTAAATAATGTGTAAGTTTTAATTGTTTATTAATGTCTTGTTCCATATTTCATTTGAAAATTTCATTTTGAACAATTTGCGTAAATCAGTAGTTAAATTGAAAAAAAAAAGTATTTGTGACATCTATTTATTCGGTAGTTGTCGTGTTTTGTTCCTCCACGGAACTCCTGTATTTATATAGGTAAACAAAACAATCGTACTATCTAGTTGCTGTGACTGACTGGTGAGTTTTAAATTTTAAAACTCGTAATAAACTTTATTCATGCATCGCCTTTTATTAGTTAGGCATTATTTTATTCGTGAAATAGTCTTCCTAAATACCACTCCAGGTCCTGAGTTTCCCAGATAAATTCACTCGCCGCTACGCGGCCCATGAATTTATCGATAAACTCGGAACCTCCCAAGGTATTACTACTAAGAAATAATTAATCTTTGAAATTTCATACTTCTTTCGAAAAAATAGATCGTTTTTTGAGGGAAATAAGAATTTTTTTGTGAAAACCTTTATAATTTCCTAATTTAGCGGTGAAAATTCAATATTTTATTTCGCCCGACACTGCTTCCCACCTGGGACACATCGTGCCATAAGGGTTCTCATTTTTCCACTCCCCCCGTTTTTTTGCGTCGCGACTCCTCATTTCTGAGCAACGGCGCATGACGGAGCACCACCCCTTTTACCCGGCGCCCCTCGCGCCGCCGGGGCTCCCCTGCGCCGGCACCCCAGCCCTCGCAATCGCCCCCGCGCATCGGATCTTCTTGGGCACACGTGTGCGACGCGGCGTGGCGCGGCGCGTTCATATCCGTCGTACTCGTCACCGCGCCCGCGTGACTCCACTCCCGTAGCACAGAGCAAAGAGGCGAGCCAAGCTTCGGACGGGAAGTGAGACTAATTCAGTACCCCCGACTTTCGACTCGTTTTTCCCCGTCTGCTTTCATCTTATGTTGGTTCATCTTCTTCGTCTTCTGCTGATATTTCATCTTCTTCGTCTTCTGCTGATATTTCATCTTCTCCGTCTTCTGCTGATATTTCATCTTCGTCTTCTGCTGATATTTCTCTTCTCTTCTTGATATTTCATCTTTTCCTTCTTTTTTTTTCTGTTTCCTCTTCACCTGGTTGTCTTCTTGTTTTTCTTCTTCGGTTTCTTCTTATTCTTATTCTGGCACTTCAGCTGATTCTCCTAGTTCTTTTGGCTTATTTCCCTTTTTTCCATTGTTCATCACTTTCTAGTGCTTCTCAAGTGATCTTTTCCGTATCTTTCTTCCGTTTTTCTTGTCCTTTTCCCTGTTCTTCTACTTCTCTGTGTTCTTCGTATTCTTGTTTGTGTTATTCTTAGAGGTTTTCGTGTTGTTCTTCCTCTCCTTAAAACGCATTTCTATAATGAAATGAAGCATAACTAATAAAACATAAAGTGTGAGTGTATTTTCATTGTCAATTTTCTGGATTCTAAAGCTAACATGGTATGAAGAGAACACATGTTTCTTAGTTACAAGAAAGGCGTGGTAAGTCAATAATTTTACTTTAGTAAAATGTCAGAAATTCTCCTATACCCGATTGCATCAATTGTGAACAAGTTTCAAGAAAAAGGAGGGTAGATTTTACATTTATATCTGTGATACAAGACTAGGAACCATCCCGACATACGCCTTGAGCGATTAAGTGACCCCATATTAGCAAAAATCGTAAAAAATGTAGCTGCACTAAACTCTACTCGCATCATCAATGCCTTCTTATTATTTTGTATGGCGATTATAATTTTGAAATTGCAATATTACCAGTTCATATCCCGTATGCAGGTAACATGAAATGTCATTAGATGTCAACTACAGTTTAAGAATTTCTATTTTACTAACCAATCAGTTACTAAAATGCGTAGATGCATTGCTATGATTCGACCAATCTTCATTTGACACATGAACGTGACATATTCTTCACATTGATATAGACTAAATTAGAAGCATTTTAACTGAATTATATATAAATAATTAAGTATAAGTATTGAAGTTGAGTAATATTTTAAAATTATTTGTTGTTTCATTATTTGTAGTGTGGTTCCAAAACGCAGTTTTATATTATTCAAATCCGCCCCGCCCCCCAGGAGGACATGACGCAAACTGCTTCCAGTTTTTCCCCGCTCTCCAGCATGTAAATTATGTCGCCCGCAAGGTTTGGGTGTCTCGCCATAACATCCAGCGTCGCGGGAGTCCCACCCGAAAGAAGGACTCTCTGTCTTTCCAGCGCGCACCCGGAAGCTGCCAAGCCTGGGAACGTGCTTGGCGCCACTCCGCCGCCCTTCCTGACATTGTCACCGTCCCGCCACCGTCTCCGCCACCGTCTCCGCCACCGCCTCCGCCACCGTCTCCGCCACCGTCTCCGCCACCGTCTCCGCCACCGTCTCCGCCACCGTCTCCGCCACCGTCTCCGCCACCGTCTCCGCCACCGTCTCCGCCACCGTCTCCGCCACCGTCTCCGCCACCGTCTCCGCCACCGTCTCCGCCACCGTCTCCGCCACCGTCTCCGCCACCGTCTCCGCCACCGTCTCCGCCACCGTCTCCGCCACCGTCTCCGCCTCCGCCTCCGCCACCGCCTCCGCCTCCGCCTCCGCCTCCGCCTCCGCCTCCGCCTCCGCCTCCGCCTCCGCCTCCGCCTCCGCCTCCGCCTCCGCCTCCGCCTCCGCCTCCGCCTCCGCCTCCGCCTCCGCCTCCGCCTCCGCCTCCGCCTTCGCCTTCGCCTTCGCCTCCGCCTCCGCCTCCCCGCCTCCCGCCCACGCCTCCGCCCACGCCACCACCTGCACCTTCGCCCTCGCCCCCTCCCATGACGAGGAGACACGTCCGCCTCCCCCGTGGCGTGTCTCCTGCGTAACCTGTTCCCACGAGCGGGGCGGTCACCTTAGTCATCCTTCAGATCTCGACCCACACGCATTTTTTGTCTGTTTTCTCCCCTTTTGAAAGCGCGTCGTAGGGAGGCAAATCTCCTCGCCGGACGCGCCGGCAGGTCTCCGGCAGACAGGGGGAGAGACGGAGTCTGGGGAATCTGAGAAGAAGCACGCGGAGGTGGAGGCCGCATTACTGTTCGCCCGGGCGGGGACAGACGGGAATTTATGTGCTTAATGGGAGTAGGACTTTGCATTTTGACAAATACAAAATATATAATAAAAACTTATCCTCGTTTATATGTGGTTTTAAAATTGTATACGCTTTTTTTAAAAGAAAATTATTTTTAGTGAATGTGTTACAACAGGAGTTACCACATGTAGACTATTCAAAATATTCTTTAATGTTCATTTCAACTAGTGGCTGGCAGCAGCAAAAATGCTTCTGAACAAAGCCACACAAAAATGTTTTTTAAGAAAGGTGCACACACGGCTCAAGAACAACAAATAAAATATTCTCTTATAACACTGCAATCAATAAAATTCCAATGCCATGGTTTAAGTCACAGCTCATGTCATGCGACAGCAAGACTCCAAGAAACTGGCCACCCACCATTTAAAATTTGCTGTTCTCGGGTTGCGTTAAGGAAATTTTCGATATTCTTGGTATGTAAGGCTCTGATATACTACATAAGTACGCTACTCCGTATTACTACAGTATTCGTGAAGACTATTTGTTGACGTTTCAAGTATGTGCTTGCTAATTTTTTAAATATATTTTGTGTTGTTTTGTTCAGCGACATTTTTGCTGCTGCAGAACCTTAGATGTATACTAGTTTAGTGTGGTGTCTCCGATACGTTCGACAGACATTTTTCATAAGTTAAAAGTGTCTACTATAAAATTTACGTTCTCAATAAAAAAGGAATTTTAAACATAATGAGGGTCGTCCAACCATGGGTCCAGACCATGAAAATGTATCGATTAGAACTTAATATTCAACACTGAAAATTACAAACAAAAATTGATGCCTCACTTCTTCCTTGTGGCGGTTCTTTCGGCTTTCGGTTTATACCACACTTCCCATTCCCTAAAACGTATTGGAGATTTTTTAATTTGAATATTTTAATATTAGGTTAGAAAGATACGAAAAATGCCGGTTTCGTGACATTAAACCGAAATGCATCAATGATACCTTGCTTTCTCAAACAGTGGATTGGAAGTTGTCTATATAATATTTTTTTCCGTACTTCACCTTCTCTACAATATCATCTTTTTTATAATTTTGTCAGTATCACCTCTAATTTTGTTATAATGAGGTCTGCCTCTATCTCGTATAAAACAATTAATACAAAAATAATAATTTTCTTCAAAGATACGACGAAATGGCGTGTCCCCTTGCCGGCAGACCGAGATGCCACAAGTGACACCTCACGTTCCTGAACAGTGCACCAGAAGACGCCTAACTGAGAGTGAGGGAAGGACGGACGGACACACGCAGGTTACCCGATTACCATATTAGGATAATGAGCGAGATGACAGGGAGCGGGCAAGATGAAACCGGGAGGATGACCACGTGGGCTGGCGTGGGAGGCGGCGGCGGCGGCGGCGAGAGAGCAGCCCGGGGCGAAACGCGGCAGCTGGCGCCAACCGCAGCTGGCTCGGAGCAGCGCGAGCTGGGTCGCGGACGGATGCGTGGGCGGGTTGCGGGCGGTTTGTGGGGGCGAGCCAAGGCAAAGGTGTCGGCGAAGGCGTGGGTGTGGGCGTGGGCGCTTGCTTTTTTTGATTGATTAATTTTTTCGTGTTTCCGGGCGCGTCAACTGCTTCGATCATTAGTCCCGTTAGTGTAGTGCTAGTTTTTTCTCGGCAGTTGGCGGTGATCTTCCCTCGCTGGATGGCGAGATCCGGCACCGACCTACCGTCGGCTAGTGGGGCTTCCCCCTAACCAGGACTCTCCCACCAGTGGGGAAACGCCCCAGCCGGGACAAGCTCTAAGCTCCCGACCGGTCTCCCGGAATATGTGGTAGTGTAGTACGTGTTAGTGTGTGTGTGTGTGTGTAAGGGGAGAGGATAGGACAAGGAAGAGGAAGGACAGATCGCGCGCGGTCCGTGGCCCGTTTTCTAGGGTAGTGTTCCGGCCTTCGCCTTGTGTTGATCGGAGAAACCACAGACAACTACCGATCAGAGCAGCCGGCCACTAGAATTCTTCTCCAGACAGCGACTGAACTCGACCTAGCTGAGAAGCTAGTGTCCAAAATTCTGCCGCCGTCAGGACTCGGACCTAGGACCTCCCGGTCAGAAGCGCTGCAGTGACATCAGTTGATGCACTGAGCTACCGGTACCGGTGTGGGCGCTTGCGGTGACGGGGACGCGGGCCGATGCAGTGGCGGAGGCGGGGGCGTAGTGCGAGCGGGGATGGTGGCGGGAGCGTTGAGGATGACAGGGGCGAAAACGGCGGTGGGAACGCGAGCAGGGGTGGGGGCTGAGACGAGCAGGGGGCGGTGGTGGGAGCGGAAGGGGTGACAGGGGCATGGCCGGGAACCGGGCCGTGGTGCGCGGGGGGGGTGCAGGGACGGCGGCGGGCGGGGTGGCGGTGGTGGCAGCAGGCGCGGAGCAGGGGCCGCGGGGGATGGTGGGCGTTGCGACCGGTGGCAGGCGCGGGGCGGGGGCGGAGAGGGGGCGTTGGCAGAGGCGGCGGCGGAGGCGGGGGCGGGGTGCCAAGTGCAAAGGCGCGGGCGCGGAAAGTGGCGTACGAGAGAGACAGAGACCCAAGCGAAGACGGCGGAGGCGGCGACGCACAAAAAATTATGCGAAGCCAACAAGCGAAAACAAACAAACACACTCACGCAAGCATAACAAAACGGGCACTTCGACCCCAAAGAGACTCCGAGGCCCCCGAGACAGCGAACGAGGTTCAACAGGAAACTTCACACATGTGTGATGAAAGATCCCCGCTGCCATAAATTCCTATGATGAAATCTCAAAAAGCATTGTTTTCTCTGCCACACTTGTTAGAGAATAACTGGCCTTGTTTTTAACTTCAAATCGTGCAGTATCTCAGTAAATATTGCATTCAAAGAAGAAGAGCTATTTCAAATCTGTCGACACAATTTTATCAGCGCAGGTTTGGTGTTTGTCAGAATATCATGACACATAAGACAGATTTGAATACTTTTATATCACATTATCTACGTATGTATCGCCTACAAAGGCAAGTTTTCAAGTATATTGTGAATCAAATGCAATATTCAAATATATTTCACATGTCAATTTAACTCAATATTGCACGTTTGTCTATGAATTTATTCATCAAAAATGTTAAAAATTTATTCAGTTGATTATAAGATATGAATGGTAATAGGTCTTGACTAAGATCGTCCTGTATTAGTCACAGCGGGGAGTGAAAAACGCCCACGCTAGCGGAGAATGATAATCGAATTCTACATGGTGGCGTGTTCTCCGGCCCATACGCAGATGTTCCAAATTATCTGTTTACGGGCCGCCCCACCTACCGTCTGCAGTACACAATGCGACAGTAGGAACATATAAGCAAAAAGCGCGACTTTCCTGCGACGAGAATGGAGCATTACGACCTCCATGCCAATGCCGCGCGTACGCCTCTGCCCCAAACTGGCGCAAAGAGGTCGCCTGCTCGAAAGTGGTCCAAGGCGCAACATTGGCTACGTACGGTCTTGGCATGTGCCGAGCGCGTAAGAGAAGCCACTCGGAAAGACGCCAGCCGAAAGACGACGTTGACGGATTCACTACGACGCCTCACAAGCGGAATTTGCCAATGAATTTATCCTAGGGGCAGTAAGGATTGACGTATAAAACACAGGAAGCTGTTTGTCATTTACTGCATTTGGAGTTTTTGAAGACGTCAATTACTCTGATGGAAACAGATACGCATCCATCCCACATCATCAATTAGTGTACGTATTTTAGCCACGTTTCATACCCAGGCCGAACAACAACAGTAAGAAAAAACTATAACTGATTATATTAATACATAATGTTCATGACAATTACTATTATTATATTGTTATTGTTTTATACATAACACCACATCAGGCTGTCTTCTTCATAGGTTTTTCAATGTTCATCAAAAAGAGTGGTAATATAATCACTAGTTTGTATTGCATTACATACGAGCATTCAGAAAGTAAGAATAAATCAATAACAATATATTTAAATTGTGATTTTAAGGTTTTATCTTCATTTGCAAAATACTCAGTATCTACAGAGTAAAAGTAAAGATGTATAAAAATATTTAAAAATACTGATGTTATATGAACACACGAAGACCCTGGAGCTAATGCGATGTGTTACAAAAAGCAGTGAAGAAGGAAAGCATTTGCCTATTGCCTATAAATCGAAAATACATAAACTCTGAACTGATATTTTTAGATTTGAGGTAATAGTTGCACAAAAACCACTTCTGCTTGTATATATTAATAATACGTTTAAAATGACTATAGCATGAATTTTGCTTCAATTATTACGTAGACCACTTTAACTCACAAGGTCTGCCAGTCTTTACAATATTATTCTATCATTGGTGCATTTACTCAAGGAATACATTATTGATTTTCTATCGATCAGATGTGAAAAATACTATTTTATTGAATACTATTTTAGAGCATTTTGGTTTTCTGTGAGAAATTGTGTATCCCTAATATAAGTATTAAATTTCCATAATCTACTTCTATTCTTCATTTCATCCATCACAATCACTGAATTTGTCTCATTCGTTTTCCTAATATTAACATTTTTAAACGGATATTAGAATGGAGGCCGTCAATTTTAAATTTAACTCGTCGCATACGAATACCAATAACGTCTGAAATGCAAAGACCAGGACTATGTAGAAATCAGGACTATGTAGAAAACATTACATATTTCCATGAATATAACAAAAAATTGTGCACTACATTTAATGAAAAACACATTTTTTTCACAATTCCTTTGAGTGAATATTCGGCGTAGTAAATTTGCACCAAATATCGCAAAGATGTTCACTTCATTTGGTCACCTCCATCTGTTACTCTCCCACCACCCTGCGAGTGGCTTCTCGGGCGCCAGTGGCGCCAATAGCTACGTTGTCCAGTCGCAGCCACCTCCAGCGCCGCCGCCGGCCTGTCCTCCGCCGTCACCGAGCGCATTCCCGTCTCCGCGCGAGCGTGCCACTCTTTTTTTCTCTCTCGGAACATTCTATGACTAATTTATATTCTTTTGTTATTTGAGAGAGACCTACGGCACACGCCCATCCTCGGCGCGCCCGCCGCCCCGCGCCCGCCCCGCGCCTGCCCCGCGCCCGCGCGCACTGTCGCGTGTTATTCAGATGAGGCGCATGTGGACTTGTGAATACGTAAACAGCTCCGCGGAGGCGCCGCACCGCGCAGCGCCCGCTCACACTGAGCGGCAGGCGGAAACGAGTGGGGAGTGGCGAGAGTGGCGAGAGTGGCGAGAGTGGCGAGAGTGGCGAGAGTGGCGAGAGTGGCGAGAGTGGCGAGAGTGGCGAGAGTGGCGAGAGTGGCGAGAGTGGCGAGTGGAGCGAGTGGAGCGAGTGGCGAGAATGGCGAGTGGTGAGAGGCGCGAGTGGCAAGAGTGGCGTGGCCAGTGGCGAGAGTGGCTTTATTGATCGATTAATTTATTTTTTCGTGTTTTCGGGCGCGTCAACGGCTTTGGTCATTAGTCCCATAAGTGTAGTGCATGTTTTTTCTCTCGGGAGATGGCGCTGATTTTCTCCTGCTGGATGACGAGATCCGGCGCCGACCTACCGTCGACTAGAGAGGTTTCGCCCTAACCAGGACTCTCCCACCAGTGGGGCACCGCCTCAGCCGGGATAAGCTCTAAGCTCCCGACCGGTCTCCCGGAATATGTGGTAGTGTAGTGCATGTTAGTTTAAGTGTGTGTGTGTGTAAGGGAAGAGGATAGGACAAGGAAGAGGAAGGAAAGATCGCGCGCGATCCGTGGCCCGTTTGTTAGGGTACTGCTCCGGCATTCGCTTGGTGTTCATCGGAGAAACCACGGAAAACTACCGAGCAGGAAAACCACGGAAAACAACAGAGCAGCCGGCCGCTAGAATTATCCTCCCGACGGTGATTGAATTCGACCTAGCTGAAACCTAGCTGAAACGCTAGCTTTGCGCAGTGGCAATATCGTAACCAATGAAGTTTATCTGAGGTGCGATTATTGCTAGTTGAAACTTCAAAATAGTGTCGAAAAACCTGCCGCCGTCAGGACTCGAACCTAGGATCTCCCGGTCAGAGGCGCTGCAGTGACATTAGTTGATGCACCGAGCTACCGCTCGGGGTGCGAGAGTGGCGAGTGGCGAATGGCGCGAGTGGCGAATGGCGTGAGTGGCGAATGGCGCGAGTGGCGAGAGTGGCGAGAGGGCGCGAGTGGCGAGCGGGCGAGGGGACGGCGAAAGTGGTGAGTGGCCTGAGTTGCGAGTGGCAGGAGTGGTGAAAATCGAGAACGGTGAGAGTGGTGAGTGGCGAGAGAGGTAAGAGGCGTGTATAAGGAATGGCGTGTTTGGCGAATGCCGAAATGACGAGTGGCGGAGTGGCGAGTGGCGAGATGCAGGATGCGAATGCCAATAGTGAATTTTGTGGCGCGACGAGAGTGACAAACTATTGTTGCCTTAAATTTAATTGTTACTAATGTTTCTTAGTACAGATATGTCCCTCGTATTGTGCATTTTGATGCATAATGCCACTGAATAAGTACTGACAAATAAAGTAAATTTGCAAAAATGTTTTGCTTTTTGCGGTATTGTGACAAATTTACTTTCGAAAGATTTTTTATATTTTTCAGCCAGCGTGATTTGTAATTCTTATGTAGTGAATATACATAAAGGTGTTTCTCGTTTTTTAAAATTAATTATTAAGTTTGCTTTGAAACAGCTCTGTTCCTGAGTGACTACTGTAATTTACATAGGTTTACATTAATTGACAGTTTTAATTATACTACATATTTGTTTTGTACAATGTATTTAAAATACTGAATAAACAGTAATATCCACCAAACTTCCGGTACTTGTAGTGTTGCAGATCAAAACAGCAAAATTGTGAGGATGTTGTGATTGTCTAATGCAGGTTACAATGCAGAGTACGGGTGGTCGCTGACCGTGGGGACAGAGGGAAAAATTTGCTCGTGTCTTCTGGGAAAATTCGATTACACGAATAAATGCCCTTAGTGGGTAGAGACCACTTAATCGTGGTGGCAGTTTCAGTAGGTTTCACATTCGCCAACTCTCCTTCTTCTCCGTGAGTTGTACAACCTTGTGTACCTTGTGAATATCCGAGATCAGACTGTAGGAAAACTTTTGTTTAAACATAGCTTTAAGGGAATGGAGAGATGAAAGCAAGGAGACCGGAAAGAAAGGAAAGGATGAAAAGAAGAAACATTTCTTGTATCTTATACACACATGAAGCCTATAAAAAGATGCAACAGTGTCAATTACGCTGGCATCACCTCCACCAGGGCGGAGAAGGGAACTGAAAATAGTTGATATTCTCATGAGTTCCATTATGCTAAAGTGTGCGGGAGTCTGAAGATGAAGAGAAATGAAGTTAATAGAAGACGTATGCGAAAGATTTCTGAAGTGAAAACCTCAAATATATTACTGCATTTTTCAGTACATGATAAGAAAATACACCGCCTGTTCGAAATGAGAATTATGAGAGGAAGAGGAGATATTTAAGAACTTCATTCGGAGTACATACGAAATTCGTTCGTGGTTAAATTATTATGATGATGATGATGATGATAGGAAAGTTCTTAAAGAACGTAAAAGTACATTTTTACTAGAAACAAAATGAATAATGGTGGCAAAAATTATGAAATCTTAAAGGAAAAGAAAACACGTTTTCAGAGATAGAAAATAATGTACATTCGATCAGTGTGATTTCGTTCATGAAGCAAGTAGAAGAAAAAAGATAATAATGAAACCATAAGTATTAATACACAATTTTATATTTTTCGCTCAAGACATTATATTCCACAATAATACATTAGAATTTACACAAACAAACTGAAATTTTTAGACATTTATTGAGAAATCAGCTTGTTTTTAATAGCGGATATCACTTAGTTTGGCAACATTATACATTTTCTTTGTGGAAATTTGGATTAAAAAATTCTGACCACTTCGTCTGCCTCTCCCCTACTTTAGATGCTTCTATAAGAATTATTATGCGGACCCAGAACTTATCCCCGGAAATCGATTTCAGATACGTGTCTCCGTCTTCATCATTATTCACGGCATCGCCATGAACAAACTCCCTTCAAGGCATTCGACTGCTTTGGCATCAGCCTCGCCATTCCACGCATGTTGCCGTAACCTCTCCAGCAACCTCTCCATAACCATCGCGTCCGCCGGTCGCCGCCTATGCCTCTGGCTATGTCCCCGACCCCGGCCTGCCTCCGCCTCCAGCTCTGCCATCACCTCCGTTTCCGACTTCAACTTCGCTTCTGCCTCTGCATGCGCCTGTGCAGCCGCCCCACCCCCAACTCCACCCTTACCCCAATGCCATCATCTCCTCAAAGCAAATACCAATGACATCTCTACTTCCTGGTCATCGTGGTCATCGTCATCATGGCGGTGGGGGTCATCGTCGTTGTTGTCGCCGCCGCCACTCCCAGCGCTGCCGTCACCCTGGTTGTCGCGTGCTACCCGCTCTCCCCTTATATCACCACATCCATGGTCGCTGGGACCGCGGCCGCCGCCACCGCCGCTCAGGAATTTATTAACTCTCCCGCCATGTACGGGCGCCTCGCAACAAGTAGCAATATCATTCAGGCTGCGGCGATACGCGGACGGGGATGGTGGTGCGGAGGCGAGGCGGGGGGGGCGGGGGGGGCGGGGCGGGGCGGGAAGGGGCGGGAAGGGACGGAGAGGGGCGGGGCGGGGCGAGGCGGAGCGGAGCGTGGGCGGCGCGGAGCGAGGCGGGGCGGGCGGGCGGAGCGGAGCGTGGGCGGCACGGAGCGAGGCGGGCGGGGCGGGCGGGGCGGGGCGGGGCGGGGCGGGGCGGGGCGGAGCGAAGCGTGGGCGGCGCGGAGCGGGGCGGAGTGGCGCGGCCGGCGGGGTTGCGGAGGAGGCACTCGCGTTCCTCTCAGCGGAAACGCGTGGCACGGGACGCGCGCGCATGCGGAGCGGCGAGCGAGGTGGGGCGGGCAAGCGTGGAGGGAGGGGCAGGGGGAAGAGGGGAGGGCGCCTCGACTTAAGCACTCGGCGCAGCTCGGCCCGAGGCCTCCGCCATATTAACAAGTTTTATGAGTTCTTAACATTGTCTGCTGATGAGGCGGGTAAGTAGGCCCCGCGCTTTTCGATTCGCCCCGGGAAGGCTGGCGGAAGCGCGCACGCGGGCTGCGAGAGCTCGGCGGCGGCGGTGACGACGCGCGAGAGGGAGATGGAGACGGAGGACGCCTCTTTTCATGGGTGGAGGAAGGAGGCGAAAGTCGCAAACGACAAGCAGATGATAAAGAAGGAAGACAGAAGACACAGCGCTAGGATAAGGTCAAAGAGGAGGATGATTAAGAGAAATTTAATTAATGCTACAGACAAGGAGGAGCTTATATGAGAGACAGGAGACAGGAGATGGTGGAAAATAGGAGGAGTGGTGAGTGGGAAGAGTAAAGAAGTTAACGTGAAGGGTTCAAAACGAAAAATAATGTGTAGGAAAAAAATAAAATAATGAGAGAAAATGAGGAAAAGGATATGGAGAAAGGGTGAAAATGTGTAAGAAAAATTATTTTAAAAAATGGGAAAATAGAAAGACGAAAATTATAGAGAGGAGAAAGAAGAATAGACTGGAAAGGAGAAAATTGGGACGGAGGAAGTTGAAGGAAGAGAAGAAAGACAAAGGGAAATAGAAAACGGCATCAGAAGCGAGAGGAGGATGTAGTAGTGATGGGGAGAGGGCTGCAGTGTGCGGAAAGGTGTTGGCCGCGTTGGCAAGATATACGATGTCGCGTGCGTGGGTGGATGGGCGGGGCTCTGGGCGAGCAATCGCCCCGCGCTCATGAGACGTGCCTTCCGGGCAGACGCCGCCCCCTTTTCCCCTCCTTTGCCCTTCTTACCCCTCCTCACCAGTGCTCTTCGTGCAAATTGCAGCAAAAGTACACAGTTCACACAAAATTTTTCACGCAGTTTCAGTTCACACAGTTACAGTTCACCCAAAATTTTAGACACAATGTTCGTTTCCGAAACTTTTTCCTATGAAATTCTCGAAATAATCGGTAAACTAAAAAATAAATATTCGTCCGGTTTAGATGAATTCCCGGATTCTTTGTTAAAGACTTGTGCGTATGCCATTATACACCCGTTAACTCTCATATTAAATGCATCTTTATGCACTGGAACGTTTCCAGATATTTTCAAAACAACAAAAGCACTAGACTAAAAAACGGCTTTGAAAAATGTTTAGCAGATCCGAAGAACAATGTACGAAAAGTGTCTTAGACTAGCTGACAGCTGTGAGAGAGCATCTCAATTGACAATATTTGTTTTAAACATACAATTGAAGAATTGAAGAGGTTGGGATAGTAACATGCTATGCCATATTTCTGATGAAATTGAGATATTAGTGTATTTCGGCGCGTATTCCATAAATATCTTTAGATGATGAGTTTTTATTTTAATGATTCGCCGCAAGATTGTAAAAAATAAATATATGCTTGGTTTTATCCCTCTTATTTAAGGAAATATTTAAACTTTTACTATCCTTTTTCTCAAAACTTCGTATAGTGACATAGCATGTGATTGCTCCGAAGTCTTCAATGGTAAAATAAATATGTATATCAGAATTATGGAGTAGATATAGTATTGCTGTCAGTCAAATGTACAATTTGTTTTGGGAATCAAAATAATATGCTTGTGAAATATTAGCGACCAGTAGTAACAAAAGTTTAATGAGGGGGAAAATGGGATCCTGGAGCAGCAAAAATCGGCTGTTCTGAAACGGTACACACCAAGAAGTTCCTTGTTCGTCGCATGACGTCAGCGGTGACATAACTGACTGACGTACAGCTCACTGAGTACTAGATGGTCGTAATAGGCGATATTAGAAACTGAGGATTAACATAATCAATTCTGATTCCATTCTGAATCAAATAGTTTTCAGCGAATATCGTTCGTGAATAAGTTCCTGGGCATCTAATGAAATCATTGATCCAATGGAGAGTGGCTGCTTAATTTTCCGTACATTTATCCGCATGTTCGAAGTTAGTAATAGAGATGTCATTTTGTATCAACAGACTTACAGGTATTACACGCATTACAGATATTTGTTTTGTCGACTTTTCCTTAGAAATTTTGAAACGTTCTATTTATTGCAATTGAAATTTAAAATAAATAAAGAAAAGATAATTTATCTTTCTCCTTTTTTATCATGTAGAGAATTAAAAAAATTGTGTTACATATAGAAAATCAGACGACTTTTCTCAAGCAGATTTCTACAAGTTAAAACTAGGTTTGTATTTTCTTCTAAAATTTGCATTAATTCTTTATCTTCTCGTTATGATAAAAAATAAGGAGGGTTTTAAATAGTGGTGCGATATGTAGAAACTATTACATTGCTCCTGTAGGGTGCAGACGTTGTAGATTGGAGAAAACGCCAGATACGCCTTTTTAATTCATACACAGTATTGTAACTTGGATTAACATTCACATTCACATTAACTCATTATTAACTGTTTTCCATAACTACCGAAAACGAGTATATGAATTTTATTTTAGTCTGTGCTAAGGAGACGTTTGAAAAAATTGTAATTAAACAATTTTTATTGCTAACATCTAAAATCCCTAAATAGGGTACGACTGGGGGTATTCCTTGAATTACGAAGTCAGGTGTTCATCGACACACACAAAACAACAAATCAAGGGCGGATCTCTGTCTAAAAAATAGGCAACTGCTTAGGAGCCCAACCTCAGAGGAGGCCCCAGATGATGGAGAAAAATGCAGCTCACATTTTCACACATTATTTCCAACTTTAGCGGTTTTAGAAAATTCAGAACATGCACATTTCCATTGATTTGTTAACATTATTGCATTTGCGATTTGAAGTGCCTGAGATTATTTCAAATGAAGTTTTCCGAAAATTCAAAACTTTTCTGAGAAAAGAGCTTCAAAATTTTTAATTTGCAGTAACGCTTGCACGCCATTTTCTCAAAAAGGCTGCAAATTTTCCGATGAAAATTGTCATTTATGACGAGGTTTTACTCGTCTTTAATATTCTTAAAGTAATATTTCGGTTCTAGAGGTATCCGAAAAATTGAGAAAATGTCAAAAAAAGTACTTTGGGCGGCGATAGATGGCAGCTAGCAAGAGGATGGGACAGGACCGTAAAGCCATTTTACACCAAGGAAATTAGAAAACTTTACTACACGAAAGATATTCTGTAGCACGACTCGTTAGAATACATTTCCTTGAAGAAAAATCTCTTTCATCGATATTCAATTTTTGCAATGTTAATTTGTAGCAAATTTCGAAAATACAGAGGTAACCCAAAATGTGACACGAGAAAAAAATTTAAAGAAAATAATTGCAGTAGTTTTTGAGGAAATAATTGTAATTTAAAAAGAGCCTATATTAACGCAAAAAGCGATGAAACATTGTATAGGAAATTTATTTTAATTTATCTTTGAACAACAGATTTTAGCAAGGAAAATATTTCCATCTTCAATGTTGTAGTTGTAGATCGGCGAAACAATTTTGAATTTTTGCAATTTTTGAAAAATCAGGTATTTGTTCGAAATTGAGCTCTGCACCATTTTCAGCATTTTTTACGCTATCCAAGGGCAAATTTTAATAAAAAATTTGGAACCATGTTTGAAAAAATTAAAAATTTTGAAGTTTCATGTAAAGTAGTCCCAAAATTAAAATATTAGTTTCAAATTCGTGGAGCCTCGAGTTAGATATTTCCAAATGGATCCAAACTGTTTTGATGAAAATCGTCTGAACGGTTTAAGCGCTAGCGTTGATCACAGTCATACAGATTGACAGCAGGTCAGCCAGCCAGATAAACAGACGGACGGACTTTTTCTGTCCATGGATTTTTCGACAGAAAAGGGTCCACACAACATGAATTCCAATTACACGTCTTAGAAGTAGCAATATACTACATATAGGAACATGATTAATCCATTTTTTTTATACATGGGACCAGGAAGAACCTTTTTCCAGCGCACGATTACAATACTTTCCCTTCTCGCGTAGTTAAAAGTTGAGAAAATAAAATGTAGTAGGGGCTCCAAAAACATCCAACAAAACAGTTTTAGTTCATAATGATGAAAAATAACTTTTTGAACTATTTTCCTAGTTGTAGAACATCTGAAATATATTTATTTAGTTCAGATTTTAAAATGTTTGGATTACTGGAATACTATCTCTCAATAATTGGAAATTATAAAACAGAATTGTATCAGTAATCATCAACACACCCACATATCGGCCGAAAACATATTCGATCTCAGATGCTACATTATCTCCCATGATGTGCGAACGCCTTTCCAAATGTGCTTTTGGTTCAATTTCTAAAAGGAGGGAACTTAATCTCTTGATTGCCTAGGAGACCAAGCTCTAGAAATGCTGCTCAAGTACGTAATGCATTAAACGTAATACGCTGGACTCTGTGAGTCTTAGGAATCTTCTGAGCCTTAGGACTGGCTCAGCTCATCGTTCGTCGTCAAAGATCTATGGAGTCTATGGGAAGTCTATGGAAAGGCAGTGATTATTAATTTAGTATCACATTTAAGAAGTTAATTATTTTACAACAACAAAATGACGTAAATATGTTTGCGGCGAAGTAAACAAAATGAAATTCGATTCTGATATTAATTTTAAGAATTAAAAAAGGGTTGGTTTGCAATTCACAATTATTTGGAATAAGTTGTTCGTGAAGTAAGCGAAATGGTATTTGTAATTTGTAGGAGTTCCATGCATATGTATGGTATATTTAGAATGATACTCCAAAGTACGTGTTCTGAGATCATTTGGAAACCGGTTTATCCTCCGAGATGGATCTGCCAAGTGGAAGCGGCTGCGGGACTAAGATACAAGGCACAAAGAACATGCAGGATGGGACGAGACCGCGTCCTTGACAACAATGAGTTCTTCGTAAAATGAGGGTCCCTCTCCTCCGAATGCACCTTAGGAAGAGATGGAGTTTTTCAGACCCGTGTAACGCTGGAATATGTTCTCAATTCTGCGAAATTAAGACAGGCAAATTATCTTTTTTATAGTGCCGCTGGGTAAATTGGAGTCAGGATAAAATTCTATTTGCTGGCGAAAACATCATAGGGATACTCTGCTGCTAGAGGGCCTCTATTGCTTTCGATATGAACAGAAAAAAGATACAAGCGAAACATCTTGTCATATGACCCGTCTGAAGAGGCAAGCGCAAATGAGATTTTTTTAATAGAAGACGCGTTCGGTTACAAGAATGATCTCCGGATGTGTGGTAGCAGTTGGAACGAGATTTGTACCAGCTCTCAGCAATAGCTTGCAGACAAAGGTTGGCACTATGCTAAACGAGTTCCATTATTAATGAGTGAAACGCAAAGAACGTGGCTGAAGCGGATACGCGACGAAATATTGTTTCCATAGGGGGAGTGCTTAGAAAGCAATGATATGCGAACTGTCGTGTTATTCAAGTGAGTAATATTATTTCATGAATATATTATCATACAAGCTTTATACCATTCATCATTTACGTTAATACTATTGATTATGCTGCGCCTATTCCGAATTTTGATCTATTTGTTTGTTTTCATAGTCCATAATCCAACATATAGAAAACTAACTGTAATTGAAGAAAATGCATCTATGTAGTGCTTGATTTATAAAATTTTATGTCCAGGAACGCGCACTAAATTAATTATTAATTTTATAGAAATAGTTATATATTTATAAAATAACTTCATAATTATTCCCGAGTTACCGGAACGCCGTTCCGTCGCGTTGTGCTAGAACCTCTGTGCACCTGTGTGTCGTGGTCTACAATTTTTAAATGTATAATACCCTATGCACTGTACTAATTTTCACGTCGTGAAGGCACAATGGGGTGTTATGAACAATGTTTATCTTATGGAAAAATCTCGTGCGATGTTACCAAATCGGTTGTTGCAAAAGTAAGTATAAAAATATTGTCTTTTAGAGAAAATGACGAGGAACACGATGTATCATTCATTTGCTTTTAAATAAAATAATGAAAACGCTGGCTTTCTGCCAAGCTGACTTTTTAAACACCTATTTATTCAGACCGTTAAAACATATCCAAAAATTAATGGAATTACTTTGGAAAAAATCCATACAAAATTTCAGTAGGGGAAATGGTTTCATTTTATCTATATGTCAAAATGTGTCACTTAAATACATGAATTGTTAACGAAAATTTGTGAAGTTTTTAATTTGTGCATTAAAATATATCAAGTCCAATTAAAAACTTCCACCGACAAGTTTTGGGGAAAATGATGAAATTATTTTCTTTCATCATCTAAAGGTCTTCGGATGCATTTTTTCTGTGTATTTGTAGTTTGCTTTGAAGTTGACCCGCGCGCACCGGAAGCGGTAGCTCAGTGCATCAACTGATGTCACTGCAGCGCCTCTGACCGGGAGGTCCTAAGTTCGAGTCCTCACGGCAACAGGATTTTCGACACTAGCTTTTCGGTTAGATCGAATTCAGTCGTTGTTTGGAGCGTCGAATTCAGTCGTTGTCTTGTTCTAGCGGGTGGCTGCTTTAATCGGTAATTTTCCGTGGGTTCTCC
This sequence comes from Teleogryllus oceanicus, assembly GCA_964035755.1. Taxonomy (NCBI): domain Eukaryota; kingdom Metazoa; phylum Arthropoda; class Insecta; order Orthoptera; family Gryllidae; genus Teleogryllus; species Teleogryllus oceanicus. The sequence continues at coordinate 283,833,630 of CAXIVR010000001.1, forward strand.
GATCAACTCCAGGCCAATGCCGGAGCAGTACCTTAACAAACGGGCCACGGACCGCGCGCGATCTGTCCTTCCTCCTCCTTGCCCTATCCTCTCTCCTTACACACACACTTACACTGACATGCCTCTAACACTGACACTCACATTGATACTACCACATATTCCGGCAGACCGGTCGGGAGCTTAAGAGCTTGTTCGGGCTCGGGCGGGGCCCCACTGGTGGGAGAGTCCTAGTTAGGGGAAATACCAACAGCCGACGGTAGGCCGGCGCCGGATCTTGCCATCCACCGGGGGAAGATCACCGCCATCTCCCGAGAAAAATCATGCACTACATTTACCGGACTAATGATCAAGGCAGCTGACGCGCCCGGAAACACGAAAAATCAATCAAGATGAAAGTTGGATAAATGTTGGTCATAGTGTTTCGTGTATTGCGGAAATTAAGTAATCAATATTTGACGGCACAATTATCATTTTGTAAGAGAATACATGTAACATGTATTTTTCCTTCATTTTGTTAGAGAATAGATGTAAAGGATCCGTCTGTATTAGATATTTACGCTAATAACAACATTAGAGCTAAAATTATAATAATAATAATAATAATAATAATAATAACAACAACAACAACAACAACAATAACAATTACTAGAGTACCCGTGCGAGAACTCTCGCATGTTAAAGCCCACCATCTTCCCTATGTTTCCATTTCTATATTAAGCCCGTAAAATATATTTTTTCTTCAAGACCCTGTTGTCCTCCATCACTTGTTCTATGTGTCTCCTTGTAATTGATAACAATACAATACACCCTTGTCAATACAATCTATTCTTATTTAACATTACCGAGCAGATACATACACCCGTGTATTTCACACTGTCTCCTTGTATTATTATTTATTATTAACTATTATTATTTATTATTAACTATTATTATTTATTATAATTTAATTCCAAAAATAACTATTATTATTTATTATTAACTATTAATATTATTATTATTATTATTATTATTATTATTATTATTATTACAGTTGTAGATTCTACAGTTTCTGTCCAGGTGGGATAGAATCGAGAAGAGTCGAACCTGCAAAATTTTAATATATCCCATCCTGCATATTGCGGTGTGATGAATGTTTCTTTGAGGCCGTCGGCCTCAAAATTTTAGTTTTTAAGACCTTAAAACGCTTTGTTTAGGGGCTATTTAACGATTTTATAAAAAATGCGACCGAGTTCTGTGGGTTGCATCTGATATGAATAATTGTAGAATCAATAACAATTTAGGTGCATTTTTTAAACAAATCCTTGATATTTTTAAATTCAAAGTCCAAATCGTCACATCTACGTGAAATTATCTTTCTTTAAAGATTACATTAATAAAGATTTGTTGTGTGTGAGAGGCGCAAAAGGTATGTATACTACTGAAATGATATAGGAGGCGATAATAACCTTTCGCAAATCTTACCATTAGTTTACTACTACTCCTCTTCTGGACTACAGTTCAAATCATTCATAAGTAAATTACTACCACGCTGGATCTTGATAAGGACTATTTCGAACCCACGTGGTTGAATGTGTCGTTCTCTCCGCAAATCAGTGGTTACATTCGAGAACGTACGGGAGATACTGACTACGTGCGCGTACGTATGTTTTCCTTCTTACTCTACACAAAGGTACCAACGGGATACGACGATCTAGGAGGCAGTGACCTGATGAAACACAATTGTGGTTCCTTATTCTGTCGTCTGCAAACTTCAAGTGAACCGAGGAGAAGACACTCTGGAATTGTTTCTCGCTTACGGTGTGGGAGAGCGGAATTGCGGCGTATGAAACGGGCTTTAGGCGCAGAGGTGTTGGCGTTGGGGCGAGGCACTCCCGTCGTGGCGCTTATTCCTTGTAGCCGCCGGCTTCGTTACTCTGCACATTCCACACTTCTCACACTCTATTATGCTTCGTAGGCGCCTTCCCGGGTTCCGGAACGCATGAGTTGCCGCCGCACCAATGCACAGGCAGTCGCAGCAGCAGCAGCCGCCTTCTCTAGAAAGCATAGCAAATGGAATTACATTTTGCTCTTCCCTGAGGGAGTTCCCTTTCTGTAGTTTTTAGCAGTTTTTAAAAGTATTTTTTCGTGTTTGCGGTCGCGTCAACTGCTATGGTCATTGGTCTCGAAGCTTAGTTCATGTTTTATCATTAGAGGTGGCGATGATCCTCCTCCACTGGTTGATGAGATTCGGCGCCGACCTCCTGCTGGGCTTGCGGAGATTTCCCCAACAAGGTATCTCAGAGTGGCACCGCCCCATCCAGGACAAGCTCAAAACATCCGACTGGTCTCTTGACGTGTGTGGTAGTGTATGTGTGTAAGTAAAGTGTGAGTATAGGACAAGGAAATGGAAGGAAAGATCGCGCGTGGTCCTTGGCTCGAAACTATATACAGCGGTCGAATTCGATCTATCTAGTAGTTACCACCATCGGGACTGGAATATTTAGGACCTCCCGGTGAAAAGCTTTGAAATGATATCAGTTGATGTCCAGAGTCACATAAGTCGGTTTTTATGTAGTCAATCAGTAAGCAAATGATGATCATGATCATGATGATGGTCATATTAATTCCTTCAGCATAGGAGGAGGCCTCTTATGCGGTTGTGCACTCCTCTTACCTGGGCAGATGTTCAATGGTTGTTTTCCACTGCCTTCCATTGGATGAGAAATAAATGCTTTTCGATAAATTGTGGTTCAGGACGGTGCTTCAAGCCTCTGGGCGATTGAGGAGGACGTGAGAAAGCACAACAAATGTAATTTTCCTATGCATTGAAGTGGCGAGTATTTCAACAGTTTTTTGCTTTTTCGTTGTTTTTGAGTACCGGAAAACAGGTTACATACGCACTATTCCAGTATTGTTTTTTCAAAACGGGAAATATCTGTAGCATACGTAACAACTTTAATGCATCGGAATCGCACAATATCTGATTTGATGAGATTGCTAGTTGCTTAGTCGAATCTCAAAAAACAATGACGCAAAGCAAGCATGTTTCACGTTTTTAAATTTTTGGAAAAAAGTAAGACCACAGAGTCAAAATAATCCATCTTTATGCAGATGTAATCTAAAGACATGTTTAAATCAGCTTTTTTTTCCTCGAACATTATTCCCTCGAATTCCCTCCAGGTAGTTTTTGGAAGCATATGTGTGGGCTTCTGCATCACGAAAGTTGCCGTATTTCGCATTTCGAAGCCCAAACAATACATCACTGTGAATGTCCTCGACATCCTGGAAGCGCAAACGTTTCTGTCATTTTAACGTCACAGTTTCCAATATTCTTTGCGAGGAATTAGCATTACGTTTGCAGATCTTATTGAATTTTAACTTAAAACAACGCCACAGTTCATCAAAGAATTTCAGAATATAACGAAAGACAACGCAAGTGATGGCGTAGCATTACAATTTTTTTCTTTCAGAGAAAGCTCTTCGCACATCATTACTGTTCTTTTATGCATCATTGTTGCTTTTTTTTATTGAGTTTCGAAAGGAGAGAGACAATCTCGAATTGGAAAAAACAACAACGTAAGTCAGTTGAGTATTAGGGAATCTGCATTGCACAGGAATTCATTACAATACCTCACCGCCACTTTCTTAAAGACACAAAATGTTATTGAAAATGATGATAAAATCATTGAAAGCTTTCAATTAAAATGAAATCAGGATGCTTATCCGTGCGTCGAAATAAAGAAAACCACATTAATGTCCTAATTTTTTTTCCCATTAGGTTTGTGTGCTTATAATCAATTAAAATCATGACACGTTCACTACACAATGTGTTTCCATTAAACAGTGTGTACTACTTTCACAACGCCTCTGTATGTTTGCTCCACAATACTGTAGAAAGTTTCTCAACATATTCTTAACACCTAATGTCCTTCGTTTGCAGTTGAATATTTCAGAGGTAACGTCGAAGTTGGAGCATATCGTTGCAATTATAATAATTACATGTCTGGGTTATGCGCCATTGTTGGAAAATTACAGAGTATGTTTCAGAACCCGCCGGGCGTGACACGTGGGTTGTTAGTGACCTTATCAATGTCACCATTGTGATATTTTAAGGTCATACAGTTCCTTTGAGTTGAATTCGAAATGCTTTACGTAAATATGTTCAACCTTCTGGTAGTAACATATTGTCATTATTCGAGGTCATTTATGAAATGTTCTACACGAGTTTCTTTTACACTTACTATGGTTTTGTTTGGACCATGCCGCTAATAATTTGGTACTACCTGCAGCACGTGGTCTGCCTCTATAAATTACCGAATTTGTTTCGTGAAGGGCGAAATACGTTCCTGGCTAATTAGCAATGTCGACTTAAGTTGATTTACAAAAATATCTAATAGTTATTTATGTAACAAGTCCTCTAAATTAGTCCTTAAAGACTGATAGAGGCTGCATTGCACACAATGTTTCTAGTTATTTAAAATAAACATTTAACACTTTCATCAGTTAAGAATAGTCATTCTCTGAATGTTCTGTAACAAGGGTTGCTGGTAGAGGGTCTTGGTACCGTTTTTAAATAACAATCGCAGTGGGGGGAAGGATCAAAAGGACAAAGGATAAATGAGAGCAAGTGGCACAAAGCGGAGAAAGGAGGACGAAGAGGTCAAGGGGACAAAATGGGACAATGGGAATAAAATGGACAAAATTGGGAAAGGGGAAGAAAGGGACAAAATTGCAAAAGGGGAAGAAAGGGAGAAAATGGGGAAAGGGATAAATTAGACAATCGAGAGAATAGGATAATGGAGAAATAGGATAATGAGTGAAGGGACAAGTGGGGCAAGGGACAAATTGGGACAATGGAACAAGGGGATAAAATAAGACAAGGGGACAAAATGGGACAAGGTAGACGTCGGAACAAAATGGGGCGAGGAAACAAAATGAGACAAAGAGACATGGGGACAAAGGAACGAAATGGAACAAAAGAAGAAGTGGGACTAAGGGGATAAACATTCAGAATCGATTTCTCGTCGTACTAACGTCGATAAATGTTAATGATTCAAATGGCATTACATTTAGTGGTAATTTCCAAAATTGTGACTTCAATATATCTATAGCAAAACAATTGTAAAAATAAATTTGTTTTCAGCTATTGTTAAAAATTTTTGTTTTGTGGCAGTGACATATTTACCCAAAGATTTGTGATCACTGGTAAAATCTAAACCCGGGAGTCCGCTAAAATAGTTTTAATGGATTCTCGGGCATTTTAACGGTCGTGGCTATGGATGTGCACTTAAAGTGTTGTTTAGATGGTCGGTTGCTCTGGAGCTAAGCGCATGTTTACCGACGTAAATAACAAAAAATCTTTTTTCGAATTTAGTGAAGGTATTACGATACCTGCTCGGGAATTATTTCCTTTTCCTCTTTTAACATTTTTTTAGGAAAGGCATATCTCCAAGACTAATTATAAGATATTTTTATTAGGCGAAGAGAAATCATTGTCCCTCCAATAAATATTTCTCTGAGTTTATAATGACCCTAAAAGTGTGCAGGATGACAAAATTCTCCTTACATTTTCATGTAATTTCAAAGGCGAAAATTTTCATTGTGTATTTTCACGTCTGTGACATGAAAAAACCTGAATGTCTTTGAAAATTAAATCATCTGACAATGCTAACCCTAATTAGAACCCAAAATAGATAGGCCATCGACCTTATGGTGTCAGTCTCTGGAGGTCAATTTGTGAGGGAAAATAAAGTAAGTGCTGAACACAATAATGGTGACTAATTTAAAATTGTCCAACGTTTCACATTATGAGTGAGTTGGGCCAACGGACAAGTATGCAGAATCCAGTCATTGAGCAAAAACCACAACCGGAGTTCCGATTATGAAGCAAAAATGAATAATGTGATTGACCTATTTAAATAACAAAGAAAATTTAATGTAAAACTGCATAAATATAATTTTATATAATAACATTTCTAACACTAAGTAACACTGAAACTTCCGGAAGAAAACTATGGAGAAACACATACGCGCAGCATCCAGAGCGACACGTGATGCCGAGGTGCGCACTTGTGTTAATGCGTGCGACGCACATCGCAATTGCGGAGCAGGGACGTCACTCGCGCGATTGTGTATCAGCGTGAGTTATGTCTTTGTGCACTTGTCCACTCTCGAACCAAAGGCACCGACTCCGCAAGGTTAGTGTGATGCGGAAGTAAAGGAAAAGGATTTCACTGTTCTGAGTGTCGAAGTGTTTTGTTTGAGAGGAAAGAGCAGTTCAAGAAATAAAGACCGTTGCTTCATTGTCTGTACCCTAGAGGGCTTGAGGTAAACATACATTGAGAAACTAGACGTGGACTATGACCAGCGTATGGCCATCTGAGCGACATTTACAGCGTATGGGTAACGTGCTCGCAGTACGAGGGTATATGTGACGTACGAACTGACTTTCGCTTCCTGTAGTTTACTTTAATGGGCAACAGGAATTAATGTCGCTGTACTTTAGTCAATTACATTGAAACGACATGGGAGATATATCACAGGGAAAATCAAGAGCTTTCTTTCTAGGGTATGGGTTTGCAATAGTGTACAGAAATCATTGTGCATCTTGCCTCAATAATTTGTGCTAGGGAGAAGATACTAGTGCAATCTAGTCGCCTTTACTTTTGTCTCTAAATGTACTTTCGAGATTCAAAGATGGCGTTCGGTGATGTGTAAGAAAAATATCATTATGTGTCAAGAAATTCAATTCAAATTTTTTAGTATGCCGTTTTATGAACTAGTTAACTGCTTTCTAAAGCATCCATACATCGCCACAATTTTGAAAAAAGTATTTTTTATATTATTGAAATGATAGTAATGACAAGCCAACAAAACTACAATTATAAAAGTTACTTTAAAATATTGGACTACTCTTACCTCTCGAACGCATGTCGGAATCATCTTCCAAAGAAAAAAGCTATGACGGTGACGGCGGCGATGGCTGTGATCAGTTCTTACAGTGAGCATCGATATGATCAATAAGGAACAAATGATAAAAATGTCATGATTAAAAACTATCAAGTATTACAATATAGAAAGGAATACACCGAGAATGTGAGGTAAAAAAAATCTACATTTTCCTATACATCCTTGTGATAACACATTTATCAAGAACGTCGACCCTCCGTTCTCCCACCGTGTCCCCTGCGAAATTTATGGACAATTATCCAAGAACATGATGTACGTGTATGATTTATACTAGTGATATGTAGCTTGTTGCCACCTGTGAGACGTCTGTGGCATTGGTGAGTCAATGATCTCCATTCCAAACAGTTGACAACCCCGCTACAAAAGAACGGTAGTAGAACCAACCCTGAAGTCACTCTTGAGGTGTGTTAAGGCGGGAGTTAATCATATTAATCTCATTTTTATTATTTTGATAATGATTATTTGATTATTTTGACTTTTATTTTATTCTTTTCGTTGCGGGGTAAATATAAGAGTACTGATATTATGACAGAGAGGAGGGCGCATGATTCTGATAGGTTCCTTCCACAACACTAGTTGCGCTGATACGCTCATGTGGTGTCACCAGGCGTCTTACAGCCACGGTTGGGTAACGTGACATTATATTATTTGAATTATAGGAAGAAACAATTATTTGAATCCTCTGTGCATATGGCAAACAATACCGAACAGAACCAATATGGTAGTAACCATTTCTCCACCACCCATCCTTAGAAAACAAGAGATAAGAAAAATGGGACTTTTTTTATCTTGAGCAGTGCTTAATGAGTCTCAAGGAAAGGCAAATGTAAGGGTCCGGGTGAGTATTTATTGATTCCGGGTGCATCAACAGCTGAAGTCATTAGTCCCGAAAGTGTGGTGGATGTCATATCCAGAGAAGTGGCGGTGTTCCTGAAAAGAGGGGGAAACAGCAAGCCGAAGTACCGGCATGTGTGGTAACGTGACGCATATGAGAGAGAGACAGAGAGAGAGAAAGAGAGAAAGACAGAGAGAGAGAAAGACAGAGAGAGAGAAAGACAGAGCGAGAGAGACAGAGAGAGAGAAGAGAGCGAGAAGAGAGCGAGAGAGCGAGAGAGCGAGAGAGCGAGAGAGCGAGAGAGCGAGAGAGAGAGCGAGAGAGCGAGAGAGCGAGAGAGAGCGAGAGAGCGAGAGAGCGAGAGAGAGAGAGAGAGGGAGAGAGAGAGCGAGAGAGCGAGAGAGAGAGAAATGGCTCATCAAAACGGCAGCTTGGAGCAGGGCTTAATGAATGAGTGTCGCGGACAGGCGAAGGCAACGGTCCGTTCACAGGTGGTCTGCGGGCAGCGGCGAAGTTAGGAGCGGCACGCCCACGTCGGGCGAAGTGCGGGTGCGGGCGGGGACGGGGACTCTGTCCGCTGAGGCGCGAAGTGCCACTCGGCGCCCACGCACGCCCACGCATGCCCACGCACATTCACTCTTTGCACGCGGTCCCCGCCCGAGGGCCAGACTCCTCAGGGCTCCATTGCCCGCCACGCCCCTCTTCAGAGATCCCTGCCCCGGGCACTGCCAACCACGTCCCGTTCACATTTTCCGTCTTAATATAGGGCTGGGTGGAATTCAACGGGGTCTTCACCAATTATAATAATTAGTTCGAGTGAGTGGGCTTTTATCGATTTTTCGGGAAAACGTTTAATTTAAGATGCTTTGGTAGAAATGGCTAGTTACACTTTACCAAGAAAACAAGGATACAATCATTATTTTACTTTGAAAAAAAATCTAAACAATTCTAAAACTGTAAATTCTAAAATCTAGATAGTTTCTATGAAATCAGGTGGTGTAACATTGTTCATGATACGTGACCTTATACATAAAGAAATGATTTTGACGGTATTTACTGATCATGAAGAACTGCTACATAAAGAAAAGCATGTTGATTTGGATTTTCACACCCCAGGGTTGTTAGTCCTGTAGGGATGGAATATGTGTGTGTGTGTGTATATATATATATATATATATATATATATATATATATATATATATATATATATATATATACACACACACTCATACACACACATTTTGCTTGCGAATCGGCCGTACGCAAAGTACCTTTTTAAAAGTAGATGATGATCCATATAGCTATCGTTCTTGTACGATGACCTCCCTCCCCATCGAAGTGGTTTTCCCCTCTTCGCCCTGCACAATCCGCCACGTTGTCCATCGTCGCCACCCGGATGTCGTTTTCCGTGGAGAAACGCGCACCGATTGGATTCCATGTTGAGTGCGCGCCCGCTTTGGTCACCGTTGCCGCCCCCGCCCTACTCTCCCTCCCTCCCCCTTCTTCGGCACCTGCCCGCACCGCGATGCGCTTCTCCTGGCAGCGGCAGGCATTGGGCGGGTGGCGGCGGGCAGCGGTCTGGTGGCGACGGGCGGCGGGCGGGCGGCGGGCGGGAAGCGGGCGGGCAGCGGGCGGAAAGCGAGCGGGCAGCGGGCGGGCGGCGGGCAGCGGGCAGTCGGGCAGTGGGCGGGCTGGCAGTGGGCAGTGGGCGGGCGGGCAGTGGGCAGTGGGCGGGCAGTGGGCAGTGGGCGGGCGGGCAGTGGGCAGTGGGCGGGCGGGCAGTGGGCAGTGGGCGGGGGTCAGTGGCGGGCGGGCGGGCGGGCGGGCGGGCGGGCGGGCGGGCGGGCGGGCGAGCGGGCGAGCGGGCGTCGCGCTTCTCCTGGCGACAGCGGGCGGTAAGCGGGCGAGCGCGCGGAATCGCTTGACGAGGCGCGGCTGCCGGCTACGTACGTGCCCGGGGAAGGTGGCGGTGTAGAGGGGAGAGGAGGAGTTGGGGGCGGGGCGCGCGTTACCAGGTGCGCCCGTTGCCGCTTCTCGTCACCGGAAGGTGGCAGCAGCGGAGCGCCCCTTCGCAGCTGTAGGGGGGATTGCGACAAAAGTGTTTTTTTTTCTTTGTTGCGATTCTAGCGGTGAGTGTTAAACGATGACGTGATAATGAAATGTCATGTGTTCGGTTCTTCACGTTTTGTCTTGGTACTGGGAATGATTTTTTCGCTCGTTTGCCAAGTTTTCTGAAGAATTAGCGTATTCTTAATCGGTAAATTCAGACATAAGTATCAAGAACAATAGATCAAACTAGTAAACACATGAGAAACAATTAATTCAAATATTTTGAGTGATAAATTAATTTATTGTAAACTTATTCATTTTATTTAATAGCTAAATTAAAAATATGCTGTTTAATAGTAATTATTTCGTATTTAAAGCGGAATGGTACTAACGGCGTTGCTGACTATATTCGTAGTTCAATTATGTACAGTAAAGGAAAAGGGGTAGGAATTTCGGGACTCCAAACGATAGTCCCATTATTGTACTCCTCATTTCGGAATATGGTAATGGTTTCTTGATGTTAAATAATTAAATTGTTAATTGCTTTGATGTTTAAGTCTCTGCGATATTCGCATGTGCCAATATTTAAGTGCAGGAAAAGTTTCTTTACACATAATTACGCAGTGTGATTGAAGGAAAGCACGAAAAGGCATTCTGGACAAGCTGGTTTCAAAATCCTCAAAAGAAGTATTTATTCTGCCCCTGATATATGTAATTTGACAAAGAAACCAAAGAATTCATGGAGTGTTTCTTTTGTTTCTATATTTTTATAAGTCTGGAATTTATCAATTAGATAACATGGATGTGTCCGTATGTCAGTGCTTTTTTTACCTCACGGTTAGACCTCTTCCGGTCCACCATTTGGACGAAGTAAGAGGTCTTTTGGCGCGTTTCGATCGGTAGGAGGGAAACATACAATATTTTCGGATCATTCTATTGCATTAAAAGACAATTCTCGAAAGACCATATTTTCAGATGGTTTTCAGCACAAAACCTATTGCGTTTTAAGGAGTTTAATTGAGTCTACAGAGACGACCAATGGCTTTTATAATTCATCCGGGCAAGACAAATCGATTGGCACTATTTTTACCTGGATCTCAGAATACACTAAAAAATAATTTTTGTGGGGGAGGAGGTTCAAGCCATCTACAGTGAAGAAACGCTGTTAAATAAACAATTGCGGTCTTTCCGAAATTAAAGGAATCGTTATGACTTGATTTATTAGATTGGCGATAGTTAAATCTAAGTTCGTAATGAAACATTAAAAAATGTAAAAAAAAATCTATCAATTCTTTTTCATTCAACTTTTCAAATCCAAGGATGGTCGAGGCAGTTTCACGTATTAAGTTATTTAAACTTTTATTAAGAATTTTCATATATGAAAAAAATCTTTAACATGAGAATACTGACGGAATCGCCACGATAAGCTTTTATTATAATATTTACAGTAGTTAAAAGTATTGAAAATTAGGCCAGCCTTTTTTATAATGTGAAAAATATAGTTAAATTATTTTATTTTATAATTAAATCCTTTAAATCTATATTGTTTTATTAGCTTTGTGTTCTTGTATTTTCTATTTGATTGGATCACCTGGAACGGCTTTCATCGTCCTAAAAACGAGTTAATTAGCTAGTAGCGGCAAATCATCTCGCACCAAATCGAAAGGAAGACCATCTACAGTACTGATGCTTATCAAATCATATACCATATTTATTTAAACTACTCACAATCATCTACAACTGCAATAAGCAAATCGATCAATTTCACCGCCAGGTCTTGTAGTGGACTCATTCATCTTTCTGCTCACACTCTAACAAAAGGGTCTTATATAAATAGTTTCAAAACAAGTTAATTAAATGCAAACATTTGGTGTTAGTAGAAAAAAATTTACAATGTGATATAAGAAGAATTTTCCAAATGAAAATAATTGTATGGTTCTTTTTTCTCGATCTTTACAGATTATTAATTTCAATTCTTTAAATGATTTGCAGCTGATTTTTTTATTTATCTAATCATATTTCTACTCCGAGACTCTAATACGTATTGCCATTTTCTCCCTCAATCAGTTCCTTATTTTTATCTGACTGCGCGAAGGCAGGGGGTTTATGATTTTTTTCGCAAACTTTGTGCGTTTCTTTCCTCTTTCCAAACCTTTGAAAACGTCAACGGAGATTAAAGATTGCAGAACCAAACAATTTTGGTACGAGTAATATATACTGTACAACGTTACCTAAAACTTAATATAGCAGGCAGTAAAAAGGTCAAGTAATATAATGAAGAATTAATAATAAAAGAAATGATGTTTTATTTAAATTAATTATTTTATAACTTTGGTGGAGGAAAACTAAATATTATGTGCAGAAGCTAAACAAAGAACTCTCTCAGCATTTTATTAATTACTTTTCGATTTATTTATTTATTTTACGTCAAAAAAACAGTTAAAAACTGCGTATGACGTGCTATGGGGAAAAGTGAATTGTGTGCACATTTTCAAAATTCTGTGATCCCTACACTAAGTCATATACTACTTAAATTTTGAATTTTGAAAGGGAGAAAAAAAACAAAAACTCCCATGTAGTAAAATCTATTTTCAAAAATAAATAAGCAATAAATTTTGAATTTTGAAAGTGACTTTCTGACTGAGCCTCACATCAGCTTTAGAATTGTTCGGTAATTAATTAAGCATATTCGATCGTCAGTTATATATATATATATATATATATATATATATATATATATATATATATATATATATTGCAATTAATAATACAAATATATCATCATAAAATAAATAACATTTTCGTTCCTGATATTCAGTATAGAGACTAATGAAGTAAACAGTTACGTAACAGAAAATATTTTACTGACATTAGAATTTTTGTATTGATTTTACTTGTGTAATGTCGTCTGGTGATATGTTGTAAAATGTTGCATTAAAATACGCACAAGTATTTTATGTGAATTTTTGGAGGAGACTGTTCATACTTACAAATCATTGTGTGATACCAAACTTCTGTTTTCTAATTATTTACGTTTGTTTTGTAAAAGAAATACTTGTTCACCCATGAATAAGTTTGATTGACAAAAAATACTATTTCCTAAATGAAGCGACATGCCAGTAGTATTACATGCTGAATGAAGAGAGGCTTTTACGAACACAGATAGGAGTTATCATTCTTATGATCTTCTCCTGTATATAAATATGTGTATTTTTGTCTACATTTTCGCAATCGTTTCTAAATCGAACGATGTTTTCGTATTCTTCCGAGCAGATGTTGCTGATTGATTGATAGTGATTCCGGGCGCGTCAACTAATGAGGCCATTGGTCCCGTATGTGCAGTGCATGTTTTTCATGGAGAGATGACTGATCTTCCCCTACAGGATGGCCAGATGCAGCGCCGACTTACCGTCGACTAGGGGCTTTTCCCCAACCAGGTATCCCCCACCAGCGGGGCACCGCCCCAGCTGGGTCAAAGTCTAAATCCCCGACCATTCTCCCGGCATGTGTGGTAGTGTAGTGAATGTTAGCGTAAGTGTGTGTGATTGTGTGCGTAAGAGGGTGAGGATAGGCCAAGGAAGAGGAAGGAACGATCGCGCGCGGTTAGTCTCGCGTTTGCTAGGGTACTCCTCCGGTATTCGCCTGGTGTTGATCGGAGAAACCACGGAAAACTACCGATCAGAGCAGCCGGCCGCTAGAATTCTCCTCCAGACTGCGAACGAATTCGACCTAGCTGAAAACCTTGCATTGTGGGAACTCTGATTTGGTGTTGTTGACGTTCTTATAAGAAGAAATAAATGATATGTTGACGAAGATGACCTCTTTTATTTCTTCTGAAAACCTTGCGTCGAAAATCCTGCCGCCGTCGGGACTCGAACCAACGACCTCCCGGTCACAAGTACTGCAGTGATATCAGTTGATGCACTGAGCCACCGCCCCGGCAGAGGTAGCGCTTCCAGCCCACCCGCGGGGCCGATGTGGCGAAAGTCCAGAAGCGCGAGGCTGCTCGCCCGCGCCGCGCGCGTCCTCTCCGGAGGCGGTACGTGCTTTTCTTACCCAAGCACTCCCGTCGCCCCTCTATTTTCCCTGCAATTCGCGCAAGAGTAAGCAATTGGCGCGCAGGAATTGCTTGCTTGGCCGCGAACTATCGAGTGGCGCGCGTGAATGCGGGCTGGTTCTCACAGGCCGCGCTGCTGTGGGGGCGCGTGCGGTGTGAATTGGCCCGTGACTCGCCCGCGCCGACGCGACGCGACGCGAAAGACGCTACCGACCGGCAGCATCGGAGGCCGTCCGATGGCTGAAGGGCAAACTAAGTTTAGGAACGGAAAGAAATAATATTTTGTCTGATAGAACTTTATTGCGTTATACTTCAACATTCTGGTTGCGGGTATGAAAATTTATATCTAACTGAAGCGGAACTCTAAGAAATCCATGGAATTTCGGTTTTACGGTAAATATTTTTCTTCTTCTAATAGTTTTGTTTTGTTATTTTTTTATTTGCATTTACAATAAGAATGTATTGTTTTCTGATATATAATTATGACAACTTCGTTTCCATCTGAATACAGTAGCTATTAGAACATTCAAATTTAAGTCCTATAACACAACTGGATTTATAATAATTATGAATTTTGACTCACAGGAAACATAAGGAAGTGGGGGTACATAAATAGCATTTAGTTACGCCTCTCCAACCCAACCTCCGGCTTAACTAGGCATGAGGTACATTTTATTTGTGTGTAAAAAGAGGGACATGATTTCTCCAAAGTCAATTTAGAATTGTGTAATGATTACGATCTATTAAGTCAATGCATTATCCTTCACAGGTATGTAATTTCTTTGACATGTATTTGTTACATACACATTTGAAGATATATTCACAGATATCGTTTTGAATTATCAGGGCATTTGTTACTACCTGGAAAAATTGCACTTCTGCGCTGTAGTAAGTCTCACTACTTCAAACAGTTTTTACGTTAAATAAGTAAACAAAACAGCTATGTCACAGTAAAGAGGTTTTAAAGAGATTCATTTTTTGAATGAAGCTGCCCTACTGTGCGTCATTCGCACTTCTTTTATCGATTGTTTTACAATTGAAATGTTGCGCAACGTCATAATAGTCCATTTTCTGGAGATTGTAACTCGACACTCACTGTCTTGTGTTATCTCTCTTACTTTACTTGCTTTTCTTAAAATTCGTCTCCCTCGTATCGTTTTTCTTTTACGCCTTTACTTTTTCTTTTTTTATCTATTCCTTTTGTCTTCGCGAATTTTTTTTCAGTAACATCTATTTCGTTTTACGTCATTTTCTTTCACTTTAACCACGCATCTCCTTAATGAGCTATGTATTACTTCCCCGTCTTCTAGCTGAGCCTGTACGTTGAATTTCATCTCATGTTGCGTTCTACTTTTGCACGTGGCACGCATTTGCGTCTGAGGGAGTGACGCTGACATCGTGTCTATTGTCATCCTTCTGCTTATCCCGAACGTTCCCATCGCCACCGGCACCGTGTCCACAACTTTTACCTCAGCATTCTAAGCAAACATTACTCCGCCGTCTTTATTTTCATCTCCTGTGCCAAATCATCTGCTTGCATTAGATTCATCTTTCTCAGACAGCGAACATTTATTTCTGGTTAATACGTTTTATACAGCGTTGTGTCATGTACGTAGATTTATTTATTTATTTATTTATTTATTTTACGTCAAAAACACAGTTAAAAACTGCGTATGACGTGCTATGGGGAAAAATTAATTGTGTGCACATTTTCAAAAGTCTGTGATCCCTACACTAAGTCATATTGCGACCCACCCCTCCGCCGGCTAGCTCAGAATGGGTTTTCAAGGTGGGCGCAAAATAAAAAAATACAATTAGAATAGCGGGGATCAGGGTCATGTGGGCCGTTGTGGATTGAATGCATTTACACAGAAACTCAAGTCGAATCACTTTCCACTTACTTAAGTATATTCTAATTAAATTGCTGTTACAGTCAATGAACATAAAACACTTTACATATACAAGAATTTTGTCTTGCTGAAAAAAAGAAAACAACTTACACTCTCAATAATTAACTACACTGTTTCCTTTCTCTCATTTAAATCAATTTCAAAGAATACTTAAAACTTTGCCTAATCATTCCAGTCGTAAATTCCTAGTTGCAACTTTACAATTAGCTAAGTTTTTCTTGAAAGAAAAGATTGATTCTATTGTTTACAGAATATCGGTATAAAGAACCTGTACTAATACTTTCTTTCCGAAACAAATTATTCCTTCTAATATCTACAAATTGTTCAAGTTGGCACGACCTTACTGTGTCTTTTCACGGCGTAGAGAAATCTACGGCGTCGACTCTTCCAGTCGCTCGGTGTCCTTGTCCTTGCAGCTCGGTCGGGAGCAAAGCCGCCCCTCTGCAGAACCGCACGGTCGCCCCTTTCCAGTACCGTTGTTCAACTCACGATGTGGCCTCCGTCTCGTTTCCGTTGATACTCTTTTCGTATTCTTTTATAGAATGTAACTAGCTTTTAATTCCATATTTAAAAGAATCTACAATACGACAACTGAGTCTATCGTATAAGAAGAATAAATATAAAAATAAAAAAACTGCAAAGAAAAGAAATGAATGGCCTCGTTAGTTTCATGCTATTCACACTCCTCTCTCTTACAAAGATTTTAAATGCGTCACTTATACTTTCATCCTTTTCCTGATGAATTGTTTTAATGCCTTGTAATATGATAATTACCTCCTCGAATGTCTTGAAGAGTTTTTATCGTAGATGCAGTCCTGAAGTCCGTAGCAGTACGAGGTGCCGCCTTCTCGTGATCGGTAGGTCCTCACTCTCCAGCTGTTACTTCAGAAAGAAAGCTTTCTTTCTCCCGACTCTCGGTGTCGCATACTCTACCGAGACGCTCCCTTACGGATATAGTTCGTAGTTTTCATTTTCGGATTGTATTCATGCGCGTTGGCGCGCGTTCAAACAGCTCATCTTATTCTTGAATATTGATGTGCTCCGTTTTCCGAGACCTCGGCAAACGGATGGTCACAATATACTACTTAAATTTTTAATTTTTGAAAGGGAGAAAAAGAAATAAAAATAAATAAATCTTAAACCAACAAAAAATAGACGAGAAATATAAAAATATTAATTCATTATATATTAAAACAGTTACGGGTATTAACCGCCCTAATGGAGTAGACTTGGTATAAGAAGGCCCAAGTACGCGGACGTAACGGCTATGGGTTCGAATCCCCTGATTTTCCTGGATAACTTCAGTTGTGTTTGTGGCGTGGGTTACACCTCCTGTACCTCAAGCAACATCTCTCTACCTTAGTCCTTCCACAAACCGTTGCTCTGGACAGTCATTTATTGCGTATGAGATCTGTATATTATCGATCTTTGTGCGTTGTTGAAACACTGGCTCACTACACTTAGATTGATTCAAGATGGGCTTTGGGCCTACTTGGCATATGTTTCTAATAATGCAGGAGCGAGATGGACCTAAGAGTTATTCGTTGTGATGATCGGAGGCAGGAGGAGGTTTTTTGCTAAGAATTGTTCCCAAGGGAGTGGTAGCTACCGAAGGAAGACTCGCTGGGTCCTCATAGATGTGAGCCGAGAAGAGGGCAAAAATCAAAGGTATCACCCTCTAAAAATGAAATGTGTTTTGCCATTCCTATCTGCTACTTACTATCACCGCCACCACCATCGCCCTCACCGCCGCCCCAACCGACGCCCCTACCACCGCCGCCACCATCCCCTTGACTTCTATTATTTCCACAAATTTTTTAAAATGTATCTTACCTATTTATTTTATGCGTTTTGTCAAAATATCTTAGAATGTGTATGCTTTGGCGCACTTACTTTCTCTGTGTTTTCATTACTGTTCTTGATTGCGTAGAAATGGGAAAGCCATATTTTCACTCCTGCTCTCTTCATTTCTTTAAAGTAAAACAGTGTCTCTACTACGGCACGATTACTATTTCGCATCACATACCTCGCATCCCATCCCATTTCATAATGTCATCAATCAGTGTGTTGTGACTGAATGGTTTCAGATATCCAGTCTTCACGTTGAGAGTAGGATCTGAACATCTTTGCAATGCAGCAAATGGACAATTTGCCTAAGTGTGGTTGTATTTCTTCGGTAACCGATTCATCTTCGATAAGATTGTAGTTTGATTTTCGAATGCACTCTGATGCTCGCTTTTTTTGTTTGGTTTCAATATTTCGTAAATCACGTTAGTGACAGCGCATATTGTATCTGTACAGTTCGTGAACTAATCATTCTTGATGTTATCATTGGCACCTTACAATCGTCTTCTTATCTTTTTTCCATTTCATCTAGATAGGCTGATTTACGGCATATTTCTTTTCCACCAATATATTGCAGCGTAATAAGTCAAACCGATCGGGATCAATTCTCAAGATGCAATAAGTTGCTTTCTATTCTATGAAGTAATAATATCAGTAACAGTAAGTAAAAATATATATAATTATATTGTATATGTATTTACACAAGAAGAGTGCGGTAATACACCGATGCATTTATTCTTTAAATTTCCAGTCTGAAACTTCTAGTCGAGTTTCCCATTTTCTCTGTTCCAACCATTTGTTTTATTTATGTCATCTTGTACTAATCACCCGTTCCAGTAATTCCAGTGATTTCCAGTGCTTTAATTTCTTTGAATACGCTAATAATTCTTGTCCTCATCAACGCATGTAAGTTAAAAAAAAATACCGCTTTATTTGAAAATAAACACTAATATTTAAATTAATTTATGTAACAGAAATATTTTCCTCCTAGAGTTCATGAAAGTGGTAGTTCCTACTTTATTAATAGATTTTATATATTAATAGATTATTTATACTTCTACTTATATTAATATATTTATTGTTCTGCAAGATATATTTTAGTTTTTTCCTTTCTTTTTAAGTTAGTTTGTTTAGGATTATTTAAGATTCGATTTAATCAACCACAACCGGTTGATTAAATCACACCTATGACTTGACATTGCTTCAAATGGACTACACCCTTGCGTTTTATTGCTGACCATTACGGCCAAGAAAGACGTGTGACGCTCTGCCAAGAACCGTTGTATGAACAATGAAGCAGGTATCCGCGGTTACAGATTTATACTGCGCGACGCCGACTTTATATTTTTTTCATTGGTATTTCCTCCCTCCAAAATAGCCCTATGATGCCGGACATGGATTCGTAAGCTTCCGCGGCCGTAGTATTCTTGGCGGTCCGGGATGCGTCGTCCTATATAATGCGACCTCATCCTATATAATGCACAGCATCCTATATAATGCACATGCGACACGCTAGCCTCTCGGTAGCAGTACAGCTCTGAAAAAGGTCGCAACATGATGGCCGAAACGGTAGCCACCACGACAGAAACGCGGCTCATCCCGGACAGCCAAGAATACTACGATGCCGGAGTTCATTCGATTCCCAAGGCGTGCAATCTTGTGTTGCCGCATTGTTACTTCAGCAACTAGAGTAAGGGCGTTTATTTGAAATATACGATCTAAAACCAATTTAACGCTTGTTTAGATCTAACAAGACAGTTCCAGCGTAATCCACTCAGTGTAGGCAACCAGCGCCACAAGCACAAATGGCAACGTGTGCCACAGCCACGCACTCAATGTGGCGCTGATAACAATGCAAGCTTCGAGCTGCTTCCGTCTTGTGGATGTCCATATGGATGGGTAAATAGAAATAATCTTCCGTAATAAAAATTACTATTTTTATACTAAATTCAGAAACTACATTCCACCATACATTTAAAAATTATTTTTTATTGTGAATGATTATTTCTATTTACCCATTTTTACACTGTGTTAACGAACACAGTGTCCGGGAGTACTCCTAGCCGAAGACGGTTTCGCACATCTGCCGTCATCGGGATTCCAACTCCACGACCTCCCGACCAGAGTCACTGCTGAGAGAGCGGCAATACTGCCTCTGAGCCAGCTCAGCCGGTGCAAGGGCTGGCGCGGCCGGGGCGCGGGTCGGGGGCGGGACGCGTCTCCGGAGAGGGGCGCAATTGCGCTTGATCCAGCCGCGTTTTTCCCTATTACGCCGCATCCGGTGGCGGCGCAGCGCCGCCTCCGTTGCCGCCGCCGCCACCACCGCCGCCGCCAGAGGTGAATGCGCCGGTCGCCCGCGCATACCTGGCCCGTGTGTTCCTTGCAGCGGGGCCCGGATCACGATAATTTTGAGCACGCTGCCGTCTCCGCTGCCGTCCCCGCCGCCGACGTCGTCCCGCTGCTCACGTTTTGCTCCGTTTCTTTAAGCCTCGCCTCGGCTTGTTCTTTTAGGGCTCTTCCTTCATTGTCGCTTAGTTTGCTCTCGCCTCAATTTTCGTGTCTTCTAATAGAGTTTCTCTAAGTTTTCCGGTCGTTATTTTTGTTTGGCAATTTATTCTTTTGCTCTCGGAAATAAAATATTATTTCGTTCTCTTGGAAATAGTATTTCCTGTGCGTTCTAGCACAGTACATGAAGTTGATCTATGGTATCGTGAAGCCATCTTCGTTCTAAATAATCCCATTATTTTTTGTTTCTATTTTGCAGTTTCGTTTCGAATTTGTTTTTCTGGATAATTTGTTCCACGTCTCGGTAGTTCGTTCGTTATACCTCCCCATATACATGAACTATCAGATTCGAAGACATGTTAAATGTCTTCACTCTTGCCATTGATCAGTCTTTTCCTCCTATTACAATGATAATCATTGACACATTTCTTTCTCTCTAATGTGAATTTTCCCTATCTTTTGATACCTTCGTAATATGATTCTCTACCTACTACTGAAACTCATTCAAGATTCAGTTACACATATTGTGTTCTTCTATATTTATATTATTATTCTTCATTTCGTTTCTCTCGTGTTTCTGCATACACTGCTCTTATTCCTGAATTTTAAATTGTCCCCTTATCTGTGTATCTTTCTTTAACTTTATTAGGTAGTGTGGCAATTATTTTCCCACGTACTGAATTTTTTTAATTATTCCATTTGCTTCATTCTAAACTCCTCCTTTCTTCATTTTATCAACCGTTTCCTCTTTCTCATCAACGTATCCCTCCTGCTCATTTTCTCATTTTTCTTCTCTTCCTTCTCCTCTTTATTTCTCTCGTGGTTGTCATTTCCTTCCTTATCGTGCTCTTCCTACCACGGAGGCCGCTGCAGCATCTCCTCCCCCGCATCCGAGCGCGCAGCGTGCGCCCCGCTGCGCGACGCATCCGGTGCGTTCCCGCCGCCCCCGCCGCCGCCTCCGACGTCAGGATAAAACCCTGTAAGTGGGCCCGGAAGTTCGCCCCTCCCGACCGCCACCGCCTCCGCCTCCGCCGCCGTCTACCTCTTTCGCTCCCGCTCCCCCCGCCAGGCACTCCCCGGCCCCAACTTTTGATCCCGGACACCCATTCGAACAGAATTAGACACACGTGTGGAGGCGACGCGCACAAATCCGACGCCACAAATTTTACAGCAATATGCGCACAAAGACGGGATGAGGAAGAAGGGAACGGGGGCGGCCGAAAAGAGTGAAAAAGAACGAGTTCAGGAAGGGGAGCGGCCGAACTGCGAAGCACCAATTTATATTTTTTGATCCTCCAATCTGATTTAAACCAGATTCTGTGAAAGGGGTAAGAGGGCGTGGTAAAGAGGGAAAATGCACGCTTCTCCCCCCAGCCGGCGTCCGCGACGGCCATGCGGCGTGCATATGGGAGGGGCGGGGCCGCGCGATGACAGGAACGCGAGTATGTGTGAGCGGGCAAGCGGGGGGAGGGATGGCAAGGGGGCGGAGGAAGGGTGCGCCCTGCTGCGAGGGGGCGGCTCAGGATATTGCTGTCTTTCCAAGGGGAGTACTACTGCATTGTTCGAGGGAGGTACGCAACGGGAGGATGGCGGGATACAAAAACGGTGGAACGGACACAAGCAGGACAATGCCTGGACACTTCACATTGCGAAGGGGACACTGATGATCGGAAATAGGGCCAACCGAAACGAGGGAGTTCGGAGTTGAAGGAATATAGAGTGGTGATGAGGACAGGGCTTGTAAAGAACAGAAACGTTTCAAGGAGGAAATGAAACTTGATGACAAGGGCGACGTCAGAAAACTTATATGGAGAAGGGCACATTTTTTAAATTAAAGAAACGCACTTTGAAATCGATTATGATGTTGGTAATAACTAATTTATTCATTGTTTTCAGTCTGTATTTCTAATTTATACAGTTTGAAAATTAAACAAAGAAGGTGTGTAATACTGAAACTTCTAGTTTAAATTTAAACTTAATGACGTTTAAAGTACACGTAAAACAACGTAAAAACCATTAAAATAAATTCTCCAGCATCAGGCGTTGCAGACCCCTTTCCATCATCGCAACAGATGGTGTTGTATACGCTCCTGTCTTCGTTTGCTCATGCTTCATGATGTCGAAGAATAATTACATAGGTATTATAAATATTTCTTATTTTTTATAAATGCTGCAGATCACGCCAAGAAAAAAATTAACTTTAACATTTTACGTTCAATTCATGAACTCTAATTGAGTAATTGGAAAATGTGATTTTTTTACAAAATTGGTAAAAAGGTGTTACCTACTACAGGAACCATAAATTCTTGTCACTCACGTCGTTAAATGCAACGCTAGTTTAACCACTTCAATGACAAACATTTTGATATGTCTGAAAGAGATGGAGTGATTACACTGGCTCACGATTACATGCAAAAGTAAATTTAACCATTTTAGTGACGATACAAAATAGGTTAATAAATATATTGAATTTAGATTTTAAAACAAATACAATAAAAATACAATTTTAAATATACGTTTAATTGAAACAACTTCTAAACTTTATAATGTTCTGGTATTCATTATTTTAATATTAAATTTTTAAATTGCCGAGATTCTAGTTCCATTTTCGAATACATTTTGACTTATGATCAATATTTCAATATTATTTGGGGTCCCCGAACTGCGGTCCCGTGTAGGGACGCTGAGTATGTTCATCCGACCCTGGGTGTGGTTGCAAAAGGTGGCGTTTTGATTGATTGATTGATTGATTATTTGACTGAACTCGTGTTTCCAGGCGTGTCAACATAATGATCATTAGTCCCGTAAGTTTAGTTCATCTTATCACGGGAAGTGAGTGTGATCTTCTTACGTAGGTTGGCTAAATCCATACTATATGACTTATATCTATACGACTTATACGTCGGCTCGTGGGGGTTTCTCGAATCAGGTATCACCACTAGCGAATCACCGCCGCAGCCGGGGAGGATCTAAGTTCCCGACCGGTACCCTGTCATGTGTGGTAGTGTGGTACATGTAAGTCCGTGCAAGTCAGTCGTGAGAATACGTTAAGGATGAGAAAGGAAAGATCGCGTTTGTTGGGGTACTGCTCCGGCATTTCCCTTGTGTTGATCGGAGAAACCACGGATAGCTTCCGATAAGAGCAGCTGGCTGTTACAATTCTCCTCTGGATAGCAGCTGAATTCGACCTAGGTATGAAGATGCTGTAGAAAATCCTAGGACCGTCGGGACTTAAAACCTAGGACCTCCCGGTCAGAGGCAAGGCAGAGACACCGGTTGATACCGTGAAGCACCTAAATCTGTACGAAGGTGTCGTGGAGGAACGGCCCTCGGCGGTGAAGACGGTGACATTCGCGGGTGACCCGCACAATGCAGCGAGCGAGCAGGCAGCTTGCCGCTTGCCTCTTGCCTCCCCTGGCGCCCAATTGAAGCTAATGAGAGCTTATTACCGGTACACCTCTGGGGGCCGGATCTCCGGACGTCAGAGCGGCGATCGCAAAAACGCCAGTTGTTGGCCGCCACGGCGGAGTGCTAACGGTGGCTGCGGCGACGGGGCACCGCGGTGGCGCTGCTTGATGGGGAGATGCGGCGGTCGCGATGATGGAGACTTCGCTGGCGACGGCAGGGCTAACTGCGGTGGCGAGAGGTTCACTGCCACGAGTAAACACGGGCGGTATTGATGATGACATGAGGCACGGAAGGGGAAGAAAAAACAGAGGAAGATGTATAACGGAAAGAAGGAAAAGAATAAACGAACGAGTTGAAGAAAAGCGGGGGAAAGTTGCCATATTTTAGGAATTTGATGGAGCTAAAATCTTACTAATTTATTGATCGATTTCCTAAAACATGCAAAAACTGAGGATTTTTTTAGGAGGGCAAGTTACACTTTCGAAGACCCCTTTACAGAATGTTCGTGATCATGACTCTTGACCTTCGAACTCAGGAGAATCAATTTGGATTGTAGACAGACTTTCCTTGCTATTATTTACGTTGGGACCAATTTTCCCCGGCTACTTCTGATGCCATTAGGAGACTGTCAATTTACAAATGGAATTTACAGATAGTTGTTCGTGGACCAATTTATATGGATTGAAAAATTGAAATTCGTTTTTAAATGGGATTACGTTTGTCAAAGTTCTATATAACATTACATACTATAAAACGAATATTAATTTTACTGCGTCATATTTTGAAACGGATTGTTGATCTCTTAGATTGATAATTCAGAGTAAGGGAACAACGGCAGGCTGTAATTGCTTACCTACATAATTGCGTCATAATTTCATAAATATACCCATAGTGTATGGGTGAGAGGGAGAGAGGAGGAAGAAAAAACAAAAAAGAAACAACGAGAGAGAGAGAGAGAGAGAGAGAGAGAGCTATGATTATCGTACATTAGTTGAAACTCTCCGTTAGACATTTTTCAATTACCCCTGAACAAATGTCTTTTACAGAAACAAAACGACTTAAAAAAATCTCAGTATAGACATTTATCAATATCTATGAATAACTTAAAAAAAGAAAAAAATTAAAAATTTTTTAATTTTAAATGTGTACAAATCCGCAAAGAAAAAGTACATCTTAAATTAGAAAACTTGACAGATCCTATACCAATAAATAAAATATTAAATAAATTCGCAACTTAGAGGGAAAATAATAACCATTTGCGAACAGATTTACACAACTTACTACGAATTCACCTTTGACACTGTTTTTCGAGATACGTAATATATGGAGAGTTCCTTGACTTAGAAGACCTAATATTCATGCTTGTAACTTCTCTGAATTTCCAGCGATTACGAAGCAGGGACCAGCAGCGACGAGACTGACGGCGAGGGGGAGACGGCCTTATTTTAGAGGCGGCAAAAAATACGACTAAGCTTCCTGCCTCTGACTGATCAGGATAACCTTCAACTTCATCACACATCCACACGCACACTCACACGCACTATTACACACACACACACACTCGTACACATATATTCCTACACATACACTCGTTCACACACAAGCTCATAAACACACATTCACTCACACTCGTGTACATACAAACACATACACACTCGTGCACGCACGCACACACACACTCGTGCACAGTCCACACACACACACACACTCGAACAAGTACAGAGCTTGTACACACACATTCTCGCTCTATCTCTCCCTCTCTTCCTCTCTCTCTCTCTCCCTCTCTCTATCTCTCTCACGCAAACGTACATCTATCTTCTCTGCTGCCATTTCTATTATATTTAGAATTTTAAGGAAGTTTTAACTCCTCCTTGCGCCACATCCCTAACGAGCCGTTGGGAGGATGTCGAGATAACCGATACCTCGCTTTCCTGGGCAATTATGAAAATGAAGAATGATGATTTAGTTAATTATAGAGGATGTGCGTTTTGCCTTTGTGATCAACACCACAATCGCGTAGTGAAAACAAGCATCGCATAGGCGAAATTAGAACCCACACAGCGGTCACCAGAGAGGTGCCTGCGGTATTTGAGGTCAGCACAGAATTCGTATAACGTCGGTGTATTCCCAACGCGCCGCGAGCAATCCATGCTCCAGCTCCGCTACCGCTGCACCGTGGTTCTCCGTCTAAGCCCCGTGGCGCATGCCACAGTAACAGCCTCGCCCTCCCGCACAGCCGCACTTATCTGCTTGCGCCACCTAGGGAGCAGGCCGGCGCAGGTGAAGCTGGTCCCCCACGCTCCACACATCTTCATTACTAAGGAGATGACACATACATATACATGTCTGCGTCTACGCACAGACGTATATATCCTTACACAGCATCTTGTACGTCCTAACTCAACGTCCTTAAAGGATCGGCGGCTTATGTCACGGTCGCAGGGGTCGAGGGCCAAGGTCAGGTGGTCGGGAGCGCAACGCGTCGAGCCGGCACCCGGGTGGCCGGAGCGGGGGCGGGGCGACACGGCGGCGAGTGCAGGCGGGAAAGCGACGGGAGCTGAAACGAGATCGGGTGAGAAGGGGCGGAGCTGGGTGAGGCTGGGAATCGGATAGGCTGGTCTGTACTGGCCTAGCCTGGGCCGAGATAGGACTGATCGGGATAGGGTTGGGTGGGTTTGGCAGAGGTGGAGCGAGGCAAGCCGGGGTAAGACGCCGGGGTAAGACAGCGGGGCGAGGCGGGGCGAGGCGGGGCGAGGCGGGGCGAGGCGGGGCGAGGCGGGGCGGCAAGGCGGGGCGGGGCGAGGCGAGGTGGGGCGGGGCGGGCGGGAGAGGTGGGGCGGGGGCGGTGTAGATGGACGGGGAAGCGATACGAGGTAGGGCGGTGAAAGGCGGGGTTAGACGGGGCGGGGATGGGATCATACGGCGAGCGCAGACCGCTGCGCCGACCGAGGCGGTCGCCAGCAGCGGGAGGAGTCCCGAGACGCGAGCAGCGTAAAGAGAACAAATAGAGACCCGGTTTACGGCCTATGTTTATGCAGCGAGGCTAATAAGCGGGGAGGTCAAACCGTAAGTCACGGCTGCAAAAACAAAAAAGCAAGCAAACAAGTCTCTGGGATTCGAAATCGCGATCTTCGGTACGGTAGGCGTCTTGCGTCGTGCTACGACCTCCAAACTCACGTGGGGAAAACTTCGGAGGAGACAACGGGGAGCCCAATAAAAAACCAACGTGCCGGAAATATGACACCACGGCGTTAGACGGTATCCAAAAAAGGGCAAGGAGTGAGGAATGAGAGAGTAGAGTTTCGTAGATGTGAATATATTTCACAATTTCGAAAGGAAATTGAATAGTGGAAAAGAGACTGAGCACTGAATTAGTGCCAGTGGTGTTTCTGGAGAGGGGGTGGCATGCCCCGTCCCTCCAAAGCCTAAAGTTTTGGTTTGTTAACGTCCTTTATTTGGACAAATTATTTAAATATTTATGTTAGAATTATGTAATTATTTTAAAAAATATTGCATAGTATCATATATATATATATATATATATATATATTGCAAATTTAATATACAATATAATAAAAGTTTTATTACTTAAGAAAAATATATGATGCCCCCGTCGCAGTAAAACGTGATCGGCTGGATTCGCCCCTGATGAGCTAAGATGATTGATGAGGTTTGGAAAACGAAGAGAGTTTACAGCAACGTATCAGTAAGGACGTGAAACTGCAGAGAAACGACGTTAGAGACGTTGAAGACGTCAAGGAGGAGTGGAAAAGTGGGTACTGTGGACCAATGGAGATGATGCACATTGCTGGGAACAATGGGGGTGATAGACGATGCTGACGATAGAGGCAAAACATGACATAAATAATGACAATAGAGCAGTGTAAATGATGTAACAAGACGGTTAAATCAGGGAAGGACGGGAATTGTGAGGAAGGTGGGGACACAAAAATGACGGTGGCAGCTGGGAGTTCGCGATGGCGTTGGAAGCGGGGAAGGTTCATGCAGACGGAATGATGCCGAGGGAGAGGCGAAGAAAGGAGCCAGGGAAGCGGTGAGAGGGAAACGATGGTAGATGGTCTGATGATTCTGCAGAAGAAGGAAGGATGTTCGGGAAGGCAGCGAAGCACCCGGGGTGTCGGTCACTGGCGTCGACGTCGACGGAAACGACTCATCCAGCTGGGGGGTGGGGGGAGTGAGGAAATGCCGAATAAGTAGTCGAGCAAACAAGCAGGCATTTCGGCGGTGGGTAGGCTGTCGACCAAGGCGGTGAAGCCAACAGGTGATTGGGTATGTGGAAGGCTGAGAGAGAAGACGGACGTGAACTTTTTAATATTTAGTTTTTAATATAAACTTTTTAAGATAATGATACAATAATATACCAATGGTATGAATAAATTCCCACCTCGCCAGGGATACTGGTGGGGGGGGGATGAGAAGAAAAAAGTGAACTTTGGTCAAGCAACTGAAGATGGAGATAGCGGTGAGAACGGTTCGGGCGTCGCAGACTTCACTGACCGTCAACCGGAAACCCATCATGAGGATAGAAGGAAAAGGAAAGGAACCAAGACGCTTTAACGATGAGAGTTGCCGACTGCAGGATTAGAAAGTCAGGTGAGCAAGGTCGATGCGAAGAATCACTTGTGGTGTCCGACAACGAGAATGGAGCATAGGGTGAGCAGGAGTAATGAGTGGCATGGCAAGCGAGTTGGTGATTCCTGTGGCCCTGAAAGGCGCTTGAGAGGGAGTTGTGGATTGCAAGAGTACCTAAGAATCAATGAGGTGAATGAGTGAGCAAGAGAGTGAATGTGTAAGAGTGTGTGGGTAGATGTGTGAGAGGACTATGAAGGGCGTGGGAGGAAGCGGAGGGAGGGAATGAACCGGTTGGCTATGGACACGGTGGACAGGTAAGTGAATAAGTGGTTGGGTGAATAACTGAGTGGGTGGGTGGATGGTTGAATGAATGAGTGGTGGATTGTGAATGAATAAGTGTGTGTGAGAATGAATGAGTGGATTGATGAACGAATGAGTGGGTATATGAGTGATTGGGTGAGTCAGTGAGCGAGTAGGGATCGCGCGGGCGTGAGTGAGTCGGGCGACGACAGGACCGGTATCTTACAAAAAACCTCTGGTAATATATAGTAGGGTCGGCGGCATGCATGGAAATGACTGTGGAGGCGGAGGCGTCGGGTACAGAGCGACATACTTCACAATCCGCGTGATCAGGAAGGTGCTCTTGGAGATAGCAAAATTACGAAGGCCGGGATGACCTGATGGCATCAAATGATCATAGGGTGGAAACGGGAGCAAATGCAAAAGCTAAAACCGGGAGCGGTAGCTCAGTGCATCAACTGATATTACTGCAGCGCCTTTGACCGGGAGGTCCTAGGTTCGAGTCCAGACTGCGACAGATTTTTGACACTAGCTTTTCAGCTACGTCGAATTCAGTCGTAGTCTGAAGGAGAATTCTAGCGGCCGGCTGCTCTGATCGGTAGTTTTCCGTGGTTTCTCCGATCAACACAAGGCGAATGCCGGAGAAGTACCCTATCAAACGGGCCACGGACCGCGCACGATCTGTCCTTCCTCTTCCTTGTCCTATCCTCCCCCCACACACACACACTAACATGCACTACATTACCACATGTTCTGGGAGATCGGTCGGGAGCTTGGAGCTTGTCCCGTGTGGGGCGGTGCTCCTCTGGTGGGAGAGTCCTGGTTGGGGGGAAACCCCACTAGCCGACGTTAGGTCGGCGCCGGATCTCGCCATCGAGCGGGGGAAGATCACCGCCATCTCCCGAGAAAAAACATGCAGTACACTAACGGGACTAAGTACCAAATCAGTTGACGTGCCCGGAAACGAAAAATTCAATCAATCAAGTCAAGCAAAAGCCTAAGGACCGAGATCAGAGAAGTAGCGGGGGAAGGTCGAGTGTCTCCGCCGGAGGTGACCACAATGAGAACTCTCGTCTGCCACCGAAGCGAGGGAGCGGCGAGGGAGCTGTCGAGCGGGACACCATAGATCGGGGGAGGCGAGCGGGCAGGAGGGGAGCGGGGTGGGAGAGCATTCGGCACAAAGACGACGCGGCGCGTGGCGCGGCGTGGCGCGGTGTGGCGCGTGGCGCGGTGTGGCGCGTGCCACGCCTCCGTGCGACGCCAACGTGACCGCGGGGGCGGCAGTCGTAAATTCCCGTCCGCGCAGAAAACACGCGAGTAAGCTGTTTCTTTTGCGTGGTGACCGTGTAACTATGTCATTGAGGGCGGGCGCGCCGGTTGACGACTTGACGGGCGGACTAAAGGCGAGCGACTGGAAGAAAAGGCCTTCCGCGAGTCGACGATGGCGCGAAGGTTCACAAAGGCGATGCATTTTCGTCACAAGAACAGACCGACGGGATCAGGAAAGCAATTGGACCGAGGAAATACGAAATGAATTTGATCACATTTCTTTTTCAAATGTATTTATTATTCGTATGAGGCGTACATGGTCCAGTTTTCATGAGTTTTTGGAATCTAGGACGATGACTTACAATATTAATCCTGACGGAATGTCAAAACCTACATATTGATTCTAAAATGTATGGTTGACGAAATGTATGGACCACGAAGATCTCTGTTTTATTTGAAGGACTGATTAGTCACTTTTGCCCACCTTGTAACACCAATTAGGAATGAACACATTTTTAAGGTCTTTTTTAATGTCAGGGTGAATAACTTTTTAACACCTTTGAAAATTTCGTATCGGTTCGTGTAGGTATGACACAATTTTTTAGTTATTACATATTAAATATTTAATGGCTTTCCTAAACTCAATTATTGAACTGAACATTACTTGCAGTTTGCTATTATTGATGCTCGTAGTGGAATGGTCTATAAAATGTGGTGAATTGGTTTGTTATTTTACTTTATATTTCTTTGGTGAATTCAGAGATGTTTACAATATTGTTGGGGTATTTTGGGCAGGATTACAATATTTTCAGGTACCTTAAAAGTAAGTGCCTTTAATGTGTATGGACCTTTTTGTTTATCATTTTCAGGTGGAGCGAATCTGTTTATTATTAACACTGAGTGAGGGCACTATTATTTTGTTCTAATTC
This sequence comes from Teleogryllus oceanicus, assembly GCA_964035755.1. NCBI lineage: Eukaryota > Metazoa > Arthropoda > Insecta > Orthoptera > Gryllidae > Teleogryllus > Teleogryllus oceanicus. The sequence goes on from CAXIVR010000001.1 coordinate 283,864,278, forward strand.
ATGAGTTTTTCTAATGCATTTCTTTTGCATGGTTGACCTGGCAAGTTATTAACTCTTTTATCATTGCCATTGTTGTTGCCTGGGCTAGAGTTAATTGAGAATACGTTTGAGGGTTAAATGCAACCTGTACTATTGGTTGCTGCAAGGCTAATATCCTTTTGGTTGCCGTTATCGTCAAGTTAGCAAGCGGAATTTCCGTACCTTGTGGGTGGTTAATGTACTGAAGAGGAGGTTTGAGTATAAGGAGTTGATGCTGACCTGGTTGACCTCAGGAACTGTGATATCCATCCTAATGGTCCGGGGGTATGTCAGTCAATGTACTCATTGCGCTCGACGTCTACATTAGCGTCATGTCGTCACTATGCTTGGGCCAAGGATGAACAAATTGGGATCGCTTTTAATTTTATAAATTCATTAACATCCGTTTATATATCAATTAAATTACACTTCATTGTGGACTCAATTATGTTGGTGGGCAGCGACGACTAGCACTGCATAAAGCGATCGGTAATAGACTGAGATGACTGGTAACTGCAATAAGGTGTTCGAATCCCGAAGTGCTCTCCACAACTGTTGGGGTGATTGTGTTATTTGACATCAAATAAATAACTTTTATCTCTTTGTTTTTTCGTTTTGATTTTTGATAGCGTAGCTGTAGAGTTGTTTTTGAGTAAAGTTGTTGTACTATCTTAGAGAAATGCCAGCGATTTCTAGCAAACTTCGAATCAAATTTGTGAAGAAATTTCTGAGAAAATGCTATATAATAGAACGTCAATAATAGAGAAGGGAAAAAGGGAGAGCACGAGAAGTTGTGAAAAATCATTAGCTTATCTTTCGTCTTCTGTTTGTTCATCCTATACTTTTTTTGGAGTTAAGGAAATCATGGAACTGATTAGTGTTTTCGACCGCGTCTGCTAAGGTTATTAGTCGTGTAAGAGCGTTTTTTTTCGCGTGAGGTGGCGATCTTCCCCTGCTTGGTTGTGAGATCCGGCGCCGAACTATACGCCGGTTCAGGCATTGATCTACGAGATCTACGCTCACGACTGGTCTCCTACCACACGTGGAAGTGTAGTGCATGTAAGTGTAAGTTTGTCTAAGTAAGGGGTGACGATATAGCAAGGAAGAGGAAGGAAAGATCGCGCACGATACGTGGCTCATTGGGTAAGGTACTGCTCCGGCATTTGTCTGGTGGTGTTCGGAAAAAACACGAAAAACTACTGATCAGAACAGCCGATCGCTAGAATTCTCTTCCAGACACCGGTTAAATTCCACCTACCAACGTAGCTTGTGTAGAAAATCCTGCCACCCGAGGATCTCCCGGACAGCACCGGACAGCACTGCAGTGACCTCAGTTAATGCCCTTAGCCACTAAGCCAGTATGTAAATATGTAATTGAATTTGTAAAACAGATACGCGATGATGGGAAAGAAATCCAGTAATAGTTCCATTTTCAACAGAAATACTACATAAAATCTGGATAGGCAGATTTTCTGACACGTACGAGGAGAGTACGAATAACAAATAAATATGGATAGGCCAAATATCTGATACGAACTGACGGTACGAATAACAAGTCACAATTTTTGTTATTTCAATAAAAGTAACTGTATTGGAGTAATGAAGAAGAATTGCAAACGCAATTGAAAGTTGTAAATTAATGTTAAAACGTTTAAAAAGTATTGGGTTTAAAAATTATTTTATTAAAAATAAAATTTAAAAAAAACCAATTTTTTTTGTTTTGGGGTTGTTGTCAACCAAAGACTTGACACATGTTTCTCTATGTATGTCGATGCGCGCTAAATCCGAATCTGTTGCCAGAATTGCGCCACTACCCTCCAGATTTTTTTAATATAAAATATATTATGAAATTTAATTCTCATTATTCAAATAAATGAACTTCTTGCGCAACGATATTCAGAGGTAACAAGTTATTTTGATACATGTACCTGGGACTAAGAAAGCATTGTCAATATTCTGCAAATAGACGTTTGGTTCGATTTGGCTAATTCAGATCCTTGATATGCAATTAAAAAATCGTAACTAGAATTTTCTATTCTCTATTTGCAATACCTAGTTACAGAGAGGAAACTCGAAGGCTATTGTAATTAGTATTATTACTAGTTTATCTCAATGGCCAGTGTTGGTAGCAAATTTCTTTATCCACGTATTCTGAAGTCATGGAAGTTATGTCACGCGAGACATCTTGTGTTGCAGGATGGGTGACCGTCTGTGAATCCCGGGAACCTAACAGCGCCGAGTCCCTGGCCAAAGAGAAAGACAGGAATTGACTGACTGCCACTGACGACCACGACTAACTTAACGAAGGATTTCTCCCCGTTCCACGCGAGTAAAAACAGAGTGCGGATAGAGAACGTTAGGAAAAACGTAACAGAATCAATCAATCAATGACCGAATGAATGATAGTTTTAAAAATTCTTAGAAGATTTTGCAATCTTTGATTATAATCTTACTGTGCAATCTTAAGTACTATTAATACAAGAAGCATTGATTATGTATAATTTTTAGCCATTGTATCGAGTTATCTGGCATAAATACCTTCAAAAATGTGATCGACACGTTTTATGCAGCATCACAGTAAATTAGTAATTCGCGATGTAAACACTTCATCAGAACTAATCCCATTTAGGATTGATATTGCATGCAATTGCCTTGAATAAAATTAAAAACGTGTAATATATACTGTCGAACTAGCTATTATTCTCCCTTTTCGCTAGATTCGCTTGTTTCGAGTAAAACACGGCGTTCCTTGCAGAATCTCATTCCGGACTCCTTAATGAGAAAACTCTAAAACACTTAACCCTCCACCAGGTACGCTGTGTGAATGGAAATCCTACTGCGCTAGAAATAAGGAGAGGAAATACCAGAGCTCCCGGCCAAGAGAATGGGTGCTCTTCTCGAGAGCCTCATTTACCCGAAGAGGCCTTGAACTTGCGTGCCGCGCTCGCAGCTGGCCAGCTTAGTTTTCAGCATCCGCCTTCAGGGGAGGGCTTCGTGGTGTATGGACGCGGGCTCCGAGCACTGGAGCTATACGCGCATGAAACCGGTTTGAGATTCCATTTAAGCGGCCGCCGCTCACCTAGAATTCGTGATTCCTTAACGCAGCTTCGCCAAGCGTGCTGTTTTATTCACACTACCAATATTCTAAGACGTGAAGGGAATACTGGCGAAATCCTATTTGCGTATAGAAATGTATATGTAATTTCAAAGAGTACACAAGATACTGGAATTGTGATTGAAATTTTAAGATACAAAAATATACAGATCGAGAATACACAGTTTTGTAATTTCAAATTTGCTGTACAACGAACAGAAAAATCAAACTCGTAACCTAATTAGCACACGTAACAAAATAATTCACGCGAAGTTTACGAAGAGAACGTTCATTCACATTCACTAAAGAATTAGACATTTAATTATTTAATGAGTTTTAGGAACTCTTTATGCCACTTTCATTAGCAAGAAAGTTGCTTGTGTATTATTCCATTTCCTTTTCACACGAGATACAGAGCACTTTTAATGAGGCATTTGTGTCACAAAACTGTGTAATTATAAAGAGTACTCATATTCTTTTAATGAAAGCTTTGCGTAAATCAACAAAAACTAAAATATAATCACTATAGGATGATTAGGTTATCCACAATCTTTCAATCTTTGGGTTTTCCGCAAGGGTTCCACAATTTCGTAACGATCGCAAAAACAAAAGTTGTGTTTTATTCATTGCGTATGAATAACAAAATATAAGCAAGTGAGGTAGATGAAGAAAATAACGTTCCTAGAAAATGGGGCTTTCAACCGAATTGTAATAGGAAATGAATTAAAGTATGTATTCAAGATTTTATTTTGGCAAAAAATACTAGATAATAATTTTTAGTAAGAGCAATTTAAAACATTAAGTGTAATGTATAATTACTTCTCTTTTTTAAAAAATAAGAATGAAAGCTAGTCTAACCAGAAGTTTGTGTTCGAGCAGCTAGAAATGCTTCATTAAATTTCCGGATTTTTGCAGTATTATATACAGTTGTGATTTTGTGTTTCTTTCTTAATACTAATTCAAAATACGAAAGTATATCACACCAGTTATTCAGTTTTTCATGCTATATTATTTATAAATAATTTGGTTGTATTTTTTATGAACATGATGTGCAATCCACATTTTACTTGGGATTCGGAAGAAACCTTCGAAAGTTCTGTTGTTTAAGTCGTTATAACATAAAGCAAAATAGACTAACTGCCCTCTTTGAGAAGTGGCTATTGATGTAATGACGGATGCAGTAATAACAGCAGAAAATAAATCGAAGCTTCCTCAGCCGTGAAACCAAAAGGCATATTGTCGTCCTCTGAGACTTGCTGGTAAGGTTCTCCTGAGCTGCTTGTTACTTAGTCTCTCTGTCTCTGGGAGTCGCACTCGTAAAAATTTTAGTAGATGAACCATGTCAACCTTCAATACGAGATATTTAATACCGAGAAGAATTTACCCGTCGAGCCACTTAAACAGAACCAAGGCTTTCAATTCGACGCTTCGTTGTTTTATTGTGTGCAGTTTCGAACAGAGTAACTCGGCAATTTGCATTACGTGCAGGCTTTTCACCGTCTAGAACATGAAGTCCACGAGACCCATGAAGAATTGAAGGGACGCAGGTGCCGTACCGTTTCCTCTGAAACGCAGGTACTACCATAAACAGAAGTGAAAAAAAATACTGCATTGTTTCCCAGCGAACTCTCTGACATTACGAGACTTGCTATGTAACGAAATGGACTTTGTTTGAAGAGTCGAATGGCAGGGTGATTAACGTTTCTGACTTTCATTCCTTGGATTTAACTGATGCCAACATCGGCCTCTTGAAATTTCTGAAGGTGATTCACGATCTAATAACTATAAACAAAAATTGACTAAATCTCTTGATATATATGTTTTCGTGTTGATTGAGTGTTAATATTTACTTGCTTTTTGTTTAAAATCTAAATGTTCTCCTACGGAAGTCCTGACTTGACCATCCCGTAAGTATTAAATCTCAATCTACAAAGTAATGAATCACCAGTGGTTACTGTCTACCAGTAGACAGAAACGAATCTGATACATTTCATGTCACTTCATTCATTCGCGTCACCTCGACAGTCGCGTCATTTCGACCCGGTGATAAAATTTTTCTTTGCTCGTTACGCTAATGAGTAGTTCCTTGCGGCGACTAACAGTCTCGCTCGATAATTGTTTGGGCGTTTTTCTGTTTCGTTTCCCCGCTTTGCAAGAAAGTGAGTTTCCGAGATCTGCACGAAAGGCGCGCGAAAAAGAGCACGGCCATCCAGCAACGTTCGACTCTTCCCTGTAATGCGAGGTCGTGAGAACCCGTACCGAGTGAAAGGCAAACGGTGATGTTTCTGCACCAAAGACGTGTGCTATTGCGCAATTCAAGGTTCGCATTGCTCGCGTCAGTTTACGCCAAAGCGAACATCTATAACCTTCTAGAAAGAGAGTGGGGTGCAGCAATCAACCCTACTGCACTTCTCTAGTAAATTTATATATAAAATACAACTACAAGACACTGCATTTGGATAAATGGTATCTGGGGTAGTATTTTATAAATAAACGCATCACATCAAATAAGTAAATATCGTAGTACTCGTATATACAAACATACGACACCAAACCAACAAAAGAAAAAGTCGAAGGAAAACTCATGTCTTTACCCTCTGCTAAACCGAAACTCTCCACTAAAATTATCAAATTGAATGCTTTTATATTAAGCCATTATTCCCGAAACACTTACCTACGCATCAACCATTTAACTTGCGGCTTCTATAACCGACATCAAAATTCACTAAACGATTCACAATAAGGTTCTCAGAAAAATTACCATCGTTCCGTAGCTTTTACTCAATTTCCAATTCACTCAGAGATCTAGGAATTCACAGAGATTTTGTTTGTTTGTTTCTTATATTTTGCCAGTCTTATATCAAGTATGTCTGTATTTATATTTGTGTTCGATTGTATGTTGAATAGGACATTATATTTTCAGATCGGAGGGAATCTGCATCCAAACCAATCAATATAAATTTTGTCGTCGTTGTTCTCGTATTATCGAACTCTCGGGTTCTTTGTTATGAGTTCATTAGCAACTCCCCCGTATGAGATGTATTTCTTGGAATATCTGGGTTCTCTCTCAGCAATAACACTGAATTTTAACTCAACAACAGTTACAACACAACAACGGTCTGTCATATTTATTACTAGCATTACAAATCCGAGTGTACACTGGAACATATTAAGTCGGGAATTCGCAGAGGATTTGATGTGCCGGGCACATGTCAAGGTTTATTTATCCGCGAAACGCGTGACATGGCTCACTGAGAATATTTTGCTTTTCGAAAATCTAGCGTGCCATCCGGGTTTGAACTCGCAAAATAGGTTTTTGGAGGCCAGTGTGGAAGTCTCCATACCACTGTAGTCGACAATAGAAAACGGTAGTAGTTATCGTGTAATTACTGAACAACGAATAAACTTTCATTTTTAACGTTTGGAAAGATGTCTTGGGTTTCAGATATTTGTAATATCTTTTTACTCAGCGAAAATTTTCATACCAGATTGCAAATGATAATGTTGTCTTGACGTGTTGCAGTAATTGTCAAATAACATGCTATACATTTTGCAAGTCAGTACACCAAGAGTTGATCTAAAATAACACACCTTAAAAATTCGCAGTATTTACCAAGACTTTTAGCAGGTAGTAAATGGACTAAGAGGGAAACATAAGAAAACGGCCAGAAGCATAAGGGATCCAAATAACAACTTAAAGACAGAATAGACAGAGGTACTAGAAACCTGGAGGAAGTATTATGAAAATCTCTTTAATGATAATAACAGGCCAGCCACTGGTGACTGGAGGGAGTTGAGTGAGAGTCAAGAACTCCATGAGCTACTGGGAAATGGGAAAGAAGGGGAAGGCGAATCGAACCTGGTGAGTGAGAGCCACCAGGGGAGAGGAGCAGAGGTGGGGAGGATTTCAAAACGGAAAGAGATGTAGAAGAGGCAACGAGAAGAATTCAAGTTGGGAAGGCAGTTTGTCCAGACAGAATATCACCAGAAATGATAAAGTTGTGGGGAATTACTCTTTAAGGTTTTAAGCTTATGGAGTGAAAATGAAAAAATGGAGAAATGTTGACCTTTTCTGTTTTAGTCCAATTACATGTAAACTTATTTATTATTAGTGTTATTATATGTTGATGCTACGCTTTGTATAATCCCATCGAACCAGGTCAGTAATGTACTTGAAATATATTTTACCCATTAGATAAAAGTTTATATCAACTACCAGTCACATCTCAGACCACTCTTCAACATAAAAAGGCTGTTATTTTTAATTTAGTTGATAATGACAATAAACTTTCTAATTCTGCATTTCACTCTAGAAATTTAAACCTAGTATTTTCAATCTTTTTTACCACTTGATATCCCCTCAAATTTATCAATAAATTTATACCTATTTGTCTCCATTCAATCAACACTACATATACTACAAAAAAAACTTCTATCTCTTCTACCCCACCTATTTTTTATCCTTTTAGAATTATACTTCCATATCATTAATTTAAACAATAAGAAAAGATATAACTCTCGTTAACAAATCACGTAATGTTTTTTTATCAGATATCATAGAAAAACTGTCCTGTTAAATTTATAGGGGCGACACAGCGAGTTCTAGAAACATTTATCAAAGAACATATAAATAATATTAAAATGTTTTCATCTAAATAGACTGTGATTACCCAATATAAAGCCACATATAATCACAACATTTGAGATGACATTAAAATTTTCGGTATGGAAAAAAACTAATACAAAAAAACTATTTTCCGAAATGCTAATTATTTAAGAGAAACTCACACACTTAACCTTCAAATAAATACTCAGAAACTAAATAACATCTATCATCCCTTTTTGCAATCTTAATTTAATTTCTTCCTTGCTTATAATAGTTACAATGGTTATGTTTGACTCTCAATTTGCAATTTTCTCACCCGGCAATTATTTTATTTCTATTCTTCTACCGTTGAACGATTCTAACACATACATTTTATATTTAACTCTTTTGATCCCGGATTTCTATTACACTACACGCTCTTTGTACACATTCCCTTGTCTCTTTTGTTGTAAATTCACTTTGGAGTTAAGCTGTAAGTTTCTTTACACATGAATCTGTCATTATTTGAATGTCTTACTTTTGTAGATTTAATTTTCTTCAGTCTGGAAAAATGGTTACTCATGATCATGTTCATAAGAAATTAGTCAAAACTGTCAACATAATTTTGGGCACAACATGATATTCACTTCCGATATTTATGTATACTCTTTTATACTTCGATATGTTTGATATATACTCTCGATATTTTTTGTCCAAAATGATGTTTTATTTTTTTAACCATGTCGTTTTAACAAACCAGGACGTGGTATATGCCACAATATGTTTTACTGTTATAGTTTTAATTTTAATATTTGTTTAACAAATTTTGTTTTATTTTCCACGCTTTGATTTTATCATTGATAGTTTTATTTTTTTTAAAAACTCCCCATTAGAGACAATATGTCAAAAATAAATTGAAAAATAATATTGTAGAGGCTGTTTTGAAAAGGGTCAGAAAACGTTTGCAATTCTACGAGATAACAGACGTTAGAATATGAAGAAATGAAGAAGTCATCTCCGTCAACTTAATATTTTTTTCACAAAAAAGAAAATGTTGACAGAGATGATTTCTTTTATTTTTTCATGTAATTACATCAACAATACCGAATCAGACTTCCCACAAGACGTTAGAATATTCCTTAAAATTCACATCCACCTCTTGGCAGGTTGGGTCCTTTGCGCGCGGGTCACCGCGTGACATTTTCTAGCGACCGCTCCGAGGCTTCTCACTGGCCAGATAATTTTCGTCGAACATTTTGCCGCTTTCCTCCGTCGTTTCCACGAAAGAGTCGCCTTTTTTGTGAGATAATCACAGACTTACTGTATCGACCAGAGCACGTACGCTGGTAAGTAGAAACTTCTTCACAGTATTTACCATGTGACACGAGAACCCTTCCTTACTAGATCACGCATGTTGATGAATTCCAAGTCGGCAGAAGTGAACGTGAAGAAAACACTCTCTCACACTTCGCACGTATGTGGAAAATATGAAGGGAGAAAAAATGATATGTTTGCAAGTTAGAAGGATCTAAAATTATAGTAAAATAACGTAATAAGCTGGTACAAAGTAATTAACACAAATGTACTATCAAATATAAATGTTGAATCCTACATATTTGTGTTACATAAATATAATCACTACAAAAATAATTCTCATTATTTTTTAAGAAGATTATCGTGAATATTACCTGCAAAATTATTTTTTGTCAGTTAAACATTTTACAACATTGACAACAATTTTTAAATGTTTAGAGTTCAACGAAAATTAAACATACGCCATTCTTTTAGGCGCCTCTTTTTATATCCGTGGAAAAAATGGAGAAAGAAGTTGGTGGAGTTTTAAGAAAACGGGTTTTTTGTAATTTGCAACAATTTAAGCAGAAATTTCGTGAAAATTAGTAGCCTTTTCCAGAAAGGCCCCTTTTTAAAGATTTGATTTCTTAGAACAGATTTTATTTAAAACAAAAACCTCTATCTTCAATTTCATACTTTTGCAATGTCAATCAACACTTTTGCAATTTTAGAAATGTGAGAGAATATGCCGAAAATGGGACTGCCATAATTTTTATTCTGCCCTTTCAAACATAAGAGGATAATATTAAAAATAATTGGAACTGTTTTTTGAGAAAAAATACAGAGGGACGGAGAGACAGGTAGGCAGACAGACAGACCAACAGACAGACGTCATACGATTTTTCATAAGAAGGGACCAACAAAACATGGATTACACAACGTCTTCGAGGAAGTAATTTACTAAATAAGGGAACATTATTTATTCACTTTTTCGTCAACTGGACCCGGAAATAAAAAGCTTCTCTTACGAAAATTCACCATCTTCAGGCGAATGATTACAATATTTTCTCTTCTTACGAAGTAATGGGGAGAAAATAAAATATGTAATTTCCGTATATAAATATAATACGTAAATAAATTATCTATAAATACAAAGCCTTGAAAGACTAAATACGTCGAACAAAGATCTATACAGTTATAGCCGATATTGTTTCCTTCTTGAGGTTTCAATTTTATAGCCGCCTAAAGAAAGAAAAATTATTGAGAATACGTGGTCATTATTAAGGACATGAAAATTCAGGACCATAGTACTGTTGGAAGAATTATTAAAACAGATTCCCTCAATGACTTGTATTAAAAGGCCGAACGAAAGAAAATTTGCGTTCAGTGCGTTATTACGATTGACCTCAAATTTATAAATATAAGTGTAAATATCACTTATTTTGGAAACAAGGTTATGTTTATTGGATAAGTATTACGCTGTTATCATTCTGAAATTTGTGATAATTAAGTAGTAGGATATACGAACCACACAGTATAAATAAATGTTTCTCGACAATATCACTGCCTTGAAATTAAATTCAATAAATTAAATTGACTTAATTAAAAATTGATAAATAATAAATTTGTATAAAGTGTGAAGAAATGAATGCTTTTCCTAACATTGACATGTCATCTATCTACTAAAAACAATAATCAAAGTCGATAAAGAAATATAGTTCCAAACATTTTGGAGGCAGTAAACTAAACACATTATTACGAATTGCAAATACAATAGGTTCTCTTCGGGTTTAAGCACTGTACAGTCACCCAATTACGAAAAACGATATTTAGAAATATACAAATAGGCGAAATGTACGTAGAGAACTGTACGTCTTTTTGAATTGAACTATAATCAAACCGTAGGTCAGTCTAATAAGTAGATTCGAACTAACCTTTAAATACTTGAACAGTGCTTCGCAGCTTTGCTCATATAATTATTCCCGTGTCTGCTAATAATTCTTTCCTTCCTCTCGGCAAGTTTTCCGTCCTAGTTAACTCCAAGCCCTGGCTGCCCTCCCACATTCACCACAATCCTCTCCCATCCGTCCGCCTTATTTGAGCAAAGAAGAGCGCCAATAATCCGAACCGGTCGCGTCCGTTTATTGTCGTTCCACTTCTCCCGAACCCCCGGGGCCCCAAACCCTCCCCCGCCCCCCCGCCCGCTCCTGCCCCCCCTTTTTCCCCCTCCGCGTTGCCTCGCCCCACCGTCCCTTCCCTGCAACGCCCTGCCCCCTTACGTACAGCCCCGGCCCCCCCTTCGCCGCTTCGTCTCCTCGTCTCTCATTTGCGCACCGCTCCAGAACTCCGCAGTGCCTCGTCTAGTTTCGCATCGCCACACGTTTGTCCTTCCGAGGCCCCAACCCCCTACCTACCTCGGCTCAGCATCCAGCCTCTTCCCGCCACTACTCCGCTGCATTTCCACGCCTCTCATCTTCCCAACACTCTACCAATACGCGTTGTCGTGCATCGCCTCGCATCGCCACGCCACGCCACGCTACGCAACGCAACGCAACGCAACGCAACGCAACGCAACGCCTCGCCACGCCTCGCCACACGTCGTCCCATTCTCCTTAACGCTCCGCACCCCTCACCGATTCGTACCCCCACGACCCGCACCGTCACTTCGCCCGCCTCTCATCTTCCAACCAATCCGCCACGCCCCGCTCCCGCTCCCGCTCCCGCTCCGCTCCCCGCTCCCCGCTCCCCCCGCTCCCCGCTCCGCACTACTCTGATGCCTCTACCCGTGCCCTCCAACCGTGCCGTCGTGCTCAAGGCGAGTTTTAAATTCGAGGCTGTCAACTACAAATGTCATTGCTGTAAATGCAGTGCATGTTATATTTCTTGATGTGGCGGTGTTCCTCACCCGCTGGAATGCGGCACCGCTCCAACCGAGATAAACTCGCAGTTCCCGGCTAATCCAACAAGAGCCACATTTGTGCAAGTGTGGCCTTGGAAGTGCATTGCCACTATAAGTGATTGTTGGGGGAGAGGAGGGGTCGTGATGAAGATAGAATGATTACGCGCGGTCCGTGGCCCGTTTGTTAGTGTACTGCTCCAGGTATTGATTGGAGAAACCATTGGAAACTTTCCAATCGGACCAAACGGTTGCCAAAATTCTCCTCCACATTGTTTGTATTAGACCTAACTACGTAGCTAGGGTGGAAAATTCGCCGCCTTAGAGTTTCGAACACTAGGACATCTCGGTCAATGGTCCAGCATTGTTTGATGTTGCTGCTGAGCTGAGTGTGTAAGTGCGGACCTGGAAAAAGTAGCGATGGGTGAGACGAGGGTGGAGACCAGTTGGTGGCGAGGATTAAGAGGTTGAAACAAAAGTGAGGGCGGATACGTGGGCTGACACGCCCGATTAGGCAGATGCGCAGGACCGGGAGGTCCTAGGTTCGAGTCCTGACGGCGACAGGATTTTCGACACTAGCTTTTCAGCTACGTCGAATTCAGTCGCTGCCTGGAGGAGAATTCTAGCGGCCGGTTGCTCTGATCGGTAGTTTTCCGTGGTTTCTCCGATCAACACCAGGCGAATGCCGGAGCAGTACCCTACCAAACGGGTCACGGACCGCGCGCGATCTATCCTTCCTCTTCCTTGTCCTATCCTCTCCCCCTTACACACACACTTACACTAACATGCACCACATATTCCGGGAGACCGGTCGGGCGCTTAGAGCTTGTCCCGGCTGGGGCGGTGCTCCGCTGGTGGGAGAGTCCTGGTTAGCAGGAAACCCCACTAGCCGACGGTAGGTCGGCGCCGGATCTCGCTGTCCAGCGGGGGAAGACCACCGCCATCTCCCGAGAAAAAAACATGCACTACACTAACGGGACTAATGACCAAAGCAGTTGACGCGCCCGGAAACATGAAAAAACCAAAACCAAGCATATGCGCAGAAGGGGGTTGAGATAAAGAAGAAGGAGACGAAGAGGAGCTGGTGACCAGAGTGGAATAGAAAGCAAGGGGAAAAGTAGAAAGGACGTAGGGGGCCACAGTTCAGAAAGTAGGAACTTGACGAAAATTTGCAGATTTAGATCCAGACTGAGGACCTGAAAAGGGATTTCCTCCCCCTTGTAATAGCATGTAAGAATATAGTTAAGGTTAGCATGTAAGTCTGTAAATACCTATGTATAATTATATTTACTGAGCTATGTAATTTCTTCAAAAATTAATAAATTAAAAAGAAACTTGACGAAGAAACTTTTCTTTTGTTTGTCAAAATGCGCGTTTAGTGCAGTTTACAGAATGAATGAAGCATTTTAATTGTTATTATAGTTTTAAGGGGATGAGTTTTTCTTTAATACTTGTTGCTGTTCATTTCTTGTCCACCAATACGCATTGTCGTGCATCGCCTCGCCTCGCCACGCCACGTCACGCTACGCAACGCCTCGCCACACGTCCCATTCTCCTTAACGCTCCGCACCCCTCACCGATTCGTACCCCCGCGACCCGCACCGTCACTTCGCCCGTCTCATCTTCCAACCAATCCGCCACGCCCCGCTCTCGCTCTCGCTCTCGCGAGAGCCACGCTTGTAAAACTGGAAAAGCCACAATTGTAAACTGGAAAAACAAAGAATTCTAATAAAGTGATATGTAGTTGCCTGAAGTGACGTCAATTACCATTATCCTTATTTACAAAATAACTAGGAAAACGCTTGAACTTAGTTACCGTACGGGCCAGAGTCTAATTAACCCAAAACGAACAAAATATATCCCACTGATGTGCAGCGGCTATCAAACGTTTTGTGGTCTGTTACGCCACAATAAAAGTTTATAAACTATTTTTTCGCTTTCCACAGCCATTCAATAACTTCCTTGTTTGCTTTAATTATTTCCCTGTTACTCTTTACGTGCTATATAGGCCTATCAAGTGGTTATAATTGCATGAAACAGTGGAGGCGAGGATACTAATTTTAATGACAAGGAAGAATTGGAGGCAGAGGGAGAAAGGGTTCGAGGTCAGTGACTGGTAGAGATACGATTGTTGTGGAAGATAATGAAAAGGAAAGCGTAAACAGAGAAGCGAGAAGAATACATTTTTTTTGACGGGAATGGAAATGATAATATGGATTCAATACTGTGGTAACAGGGACAATCAAGTAAGGGTAATGATAACATTGCACTCCTGGCAATGGCGGTAACTGTGATGGTTACAGTACCTGTCAAGTGATGGAAATGTCTTTGAAGATTATGAGGTGGCAATGGCGAAGTGAGTCTGTCATAGTATTTATGTATCATTGAAAGCGATTATCAGAGTTATGCAATCGCGAAATGCTATTACACAAAGAATGGGATCGGAGATAGATACGCAATGAGTGGAAATATCCATGAAAATAGACTGGTTAATAATAAATAAACAAACTTTTCAAATCTCAGTAAATTCACGAGAATTTATGCCGAGTATGCACAAACAATTTTAGTCAAATACTTTCATGTTTTTACAGAGAACTATGAACATGTTTTACGCAAATTTTAAGCACACACTAAAAGTGTTTATTTAACATATCAAGAATACGTAAATAGAATGTAGACTCTCAATGCTTATAATTACAAATCTCCAAGAAAACTTAATGTAGAAAGACTTGAGAAAAGAAATGCATAAAAAAACATTTGGGCAGATGATGATGGAACAGTCCTTTATAAAGCAAAATATCTCTCTAAAAATGATGCGCTCTTCCAGTGATACGTTCCTGAACTAAATATTTCAAGAAATCTCAGGTGTAGACGACGATGCCGCTGCAAAAAAGTATCTTAAATACTCTGCAAATTAAATTGTCAGACAATTCCCACGATAATCCAATTGATCAGACTGGAACGACGCTCTCATTTGCTCAGGCATGAACGACCTAACGGAAGAATTATGACTGAGGTCTTGGTCATGTCGGTCTCAGATGGTGAACACAGATTAATATTTTAGACGAGAAATTCACTAATTATATTGGTAATCAGAGTGTTGGTAAATAAAATATTGGCAATAAAGTGTGTGCGGTTCTGTTAGCCCGGGTTTTAGAAACAAAACACTAACAATATAAAAACAATAACTATTAAGTGGTATTTCGACAAGTAACAATGAGTATCCCGGAGTCAACTTAATAAGAATGGAATGCTGAAACACTGAAAATAATTTCTAATGAAATATCTAACATTGGAAACATTGTGCAGACACTGCGTCAGAGTCTCAAGAAATTAACTTTTTTTACAAACTATTGGAAACCGTCTCAGAAGTTTACGAATATCCAAAAGCGTCAGGATCCTTACTGTTTACCTGTTTCATTAATACATTGTCTGTTTACCAAGTACAAGTAAATTTCAATCAGAGCCTGCTCATTTTTTGCGTGTGTGTGCTGTTTGAAGGGAAGAGTGAGTGAGGAGCCGATACAGTGCGGGACGCCAAGAAGATATTCAAAACATACGTTCCAAGAAGATAGTTTTTTGTAAACCTGATTCCTCCGTTTATGACTACTCGCAATACGTACAATATCCTTTCTCGGATGAACATTCCGTTTCAAACGCATCGTTGCCATTTTTTGTTACTTAAAATCCTTTTCTTTGTAAATTGAACACAATTTTCAATTTCACACAATTTTTCATAGGAGTACACCATATTCATTTTTACAAATGAAAAATTATACTTTTAATTACTAATCGTTTCACCAGAAAAAAAGTCTTACCGACCTGTGATAACGAAAAAGTGGATAAATCTTTTTCCTGTACGTAGTAAACACGGTGTATTTACTACGATGTAGTAAACATCTCAAACATTTTGTGTAGTCCGAATTGATGTTTTGTGGATTCTTGTTACGGAAAACCGATTGACGGAAAAATATCAGTCGGTCGGTTTGTCGGTCGGTTTGTCGGTCGGTTTGTCGGTCGGTTTGTCGGTCGGTCGGTCGGTCGGTCGGTCGGTCGGTCGGTCGGTCGGTCGGTCGGTCGGTCGGTCGGTCGGTCGGTCGGTCGGTCGGTCGGTCGGTCGGTCGGTCGGTCGGTCGGTCGGTCGGTCGGTCGGTCGGTCGGTCGGTCAGTCGGTCGGTCGGTCGGTCGGTCGGTCGGTCGGTCGGTCGGTCCGGTCGGTCGGTCGGTCGGTCGGTCGGTCGGTCGGTCGGTCCCTCAGTCTGTTAGTGTGTTGTCAACGCTCGGGCCTAAACCTTTCAGATAGTTTGGAAGAATCGAGTTTGAAAGGGGTATTTACATTTTTGTGGGTACTTTACACGAAGCTTAAACAATCATTTTCGAAATTTTCTCAAAATGGCTCCCTGATAAGTCATAGGCTCTCCTGCGTAAAACCCTAATAAGCCATAGGTAATTTGATCATTCGTGAACGAGCCTCCGACCCGAGCGGATCGCTAGTGCGGAGCTCCGTTTCAGTTCTAAGTGAAAGTTATACTTAGTAGTGTTCATAGCGAGTTGTGTATTTAGTCTATGTCCTATGACATACCCTCATCAACAGGGCAGGCTATCAGCCAAGCCCTGAATGCAGTCAATAATTGCGACAGCAATTATATATTCAACGGAGCAGCTCCTTCATCACACCACATCGCGGCAAACGACGATGTCATGGACGCGTCGCCATTGTCAGTTCCCGACCCGAGTAGCAGCGAGGTCGGTGGCCACGCTGCTGCCTTCTACACTGCAACAGCACCAGACGAGCTCGACCACCAGTCAACAGGCAACGGAATACAGCGAAAAAGGTCAGTGGGTGACAATTCAATCCATCAAGACCCAAAAAGAAAGTGCGGTACCGGTCACGATAGTGCGGCATCTGGCCAAAATCAATATTCAGACTACGTGTACAATTTACCAGTGCAAAACTCAGAATAAAAGAACTAAAAACTAGAGTGACCTCAAATTTCGTTGCCGAAAAAAAAAAAAATAAAAATAATAAAGTGAAAATAGTTGCCAAATCAATAACCGACTTCAGAAACATTGTGAAATACCTAATACACACCCAAAGAAGTTTTCATTCTTATAAAGATCCCACCAACAAAAAATTCTCAGTAGTATTTAAAAATATTAACCAATCAATCTCAGAACCTGAAATACTTCAAGACCTCCTCAACGTCACCCATCCATAATAAAAGTAACACGATTACAAAAAGACAACAATCCCATCCCGGTTGTAGCAGCTGAATTTAGTGGAAACGAACCTCTAGAAACTATATTAACCATTAAACAAATATGCAACCACCGAGTGACAACTGAAAAGACGAAGACCCAACGGCCCCTACAATGTCAAAGATGCTTAGATTTCGGACACTCAAAAAACAATTGTAACCATGTGATTAACTGTGCCTTCTGTTCAGGAAATCATTACTCTGTAACTTGCCCACAAAAACTTCAAACTCCTATTTGTGCTAACTGCAAGGGAAACCACCGTGGGGATATTAGAAATAATAACTGTCCTTATTTCAAAGAAATATATGAAAAGAAAACCTCCAACTCAACCTTCAGAAATAAAAATACCCACCAACAGAACTCAACACCTCCTCACTTAAATGAATCACTCGCTCACTTCCCAAACTTACCGAAAACCCTACCACTCCAAAACTTCTCTCCAATCAACAACAAAAACCATAACCAAAATATATCCTAAACCAATCAAGAAATCATCATCAAGCCTCCCTAGCAGACAACTCCCTCATAAATACAATCATTAATACAATATCATCATGTATCGTAAACTTCATAAATTCATTGATCCCTACAGTCATTTCAGCAATCCAAAACTCAGTCACCTCGTTTCTAAGTAATAATAATGCAAGTGCTTCTCCTAAAAATTTAACATTCATAAACTGGAACGCAAATGGCATCCTAAATAAAAAAACAGAGTTAATAAATTTCCTGCACTCCTTCAAAATAGACGAAACTTTACTTCCGGAATATACAATATATAGAGCAGATAGAACAGAGAACAACGGAGGAGCAGTACTAATTGCAGTAAAATCCACTATAGAGCACCACCAGATAAATACCGTTCACACACCCGGCTTAGAAACCATATCAATCAGACTAATTATAAATAGCCACGACTGGAACATAATATCAGCCTACAAACCTCCCACAACAAAAATAGTTGATGCTAATCTACTAAATTTATTTAAACCCCAGATAAGTACATTAGTACTAGGAGACCTTAATGCCAAGAATACTAACTGGGATGCCAAGCAAACAACCATGATGGAAAAATACTTGAAAAAATAATAAATCAAAACAACTTAAAAATAATATCACAACAGAACCCACATATTACCCTTACGACCGACTCAGAAATCCAGATATTCTCGACATAGGCATTACTAACTCTAGCACTCAATTTTATTCAACGCCGGTTTTTGAACTTGACTCGGACCACATACCAGTCCTAATAACCTCCCATCAGCTGCCTCCACCTCATTCCCCAACGCCCAAACCCAACACACTCAAAATTAACTGGCACAAGTTTCAGAACATCATAAGCAGTGCTATCCCCAAAATTAAAATATTAAATAGTCCAATTGAAATTGAAAATGCCGTAACTTACCTAAACACACTAATACATTCCACCCTACAAACTTCACAAATTAAACTAAAAAAACAACCTAAATGCAACAAGGACACAATATTGCCGCAGGAAATACTACATGCCATAAAAATAAAAAACAAAACTAGAAGACTGTGGGCCAACTTAAGAACCCCAGAAATTAAGTCCGAACTCAATACAATTACCAACATAGTCAAAAGATTAATTAAAAAGCACAATGCCCAACAATTCCACACCAAAATTGAATCGCTGAACACAAAACAACTCAATATGGATCTTTACCAAAAAATATTAAATAAAAACAATAATCCCCATTAAACCAAACAGTAGGAAAAGCATACACTTCAATTCAAAAAACGGAGGAATTAGCCGTATTTCGCCTCAACATTCACAACTAACACAACTAAACCCCATCCCGAACATAAAACAATCACTACAGCAGCAGAACAATCGGTATATGGACCTCATCATAGAATTCAATACATTTCCCCAAAAGAAATCACACAAATAATTAGAAAACTACCAAATAAAAAATCACCAGGACACGATAAAATAAACAATTTGATACTAAAAAAGCTACCCCCATCAGCAATAGCTTATATAAATAATATATACAACTCTTGTTTCAGAATAAGTCACTTCCCTTTGCCTGGAAACATGCAGTAATTATCCCAATTCCTAAACCGAATAAAAACACGGCAAATGTCACCAGTTACAGGCCAATAAGCTTATTACCCTCTCTCTCAAAAATCTTTGAAAAGATAATTCTAAAAAGACTGACCAAACATATAGCTTCTACTAATCTCATACCAAAAGAACAATTCGGCTTTACGAAACGTACTTCAACGCAACACCAATTATTAAGAATCTCGGAACATTTATACTCATCATTTCAAAAAAAATATCATACAATAGCTATCTTCTTAGACATATCACAAGCATTTGATAGAATCTGGCACCAAGCATTAATATGCAAAATCAAAAAAAGCGGTACCCATACTACTTAACGGAAATCATTAAGAAATTCTTAGAAAACAGAACATTCTCAGTAGCAGTAAATAATCACCACTCAAACCCCAAAACAATAAACGCAGGCTTACCCCAAGGATCCCCTCTCACCAACTCTTTTTAACATATATGTAGCAGATATTCCGAAGTTGCACCCCATACAAATAGCCCAGTTTGCTCCTCCCCCATTAACATTAAACAATGAAACGATAATGCAAATATATATAAATCTAATTGAAAGCTGGGCAGCAAAGTCAAAAATAAAACTCAATCCAATTAAAACTGCAGCTAAGATATTCACACTAAGACCATATACCTCTCCTCCCCCATTAACATTAAACAATGAAACGATAATCTGGTACCCATCAAACAAGCCAATAAAATACTTAGGTCTAAACATTGACACAAAACTAAACTGGAAACATACATTGACAATAAAGTAATACAGACAAAAAACAAACTATTACAATTAAAACCATTAATCAATAGAAACAGCAATCTACCATATGACACCGCACTCGTAATATATAAAACAATAGTCAGACCCCTCCTACTGTACGCATGCCCAATATGGCTAAATGCAGCTAGAACCAATCTTAACAAAATCCAAATTATACAAAATCAGTTCTTAAGGACAATTACCAACGCACCATGGTTCATATCTAATGCACAGCTCCATAAAGAATTCAACCTCCAACCCATAACCCAGCACATTCTATACCTATCCACCCAATTCTATTCCAACCTAATGCAGATACCAAATTTAACCGGATTCAATCTAGCCAGAAACCCCACCCATTCCACAAGAATAAAAAATAAGTACCCTTTCCATATATTCCAACAACAATTTTCCGAAATGGACTCTGATTAGAGGTGACCATTAGATTTCCTCGACCGCAATGCTAGTTGTAAGATTAATTTTAGTTTAGTTAGTAAGTCAACAAACATATGTAGAGTTAATGTAACTGAGCTATGTAAATCATCAAGGAAAACAATAAATTAAAAAAAAATAATAAAAAAAAGGTAATTTGATAGCGACCTTGTACAAAAGTTTTGCTCAAAGATTGTGTTCACTGTCAATATTTAAAGTATATCAAACAATATAATGGAATAATCACATCCTTGTAGGTACCGCGTACTTACAAGTACAACTAAACTGAGATGGTCAATGTCAAACGGCACCCTCATTGTTTGACACGGGAATCCAATAATTATGGAATTGAGGAAAGTCCTAATATTCTGAAAATAGCTTTGAAGATGTATGCAAAACTCCTACAGATAAAGCACACTCAAACGGTTCCCCTATGCCCGGCTCATACCCACGCGATGTTTACTACTAAATACGGAATTGTACCAAGCAACTATCACGCCAATTTCAAAACTCCGGGAAATTTTGCATTCACGATTGTTTGTTATGACCGTATAGTTGGCATACCCACTTATCAGAAATCAAAAAAAGAATATTCCAGAATTTTGTACTAATTTTTAACTAATTTATACCCAAATTAAAAATTTTGAACCGATGCACCACACGGAAATAAAAAACCGATAAGAGTGGGTGCGCTAACGTTAAGTTAGCATAACGTTAGCGCACTCACTCTTATCCATTTTTTATTTCGATGTTGTGCATCGGTTCAAAATTTTTAATTTGGGTATCAATTAGTTCAAACTTTGTACAAAATTGTGGTATTTTTAGTTTTTTATTTCATGTGTTTCTCTGGTGTGGGGATGCTAACTTAACGTTAAGTTAGCGCACCCACTCTTATACGTTGATTATTTTGATGTTCTACACGAGTTCAAAATTTTAAATTTTGGGTATAAATTAGTTCAAAATTAGTCCAAAATTCTGGAATATTCTTTTTTTATTTCTGATAAGTGGTATGCCAACTCTACGGTTATTTGTTTGTTCTAATTTGGCAGGGCTACCTCGAACGATTCTCAAGAAGCATCCGGCAGGGCGGCGTGGCGGGGAGGCGCGCGCGTAGGCGTCCGGGCGATAAGCGCGGCGCGTTTATAGGCGGCGGCGGGGAAGTGGCGCGCGCCTTCGGCTCTTTTATGCTTCCTGGGCCGCGTTCATTTGCAGGCGGAGGGCGTCGCCGGCGTCCCGGGCGCCGCGCGCGTGGCCCGCTGCAGAGGCGGCGGCGGCGGCGCCGATATTGGTGGCGCGCGCGGACACAATGGCAGCTTGGCGATGGCGCCAGTAACGGGCATACCGACCCGAAAACGCACCGCTTTCTGGTGGCCATTCTCGGGGCGACCCGTCACCTCACGAAACGTCTGTGTGCCGCAACTCCAATCGGATGGCTGGTGTTTATGGATGTATGGTGGTGGAAAATGTTGGAGGCAGGTTCTCTTACGGTAGTTCACCCTTAATAATATCATTGTATATTTCACCTCTAATTAGTTCATTCATTCTTTAAAACCAATTTTTCCGATCCATCGCAAAGTTGTTTGTTCTATCTTTGGGACCGCGGTTCGAATCTCGGTGCACGAGGAATATATGATCTCGTGACTGATTCTCTTAGTAGTACTTTTTCGCCTGATTGTACATCAGGGCATAATCGTATGATTCATGTTTACTACATAACCGATACCGCTAAAGGACGGCTAAGAGAAATAATGTCGTTCTTAGTTGAGACAGGTGGTGTGATGTTGGTCTTTCTTGGAAATTCTACCCTCGTGCCATCTGATACACAGAAGGGACCTCCTTCTCAATCCTTGTTCAATTCGTCACGTTCTGCCTCGGTGAGCACGAATGCGAACACGCATGTGATACATGTTGCACTGTCCATTAGATGTGTTTTGTAGATCAATTGAATAAATGAACTCACAAATAATTAGAACATGTTATGTTTTTTTTTGTTTTTGGCTCTTTACAGTAAAACGAGTAAGAAACATTTCTGTAACAATCATGAGAATTCAGAGCACTTCCAAAAATCTTCGTTCCAAGGACCTCTATTCTCTATTAATTTTTTCCAGCCAAGTAAGCACCGAATTGCTTGTCCTCAATTTAGAATGTATCTTTCAAAAATATGGAGGAATTTCCAGTGTATTTTTTAACCTAAACGTTTTTATCCTCTTCCAAACGTGACGCAATTTTTCTTTTCTTCGGCATTTCTGGATGTCTCGTCTTCACAGCTACCGTTTCCGCTTAAGGGCAGGTTTATGGTCTCCTGTGGAGTCACATCTTCATGTGTCGTCATACGCATAACCACGTACGCATACTGTGGACATGCTTACGGCCTAGTAGAGGCAGTTCGTCATGAATGGGAATTATTCCATGAATTTTGGGATGAGCGTTGGCAAGGAGCGTACATCTTTGTCGAGAACGTTTTCTTCACTTGTTTTTTCAAGGAAAGCAGAATTAAATTTATAATTCCCAGGGAGCTAACGACAACAAAATGAAAGGCACAATAAGAATTCAGTAGTAGACACTGTAGTCAAATTTAATCACACATAGCAATTTGAAATAATATATCATCATTTATAAATTTTATTGCGTGTGGTCTTTCCCTGTGACAATGACAGCGATTCACGCAATTGATGCAATAGTGCAGTATAGTAGAATAATCAATTAGGTTATGATATTTACTTAGATTATGTAATTTACAAGCGGTTAGTGCTTGGGTCATTCCCCAAGCAATACTTTGTATACGTATATAATTTAAAAATTAAGATATTCATTTGAATTGTCTTGGATGGATGGTCTCTGAGAGGTGTAAAATTTAACTTCAAATATAAGTACACGAAAGGGTGGCTTCAAAATACTGATTTATGTCCCGCAAACACTGCCCCGGCTATTTCGTCATTTGCATAAAATAATATTACCCTCGTCATGAATATTTTTCTGCCAGTTGCGTTCGAAGTGCCGAGTGCTACCGCTTAGCAAAAACTCCCGTGACGACGCCGTAACTGTGAGTTTACGGAGATGCGCCTCCGAACGACTATAAGAAAACCAATTTTATTTTCTCACGACAGCTGTGAGGTTTAGACCTTTCAGAAATGTTTTCTAATAAGTCTAAACGACTATTTTTCATCGCGCTATCTGAACACTGAAGTCACGCCTCTGGAAGCGGAAACTCGGAATGGCGAAGGAATGGGTACAAACACAAATAACGGTTCCATCAACACACGGCTTCTCCAAAGCTAACTGTGCCGCCTACGTCACCCGGTCGTAAAGCGCGGGCCCTAGTAGGTCGTTTGGAGAATGTGGCTCGCATTAAGTTCGGGAGTCTTAAACATAAGGAAAGACTCAAAAAAACGTAGTGCTTCTTTGTAATCACAATGTGTAACTTTCTTCCTGGATCAGTGTTTCTAAGGGCCCGACGAATTCGGTGATTTATAAGAAAGTGCGCGGGAATGGCTTAGTATCGAGCCACCACGCATCATGAGAAAGCGCAAGTGGTTTGGTCAGGCACGGGCCCCTAATGCGTGTTCAACTTAAGGAATATCACGCGACAGCTTCGAAAACTAGTTGCTTTCAACAGAATCATAATGAGCTGAAACGATATGCGGGCAGGGAAGAGTTCAGAAGTTTACATGTTCACAATTATTAATATGATCATATTTTGAACTTATTTCTATGATATTGGATTGTAGGTCGCTTGAAGTTTGAGCTTGCATTAAATTAGTGTGTTTTAAACAAGCAACAAAAATCAAAAGAATGTTTTCGTAAACGCAAAATGTAACTAATTTGCCACAGATGTATTCACAGGACGCAGTCTGAGGAATTACTTGCCACAATGTGAGTGGAATCTGAGTAATTACTAAAGGAAACGCTCTTCTATAAAGTGTGTCAATAACATGATAACGGACTTAAAACTCAAAGAGACAGAGAATCGTTCTTACACCAACGTTACAGACAGATTCCATAATTCTGGATGCCGGATCTTCCACCACTAAAAACAAGTAACAGAAAGAATTTATATTCAAAGAGGTTTCAAGCTACTCTTTTTTAGAGTTTTATTTCACTGCACTTTAAAAAAAGCTCTTAAATAAAAAAATAAAAGAGGCCTTTGTATTCAGTACTTAGTCATGTGAAGGCTTTATGAATTCATAAATCTGAGTTTCAAAATTTCTTATTGTGTCAAATTTCACATACATTTTTCTTAATTTATATTTTTATGTAGGATATAATTGTTGACATTGAATATGCCATGCATAAATCCTGAGTAAACATTTACTTCCCAAACATAAAGCCAACTACTGAAAGTTTCGTGATTCATTATGTACTTTTCTTCAACAATAAGAATATATCACAGCAATTTGTCAGAAAGAAGTTCCCGAATCAGGGTTTAGTGATTGCCCAGATGAAACGCCATTAAAACGAAGAATCTAACGGAAAAGATTCATTCCATATAGAGGCCGTTGACTTGCAGAAAGAAGTTCCTTCAGACATCGTATACTTCACATTTGATTTCTTCAACATCTGACCCACGAAGTATACAATATTAAATGCAATAACAATTTTCGTTACAACACATTAAAATTATATTACATGGAGTGACGTAATTGAATGTTAATGAAACTAAATAGTTTTTCATAGCGTTAAGACAATATTCATTTGCAATGATTATGAATAAAGGTGCGTTTGGTACATTTTTAAATTTAGGTGTCATCTTAATCCTAGAGGTAATTTCGACTTAATCATTTTTACTTTAAATGTTCAGAAAACATTAAAACTAAACACGGAAACTGCAAAGATTTCCTTCTAAGAACTACACTTTCAAAACGAATGGAAGTGTTCGAATTGAAAATAAGAATCTCCCTATGAGCAAGAAAACTTTACATATGGCGTTAGGCATTTGCATATGGTAAGCGTTTTCCCATACTGTATTCTGTTGCTTAACATGTG
Organism: Teleogryllus oceanicus; assembly: GCA_964035755.1. Lineage (NCBI taxonomy): Eukaryota > Metazoa > Arthropoda > Insecta > Orthoptera > Gryllidae > Teleogryllus > Teleogryllus oceanicus. The sequence continues at coordinate 283,889,690 of CAXIVR010000001.1, forward strand.
ATTTCCATGATGGAATATTCGTCAAACAAATGAGCTTATGCATTTGAAGAATGGTGACACATGAATCAATTTTCCAATCGGAATTCCTAAAATTTGGAATTTGGAAAAAAATAAAGTAACACAAATTAACTTTCTGTACTCTGTAAAGTAATTAAATTTCTATATAGAATATACGTTATTACTTAACTTGTTGCTTATCTTTTATCGTCTCCTATATTATTTCAGTATTATACATACCTTTTGCGACTCTCAGATGCAACAAATCTTTATAAATCAAGTCTCTAGAGAAAGATAATTTCATTGAGTCGTGACGTATTGCACTTTGACTTTAATAATATGAAGGATTTGCTTAAACAAACTCACCTAAATTATCCATATCGAATGCAACCCGCAAAACTCGGTCGCATTTTTAATCTAATCGTTAAATAGCTCCTAAACAAAGCGTTTTATGATCTTAAAAACTAAAATTTTGAGGCCGAAAGCCTAAAAAAACGTTCATCACACCGAAATAGGCAGGATGATCTCATCTATCATATAATAATTTTTTCAGGTTCGACACTTTTCGATTCTACCCCACCTGTTCAGAGCCTGTAGAATCTGCAACTCTATGTGAAATTAAACTAATACTTGATATTCTACGTGATTGAATTACATGGGTATACCTCTCTGCTCGGTAAGAGCGTTAAATATGAATAGTTTGTATTGACAAGGGTGTATTGTATTGTGATACAAGGAGACATAGAATAACTGACGGAGAATTAGAGGGTCTCGAAGAAAAAGATAATATTACAGGCTTAATATAGAAATGGAAAAATAGGGACCATGGTAGGGTTTAACATGCGGGAGTTCTCGAACGGGTACGCCAGTATACATACAATTCAAAGAAAAGTATGCAGCTTCCGGCCACGTGAGAGGTCTATGTTTTCGATAGATACTCAGAAAGTCGGGGATAATCCAAAGCAGTTTCGATTTTTTGAAAACTGGAAATATTTCATCGTGATATTCCGCCTATTTTCATACAGAGCATACCGACTAAACTCTCATTTTCCGCGAGTCACTGCTTACGACACCGCTGACGTCATGCGACAGCAAGGCTCCAGGATAGGACACTCGTCATTAAATATTTCGTATTAACGTGTTGATTTATGGAAGAACAACTTCTTTTATTTGCATGATAGGTAAGGAACTGTTATACTTTACTATGATTTGCAAAATGTTTTGGTTCAAATTTATTGGAATATTATACGAAACGTCGTATGTCACTCATGGACCACGTGCTAGCTTTCCGTGGTGAAATCCCGGGTTCGATTCTCGGTCTGGGGAAAACAGCTTTCCATTATAATCGTCTCGGTTTCTACAGCTGTGTAACGAAAGAAAAGTTTAGGCAAGCGAAGTATGCTTGATTCTGTGAGGGGAATACGTCATGCCCTCCACGTGTCTCCGTTCTAGCGTGGATAATAAAAAAACCGGGCCCACGTCTTGGAACACCGCTAGTCACCAACAGTCAAATTAATCCGACCCTAACATGCTAAATGCATACATTCATTATATTATATGAGGCTGATTTATTTGTTGTTCTTGGGCAGAGTACTTTCTGTAAAATCATTTTATCATTTACATTTATTTAACGTCAGAAACGGTAAAAATCGGTGTGCGACGTATGGTGGAAAAGTACAATCTGTGCAAGCTGACTAGAGCTTCGGAATTTGCTCTATTACTATATTGAGATGAATTTTGAATACAGTTTGCAACGGGTGCTTTTGGCACAGCGGAAGAATCGACTCGGAAGGACTGAAGGAAAGCAAAACAAGGAGCCATTTCATCTTTTGCCCAATGGATCCAGGGAACCTGGAAGATAATACAGATCGATATTGCAGTTAATTGATTGATTGATTGAAGAATCGGCAAAAATTACAAGACAATTGTAGAATTTTATCTCCAAAAATCTTGGCTTTTCTACTTCCATTAAGTAAAAGTTTCAGAAGTTGGATTCCTCGGCCAATGTGGAAACTTCAAGAGTACGATAAAATACACATTTTTACTAGTTGATGTAATAACGTCAAGTGGAAGAGAGCGTGAGAACCCGGAATAAGATATAATAGGCTAAGAATTGAACAAATTATACAGCAATTTTACAGAAGGATCAGGTCATAAGAAACATTATTTATCTTCCATCTTAGGTCCTTACAATGCTTTGAAACATTAACAACATCTAAACGGATTAATAATTGATTTACCCATCGAGAATAGTACAATACAGTAAAGTAGAGTAAATTCCTTAGAAAAAGAAAGAAGAAACAACGTCCCCATCATTTTATCCGGCTGTAAATTCCAGCTCCCGTGATGAACGTACTTTTTAACTTTCAGAGGAGTCGCCTTGGTAACAAGAAGTTACGCAGAGCATTAATCCGACTACTTTCCACTTTTATACTTAACTTCTGTACTTCGACGCCGATTCTCGTGGGAAAGTGTTTCCACGACCTTCATTATTTAACTTCGGCTAATGCTAGTAATTATAATCGACGCTACCTCGTTTCTTGTCAGCTTGTCTTCCTCTGAAATGTTGAAAAATAAACAAGTCGTCTTCTAATTGCTGAGAGTTCCGTTACGAACTCCACAAATTACGGTTATATTCTCTTTTATCTGGGAGGATGAAGCCTCAGCGAGGAATTGTCCCGGCATTAAAAAGTGCGTACTTTGTTCACAAATTCTGACCGAATCTTCATTTTATATTCTTTCGTCAAGAGTTTATTAAAAGTTTGCTAATAGCAAAAATGTATTCCATTGCTTAGTGAATAACATCAAATTACAAAAGTTCATACCGAATATTTTTTAATTCTTAAAATAAAACTGACAGCTTTTACAATTGTATGATATTCCGCAACTATTATGCTTAATATTTAGAAGGGCTGTTCAATTATGGGGTTCCGAGTTTCGGGATATTCTGAAGAGAAATATGTAAGGAAAATTACTCTACGTGTCCTGATACCTCAACGAACGATCAGTTTAATGTTGAAAATATTCTAACATTTTTTTAAAACAGACACACAAATACTAGTGTTTTTCAACATTTGGATTCTTGTTGGGGTCTTTTTCAAAAATTGTAACTGCGATTGAGGATTGTAAAAAGTTATTTAGTCAAGTGATTTTACCATGTCTACATCAATAGATTCATATAGTATTTTATTCTAATGAGTTAATATTGATATCTTCCCATGCCTTACCTTTTTCTAATATATTAAATTTGTTAATATTTTAAATTCGTCATTCCACCTGCCCAGCTTTCATTGTACTACGAATGTTCCTTCATGTACTAAGGCTAATTAACAGGTTCTAGAAAATTTATAATAGTGTAGCAACAGAAACTTTCTCTAGGAGAAAGGGGATGTGAATATCTTACAAATGAGTTTCGTAAATATCCTGCTATTAAATTTCTACGAAAATAATTATATTGATTTTTTTTAGTTTGTAAGTATTCACCTGCATCATTTTACAGCTTTTGATGAGGGAGCTGTTTATTTATCGAATTTTCTATGTACAGTTCCTTATAATAAAGGCATGGAATTTATCTGCCTTGTGCTGATAGTTTAAACACAAAAAAATTAAAATACAAGTAAAGTTTTCATTCACAACTTGCATCAAATTAACATTCATTCATCTACAGATATGTATTTATACCATGTACGGCGATGCTCCTGTATTCATTTGTCATTATTTTCTATGATATTGTAAACTATACTATTTTATATTACACAACATTCTCTTCCTACAATATTAACGATGTTTTTTCACATCCCTTAATCAGCACTGGTCAACATGCTTGGTTGATGTCACGTCAAATTTACAGATCATTCCATATTATTCTCCTTCGCATTCCCATTCCATATACCTCATCGTGATCATTTTCGTACAAACTGATACTAGGATTTTTATTCTTACATTCTCTGTTCCCTGACCCAGTTTGTAATTTCCTAATCTAAAATTTATGAATATCAACATCATTTGATCAAAATCATTTGACTATGTTCATGCAGGGTTTACAAATATTCGACCAAATTTGTAATACTTCGTCGCCAGAAATTACCTTTAGTACTAAGAACTAGTTGAATGTGGCATCAACGACGCGGTAAACTGTTTGAAAATAATTGCATGTGTTGAAAACATCTTTCCCACTTCATTTCTTTCATGCGTAGCTTTGTTCAAGTATGTTCTAGAGAATCTGGCATTGGACTTACCAATGAATCGTAGTAATTGATAAAGTTACACTCCCCTTCAAAAATTCCCAACATTTAATGACCGTGTATGTTACCTCCATACGGGAAATGAGTAGGTAATATTGCCATTTTAAAATTATAGTGGCAGTAAAAATATACTTGGAAGGCATTGATGATGAGAATGTTTCCCGGTCGCTGCAATTTTTTTTCAGCCTCATACTAGCAATAGATGCTGCGAAAAAAATAAAACATGGAAAACACGTTTCTCGTATTGTCACTGCAACAGATTGTCCTAGGAGGCTGGTCTTTTGTGAATCTGCTTCATTTGGAATTCTCTTTCATGTGAGCATCGCGATTATCGATTTGGTTTGGGAGCACTTTTCACCGCCTTCTTCAGCTCTACGGAGAGACGGACAGCCGGGCAGATAGCCGGACACTCGGACAGACAGACACACGGACACTCGAACACACGGACAGACGGTCAGACGGACGGACGGACGGACGGACGGACGGACGGACGGACGGACGGACGGACGGACGGACGGACGGACGGACGGACGGACGGACGGACGGACGGACGGACGGACGGACGGACGGACAAGAACATTTTGAAAAAAACCTTTTTGGGAACCCAAAACGTATATTTCCGTCGAAATCTCGAAATCGATTTCCCGCTGCATTACATAACTTTCTCTATATTATATTAATCCGCATGTAAACCAGAAAGTAACTAGAGGTGCTACAAATAGCACAGACTTTCTCGTAGTAAATTTTTTTAATTTCCTTGGTGTGGTCTGTCTCCATTCTTCATAAGTTCATTCTTGTCATGAATGATTTTGGAAATCATTTTTGGAATTCAATCTTTCATTGAAAAATTTGGAATATTAAAGAAAATGTCTTTAAGTGTTCCTTAAATGCGAAATTTGAAGCTCTTTTCCACAGGAATCTATTGAGTTTTCGAAAAAATTCATTTGAAGAACGTGCACTCCAACATCCAGTAATGTATAGAAATCCATTCAAAAGATATTTAAAAAAATTCATTTGTGTAATTTTAGAAAAAGAATAATACACCATAATGAACTTTACGTCATGTTATATAGTGCCATTATCACTATCCGTTGTAAACGTTTGAAGAAGAAATTTGGAGCCATTTTTGGGAAAAAGACGTTTAAGCGTTTTTGAAAATTCAGAACTTTGAGCACATTTTCACAGAAAACTAATGAGTTTTCGAGAATTTTTATTTGACATTATTTAAAACACATGTGCTTCTAAGTATACCAACGTGAAGAAATATACTGTAATGTAAATATTTCCGACGTGTGAGACAAGTCAAAAAACCAAATGTTTGTTATTTTTGAAAAAAGAACAACAACGAATAGAGCAATATGGCGTTTATGTTATCTGATACAGTGCATTTAGCACCATCTATACCAAAAATTTAAAGAAAAAAATTGGAGTCGTATTTGAGAAAATCTCTTTTTCGTAATTTTTTTAAATTGTAAATATTGCCCGGCATATTGCGCGGAAACTACTAAAATTTTCAAAAAAACATCTACATGACATTATCAAAAGAACTATTTATTAGCAAAACCTTTCATTTCAATAAAAAGTAACTATCTTTAATTTTGTAATTTTAGTAATACGCCGAAAAGAATTCAAACCCTTGCACTTTTCGAAAATTCAGAGACAACTGTGAAAATAGGACCTATGCTACCTTTATAAATGTATTTTACTCTATTCTTACAAAAAAGTTTAAAAAATCGGAGCCGGTTTTTGAAAATGTCAAGGAGGCTTCATGTAAAGTACCCCCAAATTGTAAAGAATGTTTTGCATAGTTTCAAAGCTTCAACCAGAGCCAGATAGTGGATTCTTCAATTTGGAAAAGATTGTGTGGTTTAGGCGCTAGGTTTGTTCACATACGACAGACGGACAGACTAACAGACGGAGAGTCGGACGGACGAACGGAGAGTCGGACGGACGGACGGACAGACGGACGGACAGACGGACGGACAGACGGACGGACGGACGGACGGACGGACGGACGGACGGACGGACGGACGGACGGACGGACGGACGGACGGACGAGACGACGACGACGGACGGACAGACGGACGACGGACGGACGGACGGACGGACGGACGTTTTGAAAAAGACACTTTTTTATGAGGGGACCCCAAAACGTGTATTTCCGTTGAAATCTCGAAATCGATTTTCCCCAGCAATACATAACTTTATCTATACTACATATACTACTCCCGTATATACGTATGTATACGAGAAAGTAAAAAATGGTGAACAAATATTCTATGATGACTAATTGTATGATGATCGATTTTCCTCAGCAATACATAACTTTATCTATACTACCTATACTACTCCAGTCTATACGTATGTATACGAGAAAGTAAGAAATGGTGAACAAATATTGTACGATGACCAAATTACGGATATTTGTAAGTAATATAAAGATCTCTGAAGTATAATGAAGAAAGCAAGTATTTTGTGATTCCATTGAATTAGTACTTTTTTAATATTTTGTCTTTAGGTGTTTAAATAGAATGTTGTGGGAAGTTCATGACATATAGTTCTTTATGTTTTCTTATGAGCATTTCTAACTTCTAAACGCGTATCTAATTAAAATGGGATTAATAACTACTGTTAATATTTTGTGTAAACAAACAATAATGCATTAATTTTTTAATTATTGAAAACACAGTAACAATATGTGACGTATTGGGGAGAGAGAAAACTACGCACGGTTTTTGAGCCCCACAATGATAAACTCGTCTCTTTCGCTGTACACAGTTGAAGAATGAATAAGATATTTTAATGTCATATTTAATAATTGGATACATAAATAAAAATAAGAATACAAGTTTAAAAGTAACAGCGAACGGGACTGGCAACATTAGAAAATCAAATATTTTTGCAACCGAGTCGAAGAAAACACTATGCTTCGGCAAACTATCAAGTGATTTGATTTTAAAGTCTTGCTGACGATTTAAATAACTCTCCCCGCATTCGTCACGCCTCTGGCAAAATGAGAACACAAAAACGTGGGCAGATACCGAAGCGACATTTAGAGGTCAGAAGCAAACAAGAGACAGTATCAACATCTGCTCAATGGATCAATGGAAGCTAGATTGAATATCTAACGTGATGAGGGTCATCGACCCATATGGTTACAATACTCGTTACAGATATATTTAGTATTTTGCAATACAAAAGAAAACAAAAGTATTAATATTCATATTAAAATAAATACAATTTTCGGTTCTGATATTCAGTTTGGTCTGCAGTTCGATAGAAACAGTTATGCAGAAGAAAATGTTTTAATTGTGGGTCTATTTTAATTGTTCATTGTCATCTGGCAATGCTTTGTAAAACAACGGACACATTTTTTCGTATTGACCATTTGATGTCCAAACATGATTAATAAGAATTTATGACATGTGTTTTAATGGTAATATATTGCACGAAAAGCTCTTTCCTCACATGCATACATCATTTTTGTCAAAATCCATTGATTCGTGAGAAAATAAGCAAGGCAATTTCAAGTTCAATAAAGAGAATATTCAAGGTGGAAATATTTTGTGTCGATATCATTATGAAACGTCCTAACCCTAAGTTTACTTCAACATGTACTACACTGCATGATGCGTGAACACCGTTGCCTTTCAGCTAAGAGAGTAAAGTGGTGACACCATGGAGCACATTGTATAACTGACTATTTTGACTTTATAACCGTTTTAAATGGTAATTATAATAAAATGCAATATTAGCAAAATACGAAAATTGTGTACACTGAATCATCAGTAAATTGGCTCATTATTGTGTAAAATAGTATACAGAAATCCATTGCTACACAGAATTTATTATCTATATTTATCAAAAAAGGTCCGTATGTATTTTGGTGTACAATAGAGGGAATTAATTACAAAACGCCACATATCCTGTTTGTTATAAATAAAATATTTGATATCAGAGGAAAAATATGAAGTGTGTCATTAAGTTATAAGAAAGAGCACACCGCGAGCGTGACGATAATATTAAGAAGATAAAAAGAATAAGAAAACCATCGATAATGGTTACATCTGATGCTACCACATCTGAGCATGCACTTCCCCGAAACAAGACACTCATTTGGCTTCAGTGATTGCTCGGAAATAACATCAATTTAAGAAGCCGAAACGCAGAAATAAACCACCTAAAAATCTCTTTCATATAGATTCTGCACCGCAAAACTTGCACAACATGACGTGCGCCCGGGGAACAAGTGATGGAAACTGCCAGCATCAGAGCTTGCCCGATAGGTACAAACACGGCAAGTGCGCCTAACGGAGTGTTCATCGATACCAGTCATACGCACGGCGCGGGGCTTTCCGACAGCCCGTATCCCGTTGCCTGTTTTTATGGACTGTCAAACACGACTACATTTAAAACAACGGCAAAACACGCGCGAGGCAGCGCGCATAACGGATACAGCTGGCGAATCCTCCGCAACAGATGGGAGCGCGACTGATCTGTGCACGGGCGCTGTCTCCTGGAGCACTGGCGTCTGTACTGCACCGTCCGCCTGCGACCGTCCGTAACAGATTGCCCTTCTACACCATACTGGTTCATGCACAGTTTTTAAATATTTCTTGACATTATAATATAGCCGTTGGAAAGTTGCCTGTGCGTTTATTTTTCATACATAACTTAATGCTTCAATTTTTTCAGACACCCTATAAAATTAAAATAACAATTTTGTTATGTCCCTGGTTTATTTTGAATCGACCATAATGTCATTAATTACTTATTTGCTTCTTCAAATGTTGTATAATTTATTAGACGACGTGCATTATGCATTATAATGCGTATGAAAAAATTCTGGACTAAATAAATAAAATACGTGAAATAATTTAAATTTTAAAAATAATGTATATTAATACATATTATAATAATAATATTAATTATATTATTAATATTATATAATATTAATATATTATATAATATATATTAATTATATATATTTATATTATAAGGATTTTCTCAGGAAGGTGCACTGCCCTGCTTGATGTTTTGCAATGAAAAATAATTTCTATCGAATTTTAAATGCATTATTATTATTATTATTATTATTATTATTATTATTATTATTATTATTATTATTATTATTATTATTATTATTATTCTCCTTCACAGAGGCGCTGCTTTCCACAGCACTGGAGCATCAGCGCTGGGGTAGTGTACCTGCCCCTTACGCCCAGCTCTAACAGATGGCGTCCACATAGTCTACTTAACGCGGTTTTTAACTATTCTTCAAGTTAAATAAATATCAAACGTGAAATAATTAAAACTAATGAATAAGTAAATAGTATGTTTGTGTCATGGGTTTTCATGTGAGAGTGCTCTGCCAAGCCGACTTGATGATTAGAGGAACAACACCTTTATTGAGTATTTTGAATTCTCAGTTGTATTTGGCCTAACTAATACTCATAGATGCGAGAGAATCAATATGTCACATAATGAGTCATTGATCATAAAGGAAGCTAAAGAGGAGACAAACCACCGTTCGTGACCTGTAAGCGACATACCACTTCGAAGCTGAATAGCCAAATCAAGTAGTGGTGGTACAGAATGACACAGACTTTCTCGTACTAGTTAGTTTCCTAATTTCTTTGGCCGGGTCTAGCTTTTCAGTCGTGCCCCATCCTTTCGCCAGCTATCCATCGCTAACCAAACTTTATTTTTTCACATTAGCTCATTTTTTCGGTTTCCTAAAGACGGAAACGAAAAATTACTTCAAGAATATAATATGAGTAAAACCTCGTCCTAAATGGAATTTTACGATGAAAAATGTGGAGTCATTTTTACGAAAAAGGTGTTTAAGCGTCACTGTAAATGCGAAATTTAAATCTTTTTGCACAGAAAACGATTCAGTTTTCGAAAAAATTATTGGAATTTATTTGAAGCACTTCTAGCCACAAATGCGATAATGTATACAAACTTTGGCTGGGAATGTGCGTATTAAAAGGAGGTAGGTAAAAAGAGGTATTTAAAAAAATATGTGTAATTTTTGAAAAAATAAAGGAAAACAACAATCCTAATTTTAAGTCACCTTAAACGGCGCAATTAGCACTGTCTGTACGGAGAGTTTCAAGAAAATATTTAAACCGACTTTGAAAATTAACGTTTGAGTGTTTCTGAAAATGCGGAATATTGTGCTCGTTTTCACAGAAAATTTGCGAGTTTTCGAGAAATTTTTATGACATTATCCATATGTCACCATAACTCATAAATGTACTCATAAATGCAAAATTGCCGCTAATGTAAAATATTAACAACGTGAGAGAGATGTCAAAAAATTAATTTTTTGTAATTTTGAAAAACAAAACAAAAGAATATAACAATATGGCGTTTATTTCATCTAATACAGTACATTTAGCACTATCCCTACCAAAAATTTGAAGAAATAATTGGAGTCGTTTTCGACTAAATCTTGTTTTTGTATTTTTTTTTAAATTGCACATATTGGTCGCAATATTGCGCGAAAACTCCTAAAATTCTAAAAAATGTAGATGACCTGAATTAAAGAACTAATTATGGACAATAAATTTCATCTGAACGAAAAATATCTATCTTCAATTTTGTAGTTATTGAAAGGCGCCGGAAAAAATTGAAAGTTTTGCAATTTTCGAAAATTCAGAGTTAACTATGAAAATCGCCACCTTTATAAGCGTATTTTACTGTATTGTTAAAAAATTGAAACAAAAAATTTGGAGCCGTTCTTGAAAAAAATTGAAATGTCCCTGGGGTTTCATATAAAAAATCCCCAAATGTTGAAGAACGTTTTTCAAAATCGCAGCGCCTCGAGTCGAGCCAGATCGATCGGGAATATCCATTTTGAAAGAAATCGTGCGTATGGTGTATACGCTAGTGCTGTTCACAGCAGACCGACGAGACAGTTCACGACAGACGGACGTTTTGAAAAAATTTTTCGGTATCAGGTGACCCCAAAACGTGTATTTGAGTTGAAATTTCGAAATTGATTTTCCGCAGCATTCATAACTTTCTCTGTACTACGTATATTACACCGTATAAACGTACATGTACGAGAAAGTAAAAACCGAAATACTCATCGTACAAACCGACAATACATTTCATTCCTCAAAGATACCATTTACCGTGACTAATAAGTCAATGCCACAATTCGCTTCCACTAGGGCTGCAATTTTTACATAATGTGTTTCTCATTTACCTATTTTTTACGTTGATGTTTAGATATTCCTTGAAAATTACACTTCATTAACCAGCAAAGAATAGAAGTACACTTCATTAAGGCTCACCCTGATTCCAGCGAAAATATTAGGTTCACGACTTACGTGACTGATTTCTGTTAAGCATCATGTGATTACAGATTCATGTCTTTCTCGGTCATACACGCCCATGAACGGCCGAGAATTCGAGTAACCCTCGATTTCCGCGTCGCGTCACGAACGCCGTGCTTCGTCGTCGTCACCACAGCCGTCGTCAACGACGCGGCGGGGTGGGGCTAGCGGGTGCTGGCGGGGCGGAGGGGGGGGGGGGGCCTTCCTTTTTCCATATGGAAAGGCGCGGGGCGAAGCGGGGTGGGAGGGAGGGCGAGGCGGCGCGGCCGGGCGAGGAACAATGGGAGCGGGGCGGGGAAGACTGGGCGCCTGGGGGTGTTTCCGCTGGAAGAGGGCCCTCGCATCTCCCGACGATGGACGCGGAGCCCACGGCTGCGAATTCGAATCCAGCGGGAGGCAGGATGGCATTAAACAGGACCAAGAATACCCTTACTAACATGTATAACACAAAGAAATATTACCGGGGGAGGTGGCTCAAGGCATCAACTGATAACAGTGCGTCTAACCGGGAGGTCTTAGATTCGAGTACTAGGTAGGATTTTCGACACCGGCTAGATAGCTAGGTCGAGTTCTGACATTGTATGGAGAAGAATTCTAGCGGCCGGCTGCTCTGATCGATTGTATACGTGGTTTCTTTGATCAATACCAAGCGAATGAGGGAGAAGTACCTTAACTGTCAAACAAAGGGGCGACAGACCGCGCGCGATCTTTCCTTCCTCTTCCTTGTCCTTTTCTCACCCCTTACTTACACATACCTACACTTACACGCAGTACTCTACCACACATGCCGGGAGACCAGTCAGGAGCTTAGAGTAGACACAACGTGGACAGTGTAGACACAATCTACTTTTTCAGTGTGATTTTTATTAGGTATTTTTTACCATTTCCATTGATATGCAATTACTTGTTAAAGTATTATTAGTTTGAATTGTATTCGTATTTACAATTAGTTCAAAACGTGGTATCAAGTTGTTGGTTGCTACAAAAAATGGACTGATGTTTTAAAAAATAGTCAGACACTGCTGACTGATTTCTTTAGATTCAAATCCTCCTTACTAACCTATTCGTGAGAAAAATTACCCCAAAGAGAAACAATAATAATGCAGCATTTATGGATCAGCTGCCGAGAGCAGTCTTCTTCCGTAACAACGCCTCTGCCTTGTCATAGAACGCCACTTTATCACTGTTTTAAGACGGAGAGAAGTAGTCGCCATTACAGTCACATTAAGAATATACAACCCTAAAGAGTAATATACAGGCACAACCCCATTTTTTAATATATTCGAGTGCTGGCAAGAATGATGATAATGATGATGATGATGATAATAATAATAACAATAATAATAATAATAATAATAATAATAATAATAATAATAATAATAATGAGGTGAAGACGAAGGCGATGGCGACGATAGAGGTGGCGTTTGTGATGATAGTGGTGGTGGTGGTGGTGGTGGTGGTGGTGGTGATAGTGGTGATAGTGGTGGTGGTGGTGGTGGTGGTGGTGGTGGTGGTGGTGGTGATGGTGGTGATGATGGGGGTGGTGATTGTGGTGCTGTGATGGTGGTCCTGTAGGTCTTGATGGAAGCATAGGCGGAAGGGGATGAAGGAAAAGGGGGGCCTAATGGCAACGTGGGAATACTGTCGGTGGTGTGGGTGATGATAGTGACGGTTGCTGTGGTGTGGACGGAGACGTGGCTGTTAGAGCGGGAGAGGAGGTGGGCCGGAGGTAGAAAGGGCGAGGACGGTTGTTGGGCGGCGGCGGAGACGGCGGCGGAGACGGCGGCGGAGACGGCGGCGGAGACGGCGGCGGAGACGGCGGCGGAGACGGCGGCGGAGACGGCGGCGGAGACGGCGGCGGAGACGGCGGCGGAGACGGCGGCGGAGACGGCGGCGGAGACGGCGGCGGAGACGGCGGCGGAGACGGCAAACGGCGGCGGAGGCGGCGGCAGAGGCGGAGGTGTCGCTGTCCTCACATATAGGTTGCGCCCGCACGCCCGCTCGCTCGCCGCCTACGCCGCCCTGACCTCGTCGTAAGCGGCGCTCTTTCCCGATTGTTGGCAAGGCGAGGACGCTCGGCGCATGAGGGCATGCGGTTCCTGGCGCCAGGCGCCACGCCCCCGGGCCCTGGCCATCCCGCACCAATCCACGCTACGCCGCGCGCACGCTCGTAACAGGAGCCTGACACCACTCTTCCCAATACACTCGCACTGAAGACCGATAAGTGTAGCTCAGCTAGCATTAGCGCTGTCTCTGCCTGCGACTCTGAAGGTTCTAGGGGTCAAATCACGCCGGTGGTGTATTTTCGTCAAATATTTGTGTAGCTAGTTGGAATTTAGCTCTTCCTTGGAGGGGAATTCTAGCGATCGGCTGCTCTGATCGCTAGTTTTCCGTGGTTTCTCCGCAAGTACCACCAATACCAGGTGAATGCCGGAGTAGTACCCTAAGAAACGGACCACAGACCGCACCATCTTTCCTTGCTCATCCTTGTCCATTCCCCTCCTCTTACACACAAGCACACAACACACAGACTTACATGTACTACACTACCACACATGTCGAGAGATCAGTGAGGGACTCAAAGCTTGTCCCGTCTGGAGAGGTGCCCCGCTGGGGGTGATCATATCTATTGGAGCCAGCCGACGTGTAGGTCGGCATGGGATCTCGCTTTCCTTCCGATAAAGATCACCACAACCTCCCGGGATAAAATATTTACTACACCAACGGGACTAATGGCCATAGCAGCAGGTGTGCATCGATGGGGGAGATATCTATTGGAGCCAGACGACGTGTAGGTTGGCCCGGAATCTCACTTTCCCTCCGGGAAGGATCAGCGCAACCTCCAAGGATAAATTATTTACTACACCAACGGGGCTAATGGACGTAGCAGCAGGTGTGCCCGGAAACATCAATGAATCAATCGCTTTGGAGACATTTGATTTGTTGTAAAACCAATGACTCCCCTTGGTCGGGCGATTGAAGTTGTCGTTCCCACACCTGGCTATTGCAAGCGCGTGAAAAAATGGAGACGGTGGCGAAAACGGCGGCGGAGGCGGCGGCGGCGGTTCTGGAAATAATAATCTGTCTACTGGAGACCGGAAACTACATGACTCCTCCAAAACAAATTGGGACTAAGAAAGAAGTGTCGCTAAGTTAAGAGTTCACATTTTCAAATTTTAACGGTATATGACAATATACGTTTGAAAACCTTTGGCCTGCATTTCGGGGCACCAGAGTGTTGTTGACTGAGACAAGAAAGTGATAACTGGGAGTGGTGATGAAATGGATTCCATCAGACAAGCACTACGTGCTGTAATTGTTTTTTGTCACAAGAAGGTGTGTATTGTATCGAAATTCACCGCCGCAGAGTGATGTTAATGGAAATGAATGTCACGCATTATGCTTAAAACCGGTATTTCTCACTTGATAAAATAATATTGTAAAAATTGACTTGAATTAGAAGAAATACCTTAATGACAAAAATAAACATTTTGCTTATCACTCAGATTTATTTACCTGATTAATTATTTTAAAAATAATTTTATTTGTAACGTTCATTTTATATCAAGTTGCGCTTTAAACCACTTACACTATTTTATGAATACGCTTCCTTAATGTGGTGATAGCTTTTTTAATGACACTTTTATTTGTAATTACTATTTTTTATATAAAGTTTGTTTCAAACAACTTTTACTATTTTACGAGTAAATCAGTTTACTTAGTTTAATAAAAATTCTCAGTATGTTCTGTCAAAATATTCTGGAACATATTATTTAAATGAAACAAAATTATAGACTTCTTCAAACATATTTTTGTCAAATTGTTATTGGCCAAGCAGTCGCGGATTGAATCACTTCTTCAGCGACTATGACAGGAAACTGCTATGATAATTGTGATTTGAGATTACACAAGGAAAAAAGTTGTTTTTATAAAATGTTTCCTTAGAATGATATTCTTTTTTTTGTTAAATATTTCGGCTAAGGTCACTTATCCTACCCCACCCGAGGAAATCCACTCACTACACTCAGAATAGGAAATGGCGACTTCTAAACTAATATCAAGAGTTGTTCTAAAGGTACGTTAAAACATGACAAATAATTGCGGATTGATCCCGTATTCATTTATCAAGTAGAAAATATGACTCGTTGAATCGAGATCTAAGCTGTTTTCTGTAGAAAACACATTTAGAAAATAAAAATTGATATTTGTAACAATAATTTGATAACAATTAAAGTTGTCTGCTTGTAACTTAAGATCTAATGAGGTTAGCATGACTATAGTCAAACTTCAGTCAAAAAATGTTTTCAATAAAAAGCAGCTGAGTTCTCGATCCATCAAGTTATGCTACTACTCTAGACTGGCCTAGATGACGGTTCACTACGCATATTTACTTTGGTTACAAAGCTTCAACCTCCGCTCTCCGTGATTAACATTGAAAAAAAAAAAATAGAGTCTATGCAATGGGTTATTTACGAAGCAATTTTTGTCGTATTCTGTTATCAGCTCTCCGTTGTGGTTCCCCATCTCGGGGTGTACGCAGTGGAGGCCTAGATGAGGGAACGGTAAGTGATAAGGCGTTAGATACACATTTTATATTAATAACTGTAATAATAATTATTAATATTGCTAATTTGAAAAGCCATTTTGAGGATTCTCGACAATTCTCAGTAGTAACGCGTCGCCACTTTAAGACAAAACTCCAAACGATAGATGCATTCCGCTCCTGTTCGTTTGTCATTCCCAAACCCAAGCGCAATTTTCGTTCCCCTGCTGTCAAAATAACATTTCGCTCTGACAGCTTCTGTAGCCATACCAAAGGTCACCTCAGTAAAACCTTTCCCATATTTCTTGCGTCATGACATCCGAGAAGAAGATCCGCCGAGCGTTTGCGTGCTTCGCAACATCTGCAGTTGCGGTTGTGGCAAGGCTGCCAACTTTGGAAGAGACTTTTAATTAGGAATGCCCGGTCGAACGCGCAGAGGAGTGCGGAGATGCTGGATCGTGCGAAAGAAATGAAGCGACTCACTCAGAAGAACAAGTTGAGCGAAGTGATGTTGCCATGCGTGTTTGACAGCTCTATCCAGAGCTCCTGAGCAAGAGTGACATTTAACGATTTCCCTTCTCGGATACTTGCAAGCTTGTACTTTCGCGCCTCTCCTGATGAAGAAATATAATGCGAACAAAATATCATTTGAACAAATGTCATCTCATAACTCACCCTGTAATACAAGATACATTCCTAGCAGAACTAGAAAAATATATTTGCACCTTGTTGTTTTCTTTTTCTTCATATTTTATTATTATCGATATGTTGCGTAAATGTTACAAATGTTACATACTTTAACATTGTATGTGATGTATTTAAGAGAACAATTGAATACTGTTAAAATTCCATTGTATCAAATTTGGGACTTGTATCATAAAATACTCATCGTATAAATATGTTTATATCATTACAACATATCAAGGGAAATTACCGAATTATATATGAAATTTTCCTATTTATTGCAATAGTTATAAGACTAAAAATTTCCAATTCCACATTTTGACCACAATTACACGTTCGGCATATTCGTCAAGCCTCCAAATCCATTCTCCAAATATGGAAGCAAAGGACCCCCAAATACACGATTCATCAATCTCGTATATATACATATATCTGAGAATGAGATAAGAGATGCCCGAAGCCAGCCAAAAAGGTAATAAACTCAAGAAGAATTATGTTTATCAAATTAAAAATAAGATGCAGACGTACTATATTTAAAAACGAACGTAAGATTGTCGATCATTTTTTATATACTCCGTCCAATCATATGTTGAATTATTTTGACGCTCGGACATTCCAAATTAAATAACAGAAGAGGGCGAGGTCGGTAAAATGTAGAAATGATACGTATTTCATGAACCTTGGCACATTTGTAGTGCGGACCGAGACAATCTGTGTTGTTTTGTCATTCCAGCTGCTGGAGGACAGGTTTCCAAAAATACCATTTATTTATGTTGCTAGAAATTAAGAAAAGTGCACTTTCTTTAAAAAGTGCACTTTTATTTAAAAGGATTATTTAAGGGAGAGTTGATTACCATCTGAGGCCGAGCGGAACCAAGCCGAGGTTGGTACATTCCAGGTACCAAAATCATTTATTTTCGGACCGAGGTGCATTCAACTATTTTTCGTATACTCACCTCCCAATTTTAAGTTTCAAGTTTTAGAGAGAACTCGTTTAAACTGTCCCTTTTCGTCGCATAAATGCAGATGTTCTGCAGAATTAGCATCTATGAAATTGTAAGTTACAATCGTTGAAAATCTGAAGTTATCAACTGTTTTGTTTACATTGACTTGAATTACGTGACGATGGTAGTCATCCGTCAAAATACTTTCTCAGCCTTGGCCGCGAGAACTGAACTTTGCAGCCGATAAATGCTCCGCAAACATGACTTTAGAGGTGAGAAAACAAAAATATTATTTACAAGCATTATTCTTAAAATAAAATTCTGTCTATGTGAAATAAACCTAAACAAAAAAAACATCCGTTTCAAACTTCCAGGGCCTTGAGTTCGGCCAGACCGATCGGGTAATATCAGTTTCTGAGAAAAACATTTGAATGGTCTAAACAGCATGAACTAATGAATTTCGGTCGGTATTGGTATCGAGGACCCACAAAACGTGAATTCTGAGGCCACAACGTGCGAGAGGAAGTATGTTCCTACACATAGGAACAAGATTGAATCAGATTATCTATATCAGGTCCTCGCAAGATGAGTTTGGAGATGTAAGAGCTACATTAACAAACTAATATTAACATCTGAGAATCATCTTTAATCTTTTGCCTGAAATGAAAAAACAGGGTCCAATTTTCCACTAGGACAATGGTCACTGTGTACCTTAAAACTACCTCACTACGACAGTCCTCCATGAGACAATTTCCCTCAAACGCCTCGTCAGTGATCACCGAATCTGTTAAAGGTCAGCATAGAATGACAGGTTTCCTCTCACCTTGACGTGTAATGTGAGAAGCTCTTGGCCAAGAAAAGCGAGTGTCTGAAGCTCCGTACTAGCGACTCCGCCAATTGAGCTACGACTTCAATTGCAAATCGCATTGTTACAGATGTCGTAAAGTTAAAAAGTCATATCAAGGAGGGAAAGGTGGGTAATAAGTTTGAAGTATACCCCCTGGAATGCGAAAATAGGGAAAATACTCTATTCTGTGTTCCTGTTGCAAATTCAGCAAGTGAAAAAAAAAATTAAGTGCAACTGATAAATTATATTTCAGGAAAGAAGAGCATCATTTTGGTTCGAAAATAATTAATGATATTCTTCTAATACATAGTTTCTATTAGAAATATCTACATTTATTAATTAATAACACATTCAGTTCTCCTGTGTACAGTAAATTTAGCTGTAATAGATGGAAAATCTACGTGAAAGATTCCTCATGTTCACTGCTTACGTGGTTTTGCAACGCTTATCACAAGTCGCATATCCCTTCCTCAAGAGGCGAAGTGAAGCTATGACCTGTGCATCAGTCCACGGCGAGCGCAATGCACTCGAACTTGACGGCGCTCGATTTGATTTGATTTGATTTGATTTGATTTTTTTCGTGTTTCCGGGCACGACAACTACTTTAGTCCTTAGTCCTGTTAGTGTAGTGCATGTTTTTTCTCGGGAGATGGCGGTGATCTTCCCCCGCTGGATGGCGAGATCCGGCGCCGACCTCCTGTCGGCTAGTGGGGTTTCTCCCTAACCAGGACTCTCCCACCAGCGGGGCACCGCCCCAGCCGGGACAAGCTCTAAGCTCCCGACCAGCCTCTCGGAATATGTGGTAGTGTAGTGCATGTTAGTGTGTGTGTGTGTAAGGGGAGAGGATAGGACAAGGAAGAGGAAGACAGATCGCGCGCGGTCCGTGGCCCGTTTGATAGGGTACTGCTCCGGCATTGGCCTGGTGTTGTTCGGAGAAACCACGAAAAACTACCGATCAGAGCAGCCAACCGCTAGAATACTCCTCCAGACAGCGACTAAATTCGACGTAGCTGAAAAGCTAGTGTCGAAAATCCTGCCGCCACCAGGACTCGAACCTAGGACCTCCCTGTCAGAGGCGCTGCAGTGACATCGGTACGGCGCTCGAGATCGCCCCGCTCGAGCGAATACGAACAAATGAAGCGCCTTGGAGCGCTGTGGAGTCACGACGCTTCTGCGATGGCGTGGTTGTCCGAAGCTCTCCTTTCTTCGTACCGCGCCGCGCCGGAGCTAAACGTTCCAGCGGCGTGGCGGAAGTGTCCTCTGTATCTGCGAAAACGCTGGCTCGCCGCACAGATAACCGCGTCTACTGTTTCGCCCACTTTGCAACGCCTTCTCGCGAATCAGCACGCAGACAAGCGGAAGATACTTCAAGGGAGCGCTGGACCAGCGACGTCAGCTGCAGGCATGCCGACGCTGAAAGAAACGCGTAGGTTTCTTAGCAAAAGGAAACGTTGTTTAGAACTTAGAATTCCGTTCGAGGGGAAAATATCACCTGGAAAGATTTAGGTCAAGTAAATGCTTATCTTGTTGCTTTTTCACTTTGTTCCGTTGGAAGGATCAGCTTTGTGAAGGAAAGTTTATTCGTCAGATTTTTTGTTCCTGCGGAAAGTGTTTCATGAAATGATTTGACATTACATTCGATTATTTACGGTGTTTTTCAAACGGAAAATACAGAGTAAGCTTAGGTATGAACAATGTGCCAATGAACATAATATATAAAAGTTCACTTAATATTTGCATCTGCCCACCGTTAAAAATATGCATCGATCGTAAGGATTAAGTGATGTTTTGATTACCAGAGGAGCTTTAGAATTGAACCCTCCTCCAAACTATGGCCAGGTGAAGCAGATAGTCATTTTCATTACATAGACCAGATATTTGTGAAATTTTGAAATATTCTCGTCCAAGCTTTAGCGTTTCTTGATTGCATTGTTTTACTTTCTCGTATATTTGTATATACGCCATATTGAAAAAGGTTCTGTAATGTTCTGTAAAGCTACAAATTTGCTGTAGTGCTCGCCAATTTCGAGATCGCTGTTACTTGAAACGAATCTTTTAATTTGTGAGGTATTTTACACGAAACTTCTAGGAGCTTTTCAAAATTTTCTCAAAACGCATGCCATTTTTGTTCGAATTGGGGGAATTGGTGGAAATTTTGAAAATGCGCCAGAATGTGTGCATAGTAAGTCTTCCCTTTTTGTTGCGATTTAGATTTTATGGATGCCTAATTCCAACAGGAGTTCTTGACTTCCTTTGGAATAATTCAAGTGACCTTAAATAGTAATGCTAGTTATTCGGCCAGTAGACAGCAAAGAAATATTTGGTATGACAGTTTTTCAATAGGCTCACGTCATGAATCTGCATGGGTTTCAATTAAAATTGATTCTATGAATCAAATCCAAGTTATTTAAATAACTTGGTACCATCTACGGTTATTGATGCTCTATGAGAGATTGAGAAAATAGACTGCTCTATATCGAAAATTTGTGTTTTGAGACAGGAAAAATGTACTGCACGGAAGAATGAATCATATAAATATTATTTCGTGTTTCCAAAGTTTTAACTTGACGAACAAATGGTGATAACAACCCTTAAATAGAAAACGTGAAGTGGATTTGTGACGTCTACAATTAAATAAACACCAGAGAAAAATAACAACACTATATACTTGTGGAATAATGAAGTAATGAATCCCACTAACGAATCGTAAGCACACAAAAAAATTGACATTAATACCGGGACTGTTCGTTGACGTAGCCATTAACACACGAAAATCTTATTGTGATTTTATCTTGTCATACACAATTATTTTAATAAAAGCGTGAATGCAACAACCTTTCATATTCCCTCAACACGAATCACACGGATCTTGATTCACGGATAGTAGAATTTCACAAACCCGTAAATTCATGTTGAGAATCAATGATTAATAAAATTGAAAACGATTTTGAACAAATTCATCAATGACACTTCAAAAAATTAAAAATATGTAATACAGTGCGGAATAATAATTTATTCCATATTCTTTTAATTTTCCTGCATTCAATTACATGCATAAACTTGAAGAATTTAATAATTAATTTCGTAATCCTATTTTTTGACTAATTAAAAGAAGACCCGATCTTGAAACTTAAATTGTTCCCTTTGTTCGTAAACGCTTATAGTTATAGAAAATCCTAAAGAGAATAACAATGATCAAAAGATGCAAGGAAATCAGAAAAGGAAAAGCAAAGCGGAAGACGGAAGAATCTGCAGACAAGACCATCGACCACCAGAAAACACGAGAAAATAACAAGCGGAGCAACGCAGCGATCTCGCCTGCTGCAACGCGTTCGCGTGTGGGCGTGGCCGGTCATGCGGAGCTAGGCGGATGCGTTGAGCGGGTAGATTCAGGGAAGAAGAAGATAGAGGCGGAGGGCCGGCCACAGGCAGGTGAGGTTACAGGGCGCATCCAGGGCGGCGGCGAATGCCGCCTGCTGCCCGTCCGACGCTAGGGGGCGGCGCGGGGCGGGGCGGGGCGGCGCGGTGCAAGGCAGCGAGCGGGGGCGGAGCCGAGTGGGCGTCCGGCGCGAAACGCAGGGCGCCGCAAAGCGGGGCGGAGGCGGAGGCGGGCCCTCCTGGAAACGTGGAAACAAGAAAACAAACGCGTAACGACCGTACACGTGTAGTAAAATCGCATATAAACGTCGTGTAAATCAATCAAAAACTTCAGGACACAGAAGAAACGAGAGGGGCGAGGGAGCGAACGGAACACACTCGCTGCAATATCCTGAGCTTTTTACGAGCCACAGCGCCGTGCGCGGCCGGGATGCAACCTGTGCAGCGCCGTGGGCGAGGGCGGGGGAGGTGGCGCGCGGCGGGCGGAGGGTGGGCGAGGGCAGGGCGCGGGGGCGGCGAGGTCCCGCGGACGGGTGTTGCGAATTGTGGGCGAGCGCGGGCGTTCCTTCCGCACACAATCGGCGCCGCCCCTGCTGCCCCAACGCCTGGCCGACGCCCGCAGGATTCCACGAATGCGTCGCACCTTCCGTTCTCCCACGCCGCCGCGCGCCTTTTAAATTTTGCTGCAACTACCTGTCATAGGCGGCCGTTAGTTCGAAATTCCTTGAATACATACGGTGCGCAGGAAGCGCCGGTCCATGATTCAGAAACAAACGGTGGAAACGTGCTAACATTCATGAAGCTCAAGAAAATATGTTTGCTGTACATTTTGGTTTCTGCATAATGATTCGTCGACGGGTTACTGACGTTGATATCGTTTCCACAGTTTTATGTTCATTCTTTTAATTATTATTTATAACTATTTATTACTATTATTTATTATAGTATTATTTATTTATGTATTATTTATTAATTAATGTATTATTTATTTAATTATTCCTTTATTGGAGTTTTCGGCTTTTTTCAACTGTTGAGGCCCATATGTTGCGATGATCTAATAAGCAGATGATAGCAATGTTGAGGTGAATGATTATGGAACAATGCTGAAATGAGAGGCGGGGAAAAGGGGGAAACTCCAAGTAAACCAACCGAGAGCTTGCTTTGCCTGCTCCACCACAGATTCCACATGGATCGGTTGAGGATCGAACGTGGATCCTAGAGGTGAAAGTATACATTAAACTATTACGACACGAGCCCCCTCCTTAGTTTAGCAGCTCCAGAAGACGTGGCCCCAAGCGAATCTATTTTTCATGCGCAGGTGAAAATTCGCAGACAGTCGGATCCTGACTTGCTCCTGGCAGTTCCGATGGTTTTTATTTATTTTTGCAATGCCAACACCACTTCATTGCATTCATGCTCATACACTTGTGTGTTGCATTGTTAACATGTGGAACCAGTCATTCATGATTTAAACAATAACGCTATTTTCTAATACTGTGACTCATATGCGCTGATGAGCAGTTTTAGTTGAGAAAAGTTTTAACAATACGTCACATTGAAGACTTTTCGGGTTCTAAATTTGTATTTAGATGCGTTACATTTCCAGGACACTGTGACAAAAGTTAAATAGAAATACATTGGGCTTATTCATCGCATTGTGACCTGCTTATTCGTTGCACTCTGTATCAAAATTTGACTTTTTCTCTGCCTAGGTTTCCAAACGTTTCCAACCAAGTTCTAGCCCCAAAATATCAAATTCAGCTACAGTAAAAAATTTAAGTTTTCTTTTACTTTCGCAAAAGAATTGCTGAGAAAAATTACACTTTTCGATGAAAAATCAATTTAAATATACTTTTTCCCCGATTTCAGTAGTCGAGAATCAAAAATTCAGTTTATTTGGAACACTCTAACAATAATTATTATCATATTAAAAAAATATTTAAATAAAATTGAACATAAATGCTATGTTTCATGTATTTTGTACACACTAAACAACGTCATCCGATTTATGGCATATAACCTCCCCAAAGACTTAGTAACTAGATGACCAAGAAATTAACCCTTGATTGTTTGCTTTACGATGTAAATTTACTTCTAAAATATTTTTAATGCACTTTAATTTAATATTCCTCATTCCCAGTCTAGACTAGGCTTCCCACCATGCACCACTGAACGCCACATCTTTCTAACGAGCACAGAAGAAAGAGACTAGGGCCCCAGACGACGCAGAGATAGGAGCGTCGTTTTTCTCACACCAGAACAAAGTATTTAAAAATTAGCATTTTGTTGTTCTGCATATTAAGAAAATTAAGTTTTCTTTCTCGTGTTGCATAAAACAGAAACGTCATGCCGACATTGGTAGGCGTCTTTGAATAACCGATACGATAAAGAAATTGTGACTCACTTCTTCTTAATTAATTAATTTTATTTATTTAAAGTGAAAAACGGTAAAAAAACTGTGACAAACAGTGGGGAGAAGTGTGATCTGTGCATGTTTTCTTGAATACTGGAATCACTCCCCTAACTCATACACAAGCTGAATTATGAATACGGGTGCAAACCAGCGTATTTGGCAAAAAAAGAAAAAAGAAAACATTCGCTCCCGTAAAATAAAAATTATATGCAAAGGTAAATCAGGTACATATGTAGGCTCTTATCCCTCCCTCATCGTCTTTCGTGAAGGAAGGCTTACTGCCGTAAGCAAGTGGAGAAGGTTACTTGAAAATTAATTCCGGGGGGGGGGGGGGAGGCAAGGCAAAGCGAGGCGAGGCAAGGCGAGGCGAGGCGAGGCGAGGCGAGGCGAGGCGAGGCGAGGCGAGGCGAGGCGAGGCGAGGCGAGGCGAGGCGAGGCGGAGCCAAACGGTAGCGAGGCGAGGAATGGCGGAAGGAGACGGAGGTGTGACGAGGCGGAGGCGAGGCAAACCGAGGTAAGACGAGGCAAACCGAGGAAAGGTGAAGCAAATGGAGGCGAGGCGAGGCAAACTGAGGCAAGGCGAGGCAAACTGAGGCGAGGCAGAAGCAAACCGATGTGAGGCGAGGCAAAAGCGAGGGGGAAAACCGAGGGAGGGACGCGAGGCGAGGCGAGGAAAAAGGGAGGGGAAGCGAGGCAAGGCGAGGCAAACCGAAGCGAAGAGGAGGCCAACCGAGGAGAGGCGGAGGAAAACCGAGGCGAGGCGGAGGCAAACTGAGGCGAGACGAGGCCAGGCTGTTCTAGGAAAGACGGAGCTGTGTGAAGATTAGAGGCGTGAAGACTGGGACGTGCAAAGGCGGGTTTGGTTGGTTGGTTGGTTGGTTGGTTGGATGGTTAATTGAATAAGGTTTCCTTACGCGTCAACTGCTAAGGTCAGCAGACCCTTAGCGTATTGTATGTATTTATGGCGGCAGGTGGCGGTGGTCTTCCCCCGCTGGATGGTGAGATCAGACGCCGACCTACATGACAACTTGCAGGTGTTTCCTCATGAAGTATCTCCCATCAGCGAGACACAGACTCAGCCGACTCAACCGGGAGAATCTGTATGTGTAAGAGCGTATATAAGGGGTGTGGGTAATGCAGGGAAGAGCAAAGTAAGAACAGAAAAATCGCGCGCGGTTCATGGCCTGTCTTTTAGGGTACTGCTCCAACATTCACCTGGTGTTGACCGTAAAAAACACGGATCAAAACAGCCGGGAAGTACAATGCTTGCCCCTCCTGACCGCAGCTGAATTCGATCCTAGCAAGTATCGAGAATCCTGCCACCGTCGGGACTCGAACCCTGAAACTTCCCGATAAGAGGCTCTACATTAAAATTAATTGATGCCCTGAGCCGCATACGCCGTTAAAAACATCGGCATAACTCCCTTCGTACATAAATAATTATTTAAATTGTTCTCATTTCTTTTCGATTGATTGATTGATGTTTTCGTGTTTCTGGGAGCGTCAACTGATTTGGTCGTTAGTCCCGTTAGTATAGTGCATGTTTTTTCTCGGAAGATGGAGGTGATCTTCCCCCCGCTGGATTGCGAGATTCGGCGCCGACCTACCGTCGGCTAGTGGGGATACCCCCTAGCCAGGACTCTCCCACCAGCAGGGCACCGCCCCAGCCGGAACAAGCTCTCAGCTCCCGACCGGTCTCCCGGAATACATGATAGTGTAGTGCATGTTAGTGTAAGTGTGTGTGTGTAAGAGGAGAGGATAGGACAAGGAAAAGGAAGGACAGATCGCGCGCGGTCCTTGGCCCGTTTGGTAGGGTACTGCCCCTGCATTCGCCTGGTGTTGATCGGAGAAACCACGGAAAACTACCGATCAGAGCAGCCGGCCGCTAGAATTCTCCTCCAGACAGCGACTGAACACGACCTAGCTGAAAAGCTAGTGTCGAAAATCCTGCCGCTGTCAGGACACGAATCTAGGACCTCCCGGTCAGAGGCTCATTTCTTTTCGATCAGGACTACCTTTCGCAGTTAACCGACCACCGATCACGACTGCAGTCTGTATTATTTTACACTATAATAATTAACGGATGGATACAAAAATGTTTATAGAGGAAGTGCATGCTAATAAAAAAATTGTTCCAGCACGCGGCGCCGCTGACCCGGATGGCGCAGGTCGCCGCAGCGCGTGCCATGGGAGAACCGCCCCCGGCCGGCGTGGTCGCCCGCGGACACGGCGCATTAAGCCTTCTAATAGCTCCCGGTGTGCGTTTTTTACACGTGGGGGCGGTGCAGAAATCGCGCGTTGAGCGTGACTCCGCGAGCATGAGCGCCTACGACTGGCAGCGACGGGGGCCAGGTCGCACCGGGAGCGGAGCTTACGGATGGCGGAATGTAAAAAAGGGAAAACCAAGCTACTACCTCTATTTGCACAAACAGAATCAATAAAGCGAAGGGATGATCTAACGTCGTAAGATTGCATCGGGTGAAGTCGGAGCGGTAAGATAAGGTTGCATCAGCAGTTGCGATGCTCCACAGATGGTGAGATAAATGAAACCAACACGAAAAAACAGCTCTTAAAGATGTTTGATTTTTTTAAATTTATTTCTTCCCGTTGGACTTTCGTCTTTCGGGGATTTTGACGGGTACAGTGTTTCATACAATGAATTTACTTGGCCATCCTCAGGCAAATGCGGGTCTCGGTATAACCCTTCACTATTTTTCAAATTTCATATTTGTATTACTTGACTAAGGGAAATTTACATTTATTGTTTGGAAGTGGAGGGGTGTGTTTTGTTGAAAATTGTGGTGAATGATTAAAAATATTTGATATACTAGAAAATCATATAATGAAGCCATGGTCTTATGCGATTAGAGAGCACCCAATCTTCCAATGATTCTTTTTAACAGATTTCTCATATTAATGGGAGTTAATCTAGTTCAAATAGTTTCGTAAATGGTCTACGCGTTATCAATGAATTCTAAATGACTGATTAAAATGTTTTCAAAATGAGCGAGTGATTTTAATTTCCGTTACAAATTCGTATTTTTTCTCTCGCCGGTAAAAACTCTGAATACAAATATTAGAGTACAATATATGCGTGAGTGTGCCGAATTTAACGACGTACAATTTCTAAATTGTTGACTCCTGAGTCAAAACGCAACAAAGTGTATTCTCTTGGTGCAACCACAATGATATGTGTCCACCGATATTTCCTGCATATAATAGTGGGAATTTTCTACTTTACTATTATTATTAAACCCTGCTAGTATAATGGGAAGCCAACGAAATTGTAAGAAAGTGAATGAAATTATAAATTCAATTTCTTTACATATAAAGAAAATTCTTTGGTCATTTTGGTAAAGATATATCAAAGAAAGAAAGAAAGAGAAAAAAACATTTCGAAAAATTGCAACCCAGGACGATCAGGACTACCTTCCGCAGTTAACCGACCACCATCACGACTGCAGTCTGTATTATTTTGCAATATAATCATTAACTGATGGATACAAAAATGATTATAGAGGAAGTGCGAACATTGCAACAAAATCATTTCGTTTTCTTGAGACTCCATGTAAGAACGCCGATATAATTTTGCTTGCAAAGAAAGAACAGGGCCGTCGGGACAATTTGGCGAAGTGGCAAGCAGACGATATGTGTATGCAGAATTGAGGTGACTAGTAAGTTTTTGGGGATTATATTTGTTGGCCCTTTCCTACCTTAAAGAATCATAAACCGGATGCGCTGAAATTATTAAATTTGATCACTTTATGTATTAGTCGAAATATATTAAATAACTCATCACCATTTCTTGTAGGATACTTAGTAAATACACATTATATATTTGAAGCAAATGAGAATTTTCAATTAAAAATCTGTGATCATATTGTGTTGTCGCTCACTTCTGAGAAATGTCGTACATCAACGAGTACCTCATGCCTCTAAGGCACTCTGTTTTAATATCAAAAAATTTCGGTCATTCTGTCTGACTATAGCTTTCTTTATATTTATGTTTGCCAATTTGCCCATACACCAGCCCTCCTTTGACTGGAATGTGTGAAGGTGATTCCAAGAATATGAGAATAAGGATCCGCAGCATGAATGCTATGGATGGACTATCGGAAAGGTGAGTAGAAAGAATTTCTGAATTCGCAGCGAAAACAAACGAATAGTGATACTTGAAGAAGAAAAAATAATGTACAATAAACTTAAAAGATGAAAATGGAGAAGATTATTTATACATTTTCACGAATGATTCTATAATGGGGGAATGACAGTGGCAGTAATAGATTAATAAGGAGAAATGCGAGAAAGAGAAGAAATGGAAACTGGAGAAAGTCGAGAAAACATGCCGAGAACTCATTTTTTCCAACGATGTTTTTAAGCTGGTTTAATAACCTCTAATTAAATTCGTGAGCAACAAAATTGAATTTGACAGTGGCCGTGTTTATTAATTTATAAGTTAAGATTTAACCAAAAACAAAGTTGAAATATAATTAGAACAATGGACAAATCTGAGCCTGAAGCCTGAGCGCCCAGGGGAGGCCTGAATGGCAGTGGATAAAATCCGTGCACCAACGGTGGAATGAATTGCAAAAAGGTGATTAAGAGTTTTCATTTCATTAGATTTATTTCGTCAAAGAATAGCACAAAATGTATGCGACAAATGGGGGAGA
Organism: Teleogryllus oceanicus; assembly: GCA_964035755.1. Classification (NCBI taxonomy): domain Eukaryota; kingdom Metazoa; phylum Arthropoda; class Insecta; order Orthoptera; family Gryllidae; genus Teleogryllus; species Teleogryllus oceanicus. Next base: position 283,918,756 of record CAXIVR010000001.1, read on the forward strand.
AGTACAACTTGCGCTCGTTTTCTAGAGCTCCAGAATCTATTCCCGACCTTTTAACTATAATTAGTTAAATAATGAATTGAAGTACAAAAAAGCTGGTTTAGCAAGTTTGAAAACTAGACAGACTTTTCCGTGCGGAGTAAAAGAAAATTAGATGCACCGGCAACGAACTACAGATCTAATATTTTAGTATTGCTAACAAGATAGTAACCAATACCTCCGGCTCTACTCGTACGACAACTAACAAATGGAGAGCCACAGCAAAACGTGTGCATAGCGAAGCTGCATTTATGTCCAGAAGCAAAACAAGGGGCCGTCGTAGCATTTACAACAGAGTTAGTGCAAGCTGCAACTGCCAGTGCAAGAGCCGACTTCAAACAGGCGCATCTACGTTGGCGTGGGCGTGGCGCGGTCCGAACGAGCCCTCACCCACGCCACCCTCCGCCTTGCTCCTTGCTCCGTGCTCCTTGCTCCGTGCTCCCGCCCCCTCAAGAAGCGAGTGCGGGCCGCGCGCAGCAGCAGCGGCGGCGGCGGTGGCGGCGGCGGCGGGCATTCCCGGAAACACTTAGGACTTCCCGTGAGCCGTGAAATTGGCAGGAAGCGACAATAATTAAGAGGCCGAGGCGGGCGTGAATATTGGAAGGTGATGCCACCGCCGCCACCGCCGAGTGGCGGAGGAAGGGGGGAGGGCGTGGCGGAGGGAGGAGAGGGGTGGGGGAGGAGAAGAAACGTCTTGGGCACTCAGCAGTGCGTCGCTCGGTAGACGCTGACCGCCCAGGACGCTACCGCAGCTAATAACTAGAACTCGGAATTTTAGGCACAAAAAAGTGGTGATTTGGGCACCTAAAATATGTAACGAAATTATGAAATTAGGCACCATTCTGCCTAATTTCACTATGGGGTTGGGGATGAGAATTGGAATCGGTGAGGAGGAGACGGAATCAGGAATGGCGACTGGAAGGGGAACGGGGATGAGGAAAGGGTGAGGGTGGAGCGAGAATGGGGATCGGGTCGGGGTCGGGGTTCGGATGCGGAGCGACCTTTGTTGCAGTATCTCCCCTGCCACCATTGCGTACCCCGCAGTTCACCTTCGCAAGTCTGCCCTTAATGCAGGCAGGCGTTGAGGCAGGAAGCTGAGCCATGCGCAAGGCGGGAGAAGGGAGTGCGCTGGACGCACGTACAACCTTTAAAAGTCTTTGACTGAAAATTCTGGTGAAGAATTTACACCAAAATACACACAAATTTCATTAGAACAAACTTATAACTAGATGTATCAACTACTATCTCCGTCATTTTAAATAATAACAAATAGGTACAATTAATTTCAAATAATAAAATGTAAATAGTCTATAAAATGTGCAAATTAATTGATTTTATTTTAGTTTTACAAATCGATCTATAGGATTTTTCAAACGATCAATAAACAATCAGGAAATTTCACGTTAAAAACATAGTGCTCAAATGATCACCAAAATCTTTCAATAAACAAAATAAGATAGAAATAAACTACCTTCGTTCTTCACCTGACGACTCTAATGCACAAGTTCAATGTTCTGCAAGTTTGAAGCAATAGGAAAATCTCTAATTTTTAATTTTTTAATTGTGTGTTTCAAGCGGCCACAACTGAGATAGTGGCCACTGGCCAGTATTTCAAAAGCTTTGCAACTACAAGTATATTTGAAGAAAGGTGAGAAATTAAAAAAGGGGAGTGCAAATTGCAAAAATCTCTTCATCTTAATGATTTGACAAGTCTTGAAAGACTGGTGGCACGACTAACTTAAGGTTACCGCGCCGTAAAGAAAATGTTTCTACAACATAAAAAATATTAAAATAATGTTTTTGCTGATCTCCGCATGAATTTTCAGGTTTAAAAAAAGAGTAAACTTCGGCATGAAAACTCTGTCGTTTGCTTTGCTTGGTTCCTGTCTTCCCTCCAAAAAGAAAAAAAATGGCAGTGAAATAGGCAGAGGGTGTGAACAAAATATGAAGGGTCTTAAATCAGTTGGAAGCACAGTGCATGGTTAATTTTTGTTCTGAAACGTATATGTGAGTATGTATGTGTTTAAGAGACCGCCCTTCCCCGCATATTACAACGCTTGGTGCATTTTAACACTTGTAATTTGCTTTTACTATCTGGGCACGTAAAACATAACAAACACAAAACAAGGATTATGATTACACAAAGTAACAGAGGAAGTAATTTACTAAGTATACAAAGAAGATACATGAAATTTTTCGTTACCAGGACTCGGCTGACATTTTTCTGTAAAAAAAAATCACCGGTTTGTGGCGCACGATTTCAATCTTAATATTTCTACGAAGTAAAGCGAGAAAGTAGAAATTAAGAACAAAATATCATGTGTATTATTGAAGTTGTGTAATTTAAAGGGTAATTTAATTTACTTAATTAAAATTATTTTTTTTATTAATTAAGTTGTGTAAATTACGCCCCCGCAAAAGAACTGAGCTACCTTATCTTCTAAGATATTTTTAACAAGTAATCGTTGCACATTTGCTAATTTTCGTATATGAGATAAGTGGCAAACTAATTGATTATGAATTTTTAGTATTTGAAAAAAAAAAAGTTTCATAGAATAGAACATAAGGTTTCCTGAAGCTACGCTTGTCACGTATCAATCCAGTCCTGTGCAGACTCAAATAGGACACGAATAAAATCAATAGTAGAGCATATGCGTTTGTGGATGCGAGAATCTAACCACGAGGAGCAATTACCCCCCCCCACGAGGAGTTTTGAGCAGTCCTGGGCAGACTAAAACACGACACGAATAAAATCAATAGTAGAGCGTATGCGTTTGTGGATGCGAAAAACTAACCACGAGGAGCAATCCCCCCCCACGAGGAGTTTTGAGCAGTCCTGTGCAGACTAAAAAAGGACGCGAATAAAATCAATAGTAGAGCGTATGCGTTTGTGGATGCGAGAATCTAACCACGAGGAGCAATTTCCCCTTGGAGGATCCATTCCATCCCTTCCCTGTCATCTCCGTCGGCAGCGCCGCCTAGTGGGAGGCGCGAGAACGGGGCCGGGGAGACTCCCTTCTCCCTCCACCCTCCGCTGGCGACCGGCACCCTCTCCCGCCCCCGGCCCCGGACAATACTGCGTTTCACATTAAGTTAAAGAATTACTGTGTAATTAAGCGTGACGTCGGGGGTGGAAGTAATCGTGTGGGAGCTCTGCGCGGCAGCGGCGGCGGCAGGGTGAGTGACCCCCGCAGATGCAGAGCGGCAAGCGGCACTCTCACGCCCCCGCCCTCCCCTCACCCCTGCCCCTGCTCACGGACTCCCCCTCTCCAGGCGCCTGTGATCCTACGCCCCCTGTTTCCGTATCTATTGTCGTTTGGGAAGTGAGCGTAATATGAGGAGGAACGATTATACTTGTGTATAAATTGGACGATTTAATAACATAAAGGATTTTTTTTGTACAGACACGACGAAATGAAACAGACGATAAAATCGCCCTTTTGAACTGTGAACGTTTATATTGGGTGATCATTTATTCAGAAAATAAAGTCCAGGTTGTCTAACAGCATGTAATTCGCTTAGATGAATTCAGTGAATGTAAAATTGAAAAAGAAAAATAAACTTTTGTTTGTTTTTATTACTAAGAGATTTATTTCGCAAAATAATTATAATTTACAAAAAAAATATTCCTTGGAATTTTCTACAAAAGTGGGTGTTACCATTTAAAATATTAGTGGGCAGAAGTGGCGAAAGTAAGAACTCGAGATCACTTCTTTCCACAATACTCAAATTTTCAATCGGATACTCAAATATCTTATAGTTGAATGTATATAAATATCGGAGTTAAAATGTATTATGTTTCAATCATAGATTATTAACGGAGGATTTCAAGCATCTAGTTTCTTTCTCGCGTACTACTTACGTTATATAGAATAAAAGCATTGTAAAGCTGCGCCAAAAACGGGGTTTTCCAACATAAAAAGTCGTATTGTGGGAACGTAAAACTGGATAAATCTTGCTTCTCTAAGAAATAATTTACTTTCACTAATACAATGTGTATGGAGAATCTACGTTTCATCAGTCTTTCATAGCGAAAAATCTGTTTACGGAAAAATGACGGTCTGTCCGTCCGTCTGTATCTCCGTCATTCCAGCTGTTTGTCCATCCGTCCGTCTATCAGCCTCTCCACTTGTCCGTCCGTCCCTCCGTCCGTCCGTCCCTCCGTCCGTCCGTCCCTCCGTCCGTCCGTCCCTCCGTCCGTCCGTCCGTCTCCTCCGTCCGTCGTCCTCCGTCTGTCCGTCCCTCCGTCCGTCGTCCCTCCGTCGTCTGTCCCTCCGTCCGTCCGTCCCTCCGTCCGTCGTCCCTCCGTCGTCGTCCCTCCGTCGTCCGTCCCTCCGTCCTCCGTCCCTTCCGTCGTCCGTCCTCCGTCCGTCCTCGTCCTCCGTCCTCCTCCGTCTGTCCTCGTCCGTCTCCGTCTCGTCCGTCCGTCTCCGTCCGTCCGTCTCGTCCGTCTCTCCGTCCGTCCGTCCGTCCGTCCCTCCGTCCGTCCGTCTACCTAAAACACTAACGATCCCCAACTCACTTAAACGATCGAATTTTGCGCCGTGAAATTTACTGAATTTAACCGCTCGTTTCAATAGCATCAAATAATCCTATCATTTCAGTGTTTAATGAAAACTAAAAAAATAACATAAACAAAAACTATCAACCATCTAACATGTCCGATCTCGTTCTACATCACTAAAAGTATATTTATAATTTCTAAAAATTCTCAAATGGTATGGCAGTTTCACAAACAGAAATATTGTAACTGCAATGTCTTTTTACATTGCTCAACACCAATATTTTTGCTTGAGCAAGGAAATTTAATTGTGTGTATTTAAGCAGTCATCTCACTCCTGAGATTGCTATCGACATTATTATTGTCACTCCTGTTGCACAGACTGTGAGATGCTTGCGAATTTAAATCATTTCAGTTGACTCAGATGTGTGTTTAAAATAAAAAAAATCTAAATGATGCATTACATATGGCGAATCTACTACGCAGGACCTAAAAGGATTACGGTCGAGATCCGTGAAAAGGAAAAAATGTAGCAATTCTAAAGCATTATTAAGGGCCCGGCTCTCGATAGTCCTACGACATATTTTCGATTAATATAAGATAACACTACTAACACATTCGTCATATCGATTACTACAATATATTAGAGTAATATGCTGCTGGAATTTTGCATCAATAATCTATTTTAATATTTGGGGCATTTCACGACTTTCATACGAATTAATCATGTACAATGTGAAAACAACTATATGAATTGTCTCACGGCTCTCTTGTTTTCTGCGCCGAATTTTGGCACTTTTGTGTCTAATGTTGAAACGTTGCCTTGGCTGCAGTTTTTTGCTTCAAAGATTTGTGGTAGGTATTTCTCGCACAATATTTTTTATTTCTTAATTTTTAAATGCCAATATATATTATCAAAGTTATATTAATTACAGTAAACCCTCGTAAGCACGAACTCAATTAACACGAACAAAACGTGAGGGCAAGGGATTACAGTAATACGGTAATTTATAATAATCGGATAACACGCATTTTAATAACACGAACTTCGATTATTTCGTAATAAAGATACACAAGATACGGATTTTGATTTATTGCCTTGAAAATTCTATATGACATAAAGAGAAGTATAATTTTTCGCACTCTTTCTTGAATTTCAGAATCCCTACCCCACTGTATTAAATTTTCACTTCTAAGCGCTTGACATCAACTTTATCAGTGATCATTTAAAAATAACCGGAAATATTAATTATTCAAAAGTGAAATATTAATTAAATTTAGTGCAACACTCAAAAGTGAATGTGGTTTATCTTTATTCAAATAATATATGAGACTGTCGTGTGAAAATAGTAATATCCTCTTTCCACTGATTATTCAGAAATATATGACAATTGGAGAATGGTCGATGAAGTATTGCGAAGTGTGTACACTTTATAAATTGGCAGTTACAATTTCTCAGAGAAGTAACGACCAATCAAATTTATTATGAAATATAGAAACTATTAACTTTATTTTTTATTCTTTTATATTAACATGTAACTGTTACAGTCGGTCAGATAATTAGTATGGAAGTGTGCTCAATTCTATAGCAGGTTCAGTGAAGTTCTAACTTACTGGTGTTTCCGAAACGGTAACCAACCAAGAATCTTAAATGTTGCTGGTAATTAGCAAATTGTTTAGAGTAAACGGTACAATTCTTCACTTGGAGGTCTTCCGCCAAAAGTCATTTACCTCACGGAGCACTCCCCTGTTTAGTGCTCCATGACTCACTCATCCGGCTCATCTTCGAGAAGTTCGTCAAGGAACTTCACAATACAGTCCGACCTCCGTATATCCAATCTGACGGTTCCTTCGTTAATACTCAGTGTATAAAAATTCCACAAATAGAAATATTCCTGAAATGTCAGCATGAACAAATGCTTTAAAACAATTTTGGAGATAAACTCCCGGGTAAAATTCAAAATAAAACAAGAAATAATATATATTTTTAAATTACACCTACTACATATATAGTGACGGTGTTTCATTATAGTCGAAACTGCACTAGCTGATATTACATACTTCTGTGCAACTACCTTTTTTGCATCCCACATTCATGATGAAGTTTACTTTTTCAACATTCCGTACGCTCTTCTTGAGCGTATTGCAAATGATTAAACCTGAACAGAATTGAACTGTCGTCGAAGGGCAGGGCGATCAGATCCCGGGGCATGCGAATGACCTTCAGATCGCTTTGCCGTGCGCGTTTCCACATTTGACAAGTTCCAACATAGAGGAGAATCAGGAGTGAATAAATTCCACGAGAAAGCTGCATTTGGTTTTTTTCTACGACATTTTATAGGTATTTCTTCAATTAAGCAAACGTAAATAATCGTCCAGGACGAAGTTCAAAAGATCCGTTCCTTTGAGGAGTAGTAATTTTCCCGTTGCAAATTCCGTGTTATAATAGTTTTAGAATTATCATTCACTGTATGTACACTTATAGAATAGAAAGGAATCAAAGTCACAATGTCAGTTCGATATGCAGAAAAAAATTGATGTAAAATATTTTAAATGGCATGTTAAAAAAACAATGCATAAAGGCTTTCTAGAAACAGAGTTTTGATATACGGAAGTCTCCCTGTTCCTGATGTGATTTACAATTTTTTAATTACACAACACATTTCTTTCTTGTTGTGCTTTTTGATTGTCGAAAACATGGTGAAAACATTTTGTCAATCTTGGAGCACATATTGTGCAATTCTAGTAAAACACCTGAACAATTTTCTAGATTTCGAATATTAATTAATATTAAGATTCTAACAGCAAATAATACTGCTACTTGTATCACTGCATTACAAAATACTAGTTTTCGAAGTACTTCCCACGAATTATAATTGAGAATATTACGATGTTTACAAATAATAATAAGAGGAATGAAAAAATAAGGTTAATGAGTGATCAATCAAAGCAGATGACGATGAAGAAATTTTCCTTTTCTGAAACGTTTAAAAGGTGTAAATAGCGTTCTGAAAAAATGTATATCAAATTTATATTTCTCTATACAACTTCCCCGCCCTAACGTGAAGATTTACTAAACAAAGAGAAGGTAATCTTTCGGAATAACCGGGGGAAGAGGAATTAGAAGTGGTGAGGAGCTTTTTAAAGTGGGAAATGTGCTAAAAGAAAACAACTCTCGGCGAAAAACGACGGCGACGGCGAAATACGCAAAGGAAAAAAAAAGATCCAAGAGAATAAAGACAGGCACAGACAAGTGTGATATGCCGTGCGGAGAAGAAGATAGAATGGAAAAGATGACGGCGATAGAAAGAACAGGAAATGACGGGCGAAACGAAGTAAAACAAGACGAGCGAAAGAACAGCAGTCTCTAGAAGGTACGCGCCCGCTGCACACATCCAAAAGCCTCACGCGCCACGGAACGCGCTTGCTTACATTAGTGCATAAAGCCCGATTCGCACGGTACAATTTCTCTCCTTGGACTGAAGACGTGGGCTGGTACTTGCTACATTAGGAGGAATCGCGGTCGTTAGCTTGTTCTTGCAGTAGCAGAGCTACTTTGCTGAATACTATTTGAATTAAAATCCTTCCGCCGTTGGTGTCATGAAAAAATAGTTCAAGTTACTTGCGTGCGTACATTAGGCTCCTTTGTCTTCCTCATGAATTTTCCATAGTAATTAGATGGGAGGAGACGGGTTAAAAAAGAGAGAAGCTTTGAAATAGAAGAGGTCTCCAAGATCCATTCTGCGGGAAGGTGCGTGTTCCATGAACACTGCCATTATATACTTTGTACTTTATGTAACAATACAAATACCTTTTTTGATATACCATTTTCCTCTACATACTTATTTCCTAACGTCATAAGGCAGAAGGTTCTTTAACGTAAGATTAAAAGTATTTAATTTGTGCAAAAACATGTTTATTTGTCTTTTTCGTCATTAAGAATATTTCATATACACACAATATTAATTTCTACTAGTATGTTGGAAATTAAAAATTTTACAATTGGATTAACTACGTTCTGCACTCACGGAAGAGACCGTGCAAAAGAGAGGAAAAAGCAGCGAAAGAGGACTACTAATTTACAAAATAAGACAGTTATTATGTTAGGTATAACAGTACATCATAGAAATGTATATACGGGTTATTCCAAAAATATTTTGTCTTAAGCTAATTTCACAGGTGCAGATATTATTTGTGGGTTATAAGCAAAAATTATGCGAGACCAAAAAATCGATGTTATAAAAGAAGATTATTGTTTTCCTTTCCTCAATCTACAAATACGTTTTGGTTGGAACAGAGCATAGGGGAATCGTCGCATTGCATTCATTATTGGCATGCCACAAGCATGGTCCAATTGTATGCGAGTTGCCGCTGTTAGCTGTCATACCTTTGAGTGCAATACGAGTAGGATGCATGGGTAATTAAATGGCTTTTGGCATGAAATGAACCTAATGAAAACTAGGGTTCGCAGAAAGCTTCTCGGTATCTGTAATTTGCAGCTGAAATTATGGATCATGTTAAAAATAAAAAAAAATTTTATTTCAATTCCAATTAAAAAAATTAAAAAATTCAATCATAAAAAGAGTATATGATGACTATGATTTTCCGTGAAATTATCATCAATTAGTTTTGAAGGTGTGATCTACAGAAATAATACGGTACAACCGAAATTAACTTTTTCGTAGAAATAATGTTACAGATAAAGTTAAATTTGAGCATGAAAGTTCACGTATTCATTTCTTACGATTATAATTTGGAACGTTGATATAAATTAATATAAAGTACTCAATCCTCGGTTGCTTTCAGAGTTAAGTTTTCAGTTCGGTATCAATTATCTCAATAAGATGAATTCAAATCCCAGTAGGCTATGTTAACTCGTTCTCGTCTTTGTTTTTTGAAAACTGCCGATAACTATTCCTGCCATATTAAATTCAACACCTTTCTGAGGTTTGTGTCAACCACAAAGTAAAGTTCCTGCCGCGATTTAGGTTATGGCGCTTTAGCTTCCAGGTGTTATGAAGTCTTAACATATCTTTGTGCCTATCACTTTTCGGTGGGAAGCGAGATTGTGGAATTATGACGCCGATTATTCTACTGAATAGTAGATGAATGACGATGAGAAAGTTATAACACGAGCTTATCTGCCTTATCTACCACGTCACAAGGAATGAACAAAATCTCTACGACTTACGCTGGAAACAAACCAGCATTTCGCGGGTCTCGGTCGGCGAATTTTCTGAAGTGCCTTCTAAATTACATTACACAATTCCAAAGGAGATATATTTCTTCATGCGCGATGTTTCAGCAGTTTTGAATCATCTTTCGTTTGAATCCAACTACCTTCGAGCCGTCCATTTTCACACACATTTTCCGAGCAGAGGATGTGGTATGCCTGCGGAGAGAAAACGGGAAAGCGCATATTTACGCAGGTAGGCCAAGGCAGAGCCCCTGCAGAGATCCCCCGTCACACAGGTGCTGGCTCCACGCCGCCGGATGCAACGCCGCGTGCACGTAGGCGACCTCGCAACGAACAATGCAGTTCGTGAACTCTTTGCCACGCGGAGGCGGCTAGGCTTCTCCAACGGCCTCTTTCCTTCGGAAATACTACCAGACCGCGAGGAAGCTCAACAAACCTCTTCTTATTGCACCTCGTTTGTTTCCATTAGGGTCGATACACCAGTGGTAGCCAATTGAAGCACGAACTTTGAAAAATAAAAATTGGAAACTCCCCCCATTGCTCCACAGTTACAGAATGTGAAACTTGTGCCTTCTAGTGGCGAAGTATAAAACGATGATTATTTAATTATTTTCCATTTTTTATAAATAAGAAATAAGTTGAAAAAATCGTATTGAATAAATTAAAATAAATATACCTTATTAAATATCTAGCGGTCATTTATAAGCCAATATGTGACCGTGGCCAAAATTCTGCAATTTTCTAATCGTCACTACTGGATCAAAATTAGGAGTTGGCAATGAATTAATAAAACATGCCAAATAATGCAACATTGGACATTTGTAGGCAAGGGATCTATTCAGAAAGAGGTACGCTAATCACCCGTTGCATTTCACAAGAAAACTACCAAATGTTTGGCCATTACTGGTGGTTTTATATTTCTGATTCGCGTACATATTGTTCTCTGGTGACAAAGGAAGGAAAATTAGAATAACTGAACCACAGTATTAGAACATAGTTATGTCAACATATTTCCTTTAAAAAATAATTTAAACCGTACATTTTGATCGATATTGTATGAATGTCATCCTAACGTACTGAATTTGAGTGGGTGATCAATTTTTTTAATACAGAAAACTCAAATAGTAGTATTACGTTTTATCAACATGACGATTCAACAATATGGATCTTCAGCGAATTACATTTAAAATATCTCGCAATATTTTGCAGTATACTCACGTTAGAGAAATTTTCGCGGGTAGAAATTATCAATTTTTTCATAACACGACGACTTTATTTACATGAAAGGAAAATTCAATACCTCTAAATAATTTCTAAAACCTAGCACTTTTTTCTAGAACGCATAACCAGTCATTTAGTAAGCAATAGTAATAATACTGCAATAGTAATTGTCATCCATAGAATGATAAGAAAATGGGTAGAGTACTAGTAGTCGCGAGAAACAAAAACTGGAAAAGGGCGAAAGAGAAGTGTTAGGCTCAGTTGATGGTCAACGGTTAACGAACAGTTCGTATTATGAGCAAATCGAACAAGGAACACATTCTTCTTCTCGTGTTCCAATAAAGAACACACCACAGGAAAAAAAAGAAGAAATACTGCGTGAAAGATGTAAAATTGTACTTCGATTGTGACCGAGGCGAGACCTTAATAGTTGTATACACAATGCAGCAATTTGAAAAAGTCTTTGAGAAGAGAATAGCAATGGTCATTAGGCAAATTATATAATGTTCTAAAAAGGAATGATATTAATTGATGAAAATTCATGAACGTGCGGGTGTATTATTACTGTTATATTCAAACAATCGTAATAAATTACAACTTTTTAAAATTTATTTTTTGAGCCTACAAAATTTTCGGCAAATGGATGGTCGAATGGGAGTAGCGAACATCTTGAAACGGATTATGTTGGAGACCGATCACGCAGTGTATTTGAGGCAGGTGGCGAGCGGTGGAGTCGCACGATGGCAAGGGGAGGGGCGGACGGCCAGCCGCGGGGCCTCAGAAGCATGTTATCGCGCGGGCGTTAGCGACGTTAGCAGCGCGCTTTCTCGTGTTTCGCGGGCCGTTAATTCGAGGGCTCTAAGTGGCGCGCAGCACGGTCCCCGGCCACCTCCGCCTCCGAGAATCGCCAGCGTACGCGCACGACCGAGAGACCCGAGCAGAGGAGATGGAGGCGGGGTCGGGGCGGGAGCGGTGATGAGAGGTGGTGGCAGGCGCCGGGGAGATGTCGGAGCAACGAAGGGTTGGTTTGGTTTGTTTTTTTCGTGTTTCCGGGCGCGTCAACTGCTTTGGTCATTAGTCCCGTTAGTGTAGTGCATGTTTGTTTCTCGGGAGATGGCGGTGGTCTTCCCCACCTGGATGGCGAGATCCGGCGCCGACCTACTGTCGGCTATTGGGGTTTCCCCCTAACCAAGACTCTCCCACCAGCAGGGCACCGCCCAGCCGGGACAAGCTCAAACTCCCGACCGGTCTTCCGGAATATGTGGTAGTGTAGTGCATGTTAGTGTGTGTGTAAGGGGAGACGATAGGACAAGGAAGAGGAAGGAAAGATCGCGCGCGGTCCGTGGCCCGTTTTGTAGGGTACTGCTTCGGCATTCGCCTGGTGTTGATCGGAGAAACCACGGAAAACTACCGATCAGAGCAGCCGGCCGCTAGAATTCTCCTTCAGACAGCGACTGAATTGGACCTCGCTGAAAAGCTAGTGTCGAAAAACCTGCCGCCAACAGGACCTCCCGGTCAGAAGCGCTGCAGTGACATCAGTTGATGCACTAAGCTACCGCTACCGGTGCAGGCGCCGGGGAGATGTCGGAGCAACGAAGGGTGGGGGCTGGGCGGCGGCAGGAGGTGACTGGGAAGGCGGGGAGGAGTCGGTGGCGTGGAGATGGGGGGACGATGGTGGGGCGATGGCGTGGCGGTAGGGTGCGAAGGCGGAGCGTAGGGGAAGGAAGCGGGGTGGGAGGAAAATATTGAGAAAGTATATTGGAAAAGCACTGGAGTCTTCGGACACACGGAGGACAATGCTTTGGAGATGGGAATACGGCGTAGAAGATGCAACGGAGGATAAGGGGAGGAAAGCTACGACGAGTGGGAAGATTGGTGGTGATCAGATGAGAAGAGTGGCCATTGGATGCCGATAGGATGAGCAGACAACCTAAAATTGCTACCAGGGGAGAAGGTAAGCCGAGGGTCAGTGGTGGGGGACTGAGTGATAAAACTAAGGGTGTTACAACTGTACATACTTTCTTGCATTATTTGTATCTTCTGAATTTTTTGAAAATCAGAACGATAGCCGAAAATCAAACCTGTGTCATTTTTATAAGCATACTTCATTCGACAAAAAATTAAGGAAAAAATAGGGAGGCGTTTTTGTTAAAAATATTTTTCTTTGTTTTGTTACTAGTAAAAATTACGAGACAACTGCTAGTATTATTTTGAAGAAAGTATACATAACAAAACATAACGATTATTGCAGAACAGATTTCACCGAGGAAAAAATCGGTATCTTCAATATGTTCTTGTGGTAAGACGCCGAAATTTTTTTTAACTTTTGCATTATCGGAAATTCAGAGAGTTCAACAAAAATGAGATCTGCCCTACCTTTTATGTGTACTTTGCTTTATTGGAGAAATACTTTGATAAAAAAATGTGGAGGATTTTTTTCGAAAATATTGAATAATAAGGTTCCATGTTAAATACCCCCAAAATCAAAACAGTAAAATTCGCGGGGCCTGCAACATGACCAAACCGATTGATGAATAGCAGTTTTGAAGCAAATCATGTACGAGATAAGGTGTTAGTGTTGACCATGGATGGATAGACTGGTGTATTGCACTCAAGCAATTTGTCGGTATCAAGGACTCCATAAAATGTGGATTTTGAGTAAAAGTATCAAAGAAAGTAATTTACTACACAGGAAATATATTTATCCACTTTTTCGATATTAAGGCCGCGCAATACGAGTTTCTCTGACGAAAAATCGCTACTTTTCGCTGTATAGTTATAGTATTTTCTTCTTATTACGTAGTTACATAGTTAGTGAGAAAGTAAAATGGAGTTGATTTCATATATCCAATTCTTGCGATTTTTAGCTTCATATTCGATATTTATTCGGTACATTTAATTCAAATGAGTATTTTCTAGCATACGTAGTAAATGAATGTGCGAGTGACTGATTTAGTGACTCACCGAGTAGATAAATGACCAAGACAAAAGAGAAGGTAGAAAAATAAAGAATAGATAAGAAAGAAACGAGAAAGAAGAGGAGAAGATTAAGAAAGAACGAGACAGAACGAAAGATACCAAGAAAAAATGAGAACGTGAGAGAAAGAAAGGGAGGGGGAGAAGCCAATGATAAAGAGCGCCAAAAGAGAAAAGCGAAAAGAGAGAATGTAAGCGAATGAAAAAGAAAAAGCGATATTGAGTGAGAATGGGAGAGAGAGCGAGTGAGAAAGAGAGAGGAGTGAGAAATCGAGGGAGGGAGTGAAGAAGAAAGAGAGAGAAAAGCGGGAAAGCCGCGCAGCAATCGGGGCGGCGTGCGGGGACGTGAGAGAGCGTGGAATGGCGGCACGGGCGCGGGCGCCGTCCACGTGCGAGGCGGGCGCGCCATCTCCGCCCCCGGCGCCGCCCCGCCGCCGCCGCCGCCACCGCCACGAGGCTTCCCCCCCGCGCGTTTCGGAGCCGCACTCAAATTGCCGCGCTGTTAGCGGCCCTCGCTCGCTCGCGACGCGACGCCGGTTGGCCCAACGGCGCGGCGGATCGCCGAGATCGTTGTGTCTCACCTTCGCATTTTCCCATTCGTCACATTCGTTGAGGAATAGCCGCCACGTTTCCTCGTTCATTCTGGAAAGACGCGGACTTTGAACTCCTTATCTCCCACCGAAACTTTACGTCCTCACTTACGATATTCCTAAAAGTACAGATATTTTAATCTTAGATTTTTAATTTTAGCAGATATTTACCCTTTATAAAATTCTTCTTTTCATAAACAAGGGAACGTACTGTCCGAGCGCGAGAGCTCTATCCCTAAAGACAATAACCCCCTCTACATTCTTTTATGTTTAGTTCATAATTATTGTACATACTACATATGAGGCGACAAGTCTTACGATAGAAGAAATTGCATTTGATCCGCCAATGATTATTTTCTCGTCGAGAATGTGTGAAAATAGTAGCAACAGTAATAAATATAATGTCAATAATAATAACATCTATAACGGTATACAGTGTACAGTATACTGTACACTGTAATAACACATAAAATAACTGTATACTGTGTACAGTAACTCGATACATAAGAATTTTCGGTGATTGCAACTGCAAAGAACATTGACATATTATTTCATGTCCAAGAAACTGACAACAAAGTACGAACTCACTTCAGCAGAGGTGCATATATATGCCGACGGCCAAACTTTATAAATCACTTAATAGCGGGTCGCAGCATCGTTATATGACATATCACATTGCCAGAATGAAAAGGAACATTAATAAAATATATTACACGCATACTGAATTTTTTCATTTCATACTTTTAGTGTGAATTTTGGAACGGATTCATTAAAGTTTAGCGCCATCTTCGCAAGCAAGTTCTACCCATTAACAGAGAACGGGCGGCGCTACGCATGCTATAAGTAACCTTCCACGATTTGCTCAATAGAGGTTCAACCACTGTACTGTCACGAATGTCAAGTAACAATCACTCTTACTGTCACACCGCGAATGTTGCTAAATTCTCTCATTAAAAAGAAAGAAAAATCTGGCCTGGATGGGCCTAAAATATGTCCAAAAGTTTTTCGCCTGTTTTCCACGACCGAGCACCATACAAAAGATCGCAAGTCACGAAGGCGCCTTCGGTCTCTCATTAATTAACATTTTAATTAACTTATTTTACGTTCCCCTTAGTCATCATTTCTATCACAAAGAAGCGTCAGATGTTCCAGAGCGTTCCTTCCGGAAACTTGCAAGTAAAAATATAATCAGTACTTACCGAAGTCTGTATCAATATTATTATGCGTATAATATTCGAGGGTCGCAGAAATTATACCGGCGCGCGAGGCATGGTTTGTGCACTACAGACGTGCACGACTCCGTTCGTGCGGATCATTAATACATTAATACTTCAATGCATTCGCACGCATACTTTTGTTAAAAAAGGCAACAATATACAGCGCGTTAAGAAAGTCTCTCCGCAAAAATTATGTTGAAGAAGCGTGTAACAAAACAAAATGCAAATACCGCAGTCAACATAATCATAGCAAATGCTGGAAGTGTTGTCACCTTCACTTATTTCCCGGCGATCTGTTTGCTAACATCATCATTGCCATTTTTGCGAGGACGCCCTGACTCAGCCGAGGACGGACTTTCATGGCGCACTACACAATTGAAATATTTAATTAATAGTGTGAATCAGTATATCAGTAACTGTGTAGCTATGGATGGATGGAAGGCTCTCGGGCATTCACTCATTACCTAAAGGAATTCCGACGCGCGACAGTCTCCAAGTCGCAACTGTCAGCATACCCCCTTTCCGTTGCAGTCGCCATCGCCACCATCACCTCCACAGTCGCCCTTGCCTTCACCGCCGCCGCCACCTCCGTCGTCACCTCCGCCGCCTTAACTTCCATCTCCGCGGCTCCCTCCCGCTGCCACCACCTCCATCCCTTCCCCTGCCTGCATCTCCACCTCCGCGGCCGCCCCCCCTGCCACCCTCGCCCACATCTCCAAATCTGCCGCCGCCATCTCCGTCCCCTCCACCGCCTCCACCTCCACCTCCGCGGCCACCCTCACCCAATCCGTTGCCACCACCTACAACTCTGCCGCCTCTACCTCCGCCTCCACCTCCGCCTCCACCTCCGCCTCCACTTCCGCCTCCTACCTCCGCCTCCACCTCCGCCTCCACCTTCACCTCCGCCTTCACCTCCGCCTCCACCTCCGCCTCCACCTCCGCCTCCTCCTCCGCCTCCGCCTCCGCCTCCGCTCCCGCCTCCGCCCCCCTCCCCACCACCTCTGCAGCGGCCCTCACCCAATCCGTTGCCACCACCTCCAACTCAGCGGCCGTCCCCTCCGTCCCTTCCATCGCCGCCGCTGCCTCGCCCCCCCGGACGCCACGCGTCGAGGGTCCGTCGGCTATTGAACTTAATACGCCATCGCTAGCGGTTAGAGCTTTCCCACTTTTTTCGAACGTCTGTTGAACTTAAAAGCAGCAGCACTCATGTGGTTGAAGAAGTAAAAGAAACATGGATTCGAAAATCATGGTCACAATCAGGCAGGCAGATAGAGGCGGAAGAGTCCGAGTGAAAGGAGAGGAGAAAGAAAAACGAAAACATCTAGTAACGGTGGAAGATGAGGTTCACATATTATGGAAGAAACATTTAATTTTATGTGAACTAGAGAATAATATTATCGTTAAAACAAAAAAACTGAGTAACATTTTTTTTAATTGTAGAAATATCAGAAGTTGATAATAAAAAATGAAATGTGAACAGAAAAAGTGCATACGAAGGAGAAAATATAAAACAAGGAATGGGTCGAAGGAATAAACAACAGAAAGAAAGCAGATTAACGAAGAATTGGAAACGGAAATAATGACATGAGCGATGAAGTAAAGGACGCCAGCGAAGAAAAATGGTTAAACCCGGAGAACGAGAAAGGGTGTTCACGTCAAGGAAGCAACAGGCCATTCGCGAATACCTGAACACGAGGCCGAAGAAAGGCGAGAGCGGCTGTCCTCCCACCACCACATAAAAAGGCCTGGCGGGTGCCCGCGACCGCACGTCGCCTCGTCCCCTCGCCCTTGTCCTCGTATATCGCTGGCGTCTGCCTCACCATCACCTTCCTCTCCTCTGCCACAGTCGGCGCCTCTCGGAATGTCCAGTCGGCTGTCGTCTCGCCCTCACCCCACCCGCCGCCAGCCAAACGCAGCCCGCCACCCACCGCCACTGCCCGCCACCCGCCGCCCCCTCACCTGCCGCCCCCTCGCCCGCCACTCGCCGCCCGCCGCCCTCCGCCCACCGCCCGCCTGCCGGCTCCTCCTATCCGTCGTCCGGCGCCCGCCGCCAGCCATCCGTCCAAAAAAGTCGCGATGGGAGCTGTTTAGCCGGCGAGTGCGAGGTGAGCGCACTGCCCGTGCACAATCCATTCCGGGGGCCCGCGGCGCGGCGCGACGGACGGACGGCCGTCGGGCGAAGAGACCGTCAGAATTATGGCGCTTTTTCCCCCTCTTCCGCCACCGGAGAAAATTACGCGGCATCATGAATGGCGGCGGAGGCGACGGCGGCGTGAATGAGCGGCGCGAGCGGCCGCCGCCCCGCCCCTTCAGCCCCCCCTCCCTCCCTCCAACGCCCCCACCCGCCTTCACCCCCGCCGACTCGAGGCGTCCCGAACGTGCTGGCGCACATCTCCCTCCCTGATGAACCAGCGTCTCGTCGACCTACGCCGCGCCGCCCGCCTTTACGGCTCGGAAATTGTGAACGATGATGGATGGTGAAACAACAAGAAGTCAAACGCCAACTTTCCCCCTTCTTCTGAGGACAGCAGTCACGAGAGCTTCTACTTCTAAGGAAGTGTCATCACGGCTGTACTTTTTGACAATCCAGATTCATCTCGAGGAAAATGAAGATTTTCTTAACTGGCATCAAAAAAAGTTACGAAAAGTAAAGCCTTTCTTATAGTTGGGTACAGAAGAAGAAGTGGCGTGGAAAATTACTAGTGACCAAAGCGACCGATATTGCCTGCCGTCAAGGAAAAGTTATTATTTTGACATTGTATGTTTTTACGTTACTTCGATTTCTGAATGGACTCTCAAGTGTTTTGTAGGTTTGTTTGCTAACTGACTTAAAATTGGGAAATCAAAACAAATAATATATGTTCATATTACCCAGTTCTCATTTTTTTTGTCTCGAGTAAACCCATATCCTCTCTAATACCATTAGAGCACATTGTAAACAATAGGAGCGACTAATACATGAATGAATTCAAATGACACAATGATTTAATAATGCTAATAAAAATGAGCCAATATAATTGCATATTGATCGGCAAATTTTATCAGCAAAATTATGAATATTTCGTATTTAATATAATATGAATATATAATATGAATCGTAATTAAATATTACTTTATTTCAATAATATAAATGTAAAATGTAATCCAGTTGAATGGTTGAGGAGATTCCTTTAATTTGTCTCCCTACGTCGTGTTGTGGCATCATCAGTTCTCTCCATCTTCCGTGCAGCGTGCATGACTCCATTTTGCCACGGCATGACTTGCGTTTCTCCCCACGTGCATTCTCATTTCTTTATCTTCTTTCTGGAATATCATACATCCTCGAGTAAAACACATTCACGCGACTTGCCAGAGGAAAAACCCAAGTGTTCGCTTGGGACTTGTTGCAACCTCGTGCACTCGCACACGCGTGGGTCTGCCACACTCATTTCGTGAGGACGGCGTGGCGGCTGAATGTAATGTAGTATGTGCCACGCCAGACATCGCCAGAGCGACCCTTTTGCCATATTGTAGCAACTGGCGTGCTGAAATGAAAGTTGTTTTCTATTTAGGCTGACAGGTGTTTCGCCAATGAGATTGAGTGACGTTTTTTATTCGACTCCCACTCTTCTCTCCCCATTCAGGGATTAGGAACAAGGGGTTCTTCCGGCATCTGCTGGTGGAACAGTTTCCATCTGTGGCTGAATCCGTAATATCCTGATTATTGTCGTTTCATCAACATTTCGTTTCGGTAACAGAACTTAGCGGCACTTGTTGATTGTATGCTTATATTGAGAAATGCGATTAAACCGAAGGAAGGATGCAGTGAGAGTCCCATATCACGGCAGGCAAGGCACATGCATGCATTCTCTTTTAATCTACTTTCAAGATCGTAATTCTGTAGTTTCTTCACCAAGAGTAGGTTCCTTGAGGCTCGAAACTTTCAACCAATGAAGTTTATGAAATAATGTAAAACGAATGAATGGAAAGCTGTCTTAAATTTAGAAACCTGCGGATGGATTACTTGTAGGTAGATTGTTCACTTATTGATACTTAAAGTTCATTTTTGAGGGATTCTGGATAAAGAACCGCACTGTAGAATAACAGTTCTTTAAAATTTTTCATTTTATGAAATGCGAATTAAAATTCTTCAATAGGCACACAAGGGAGTATTTTCAATATGCATCAGCACTTTGTTTTTCCTAATTCATTTCTCCTATTGAAATATTTATTTTACTTCTTCGCATTACATCGTGAGATAATTTTTGTAATCGTGCGCCGGAAATCGGTAGTTTTTCGACAGAGAAACTCTTATTACCGGGCCCTGGTAACGAAAAAGAGGATACATCTTTTGGTGTATGAAGTGAATTACTTCCTCTATCTCGTTATTCAAAATCCATGTTTTGTGGGTCCTTGATATCGCAAAAGCGATTGACGCGAAACCTGTGGCTGTAGTGAATGCCTAAACCGTTCAGACTCTTTTCTCCAAAACTCATATTCCCCGATTGGTCTGAACGAACACAAAGCCGTGGGAGTTTGAATCGGATCTTTCAATGTTTTGTTTGGCGTACTTTACATGAAACCTCAACATTTTCTCACAAACATCTCCAATATTTTTTATTAAAATTCATCCTCGTATAGCGCAAAGAACTCTTAAAAATTGGGCAGATTTCATTTTTGTTCAAATCACGGATTTATCGGAAATTGCAAAAGTCCAAAATATTTTCGGTCTCTTCCGACTGCAATTTTAAAGAGAGAGATTTTTTACTTCATGAAATGTGTTAATCAAATACATCTTTATATAAGGCGTATGATTTTTGCGCAATACGATAATTTTGCATGAAATATAGGAAAATTTTAAACAATTATTTTCTCAAAATTTATTCAAAACTTTTTTTCTTAAATGTTTTGCTCGTATGTATCAAAGGACCGTATAAAATGTGGTTGTGCTTTCATTTTTGGTGAATTCTCTGAATTTTACAAAAAATGCAAACGTTAGTAATAATGCGAGAAAATATTTGCGTTTGTAGCACCAGTAGTTTAAATTCCATATTCAATTGAAGACTATTTTTATTATTCCTTTCAGAATAAATAAGCCAATGCTATATAGAATGAAAACAAAACTAAATATATTTGTTCAAAACTTGAGTATTAAGTCTTATATCTCGTATTCTTGGTCACGAACAAGGAAAAGATTTCCTTTTTGAATTCAATGAACCCTCAGAGAAGGCATTTATGATAAATTGAGGCAGATGAATCGTCCAATACCAAGTGACCAATAAGGAAATAAAGTTCTAATATTAAACTTTAACATATTTTGAAAATGTTTAAAATTTTAAGAAAAAATATTAAAAATTGAAAGTGAATATACTAATTAAAATGTACAGAACACTTCTCTCTGTTCTCTAAGACTTACATTTTTTCAACTAACCAGATACGAAAAACGAAAATAATTTTAAATGTATGGTTTCCATGACGTAATTTCAGATCTTTTTTTATATGTACCACTAAAAGCTACATCAAATATCGTGAAATCTTCTTGGTCTCTGAACCCCTTCTGATATGATTTTTCGTTCAGTTTTCCTTGACATATTGAGCAAATAGTGAGAGATTGCTTGTTTTGCGACCGGACTCTACAGGCAGCGTTCACACATCTTAAACAGTGTTTTACTGATTTTCGATGTAAAGTAAATGAATAAAATTAATATGATTTATCCTAACCAGCAATATGAATAGTGAAATTTAATGAGTTCCTCCTTTCACGGCGCGATGGAGCGGGGGCAGCGAAAGCAAGGAGTGGAAATAGAAGAGGAGCGGGCATGCCGGGTGTGTGGATGGGGCGTAACTGAAACCGACCCGTCGCTGCTTACTACCATCCGCATGTCACCCCCATCCTAGCGTTTTATTTTTTATTTATTTTACGTAAAAAAAACAGTTAAAACGTATGACGTGCTATGGGGAAAAGTGAAGTGTGTGCACATTTCCAAAATTATGTGATCCCTACACTAAGTCATATACTACTTGAATTTTGAAAAAAAATCCCATGTAATAAAATCTATTTTCAAGGATAAATAAGCAATAAATTTTGGGTTCTTATCCATGTTGTCCTTCGGAATAATACTTCCTGCCGCGACATCATGAAAACAATAACTTGAATAATTGTATTTCCCACTGAATTCTAGAAGACGTGCACAGAAAATGAAGCTACATTTATGTCCAGAAGCAACACAAGGGGCCATCTCAGCATTTGCAGGGGGCGTTTCTAGACACGCCACATCCTCATATGGGGCAGATTTTCGACACTAGTTAAGACCGAATTCAGGAGCTGCCCGAAGGGAAATCGTAGCAGCCGGATGCTACGCTCTGTAGATTTCTGTGTTTTCACAGATCATGACCATACGAAAGCCGGAGAAGTACTTTAAATGCTGGCCACGGATCGCCCGCGATCTTTCCCTCCTCATCCTTGTCGCATCCTGCCTCATTACACACACACACACACATTTATATGAACTACACGTACACTTATATGCTACCACAAACTTATTTGCTACCAATTAAGAATATAGAACTCGTCTCGGCTGAGGTTGTGCCCCGCTGGTGGAAATACCTGGAGGAAGCCGACGTGTAGAATGGTGTAGGATTTTACGTTCTAGATGGGAACGAACATCGCCATATCCCAGTATAACGTGCACTACATTGAAGGGACTATTTAACATGGCAGCTCACGCGCTCGGAAACCCAAAATAATCAATCAATATTTATAAGATATGTTCAATGCTCGC
Organism: Teleogryllus oceanicus; assembly: GCA_964035755.1. Classification (NCBI taxonomy): domain Eukaryota; kingdom Metazoa; phylum Arthropoda; class Insecta; order Orthoptera; family Gryllidae; genus Teleogryllus; species Teleogryllus oceanicus. The sequence goes on from CAXIVR010000001.1 coordinate 283,941,255, forward strand.
AGTTGGCTAATAAGGCTGGCATTTTCCCAAATTGCAATTCGTAAATTACAAACAATTTAAATCTGCGATCTAGAAGCAATAAATGTAAGAATGAAAGAGTGTAGTGAAATTTTCACTCAGTTTGTGTGTTTTTCAATTTATGCAAACGTCCACAACTCCATACTTTAAATACACATTACTAAGTTTTCTTTCATTTTGATGGGGTAACATTTTAATTTTCACTTACAAGTTTGTTTGTTTTTTAAATGTATGATTCTCAATCAGTGTAATCATATCCAGTGAAATTTCATTGCCAGTTCAAATTATCGATTTGGATTGAGTTTAAATTTCAAGATGTTTACTTCATTTGACGCAGTCGTCCGCATTCTCATTTCATCTTATTCCATCATCTTTAATATTGTCTGTTTTGCAAAATATCACTCAACTATCCCGTTTTGTGCGCCAATGAATAGGGGAGCACTCGTTTAATTGTTGAAATAGGAATTCTAGCTGATATAAAAATTCATACGTAAGTCTACTTCCTCTTCCAAAAACAATCCGTTAGGGTCTCTCAACGTCGAAACTGCCAGAAGCATCCAGTGTCATGGGTGCCTAATCCACTGGCTATACGCCGAATGTGTGGTGGTGGTGTTGGGTGGTAAGCAAGAACCACCTCAAACATACTTACCGCCACAATTATCAAAATCACTCCAGTCATTGCAACCACTTCGAACACGGCCACCGACTCGGCTATTCAACCACCTCGGGCCCCAAAACTAGCCAACTCGTACATCCCAACAACCTGAGCCAACTCGTATATCCCAACAACCTGAGCCAACTCGTACATCCCAACAATCTGAGCGAACTCATATATCCCAACAAACTGAGCGAACTCATATATCCCACCTGAGCCACCGCATCAGTCTATGGCTCCTGCCGGCACCGCCCACGCGTATCCGTGCGGTTGCTCATTCACCCGGAGGAGCGCAAACGCGGAAGGCCTGTGCCTTGCCTCGGGCGCCTCTACGCCGCTCCCCGCTCTGCGATGGCCTCGGCTCCGCAAGTTCATTGTTCCCCGTGCGCCGAATGGGATGGAAGGGGATGGGCTGAGCCCGCGAGCGGCGAGTGGTGAGTGGCGAGTGGCGGGCGGCAGACATAGGTAGGATGCGCGAAGCGGGCAGTGGGCGATGCGCGGGGGCAGAAGTTTTGAGGGGGGTTGGGGGCGGTTTTGGCGGGCAGACGGTTTTACGGCAGACGGTTTTGGACGGGAGACGGTTTTACGGACGGTTTTGGACGGGCAGGCGGTTCTGAACGGGCAGACGGTTCTGGACGGGAAGACGGTGGCCGATGGTAAGTGGCGGAGGAGAATGAAGGGCGAATTATTGCGTGCGGAGTATGGAGGGTGAATGGCTGCAGGGGGGGAGGGGAGAGGATGGGGGGGGGGGGGTGGGTAGAGGATGGAGGGCGACTGGAGGTTGTGGGCGGCGGAAAGAGGATGGCGAGTAGAGTGTGGGGAGAGGAGGGTGGCGGATGGTGGATGGAGTGCAGATGGAGGAGGGTGAATGATGGCGGGTGGAGGATAGCGAGAGGAGGGTGGAGGGGAAATGATGGCAGGTGGAAGGTGGAGGGTGGAGGTGGTCAAAAGGTGACTGCGGGCGGCGGGCGGCGGGCGGCGGGCAGGGAGGTGCGTATGTCCGAGCCTAGAGGGTGTATGCGTCTCCTCTGAAAAGGGATTAGTGTGCACGTGTAGAACATTGTTCACAAGAACTACATTCAATAGCAAAATTTGAAAATCAGCGTGTGAAGTAAATTAATATACTTAGGATGATGGAATTTCTCAAAATTGAATATCCAGAAACATTAAGGTCAGAATGTAGCATTTCCAGATATCCATTACAATTCCATTGAATTATGCTCAAATTAAAACAAACAATTCATTACATAGTATAACCTACGTTCGTTGTAAGACACATATGTTACTCCGGTTAGTGTAATTGAAGTCTCTATATGAGCAGTCGACACTGAAATATTAGATTTACTCTAATTTATTTCTAGTTGCTTGTAAGCAAATCGGTAATTTCTACTGAAGATACACTTTCTATATACGACACATTTTCCTTTTCACCCAAATCTCGTGCACCCGTTACAGTACTGATAATCTGGAGGTGCATGGAATGAATTATTAAGCGGTGTCCTGTAGTGGCTGGAGGATTCTTGGGTAAACTTTGATTGGTAGTTAGGCGGGGGAACAAATATTCTTTCCCGACACAACTGCGAAATTTACACCAATAAATCCAATTAGCTTTCAATTTAACAGACCGCTCTCAAGGTTCATTTTAGGACCGGGGCGGACGTTCGTCGCTGAAGCTACGTGCCATGTCGTGGAGCATAATACGCTTCGAGACCCATCAAACTAAAAAATTGATGGAAATTTTGGCCAAAGATACTGTCCGTAATCACATTCAGCAATCTTTTCCAATGAGAATTAACTCTAATTAATATATCTAAAGGTCACTAATTAGCAACCTATTTATCACAAAAGCACAGAAAGTCGTGTTTACTCGATTTGCTTGCCAGATCATGAGACTCGTTTGTAAAACTTCTCCAAGACGAGAGGCATAATCCATTATCCAGAATGCGCCAAAGAAAAAAACTTTTGTCCATGTCCATTTTTTACTCAAATAACTAAAATTTAGATCCGAGCAAAAAACGACTTTGAAATGATCTCACGCACATACACCTACGAAGTGGACATTCTTAATTATTGACATCAACACTGGTAATGTGATATTCATAGTAACTGCAGAAAGTAAATTTTTCTCCATAAAATTTTCTTAACAAAACAAATTGATATCATGAAACTTCAGACAAAAACGATATTTCAAAAACAAGATTAAAGAATTTCCTTAGAGCTATAATAAGCTATAATGTGATAGATACGTCTACTCTGCCGCAAGAATAGATATATTATCCATGACCCTTTTCATAACGTGAAAATGTAACTATTGAGAAAATTAGCAGGTATTGTAATAAAAAACACCGAAAATAGGCAGATATTGCAATAAAAGAATCAAATATATTTTTATGCAAAATCTAAGTGCGATTCCCAAAAAAAGTAGTGAATTTGCCAGGAGTATGCATTCAGTTGCTTATACCTCCAATTTTTTTGTAATTCAGCGAACGTCTAGCAAATTCAATTTTAAATCCAAGAAAAACATTTCGAATAAGCACATACCTCAGTAATAATCGCAAATTAATTATAAGCATGTTCTTATGAAGGTTCTACGTTTCAGTTGACTGACTTTTTTGACAATGATTACTGCTCACTCACTGGAAAGGTCGGAAGGTGATGACGAGCAAAAACTTGGAAGAAAGCCCATCGGCCCCACACGATTGAAAAAGAGACTCGGGTTCAAAAGGAGCCTCGGGTTCTTCCTGCTGTTTGAAAAGTGCATGTCAAGAGAGAAGTATAGGAAGAAAATCGCAAAAAGGAATAGGAGATAAACGAGAATAGGAGATTAACGAAGGAATAAGTTGCTGAGGTAGATGATTCCGCACAAAACGCAGTACTCATTATAAAACGTACTTATAGTCCCATCATTTTTACTTTTTCTCGCCTTACTTCGTTAGAAGATAAAAATATTCTAATCGTGCGCCGGAATCAGTGATTTTTCGACAGAAAAACTTTGCGGGCCTGGGTAAATAAAAAAATGGATAAATCTTGTTCCTTATTGTAGTGAATTACTTCTTCTAACACGTGAAAACAGAATGCATGTTTTGCAGGTCCTTGATACCTAAAAATCCATTGACAGTAAAACGTATCTGTGCATTCGTCTGACCGTCCGACCGTCCCTCCGGTCAACGCTGTAGTCTAAACCGTTCAGTCGATATTCTTCAACATTATTTCCCGATCGATTTAAACGAACTCGAGTTCCTGCAAGTTTAAACTGTTATTTTAATTTCTGGGGGTACATTACATGAAGCCTCAACATTTTGTAGAAAAAATGAGAAGTATTTGAGTAATACATATTGGGAATTTTTAAACAATTTTTTTCTCAAAAACGGCTCCAATTTTTTTTTTCTTTAAATTTTCACCACGTATATATCATATGACGGAAAAAATTGTGTTGGTCCGATTCACGGTAAACTGTGTTTTAAAAAATCGCAGAACGTTTCATTACAATATATAGTGTTGAAAATACAGAATGTTTGTCTTAAATGCAACCTGTTCTAAGAAATCATATCTTTATAAAATATCATGATTCAGAAGAATATTCAAAGAAAACGGACTCCGAGAACTTTTTTAATTTTGATACATTTTCTGAATTTTTATTTCATATAATGTTTGTTTTTATCCATTAACATAAATGTCACTAATCCAATAATAATAATAACAATAATAATAATAATATTGGTATAATACGAATGCATAGTTTTACAGAAATAAAGACTACATAAGCAATTCTTCCTTTAATATTTTTTTGTTCATCCTGACGGACAAAATACAAATCCATCACATATATACTTACATTCCATCTCACAACCATAATCATAAATAAAGAAAATAAATAACACTGAATAGTACACGTGACCACGAACAGATCCAAGAGGACCATGACGGGCACAATGGCGCGAGCGCCAATTCGGCCTGTGTAGATTACACAGCGACAGTGCCTCTCAATATTCCCCTCCGCCTCCCGCTGCTCATTCTGCATCCCCTCCCTTCTCCCGTTGCCACTTCCCGCCCATCCTCGCATTCGTGGGCCTTCCCCGCCGCCCCGCCCCCCGCCTTGCTCCGCCGCCGCCGCCTCCGCCGCCGCAGCTGTGCTTGGCCTTCCATCACGTATGGGAGGCAGCGCGGCCATTTTTCGGTTTAATAAATCATTTTGTCGTTCCATGAATACAACGGTTCTTATCGGCACATTTTATTTTTTCGACGTGTAATTTTTCGAGCCCGACACCGGCGCTCATGAGCTTGCGATTGCGGGTAATGAATATATAATGCGGCGCAGTCCCGTTGCGGAGGGCAGCCGTCGCCCTGAAAGGAGGCATCTCGCAGGAATGTTGTTTGTAAAGCGAACCCAGCGCGGCCGATCAAGCGGCCGACGCGTCAGACGCCGGCAGGGGCGAAGAAGGATTGGAAGGGTCGGATTGGGAGAGGAAGAGGAGGTCAGAGGACGAGGAAAAGAGACAGAAGCCACGGGGGAAAACGAGATAACGGAGGAGGGACGAGACGGCGGGCGAGGGGACGAGGAGGAGGCGAGAAGAGGTCAAGAGAATATTAAGACGAGGGAACAAGGTGAGAGGAAATACAAGTGTCCGAGGAGAAAACGTCGAAAATTGGAGAATAATCTCTTACAATTTTAAGCATATTTTGTCAAATCAACTATTTGGATATTCAGAATGGCTGAGCCGCAAAAAGCATTCAAAAGTTGGTTTGCAAAAATGCATTCTAGGCAAACATTTACATTGCAGAAGCATAGAAACACTTCAGAAACATTGATTATTCTTTACCAACGAAATGAATATATTTGTTCAGAAAGAAAAATTAACTGGGAAATAAAAAAGCAGTCGAGTTGTGTAATTTGGGTGCTTTTTTATTTCTGGGTTAATTTTTCTACAACATGCAAAGTCAGCAATGCATTATGTAAGAGAGCATGCAAAGTCAACAAGGGTCGAGAGTCAAAGGCGAGAGTAACGGTAGGAGAGAAAGAAATCTCACGGGAACCATTTGAATCAGGAACATGGAAAAATCAGCGATAATCAGACAACGAATTGACATAATGGAAATATAGATAACAAACAAGATACAAGGAGCATACGGAGGAAAATCTGCCTCCAAAAAAAGATGAAATTCATGCATACTTATTTTTTCCGACGACCCTTTTAATCTATTTATTAATTAGAGAACAAAAACCGTTTTTCGCATTGATGTTATGTTATAACAGCCTGGGATGGTACAATTACTTCATTAAACATCGTGTTTTTTATTTTTATTGATCATGTAACAAAAAATGAGGGAACAGTAGACAGCGATTAACTTTAGTCGAAGTGTTATGATGAAAATTAATGCATCTTCGTGTTTCTTAAGAGAGGACTTGCAAATGTGTTTGACCTAACACGTTTATACCTGAACTAGTAAATAACTAGTGGTTTTAAGGACAGAGAATTATGAACGTTCAGAAGCTCCTGCAAATTAATTTCTGAGAAAATCACATTTTGAAAATTTCCATCAGAATTTTTTTAACATAATTGTTAAAATAAAATTGAATTTCCCGTTAACTTATTCCAATCTCATATCACTACCTTTGTTCATGGAATACTGTTGCAATATTTTGTAACTGATGATCCCAAACAAATACTATAATACATTTGAGAGAACACCAGATTCCTGCCATGTTATCCACCGAAGTATGATAAAGAACGTTCGGTCAATCAACTCCGGGAATTCAATCTCAACGTGTGCTCATTTTTCTCTGACATCTTCTTTAGAGCATTAGTGTATAAAATGCGGCATGTGAGAGAACTCTCTGAAAATCAAACATTTTACAGAAGATATACCCTTTTAATAGTAATGTTATGGAAAATAGCAAAACGTAAAGGAGCACACGATGATATATAATAATCCAATTAAATAAGCTAAACATTTCACATTGCTTCAGAAGTTACGAGAAATTAATAAATAAATCTGATACGTCATTTTGAAATCAGATCTATTAAAATCATCCATTTAAGAAAATTTGCTTCCATCAGATCTTCAATCTAAATATTCCGACTTACGTGACTAGTAACAGTCGTCAAGAAGTCTCTTTACAGGGGTTGACAGGGGGTATTTCAGAATAAATATTACAAATTCAGATATATGTAGAGGAGTCGAAAATATTCATTTTTTGCCAACGAACATACAGTGAGCAATTACATATGACGGAGTTTCATGCATATATACTCCGACCAGGATAGCCAATGTGGCTATCGACTCAGCGCTTCGACCCGAAGGGTCGTTGGACCGAGTCCTTCCTTGGGCATGGTTGTTTGTCCCTTGTCTCTGATGTATGTTTTCGCGGAGGGCATCGTGTTCTGCTGATCCCCGATCAGAAGAACCCGCAAGTGTATTGGTGTTTAGTGTATGGTCAAATATGTGTCCCCTCAGGACGTAAATTCTGCGGCAGGATAAAAGCAATAGAAAAAATGCATTATACATATGCCATTTGCCCCTGATTGTGAGGCAACCCCGCACGCACATAAGTTCGGCAGTTACATGAAATCTTGCATCAGAATATGATGAGGACTATGACACGTATGAAACACCGTTATAAGCAATTTCTCACTACATTTTTAATTATCAGGACCCCATGATCCGAGTAATTTTTATTTTTTTTTCTCTTATACTATTCTACACAGAGCATATAAGTATTGTAGGGAATATTATGTAATGCCGTAAAAACATTTCAGAGGGTTTTACTGAATAGATATTTCACAAGTGATCTGGCCGAACTCAAGGCCCTGTGAATTTAAAACAGGTCAGTTAGTTCTGAGATTTGTAAAAAGCCTTCATATAAGCCTTCATATCATGTAAACATCTTCAAAAGTTTCTCAAAAATGTCTCCAAGTATTTTTTTTTAAAACAAAACTAAGTGCATTTAGAAATACAGTGCAAGTCCTATTTTTAATAAAATCTCTGAAATTTCGAAAATTTCTAATTTATACAAAAAATGTATTGTAAAGAACTGGTCTTCAACTCGTAAAAGAAAGCGCCGGGATTAATGTGCCGGTGCCGGGCTGAGTTTTCTCTTTTTCTTTTTTTCCACATTCATTTTCAAAATATTGCGAGAAAAAAGAGAGCAAAAACCGTAGAGAAAGATAACTGTTGCATTTGTTTGTTGCTCATGATATTTTTTTATTGCTGACTTTTGGCAATCCCAGCAATCACAGTATTTAGAGTTACCTAATGTTTGTTAAAATTAATTTTATAAATTTGTTTGTTTCTTTTTGTCTTTTTTATTTCGTTAATGAACTACATCCAATTATTAGAATTTCCGCTCATCCGAATCGGTTCGATCTCTTTTCAGTTAGGTTAAATGGAGCTCGACTACAAGCTAATGCGGAATTAGTACATAGTTGTTTCACAATGCGTCACTATTTTATTGTACTGTATGAAATGGAACATTCACTCATAACTGTACACGTACATATTAAATATACTTATATTATTTGCCTTGTATTGGAATATTTTACTGCGGTTTTGGGTTTTGCTCCTCGGTTTCCTCAAACCTGGTAATTTTATTAAGCAAGAAGTGTTCAGATTTTCCCCAATGAGTCTGAAGGAACTGAATTGCGCTTACACACTGTTGCTCATCGAAATTATTTTGCGAGTTCGAAAACAATGGAGAGATTTTTATGCATAGACAGCTCAATATTGATCAAACTAAAAAACAAACTTTGAGACCTTTTCTCTGTAATATTTTCTTTGTCATTCTGCGGATGTTTCTTCCTACTCTCCCAGGTATTTCCGTGAACATTTGACAGACGACACCATTATCTTTTTTATATTTCATTGCGAGCATGTTGATCACAAGAAAATATGCAGTAACTGACTTTCAGTAATTCCTTTTCATATAAAAAAAACTTAATGAAAATCTATTTCATTTTTTAAACTCTAAACTAATTGCCATGAACCTAGGGCACGAATTCCTAATCTGTTCGTCCACGAACACCCATTGTAGGAGCGCCGATCTCTGCGTTAAATAAGCAAGATGGAATTCGGTTCTTAATTCTTTCATTTTACGCTTGAGTAGCAGATAATGCGTTCATTCCAATCTTCCGCATATGCAATATAATGTATAACATGTGCTGATAAAAGAAGGTAATCATTGCATTAGTTATTGTCCTCAGGGATTTCCATATAGGTTAAGAAGATCGTTTTTTAGTTCTCTTAAGCACAGCACTTTCCATAGTACCTGATGAAAGGATAAAAAAATTGCTTGCTCATGAACAGATTGAAGAAAATTATGAAATTAAGTCACACATGAAGTAATGCGTTCCGAAACATCAACAGTTTAATTACACTAGCATTAACACGCATGGTGGGAATCAATGCGAATTTTAGGTATTAAGGAACTTCATCTGCGTTTTCGGTACAATTTTTTTACCAATTTTTCAGAGAAGTTTTTCTATAATTTTTTATATATCTTTTACTTTTAAGAATATTTTATGTTTATTAGAGAGCGATTGACAGTTATGCGTGATGAAAGTCAACAGTAGGAGAGTTTAAATGTAATGTAAATGTATATGTTCTGAGGAAAGTTCGAAAAGTTCTCATTTGTTTGGCGAGCGATGACTGGTGTGTACGTTTAGTAACTGCATGGCCACTTTATTTTGCTAGAAGTAGTAGTATTTTTGAAAGGGTTATTCTATTAGTTTCAATTATATTGACTGATTGATAACGAATTGCTTTCAATTCTTTTTCTATGACTAATTTCAATTCAAAGTATTATTGTAAATTCTCATCTATTGAATTAAAATTTAATGTCCGAACGTAAATATATTGTCAGTTTCCGAATATGACATTACACATTTATGGGTGGAACTCTGTCAATAAGCTGTTGGAGAACGCAGGACGAGAATAAAATTATGCAGAAATATTTTGAGACGGAAATTGAGTGAAACTTAAAAGCGTAGTTATTCGTGGCCTAAAATGCATGTGGCCCTTAGGAAGGTCTTAATAAAACGGCCAAAATGTTGGCAACATTGGCAAACTGGTAAAAATGTGTTTAGGACACGACGTCTTCCGGACATCCAACATCTTCCTACCGCCATCCTCTCTAAAACACATTTCTATAAAAGGTACAATTTAATATTTCCCAAACGTTCTTTTCTAGTGCGTTCAGGTTGTTTTTGGACTTCTGGCTAGCGGGTATTCTTCGCAGCGGGATGCACCAAATGCATTACCCCTGTAAAAGACAACAAGCGAGCTCACAATTCTTTTCTACAATTTGCGCTCCTTTTTTTTAAATTGGTTATTTAAGGTCGCATCAACATCTAGGTCATTAGCGACCACTATTGGTGTTAACGGTATGGTATCTATGATGATGAAATGATATGACGATGATAAGGGGTGAAAGGACGAACACAAATACAACCATGCCCGAGGCGGGACTCGAACCCGCGACCCTTCGGTCCGAGATCACTACGACACTACTGCCACCGGGCCGACTGCGCTTCGTTGTTGGATTGATTTATTCATGTTTCCGGGCGCGTCAACTGGCTCTCGTCATTAGTCCCGTTAGTGTATTGCATGTTTTTCTACTGTCGGCTAGTGGGGTTTCTACCGTCGACCTACCGTCGGTTAGTGGGGTTTCCCACTAACCAGGACTCTCCCACCAGTGGGGCACCGCCCCAACCGGCACAAGCTCTAAGCTCCCGACCGGTCTCCCGGAATATGTGTAGTGTAGTGCATATTAGTGTAAGTGTGTGTGTAAGGGGAGAGGATAGGACAAGGAATGGGAAGGACAGATTGCGCGCGGTCCGTGGCCCGTTTGATAGGGTACTGCTCCGGCATTCTTTTGGTGTTGTTTCGCTTCATCGTTTTGCCGCGTTCGTGTATTTATATTTTCGAATTTTGCTCAGGTATTGCCGTCGCGCGTCTCATTTTTCGAGCATTTAAGGGGTATGTTTTAATTTCTTAGGAGCATAGTGGGTGGAGGGGAGTCTGTTCGGTGGCCGTTTTTGTTTTCCTTTTTGGTGTCGTGTACAAAAAGGTCGATTATGAACAGTTGTAGTTAGCTTATTAATGCAATAATACAGTGTATTACAAATATAATTAAAATGTAATTAGATATAAATTCGAATATTTTTCTGAGTTCAAAAATATTTATTCATTATCTCTTTCTTTCTCTCACCCTCTCTCTCTCTCTTTCTCTCACCCTCTCTCTCTCTCTCCCTCTCTCTCTGCCAGTCTCCTTGATAGAGCTTGTATGAAGTTTAAAGTACATATTCTAGAATATTTATCCAAACGATTATATCTCAAGAGATGCACATTTTAACTTAAAAAAGTATTTTGCATCCGGGGCTAGAAAATAGCAATGGTCTTCCAATACATTTCATCAGAAGAGGAAATCATACGAGAAAGTGTCTTAAGAATGAAATATGATAAAGCAAAGGTATGGAGAAGGAAAAGCAAAAAGGTCGCAATGTCAGAAGCAGCTGTGGGTGCAACAAAGTAGAGCTCCGTCATGGAGCCTATCTGCAACCTAGATCGCTCTGGAGCAGCATTTCCAAGCGGCACAGTGGGCACAAATGGATCTAATCTCACGCAGAGCGTCCATTTTAAAAGTGTCTGCTAAATTACAATTACTGAAAAATATTTTTAGATGAAAATAATTTAAAATTATCAAGATAATATAAGTATTTTAACACATTTTCGTTTGCTGAAACGTCAATCAAACAGTTTTGTTGATTGCTTTAGGTATAATTATTTATGAAACTATGACCTTGCTGGGCAATAAATTAATTAAATATTATTTTAGTTTATTCAATATGTTTACGGTCACATTCCTTTCGTTTCGCCAGTATACAAGTTGACATCTTCAGAGCTTGTTATTAATTAAATATGTTAAGAAATTAAGGCAATCTGTATTAACCTTCTATAGATTGCCTTAGATGAACATTACGTACAGGTGATGAATATTACACTTTCTGTACCTTTTCCTATAACAATGAAGAAACAGCCACGTTAAATTCACTCAAGTGACCACTGTTGCCATTTTCCACTCAATGTAATATAAATCTTAATGGTCATCAAATTAAAAGGTCTGTTAAGGTTAGTTGATATCAACGGGATTGTATTTATTATTGTTTATTACATATTCAATCTTTCAAAGTGTACTTTTATATTCGTTTTTAAAGGGTAATGAAACCTTCTTTGTTTATGTTTGAATATGAAAGTTAAATACTTTTTAAAAGTTATTAAAAATTATGTAAAATTATAAAAATATTACATTTCAGTAGACAAAACGTGAAGAGTAATCAATGTATGCTCACTGCAAGCTAGCGAGACGTTTCAATCGAACCAATCGTTTAACATTCAAATCGTATTTTAAATATTCAATTATTTTAAAAAGTATATTATGAGTTTCTAGATATCTGATGTTTATAAAATTGATATTTCTTTTTTTTTTAAAATTTCGTGCTGCATTTTGGACCGTTTTAGACCAGTGTGCAGAGCAGCGTGGCCACGTAAGGTGCCGGTCTGGACCTACCCGAGTGTGGCAGTGCACGACGGGCATGGCCTCCGTGGCCCGTGGCCCGAGATGATCAGGAGCGTCCCGGGGGCCATTTATCCCAGCTGCCCGGTGACCTTTGTTCCGGGGCCTCGTGCAATCCGACACCGCGGCCAGGGGCGGGCTCCGCCAGCCAGCTCGAATTCCGGTAGCTGGCATAGCGGCGGCGACGGGGGGTCCTGGAGGAGCAGTCTGGACAGTAACCTAGGCACGGCCATTATCACAACAATAATCGGTTTGGAGTTTCCCCGGTTTTCATCTTCGATTTACCTTCGGTGTCGTAACGACTCGAAATGTAGTGTTTGTCAAAACTAACACATTAGCTCTTCAGCTAGGTCGAATTCAGTCACTCTGGAGGTCTGAGGTCACTCTGGTGGGAGTCACACTCGAGAAAAAACACTCACTACTCTAACGGGACTAATGAGCAAAGCAGTTGACGCGCCTAGAAACACGAAGAAATCAATCAATCAAAACTGACTTGCTCAAGGGTGGCAACATATTTTCAACAAAGGCCGATGTCTATAACTATAACACTCGACGTAGTATTCATATTCATCACGAATCAATATCAACAACTCACTACAAACAAATCACATAAGTACACACTTTTAAGACCCAAGTAAAACCTTATCTGTGCATTACTCTTTCTACACAATTGGAGCCCATACCGAGCATCAAAAAGCAAAGTAATATTAATTTTAACAGTGATATTTAATGTATTAATTACTATTTAGACTGTATAATTCTAAACAAACTGTAACAAATATTGTACCTCAGCTTCTGGGTCAATGCCCCCATCTCGATAAGGTTTTTCGTCCACTTTCCTGATCCTTTGAGCGAATGCTGTGATGCCCTCTTGTTTTGCTTCTAGACATAAAGGTAACTTCACTATCTGTGAATGACCTGCAGTCTTGTCTCTGGGGTCTCATCTCCACTTTATTTAGTTTAAAAACAGGTTTCCATTGGCTACAATAACATCTGCCCGAATGTTCACAAATCTCCTGCAAAATATTTTATTCCAATTTTTTCCTCCAAAGATTTCTTTTTTAAGTCTCCTTAGAATCCTTTAAATCTTTCTTAGCCATAACTTTTGAAATTTCTTTTAACCATGTGTAATTTGAGATCCTCCTGTATTATTACCTAAGGGAAACCATTCTAAAATACTTTAAGGAATTATTTCTTCCACCATTCGTTTCATATGTCCAAAATATTTTCATTGTTTGCACTGAATATAATCCAATGCCGAATCTTCCTTTTTCATTTGTTGATGAATTGATATTTTACGATTTGAATAATAACTTTTCGAACGTAGATATTCTTCGTAAGAAATTTATTTCTGTAGCCAAAATATTTAATTGTAATTTTCTACTTAATTTCCATTTTTTCGTTCTATACAGCACAATCTTGTCCACAATTGCTTGCTGCTACATATGTAATTTTGTTTCTCTCAAAATGTTCTTGTCCGAAAATATTTTACTTAGTTTGGAAAAGCCGCTCCACCTTTATTTTTCCTTTGTCTAATATCATGTTAACTTCATGAATTTTGTGAACTTCATGTATCTTTATGAATTTTGACCCCTAAATATATCAAATCATAATTTTCCATACTGTTCCAACTGATAATGTTTTTTCTGAGCATCCCACATAATTGGTTTTAGACCTAGTTACAGGTCACATTTGTTATATTTCTCTGTCGACTTACGAAATATATTTTCAATGCCTTCTGTTTCTTTTGCCATTAAATCTTGATTATCTGGAAACAACGGAGCGCTTAAGTTGTTTCTACCATGGGAACTTCCGTCCACCCCATATTCTGCTCGATATTTCTAAAGGTTTTCATTAATTTTAAAAGTGATAAAATGATAGCCGCTTGTGACAATCGGCAGTGGAGGGAGTTAATTCACAGCTCAGTGGAAGGTTCGAACGTTATGTTTTTTTGTTGTTGTTGTTTTCGTCCAGTAAGAAGCAGGTCCTTTCAAGTCTGAAAAGGAAGGCATATCCCGGAATCACTTTATATTATATTGCTGAATTTACTCAGACAACAAAGATTTAAATCCAACGAACGGTGAACGAAACATTTCTAGATTACAAAATAAATATCCATTCGTTTTTCAACAAGAATGGAAACACTGGCAATCTCCTATTCCTTTAAAGTACCTCGATTTTTCGCGATTCATCGTTTTATTATTACTATTCCCGCGGCGACATCTGTACTAGAAACAATGTGTTAATTACTCACAACACGTGTTTTTCTACATTTTTAAAATTGAAAGTAATCAATTTTCTGAAAATGTCTATGTAATTCAAATCAAAAAATATAATTCAAAATTGATATTACAAAATAATATTAATTATAAATAGACTACATACTTCTTGCCAATATCCAAATATTTTCCGTAGTAGGATATCTATATGTACAGGGCAGCTGTATTTATATTTTTATGAACATAATTGTAGGCGATTTAATCATTTCTCATGTGCCTATTGGTACCTACTGTCCACCACGGAGAACAGCAGTCTGCGCACGTCGCATACTAGCCTGTACGTTAAAGCCAGTCGCCATTAACTACTTAGTTAACATACAATTTAATTAATTTCAGTGTCACAAGTAGGCGTTACATGCCCTCTCGAATCTTTTGTTTCTTTAATGGCGCTCTAATGTCATATTCTTCAACAACACGCAACGCTGTCCATATACGGCATATGACTACGACACCTCGATGGACATTGTACATTCATGTTGCGAAAGCTGGCGTATATGAGCGCTAAGGTGACCGACCAGGCTTCCTTCCCTCCACCGGAAAGCTGCGTGAAGAATATGAAATGGCGGGGGGGCGGCGGCGCGGCGCGGCGACGGTGCGGCGGGACGGGCGGGACGGCGGGACGGGACGGGGCGGCGGGACGGGGCGGGGCGGCGGGGCGGGACGGGGCGGGGGGCGGGGCGGGGCGGGGCGGCGGGACGGGACGGGGCGGCGGGACGGGGCGGGGCGGCGGGACGGGACGGGGCGGCGGGACGGGGCGGGGCGGCGGACGGGCGGGGCGGCGGGACGGGGCGGGGCGGAGCGGGACGGGGCGGGGCGCAGCGGGACGGGGCGGGGCGGCGGGACGGGGCGGGGCGGGGCGGGGGGGCGGCGGTGGCGGCGGCGGAGCGAGGCGGGGCGGGGCGGCGGCGAGGCGGGACGGGTGGAGCGAGGCGGAGGAAGCGGAAGGGAGCGGGGTGTCACCACAAATAAGGAACCGATTCGGCGTCGCGGGAGAATCGGGAAACCTCCCGTCAAGTGATTCCAGTCTCGAACTTCCCGAACAACGAGCTCGTTAACTTCCGCGTCCGCCGCCGTGGGCGGACGCAATGCTGGCACTTCAGTCGCGCTAGCAGACGAACGGCGTATCCGTGAGACGAGGATGAACGAGCTGACAACGTTTCGGCTCGTGTTACACGAACAATAAAATTAGGAAATACGATTTCCAGAAACACACCGGTTGAGAAGGTTCACTAACCGCAACAAATGTTACTGCAGCGTCTCTAATCGAGGTCCTAAGGTTCAAGTCCTGCCGGTGGATGTTTTTTGTCACTAGATAGGTCGAATTGAACAACCGCGTAGTGGAGAATCCTAGCAGCTGGCTGCACTGACCAGTAACTTTTTGGGATTTCTCCTGACAATACCAGACGAATACCGGAGTAGAACTTTAACAAACGAGTCATGGACCGTCCGCGATCTTTCCTTTCTGACGCTTATTCCCTCCTCTCCCTCCACAACACCAACACACACACATATATACGCACTACACAACCATATATCTACCCCGGAGCATAGAGTTTATCTCTGTTTCGATGGCACCAGGGGATATACCTCGAGGGGAAATTCCCGCAATCGTCCTATATGGCGCCGGATCTCTCGTTCCCGCAAAGAACACCGCCACCTCCCGGCTAAAAGACGCTCTTCACTCATGGAAATGGTGACTACGTAGTTGACGCGATCGAAGAAACAAAATACTGTCACATCCACTCTGTCGAAAATAGTCTATTATTAGAGGATTTTTGCAACATTCATTAAAATGTTTAATACACACGTTTCAATAATAATTATTTCCTAAAACAGTTATAAAATAGCAAAGTAGGAGAGGGACTCCTCGGGATGTTTCTTTGTCAGTTATTATCCACTAATTACCTTCCATTTCTTTCATTTTGCCCTGACTAAGCAAATATGGGTTCCAATGAGGACGAATTTCGTCCGGGTTCTTTCACACACCACAAATGCGGATAGTGGTGGTGTTGCGTATTAGGAGACCTTCGTTGTTTTTTTCTAATGCGAATTTAGCTGAAAGCTGAAGAGTTGTTGAGTGAATTAAATTAGATTAGTCCGAACGTCAATGAAGAAATACTATCAGTATTCATATAATAAATACCGATTATTATTCTATGAAATTTTTCTTGGATGCAGACTACATTTATGGAAACTTAAAATTTTGTTAATGAAAATTAAATGTATGTTACTGTTGTATGAAATTAAATGCTGTTGCATTTAACGCCGATTCAAAACAAATAAAGCAGCTGTAAATTCAGTTTCATGTAGATCCTTGAAATTAATCTTCAAAATTCAGTAAAACTAATTTTAAGGAGTATAACACAACATTCCTGGAGAAATTTTGCTTGGAAATGTGATACATCTTAGATTGATTTTATTGACTGATTTTGATTGATTGTTTTGTGTTCCGAGCGCATCAGCTGCAATGGTAATTAGCAGGGGTGGATTTTAATAAAATGTCTTTTTTTCTTTTCACTTTAGAACAATGCCGTTTGGTGTAGAAATTAATTTTATGTTACGACAAAAGGAAATGAGCCATTTTTATACGTCATTTTTTGCATTTTTCGTCGGTTTCGACTAATAAGTCATTTTTTTACTCGTTTCCGTCATTTTTAATGTATTTTACACTGATTCCGTCGATGTTAATATCATTTTAATGGTATTTCCTTGAAATAATATTTACAAGATGCAACAAGTGTTCTTCACAGAATTTCTGAGTAGTCTTTTCGATTTCTTCGCTCAGAAAGTGAAATATCAGCCGTTGTGATTATGTGATCTAAGGTACCTGTGACACCTATCAATCACCGCATTGTCGGTTCGGGCGATTTCGGGATAACTAAAGAGAGATTTGCTGGTAAAGTACAGTCCTCACCAAAAGTTTGCGAGCTGAGTTCACTTGAATGAATGGAAGAAGCTTCGATTACATCAGTATCAAATCCAACAGATTAATACGTCCATCCGCAATGGTTTTGATCACATTTTTACGTCATTTTTCTTTGTTTTTAGGGTATTTTTTAAACGATTTAAGAGCATTTAATTGATCATTTTTCGCAATGTTTCAGGTCATCAAAATCTGTCCCCTAATAATTAGTAATATTTAGTTAGTGCAGTGCATGTAGCTATCATGCAGGGGAGGTGGGGATGCTCTTCTCCCGCTGGATAGTGAAATCCGGCCCTGACCTCCACATAGGGCTTGCAGGGCTATCCCCATCCAATATATCCCACCAGCGGGTCACCGCCACAACCAGAACAAGCAGTAAGTTCCCGACATGTATGAAAGTTTAGTGCAGGAAGTGGCATTTAAACAGTGTATGTTTAAGTAAGGAGTGAGGACAGGACAAGGAAGAGGAAGGAGAACTCGCGCTGTTCGTGGGCCCTTTCTTAAGGGACTGATCTGATATTAACCTGACGTTAATCGGAGAAACAACATATTACCGATCAGAGCAGCAGACAGCTAGAATTCTTCAGACAGCGGCTGAATTCGCCCTAGATATCTAGCTAGTGTCAAAAATCCTGCCACCACTGGGAGTCGAACCGTAGGACTTCCTAGTCAGAAGCACTGCAAGTGATATCAGCTGATGGCCTCAACCGCCTAAGTCAGTTTGCAACATGAACATCGGATATTTTATTATTACGTTTCTCCCGCTAAAAAACGCCTGTCAATACGATGCGCTTAACACGAGGGAGATACATGTTATTAACTGTATGTTATCTGAGAAATCATGTCGGCGCAAGATCTTTCTTTTTTTCGTGTTTCCGGGCGCGTCAACTGCTTCGGTCATTAGTCCCGTTGGTGTAGTGCATGTTTTTTCTCGGGAGATGGCGGTGATTTTCCCCTCGCTGGATGGCGAGATACAGCACCGAACTACCGTCGGCTAGTGGGGTTTCCCCCTAACCAGGACTCTCCCACCATCGGGGCACCGCCCCGGTCGGGACAAGCTCTAAGCTCCCGACCGGTCTCCTGGAATATGTGGTAATGTAGCGCATGTTAGTGTGAGTGTGTAAGGGTAGATGATAGGACAAGGGAGGAGGACAGATCGCGCGCGGTCCGTGGCCCGTTTGGTAGGGTACTGCTCCGGCATTCGCCTGGTGTTGATCGGAGAAACCACGGAAAACTACCGATCAAACCCCGAATTCCCCAATTGCTATGAAAATGCCGCCGACTCGAACCTAGGACCTCCCGGTCAGAGGCGCTGCAGTCGGCGCAAGATGCTGCAGCCTTCCTCTCCGAGGAGCCGCGAGGCCACAACGGGCCGCCCGTTTCGAGGGCTCCGTTCAGCGCCACGCTACCCTCCTCCTCCCCGCTCCGCCCCACTCCGCCCCGCGCCGCTCCAGCCTATCCTCCGGGCCCGCTCCTTCTCGCTCTGATATTTTAACGACCCATTGTCTCCGGTAAACATTTCAAATTTCCGTGAGAAACCCGTATTTTTTCGTTCTCCGAGTCATTTTGTTTCGCGTTCTGTTTATTAACGCGCGTCTCCTTCCAGAACCTCGCCGCCGTCGCCATCGCTGCCGCCCGCGCCGCCTTTTCACAGTGGCTGAAACGTTTTTTCAGGTGGACGTGGATCGTGGAATCAACGTTCGCCAAGTAACGAAGTGTTCGATGTGTTACCATTTTGGTATGTTACTTTTAACTACGAACAGACTCCTCGTGTCGATACGTGAATATGCAAGTACGGGCTGTTTTAGTTACTTTCAGAACCCACCTTGATTGAATGTTAAGAAATCATTGCAACGGTTTAGCCTGATTCTTGTTCAGCTACGAAGCATATAATCAATTCGAAATATCCTACATGCAACTTTTGTGCTTATCATCAGTAAAGCATTTCAAGCAGGTTATTCATCATAGTTTATTTCAATTGTCAGTTCAAAAACCGTAAGAGTATTATATACTTGATATAAATGCATTGTTTAAATTTTATGCTTGTTAAATTCTCGTTTACTAATTTTACCTGTCCGTATTTTATATTTATTGTATTCACCACACGAGTTTTCAGACTTCAACATTCGAAGTGAATCAGAACTTTTTCTCAGTCATTATTTCTAGTAATATGGATTTTTTATAGCTTGTGTAATAAATGTATATATTTTTGTGTGTACTTTTAACTGAAAATTGGTTTATTTCATGCAACTAGTTTTTTTCAAACAACGCACTTTATCCCTATTTAATGACGCTTGAATATGAGCAGCCGGCCCACTGTGCGCTCCCTGCCTACCCGCCAGCCGGTCGCCCGCCCTCACCGCCATGTGAACCGCACCCGTTCCCGTATATTGTGTTGCGGCCGTCTTTTCGGCTGAACGACAGATTCTCACATTCCTCTCTCCCCGGGCCTGCATAATTGCATCGGGGCGGGGATGGGCCCTTTTTTTGCATACCGGGCTTTGTTGCGGACGAACTTCCGCCCGCATCGGGGCCCCTCGCCCGCACCCTCATCCACATCCTCGCCCCTCTTCCTCTCGCCCCCCACCACAGACGCAGATGCAACATCAAAATCCCTCTCTACCCTCCCCTTCTGCATCTCCTTGCAGCAGTGCCCTGATCGAGCTATCTTGTATTTTGAAAATATATGGCCTTTGATTTTCATGTTGCGGAGCAGTGTGGAACCGGATGCGTTGTTTTCAAATGTAGGTTCTATTTTCAACGAAGTTTTTAACCTCAGCTAAGTAGATGATTCAGATGATGCTGTAATGCGCTTAGAATTATTATTCTCCATCAATCAATAGTTTTGAGAATTATTCTTGAGACCGCTACTCTGATCAGATATTCCCACGATTCATCTTCTAAATTCCAACGGATACCAAACCAGTATCTCAAACAACGGACTAACGACCGCACGCAAATCTTGTATCCCCTTTTTTCCTCTCCCCTCCTTGGGGTACGTTAATATTGGATCTGATTTCGGCCGAATTTTCGTTCCAGCGAACGTTGTCGTTTAAAACCGAATATATTGAACACTCACTGTAGCGCAGGCGCCGTCGTAGTTTATCGGAAAATTCTTGGCGAACACGCCCGAA
This sequence comes from Teleogryllus oceanicus, assembly GCA_964035755.1. Taxonomy (NCBI): domain Eukaryota; kingdom Metazoa; phylum Arthropoda; class Insecta; order Orthoptera; family Gryllidae; genus Teleogryllus; species Teleogryllus oceanicus. Next base: position 283,961,833 of record CAXIVR010000001.1, read on the forward strand.
GTTTCAATTCGACACAATAGTATCAAATGAACTTGAATTATTCGGTTGAACCGCTTCAATATGAAAATAGGTAAATTTATTTCATTAGCATATGGACACGAGACAATGTGAAAGATTTCCAAATCAAGGAACCTTAAGAGAAAAAGAAAATGATTGCAGAAAATTTCAGGCAAGGTTGGTGATAGTTTTTGCAAAACATAAACCTAACCTAATTCATTAGGAATGTGAATTTTCTTTTACAAAAATCCTCATCATCTTATGTCAAATATATCTATCAAATACACTTCTCAGCGAATAGTTCTTCTGTTCTCTTCCATTACATGTTGTGCATACATATTACTTTGAAGATGGGTACCTGGTGTAGTCGAGTACTGTGGATTCCAGTGTGAAACCATATCATTCGCCAGAATCAATCGGTGGTGCGTCTCAAATATTCTTTAGCCGATCATGGACCCATTGTGACTGAGCATCTGGTAAATGATTATTTCGTGCTTCCGGGTGCATCAACTGTTACGGTCATTAGTACCGTCAGTGTAGTGCATGTTTCATGGGGGTAACGATGGATTACCCCACTGAATGATGAGATCTGGTGCCGACTTATACGTCTACTTACGGATTTTCCCCATCTAGGTATTTCCCACCAGCAGGGCACTGCCACTGCCGGGACAGGCCGGTCTGCCGACGTGTGTGATATTAAAATGCATGTAAGCGTGTGCAAGGTAGGCGGGAGGAGAGGACAAGAAAGAGGAAAGAAATATCGCGCGCTGTCCGTGGTTCGTTCGTTAGGATGTAGTACATCTGGCATTCAACTGGAGTTGATTGCAGAAACCACGGAATATTATCGATCGGAGCAGCCCGCTACTAGAATTCTCCTCCAGAGCCAGTATCGAAAATCCTGCCGCCGCACACTGGTTGAATCGGGCCAAAAACCTGGCCATAATGGCAAAATTCAAATTCGGATTTGGGTGTAGTTCCAAAAGAAATAGTTGAAAATAGTATCGGGAAGGTGTTCAAAGACGCACTCTCATCGTGCCCAAATCCTGAAGGGTCTTATATTCATATTCTGGGGAAACACGACGTTGATATTTCAAATTCTGAATGTTCTGATTGTTTTGCATGGACATGTCAAACCATTATTCAAACGCTCTTAATTTTAACTAGGGCATCTTCATGATTACATTAGGCCTTATATTTATCTCGATCGTCTTTTTATTTCAATCGCAGCTGATTTTCTATTAGTAAGAGAGTCTAGAGTAATTGAATTTTTTGTCTTGAAACGATTTCGGGTATTTTCGAGTTGGAAGTTGTCCTTATCGTCGGTATAGTATCGCCGATATAGTTGGATGTGATTAAATACTATATAATGTAATATAATTAATACAATAAAATGTAATATACTCTATAATAATAAAATTAAATAGGAATATCGTCGTCAGTCTCAAGAAATCTATTTTACGCAGTACATACTCATTGGTCAGGAATTTCAAGGACGTAACTATTATAATCATTATTGTAATTATATATTTCTGTCTATTAAACACATAAATGTGTATTACTTTCTCGTTTCTCTTATATCTATTGATATATAGATCGTACTGTGTGACATCTGTTTATGTACCAGAGAACACTGCACGATTAAATAATAATAATAATAATAATAATAATAATAATAATAAGAAATATAATAAGAAATATAACAATAACAATATTTGAATTAATAATACTACCAATACACAGCATCACTAAGGGATTGAAATTTAAAAGGGAATTTGGATAGAAAATTGTGCATATTCTGATATGCAAATCTGCATCTTTATTGCTTTCAGGATCGTTGAACACGAATTGAAAGCCAATATTTTTTCGAAAATCAGCACCTTTTATTACAACCGTCATTTCTTCTAAAATGTCATTTACATTGACATTGACAGTTACGTTGATTATTTTAGGAAAATTTGGGAGCAAGCGCTTCACATGAACGCATTATTTATTTTAACGACATTTAATTCATTAGTTCCCAGTTGTACTGCATAATTCAAAACAACTAAGTATGCCCGTAACAAGTATTGTTCCTCACATTCTAAGTCAATGACCCCATCTCGATCAGGTTTTTCGTCCAAATTCCCTGATCCATCGAGCAAATGTTTAGATGGCCTTTTGTGTTGCTTATGGGCATACATGTAGCTTCATATAAGGATTGCTGTCAATGCTTGTTTTATTATGCTCAGCGTGTGTGTGTGTGTGGGGGGGGGGGTTAAGGGATTCAGTTACACATTCTCCATATTAGTCGATTTCTTCGCATGGGACGCGATAAGAATTGAGAGTATGCATCAGTTTACCGTTGCAAATAGTTTTTATTAGAAAGAAGCCCATATTTCTTTTTATCATATCGTGTCTAAACCGCTCCTGTGTGCACAATTCAACTTTTATATATATCAGCTAGGGTAGAAATTCCAAGAAAACGCCCGAAGACTGCACTTCTCTTTCTGATAGAATATACACTATTTCTGACTTCTTTTCAGTGGAATATATAAATAAACTCCACAAATAATGTGAAAATGGTAAAACCTTCGAGATTTCGCATCAGATTATGAGGATATTGGGGGATATCATTGGGACTGATGGACATGTACTACGTCGGGAGAGAGATTCTGTGTCACATTAAAATGTAAAATATTGTTCTAAAAATTCAATATTATAAAAAAGGTCATGAAATAACGGAAACTAAAATTTGCGAAAAAACGTAACATTGGTCACAGTTTACCGCTAAATTTCCAATTAAAAAAATGAAATTTTCACTTGCCCCTCAGGCTGTAGGAGACATGGAGTTCTGACTGAATAATGTACAAACACTGAGTCTGATAAATGAGCTGCATTCTGAGTAGGGGTGTTCCCCGAGAAAAAAATAAAATAAATTGAAGCTAATGAACCTTCATCTTCAGGGCTGCGGAATAAAGTGCATCGCGATCTCGTGATGGTATCGACATGAAACAAATGCAGGAACATTACCATTTATTTCCGCCGTTGTGCGCTCAAAAGTACGAATACTAACACCCAAAATATCAATGTGCTATACGTTATCCTTATTTTCTCCACGGGTGTGTGGAGAACATTGACACGCTTCAGAAGACTCACAATACAAATTTCGGCAGAAATTCACTCTGTACAAAAATAGTGTCTGTAAAAACTAATGTCTAGCTAGAAAATCTAACTAGAAATATCAAATTACTACGTAAAAAGCGCTATATGTTTTTTCTACCTAACTCCATTCCCCATTTGAATCAAGCGCAATAAATTGGTGAAGTATTTGCCATTGAAGCACTTCAATTAATTCTTCTCTTTGAACTTGATAGAAACGAACTGAAATCAAATGAAACACGAAAGTACAGAGATAAACGCATTATTTTGTCTCCTATTTGCATTCCTTGAAACATTATTATCATTCAAATATTTCCATCTCCAAACTCTCCACGCTCCATTAGTAGATGATACCCTTCTTTTTTATTCACAAAACACGATCAACGCCAAAGATATGTTGTCTATCCTGCCACATTTAATGGGAACCCTGATATTTAAGTTTGAAGCTTGGAAGGGTACTACATCCGCCACAGGTGGAGGTCCAAACAGAAGAGGGTGCCGAAGAAAAAGTTCATTGTTCCTCAGGGGTAAAGGACCTCGAGACAGAGGGTTGGGGTAAGGTCGATGAACCTTCATATCTTTAGATTCAAATAAAAATTAATATTTGGAAATATTTAAATTCTTCAATATAAGCATTTGAATTTAATTTTTCTAGTTTTTTTCTATGATTTTAACAAAAATAAGTTAGGCTTACAACAAAAATATTCACGGAAATTTTGGAACAATACGAGTACTTAATAGCAAAAAGTGGATGTCGTGACCAGTATTGCATTACTGCTGGAAGTCTGATGCAATTTCTAAACTAGTTACAACCAAAGTCAATTTTTTAAAAAAAATTCTTTATTATTATATAATATTTGATATATTCTACGAATAATGGAAAGTATTACATTTTGGTAAATTCCTCAAAATTCCATGACATTTTCGTGCTTATGTGCCCGCCCTCGGCATGACTTTCCCGCTTCTTCCGTATCAGAGACGGAAGATGTTCACAATCACCACAAGTGTAATTTAAGTAGCTCTCGACGCGCGTGCAAAAGAGGGAGAGGGGGTCGCGGACCACCAGGGTCAAGGGCCTCGGGGGAGGGGAGAGGGGTCGGACCCGGGCGCGGCGGGCGCGTGTCCGGCGGAAATTGAAGAGGGGGCTGTGTAACGAGCGGGGGCGGCGCGGGCGGCACTTGCACGGCGCGCGACGCGACGCGGGGCGGGGCGGAGCGGGCGGCGCGTGGCGGGGCGCGGAGGGGCAGGGCGGGGCGGGGCGGGGCGGGACGGGGCGTGGGTGGGGGCGTATCGGCGGTTACGAGGGGTCGTCACCGCCGCCGATATCTTCGCTGGGCCAACGACCTTTGCGCTCTTCATTAAAATATGAAGGCGTTCTACGGCCGGCTTCTTTTAATCACAGGCTCTCTCGAGGAAGTTTCCAAGTTTTCGGGCCGTTGTTGGATAGGTGGGAGGAGGATCTAATGATAAGCTTATGCCGAACGGTCTGGGAGCATCACTAGTCAATTGTACTCACTAAACACTCGGGGTGAAATTATATGTTAGGGATAGGCGATTATAACCACGATGAAGTCGTTGACCGGGGAGAATTAAAACTGCTCATTTGAGTAATTCTTCAAATGACTTTACGTATGTTTGGGCGGTAATTTAAAAGGAAACCGTGAGTAATTTGGATCTTGAACAAAAACTCCCTTTTAGATTAAACTTGGCTGAAATGAACATTTTAATAGACATCATCATTAAAACAATGATTGTGTATCATCTTACATTTTAAAAATACTCACCTTACACATTTTAAGAAAAAAAATTACATTGAATTTTGACTTCAATAATTTAGTAGATTACGGTCAATAAATAATTTTATTTTTGACAATTATTTAATTGAAAATTATTTCTTGGTTCAAAGCTTTCTAGCTATCTGGAACTATTCAGAAATATATTGCATTTGTTTTTCTCGATTATTCCACACTTTAATACAGTAATATTAAGTATCAGTATCAAATGGCAACATACCTAAATCAAGTTGAAATCTGGGAACATTCTGATTTGAAACCAAGATACTTTTCTACAACTAACGAATTATATATATTAAAGTTGATAAAATCAAAGATTATGCTCGTAGTGTCAACTTTTTCTTATTAGCCATATATAGCCATATATAACATGTAGTAGTGAATTAGTAGTGAGTATAAAACTATGTATTAAGGAGTCCAAAAAATCCAGGAACACACGCGCATTGGGAAGAATTAGACTACCATGAAAGTACTTCTTCATATTAATTAGACCATAATTCAGGGGTCACCGAATCACAGAGAACGCTGATCTCAGGTCTCGGATTCTTCAAAATTGCGAACCCCAAGGCGTATACAAGCACACGCGGGGACAGCAGACGAGAATATGAGATGAGAGAGGCAACGGGCGGCGACCGGCCGGTCGCTGAGCGAGCGATGGCGACGGCGCGGCGGTGGGGGTGGGGGTGGCGGCGGTGACGGTGGCGGTGGTGACGACGGCGTAAGCGGATGTCACGTCGCGCGCGCGCCGCTGCCACAGTCCCCGCCCCGCCCCCGCCTCGACCCCGCGCCCTTCCACCACCGCCTCCCTCACCACACGATATTGCGACGGGGCTAGTTCGCACTGGCCAGCGAGCTGACAGCGCGCCAGCGAAATTTCTGCGGCATCCGTGAAGAAGCGTGCCGGAATTTCAAGTGGACTCGAACGCCCAAGAGGGTTTGCCTGTTTTCCGGGGTGAGCGATAACCGACGTTATCGACCCAATTTCGGCATACTCGTGATGCAAAAGCTCGTGGGTTGATATGCTTAGTTGCGTAGCTCTGTGAATGAGTTACACGCGTCGAATCATGATGATTATCCACCAGAATGGCTCTATTATCGATCACTATCGATGATTAAAATATGTCACCGGGCGGCGGAATGGAGCGAAGATGTGCCGATGTAATGGAGCCAGGTTCTTCAATAAAGTACGCATACATTCAGGGATACGCTGTAGCTTGAGCAACTAGCAGAGGAGCATTTGAACAAAAGAAGAAGGAGAAGAACTGGCGTATATTTAACCTATTTAACTCTTTAATTTCTCTAGTCGACGGTAGGTCCGCGCCGAATCTCGCTATAAAACGGGGGAAGATCACCGCCACCCCCCGACGAAAAAACATACCCTACACTTACAGAACTAATTACCTCAGTAGTTGACGCGCCCGAAATCACTAACAATCAATCAATCCATCAATGTTTAGCAGGCAGTTTACTGCCGTAGGCCACTAGTATTACATTAATTAAAATTATATTACATAATATTTTCTTTTATTCTTTTATAATAACTATTTTGTGATTCTCAGCAAGACAATCCAATACTGATCGTAGGCCTTTCCAACGCTAAGTGCCGGATGTTAACGGCCGGAGGCCCCGCTCGGCTTCGCCGCTGGCCCCGATGGGCAATGGGAAAAATGCCGGCGTCGCGGCGTCCGCAAGCCAACGCTGCCGCGCCGTCGACCGGTGGTAATGAACCGGAAGGGCGTGGGCCGGCTTCCTGCGCCACTCGCGGCGCGCCATCCCCTCCCCGCCCCCCCGGCCGCGGCCTCTCTGTCATCTTGTTCCGTTTCTCGCATCACCCTCCCCTTCTCTCCTGCCTCCTTCCTCCCCAGTCCTGCCATCCCCAACTCCCTTCTCGCTTCGTCTCCAGTCACCCGCGACGTCTTTCATCCTCGTGTCGTGGCACACAGCCCCCACTGCCTCCCACGCCCCTTTTCTCAACATTCTTGTCATTCTCGCTTCCCCTGCTGTTTGTCCCGCTCGAGTCGCCCTGTCGCCACCTCCCCCGCCCCGCGGTCTCCTTATTCCCGTTTATCTCGCACCACTCCAGCCACACACGACGCCTGTCATCTCCCTGCCGTGCTTCTATCCCTGTCCCCGGTGTCTTCCCTGCCTCTTTCCCCATTCATTCCGTCAAGCCCGCCTCCCAAGCGGGTCGCGCCGCCCCCACCGGTCATGTCGCTTCAGTCATTTCTGTGTAAGGCTGCTCCCGCTGCCGCTCCCATTGCCCCTCTCCCTTCTGCGTTCATTCCACCTCCACCCTCCACTACTTCTGCCTTCCTCGCGTCCATCACCTTTGCGCCGCCGCCATATTTATGGAGAGGTTCTTAGGGAGGTTGGTTGAATGGTTGTATGCATACTAACCTCGGCTGTCATCTTCGCGTCAATCATCACCTCCCATCAGGTTCGTGGCTCTCATACCAATGGAAATTACGAGATGATGACAGAAGAATATGCTTGCCTAATACTCGTGATGATTTGTATTGTTACACAAACCATTTACACATACATGCACCATATGCACTCGTGTATTTTGAATTAAATATTCTTCTTTCATAAGACACATTCTCGATGTTTTTATTCCTTTTTATCATTTTATTACAGTGAACTTTCCATGAAACGTATTATGTTGTGTCGGGGAGCACGCAGCTTGTCACTACTCATCGGATATCCGATATTCGTCAGAGATTTTTAAGGTTAAGGAGAAATAGGTCTTCTAAGGATGAGAGGTCAGCGCACTGCTCGGTCGTAAGGACAAGAGTGAGAGCATAATGTGGGCAAGAAAGGATAGCGCACGGATCGTTGGCAATAGTTTAAGGTACCTCTGTCATCGGCCTCGATGTAATCAGAGGAATATTGATTTATTGGTAAGGCATTTTTGGTATTTCAAATATTCGCATGAAAGGCGATATTTACATTTCAATTTGTTGTATGAGGAGTTATCGACAGCGTAGTTATTCTTATCAGATGTGGTTCGAAGATTTAAATCATTAAGTATAAAACCAGGAGAATGCCGGAGCAGTACCCTAAGAAAGGGGCCATGGACCGTGCGCGATCTTTACTTCCTCTTCTTTGTTTTATCCTCTCCCCCCTCACACACACACATTAACACTAACATGCACTACACTACAACACATGCCTGGAGACCGGTCGGGGACTTGGATTGGGGCGGTGCCCCGCCGGTGGAAAATACCTGGTTGGGGATAACCCCGCTAGTCGACGGATCTCGCCATTCAGTGGGAGATCACAACCACCTCCCGATGAAAACATGGCGTATGTAAATTGCGGACCGAATAACCCCTTCATCTTATCTCGTGAAACTTTCTAATTCTATAGGTAAATTGCGGACTAAACCATTTCAGGTAAGGAAAAGGACTGCAGAAATGCAGGTAGGCGAGTTAAGGGAGCCGCCGCCGCCGCGCTGCTGTCCAGCATTTCCTTATGCCCTTCCCTTCACTTACGCACTTACATTGATATAACATGTTTAATACTCTAGAAAGATGCCGTTTTGCGTAGAAATTAATTTTATGTTATGACAAAAGGAAATGTCTTTTTTCATTTTCCGGCGATTTTCACTAATGTTATATTTTAACCTTTTCCCGTAATTTTTAAAGGACTCGTATTTTTTGCTGGTTTCATCGATTTTAAGATATTTTTAATGGTACATACTTTTAATAATATTTGCGAGTTGCAACAAATGTTCTTCACAGAATTCCTGAGAAACCTATGCGATTTCTTCGCTCAGAAAATGTAATCTCAGCAGTTGCGAGTACGTAATTTAAGGTTCCTGTGGCGTCTATCAGCGCCATTGTCGTATCAACCGATTGCGGGATAAGTAAAGACAAGAGATTTCCTGGAAAGAACAGTCCAAACCAAAGGTTTAAAAGCTGAGTTCACTTGAAGGAATAGAAGCCTAGAGTACATCCGTAACGTATCCAACATCTTGAGTTGTTCATATGAACTGATTTTGACCACTTTTTGACGTCATTGTTCTTTGCTTTTGAGCATTTTTATAACATTTTAAGAGCATTTTATTGATCGCTTATAGCATTGTTTTAAGTCATCAAAATCCACTCCCTACTTATGATTACCTCTTGACGGTCGACAAGATTCAGTTATTAACGAATTGAATATAAAAAAATATAATTATTAAAAAAACTACAACTTCATTCGTCTACTTTTTAATATTCTCCAAATAAAATATTTAATACTCACGTAGTCGAACGTATATGTACACGAACAATACAAATTTTCAACCAAGTTCAATTCCTTAACAATCACTACAACTACTTATGAGCACTAAAATCATTTTGGAATGCGCATACGTATACAAGTCTACGATTAAGTTAATGTGAATTGGATGATTGATGATTCATCAATGATACTTCCTTTCTTATGTCGAAGCATCATTTGCGGACATCCCTGAAGGGACGTATCCGTACTGTATCTTATTTACAGGTTTTATTATACAATATTGAACACTATTCTTTATACGATAGGATTCATTCTCCTTGAATATTAATCATAAACAACTCAAGCACAAAATAAAATACGGGGAATACCTACAAGTCAGTATAGACTGCGTTGCTAGTAGCTACAATGAGCAAAATGTCATTAAAATACATTAATTTAAAGCAGACACAGAATAGGTAATGAAAGATTCCATTCACATTTCAATCGGTCCGAATCGTAGGTGCGACAAAATATGGCATGATTAATGTAGACATAAGCTTCCGCGGCTCGCGTCGATGACTTCTTGGCAGTGCGGGTGACGCCGCGTAGTGGGCTGAGAGGCCGACGTTTCGCCTGACATGTCGCAGGCTTCCTCAGGGGATCTTGGAAAACATTCTCCCCGTAGAGATTTGTCAAACGTACACGTTATTTTCCTTCTGGTCCGCAATTTACATACCCCGAATGCACTACATTTACGAAAGTAATGACCTCAGTAGTTGACGCGCCCGGCATCACTAATCAATAAATTAAGTATAAAGCGATATAAATAAATAAAATATTTCTTCAGAGAATATAATAATTTTAGTATTTTATAATACGAGAACGAAAATTAAAATATTAAATGTAATATAATATTACAGGCAGTAATGTCTGATTTGATTGCAAGAATTAAATCAAAATTAAAACACTGAAATTTACAATTTAAGTAATTTTAAGTGGAATATCACCTTTCCTGATAATTTAATAAATAAAAATGTTGATAACGCCAACGTTGTTTTTTCAAATAAAATCGGAAGAAACTACGGAAACCTATGAAAGCAGCCGGCCTCAACCCTTCTCATCCCCACTTACCGTCCAACATAGAACCTCGGATCTTTTGATCCACGAAGAAATTATGAACTGGACATAATATACACTTTCCTAGCCGATCGGTCTTTCTGTGCGAAGTAGAGTAATTGATAACTGGAAATCAGTTTTTAAAAAATGTGAAAGAATGGATGCCACCTTTGAGTATTTATATTCAATAATGGTGTTAATTATGCCAATAAATTTGTAACAACAACGCGCTAGCCATTTTTTGTAAATTTACCAATTGTGAACTGGCCAGAATAACTACTTATGATGAACTCTACATCACGACGTATTCAGTACACAGGCAGTTTTCCGCTTAGACTTCGTCCACCGCTCCCTCTTTTGTGCAGCTCAACAACAAATTATAGAATTGGCTACCGTAGAGACGATCTATGAACTACACATAACAAGCAGGTAATTCATAGTAAAAAAAGGACACTCTTAGCGATACAGTAAGTGCATTTGCACCTCCGCAGAAACGCACATCTGTACTATTCGCTGCTCCCACCGCAGCGAGAACGGCGCCAATAAATTCGCTTGCGACACAATCTGCCCGTTTGCTACTAAATTTCTGCGCCTTATGGGCGGAGGAGGCAGCTGCCGCTTCGGCCGGGAAAGCTCGCAGCGCCGACCACCGGGTGAGATCACCACTCCCCCCCGTCGCCGGACTCCATCTCGCGCTGGGAGCCGCCACGCGCTCCCTCCCCGCCACGGCCGCCGGCCGCCCTTCGCCCTCCATTTCCCCAGCGCGACCACTGGAGTACACCGGCGGCCGCCCCCGCAACCACTACCGGAACTATCTCCGCAGCCGCCGCCTCCCACCGTGTCTGCCGCCGCCGCCGCCGCATCGGGGTCTGTCAGCCGCCACACATCACGAGCTAATGCGCGCCGGCCACGACTCTGTGGCGGCGGGCAGGAGGCGGACAGCCGGGCATGCCGCGCGCTACCGGCCGCCGTGCCTCGCCTCGCCTGGCTGCCGCCGCCCCGCGCGACCCCGCTGACCCCGTCGGGCGGCTCCCGGGCGCGCCCGCGGCGGCGGCGGCGGCGGCCCAGCGACGGCCGCGGGCACGGCCGCAGCAGGCGTTGGAAGTAGGCGTGACGCTGGTGGAGATGAAAGTGATCGCTGCCGCGGCAGGGCCGGAGGGAGATGCCGGGGCAGAGTGATGGGGATGGGGATAGGGATAGAGATAGAGATATCTGTAGGGGTAAGGAAAGGGGCGGAGGTAGCAGGGTCGGGACGCGAACGCAGGATACGGGAGGTGGTGGTAAGCAGAATGTAATGAAGACGGAGACTGAGACTGGAACTGTGACTGGGACCTAGACCTAGAACTGAAGCGGAGACGGAGATGGGAGCAGGGGCGGGGTCAGGAGAGTGGGGTGGGAGCGGGAGTAGATGTCAGGGGCGATGGTGATGACGGGGCCACGGGTGGCGATGGTGCGGGGCGGGGCAGGGCGGGGCGGGGCGGGGCGGGGCAGGGCGGGGCAGGGCAGGGCGGGGCGGGGCGGGGCGGGGCGGGGCGGGGCTTTTACGTATAAATTTCCTCAAATTTGCAATTTTCCCTCTGCTAATATACTCCAACAAACTCTCATCGGGCCGTCTTATTATTAACTTCAAACCACTTCACAAAATGTGACAATAATAAGCCTCTTCGGGCCGAATGGAAACGCAAAACCCCCAGCCACCGGATCCGTCGACGGCGCACCGGTTGAACAGGGGCACGTCAAGGAGCTTCTGCTACAGAAGAGAAGAAGTTGGTGACGAGGGCAGAGCCAGGACTAGATCGTGACGAAGTGGGTCGGGGCAGGCCGGGCGGGAGACGTGCACTAGGCGGTACGACACGGCACGAGGCGGTACGAGACGGCACGAGTCGGCACGAAATGTGACGGAGACAGTAAAGTTGACTGAGACGGGACGGGACGGGGGAGGGGCGTGGTTGGGGATGGTGGCGGAAACGGCAACAGGAATGGATACAGGGATGGGGTAAAGGTAAGGTCGGTAGTACGGGAGTACGGGGGTGGGGTTAGTGCGGGGGGGGATTAGTGCGCGTTTGGGGTTAGTGCGGGGCGCGGCTAAAACGGGGTGGCGTTAGTGCGGGATGGGGTTAGTGCGGGGTGGGGTTAGTGCGGGGTGGGGTTAGGGCGGGGTGGGTTAGTGCGGGGTGGGGTTAGTGCGGGGTGGGAGGTTAGTGCGGGTGGGATTAGTGCGGGCGGGGTTAGTGCGGGCGGGTTAGTGCGGGTGAGGTTAGTGAAGAGTGGGTTAGTGCGGGGTGGGTTAATGTGGGGTGGGGTTAGTGCGGGGTGGGGTTACTGTGGGGTGGGGGTAGTGTGGGGGGGGGGTAGTGCGGGGTGGCGTTTTGCAGGGTGAGGTTAGTGCGGGGGGGGTTAGTGCGGGTGGGGTTAGTGCGGGTGGGGTTAGTGCGGGGCGGGGTTAGTGAGGGGTGGGGTTAGTGAGGGGTGGGGTTAGTGAGGGGCTAGGATTAGCGCGGTTGTGGTAGGGCGTGGGGCAAGCCTAGACATGGGTGGGGGAACAGGAAGGTTGCGTGGTACAAGCGACGAGGCGCGGACAGGGGCGGAAACCGAGAGGAGGCGGGGAAGTGCGAGGCGGATGTGCCGGAGTGGCGCTGACGCGAGAGGCAAGGGGGCGGCGGCGGCGAGAGCGGTGCGAGGCCGGGAGCAGAAGACGGAAAGACCTTCCGTGGGGAGGGAAAGCGTAAAGCAGAGCGCGAGATTTGCAAATCCTCCCGCCAAGCTAATTAAGACACGCTGTAACAGCGAAAGGGAGGTTTCTGCGTCACACCACCCTGCTGGTGACATTCAGGAAATATCGCTCCAGTGGCAGTCGCCCCCGCGTTGCTTCTCGCCAGCCCTCCCCCGCACCCTTTCGTCGCCCCGTCCTCGCCACCCCGTGCCGCCCCCAATCCGCCCCCGCCCCGCGCCGCCCCCGCGCCGCCCCGCGCCGCCCCCGCGCCGCCCCTCGCGACCGCGTCGCCGCCAAGCGCAGAACGCGCGATTGTTAGTGATGTTGCGTTTTGCCGAACGACAAAACAACGCGTCATTATGCTAATCGAGTGTTCTCCTTAGACGGGAACACGGAATCGCGGAGGGGGTTGGGAGGCCGGGACGACGGCGCGAGCGCGTGAAAAACGCCTAACAGAATACAGGAGAGAAATCAAATGCAGCTGCATAAAACGGCGCAGCGTAATTTTCTTTTTTACGCCGCACTAATTTAACCTACAGCATCAGCGTTCGCGAGGCCCCCTGCGTCTCTTATCCCGTCATTTTCTGCAGTGCTTAGCAAACTCGGCGAAAAAGTCTGATGGCCAGCAAGGTAGTGGAGGTGGGTCGGAGGGTGGAGGGTCGGGGGAAGAGGGCACTGGAGGAGTTTCAGAAGAATGGGACGGGGTGAGGCGGCGTTGGAGTTCGAAGCTCTTCGACGGGGCGGGAAACAGGAAAAGAGGCCGACAGTTTCGAGAAGCGCTCGTTTCTCAAGGCATGCTTTAGAGTTTTGTAATACGAGTCATTGTTCTTCAGGGATTTTTTTTCTGGATGCTGTCCGACCTTAGGATAAGGGCAATTACAGCACTGGAGATGCGTTGTGTTTGCCAGGAAGTTCATTGTAGCAGGATATTGAGAAAAACATTATCAACGTATCTCTTACGGGAATTCAGAAAATTAACTCACACGAGGAATTGAAGTTGTAAATAAATAAAGTATAATAAACCTACATTTTTTCAGTTGCTTTTCACGCGTTAATTTCTCCAACTACCAGTTGTGAAAAGTATTTAAAAACGCGTATCTTCCAAGTGGATAAAATAGGTTCTGACAGGTTTCGTTCTTGCATATCAGTGATTTCCTCCACCATAGTTTGGGGTCTTCAAATTTGTAACAACGTTTGGCGTGAGATTCCATCTGGTGTCTCCAACTAAGAAAAGGGTGTTATAATCTTTTGATCTGAATTTAAGTAATAAAATAATAGTAATAATCAACATTTTAAAATAGTAATATTTATTATTACTAACATTTTATCAAAATATCGTGAATATTCCCAAAACAAATGATTGTATTATAATTTTAATGTCAGGCATCTTTTGCTATTAAAACAATAAAAATAGTTCGTAAAAGGAATCTTTATTCACTTGTCACATGCAACACGACTCTTTTTTACCTGAAAATGTGTCCATCGTGGTCACAAAAAATGTGTTGTGTCAAGTGAATAAAATTTCCTTTTATGCATTAGCTAAGCTTTGATTGTCTTAAAAACAAACTGTATCTATCATCAATAATATTTTGTCAATTTCAACTATCATCAAATATTTTCACAATTTGCTCCAGATCTGAGCACATGGAACACCAAATGAGGATAATGAAAAGTGGTTTAAACAAAACTAATTAGCATTGTTAATTTTTTTTGTTAAACTCTTTAGATATAATACAATACAGAAAGAGTATTATACAACAAAGTATAAAGACCAATACAAGAAAATATCGGTAAGATGAGAATACGTAGTAGCCCGTCAATGCGCAGCCTGCCAAACGAAGCGATGGTTATAATTCTAGTATTTTAGAACTCGTTGATTAATTTTTCTAAATATTGCAATATTCAGAGGCAGATTTAGGAAGAGAAAACAACAGATGCACTTGGACAATTCGAAGGTGAAGAGACAAAAGAAATGGAAGTATAAAAAAACAATTACGTTTTGTTTTCTCAAATAGAAGGGCTACATAAAAAAAGTGGGTGGCCACCATGCACGTTAAATGTACAACTTCAAAGAAGAAGAATAGTAGATTTGAAGGGCAAAGGAATATATTATGTGTAGTAAAGAGTATTTTTGGACGATTCTATTCACGACACTCCCTTTCGCTCTCAGCTGATGTTGCAGAATTTATTAATAACGCATAGCGATATTATATCCAGTTTAATTTTTTTTTAATTTGCGCTTTTTAAATCAAATAATAAATAGTTATTTTTATTTAACAAAAATCAATTTAATAGGATATTTTATGACAATTGGGCCTTTTTTGTCTAATTTACAATTATCGGCTTCTATTAAACGTATCGAGTTTCAGTTTTCACCATTGTGAAAGTTTTTGCTATGATAGATTCAAAAGATTCTGAACTTTTTCGTCTCCGACACGCAACTAAGCCAGAAAATAAACCTTACACTCCTGTGACTTATATTGTGAACTTACTCTACCAAGCAAAAATAAGTTTCACTTCAAGAAATTTAACTACACAATAAAAGATTTAACGCAAAAGCCTTATATTAAGGAAAATAAGGAAATACAAATAGGAACTGAGAACAAGAAGGAAAGAAATCAATTCAAATAAAGCACCCGACACTGCCCGTCTCACCCAACAATAGGGTAGCAACGTAGAATTATAATAGTCAATGCAAGTTTCTCGCTTCCTTAGAAACATTGTTAAAACGGTATGGTGACAACCATCATCTGGAATGTCTCATGAATTACTTTTATTGTAATGCTAAAAAATTAATCATACAAAGAATTTGAAATATCAATATTTTATAATTGTTGTAATGTAGAATTCAAGGGAACTGGCAAAATATCTATTATGCAAAATTTTTAATTATAGAAGTTCGATTTATCGACGTTTGACTGCACTGATACATTGAAAGAAACAGTGCTATTTAGAAAAAGACAACTATATTCCGTATTTTCTCTAATATACATCTTCCCTATAAGCTCCCGTCAGTTTTTGAATTAAAAATTTTGGAAAACATCGGTAAGAATTTAGAATGTTGTTCCTTGCAATGATGTATAAAATGTAATTACCTAGAATTTTCATTGTTAGCAGATCCTAAAAAAATTACAGGTGAGGTGTCGGAAATAAAAAAAATTAAAAGGTTTAAACGATGTTCAGAAAATAAGAGACACTTTTTGAAAAAAAATCCTTCATTTCAACTTACTCGCGTATTAGCTCGCCTCTCCACTTTTTGCAACAGTTTTTTTTAAAATGGAGGGGGTGACTTTTTTTTGAGAAAGTTCCTATTGTTACCACCCTGGGTACAGCCCGCAAATCGGCGAGGCACCCATCCCGCACGAGGGCCCACAGAGGCAGCCCTCGCGCGTCTTTTTTCTTGTTGCTGCGCTGGGTATATGTGGCATTGTTCCTTGCGCAGGAACGCATACTAATCCACTAACTCAGTCGTTCGCTAACTGCAAGGCCCAAGCGCAGCACACGAATCGGTGGCTCTTGGTTGGCGGCGGGCGAATGGGAAAGCACATTTGCCAGCGGTATGCGGCTGACGATGTATGCTTGGGCCTAAAAACGTTCGACTTTCTGTAGCCCACTGCGTAAGCAGATAATGAACCAGAAGCAGCGGAATGTTTTTTGTAGGCACCGTTCCATTTATTTACGGTGAGATTTGGAGTAAATTTTATCTACTTGAATAGCATAAAAATCTGTTATTGTGCATCTCGAAGTAATATATATTTCATTTTACCTCAAAAACCGTTAATAACTGTGTGTGACGTACGAGGAAGAAGTGTATTCTGAATGTTATCTTAATTCTAAGATCCTTAAATCATATGCAAGCTGAATTCAGAGTACAGAAAGAAAACAGCGTTTTTGGTAAGAATTGTTAACAAATTATTTACTCCGATGTAATAAAATATATTTTCAAAGGCAAATCAGCTATAGATTTGGGTTCTTATCTTCCGTCATGTCCTTCGTGAAGGAATATACTTCTGCCAAGAACGATAATTTGAATAACTATATATCCCACTAAACTATTTTATTTTTTTATTTTTTTATTTATTTTACGTCAAAAAAAACAGTTAAAAACTGCATATGACGTACTATGGGGAAAAGTGAATTGTGTGCACATTTTCAAAATTCTGTGATCCCTACACTAAGTCATATACTACTCTAGAACACGTGCTCGGATAATGAAGTTACAATAAACAGCAGTCTCAGCATTTGCTCAAGGGATAAAGGGAAACTGGACGAAAATCCTGATCCATATATTCTAATCTTGGTTTCCGTTTGATGTGATTCGAATACGTATGCCACTATTCCTATTGGAAACGTGATTGAGGCGAATAAGAACGATTGATTGATTTTCTCATGGTTCCGGGCGCGTGAACTGCTTCGGTCATTAGTCTTGTTAGTGTAGTGCATGTTTTTCTCGGGAGATGGCGGTGGTCTTCCCCCCCTGGATGGCTAGTGAGGTTTCTCCCTAACCACTCTCCCAACAGCGGGGCCCCGCCCCAGCCGGGACAAGCTCTAAGCTCCCGACCGGTCTCCCGGAATATGTAGCAGTGTAGTGCATGCTAGTGTAAGTGTGTGTGTGTGTGTGTGTTAAGGGAGACGATAGGACAAGGAAGAGGAAGCACAGATCGCGCGCGGTCCGTGGCCCGTTTGGTAGGGTACTGCTCCGGCATTCGCCTGGTGTTGATCGGAGAAACCACGGGAAACTACCGATCAGAGCAGCCGGCCGCTAGAATTCTCCTCCAGACTGCGACTGAATTCGACCTAGCTGGAAAGCTAGTGTCGAAAATCCTGCCGCCGTCAGGACTCGAATCTAGGACCTCCCGGTCAGAGGCGCTGCAATGACATCAGTTGATGCACTGAGCTACCGCTCCCGGTGAATAAGAACGATATTTTGAAGACAGAAGCTTCACAATTCATTGATCTCACACGTGATTTCATTTATTTTACGTACGCTGTTTTTAAATACATTCAGTTTCACATCGCGAACATTATTTTACATATGCTCATTTACATTTCTTAATGTATGGCTGATTCCAAAATGATATTTTTAGCTAACTGTTATTACCAGATGATGATGTATAGGCATGGGGTCACACCTATACCAAGTAGTATAAGGTATAAGATGTACAGCAGTTGATAATTCCTTCTTCACATGCGACTGTCACCTCAAGACACAATTAATTACGTTTTGGTATATGATGCTGAGTTTCGATATTCTCGCAAAAGCTATGAGAAGAAGCATATACGAACACTGTAAGGAGAAAAATTTGTCACGTGATTTACCACGTAAAAGAAATGACTAATATTTGTAATGAAAATTAAACAATCAAATTTGGTCCGAATGGAATAATCAGTGTTCCAACATTAAATTTGTTTGGAAAAGTCAATTGTGCGATGCAAATATGCTATTTAATATATTAAGTAGATTTTACAGAATTTCGAACAATAGGGGAAATATTAAAAAAAATCAAATGAGAAATTTATTAATATATTACTAATAAATCTATTCATGTATTATATAATATATAATTTATAAATTTTATGAATATTTTATTAATAATAATTTAAAAGATATAAATGAAATATGGCAGGAAAACCAATCAATTAAGAACGAGTGCTGTGCTAAACGACGGGGAGAAGACAAAATTTATGTTTTTTTAATTCAACTAATGAACTGATTTAATGAAATCCCAATATTTACATTGACAAAATCAGGAACTTTTATACTCAAAGGAAATTATATAATTACACGTGCGCATTCTATTGAACCAGCCAATAGAGTTAGCTTATCTACCTCCCTTAGATATTTGTATAATAAATCTTATTTATATGCTCTTATTAAAGAGAGGTACTTTTATATTTGTTTTATACTCGTGTATGTTGATTTACGGAGAGTATTTTTTCTTAGTTCTAGTTTTGTGGCTAGATTGAGATTGGGGTTTTGTGGTTAACTGTGCACAAAAAAAGGAGTTTCAACATTGAGAAATTATGCTTTCTTGCATTCAAGTGCAACTAGAGCTGAACCGCTCGCAAAAAAAACAACAACAAAAAAAACATCATGGCGGACGTCCCTTTGGTAAAGTCTCGGAGGCTGCCCCCACCCTGTGGCATCTGAGATTTTCCCCTCTCGGCGATAAGGAAGTGCGTAGGTGACAAGGAGAGGCGACTGCAAGACGCAGCGATCGCGCTGACCGTCACTTGTCATCACTGCCCTCTTCATCAAAAGAGGAACTCGCACTCCCAGGAGTGTCCAAAAAAATGAATACATCGTGTGTTGGTCCATCACATTATCTGAATTATTATGTCGCCTCTATTCCCTACACATGCTGGCAGGATTTCTTCCATTGTTCAGCACTGTCTTGTGGAAACGCTTCTCTGCAAAACGTTTCCTTTTCTTTTAAGGATGCTCCAATTGTTTCTGCTGCCTCGCGCCCTTTTATAAATCCCCAAACAAGTTCTATTGGATTTAGATCTGGATGGTACAGTGGAAGACGGAGAGGAATGTGGCCATGTTCAACGATTATTTGATCAACGACCTATCGTTTTTCAGTGGATATACTTTGAATTATTTGTAATAATTGGGTTTTTGTGAATAAAAGCAGGTACTGTGTAAAGCACACTGTCATTGCTCACTAACCACGGTCAAACAGGACAGGAGACCGAAACATCAAGACACACGCCTTATTTTCTGTTGATCGTTTGGACAACCTCTACTGTAGAAACACGTAGCTGCCTTCCGTCTGATCCTTCTCACTCATCTGTTTGTTATCACCAAACTCGCAGTGTTGAATTACCGCGCGACCCACGAGAGAAAGACAGAGAGAGAGAGAGAGAGAGAGAGAGAGAGAGAGAGGGGGGGGAGAGAGAAAGAGAGAGCTATGTTGTGACAAAGAGCGCAGGCAAGTGGGGAAATATTAGGAGCTTTGGAGGGACAGGCCAAGCATGCGCAGTGGAAGATTTTTTGAGAGTGGTAGAGCAATAACTTGTTTCGCTACTTACAAATTTATCCAGTAAATGGGTGGTATATTATTTTGAATGAACGTAAGCATCTCACGGCAAGGTGTGGGTGAGTCCTAAGGAGAGAAAACCTATAAGATGTGTGGTAGTTCTTAATTTAAACTTCGCTATCTCGCTGTGTTGTCGAAAACAATTCGGCAAAAACAATACATTTACGAGTTCCACGATCACTTAATTTCGAAGCAACATATCCGTTTACCAGCATAAAATATTTCTTCCAATTGTTACGAATATTATCTCAAAGTAAAATCTGCCACCAGAGCACCCACAGAAGAAGAAAAAAATAAATTGTCTAATTTACATATTTGGCGTTATACCCTGCCACGTGCTCCGACCAAACGTCTCGGACAATTTCAGTCTTCTTTTTAACAGATTTCGTCGAAGGAGGCTTTTAACCCCAAGAACCTCCGTGCCATGTTTTAAGTTCGATAATATCACACCTCTCCAGCGACAGTGACAAGTCATCCCTCACCTCGCCACACAATACTCGTTGCGGTGAAGGAGGCGTCGATCGAATTCTCCAGCCGATGGAGCTCTGTCCGGAGGAGATTGCGTTCTGTAGTCTCGGATGAACTATCGCTCACGTGGCCATGTAACCACGTAAAGCTGTCCATTTGTCTCTCGGCACGCGTTCAGAAAGTTCGCATGCCAGATCCTTGGCGGGGCGAGGTCGCGCGGGCGGCGGTGGCGGCGGCAGTGGCACGGCGGCGGAGGCGGCGGCAAAGCACAGTGTACGACATAGAGATTCTATCCGGACAAATACTGTACCACAGATTTCACTTCCACTATTCAGAAGTAGAATATCCGGATTGGACTTTCGTTAGATGAAGTGAAGCTAAATTGGATATCACGACGGCCACAATCCTGAGGTTTAATCTAAACCAACACTATAAAATGAATTTTCGCGTCCAAGAAGGTAAAATGGTGATAATAAATATGTAAAACAAAATATTTATTAAACATATTTGAGGTAAATTTCATGGCTAAGATAGGAATTTAACATTTCACGAGGAGGTATGAAAAAACAGAGGTTATTTATGATGCTTATATAAAATTAATTATTAATTAATGTATTATTGCAAAACATTGTAATTGTTGCTTCTACTAACTTTGCAACTAATTAAATAATGCTATGATTCACTTCGTTTAGATCTAGACCTCAATACCAGGGTCGCCAATTGAACTTCGCTTTTTCTTACGTGGTTACGCGGCTGCCATCATTTGCTCATCTCTGATGTCGATTCCAATCACACTCCATTATAGTTATATGAGAAGAAGCTTAAGTATTGTCTGATACCCAGGAACTCGGGAAAAATATAAAAACAATAAATTTGAAGTTTTATTGAAGGATAGCTGACGTCTTGGGACAGCTAGGTTCTAACAAAGAAGCCACTCGCCATTCAATATTTGCTATTCACGTTTTATGGAATACATTTTTTGTATCCTTGGTATGTAAAGAACTGTTGTACTGTGCATCCGTATGTAGTATAAGATCTATTTGAAGTTATTGCGCACTTGTCTGCCACTTTTTGGAAAACTTTTTGGGTCGATTTTTTCTGGAGCATTTTTGCTGCTGCAGGCCGCTAGTTGTACATATTTAAGAGTATATGCCCAATAAAACTCCCATCTGCAGCCACTGCGCATCGCCAGGGAAGACATCGTGGCAACGGAGGGGTGACGAAGAAAGCGATGGAGGCAATGCGGGACTGTGCTAGTAGATCGCATAACGCGCGCTGCTGCAGCCCGCCGGCGTCGCACGCGCTCCCTGGACCAGACGCCCCGCCCTCCTCTTTCTTCTCCTTTTCCCTCTCCAGCGTCTGCTTCCTCCCGCTTCCTTCCTCCCTCTCCCACCCTCGGCACACTACCGACAACGCCGCCGCCACTACCGCCGCCGCCGAGCACTGCGATAGACGGAAGGATGAAATTCCATACATTCCTTATGTCCAGAATACAAATAAAATGCCTACCATAAAATGGTTTTCTTCTTCACCGAATGGCTTCCCTCTCCACGCCCGCTGTACCTGTTTCCTCGCTCCGCCCCGCTCCGCCCCGCTCCGCCCCGCTCCGCCCCGCTCCGCCCCGCTCCGCCCCGCTCCGCCCCGCTCCGCTCCGCCCCGCTCCACTACACCCCGCTCCGCTACACCCCGCTCCCCCCCCCCCCCCCGCCCCATCCCGCCCCTCATCCCGTCCCCGCCCCACCCCTCCCCGCCCCGCCCCGCTCCGCCCCGCCACGCCCCCCCCCGCCCCCACCTTCGTCCCGGTCGGCGCGGCGTGCGCCTTCTACTGTCCGTCTCGCTCGCGGCCTGTCCACTTGGGTGCAGACAATGACGGCAATAAAGGTTGTCCGCGAGACAGGAACGGGGATGGAGGGGCCGGCGGAGTCGGCGGGAGCGCAAGCTCGCCCAGGAATTGATGTCAATGGGAGTAAGTATTCGTGACGTCACGAGACCCGCATGGGACCCGAGCGCCGGACACTCGGGGGAGGGGAAGGGGGGAGGAAGACGGAGGAGGCGGTGTCCGAGACACGGGCGGGGCGGAGCGGGGCGGGGCGGGGTCCGGCAGTGGCCGCGGCGTCCGGTGGGGACCGTTCGAGAAATATTCCGTTCGTAAAAGATCGAATCACGACGACGAAAAAAGGAATAGACACGCGAGCTTTCAGATAAATTGGCGGAACGTCTTCGAAATGGACGTCTCTGTTTTTGCCAGGCCGTGCATTAAGCGAGCTGAGCGATTCGGCCGGCGTGGATTCTAAGAAGATAGCCTTCAAAAATAGTTTTTGACAGACGTGCTTATTGGGCATAGCATGCAATTAGGAGATTGAGTTCTGGCCTTAGAGGACACAGCACTGGAACGTTGAGCTGAGAGTATGACGGAGTTCGTATGCGAAGGAACGCAAGAGATAATTCGTGGCAGTGAATATATTACAATATTTAAGAGCTGCGGTTGCAAAGTTAACCTACAGGCTGGTGGCGCATTCCAGATGTTCTTGCACTCTATTTGTGTTTCAATCGAAGAGGGTCGGGCGGGGTGATGACGGGATAGCGTCGGCTCGTTTCATGTAGAGGAGAATATGCGCCAGAGACACTGTGGCGTAGTTCAGTTTGAGAACTTCGCGCGATAGTTAAGGCAATTTGCGATGCCTTTATTGTGGCTAGACAATTGGAATCTATTGCTGCACATTTATTCATTGAGGAAATCAAACTACAGATTGAAATTGGCTACATCGGCCTGAGAATATGAGACAACGGGAGACAACGTTCCATATAGAACCACGCGAGCTTGTTTATTTATTGCCAGGCCAATATCAAGGTTGGTGAGTTATTTTTCAATTTAAGTGAATATTTGGAGTCGTTCGAGAGGGGTTGTATAAATTAAATATCTTTAGAAAACCTGGTCGAAAATGTATTCACATAATTTTTAAAATATATACTTATGATGCAGTATGAAAATCAATGAAGAATATCAGAATCAGTACTGAATCAGACTAACTTGAATTACTTGCGTAATTCTAATTCCTCTGTAAACGTTGCTCTAAGTCGAATAAATGGCATATATGTCGCAATGTACCATAAATTAAGTACGAAAATATTCCTAAGGATTTGTTGAATATTAATTGCATTACTTATATCACTGCTTTATACGAAATGAACATTAGCTAAACAATAATAAAAGGTTATTAAGAAAGACTGTATCATCTCTGTGTGAAGCAGAGGGGAAATGAGATCATTGACTTATTTCAACTGACAGGGCACAAGACGAATGGTGCCA
Source organism: Teleogryllus oceanicus (assembly GCA_964035755.1). Lineage (NCBI taxonomy): Eukaryota > Metazoa > Arthropoda > Insecta > Orthoptera > Gryllidae > Teleogryllus > Teleogryllus oceanicus. The sequence continues at coordinate 283,985,617 of CAXIVR010000001.1, forward strand.
GCAGCTCTCTCAGCACATTCTTAATGAAGTTAGTAGTGATTTCACCATGAAGAGTAGTGTCACTGTCTCATTCGAGGGTCCTTTTTTCAGAGATTAACTCCAGGAAATTAAAACATTGCTGTTCACAATTGTGGCAACGGTTTGCTGAACTCAGTAACTACGAAGTAAATATATTGAGATCAAAGATTTTCTGTTACATTATATATTTCGCGGAAAAGAAGGAAACATCAGGTTTTGGGCGCTTAGAAACCGATTTACAAATGCTTCGCCCCGAAACCCACTCGTGAAACACACTATTTATCACATGTCGCTGGACCAAATCTGCGCAGCTGTCCGTGAGTGAGGAAACCGGGGAGGGGAGGGGTGACGTCACCGGTGGAGGGGAAAGGGCTCAGAAGACATCGAGAATGTCGAAGGTGAAAACTAATTGGCCGGAAGTGAGGATAGAAAAGTACGTGGCAGAGCAAAATTGGAAAACACATGCGCGGCAAATAGATAAAAGCGGCAAATGGAAAAAAGGACTGTAAAAAATAGATTGGAAAAATGGACCGTGTGAATATCGAAAACGGCGAACTGATGTGCAAAATAACAAGGACACTTGCAGAACATGAATGCAGAGAGCACAACCAACGATGAGCATGATACAAGAAAGGCGATTGGGGCGTTTACGGCAAGTGGTAACGATATTGAAGGACAATGGAGAGTGCAAGTTATTAAAACGGACAAGGAGGCAATGTCAAATAAAAATCCTGAACATTGATTAATTGAGTGATTTTTTTTGTGTTTCCGGGCGCGTCAACTGCTTCGGCCATTAGTCCCGTTAGTGTAGAGCATTTTTTTTCTCGGGAGATGGCGGTGATTTTCCCCTCGCTGGATGGCGAGATCCGCCACCGACATACCGACGGCTAGTGGGGTTTCCCCCTAACCAGAACTCTCCCACCAGCGGGGCACCGCCCCAGTCGGGACAAGCTCTAAGCTCCCGACCGGTCTCCCGGAATATGTGGTAGTGTAGTGAATGCTAGTGTAAGTGAGTGTGTAAGAGGAGAGGATAGGACAGGACAAGAAAGAGGAAGGAAAGATCGCGCACGGTCCGTGGCCCGTTTGGTAGGGTACTGCTCCGGCATTCGCCTGGTGTTGATCGGAGAAACCACGGAAAACTACCGATCAGAGCAGCCGGCCGCTAGAATTCTCCTCCAGACAGAGACTGAATTCGACCTAGCTGAAAAGCTAGTGTCGAAAATCCTGTCGCCGTCAGGACTCGAACCTAGGACTTCCCGGTCAGGGCGCTGCAGTGGCATCAGTTGATGCACTGAGCCACCGCTCCCGGTGCCTGGAACAGAAAAGCGCAGTTGCGAGGGGAGGATAAGAAATTGCTGGCATTATTAGTGTGCAGGGGCGGTAGGCGGGGGCGTCGTAGGAGAGCATCCGTCAGAGACGTCGTGACCGCCACCGCCACCAGGAGCGCTCGCGACGCTAGCGACGGAGGGGACACGGGTCCAGCGGCGAAACAAGGGACGACCCGCTGGGCCGAGGGAATCTTCAGAAAGGTTGAGATCCACTCGTCAAAGCCCGCGCGTAATCGGGAAGTCTCCCATTACTGCCACGTGAGTCAGGCCGTGATTCAGCGCAAGGGGCGGATAGGCGAGCGGGCGGGCGGGAGACCGTCGGTCGCAGCCGGGGACGACGGCGTCCGCGCGCGGGCGTGAGAGCGCGACGCGGCTCGACGCGACGTGGTGGCGGCGGCGGCGGTAGGAGAAGCGACAGTAGTGGGTGAGGCGGCGGTGGTGACGATGACGGTAGCGGCGGCGGCGGCGGCGGCGGCGGCGGCGGCGGCGGCGGCAGCGGCAGCAGCGGCGGCGGCGGCAGCGGTGGCGGCGGCAGCGGTGGCGGCGGCGGCGGCGGCGGCAGCGGCGGCGGCGGTGCAGGGGGCGGTGGTAGCAGCGGTGGCGACGGTGGGGGTGCCGGTGGCGGGGCCGGTGGAGGCAATGGCGGTGGACCCGGTAGCGAAGGCGGTAGTGGCAGGAACAGTAATGGAGGCGGGGGTGGTTGGGGTTGTAGTTGTGGCAGCGGTGGCGACGGCCGCGACGCAAATGCAGCAGACGGGAGCGTGCCGGTGCTAGTGGTAGTGTTTCCACATGTAAACTCGTAACATCGTCACAATTCGGGAGGAATCTTCTGCGAACACAAAAGGAAAATAACAGTGAAAGGTGCAATTCGCAAGTGTTGGGTACACTTTTATGGGAATAAAGATATAGAGGACACTTTGCAGTCTCTCCTAGCGTAGTGGTTATGGAGGCAGCCGCAAAATGTGAGCCGGCGTGTTCATCCGCCCCTTGTGCCCCTCTGTTTGCTTCAGTGTTGTGGTTGGTTGGTTGGTTAGTGATTTCGGACGCGTCAAAAGCTTAGGTCATTAGTTCCGTAAGTGTAGTGCATGCTTTTCATCGGGAGATGGCGGTGATCTTCCTCCGCTGAACGGCAAGATCCGACGCCGACCTATCATTGGTTTGCGGGGTTTCCCCCTAACCACGGCTCTCACACCAGCGGGGCACCGCCCCAGCCGGGACAAACCCTAAGCTCCCGACCGGTCTCCCGGAATGTGGTAGTGTAGTAATGTAAGTGTATGTGTGTGTAAGGGGCGAGGATAGGACAAGGAAGAGGAGGGAAAGATCGCGCGCGGTCCGTGACCCGTTTCTTAGGGTATTGTTCCGGCATTCACCTGTTGTTGATAGGAGAAACCACGGAAAACTAGCGATCAGAGCAGCCTGGCGCTAGAATGCTCCTCCAGACAGTGACTGAATTCGACCTACCTGAAAAACTAGTGTCGAAAATGTTGCCGCCGTAAGGACTGGAGTCTAGGACCTCCCGATCATAGGCGCTGCTGTGACATCCGTTGATGCACAGCTCCCGGTTTCAGTGTTGTGGCACTATGGAGTCTATGCCAACCATTAGGTAGGACATCTAGTACCTAATTCCTTCCTGGTCCTGTCCCTATCCGAATTGTGTTGTGTTAACTGTCCGCGTGCCTGCGAGCGAGAGATATGCTTGTATTGAGAGAGCCCTTGCCCGCGGTGTGTAGAGCCGAGTTGGACCAGCCTGGTATTCTTCTGAACTGCAGCGCTGGCGGTATTAGATGGCTGCACCACTACCAAGGTACACAGTACAGTTAAAGTAAAGTTACAGTAGAGTCTACAGTATCTGTTATAATTGGATCGATTTTTCGTTAAACATTAATATAGTTTGATTCAATGTAATGTTAATTTGAGGTGTGAGTTTGCACGCTGTCAATGGATGTGTGAGTTTGCACGCTGTAAAACGTACGGAAAATTACAGGAATATTGCTAAAAAGAAATCTTCCCGGAAATCTCTTTCTGCACTAATACGCACAGGAGTGTATTAATGCCCAGTCAGACTGAGCTCACGCTTAAAAACTCCTCTAGATACATGCCCTTACCAATTTTCAGAGATTTTATCATTTAGATAATAAGTCTTTAAAAAATATATACGAATTTTAACTTCAAAAAATGTTTAATTTCATATTATTTTGTTTTGTATATGTTCAGTATTTTAAAATTTTAGGGTCACCTTAATTTGGTCATGCTCAGGGCTGCTTATGATGCCAATCCGGTGCTGAATACTCATCGATGATCCTTTACATTATGACTACATTAAAACATGCACAAATTCACTTCTCCCCTAGTAAGTCACAGTTTTCAACGCTTTTGTAATGATAAATAATTAAAATAAATCAGCCACTCCGATCCTAGGGCAGTTTTCGTGACTGAAATATAGAGGTTACAAGCTACGAGCTGCTAATATTGGGAGTATAAGGTAGCTCCCTAGGCTGTATTAATTCTCTCTGCGGTGTCAGGAAAAATGAACTGTGACTGATCTATCAGAGTTTGAAAAGAGGGCAAATTGTAATGGCACTGCACAATGGTGCCAGCATATCTTAAACTACTAGTCTCAGAGCACATGCTCTCGTGCCGTAGCACTGCTCTGCACATCCCAAAATCGGTGCAATCATGCAGGGACCAACGACACGTCGCCCATTCATGTGTCCACCAATGAGCATAGATGCAAGAGGGCAGTGGAGGATGCCGCGAATTGTTCGCGAGGCCATAAAAACGACAGGACTACAGCTCGAGAAATTGCATGGAGATACAACACGGTAATCCCGCAACATTAGCTAATTCGCTATTCGCGAGTTCCGAACATTCGCGATTAGATAAATGTTACCGATTTTATCATTCACGTCTTCAAATTTCGGGATTTCTTTTGGCCTTTTTCATTTTTGATAGGGAGCACATTTCATTTCCTTTATCAGCGTCATCTCGGAAACGATCTCGGCAGACAACGGAGTTCGAAGTATCACATTCTGCAAATATATCAAAGTTGGAATGTCAGTTCACATTAATAGAATAAAGAATTGAAAATAATTCAATTCAGTTGCGTCAAATTGGAGGTAAGGGTTTTTGCCACTTGAACACCAAAGCCATTCAGGATCTGTGAAACTTTCATTATAATGACCTCATTGAAGAGGATCTTCAGGAAATCATCAGCGAAGAAAACCTCCTCGAACGTAATGGTGAAGTAACGGAAGCGAAACTGCGTCCTGGAGCAACATCAATGTCAAAACTATTAGTGACGTTCAACAAGCTCTCGTGGAAAGGGCTTTCGAATGTGATCCGAACATGAAAATAACTTCGGCCGGCTCTGTGGCCGAGATCGCTAAGGAAGTAGTGTCGTAGTGATCTCGGACAGAGTGGTCGCGGGTTGGAGTTTCACCTCGGGCATGGTTGTATTTGTGTTCGTCCTTTCACCTATCATAACTATATAGTTTCATCTTCACAGTTACCATAACGTTAAATCCAATAGTGATCGCTAATTACCTTGATGTTGGTGCGACCTTAAGTACCAAAAAATAAAATCTCGTATCCAATCACTGTTAACTTTAAAAACATTCAAATATTTTTATTTCTTCTCTTTGGGATGATAATCGTGAGTTCTGTTATTAGTATTCTGTTTTACAGTTTTCTCGATTTCGAGGAACCTAACTCTACTTTCTTCATTAAAAGATAGACTCAACATTCGCGGATTTGACATACGCGATGCTCGTTGGGAACCTAACTCCCGCGAATGTTAAGGGATTACTGTACTACTACCCAGAATAATATTTCTCAAACCATTTCTACAAACTCTATATCTACACTATATCTACAGATATCAACACTCTATCTACAGCCGTTCATGAAGTGGAGACAAAATCAACGATATTGGATAATGAAATTCAGAATAAGATCACCTGACACAGTGAATCCCGTTTCCCGGTTTATCTCATGGACGCTCGACCACATGTACGCCGGTTTTCTTCGAAGGCTATGGCACCTGGTGCTCTATTGGGTGGAGACAGACAACGGGAGGAGGTGTGATTATCTTTTCATTCGTCCATGAAGGTGTTGGCAACGGCCACTTCTAACACGACAATATGCTATGTCACACTGCCTGAATTGTAAAAGACTGGTGCGAGAAACATGGGAATGAATTTGCATTAATGTCTTGCCCTTCAAATAGCCCAGATATGAACGTTTGTAGTGAGACTTGCGAGTTCGTGCAACATCACCGTTGCCCCTCACTGTATGGCAACTAGAGGACTTACTCTTACGTTTGTGACCTTTCGCAATCTCGTTCAATCGATGTCTTGCCAAGTGGCTGCGATTCTATGTACCAAAGGGGCCCCTACGTCGCATCAAATATGTGGCCATATTGTAATGGAGAGTTGGTGTTCTGCACTTCATTGAAACACTAAAATATTTTCTGATGCATGATTTTAGGAAGGCTTTAAACCAGCAATCCTCCGATCATGTTGACTCACACAAACCTAAGGGTTAATTTCTAACGTTTTGGACTTCTTTCCATTGATTTTTCGTTTTGTTGGTAATGCTTCAAACACTAGTTTAATATAACACATTTTTGAACTGGTCAAATGTAACGTTATAGACATGGAATGTTACTCTTCACTCTCCTCCGATACTCCCGTAGCAACATTTTTTAGGCGTTTCGGCTTCTTTTTGCTGGCTCTCGCAGTGGGTGTGGATAATTTCAAATCTCCGTTCCCTAATGCCAAACGCACCTTTTCCCGAATTGCGCCGTGCATCTATCAATCTGTACATCCAGATATTGTTCCAATTGCCGCAAATACGGCTGTTATTTCATAGCGATCCGGTCGTTTTTGTTTTTTTTAATTTCTTAGGGGATTTCATGCACGAACAATATTTTTTGGTAGCGTATACTTAAACCACAAGCAATAATACGCCAGAAAACATAACAAAAAAGTATCTATCTTGTCCAGTTGCACATATTAAACGATACAATCATCGGGAGGCAAGGGATTATGTTACATAAAATCAATCGGTTTTAAAGACGTTTGAGCATGTAAATGTTGATTATGTTCTAATGTGCTGACGCAATATTACGTATTTCCGCACATTATCTCACTTTAGGTGGCAAGGAACACGTGCCATTTAATGAATGCAATTTTCTTAAACTCGCAACAATTTCCCGATAAATAGCATCCTAAAAAATAGAATGGTATTTGATTCTCTTATGAATGGTATTTGATTCTACGCAACAAAGTGGCAGTGCAGAGAATTGTATTTCTACCATGTGATTTATCAGATTCTTTTGCGTGCCGAAATGATTGTTCCCTTGCTACAGAATTACCCTTACATAACATTTGTTATGGACTTCGAAAAAGCCTTTGTTCTTGTTCCAAATGATAATGATGATCTTTCCCAAAGTGGTTCACATGGGGTATACACAAACGAGTAGAAAATTGGATTAATGAATTTATTAAAGGCAGTACACAATACGTCTGGGTAGGACACTCGTACACAGGTGACACAAGAATAACATCTGGTGTTGTGTAGGGCAATGTGATAGGGCCGCCGATTTTCTCGCCTTCATGAACGAGATTACAGAAAATATTAAATCCCGGGTCAAATATTTTACAGATGATTGTATTCTGTACAGACAAATTATTGAGGAGAAATACCAATAGATTAAGCAAGATGATATCAACACACTTTCAAAATGGGCACATGATAATCATGTCAAAATGAATGCTTCTAAAAGTAAACATTTACTCCGAAACCATCTTCAAGAAAATGCAATCAATCTCTCGTTGATCAAGTAATACCATTTACCAGATAGTGTAGATATCTGGGGATCATTGTAAACAGAAAGTTAACTTGAAAAAATCGGGTTATTCAGCATTGGAAAAAAGGTTGGCGAAGTTTTTACTTTGTTATGAGAAATTTGAAAGGAGGGAATAAATTCAAAGGATTAGCACATACGTCATTAATGAAATCACAACTCGAATACAGCGCAAACTGTTGCGACCCGTATAAATCTTGGGAATTTCAAGTCCTGAATGAATACAGAAACGAGCGAAAGATTTTTGAAGGCAAACAATTAAAAATTTTAACATTAAACGTACTCTCGTATACATTAGAGAAATGGCCAAGAAAAATACCATTACTGGCAATGCATCGAGCGTATTTGAGGGAAGACAAAGCTTGGAAAGTAATTCGAAGCAGGCTACTTAAGGCATCAGACATTGACAAAAATGACCACAAGTATAAAATTCGAAAGAAAAAGAAACAAAGAGATGTAAGTTTTTATATATTATCAGAACGATTGACATTAGAATAGCTTATCTGCAGCACTGTTTCAAAATCCTTCAACATTCACTAATTTTGAAAATAACAGTTCATTTGCAAGTAATAAAATTATTATTGTTATTAATTTACAATGCATAGTTCGTGCAGGTAATAAAAATATGAAATATTTCAAATAATTACATTACAATCAAAATATCGCACATAAAACTTTAGGGTTAAAATAATAGACGATTATTGATTTGTTCAAACATTAGGCGCATACTGACGTGGTTAATATTGAAGTGAAGGTCGTATTTTCCGAAGGAAGTGAGCGATACTGACAATTTTCATGAGATACTGAGAATTGGAGCCAGACGATGTATTCACAATAATCCTGGCAATAAAAGAGATTTTGTACAAGTTTGAAATGTTCAAGCGATATCTAAAAATACAATAATAGAAGTTGAATACACAATATGTTACAATGTTGGTAACATAAAGATGTATTCCTGTATTACATTTTATACTTTCCATGCCAGAATTTAACAGATAAACAAGGTGCAAATATTGGTTGTCATATTTTCGCAGCAATATCTGGCATTCTAATGATAGCATTCTGTATCACATTACAAACCCCGTCTTTAGTTCAGGTGGGAATTTCATGTACACGCGTCGACGAACTTCACCTAGAAGCAGCACTGACTAGCCGCATAACCCCGATCCGCCATAGACAGGTTTAATTTTACTTAATTTTTTTAAAACATTAAATAATTGTAACTTTAAATAACTTAAAATAATGGTGTGTTATGCGTGAAAATTCATTGGATTAGGAATAGAAAGTGAAGGAATGTCTTATCCTAAACAAATTGCGATGTTCCAATGAAGTATACAAGAAAAGTTTCAATTTGCGTATTTCTCAGTATATTGACGATCACTTCTACATTTTGACAACGTTGGGAACATTTTAAAATTTAACTTACCCTTGCTGGCCAGTCTCGTCAAAACAGAGCATTATATGAAGAAATATAATTGAAGTTGTAGGAATACCGAATACAGTTTGATACAGAATTTTCAAGGCGGTCGCAGCTAATGATCATTTTGAATTTTGTGGGAGTAAAGGAGGCACACCGCGTGAAAACATGAATGGACTCAAGAGAGAAAATTCGTCCTTGGAAGTTGTTCGGGGTGAAGATAGCTTGTTTATCCGAGATGTTACTCGGATTTCGCTTTTATTGAAAGGGCGACTTTTTAATTCGAAGATCAACGGATGAAAGGCATTGAGAAGGGTTGCTTGTTAGCAACGCCAGGGGCGCACGCAAATGTCACCTCAGCCGGATATCGACGCCTCGCCCCTCGCCCCTCCGCCACCTCCGGCGCGTAAGCCGAGTGGGCAGGGCTTCCTGAAGCTGCAAAAGCCCGCTCGCCACCGCTGCCTGCCGCGCTTCTTGCTCACCACCTCCCGACAACTGCATAATTACGAGAGTCAAACAAATAAGCAGTGGCGGCTCGTGCTTATGTTGGCACGGTTGCACTACCCCCAGAAAGTGAAAAAGATCTCATAATATCTTAGGAATATACATTTTCCTTTTTAAAACATTCATTATTCAAGCTATTGCAGCAATATCGATGTATATGAAATCCTTTTGAAACCAAAGAGCACCCAACTGGCGCTCTCTCCCGTGTCTGGTGCCTTGCCAAGAATTGCACCATGCACTGGTCTGTATTAATGAATTTAGTGATTTTACTCCTTGGTCCTTCGATTTAACACGGGGATGATAGTCTTTTGGTTGGGCAACCAGGCAGCTATCACTGTCGGGGTGAGCGGCGACAGAGAGAATCTCAGGGGATTAACCATATTCTGTCTTCGTCTAACTCACTGCAACGTAGTTTTATGACTTTCGCTTGATATTGAAAGTACACAAGTTCTGTCCATTATTGGCGATATGCAATGCATTGTTTATGATAGTTTTTTTTTTTAATTTGATATTAGGTTTGATTCAAAACGTATATTTGATGAGTTCTTTGTGAAAAGGTGGCCGTTGTGGATGGAAGTCCCCCATGGCTGCAGCTGGCCGACCGGCGGTTTGCGAACGTTCTTATGAATACGAATGTGTGTCGAAGATCATTCATTATTGCCAAATATACCAGGGCAGTGAAGTTTTCGAAATAAAATAATTTTATTTGTGTGAAAGGTGTCGATGCAATAGTGCTTGTTGCGACGTACTAGAGTCGAATTTAAGTCGCCAGTGGAAATCGAAGCCAGAACCACGTGCGCGGAAGGTGTATATGCCTTACGCGGAACCAAAGCAAAACATTATGTAAATAGTGTTTCAAGGGTAACAGCGGCCACTGCAAATAAGTGATGTTTCACAAACTCCATACATTGGATTATTTTGCTGAAATGTCTGGAAGGGCTTGTGAATTTGCAAACAAACTAATGCTTGGTGGATATATTTTTATTTTATAATAGTTCTTTCCCAAGTTCGTCGACGTGTGAACGTGAAGTTCGCAAAGAAACTAGTGCTTTCATTATGATGTGAGATATTGCGGTGAAAATACGACCTTTTCAAACCTGCGAGCTTTGCGCACCCCCTTTTCAAGTGAAACAATGTTCCAATACACACTAATCACAATATATGAAACCATTATTTAAAACGTTAAAATCTTGATATAAAACATGTTTCGAAACACACTACTCTTGATATATTTCAATCTTGGCAGAACACGACCTACATACCAACAGTTTGGAATGTTGTGGAATGTCAAAAAAAATGTATTTTCGTCGCAGTGATGATCTCGAAGAAAACGGTGAGCGGAGAACAAATTGAGGAGATTGGGAACGTGACAGACTACGAAGAGTGAAGACGAAGGCAAGGAGACAGGGAAACTACGAAGTCGGTTGAATCGATAAATTAAATCCGCTGAACACTAAAATTTCGAGGATATAAGTGTTTCTTATTCTAAGATAATTTTTAGAGTGCTTTTTTCAATTGTTCTGATTGATTGGTTTATCAATATTATCTGCTGGTTTACGGTTTACCTCGATCCTGGGCCTGAATTAATGTATGACAAAATGTAGTTAACACTGGTGTGTGTGGTGTTTCGGCATTGCCTTTCAAGCCGCATTCACTTTAAAACATCTATATCTCACTCTCTTCCCATACTAACTCGCATCAGTAGGCTCAGAACTGTTGCCGCCATAGTGGTGAGAGCTACGTAGATCGGCTTTACAGTGAAAAATAATTTTTGTATTAGATGCCTGTAAATTTAATTTAAGCAAGATTTAAACTATTATATTTCGAAGTGTTGAATTAAAAACGAGTATTGTAACTTACGGCATATTTTTAGGTTATACGGGCAATTAATGACAATAGTAAGAGACAGAAAGAACGCCGATGACAACACATACCACAAGACACGAAATAAGTGTGGGAGAACGAGAAAATGTGATGCAGTAATGTGGAGCTAGTTTTCTGCACATTGTTGTGTGCGAAGGGTCATGGGGGTTCACATATCAGAAATTTGAGATGCAGAACAAGACACAATAAAGTCAAGAAAATCGTAAACAATCTGATGACGTTGGACTGATGTATGAGGATTTACACCCCGCAGAACGATTTTTGAATTATATCCAAATAAATATATTAATACATCTTAATATCTAAATTAAAGTTTCATTATTTTTATCAACATTATTATCATCCTAATTTCAAAAATACAAAAACAATCGATTTATCGATTCATTCTTGACGGATGGTATTTTTTATAATATTAATTGTACAATGAAACAGTATAATAGACCCAAAACGTAAGTGAATGGCACGAAGGAACATATGTTTTAATCAAAACTAGGAACTATGAATGTGAAGAGAGAAAATAAACTCGTTCAACATCTCTACAAACGGGAAACTAATTTTAAGGCACCTTTCTGTCGTTAATGTCGTAAATGCACAAATGGATTTTAGCTTCTGCACTGAAACAGTAGCTTTAAACACAATAAGCAACAATGGAGTCTGGAGAGTCTCGAAGTCCGGAACTCCCTCCCTGCATTCTTTCGTTTTTGTTATAAATAACCTAAAATAAATAAATAAATCGAAAACGTAGGTCACATAATCTCGGAAATGTTACCGAGTTTTAAGATCATATGCAACGAATGAACCATGAAATACTGATCAATAGTACTTTTATTTTAGGTCAATCATTATATATGAAGAATACATTTTCTCATTAAAATCGAAAAAAATCTATAATAATCAATATTACAGAAAATATTAAACAACACATCTGAATTCAGAACTGTAATGGACAAAAGCCGAGGGGGCCGAGAGGGCCGAGGGGGCCGAGGGGGCCGAGGGGGCCGAGGGGGGCCGAGGGGGGCCGAGGGGGGCCGAGGGGGGCCGTGGGGGGCCGTGGGGGGCCGTGGGGGGCCGTGGGGGGCCGAGGGGGCGAGACGGGCCGTGTTGAGCGGGTTGGGGTGGCCCTGCCCACAAAGTCGCGGGGACGAGACGGACACGTACGCGCTCCGGCGCAAAAAACGATCGGACAAGCGGAACACGGCTCCGCGACTCGAGCACATGCCCTGGGAGGACGAGACGGTTAGGAGGGACACGGGAAGCTGACGCGCAGGACTCCTCGAGAAGAGTGTGACGTGACAGCGGCTCTGCTGGCGAGCAGTGGGAGGGGGTGAAGGGTGCAGAGAATGCGTTAGCAGCGTCTGGGGAGGAGGAAAAACGGATCATCGGTGATGAACACGATTGGTTAGATGAAATGTGTGCCTTCTACGACATGCGAGTCCAGCATCTCAACGCAAAAAGCTAAAGAATGCAGCGTAGAACGGTTGGTTGATTTATTATTTCGTGTTTCCGGACGCTTGAATTGCCATAGTCGTTGATACCGTAAGTGTAGTGCATATTATATCACAGCAGTTTGCGTTATTCCTCTTTTGCAAAGATGAGATCCGGCGCGACAACTGGCTTGCGGAGTTCTTCTTCCCAGAGTCTGGAGCCTCCAACTGTGTAGGCCCCAAGGAGCAACGTATAAAGAAACTAATGAAATCTACGAATCAGATCAGCCAGTCACTACAATTTACTCCAGACAGTGATTGAATTCGGTCTAGCTACGTAGCTATTGTCGAAAATTTATTACCAGCGAGACTCAAATCCTAAGACCTCCCGGTCAGTGACGCAATGGCATTGCTAGTCCTGAGCCATGAAAATCGGTAGCGTTGTATGAATAATTAGAGTTATGTTAAAAGAATGCAATATAATATACAAATAGAATAACCCTCATTCAATGGGCTTTTGCTCATTTGATGTTTTGCTTCTCATATTTCCGAACACTGGAAGATTCAAAGTGAAGTGTAACTTAAGTCCATCTTTAATCACTTAATTTTCTCATGTTTATATGTTAATTACAAATTGTGAATAGGACAGACTTCTTTCGAGTTTCCTTGAAGTTCAAATTAAGAACGTCCGATTTGTTTAACATATAAAGAAAGAATCTGATAATTCTGTTTTCTATTAGAAATTTAAGGAAGTATTCATTCAATAATACATTGCGATCATAGATGAACCTAAGTCTCCAAAAGAATGACTATAACAGGGAAGGTTGGTTAGTTAAAATATAAAAGTTAAGTCAAAAGATAATGAACGGCGTAATTGTAAAGTAGAGCAGATAGACCAATCTTCATATGGCAGTATCAAAAATATTTTGTTAACAATCTTTGCAAAAAACGCTTAATTCTTTCTGTACTCAATATTCAACTAGTATATGGCTTGGAGTTGGGATCAGAGAATTTCGAAAACGTGCACAAAATTCACTTGTCCCGTCACACAGTTTTTTAATGTTTTTGCCGTAAATAAATAAATAAAAATGAAGGGCATGGGGAAATACATTGGTACCTCACATTGAGTGAAACTGCGAAAAACCTTTCTCAATTATAGTTGAGAAAGTACTGTTTTCTGCCAGTTGATGAGAATCACCATTAACAGCCCACATAGTGTGCTCTCATTTCAGGTCATACAATTAAACACTAATCACATGAAAGATTTTTAAGGATTACCTTTGTATTTCCACAAAAATCTAAAAAAATGTTTTAAAAAATTTGAGGGTTACCATTATATTCCCCCATACCCTTCCTACTTGGCGTATAATTCTTGGTCCATCCCTGCCGAAGGCTGAGCAGAAAGACCTTAGGTGTAGCAGCATCTGAGGGGGTTAAGGGCGCAGCTGTCGGAAAAAGCAGCCGACAGGCTGTCGCGCCGCCTGGGGAGGGATTGAGCTGAAGTGGCTTAGTGCGCCATGACTGCAACGCTTAAAATCCCGTCGGAGGCCACGTGGGCACGGTCCTAGGATCCCTTTAGAGTGCTGAGGAGGTAAGTGGGGAAGCCACACTGTACCGGCCTGGATAACCTAGTCTTCCTTTGGTTGAATAAGGGGACGACAGTGTCACATACGATGAGACTTCTTGAATCGAATCATTAGTGTTTGTCCCTTCATACATTAATACTTTATTTAGCCTAAAATGTTCTTCGTAAATATCGTAATGGAGACAGTCGGTTCATCAGACTAAATTCACAGACTTTGGTCCTTATTATTTGTTTGCCATGGTAACGGGAAATGTATTTCCAACGTCGGGGATGTACATGAATAAGACTAGATAATGTGTTCATTAAAAAATATTAGCTGATGTATTCATATTTACGATTCCATTTGAAGGCAGTTTTGGAAGCAAAACGTTCCCTCAATGACGTCAAAAAATTTCAAAAAATCTAAGAATACTCCAATAGGTACTTCATTTTGATGCACTGATGAAGGAATCTTTTAACATATGGAAAAAAATTACCATTTCGTTAGATTTTGTTTTTCTAATCCCTTTGATCATTTGATGACTTTGATCAGTTGATAAACACTCAGCGCGAAATACTGAAGAAAAAGTGAGCAGCAAGCTCTTCTTCCGTTAACTGCGTTTTCCTTAAACGAAATTTTATAATTGATGTTTTATAGAACAGTTAAGTGCTGTGCCGATGATAACTATTTGTACCTTGTATTATAACTTATACTTTAAAAAAATGAATTCCTCTGGAACACATGTTGGGAATGGAGAACATTTTATGAATCTTTAAAAGGAATTTACTCAGTTCAATTTTCAAGTGAGTGCACTCACACTCAGCCATCGGTGAAACGCGAAAGGCTCGACCTACCGTTGTTTAAAGAAAGATTAATTTGTTCAAAATAAGGAATGTTCTCACTTTAATTGTAATAATATTACAACTGAAACATGTCTTCCCACGATATACACTTGATAACCTTGTGCCTCGTGAGATACTTGCAGTATCCAGAACTGCATTGGTATCGTTATTGCTCAATTAGCAGTCATACGAACAAATATTTAATGTTTTGGGGATCTGTTATCAGTAGGCATCATCTAATATATAATTTGGAGATATCTTCCAACTGTTTGGGAGCTTTAGATAATTAATACTATTTGGTTCTGTTTTCTAACTTCAAAAATACGATGCGATTATACAAAGTTAGACTCGTTGATTTCCATATATTGGCAGATTTCATTCACGTTTCTTGGACAGGTTACCTGTCACTGGGAATATTTAGCAAATTGTGTTTAGGAGCAGTAAGATACGAGAGCACGGAAAGCGATTCGTTTTATGGAGCATGATGGACAAATTTTTAATCAGGATTCGTGTGATTCATCCCTAGAGATTTTCTCACGATTGGTCATTAGTAGGAGGCAGATTTTAATGAAATGCCATTTTCTTTCTTTTCACTTTACAACAATGGCGTTTAGCGTAGAAATTAATTTTATGTTACGACAAAAGGAATTGATCTATTGTTATAGATGTTTTTTGCATTTTTAGTCGATTTCGACCAATTAGTATTTTTTTACCTTTTTCTGTCATTTTTACTGCATTTTTCGCTAATTTCATTGCTTTTAATATAATTTTAATGGTACTTGCTTCCAATAATATTTACGAAACGCAACAAATGTTCTCCACAGAATTCCTGAAAAACCTATTCGATTTCTTCGCTCTCTAATTGAAAAACTAGCCTTTGTGAATATGTAATCTGAAGCTCCTGTGACGTCTATCATCGCCATTTCGGCCGATTCTGGGATTCCTAAAGACAGAGACTGTTTAGTAAAGAACAGTCCAAATCAAAAGTTTGCAAGCTAAGGTCACTTGAACGAATGGAAGAAGCTGCGATTATATCAGTAACGATTATATCATCAAACAGCTTGAGTTGTTCATCCGAACAGGTTTTCATCACATTTTTACTTCATTTTTCTTCGTTTTTAGGTTTTTTAAAACCATTTTAAGAGTATTATATTCATCCTTTTTGATGTTTTAGGTCATCAAAATCCGCCTCCCAATTAGTCTTTAGTTTCATTGGGATTTTTATGAAAAGATAATTATATGAACAATAATCGAAAAGTAATAATTTATAATCCCGTAATCAAGTCCATTTTTATTTGCCTCACAGGCAGAAGAGAGGATACTGCAAGAACCCAACAAATTTTCGACTAGAGTCGGACAAAACGTATTGTATTACCATCATTCTCGCCGCCTTGTATTCGCAATCTGGAGGGCAAGCGCTTTCCTCATCTACCTGCGACATCTTTACGCAGGTTCCTCTACGGGCTTGAAACTATTGGTACCACTCATTCTCGGCAGTTCTCAGTAGAGCTCTGCGGAACGGGATCTGCACACGAATTTTTTTGTCATTTAAAAGTATTTACTGAATGTTCTATAGGAATAGATTGTAAATTTTGTGGATGTGAAATTTTAAAAAAAGTATTATAAAAAGATAATAGAAATTCGTGCATACAAGATTTTCACTGCCGGTGAAGTTCAGTTGTTTATCCGCTCGACGGATAAAGTCAAAAACCCGCGACATTGTACCTGAATGATGCCACATTTTTTTTGTTTGCATAATTTTTTGGGTTTGCAGATATAATTCGTAAATAGACATATAACACTATTTTGTAATCCAAATCGCCTTAATTTTTCCCTCGACCTTTCACTCAGATTCCACCGATAGCCGTCAGCATGGTCGGATCAGCGGTCTATTGTGTACAGTTTTCAATCATAATACATTTAATTTTATTCTATTATATGATCAGTTTTATCTAGGACTTACGAACAGTGAGGAAGTACTATGTAAAACCATAAAACACATCTCAGCACGTGTTAGGACGACAATATAATGCGAGAACGGAATAATTATCTCGATGAGGTTGAGCAGGATATATGCGTGATAGACGAGCCATCACATAGTTGTAATTCCTACACTAAC
The DNA here is from genome assembly GCA_964035755.1 of Teleogryllus oceanicus. Taxonomy (NCBI): domain Eukaryota; kingdom Metazoa; phylum Arthropoda; class Insecta; order Orthoptera; family Gryllidae; genus Teleogryllus; species Teleogryllus oceanicus. The sequence continues at coordinate 284,002,584 of CAXIVR010000001.1, forward strand.
AATCATTGAGGGCGTGGAGCGCTCGTTTGAAACGACAGTCAAAGTGGAGCAGGAAACGGCTGGAGGCGGAGCAATAAATCAAAAGCAAAGGATAAGGAAACGAGGCGCTGCCCGCGAACACAATGTTTGCTCTCGTCTTGTGCAACGCACGAGACTCATGCTCGCACGAGGGCAAAAAACCCAAGTATCACTTTCAAAGCCACTCTCCAGTTCTTTACCGGCACCAGAAGAACAAGTTCGTTGCAAATTATCCTCCCTCCCACAATTAAACGGTCTAACCTTCAAGTACATGCGAAATATAACTACAGTCCTTAGGAAGACAAAGACAAAAGATAGCCGCCATTCATTCTTCTCCTATTGGGTGTGAACAATACTCCCATATCCGGGTAACTTGCCGTAAGTTTCTTAACTGCACGCTAGCCTCTATAAAGCAGATTGTGAGATAAGTAATGAAAAGTGATGTTGGTTCCGGAGACCTTCAAGATGGTTAAAACGACAGTTAATATCGAGCTCGGCATGACGGTTCCACATGAATATCTTCTTACAATAATAAATTTTATGAACTCGTTTTTCTTGTTTTAAATTTATTTATTAGACTTTTTCATAAAAATCATTAGAAACTGTTCGCGGCGTACCGGGGAGAAGTATAATCTTTGCAAGGTTTCTTGAACTTCAAAATGTCTTCCCCACCCTTTTAGTACACATAGTGGGGTATGGAAGTTCCCAGAAAGCGTGGTAAACAATATTGGAAAAACTAGAAATTTTTGCTCACGGAGAGCTCAACAAAACCTGCGATAGTGAAGCTATGTTTATGTCCAGAAGCAAAACAACATCAACGTTTGTTCAATGGATCAAGAGAAATGAAGAAAAATCTTATCCAGATGGGGTCATTGACTCAAAAAACTCAAGTATATTTCTTGTTACAGACATATTCAGTCTTCTTAAAATAACGCAACATATTTAGTAATTCAATATTTTATTTGTGAGGAAATGTATATTTTTAGGTAAGAAGATTAAAATTACAAAATAGGCGATATCTCATAAGCTTGAAACCTGGTGATCAGAAGGTCTGTCTGGGAACATGAACACACGGCTTAGATAGATTGGCAGCAAACACACGAAAGTCCACTTTTAAAATTATCCATTTCCAATTACTTTATAACTTAACATATTCATACATATATGGCACGTAAAGCAAATGTTCTCTGTGCTTCAGAGAGAATTCTAATACTTAACCTTTATAATTATTCTGAAATTAAAATAGTTTAACACAATTCGTAGATAATTGCTTCAATACAAAAGATCTTGAATCCTGGAATTTGTGTGATTAAATGCAAATCTCTTCCATTCTTCAATAAGCCGGTTAATGTTCATATTATCCAAAATGGATGGATAAAAAGGAGGAGTATAGAGCAAGTGAAGTATGTTTGCAACAGGGATGAAAGTGTGAAAGGAAATTTTTAAGTGTGAAGACAAGATTATAATTTTGAGCCCCACCGTATCAATTAAAGGCTAAATGTCCATTTACATGATACAACCAAGTTAACCTGACAATACAAATGTGGGAATAAACGAATATCCGAGTTCGCAAAAACGCTCCGAACTTTGGACTTCGCGATTTACGTAAATTAACTTTGAGCATGTGTAACACATTATTTTTAACCCACTGTTGTCTGATACCAACATTACCCGGACGAAGACTGAAATACGTTAATCGTCATTAATACAGCTTTATCCACATCGTCTGGCTAATGAGCGATTTAAGCAGGCAGTTCCGATATTAACCACTTTCCGGCGTGTGAACATTTTGTAATATTTATAGATAATAGGTAATATTCACAGTATTAATCATTTTATTTCTTAAGGAACAACGAAAGTGATCCCTGGGTTCACAAAACAACCTTTCAGGGTACATGATCAGTCAAACCCAAGGACTTGTTACGTCATGTCCGGAGGAGTGCAGAGTAGAAAAAAATCATAAATATGTAATAAGATAAATAAGAATAATAAATTAATAAATAAAATATAAATAAATCATAAATATTATTCGGCCTGGATTGAAGAAGTGATGAAGAGCGTGTACCAACTCACGGCGCTTCGGTCCGAAGCGTCGCGGATTGGATTCCCGCCTTGGGCACGGTTATGTGTCACTTGTCTCTCGATGTGCTGTCGCGGAGGGCCTCGTGTTCGGCTGACCCCAGATCAGAGGAGCCTGCAAGTGTGTTGGTGTCTAGGTGTATCGTCGGTGTATGGATGTTTAGGTTGGTGTATGGCCCAATGTGCGTCCCATCGGCACGTAAAGGATAACCGGCTGTAAGCTGAATAAAAGCCCCCAGAAAAAATCATAAATATTAACCATATAAATAATGATAATAATAATAAATCAGGATAAAAATATGTATAATAATTACATAAATAAAATTAATTAGCTAATAAATAAATATAGTGTCTCCTCCTTGCACCTAGAGGACGTTCCTCTTCAGAAGGCTTTTGGAAGTGGGTCGATTGATGGATTCATTGATTTTTTCGTGTTTCAGGGCGCGTCAACTGCTTCGATCATTAGTCCCTTTAGTGTAGTGCATGCTTTTTCTCGGGAGATGGCGGTGATCTTCCCCCGCTGGATGCCGAGATCCGGCACCTACCTACCGTCGGCTAGTGGGGTTTCCCCCTAACCAGGATTCTCCCACCAGCGGGGCATCGCCCCAGCCGGGACAATCTCTAAGCTCCCGACCGGTCTCCCGGAAAATGTGGTGATGTTAGTGTAAGTGTGTGTGTAAGAGGAGAGGATAGGACAAGGAAGAGGAAGGACAGATCGCGCGCGGTCCGTGGCCCGTTTGGAAGGGTACTGCTCCGACATTCGCCTGGTGTTGATCGGAGAAACCACGGAAAACTACCGATCAGAGCAGCCGGCCGCTAGAATTCTCCACCAGACAGCGACTGAAATTGACCTATCTGAAAAGCTAGTGTCGAAAATCCTGCCGCCGTGGGGAGTGGGAACCTAGGACCTCCCGGTCAGAGGCGCTGCAGTGACATCAGTTGATGCACTGAGCTACCGCTACCGGTGGAAGTGGGTCGATGGGGCGAGTGGGGGCGAGGGAAGTGTAGGAAGTCCGGGCTTGGCGCGGCAGCGGCTGGCGCCGGAGGCTGCGCCCAGCTGCTGAGAGGCGAGCGCTGCACCTGGACGCGACGCGGAGACACGCGCAGCGTGGGCGTGGCCAATGGGCAAATGAGGGTTGCAAATCCCCGGCACGTGCAATGAAAACGCGGGGACCTCCGGTGCATTGACGCTGCCTAGACGAACGACTATTTCCATCCACAACCCCGGAGCCGGTATTTATGGACATGGATTAGAAACTATACCGTCCAGGCGCACACCTAGTACATTAAGCTGCTAAGAGAAAAATGATCCACGTGTCAAATCAATTGGATGTGCGAGTGGTGCTGGGGTTGAGTGCTTCGTACAATAATGATCTGTTGTTGTTTTTGCATAGCGGGACATTGTGAAACCTTATCAAAATGTACAATTCTCAAAATAACTGACACAATTTTTCTGCCTATTCCATAGAGGTAGATACAATAATTTTATTTTCTTGTAGCGATTGTGTTGATTCTTCATAAAAGGATAATTGGAGACTTTTCACATGCTCGATACAAGATATAGTGTCTGGGACTTCTGCATAAGAGAAGTTGTGTGAGAGAAGTACAAGTTTTTTGTATTTCTGCAAGGTCACATCTAAGTTTTAAATGTTTGTTAAAGTTAAATAAATAAGATGCAGTATAATACTTTATCGCATGAACGAGTGTAATAAATTCGCGTGCATGTAATGTTAGTTTTTGAACTTCAAAATGACTGATGAAATAGAATTCCATATAACCTGATAAGAATAAGAGATACTTGCATACGTTCCGCAAGAAGATGAATTTATGAATTTTGCATGATTATTTACGAACGTAATCATCTTGAACCAACTATAAATATATTGTAGTGACTTGTTTGGAGCTGAGTTTTCAATACAAGGGAATTTGAAAGCTCAGTGATACTAAGCTGAACTTCCAATTTAATAATACAAACGAGAGATCAGAAATGCGTGAAGGCAACTACACGTTGCTTTAAACAGCCCATTTCGATAAATCTCTCTTATTTTCTATAGTGCTAATGCTATTTTGTTTAGATGAATTCCCGGATACTTTGATAAATACCTGTGCGTATGCCATTATACACCCGTTAACTCACATATTCCATGCATCCTTATGCACTGAAACGTTTCCAGATATTTTCAAAACAGCTCAAATTAAGCCGCTCTTCAAAAAAGGCAACACAAATGAAATTCACAATTATCGCGCAATTTCTCTTCTATCAGATTTTTAAAAAATATTAGAGAGATTTTTTACGTACGAATGGAAACTTTTCTTAGTAAACACGACGCGCTTTCAGATTGCCAACATGGATTTAGAGAATCAAAATCAACGGAAAGAGACATATTTTCTTTTCTTAAAGATGTCGCTTCATCATTGGATCCAAACGAGGCACCTATTGGATTATTTTTAGACATCTCAGAAGCTTTTGACGTCGTTGATCATGACGTTTTACTTTCAAAATTACCTTCATATGGAATCCGTGGTATTACTCTAAATTCGTACCTTAAACAACGGCCTCAGAGAGTAGATATACCTTACTGGATTGATGGAGCATTTTGTACGCACCTTTCCGGCTCTTTGCCCATTGCACGTGGAGTTCCTCAAGGATCGATTTTAGGCCCTATTCTGTTCCTACTTTACGTAAACAATATGCCCTCGACGATTCAAAACGGAAGAACGGTTCTCTTTGCGGATGATACGAACATCCTCAAAGTAGTCCGAAGTAAAAGTAAATTAACAATGATACATAATGCGTTATTTACTATTTGGACTGTATAAATGTGTATAAACAATCTGTAACAAGAATTGTACTGCAGACTCAGGGTCAATGACCCCCGTCTTGATCAGGTTTTTTGTACAGATTCCCAGATCCATTGAGCAAATCCTGAGATGGCCCCTTGTTTTGCTTCTGGACATAAATGTAACTTCATTATCTGTGCACGTCTCCTATAATTCATTGGGAAATACAGTTATTCAAATTATCGTTTCCATGTTGTTGCGGCAGGAAGTATTATTCCTTGACGAAGGACATCATGGATAAGAGCCCAAAATTCATTCCTTATTTATCCTTGAAAATAGATTTTATTAGATGAGAGCTTTTTTAATTTTCAAAATTCTTGTAGTATGACTTAGTGAAGGGAGCACAGAATTTTGAAAATGTACACAGAATTCACTTCTCCCCATAGCACGCCATACGCAGTTTCAACTGTTTTTTGACGTAAAATAAATAAAGAAATGAATAAATTGATTAATTGAGATAGGGAGTCAACGATTCTTAAGGTTTTACCGAATACGAATGAGGAAAAGTTATTAAAACGATTAAGTTTTAAATCTTATTATACTTCAATTTTAACACAAACTAGGTGTCTTTTAATGGGGGTCTGGCTGCGTTGTAATTGTGTTCAATCACAGCGTTTATTTCTTCTATCTATATTCAAATTCAGATTATTTTAAATGAACATTAAATTATTTCTCCCTAATGCAATCGAATCCAAATTTTAGGAAGATACATTGGTCCGTTTAGGAGAAATACTTAACGATAGAAAGAAATTAATATAATAATTCTTTATCGACTGAAACTCTTATTAGATTGTCGATATTGATTAAGTCCAAATCATTTAGTTGCAGTTGCTTAGACCTAAAAATAAAATTTATCCTATTGTCTTCAAGTTTTTGAAAGGCATAACTTCTTAACTTCTTGCTAGTTAGCTATTACAATGTATGAGTAAGCAAAGAGAACTCACTTTCCTTATAGAACATTTCCGAATTTTCATCGACAGTTTTAACACGTTTTGCGTAAGACTAAGGTCGAAACAACAAGAACAAAGGCTACGAACATCTCTCACTTCTCACACTCTCTATTTTCATCGTTGCCTCATAATATGGTTTGTTTTACTTCTCAGCTCTTACAATAACAAACTATTTGAGAGTGAATTTCCTGCGTGGATCTCTTTTTCTTTCCAAAAATTGCAAAATCTCTGTCGCAATGAAGAAACCGAATATATTAGGGGAGGGAATTAGTGTTCTACATCATTAAAGACACACAGGTCGTATATCAACTGGTACCACAGTACTATAATATTCTTATTCTATTTTGGAACATCAGAAGGATCAGGTTATTATATTTTATTTGTCTGCATGAACTGGAAAGCTGTTTTGAAAAAATGTGCCTTGAACCTCCAAGTGAATACTTTTCTTCAAGATTGGATGTGAGGTGTAGTATGGATATAGGAGTGCATTCACAGATATAAAATCATTTTTCACCATAGTTGGAGAAGCTTGGTCTTTCCGTAATTTTTTTGCTTGCTCTCGCTCTTTTTCCATCTTCATCACGTAGATTTGTGATATCTAAATAGAGCTTGTCGCGTGTTTTGCACATATCCAAATTTGGACGGTAGTATATTAATTGTCGAAAGTACAAATGAGCAGTTTAGGGTTCTGTATTTATCTTCTACGAAAATGCTCTGTTCTCGTACATAGAAAATGCGCAATAAAACCTACCATCAATAATGACATAGCCCTATTTTTTAGTTGATTGGATAATTGGTGTAAATTTTGCGTGTCAGCATTTAGAATCTCCCTATATGTCTGTAGTTAAGTGGGAGAGAGAGGCTGGTGTAAATCAAACGGTGGTAGGTTCAGAGGGGTCCAACAATTGTTGAGTATTTCAAAAATTTGAACTGATAACATTGGTTTTAATTTTCTTTCACTCTATTGTCCACATTGTTTAAAACTCTGAAATCAAAAATTATAGAATGTTACACTGGTCGAGAAAAAAGAAACTTTTTGTCTCAGAAAGAAAAATATCTGATTCTGGTAACGTTTGTTTCACTGAATTCAAATATGATAACGATTATTCTCCATCACGCAAGGTTTACGATAGACAGGTATTTATGATTTCAAACACTTTATTTTCTACATCCTTGAGTACACTACATTCGAACATTCGGACTCACATAAAAAGTCAGAAATGATTTTCTGCTGTATTTTGCTTGTGGAGTATCCCTCTTGATGGTCCAACAATAATCGGCCAGCATATTAGGATTCCTTTTACCTTGATATCTCTTTTCTATAGCTGAAATCTCCTGATGGAAGCGTTCCCCGTGCTCGTCGCTCCCTGCGCCAAGATTTTCCGGGAAGAAATCTAGGTGCGAGTGCAGGAAGTGTATTTTTAAGGACAGATTATAGCATTTTTATAAGATATTATGAAGATCATTGACAATATCACGGTAATATTCTGTCCGTCGATTTCCCAAAAAACAGTGAGTTACTTTCTTGAATGCTTTCCAAGCTGCTTTTTCCAGTTGATTCAATAGTTCCTCGAACTTCTCATCATGCATTAGTGATCGTTTTTTATGGACCCACAAATATCACTTCTTTAATTTTCGCTTCACTAATTTTTGAAAACTTCTCTTTTAGGTACATGAAACCAAGAGTATTGCTCATGGCTTTCACGAAATTCTTCATTAATCCAAGTTTGATATGTAACGGAGGTAGATACAAATTTTTAGGATTACACAATGAGTCATGTTTCACATTTTTCTGTCCAGGAATGAATGATTCGCGTTTTTTAAGCCATTCTTTTCTGGTGTAACAGTTTTTTCTCTCCCCACTTTCCCAAAGACACAAAAAACAACAGTACTTCGTGTAACCAAGCTGCAGACCAAGAATAAGTGCAATTACCTTAAATTCACCACAAATATTCCATTCATACACTGCATATTGAAGCTTTGTCAATATAAATTGAAAGTTTTCATATGTTTCTTTCATTCAAGCAGAGTGAGCCAGAGGTATTGATGGAAATTTATTTCCATTATGCAGAAACACTGCTTTTAAACATGCTTTGGAGGAATCAATGAACAGTGCCATTCTGTTGTGTTATGTTCAACCAAATGTCTCCATAAGAGAAGAAATGTCATTGCAAAACACTAAGCCATTTTCTTCAGAAAAATCGTCTTTAAATAGAGAATGACGACTACGATAAGTACAAATCTTTGTATTCTTTTGAAGAAGATTCTATCCCTTTAGCCGGGACCCAAGCATTTCAGACTGGATTTTGGAAAACTAAGTCTCGTGTGAGATCGTTAAGATCTTCTTGAGTCAACAAATGAGGCTCAGATGAAGAGGTTTGTTCAAAAGTTGTATCATCAAAATCTGTTTCTTCTTCTCCCTTACTTCCATGGGAATCTGAGCTCTCTTCATCTAATGTCACATGTTCTGGAGGCTTTGGTATGGGCAATTCTTCGCTGTGTGGAACGGGTATCATTGCAGATTGCAAGTCAGCGTACACCACTGTATGTTTTGATTTAGACGTAATCCCTTTAATGTTTGTTATGCAGAAATAACAGTCAGAGGAATGATCTTTGGGTTCCCTCCAAATCATAGGGATAGCAAATGGCATGTGGCGTGTGCCATTCTTCCATGCAGTTAGAAGCATACTACATGATAAACAATAGATAAACAGTAGACACACAAAAATATGTGGGGCCCAGGTCCATGTTTGGTTCCCCACTTTACACTCAAAATAAAGTTCATAACACTTTTTTACTAATGGAGTAAGGTTTCGCCTTTGGGACTTCGGTGTCACTACACCACATATATAACAAAAGTTGTTATGATGATTTAAACAAACTCTAGGCATTTTACAACAAAGTAAAATGCAGACACAAAGCACTCACAATTAAGTGTTTACTGGTTCACTGCTATCTCACAACTGACATCGAATTAATGCGTGCTACCCTAGATTATGTTTGTGCCTGTCTGTGGAGGTTTGAACTTGCATAACAGGTACAACACAATGGTACAATTTGAGTTACCAGATTTTGTTCCATCACTTTTACAATGCTTGAAGAGTTTTTATTTTATAATGGAAAAATGGGCATTTATTAAAACATTTAAAAACCTTTAATTGAAAGGAAAATTTGAATTAAAAGAAACTGTGGGTGATGGATAAATTCCGAATACATATTTGAAAACACAATTAAAAACTTCATTAAGTACAACTATTGGTACTCATCAGACAAAAATCATGTTGACCAGTGTTATCAGACACATTCTAGGGGGAAAAACTGCGACAGTACTCCAACATTATCACGTCGAAAATCCATTATAATTTTTTTAAAATTTGAATTTAGCGTCAGAATTGGTTGACAAAAATATCTTAAAATTCTACTATTTTCCCCCGTCTCCCCATTGTTTTCCAGCCTGATGCATGGAATAGAAGCTGAGAAAAAAATAAAACATGAAAAACACGTTTCTCGTGTCTCTGCAACAATTGCCCTACGAGGCTAAATTTTGTGAATCTAAATTTTTAATTCTTTTTCATATGTGCAGAGCGATTTTCGATTTGCGTTGAGGACAGTTTTCTCCACCTTATTCGGCTATACCCTTTGGGGTGATGTTCCACACCCCCCAGAGGCCGGTTTGATTCATTAACAGATTCGTGTTTCCGGGAAAGTCTACTGCTAAGGTCATTAGTGTTACAAATATAGAGCATATCTTTTCGCAGAATGTGTCGGTGATCTTCCCTCGCTGGATGGCGAGATCCGGCGCCGATCTACACGCCAGGGTGCAGGTTTTCCTTAACCAGGTATCTCGTGACAGCGGTGCATCGTCCCAGCCGGACAATCTGTGATCTCCCATCTGGCCTCCCTACATCTGTCGTAGTGTAGTGCATAAAAGTGTGCGTGTGTAAGTGTGTATGTAGGGTGAGGTTAGGAAAAGGACGAGGAAGGAAAGATGGCGCGCGGTCCGTGACCGACTTGTACTGCTGCGGCATTCGCCTTATGTTGATCTGAGAAACAACAGGAAACTGCCAATCAGAGCAGTCAGCCGCTAGAATTCTTCTCTAGACAGCGGCTGAATTCGACCTAGCAATGTGGCATGTGTTAAAAAATCTTGCCACCGTCGGTACTCGAACCCTATGTCCTCCCGATCAAAGTCGCTGCGGTGACATCAATTAATGCCCTGAGCCACCTCCGCCGGTCGTAGCGCGGCTTGGTAAAAGACGGCACACATTCATCCAAGCGTAAGTAGACCGTGAGATGAGTCTCGCACCAATTCCACCGCAAAAAACCTCATTTGTATGGACGAGAAAATCCTTCAAAACTGGTCTAGATGCCAGTAATAAAAAGTAAGGAGAGTAGGCATTTTTGAATTACAAAACGACGCAAAAACAACGGTCAAAATAAAGCAGAGCAAATGCGAGCACAGGCTGGAATTCGAAACCGTCCATTGTTAGGACGAGACCACCGGACCTGCTGGCGGCGGGAGGCGGCCGCCCGCCATTCAGAGCGCCTGCCGGCCAGCGGCGGCGCTGCGGAGCCCGGCGTCGAACCCGAGACGCAACGGCTGCGACAGCCCCCCGCCCCCCGCCGCCCTGGCGCAGTCGTGACGGACGCATTTGCGCGTGTTGCGACAAAGGATGGGAATGGATGCTGGAATGTCCAGACATGCTGCTAAACAGGCACTTGACAGTCTAGAAAACTGATATTTTCTAATTATATCTTTCGATGATCTAGAACGTATAAGTTTTTCAGATTAAATATAGTGGGGGAGAAATGTGAATTAATTATAAAAAATATTTAAAAAATATCATAATCAATAGAAGTAGTATCAAATGCACGATCAGAAGTACAGGTATTACCGAATATGGCCAGGGAATTTCCTATCTTTACTTTTGTTTATATTCATTTATTTGTTGTGTATAATAATAAAATAAAGACAATATTAAATATAATAGTTGTATATGCCATTATTTTATAATGTTAAGCTTTATTGCATGAGTATATGTTTTGAAACCTAGCGACGTTAGCGAGTTTTCAAATTTGTACAAATGGAACGTTAATAAAGCAACGTTATAAACGAGTTTCATACACCATTTTTCTATGTAACAGCATTACAAATTTTTATGAGAATCAAACTTAATATTGCGAAACAACTTCCTTGTGACGTCTCGGGTATTTGACATCTGTACGAGAAAACGGTGGCCGGCTGTGCCATTTACCTCTACCAGCCCAAGATTCTCTCGTCGCGATTCGCTGAATGTGTGATGACGCAATCATTCGTGCCTAAAATATAATACATCATCATTTGTGCCGTAAAGGGCCCCTTTATGAACGATTTCTTGCAACAGAAAAGGTCGTTAATGATGCTGATATACAAAAAATAATTTGTATTATTATTGTATGTGTTTCGCCAAACTGTCAGAGTTGTAAGGTTCACTGTGCCATCAACATCAATAATAATAATAATAATAATAATAATAATAATAATAATAATAATAATAATTTAGAAAACAATTTCGAAACTCAAGGGAGCTGTGGCTCAGAGGAGAAGTACATACGCTAGGAAGCGTCTGCTTCATCAACAGAGAGTAGGAACGCTGAAAATGATGGCATGGCAAGTCGCTTCACGGGCTATTTTTTCGGGACATTGAAAGCAAGGTGGTCGGTACTCTCACCTAGAACTGGCCGCGGTATGGTTCACTTTCAATATCGATCTGGTTCTAGTAGCACAATAAAATGCTTTAAGGAAAAAGCCATGTAAGCCAAAGTAAATAGGACTACAGAGAACAAGTGCAGACTCCGCAAAGAGCAAGGCGAAAGTATTGACCACTTAACCAGTGTCTGCAGGAAAATTGAACAGACATATTCCAAACAACGTCGTTACAGAGTGACCACTGTTCTACACTGTGCAGAAAATATGGCTTGCAGAAAACTACACAATGGCGGGAGCATAATACGAACGAGGTGAACCGCATACGAAAATTTTGGGATATCAAGATCAAGATCCAAACACCTCTGATTGGGTCAATAGATGCGAGATCTCAACTTCATTAAAGACAAAGAGGTACGGATAGTGGACATGGCCACACTAGCAGATCTCTAAAAAGACCAGAAGGAGACGAAATATCGTGACCTTTAGTTAGAGTTCGAAACTCCGTAACCCGTACTCCGTGGACAGAGGATCACAGTTGTTTGTAATTAGGGGTCTGGAATCTACCAGAATCCTAGCCAGAAATCTGATAAAACATTTGAGCACCCTCAGTAACATTAGAAACTAGTAAACTGATTGATTTTTGGTGATTGAATGGTGATCTGATTCTTTGTTGGTGATATCGGGAGCGTCGACTTCTAGGGTCATTAGTCCCGTAAGACTAGTACTACATATTTTCTTCCTCTGGGGGTGGCAGTGTTCTTCTCCGGCGGGATGTGACATTACATGTGTCACCTGTAACTGTTGCATGTGTCAATATAATGTTACGTGTGATTTCATTATCTGTGCAAGTCTTCTAGAATTCAGTGAACGATATAATTATTCAAATCATCATTCTCTATGTTGTCGCGGCAGAAAGTACTATTCCTTCACGAAGGACATAGTGAGGGATAAGAGCACACGTCTAAAGCTGATTTACTTTTGAAAATAGATTTTATTACATCGGAGCGAATAGTTTGTAAATCATTCTTGCCAAAAACGCTCATTTATTGAGCATTCAACTAGTATATGGCTCAGAGTACGGACCACAGAATTATGAAAACGTTCACAGAATACACTTTTCCCTGTAGTGGGTCTCACTCACTTTTTAACTGTTTTTGACGTAAAAAAATAAATAAATAATAAATTCAAATAGCTTCCTTTTCTGGAAGATATTTCCTTTTATGGCGATGTATCAACTCTTTATTGGGAGGCGAATTTAATGCTAGGCGTTACAACGTAAAGTATAAATATTGAATGATGATATACATGTGTATTATGATACAATAGATTCTTGGAGAACTGGGTAGGTACGAATTGTACCCATCACGTAGCTACTGATTTTTTCCCATCACAGAGTTTACACATCAGAATGTTTCAACTCGCCAACTAGTTTCTATTTCTCATCTGAGCCTACTACTAACACATTATCAGCATAAAAATATGAACGGTTAGAACAACATTACGATTCTGATATAATTTCCTGTTGTTTTCCCAAACCCTAATGCATATGAAATTTTAAATGTTATGCTACTGTCTGATTGATGGCTAAAACAAATTACTAAGTACTTTTCACTCGGGTTCTGACAATAATTTAAAAATTTCACTAGTAATACATCGAAGGATTAATATTTTTTGTAATTTTTGTAACATTTCATCACGCACAATCGACCATAAATTAGGAGTTCTAAGAAATACATATATTTTTTTAAAATTTGAGCATTCAAAATGAATTCATGTGGTGGATTGGTAACTATTTTGCATTATATGCACTGTAGTACAATCTGCCAGTGGATGCTGCGGTCTACCTTATGTATATTACTGTTCATAGAGGGGACAATTTTTTCATTTACTGAAATTACTTACGTACATTTAGTAACCCCTTCTTACACAGGCGATTGAAGTCTCAGAGAGAAGTATTAATTGGTAGATGATAGCAGTAATTAAGTTGAGGTAAATAATGAAAGAGCAATGGGAAAATGAGGAGGAGGAAGAACAAGAGAATCCTGAAAAAAAAACTCTGCCTACCGACGATGAAATTCCACATGGGTTGGTCGAGGATCAAACCCGGCCCCATTGGCGGAAAGCGCTACCCATTAGACCACGAGCCCAATAATTTTGCATGTCCTGCAGCAGCAATAGGGGGAATATTTAAGGACTTGTCCATTCATTGCTAAAACGGAAGATTTTTTTCCGTGTGCCAGGAAAGAAGTTACATCATAAGGAGCCGAGTTATCATCACTAGAGAATAAAAAACAGTCGTCAACTTTCTACCCAAGATACCGGATTATCTCATCCGGTCCCGCGGCAGCAGCCCAGTGGCGGAGGCGGCGACGGCAACGACTGTGGCGATGGCGGCCGTGGCAGAGGCGCCGACGCGCTCCCACAGGTGTAAATTAATGCAGCCAATTGTGTAATAAATTTATCTTCATACCCACAACATGTAGCCGTGCAGGCAGTTTATTACTTCGGGGAGAGCGGCTTTCGTCGGCTGGGCGGCCAGGCGCGACCCGTTCTTCCCCATACTAATCACCAGGCGGGGAGAGCGGTTGGGCCGGGAGGGGGGGGAGGGGCGGGGTGGCGGCGGGCAGAGGTGCCACCGGCTCGCCACGCCGCCGCCGCACACGACGCTCCGGGCGCCTTTTAACGCCCGCGGCCGGGCGCGCGAATCCCCTGGACGCGGGCCCGCCGCGCGCCGAGGGCACGCGCTCATAATCAGGGGTCGGATTCTGACGAGCTAAAAAAAACTTTGAAAATTCCCTATAAAATGACAAAATATGGGGAATATGACCGATTTTTTTAATACTCCAAAATTTGTGTAAAAAGTTTATCATTGTAGAAATCACGACCGGTAATAAGTAGTAGGATATGGATCACGAGATCGGTCAATTAATGAAACACATTAGTTTGCCAATGTTTCGGAATATTTAATTCCTTCGTCAGGGCTACAAAAACACAATCACATGGAATAAAGACAACTTGTCTGAACAACAACATTAGAATTCACACAAAATATGCCATGAATCAACACACATGAAGAAAAGTAAATAAACAAATAAATGAATTATATAATTAATAATTATAAATCATTTATTTATTTACTTTTCTTTATTCTTTTCTTTATTCTTTTCTTTATTTATTTCTTTATTTATTTACTTTTCTCTATTATTATTTTCTTTATTATTATTTGCATAATTCATTTATTTATTTATTTACTTTTCTTCATGGATGTTGATTCATGACATATTTTGTGTGATTTCTAATGTTGTTGTTCAGACAAGTTGTCTTTATTCCAAGTGATTGTGTTTTGTAGCCCTGATGAAGGAATTAAATATTCCGAAACGTTGGCAAACTAATGTGTTTCATTAATTGACCGATCCCGTGATCCATATCCTACTGTAAAAAGTTTATTCATTTACTGAATTTTACAAGTTTAAACACAATTTATTAATATAAAATTATAATGAATAAATAGTCTTTATTTTAGGGGGAGATGTAATCCTTAGCTTCGATCTTCCAACCATCATTGAAAGGTAGGGGAGGTTACCGAAGGCGCGTGTAATTTTGAGAGTTCGAGAAACACATTTCTGCAGTAGTGAATTTCGTCATGAACTGATGATACAATAAAAATATTCTTTTAGCGTGTCATTATAAATTCATGAAACATTCACCAACAAAAAACGAGAAAAGAAAAAATACGTAAAAATGACAAAAATAACGCAAACGTACCAATAATGACAAAAATTGAAAAAGACAGAAAAAAGACCCAATAATTGTACATTTCTATCACCTACATGTCTTGACATTCATTCATTCACAAGTTAGCTACGTCTAGAATGCACTAATGAAAAGATGTCATCAGAATGCGAGTCCTACACATAATAATATACAAAACCATCTTAAGACCCCTCAGTTTACGCGCGTGCCCTATCTGGATTAATGAAAAAAAAACTAACATTAACAAAATACACATTTTTCAAAACCAGTATCTAAGGATAATTACCAATCCCCCTTGGTTTGTTACCAACAACCAACCCCACAAAGAACGATCCATCGAATCCATGGCAAACCAATATCAATTACTTCACCTACAACTTTTGTTTCTACGAATAATACATCCTCTCATTAAATTGCTCTCAACCCCGGCCGAAATCCTACTCAACCAACCGGAATTCAAAACAAATTTCCTTTCCACGTAGTTCTGAAAAGAAAATCGCTGAAATTGACCCTTAACAGAAGTGCCTAATTAGCTTCCTCCCCATGTATTACATTAAGCATAGTATGTAATTTAGTAGTAAACAATCAAAACATAAATAATAATAATTTTACTTACGTTTGTACCAATCAATAAGAAATTATAAAAAAATAAAAATAAGAAAACGGGCAAGCTCGGCGGATCCATGCCACCACTAAAATACCTAGAATTTTCGGTTGTTCCTTCCTTTATTTGGCAGAATTGATGTAAATATTTATGTTGAAATTTTGTAATTATTTAAAAAATACGATATATTGTATTATTGTATAGTGTCGTATACGCGCTACAAAAATAATATATAATATTATATAATAACATATAATAATAACAAATATGTTTATTATTTATCAAAAATTTATGATGCTCCCTGCTCCATAACGATCAGCTGAATCAGCCCCTGAGCAGTCTTCCACGCGTCTCTTGGACCTGGGGACCCCTGTAGTGGTGAGCCCTCTCGTCTTGGTAGCGTAGCGCTAGAACCGGGATCAAAGTCCGGGCGATTCACAAGAAATTTGATGGGGGTATGGGGCAAAACGGGTTCGCGACAATTTATGCAGCTGTTTTCTCTGGTTTTCGCGTCTTCCCTGCCTCTCAGTCAATCCTCACTTCATCATTCTTATTACCTGTATCTTCATATTCATCGTTCTATGAAATAATTCTTACATTCTAGGTATGGCCATATTGCTATTTTTATCATCATAATGTTTAATACATTTCCTTTAATTTATTTTATATTTATTATTTATCATTAATTTGTATTTTTTGTAAGTTTCATAAGCGTAGTGCCTGTTTTATCGCAGGAGGTGACCGAGTTCCTCCTGTGGTATGTGAGACAGTATAAAGAGTCTTTATTTTATGTTGCAAAGCACATAGTAGCTAGTACAGGCCACGTAGGCATCGAATAAGTGAATCTTATTTATATTATTCTTTTTATTAATTATTTTGAATAACCGTAACACATTATGAATTAAGAAATAATCAAACCATAACAATTCAAAGTTTTCAAATTTATTAAAAAATTAGCACCCAAGTCAAATTCGGGGATACTTTTTCCATCGTGAGTGGGACTATAACAATGCGAAAGGAAATATATAACAACACGAAAGCATGAAAGGACACAAAATATAAGAAGTATATTTGTATGAAAGGTAAATAAGAGATCAATTACTCAGAATATTAGTAAATAGGAGATGCTAATAATAATTAGTAATTGACAGTGTAATAACACATTATGTACGAAAGCACCAGCTCGGTTTTTCTGTAGGCAGGATATATTTAAAAAAAAAAAAAAAAAACTTCTATTTGGGTCTCATTCATGAATTCTAAGTCTTTTCTATACGAGATCGATCGAAGACTGGTAGATTTCTTGAGGATTTGTATCGTCAATAACAATCAGCATGGAACACTAATTTGCAGATTAAAAAGAAAACCTGCAGTTACGTGATGGAACACATTGCAATTCGCCGTGAAATCTTTCAAGGAGACAGCTTAAGCCCGTTATGTCTTCGTATAGCACTCACGTCTTTGAGCAGAATGCTCTGAGAGGATATGGGTACCTAATGAGGAAAACCCTGATGTTTGTATCCCACACCAGCTCTGCTCGGATCACCTCAAACTATAGCCAATAGAGATCATTTACAAAACGAGTTCGAATTTGTCAAGGGTTTCAGTGATGCAGTTTGTATGGAGTTTGGGGTAGACAAATTCGCCACATTATACGATGTCCGCGGACAAGACCAAAACGAGAAACAAAACATGCAAATGGTCTGGCGACGCGATTGACAAAATATGTAGTGCCACGATTATTAAAAATCTCCGCACCGAAGACTCCTACAAATATTCGGGAATGGTATAATGTTGGACATTTTCGATTTTGGCATTAGAAAGAAGATTGCGCAGAACGTGCCATCCAGAGTAAATAAAGTCTGCAAAACATGGATTATTACAAAAAGCAAAACACATTAATAAGTGGGCTATTCCCACAGCAACCTACATATTTGGTAAAATAAAACTGGCAGAAACACCCTTACAGACTTTTGACAGGAAAATAAGTAAAAGCTTCGAGGCATCGACTTCATCATCCTCAGAATTTAGTACGTATGGTGTACTTACCTCGATGTACTATAGGAAAAGTACTTACCTCGACGTAGTAAAGGTCTGAACTTGGAGGCCGCCCTACACTGACAGCACGAAGACTACCTCGATACTTTCTATCCATTAACTCGTCTGTTCATAAAACTATTTTTTATCAGAAAGTAAAAATGAATCCCATTTTTATCTGGTCAACTAAGCAACGATTTCGAGTACTTGAAGCTTCAAAACCGCGTGAATACCTGGAAAAGAATTTCAGTTTAGATAATTGCAATTTTAATTTCCGAGAACATTGATAAGAAAAGTTCGGGTGAGTAGCTTCGAAATGGAGCTTGTTCGGTGAGACTGAACGATTCCTTTTCTCCAATCAAGACCAACCAGAGCTTATAAAACATTCATTATGGGTCAGCAAATTGATAGCCGATGTCGCCTATATAAATCTTCCAACGAGTCAATCCAGTATATTTTCTGTGGATGCCCCGCATTGGCTCAAAATGAATATTCTAAGAGATACAGCTGCGTCACCAAAGTAATTCACCAAGTCCTTGCCGAGAAATACGACCTCGTGGAAGTGTGAGCAACCTTATTACTAGTGCAAACAAGAGCAAGCAATCAGAAGTGATCGAGCTCGAATTCTGTGGGAGAGTGTAATCATCACTGCGCAGACAATGGAAGCAAATTCTCCATAGAGTGTTCGGATTGATAAAATGTCGAAAACATTCATCATTGATGTTTCCGTACATATAGATGACAGGCTTGTAACAATTGTTGCTGCAGTCCATTGAGAAAGCTGCATTATTGGGAAGAGCAAATATAGTCCGTAAATTCTTACGCTTGAATTGAGGGATGAAAAAAACGAGCCATATTCTCGTTCTACTTTGCGTGGGCATCATTGTTATCTTGGTGGGTTTTCAGAACTTTAGCATGAAGTTCTAGAGAGAAAGAATGATGATGAAATAATAATATATTATCATAATACTTGAGGAACAAAAAAATTCACAATAAAATCCCGTCGCTAGATTCATTACGCTAGAAATCTTTCAATTTAATGTTTAATAAGCCTGAATAAAATTGATTTTTACAAAATTGTCTAAAAATCAATATTGTTTCAACAAAATTTTTCACTCAAAGGAAGTTCAGCATATTTTCAGACTTGTTAGTAGAACCTTCTTTGCACGTTTATCACATTAGAGAATAGGTATTATGCGCCTCAAAGAGGACGCTGCACAACGAGCGAAAATTTGACTACTGCTAATGAGACGTGTCTGAACAGACAAAACCAATTAGGCAAACAAAGCTAACGAGACGAGGTGGTAGGTCGGGATTGGCACTGCGTAGGTAGCGTAAGTAATGGTCGCAACATTTACACCAAGTAATCTACTGACTTTTGTTTCCTTTAACAAACTAAGAAAAAATCGGTGTTCTAAATTGATATATTCCTGTAAAATGTGATTTTAATTGACATTCTTATCTGATTTTATCTTTTTTTAAGATATGTGAATGGCTCAATGTGTGGCTCTTAGTTTTCAATTTTCAAAAGTTGAGTTCCAACCTCCGTATTTCGTTGCAATCTATGAAAACCGCCTCGAGAAAAATTTGTGATCAATCAGACAACTCTAAGGTGATCCCAGACCATCAAGTTTTTAATTTTTTGAAGTGTGAGTTTTATTGTGCGGTTTTAATTTTTACTTTGTCTCAACAGAGTGAAGAGGAATTTATGTAAACCTACGCGAAGAAACGGTGAATATTTGTCAGAAAAAGCTCTTATTAAGAGCCCTAATAACGCCAAAGTGGATAAATCCAGTTGTTAAATTTAGAAAGAAAAAAATCTCCTAACATGCGGTGTAGCCTGAATCCATGTTTTGAGTCCTTGGTGGCGAAAAATAGAATGACGACAGAACGTCTCTGTTTCTAAATAATAATAATAATAATAATAATAATAATAATAATAATAATAATAATAATAATAATAATAATAATAATAATAATAATAATACGACGCTCCAGACCAGATAGTCGAGATCACTAAGACAGTAGTGCCGTGGCTATCTCGGACGGAAGGATCGCGGGTAGAAGAAGACTGTGTATCCTGTATTTAAACGATCAGAGTACAATGCTGTACATAAGTGCTTCATTGCTTTTAATACAATTTATTGATTAAAAATTCATACATTACAACGCTTTGCACTACGTCATTGTTTTCGTAATTAGAGCTCAATTCATATGTCGTTTCAACTACTTTATGTTGCGCTGAACGGTACTTCACTCCAAACGTCCTTTCTGAAGTTTTGATAGGTTCGAAATAACTCATAGAAATGGAGTTTACATATTCATGACTCCTGCAGAAACTTTTGGGCATGAAACTGAAAACTTGGTAATTAATTACACTTCTATGCAACGCCTAAGAATAAATAGAGAAGAGAGAGACACGAAAATTCAGTACCATTTTAATCTAAAAGACTGCCAAAAATTAGGATTGGAAACGGTTGAAAAGTAACTTTTGACACTCGAAAGTGTTGATAATGTTGATAGGCGGGCAGTAATCGTAATTTTTCCAGGAAAGGAGCAATTAATTCTTGGGAATTCCTCAAATCGCAACATCTTCAGGAAAAGAACAAGCGATGGCTATTTACTAAGCAGTAGAGAAATGGGATATAATCATAATGTCTGCCTAAATTAAGAAAAACTGTTCAATCGTTACTAGTTGAACATACCTTGCCGTCATGACATTGTTTAGTTAATTTTGAGATGTTTTAACTATCTGATGGGTGCAAGTTCTGGACAAGATATGAAGCTTTTAAAAAGATTTAGAGACTCCTAGTCAAAAGAAATTTTACGTAACTGGAAGCAATAAATCCAGGATATTCGTTCGCTCATACTTGAGATCTTGTACACAAACATTGTGCACAGAACCAACCGCGAAATGATAACCGAGAATTTCTGGAGTTAACGATAATCTTTCTTAGCAGCTTTCTAAGGAGCGGTATTCGTTTCTTATGACAGGAGCTGTAAGTAATGGTAGATGGATGGCAAAGGCTATATTGCATTACAAATGTTCATATTTCAAGGATTTCAGTTGCCTTGTAGAACGAACACCACTTCGACAAGACTATATATTTTTCTTGCTTGAGAATACGTTCGGTCCTAGTTTCTGTCATCAGAAAGCACTGTATCATGATTCTGTATTCATGTGTCAAGTGTTAAATTATACGAATATTGATTCAGAAATCAGTATATCTGCTGACAAATATTCAAACCATTTCAGGTACTTGGATCCCTTGTGGCTCAAGACCTTATTTGACAGTGTCCCAGCGAAGGGTAGGGCAAAAAAGCTCAAGTTATTCTAGAAAACGACAAAGATGAGGAAGAGGAAGAAAAAATCAATCGAAGAGATACATTTTGCATAAAAATAATATTTCTTTCTTTCATTTCAAACATTAAATTACAAAGAGTTTTCGTCTTTTTTAACTCCTGGTACAAACGTTTTCTTCACTAGAATTTCTATCAGTTCATATTTTCGCGGTATAAAGCCTTCTACGTGGAAGGATGATCCTGTTTGCAAAAGTGAAATTCAAAAATCTGAGAAAATAATTGTTGTGAATGACAATGAGGAAAGAGCGTTTCAATTCATTCAGGATTATAATAACATCCTCACAAAGAAACTGACAATTTGTTTTACAAATGGTTGCCGAAGATCGTAAAAAATACCCATTTTCTCCTTAAACCTCTCTCAGGAAAAAATAATGTTCGATGTTCGTTTGTTCAAAGAGTGTTTAATTGTACACAAATGACTGTCGATTCTCGGTTTCGTACTGTGTTTCTCTTATAGATGCGTGCATTATTAAAAAGCTCATATTTATTTATTTTTTCGTGTTATTATTTAAGGAATTATTAAATGAATTCTTGACTTCTATGATTTAAAATATTTTTAAACAATTGGTGGAATTTCCTTAATGAATAACAAAAATTGGACATGAATATCGTCTCAGTGGATAACAATTTACCGCTTTTTAATGGAATTATTTGATTCCTGTACTATGTTAGAAATTTATGGTGTTTGGCGGTCGCCTAGGTTCAACTGCGCCGAAAATTTGCACACATCATTTTCGTTTCGAATGATCCCGGAATAAGGGTGAGAACAGAAATATGTCAATCTATAGCTAAGGGCCACCCTAATGGGTATAAAGTATGGAAATCAGTAGGACCTTTAAAAAATGTCAACTTATATATTAGGTGATTTTTAACCTTGCCCAAGCATGAAATTCATTACATATAAATGAGTTTCGTCGGCTTTGATGAACGTCAAAACATGTTATTTATGTAATTCTTAGCTATCGGAATTGGTGGGGATATCATGGGATTCAACAAAAAATAATATGAAAATATTTTACATTTGGAAAAATGTTACAAATATTGTTCGAATATGTTGCTGTTCCAATGTTATTCGAATAAAGTTCGATATATCAATTCAAGGAAAGTTATTAGGCATTTAAAATGATTTTCACAAATCTTTTGATGTACATTTTAGCTCCTGAATTTAATTTAAAAAATATAATTGCAAATGAAAATGGTAGCTTTAAAGAATACGAAATACGTAAATATTACTTGTGCGGAGGAATGTGATTAGGAGCGTTTGACACAAAAATTACTGTCTTATTTTTCAACTCCTTTAATCCTATTTTTATCGAAAGTCTCCTATTATTTTATTTCAATTACAATTTTCAGTGAGTTTCACATCGGTTTTGGTCTTTAAATATGTCGTTCTGACGCTGCTGTCAAAAAGAGGTTTCAATGATTGTCAAGGATGTATCGCATAACAGAAGCAGATGATATATTTATTCTTCAAGGTCAATGTCAGAGCAACACGAGATCTTCAGAACGTTATATGACACCACAAGATTTATCGCTAACTAATTAATCCTGATATCTTCGGAGATAGTCTCACGATTGGTGCGACTGTGACTGAGTACGCCAAGCTCGAGACAGAATACGGTGGCATTGGAGCATGCAGGTAGGCAACTGTGGTAAATAGATTGATCATCCCTTGCTCTTCTATTTTATGACAATGTTTAGACGAATTGCCATGAATGACCGGTACATCCCTGTGTCGGTTGCTTTTCCATTGTCCATTCTCGTTTCGCGACTTTGAATGAAGGGCGTTATTCCAAGTAAAAACAAGTAACTGCAATCTTTCACAAGTCACTTCTGAATTCTTAATTATAAGCTTGATACCATCCTAATTCTCCTTAATGTGAAATTATACAACGCACAGGTAAATGGCAACATATCCATGTCATTCCCTCTATTTGCCTAATGTTGATATTATTATTGGCGCACGTTTAAATCACCGATGCATAGAAAGTCCATTCTCTTGCGCAATCATTTCACAAATCATTACAAGAAGTATTCATGAAGGTGCCGCAAACAGCACTATTATTACTCTCGACCACTCTACGGAACGTAAAAGTCTCTTTTAAAGGTTGTAATGATACGATAGGATGAAATTTCTTCTTCGGTTCCGTTATTATAACTGCATTTAGAGTCGTGAATGAGCTAGAATTATCTTTATTGTTATTTTTTCGGACCACTTCGAACTCGGAGGCAACAAAGTATCATTGAAATTTCGGTCAAGCGCTGCGGCCGCGGTCCGTGCCCATTAATTAGCAATTTTAACTTCAGGTTTTCTCTCTTTTCCTTCCCTGCTTTACTCACCGAATGCTGTCCGGCCGGTTCCTTATCTTCAAATGCAGAACAACACGATTTCTTCCTATTTCCAGGGCCATGCATTTCGTGAGATATCAATGTGCCTGTGTGCCGAACGTGACGCGTCCGGACCGACCAGAACTAGTAAAAGAAGATTAATGAAATCTCGTTCCAAATTAACTTTTGCAGGAACTCGGTATCTGGAGAAATAATGTCGGCGAATGCGAGAACATTTATTTTGTTCACGATAAAGCAACAAGAGCAATATTTTACCACATTTTAGCAAATACTTTTACCTTACATCCATTTATAAGTTGTCTCAATATTTTTCACTCTTTATTTCACTGCTTCCACGACTCAATATCTGGATGATAGTTCCTAAATTTCTTTGTTAAATTTTTGGCTTATGTAAACGATTCATGCAACTTATCTTCTATTTTCTGAATTAAGCATACTAAAGGTGACATGAAAATAAGCTGGAAGAATGGAACCAAAGAAGCGTGCCTGTACGCTCACGCATTGCTGCGTATGAAAGCATTGAACGCAAAAGTAGACAATGATAATATCTTAGAGTAAAATGTTTAAATTTGTTCTAAAAATATATTATAACAATATATTATATATTATAATATTAAAATATATTATAACATAAAAATATTAATAAAAAAATATTTTATAACTTCTCATTAAACTGAAGGTAGAATATTAATTACATTATACATAAATTAAAAATGAAACTGTAATAATTAATACCTAGAAAGACATATCTCCGGTTATTAGTGTCCATTTATTCAGTTAAATAGCGATCTGTAACTGAATATTATACGCGTACGTTTTCTTGAGATCAGGAATACCTTTCCAAACTCCTTTACAAATATTAGTTAAATTAAGCATAAATGTTTCATAAGTTGGAACTAAGCATAACAAGCTTTGATGCTGACAAAATTTGAAATGTTCGCTTCCATGTAATTGAAAATATTTTACACCGAAAAACCAGCGAGAAATATAATAGACCTGTTGTCGAAACAACCAACCTCCCATTTCTCTCGAAGCTAACGAAATGAGAGCTCAAGAAAACGTGCGCGGATTATACTTTCAACAACTCTTGAAATAAAAATGTCCGCTCAGTGAATAAATTTTATTGTTTATTTGATTAACTAGGAGAATTATCGAAACAATAATTAGCTATTCAAATGTAACAGTTAATCAATGAGACATTAATCTCTAATGGATTCTGATAAGAAATGTACTTTTATGTATACACAAATTGTAAAAGTGAAATTTAAAATGAAATAACAACTCCCAAGTTTAAAAGGGTAGTTAAAACAAAAAATAGTAATTTTCAACATACTTAAGAAATTCGATTCGGCAATGCAATTACGTCCACGATTTTTTAATGAAATAAAGGTATTAAAGAAACGAAATACTAGTATAAATCAATCCGAAATTGTCCTTTTCATTTTCAGTGCGCTTTTATATTTTAAAATAAGGTTTACGTTTTTGTAAAAATTTCATTTTGATTCTTAACATTTCAGAAGTTTCATGAAAAAGAAATACATTATTTCCTTCATGCAATGGGTCTCTTTATTCCCAAGGAAATAGGCACAACATAATTCTGTGTAATGCTTTAACGAAATGAAATAGTGCACTGCTCTCTATGCGTACAAAAGAGTTAAAAATAGATGGACCAATTTAATTAAATCTTTTTAACGACTTTTTAATGAAAATTAGCCTTATTCGATTCAAAATTACCGGAATAATCTTAAAACAATTTTACACGGAATACAATATGTGTTAATATAGACAAATTTATTGCATATTTTCATTATGTTTATGTTTTTATTATGTTAATGTCGGGTTGGGTGCAAGTCGGCAAAACTTCGAATCTTCCCAATCGGATCTTCGAATCTTCCCAATCATATTCATTAGGTAACAATATCAACAGCTCACTACAAAACTTCACATAAAATACATGTACATTACTTTACAACACTTTGCCAGATGACTTTAAACGATTAAATTGATAGAGATAGAGATAAAGATAGAGATTGATAGAGATAGAGTTAAAATCCCAGGTAAAATCGGTTTCACAAAATTAGAGACTACACTGAGCATCAAAAGGAAAACAACATTAATTTTAACACTCATATTTAATGTGTTGGATCATTTGGATGTATAATTCCAAACAACTTGTAACAAGTATTTTACCGCAGCTTCTGGGTAAATTACTTTCCATCTCAATCAGGTTTATCTTCCAGTTTTGCTCATCTTTTGAGCAAATGCAGACATGCCCCCTTGTTTTGCTTCAGGACATAAATGTAACCTTAATATCTGTGCACGTCTTCGAGAATTCAGTGGGAAAAATAGTTTCTTCATTCTGTCCGTCCGTCCTTCCGTCCGTCCGTCCGTCCGTCCGTCCGTCCGTCCGTCCGTCCGTCCGTCCGTCCGTCCGTCCGTCCGTCCGTCCGTCCGTCCGTCCGTCCGTCCGTCCGTCCTTCCGTCCTTCCGTCCGTCCTTCTATTCGTCCTTCCGTCTATCCTTCCTTCCGTCCGTCAGACCGTCTGTGCGTCAGTCCGTCCATGTGTCCGTTCGTCTGCCCTTTTACCGTCTTTAGCCTGCCCTTTCTCCTGTCCGTCCGTCTCTTTATTCCCCTGTCCGTCCGTTTCTATGCATGCCCGTCTGTCTGGCTGTCCGCCTACCTATCCGTCCGTCCGTCCTTCTGACCGTGTGCTCATCCGTTTGTCCGCCCGGTGTTTTTTGGCTTACTAATTTTTGAAATTAATTTGCCAACTTAAAATTTGGTTATATTTATCGTAATTTTGTGTGAAATATAGACAATTTAAAAGAATTCTCATGGAATACTCCAATTTATTCTTAATTTTTTTCTGCATTAGAGCAATGGCCATTTAAATGGCGTAAGTATTATTTTGTGTTTAAATGTCATTTTTACGAAAATGGAAATGGTTGCGATAATGCGAGAAATTGTGAGCTGTTTAGCATCATTAGTTAACATTACCATTCTCTGGGATAAATTACTAATTTTCAATGCGTCCAGAAATTGTAAGAAAACTATGCCGCCTCCGGCCAAATGAGTGATGTCTGGTTTCGTTAGATTCCCAAGAACTCGAGAAAATATATACGGTAAAACCTCACTTACATGAATTCCAAGGGACCGACATACTCGGAAATTGGGTTATAAAAATTCGTGTTATTCGAATATTAATGATGTCCGTGTTACCGTAATCCTTTACTTGGACCGAGGTTTTGTTCGTGTTACGACGAAATTTGGGTTCAGCGAGTTCATACTAACGAAGGTTTACTATATTAGAAATTGGCAATGCAAGATATTGAAAGAAAATTATGCACCGGCTACGTCTCCGGTTATGTCTCCGACTACGTGAGAGACCCCATGTATCAGATACACAGAAAAATCAAAAATAATGTCACAGTTTCGATTTTGATAGTAAAATAAAGATATTTTGATGTTTTATTACACCTATTCTCATAATGCGCGTACCGAGAGAATTCTATCACTCACTTCGTCTTTGCTTACAACAAAGCCATGCGCCAGCATGACTCCGAGGAAGGGGCCTCTGCCATTTAAAAAATTCCATTTATGTGTTATATTAGGAATCAGCAAGTTTTTTTTTTATATTCTTGATATGTAAGGTATTGTTGTACTGTATACATATTATACTTTGTGTGGTTTTATGTGGCTTTGTGTGCTACATTCTCAATTACTTTTCATCACATTTGTATTTGAATTACAGTAGACGTGAGTAGAATTAGAGCTGAAGTTAATGTATTACTTTATGTTTAGTAGGCTCCACAAAAAATACGT
Organism: Teleogryllus oceanicus; assembly: GCA_964035755.1. Classification (NCBI taxonomy): domain Eukaryota; kingdom Metazoa; phylum Arthropoda; class Insecta; order Orthoptera; family Gryllidae; genus Teleogryllus; species Teleogryllus oceanicus. Next base: position 284,030,087 of record CAXIVR010000001.1, read on the forward strand.
TTACAGAGAGCGCCCCAATGTACTGTTCTCAAGGCACTTAGCGGCGTATCATCGGGACTTCACCCGACGCTAATAGAGGCATCGCGGTCAACCAGCTCCCCCGCGTCCACGTTTCTCCTCTATTCCTACCCCCAGCCCATCGCGCCTGCCGTGAGACGGCTCACGTGACAAATGGCGATGCATTACACGGGCCGTCGATCTATTAATAATACGGCGCCTGCGCGGCGCGAGACAATCATAAGATGGCCGGCCACAATGGCGGCGCGTCTTTGCGGCACATACGCGGCGGGGCGCTCTGAGCGAACGCTACGCTGCGAGGCGGACATGCGTCACACCACCGCATCGCCATACCGCTTCACCACCGCACTTCACCACACCACTTCACCACCGCATCGCCATACCGCTTCACCACCGCACTACACCACACCATTTCACCATCGCATCGCCATACCACTTCACCCCGCACCGCACCACACTACACCGTCGAAACATAATACACCACTCCATACCAAACTCCACACCACTACACCACACCTCACTCCAAACCTCATTGACGCACCACACTGCACATCACTGTCGCAACATACTACGCAGTTTCAGTCCTTCCAAAGAGTTTCATACGAAAGACGTTTTCCCGTTCTTTCTGAAAGTCCGCCCGCGGTATTTACAGAAAAAATATTATAAGTCCAACGCGGGACATTTAAAATGTATGCCCTTTACTGTTAATTAGCGCCTAGGAATTGGTATAAATGATTGAATTCCAAGTCCGGCGCCAAATTTAAATTAAGTTTGGTCACCTATGTGCCAACAACAATACTTTCTCTTTACTTTGCAAGTACGATGTTGGCCATGTTTAAATTGCGAGTGTTGTATTCGTCTAGGAAACGTCTGAAGATCAGATTTTGCCGTCGTGAAATTCGCCAAAAATTATTGACTGACTGACAAAAATGTCAGAACTTTTCTATGACCATACTAGGAGTTTCTATTTATATTTTTAAAGTTATGTGAATCTCTTTAGGATCTCAAACACGGAAGTATATAAAGAATGTATAAATTACGTAATACAAAATAATAGTGTTTTTACATCCATGTACTACATTTCCAAAAAGTGAAATTTTGGATTTCTATTGTTATTTTACGTTCGCAAATAATTCGTATAAATTCATTACACAGTATTACAATCATACATAATTTTGAAACGTCCTACAATTTTTAAACTATCACTATATATTTCTGCGCCGTCATATTTCTTCAGAAGTATAGTGTATTCAAATGGATCGAATTTAATTCCCATACCTCGTTACGGTTTCCCAAACTTAGCTTGGTGCCCTGAACCTTAAGAAAGGTTTCAATGCTCCTGTACGTTTCTATTTACTTTTTATAAAATTATTCCTTTAATTAAATGGGTTCACAGTTATTAGAGCAGAAAAACAGCATTCCCAATGTGGTGGCAAGAGACGGAGCAAGGGAAGGAAACCAACAAAAGAGACCAACCAATGTGTTGCGTATCAAATGAGCTGAGCCCCGTTGGTAATCCGTCCGCAGCTCGTTCTGCAGTCCCGCAGTCACATGAGTCGTAAAATAGATTAATTACCTTTGCGTGCTCTTTGTCTCGGGGCGGGGCGACGGATTATAGCCTACTGAAGTAAGAACCACGATGCAGCAGGTGGAGTTGCAAAAACGTGTTCGCGTCCAATATTTTCAGTCTGATCACGCACCCATAGGGTTTTATGTCTCCGAAGACTGATTCAACCCATCAAGTAGAATATCCGCCGTCATTTAAGCGCATTTCTCTGTGAGCGTTCCAGTTCAGAAAAAAAATTGCATTGAGAAAAGTAATATTAATTCAACTAAGTATCATTGGAATCTCGACTTCCAATAAATGGTTCTAACAAATACTATTTTATTTATCTAAGTATTTCTCTAACTATCTATCTATCCATCTTTTTCACGGACTGTTTCGGTGACGATATTGGAACAAACAAAATCTCTTTTGAAAACTATCCCTTACATCTTAACTTCACGCGCTGATCCGACACTTCCAGATATTATTATCTGACGTTTCAGGTCATTTGGCTGGGGGATTGAAAAATCGGTCGCCGACCGAAATAAAACAATTCTGACATTTTCAGCTCATGGGGGAGTCTCTTATTCGAAGATCATCAACATGACAAAGTGCATTTTGGAATACTGTGTAATAAATCTCTTGAGGGCAAAGCCTTTCATGGGAGGCGTACGAGAAGAATTCCCTTCCAATTTCCCCATCCACTTCCTTCCACCCACCCGAAAATTTGATGATTAGGTGCGAAACCTATGTAGAGACGCTTAATTAACTGATACCAAACTATTGTCCTCCTCCGCGTGTGACGCAACCGTATTCGAAGAGTTTCAACGGTGCCCGATGCTGAACGCGTGATGATTGATTGATTGATTGATCGATTTTTTTGTGATTCTGGGCACGTCAACTGCTGTGGTCATTAGTCCCTTTAGTGTAGTGCATGTTTCCCCCCGGGAGATGGCGGTGATTTTCCCCCGCTGGATGGTGAGATCCGGCGCCGGCCTACCGTCGGCTAGTGGGATTTCCCCCTAACCAGGACTCTCCCACAAGCGGGGCACCGCCCCAGCCGGGACAAGCTCTAAGCTCTCGGCCGGTCTCCCGGAATATGCGGTAGTGTAGTGCATGTTAGTGTAAGTGTGTGTGTAAAGGAAGATGATAGGACAAGGAAGAGGAAGGACTGATCGCGCGCGGTCCGTGGCCCGTTTGATAGGGTACTGCTCCGGCATTCGCCTGTTGTTGATCGGAGAAACTACGGAAAACTACCGATCAGAGCAGCCGGCCGCTCGAATTCTCCTCCAGACAGCGACTGAATTCGACCTAGCTCAATATCTAGTGTCGAAAAACCTGCCGCCGTCGGAATTCGAACGTAGGACTTCCCGGTCAGAGGCGCTGCAGTAACATCAGTTGATGCACTGAGCTACCGCTCCCGGTACGCGTGACGACATCGCGGGAAACGACGGAAGGGAGGTTACCGAGCGACAGGTGACGGCAATGGAACGGGGATAACTGCCATAAAAATTATAGCAATACAAGTAATTTTGCTGCCTGATTCAGCTTGAGAAACGTATTCACGTCGAGCAATGTAACGTAAGCTTTTCTTCTTGAAATAGTAAAGCCGGAGAAGGTGTCGGAGTAGCAGAAACACGGACATTCTTCCTAATTCGCGTAAGATGGCTTATTTTCTTTCGGAGTCACATTATTTTTCAGATATACATATACACAGATTATTGAAAACAGCGACGACTAACAAGAATTTGCGCGGCTTTCTTTCATATGCATTTTGTATATAGCGTTCGGCTTACATTCATATGCATTGCGAGATCGTACTTTGTGGCGATTCCAATAATTTTCCTATTTACATAAGGAGAATATATGTAAGGAGATTATTTATATAAGGAGAATAAGTATTGGAATCACCATAAAATCCGTGTTTAACTTTCCTTTGAGCTGTACCTTTGCACGCACATCAATATTCAGGTCTGTTAATGCTGTTGAAAAGCTGATTAACGAGGATATGCACCCAATTTTTTACCCCAAAGTCGTCATGTATATTTGAAAGAATTGTATTATGCATTGTTTGTATGTATATATTATGTACATGTATGTACATAATATACATGTATGTATATTATATATATATATGTATAGTATATTACATATACATGTATGTATGCATGTATGTATGTATGTATGTATGTATGTATGTATGTATGTATGTATGTATGTATGTATGTATGGATGGATGGATGGATGGGTGGATGGGTGGATGGATGGATATAAGGATTGATTGATGAAAGATGGAAGGCAGAGGTATGTGTGACGCATGACTCAGATTAGAAGGTTATGAGAACAAACACGTCCGGAATAAGAACTATATGTGACGTAACGAGGATCATTGAAATTATAGTTTTGGAAGTACTTCACATCAATCCTTTGAGACATTTTCAAAATTTAATGAAAATTAGCTGCAAGTTCCATATTTTTTTTCCTCTCATTGAGGAAAAATTGCATTTATGAATATGTAGTACTGATACTCATTAAAACTCTGACATACTGAAAACTGAAAATGACCATTGCTTTAATATGTCACACATTACCAATTTAGAAGTGAGATATTTCTTTCTCTCAGGGAAATTTATCCTTCAATTTCAGAACTTTAAATGACGTAACGCACTTAAAACTACTTGGGCTACAACAACACATACTATAATTTTAATTGCACTCTAAATACATAGTTTGCCGAAAATGGGACCAATACCAACTTTTCTACCATCTTTTGATACATACGAAGAGGCAATTTAAAGAAAAAAATTCGAGCTAGTTTTGAGAAAATATTTGTTTAAACATTGCCTATATTTCAGGAAAAATTACGCGCAAACTACTCATATGTTCGAAAACAAGTAGATGACCTTATCTGTCTTTATCTTTCTGTCTTTCTTATTTATATATCTTTCAAGAGCAAAATCCATAAACGAAAATATTTCTATCTCCAATATAGTATTTGTAGGGGCACGCCGAAAACAAATGAACTTAATAGCAAATTTAAAAATAAATTAGGGCCTTCAATGAAAATGAGACCTGTCCCATTATTTTAAGCGTCTTTTACCTTATAAGATAAAGTTTAATCCTAAAATTTGGATCCATTTTGGGGAAAAGTTTGAAATGTCGCTGAGAACGTTTTGGACTCAGGTGGTCACAAGTTCCTTCAAATCGATCGAGTAATATTTTTTAGAGAAATCGTTCTTACTATTTTTGCTGGCGTTCACTAGACGCATGGACCGACAGACATAGGCTTTGTCGTCAATCAATTTTTCGGCATCAAGGCCCGTCAAAACATAGATACTAAACACACATGTTAGAGGAAGTAATTTACTATGTATAGGAACAAGATTTATCCACTTTTTCTTTACCAAAGCCCAGCAATATTTTTTTTCGGTTGAAAATTCCCCCGTTATTCATCACACGAATACAATATTTTCTCTCCCAACGAAGTAAGGCAAGTGAATAAAAATGAGACGGGTAATAACACAAAGAGGATGAAACGCTTCGGAATACTGAGCATTCACACTGCATTTTACTTTGACACATACTACATATTTATCAACTGTGAAGAATCGTAAAGATTCAGTGGAAAGTGGGTATTTTTCTGTAGAACTTGTATTTTTGGGACCTAATATCGAAAATGTGGATAAATATTATTCCGTTACATAGTAAATTAGTTCCTCTAACACGTTGTGAAGTCAGAATTCACGATCTGCGGGTTCTTGATACCGAACAATTGGTCGATGGCAAAACGCCCACCCATCCGTCAACCCGTCTGTTCATCTGCCAGTTGATTCATTAATGATTCCAGGTACGTCAAGTGTAAAGATCATTAGTTCCGTAAGTGCATTGCTTATGTTCATCATGGAACATGGCGATGATCTCTCCCCGCTGACTGGAGAGAATCAGCGCCGACTCACGTCGGCTTGCGGGAATTTTCAGCAACAGGTATCTCCCATCAACAGGCCTCCACCCCAACCGAGAAAAGTTCCCGACAAGTTTGATAATGTAGTGCATGTAAGAGCGTGTGTGTGTGTGTGAGCAAGGGGTGATGATAGAACAAGGAAGGGGAAGGTAGGTCACGCGCGGACCGTGGTCTGTTTGTACAGTCCTGCTCCAGCCTTCGCCTAGTATTGATCGGAGAAACCACAGAAAAGTAACGGTCAGAGCAGCCGGCTGCTAGCATTCTCCTCCAAACAGTGAATTCGACACTTTCCTATAAATTACATCTGGAGAACACTGCCGCGAAGATATGCACTAGAAACTACATTATACACAAATTGAGCGGGACGACGTGGGGTGCTACTGCTGAAACTCTCCGCACATCAGCATTCGGACTAGTATATTCTACTGCGGAGTACGGAGCTCCGGCATGGCTTAATAGTGCACATACAAAGAAACTTGACGCACAACTAAACAACACCATGAGAATCATAAGTGGAGCACGAAGATTAACCCCATCTGAATGGCTGCTCATATTTAGTCACATTCCACCCCCCGATCTACGACGCAAAGCCGCTCTTAGCAGAGAATTCAATCGCATACAGGATAACCCCGACCTCCCAATCCATCAAGATGTCAACACTCTTGAAAGAAATCGGCTGAGATCCAGAAAATCAACCTTGAAAACCGTTCAACAGTTCAACTTGATCGAACCTGGGAACGCGCCTGGTGGTGCAAATATCAAAAGTAGTAAAAAAATTTCATCCGACCACCACACTGCTGCTACTTTCCCTGCATAAGAAAGAAACCCCCTGTCTTTGATCAACCACGCAAAATTTGGACAATCATCCATAGAATACGGACTAATAATGGAAGATGCGCGGACTCCCTACATAAATGGGGTAAGGTTTTGACGCCAAATTGCGACCATGGAGCAACTAAACAAACCGTACGCCACATTAAAACGGAATGCCCTGATAGAGCGTATGACGAACCATTTGACGATTTCCTGAAGGCAACTAGTGCTGCAATTGAATATATTAAAAATGTAAATGTTTGCTTATAAACTTGTATTTTATGAATTGTATTCTGTTTGTTTTGTCTTTGATACAAAATCTTACATTTCTGCAGATAAGTTGTTTATATATATATCACCATGTGTATTACCATACGATAAATAAATAATAAATAGTGAATTCGACTTATACTCATTTTCACATCGTGAAGGCACAATGGGCTCTTATGGTCAATGCTATTGTTATGAAAGAATTTCATGCCCTGATGGCAAATTGATTGTTGCACAAGTAAATACACAGTCCTCTAGACGAGGAACACGATGGCAATCGTGAAAAATGTGTCATTCATTTGCTTTCTAAATAAAATAATAAAAACGCTGGATTTCTGCGGAACTGACTTTTTAAACTCCTTGTTATTCAGACCCTTAAAACATATCCAAAAATTGGTGGAATTATAAAGGAAAGTATCGAAACTATATTTCAGTTACTTCAACTCTGGGAAAAGCTTTCATTTTATCAACATGTGAAAATGTGGCTCTAAAAAAAAAGAATGGTCAACGAAAATATGTGAATTTTTAATTTGTGCATTAAAATATATCGTAGCGGGGATATTTTCGTCCTCGAAGTTCAATAAAAAACTTCAAGCGACAAAGTTTTGGGCAAAATGACGAAATTATTTTCTATCATCACCCGAACGTCTTCGGATGCACTACTGTGTATTTGTATATTAATAAAAAAAAATTGTTGTTTGTTTTGAAGTCGAGTTGCGCACGATTGATTGATTGATTTTTTCGTGTTTCCGGACGCGTCAACTGCTTTGGTCATTAGTCTCGTTAGTGTAGAGCATGCTTTTTCTCGGGAGATGGCGGTGATCTTCCCCCGCTGGATGGCGAGATCCGGCGCCGGCCTACCATCGGCTAGTGGGGTTTCCCCGTAACCAGGAGTTTCCCACCAGCGGGGCTCCACCCCAGCCGGGACAAGCTCTAAGCTCCCGACTGGTCTCCCGTAATATGTGGTAGTGTAGTGCATGTTAGTGTAAGTGTGTGTGTAAGGGGATAGGATTGGACACGGAAGAGGAAGGAAAGATCGCGCGTGGTCCGTGGCCCGCTTGGTAGGGACAGCGACGGAATTCGACCTAGCTGAAAAGCTAGTATCGAAAATCCTGCCGCCGTCAGGACTCGAACCTAGGACCTCCCGGTCAGAGGCGCTGCAGTGACATCAGTTGATGCACTGAGCTGTCGCTCCCGGTAGTTGCGCGTGACGTGAGGCTCGACGATAGACGTGACGAAAAAACATGGCACAGATGCAGGATGTGAAACCCATAGGGTTGAAAGGAAGAGTTTGCTTATATGCTGTCGTCAGCGGAATGGACCATCAATACTCGAATGATCACAAACCCCTTTCGAGAATTTCATCTTGCTGGGTAATCTGGTCAGTCGATGTTTGCTGGTGGATGAGCAGTGAAGAAGAAAAGTAGGTACGTAATTTAGTCTATCGTGTAGTGAATGAATTTTAAAAGATCAAAATAGATCGCAGAGATAAGTGTGAAGTAATTAAAAGTGGGAAAAAGTTCAAAATATTAGAGAAATTAAAAGGCAAACATCCAACTACGGAGGCAATCAATCTTTTGAATGAATTTTGCAGAGCAACAGGCATCAGCAGACATTTTTTGTTTAGAATGAAAATGGAAAATGACAATGGTGAAATAGTTCCCCCGAGATAAAAGTTTACTGGACTGAAGTATAAAATCAGTAGGGAAATTAAGAACGACGGTTTTGTACATACGGTACTTCTCAAATTCCATGCGTTTCTATTCCAGCAACAATCCTGCGTGTAATGAAAGATGTTAATGATAAATATTTGCCAACTATTAAATATTCTACATGTTATCGTATATTGATAGCAATGAGATTTGAATTTGAAAAGCGAAAAAAAAGACAGAAATGATAGAAGGAAATGACAATATAATGTGCCGATATTCATATCTAGGAGAAATGCGAGTTTAGAAATGAGAAATGGAAAATAATGTACTAAGATTAAATTGGATAAATGTTCGTCATAGTGTTTCGTTTATTGCGTAAATTAATTAATCATTATTTCACGGCACAATGAACAATTTTGTTTCTAATTTTATAAGAGCATACATGTAAATGGTTCCTGAGTGTTTGGTATTTACGCTAATAATATATTAAGGCTATAATAATAATACTAATAATAATAATAATAATAATAATAATAACAACAATAACAACAAGTAGTTGAATGTGGCATCGCCGAAGCTTTAAACGTTCTTTGGTTGTTTGACTTTTCTTCTGTTTTTTCTTTCTTCGGTTCAGAGTTCTCTTTGTTCAGTTTAGATGTCATCTCAGCCTTGCGAAATAACCATTTAAATTTTTCAATTATTTTGTGTTGCACGGTTTCTACCTTTAGCTTTCCTGAACTTAGGTAATGTAAATGTTTCATAAAATCGACCTTGTCAAGAGTTATTTAGAAATGTTTTTCTTTCAATTTGACGTAGTGCATATTTTTAAAATCCATTTGAAAACCACACGCTTTCGGCAAACATGTATTTATCTGTTGCATCTCCGGTTCACTTGGCATATCCAGATTTCTCATATAAAAATTATCGTCTTCTCGATATTCTTTGAAGACATATCGCTGATCCCCGCAGCCCCACACCACAGCTCGATGACATAACTATGCTCTTCTCGGACACGTGCACCCACGAACGTCTAATCCGGGCACCTCAATAGGCCATCCACTTATTTAGTTCATTTTTCGTGAAAAGAAATTCTCCGTTTTGGTATTCTCGTATTCTACGTCTACGTCACTTCGCCTTTCACTTTGTCTCTCTCTCTCTCTTCGTCTCTCTCTCTTCACCTCTCTCTCTTCGTCTCTCTCTCTTCGTCTCTCTCTCTCTCTTCGTCTTCCTCTTCGTCTTTCTCTTCGTCTTTCTCTTCGTCTTTCTCTTCGTCTTTCTCTTCGTCTTTCACTTCGTCTTTCACTTCGTCTTCATCTACTGTGGTATTTTGAGGTACTGGGTGATAAAAAATATACATAATTCAGTTTAGGTGGGGTTGGTTTTATTCGCAGCATACTCACCAAGATCACAGTGCCAAAACACGAAAAAATACGTTTTTCAAAATTTCTGAAAGTCATTGGGCCGGATCTGGAAACAAGTTATCAGTTTCCCATTAGGAGACCGAGACGCGTCGACCTTGTATGTCTGGATTGGTGCACGGGAAGTGGTCTAGCCGTGAGCGATGGAAATTAACGCACGCACATACGAACGCATCCACAACTCGGGAGTTACAAAAATACTGTATAGGGATAATAATACTGTTTACTTGTACGAATAAACTTTTTTCAGAATATGCATACATTGAGAAAGGTAGCCGCGATTTTCACATTTCTGGAGCGAGCGGGCAAAGTGAACCTTCAGCGTCGGCAACAACGCGCGGATTCTCCGTAACACCACCACGTGAATAGCAGTTTCTTTTATAACAATCTAACTAGCGTCGAAAATCCTGCCACTGTCACTCGAACCTACGACCTCCCGGACAGAGACACTGCTTGATTTGATTTGATTTTTTCGTGTTTTCGGGCACGTCAACTGCTTTGGTCATTAGTCCGGTCAGTGTAGTGCATGTTTTTTTCTCGGGATATGCACGGTGATCTTTCCCCGCTGGATGACGAGATCCGGCGCCGACCTACCGTCGGCTAGTGGGGTTTCCCCCTAACCAGGACTCTCCCACCAGCGGGGCACCGCCTCAGCCGGGACAAGCTCTAAGCACCCGACCGGCCTCCCGCAATATGTGGTAGTGTAGTGCATGTTAGTGTAAGTATATGAGCGTAAGGGGGGAGGATAGGACAAGGAAGAGGAAGGACAGATCACTCGCAGTCCGCGGCCCGTTTCGTAGGGTACTGCTCCGGCATTCGCCTGGTGTTGATCGGAGAAACCACGGAAAACTAACGATCAGAGCAGCCGACCTCTAGAATTCTCCTCCAGACAGAGACTGAATTCGACCAAGCTGAAAAGCTAATGTCGAAAATCCTGCCGCCATCTGGACTCGAACCTAGGACCTCCCGGTCAGAGGCGCTGCAGCGACATCAGTTGATGCACTGCCTTTTCAGGTCATTCTGCCCACGCGTCCGTCCATCCGTCCGTCTGCCCGTCCAGCAGCGCGTCCGCTCGCTGTTGTCAATGCTAGCGCCTGAATCGTTCGGATGATTTTCTAAACCATTGCCATTCACCCGTCGATGTGGCCGAGCACGATGGCTTGCGAATTTGGAACAGACATTTTCATTTTTGGAGATACTTTGGAGGAATCCGTAACATTTTCTAAATTTTCTCCAAATTGCTCCAAAATTTTTGGATGCAATTTTCTTCTCGGACAGTGCAATGGACGCTTAAAAATCTCGCACATCTAATTGTCGTTGACCTTTCAGAATTTTCGAAAATTGCAAAATCTAAACATTTATTCGGCGTCTTCCTACAACTACAATATTGAAAATAAGAGATTTCTTTCTCTAATAAAATTTTTTCATCAAACATATATCAAACATATGTAAACATCAATCCTTAAATTAGGACCCATAAAATGTTTTGAAGATGTGAATAGGTTCTGCATAATTTTGCTTGAAATATAGACAACAAAATAACAAAGGCGACTGCAACTTTTTCTTTAATTTCTGCATAATTTTAAATACTATCAAAACCGACTCCAAATGTTTCTTTATTTTTTTTGTAGAATAGAGTAAATTTCACAGATAAAAAAGCCCAGGAATCATTTTCAATGAATTCTTTCTGTTTTGTAAACTTGCAATTAAATAACACTGCAAATCGACAATTTTGATTGTAGATAATAGTTCATAATGAACAAAGTTCTACAAAATTACTTTTTATAAAATAATGTACATTGTACATTGTTTTGAAAATATAATTAGTTTCTCCGTAATTCTTGCTTGAAGTAAAACCAATTAAAACACTGTCCAAAACACCACAAAAAAATTTTTTTTGTTATGTTTTCTCTCGAATAGATAATACGCTTATAAAAATGGCGTAGGTTCTGTTTTTATTGAACTCTAAATTTTGGAGCATCACAAGAGTTAGACATACTGTGAGAAAGTGTGTGCTATTTTAGCACAACTCGTTTTAGAGTACAGCAACCAACTCCAATAACTGCTAAAACTGTTTTGTCCAGTTGAGGAATATATTAGTAAATGATAAAAACCTGTATACTTATTTTATTGCATTTTTATCGTCAAAAAGAGTACAACTTCTTGGCTTACGGCAGAGGTAAAACAGATTATGTATTTAAGATTATGAAAAATTTAAGATATTTTACGAAACGATCAACTTCTAAAAATAAGTTTTCCAAGTGGGAAAGCAATAATATCGGTTCTTTTATACATTGATATTATGTAAAGGGACCATTTCCTGTCGTAAAAAATAGGGAACATCACCATCGTCCTTAATACACTTCGAATTATGGAGAGAAACATTCCATATTTGTATTAGCAAATAATGTTCCTTACAGTCTTTCACACAAAATCTCGAAACTTTCAGTATCGCAACACGCGAGCTCTGAATGGTTCCTCCGGTCTCTTCTTGTCTCCAAAGCCTCCACTTTAAGATGCTCCTTAAACACCCATTGTCTTCTCTTTTTGTCGCACGACCTTCACATTTCCATTTGAACGCTTTGTCCGTTCCGTTGCATCAACAATTTTGGTTTGGGTTCTTAAGCAACAGCATGTTTTCCGGTATCATTTTGAAATTCCAAGAATTGTGTTTTCCAACCTTCAACTTGTTTCTCTTTTTCTTTCTATCTTCAGCGGAGAACAAAAGCATTTAAATCATGTCAGGGTATGTATATTATCCACACACTTTTGTTTCAGTATTCAACTGTTTGAATTATTCTTTAGTCAATTCCTTTAGAAGCCAATCCATTATCATATGAATTCATTTTTAAATGGCTGTTGAAAATATTACGCTTTTTCGAAAAAACAACAACACTGATTCTATTCGGGGAGTGGAGTTGAATTTACCTTGATTTTTCGTTCCAATCTGATTTTATCTCTTCGAAATTTCGTAGCTGTACGAAAACATCAACATCCCAAAACTGCAATCTGTGACGATATCAGTTTTAGTACGGGCTACAAAGCACTATCACTGAAACTCGCTGGAATCGAAGCTTCGAAGTTGAAAGCATTTCGAACTGGAGTCTTATCTAATACATAACCAACGACATTATTGCTAAATAACTGCATTCAATTGAAAATTCTATTTAATACGTGCACTCATCATAAATATACCTTTTCCCAAATTAGAATCGTCGTTATCAATACCCACACACAGGAATAACTGAACACGCGCTGACGCCAATACCCTCATCTACTTTCCGCTTCTTTTGGTGTATGATATATGAGAAATAGATGTCAAAAAGTTTCTTTTGGCGGCGGCGGTGGCGTCTGCTTATTGACACAAGCACACACCGCTAATTGGATAATCCAAGCCAGTGCCCTCCATTGATTGTGGGCCGCTCCACACAGCGCGTTCAGTGGCGTCTGGATAGAAACCCCAGCCAGAGCGCCAGGGCGGGCGACAGCGCCCTGCACGGCCCCAGTATTCAATCGCCGCCTTTGACAACGCCCCGTCCCTCGCGGCAATCGATGGCGGGGCGCAGTCGGTCATCAGTCCACGGCGATAGCATCGGAGCGACGCGACAGCGAGGAATCCGGACGCGGAGACAGCGCCTGGACTGTTCGCGCTGGCGCGTGCACGCCCCGCCACGGCGGTTGCGGGCGAGAGGGATCGGGGATTGGAAGGATGGGGGGAGTCTGGAAGAGGGTCACACACACGAAACCGAGACACATGATAAAGGTCTGAATGGAAAGAATGGGAAGGTTCGGAAGAATTTGAAACGAAGAATGGGAATGATTATTTCACACGAGCGTTGCGTTGACGCGCGTTAAGTAACGTGCGTCGTAGTTAACCACATCTTCGGAACGGCCAAAGCACTCGTATGGACTTTCGGGGAAGGGGGTTAACGCGCGTCAACGTAACGCTTGTGTGAAGGGGCCATAAGTCTTCCAGAACCGGCGTAAAACATTTGCAGCGACTACGCTGTCGACATTCGCATGTCCACTCACGCGTCAGCCTGCTGTTGGTGGCCATGTTTTTCTCATCCGATGAAGAAGCGCTTGCTTACTGTTCATATAGGTGAAAGGAAACAAGTTCCTACATTTTTAATCACATTCTGTACGTTGCTATTATCTGCATTACGATTCTCCATCAAATTGTTGATATTTCGTTGGGTTATCGCTATTAATCCAAGAAAAAAAGTGCAGCGAATTTCATACCTTGATAACAGAACTTTTAAAAAATGAGAAACATGCTCTTGCGTTTACTTTACAATAGCTAGTGACTGTTTTAATGAAATTTTCATTCTCATTCAGCGTCATAAAAGGATTCTAGGCTTGTGCCAGATAATGGTGGTGCATGCGTGTTCAGCTACAGTGACTGCAAACTAGGACTCTGGAGTGGAAGGATGGAACGTGTAGAAGAAAGGGATTTTGAAGGTAGAGGGAGATGGAACGTGTAGGGAAAGGGATACACGAAAGGATTTTGAATTCGTTGCACAGGAAAATGCAGAACTCCTTCTGCACACATTAAAATATATTGAATTGGAGGGATAAGAAAGTCCCGAAGGGAGCACACAAAGGGATTTTGACATCAGACGAAATTTGATTCAGTATAAAATGGTTTTGTTTCAATTTTTAAGAAAAAAATATATTATAATTATCAAGTCGAGTTTCTTAGGCTCTTCTTCACAACTGGTCTTATTGTTATTCGAAGAACTGAAGAAAGTACATGTGTTAGCGCCTGTATTTAGTTAAAGATTTTAATGTAATATAGTATTCTTTATTTTCTCCTTTTAGGTTTGTTTTTCTTTCGCCGTATTATATAACGCATTCCAGATCATTGATGCGAAGGAGAGATCTCCAGGAATGAATGCTAGGCGTCGAACGTTAAGAATTTTCGAGGGTAAATTTTGTAATGGCTTAAAGGCCTTTGATCTAGCTTCATACAGAGACAATGTCATTAAGATTTGTAGTAAGTGACCTAAATAATTAAAGTATTTGAGTCGCATCTCAAAGACATGAACATGTCATTGTGACGAATTGAGACGCAACTTCTGAACAATCTTCATTTCAACCAGGCAGTAATTGTCCTTACCCCTATTGCTGCTTCTCTCTTCAACAATAAGCATTTTCTCTCCCTTTTCGTCCAAATCCACCAAGGAAGTTTTCTTCGTTTGTGAGTTTGTCATTTGTCTAGTGAATTCATTTTTTGATTTGAAAAACATACGAATTAATTAAAACTGGTAACATTGGTAACAATTTTTCAAATCAGTATTGTCGTAAACTGACGATAATACACATTCACACAACAAATTGCATTTCGTTGACATTAATAGACCAATTCAAAGGAAATAACAGATGCGGTAGAAGTTCGTAAACTCCAACGATACCCGAGACCGAAGAACCAACCAATATTCTAGTTTTTAACGAGCCATTTCCAGGAATAGGAGAACCCATACTTCATTCCCATACTCTGATTTACATAAAGTGTCCATCAAAGGCCACACGATTAAGAGATGCATTTCGTTTCTCTGCTTGCTTGAAGACAATTTATAAGTGCAGTATAACGAAAAATAAAGATTAAATTTTTCCCGTAATCAAATATACCCATGAGAACCTTATGTTTAAGGGCAAAATAATTCGATGATTATTATTGTCAGCTCTGGTTAGAGGTTCGGTTAAGTTTGGTTTTGGCCCGCATTCACACCCATTCTGCTTCATTTCAGTATCTTTTTACGTTATACGATTTATTTTCTTCTAATAAGTCTCCTCAGATTCGTTCAGATATCCCCCTTCGTTTTACAATTCTTCAGCCATTTCTGATCGCATCATTTGTGACATTTCTTTCGGATGTAATTTTCTCCTTTTGTATTCCTCCAACTTTTGATTTCCTTCAATCAATTGATCATCATCTTGACCACTCTATTCAACCGTCTCCTTGAACTTCGGGGTGCACTATTTTTCCTCATACGGCGGCGGCGACGGCGTCGCCGCCGCCGCCGCCGCCGCCGCCGCCGCCACCACCGCTAACGCCACCCCCAACTCTTCTTCGCCACCACCTCTCTTCTCCGTCGCCGCTCCTCTGCCTCTTTACGGCGCTCACAGCCGCCGCCGCCACCCCCTCTCTGCACGCCGCCTCGCGTCGCGGGCGAATTTCGAGCCGCGAGGAGTAATGAGCCGTCAGGCGCGGGCGCGGATCTGATTGTTGCGCGGTGGGAGCGCGCGGGTCGGCGCGGGTCGCGTCCGCCGCCAGACAATGCCCCGGCGGCGCCGGAGACAGGCGCGCTTTCATCCGTTCGTCTGTCCGGCGCCGCCGCCCCTCCCTCTCCCCTCCCCTCCGCTGGCCGCTCGCCGCCCTCCCAGCGCGCCGCCGCCGCTGCCGCCCCCTCCCCTGCCGCCGTGCTCGCCTCGCGCGCATACGTTGTATGAGTAATCAACTTTGGGAGCTATCAATTACTTACAGAAATTTAATGGTCGTAGTTTAGCCCATCGGCGGAGTCCGGCTGAGACAGCTGAAGAAGGGTGCGGAGGAGGGGGTTGGGGGAGGAGGAGGAGGAGGGGAGGAGCGGGCGGGCGCCCCGCCCCTCGCACTCGTGCACAACTCACCTGCTCGTCATGGCGCCACCACCGCCGGTGCCCCGCCCCGCTCCGCCCAGTTCCACCCCGGCCCACCTCGCCCCATCCCGCCCCACCCCACCCCACCCCCGCCCTGTCCTGTCCTGTCCTGTCCTGTCCCATCCCGCCCACTTCGGAGAAGGAGGCGGCAGCGGCAGCAAGGAACTCCGAGGCGGTTGGGAGAGATGCGTATACGAGTTGCGGTCGAGAATTGGATGACAAAGTGAAATCTTTCATGGCAATCGGGGGGGGGGGGTGAGCCCCTCCTCCTGGATCCGGCTCACTCGACGAGCGAAATGTTATGATTGATCTCTTCTCCTATTGGCCGCGCTCAGTCGTTCAAATTTACGTATGCGAAATGAGAAGGGAAATGATACTCGTAGCTAAGGAACGGGTCGTGATTCCATGCTCATGTTGCTGTCCGAATTTCATGGTCGCGATGTTATTTTTAAATTCCTACTACAAATCGGGAATTAATTAATTGTATTTTTACAAATGAATAATATTTAAATATATTATGGTCAATTTTTATTGTCATTGAAACGTCAGAGTAACGCAAGTTTGTATCAAATCCTTCAAAGCACACATCTTAGCAAGAGCACATTGAGCACATCGTGAGTTGCCATATAATTGACTGTGACTACGTATGAGTTATTGGACCAAAGAGCTAAGAAACTGATTGATCAACGTGCATTGCGCAAAACTTTTATATCTCATGTTTCCAGTTAAGTATCCAGAACTCAACGTCTGAATTTCTAAACCACAAGCGTAGATTCATGATTTTCCATTTTTCAAATACACACCCCGCGTCCCGCACGTCTGGCTTTCTCCCACAACCGTGACTAAAGGCGTTGGACTCAGCCAGGCATGCACAAGTCGTTGGTAAAAGCAAATGGGATAAAGTACGTCTGGCATTTTTCACGGATGAACTAAAGCATTCGGAGGTAGTGTAGCCAAGAGCGTACGAGCATATGCAAAACGAATAAAAGAATCAGTGCATGAAACATCAACGCTTTTCCACGGAGTCAACGTTGACACTATGTTTAATGGTGAGGGGTCACTGTCCTACGATGCATCAACGACCTCAAATATTCCGCAGCTGTTACGTTTAAGAGGTTGCGATCCTAAGTAGATGGAGAAATACCGTGCAATATAAATTCATTCCTGCAGTTTATTTCTGGACAATGATCAAACGTCTAGGCAAACAAAACACTCTCCTAAGTGGTTTCCATATACTTCTGTAAGGATTAAAGTACTTTAGTAATGATTAAACTCACAGGCGTCCGAGATTTAATAACCATACTTTAAAGGCATCAAGTTCAAGTGTGATGGCATGTTACTAATTCATGTCTTTGAATATCAATCAATGTTTTGGTTCCAGAGGAATGCGCACAAAACATTTGGAACTGGATGCATGTAAAAGGGCTTAGTTTTTTCCATGCGGTACCTTTGACATAATATCACAAACAGTATAAACTTTTTTATGAACAGCCAGGGCAAATCTGTTTAATGGCATTCAATAGTGTTAAGGGATAATTTTCGCTTCTACCTTTGGCTGTCAGATCGAAGTCAGCATGTCCGAAGAACTGGTAAAAGGACAAACTTATCTGTGATTCTTGATAAATATACCCCAACTTCCATTATTGTGGGTTCGGAAGCCAGGGCTGACTTGGTTGTTGTTTAGGCAACAACGACTGCCCGCCTGTTGGTGGAAAGAGTAGTAAATCCGTATATCGTATCTCTAATGCTTATTCTACCGAATATCATGTTCCACCACAATGGTATCGATAATACAAGAATACACACTGTAAATCTGACCAGAGAAATCTTAAGGGACATAGAGATCCCAAACTGGTTGTTTAATGCCTGCACATAATTTGGGAAATATACAGCAAGTTATTCTCGGTGTAAAACATTCCATATCCATTAGAGTATTATAGTGACAACTGAAATCTAAATACATATTTAATAACAGTATGCAAGTATGAGAAATGCAAATTAAAAGCAAATAAAAATTAATACCTTAATGAATTTGTGGCCAGCAGCCGCAGCAGGAATGCTCCTGAACAAATCCTCACAAAATAGTTTTCCAAGAAGTAGTGCGTATTCGACTCAAGAACAACAAATACAACACTCTCGCATAAATCTCCACTGAACGAATTCATCTTCAATACTACAATATATTGTGTTATTGTAGTTCTTTACATTCTTCATGACAAGAGTTCTTTACGTTCCGAAAGTATTTACATTTCTCATGCAAAATTGAAACTATTTAATTGTCTCGGAATTTTTACGAGTTTCTGGATATCTAATGAAATCATAGACTTATCTCCAAGGTCACTGGGTGCACAGTTTTCATTTAATTTCTGTGCTCATTGGAAATCAGTAATGCAGATGATACCACAAAATTACCTCTTCGGTGTATTTTCGAAAATGTTATAAATACGTTGTGACAAGAAGAGTCTGGAATAATATTTAGTATGTCATGAGAAAAATGAGTACATATAAATAAAAAAAAAATGTAAAAAATTAAAATATGTCTTAATTTGCAGAAAATTTACAAACAAAATAAATTTTACACAATTTGAAATTACATTAGTAAAATATTTCTTAAACAATTCTAAAAAGAAATATTACTTGTACTAGCACTGGAATGATTTTTTTGGCCTTAAGATAGGTCTACCCAAATGTGATGAAAAATCGTATTTTCAATTTTTAATGGGTCATATGCTCTGTTGGATTCTCTTTTAAATGCTTCAAACCGTATCTTAGTTTTTAAGAAAATAACATGGAAGCGAGTGTCAACTCTCAACCCCTTAGTGAGTGAACGTCTGATGCATTTTCCCGAAATGCGAACTTTCTGCCCATTCATGCACTTCAAACATCATGAATCAATAGCTAATGAAGATAATAATCATATAATCCTTTTTGCAGCCAGTAACCCTTGATTTGCTCTAACGAAAGAACTAGGAAAGTTAATCTGTCGCTAAAATTTTCAGTTTTATGACTAGAAATGTCCAAAAGCAATTTTTAAACATTTTTCTCGCGTAATAAGGTCCTGACTTTTATTTTTCACAGTATGTCTACCATTCTAGTTCATTCACTTGAATATTCAATTGTGATTAATTAAAAAAAGAATTATCAGAATATATCAATTTATTGATGAGTTGTGGTGTTTGAAATAAAAACCTTCATTTTTGCCAATTATTTATAAACAATTTTTTTTTAATTTTTGGTCGCTAAAAGCATAAAGATACCAATTTTACAAAGGAAAACAAAATAGACCCAAAATTGTAGAATGTTTTCTCAGGTAGACGCTACCTTAAAGCAAGAATACATTTTTTTGTCTTTAAGCAATAATAGCCATCATAAAAACGTGAGAATTCAGTGATCGGCAAACAATCACTGTAGCATTGTCTTCCTAGTTCTAAAATATCTCTCGTAAATTGAGACTAAAAAGCAAGAAACCCGACGACATTGATTCTTTTCATACCTATAGATAATATTATCAGCCCTCTGGCACAGTTGTCGCAACATACCAGAAAATACAGTGCAGACATCTGACCCTGTTAAAGAGCATGGGGCACCTTGTAGATTCAATACACAATTCTGAAGATGAGTAAGAAAAAATATGCCGATTTTTTAAAATAAAAACTATTTTTGACCATGTATTTAATATTTTTCGAAACTATTTTCAATAAAATTGGTATAGTGAAAAAATGTTTGGAAAATATATAAAATATGTGATACAGTACAAAATGTGTAGGCTAAATAAAAATAAATATTTCTTGTTCTCCGAAAACCCAGTTTTGAGAACCTATCGAAAAAAGAAAAAAATGTAATAATATAAGAATCCCGACTCTAATAATTAGTCCAATAAGAATAATCAGTCCCACAAGATATATATGATTCTAAATATTATAAATTAGCATACTTTGTATCAAAACGGTTTGTGGGAATTGCTTTTCTCAATTTTTTAACCACACACTTCAATAACAATTTTTTAGTTGGATACAACAGGAATCCCCAATGAATAGATGATTCCTCTTACAAGCTTTATTCTAGGCAGAAGGGACAATATTTCATAGATTTATCTGAACAAACCGAGAGATGTAGAGATGGTTAGAATTTTCTTAAATGATAATCCTCGGACGTTTGGGTGAATTTTTTCCAGTAATAAATTACATCATACTCTCAACAACAGGAAACCATGAAGAAATTTCCCAAAGCTTAATGTTATAAACATTAAAATTACTTAAAATTATTGAGAACATAAGACGTTTGTTATGTGCAAAGTTACGTATATCTATTGCGAACATTTGTTTCGTTGTTTGAGGTGTGGCAGGTCATTCTTTGTAACATTGTATTTTTCATCCTTTATACATTTGGGGAGGAATAAATAGTTCGGGAGATTGATTCGGTTGATAGAATGAATGTGAAAAATGAATGTGTGTGTGTATGTGAATGTGTGTGTGTATATATATATATATATATACATACATACATATATATACATACATATATATACACATATACATACACGCATTTTTCTGCTGTTGCAAATGTAATATGCACGTGCGTTTTGACTGATAAAGATTAGAATTGAGAGGGAGAGATCTTATGATGCTGTTAACGCACCGTATATATATAAATATAGCCCATCTGTAATAAATGTAACGTAACTCTGGAACGTTAATTTCCTTTCTTTCGTCTTGGAATTTCACGTACTTTTAGTGAGTTTAAAGAATGTATGTCGCTGTCACCATATGGATACCTTCTCCCTTCTGAACGACTCTATCCGTGGGGAATGAGGTAAGAAGAAACCCATGGGCTTATGTTCCCTTCATTTGGACTTTTTGATTGGCAATTTTATTAAATGAGAAACGTATGATTTTAATGCATACATTTTAAATTATTTATTATCACAATACTCATCTTCACTCTAAGTGCTCCGTTGATTACTGATGACTCGAGTTCAGTATTAAGCGAAGGAAAAACTCCTTCTAATATAAAAGAATATTACGCAAACAAAGCAAGAAAACAACTCAGTTGTTGAAATTCTAAACGAAATTGCACAACTTAAGAAAATTAACTCTTTTCTTTAATTGTTAATATTACAGGGTCCGTAATCATTTCTTTATGAATCTAGAACTTCAAATAACATCATCGTAAAAGAGTGAACCATTATTCAGACCACCAAAGGGGAACTTGAATATCGTTGAGGAACAATACAAAGGACAAATCAAAATTAAACGGAAGATTGTATTGAGTACTTAGAGGCAACGATTTACGAAATTAAAGACAGGCATGCTGAATCGCTAGAATGGAAGATAATGGGGCGAGTAAGAATTACAGTTTAATGCCGACGAACAACGAAAAGAAAAGCTGCGAGACCGCCAATCAGATGAGAAGATCCCATAACCAGAACAATGGGCAAAACATGAAGACTCGAAAACGAATTCTTCGAAGGTTTTACGACCTGTATCTGCCGCTACACCTGAGATGCGGATGGGGGACTATCGAGAAATCAGGAATGGTTCACACTGGCATAAGAAGGTGTAGATTTATTAGTTGTGCTCGAGTCAGCGTAGGGTATCAAGCCCAGGCTGATCAAATTGGTGTAACAGAGCGCTGTGAAAAACCGATAGGACATACCCGGATATACTAAGTGCAATATAATGTCACGGGCATATCCATAGCAAACCACAGAGCATTTTACAAACGCGTGCAACCACCAGTAGACCTGTTAGTTGATTCGTTACAGCGATTTAATTTACTACTTCAGTGACCTGTTTGTGACCTTTGCGCTTAAGTAGATCCCATTTTTCTTTCTGCGTGTACCAGTATTTTTTCAATATTTGACGAAACAATATATCACTTTACTAAGATTTTGTGGGCTAACAATTTTTACACTTTAAAGTTTACAATTATATTCTGGGTTTTATGAACGTATAAATGAACAACAAAATGAAAACATAGAACCTTGGAAAGTAAGAGCAATCGTTTTTGTTGACTTTTGTCCAGAGCAACTCTACCGATAATAAAAAAAATAATTCTATCGTCCTAAAAAGTTATTAAGTCATGACATATCCCATTCATTCACACGAATGAATACATACAATGCAATTTCATTACAACAAATACACAACAGTTACTGCTCTGTCCATTTTATACTATTTAATATTATAATAATTGTTTTAATAAGTACTATTCAACCAGTATCAGATTTTCTCTATTGCTATTCCTTTTTCTTTCTATGTTCCTATTCCTATGCTATTCCCGTTTGTTTCAATCATACGTTTATTTTCTTCGGTTATAGAAACATAAACTAGAGCAGAAAACAAGTACAAATACTTCAAATTGATAAAAATTCGAACTTCTCGTAAT
Source organism: Teleogryllus oceanicus (assembly GCA_964035755.1). Classification (NCBI taxonomy): domain Eukaryota; kingdom Metazoa; phylum Arthropoda; class Insecta; order Orthoptera; family Gryllidae; genus Teleogryllus; species Teleogryllus oceanicus. Next base: position 284,052,791 of record CAXIVR010000001.1, read on the forward strand.
TGCCTTAGTACCACGTAACAATTATAAGAGTACGTACATTAGGTCTGCCTTATATGTAAAGTTATACGTTCGGGATATCATATAATTTTGCTACAAAAATCCAAGAGATTTCCTTAAACAAGAATTCAAATCTGCACATTAACTAAATATATCATTTTCGGCATCATGCGCACATCCCAGGGGTGCTGCCAGTATTTTGACGAACGTCTCGACCATTTGCGACCTAAAAGCACAAGGATGAGGGCGAGACACAGACAGTAACAAAAAAACAGAAAGAGAAGGTCCAAAGAATAAAAAGACTTTAAGAGGAAGATAAAAAATAAAGAATCAAGCAGAAGACAAAGAGAGCATAATCTTCATCTACTTTTGAAGCAGCTCCCCTTGATGGCGTTGCGAAAAAGACAATCCGTAATCCGGTTCTGAAATGACCTTTGGGCGCGCCGACACCAGTTCTCCGTAAAGGTACAGCGCTTAGAAATGCAACACCGTGGAGGAGTGGGGCATAGACTTTCCTGCGGTCGGCAGCCAGGCTGGCGAGATTGGGTGTGGGAGTGATTCGAATGCGTGACTCTACAAAGTCGCTGCTCCGTCCACTCCCAACTCCACCACAGTGGAGACCACCACTCTGATTGATTGATTGCTTTTTTTCGTGTTTCTGGGCACGTCAACTGCTTTGATCATTAGTCCCGTTAGTGTAGTGCATGTTTGTTTTCTCCGGAGATGGCGGTGATCTTCCCCCGCTGGATGGCGAGATACGGTGCCGACCTACCGTCGGCCAGTGGGGTTTCGCCCTAACCAGGACTCTCCCACCAGCGGGGCACCGACCCAGCCGGGACAAGCTCTAAGCTCCCGATCGGTCTCCCGGAATATGTGGTAGTGTAGTGCATGTTAGTGTAAGTGTGAGTAAGGGGAGAGGATAGGACAAGGAAGAGGAAGGAATGATCGCGCGCGGTCCGTGGCCCGTTTGGTAGCCCGTGGACCCTAGCTGAAAAGCTAGTGTCGAAAATCCTGCCGCCGTCAGGACTCGAACCTAGGACCTCCCGGTCAGAAGCGCCGCAGTGACATGAGTTGATGCACTGAGCTACCTAAACCGGTCTGAACTCGACCTACTTATATAATTAGTATCGAAAATTCCACCACTGGCGTGATTGGGACCCTAGGTCCTCCCAATCAGAGTCACTGCAAAGACAGTGGTAGTGCTAACTCTGAACTGGTTGGTTGGTTGTTAAGAGAGAGTTTCTGCACATCGACGCTGCAGTATAAGTGAACCCGGCTATTGTCACCTAATGCCCGGAACATCAATCACGGTCTCTGTACCAAACATAAGCGTAAACCGGGCCCGGTTCTGTAAGAGAATATTCATAACGTGTACTAATCGGTTGCCGGTTATACTTGTTTTGGGTTCTTAGTGTCTCTTAGGGAAGTAATATTCATCATGGTAGACAAAAGGCGATTGCGGTTTTCTGCAAAACAAGATGTACATCATTGAAGGAAGTGTGGCTTCCGTTCTATTCGAGGATGGAAGCCAGTGAGGAAGAATATTGAAATTCATGTGGTTTTGCAAAGGAGGAAAATCCTCAAAATATGCAATTCAGCGTTCCAAATTTTACAGACTTTATAATTGCATGTCGATTTGGTTCTACAATTTCGTGCAGAACTACATTTTCTACATCGTCGATATCAATATTTCCAAGTTCACATGCTCCTGTTAATTCTTCCATAGCAAGGAGCAACATTTACAGAGGGTAAAAAAGAAGTGCATTCTTGACAATAGCTTCTCGATATTATTTTCCACGAAACAAATGATTACGATGTAAAACCGAAGTACTAAGTCGAAACTACAGTATAGAAAATGGAAAAATCGATAGACGAAATCGGAAAGGTGAAAAACTTACGTGTAACTTAATACTATTGCTGCCAGATGACAGCACCTTATAAGTGTAAGCTTAAATGTTGTACAAAAACTCTCTCTTTGAGCTACACACAAGATTCAACTTTACGTTATTTATAACAGTTAACGTTAGCCGTTCCAGTTAAGTGCAAAAATTTGCTAGTGGTTCCGGGCGCGTCAACTGCTAAGGTAATTAGTCCCGTAAGTATGATGCATGTTTTTCCTCGGGAGATGGCGGTGATCTTCCCCCGCTGGATGGTGAGGTCCGGCGCTGAACTACCGCCGGCTAACGGGGTTTTCCCCCAACCAGGGATCTCTCACCAGCGGGACATCGCCTAATCTAGGACAAGCTCTAAGCTTCCGAACGGTCTCCCGGCGTGTGTGGTAGTGCAGTGTATGTTAGTGTAAATGTAAGTACGGGTTGAGAATAAGACAAAGAAAAGGAAGAAAAAAGCGCGCGCGGTCCATGCCCCGTTTGTTAGGGTACTGCTCTTGCATTCGCCTGGTGTTAATCGGAGAAATCACGAAAAACTACCGATCAGAGCAGCTGGTCGTAAGAATTCTCCTCTGGACAGCGACTTCTGACTCTGAACTAATGCAGCGGGTGGTTGATAATGTTCAACGGTTTTCGGATACCCTTTAATGTAGGGGAGACGTACTTTTTTAACATAAAATTTTGGAGAATGATGAAGAGTGCTCTAAAAATATATTGATACCTAAATCTAGAAATCTGACTGTAATTGAGACACGTCACTTTGGAAAAGAGATCAATTATTGTCGAAAGGAAATGAAAAATAATTGCCATCGAAAAGAAGTTCACAGAGACAGGGATATTTTATTTATTATTTTTACGTTATCATTGGAAGATACGATGAGAATAAAAAAAACAGACAGAATGTATCTTAAAGCAAAATTATTGCATTAAAATTGGCATCAATACGACAATGAAACACACATTGATAGAAATAAAAGCTCATAAAATTCTCTCTATCTTCGTGACGCAGAAAGAGGAGCTTGTTGTTTTACGAACAATATTAGCGCGTCCAAAGACAGTTCAGTGATTCAAGGATCTCGGCAAATTGCCTGTCACATTATACGAGTTGGACTAACAGAGCTAGTCACTTTTCGCGTATTCAGTTCTTTTGAATCAATCATAGTCCACAGTGAAGTTGGATCTGCGAAACGGAGGTCTTTGAATGTTTTACAATTACAGACTTTTTTCATTTTATATTTCGAAAAAATACAAAAAAAGTAATATTTGTGAAAATGTAAATGCTCATGCAAAGAGGAGAGGAAAGAGAAGAAAAAGTGTTTTTTCTTGTGTGTAGACATAGATAATGCAGGTATTGATACAACTTTCCGATTGAATAATTATATGAAAATAATATTCTTTAAAATCTCTTTTCTGTTTACCTCCATCGCTGCCATCTTCTTAAATACTTTTCCTTTTATTGCTTTTTTAAAATTTTATTTCAGTATTTATGTTGCCACATACATTGCAATGTTACAACTATTACCAACATCGACGTCAGCGTCTGGCAATAATACTACCCTTGCGTTGCTCATATCGTCAATATTACTTCCACTTGTATGAGACGTTCTTTTAGCAAACTGATTATCACCAAATGCTGTCACTTCCATTAGAAACTGATAATCATCACTGCTTGCTCCACCGAATCAAGTACGTCGTCACAATTGTTCTTTCTACTTCATCGAATGCCATTGCTACTGACAGTTATCATTGCCTCATTATTAAAACAATCAACGCATTCACGATCTCTTGTATCCAATTCCTGCCAGCTCTTTTCTTTCACGGTCCTACGAGCCTTCAATCCCTACAATCACCATGCCCGACAATTATCACCAAATCAAAATGCCATAAAACAAAAATTACAAACCATTTTGTCACGATGTCATACATTTATCTTCACCAACACCATCACAACGACCATCATGACATGCAATTATCACAATTATGACTGCCGTATTATTAACACTACGATCATATCGAAATGCTAAAACCAAAATGTATTATTATTACCGTCATTAGTACAGCATATATCTCGCTGTACATGTAGGTTAACACTTGAGACGATGTTAGATGGTCGCTTCTTTCTGCTTTTGTATTTTTGAGTTTACATCTAAAAGCACTAATGAGATCTGCAAATCAGCAGAAGTATCTCATTTATCCCCGTTTTCATTATTGAATGGGGGTGGCAGCATCGCCTACAATAGTTGTGCAGCTATTAAGGCAGCCAGATATACTACAATATTTTAGGGTTGATTTGTTCTGTGAATTGTTATGGTTAGTTATCCACCACAGCCACAGCTTCCTTTGCATTGTTGACTACTGTTGCAATTAAACAAAGGCCTACTCTTACAAATGGCTTAAACGTAATTTAAAAATTCATGTATTCGAAGATCGTCGTTGTAATGCAGATGATTATAAAATAATAATAATAATAATAATAATAATAATAATAATAATAATAATAATAATAATAATTGAAGTACTTTGCAGCATTGTTTTGAACACCGCCTTCTCGCTAGTTCACAATATTCTGAACGCTCTTCTGACAACCCTAGCAGCCACTCGCTTCGGGTTTCCCAGAAAGCGCGTGGACGCGACAGTGCCTCCGAAACCTGGAATTTTTGTCCTGCCCACGGCGTTTGTGTTCCTCCACGCACCTCCGCCCAGTGCCCATTGCCCACTGCCCGCCACCCACCTCCAAATACAGGGTCTCCCACGGAAAAAAAACTGTCAATCCCGCAATCAATAGGAAATTTGGAGCCGCAGGTTAGCAGCCTGTAATTAATGATTTATTTCTTTTGTGGAGCTCTCCATCTCTCTTTAGCTGCTTCCATTACCTGGTTTTAAATTAGGTTTTTTAAAAAGAAACGCCGTATTATAAATCATATATTTTTTTTCTCAGCTCCTCTCACTTGCTGCAGGCGAACGCGGGAAAGCTACCTAGAATTAGGACAGGGTTGCTCCCTAACTAATCCATTCCTTGTAATCAAAAATAAAATAGTATAGGCTTCACATTGTTTTTACCGAGCCGGGAGTCGGGGCTCCACAAATGATGCTTGTTACTCGAGGGAAAAACTCGAGTACAGGCAGGCGAGTGTCCAGCCGGCATTCGTCACAGGTGCAGTCGCCCGGGGCGGCGGGGCGGCTGGGCGGGCGGCTGGGCGGGCGACCGTGCGGCCGGCGCCGCATCGTCGCCCCGCCGCCGCCTCCACCGCCTCCATCGCCGCCACCGCCGCCACCGCCGCCACCACCATCCGACTCTCCCAGTGCGCCTACGTTCAAATTGCTCGAATTCATTCGACGGGAAGACGAACAGGCGGAACGGCAAATACTTCTTACGGTAATTGCTGGATGTTTGATCGCTCTGCTGGCAAATTCGAGAAATTCCGGCGGGATGAGGCAAGAGCAGCACATAGCACGCGCTACAAAGCGAAGACAAAGACCTCGGCGGAGCGCGCTCTTCCACGGCTAATGTTATGCTAAGAGCTAAGCAGTAGCCTTCCGACTCTAGTATAACCCATCTTACGATGCTGAAATATTCCACGCCCTCGGCTAAGACGACGTTTAAGTCCATACATCAGCCGGGACTGTCACGGGGATAGGGAGGCTAAGGAATAGTATTGGGGCTGCCTCGGAACAATAACAATCTCGATAGAAAACAAATCTTTCCCCTTGTAATAGTAACTTACGCTAAGTACCTATGAAGAAACCATGTGACTGTTTATATAAACAATAATCAACTGGATAATTAATGTCTTTAGGTGTGTTATGGACATTTTCAATACACCTAGTAATCAAATGGTATAACGTCTATTCAAAAGACGCAGCTGTTTCAAATGTGCGTAATGTGCAGTCATGAGTGGCTACAATTATCGAGATGGCAGGCCGGAGGTGGAAGTATCCGAAATGTATTCCCTACTGTAATAACATTTTATATCCGCGATGGTGCTGTTCTCACCAACTCCCTCCATGTTTGAAGTGTACTGGGAAGAAATATAGCACAATGAAATGCCAAGTTGAATCAACTTCTTGATAAATCAAGTGCAAGCTGGCAGAACAATCCATCGCGTAATTTCATACAGAATATAAACGGATATTTCTGCTAAGCGTTTGCTCTTTTCTTTTTCTGGAAGGGGATGACATTTCTTGCCTTCATTTCTCAACGATTTCGACAAGCCATACAACACAGTTAAAAAGAGTATCCCATTGTACTAGGGTTGTATTTTATCTCAAGAAACAATACCACACGAAAGTGATTGATGAAATAACATTTATTGTTTCACTGGTTTGCAGGACGTACTTCGTGAACATTCACGATGAAGGTTAGTTTGAACGATCGGTGACTAGCCAATTACGTGTCGTATTTATCAGTAGATAATTTAATTTTTTCTTGTTTCTTCTGGGGGAAAACATTGTTTTATGATTTACGCAGAATTGTCCGTTCCACTGGGATATGCGTATGTCGCATGCGAATAGATAAAGATCAAAAAAATATAGAGATCTTATACAAAGTAAAAAGAAGTTCAATGTTTCTTCCTCAGTTCAAGATTCAAATCCTTCCACATATCTCGGACATTATTCTGCAAGTTTCTGCAAGTCGCATGTCGTAAAATAATAGTTAAAGACATGTTTCCATGCAGCGGTTAGCATACAATAGTATCCAAGAGCCTAACGAACAAAGACTTTCCGCAATATGATTAAAAATTCGATTGGCAAACGTCGTATACGTACATCCTGCCATAAAAATGTTCCTCGTAAATGCCTGCGGTTGCCACGAGCTTACACAAAACAACTGTTTAATTACCATGACATCACAGAGATGAGTCACAGCAGAGGTAAAACATTGACGATAAACAGTTCACTGAAATTTTGGAATAAATATAACAACAAATAATGGAGTTTATTGGCATGGCGAATATACCATATTTCTCCTATTTCAGCAATATTAAGTTTGCGAAGCAGCGCAATAAAATTCATTCTGTTAAATTTTATATTTCCTTTTGATGTTTTCCCTCAAGACTGAAACAGTGTGTAGAATCTACAAACACGAAATTTTCATTTGCAACAACCAGCATCGTCTACATTCTAGATGATCATGGTCGTTGCAAATAAAAGTTTGTTTTCAAATGTTGCAAACACGATCTTTGATATCTTTATTCAGAAATTAGCAGTGTTTATTTAATGCAGTTGAAAGGAATTCTGGAACCTTCGAAAATGTTTACAGATTTTATTTTTCCCATACATCAAACAGTTATTACTGTTTTTGAAGACAAATAATTAAGTAAAACTAGCGTACTCATGCGAGAACTCTCGCATGTTGAACCCCACCCTCTTCCCGATTTTTTCATTTCCGTATTAACCCTATAATAAATATTTTTTTTCTTAAAGACCCACTTATCCTACGACAATTGTTCTCTATGTCTCCTTGTAATTGGTAACGATACAATACACCCTTGTCAATACAAACCATTCTTATATAACGTTATTACCGATTAGAGAAGTACACCCGTGTAATTCAGTCGCGTAGACTATCAGCAATTAGTTTTATTTCACATACAGTTTCATATTATACAGAATCTGAACAGGTGGGGTCGAATCGAGAAGCGTCGAACCAGCAAAAATGTAATACAGTGTTGAAGATCTCATACTGTTAATTACAATATGAGGAACGTTACATTGAGAATCTTGGCCTCAAAAGTTTAGTTTATAAGGCCCTAAAAAGCTTCGTTTAGAAGTTATCTAACGATATAGATTTTTAAAAAAATCCGGCTTAGTGTTGAGGGTTGCATTTGACATGAATATTTAGATGCGTTTTTTAAACAAATCCTTCATATTTTTAAAGTCAAAGTACAATTCGACACGTACTAGTGAAATTCTCCTTTTTTAGAGACCTCATTTATAACGATTGGTTTTGTCTCAGAGCTACAAAAGGTATGTGTACTACTGAAATTATATATGAGACGAAGTGTTCTTTCATAATGAAACGATAATTTCACAATGTTCAGTGAGATAAAAATTTACGTTTATAATTCCACGAGGCCAGCATTTTTGAAAATTAAGGCTTCAATTTGAGTGCAACCAAAATATTTTATTTAGTAATTTGTATTTCCAAATGCAATTACGTCGGGCAACAATTTCAAGTATTTATCCAATGGTCCATTGAGTTCAGTTGAAAATAAGGAAGTATACATACTAGATAAGGAAGTACCCAAATACCTTGTCTTTCAAGTACTCAGCTCCTTAAACATTGATTTTTATTAATTCATCTCTAAAAAATAATATTATATAATTTATAGCCAATAAAATTGTTAATAGAGGTATACTTCAAGTGAAAGCTGGTCCGTAGTTTTAGGTTCATTCAAAGCTAAAGTAGAAATTAACAAAGTCTCCAAATAGAGTAATATTACTTTCAGTACGCTTCCACAAATTGTATTACTAGTAGAGCATTTTTACATTGATTTACATTTTATTGCAGTAAACCGTAAAATGCCAGAAAATAAACAACACACCAGAAAAAAATTAATTGTATTACTTAAAAGCATAATCTAAAAATCCTCATTGTAAAGAATTAATCCAACACATTTATTTCCACATCAAACTGCCACAACATCCTTAATCAACATTACCGCTGGCCCGGCAAAAAGCCGCCACGTATTTCCTGAAGCCGAAGCGAGACATTAATTAAAAGACGTAGTCGGCGCGCAACCGGCCATTTTCGTCGTTATGTCGGAGCAACCAAATTGTAGAGATCCTCCCCCAAAAACACTCACGCGCAAGGCCGCACGTCTGGCCTTCAGTGTGGGCGGGCGAGCTTCCATCAACGCGGAGCTAACCGTTGCCCAAGTCGCGATACAGTGTGTTCGAATTCGTTCCGGATGAATTTGGCAAGCAATTCCAAAATGTCTGAGTATCTTTATACAGGATAATAACCAAGCAGATCATTTCACGAAATCTAAAAGTACATGAAATATATAAGAAATACGCTTGTGTATATTCAATTCCATGTTAGTTTCTTTATTGCATAAGAATCTAATATTTTCTCCCATGCTCTCTCATTTCTATATATCCTTCAGATTTCCCAGATTTTTTTTACATTTCTTCCAAGTCACGATGCAACCCACCCGTGTTAAGCGCTTTTGGAATAATCCTCTGTTACATTATTTTTAATATTTGGAGCAATCCTTCATTAACGGTATCTGTCACGTCTCGTCGCAGTCAGTTGTCAAGAGGACCGCCAAGTAACATCTACGCGCCTCCCACCACGCGCTCCTGCGTTCATACCCAGAGGCCAGAATTGGTCAGGAATAATAATAGGAGTATAGATTAGGACACTTCACAGGGGTTGGACTATCTCTTGTGAAGCATCCAAACTCGTTGTTTTCAAACAAATCTCACATGAGATTCGACGGGAAGCGAACCCGGACCTCCTTTGTGAAAGGCGAGCGACTTCGCTCTGCGCCACGAGATGACCGAGATCAGAGGCTGCCCTTTCATTATCGCTACGATTTCCGAAACATTTTTCGCCGTACAACCGTCCACATGCCATCTGTCTCGGCAACTCGTTACAATTACCGCTGCTTCAACTGATTAACCGTGAACGAGAAATTTTCCAGATTATCGTAGATATCAAAACCGTGCCCAAATCTTAACCGTCGCGCGTGCAGAAAACGCAAGTCAGTCGGTCCGCTGACTCCAGAAAATATTTGGTACGGTGCAGAACAGCCAATGTTTCATCTTCACAACAACCACTTTGCGTAGATCATGAGGAGAAAACCTCCCTTCCAATCGTACATACAACTTGTTTCATGGCAGTTTTACGTGTATTAGTCGCTGCCCAACAACGCCGTAAACCGCACTTCTGAATTAACCGTGTTAATATTTTTCAACGTAATCAACGCACTCGATTTTCCAACAGACTTACTTCGCGGGCCAACACAATCGGCCTTCACACGCAAATATCTTGTGTCCGAGCAGCTCACGAACAATCAAAATCTGCATCATTACTCCATCAATCAATCTGTTCCTTTCGTCTTCTTCAATCCCATGTTAATTCATCACATAAATCAAGTGATAACTTCTATCTGCGGTCAACAGCCACAATACTACAACCGTGTGGGCGAGCACGGTTTTAAATTCCACGGTTAGGAAGTGAAATAACTAACAATATTATCAGTGGATGAGATACTATGAAATGACTGTGATTTAAGACGTTCTCCACCCGATACGGACTGGGAGCGAATCTTTTCTTATCAATACTTTCAAAAACGCACATATCCATATGCATTCAGAATTCAACTTGTAAATGGGTTAGGGTAGGGAGACCAGAATTTAAGAAAACAAAATACATTTCTTTCTACAGTACATCACATACAGTTTTTAACGTTTTTTATCGTTTAAATAAACAAATAAATAAATAAAATAGATTGATCCACGCTGCCACTCGCGTCAGAATGTAAAACCTTAGTTCTAGCTAAGCAAGGCCACCCAATCGCGTTTATCAAAGCGGCTTTTCCCCGAAACGTATTGATCTGTTTCCAAGGAATCAAACCCAAGCCACCAGCTTGGTAAAAAAAAGGTACCAAAGTAATCTTCAGCCAGTCAACTAACAGGTATTAGCGACGGCAACGTCGTTTCAAATAAAAATATTGTGTTCGTTTCAATGTAATTCAATTTAAGGAGTTGAAAACCAAGGCAAATAAATAATTGGTAGAAATTAATCGAGATATTTATATATTCACTGACGAGATATATTTTTATTTCAAATTTTGTTTCATAGGTGGTTGCTCAATTATTTTGCTGAATTACAATCACTTCTCTCATTCACCTGCTCACTTCCGAGTTGAAATCCTTGGTGAACTTGCGTTTAGATTCTCCCATGTGTGTTTACAGGTCAAGACTGCATTTCAAACCAGAGATCAATCCAGATTGTAATTCAATTATTCTTGGTCATGGTCTAGATCCCACTGCGACTCTCAGATCTGTAAACACTGATCAAGACCCCGGAGAAGGATGACACTTGCGTAACTTCCGGGCGATTTTAAAGTCGAAGCAATGATACAGCCTAACCTACCTAAAATTTCCGCATTTGAAAATCAACATAAATGTTTTTGCGATGAATTGCTGACGTGAGAAAATATTGTTTGAAAGTTTTTGAAACTCTCATATTTTTTGTTCACTTACACTCGGAAACATTTTAATTTTCCGTAAGCTTCATCAGAGACGATTTCAAGCGTTTGCTTCAATAAAGAATTAAACCATGAAATATGCATATAATGCAAATATTAATGAAATGCGTGAGGTTAGAAAAAATACAAATGTTTATTATTTGAAAATTCAAAGCTTTCAAAGAAAATGGCACTTGTGCAATGGAATTCATTGCACTCTGCTCTCTACATACACAAGTTTAAAGACAAAAAGTGGAACCACGCTAAAAAAAAAATTTCTGAGATGCTGTTGGGAATGTATTGAAGAATAGATTACATTAACAAAGAGATCTACAGCTTCAGTAATGATTCTGAACACTATCGAATAACAATTTAATGGTGAGACGTATGTTTAAAATAAAACAATTTTCGGTATCACCGACCCCCAAATCGTGTATTTCCAATTGAGGGTCGAGATCGATTTTTACAGCATTACATAAGTTTTTTGTATTACGCATACGAGAACGAAAGATCCATACTTTTGGTTTTCGTTTTCATTTAACCAAATATATGAAGGTTTTAAAATACTGGCGCATTTTCAAGAATTGGCCTCATTAAGGACGTGAATTTCAGTTTCCGGCTCTCCATGTTGCCCTTTAAGTGTTATCATTAGAAAGTTCAATGACTCCCAAGTATTTTGGTAGTAAGGTTAATCGTGTTTCCCCCCATCCCAAATCCACTTGTAAATCAACGCCTAAGTAATTACATTATGGTGTGGATTTTTAGGCTCTTCAAAAGCGTTTTGATTTATTATATCACAAATCTACACGTTTCCTCCAGAAATGAATGATTCCCATGTCATCTTGAAGAACATAAATATTGAGATGAATATATTTATTAGTAAATTATAGTCGTCCGCAAATGAGGCGTTACTGATTTTGGTTTACAATACCTTTTACGTTTTACAATACAATATTTATTTTACAATACCTTTTACGAAAGCCAAAAATTATCAATGGTCCTGAGACAGGGCAATAGGGAACATGTCGGTGGTGTTGACGTTTTCTTTCTACAATTCTTGTACAACTCCTACTTGGTAGGATCTATTTGGAAAAATTCACTCTCACGCCACTATTACACGTTTGTTACCATCATTTGAATGCAATTTGCGTAAGCAAAATCCTCTTAAAATATTATAAGAATGTGCTAAAAGCAAAGAAAAATGTAAACATTTTGATCAAAACCAATTAAGATGAACAACACAAGCTGTTGGATTATATTATTTATGTAATCAAGGATTTTTTCTTTCGTTCAAGTGAACTCAACTTCCAGACCTTTGATTTGGACTGTTCCTTACCAGGAAATATCTGCTTTTAGTTATCTCGAAATCGGTCAAACCAACAATGGCGCTGGTAGTCGTTACAGGAACCTTAGATTACATACTCGAAATGGTTGACATTACAAATTCAGAGCGAAGAAATCGAATAAGCTACTCAGAAATTCTACGGAAAACATTTGTTGCAACTTCTAAATATTATTTGAAGCAAGTACCATTAAAATGACATTAAAATCGATTATATCAGCAAAAAAAGCTTTAAAAATGACGGTAAAATGTAAAAAAATGACTTATTAGTCGAAATCTACGAAAAATGCAACAAAAAAGACATAATATGTCTCATTTCCTTTTCTCATAACATAAAAGTAATGTCTATACTAAAAATAACTGTTCTAAAGTGAAAAGAAAAATGACATTTCATTAAAATCTGCCCCCAAGTCATCAACAACGGCGCTCCCGGCGTCGTCGAGTCGGTGCGCCGTCCAGCGCATCGAGTTTGCCGACCCCTCGTCTCGAGTGTATAAAACGCTCACGAAGCTGTCTGTTTGCATCGTCCTCTACAAATAAGATCTTAGCACCTTCCACGCTTCTCCGCGTAAGTGGGTAATTTGACGAGTGAGTCGGGAACATTTGGTGGCTGCTTCGCTCTCTCGGGAGCCGGGGCGGACCATCACCTCCCTGCCACTTCCCCCTCCGCCACCCGCCGCCCGGCCACTCTCGCCGACACTTCCTTCACGTCCGTCTCCGATCCGTCCCATCCCGTCGTGCTTCGCGGTATCTGGAGGAGTTGCCGAACAGGGAGATCGCGACACTCCGCTACATCCCGTTTTAATACCTTTAACTATTTCGCGGCGTAGCGTGCTCGCCTGGTATTGTGCATCACGACAAACTGCTCCTCCTCATTACTGTCCACCACGGACCGCCCCATGACGTTTCTCACCTTCACGTTTCTACTAACTACGCTTTCCTCTCCCCGGCCCACACGCTCTGCACCGCGTCGTTTTGCATCTTCCTGTTCTTCCCCTCTCATCTCGTCGTACGAAGTTGCGTCTGATGTTAAGAAGAGCCACAATATTCTCTCTTCTTGCTTTTGCAGGTCGCTCAAAGGAAGGGCGTATTGCAAGACGGGCATTTCTGGCGAGTGGTATCAGAGGATTTCTTGAACGAGTCTCCAAAGCCGCACATTTGGGATGAGATCATGTATAATTCGAACATGTAAAATTGTCTTTTCTCAATTTTACTAATGACTAATACGTAGTGAATTACAAGCGGGAATGCAATCCGGAACATGGTTGAGAACTTTGCTACTCCAAAGGAAGAAGATAATATGAAAACAGAAGATATAAAGAAAACACAGAAATGGCATTTCAATAATTTTATGTGTAAATTATTAGTACAGATAATATTTATACAACAGAAAAATGTTAACATCTCATATAGTATCGTTAAGTGCATGTTTTAATCGTATATCGTTTGGAAAATTTAGTAATATTCCATTAATGAACTGTTAAACAGTGAAGGTCTATTACAGTATTTCTGCAAAAACAATTTTAAATGCTTTGTAAATGTACTATTATCATAACATCCGCCCGTCCGCCCGTCCGAAGGATCTATTTGCGGCGAACTATCTTGTTCTCGCAAATTGCAAACAAATATTAATATTAACATTGCAACTACAATATTGATGGTAGAGATGTTTTCCTGTTCTTTGAAATTAGATTTTGAAACAATGTAAATGAAAATCTCTGAATTTTTTAAATCTCTAAATGCATATTTACACCTTTTTTATATCGTCGAGACGGCTAAGTTTAGGTATGAGGCTGGTGCTCTAGGGGTAACGTGAATGGCGTGCTAACGAAATAACTTGAGTTCAATTCCCAGCGCGGAGTAAAAGAAATTTTGCTTGGCAACCCTTTTGCAGGTTCATGTAGTTATTACCGGTGTTCCGTCAACTATGGACCACCCCATAATTTCTAATCGGTTCAGGATATCAAAATGCAGTTTTCGCTGAACAATGTGGAATCATGGGACATGTAATACGCCGTAGAGAAATTGTCTATACTATTTTTAGTTTTTCGAGAAATTTAATCATCTTTGATTTCTTAAATGGAACTATATATTTTTCTCACCAGCAAGGGAGAAATGAAAATAAAAATAAAATTATGTATCATAAGTTAATATTTTGATAGTAATTTGAGTATATAATTAGATTTTCTGGCATGAGGTTTTCAAGTAAACAGGCAGCCTTTGCAGCAGTCGCCGTTGGGGGAAGGTGGCTTTCGCGGCGTCGACACTGTTTTGTGGAGAGAGGAGTGTGAGAGAGGTAGCCATGCTGGATAAAGGCGTAACTGAAGCAATCCTGGTTTGACACCAAAAAAAATGAACAAACATCAATTTTAACAACAGAATGGAGATTTTTCCTTTTTTAAAAATTTTTTTTAATAATAGAAAAAACGAAACAGAAAATATTGTAGCGCAAACGATAATAATAAAGGTCTCGTTTATTTCAATTTATTGTAATATCTCGTTTAATTCAACAAATAATAGATAGCTAGACATTTTGTCTTATTATTTTTCCTTAATAACCTTCCTTTTTAATCACGTATCAAAAGAACAAAGCAATACAAATTTTGAAATACTCTTGACAGTTCTATCAATGTAAATACACCAAACTTTAACAACAATGCATATTTGCAGTCGCGACTGCTAATACTGATTAGAGAGTTTCTCACTCCTTAACCCCACGTGCTGCTACAAATCTGCAAATCCACGGCAGAAGACGGAAGTACACTGTTTTCTTTTCCGTGTATGAACAGCAGTCGTATAGTTGCAACGTGGACGAGTGATCATTTTAATTAAAAATGAATTTTAACAACGAAGAGACGGTGGTTGGCTTGTTGTTCCGTTTGAAAATGATATTTATTATCTTCCTTACGCTACCAATTTTTATATCGTTCTTTGGAACGATTGATGTTTTGAAATTTCAGAAGAAGACAAGTTAAATCCAGATAAAAGAATTGAAAACAATCTCCCATTCTGAACCTTAAAATTGGTGTGAAACACTAAAAAAAATTGTTTAGTGTGACTTCTGTATCAACACCAAGGATCGCTGTAGTTATGCCTCTTATCCCGCACTGGTACATCTCCCAGTCTCTCCTCTCCACGCAACAGTCTTGACACCGCAGAGGCCACCTTCCCTGAAGGCGAGAGTTGCAAAGACTGCTACACGATTGTCCGTTTTATTAAAAATTACATATCAGAAAGTCTATTTTTATACTCAAATTATTATCAAAATATTACCATATAATCCTCTTTTCATGGTCTATCCATTGCTGGTGAGAAAAAAATGAAGTTCCATAAAAAATCAAAGATGATTAAATTTCTCAAAAACTAAAAGTATTATGGGCATTTTCTCTACGGCATATTACTTGTCCCATGATTCAGCATTGTTCAGCAAAAATTGAATTTCTATATCCTGTACTGTTTAGAAGTTATGGGGGTGGCTCATAGCCGGTGGGACGCATGTATATTTCCTAGCGGTTACAAATAATGTGCGAAAGTATGTCCTGCTAAAAAATTAAGAAATGACAGATTTCATCCTTTTGATATATTCTTAATGTAATTAAAAGTAAACGACATTGCATGGCTATTGAAGGAATAGTGACCGGGTCGATCGTTTTGAAATAAGGATTTTTAAGTTCTCGCAGAAGAGAAAAAGTTATGCAACGCTGCGCGATAAAATGGCGAATTTCGGCAGAAAAAACAATTATTACAGACCCTAGTAACGAAAAAGTGGATAAAACCATTTGCTCAATTTAGAAAAAATCCGCTATCAGACGGTGTAAGCAGAATCCATGATTTTGTGAGTCTTTGATATGGAATAATCGAATGTCGGTAAAACGTCTGCCTCTGTGTCTGCCTCTGTGTCTGCCTCTGTCTCTGCCTCTGTCTCTGCCTCTGTCTCTGCCTCTGTCTCTGCCTCTGTCTCTGCCTCTGTCTCTGCCTCTGTCTCTGCCTCTGTCTCTGCCTCTGTCTCTGCCTCTGTCTCTGCCTCTGTCTCTGCCTCTGTCTCTGCCTCTGTCTCTGCCTCTGTCTCTGCCTCTGCCTCTGCCTCTGTCTCTGCCTCTGTCTCTGCCTCTGTCTCTGCCTCTGTCTCTGCCTCTGCCTCTGTCTCTGCCTCTGTCTCTGCCTCTGTCTCTGCCTCTGTCTCTGCCTCTGTCTCTGCCTCTGTCTCTGCCTCTGTCTCTGCCTCTGTCTCTGCCTCTGTCTCTGCCTCTGTCTCTGCCTCTGTCTCTGTGTATGTCTGTCTGTCTCCGTATGTCTGTCTGTCTCCGTATGTCTGTCTGTCTCCGTATGTCTGTCTGTCTCCGTATGTCTGTCTGTCTCCGTATGTCTGTCTGTCTCCCTATGTCTGTCTGTCTCCGTATGTCTGTCTGTCTCCGTTTCTGTCTGTCTCCGATGTCTGTCTGTCTCCGTATGTCTGTCTGTCTCCTAGTCTGCTGTCTCATGTCTGTCTGTCTCCTGTCGTCTGTCTCCTATGTCTGTCTGTCTCCCTATGTCTGTCTGTCTCCCTATGTCTGTCTGTCTCCGTATGTCTGTCTGTCTCCGTATGTCTGTCTGTCTCTCTCTATTGGGCTCTGTGTGTCTGGCTCCATCGTTTTTAATTACATTTTGTCGTTGGATAGCGTGAAGGACATTTAAGTGAATGGTGGATGTGTCATGTTCGCTGAAAACGCTGATTTTTCGAAAGTCTCCAAAGTTCAAAATGTTTTCGGAGTCTTTCTGAAGAAAATTATTAAAGATACAGATTTTACATCAATTGAAATCTGTTACTTAAAGATAGATTTTGAAATAACGTTATGTACAATTTTTGGAAAATGTGAGTTTTTTGTGATTGACAAAGTGCAAGAGAGAGACTCAAAGAAAGGAGTGAGGGGGCTGACTGACAGAAAGGGGGTTCTTGACATGAAGCATCGGATCTGGATGATTGGTTGATGGATGGATTGGAGTTTCTCGACTCTAACTGCTTTGCAAATTAGTCCTGTTAGCATAGTGATTTTTTCAATCTCGGGAGATTGCGGTGTCCCTCCCACCCTGATTAGTAAGATTCGGCGGCGACCTGTACGTCGGCTTGGGGGAATGTCCCTCTCCAAGTGTTTCCCTCCCGAGATACCGCTCCAGCCAAGACACGCACTGTGCTCTCGTATAGTATCCCGACAAGTGTGATAAGATAAGACATATGTATGTGTGTCTAGAGGAAAAGGATAGGAGAGGGAAGAGGAAGGAAAGATCATGTGCGCTCCCTTTTTTGTTCGTCTCCAGCATTCCTTTGAATTGATCAGAGAAACAACGGAAAATTGCCGATCAGAAGGCCCAGTGTCTAGAATTATCCACTAGGCAGTGGCTATAATCGACCGTGTCATATTACTAGTCTGTTTCGATTATCTGTCGACGTATCTGGAATCGTGGGACCTCCCTTTTAGAACACTGGCTCTGAACTGATTCTACCGGTGGAAGATTGGTGGGAGTAGATTTGAAAATGTTACATTGAGGGAAATATTAATGAAATTTGGTTCATAATATTATAACATTAAGAAACGTTCACAAAATAAAAATATGAGCAACCCCAGTACACAACTGATGTATTAAATTTCAGTAATGGGACTAAGAAATATTAAACAATTATATTCAGTGTAGGGTGAGTGGACCTAAATGTCAATGCTAATCTTTGCTCCTTTCCCTACGTACGTATATGCAAAGAACTTTCGGGAATGTGTCTTCTTACAATGATGCGGGATGAGCTTGCACAGCGGGGCGGGCGGCAATGGTGTGCAGGGCGGGCCGAGATGGAGCTTCCCTGCGGGGCTGCGGCTGGTCCAAGGCCACGCAATGCAGCGGGCAATAGCTGTCCATATTCCAGGACGGCTCTTCCGCTGCGGCGCTGCGCGACCCCACCACTCAGCGGCACGCAAGCGGATGCCTGGCCTTCCACTAGCTTCATCTCCTCCGTTCGCCTCGCTCCAACACATTCCTCTTTCTCCACATCAGCCCTCCCGCCACACGCCTCACGCAGCATCACCCTCCCAGCATCAGCCCTCCACGCACAGCATCAGCCCTCCACGCACAGCATCAGCCCTCCACGCACAGCATCAGCCCTCCACGCACAGCATCAGCCCTCCAGCACAGCATCAGCCCTCCACGCACAGCATCAGCCCTCCACGCACAGCATCAGCCTCCACGCACAGCATCAGCCCTCCACGCACAGCATCAGCCCTCCACGCACAGCATCAGCCCTCCACGCACAGCATCAGCCCTCCACGCACAGCATCAGCCCTCCACGCACAGCATCAGCCCTCCACGCACAACATCAGCCCTCCACGCACAGCATCAGCCCTCCACGCACAGCATCAGCCCTCCACGCACAACATCAGCCCTCCACGCACAGCATCAGCCCTCCACGCACAGCATCAGCCCTCCACGCACAGCATCAGCCCTCCACGCACAGCATCAGCCCTCCACGCACAGCATCAGCCCTCCACGCACACATCAACATCAGCCCTCCACGCACAGCATCAGCCCTCCACGCACAGCATCAGCCCTCCACGCACAGCATCAGCCCTCCACGCACAGCATCAGCCCTCCACGCACAGCATCAGCCCTCCACGCACAGCATCAGCCCTCCACGCACAGCATCAGCCCTCCACGCACAGCATCAGCCCTCCACGCACAGCATCAGCCCTCCACGCACAACATCAGCCCTCCACGCACAGCATCAGCCCTCCACGCACACCATCAGCCCCCCCACTGCCTACAGCATCAGCCCTCCACGCACAGCATCAGCCCTCCACGCACAGCATCAGCCCTCCACGCACAGCATCAGCCCTCCACGCACAGCATCAGCCTCCACGCACAGCATCAGCCCTCCACGCACAGCATCAGCCCTCCACGCACAGCATCAGCCCTCCACAGCACAGCATCAGCCCTCCACGCACACATCAGCCCTCTCACCCAGCATCAGCCCTCCACGCACAGCATCAGCTCCTCCACGTCACAGCATCAGCCCTCCACGCACAGCACCAGCCCTCCACGCACAGCATCAGCCCTCCACGCACAGCATCAGCCCTCCACGCACAGCATCAGCCCTCCACGCACAGCATCAGCCCTCCACGCACAGCATCAGCCCTCCACGCACAGCATCCGCACGCATCAGCCCTCCCGCACAGCATCAGCCCTCACGCACAGCATCAGCCCTCCACGCTAACCATCAGCCCTCCCCGCCAAGCATCTGCTCTTTTTTCCTTACAGTTTGCTTAATTTTTTTTTTTACAAAACAAGTGAAATTTAAATGATCTCACTTAATACCTACATGTTTTTGAAAATTCCAGATATGTGGTCGTGAGCTGCATGTATTAACATTCCTGGATGACAAAATAAAATTCTAGAGTCATCTGAAAGGGGAGGCAAGGAAGTTCAAATACATTTGAGCATAACTACTAAAAAAAGGTTGATTGTGTGAGGAATTTCAAAAACACTTTAAAAAATTATCGGTGACTAACACAGGAAAATTTATTTCGTCTTTTCTTGCCTCAATACATAAAACGAATCACATATTCAATTTATAGTATTACTAATAAAATAGCTACCCACATCCCTAGTTTTACATTTACCACAAATTGAAAAAGGTCAGCTCATCGAAAAGAGTGCATGGTACAGTTACATTTATGTCCAGAATCAAAATAAGTTGCCATCTCAGTATTTGCTCAATGGATCGAAAGAAAATGGACAAAAATCAGATCGACTTAGTGGTCATGGAGCAAGAAACTGAAGTACAATATTTGTTACAAATATATTAAATCTTTTGGAATCATACAGAACAATGATTAGTGATTCAGAGCGCGTCAACTGCTAACGTAATTAGTCCCGCCAGTGCACTGCATGTTCTTATCGCGGGAGGTGGCTGTGATCTTCCTCTGCTGGATGGAGAGGAAGTCGCCGTCCTACGCGTCCACTGATTGATTGATTTTTTCGTGTTTCCGGGCGCGTCAACTGCTTCGGTCATTAGTCCCGTTACTGTCGTGTATTTTTTCTCGGGAGCTGCGGTGATCTTCCCCCGCTGGATGGCGAGATCCAGCGCCGACCTACCGTCGGCTAGTGTGGTTTCACCCTAACCAGGACTCTCCCACCAGCGGGGCACCGCCTCAGTCGAGACAAACTCTAAGATCCCGACCGGTCTCCCGGAATATGTGGTAGTGTAGTGAATCTTAGTGTAAGAGGAGAGGATAGGACAAGAAAGAGGAAGGACAGATCGCGCGCGGTCCGTGGCCCGTTCGGTAGGGTACTACTCCGGCATTCGCCTGTTGTTGATCGGAGAAACCACGGTAAACTACCGATCAGAGCAGCCGGCCGCTAGAATTCTCCTCCAGACAGCGACTGAATTCGACCTAGCTGAAAAGCTAGTGTCGAAAATCCTGCCCCGTCAGGACTCGAACCTAGGACCTCCCGGTCAGAGGCGCTGCAGTGACATCCGTTGATGCACTGAGCTACCGCTACCGGTCCTACGCGTCCAATTTGGTGGTTTTCCCCACTAGGTATCTCCCACCAGCAGGAAACCGCCCCAGTGGGGACAAGCTGTAAGCTGCCGACTGGTCTCCCGGCAGTGTTGTACGTCTAAGTGTATTATAAGTAAGATGTGAGGATAGGGAAAGGCAAGATCGCGCGCAGACCATAGTTTATGTTATGGTACTGCTTGGACATTTGCTTGGTTGATCGGAGAAACCACGGAAAACTACAGCAGCCGGCCACTTGAATTCTCCTCAAGGCAGCGGCTGAATTCGACTTAGCTAGATTCTAGTGTCGAAAATCATACCACCGTCGAAACTCTAACCCCAGGAAATCTCGGTCAGAGGGACTGCACTAGCATGAATGTCGTGAGCCATTTAAGTCCGATAATACAGAGCAGATGTTACATAATGCATCTATATTAATAATTTACAATACGCCCAGAAATTGAAAGACAACTATTCACGTACGTAGTAAACCGGAAAAGTAAGAGTAAGAAGTCTACAAATATAACATTTTCCCTCCTTGCGTCATAAACGTAACGGGACCTTGAAGGCCTACGATGCATCGATTTCGTATTACGCACAACGTTAACGACTTGCGTAACGTGTTTTGCGGCTTGCATGTGCGCCTGCTAAATTGTTTATAGAAAATCCAAACTAGTGGACAACAGAACGTACACTCGCATTGCTAACGGTTACGTAATATAATTTCAAAATAACGCCTTTCCACATACAACAAGGCATCGCTGATTTAAAATGAATTGAATTTCTGACCATATTAAGACCTCTCAGCCATTATTTTTAATACTCATTACCACTCGTAGCGTATGAGGTGCAAAAATTCTTTTAAATCTGATACATCAACACAAATTCTACAATCAAAACAGTATTGCATACAGCAAGAAACATATTTCCTGACAATGAAAAATAGTTCTCTGACTTTCAAACTGCCGTGTCGCGGCATTGCCATTCTCGTATTGCGAACTGATATGAACCAAGACGCGGCCACAATTACAAGAAAACTACTAACAGCTTATTTAAAAAAAAAACGAGGAACCACAGCTACGTAAAGTAGCTACTCAAGATACTTAATCGTTTCATCTACAACGGATAAGTAATATATTAAGTATTATATCAGTAATTGCAAATTGTATTCAAAGAAATGTTCAGCTATCTCGTGAAAGTCTCTCTTCAGAGAAAGAAGGACGGAAAATCAAATGTCGAATTACAAAGATTTGCAAAACTTTCTCTAAACTAATCATATTAGAAAATTTACATTTTCTTATTTAAATATCTAATTATGAAGAAGAGATTGAAGATAATATCTTTAGCATCAATATCACAGTTTTGCAAATTAAAATGGTCATAGCATCACTTCTAAGCCTACTTTAAAGTATTCGAGATAAAATAGAGAAAAATATGAAGCTCCTTTTGACAAATCGTGTTTTTAATTGCCTATATTCCATTACGCCAAAACTACACAAAGTCTCGAAAAATTGTACATGACCTTACTTACTCATAGAACTTTGAAGAACATATTTCTTTAAGAAAAAGTATATTCAATATTATAGGTAAGCGAAAAAATTGTGAACTTTAAATTCAACGAAAATGAGGCAAACACCATTTTTATAAGCGTGTTTGTTCTATTGGAGAAAAATTCAAAAAAGGATTTGGAGCTTTTTAGAATATTTTGAAATTGTTGAATCATGTACACAATATATATGTATATAATGTAGTATATATGTATGCATAAGAAGTACCCCAAAAATCAAAATATTAATTTAAAAATGCAAGTGGCCACGACATTAGCCAGATAGAGTAATTAGTTTTAGTGCAAACCCTGCCTACCTGTTTAGTCGCTAGAGTTGATCACGAACGGACG
This sequence comes from Teleogryllus oceanicus, assembly GCA_964035755.1. NCBI lineage: Eukaryota > Metazoa > Arthropoda > Insecta > Orthoptera > Gryllidae > Teleogryllus > Teleogryllus oceanicus. The sequence goes on from CAXIVR010000001.1 coordinate 284,075,635, forward strand.
GACGGAGGTTTGCAAGAATCCAGTTTTTACTTTCTCGTATACATACGGAGTAATATACGTGGTATGAAGAAAGTTATGGAATGCTGCAAAAAATCGATTTCGAGATTTCAACGGAAATACACATTTTGGGGTCCCCTGATACCGAAAAATTGTTTTTTGAAACGTCCGTCTGTCTGTCCGTCCGTCCGTCCGTCTGTATGTCTGACGGTCCGTCCGTCTGTGAACACTACTAGCGCCTAAACCATGCGCAGGGGTTTTTCCAAATTGAAGAAACCATGTCCATCTGGCTCAAGTCGAAGCTTTGAGATTTTGAAAAAGATTCTTTAAAATTTGGGGTACTTTACATGAAGCGCCTGGGACATTTTCAAAATTTTGTCAAAAACTGCTCCGAATTTGTTCTTTAAATTTCTTGTAAGAATAGAGTAAAATACACATAAAGGTGGCATAGGTCCGATTTTCACGATTAACTCTGTATTTTCTAACATTTCAGAAGTTTGAATTCGGCCTCTTTCTACAACTACTAAATTGAAGATAGCGATTTTCCCTTTAAATGAACTTTTTTTGTGAATTATTACTTCTTTTATTAAAGTACTGTATAGTTTTTGAAACTAAGTAGTTTTCGCGCAATATTGCCTGCAATATGAGAAGTATTAAAAAATTACAAAAACAAGATTTTTTTAAAACTGCTCAATTTTTTCCTATAACTTCTGGTAGGGATAGTGGTAAATGCCTATATAAAATGGCATAATAGCCATATTTTTTCTATTCTTTTGTTTTATCTAAAATAAGAAAAATGTAATGTTTTTACTAGCTTCTAACGTCGTTAAGAATTTACATTAGCGGCAATTTGTTCACACTATTTTTGTATACTTTAAATAATGTCATATATTTTCTCGAAAACTCAACAGTTTTCTGTGAAAATGAGCTCAAAATTCCGCATTTTCAGAAACGATAAACGTCTTTCTCAAAATTGTCTCCAAATTTTTTCGTCACCTTTTTTCCAAGGAATAGTGCAAAATGTACTGCTTAATATGATGTAAAGTTAGTTTTGATGTATCCCTTTGTTATTTCAAAAATTATACAGATGTAATATTTTTGAAAACTCTCTCTCGCCGTTAATATGCACATTTCCAGCAATTTGTAAATACTATTGCATTTAAGAGTGGAAGTGATTCAAATGACTTCAAATGGAGTTTTTCAAAAATCCCATAGATTCCTGTAAAAACATCTTCTAATTTCGCACTTACAGTAACGCATAAACATTTTCTTAAAAACGGCTACAAATTTTTAAATGAAAATTGCCATTTATGACGATCTATTACTGTTCTTTAATATTCTTAAAGTAATATTTCGGTTCTACTATTAGGGAACCGAAAAATTGAGAAAATTTCAAAAAAATGTATTTTGGGCGGCGATAGATACCAGCTGACAAGAGGATGGGGCGAGACGGTAAAAACAGTTCACATCAAGGTAATTAGAAAACTTTACCACGAGAAAGTGTGTGCCATTCTGTAGTACCACTAGTTTGGTATCAAGGACCCACAAAACGTAAGATTCTGACTACACAACTTAGAGAATGTACGAGTAATTAACTGCACTTTGGAACTAGATTTATCCAAATTAAGGATCCTACAATTCGAGTTTTTTTCGGGAGTAATAGCCTTTTTGCCGAAGCATTAGAATACTTGAACTATACTTGGTAAGTAGTATACAAAAATTAAAAATCTGTGTATTTCGTCTGATATCTGCTGGATGGTAACTTCCTGTCCAACAGTAGCACATTTACAAAATTTTGTGGGCATGGGGTCTCATAGTTTTCTAAACGTGCACTTTCCGCAGCGTATTTTAATAGTAAGTGATTTACTTTGTTAACAAAGTAAACACAGTTGAGCAACGAAGTGGCTGCCAGGTTATCCATTTAGACAAATTGGAAATTCTATTTCATTCATTGAGCATCTAGGCCATACCCTTTTCTTCAACACCAATTGATGTTTATTCAAACGCATTATAACTGGTACACATGAATAACATAAACTTGTATTTTGTTCAGAGTCGACATTCCTCGTTTATCCCGTACCCTTGATACGTATAAGTTTGCGTATACTACGTACGATGTCTAGTGTGTGGTGGTAGGCAAGTACGAAACATTTTAGTCCAGAAGACTGGTTTAACAATTTAACAAAAACCTTCTACACCACTTCTCTGCCAAATTACGAAAACGTGTTCAAAGAGTTTTTCCTCCTCACCACACTGTTATAACAAGCTCTAATGTGTATCTTGCGAATCTCGAATAGGATCTCAATAAAACCTGATACACAACTTCTTACTCCGGAGTTCTTCCTTTTAGCACAAAAACCACCTTTTGTTCCGGCGCGCGCCTATCTCAGCTCGTTCCTCCAACGCATTTGCGCTAAGAGGCCGGGCGCTGGGTGCGTGTTACAGCGAAGGAAGCAGCAGAGCACAAGAGGCGAGGAACCCCTGCCCGCCAGACGACCGCCGCCGCCTCCGCCGCCACCGCCGCCGCCCCCCGTCAGGCCTCCCGAACCGACTTACGACCCGAAAGTATTTGGAAACGGCGGCGAGCGAGCTAGCGGGCGGGCGAGCGGGCGGGCAGGCGGGCGGGCAGGCGGGCGGGCCGCTGTCTGTCTGGGCGGCAACGCTCGACCCTACACGTTTTATAATCTCGTAAATCCTCTCGCGATAGCATCGGGCCCATCTCGGCCGTAGCCCGGGGAACTGGCGGCTGGGAAGAGCCGTGCGGAGCGGAGCGTAGTGGAGTGGAGCGGAGCGGAGCTGCGGCCGCGGCGGACGGCCCCAGCGCGCGGGGTGCGGGGCTCCGGCACCGAATATTTATTCGCACGCCGCCAGGGCACCGCCGCCGCCCCCGACGTCATCCCCGCCGCAGCCCCGCCCACCACACCCCCGCCAGCCGGCCGCTCTGGGGGCTCAACGAGCGGCAGGGGCCCAGCGCGCGATGGTCGTTGCGTTCGCCCCGTACGAAATGCCAAAAAGCGACCGCTTTTTATACGCGCCGACGTAAATCTCGGCGGTAATAGCGGCTCTCTTCATTAATTCGAATAACTCAGCGGTGGAGCCCCGGGCCGCGCGCGCCGCCGGACCCGTAGCCGATTATTGATAGCGCTGATTTATACATTGCGCCACGCACCTCGCAGACAGCGCGCGGTCGCCCCGCTCCGCGCCGCGTCGGGCGTTGCGAGCCGTCCGAGGGGCTACGGAAGGGGGTGGCTGGCGGAGCGGGTGGCGGCGCCGCGTGGGCGGGGCGAGCGCTTCGGCGGGAGCGATATTGGGAAGCGGCTGGACGTTGCTATGCACGCGTACAACGCACTACGCGAGCGGCAGCAGCTCCTTAAAAAAGGGTGGGATGGGTACTGTGAAGATGGGAATTGTAGCTAGCATGTGTGGTTGGTTGAGCACGTACGGTTTAGGCGCTTGGGCCCGAAGCCCAATGAATATAATTGTATTGATATGTTGCACTATTTCTATTTTAATTTGTTATAAAATGGGAGAAAGTTTAGGAACCATGTTGGGTGTGTCATGTCATTTAGGAACCATACTCGTGTTTCGTTGATTCCAGATCTGAGACTCACAGCAAGGGTGTTGGTGTGTAATGTATGGTTTGTGTTACCTGCTACACCCTCTAGGTTTTAACTGGCTTCGGTAAAGAAACAAGAATCGGTGGATACAAGAGTCAAGGGTGAAGAACAGAGGTTGGAGGGGTAATAGCCAATTGGAAATTTTGAATTTTAATCCTGAACACTTGTTTGAGCACGATCTGTACCTTTTCGTAAATACTTATAAAGATATTAAACGTGTCTTTGCACTTTCCGCATGTTTGTTACAAATAGAGTTCAAAATCACCCCATATAAATGATAAAGGAGAAGTTCTCAATCAAATCTACTAAATTAGATTAATGAACATGATTTATGAAGTCAAAAGGCAATTCTTTTAATGTTTTCCACGCATTCCTTCAATCATATAATACATGAATAATTGTCGTATTTGCTTTGTAACAGTTTACATTTAAGTTCAACAACGTCAATGGAAATATGGAATTTGACTAATGTTTTGGAAAACTAAGAATGTTCGTTGGTATGCCAGAACTTATATTTCCATTTGAGGGAAGTGCAACATTAATGTAGAAAAGATAACAACATCATAGTCTGATAATGATAATAATGGTTGCTACAACCTCAAATAACTATTGGAAATTTGACTTTTTTAACATGCAATAAACATGTCTTATGCTAATCGCATTACCTACTTCTGGGACTAAAGCATGCTTTGAAGATTCTCAGAAGCCTTAATATTTTCTTGCATATTTAGTTTGCAACACAAATAGAATTCAGCGAATGTGTCTCTCAGAAGAGCATTTGGGATTCTCTTCTGCCGATTTTTTTGTCTCATTTTATTATTTTTGGAAGGTCACCGGCGAAAGGAAAATTATAGGTCTGGCTGTCCTACTTCGTGACTGCGTTTCGTCGAGACTCCATGTATAATACGACGTCACATATTTTTACGTTTTCTATGCTTCACGTCTCTCTCAAATTCTGTCTTAGAAATAGCTTTTTGTTCTTTTGCCGGACATTATTCTCCTGCTCCACGTCTTTATACATCTTCTTTGGCCTTCCATTCCGTCGAATGTCCGACGCCAATCTGCCTATGATTTGGTTCACCGACGTCTTTTCTGTTGTTTCGTCGTTCTTCGCGACGATTCGTTGCAACCCTTTTTGGTTCGACGTCCTCTGGAAACATCCGTACAACTCGAGCGCGTTTATTTTTATTCCGTAGCCCCTTTTAAGGGGACCTTTTCTCGAACGTCAATTCTGGTCCTATCCTGCAGCTGTCTATAGTGCTACATAAATTACATTTTATATGGTTGCGGCCCATTCGAATATTTTGCACGAGAACGTACGACAAAATAGTTGCTCTCCCAAGAGGAGAGGGCGTATGTGCTGTTAAGTCCGTCCCTACCCTTTGGGCTGTTCAGCTCCATCACCCGCCTTTGAGTGCTCCGCCATTCTCTGGAAGGTTCACCGTCCTCTAGCAGGCTTGTACATCTTAGGTTGAGCTTATTTATGACCCACGAGTATCATCTTGCTTATGCGTACGTTGCGCTATAATGTGTTGCAATTTTACAATTGATTCATTGATTGATTTATTCATGTTTCCGGGCGCGTCAACTGCTCTGGTCATTAGTCCCGTTAGTGTAGTGCATGTTTTTTCTCGGGAGATAGCGGTGATCTTCCCCCGCTGGATGGCGAGATCCGGCGCCGACCTACCGTCGGCGAGTGGGGTTTCCCCCTAACCAGGACTCTTCCACCAGCGGGGCACCGCCTCAGCCGGGACAAGCTCTAAGCTCCCGACCGGTCTCCCGGAATATATGGTAGTGTAGTGCATGTTAGTGTGTGTGTGTGTGTGTGTGTGTGTGTGTGTGTGTGTGTGTGTAAGAGGAGAGGATAGGACCAAGAAGAGGAAGGACAGATCGCGCGCGGTCCGTGCCCCATTTGGTAGGGTACTGCTCCGGCATTCGCCTGGTGTTGATCGGAGAAACCACGGAAAACTACCGATCAGAGCAGCCGGCCGCTAGAATCGTCCTCCAGACACCGACTGAATTCGACCTAGCTGAAAAGCTAGTGTCGAAAATCCTGCCGCCGTTAGGACTGGAACCTAGGACATCCCGGTCACAGGCGCTGCAGTGACATCAGTTGATGCACTGAGCTACCGCTCCCGGTCAATTTTACTATTTTCTGTATTCTAGACAGGGGAATATTTTAGAATTTATGTATCCAGTACAAATATTCTTAATTCTTTATTCTATTATCCAAAGCGTGTTGCAATGTTGCAATTTTCTTGCTTTCTGTGTGCTGCAAATTTTAAGTTGCACTATCCAAATACGTAGTATCTTGTTACTGCAATGTATTATTCAAAGCGTCTGTAATAGTTTCGATGGATATGTTAGCTCGTATCACATTTGGATACATTTCAGTCACTATGTTTGTGAGTGATGACATTCGATGACATGAATAATGACATTCGATTATTAACAAGTGAACTGAGGTAGTAACCTCACTGCGATAGACAGTCTATACATATTTTTGAAGAAATGACAAGACTGATTTGAAGATTGATTTGTTTTCAAGAAATTCATTAATAATAATGTTATAATACAATTTTTTCTCGTTTATTTAATTAGCACTATATTAATGAATTAATTAAGAAAGCAGAATCCAAATCAAATAATGGGAATAAACATTCTACGGGATTCAAAAAAAAATTAATTCTCTATCGATTTCCTTTCTCCATACTGAAATGTTTTGTGTTATATTAAATAATTTTTTGTGTTTTTATTTACCGTACAGTGTATAAAAATATTATTATGACAAATCGATTTCATCTAAATACATTATAGTGACATTTATAATTAATTGCCTTAATTACTATAAAAATGGCAGTACTGATTAAATTACAATGTCATAGACGATTTTTTAAAATTTATTTAGGACACTTTTGGGCGCGTTATAAATGACTCTCACTGTAACAAGGTTCGCATTTTCTCCCAATTATGCATGCCGAGTACTAAGCCTGCATTCGGTGAGGGAATCTACTTCTCCTCATTGTAATTATCACATCTATGATTGACATCTGTAGGCAATTTATGGAGATATAAGGCTGATTATTAAAGGTGAATTAACAAGCAATAACACCGATGCTCACGTTGAGACTCGAACCCACGACATTTCGAACCAAAGCATTTGAGGCGGTCGCTCCGCCGCAAACTCGACCCTTGTGGGCTTTACAGATTATTTTATTTAAGAGTTGTAGATCCATTTATTGTTGTTCTTTTTTTGTAAAATATTCATTACATACACAGCAAATTGCTTATGAGCAGAGTTAGGAAAAAGTCAGACCCCCAACATAATATTCTAACCGGTCTCAAGAGTAACAGGATCAGTGATTTCTGAAATGTATACCCGTAGTTATTATGAGGTGACCAACGAGTTTGAGAACTCGGGAAAACGTTTATTCAACTACGACAGTTAGCGATACCACATTTAGCGAACAAAGAATGAAAGAATTGTGCCCCGTAATATTTCATAACTTTCAAACAAGTTGGCTGTTTTGAAAATAAATAATATCACACAAATTGATGATTTGACGCTAAAGAATATTCGGTTTAATATTTGGTTTACAGTTCTGAAATTTCCCTGCCCCCTTCTGAGGAGAGATCTACACGACATACTAACGTGCGCGAAACTCAGCAAATTACATAAAGATCACAAGCTTCTTCTAAAAAGTTCGAAAACCCTAAAATATCGCGAATGCCTGAACATACAATTAAGCATCGCCTTCTGAAGTTGAAGCATGTTCTAAATCGAATTGTGCTAGCTGTCCCCGCATATTTCGCTCTGCCATAGGAACATCGCGGGCTGCCCACAGGGAGCTACCGTACCGCGAGAACACGGAGGCCAGGCGAATGACACCTGGCCGGTTTCTCCTTCCACGCGAGAGCACCGCGATGGTTAGGTTCAGATTAGCAGAATGGTGAAAATGACTGGCCGAAGCCGCGTATCCTGCGAGATCTCGCGTCAGAATGCCTCGGTAACGTTTTCTCCAAGCCACGTCCCTCTTTCGCAGACCTGGAGTCCTGCAGCTACTACGCCGTAACTTTCTACACTCACTTACGCGCCCTGTCATCTGATGTAATATTTGTCGATTGAGTGGCGCCATTGCCAATCATCTCTGTCAAATCGTTATTTCAGATTTTCTCGAAGGGATAATTACGTGATATTTCTTGCGCAATTATTTTTTCCTGCTTGGTCAGAAGTATTGAGCTCCCTAGTTTGCTAGTTTCGAAGTTATATTGCGTTTATGTAGTTCTAGAAAGTTTTGAACGTTGGCTCCAGTTATTTCACGCAAGTATATCCATATATAAGTTATATTCAAACAAGCTGGAGATTACCAAGAGGAAGTTCATTTTAGCAGTACATTGTCAACATTGTTTAGTTTCGAAACATAGTGCGGTATGGAATTAGTCATTCTCTCGGAATCGAGTTTGTTTCGCCTGAGATCTAGAATAACTACGAAACTGGAATTTAGAATAACAACAAAAAGCTTTTAGAAACCAAGGTCTTTAAAATAAATTTTAATAATAGTTAAAATTAACAATTTCTAAATAAAGTACAAAACAGAGTAACTGATACACCACAATCAGCTATTGCTAGTGTTCTGGTGCATTTCCCAGAAAAATGAAACAAGAGGTTATAAAATTTGAATTATTTGTCTTCAAACTTCAAAATTTTAGGATTTTATACAACACAAAAAAATGGATTCTACTAATATCATCGCTAGTTTTTTCAAGGAACTTAAAACCACCCGTTACAACCAACATACGCTGAGCGAACGTGTCTTCTCGAAGGAGAGAGATGAAATATTCATGATTTCCCAGGGTATTGGAGAAGAAGGGAAAGAAACAGGGCGAGGCTCGGCGTGCTATCTGGCCAGCGCGGCGCAGACGGCGTTTGTTCCCTGAAGGGAGCGAGCGGAACGAGGGAGAAAAAAACAGTGTGGGGCAAGCGGCTTCGGGTTTCCGGAATAGGAGGCCAGCAAGTACGCGATGGTCTGCAATGACGTCATGCCATTTACAACGGGTGTATAACAAATGGCGATATGTGCCGAGCGGACCTCGGCGGGCGCGCGCCGCACGATCTCGCGCGCGCCCACGTGGAGCGCCCTGCCGGGAAGGAGGAAAACGACGAGACGTGATTAAGGGATGACACCATTCTGGATTCCTTACGGTATTTAATTTCAACAGCAAGGCAGGTCGATGTTCTCGAACACGATCTACTAATATTCCATTTTTATTAATATTTTTTTTTGTATTTTGTTGTTTTGATTGATTGATTTTTTCGTGTTTCCGAGCGCGTCAACCGCTTTGGTCATTAGTGCCGTTAGTGTTTTTCATGTCGGGAGATGGCGGTGATCTTTCCCCCGCGGGATGGCGAGATCCGGCGCCGACCTACCGTCGGCTAGTGGGGTTTCCCCCTAACCAGGACTCTCCCACCAGCGGGGCACTGCCCCAGCCGGGACAAGCTCTAAGCTCCCGACCGGTCTCCAGGAATATGTAGTAGTGTAGTGCATGTGAGTGTAAGTGTGTGTGTAAGGGGAGAGGATAGAACAAGGAAGAGAAAGGACAGATCGCGCGCGGTCCGTGGCCTGTTTGGTAGGGAACTGCTCCGGCATTCGCCTGGTGTTGATCGGAGAAACCACGGAAAACTACCGATCAGAGCAGCCGGCCGCTAGACGTCTCCTCCAGACTGCGACTGAATTCGACCTAGCTGAAAAGCCAGTGTCGAAAATCCTGCCGCTCAGGACTCGAACCTAGGCACTCCCGGTCAGAGGCGCTTCAGTGACATCAGTTGATGCACTGAGCTCCCGGTTTTGTTGTTGTTTTTTGGTTATTTAAGGTCGCATTAACATCTAGGCGACCACTATTGGCATTAACGTTATGGTAACTATGAAGGTGAAACGAAATGGTGATGATAAGGGGTGAAAGGACGAACACAAATACAACCAAGTCCGAGACGGGTCTCGAACCCGCGACTCTTCGGTCTGAGATCACTACCATACTACTGCCTTAGCGATATCGACCACCGGGCCGACAATGTTTACTTTCACGCTACGCAGGAGACAAGAAGTTACGTATAGCTGCGCGAAAAACAACGAATTTTCGGCAGAAACCTCTTGTTGCATGGCGCTGGTAACGAATAAGTGGATATATCCAGTTGCTTAATTTACAAAAAAAAGTCCTCTAACACGTACTGTAGCGAGAATCCATGTTTTGTGTGTTTTTCATACCGAAAAATCAAATGGCGGCAAAACGTCTGTCTGTGAACAACGCTAGCGGCTAAAAGGTTCAGCCGATTTTCTCCTAAATTGATATTCTCCAATATATGTGGCTGATGTCGCGGTCCCTTGAATTTTAACCCATATTTTAATTTTGGGGGTAATTGACACGAAGCCCCTGGGGCATTTTCAAAATGTTCAAAAATAGCTGTATCTTTTTTTATCAAATTTTGTTGTTGGATAGTGTGAAGGACGTTTAAGAGAATGGTGAAGGTATGTTCGGTAATGAAGAGAATGGTAATGTTCGTTGAAAACCCTGATCGTTTGAAAATTGCAAAAGATCAAAATTTTTTCAGAGTCTACCTACAGCTAAAATATTAAAGATAGAGATGAATGAAATGAACCTTAATGAAATCTGTTCCTTAAAAATAGATTTTGAAATAAGGGTATGTACAATTTTTCGAAAACATACGTGCTTTTCGCGTAATTTTGCGAGTAAATACGGGCGAGAAAGTACGTGTAGTTTTACCACCACTAATTCTTTCTAGAGCTTTTATTTAGCTGACTACCAGTTACACTTTACGTCCCGACAGGACGCATATTCGACTGTACACTAGACACCAACACACGTGCGGGTTCTCCTGATCTGTGGGTCAGCAGAACGCGTTGCTTTTTTTTTCTATTTCAAAGGTCAGGTTCAGATTCGAGAAATGTTTTGGAAAGTCTCTTCAGAAGCCTAATTATGTGATCGTGAAATGCAATTTTTGTGATTTGGTAGAGGATCCAGAACAGCCCTATTTTATAGCACTCTATTTAGATTTATTAGAACTTTCAGAAAATTGCTGGCAACGTGCGAAAAAAGAGGTAATGTCAATCTCGAAAAGGGGCAAACAATAACTATTCTGTATGCTCTGAGAGGTTAAACAATAAGAACTGTTTTCAACATGCATCATTAGAATGGCAACAATACAACAGAAAGTTTACTTGTCTAGCCCGTCAAATTGTCATTTTCCAAGGTTACATCTATCAGCTTATTAAACGCGAAATATGTCATTGAGAAACCACCTACATTCAATATCCAGTTTTTGAACAAAAAAGGCCTGTTCCAGATTTCTAATTGATAATAAATTTCTCTGAAGATATTGAATAGCTTTTTTGTAATGTTGGTAACCATTTACAACTCATAGATATAAAACATTTTTTTCGTTCTTTATTTGAAAGGATTACTAAAGATCCCGTTTTTGTTGATCCAGATAACTCAAAGACGTCAGGGCTTTCAGCATCATATGTAATATGTAGTATCATATTTTAATTTAAATTTTCGTGCAGGCGAAAATAAGACCAGAATTACCTTGCTGGAGAAAATAAACTAATGGAGAAATTTGGTATTGTAAATTCTCATAACGTTCATAAATAATGTTTTTGCAGTCACGCCACAAGAAAAAAGACATTGATATAAGATGTTACAAGTTTGCTACTACTAATATTCTTCTCAGAAAAGAAAAATCCGTTATGATGGTTTCCGGCTCATTTAAGTTCTCCACATTTTCTACTCGACTGCTCGTTCAAACTGGAATACCTGTTTGAAAATATGCCTTTAAAGTGAAATACGCCCTCCCACTCTTTCATCGGCAAGCCTCTCTTTCGTCCATTGTGAGACTGCTCTTCAATGAACGAGTTCTGTGAAAGAAGTCACTCCGCGAGTTCTGCGAAAATAAATCATTAGTACAGAAAACGCCTTGGAAGAAACAGGGACGATTCGTCGGAACGTACGCACATGGAGTCGAACAATGCATGACAGTGCTCGGCGCAAAAGGGAATGGAGACAAGAACACAAATGGAAGAGGGGAAGTGACGAACCGCGAAATCTAACTGGAAAAAGAAGAAATTATTCGTAATCTTACTTATAGCGAGTGAATGTGTTACTATTGATTCCGGGAACGTCAACTACTACGGTCATTAATCCCATAATTACAGTGTATGATATATTTCCCCGGCGAAGGCGTTCTTCCTTCGCTGGAACGTGAGATTTGGCGCCGACCTACAGGTCAGTTTGCTGGAATTTTCCTTTTCCGTGTATCTCCCCCAGCAGCTCACAGTTCATGCTGTGACAAGCACAAACTGTAATCTCCCAACTGATCTCATAACGTGTGGTAGAGCAATGCCTGCAAGTGTATGTATGTATGAACGAAAGAGGAGAGGAGAGAATAATGAATGGCAGATCAAGCGATGTACACCAGATAGTCAACAATCTAATGACGCCGGGTGCGAAACCAGTATCATGGACTTATAATTTCTCCTACATTACATTTATTATTAAATCTGTGATTGATTTTTCTTAGTCTCAACAGCAAACCTAGCTTGGAAAGGAGCATATTTGGAGAAACACGTATGCCTAAAAGTTTTGTTCTGTTTTCTATTGTGTGGTTAAGATTGGCAATTTTCGTTCTATAATTTCATATATTTCGTATACAATTTTAGATACATTCCCTCAATATTTTAATAACAATTAATATCACTAGTTTTTAATTTACTCCTTCTAGTTAATCATTTATTTATTTATTTATTTATTTATTTATACACTACATATTAACTTACATAATAAAGCACTATGCAAAAGATGGTTGATTAAACCAGAATCCAATCCACACAGTGTAATATAAGTTATAACAGGTCCTGGTAATTTGAAGTAGTAACTGAACGTAAGAAGTTCGCTGTAAGAGGACGTGTGTGCGATATGAAGGGGCCGCGTGGCTATGACGCGTCGCGTTTCGCTCACAGAAACCGGCGCCTCGAGCGAGGACGGCGATGGTGGCGGTGGCGACGTCGGCCTCCGAGTGGCTATTGTCCGGGACGCGGGGGCGGCGAGCGGACGGGGCGGGCGGGAAGGGGGGGGGGACGGGGGGGGGGGGCGGCGGAGGCGGCGGGCCCCGGCGCGCAGATACGCAAATATGCGGCTGCGGCGGAGGGTGGGTGCAGGCGGGCAGAGCTGGGCGCTGGCGGTGGCGGCGGCAGTGCACTCGACCTGAACCCCGCCGCCGCGCCGTACCCGCGCTCACCTCTTCCCCGTCCCCCGGCCCCTGTGCCCCTCCTCCTTCGCCCCCACGCCAATGTGCTATGCCGTGCCGCGGTGCGGTCGCGTCTTCTTCATCCCGGCCGCGGCTTGCCCTGTCTCGCCTCGCCGCCGACGCGTCGCCATCCCCGCCATTCACGACCCGGCGTGCGGCCAGCCGCCTTGCTCGGAGTGGCGGCGGCCGCGGTGGCGACGACGGCGACGGCAACGACGAGGCCGACGATGACGATAACGACAATGACGACGACGAGGGCGGCGGCGGCGGGGACGGGGGCGGGGCAACGCGGAACGATGACAATGGAGAAGAGAGCGCGAAGAGCTGGACGCAGAAGGTAACAGTGACGAGATATGTATCAGCGAAAAGGAAGGCGCTTGAGTGAAGGGTGGGTATGGAAGAACAGGAATCAGCCGCAGAGTAAGCTTTGCCTCAGTGATGATTCTACAGGATGAAGATTGGAATGAGTCTTCATTGGTTGTGCATCGCAACTACTTTTGTCTGACATATTGAGTTTTGGACAATCTCTTTGCACTAAAAAAATAAATAGTTAGCGAATGCATGCTTAGTAGGAGGTGATAATTCGTACTTCACACTTGCCCAATTACATTGGATACGAGATGAAAAAAGCGTAGCTTAATAAATGAGGCTGATTTTGAAAAATCTTTTTTCCCAAATGTTCAATCGGCACAATGTTGCTTTAATACCACCAAACAAAGTTCAGGATTTATTAATCTGCAGAGGAAAAATACTCAAAAATGTTGATCGCGCAAGTGACGTTTACACAGACAAAAGAAAAAGATGAGTTTGCGGAAGAAGTCAAGGAGATAACAGAAAGAAGAGGGGAAATAAAGATTGGACACTAAGTGACAGCGAGGAAAGAAAATACGAGAAATAGAAAGAATCAAGACTGAGATAAAAGAACTGAAAATCAGAGGAAAATTATGGCTGTAGGGGTTAATTTTGCCCAAAATATGTCTCACAGTCTTTAATAGTCAACTCAGACCATATTTTTATTGCGTTACGGTATGATATAATATGCAAGTATAATGACTTAATACCGAGTTTATTGCGACGACGAATAGTTGCATCGATGAGTCGGTCATATTATCACAAAAAGTAATAATGTTAAAGAGACAATACTTTAATTCTAATTATCTGTGTAATCATGGTAACACTTTGACCTCTATCATGTGCGGTAATCATTGCATTAGTGAAGAGAATTGTGGCGATCAGGGATATGGGGTTGTTACAAGTGGAGAAAGCTGAAAACTAGAGTGAGCAGCAATGGGCAGAGGTAGGTGGGTGGGCAAGTACAATCGACCTGAGTATTACCATCGAGTGAAAACTAATAATATAAAGGGTCGACAAATGCGAATGCGTATACTACTTTGGTATACACATTCAGGGCGAATGACGAATGGATGAATATGGGAGATACAATTTTGTTTTTGCGTTAATGTTCGTACATTTTGCGAAAAATACCAAGTGAATGTAGGGTAATTTTACTTTAATTTTTGTTAGAAAATTGGTTTTAAGTAATGTCGAGTATTTCATTTTTATTTATTGTCTTAAACTTGAATTATACGAGAGCAGGTATATAAAATATCAATGGCATAAAGCGGTTATTATACCAACAAATGGTTATTACAAGAGCCCCAAAGTCCAGGCATTTATTTTACCTAAAATGGGTAGGCAAAGCTGGATTTATTTTTATTAAAATAGGCATGAAAAATGCATATACTCTAGCTAAAGTAGGAGTACAAAAGGCAAAATAAATAATGAAAAATCACATTTAAAAGGAATTATTGTAAAAAATTAATAATTATAGTGATTCACATTTTTATTCTAACTCTAAAATTTGCTTTAGAAGTTAATGTGTAAGAAAACGACCTTTCGCTGGTAATCTCGAATCCACACGCCCATACGATTGAATGGCTACGAATTTGTTGTATTCGCGACGGTTTCTCTTCGCAATGCAATTCCATTTTGAATCCTGAAATGGCATCAGGGAAACAATCCATGAAACAACTCAAAAATCTTGACTTGTATTATCATCTCTTTTTCATTAAATTCTTAACACAGCATTTACTTCCACAAGAAGACAAAATACGACCGTGCCTTCGTGTTGTCCAGGATTTCAGGTATATATTCGGCTTGATTGATTTCGGTGCCAAGAGAAAAGAATTAAAATATTCACATAAAAGGCAGAAAAAGGCCAAAATAAGACAAAATGGCAAAAACAAGCATCAGAAGCTAAAATGGGCAAAAAAGGCAAAACAAAAATATACTAAAATAACCTCAGAAGCACAATTAAATGATTCCTATTGTCAAATGTCATGAAATAGTAAAAATAACAAAAAGGCATTTTGCCAAACTTCCGGGCTCTAGATATTACAGACGTAGAGTTCGTTGTCAAAAAGAAGAGAATGGCCGAGAATTAATTAACGTAATTCTGGAGCAATATTTCTACAATGAAATAAAAAAAATCATTGAATACTCTTTTTTTACATATAGAAGCATTGATAGCCATTTTTAAACTAGTGGCGCTACAAACACAATTTCACGCATTATTTATAATTTTTGAATTTTTTGAAAATTCAGATTTCCATGAAAACTATATCTGTACCATTGTTAAGCATCATTTGCTCTATCCTAGGTGAACATTTAATAAAAAAATGTTGAGCCATTTTTGAGAAAAGTTAAAGATGCATATAAAGTACCCCCACCCCAATCAAATATCCGTTTCACACTCGCAGGGCATCGAGTTCGCCCCAATCGATCATAGAGCATCAGTTTTAGGGCAAATGGATTAAATGGTTTATGTGCTAGCGTTGTCCTTACACAGGGAGAAGGATAGACGTTTTGACATCAACCAGTTTTTCGGTATCGAGGACCCACGTGGATCCTGACTAAACATCGGGTTAGAGACAGAAATTCACTACATATAGGAACAAGATTTATCCACTCTTTAATAACAAGGTCAAGATATTCAAATCTTTCTAAATCGCCGTTTTTTGCGATAGCTCTTTTTTTATTTCGTAAGTATTATTTATTTCGTATTTCTTATATTATTTTTACTACGTTAGTGTGTAGTATGGCGAGAAAGTAAAAAATATAGGATTTCGCGGGAATGCTGAGTTCTCACAATTCAACTGGTCAAGAAAAGACGACATTTCTTTAATTTATTGTTTGCCGCTTCTGACATTATTACGAAAAGCTCAACTTTTTATACATGGGATTCGAACGGCGAGTAGAAGTGGATGGGGACGGTACACAAATGTGCACGGCGCGACAGGATTTTAGGGAGCGGGTGAATGTGGATGAGAAAAATAGGGTCAGTGTGAACAGGTATGCGTATTTGGGATGGAGGAGGTACTTGAAAGAGAATGGGAGAGAGTGTTTGGCACAAATACTTGGTCGCGGGTAGACGTGGCTACAGGAGAGCGAGATAATGAGTCGGAGAAGGTCGGACGTTGGATGCGAATCGAAGTGGATTAAGAAGGGTGGACTAATATTGACGGGTGCGAATCGTAGGGCGGGTGAGAGTACTTAGTACTGGTGCTGCGGTGCAGCTTCTGGGTCGATGACCCCCATCTCGATCAGGGTTTTCGTTCTGTTTTCGTGTTCCTTGAGCGAATACTGAGATGGCCCCTTCTTTTTAGTCTGGGCATAAATGTAACTTCACTTTCTGTGCATATCTTCTGGAGTTCACTGGGAAATATGCTAATACAAATTATTGTTCTCAGTATTCTCGCGGCAGTAAATTAATTACCTCACAATGGGCACGATGAGGGATAATAGCCACTAGCTGATTTGCCTTTGCAAAGAGTTTTTATTACACGAAAGCAAATATTTTCTTCTGAACTCTCGCAAAAGCAGCTTGATTGCATTTGTATTGATAATTCAACTTGTGTATGGAGTAGCGTAGGGATCCCAGAATTGAAAACCTGCTCAGAATTCACTTCTACCCATATTCGCCACACGGATTTCAACTGTTTTTAATGACAGATAATTGAACAAAAAGTGCTGTTTGTAGACGGTTGCGGGGTTTCCGCTGCAAGTGAAGGTACACAGAAAAGATGAGAAAGTGTGGTCGCGCGTGGGTCGTTAGAAGGAAGTGGGTGGGAAGTATGAGCGAGCAGGTGGGTTGTATAGAAGCAAGTGAGTGGGAAGTATGAGGGATCAGGTGGATCGTTAGAAGCAAGTGGGTGAAAAGTATGAGGGAGCAGGTGGGTCGTTAGAAGCAAGTGAGTGGGAAGTATGAGGGAGCAGGTGGGTTGTATAGAAGCAAGTGAGTGGGAAGTATGAGGGAGCAGGTGGGTCGTTAGAAGCAAGTGGGTGGGGAGTATGATGGAGCAGGTGGGTCGGGTGCGAGGAGGATGGTGGTGATGGCGGAGGTTGATGTGATCGCGTCATCCGGCGCACGAACCCACTTCGGTATCTTGTTTCCCTAATACGCGGAGCGGCCTTTTTTTACGACGCGATTTCCTGCCTTTTCTTCGCCGCGCGCGCTGACGTTAATGGCCATTTCGTTGACACTTGTGACGCACAATCATTTTTACCCTAACTAGCACAGCAGGCCGGGAGTAGGTTAGCTCTAGAAAGCTTGTCTTGAGAGCGTGAGGAGAGGAAATCAAATTTCGAGTCAACAACACACGATAAATACTTATAGTATAGACAGTTCATCTTTGCTAGATGTAAAAGGCATAAGATATATAATTCCATATACACAGAGCTGCAAGTACGTATTTTCTAACAGTTGGAACAAACTTTCTTGTCAGGATCATTAGTGTAGTAACGACAATTTATCACAGACTACGAATTTCTTCACAAAACAATCTGCAGCCGAGATATTTGCTAAATGAAAAACATGGACAGAATTGAAGGCAATTTACTGGTAGATCAATCATATTACAAACCAGAGAATCAGGATCTGAATATTTAGTTTTTACATCGACAAGAATATATTTGAAAATGTAAGTTATCGCAATAAATTCGCAATAGTTATCGCAATAGTTTTAGAGATTCCACCCATCTGACTGATATAGATTTCAGGTCTTTTCCTATATGTATTTGGTCTGCCATACTGAGGTAAGTTCTGTTCATAAATGTATCAATTCTTCTCCTATACTATATCGTTACATTGTAGATTTTATTTTTAGATTTTGCATGAGGAAGACCCCAAGCAATAGGATAGAAACGTTGTAAAGAACTTTTGTGTTATTTAATGTAATAATAAAAAGTAATTCAATATCTGTTATTTTTGGTCTTTTAGTTATTACAATATATCACAGACAAATATCTTACTACATATTTCATTGAATTACATTATAATTGCTCACAGATAGAGATCTTGTTCAATTAGAATACGTGAATTATTATGATTTCGAGCTAAACGCTGTATTATATGTATTGGAATTTGTAATACTATTTGCCTCCATGGTAATGACCGGGAGACCGGTCGGGAGCTTAGAGGTTGTCCCGACTGGGCGGTGCCCCGCTGGTGGGAGAGTCCTGGTTAGGGGGAAACCCCAGTAGCCGACGGTAGGTTGGCGCCGGATCTCGTCATCCAGCGGGGGAAGATCACCGCCATCTCCCGAGAAAAAACATACACTACACTAACGGGACTAATGACCAAAGCAGTTGACGCGCCCGGAAACACGAGATAACCAAACCATCCAAACCAATCCATGGTAATGACATCAGTTACTCATTTCTTCTATGCAGTCTCAACCATTTCCCCATTTTTTTCCTCAGTCTCCCCTGCCCTCTCACCTTTGAGCTCATCTCGCGCCCAACCTCCCTCCCAAATGTGAGGTAATTCGATCGGATACGTTCGTCCCCTCCCCTTCTGCCCATTCTCCGTCCCCGCTGCCTCCTCCAACGCCGCCGCCCATCGTGCAACGCAATTAAGGTTGGTCGGCATCAGCGACGACGTTACTTCGTGGCGGCGGCGGCGGCGACTTGAGAGGCGGGTTGCGGAGGGCGGGGCCGCGGCGACCCGGGGCACTTCGGCGGCGGGGGCGGCGGCGGCGAGGGCGGGGCGGGGCGGCGGCGGCGCGCGCACCCGATCACGCCGGCTAACGAGCGTGAGCACGTGAGGCCGCGCGGCGCGCTACCGTCACCACTTCGCCGCTGCCCGTCCCCTGCTGCCATCGCTTCTCTTCCTACCCTTCTCTCCGCACTCCGCACCCCCCCCCCCCTTTGTCCCCGCTTCTCCCCGTTCTCGGCCCGATCTTGCCTGCTCCAGCCCGCTCTCGGTCCATCTCCACCTTTCCCCTCTCCCCCCCTCCCCCCTCTCTGCCCCGCCCCGCCCTCGGTCCCGCACAGCCTTCGTCCCTCCCAGTCCCGTGTCCCGCGTCGTCCCCACCCGTCTCAGGCGAGCTTATTGGGGCGGACACTTTGCGGCGCACCGCGACCCCGTTGACTCCCTGCCTCACTCTCCTGCACGTGGGGAGCTGATTTGGCTTCTTTTTTCCTCTCTAAAATGCGGTGCTTCGTGGACGTTAAGTGTATACGTTGTCGATTGCCGGTCATATATGGAACACTAGGGAATTCGGGAATTGTTTCATATAATTTGAAGCAGATGTGTTTTAATGAAGGGATGTAAAATGAATAAAATCGATCCTGGGAGATTACCGAGTACATCAGCTTCTCTTCTTACTAACGGGAAGAAGTGATAGGTTTTGCCTGATTTTGAAGTGATTTCAAGTTTCTTTGGTGTGTTTTATTTCGTAGTTAGTTTCTGAAATGTAAGAGCGCATCAAAGGAAGTTACATTTTTGTTATGCAGTGTATTTTTATATTCAGAACATCCAGGAATCTACATTTCTTTACATACGGATCTATACCCATTTATTAAATGTACAAAAGGAGATTCAGATGTTCTTCTACCCCTAGTCTTCATTGTAAGAAATGGCACAGCACCCTGCGATTAATCACTATAAGTAGTTGGTGCAAATTTCTCAGCTCATTGGAACCAATTTCGGCAAGAAAAGGGAGCTTTTTGCATGATTCGAGCATGCGTTTGAGTGTGCTGGTATGATTATAACTTCTCGTATGTTATACAGTATATTGAAAAATGTTCGTCGAGAACTACAGATCTTGTTGCAATAGCTACTTGTCTGGAATTTGTAGGTCATCTCCAGTTGATTTGGAAAAAACCTATGGGCGCAAGCTAAAACACGCTTCGCGTCTGGCAGTATATTGGCTACCCACTCTACGAAATTGCGTTTTTCCAATTATGGAATTTCGCATTGATATAATGGGAGTGTATGGACAGAATAAATTACAAGGTATACTTCATCTTCCAACTTTTACTACAGCCGTCAATTATCGTAGCTTTCTCCATGTATTTCACGAACTCGATTTAAAAACGAATTAACAAATCCTGTGGAGTAACGTTAAGAAGACTTATTAGATATGGCTGGCACAGAATGTTGGATTTTAACATGTTCACAAACTGGATTAAACATTGAAATGTGAAAATATTTGCAATACTATTGACCAAAAATCCAACACCTTAAAAAATTGGGAAGAAGCGGATCATTCCGTCGACATGAGAATGATCTTCAATGTTCCGAAAAACAGCAATGCAATCGTGAACGAACACGTTTAAGAATACGGACAGAGAATGATGATTATACGCACGAAAAATGTTAATTGTATAATTAATTACTTGGAATAAGAAGAAGAGAAAAAAAAAAAAAAAAGGGGGGGGGGGGGAAAAGGAAAAATAGGAGGAGGTGGAAGAGGATAGGAAGAAGAGAAGTGGATGAGGAGGTGGTGGAAGAGGATAGAAAAAGAGAAGAGGAGGAGGTGGAGGAGATGGAAGAGGATAGGAAGAAAAGAGGAGGAGGAGGAGGAGAAGGAGGAAGAGGATAGAAGAGAAGAGAAGAGAAGAGAAGAGAAGAGGAGGTGGAGAGGAAGAGAGGGAGATGGTGGAGATGGAGGAGAAGGACGATGAGGAAAATAGAAAGTGATGTTCTGGTAAATCAGGAAGTCCAGAAAGCAGCGCCTCGTAGACGTGTGGTACACGAAGAAAGTCGCGTGGCGTACTCCGTTTGCGGTTTCAATTTCTCGCTTTATCGGCGGTAGGGTTGTGGGGGTACCTCCCCTTCCCCGCCACCTCCCCATCCCTTCGTCGAATTCCACGAGCGAACGCGTTGTTCGGCGTGCGGCCATAGCGCGGCGCCACGCGCGTTCCTTCAGGCAGCTCTTTCGCGGGCGCGTATGCAGAACCGCGCCAGGCGCCGCCGCCGCCGCCGCCGCCGCCGCCGCCGCCGCCGCCGCCGCCGCCGCCGCCGCCGCCGCCGCCGCCGCCGCCGCCGCCGCCGCCGCCGCCGCCGCCGCCGCCGCCGCCGCCGCCGCCGCCTGCTCCGCCTCCGTCGCGCGCGTGACCTCAATGACGGCCGGTCCGTTAGGTGCGGGGGGCGGCGGTAGTGAGTGGCAGTGGCGGTGGTTGTGGTAGAAGCGCACAGTGACCGAAAATACGATTCCATTGGCTCTAAAATGAAATTTTACTAGTGTGGATTGTTCATGGTGTTTGCGAGTATTTATAATTCATTCACTGGTGAAATTTTATTTTACTAGCGTGTTGTCTTTCCTGTTTAAACGCCTAGCTCATGCTTTCCTCGTAATGACATTCGTAGCATAACTGATATACAGAGTCCAGTTTTACAATACGTTGCATTCAACTGGTCGATAATTACCGTAACACTGACCGTAATTCAACTAGCAGAATGCGGTTTTGATTCCTATGATTTCTTTGTTATCTTTCACAATGAATGTTTTGAGTGTGGTCCATAGGCATTGTTACAAAAGCTCAAGTAATATGTCGTTGAATGAGAAAGTCATGTGGGGAGTTTATATGAATCCCATGAAGTCTATAAAAAAGAAATGCTAACTAATCGCAGAGGCGAAATAGTATTAGATTTTTAGCAGCAAGAAAATACTAGACGTTGAAAGCAATGCTTAAATGGGTGTAGAAAGTTTAAAGAAATATTGTTAAAAATAGAATTATTTTTATTTTGTTTATATAGTCATATAATATAAAAAATACAGTGCAATATATATTATAATATGAAAGTACACCGAAACCCTTTAATTCAATACAACCACCGCAACCAAGCCACGGAAAAGGAAATATAATACACAGCCGAGAATAAAACCTGAAGAAGGAACTTCTGCCAACTGAAAACGTATACTCGCAAATTTTCCAAACTAATTACAGCCAGGCGTAGGCGTTACGTATTTTCTCCTTGAAGACTTCGATAATCGCACATCAAATAATACGGAAACACAGAAAATCGTTCATAACCTTGCTTCCCTTGTACAAACCTACCAGTTTAGCATATAATGTACTCCATTCATTCATTGATTCATTGATTGATTGATTCATTCATTCATTCATTCAACAGTCCTGGATTTAGCTCTGGATACTACTAGCCAGTACCATTTTCGCAGTCGCTAATTACCCTATCGCCAATAGCCTGAACACTTCCTGAAAAATTTCCTTATTCTATTGTGAAGTGAAATCTATTACCTCGATATACTCTTGCATTTACATTCATTTTCCGCTCCATATTTGGTGTGACCAATGAAAATGTAGTAATATCATCTACGGACTGACGTGTATTAAAAAAAATGTTCGCGGAATGAAATTTGTAAAACATTGGAACATTTGTAAAACAAATAGGCAAATTCAGTGTGCGAGTTCGAAGTGAAAGACTATAGAAGTTCATTAAACATCTTATGGCTACTTATGAGTGTGCTTATCAGATCTTTTCCTTATTACATCATGTGCAGGGAGAATATTTAAAATATTTCAGTCACGTACCACATGATAATATCTCAGCAATGAACATACTAATAGTAAATGTTCTTTGCAAACCTATGGTGGTTGCACAATGAAGAGTCAGTGTCCAGGGAACAAAGATGGCTGTATTTTCTATTTCTGCTTTTCTATTATTGTGGCAAAAATTTCCGAAGGAAAGATATTTGAAATTAAAACAAGAAACGCAAAATATCAATAAAAACAATAATTTTTAACTTTATAATATATTTGAAGTTTTAAAATCCACATCCGGAGACGTGTTCCCGATGCACAGTAAGCGTCAATCAATTGCATCAGAACCCGTATAACTAGTTTGGTTCATATATTTTAAAATTACGGAAATACCCTACAATGTATTTCATGACTACACGCCACATCATAGGCTCCAATAGAATTCTTGAACGTACGCCACGAATCGAGTTTTAATGTATGATTCAGGTACTCGGTGAGAAGAAAATCATCCATTGGAACTAGCGGTGCTAAAACAGCATGTACTATCTCACCCGTATTTTCACGCAAAATTATGCCAAAATTACTCAAATTTTCGAAAAAACGTACATGAATTTTTCAAAATCTATTTTTAAGGATCAGATTTCATTAGGGAAAAACATCTTCATGATTGTAGTTATAGGAAGACAATGAAAAAATTCTCAAATTTTTGCAATTTTCGAAAATTATAGTTTACAACGAAAATGGGACCTGCACCATTCACGGAAACGCTCTTCACTCCATCCAACAACAAATTTAATCAAACATTGAGCGCTTTTTTGGAAATTTTGAAAATATCCCATGGATTCATATATACTATCCCCTAAAAATTAAAAAAAATTAGTTTCAAGTTCAACGGGCTGCGACAACGGCCAGATCGATTGGGGATTATCAATTTTGGAGAAATTCGGGTAAACGGTTTAGCCTCTAGCGTTGTTTACAGACGGACAGACAGGCGTTTTGCCATCATTCGAATTTTTCGGTATCAAGGGCCCATAAATCATGGATTCTGGCCACACCTCGTGTTAGCGGATTTTTTATAAACTTAGCAACTGGATTTATCTATATATTCGCTACCAGCGCCCTGTAATAAGAGGTTTTCTGCCGAAATTTCACCGTTTTTTATAGCATTACATAACTTTCTCCCTACTCCGTACCGAGAAAGTGAAAGAACTCCAATCTGCATTCTTCTGAAGGCTGCGTGTCCGCGTAGACTGGCGATTGGGCCAGTTCGCATCACGGGCGACCGGTGCGGCGCGGTGCGGCGTGGCCGTGTGGTGGTGTGGCTGCGTGGAGTGCGGCGAGCGGCGTAGAGCGGCCGCGAAGATAGATGGGGAATATGTGGCACAAGATGCGGACGTGCGCGGCCGGTGCGCCGGAGGCGGCGGCGAGGGGCGCCCACGACTTCGCCAAGCCGCCTGCTCGCTGCTTGCCGCCGCGCCGCCGCCGCAGCACCGGCCAGCATTCCAGGGACGAGCAAGGTACGGCACGGCGGTGAAATGATAAGACGTTAACATTGACTGAGAGGACCAGGGGCGCCCGGAGAAAACCTGGAACCTGAGGCAGTTGATCCTCGAGGACCCCTCATTTCAAACAAAGCATTCCCTCCTCCCCGATACATAAACAAAATTCATTTCTACGTACATGAGAAATAACTTATAAACTAACTGTTATTAAGTTATTATGTTATCATGTTATTATTAACTAAATGTTCATTTTGGATATAGATGAAATTTTAAAAATTGTTTTAATAAAAAATAGGGACCCCAATTTTAAGTTGGGGCTAGGGCAAGTTGCTCCAGCTGCCCCCTCTTTGTCGCCCTTAGAGGTGGCTCAGGTCAACAACGGATGTCACTGCAGTGCCACTGACCAGGAAGTCCAAGATTTCGAGATCCGACAAAGGTCTGCTTTTGACGATGGTAGAATAGCGTAGATTCGGTTCAAGCCCTGTGCGGAGGAGGAATCTAGTGAATCGGCTGCTCTGATCGGTAGTTTCCCGTGGTTTCACCAATCAACCGGCCACGGACTGCGGGTGATCTTTCGTTCCTCTTCCTTGTCCTCTCATCTACCTTTACTTAAACACACTTACACTTACATGCATTAACTACACTACCACTCATGCTGGGAGACTAGTCGGGAGCTTAGGGTTCGTCCTAGCTAAGGTGGTGCCACGCTGGTGGACGATACCTGGATGGGGAAATTATCCACAAGCCTACGCGTTAGACGGCAATGTATCTCTCCATCCAGAGAGGGAAAACACCATTTTCATTCATACAAACATGCACTATACTGACGGAACTAATGAACATAGCCGTTCACGCGCCATGAAACACAAAATAATCAATCAATCAAAAAGGAATTAACAACTCATTACACATGCCAAATGCGATGGTGAGCTTTAATTTTTTTTAACAAAAATAAGTAAATCGTCCTTTCATAGGTTTATCTTCAACAGTGACAAAATTGCTCTATCACAATGCCTATTTATGGAGGATAAAATACTGAAGTTTTCAGAACATTTGCCGTTTTTCTTTCTATATGCTGCCTAAGGAATTAATTTCTTTTTTAATATGTTGAACTAGCTTTGTTGCAAAATCTAGTTAGTGTCATAATTAAGAATGCCTTGACAACAACGTTCTTTGGGAACATAACTTTTTATGCTTCTCACGTGAAGCAATTGTTCAGCGATTAACGGTCGTTACAAGCTACGATTGAGATTGTCGATTTATGCACTCAGTAGTAATTATGTATGAACCTGAGACGCCGGAGCAAATCATATCAAACGTTTAAAGCATCTTTATAGCCACAGCATCAGCATTTGATTTTGCACGGTGTTATAATTATTAACATGCCGAGAAGTCCTTTGAGAGTTGTTTAAGCTCCGATAATATTTTTAATTTGGTACAAATAAACAATAACTAGGAGAATGTTGTTCGCCTCGACAGTGAAATAAAATAAAATATCCTACAAATGCAATTAATATATTCAAACTTCTATATTACTAATTTCCCATGCTTGCAGAAATTGAAAGAAAAATATGCCGTCTTCAGCCTTTATGATTCTAATACCCACGATATTGCAAAATAATACAAAAACATATATAATACTAACTATCAATGCGCACACAAATACAGAGAACACTCTGTAGTCTCCGGCTATGGGAGAGGAGTTTATGATTTTGTTACAAACACAGAAAGTCTGAAAATCCAAAACATCGAAACAGTTTCGATTTTGTCTCAATAATGCAAATATTTGATTGTGTTATTCCGCCTAATCTCACATTGCGAACAACAAATAAATTCCCATAATCCGTGCTTCACTGCTTATGACACAGCTGACATCATGCGAAAGCACGTCTGCAAAGAATAGACCGCTCACTATTAAAAATTTGTTATTCATGTGTTGCGAAATGGAGCAGAACGTTTTTTTGTTGTTTTTTTACTTTGTATGTAAAGGAACTCTTGTACAGTGTAAACATATATACTACAATATTCTGTTGCAGTATTCATATGTATTTGTCATCTACACTATGTTATAGCAGTATATAGACTGTTTTGTTAAAATATTTAATCTTTTGTATTATTATTAGATAGAATTTTATATGTTGAACTTTGCGAGTGTGCGCGCCAGCTGTTATGTGTGGTTTCGCATCGCGGTATTTTTGCCATTGGAATATATTTACTACACAAAACATCCGAAGATTAAAGAAATAAGAAAATCTGTTGAGACGCTCTATCATATCAGGAACGGGTGTCAGTCCCTATGTCGCAAAAAGCTCTTCAAACCGTGAAGAAGAGAAAGAAGAACCACATAATGAGTAAAAGATCGAAACAAAAATCAAGTGTTTGTTAGGAGAGAGCTCATTGCGTTCTGATTATCACTTTTCCTTCCTAGGTATACTATCGTATGTTAGTATAGTAATACAGTATTAATTATACACTGAGGTAATTCCTGTACTATATGATATTATTGTAATCACCATAAAAATATGATAGTGATTTCTTTGCATTTAAGGATATGTACAATTCAGCTGCAAGAGATATCCGTCATAAAGCCAACTACCAACAAGCCTCCTGACGTAGATGCTCGTGGAGGCTCACGCATTGGCCCGCCGCGTGCAGCCTGCTCGCCAGAAGATGCAGCAGCCTCGCGCAAACGGGAGACCCCACGTGCCGTATTTGGGTTGGGTGCGCAGGCGCTCGCGCACGTGCGCGGGGACCGCGAGACGATGGTTATCTTCGGCGAAGGGCAGTGATTTGCAGCTCCGCCGACCCCAGCCGCACATAGGACCTCTTCGCGCAGCCGGCCGGCCGAGAACGCACATCGCGACGCGGACGGCACACTGCATCAGTAGTAGTGAGAAGTCGATAACAAAACGTCGATGTTACCAAACAGCAGCATGTGTCCGTCGGTATTTTCCTTTGTATGTCTCTATACCTTTCTCTTCGTTTGTATGTGTCTGTCAGTCGGTCGGTCGGTCGGTCTGTCGTCGTCGGTCGGTCTGTCCGTCGGTCGGTCTGTCGTCCGTCGGTCGGTCGGTCCGTCGGTCGGTCTGTCCGTCGGTCGGTCTGTCCGTCGGTCGGTCTGTCCGTCGGTCGGTCTGTCCGTCGGTCGGTCTGTCCGTCTGTCGGTCCGTCCGTCCGTCTGTCCCCCGGTCGTGCGTGCGTGCGTGCGTGCGTGCGTCCGTCCGTCCGTCCGTCGGTCAGTCGTCCGTCCGTCCGTCCGTTCGTCCGTCCGTCCGTCCGTCCGTCCGTCCGTCCGTCCGTCCGTCCGTCCGTCCGTCGTCGGCGTGCGTGCGTCGGCTGGCGTCGGCTGTGCGTCGGCTGTGCGTCGGCTGTGCGTCGGCTGTGCGTCGGCTGTGCGTCGGCTGTGCGTCGGCTGTGCGCGCGTCGTCTCGCCCAGCTGTCCGTCCATCTGTCTGTCTGTCTGTCTGTCTGTCCGTCCGTCTGTTACTGATGCGTTATCGAAATCAAACATGGATGTTGAAAACAAAATAACGATGTAAATAATACACCAAGCAATACCTATGAATGGTTTTAAACCTCGATATTTCAAAGCTTGTTAAGTAACCTCTAACATTAAATTCTTGCGCAATAAAATCTAATTTGACACTGGCCATATTTATTGAGTTATAAGTAAGACTGAATAGAAAACAAAGCAAAAAATTATGGCAATGAACAAAACTGTGCCTGATCCCAGGGTCATATCAAAAGGTCAGTCCCCATTTCCCTGAAGAAATGTACAGGGAAGAAAGGTCGTGGCGCTACACCCATGGTGCATGTGTTGAGCGCCTCTCCATGCGTGAAATACGAGGAAAGACGTAGAAAATACTAGGAGGGCATCGGGGTCATCTCGGGCGAGAGATAGTTTGCCTAATTAGGGAGTATACCGTTCCTTTGTTTCGAATACATGATTGTAAAACTGTCAGTTTATTTCATATTTTAACTTTTACAAAATTGTTATTATGAGAATTTTTCATTAACACAGAAAGCATCAAAACATAAAAGAAATCAAGCATAAAACATCGATGTTAGAAAGAACGGCTTTAATGCGGTTATAAAAAACGATGTTTTGAAGACAGCGACATCGATGAGGCAATGACGAAGGTACAGGTTAATTTGTTTAATAACATAATTCATTTCAAGTTGAGAACATCACCAAAAAATGTATCAACTGCACCGCCTAGTGACACTAGATTTTAATACGGAGATTCCAGATATGATTGAAGTCCACGTGAAAGAACGTCCATCCGACTTCCCGGTGTCTAACTGCCAGCTTCTTTCTTATGTCACCAACTGCCTTATTTCGATGATCCCATTACTTAGTATACGTAGCAATTATTTTCTGGGCTGACCGATTTAGTACATGATACGCGATCATACAAGAGTGTTTCCAAAAGAATACCCATCTTTGATCAGTACAAATAAATTTATTTTGTATTCAATGACTGAGGAGAATAATACTAGTTACTTCTGCTCTAATCTTTAGAAGATATCGCAACTCTACGTTAATTAGTCCCATAAGTGTAGTGCATATTTGTCGCGTGAGGTGGCGGTAATCTACCTCCTCTGGATGACGAGATCCGGCGCTGACCTACTTGTCGGTTTGCATGTCGCCAACCATGCATCACCCACCAGAAGGGCACGGCCCCAACCGGGACCAGCTCTATGCATCTGCTTTCGACGTGTGTGATAATGTAGTGTATGTAAGTCTAAGCGTGTGTAAGCAAGGGCTGAAGATTGGACAAGGAAGAAGAAGAAGAAGAAGGATAGATCGCGCGCCATTAGTGGCCCGTTTTTTAGGAGTGCTCCGGCATTCGCATGGCTTTGATTGTAGAAACCACGGAAAATTACCGATCACAGCAACCGACCGCTAGAATTTTCCTCGAGAAAGTGGCTGAATTGGATTTCGCTAAATAGCTAGTGTCGAAAATCCTGCCACTATCGAGATGGGAACCCTAGGACCTCCAGATCAGAGGCACTGCATGGATATTAATTGACGCCCTGAGCCACCTAAGCCGTACAAGAAGAAGAATTCGCTTCACAAATCGTTCACTCCAATTCATGTTGTCGTCACTTGGCTACGCTAGAGCAAATAATGATGGAGCATTATGAAAACGCTCAAAGTTACATTTTTCACCAACATTGTAAGTGAAAAGTCTTCTATATGATTTGAAAAAGATTAATTGCTACCTTCAAACATTCCGTGCAAATGCATGTTAATACTATTGGTAATGATGTCCAGACATTATTTGTTCCACTTGTGATCTCATTTTCACTGTAGTCTCAATATACCTTATTTTAGGTACCCTTAATGATCGTGATCATATGTTTTGTGCTTTGTTGAATGCAATGAATTTCGTTTTAATCTGTGAAACAAATATGTGAGTAAATATTATTCTAAATTACACGACGCAATTAGAACAGTGATATTGATGAGAAGCCATTGAGAAAGAATAAATTATATTATATGAAATGTAATGGCGAACCGTTTACGAAATATAAAAATTATTTCTTCATTTTATTACGGTACTATAAAAGGCCCAAGGCTCTGTTATTCTTATGTGACTCAATTGCTGTTCCGAAATGCTTAATAGACACCATGTCCCGCCAAACAACTCCTAAATACTGCAGTTAGTAGAAATTACACGCGTCCGAGTTGACTTCACATCTGCCGGAATGTACCTACCCGCAGCCTGTCTTTAACTCGACGCAACTCCCTAATACGGGCGAATGCGCTAATTAACACCGAGTGTGAACCGGTGTTCCTGTTCCGGTCACTTCCGTCTGTTACCTCCGCGCCGCACAGTGTGCACGTGTCGATTTTGTGTAACGTGTTAATGTTAGGTGACCAACAAGAACGCAAGAAATGAAAACTGCAATTATGCTCGTTTTTTTAGAATCGTAATTTCTGATAAAAAGTCATTCAGGGCCTTCTTCATACTACTTGGGTAAACAAATTGTGTGCAATGATTTTTGTCTTTAAATATAATATAGTGGGTGTTGGGAAATTAAAAGTGCACATAAATGTTAAAATTATTCATTTGGGCATACGTGAATGTTCAATAATATATTTATGTCTGTGAGGTTGGCACAAACGCTCCAACTGAGTTACCCTTTCACTACGATTGCTGATTTTAGTTTTCGGACTGTAGGAACGTTTTACTCTATTTCCTTTCAAAATGGCCACGCTTATTTTTTTATTGAAATAGCACACATGAACCAGCAAAAAAACGTGAATAGAACGTCATAAAATGTGAATAGAACACAAAAAATACCAGAATACACAAACTCTGCTTCCCAATATCAAATGCACCGTTGCTGTTGAAGCAGTACAAGAACCGTAAGGAGTCCGTCCTGACGTTTGTCAAAAGCAGGCCTTCGTCCTCGTAGAAGAGCAAAATTTCGCACTGTGTACCGGAGACAGTCTCGAAGCTCTGTCTGCACATTAGCGCCCCCGCCTGCCCCTCCCGCCCCGCCTCGCGCTCGCCCGCCCGCAACACGACTGACCGACTTATTACGGGGAGAACATACAACTCGCAGCGCTCAATAAATACAGGCCCGCGCGTCGGCGGCCGTGTTAGCTCCGAAAAGGCTTGACTGATTTCAATGAACGCCGGAAAACTCGTTCGGTAAATCCTTCGGTTGTACGTCTCGTTTATCTGCGCCGATCTGTTCCACACGGCTGGCACGATCGAGGGGAACAACAAAAAACGCGCGGCCTTTTTGTGTTTTCCTCGAAAGCGCCCGCTTCGAATCGGCTAAACCGGCGTTGCGAGAACGGCCGCGAGTTGCCGGGGGAGGGGGTGCGCGTTGCCGGTGAGATGCCGGGGGGAGGGGGAGGCGCCGTGCGGATGGATGGCGGGCTGATGGCTGGGGCGGGGCGGGGCGGGGCGGGGCGGGGCGGGGCGGGGCGGGGCGGGGCGGGGCGGGGCGGGGGGGCGGGGCGGGGCGGGGGCGGGGCGGGGGGGGCGGGGGGCGGGGCGGGGCGGGGGGGGGCGGGCGGGGCGGGGCGGGGCGGGGCGGGGCGGGGCGGGGCGGGGCGGGGCGGGCGGGGGCGGGCGGGGGCGGGGCGGGGCGGGGGCGGGGCGGGGGCGGGGCGGGGGCGGGGCGGGGGCGTGGAGCGAAGGGGCGAGTGGCGAGGCTGCAGGGGCGAGGCCGCGTGCCGGGTGCCGCGTGCCGAGCGCCGTGTGGCGAGTTGTGAGTGACGAGTGGTGAGAGGCAAACGGGGAGTGGCGAGTGGCGAGGAGCGGACGACGGATGGCGAATGAACTGATTGGCGGGTGGTGGAATGAACTGGCCAGCGAATGAGAAATTAGGGAGGGGAGCTACCGCAATCTCGCAATGAACTCGTGCTCAAAAGTGAAAAAGAACTCGTGCTCAGAAGTGACGATGGAGGTGGACGGTATTCTGACGCATTGGCACGCCAATCCATGGGAACCTTTTTTTGTGAACGCTTCATCCAAAACGAGACAACGATGAATGTTTCGCGTTTCCGGGAATCAAAATTGGATTGACATTTGAGGTTTTCTACGTCCTGCAGTAGAGTTCTGGCTAGAATGCCGCTTACAATATGGATGTTTGATATTGCCATTGGAAACATTGATATCAAGCAAAAGTCTCATGCGTTCCATACGCTTTCTATGATTGACAGGAAAGCCAAAAGTCTCTTCTTGGCCACCAAAATGCCATTACAGAAATAACACTGAATGTTGATGGAAAAAGAAAGAGAGGAAATTATGTACCTTCACAGAATTGTTTTGATTGAAGGGCTTCTCGGAAACAGTATTAGTTCGAAAATCAAATTTGTGGGAATGAGAAACAATCGGACATCTTCCTTTCTCGGCAAGATATATGGAATTTTCTATTGTAGAGGAATACCTGGCAGAACATGAAACATCAAAGGCAATTATGTGTAAATAAAACCATATTTTCACAAGTTACAAGAAAACGTTATCGTTAAATAAGAAATATCTAAACTCCACCTCATAGTACTTTCCAAAAGCATTTATATAGGCAAAGAGCAAAGAGAAATCTATAAAAATTTGTCGTTTTAATAGATACATATTGTTTTAATAAATTCGATGGCTACCGCAAAAGAATTATGGAAATCCAAATGGATCGGTAAATAGAAATGATCTTCCACAATAAAAAAAATATTTACAATAAATTCCGATCATAAATTCCAGCGTACGTTTCCAGGAATTTTACCTCATCTTCAGTGCTTCGCATTAGGTACATAAAGAAAAGCATATAAAATGATATACAGAGAAGAATTAGTATAAGTATTGAGAAGGATAAAATATATTAATACAGTTAAAGAAAATAAAATAAAAACATGCATTTACCCAAATAATGTACAAAATTTTACTGTTAACCATGCACCCATGTCGACGGTGACATTTTGTATTTTCAGTTGAATTAATTCTTGTGTATATATCCTTTTCCTCGAAAAATTCCTCGAAAAATTTATCCTGAAATGTAATATCTGAATTCAGAGTAAATAAATTTTTGGTGAAATATTATTTCTATTTTATTTTATTTAATAGGTAATTTTGTCTGTCTCTTCGTATATATATATATATATATATATATATATATATATATATATATATATATATATGCAGTACTTGTTAACTACGTGGCTAGGTAGAAGGCCTTTGAGCCATTAACTCTGACTTGCACGCCAAATGGTCTCTTCCGAGCATCGGTTAACGAAAAACCCCTGAAGGGAGGAAAACCTGCCGTCAGAAGAGGAGTACATGCTTTCTACCAAACTTTTTCTAAAGTATTTATTTATTTATTTATGTATTTTTATATATTTGCTTATTCATTTAATTTCCTGGCGTAGACGTTACAAGTTCTTGAGCCCCCTCAACCCGTGAAATCAAACAGCGCCACAGAGGACCGCGGGTATCGCCTCTGCGCTTACTTCTCAGACAAAAGACCTAAATTGCTAATTAAATTTTTGATTGTTTGCTTCTTTGTTTGTTTATTTACTTATTTATTTACTTACTTATCAATTAATTAACTTAATTACTGAGTAACTTAATCATTCCTTACATATTAACTTATTTCCTCTCCAGTCTAGACTCCGCTCATAATACTAACCAGTGTTGTTTTCCCACTTCCTGATTCCAGTTTCCCTAATAATCCGAACCTTTCCTATAAAAGTTCCTAATTCATTAAGTGAGATCTATTATCACATAATATGTTCTGGGCGAGCGTTACGTTTCTATGTTGGAAGTATTAGTTTCCCATTCCCATCCATTTTACTCATGTTTCTGCGGATCAGCAATTTTAAAAAATGTGGGTCCAATTTTCCCTATTACCGCACACATGGATGCTATTGCCATTCGAATATTTCAATCTACGTTACATCCACCCCAACCCTCAACCAAGCGTATCCCATTCTTGCGGCTCTTCTAAGTTTATAAACGAAACTTTCGCATCCCCATACTGGACTCATGTGAATTTGTGTCATTAAGGAACGTTTTTCTACTGTTCCTGCGAGGATATCTTGCTTTTTAATATCACATACATACTTTTTATTTCTATACACGTCCAAATAATGTTTTGCCTTGCTTAATTTCAAATTTGCTGGTCGTATTGTTCAACACGCTATAGCACGAAAAGGGATAATTCGTTAACTGTTCTCAACATTGTGACTTTAAGGGAATGTTGCTACTCAAAGTAATAGTGTGAAAATCGTCCTTTTAGATATTACGTAAGCATGATAAACATTGAATAAATACATTTCATTACTATGTAGAAGAAACAGGAAAGCAGGACAGAACGCGCGCCTTATATATGCGCTAGAGAGGTAAAGAACGAAAATAATTATTTATTTATTACAAGGAAAGTGATCTTTGACGTTGATTCACCGTTAGAAGTCATGCAGTTTGTTGACAAACGGCACTTGAAGAAAACCCTTTTGCATCCAAGGTTGAATGTAAAAGCCTGCGCGTTTCTCCTGTTACCCAAAAAACCTACGATGAACACCGTCTAGTGTTTGCCGCAACTCTAACGACCATGCTTATGCAGTTGTAATTTATAACTTATTTTTACATCGACGAAAATTATATTGTCATACATTGGAATGTAAAAATGTTCGTTACAGTGCTATTTCCTTCCATTCCAATGCTTGTAAAGGAGAGTGGAGTACGTACATTTCAGTCAAACGTAGACGTTTTTTTCAGTCAACAAGGAATTTTGGGCTCTTGTTTAAATAAATCAACAATAAATTTTGGACACTTATCCATCATGTTCTTCGTCAAGGAATAATACTTCTTCACGCGACAACATAGAGAACGATAATTTGAATAAGTATATTTCCCACTGAATTGTAGAAGACGTACCCAGTTAACGAAGATACATTTATATCCATAAGCAAAGCAAGGGGCCATCTCAGATTTCTTGGGAAACATTGACCCGATAACTACTTGTTACAGGTTGTTTACATTTATACAGTCCGAATTGTAAATAATACACTAAATATCAGTGTTAAAATTAATGTTACTTTCCTTGTGATGCTCAGTATAGTCTAATTGTATAGAAACAGTTACGCAGCAGAAACGATTTCACTTGGGATTTAAACTTTTCTATTAAATTTAATCGTTTAATATCATCTGGCAAAGTGTTGTAAAATAATGTACATGTATTGTATGTGAATGTTTTGTAATGAGCTGTTGATACTGTCACCTGATGAATATGATTTCTACGTCGAGTGTTATAGTAATAGACTTCGGCATTTTCTGAAAATATATTCCCGCCCTTGAGCAAGTCATTTTTTACTAGTTCTTTTATTCTTCCGTTGCCTTTTGACTTCCGGAAAAGTGGAATTTACACAATAGAAACACTATGAACCCTACTGGCATATCTATGTAGCATTTCATAGTAATTGAGTACTGTACCTAACAGTATGGTTGTACAGGATGTGAAACTTCCTGCATATCAATGGGTCACACCTCCTTATCACGCTTCGTTACATCATGTTACATACATGTTACTTCGTTACATACAAACTAGTATAAGGTTATAATGTTTTGACATTACTATATACGGTTTAGTATCATCTCCTCAATATTAATCCAATTCAATATTTCATATATCCTTACAGAGAAAAGCAAACATACCTTTTTATGTATCAAGCACTAAAACGGTTTTTGAGTTGTGTGAATCCAGGATGTGCAAAAAAAAAACATTTTTTTTTGATCTAGTGCATTTTCATAATCTAAAACCATGTGACAGCTCATAAAATAATTATAAGAAAGTTAAGCAAGGGTGGAGGTAAAACTCCTCAATGACGAAATCTCCAAAGTTTCATCTACATTATAAAAACAATCAACAGTAGCAGTAACTTTCGTTGATCAACACATGTTTTAATATTTGAAACACTAGGAAGGGATTCAAAATTATCCTTTTTATAGGAATAATAATCTAACAATACAAAAACAGTTTATTGCATATACATTTTCTTCTCAGCCGTTTAGAAACAATACGACTGAATCAGTACCTACTGGTCCGTATTTCTGTGGCCATCAAGGAATTCGCCTGGGAACGCAACGCGAGCGCTACCTGTCGGCGACCGGTGCTGAACGTCGCGACGCCGGCCGACGCCCACTCGCAAGAAGACGCCGCGAGAAACGGGGAAGGGATGGGGGAGGGGAGGGAGGGATGGTGGGGAAAGGGGGGGGAGAGGTGGGTGGACGCCACCCGGGCTCATGCACGCGCGTCGCTATGCGGTCACGCTCATTCTGCGGAAGATCGCGCGCGGGCCGTGATCCCGACACTAGACGCATACGACTTTTTTCGATAAACACATAAACCAAAACGAATAACATTTACCGGTCAAATCAAGGTTAGCCACACGACTTTCCTATAAAGATATATAGAAGGAGTAATCTCAGAGGAGTTGTACGTTTAGTAATAGTTAAGGACCTGTTAGTTGATGGCAATGCAATGTGTCAGACACTGTTACACAGACTCGAGCACATTTTGCATTATTCCAGGATATTGAGTTGAAGATAATCAAGGTTATGAATCAATATTGAAGATTAGGGACTTCATTCATGTGCGTGGTCTTTTCGCCTCCGCCACAGATGCTATTCCTCGTACTCGCAATAAATGAGACGACCGCCATTGTAGACGAGTTTTTCGCTCCGAACATTTAGTACAAATTTTATTAACGATTCACAAAATGGATACATCATATCAACATCAACAGCATCATCGTCGTCGTCGTCGTCGTCGTTATCATCATCATCTTTACCATTGTCTTCGTCTTCTACAAGCATTTAATTCGTTTCGTTAAATTCACGGATACCATAAGCAGGGGGCATATCTACAGCCCCTTGAATATGTAAGCGAAGAGGAAAATACGAATTTCAACGTTTTTCTAATAGCACTGAAAAAAATCAGAATGTCTAATAAAAAATCAGAAATATTCAGTCTAATAACCCTGAGTGTTTTCATTACTCTAACGAAACTAATGAAAACTCCCTGTCCGTGTGAATCCAATGCAGTTTTCTAAGAGTCAACCCCCAGTACCGATTCTCCGAATATGTCATTCAGTCATCGCTCTCAGGCGTTACTCTAATTCTAATCACATTGCTTCAAGCCCCAGGGCGGCTCTCGCGGCTTACTCCGCAAACGCCTGCGTCGAGATCGCCTAATCGTTAACTCCGCCGCCCGTTACTCCCTAACGGTTTTTCCATTTCATTGGAAGGAATAAAACGTTTTATGGGAAACTGCGACCCACACTTAAAATGCGTCACGCCAGTTGAAAGACTAACTTCCTGTAAGCAGGTAATTGCCGGTAAAAAAAAGTGCTTCGCATTGCTTGTTAATTTGGAACGGGATAGGGCGCGTAATTGTGGGCCGGCGAGCCAGGCCTGGGAGGATCGCACTCCCCCCTACCGCGCCCAGTCGCATCCCGTCTGGCCCAGCTCCGCTCCTCGCCACGTCCACCGATGCCGGAGATTGTCGGTTCGACGAAAGATTTAGTGCGAGTTGCAATGCATATTTAAATCGTATACCGTATTTCAGTTGACATTGCCTGCTCATTGATGGAGTTTCGAAAGTCAAGGATTCTTCAATGTTGGCTTTCTTAAGAGATTAGTTGACATTGAAGGACGATTGACCGGCAAGTGATAGTGATAGGTGGAATTATTTTTCCCAAGTTTCTTAATTGAATTGTGAGAGTAAATTAATTTTATGAAAAAACGCTAAGTGTACTTACCCATGATAATCAAGATAACTGACTGGGATTAAGTACTCGCAGGTAGTATAAATCCTCTGTATCAGCAATTAAGAAAGGCTTTTTCAAGGATACATTCACTTTGAGCACACTTGAACTAATAATTTGATATGAAAAGCAGCATGTCTCTTTAGGTCTAATTCACTGCAACACACATGGAGAACGCACGAGCGCAAATGCGCGAGCCCCGTGTACAGAACGAGAAGCAGGTGTGAGGGAAGAGAATAGGAAAGAGTCAGGAAGAGAGATAAACAAGGAGAGGCATGGATGAAGAGGTAGTATGGGAGCACCAGGCTGAGAGAACCGGTGTAAGAACCATGCAGGGAAAACCAGGCGAGGAGCACCATGCTGGAAAAACGAGGCAGGGAGGATCGGCTAGGAAAACCATACTAGGAGAGTTGGGTGAGAATAAACAGAGTACAGTATGAGAGTCGGCCTGGATAGCCGAGGTCGACAAGGCTGAAGGGCCGTAGCTGCCTCGACTTACGCCTGTGCAGTTTGGATCTCCGCTGCAAGAACAAACCTAAACAAGCTCCAAATAGTCCAAAACCAGTTTCTTAGAACTATCACAAATGCTCCTTGGTTTGTCTCAAACTCACAGCTCCACAAAGAATTTCAAATTGACTCGATACAACACCATATAACATATCTCTCAACTCAGTTCTATCACTCCATACCTCAAATTCCACACCTAGACAATTTCAGACTCCGGAAAAATTCCTCATAGAACCAGATTCAAAAATAGATATCCATACCAGGCATTCCTAACCAAATGGGCCGAAATAGATTGTTTTTAGACGTGTCTGGAAAATAATTCCTCACCCGAATTAGTTTTTTGTTTAATTTTAGGAAATTTAGAATGTAACCCATCAATACATATGTAAAGTGTTATATGTACTGAACTATGTATGATCTGTAAAAATAAAATAATTTAAAAAAATCTGCCTCGATTTAGAGGGTCGCGTGCTCGAATCCCGCCTCCGACATGGATGTTTGTGGGTGTTTGTGTTGTCCTTAAATGTTCCCTCTACAGTTACCAATCACAGCAGAATCACAGTGCTCATATATCAACTAGAAGTTCAAAGGCGACTTTTAAAAAGGTATCAGAAGTAAATTGCAGGGACACAAATAGAGAGAAGCAAGAGCAAATTTTAAAAAAAAATTTGTGAATAGAATTTTAAAAAAAAAAAGCAGAATATTTCAGAAAGTGTTTTTAGATATAGAATTTTAGGGAGAGAATTGCAAGTGAGACAGGCAGGGAAACGGGAAGACGAGACGTGGAGCGCGAGAGAGACAGAGGGTGGAAAGTGTCTAGAGGGTTGAAACTAAGGCAGAGAGAGACGAAAGGGCATAGTGTACGGCGGCGATCACAGTGGAGCCGATTTTGGCCGAAATTTTGGTCGACCGATGCCAGACGGAGACCTGACTAAACGAAGTAGATCTTCGTCCGGTAGTCGACGTTCTCGGACGTCGAAAGAGGTTGTTCGGGTTCACCATGGCCATTTCTATTTACCATCACGTGTTTCAACAAAGCCGAACTGGTTGTCCGTGGTTGCTAGATCGTGTGCCGACTCAGCGCCCTGGTCGGAATGGTTGCGAATTGGAGTCTCGCCGTGAACATGGTTGGTTGTCCTGTGTCCTTCATGTATGTGTGTTGTCGTCGAAGGCCTTGTGAGTCTGCTGATCACAGACCGAGGAGCCCACCGAGAGCATTAGCTCAGTGCATCAACTGATGTCACTGCAGCGCCTCTGACCGGGAGGTCTAGGTTCGAGTCGTGACGGCGACAGGATTTTCGACACTAGCTTTTCAGCTAGGTCAAATTCAGTCGCTGTCTGGAAGAGAATTCTAGCGGCCGGCTGCTCTGATCAGTAGTTTACCGTGGTTTCTCCGATCAACACCAGGCGAATGCCAGGAGCAGTACCCTACCAAACGGGCCACGGATCGTGCGCGATCTGTCCTTCCTCTTCCTTGTCCTATCCTCTCCCCTTACACACACACACACACACACACACACACTTATACTAATTCTCACTACACTACAAATATTCCGGGAAACCGGTCGGGAGCTTAGAGCTTGGCCCGGCTGAGGCGGTGCCCCGCTGGTGGTAGAGTCTTGGTTAGGGGGAATCCCCACTAGCCGACGTTAGGTCGGCACCGGGTCTCGCCATCCAGCGGGGGAAGATCACTGCCATCTCTTGAAAAGAAACATGCACTACACTAACGGGACTAAACTAACTTGGTCATTAGACCAAAGCAGTTAACGCGCCCGGAAACACGAAAAAAGCTATCAATCAACCGAGGAGCCCGCAAGTTTGTTAGTGTCTACTGTAAATATTAATTTGTGTCCCCATGAGGGACGTAATGGATACCCGGCGCGAATAATTGAAATTGGCATCCTTTAAGCTGGAAAAAGCCCCCGAAAAAACTCACGTATTGAATCACAAATCCGGCATATCAAACAAAAACGTCCAACGTTAGCCGACCGAAATTTCGGCAAAAATCGGCTCTACTGTGACCGCCGTCTTAAACAAGGCCCCTTTCGTCGATGTCTACGTAAGGGCCGGTTTCACCAAACAAAGAGTAAGAGTTTACTCTGGAGTAAATCTTGTTTACTCGAGAGTAATTTGTTGGCGCGTTTCACCAACCCCTGAATCGAGTGTAAATCGCTTACACGATAGTAAATTCGAGAGTAACTTTACACGGCGATAATCCGTCCAGTAAGTGCGGAGTACCTCCGTTTTCAACGCGCGTGTACTTCTATCATGTTATGGCTCGACGATTGCAAATGCCATCGTATTTGAAGATGATTCGGAATATTATCCTCTAGTGCGATGGCAAGAATGGGTGCAGGGGAGAATGGTTGGTTTCCCAATTATGACAACCGAGATTTTGTCACGAGGTTATGTTTGACCAAATCATGAGCCTTCTATTTGGAAGAAGCGAATAATTTGCATACTAGTTACGAAACTAAAAAAATAAATATAAAAATATATGCGATCAGTAGAATAATTTCATAAACTATTTTTTTAATTGTGTCTTAAGATAGCCAATCAGTTCGAGTCCGGTCATAAGAGGATATATCTATTAAAAATCATTTAAACAGTATAACAAAGTATTTTATTTGTGAAATACAATGTTAACTTCATCAAGTACATTATAAATTTTGGAGGACTTTGAAAATTACTTTTTCATGGATGTGGGTACGAAATAAATATTGTAAATATACGACGACGACAACTACAACAAAAGGAAAAACAATAACAACTAAACTAAAAGTATTTATTTATTTAGTCAAAAACAGTAATAAACTGTATGTGACGTATGGCAGAGACCAACTACGCACGTTTTCTTGACTTCCAACATCCCTTCCCAACGTTTTAACTATAAATAGTTGAAAGATAAATAAAAGTTTAACAAATAAAGCAAACAAAATTATTAATAAAATTTAAGAAAACGCGAGATTAGCAACATATGAAACACTAGACATTTTCGTACTAATTCGTAATTATATACATTCGTAAAACTAGACGAAGAAATATTAAGAAATAAAGATAAAAAAACTAAGAAATATGATATGCCAACGCAAATCACCAAAACACCACACAAGATTTACATCAAGACGCCGCAAATAACTCCAAAACTGAAATGAAAGTAAATAACCCGAAGTTCTCGTTGGTTCGCATTGGTTTACAGTGTGACTCTCGCTCATGGCCCCTTCAATCGCTCTCTGCTAAGTATGAAAAATTGAGCGTTCAGCGGGTTGCGGAGTAAATTGGAGAGTATGTACTCTACAGTAAAATGAAGTTCCGGAAGCATGGTGAAACGCTTATATTCGAGCTAATACTCGAGAGTAACTATCATAGAGAAATGCTTACTCTCGAATATTCACTCTTAACTTTACTCGGCTGTTAGAGAAACCGGCCGTAAGTCTGAACCCTCTACGCACTTCGCGCTCTCCCTGCCTCGCGCTCGAAAACCTCCGTCAAGGTGGGTTATCCCCCCCGCCTCCCTCAAGGCTTATCTCCCCGTTTCCCTACCTGCATCACTTGCAATTCTAAAATTGTATTTATAAAATATTTTATTTTTAAAATATTTGAGTTTCTAACATTCCTTTTCTAAAATTCAAATTATCAAATTATTTTTCTACAGTTTGCCCCCTGCTCCTCTCTCGCCTTAGGCGAGCGTGGATCAGACTTACGAGAGGAAGCATTCGAGCACGGGAGAGTTGCTCTCTCGTGCTGGCAGGGAGATGCGCACGCGAGGCGAGCGGAGGCCAGCGGGGAGTAGCGAGCGAGAAGCCGGGCCGAGTGGCGAGTGGACGCCTCGATGGGAGGCCGCCGAGGCGCGAAAACCGCACGCGCGCTGATTATTTTTAAGCGGCCATCGTGATTTATTCCGGAGAGGCGATGCACGCTTCAAGCGATCCGGCCGGCAGTTCACGACGCCGGCCGCGCATTCCAGATAAGCTGCGGCGGCGGGGACGGGGGGGGAGGTTGAGGCGCGCGGGGGTGAGGAGACTCTCCGGGGGGACCGAGGGGCAGAAGGATCCCCCGGGGGAAGGGGGCCCGCCGGACCAGTCTGGACTCGTGCAACGGAAACACGGCTCGGGTGAAGCCGACAGGCTATTACGCCTAAGCACCGCGGGACCGCTGATAGTAATGATACCGTTTTCGTAAACGAGTAAAAAAATCGGCCGGACCAGTCGCGGCGCGCGTAGAGTTTCCCTAGGGCGAGCGATCGGGTTCGGCGGCGCTCTTTTTTATGAATTAATTTGGGCGACGGGCCAGATGTCCGCGGCGACGGCGCGGCGGTGGCTGGGGAACAAGCGGTGAAGGCGGAGGACGAGGCGGACGGCGCGGCGGCCGCGAGCACCCGGGACGCTCCCCCGGTGCCCCGCCCTTGCATACAAATTTTTGACAAGCCCTGGCGTCCCTGGCCTAATTCCCATGCCGGGCACCGCCTTCCCGGACGCTTCCGCGCGCCTTCGCGCCCCGCCCCGGCCGCGGCCACGCCCCCGCCTTCCCTGCTCGCTCTCTGTCCACGTGCCTTGCCCCCGCCCCGGCCGCGCCCCCCGCGTCCCTTGCTCCAGCCCCGCCCCTGCTTTCACCGCCTCAGTGTCCCACGCCCCGTTCCCATTCCCTACCCTGTCCCCGCCCTCGCCACCTTCCCCGTCCTCGCAACAGCTCCTGCACCCGTCCCCGCCCATCCCCGTCCCGTCCCCATCCCGTCCCGTCCCGTCCCGTCCCAGTCCCGTCCCAGTCCCCGTCCCAGTCCCCGTCCCCGCCCGCCCTTGCCCCGCCACCTTCCCCGTCCTCGC
The DNA here is from genome assembly GCA_964035755.1 of Teleogryllus oceanicus. Lineage (NCBI taxonomy): Eukaryota > Metazoa > Arthropoda > Insecta > Orthoptera > Gryllidae > Teleogryllus > Teleogryllus oceanicus. The sequence continues at coordinate 284,118,468 of CAXIVR010000001.1, forward strand.
AACAGCTCGCAACAGCTCCTGCCCCCGTCCCCGTCCCCGCGATCCGTGAAGCCGCTGCACGACTACTGCGATTAGGCCAGGAGATGGTGGGCGCGCGAGAGAGAACGAGACGGCAGACCAGGAAGCGAGCATACATCAGGAGATTCATCACAACCGCGCCTGTGGTAGGACAAGGTAGGAAGTGTGCTGATGTTTCCAAAGTGGATCCTTGACTGTGGTTAGGCTGGATTGGATTAGAGCAGATCGAATTTTGAGACAGTAAGACATGCATTAATACACGTAACGGAGTATACAACGACTTAGGAACATCTGCTGCAAAACGAGCAATGAACAGCATATTTCTTCAGATTTTGTGCTGAACCTTGTAAATATATTGCACTACTTGAAAACACCTGACTGATCAAAAGTAGTAATGGCACCAACTAACATTCATGACTTTGAAGTAAATTGTAATCTTCATAACTTCTAATAAGTAATCTTCATAACTTTGAAGTAAATTGAAAAATTTCTAAATGTCTCGTATCTATTTGATTATTAGATTCAAAAATTCATTTAGTTCAATTTAAAAATCTTGTTTATTTAATTAAAAATATAAAAAAGGTTATGCTTTCTATGACGAATCTTTCATGCATGACTATTCTTAAACGATCATAACTGAGAAATCTACGGTTAGAAAGCATGGTATGAACAACGTGATAACTTCAGTAATCCTGAAATACAATACTAGTAAATGCTTTGCAACCATTGATATGGAGGTTTTCATTAAGTCGGGCTTTTCGTTGTAAATTTCTTTAGCATTATCTTTCAGGAGCTTTCCGCATGAAATATGAAATTTAATGGAAATGTTCATGAAAATGTGATGTCAGATCACATATCTGTTTTGAAATATAAACTCAAATTTACTGAAATATAACACATTTAGGACGACCAGGTGAAAATCTCTTACGCACATTCACTGATGAGCAAGGTTGGAAAGTGCAAGTTTTAGATTCATCGACTCAATCTTAAAATGTACGTTGTTTGTTTGTTTTTTTTCAACAAAAGAAGACGTTACGTTCCGGTTGGAGGAAAGTAGATGAGATTCTGAACAGACACACTCCTCGCCTTGTTATTAGCCAACCCTGGATTGAACACTTCTTGCAACTCTCTCTACATCGCGACCTTTTCTCCTCGGATGTAATTATTTCTGTAGTCAAACAATGTTTCTTTTCATCGTGTACGTTGTACGTGCATAGAGAGTATGTTTCCGAAGGTCTCTTCCAATATGTACCTACAAGCCCCGTTGTGCTCGTATCTAAGTGAAACTACACAGATAAATATGAAGTAAATGTGAAAGCCAAAAGCAAATAAACAGGAAATATATCCGTATCGAAATCGAATGTTAGGGGTATTTGTTCTTTCATATGCAACGGGTTAAAGTGTCTCGACTTTCCTTTATTATGTTCTTTCTAGTCATTCACCTTTCTCTATTTACCATATAATTACATGTTGGGCTCTTAGTTGATTAGGCTGAGGACTATTTTCATGTAACTGCTAAAGATATTTCTTATGGGTATTACGGTTTTGATAGTTTTAACTTGCCTGCTCTTTTCCTTTAACTTCACAGAGTACGGATACATAAACCGTTTAAAATAACTTTTCATTAATTAGACAATTTTGGAAACATATTTGAAAGCAGTTAAAGATTTTTTAAATAGCTACTAAAATATCTAAATTATTATCAACAAAAACCCTTTTGTATTCTCAACAGAAAAGTCTGATTTTCTTGTTTGAAGAAAAAAAATATCTGTATAATTTGATTTTAGGCTAAAAACATGCCCTTGATTACGCGATATTCTAAAAAACCGGTAGCCTTGAATATATTTGGCGTACTGAAGAAATACTTCAATAAACTAGTGAGCATGACACATTTAAATATATCATTTCTGTGTACGTCGTTCCTCTTTCCGTTTAAACCCTATGGGTCGCCCATTGGGTCGATACGGGAGGTCTGTACCGTAACCAGTTTTCATGAACAAAATATCAAATTGCACGCCAATGATTTTGAGTAAAGTCGTAACATTATTACGATTATTCAACTCATAAAATTATTACTAATAGCGGTAAAAAAATAAATCTACAATGATCCAATTAGGGCGTTGAATCAGAGATTTAGCGAAGATCGCTTGTCCATCACATTTATCTTACCAGTTCTCGGTACTGGTCAACCAATACGCTGCAATACATCAGTCTTAGGAGGTGGCGCGCACTAAAAGCACGATATTTCGTTAATATAGTTAATATTTAAAGCATTCAGAAATTCGGGTAACAATAATTTCATTTGTGGAATAGTCTTATTAAGTATCGTTGGAATGATTGAAGGCGTTGTCATTGTCAACAATATTGTTGACAATGACAACGCCTTCAATCATTCCAATTATGTAAATGTCAACTACACCTCACCACTGAATCAATACACTTATTAAGTATCACTCGTTGCATTGGAAATTTCTTGATAAATTCCGTCATCGCCGAAATTTATCGGGAATTTTGGAATCCTCTTGAGACATTAACTAGGTCATTATTGAATCAAATGTATTAAAGAAGGAAGTACCTACGTCAAGAAGAACGAAGATGATGGTAGACACATTGCCACATTAGTCCATGACAAGCCGTCACTCGACGAGTTGGAACGACCAAATTCCATACATTTGTCTCATTCCATGGTCTGCACTTTGAGTCGCCAGGGGCGATTCAGAATTTCCATGACATTTCCCCTAAAAGCAAAAACAGAAAAACTACGTCTAACTTAGCATTTCTCTAATAGTTCTGAAATAGGAAACAATTGAAGAGGAGTGATTTCCCTCCTTGCCATCTTCATCACAAATATCACTAACTGATGAGGAGGAGTGTTTTCTCAACCTTAGTACAGAGGGAAAAGAAGGAGTAGGGCGAGTAAAAATTGTTACTACCAAAGGTTTGCCGTCTCATTGCGGTTTAACTACTCAGCATCACAGACCGTGTACAGGAGTCCTTGCCAAGCTACGACGTGTGCCGCCAAGGACGATCTTAAAGACTGCATTCGTCCCCAGAACGCAAACTAGTGATCCTACAACAACATATACTTCCTTATTATTTCTAACTTATGTAATGTTATAATATTAATTCATCTTGAAAAAGTGCTTTCAACCCGAAGAAATATAGCAGCGCTGGTTCGCGAACCTAGATACTTAACCCTAGCTTTACCAAGCATGAGGAAAAAGTGCCGATTAGTTCCTTTCTAAAACAAAATGTGCTTTAAATGGATTCAGGATTTTTATTTTTATTCTATTTGTCAATAACATCTAATTCTACGTTATAACATTTAAATTTGCGTAATAAGCTTAACAACGTTTTAAAAATATTTTTATTTTTTAAATTTATAAACATAATTTGGTCTTTCCGAAAACTAGTGGTTCAACAGCAGCAAAGATTTCTTTGCAATATTTGTAACAGCAACGCAATATTACTTGAATACACACAAGTGTTTCCAACCAGAAAAAATTCATGCTGGGATACGAACACAGGTTCTTAATTTAAGCAGGTCTTTCACATGTTCAAAACACCACATTATTTTCAGAACTAGTTTCTTAAAAACTGAATTCATTAATTCAGAATGTTTGAGTAGTTTCTGCGAAAAGTTTGAATATGTTGACGTTTCCTGTTAAGTATCCCTCAAAAACCAAATGATCAATTCCGAAATCGCAAGGTTTCGAGTTCGGCCAGAGCGGTCGGGAAAAGTTATTTTTCGACAAAATCGTCTCACCACTTTAGGGCACCGACGGACGGGTAGACGGACGGGTAGACGGACGTGTAGACGGACGTGTAGACGGACGGGTAGACGGACGGGTAGACGGACGGGTAGACGGACGGGTAGACGGACGGGTAGACGGACGGGTAGACGGACGGGTAGACGGACGGGTAGACGGACGGGTAGACGGACGGGTAGACGGACGGGTGACGGACGGTAGACGGACGGGTAGACGGACGGGTAGACGGACGGGTAGACGGACGGGTAGACGGACGGGTAGACGGACGGGTAGACGGACGGGTAGACGGACGGGTAGACGGACGGATAGACGGACGGATAGACGGACGGATAGACGGACGGATAGACGGACGGATAGACGGACGGATAGACGGACGGATAGACGGACGGATAGACGGACGGACGGATAGACGGACGGATAGACGGACGGATAGACGGACGGATAGACGGACGGATAGACGGACGGATAGACGGACGGATAGACGGACGGATAGACAGACGATAGACGGACGGATAGACGGACGGATAGACGGACGGATAGACGGACGGATAGACGGACGGATAGACCGACGGATAGACGGACGGATAGACCGACGGATAGACGGACGGATAGACGGACGGATAGACGGACGGATAGACGGACGGATAGACGACGGATAGACGGACGGATAGACGGACGGATAGACGGACGGATAGACGGACGGATAGACGACGGATAGACGGACGGATAGACGGACGATAGACGGACGGATAGACGGACGGATAGGCGGACGGATAGACGGACGGATAGACGGACGGATAGACCGACGGATAGACCGACGGATAGACCGACGGATAGACCGACGGATAGACCGACGGATAGACCGACGGATAGACCGACGGATAGACCGACGGATAGACCGACGGATAGACCGACGGATAGACCGACGGATAGACCGACGGATAGACCGACGGATAGACCGACGGATAGACCGACGGATAGACGGCGGATAGACCGAGCGGATAGACGGACGGAGGGATAGACGGACGGATAGACGGACGGATAGACGGACGGATAGACCGACGGATAGACCGACGGATAGACCGACGGATAGACCGACGGATAGACCGACGGATAGACGAGCGGATAGACGAGCGGATAGACGAGCGGATAGACGAGCGGATAGACGGACGGATAGACGGGCGAATAGACGGGCGGAGGGATAGACGGACGGAGGGATAGACGGACGGAGGGATAGACGGACGGAGGGATAGACGGACGGAGGGATAGACGGACGGAGGGACGGACGGAGGGACGGACGGAGGGACGGACGGAGGGACGGACGGAGGGACGGACGGAGGGACGGACGGAGGGACGGACGGAGGGACGGACGGAGGACGGACGGAGGGACGGACGGAGGGACGGACGGAGGGACGGACGGAGGGACGGACGGAGGGACGGAGGAGGGACGGAGGAGGGACGGAGGAGGGACGGAGGAGGGACGGAGGAGGGAGGGGAGGGACGGAGGGAGGGGAGGATCGGACGGAGGTACGGATAGGCGGACACAAACGGACATGATGAAACTGTGTACACGGTTCAATCACTTGCCTTGTCAACTCACGATTCCGCGAAACACATGCGGAATTGGATCAGCGGAATATGCACAAATGGACACTTCGTGACTGTTTTCTTATTCCAAAATATCACTTGACGATTCAGAATGTATTTCCAAGTTGGGGACATGACTCCGTCCTTCAGGGTTTTAATAAAAACATCTCCAGTCTGTGTAACGCATAATTTCCATCCAATTGTATGCCAATATACTTCGCTGCATGTTTGTCACAATTTTTCTTAGTTAACAATTTTGAATACATCGCCATCATTATTCAAACCACGCAAAATTTTGTCTTATTCAGGACGCGCGATGAGATGAAAATGAATTGCCCTCGTTCATACACTTGGTAGGTTTCCCTTTTTCGTTCTCAGTTCTCGCAGCAGAATCTTTCATTCAATATCCTAAGAAATAACACCTCAATTTTGATACCGAGTTTTGGGAATTCTTCTTTAATATGATTTATCCAGTTTTTTTATACTTTGGCCTAACGAGGAGAGTTTATCGATTACAATACTTTCTCTTTAATACATTAGAAAGTAGGACAGGGAGAAAATCAAAAAGATCTCCGTCAACTGTGAAAAAACATGGAGAGCTCTATATTTTTTATTGCGTACTTTGAAAAATGCCATTTGCAATATTAAAATATGCTAGCATACACTTCCGTGGTGCGCCCTATTTGAGAGTATTGGACAGTATGCTGGAATCCCTTCACACTAGACCAAATTCACGAGCTATACAAAATTCACGAAAGAGTCGCTAAATTATCTGGTAACCGACTAGCTCTAAATGAATTACCACCGCCTTCAAAGCGCAGAAAGGTGGCTAGGCTTAGCTCTGTATAGTAGTATAAGGCGTATATAGGTTTTCCTGTGAGGGAGTAAATTCGGAACAGACCAATGAAACTGAAGTATTTAAGAATAATTTCAAAATACGTACAAGAACACAGTGATCTAATACCGGGAAATTTTTCTTTGAAAAATTGTACAATAAATGAGTAGAACAAAGTACCTGCTGAAGCGTTTCAAACTGACCGTGAAAGTGTAAATATATTTAGAAAAAAATAGTGATATAAAATAAGTATGTAATGTATTTTGTGTTGCGGGTCTTGCATTGTATTTTTTATTCTTAGGTTTTTGATGTTTTTTTTCTTCCTTGGGCTTTTTCCAGTTTCAGGGGGTGCCCATTTCGACTATCCGCACCTAGTACCGACTATGTTCCTCATGGGGACACATTAACTTTTAAACTAGAAAACAAAAGAAACATAGAAAATCAAACTTCTACGGAAACAACCATATTTTCTTTTCTTAAAGATGTCGCCACCCCGTTCATTGGATCAAAATGAAGCACCCATTGGGTTATTTTTAGATCTTTCAAAAGCTTTTGACGTCATTGATGATATTTTACTTTCAAAATTACCTTCATATGGAATATGTGGTATTGCTCTAGATTGGTTTTGTTCGTATATTAAACAACGATCTCAGGGAGTGGAAATACATTACTGGAATGATGGTACATTATGAACACACCTTTCTGACTCTTTGCCAATTGCACGTGGAGTCCCTCAAGGATCGATTTTAGGTTCAATTCTATTCCTACTATAGACGTAGACGATATGCCCTCGACGATTCGAAACGAAAGAACAGTTCTCTAGTCGTTAATAGTACAATATCGGATGTTTCAAATTGGTTTCGAAATAACAAATTAATAGTTTTCGGTTTTAATGCAGTTTTCCATTTCAAATAATCAATTCTGTACTCCAATGAAAATGAATGGTGTACCATTGACTGATGTTAAGGCAAGAAACTTTTTAGTTCTCTCAATTCAGTCAAACCTCAAATGGATCGTCCATTTAAAAGAATTGAACATAAAATTAAGTTCATTATAATACGCGTTCAGAATTCTTTCAAATTCAGTCAGCCTTCATACTGCTCGTTGCGTATATTTCGCGAATGTTCATTCCCGGTTGAAATATGGCATAATATTATGGGGAAATACATCTTATAGCTCCCAGACTTTTAGATTACAAAAAATGTACGAATAATAACTAAATCCCATCCACGTGATTCTTATAAGCCTGTCTTTATTAATCTAGGAATTTTACCATTACCTTGTCTGTTGATTCACGAATCAGTGATTTTTTGTAAAAAATGACTTGCTTAAGGGCGGTAATATATTTTCAGAAAATGCCAATGTCTATAAGTATAACACGACGTAGAAATCATATTCATGAGGTGACAGTATCAACAGCTCATTACAAAAAATTGACAAACAATTTATGTACATTATTTTACCACACTTTGCCAGATGACATTAAACGATTAAATTCGATAGAAAAGTTTAAATCCCAAGTAAAATCGTTTCTGCCCCGTAACTGTTTCTATACAATTAGAGACTATACTGAGCATCAAAACTAAAGTAATATTAATTTTAACTGATATTTAATGTATTATTTACCATTTGGACTGTATAATTCAAAACAACCTGTAACAAATATTGTACCGTAGCTTCTTGATCAATGATCTAGGTCATCTTGATCAGGTGTTTCATCCAGTTTCCCTGATCCTTAGAGTAAATGCCGTGATGGCCCCTTGTTTTGCGTCTGCACATTAATGTAACTCTATTAGTTGTGCACGTCTTCATGAATTCAGTGGGAAATATAGTTATTCAAATTTTCATTCTCCATAAAGGTTGTCGCGTGAGGAACTGTAATTCCTAGACGAAGAACATGAAGACGGATAAGAGCCAAAATTCATTACTGATTAACCTTTGAAAATATATTTTATTACATCGAAGGGAATACTTTTGTTAACAATCCTCGCAAAAAACGCTATTTTTTTCTGTATTCAACATTCAAGTAGTATATGGCTTAGAGAAGGAATCACAGAATTTTGAAAACGTGCACAGAATTCACTTCTCCCCATAGCACGTCACACACAGTTTTTAACTGTTAGTGACGTAAAATAAATAATAAATAAATAAATAAATAAATAAATAAATAAATAAATAAATAAATAAATAAATAAATAAATAAATAAATAAATAAATAAATAAATAAATAAATAAATAAATAAATAAATAAATAAATAAATAAATAAATAAATAAATAAATAAATAAATAAATAAATAAATAAATAAATAAATAAATAAATAAATAAATAAACTAGACACACATGCAGGCTCCTCGCTCTGTGATCAGTAGAACGCATACATGAAAGACAAGGGACAAACAGCCATACCGACGGCGGGACTCGAATCCGCAACCCTTCCAACCGAGGCGCTGAGTCGGCACACGTTCTAGCCACCTCAGCCATCCAGGTCGGCTTCTTTTTATCCTTATATTAATGTGTCTTAATGTAACAAAATTCGTTTAATTTAGATTGTAATATTTCTTAGAAATCTACCACCGGATTTTAAACCGTTTTCAAATATATGATCTGGGCTGTCCGGATGACGCCGCGTCAAAGGCTGTGGTGCCGACGTTTCGACCGACATATCGCGGTCCTCTTCAGGGCTGTACTGCCTATCAGTAGACTTTCAGGTCTTGCAGCACAGCCCTGAAGAAGACCGCGATATGTCGGTCGAAACGTCAGCACCTCAGCCTTCGACGCGACGTCACCCAGGCAGCCCAGATCATGACTGGCCGCGGAATCCTACGATATCAATAATCCATCAAATAGTACTCGCGCAACTTTTCTTGAACGATGGATTGAGGAAATGTGGGTGGAGTGGGGGTATTAGTTACAAAGATGACCACAAGAGTATTTACAGTAACGCCAACCTCTGAAAAATCAAAGTCATACCTGCTACGTGTGCGGTCAGGTCATCGCTCTAGATAGGCAACAGCAGGGACAATAGATTGGAGTTTTAGGTGCCTCCCTTGGAGGACCTGGACCTGCCTCAGCCATTTCTTTAGATATTGATAATAAACCTGAACAGACGTTCTTTACTATGAAATCATCTAGCTTTGACTAGCTTCTGATTCGCCCCAACGAAGTTTTAATGCTTGGATTGTTGTCATCAGTGATCGCTGCGAGCTTTTGCCTTCAACTGTTTTTTGCTCAAGGGAGGGGGAAGCAAGGTCATCGTTCAAGAAAAGTTGCGCGAGTGGTATATCTAACTTAACGCGCCCGAAAGTTGGTGCTGACTATGGCACCGGCACCATTGCTCCCGCAGTGCGTCTTGCAATCCCACGCGCCGTCTGATACTTCGGCCCACGGCCCCAGAAAGCCGCTTGCGTTAGCGCACGTGCTCTCCGGCCCCGCGAACACAGCCGTCCTTTGAGCCCGTCCTTCCGAGACAGACGCTTCGCGAGCGCTTCTTAACGAGCCAGCGCTGCCGATTGCCAAACTGCGAACTCGGGGCTTCTCCCGGGCTAAATATCAACAGCGGTTCCCCGCGCCTTCGCAAATGTCTGCCTCGCGTTCCGACAATGGCTGCTTTTATCAGTCTCTCGGAGAAGCGTTTCGGTCTGTGATGGAACTACAGATCGAGAAATCACCGGTCCTTAAGTCTATTTTTCGAAAAAAATATCACCACAACCTTTGGGGTTATGTCTGTAAATACTATTACTTTCATGGTGATGATACTTCATATAAATTTTCATCAATTAAAATGCTGTCTTATTTGTATAGTAATTCAAGAATTTTCACACAATTTAATAAATAATTCACAAAAATTACGTTCACGACTGTATGCGAGATCGTTTCATTTAAGTGTCTTCCCGGGTAACGTCAAGTGTTTATTCTAGTGTGATATATAACTATAATGCTTCATTGTTTTATTATCATTTTTTAGTGTCATTACTTAATTCCTTTTAAGCATTATTACAGAAAATTACTCTATAATGCAATGTATTGACAATATAACGTTCCTTGTCGGGAGGAGGTAAGGTCACCAGCAGCAATGACGAGAGATTTCAACCGAATAAACCATGAAACATCTTCTAAATATACAGCAACCAACACCTTATCGGTCCTCTGGCATATTTCAATTTGATCAGCTGCAGAGAGTGCGGTAACAAATATTGTGTAACGTCGTTTTATATGGTTCAATTATGAGAAGGGGATTTCTAATGCTATTCCACATAAACTGAGATGTTTAAATCAATATTCTTAATAAACTCTCCACATTGCTTTTAAAGTATAAAAAGTTAACGATATCTCATCAGTTACATACATTATTCAGATCAATAATTAATTTGTACTTGATTAATACCCACTTTACTCTATAGTTAATTGTTAATTAATATTCCATGATTATATACTATATACATTTATAGTGGCTCGACTATTGTATTTTTGGTAAAAACAAAAATAAGGAGTATACTTGATTATCAGAGCAAATCAATTGGCAATCAAAGAAGACCAAACGTTTTCCCTGCCCTCACTCTCTCAAATTCACCCCATTCGGCATACCAATCGGTGTGCCGATTCATGATCATAAAATCAACAAAATAGAACTGAATTTGGAATATACTTATAAGGGGAGAAAACAAGTTTTTTACGGATACAAGCTATTTTTTTCGTTTTTCGGATAAATGTATCTACGACGTGAAGTCAGTCGAAGAGTTTTGTGAACACAGTTACCCTTCAACTGCTCAATGTGTTTATTCATTGCACTATATTACGCCGATACTTTAAAATGTGAAGCACGTTGGCAAAATCGGTAGACGCCACCTGCACACATTCTTCGTTGAGCTGAAGTTCTTTACGCCTCCTTTAGATCCAATTTCCACCCACCGAACCGGACGGCGTTCGATTCATCGCCGGTAACTGAAGGCGAGGGCGACTTCGAAGGGTCACGGGGAGTGAGCAGGAGTTGGATGTGGGAGAGGGCGGGGAGGGGAAGGAGGAGGGGTGGGCTCCTCACGCGCCGCCGAAGCACGCTGCTCGGTGGTCGGCTAAGTAAACGCTCCTCCAAAGAATTAAAATATCTCCGTTTTATTACGCGGCCGGAACTATTAGGCCGCGCGCTATTTAGGAATAGCCAATTTGGAGGTTTCTTGGGCGCTTCCGCCACCTCACTCCAATACCGGTCACTATTAGACGCCATGACTTACTCGAAATCCTTGCAAGGAAACTAATTAACATTTGTTTATTTTTATTACAGTTAATGGGTTGGGATGATTACTTTTTAGTCAGAGAGTAATTTTCCCTCAGTAAAGCGACGGCGGCAGCGTTGGCGGCGGTGGCGGTGGTAGTGATGGCGTCGGTGGCGGCGGAGACGCTGGTAGACGAGGCGACGGTGACAAAGCAGGGGAAGCGCTAGAAGGTGGCTGCGGGTGCATAACAATGGAGAAGCGCGGATTAGGAATAACGAAGGAACGGGAAAAAGCAAAATACAGGTGATGACAATGGCGATAATGTTGACGAGAAAGGAAAGTAGAAACGAGGAGCAGGATAGGAGGTAAAGGCAAGGGTAGATCAGAATCGTGTTATGATACAAGAAAAGTAAACGTGATCGAAAAATACATTTGAAAAACATGAGAAAGCGAGGAAAAGAAAAAAGAAGAGTGTGTGGAGGGCAGCGTGGAAGAGGAGGAACTGACAATGGGATGAGACTCGAAGAAGCAGTGGCCGCGACAGCATCGCGAAGGAGCTGTGAGGCGCGGTGTAATGGTGGTCTGGCGCCGACAGCGATTTAGGGCAAAGACGAGCTGTCAAACGCGCCCTCGTGGCTGCGGGCGACGGCGGGGGCCGAGGGCCGGGGCGAGGGCCGTGGGTCGTGGGCCGGGTGCCGGTGGCAGGGCGCCGAGGGCCTGGCGATGGGCGCCGGCCACGGGCGCCGGGTGCCGGGTGCCGGGTGCCGGGTGCCGGGTGCCGGGTGCCGGGTGCCGGATGCCGGTGCCGGGTGCCTGCCGGGTGCCGAGTGCCGGATGCCGGGTGCCGGGTGCCGGGTGCCGCGTGCCGCGTGCCGGGTGCCGGGTGCCGGGTGCCGGGCGCCGGGCGCCGGGAGCCGGATGCCGGGTGCCGGGTGCCGGGTGCCGGGTGCCGGGGACGGGGACGGGGACGGGTGCCGGGGACGGGGACGGGTGCCGGGGCGGGGCGGGGCGGGGCGGGGGGCGATCGGCGGGGCGGGCGGGCGACCGGCGACGGGGGACTGGGGGCGGGGGTACTTGGCGAGGTAGGGGGACGGGACGCCGGCACGTAACGCCCTAATGAGGCGCTCCTCGGCTCTCTTCGTTGCTCACGGCCGGCGCAGGCGGAGCTTAGGAGGAAGTGGAGGAGAAGGAAGGAAGGAAGGAAGCGGAGAGGGCCATGGTTCGTTGGGCCGGGGGGGGGGGGGGGGGGGGGGGGTAAAGGGAGGAGAGATGATGGGGAATGGGAGGGGAAAGTGAAGTGGAGGAGGAGGATATGGAATTAATGGACCACAGGAAGAAGATGCGGAGGAGGAAGAAGATTTGGATGAAAATGAGATGGAAAGAGGAGATATGAAGGAAAATGAGGTAGATAACCTGGAAGTTGTGAAGGGGATGATAAGGGGTAGAAAATAGTGGAGAGTATGGGAGAATTGGCGTAAGGGTCGCAAGATGATGTGGAAATGAAAACGTTGTGCACGTTCTGTTGAAGAAGAAGCCCAAATGGGAGGACGGGTATTCGAATATAATGACAAGAGGATGTAGGGTTAAGGATAGTGACAAGGATCTGTAGGATTGAGAGATACACTTTGAAAAAGTGGAATTGGGAGCGTGTGCATTCAAAGCAAATCCATTCAGTTAACGGAAGTTTCTTGTTACATCTGATTTCGAATTTTCCTATAATATTTTTTTAATACGAATTATTCATTTCGGTAAAATTACCTCTTCTAAAGGTGGTAAGTTTAAGCCTCATAAAGAAATGAATATCTGATAGTTATCGCTAAAAGAACTACAACCTAGGAACTCCCTATCTTGAATAAGATCACCCACATACGTTTATTCTATCAAAGGAAATAAAAATTTAAAAAAGAAACATATTTTTTATTATTTCTGAAGGGGGGAAAGTAATTCGGGTGGTAAACAGAGTTGTTTGATGTGATTTTCAAGCTAACACTATTTTTCAGTACTACATCCAGATTTGCGTGTCTCATATCACAACTACACCTTCCTTCGTTCCTGACAGATTATAATTATGAGAGTCAAAGCTGATTGCAGACCCTGCGGATGACAGCAGACTATGGAAGAGGGATGGCAACGATAACAATAGGTGGGGCAAAATATCTACCAGAAGGAATCAAAATTTAGTTAAAAATCAGAGATCGGCAAAGAACAATGTAACAGAACAGCGCAAATGAGAAAAATGAACAGCGTAAATGATTAAAATAGGCGTGAGAAATAAATGCAATTGCGCTGAAGCAACACAATTCAAGCGGATATGTGAAGTGACACACACAGCGATATTTGGGCCCATTCGAAAAAAATATTCATCACAAAGAACTGGAGTTATTCAAGTGATTTCGCTTATCGTCATAATTTCTCGTTCCCATCTGCGACCTCGTTCTTACAACTTCCTGTCCTCTTTCTTATCATTTCTATCCTTATCCTCAATGTTCTTGCATTTTCTTTTCTCCTCCTCGGCTCCCGTCTTTCTCATCCAACGCTTCAGGCATAATCCTCCCACATGGGCACCGCAATTAATCTCCTGATTCTGTATTCGAAGAACGCGGTGATCACACCACGGGCGACGCGCCTGCATGTTGTCTGTCGTCGGCTCTGCCGCCAGCTGGCTGTTGCCACCAACTGTGGTTGGAAACGGCTTAATAAGAACACGTGTGTCGGACATGGGCGCGAGCGCTGACCGTTAAAACCGTAGCAGCTTTGGGCGAAGGATTTTCCTCGTCGCCACCACCACCACCGCAACGCTGGTGCTACATCCGGAGGTACGTTTCCATATTTAATACAAGGCCATGTCACTTTTTTCCTCCAGAGGGTCCTCACCGCATACCCACGTCCTGTCTTCGGGATGGATTCTATTGACGCACGTTCCAAAACAATGTGTCCTAGAAGACGACCGGTTTATTTACAGCTCCATGTATGAAGGAAATGAGTTTGTAATTATGCAAAAAGAAAGAAACAAAAATGCAACGAATAAGTTTCGTCATATCTCGACAACATGAGTACTCGTTGCTACTAGTTCTTGACGGCAGGCAAATTGAGTACGTCTTCCTTTAATTATAAAAACCGTTACAAGAGAGGGACAATACACTTCCGCAGAGACGTGTTAGATGTACTAGAAACAATTCAATACGGTGTAGACGGCGCAATCGACAGTGTACCCCAGCGAAGATGCACAACGTTAACACACAACTCTCACTAATTCTATTATTATTATTATTATTATTATTATTATTATTATTATTAATTATAATTAACTGGCGACGCTGGTAATAATAATTATAATTTATATTAATATTAATAATATATAATAATAAATATCAATAATAATAATAATAATAATAATAATGATTTTTCGAAAATAATGAATTACTATTAAATGAATGTATTCATTGATTTATTCAATTAAATTCTTTATTTGAATAAATTGTAATACGTTTCATCACCTTCATTTTTTCGTACAGCAGTCAATTTTCTGCTCAGTTTTCCTGGTCATTATTCCGTATCGGCAGCTTGTATACTCCACACGTTGCCACAAAACGAATATGAGATCGTTCGATTCCAATGTAAGCAAGGTACCAATTCGAATTCCACGACCGATAGTTATAAAGTTCTTGATCGTTATTAATATCTCACTGTTTGACAAGCCTTTCCACGTAATCACATACTGGATACGTCCGCGCTACCGAACATGGCTTCTGCCTCCGAAACGCCCGCGCGCCGCGAACCTCATTCAGTGGAGGCAATCCTATCCGCTCGCCTTCGCGCGAACCGCGCCGTTTCCGTGGCGCCTCATTTGCGTCTGAAGCCGTCGCTGGAGGATTATACCCGCGCGATACAGAGCGACAAGGCGCGGCCACCTCCGCCGCCGCCACCGCCGTCGCAGCCGCTTTGCCAGTAATTAGAGCAGGAATTCGGGGGGCGGCCGCGAGACCTGGGGTGACGCAGCGCTTCGGAGGCGCGGCCAGCGGCGGCGGCGAGCGGCCGGCCGGGCGGGCGGGCTACCCTCAATAGATCGGCAGCCAGAGAGCCGTCGTCCATAATTACAGGCGTCGGACGGCGGCGCGGGGGACGGCGCGGGCGGCTGCGGCGGCGTAGTGTTGGTGGTGGCGGTGGTGGTGGCGGTGGTGGTGGCGGTGGCGGTGGCGGTGGCGGCAGTGGCGGTGGCGGTGGCGGTGGCGGCGGTGGCGGTGGCGGTGGCGGTGGCGGTGGCGGTGGCGGTGGCGGTGGCGGAGGCGGTGGCGGAGGCGGTGGCGGAGGCGGTGGCGGTGGCGGTGGCGGTGGCGGTGGCGGTGGCGGTGGCGGTGGCGGTGGCGGTGGCGGTGGCGGTGGCGGTGGCGGTGGCGGTGGCGGTGGCGGTGGCGGTGGCGGTGGCGGTGGCGGTGGCGGTGGCGGTGGCGGTGGCGGTGGCGGAGGCCCAGGCGGAGGCGGTTGCGATGACTATGGCAAAGGGAGTTGTGCCTGACTCCGACCCCACCAGCACTCTCACCTTTGCTTCTAGGGCTCAGCCAAACATGCTCAGCATTCCCTTTAGGCATGGATGTTTGGCTCCTCCCTATCACCTTTACGCCGGCCACTCCATTTAGACAAGGGACGGCGGCGGTGCTTTAGCAGTCTTTACCCCTAGTGAAAGTCGATGCTGTCGTTGTTTTCATCACCATCGACTCTGCTGGAGGCATTGCCTGCATCGTGGTCAATACTGTGGGTGGCTAATTCGACATCGCCATTGTCTTTGCCATTGTCGTCATCGTCGTTGTATCCCACAACCATTTGCCCTGTGGTCACGAAAACTTTCGTAACTGACGGGTCCGTCGCAACCTCTATATACACAACTAACCCAATCGTTGGCCATCTCAAACTTATTGATATAATATCCACGCTAATTATATCCATCTATCAGTGTACTGTCATTGCCGGCGTCACAATCATCACGATCGTCGTCACCGTGCTACTATTCTCATGGTACTAATAGCCACTACTATTCTCATTGTCACCGTCACACCCATCGCCACCGTTACAATGATCATTGGCCTCTACTATAAACGCCCTCACCATCGTCATCGATGTCATCACGACAACCATTGCGGATCACGTCATGACGGCCTTTGCAGACACCGTCAGCGCCCCGCTGGGAGCCGGGGGGTGAAAGGCGGGCGCCGGGAGGGGGCGGCGGGCCCCGGGTGGGCAGATCGCGCCACGCGGAGTGGGAAGAGCAACACTCGCCAAGCGTTGGTCAGCTCTCGACGTCAGGCAAGGCGAGATACGAGACGCGAGAGTTATGAGGCGGAAAGGCAAGAAGCGGAAGGGCAAGAGGTGGAAAGGGAAAGAGGAGGAAGGGCAAGAGACGGGAGGGCAAGAGACGGGAGGGCAAGAGACGGGAGGGCAAGAGACGGGAGGGCAAGAGACGGGAGGGCAAGAGACCGGAGGGCAAGAGGCCGGAGGGCAAGAGACGGGAGGGCAAGAGACGGGAAGAGACCGGAGGGGAAGGACCGGAGGGCAAGGAACGGAGGGCAAGAGACCGGAGGGCAAGAGGCAGAAGGGCAAGAGTTGGAAGGCGGGGACGAAGGCGGAGACGGATGCGAAGTAGAAGGGGAGAGGAGGAGGGGAGGGGAGGTGGAGGCGGAAGGGACGATGGAGACGATGCGAGATCACGGGGTCACTCAGTTCGGTGGGTGGCGCACGTCACTAGCTTCGCAGAATCTTCGTCCACGTGTGCACGTCACATAGCACTCATTGCTCGTGTCAAACGTGGGCTTCCTCATTTACATACGAGATTACGACCATTTAATAAGGACGTGCGCAAACGCAATTTGCACGTTTTCCTGCTGTCCTACTTGCCACATTAAAAAGGATCTTGAAGAAAACAGAAGTTGATGGTAAACAACCGAAGGACGTAACTATATAGAAAAATATAATTCCTGCCGAATTAGTAGCATATTTCAAAAGGAAGAATAAGGAACTCTAATTCTTCAGTGGAATTCAAAGGCTCACTGACTACTGAAGTAAATCAAAACTTTAATAATGGTCGTACATGAAAATGTTTTAATAACTGTGCAAAAGAAATCTAATTTGAACTGATATTTGTGATTTTCCTTCTTTATTAATTTTCATTTTTATAATTAATTCTGGATGTCACTAAATTGACTATTGATGCGTTTTGTTTCACACTCATTGATACAATATTTAACTCTAATACGAATCATTGATCATTTACATCTTAAGGAAAAATAGAAGGTTCAAAAAGCAAAAATAAATTTTCATTGTTTTTTAAACGATTGGATCCAAAATAAATGCAAAGTAAGAAAAAAGGGAACATTATAATTTGAAAATAAAATAAAATTCATTAAATATAAAGTAACTCCAAAAATAACTGCTTAATCCGTTTAATCACCTGTATGACGCCAGAATCGTTGGGAATATGAGAGTGACAAAATCTTGAGTTATGCTGCTAAAGGCGAAGTTGGAAATAATTCGGTATTTAGTTTCTGAGATATCAGAATGAAAGCGACTTCAAATATTACACGTGGAATTATATAATAATACTTGCATATCTACTTAGTGGTGGTATTTAAGAAAAATACATTTTGACTCATGCTATTCTTTTACAATATTTATTACATCTTTTACTCTAAATATTCTCTAAAATAAATATAATATATAATAAATGTAACTACAATAACGAGAACTTATTTATTAGGTGCTATAATTGCAGGCGAGTATAAATGAGTATTTATTGTTTCCGGGATCATCAATTATTTAGGTCACTAGTTCCGTAAGTATAGTGCACGTTATGTTCTGAGAGGCAGCGGCGTTCCTCCCTTGGTGGAACGTAAGAATTGGCGCCCACCTTTATGTTGACCTACGATTTCTTCCTTGTCCAGGTTGGTCCTCTCCCCCACAGGCCACCGCCTCAGCTGGGACAAACTCTAAGCAGACAATGGGTCTTCCGATGTGTGTGGAAGTCGTGCAGTACATGTGTAGTGTCTGCGTAAAGGAAAGGCGAGGGAAAAAGGATATGGAAGGAAAGATCGCAGGCAGTCGTAATATGCTTATTCGAATATTACTCCGGCATTATGCTAGTAATGATCGAAAAAAACACGAGAACTACCAGTCAGATCAGCCAACAACGGAAATTTTCCTCCAGACTGTGGTTTAATTCGACTCAATTATGTAGTTAGTGTCGAAAACCTGCCACCGCCGCGACTCCAACCCTAGGACCTCCCATCAACAATGGTGCACAGGCAAAGGTGTTGCACTGAGGCATCAGAATCGGATCCAGTTTCTGGAAAATTGAAACGTTTCATTTTTCTAACGAGAATAATTCTCTGATTTCTTTCTCGTGTGGATGTGCACCCGGTATGTACATATGTGTTCGCGCGCGTGCGAGTGTATAATTATCATCAGTGTCACGTCCGCACAGGGGCGGGCGGAGGGCATAGGAACCTCGCCGCCGCCTCCGCCGCCCCAGCCGCCCACTCCGCCCGCGCCGCCGGCAAGGTCGAGGTCGAGTCAGCCGACGCGGTCACGTAAAAACGCCCAAAAAGTCGCCGGGTTGGAAGGAGGTGCCTCCTCGGCAGATACCGGATGAGTCGCTGTGATGAGCAGGTCTGCGTCGATCAGGTTTCCAGACCCACTTTCGATGGAAGACCAGTCGCCGAGGGGGCGTAGAGGTGAAGAGGTATTGGAATGCAAAGTAATCAAATTGACACTACGCATATAGCACAAGTATATTCTTAGATATTCATTATAGTTTAATTTAGTAAAATTTGCAAATAGGAGTAACTTACATTGACTTCTGCCTATTAGTGCATTATTATATTGATACTGAAGAAAACAGCAAGTTGTAGACATCCCTATTCTATTTCATTATCACACTTCACTAATTCCATGAGCGTACTTAAAAAAAGAGCTAAATTTCGTCGAGAAATTTTCCGAAATATCTTTGAAAAGGTACCTATGAGTATGTATGCCAATTCGTGTGCAGTCAAACTTCATATCCAGTAAAATTTCTGTGCTTCTTTGTGGCGCGATTTTTTCTTTGGAAAATTGTTTATTTAGCCGTTATTTCCTCAGCCAGGTGACCGCGTCCAGTTATTAGCATTACGAACGGCGGTTCATGTTTTAATGTAGGGAAGTTCTGCTCCTTTCCTCTAGAAAAAAATGACTCTCTTGAAATGACGCCAGAAATTAGGAAATAGTATTTTTTTGAACCGATTTGTTAACTTCTTGTTTACTAGCAAGTCACTACCTGCCACGAGAAATTAGCAATAAATTAATAGCTTGAGAGCCGTAAATGCGTCATGGCTCGGAGCAGTCGCCTCGCCCGCTGTCGTCGTTCCAATGCTCCTCGGCCCGGGCCACTCCCTTCCCGTCCGCCTGGCCGGCGCCAACACCGGGACCCCGCCCTCTTCGTAAGTCGCGCAACGATCGTATTGAGTGCGGGTGGCGGCCGGGAGGGGGCGGGGTCGCGTTCGAAGGGTGACACACAGTAGAGAACGGAGGGAGGAGGCGAGGAACGAGTTGCAGGAAGGAACGCTGATTAGGGTCGGGTGATTTGGAGTGGGGTAGGGTATGGCGAGTGTGGCCAACAGGGGGGAATACTAGGAGATGATGGAATGCGCGAGAATGGTTGTACAGGAAGGTGTGTATGCACGATGCACGCAGTGCAGGAGGTACTGTAAAGACAAATTGAATGGATCAAGCAGTGGCGAATAGGGGGGATAGTGTATTCACACATGTCAAAGATATGTATGGATATGGTAGTGTCGGTTGATGCGGTGTAAGCGACATATAATTATTGACATATAATGACAGAGTTGAAATAATTGTTATAATACGATGTATTAGTATTATAACAGATATATTAGTACAGATATATTTGTATACTTTAGAAACTTGGGATGTAATTGGGAAAACAATTGTAGGAAATAGAGATATACAAATGCACAGCACCTTTTCTCTACAAGCTCTGGAACAAAATTATTTTCCATAATTCCCCACCCCCAATACACAACTAAAACCTCTTCTAATTATGAGAGAATCTACCGGGGAGCGGTAGCTAAGTGCATCAACTGATGTCACTGCAGCGCCTCTGACCGGGAGGTCCTAGGTTCGACTCCTGACGGCGGCAGGGTTTTCGACACTAGCTTCTCAGCTAGGTCGAATTCAGTCGCTGTCTGGAAGAGAATTCTAGCGGCCGGCTGCTCTGATCGGTAGTTTTCCGTGATTTCTCCGAACAACACCACGCGAATACCGGAGCAGTACCCTACCAAACGGGCCACGGACTGTGCGCGATCTTTCCTTCCTGTCCCTTGTCCTATCCTCTCCCCTTACACACTTACATTAACATGCACTACACTACCACATATTCCGGGAGGCCGGTCGGGAGCTTAGAGCTTGTCCCCGCCGGGGCGGTGTCCCGCTGGTGGGAGAGTCCTGGTTAGAGGGAAGATACCCCACTAGCCGACGGTAGGTCGGCGCCGGATCTCGCCATCCAGCGGGGGAAGATCGCCACCATCTCCCGAAAAAAATGCACTACACTAACGGGATTAATGACCAAAGCTGTTTACGCGCCCGGAAACACGAAAAAATCAATCAATGAGGGAATCTGCATCTTTTACACGTGTTTTACAATTTAACTGAAAATGATACTTTTACTTCTGCCTCTTTGGTGCATACTTTAATTTTGAAGATAACTGGCAGTGAACTGTGTCGTAGAGTAAAAAAAGCTGTTAGATTCTAAGATGTAAATTCAATTTTACAGTTGTATGTAAAAAGATGCGTATTCAATTCACTAAATTAGTCGAATCGAATATTTTGGCACATCAGATACAGTTAACGCAAATGCGCAATTCTAGAGTATTGCTATAGAGTTATCTAGTCGAATGTTGTAATTTGAGACATTCACTAGTGATAAGAAACATTGAAACTGGTTGCGATGAAGTTCTGACAACGTAATTACCTGACATTAAGACGGCTCTACAACAAAACAAACTTGTAAACAGACAATGTAATTTTAAAAAATTCAAAATTCAAATTAGGTAAGAACGAACGGAAAGGAATTTTTAGGCTCTAACGCAGAAATAGGCATTTTATTCACCATAAAAATGGTTCCTCCAATACCGAAACGTTATGGAATGTGCATGTATTTAATTTCGAGTGTCTTCATTGAAAAAGCAAAAGAAGTATTTTCTAAATATGAAAATGCTCAAATATGAAATCATTTCAGGAATTCTTTCGCAAAAAACTGCCACAACCTGATTCCAGCTCTAAAAAAAAAGTTTTTCGAGAATTTTTACAGTTGAAAATAATTTTGAAATATTTTTTAATATATTTATACTATCATATTTATACAATATTTCATTCCATATTCTTCTCAAAATTAAGAACTTGTTTTATTCAGTGGAAACAATGTTTAATGAAGATGCAAATACCGGCTCAACATATTAATAAGTTACCCTTCTTTTTAGTACCACACAGCATAAAGATGGCACTGGCGTCAAAGTCGGGGAACCTATGCTCAAGTTCAGTGACAATGAACCAAACTATAATAATGACCTTATTAGAATTTTAAAAAAAATTGTAGTACCTTCATATAAAAAAGATTAATAGATTTTTATTTCAACTAACTTATATGCGTAAAAAGGACATTATATTTAATAGGAAAGAGATTGTTTTATTTCATAAACGTGACATGTTAAAAACTCGTTTTTTTAGAAATTCGTACACGAAGTGCAGGTTTTTAATTTAAAAAATTAACGAATGCTTCCTATGTTTTTTCTATGCTCTATGTTCTCGCCTGCTTGTAGAAAATAAATTAAGGCCATCCTAATATACAGGACGATTTAAAATCGCTGGATCTCAAAGTCAGCTGCATAACGATATAAGTCGCATGCGATGCTGTTACCAAATCGTAAGCGAATTCCTGTCAGCGACGAAAAATGACGTCCCTCTCTGTGGAAAACTTTCGATATACACAAACAGAGGTTCCCCAAAATTATTTTCTCATTTTGTAGCGCCAAAGTGCTGCTGCGAAGAGGAAAACAATGCAGCACCAAAGCGATGACACTCTTCGACCAGTGAACATGACGCTTTTAGCATTGACTACGCCACATTCAATGTGTCACAATTACGATCGCATTATCTTACGCTTGGCGCCTGATAAGTAACGTTGTATCTTATGCATACACTCCCGAGCGGAATCAAAATTTCAACGTGTGTGGGGGACATTGCAATCTATTGTAGTCAGTGTTATGTAAACCACTCATTCTTATTTTTGTCCAGTAAATAGATTTCTGTGCCGACCTGGATGGCCAAGGTGGCTAAGAGCGAGTGCCGACTCAGCGCTTCGGTCCGAAGGGTCGCGGGTTCGAGTCCCGTCTTGGGCATGTGGGTTTGTCCCTTGACTTTGTATGTGTGTTGTCGCGGAGGGCCTCGCGTTCTGCTGACCCCACATCAGAGGAGCCCGCAAGTGTTTGTCTGTTTTATGGTCGAATATGCGTCCCTTCGGGACGTAAAGGGCAACCGGCTGTCGGCTGGATAAAAG
Organism: Teleogryllus oceanicus; assembly: GCA_964035755.1. Taxonomy (NCBI): domain Eukaryota; kingdom Metazoa; phylum Arthropoda; class Insecta; order Orthoptera; family Gryllidae; genus Teleogryllus; species Teleogryllus oceanicus. Next base: position 284,141,486 of record CAXIVR010000001.1, read on the forward strand.
CCCTAGGAAAAAAATAGATTTCTGTGTTTCTTTGGGGCGCGATTTTTTCTATGGAAAATTGTTTATTTTACCAAGGCGATTTCGAAATTTTCATAGATAAAAGAAGCCCTACCTTGCAGCTCTTAAGGGAATTTTGAATCATATATTCAGGATACTCAAAGAAGAAACAACGAAACTTCGAAAACAAGCTCTTATCCCAATTTTAAGCATATTTGGTCTAATAAACACCAACCGGATTTAGAATGGTTGCGCTGCAATAAGTACTCAAAAATTGGCTTTAAAAAATACATTCTATGCAACAGTTTACTTCGAGAGACAAATAAACGCTCTTCAGTTGTGTATTGGTTGCAAAACAAATAGTCATTCTTGTTTAGAAAGAAAAAAATTAACATAGAAATCAAAAAGGAATTGAATTGTTTAAATTGGGTTTTTCATAAATATTTCTAGCCCTGCGCTCATTATGTCTTCCTTGGAGAGACTTGAAATTGTAGCTGGCGTGTACTCACAAAAGCTGTTCAAAAAGCCCTCCTTGACTGATAGACAGTTCGACACGTTCGACTAAAAAATGATTCCGAATTTCTTGATGAAACTTTTAATCGGATAGAAGAAACGATTGAAAATGGTGTAAGTTTCATACTTGTTGAACTCTCTGAAGCTATGAAAATTGCAAACCTTCAAGATCGTTTTCGGCGCTTAGTGACTACTACAATATTGAAGATTGCGATTTTTTCCTGGGTGAAGTATGCTCTTCAAAAACTTTAAATGAGGTGTACAGTTTTTCAAAAATATTCGTCATTTTTGTGTAATTTTGCTTGAAATATAGACAATATTTAAAGAATTATTCTCTAAAAAAGAATCTATTTTTACTTTCTCGCTACCGCTCGCGCAGGAGAGAGTAAGTTGTGAAACGCAGTGCGAAAAATGGGCGAATTTTCGGCAGAGAAATTAGAGGGCCCTGGTAACGAAAAAGTACATAAATCCTGTTGATAAATTTAGAAAAAAATCCTTTAGCACATGATGTAGCCGGAGTTCATTTTGCGGGTCCTTGACACCGAAAAATCAAATAACGGCTAAACGTCCGTCTGTCCGTCCATTTGTGAACAACGCAAGCTGCTAAACGGTTCAGCCGATTTTCTCCAAAATTGATATTCTACAATCGTTCTGGCGCGATATCCCGGCCCCTTGAATTTGAAATCGATATATTAACTGTGGGGGGAGTCCTTTACAAGATGCCCCAAGAATATTTTCTAAATTTTCGAAAAAATTGTTCCACCGTTTTTGATAAAGTGTTGTTAGATGATGTGAAGAACGTTTAAGAAAACGGCACAAGTCTCATGTTCCTTGAAATCCTTATTTTTCGAAAATTGCAAAAGTTCAAAATTTCTTCGGTTTTTCCTACAACTACAAATATGAAGATAGATATGTTTCCCTTAATGAAATCTGTTCCTTATAGAGAGATTTTTAAATATGGTCATGTACAATTTTAGGAAAATTTGAGTACTTTTTCGGGGAGGTTTTCGTGAAAATGCGGGCGAGAACGTACGTGCTGTTTTAGCACCACTAGTTTGTTTGGTTTCCTCGATTATTAAGCAAGCGGCGTTTAAAAATGACGCAGGACATGTTTTCCTTGAAATGCTTCAATTTTCGAAAATTCGAACATTTGGAAATAAAGCGAGAATGTATTTGCTGCTGTAACACCACTAGTTAGTCGAGGTGTAATGGTGAACAGCCTTTCCTGTCTTTACCGCATTTGCGAATTCACGTTTGCCGCATCATGTTGTGGTGTTTAGCATCCGTTTGTAGACAAGTGATACGTTGAAGGAAGTTTTATAATAGAACTGCAATGATTGCATAATATGCAGGAAAACTACTACATTCCTGTAAACAAAATAAAAACTTCCTCGTTTTTATTTCAATGTGTATGATGCTGTAAATCTTGAGAATTGATTTCGCTCCACAATGTATTTAAATAATAAAAGAAATAGAGTGGTTGTTTTGGCCCACATTATTATTAATAAATCAAAGAGGAGCTTTCGATGACTTTGTCATCATCATCAGTTTTCTACTGTTCGGAAGCAAGAAAACGAAAAACTGATGATGACTAAGATTTCGAAATGTGTTCTTTCATTAAATAATAATGTTGCCAAGACAACAATAATTCCTTTATTTGGATGTCGCCAACGACACGTCACCAAAAAACAATATCGCCATCTGCGTATTTTCCAAATGTGATTTTTGCACAAATTGAGAAGAAGTCCCTCTCCCGCGCATATCACTTAGCTACGGCTCCACATTCACACTTCCTAAAGCTTCGCTGGAATACAAAGTTTCTAGGCGAATCGCAGAAGAGGCTGAAAGAAAAGAGCTTGGAACAAGGGTATATAGCACGAAAAAATATTGCCAGTGACATTTTACACAATCAAGCTGTAACGATCACAAACTTTATGATTTCTAGCCGCAATCTCATACATCGATTTTAATGACGGTATATATATATAATTATTATTTTTTATTTAAATATTTTACATGATATTTTACTTTGTTTCCAAAACGTATACCTTGAAAAATAAGTAACAAAATTAACAGCATCTACCCTACTCCTGGATTTATTCCTCCTCTACCTTTTATGGCCATATTCGATTTATTCCACTACAATCTTCCCCTACGGACGCTTGGCAACCACAACGACCTCCGCCTCTGAAGCACACATCACTTGCCTACGCGTCCCCGCCCACACCTCCGCAGCCCTCTCCTTTCCTCTCTCCCCGATGTGAAATACAATTTCCGAGGCGAATCGCACAACAACGAGAGAAAAGGCCGCGCGCGGCCGGGGCGCGGGGGAGGGGCGAGGCGACGCGGGGCGCGGGGGCGCGGGGGCGCGGGGGCGCGGGGACGCGGGGGCGCGGGGACGTCGGGACGCGGGGACGAGGCGCACCGCGGGGCGTGCGCGCCGCTTAATGTGCTTTTCAGATCGCTCGAAATGATCTGGCGCGGGGAACCGGTTTTCCCGACTGAGTGAGATCCATAAGAAGAGAGAAATTTGTGAAGAATAGGGAGAAGTTTTCTTCTCTTTGGGAAGACGTCAAAATGGAATGTGTAATTAAAGTTAAGTATCTGCATCGTGGCAGTCGTATATGTTTTAGAGTGCCTTTTTTTCCGGCGCGGGGGCAAGAAAACAATGCTATTTGTTTGTGGCCGGCTGTCGAACATAGTTTTAAGATGTAAGGCGTCCCCGTAGCCACACGACGTAATAGCACGATGGAGCCAACCGGTTCCGCAGATGGCGGCGGCGGAGGCGGCGGCGGCGGCGGCGGCGGTGCGGTGGCTGCCGTCCGGCGCCCCACCCACGCCCCCCCCCCAAAAATTAATTCCGGGGCCCTTCTCGCCCCGACGCCACTCGCCGCTGCCGCCACCCCCGACGCCCGGGTTGACATGGAGCCACCCGGAGCTTCGCTCTGCGACAGCAATTACTCTTTACTAGGATTGTGATTAGAGGCGTGTCAATATGACATATCTCTCAACACAGTTCTATCACTCCATACCTCAAATTCCACCTAGACAACTTCAGACTCCGGAAAGCTCCTCATAGAACCAGAATAAAAAGTAGATATCCATACCAGGCATTCTCAGTCAAATTGTCCGAAATAGAATGTTTTATAGAGGTGTCTGGAGAAGATTTTCTCACCCAAATTAGTGTGTAGTTTAATTTAGGTAAATTAGAATGTAAACCATCAATACATGTGTAAAGTGTATGTACTGAACTATGTATGATCCGTAAAAAACATTTAATAAAAAATGAAAAATAGAGGCGTACCTACGACTCTTTGACAGTCATGGGCGCCGTTCATAAGGAGCGCTATTTAGAGTAAATCCGCTAAAACAAATAACATCCTAATTAAAAACTATCCTGACAGAGGTGCGAATTCTAAGATTGCCATGAAAGCCTGAATACCTACATATGTCTCGGATTCTAATCCCGTGTAATCAGAACCGGAGGACGAACGACCGAGTGAGTACTGATTCGGAACGCGTTTTTTACTGTTATCATTAGTCCTGTAAATGTAGCGCATGTTATATCCCCAGAGGGGGGCGGCAATCTTCCCCTGTTGGGACATGGGATACGGCACCTCCAAGTATCTGCGTCAGCGCGATACCGCCCCAGCTGGATTAAGCTCTAAGGTCACGGCTCGCTTCCCGGCATGTGCAGTGAAAGAATAGTGTATGTCAGAATACACTTCAGGTTTTTAGGCAAATGTCTATTTTACGTCTTTTTACGTAGACGCGAGAAAGTTATAATGAACACATTTCATGACCTAACGTTATTGATGAAGCATTTATTGTGACTCAATTGTCTATTTCACCATTAAAGCCTGGAATTGTCTAATCGTTCTATGAAAGCATAAAATATGTTCAGAGTAAACGCAACCGTTGGAAATATAACTCGGAAGCAATTCTAGGCAGACAGAGGAGAAGCACCATCGAACAACGGGAATGGAGCTAAAGAACGTAAATAGAATCCTGGTTGAAATCAGCTTGGTTTACGATGTTACGAAATGGTATTTCGGCAGCCTCTCACAATGTGGTACATCAAATACTGCAATACCATCCGCTTCGTTCTCACTTAAAGAAATGTTACAAAGATTAGACGATATGTGAAGTAATTTTCACACGAACAAAGCTTGTCAGCGCTCATCTAGGTCACGTAATAATATATACGGTTTCTTGCAGATCTTTTAACACAATTGGTCCACGGTCCAACTAAGAATCTATGCTATAATAGATATTGCAATAGGAGAAACGACGCTCACTGCCCAGGGCTCTCAATTCTTTACATCAGGGACCATGGACGCAACATTGGACGCGATTGGGAAATAATTTTTGCTTTACTGAATGTTCCAAGGTTTAAATATATATTTCTTGATGTATTGTCAAAATCACTTAAAAATTATTTAACTTTCAGAAAAAAACATTGATTTATATCTATATGTCTCATTTGTCATTATATTTTGTTAGATTAATATCAAATACGTTTTAAAATATTTGAAATGTCGAATAATAAGTAGAAACACAGAACCCTTAATAAAAGCAATAATTAATAATCATCTAGTATGAAATTAGATAATTGTTTGGAGTGTCGTGCAAGGATAACATTTTGGTAGATCTCAAACATGGGCTTCAATAGGCATGCTTTTTTTTATAATCACTTTAATACTTCATTTTTGAATGGTTGAAACAATTCCGCTCGTACCGGCCAGTTTAGTCATACACATGACTGATTATGCTTTTGGCCATCTGCAGACAAAATGAAAATACACACACAGTATTAGAATGTCCTCTATCCATCCTGCTGTTTACTTACCACTCCACATGACTGCTCATGTAGTACGAATTATGAAGAGAATATGAAACTAAGACACCCTGGGCAAATGCAAGTTTTGAAAGAAAAAGTTTGCATAACAGTGTTGGTTATTGCATTTTACGTTCCATCCGGACTCAGGTGCGATAATTTTCGTAGATCGGAAAATCCACAATTGTTTTTGTCGTACTTGTGGCATGTAAAATAATACTATCTGCATGCCGGATAATGTTACATCCTCTGACGATTCACTTCTCTATCATATCCCATATTCGGTTAACCGGAACGCCTCAAGTACTGGTTGAATATTTTTGAGGGCGTTGTTGTAGCGTTCTCTGTCAGTTAATATGGGAGACAAAATTCACTGTCAACTCCCTGAGTCTGTGAAGTGCCAACTAGAAAATTCCCTGCGCTTGCCTATGAAGGAGCTGGGCCAATGGATTACTCTCCAAGCATCCAGGCAATACAAACAAAATTTCTAAAAAGTTGTCGAAGTTAAGAATTAAAATGGGGGCGAATCTTTGCAAATTTCAAACTGTTAAACGTATATATTCACTTGAAATATTTTTTTTATGTTGACTCTTCCTTTTTTTCATAGCAACAGACGTACGTGGAAAGTGCAATGAAAAAAATATTCCCGTATTTCCTGTCGGTTCCTTCTCATCTGCACCCTTAGATCCAAAAAGAGAAAGGCAGAAATGCTACAGGTTAGGCATCGAGGAAGCTCGTGTATGTTCTTAACATTTACAACACTTATTTACAACACATTTCAAAACAATCAAAAACGATGTGGAAGAAAGTAACTACACAAAACGGAACAAAACAAGAATCCACATTCCATAATTCAACCACATCTCCGCTATTTCCATAGTTCAGTGACTCATTAATTTTATTCTTAATAGGTCTCGCCGGATTTTCCTCTGCTCATCTTTTGTGGTTTTCCTGTCCGACTTCATCTACTCTTGCTTCATTTTGCCGCTAGGCAACGCCACAGTCCAGCATGTGTGACAGAACTACGGTCGCGGTGTGAATACACAGGTACTCGACCTTGATCGCAAACGTACGAGTAAAGAAAGCGTAAATACGTAGAAAATATTGGTTCAGTATATCCTTGCTCAGTATATCCTCAATCGAAAAAACATTAATTACTAGTTAATTACCTACTATCTATTAATTACTAATTAATTACTAGTTAAAGATACCTAATAATTTGAAAATTCCAGTTAAACAGACGTAAAAATGTAAATAATTTTCAAATTCTGACCACGAGAAAAAATACTGTACTTGCAGGTAAACGCTTACGATTTTTTAAATCATAATTAATGATAATTATTTTATTATTTGTTTACTATGGACTTAAAATAGCATATCATTCAACCAACCTTCCTGTACAATTAAGATGATCAGAACTACAACGAAATTGAACGAACATTTTATTATTATTGTTACTATAAAACCTCTCCTAAGCTTATCAAAAATTAAAAGTATTCTCGTTGAAGTAATACTATTTCTTATGCTATGATTTTTGAATACGTAATATGATCACTTATTTTACTATAATAACCTTACACTTAAACGTGTGATGAATGGTACTCGAGTACAAATTTTCAAAATTAACAGAAAGACGTATAGAATTATTCGGAAACATTATGACAGTGTTGTGCTAAATATATTGCTGTATTTTAATATACACTGGCTATCTTTCTGGATATGATTATTCATTTGGAATTTGCCCATTTTATAACAAAGTAACTAAAAACCTATCCATTTAGCATATATTACTGATCTCATATGAATTGAATGAGAATAGAAGTGACTAAATTTTGTGTAGTTGAGCGTATTCTCTAATTAATGTACCAGCTTGTAGCGTGCAAAAAATGTCTGGATGTTATTGTGAAAATGACACTTCATTTATTTTCTCAGTAACAACGTAAATAGGAAAAATAATATTTGGGACGCCGGTGAACATTATCTTCATCGACGCATCCATCTGTTTGAAGGGCATGGCTTTTCATCAATACTTGCTACATACGAGTACAAACGCAATTACTGAATGTTTTATTACTATTATTATTGTATATTATATTGTTTCTAAATGATTGGTATTATTTAACATCTTTCGTAATCACCTGGACTTCTTCCATTGGTTACCAAATTCAATGACTGCAAAATCCGGCTCCATCTCGTTTTCTAGTTATAGCTCGTTCTACGAGTCTAGCTCGTCCTCCAAATCATTTTTAGAGAAGATTGGGATATTGTCGTAACTCGTCTTGCAGTTGAGACACGTTAGCGCATTTAAGCTTCTCGCAGCCAATGTTTGGTTGTGTTTTGGAACGTTTGCAGGAAACAAGCTTTGGTGCAAATAATTGGTGCAGGAAGTAACAATGTCGTGACACTAGCAAGCCCATTTTTTGTTATTTTCCATCTGGACCCTTCAAGATAATTTGGTTTTCAACTTTTAGCTATTGCTGGATCTGACGATAGAGTCTTTGAGAATGTTACTGTGCTGCAGATGTTGGCAGTGCAACAGTGATTGTCTTGTTCTCGAAGAAGGTTTGACGTAACAAAGATCTCTCATTTGTTTGAGTATAGGCACATTCTCCCACTGTAGCTGAGTAGTGAAACCCTAAAGCGTTCACCGACATCCGCAACAATCTCCTGAGTTGTGTTGGAGGTTTTTAATACTTTTATAGAGTCGTCAAGATTAGAGTTGTCCGACTGAAAGAACCACATTTTCCCATTCTTCAACAATGCCAAAGTGGTTTCGCAACTACTAATTGCATGTAAAAATTAATGTTATCAGCAATTATTTCACTTACGGCAGGCATGTCAAAATTGCCGACGAGGTAACCAGCTTACTAGAGTTCGCGGTCACTGCATCCAGAGGAACTGGCGCGAGATTTTAACAAAAGGGTAGTACAATGCCTCCCGGGTGGCGGCACATCACTGGACTCAGAGTGAGTTTGAAAACGTCCATCGACAGTTATTGCCTCAGATTTAGAAATATTAGTTTAATCTGCTGAAGCAACTGTATCCCTGTCCTTCGGCGCAACAACCTCTGGCAAAGTCTGGGCCTACCAGCGGCGTTCCAAGCCTTGTGGGCATGGTTTACAGGGTAGGTGTGGTTAGTACGTAGGCATCTCTAAGCCGTATACTAAACCAAATAAATTGATCATATTCATTAAATACATCAGTAATATGTGAACTTATCAATTTCGAATAAAATGAAATATTTAGTATTGAAAGGATCTTGATTTCGTAATTACGTTTACTTAATAATGCAATAACTGCAGCACAAACATGCTTCTACTTTCAGGTTAAGAACAAAGATTGTCAGTTAAGAGAGCTGCCCGCCCATAAGAGTGATATAATAAATAGAAGAAGAGGTTTTGCCAGAGGAAATACACTACATAGAGGTTTTATAATTTATTTCACATTATTGCTACGTAGAACAAATAACAGAATCGTTTTAATGAAACATAAAACAAAAGGAAAGAGGCAAAGAATAGCTGAGTTTTCCCCAACCTGGGATCTCTCACCAGCGGGGTACCGCCCCAGCAGGGTCCAGTTCTACACAAGTCTCCCGGCATGTGCGGTAGTGTAGTGCTTGATAGTGAAAATGTGTAAGTAAGGGGTAAAAATAGAACAAGGAAGAGGAAAGAAAGTTCGCGCGCAGTCCGTGGATCGTTTGGGAGGGTGACTGGCCCGGCATTCGCCTGGTGTTGATTGGATAAACCACGGAAACTATCAATCAGAGCAGCTGACCTCTAGAATTCTCGCCCACACAGCGATTGAACTCGACCTACCTGGGAACCTAGTATCGAGAATCCTGCCACCGTCGGGACTCGAACCTACGATCTCCCGATCAGAGGCACTACAGTGACATCAGTAGATGATCTGAGCTCTCCCAGTACGCTCAGTCGTGGTATTGAATCACTAATATCTAGTTATTTTGTAGTACATTCACTTCCCATACGACGCATTACTGAGCACTCTTCCGCGTATTATATCACATCTGTCCAATCCTATTGATATATTTCCCAACCAATTGCTAAATTTCCTCCCGACATCCTCATATACGGTCGCGGTCTCTTTGGCTGCTCTATGTCAAAAACACAGTAATCCAACATTCTTTTCGAAAATGTGTTGTACGCACATTTGTATACATTGTAGGATATTGCATAAAGCCGCACCTTTAAAACTCGCTCATTTGTGTATATTTTTAGTACGTTCAATGATTTCTCCATCATGAACTCCCCACATCTAAGAAATTCAAAATTCACAAAATTCAAAATTTATTGCTTGTTTATCCTTGAAAATAGATTTTATTACATGGGAGTTTTTCTCCCTTTCAAAAATTCAAAATTTAAGTAGTATATGACTTAGTGTAGGGAACACAGAATTTTGAAAATTTGCACACAATTCACTTTTCCCCATAGCACGTCATACGCAGTTTTTAACTGTTTTTTTTACGTAAAATAAATAATAAATAAATAAATAAATAAGACTAAACAATAATATCGAAACTATATTTACTTGAAGCAATTGCTTTTTCATTTTTGTGTTTTGGAATGGAGCAGCCATCTTGCCATATCCACTCAGGCCCTATCCAAGGTCCCCGCCCTCTTCCCCGCAAACGTCCCAGTCGCACTCATCCGAGCCATGGCCCAGACGCATCCTCAGGCTCCTTCTCCTTTGTGCTTCGTTTCTGTGTGAGCTCACCAAAGCGCTCTTTCTGGCCAGCGACCCGCCTACAATGCACAGAAACACGCTTTTAAGCTGCCATAAAGCTCGCTTGACTATTTAAACCTCCATCTGGATTGTGAGACGCGTCTCGACTTGTGGCTTGAGGCGGGGGGGGGGAAGAGTTTCGGAGCAGCTGCGAGTTGGCGATTCTCTATGTGGGCGAGCCTTCTCGTGCGTACTTCTGATGTCGAGCGGAGAGGAGGCTTTTGGTGCTAGTTTACCCGGTGCACGTGGTTTACCTACTTCTCGTGACTAGGGAGTTGTCGAAAGCGACCAGAAAATTCGGTGACTGAATATTTATTAGTAGAAATATAGTGAGTATTTTTACGCTTGCTGCCCGCCCATAAGATGTATAAAAATAGAAAATTTTACATAGACGTTCGATAATTTATTTCACATTATTGCTACGTAGAACAAATAACAGAATCGTTTTAATGAAACATAAAATGGAATGGTGGTATTAAACGTTGTTCTGGCAACCTAGTTTCCATTTTTTGTGTTCTTCCACTCGACTTCTGCTAGACGTCTTCTCAACTCCAACTTATTCAAATTCAAATTATTATAAGAGTTTACTCATAAACTCCTCTTTGCCAACGATTTTCTGCTGCAGATGTACGTACTATAATAACCGTCTTGATGTGCATCTATTATAATAGGGCCAATAACATTTTGTTTTCTTATTTCATCAAATTTTAAGATCGTATCTAATTACTTCTGCAGTTCATCAGATACCCCTTCGTTTCCGTATTTGAGGATTGTTTAAGTTCTGTCGGCAACATGTTTATAATTTGATCATTGTAAACCTCAACACTCATTAGTCAGTCAGTTTGATTTCTTTTGCTGAAAGAATGTTTTTGTGTTAATATGAAAATAATCCGCTGCGACAACATGCTATTACAACTAGTCAGAAATTGTGAAAAACAATTCTATCAAATACAAGAGTTAAAAAATGTGGTATAAAGGTAAATGATTTTTTCTTAGGTAAATTATTCTAGTGTGAAGTAAATTCTTATTTTATTTTTTTATTGAACCTTTGCGTCTGAAATACATCCCTCCATCTACCTTATACTTTTTACATCCAAATTTAATTATTACAAACATCTATATTTCATTAGTACATTACGTGGAAGTTAATTAATTACTATTCCACGTATAATTTTATCGTAAATAAAATCACTATAACGCTTTCTCCTCGAATGAATAAATTAAGACAGAATTAAATCTACGTCAACAAACGAGAAGAAATGTATTGAAGAACATTAAACAATTGAAAAGCAATGAGTTAATATACCAACAATATCTTCATATATTAATATCAAGGGGAGTCACGAAATAAAACTCGCATCAGCTATCAGATTAAAAGTTTATTCAAAAACTGCTGTAAGGGTGAGTATAGCACCCAGTACAAGAGAAGCACATGCTTCCATTTCACAAAACAAATGTGACGCGAAAGACCGTGATGCGAGTGCGCGAAGTATTGCTGTATCTCATTTGATGGGACTCGCAGTACTGCAGTTACAGGCGCTTCGGCAGCACATCTGACGAAGGATCTCAAAGAGGGCACAGTAATCAGAGGGGTGTGCGGATTTTAATAAAATGTCATTTTTTCTTTCCAGTTTGGGACAATGCCTTTTAGAATAGACATTAATTTTATGTTATGACAAAAGGAAATTACCCATTTTTGTATGACATGATTTAGCACTTTTTTTCGATTTCGACAAGTCATTTGTTTTACCCTCTTACGATATTTTTAAATCTTTTGGCATTGATTTAATCAATTTTAATATAATTTTGATGGTACTTGCTTCAAATAATATTTACAAGATGCAACAAATATTCTCTACAAAATTCCTGAGTAGCCTATTCAATTTCTTTGCCCAGAAATTGTCATGGCAGCCGTTGTATGTAATCTAAGGTTCCTGTGATATCAATCAGTACCACTGAAGTCAGACACTTCCTGGTAAAGGACAGACCAAACCAACACTTTGCAATGTGAGTTCGCTTGAACGAAAGGAAGAAGCGTCGATTAGATCAGCAACATATCCAACAGCTTTGAGTTGTAGATCTGAACTGGATTTGATCAAACTTTTTTACGTCATTTTTCTTTGCTTTTAGAGCATTTTAAAAAACTTTTAAGAACATTTTATTGATCATTTTTGGCGATGTTTTAGGTCACAAAATCCTTCCCCAAGTTATCAGCAATACCACGCACTGACCAAACGCAATATACTTTCGTTCCCTGTTGCGATTTGTGTTTGCGACACGGGTTGCCTACTCTGGTCGGTTTGCGAGACAAATGTTCTCTCTCTACAAGAATAATAAAACATGTTTTTACATTTAGTTTCTCTGCTGTTTGTTGTTATAAAATAACATGACTGTAAGAAAAAACTATTTTTATTCTTTTAAAACAAAAGAAGGCTACAAATGGATGACAAACATTGACAAACCAGTTCTTTATGTTACGTCGATTGGATTCAATAGCAGATGCAGAATGGTGCATGGTATGATGCTCTCAAAACGAATTATTTTTGTTGTAATTTTACTAAAAATTTATTCATAGAAATTAACATCCATCAATCTCATCACATACACATAAGTATTTTCATGGCAAATATAAGAGGGTTGGCGACAGAAGTCATGGTAACTATTTTCATTTTTAAAAGAAATGTTTTCGTATCCCACAATTTTATTTGTCGCATGAATGAAATGCTGTACTAATGTGTGTTCAGAACAATATGTGGCAATGCGAGTGTCTCTATTAGCACAGAGAGCTATGTGAAATGAGTTGTTTGATAACCACTGTGGGAAATGAATACAACCCGTTTCAAGCAGCGTTCACACGGTCGTTCTCCATGGGGAAAATACCCGAGAATGTCACAGGAAATTGGTGGAAACTGTTCGAAATAGTGCTCTACCATAACAGTCGACAGTCGCAAGATGGGCAGGAGAGTGTCTGCGAGGGCGTAGCAACCAGTGATCAGCAACGCAAGTGACGACCTGTGAATGCGCGGACCGATTACATCAGCTGGCACATGCGGTAGTCTAGCATCTGCCGAATCGGGCCTTTAGAACGGGTATGTAAAGCGTCGAATGTTGTGACCTCATATCGGATGTAATGCTTTAGAACATGAAATAATTACTGTCATTTCAAATATTTTAGTAAATATGAGAAACCCACATTTGATACGTCGTTAATGTCCCTGCACTTAGTTCATACCTTGTCCTTTCACATTTTACACCCGTTCTCGTTCTCAAAAAAAAAGGTGCCATGGTGATTGCACCAACCTCAGTATATATTTTTTTTATTTCGAGCTAACTCGTTTTCAATTTTTTTTTAATTACCTCAAAAAAATGGAGTTCGATGAGACATTGCCTTTTGAAATACTTTCTACATTCGTTCCTGTTTGGACAGGACTCGCATTGACTACGGTCATGGCAGCCTATGACTTCACAATATCTGCCTGTTAACTATACTAGCATAAGTTTGAAATCTCCCTTTTGGGAGGAGCTTATTTTCGCGGGCTTCCCCCACCGCTGCTACAGTAACAGATTTCTTGGCCTACTTCGCGTACACAATTCATCGCCCTCCCCCAGAAAGACGGAGCTTAGTTCAGTGAATCAAGAACAATATTTTTCAACTCGCAGGTTAGTTCATTCAGTGAATTAATGGCCCTTTTCAAGTCTCAGAGGTATGTGCACAAACGTAAAGGCAACAAATGATTGAAATACTGATCTAAAAAATATGTTGCATCTAATGCAGTAATATTAAATACGACACGAAAACATCGTGCACTTTATCGGCCTCAATGTTGGAGCAAGATAAGGAAGCGGAAGCAAGGGAAAATCCAAGACAATAATTTATTTAGTCTAAACCTAATAATAGCATTAGTGTTAATTTGCCGGCTTACCGATAAACTACAACCAACCAATTTGAATAAACTGAACTCATTAAATCCTATGCAGTTTTGCAGTTACAAACCTTTGCAATTTATGCTGAATGTTTATATTGTCCTCAACCAAATTTCGGTTATTTCGCGAAACATGATAAAAATTAAGACGAAGTCGCAAATGGTACGGTAGAGAGTACGTTACGACAAAATATGCAATATACGTGAAGAGAAGAGAGACCCAGCTAACGAGAGCACTGCTAATAATATCCAAAAGCTTCGTGGGCATACTTTAGAAAGTATTTTCTTAAAAACGTTCCATGATCGTTCTTTCTACACCAGGCACATTTCACATTCAAATATTATCAGTGTTACATATCCGACGTATATACTTTTACTTCAATTGAATATTGTGTTCTCAACGAAGTTAATTAGAAGTATGTCACGCAACACCACTTTGTTTAATTTCGAAAAGATTGGTGTCAAATCCTATAATTAATGATATAAAGTGCATTCCTATTGTTTGAAAAAATACTATAATTAGGTAAACAGTTATAACACGAGTATTCAGCACAATTTACTTACTTTAGTTTTAGTCTTCTAAAGGTAATGAATACCGTGGAGAGTTCTTTCTTGTATCGGTTATTAATTTTGTAAATATGATCATTATCGATGACGATAACGCTCTTTTCAAGAAGTCAATTTCAAGTGGATGGCACAGGAGAATTTCAGAAACGATCATTGGTATTATGTTATAAAATGAAGCAATTTAATTAAATATTCAAACAGAAAAAATAAAAAAATGGATACAAGAAATAAAGAAATTCGAAAAGAAGAAAAACTAGGAAAATAATGAAAGATATGAAGCAAAGAATGTAAAATGAATTGAACACAATAATATGGTTAGGTTCAAATGAGAAATATTTTCTGGAAAATGTTCCTGTTCACAAAATTGCGTCAAATATTTCATCACGGTTACGTAAGGACGTTCTCTAACGCACTCCCCAGCCACGCCTTTCCCCGCCCCATGCTGCTCAGCACGCCATCGCTCCTGATCTGGTTCGTCTCGAACCTTCAGCTCGAAATTTACGAAACCTCACACATGCGCATTTTGTAACATTCTAAAACATAAAAATTGCCCGCCATCAAAAACAAGAAAAACCTCCACTTACACAAACCCACGCTTCACGATTTCACCAGTTATATAACCCAACGTCTCAACTCCCCCGCCAACTTCATCGCTCGCTGCCGCTCGCGCACCTCCCCCCCCACACACGCACACATACGGGCCATCCCCGCACCACCCCGGCCCTTCCTTCGCCCCCCGCCGGCCTGCTGATTGCGCCTGACCTGGATCTATCCCAAAGAAACGAAAGCCAAGATCTGGTCTAACTTATCTCTCCATCATTAATCACCGCGGCGCGGGAACATTTGGGAATGTAAATGCATTCACGCTTTCAAAGATCACTTTTCACATGCACCTTCGTTTCTTTGAGAGTGCGCGTCCAAAGGGCCGGCACGCAGCGGCGGATCCTTCTTTCCTCCCCTCCCCTCCCCTCCCGCTCCGCCCACCCGCGATCTCGTCCTCGCGCAGCGTCCACTCGTCTCGATAATTTTCTGATATTCCGCGCCTCTCTAAATCACTTCTTTGTGGAACGGTATGGAGGCGTTGTGAATAAGTAATTAACCCCCAACTGTTAATCAAAATGTTGAGGTTAATTACTTATGTCTGTACGCTTTCGAAATGCAGTCGAATGCGTTGATAAATCGTCGACGGCGACCGCGCCAGCGCGGGTTCACGCCGCCCCCGCGGCCGTCGCCGCCCCCGCCCCCACCGCCGCCGCCGCCCCCCCATGCCGCCCGCGGCCGGCAGAGCGTGCGGGGAACGGCGAGGTGGGTGGAGTGTGGGTGTTCGTCTCCCACACGAACTCCAGCGCGGTCAGGCGCCGTGCGGCCTTCTGGCTAGCTGCGCCCCGCCCGCCCTCTCTGACGCTTCAGCAGCCGCCCCACTCCACCCCGCCTGCGCCCCGCCCCGGCCCATCGTCCTGCCACGTCCCCGCCCCGCTAACGCCCGCTAACGACCCTCCAACGTCCGCACAACCGTCGCTGCTATCATTCCCGCTATCACCTACGCTACCGTCCCCACTAACGTCCCCCACTAACGTCCCCCACTAACGTCCCCCACTAACGTCCCCCACTAACGTCCCCCACTAACGTCCCCCACTAACGTCCCCCACTAACGTCCCCCACTAACGTCCCCCACTAACGTCCCCCACTAACGTCCCCACTAACGTCCCCACTAACGTCCCCACTAACGTCCCCACTAACGTCCCCACTAACGTCCCCACTAACGTCCCCACTAACGTCCCCACTAACGTCCCCACTAACGTCCCCACTAACGTCCCCACTAACGTCCCCACTAACGTCCCACTAACGTCCCCACTAACGTCCCCACTAACGTCCCCTACGCACTAACGTCCCTCACTAACGTCCCTCACTAACGTCCCCACTAACGTCCCCACTAACGTCCCCACTAACGTCCCCACTAACGTCCCCACTAACGTCCCCACTAACGTCCCCACTAACGTCCCCACTAACGTCCCCACTAACGTCCCCACTAACGTCCCCACTAACGTCCCTCACTAACGTCCCTCACTAACGTCCCTACTAACGCCCCGCTAACGCCCCCGCAGCTAACGCCCACGCCGCTAACGCCCCCGCCGCTAACGCCCCTCGCTAACGCCCCGTTAACGCCCCCGCCACTAACGCCCCCGCCCTAACGCCCCGCTAACGCCCCGCTAACGCCCCGCTAACGCCCCGCTAACGCCCCCGCTAACGCCCCCGCTAACGCCCCCGCTAACGCCCCCGCTAACGCCCCCGCTAGCGCCCCCCCCCGCTAACGCCACCGGCGTTAAGGCACGTGTCTCCCACTGTCGGTCTTTCCAAAAATCCTCGAATGCAGGTTCGGATTTACACATGAGTCCAGTGAGTCTCACGTTATAAAATAGACGGAAAAGACCGTATAATACGTGCTAGCAGCTTGGCGTAGAGTATTGTCAGACACTCACGCGACTGCTCCCTTTTATTAAATGCTCCAAGTTTCCACTTTTTTGTTAAGTTTCACTGATTGTTTCACTAGCTGATTTATGTAAAATGAAGTGCGTCAGACACGCTTCACTAGATTGTATGCGCTTTTCAACATCTAGTAATATTTGAACATGTTATATTGGTGCTACGTAATACGCGTGGTGATGAGTCATTGTCCTTGTCGCTTCTACACCACTGTTTTATACATAATATTACTATAGAGAAAATTCATTGGACCCGATGCGCCTAGTACTCTATTTGGCGCATTGATGGGAGTGATAGCGGACGAGGTTTTGGAATAATATGTGATGTTACACATATGGAATTTTATCTTCACTCAACACAATAAAAATATATTAAGAATGAACTTTTACCCAAAAATAGAATACGATTGTTGAAGTAATACACACTATGTAACCTCCCTGAGAGACTATAGTCGGGTAAAAAAGTTATCAATATTATGTTCCGAAGGTTTGTGTGTTAGTAATAGAGCGAGTACACAAACGATTCTGTAATACGTGTGTATGTAGAACATTTGTAGTATGAGACAAGTAAACTTCGCGAATTACGTGATAATAAACTCAGCAATATATCTGGTAGTCATTATTGTTATTACCACTATTGTTATAATTATTATTTATTGTTGTTGCTATATATGCATATTAATCTGACAACCTTTCTAGACGTCCATGGTTCAAACCTCCACGAAGCGAGATTCTTATCTGCGCCTCTGGCGAAGAGTGAACCAGATACCGTCTGACAGTGGCGCTGGGAAGGTAAAAACATTTCAGGCGTCCCAATGATCGACCCGGAGCTAAACGTTTTTCTTGTAATCGTAATCACTTTAAGCCAATTAGGTCAACGGGAACTCAAGTGGATTTTCAAAATTTGTCCTTGCCTACTTCGTTGCAACTAGTCACACGTTAGACGGACCGACCAATTCGACCGCCTGAGCAGCTCATTTGTTCCCCGGCATAAGAAGGCGCACACGAAGCTCTTGCACCTCGGGGCTGACGACCTCCTCCAAAGGACGCTGGGTGTGGCTCTTGGAAACGCTGATGGCAGCTGTTTGATGAGTTACGGAATGAGTAAGTGAATGCGAGCTCAGTTAGAAAAGAACTGGACAACATCTATGTATTGTGTGTAGTGGCTTCTCAAATGATGACATTTTCAGAAAACGTTCCTTATGTGTTCATAATTATGAAACGATAATCAGAAAAGCATCAATATCATAATATAGTGTTTTAGTGTTTTCTCATAATTACAAAAACGTTCAGCAAAATAGAACACGAGGACATCTCTCTACTTGTTTACTTAATCTTGTAAAATGAACTTTTTATATGAATAGCTACGTAGAAATTAGCATACGAGATGAATATTAATTTCTAACAGTAGAAATACTTAATACAACCCTCCTTGAAATTCATTAGAAAAAATTCCGCGTTATTTCAATTTCAGTAACTCGGGAAAAATTCATTTCTTAGCAAAAGTATTTTGTTAGTGTCATTCAAATCGGTCTGCCATTTAAAGTTACGACCACTCCTTTTATTTTGTCATCTTTACTCTCCATCACATATTCATTACCACACTATTCTTCAGAAAAGGATATGCATAAGGAGTCTGTGATTACGGAAGTTACTCAAAAGATACTAATGAAGTTAAGTAATAATCAACAACAGAGATTTTTAATTTTGCATGGATATTTCAGATCAAATAAAAATATACAATTGTTAAATAACGTGAAAATGAGATCAAAAAAGTTTAAAAAAAGATGGCAGGAAAGACTGGGAGATAATAAATTAACGGAGGAAATAAATAAATAATAAAAAAAAAAAAAAAAAATAAAAAAATAAAAATAAATAAAAAATAAAAAATAAAAAAAAAAATAAAAAATTAAAAAAAAAGAAAGGAAAGAAAAGAAAGATCGCATGATTGGAAATGAAATAAATAGGTAAGCTAGGATAGAAAAGAAGCGGAAAGAGAAAGAAAGACAATGATATAAAAAATGGAAGAGAAGAAGGAAATTAAAAAAAAGACCATGAAAAATACAACGAAAGAAAAGAAGCCAAGAGCAAAAGAGACAAAGGCCACTTATAAGACAAAAGTCCGAGGTAAGAGCGGAAAAGCGCAAGAAGAGAGAGACCGTGAAGAGAGGAAGACCGCGAGAGAGAGGAACACCACAAAAGAGTAGAAGAGCGCAAGAGAGAGGAAGAACGGAAGAAATCGTAAGGCAAAAAGAACCGAAGAGAACGAAAGCGCGAGATAGCAATCGCGTAAGAGAGCAAGAATATAAGAGTATAAGGGAGAACGAGCGCAAGAGAGTATACAAGTATAAGTGACCAAGAGGTTGTGGGCGGTGGGGTCCGGGCGTGCGGGCAGGCAGGCTGAGGAGGGGGGGGGGAAGCCGGCGCCTTCCACGCGCTTTACGCCGCTTTCTCTAATTGTTATGATTGGTTCCAGTTTCTCTCGCTTCCAAATACGTCGAGGGCTCGCGGCGCCCTTGGAGCCGGCTCGCCATGCGTGACTGCCCGCGATCAGATCGGAAAGCCGCAATATACAACGCAGATTCTAGAGCCGTGGAGTCCGCCACCTCCAACGACCGGGGCCGGGCTAGGTCACACAGTGGGCCACAAAGGCGGCAAGCTGCATTCGCAGAAGTGCCCTATCGACTACATCCCGAGAAGTCAAAAAATGAAGGTTTCAATCCCATGTCTCAGAGTAAGGAACAATAATATTTTGTTCGTACGTCGTCATTATTACAGTAGCATCACTGTACTTAAATATGGGGAAGAACTAAGTAGGATTTCACATTTTTTTCAAATATTTGGCAAATACCTAGTCTAACCTTTCCACTGCACGTTGATTAAAAACGAAAACTTCACTTTTGTTTCACTTACGAAATACGACAGCATGCATGGTTCATGCCAATGACATTGCAAATAAGCGTGTCTTATTATTTTTTAGCATTATTTCACAAGAAAATATGTTTTATAAAAAAATTGGTTCACGACTAATTGTAATCTATGGTGTGATTTAAAGGTATTTCCAAAATCTATATTAAATAAAATTCATTGAACAGCAAATTTATTACAAAATTACGTATCTTCAAATTTGGTGAATGGTCATGCGTACTTGTCGGGTCATTGCTCCTGACTGAAAATCCCTGCATACACACAGGAACTCCTAATTGACGAAATTTGTGTGCGTAAACATTATTACGAAGTTCATTAATTGAATTTAAAAATTTCGGATTTCACTTTCTAAAAATATTAATTTTTGAACTACTTGTCCTTCCATGTGGCCAAAAATGCATTAAACTTCAATTATTAAAAAAAATGGTAAGGTTACGTTCAACAATTTTAATTCTCCTTTAACAAAAAGACGATTTTTAATTCAATTTTAATTATAAAAAAAGAGTTTCGACTAAACGTTAGTCTGAGAAAATAAGTCTCTCCTAAAAAATTATTTTGATGTTCCTAAATATCAGTTAATATTGAAGAAATGTTGGCACAATACATACGAAATGCGTAAAAATTAAGTAGGGGTGAAAGAAAACTTGGCTTAATTTTATTAATTTCAAAATTAGGCGTTCCAAATAATATATCTTTCTTCCTTGCAACATCACTGCATCCAACACAAATTATTGATTGATGTTACAGAATTATAACGATCTGGGCCTCTTTGTCCTCCTCTGGACCAATGCCCTCTTCAACATCTGCACGATTTCTCCCCTCTCCTCTACCCACCTGCAGCCAAGGAAGAACTATTCGTAAGCGTCGAATCCCCGCGTGATTTACAAAGGCTACGCGAACTCAATAAATTAGAACGCTTACTCGCCTTGGCAGACTGCATGAACAACAATACAATACGACGCATCCAACGGAGAGTAACGAAAATAAAATATATGACATAAATATTATGTTGTTTACCACGCTAATAGACGCATACGGCACAAAGCGACCCGCCTAAGTGGCGGCAGCGAAGTACAGTGTGTTTCAGAAATATTGTGTTCATGGAGAATATGCGTTTTGTGTAGGTACCGATTGTATTAGAGAATTCTTTTCGTGGGTTTGCCTTTGGCTCTCCTTTTGAGTTCACTTGAAGTAATTTCTAATCTTGTGAGTCTCTCTTGAGGATGCGAATGATAATCAGAGGCGGCATTCAGGGGTGGGAGGGGGCAAGGGGGGCATCTGCCTCCGCCCCCAATGTTGGCACAAATTTTTTGAAAACATTTCATTTCGAGGATCTTCAAATTTATATCACAAACGATTTCCTTTTTTGTATTTTGAGAAAAAATTTAATAATAATTAAGGCAACAATAGATTTAAGCTGAGCTAATAAGGTACATTAATAAATTTGAGAAATTTAGCTCCGCATTATAAAACACGCAGGATAACGTTCACCGTTACTGTGAATATCCCGAATTAAAAAATCATCATTCAATTATATAGCTTTTAAACGTTATTTACTTAGTTAACATTTTCGTGCCTAATATCACGAGTCATAAGACTTAAATTAATATATATTATGATTAAATATATTATTTCCATTACAAATTTCCTAGCGTTCTTAAATATTTCCAATGCCGAAAAATAGGTGCTTCTCACGAAACGTTTCGTGGGTCCGCGGTGCGATAAAAATCATGTTCTTTTAGCATTCCTTGTAATCTATGGACGCGTAGTCGGTAAACTGAAAACCTCAAGCCGCTGTCCACGTGGTAAAACGAGTTTCTTTAAAAGATCTTCAAAAAATGAAGAAACGTCAACGCTGCGAAACGTAGGGATTCAAAAGCAGTCGACACACCATCTGACTAACTTTTCTGTGATCCGGCGGTTCGAGCGTGAACATACAGTGTGTTAGAGATAAAAAACTGCGTGTTTTCAATTTTTGAGAAAGTGAAAATATACGAATGATAAGATGCAAGATATAATGTAACTAATGTATGATATTTGTTTGATACCACGTGTACACTGAGAAAAATGCGAACCTGATATTTCCAGTGAATATTTAAAATTATATTCAATGATCTAATAATTTCATTTTTTTGTTATTATAAACGCCAATCTGTTGTTTTAATCATAATGTTTGTTCCATTATTATAACAAAAAAGTTTCTTTGTTTTGGACAACAGAACAATTTTCATTACAAATTTATAATATACTAAAATAAATTCACCGAACTGTCAAAGTGTATTTAAAGTCAATGATTGTAATTATTGTAACTACAGCTCAGCAGTCGAAACTAGTGGTGCTAAAAGATGATGCAGACTTTCTCGTACTTGTTATTTTTCTAATTTCTTTGGTCTGCGCCAGCTTTGCTCCATCCTTTCGCCAGCTGCAATCTATCGCCGCCCAAGTACATTTTTATAAAATTTTACTTCCAATTTTTTGGTTTCCAAATTTTAGAACCGATTTTTTTAAGAATATCAAAGAAGAGTAAAACCTCTCCATAAATAGCAAATTTCATTGAAAACTTTGGACCCGCTTTTTTAAGAAAATGGCGTTTAACCGTTACTGTAAATGTGAACTTTGAATCTCTCACAAATGCAACAACGTATACAAATTGCTGGAAATATGCATATTAACGGTGAAAGAGATATTTCAAAAAATTACATTTGTATCTTTTTTGAAGACAAGTCAAAAACGTATTTTTGTAGTTTTTGAAAAAAAAACAAACAAAAGAATAGTGTTATATGGAGTTTATGCCATCTTATAGAGTGCATTTAGTACAATCACTACCAAAGGTTTAAAGAAAAATTTGAAGCTGTGTTTGAAAAAAAATCTTGTTTTTGTATTTTTTCAAAGTTGCAAATATTGCACGCAATTTTGCGAATAAACTAGCAATTTAAAAAATGTATATGACAAATGAAAGAACTAATTATGGACAACAAATTTCATTTCAAGGAAAAATTCTTCAATTTTCAATTTTTCAATCTTCAATCTTCAATTTTAAGACGTCGAAAAAAACTTCTGCAATTTTCGAAAATTTAGTTAATCGTGAAAATTGGGCCTATGCACCTTTATGAGTGTACTTTACTATATTATTACAAGAAATTTAAAGAGAAAATATGGAGCTATTTTTGAGAAAATTTTGAAAATGTTCAGGGGTCTTCATGTAAAGCACCCCCAAATTTTAAAGAATGTTTTTCAAAATCGCAAAGTTTCGACTCCAGCCAGATGGACAGGGGTTTCTTCAATTTGGAAAAAGTCCTACATATGGTTTAGGCACTAGTGGTGTTCACACACGCTCGGACGGACGGACGGACGTTTTGAAAAAAAAACAAAAAACTTTTGCATTATCAAGGGACTCCAAAATGTGTATTTCCGTTGAAATCTCCATATCAATTTTTCTCAGCTTTGCATAATTTTATTTATATTACGTATTTAACTCCGTATATTACCTACGTATACAAGAATGTAACTAGAGGTGGAACAGAACGGCACAGACTTTCTCGTAGTTAGGTTTTCTAATTTCCGTGGTGTGGACTGACTTCGGTTTTCCCCCTTCCTCTAGCCAGTTGCAATCTATTGCAGCTGCAATGTATTATATATCTAAAAATTTAAGCTGTTTCTGAGAAAATTTGAAAAACGTTTCTAGCTGTAGAGGGGTGTGGGTGGTGGGACAGGGGCCAAGAAAACTTTCAAAACTCTAATTTTATTTTTAAGAGTTATAGTGCAACTAGTCATCTGTCATTTGGTTTGGGGGAAACTTTTACTTCTTATGCGGGGGCCCCTTTGCTCCCCCAATAAGGAATCCGAAATCCCGCCTCTGATGATAATTGTTGAAACATTCTATCTTTTTTAATTGTACTATAAACAACTTCAATCAAGACAAAATTGAAGACAGATTTTCTTCCTATTCGCTTCCTACAATACATTTTTCATACCGTAGGATACTTTAATATTTTAGGTGACTTAGCCAGTCTAATAATTCCCTATCTATCTCCCCCACATTGGGAAGGAACATGAGACTCTCCTGAAAATTCAATTATTTCCAAAAAAATCTTCACGTATAAAAAAAATATAAATTTGTTTCTCAAATATATCATGCATAATGAAGAAGTAAAGGGAAGGAGGGGAAAGGGGGAGAATGGAAAGGGCGGAGAATGAAGGGGCAGAGAATGGACACGGGTAGAGATTTGACATGGGTGGAGAAGGAAGAGGGACGGAGAATGGAGAAGGGTCGGTGAATAGAGAGAGGTGGAGAATGGACAAGGGTGGAGAATGGAGAGAGGTGAAGATTGAAGAGGGTCGGAGACTGGAGAAGGGTCTGTGAATTGAGAGAGGTGGAGAATGGACAAGGGTGGAGAATGGAGAGAGGTGAAGATTGAAGAGGGTCGGAGAATGGAGAAGGGGCGGTGAATAGAGAGAGGTGTAGAATGGACAAGGGTGGAGATTGGAGAGTGGAGAAGGGGCGATGAATGGAGAGGGGCCGCCGCCGCTGCCGCCGTCCGTCGCGGGCGCGGGCGCGGGCGCGGCGCGGCGCGGGCGCGGGCGTAGCCGCTAATCTGGCGGAAGCCGCTGGAGCGGAACGCCGGGCCGGAGGAAGCGCCCGCGCTGCACGCGGCAGAAGCAACCGGCCGCCGCTTGGAGAGGTTCGTGCCCAGCCCCGCTCCCTTCCCCTCCTCCTCCCCTCCCCATCGCCCACCGCCTCGCAGAGCTCTTCGCGCGTCCTCCCGCGATTTGCGGCCGGATAAGAAGCCCCATTGGGCGGCTGCTTTGCTCGCCAAATGGAAAGTCAAAGAGCATTTCGATACGAGGCACTGTAATTGAAACCATTTTCACTAATAATTAAAGCTGCATTCACAGAAGAAAATAAAATCCAAAAGAATACGAGAAGTTAGCCTTGCGCGGAGACTCTTCACAATAAACTCAACGAGTAAGTCGAAAAGTCCAAAGAGAAAAGCGACACCACTGCTAGGGTATGCATGGAAGACAGTGAAAGAAATTAAAAAAAAAAAAACAACGTACTACACAAAAATAGAATCCAGTACCATCAGGGTGATGTTTCTTTTGGGTTAGTTTCTCAAAGTAATTTGTGTGCCATTCATTTGAAACAAAACTGGTTATATTTTTACTTAAAGCAAGAGTTCTTTATTATTATTACTATTATTATTATTATTATTATCATTATTATAATTTTAAAAAGTAATATCCCACTTTAGAAATGAAGTCCAATTTAGGTCTGAGGAGTAACATCACAATACAATCGCTAGAGTCTTCTGTTCATTCTGAACCTTTCCTAACACAATTGACGAAGCAGTAGTGCATTAGTTGCAAAATAATCTTATTCTTCCATATTGCTCTCAAGTTTAGTAAGATATTGTTACCTAATACCCTCACTACTCTTGTGTGAATACTACGAAAGTTATTTACGTTTGCAAATAGAACTCTCATCTTTATGCCCCCTCCTCCTCATTCTCTGTTGAAACGCTCGTATTGTGACAGAATTTAATTACTCGCAACACATATTCTGCAGAAACACGGTCAGAGCAAATGTTAAGGCCCATAAATCAATCGCTAGTAAGAGGGCGCTTTAAAAAGTGCGAACAAGAGCATTTGACTTGAACACTGGCGACCGAACACGTCACCAGATGCTCGACGAGGAAGACGACATATCCTCTCCTCCTACAAAATGTGCAGAGCTGAAAAGAAACTTTGAAAAATTATAAAAGTGAATTAAAATTGTACATTATCTGTGCATTACGATCAAACATTAACATATTAAAAACTACTAGTACTGAACGTTGGCTTTGAGTGTAACTTTGAAATATTTATAGGGGAATAATAATAATGGTCTAATAGTAGAAAGATCAATTAAAATATTTTTGGAATTTTTCTTTGGTATTGATTAATAAAAACGTAGGAACTGAAATTACGTCAAAATTACACAGTTAATATCATCATTTCTTTCTTTAAATATAACTCGTTTAATTGTTTTTAATAATGCTATATACATTTTCTGGAGCTGCCTTTGTCCTCCCTCGCATTATAGTAAGTTCTTATTCGTACGTGTACAGTGATTTCGACTTTTCCAAGGGTTGGACATCAACCAATCTGAATATGGCAATTTTTATAACTGATTTGAATTCTGCATTCGGCTCTTTTTGTCTTTAACTTCAATGTCACAAAAGTGGTTATATTTTCATAATATACGTTACAATTTAAAAAACTTTATTGCCATTGTAATTGCCAATCCCATTGCCCTGCTACCTCTGCCGCCTTCACTACATCCCCGAATGCCCATTTGTCACCATCTCTAGTGTTCCCAGTTGTCTCCTCCGACGATGCCGTTTCTGTTGTCAGGATTTCGAATCGGCTAACATTAGATAATAAACAAGTGTAGTTTTTTGTAAATTGAACATAATCCATTTACCTGAAAATCTAATTTGAAAGTTTAATGCTTCTGATGTATGTTCTTACACTAATTCCGAAGTCACCCGAAGTCTCGAAATTTACGTACAATGTGCATTTATATTTTACTCTTTAAAATATACAGTCGACTCCGGACACAGTGAACTTCTGGGGACTAACATTTTTGGTTCGCTATATCCGATCATGTCAAAATTAAATATAATTTCTCCTTAACGATTGATTTTATTGATACAGAGATACAGCAAAATACACTAACAACACGAACTACTGAAAATTTCAATAGTTTCATTTGTTCTTAAAAATCAATTATTTTCAATTGTTTGTTTCTTACTTTGCAAAGCACGGCCTTTGTTTCCGCTGTGAAACTGAGTGGCATAAGGTCATCGGTAAGGTGTCCATTTCGGGTCCGCTACCTTCACCTCAGGGGAGACTTCATCGATTACGACCTTTGGCCGACAATATGTTTTTGAAGCTGCCTAGTGTTCGAATTTGTGGCACTGTGGCGACAGATTTTGTAGGAGGGAATTCATTTCCAGGACGCATTTCCTACGTTCACTATAGCCGAATCTTCTTATGCTTATTTGAAATGTATGTGAATCGGGACCAGTGACTTAAGTTCACTATAACCGAGAGTTCACTATATCCGAGTTCACTACAACCAGAGTCGACTGTACTTACAAACAAAAATCATTTAAACTATCTCCATTTATAACACACATTTTCTCTGACAAAAAAGAGAATAAAATGAAAAACTATTCAGGAGAAATTTTACGTAACGTTGATTAAAGCACGTCTGTGTTTAATGTCTTCTTTCCTAATGTTGTATATTCATTTTTCTGCTTTACTACCTTCCGGTACGGTAGTTACTTAAACACTGCTGTATATGTTCCAAACATTACTGCCTTCACACTTGACCTCACTGTCTGAAACATTTTGAAGGATATATTTCTCTGTCCTTCTTATGTTTTTCTTTATGTTCTCTTATCGCGTTCCTCATGATTTTTCTCATCATATTTCCACTTTGCCTCTGTCCCAGTATGCGTTCTATGGACTTCAACCGTTCGCGATGCCCTTGATTGACGGACTCTACATCAATGCGACACTAACTCTCACCCTTATATAACTAAACACTCTGAACATGGACTCGGTGCACCGTCTCGTATGATATTATGTTCCTACATTGCATGTTTCCTACAATAATGCAATTTTATTAACACATTAATACGGAATTGATAAACAATATTTAGCAATGATGAGTAAGAATGACCTGTGGTGACATGATACAATGATAATGGTAACACGATGGTACCGATCAGAGAAACATGACGCTGGAATTCTTCTCGGACGGCTGAATTCGACCGAACTACGAACCAAGTGTCGAAAAGCAGCTATCATCAAGACTGAAACCCTAGGACCTACTGGTCAGAGATGCTGCAACAGAAGCAGATTTTATTAATGAGCCTCTCAGATGGTTTCATTCGGAAGACTCGCGATTATCTGCAATTTCCTAAGCAGGAGTGTTACTTAAAAGGAATACTCCTCAAATGAAAATAAAAAAAAATATAGATAGAAATTCATCTTGGCAAAATTTTAATTATTAATGTTAGTATCAACGTCAACTTTGAAGCCATACCAAATCTCAGTGTTACCTGTTTAGTACTAAAAACAAAAGCACGCCACGACGATAAGAAGAAAGTTGTGAACAAAAGTGATAACAGTGAATAAGTGTAACGTCTCTGGTTCGTCAAAACGGAGGAAATATTTGAAACTCATTTGCGCCCATTTTATATGATCACCAGCTTATAATCAATCCTTCGTTACAATTTACGCATCATCTCTAATAAGGTGTGGTCTATCGATCTGAAGTACAGTACACTCTTCATTACGCGAGGTAACTGTGATCAAGTCTACCCATGAAACCCACCGGACTACGAATATCGATAATCCGGAGATCATTTTGTAAAGGTCGTAGAAAAGAAGGTAAGATGTACACGGAGCTAAACAAAACCAAACGAGCACAATATTAACAACAATTAATGTGCATGCACGTACATCAATAATTAAACATATACTGAATAAAAAACCTGAACATACTTGAACTTCGATAAAAAAACGATTATGAATAAAATGAGGCCATACGTAATGGTCTTCATTTACTCCTACATATTGACTATTCCACTCTTGTACCATGCACCGTAAGGTTCAAGGCAATCAGGCAGGAATTATCCGCGTCATTGCATGTCGTTGGCTTTCTATATTTCATTTCATCGTAGAGATGAGCATTAGCATGTACTTAACACTGATCTAGTAAAGTATTGATGTCAAATACCATTTTTCAAACTCTATTATTTTAAATTGTGGAATAATCGTTGCAAATACACGCCGCATCAGATTTGTGGAATTATCATCATTATCATCTTTATCATCATCATCATCTTTATCATCATCTTTATCATCATCATCATCATTATCACCATCATCATCATTATGATCATTATGATAATCATTATTATCATTATGATCATTATGATCACCATTATCATTATTATTATTATTATTATTATTATTATTATTATTAAATGTCTTAACAATCAAGTAACCCCTAAAAAAAAAATTTATGTCAGAATTGTACTTACAGTCAACGAATCATAATCATTATAGCTTTAACAGTTTGAAACGAATATAGATACATTTTCCAAGAAATCTACCGGGATGATGTGTCCTTGTACCCAGATAGATTGACATAATTCGCTGTTACCGAAGAATTAAAACCACTCATTTAAAATATTAATTAATACATAATGAATTATGTAAACGTAAAATGGTAGACAGGTGGAATTGGAGGTTGTTGGCTAACTTGAAAGATCTCCACAACTTTGAAACTACGGCTTGGCGAAGAAATCAACGTGGAATAATTAAGATTCGAGGGATGGAAGATCGTAGTTTCTACACCTACACCACGAACCACTTCCGCCCTCAAACATTCAATTTGAAATTTCTGCCGTGTGTGTATTGATCTCAGACCACAGTGCATCGTGTCAATTAGCATGCGCGCTGCGCCACCACCGCTCCAACCTCCGCCGCTGACGCCGTCCACACTGAACAATGCCCGGCCGCGGCGGAGACGCACATAAAATTGAGTGTAGTGATTGCACGAGCTCAGAAGGCGCCTCGGCGCCAGGTACACATGCAACGCCACAAAGTGCGGCCATGACTCGCGGCCCACAGCGCACCCCGCACTGCAACTCCTTGTGACGCTCCCTCCCAGAGACCGCCCCTGGTGGCGCTAGCGACTTTTCCGTCGGAGCGGGTAAAGAGGCCGTCACACGGAACGTCATTGGCGAAATATTTTTTTTTTAGTTTGTTGCGTCTCACAATTTGACGCACCGTGTCTCCAAGCCCCTTATGGGGCGTTGAGCGCTTTGCGCTGGGAAGTAATCCTCTATTACCTATAAGTCATGTCACGTCACGTCGCAGTTAGTTGTCAAGAGGACCGCCAGGTAGCATCTCCGCGTACGCGCTCCTGCGTCACTACCCAGCGGCCAGACTTGGGAAGGAATAAGGATAGGGGTAGTGTTTAGGACACTTCACAGGGGTTGGTCTAGCCCTTGTGAAACAGCAAAACTCGTTTTGTTGGAACAAATTTCACAAGAGACTCGACGGGAATCGAACCCGGCCCTCAGTGGTGAAAGGCTAGCGACTTCCCTAAGTGCCGCGAGCGCGAAATTTTTTTCGTAGTTTCGATTATTTGATAGTCGTCTTTGAGGTTGTTATTTTTAAGGGTGTTGTTGTTGATGGTGTAGACGTTATTGAGATTTGTGTCGTTCTAGACTTTTTTTTCGTTTTTGGCACATTTTTATTGTTATTTTTTATTTACGGTCGCATCAACATCTAGGTCATTAGCGATCACTATTGGAGTTAAAATTATGGTAAGTGTGAAGATGAAACGATATGGTGATGATAAGGGGTGAAAGGACGAACACAAATACAACTATGCCCGAGGTGAAACTCGAACCCGCAACCCTTCAGTCTGAGTGCGCTACGACACTAATGCCTTAGCGATCTCGGCCACCGGATCGGCAAGTTGCCGTCATTGTTAAGGTTGTTGCATTGTTGTTGGTGAGGTTGTTGCTATGGTTGACGTTGTGGTTGTCGTTGGGGATGATGTTGATTTTGTTGTATCGTTGAAGTCGATATTGGGTCTCTTGAGGTTCAGGCTTTTGTTGAAGTTAAGATTGTAATAGGCAGAAGTATAATAACCCGAATATTTCATTGCTGTTTTCCTTTATTTAGAATTTAGATATACAAATTTGTTCACTGTCCGTTAAATGTAATCAATATTATAAAAGTCTCTTAAAAATAATGCAACCCTTCATTACATTTGCGCGAACTCTCCGCGAGTTCTTTTTAATTTGATTCTTTTGTATAATTCTATTCATTTTTATTATATCAAATTTGCATGTAATAAGTATGACTACCCTCGTATTTCCTCATCTACATCAGACCTTGAACATATAGCAACGGAAGAAAAAAGTTGCCGAAGTGCGGAAGTTACTGAAACTACGTTATCAATATCGAGATCACTGCATCGAATGAACTGGGCGAAAATCTCAAGGTAAAAGTCACAAACGCAAAATTAATAAGAAAATTATCTTCCTTTTTTTCGGAACGAGAAATCCTTCCCAGCATTCTATCGACTTCTCTGTATAGCGTACGTTACAAAACTGGCATTTTGTTAAATTTACATAAATATTCTAAATTTATATCTTTCATTGCAAGTGTGAAAACAAAAGAATTAATACTGGGAAGGAATGTAATGTTCTGGACTTCTCCCTTATCGTAACGATGCCTCCAAAGTCGCAAGATCGGAAAAAGAAAAGGGAACAAGAGTGGCGAAAGGAGGGCATTCTGTTCACGTAATTACAACGACAATGGCATTCTATTTACGTCGCGTAAAAAAAATGGGAAATTATGCTTTGCGTAGGCTCAATGATGTTTGCATTAATTTTGTAAGCAGAAGGCAGGGATCTTGTCACCTAACTTTCAAACGCGTAACGATGCATCAAAAGGTGAAGTTCGAAGCGTTCCGCAAGAAAGTACTTTGGTATAAACTGATTTGGAAATTATGCACTGGACTCATTCAACGACGTTTTATTTTAATCGGGTGAGCTCGGCCCGGCCGGAGTCTCGTAGAGTCGTTGGACACGCGTAGCGATGCGTCACTGCGCTTTCAAAGTTCGTGATTTTAAATACGTTATTCTGCTCGCGTTGGTGCGTCGCAGTATTGTCGTTCGCCATGTTCCCGCGAAAATGCGCCTATTACGTATCGTTCGTTATTACTCGTATAAGAGATAAGAACATAATTTTCTTCCACATTCAACTTTATTTTCTTTAAAATTATGAATATATATTTCTGAATGTAATTTAAAATATAGGTACAGTACTATACGTAAACTATCTGTGTGAACTAGTGTTGCCTAGTGACACGATATATAGCTTCGATCAAGTGTAACCATACTTAATGCTTTGTCTTAAATCAATATTAGTATAAGAAACAGCATTCATGTTGGACGATGCCTGTTTCAGGGAAATGGAAATATTTGTTATGGAACACAAACTTCACACTATGATGAATAACCCAGAACCTCTCTGAGAGCATACAACACAAACTTTAATATCACTATTAATTGAACGATTTAGATTACTCAGGTCGGAAGTGAAATAACCCTCTGATTTGCATCTAAATCCAAACGCATGGACTTCTATGTGCATTCCGTATATAAGCGTGACTCGTATTATGAGCGTATTACATCTAAAAACAAGCGCAGCAATCGTCCACACGATTTGTAACTAATGAGAATTGACATGGCTATTTGTTCATGCGACAAATCACAGCACGAGGCTGTTGAAGGCTAACATTGAGACGTGACCTCTCGAAGGGAAAGTAAATTACTTATGGCTAAACGAGTGAACATGAGCTGCTTCTTTAAAATATCCAATGATTAATACGCGTTAAGTACTTGCAGTAATATCACGGTGATATTGTTAATGACTGACTTTTCTTGTAGCAATAACTCTCAAATAGGTTTGTTCTTTCAAACACACAATTGGGATCCAAGGTAAAGATGAACCAATTCATTAAATAAACAATAAAATAGTAAGTTGTTACGTGTATTTTCACAAATATTTAACCAATAATTGTAGGCCATGCATAACAAATTTCGGCTGATCCGGGCATTAAGGTGCACCTTAGCCTAGGCTTCCTTGATTACTGTGCCTCGACATGATCCGTTTCTCTTCCAATTGGTGCACAGGAATGTTATCGTTCACCACAAAGGAACCGTTTGTATTATTTTGAGAAAGATTTTAAAATAAATTCTCTGAAAGATCAGTGTCCCCGTCAAAATAAATTATTTTTTAATAAATTTATTCATTTATATGTGTAGAACATAAAAAATATACATCCTAAATGATTCCTAAAGAATATTCGCATAAAATGCATAAGTAATTATACGTTTGGCAGAGTCAAGGATGTTTTATATTAACGCTGGAGCTTCGTCCTCAATTTGGACACGCGTAGCCAAGCGTTCACGACACAAGAATTAGAAGTGAGCGATACATACAGTAGTATTACGGAGGCCGTGACAGCGAAGACCCAGGTGCACCGTAAACCCCAGATTAACCAGATTTTCCTTTTATAGAGGTCTTCCCATATCCAGCAAAAGTACTTGAAACCATATAACTATAAAACATTTTTCACTATTAAAGTATTTATAAAAGAAAAAATAATGAAATAGTTTTCCACAGAGTGCATAATTTACAGTTCCTTGACAAAGAATACCCAGTCACATTTCAGGAATTATTTTCCACATTACGTGTTCTTACATCAA
The DNA here is from genome assembly GCA_964035755.1 of Teleogryllus oceanicus. Lineage (NCBI taxonomy): Eukaryota > Metazoa > Arthropoda > Insecta > Orthoptera > Gryllidae > Teleogryllus > Teleogryllus oceanicus. Next base: position 284,174,826 of record CAXIVR010000001.1, read on the forward strand.
AAGAAAGTGAAACAAATTACGTATAAAACATTTTAAATACACATGACGAACATAATGAAACGATACTCATTTGACCTTACGCCATCTTGTTAAACGAAGTTAAGAAATTATGATACGTTTGGTGAAGAAAATGTACATTTATATAGTGGAAGGAACGTCTTTATCTGTTCATTAAGCAATGAAATACGAGATGTCCGCCGAAGTCATGGAACAGTATTTATGTGCACTTACTTTAGTGTTATATCGGGAACAGATGCTGCTTTCATCTTCAGTTTCAAGTTGGTGATCCACGTGAGGGATAAAATCATATCTGTTTCTCTATAAGTAATCCCAACGTGTTCTAGTATTTTACAAACCATACATTTGCCCATATTGTGGAATCGATCATAGCGTTGATATTGATATTGACGTCGAAGTATTGACCGCCGCACATCGTCACTCAACTCACTGCATTTTACACTTTTGCCACAAGTCGGTGGGATCGCTTCATGCAACTGCCCGTTTCGCGGAAGGATTTCGCACTCTTTCTTATCTCGGGAGTTATAATTGAGTAGGAATGCAACTGGCGGCTATTTCAAATAGTCAGTCAAGATACTATGTAGGTGAGATCCTGGAGAACGCGAGCCAGTATAAAAAATCACTTACAGTAAGAATTATGAATGTCATTCTCCTCAGACGCTAAGAATACGTGAAAAATAAGTAATATTCCTCTAACAGTAATGTTTAAAAAAGCTATAATACAAAAGTGTGTCTAATTATTCTAATTTAATTAGAGCATAAGCGCTATCAAAATAAATGGAGAGTACTAACTAGTGATCAGTACAGGGAGGAGCAGGATTATTACAATGAAATTACTCGTCACTTCTGGTTGAATGATGATATTTACAGAAAATATACATGTTGATGTACAGTATTTGCTAAAATACAATATTCTGAAATGCTCCTACTTAACCAGGTGTTTTTTCATAGAATTATTTTCCTTTCGCACTTATTACAAGGGATCTAATATATATTACAAGCACAATTACATTGCTAAATGCTGCCATTTGAGTGAGTGTAGATACGAAATAAGAAAACCTAAAATCATTTCGACCTGAAAGGGAAAAAGATGACTGTGGGACATAGACTACAATATCGCCGTTGTTTAATTACCTACGCAGACTTACAAATTAGCATCTCTTATTTATTTTAAATTCTAAATTTACTAACGAGTTTAATAAATACATTAAAGACTATTCCATTTTCTAAAGGAACTTCTGCAGTGTGTACTGCAATGTTATTACGAGGTATTTCATACTTCACAACCGTGTAATTCTCAGCAATTTTCTCAATGGGTGTTATTATGTTTCTGAAGTTTATGTCCACTTTCCCAGAAAACATATCCCCTTTTCGTCCATAAAGTAGCTTTATTCCCCCAACGCCGCTCATAATACAAAACATATTTCATTACATCATTTAGGCCCGGGTGACAAGGCGAGGGTCGGTGGAGCGGTTGGTGATTGCGGTGTTGGAAGGGAGAGGTGGACCAGGAAGGAGAAAAAGAGGGTTCCTAGAATGATTCACCAAAAACCAATGGTTAACCGAAGCTCTCCGTCAAATTTGAGTATTGGTCTTTATTTTATATTTTAAAGAAATAAAAAGAGAAAAAGTATTTTTCGCATTAAACGATGTCATTAAAAATAAAATAATTAAGTAACTATAATCATATTCAAAATTTTAGTCTTTATCCACTGAAGTGATAGTATATATAGAGATAATAGTATATAGTAGATAATAGTATATAGTGATATAGTATCTATTGAATTGAATTGGGGCTCTTTAAATACAAGGAGCCAGCAGATACTAAACCAGCGTTAAATGTTAAATTCCCACCTTAATATCTAATATCCGATACGGGTTGTGTATAGTAAACAACTCTCAATAGTTTCCTGTGGATAACGAAAATTTTCTTTTATTATATCGTTCCTGGCTTTAACTCTGGCACAATTCGAAAAATAAAAGTTTTGAGTTATAACCATCATCATGTAACGTTGTATGACATTATTAACAGAGCACATATAAAGTCTTTTAGTAATGTTTACTCCTAAGTGCATGAATTATTAAGTGTGCAATTACGATATTTGTCAGCGAAAACTTCAACACTTTTATCTCGTAAAATCATTGATCGTGTTGAGTGAGTACTGCAAACCATGAAGGATATCTAACAGCTATACATACTGAATGATTATATGAGTGTTCAAATGCTCGCCAGAAAAAATGTTAGTAAAGCTTTCTTATAACATAGACGTTTTATACTACATTGAGTTATAATATTTTTGTCATCGTGGTTTGAATGGATGTATTTACGTAAAAAATCACTAAAAAACTGTAACAGCCGCTACAATTATCCTCTAGACAGCGACTGAATTCGACCTAGCTGACATGCTAGTGCCGAAAATCCTGTCGCCGTCGAGACTCGAACCTACGACCTCCCGGTCGGAGACACTGCAGTGATATCCGTTCATGCTCTGAGCCACCTCTCCCGGTCGTGAAAGCGAGCGTGGAAATGGAGGGGTGGGGAGAACCAAGGCATGCGGCTGCCGCGTCGCATCCCGCACGCGTCCACTACGCGGCCCCCGCGCCACCTCCCCCGCCCCGCTCTCCGCACGGCCGCCACCGCATTCACCGGCCTACGCGCTCGCGCTTTTTCGAGGCAGGTATGCGCGGAATACATGCGTGGCTGCTGGGATTGGTGATGGGGCTGATGGTGTCCGTCAAGTAAGCCATGATAGTTGCGGTTATTGAGATGTAACGGTGAGCATATTTGTTTGTTATAGCCAAGTTCGCAGGGGCAAATCCTATCGGAGTCGTGGTTTTTTTAGGGGCGAAAAAATCCTTTGTACGCCTTCGTCTAAAATGGGAAGTAAAGCTGGCTGTCCCATGTTGTAGATTTGCTGCATGAAAAAGAACCTCGCCCTAAATGAAGCCTCTCAGCCAAATTCAAATCATCTGTTTCGTCGCTCGAGTAATACCCTCTTTCTCCATTAGATGGTGAAAGAAGCGTAGGAAAATTTGCGTTGTCTGACGAAAGAGCAGGCCTGATGGCCTGAGTCTCGAAATGTAGAACAAATCAGTATTGAATGTAATTGATTTGAATTTTGTTTTTCGATGATAGAATTGCGGGAGGAGTAGGGCAGGTGGGGTGTTATTTTGTCAGCATAATTATCAAATCAAATCTTTAATTGGTTTCCCAATGCAAATACGTTTTCTATAATTTGTAGGAGAAAATGTCTATGTTTGAAATGCCGCCAACCACGCACATTCGTGCCTTAACTTATATTTCAAGGTGTTGAGTATAATTCAACAAGAGAAGGCTTGTTATTATGGAACTCAAAAGAACGTGCAGAGCTTTTACTTCTTCTCGCTACGTCACACACAGTGTTTACTGTTTTTAAAGATTTCAAAAATGAAAATATTTAAAATAACAGCCACAAATTTGTTCTTTAAAGTTACAGTTGCACTGCAATGAAGGGATACCCTTTCCCACCTGTGAAAGTATTTCATTTTCTAATATTCCGAAAATCGAAATTCCCTCTTAGTCAAGAGTCCATGGCGCGACATGAGTGGTTGCTTGCTGCACCGCTCTGGTAAGTTTGTAACACTGTACTCTTCTTCTCGCTCTTCCGCCGCTGTGACCGATAGGTGGATAAGTAAATTGAAAAGATAGCGTAGTATATTGTTTTGCTCAGGGTTCTCCATTCCTGTGACCTCACGGAATTTTACGTCAACTGCTGTAAACAGAAAAGAGATTGTGGTAAAGTGACACTAAAAAGTGTATTTGATTCTATCGAATCAAATTAAATAATTCGAATCAATTAAATCATTAACTTTACTCATTGCACAGTTGCGACAACTAATCGCAGACGTTCGGAGTAATCAAACACAGACGCGTTGAACTCATATTTCTTAATGATCAGTCACGAAATCTTTCAATTCTGTCCTATCTCTTTCCTCCTCGCACAGAGCTGAGACGAACTAGGGAGCAGTCCTTTGGTTGAAGACGTGGTAAGCGTGGAGGTAGATGTTGGAGAGAGAAAATTTGAGGATGAAAAATAGCACCAAAGAGCGTGAAAATGATGGGGTTAACCACACTGCAATTTGGCTAAATTTGGCGGAATCTAAAGTTGGAACAAGAATACAAAGGAAAATAACATATGAACGAACAAAGTGATACTCTAATAGAGGAGACGTTGGTGGAATTTTTTTAAATTGGTTATTTAAGGTCGCATCAACATCTTAGGTCATTAGCGACCACTATTGCTGTTAACGGTATGGTAACTATGTGGATGAAACGATATGGTGATGATGATAAGGGGTGAAAGGACGAACACAAATACAACCATGCCCGAGGCGGGATTCGAACCCGCGACCCTTCGGTCCGAGTTGGCGGAATTTACGCGCCCGGAAACAGAAGAGCCGCTTGCTACCACTCCAGAGCGGTGCGTCTGCGGAGGTTACCAACACGAAAAGTGGTACCTAGAGGTATGTATGCTTAGTGCAGTGAATGCCAGCCGTTCCCGACTGAAATTTCAATACTAATAGGCTAACGTATTTACTGGAAAGGAAACAATTTCGTATTCTTCATATTAGGCAAAGATATGTATCAAATACGTTTTTCATGTTTTGTTCTTAGATAGTTCTTAGAATATTCTGAACGGACAAAGAATATTCTGAACGCAAACAAATCATCAATTCCTCACCAGGAGACCAAGACACGTCGAATGATGACGCTTCATTTGTCTCGATTGGTGAACGGGAAGGCGTCTAGCCGTGAGTGAAGCACAGACGGACAGACCCAGAGTACTCGAATGCTATACAAGGATAGATTTTTGGCGGGTACATTGCAGCAGTATTTCTTGGCAACAGTAAGACGGTAGTCAGGACAGAATAGCCGTCCAGGTGGAATGGTGTGCGTTGTAGAGAGCCATAATCTCGACCAGGATTTTAGTTGAAATCGAATAATAGAAGCGAGTAGAATATTGGGAGAAATTTTGATTGCAGGAACTCTAGGACTGTAGAGCGAAGAGAGAAGTGTTGCGAATGCAATTGGCATAAAGGTAGTTAAGGAAATTGAAGTATCTCTTATCACGTAAATTTGCAACCAAGGTCCCCTGTAAGGACATGGAACTAGAAAAAGAAGGGTTTGTTTACAAGGCATTTGGGATTTATTTTGTTTTCATGCATTTTTTTCGTTTTCATAAAACTAATACTTAACTCTACTTCATTTACTGACATTGTATCGTACTTAGATGTAGAGCTATTTTTTGGAAAAGAACCCAAAACAGATTATTTACTGCGGGTCGAAACGTGGAACATTTCAGGTTATAGTATGAGTTTTGAATTTGACTGTATCAGGAATGGTTACTATTGTGTATATAATGTGATGTTAAAATATAATAATTTTAATACGCTGTTTTACATTTTTTTCAGTTCCTAATGACTTTGTCCTTTTTCAAAATCTCATTTACCGAATGGCTTATTACCAATGTGACGTAACTTCATTTTCGTTTTTTTTTAGTTTTACGTAACAATATGTATCAAAAACGCTTCTCCAACACGTTGCTAAATTTTGTGTTCAAAAATAACGTTTCCCCTATGTTAAAGGATATCCCGAAACAGTTGAATCTTAATTGTATTATTTCCCCTAATGAGCATTCTTTGCATCCATAAAAATTATATATCTTAGAGATGCGTAATTTTGGAAATAATATTATTATTATTATTATTATTATTATTATTATTATTATTATTATTATTATTATTATTATTATTATTATTATTATTAGAACGTGCAGTCAGTTTCAGACACACAGCGAGTTCGTAGTTATTGGCCGCCGTGAATAATGGCAAGTGGAAGCGATGGCGTTGAAGCAGCGACGTCTGCGACGGCAACGAACGTTGAACGCTGGGGACGCCGCAAGCAAGCGGCCGCCTTGGGCGCATACTTGCATGCAAATATTACTTGTTTTCTGCCGAACTTCGTATGCGGCTAGTAAACTTGATAATATTGTCAGGCAGACCATTCAGACGTCGGGGGCGCCTCTCGGGAGGCGAGTCACACTTCACGCACGTGCACGCCGACGTGACACTTTTGAGCAACACCGGAAGAAGACGAAGATGGTGGCGAAGGGAAAAAAAAAGAGGAGCGAGAGGGACGCTCGAGACACAAGAGGGACAAAAAGGAAAACGACAAGATTCACAAACATATTTTACACGTAACTCGAGATCTCAATGGACAAAACACATCGCCTGGACGAAAACAGGAGGATGTCAGGCGGGAACGCTGGGGGTGTGGTGTGTGTGGCAGAGGGACTGGACACTTTGTGGAGCGGTGGCAGGAGCGGGGGCGGGGGCGGGGGCGCAGGCGGGGGAGGAGTCTTGACGGAGGAGGTGGGGAAGAAGCTCAGGCTGCAGTCGCGCTTCATTCCGTTGACGACAGACCTGCAACGTAGGGAAGAACAGTGTTCGTACTTCTTGTGCTATATGTTAAATGTGCATACTTTTCTTTTCCCCAGATATCCACTTTTAAGGGTTTATTGACCTCTACAAATTATTGCTGACTTCTTACTTCTTCACGCGATAGACCTGCTGACCGCTGTGTTCCTTCTGCCAGTCTGATCGACAAATTAACGCTTTGGCCTTCACACATTTCGCTAGATTTTCTTGGATATATAAAATAAGTTTTCAAATGATATCTTGTCTCTGTACATTCGCGTTACATGATCTGCTGTTCTTAAATTATTATTATTATTATTATTATTATTATTATTATTATTATTATTATTATTCAGACTGTACGGTCGGTATTCTCTGAAATAGGGAATATTGCATTTTCCAGAGAACTTGATTTGTTCTTTCTAATAGATTTATTCGGAAAATGTGCACAGAACCCGATAAGGTTTTTGAAATTGTCAGGTAAGGTTTTTGCTAGTTTTCTATTTATTTATTTACTTAGTGATTGGACGTTGTTTCCAATGATTACTCCGATACTGCAACTATTTTTTGTTTGCTAAATTCTCTGAATTTACATTTTGAAATCCCTGCATTCTTTCTTTTATGAATATATTATTATCCTAGTTTTATTTGCTCATGTCAATTAGTGCCTACGTGTTGCTTCCAAAACTCGACAAGATTCACCGTTTGGTTCGTTGGAGAATCGTGTTTATGACATATACATTACACTGTAAAGCTCACCTGATATATTTGATGTGAAAATTTTGATAATTGATTGCTCTCTCATATTCTTAGAGTACAACAATTTATTTAATTGTGAATGCGAACTCTGCCGTCTCATGCTCACGAAGCCTTTCAAAACTCAGCAATTTCTTTGACTGTGTAAGACCTTTCAATTGTGGAATTACTCATAAATTCGCAATTTATTATTATTAGTAGTAGTAGTAGTACTATAAAGGAAATATGAGAAAAATTGAAAAAGGATCTGTCTTACTAACTGACTGAATGGGTAGAATGAATAATAAATGAAAAGAAACAATAATGATAGTATATTTATTTCCCTTTAAAATTTGACAAAAGGGCAAGACATTAACAAATTAGGTGGTGAATATATACAAACAAAATATTTTTGTATCGTTTAGATATTCATATAACATTATGATTATACAATTCTAATATTATCATATATCTAATTGAATTATTTGAACATATCATGTTATTAATATTATTAGACCCGAACTATCTGTTGAGAGCAAAAGCTTCACACCAATGAGTAAAATAAGAATCTACCTAGTGCACATTTATATAAGTGCAAATCTCGGTTGTCAAGTGTAGGCAACGGAGAAGGCTTACGCTTCTATAAGGGTCATTCTCCTTGCTGGGCAAATGATCTCATTGATGTGTTGCCATTGCCTAATAACAATGGTGATAATGAGGGTTAAATACATATAGTACTATATTAGGTTATTATACAGAATCATTAAATATTTAAATAACTTTCGAGTCAGTTTATATTATCAAACATGAACAATTAATTCACAACATTAAGAGATTTAGGTATTTATTACTTTATTTTTCATAATATCGTACGTAGCGTCAACAATCACAAAATCTGTAAAATTTGGAGAGAGTAGAACTAAAATTAGTGTTCAGAAGGAGAGCTAGGGATTATCTTGGCATTTGCTCAGTAGATTAAGGTGGACTGAATGAGAACCTGAATCGATATGGGTGTAATTGTTCCAGAAGCTGATTACAAAAGTTGTTGCAGGCATATTTAGTCTTTTGGAATGGCACAATGTTAACTAGCACTAGAACCATTGTTCTGAAATAATTATTACTTTCGTTTTTGGTACTCAGTATATTTTATCTGAATAGAAATTGTTTTCTGAAAATTCACATTTTGGCATTTTTGGGTCGATTGTCCGGCTTTGCCGGCCAGCTAACGATGTCCCCCCATGCCTGAACCTAGGGTAACGCCCACCCTTAGGGTGGGGGGAGAGGCCCATGGGGAATAAGACATTTCCCATGACCATAAGACCGTAAGTAACAAATTCCGCCTGCCTTCCAGCCTGCCCAAGTGATAGAACTAATAATACCACGTGTATAGAAATGTATATTTTTTTCTTTTTTCGTGCGGCAGTTTCTATCCTTCAGGGCATGTCGATTTCGACCATCCGCACCGAGTACCCACTATGTTCATTCACATATTAACCTTTACCCTAGATACTGACACACTTGCGGGCTTCTCGATCTGTTGTCAGCACACTCACAAGGCCTTCCGCGACAACTTACATGAAAGACACGGGACAAACAACCATCCCGCGACCCTTCGGACCGATGCACTGACTCAGTACACGCACCTCGCCAACTCGGCCAACCAGGTTGGCCAATATATAAATATACTGTACAACAAAAAACTGTATGTATCGAAACAGAACTGCTTTTCCCTAACCGTTGAAATTGTCTATCGATTACACGCTTACCGGGAGAGGTGTCTCAGGACATCAACAATTGTTTCTGCAGTGCTTCTGATCAGGAGCTCTTTGGTTCGAGTCCCGACGGAGGCAGGATTTTCGACTCTAGCTTGTCAGCTAGGTCGAATTCAGTGTTTGGAGGAGAATTCTAGCGGCCTGCTGCCCTCATCAGTAGTTTTCCGTGATTTCTCCGACGAACACCAGGTGAATACCAGAGCAGTACCTAACAAACTGGCTACGGACCACGAGCGATCTTACCTACCTCTTCCTTGTCCTATCCTCACCCCCTAAATTACACATTCTCACACTTTCATGCACTCCACTATCCCACATGCTGGAGACCGGTCAGGAGCAAAGAGCTTGTTCCGGTTGGGGCGGTGCCCAGCTGGTGGGAGATACTAGTTGTAAAAATCCCGCAAACATACGTGTAGGTCGGCACCGGATTTCGCCAGCTAGGAAGGAAAAGATCAATGCCATCTCCCGCGATAAAACAAGCAATACTCTTCTGGGACAATTGACTTTTGCCGTACCTGGAGAGCTGGTTTAGGGCATCAACTGATGTCACTGCAGTCCCACTGACCGAGAGGTCCTAGATTCGAGATCCAACGGTGGCAAGATTTTCGACACTGGCTTGTCAGCTACGTCGAATTCAGTTGGTCTGGACGAGAACTCTAGCGTCCGGCTGCTCTGATCGGTAGTTTTACGTGGTTTTTCCGATCAACGTCATACGAATGCCGGAGACGTACCCTAACAGAGGGCCACGGACCGTGCGCGATTTTTCCTACCTCTTGTTTGTCCTACCCCTTACACACACTTACACTAACATGCTCTACACTACCACACATGCCTGGAGACCGGTCTGGGGCTTAGAGCTTGTCCCGGTTGGGGCGGTGCCCAGCTGGTGGGAGATACCTGGTTGAGGAAAAATCCGCTAGCGGACGATAGGTCGGCGCCGGATCTCGCCATGGAAAGATCACCGCTCCCTTCCGAACAAAAACACGCACTACACGTACGGGACTAATGCCCATAGTATTTGACGCCCCCGTGATCACAATCAATCAATCAATCACCTTAGCCGCTGTCGTGCCTGGAATCACTTCTCAACGAATCAATGATTCTTCCCTTCCACGTCAGCTTTTGGAGGGAAGTAAAGCCGGATGTCCCATGTAAAAGATCCTCAAGCCTAAAAGAAGCCTCTGAGCAAAATTGAGATCCGCCAGGTTCGTTGCTCAAGATAATACCTCCTTTCTCCGCTAGGTGGTGAAAGGAGCGTATCGAAATTTGCGTGGTTAGACGGAAGAGCGGGCCTGATGGCCCGAGTCTCGCCATGTAACATAAGGCATTAACTAAACTAAACTAAACCTTTGGCCGCCTTTTCGCGATGACCGCCCCACTGCGCGCAGCGCCCGCGGCGAAGTCGCGTCTCGCCGGCGACAGGCCGACGGCGACGCGGGCCCGCGGGCGGCGCGCGCCTCCCTTTATTCCGGCGTTTGCTAATGAGCGTCGCGTTCTCCACGGCCCGACGGGCGCGCGGGGCGGGGCGGGGCGGGAGCGGGGGCGGGGTGGGGGCGGGGAGGGGGCAAAAGCGCGGGGGCGTCCTCGAAGGCAAACACCTCCTGACGGAATCTTTCGACGCGACGCCCTGCACAGCGCCTGCCAGGAGAGCGCAAAAATTGCCATCGCGCCGTTGAAAATGGACCCGAGAAATGTAAACACTCTCCAGTCGAAAGTATTTGCTTATGTATTCCCTCTCTTTCCCTGGTTCTTCCTTTTGGAGGTGAGCAAGCGCTCCTGGAGGCCGCCGGCCGCGGGGCCCGGAGCTTCCGATGGGAACGCGGCCTGCAGGAGGAGCCTACTAGACAATGGACGGTATGAATAAAAATGAGCATATACTATTACTCGCGTTTTCTGAGCATGTGTACAGTAGCGTACAAATAAACCTTTTGTTAATATTCCAAGGAAATAAGTAAATTCTGAAACTCGCGCAAATACTCAATTTCCTAGGCTCACTAAGGACATATGCTCACATCTACTTGAATAACAAACCTAGAATGTATTCTTCCTGTGAGCGTATTCTCAGATTGTTTTCAGTCTGGTCGTGAGGTTCTTCGGTTTTCAGAGTAGGGTTCTCGTATCATTATTGTAAGCGGGAGGCTGTCAAGAATTGGCTTTCTTCTTCAAAATAAAGGACAAAAAGTGTACGGCAAAGCGTACAGGGAAACAGTTATCAGTCTGTATTCCGATTTTCAATGAGAAATGATAAATATGTAATAAGGCTTATTTTGGACCAAAGATGGAAATTAGAGACATTACTCTTCGATATGGAATAAAAACGGGTTTTTTGTGAGTAACACGTTATCCTAGTTTTCATCGAGGTGTTCGTAAATAATTGGGAATTCTCCAGACAACTGTTTCAAAAACAGTTTTTGAGTTTATTGATCGTATAATAGAAACTGCCCTAAAATGGATTAAATTTCCGCAATTCGCAGAGAAAATGAACAATAAAAAATTGTGTCTAAACTTTTATTTCCGCTATCTGCGCCATGAAATGTACACATAATTCCATCAAGAGTTTGGGGATGAATGTTTCAACAGAAAAGGGTATACAAGCATCAGTGTCCAAGAAACCTCACAGGTGGCACAGGAAATCCATTGATGTCACTACTGTGAGGTTTTAGGAGGTCGGAGGTCTTCGTCCAGGCTGTTCCAATTCAGCTGTCCGCGGGCAGCGGGCGCCCGCGAGCCACCGTGGGCACTGGCGGAGACCGGCGAGCACCGACTGCTGCCGACACTCGCTGCCGGCGCCTGGCGAAATGCAAGCTATCGGGGAGCGAGTTGGCCTTGGCCTTTGGCGACAATTCGTCGCTGATAGCCGAAGCAAGGAGCGGTTGTATTGGGGAGCGGAGGGCACACCAAGGCTCACACTCACAATCAGAAAGAAACCTTTAAGTTTAACAACAGGAAACGTAACATTCGATTCAATTCAACAACAATATTTTATGAAATTAATTTTTCTTAACCAGTGAATCAATATCTGGTGCTAGTCCTTGGATTGTTGTAATGCATAAAATGCTCTTCAACATTCCTGAAGTTGGGTTCTTTATTTGTTTTTTATTCTTTCATTGCAGAGAAAAATCAGCTCACAACCTGTTGACCCAAATATAGCATAGCTGCCTTTTATGAAGCTTGGGAAAGATTTCACATCTAAATTTCTGATAACATCGTGACAAATTTAAGTATATTAAAATATCTGTCCTTTAGATGTAGGAAGTTCCGCAAATCTATTGTCTCCAACTGCATCGGCGATTGCATAGTATCCGGTGAGACAAAAGGAAGGGGTTTTGCTTTCCTCTGCTAGCCATCGCACTACTCATGTTCTTTCCACGAAAAATAAAGCTATAGAGACAAGAGCGGTTCCACCTCCACAACCTCCTCCTGGGCTAGCCACGAATGCACGTGAACGCGCCCGCGGGCGAACGTGCCCACAAGAGGCCAAGTTGGAACAGGCTGTGCTAGACCAAAGGTTCTGAACTACGGATCAGAGCAGACGGCCGGTAAAATTCTCCTCCAACAGGAATAGAGCTCGACTTAGCTACCTAGCTAGTGACAAAAAAAATCTTGCCACCGTTGGGATTCGAACCCGGGGCTTTCCGCTCAAAGGTAGGGCAGTGACATCAGTGGATGCCCTTAGCCACCTCCCCCGGTCCGGCTGGGGCGGTGCCCCGCTGGTGGGAGATGGTGGGAAAAAGTGTTAAAAAGGTTCACCTTAGTTTACATTTGAGAATTCTTTCATACATATAATTTGAGCACTATTTATATCACAAAAACATTCTCATTTACAACCTAGAAACAGAAATTCCTCGACCTATGCCACAAAAAGGAAGCATATAATTCAATACTATAAAAAACAAAATGAAACTACTGATTTTATAACAGATTTTATGTTAATTTTATATAAATGTATACTTCTAATTTCCAATGCATTCAGAAATTCATAGAAAATGTACGCACATTCCGGCCACGCGAGAAATGGGTACGGTTATCTTAGATACCCAGGAAGTCAACAAAAATGCAAAAACAATGAAACAGTTTGGATTTTGACTAAACAATCACATATTTATTTTATGATTCTGCCTATTCTCATACTGCACATATCGAATGTAGTCAGTGCATCACTCCTTTCGTCACTGTTGAAGTCATCGGACAGCAAGGGTTCAAGGAAGAAGCCGGCCGCTATTATTATTTATTTACATGTTTCTTTATAGAACAGCATTTTTTATACTCATGGTATGTAAAGAACTGTTGTAATGTATAAATATCTGTACCTGTCTCAGAAAAAGGTTGCAAACTTCTAGGGCATGTAGAGGAATCGAAAATTATCACTTTTGGCCAATGAATAAATGGAAATTACTTATAACAAATTTATAGCCATTTATAAATGTGGCATTTGCCATTGAGAATTCCCTTAAGCACCGATGTTCGTCAGGTACCCGAAATCTCCTTGACTGTCGAACATGTCATGCCGAATAGCTGTGCATAAGAAATATAATAATCAGCGCGAGATGTCAGAATACCTCCATTATGTCAGAATTAACTCCATATTTGTTAGCAAAGAGTAATCGCTCTTTTCCCCTCTAGATTCACTAGAAATTTGCAACATTTATTCGGAGACACCTGTACACTATACAGTGTTATTGCATTGAATATTTTTGTTAATATATTTAATTCATTGCAGTGTTATACAAGAGTATTTTATTTCATGTCCTTAAGCAGTGCCCGTGCTGATTTTTGAAAAACCATTTTGTGTGGTTCTGTTCTGTTTCTGCTGCTGCAGGTCACTTGTATAGTAGATGAAATCACATCTGAGATTACAACAAAACTTTCTTTGCCATATTAGTGTTAAATCTGTAATATTACCCTGAAAACTGAAGACTTTTGCAGTAAGTGGAACTTCGCTTTCGCTGGATATTTGAACAACTTCACTCCTCTTTTTTGTTTGAGTTTGCGCTCTTTACGATGGGGATGGGAAAGTTGCTTCATTATAAAGTAATTTAAATTTAAGCGGCAATCCCTATGTTTATTATGGATTCAAAATCTCGTCAAAAATAAGAAACGTTTCTCCGAATTGTAACATGTTGGTGCTAAAAACATACGAGGATCAAGTCTCCCGCATCTTGAGGAATGCATTTCTTTTGAATTCACAAGAAAAAACAGAATATTTAATGAATAAATGAAACGAACACAACTCCAAAACACATGATTACGGCGGATAAATTCAAATCAACAAAACCCGTCCGAATTATGAATATTCGATTGGACTAAAATAACCACATAATTAGGAGAATCATAAACGTAATAATATATACTAATGATACTAATGAATGTTTTTGTGTGTTCGTTTTTATTTAAGAACATCTTTAACTAGGAAAATACAAATTTTCGAAACTCTAATACAAGAAAGAAGATGAGAAAGAGCAAAGTTTAGCGATTGCAACAAACCAAGAAAGTACTGAGAAAACAGCGCAAGAACTATTCTTTCACTAACATCCAAACGTTCGTGGTTTTCAACACACTTTGATCTTCCTTCTACCTGGCGCACCTGGAACTTCCTCTCACAACTTAAAATGCGCATACACCAGACGATTGGACGAATATATGGCGGTGTAAAAGCGTAAACATGTTGTAGCCAGGATAATGCAAAATTCACACGCAATCTGAATTATCCTTTTATGCCCTCAAGGCATACATGAAACATCGTTCAAATAATCCACTGCGGGAAAAGATACACGTCGTAGGAATACGATATTATTAACGACAGGACGCCGGCTCTCCGAAGAAGAAACACACTTCAAGATCATAATTAGTATCTTCGAAGTTTGTATATGCCATTGCACAAATCTACTAGTTCGTTGATCATAACCAACGGGCCCCTTAATTTTTCGGCCTGTCGGATGCCGTACCGGCAGCCAGTGAATCAAAAGGTCGTGTCATCCACACGGAATGAAGCGTACGGAAAATGGCGGCGCAAATGGCTGGCGCAGAAACATAAAAGTGCGAACCAGTACGAGCATAAAAACGGATCATAAACACCGGCAATCTCGAAACAAGTCTAAAACCCGAAGCGGCCCGGCTCACACGCGCATTCGGCGAGGCATGCAGTGTCCGCCGGCGTCGTATGAAATTGCTTGCATACTCCCTACGTTCAGCCACGACGACGCTCAGGCGAGTAGGGTTTCAAAACGTGTTCTCTAGAGACGAATTCTGAGAACGCGAAGCCCTGAATGAAGACGGTTCCTCAGATTAGTGGTGAAGTACTGATCAATGTTTCAGAAACAGATGCATTCTACACTTGATCCAAGCATGTATGCTACTGATAACACGACTGTCACCCAAGTGTGATTTTGAATAATTCAAATAACGAGCAATAATTTGTATTGTATAAGCCAATCATTTGTGTAATCATCCTAGAAAATTTTTATTCATAAATACCAGTCGAAGTTCTAAGTTTACCATATAAATTCTATTTGCTGCTACGCCGATAGTGAATTTATCAGTAAACTCGGAACCCCGAGTTTACTGATAAACTGGTGTTTTTGCCTATCATAATATTACTACATTCGTGTTAATAATTTAACTATATTTATTTCCTTAATTCCTTTCTTTTTTTGTTCTTTCCGAATGCTACAAGCTATTTCCCTACTTTACATAAACCACACCCCTGAATTTAATTTATTTTAACGTACTACAGTATACATAAATTACGTATTACAAAAGTATGAACTCCATCCTTCACGAAAACGACATCAACAAATAGGAAATAATTCCCATTCAGAGAAAATTATGTGAAAACATCATGGAATTATGGAAAGAATGCGTCAACATAATGTACACAAGAAGGTTGTGACGATTGCCCCTTTGTATCTTTTACGAAAGTCTTTCAATTTATTATTTTCATAAACATGAAAAATTCTTATACACAAAAGCCATTAAATGAATGTTATGCAGGTATTTTTAGACAATTTTTTCTATTTCTTAATTTCATATAATAATAGAAGCCAGTATTCGAAACTATCCATAATGCCGAAAATGTTATATGGGGCCTGCACGTCTTGCAACAACATAAATTCCGCGGTTTCCAGGTATTGTTCGAATAAACGTTCACATTTTGGACTAAGAAATAGGACAAATAAAAATGCAGGTACCCATCTACATATTCTGAGCTCGAGATGCCTCCATCACGTATTGAAATCATTGGATCACTGAATTAATCACTTTGCAACGTCTGTTCTGGAATCCACAGATACGTGGAACGCTTGTTCCCCGCGTAGAACTACCTGAAGCTACTTTTGGGAAGAAATAAAGTAAAATTTACTGTTTCCCACTTATATTTCATATACTTGATTTCGGACATAATTTATACTACTTATTAGTTTCTCGTGTTGGAATCAAAATGCAAATTTGCGAATAACTATTCGCGAATTGCTAAAGCATTCTCAGAAACCTACCTACACAAAAGACTTTAGATACACAGAAGATACTATATCAACTTAATCGAAAAATAGAAAAAATTGCCGCAACCTTAAAATGCATGGTGTTTGAGCAGTAAATGTGATTTTCGTGAGCTTAATAAACAATAAATACATAGGTCCTTTGATGCATCGCTCATGTTGGGAAAGGTATTGTTTGAAATTGTCTGAGTATAGCCGGTCCTATTTGGCACACCACCCACGCGGGCATGCAGGCACATCCGCTCGCTGGCACCAACACCACCCGCACCGCGAGGTCGGCACCCTCCACCCCCACAATTGCAACTCTGCTCGCTCGCCGCCCGCCACCCACTATCCACGCGGCGCCAACCACCCGGCCTTTGCGTTCGCCGATCGCTGCCCGACGCCGCCCGACGCACCGCTGTTCGCCTCCGGCCCCGTGCTCCGCTCGCCGTCCTGCGCGTCACCGCCACCTCCCCGTGTCCCCCGCCTCGTCCGTCCCGCCCGTCCCCGCACGTCCCGCCCACGTCCCCGCCCCGTCCCGCCAACGTCCGCCCAACGTCCCCAAGCGTCCGCCACGTCCGCCAAGCCGTCCGCCCAACGTCCGCACGTCCCGCCCACGTCCCGCCCAACGTCCCGCCCAACGTCCGCCCAACGTCCCGCCCAACGTCCCCGCCCAACGTCCCGCCCAACGTCCCGCCCAACGTCCCGCCAGCGAACGTCCCGCCCAACGTCCCCCCAACGTCCCGCAACGTCCCGCCCAACGTCCCCCAACGTCCCAACGTCCCGCCCAACGTCCCCGCCCAACGTCCCCGCCCAACGTCCCCGCCCAACGTCCCACGTCCCAACGTCCCCGCCCAACGTCCCCGCCCAACGTCCCCGCCCAACGCCCCGCCCAACGTCCCGCCCAACGTCCCGCCCAACGTCCCGCCAACGTCCGCCAACGTCCCGCCCAACGTCCCGCCAACGTCCCGCTCCAACGTCCCGCCCAACGTCCCGCAACGTCCCCGCCCAACGTCCGCCCAACGTCCCCGCCCAACGTCCCGCCCAACGTCCCAACGTCCGCCAACGTCCGCCAACGTCCCGCCAACGTCCCGCCCAACGTCCCCGCCCAACGTCCCCGCCCAACGTCCCCGCCCAACGTCCCCGCCCAACGTCCCCGCCCAACGTCCCCGCTCCAACGTCCCCGTCCCAACGTCCGCCCAACGTCCCCAACGTCCGCCCAACGTCCCGCCCAACGTCCCGCCCAACGTCCGCCCAACGTCCCCGCCAACGTCCCCGCCCAACGTCCCCGCCCAACGTCCCCGCCAACGTCCCCGCCAACCAGTACCCAAACGCCCACCCACGTCTCCGCTAAACGTCCCCGCAAACGTCCCCGCCTACCTCCCCCTACCTGCCGACCCCGCCTGCCATCCGTCGCTCGACACTGGGCACCAACTGCCCGCCGTTCGCACCTACTGTCCGTCGTTCGAAACCCGCCGCGCGCCTCCCAACTGCCCTCTGTCTGACACCCGCCGGACACCCGCCACCCGTCGCCCTCTGCCCACCCCCAACGCTCAGTAACCCACCTGCTCCCGCCATCTGCCGCCGCCGGCCTTCGTATCCACAACGCACCTCCCACTATGTTATCCGTTCTCGCGGCCCGCTGCGCGCTCCCCGCTCTTGTCATCTGCCACTCGCCATCCGCTTTCTCCGGTCGGTTTCTCCAATAGCCCTAACCTCTCCCCACTCGCCACTCCCGCTCGCTTCATTACGCCATAGCCCAGCAAGTTCAGAGCCTCTAATAAGAGTTATTCACATGCTAAATGCGACACCGGCATGGTAGACTGATTATCTTTATGTCATTTGCAAAAGTTGTATTCAATAGTTCGTTTATAATTCATTGGTATCGTTTGTCATTGAAGCATTAAAATTCACAAATTTCTTTAGATCATATCTATTAACACTCTTTGTGTTTAGATTTAATATTTTTTGTAATTTACTGAAATGGCTGCAAGTGATGATATCCAGATATCGTTCCTATAAATCAATCTTCATAAATTGCTAGATTTTGAAATTTTACTCTTAGAAATCAAAATGTTGTATCGAATACACATATTATTAATAATTACAAAAAAGAAATGAAAAAATTTAAAAACCCACAGTTAAGAATATACGATCAATGGACTTAGCCGTAGAAGAACGATTCTGAGACAGACTATCACTCTTGAAGCTGTGAACACCGATTTGTATAAAATAACAAGTTGCCTCACAGTACTATTCCAAACTAGAGTTGGATCAAGATCGAAGCAATAGCGAGCTGTAGTAATGCAATAGTGATGCCGCTATCTGAAAGTATTATGATTATTCGAATTTTCGAGAGTTTCTTCGGTAAAATTGTTTTAAAACACAGCAAAAGCATACAAAATACAATGCCAAATACAGTTTTTATATATTATCGTCTAAAACAATAAAAATATATGCTTCCTATGGGGAAGAAATAGTAGTATCTTTAATATAACGTACACCATTGAGACAGGAAAGTAGCAACAAGTTACTATCTTATGATTAATTTGTATTTATGTGAAATCGGAGGCGCTTTTTGCATTTACAAATATTGTCGTTGAACAACACTGTTACTGAAGGCGAGTTCTGCCTCTAGCTGCGTTTACCATCCCTATAGAGTATTTGAATAACTCGAGTGGTCGGATGCGTGGTTCCGTCACTCACAATTAGACCACTTCCCGTGCACCAATCGAGGCATACGACGTCTCATTCGACGCGTGTCTAGATTCCACGAAATTTCCAAAAACGTGTTTTGGCGCTGCGATCTTGCTGAGTATGCCGGGAATTAAACCAACGCCACCTCAATAGATCTGTGCAGGTGGCGTTGATTTAACTCCAGTACCTACTTAGAGAAAGACGTAGACGCAGAGAAAGACGTAGAGAAAGGCATAGAAGAAGTCTTAGAAGATAACGAATACGAGAATACAAAAACAAAGAATTTCCGTCCACGGAAAATGAACTAAATAATTGGAGGACCTATTGAGTAGCCCGGATCAACCGGTCTTGGGTTCACGTCTCCGAGAAGAGCAAACGGTGTCATCGAGTCGGTCGCTGCGTCTGGGCTGTGGAGATGAGCGTTATGTCTTCAAAGAACATTGAGAAGACGATAATGTTTTTATGAGAAATCAGGATAAGCCAAGTGACCCGGAGGTGCAACAGTTGAATGCGTGTTTGCCGACAAGATTGTGTGGTTTTAATATTGATTTTAAAAATATGCACTACGAAAAATTGAAAGAAAAATATTTCGAAATAACTCTTGACGTTGTCAATTTTATGTAACAATTACATTACCTAAGTTTAAGAAAGCCAAAGGTAGAAATCGTGCTTAATATCACAAAATAATTGCAAAATTTAAGTGATTAGTTTGCAATGCTGACAAAACATTTAAACTGAACAAAGAGGTCTCTGAACCGATGAAATAAAAAACCAAAATTCAAGCAACCGATGAAAGTTTAAAGCGTTGGCGACACCACTTTCAGGTAGTTTTATCGTAATGTGTTTAATTAAGCAAGATGAAAAGTTGACGACCCTGTTAATCTCTTTCCCATTAGATTTTTCAGTTTTGTACTAGAACAATATCTTAGTCAGTTGTAATACAAATGTTACATGATTCGAGAATCCGGGTGTATCAAAGACAGTAGCCAGCGATGTCAAAGAGTGGACGGTGCCGGCGAGAGAGGAGAGGGGAAAGCGGGGGGGGGGGGCCGGGGAAGCGGAGAAGGGGGCGGCGGCAACGGCGACCGAAGCGGCGGAGGCGTAGGGGGGGGGCCGGAGATGGCGACTGCCACGACGGCGAAGGCAAAGGCGGAGGTGAAGGCGAAGGCGGAGGTGGAGGTGGAGGCGAAGACAAAAGCGGAGGCGGGGACGGGGCGGGGGCGAAGACGGAGGCGACGGGATACAACGGGGCGGGGGCGGGGGCGGGGCAGCGGCAGCGATGTCGACGGCGACAGCGACGAACCGGAATGGGTACGAATACAGATTCGAAGCCGAGGGCTGCGCGCGGCCGGCGCCGGCCTTCAGGTTGATCGCACCTCTGCGTCTCCCCGCACGAGCTCCCGGGGCGCCGCCCCTCCCCCGCGCCGCGGCGCCCTGCCCGCCGCCGCGCTAATTACGCCGGGGAGATTGGGATCGCCGCGTGGCCCAGCGCGCCGTGCGCGGCCGCCGCCGTCGCGCCGCCCTGCGTCGTCCATGTTTATTCATAGGTGGCGCGGGGACGCGACCCACCGACGCGCCGCCCCCGCCCCGCCCCCGCGCCCTCTTCTGCAATCTCTTCGTGTCCGCCGACGATCGCCGCTCCCTCGCAGACGCACACGACTCCTGATTAGCGGATCTGGCTGAACAAACGGCGGTGTTGACGGGCTTCGGGGGAAAGAAAATAGTCTTGTGAGGTCGGTGAACCTCATTTGAATTTGAGGTACTGGATTCATTCCTAATAGGCGAAGGTGAGCTTGGTACTTCTGTCCTGATGGAGTGTTAAAGTGACAATACCGATTGGTATCGGTTATTGGTTTTTCAAACATTTTGTAACTCCAAACGTTCTGAAAAAGAACGAGAACTTTATTTATGCTTACGTAAATTGATATACCCTCTGGATCGTGTTACTGTTACTGCGAAGTTTCAGAGGCGAGACAATATCATAGTATATTCCGTATCATGAATCTTCTCAATATGGTGTCAACCTAAATAAACAAAACGGTCAGAATTAGGGAGTCAGAAGTGTACACTAATTAAATAATTAATTAGAATAACTATAATATAAAGTTGTCCGATATGTGGAAACGCAAACAAATCTAATGAATACATACTCTATTAAAAAAGCACTAAAATATTGTAAAATCTCCATGGTTTATATCTAATAAGCAAATCCACTACAAAATATAAATCATCACAACCGAAGAATACATCTTCAAATTATCCCACAAATTTTTTTTCTCTAACTCCTCCATATTCAAGCTACGATCAATACGAGAACCGAACCTTCGCATAAAAACACACTTCTCAAAATGCAGCTTCAGATCGCTATAGTAAACCAGTAAGATTTCTTCACCATTGACCAGCCCTCAACCGACGCACCTGCTCAGGGCGCCCACAGTCGGAACAATAAAAAGAAACCTTTTATGTATTTATACATATACGTATAAATCGCATCGACCTCAAAAGTGTATGGTTGCTGAACAGAAAAATAAATAAAAATGACTATGCAAAAACTGCGGCACAGAACGCAGTGCATTGCTATGATTTCATGGCAGTTTTTGAGACACTTTTCCCCATTGAATGTCGCACAGATTTTATCTGATTTTTGGTGTTAAATAAACAAAAATACATTCTTGACTTTCCTTCCCTCCTCGCAGGTGAGTAGATTCAATTGACAGTAAAATTTGTATTGTATTTCATTTGTATAATGTAATTTTTATTGCATTTTATTGTATTTCATAAACGTTGGGTGTAGTGTAGCGTGCGTTCGATGCCGTAAATAAATAAATGTGCCGGCGTCTCGGGGCCTGTCAACACTTCTCGGCCGTTCACGCCTCCGCCACTGCTCTCACACGCATCTCCAGCCGGCCACCTGCTTCCCACCCCGCCTAGCTGCGTCACGCTTGACGCACACGTACGGTCTAGCCGCAGACGGTTGTTAAGGTGGGTGAAAAACACTCGTTACTCGCGGATTTCCGCCTCTAGTCATCAGCGTTTCTTCTTTCTGGGCAACTTAACACTTCATATGTGAAAATTCCGCATCAGATCGTGAGATTACTCAATCGTTATTTTTTAAAGATTTTCTCTTTTTCACGCAGTTTAATTTTAACTTGAGTAAAATGCATTTTGCGAGGAAAATGCATTACGTGAGGTTTTTCATTCCAATTTTGTTGGTGTCCTTATTAGCGCTTTTCCATTCTCCTCTGTGATCATCGTTCTTTCAATATAGAAGCTTAATAATAATTCCTATTCTCTCCCTGCATTAACAATGGTCATCTGGTGGTTTACCTGGTCATGGTAAATTGTAGGTGAAGAGAAAATCATATGATTTGTTTGGTGGTATTTCTTATATTGTATTAAATTATTAATCGCTATGCGCTACACTTTTTTAGGAATGGTCTCTTTTTTATTACACGTCATACGCAGTTTCAACTGTTTTTGACGTAAAATAAATAAATAAATAAATAAATAAATAAATAAAATATTCTTTTACAGAGCACACATAGTTTAGTACATAATACACTTTACATATGTATCGAATGGCTTACATTCTAATTTACCTAAAATTAAACTACAAACTAATTTGGGTGAGAAATCTTCTCCAGACACCTCTCAAAACATTATATTTTGGAAAATTTGATTAGGAATGTCTGGTATGGATATATTTTTTATTCTGGTTCGATGAGGAGTTTTCCGGAGTCTGGAGTTATCTAGGTGTAGAATTTGAGGTATGGAGTGATAGAACCAGGTTGAGAGATGATTCTTTGTGGAGCTGTGCATTTGTGACAAATCAAGGAGCATTTGTGATAGTTCTAAGAAAATTGTTTTGAACTATTTGAAGCTCCTTTAGGTTTGTTTTTGCAGCGGAGATCCAAACTGGACAGTCGTGAAGGAGTGGTTTTATGATAGTTTTTAGGAATGTTCTCTACTCGTCGGGTCAGTGAAACAAGCCAAACGATCTGTAATCCAGTCAATATGAGTGATTCACACTTTAGACTCAACATGGTCAGGGACGAATGGCATAGACCAAACAAATTGTAACTTGTGAATTTGATCGAAACCAGAAATTAATAGTACCGATCACTTTGGAGAGTCAAGTGGTCACTTGACCGGTAAAATGTATTTTTTCGGGAAAATATTATTCAACTCGACTGTGCAAACGTTTTACTCTTATATTTTACAAACTGCAATTTTACAATTCATAATCGTTTTCATATGATCAAGGAAATATTTCGTGAACGGCAATGAAATGACACTTTTTTTTCATTTTTCATGTTATATTGATATTGCTTTTGGTTTGTTCATTCAGGACCACCTCTCTTATTTTTCAGAGTTTGAGGAGCATCACTACTCACTTCCTGCTACCGTCACATGCCCACAAAATTACATTTATCACTGTCTCCAAAACACCAAGTTTTTGTTTTACACCATCTCTTAAAGAACAACCACACGTGTACCTCTTCTTGTTTGAAACATAATCCTACCCTTTGCCTTGTGAGAAAAATTCTTATTTCATCCTCATTTCCGGTAAACGCCAGTCATAGTGTGCCTGCACACAATGATTCATTTGTCCCCTCACCGTTTGCTCTTTACCCCTCGCCTAACGCGTTTTCTTGCTCGTTAAAGAAAGACATCTGGCTAGAATAAAGAGGAGTCCGGTGTTAATTTCTCAGTAGCACAATACAACTTTACGTTTTAACCACGACAATATGTTAGTACTCTCAATAACGCAAGCACAGTTCTTGTTGAAACCAAAAGCGGGCATTAGTGGAGAAAAGAAAATGCACAAGGAAAGCTAAAGTACGTGGGTTTGTGAGTTGAGACATTTATACCAACATGAAGCAAGTCACTTTATGTCCTGCTCGTAAAATGCCTTGGCTTTCGCAGACGGAAGGCGATCTCTGAGCTGCACCCTCTTTCTAAGGCGTTGTGCTTCAAGTACAAGCAGGCAAATTAACCACTGGCAATGTTCTACGGTCATCAACCTACCACACCACACTACTGTTCCCAGCAGTCATGCCTTGCTCCGTACTGAATGATTCGAACTGGTCAGGTATGGTTTTAGACCCACATGCGTCTTGGAAACAATCATGTTAAGGCGAAGCATTCATAAATGCGTAAGGGTAAATGGTATGAAAGTTCAACTTGATATTTAGACCGACCAAGTTTTTATTTGAATATACGGTAATAAATTAACAGAATAATAAATCAGTAGCCACGACATTCGAGAAATACTAGTATGTTTAGTGTGTAGTGTCATTTGCTTCGCTACATTGTTCTTGAAATTTTCGATATATTACTAATTTCTATAATTACTTCGGTTCATGTCATTGTCATGCCATAAAAAATTGAAAATGTAAATATAACTTTCTCATACAGGTAGTGGACAGACAGTACGTATTGTAACGCTACAAAAAATCGATCTCGAGATTTGGATGTGAATACATATTTGTGGGAACCCCGTTATTGATTATTTTTGAATTGGCGGCCTATCTGCGAAGAACACTATGGCGTAAACCGTACACAGGACTTTCACGAAAATGTATATTTTCCTATCTATCTGGCTGATGCCGTGACCTCTCACATTTGAAACATATTTTATTTTTGGGGGCACTTTAGATGAAGTCCTTAAGACACTTTCAAAATTTTCTTAAAAAGGTTGCAATGTCTTTCTTTCTTTCTTTCTTTTTTTGCTCGAATTGAGCAAATTACATTGATAAAAATAGCGTAGGTACAATTTTCGGTAAAATGCCGAAACTTAAAAAATGTTTCTGACCCTCTCCTACACACTTTTTGAAGAGATTTTTTTAATAACCAAAATCTTGAAACAATATCAAGTGCAATATGTTTCCAAAATGCCAGTGGTTTTTGTGTAATTGTAAATGAAATTGTAAATATTTTAATATGTAATTATTTTAATACGTCATTTTAAACACATATCTCTACGTATGTAGTCGTCTTCCCCTATGCCTACATCTACGCCATCCTCTACATCGTCTACGCCATCCTCCGAGCTATCCTCCGCGCCATCCTCCGCGCCATCCTCCGCGCCATCCTCCGCGCCATCCTCCGCGCCATCCTCCGCGCCATCCTCCGCGCCATCCTCCGCGCCATCCTCCGCGCCATCCTCCGCGCCATCCTCCGCGCCATCCTCCGCGCCATCCTCCGCCCATCGTCTTGCTCTTCGTCTTGGCCATCCTCCGCGCCATCCTCCGCGCCATCCTCCGCGACATCCTCCGCGCCATCCTCCGCGCCATCCTCCGCGCCATCCTCCGCGCCATCCTCCGCGCCATCCTCCGCGCCATCCTCCGCGCCATCCTCTACGCCATCCTGTCTTGCCCATCGTCTTGCTCTTCGTCTTGCCCATCGCCTTGCCCTTGTCTTGCTCTTCGTCTTGCTCTTCGTCTTGCTCTTCGTCTTGCTCTTCGTCTTGCTCTTCGTCTTGCTCTTCGTCTTGCTCTTCGTCTTGCTCTTCGTCTGGCTCTTCGTCTTGCCCTTCGTCTTGCTCTTCGTCTTGCTCTTCGTCTTGCTCTTCCTCTTGCTCTTCGTCTTGCTCTTCGTCTTGCTCTTCGTCTTGCTCTTCGTCATGCCCTTCGTCATGCGTTTCGTCTTGTCCTTCGTCCTTCTCTTCGCCTTTCTCTTTCTCTTCGTCTCCATCTACGTTGTTATTTCAAGGTACTGGAGATTAATGAACACCACCCACATTGATTTATTTAGGTGGCGGTGGTTTAATTCCCGGCATACTCACCGAGATCGCAGCGCCAAAATTCGAAAAACACGTGTTTGGAAGTTTCTGAGAATCCTTTAGCCGGATCCAGCAATAAATTACCTGTTCCCTATCAGAAGACCGAGACGCGGCGAGTGACACCTCGTATGTCTAGATTGGTGCACGGTCTAGAAGTAGTCTAACCGTGAGTGACGGTATCGCACATATGCACATCTGCACACTCGAGGAGTTACACAAATACTTCATAGGGATATACATGCAATTACTCTTATGTAGTATTAATGACTCGCAAGAAGAATCACCAACGGAAAGCGAGTTCATTGTTATAGCGAAAAAGCCTGAAAGTCATAAGACAAAATGTACGCGAGTGTGGACCAACATTTAAGAGAAGAGTTAAACTTAGATGCGTTCAGTTTCGAACAACATTATATTAACTAATTATTTGTTTGGTGTCATCATTATGTTTATTGCATATTCTGCAAGAACGCTTTCCCTTTCTTCGCAGAAAATTCAAAAAGACCCCCGTCAACAGTCACAATCAATCGCTGTCATTGCAGTGCTCCTCTCACTGAAACATTATCTCAAAGGCGCGGATTTTAATAAAAAGTATTTTTTTCCTTTTTCACTTTAGAACGATGCCTTTTAGTATAGACATTTTTTTTTGTTATGACATAAGGAATTTTTATACGTCATTATTTTGCATTTTTGTCGATTTCGACTAATAAGTCATTTTTTACCTTTTCATAATTTTTAATGCATTTTTTGCTGATTTCATGATTTTAATGTCATTTTTAATGGTACTGCTTCAAATAATATTTACGATATGCAACAAATATTCTTCATAGAATTATTCCGCAGTCTATTTGATTTGTTTGCTCAGAAATTGTTTCGACAGCCGTTGTATGTAGTTCTTGTGACGTATATCAGCGCCATTGCCGGTTCTCTTGATTTCGAGATAACTAAGACAAAGATTTCCTGGTAAAGAACAGTCGAAGCCAAAAGTTTGCAAACTGAGTTCACCCGAATGAATGGAAGAAAACTCGATTACGGCAGTAACGTATCCAGCAGCTTGCATTGCTCATCCGAACTGCTTTTTATCAAATTTTTACGTAATTTTTCTTTGGTTTTAGGGCATTTTTAAAGCAATTTAAGAGCATTTTATCGATCACTTTTGGTGAAGTTTTAGGTCAGCAAAAAAGAATAAAAGGATGGTAATCCGGCGAATTGGTGACGAACGGGTTAAATTTAAAGTCCACTAGATACAAATATTGATAAAAATATAGAACCTCAATTCAGATAATATCAGACCCCAAATAATATCTGGGTGATGTACTGACTGATGAAGTGTTGTACTGACACACTGACCACAATTGCCAATACAATTGTCAGTAAAACATGCTTAAACCGGCCTGAAAATCCAAGGTCGTTAAGGCTCAAGGGCCGTTGCTGTCTCGGCTCGAAGGGTCGCGAGGTCGAATCCCACCTCGAACATGGACTTTTGTGTGTGATTGTGTTGTCCTTACGTGCTCTCCCCACAGTTCTCCCTACAGTCAAAGAGGCACAAAGGTCGCTATACGACCACGTTGTTGAAAAGCGACCTTAAAAATGCTTAAACGTGTATAAAATGTGTAAATGCTTAAACCTTAATAATGTAGGAACTCATCATAATGTAGGCATCACCACCGCAGACACGCTTCCCCGTCACCACCAGCAAAGTTTGAAATATTAGCGCTAACACTAGAGATATAAAAATAATACTATAAATTCAAAAAAGTACAATAAAAATTAATGAAAACAAATTTTAAAAATAATACAGACGTTTTAAAATTCATTTGAAAAGCACAAATTTTTGTAATATACAACTTTCCCGTCAGTAGCGAAACCTTCAATTAGTTGAAGAAGCTGCTAACTGAAGCAGGCGCGCCGGATTTTTGGAACATCCGATTGCGTCTTCATGTGGCGTACCTTGTGAACACAGCAAGCAGTATAATGTAGGAAAAAGTGCAATTTTTTAAAAATTCATCTTTTCATAAAAATAAGAACAAAATGGGAGAAAATTGATAGAATAAAAAAATATTTCATGAAAATAGCCAAATATGTAATATAGTACTAAATATGTAAAAATTTGTAATGAAAACTTTTGATAGTGTCTTAGGACGGCGGTGATTAACCAAGGTTTCAATTTTTAGAACGACAAGCAGAAAGACAAAAAATACGTAATTACATAAAAATCCGGTCTCTAACTTATCACTAGGATGCTTGGACGCGCCACTGAACTTCCCTCTTCACATATTCACTGCCTTAAGGCCGCCGGCGCCTATAGCAGTGTGAATCACGAATTTGCCGCTTGCCAATCTGAGTAGCGCCCCGCAATGGCTGTGTATGAAGAGACTCGTCGTTTCTCGGTGGCGCCATCGAGTGGTCCCGTTTGAAGGTGGCCATACTTAAACAGAAACTTGAGCCATCTTTTTTGGTGGCAAATTTATCTTCATTCTCAATTCATCAATGGCTAAATTGATTGATTGTTCGATCAAAGAGGCTGATCGAAGGGCTGAGTCATTGAATCTTACTATACCGTTACATCAAATAGTAATTTTGTTTCAAAACAAACACAATTTCCTTCCCTATATCGCCAGTGAATACTAACTACCTCCTTCAAGAATCCAACTTTCAAACATATGTGATGAACGAGCGTAGAGCTTTTATCGAAAAATATCGAAATTGCTTCAGTAGCACATACTTTCTTGAATTATTTGTAATTGTAACGCAATATTATAACTCTACTTGATCCCGCAAATGTGCTTCTTTCCCGCAAGATTTTTGCTCCTGCATGGATTCGATTGATCAGTGATTCCGGGAACGTCAATTGCTAAGATGATTAGATCCCTAAGTGTAGTGCATGTTTTTTATCGCGAGCGTTGGCTGTGATATTCTCCCGCTGGATGGTGAGAACCGACGCCAACCTACAGGTCGGATTACTATTTTTTTTCGCCAACCAGGTATCTCCCACTTGCAGGCCCCGCCCCAGCCGGGACAGGCTCTAAACCCCTAAATGGCCTCCTGGATCTGTGGTAGTGTAGTGCATGTAAGTGTGTGTGTGTGTGTGTGTGAATGAGTGAGAGTATGTAAGGAAGGGGTGAGGATAGGGTAAAGAAGATAAAGGAAAGATCGCGCGCGGTCGATGGCCCGTTTGTGAGTGTACTGCTCCGGCATTCGCCTGGTGTTGATCGAAGAGACTTCGGAAAACCTACTATCAGAGCCGGCCTCCAGAATTCTCCTCTAGACAGAGACTAAATTTGACTTCCCTACCTAGATATTCGAGACTCAAACTTGAGGAATTCAGTTGCTGTCTGGAGGAGAATTCTAGCGGCCGGCTGCTCTGATCGGTAGTTTTACGTGGTTTCTCCGATCAATACCATGCAAATGCCGGAGCAGTTCCCTATCAAACGGGCCACGGACCACGCGCGATCTTTCCTAGCTCTTCCTTGTACTATCCTCTCCCCTTACACACGCACACTAAGATGCACTACACTACTACGTATTCCGGGAGACCGGTCGGGCGCTTAGATCTTGTCCCGGCTGGCGGGTGCCCCGCTGGTGGGAGAGTCCTGGTTAGGGGGAAACCCTACTAGCCGACGGTAGGTCGGCGCCGGATCTCGCCATCCAGCGGGGTAATATCACCGCCATCTCCCGAGAAAAAACATGCACTACACTAACGGGACTAATGACCAAAGCAGTTGACGTGTCCGGAAACACGAAAAAATCAAATCAAATCGAGCGCCGTCAAGTTCGAGTGCACTGCGCTCGCCGTGGACTGATGCACAGGCCATAGCTTCACTTCGCCTCTTGAGGAAGGGATATGCGACTTGTGATAAGCGTTGCAAAACCACGACAAAAGCAGTTGTCTGGCCCGGAAACACGAAAAATCAATCAATCGAATAACAACTGGACGCGTTAAAAATAAAGTTGTAAATTATATTTAAAAAACACGACGCCATTTTAAACATTCGCAATTTTCGATATTTCAGAGAGTTCAACGAAAACCGTCTTTGCGTCATTTTTATAAGCGTACTTTGCGCCATCGAGAACAAAATTGATGCAGTTTTTGTACACAATCGTGTTTTTAAAATTATCGTGACAATTTGCGAGACTTTATTTCACGCAAAATTACACGAACAGTTCTCATATTTTGAAAAATATGTACTTGCCTAATTTAACAATCTAATTTTGAAGAATAGTTTCATTACGAAACATTTCAATTTTCAATATTGAAGATGAAGAAAGGCACCGAAAAATTTGGAAACTTTTTTTAATTTTCGAAAGTTTAGAGGTTTTAGGAAAATTACGACCTGCTCCACTTTTAAGCGTCCTTTGCGCTCTCCGAGGAAAAATCTTAATAAAAAATCTCTGCGCATTTTTGAAACAATGTTGTTGAGGCTTCATGCCAAGAACCCCCCCTCCAAAAAAGAATTAAAATGTCCTTTTCCAATGTACATGACTTCGAGTTCGGTCAGATCGATCTGGAAATATCAGTTTTGGAGAAAATGTACTGGAGTGTTGATTTGCTAATCTTGTCCTCACACAGACGGACAGAATGCAATTTTACCGTAAATCAATTTTATAGTATCAAGGATTCACATAACATGAATTCTGACTACATAACGTATTAAAGAAGTAATTTTCTACGTATAGGAGCAAGAATTATTCCCCTATTCGGTATCATGAACAAACAACATGAGTTTTTTCTGTCGAAAAGAAGCCACGTATCTCTGGATCGTTACAATAATATCTCTTTACTAAGTAAGTGCGTCGTAGCCGGGAAAGTAAAAACAAATAAAATATGATACGCGTTATATTTACCCATTTTTTATATTTAAAAGAAAGCACGATGTATAATTGTGTATCGTAAGACAATTTCTCCACAGTAAAGGACGTATTCATATTCAATAAAGGATATATTATTCTAAGTCGATCAGATCTCCAAGTTCAGTGTGATCTAAAAAAAAGTCACGTCTAGTGATTCTAAGTCTTCGTGAGACAGGTTTGGAGCCCTGTGAGGTGATAAAAGGAAACAAGTCTTCCTCTCCGTTCAATATTTCCTTGAGCTTGACAGATACAATTACAACCAAATGACATTGCAACGTTGAACCAGACTTTGCAACATGCTTACCTCTGCTCATTACAAGCGAACAATGAATATCGTATCTCAACGAAAAGCAATAGTAAATTACAGCCGACCATGACACCATTTTACCCTAAGATAACACACATTTCAGGAGCAAGTCATTAGCAGTCGGTTTCCATACTCGAAAATAATGAACATAAAATTAACAAATAAATTTTCGATGCAACATAGTTTCACCATGATTGCAATATAGTCTTTTTTTATTCTCTCTAAGATATTAACGTTTTACCTTACTTCATAAGAAGTGAAATTATTGAAATCGGACTGCGAAAAATGGCGAATTTTCGAAACAAAAACTTTTATTGCCGGGCCATGGTAACGAAAAAGTGGATAAATCTTGTTCCCTTATATAGTATATTACTTCCCTTACCAAGTTGTCTTGT
Organism: Teleogryllus oceanicus; assembly: GCA_964035755.1. Lineage (NCBI taxonomy): Eukaryota > Metazoa > Arthropoda > Insecta > Orthoptera > Gryllidae > Teleogryllus > Teleogryllus oceanicus. The sequence goes on from CAXIVR010000001.1 coordinate 284,206,313, forward strand.
CATAATCCCCTGCATTATGGATCCTTGATAATGAAGAGTCGATTGACAACAATTTCTGTCCGCCTGTCTGCGGTCAACGCTAGCGCCCAAACCGTTCAAACGATGTTCACCAATATTGATATTCCCGGTCCATTTGAAGGAACTCGAGAACCCCGCGAGTTTGAAACTTATATTTCAATTTTTGGGGAGTGTATTTTACATAAATGAAGATAGTTTATTAACAATGCATTATGAAATATCATCACGTGGATTACGTTTATATCTTGCACTTGTATTCATCTGACACAGCCTATGAATGTGTACGAATGAAATAAATACGTAAGTAAATACCAATAATGTATTTAAAAGTAATATTTTGTTATAAATTGACACAGCCACCAATGTTTGTTTGCATTTAAAGTCATTAAATGTTCATCCCTGAATTTTGGATTATAGAGGCCGAAATATTTTTTCCTATAGCATATAATTTGCCTTAAATTTGGGTAGGGTGTCAAACTTTTCTGACGTTTTTGAGCTTTCGTTCTGCTTTGTATAATCCTACATTTTAATAAAATATTTTTTCTAATTATAAAGACAATGTTTCCCCCTTTAATGAGCCTTTAATTTTGGACGAATTTTCATTAACTTTCAATAATGCAAAGTTGTATTTTCTAGGAGGGTGCTGCTAGCTTTAGATTGAAACTATCAGCGCCCGCGAATTTAGAAAATCAACAAGATCCTAAAATTTATGAATTGGGAAGTTAATTAGCTATAAATAAGCCTTAAATTTTGGATAAGATTTGGTTTTGGGGCACTCTTAGCTTTAGATGGAAAGTTTAGAGGAGTTGAATTAAAGTTTATAAGGAGCTGAATTAATTGCAATCAGTTGTTCCGGCTTCAGGGTGAGTACGAGCACAATAATGGAGTCACACTTTGTTTACTCTTTGCTCTTCCTTAAATTGTAAAGGGTTTTAAGTGCCATTTGTGTTGTAAATTAAGACATGTACTTTGGTGAAGGAAAAAAATCTATTTCATTTGCATTTCAATCATATTTGAAAACAAACATAATTATTGATACAAAATATATCTAAAGGAATTTCCTCCCTGTTTAATGCATTAAAACGCCACGGGGATTAACCCCTCAAAACAATCCCGCACAAATCTTTACGGAAATGAAGTTTAGGTCAAATTGTCTGAAAATTTAGTATGTTGTTCCCTAGATCATATTGATCAAAAATCGTTATGGCCGTTAAGCAAAAAAAGTTTTCTTTTTTATCTAATGCACATTTTAAATGGAGATCATGTCGATTTGTCGCATGATAGAAAAGGTACATATGTGCCCTCAGAGGGTATTCAAATGAAACAACCTCACTTGTTCAGACTTGTAAATTATGAAATTTCATTTTCCGAGAAGAAACGAAGGTTGATGAACTGTCAAATGAAGTATTCCTGACGAAAGTAGTAAATTTGTAAATCTCACAATCACTAGGATTATAGTTTAGTTAATTGGATAGTTGGATTTCAACTCTAAACGAATGGCAAGAACTATAGCCAGGATGTCAATGTTTCTTGTAGTGTAGACGTAGCTATTTTCCTGAGTGTAAAATAAAGACTAAGGCATTGGTCGTGTTAGGGAAGGACCACGCAAAGGTGCCAAGCGGGGCAGAATGGGCGGGATGTGTGAGGCGGGGGAAGCAGAAACGCCTTCCGCGGCATCAGCAGCGGGTGACGCCCTTCCTCCGCGTCTCGTTCCCCCTCCCTCCGCCCACTTCTTCCAAGGAGGAAGGCGCGTTCAGGTAAACCTCGTAAATTACGTTCGCGCGGCGCACTCGCCTATCGCCTATCAGTTAGCCGCTTTATGGGAGCGGAATAGCAATGAGTGGCCACACGACGGCCGCGGGCGACGCCGTGGAAGCGGGGGAGGACGTCGGAGGAGAACGCCGAAGGAGGACGGCGGAGGAGAGCGGCGGAGGAGGACGGCGGAGGAGGACGGCGGAGGAAGACGGCGGAGGAGGACGGCGGAGGAGGACGGCGGAGGAGGACGGCGGAGGAGGACGGCGGAGGAGGACGGTGGAGGAGGACGTCGGAGGAGAACGCCGGAGGAGGACGTCGGAGGAGGGCGGAGGAGGTGGACAGGAGGAAGGGGGGGGTGAGAGATTGCGAGGAGGACGACGGAGGTGAGCGGGACAGGAGAGCTCGGGGGCGGAGGGGTGGGGTTAGGAGCGGGGGAACGAGCGGTAGGAAGAGGAGAGAGAGGTTACTCCGACGACAGCCGCGACCTGCTGCTCCATTGAGTGCCGAGGTGAAGGTGAAGGCAACGGCGGAGACCAAGGTAACTCACAATGGCAACGAGGTAGACGATGCCAGAAATGCTAGCAGGAGCATAAGAAATGAAGGAAGAAGATGGTCAACAGATGCGTTAAAGATTTCGGGATAGCAAGCCAGAGTAGAGAGAGAGAGAGAGAGAGAGAGAGAGAGAGAGAGAGAGATTGGTAGAGCATTATCGACTACAATAATATTAGATGACACTATTTTAATAATATCTCAATAATACCGTACTAAAAAGACACTAGGAATAATTCCATTGAACTACATTGGAAGAAACGACTATTAACATTCTGGTAATTATGAAATAACTATTCCTTTTAATCCTTTGTTAATACACATGTAGTGTACTTACACATTTTCTTATATTTGATTTTGATTCTTACGAATGGACTAAATATACAAAAAATTATTGAAGAAGCTACTTTTGTATTTTGAGCAGTGTATTATTAAGAGATTAACGCTATTTTTAAAATCTTTTTCAAGTAAGGGGGGGGAAATGTTTAGAATTTTTTTGACTTGTCTCTAACGTCATTAATATTTACACAGTCGGCAATTTGTTTACACTATTGTAATGACAATTACATGTGTTTTAAATAATGCCAGATAACGTTAGTCGAAGACAATTTCTTTTTGTGAAAATGAGCTCAAAATTCCGCATTTTCAGAAACGCTCCAAAGCCATTTTCTCAAAAATGGCTCAAACTTTTTTCCTCAAACTTTTCCGAAGTGTTGTGCTAATTGCACTTTTAAAATGACAAAGTTCATTTTTTCGCATTCTTTTGTTGTTGTTTTTAATTACACAAATGTTTTTTATATCTCTCACAGCGTTAATATGAAAATTTCCAGTGATTTGTAAACGCTATTGCATTTGCGAATTAAAGTGTCTCAAAAGACTTTAAATAGAGTTTTTCGATAACTCAAAAATTTTCTATGAAAAAGAGATTCAAAATTCGCATTTACAGTAATGCTTAAACGCCATTTTCTTATAAACGGCTCCAATTTTTTCAGTGAAAATTGCCATTAATGACGTGGTTTTACTCTCCTTCAATATTCTTAAAGTAATATTCTGTTACACTATTAGAAAAAAACAAGAAAATGTCAAAACAATGCACTTGAGGGCGGCGATAAATAGCAACTGGTATGAGAATGGGCAAGACCGTCCAGCCAGGCTTAACTACAACTAACTTACTATGAGAAAGTCTGTGCTATTGAGTAGCACCATTAGCTTAGATATGTCACTTTTCTTGTGCACCAGCGATATCTGTGGTCAGTGACGAAGTTCTAGTGCAATGAACGTTTTGTCTAAAAATTATTGGAGGATGGGCTCATTTCTTTGTCAATGACATTCCCACAAAGAGATGGGTCTCACCAAAACACTGAGACCGGTGAAAACTGCGAACGAAATCGAAATTGGAACAACACTTTGAACACGAAGAGGTGGTAGGAACCAAGAGGTCAGCGATTGGAAGCATTAGGAGCCAAGGTGAGCTAAAAAGGAAGGCACTTGAAATGATCCCCTTCCATTTGAACTTTTTTCAAAAATTAAAGCAGATCAAAACAAGGGATTTATTGTATATACAAGATACGTATAATAACAAATATTATATGACACACGCGATATGTTCAAGTGTGCCAGCTCTCTGAATGCGGATTAATGAACAGCTGAGTTGATTAGAAAACGAAGAATTAAATTAAAATTATAATTAAAATCACGCAATTGTGAGAAATCGTTTTATACACAAATATGAAACCACTTTTCTTTAACTAGTCCAATGACTTCGATAGTAACGTTGATTGCTAAAATCGATAATGTAAGCAGTACATTATCAGGTGCAGTACATTAACAGTACAGGAATTTTATTGCCTGTTAAATAAAAGAAGGTCAACATAAACTCTCTATAAATATTCTTTGAAGTGAGCTCTCTAATGTTGAATAAAGTTGTGCAAATTGTGTCGTTTTGGATGATAATAAAACTTAACCATTTGAAAGTTGTTTTGAGTGAGAAGAGATATCAAACAATTATATTAATTTTATAACTACAAATAATCCACAACTATTAAATTTATCGGTAAGATGCGACAAAATCCTCAGAATCAAAATTATATATGCTACAAAGATCAGGTACATTATATTTTGTAAAATTGATTGGTAACTTTTTGTAACTGACCATTACAAACCGGCTGCAATAGTTCAGCGGTAACCTATTTGCTTCTGCTAAATTGTTGGTTGGTGCTAGGGTTCCAAACCTACCGGTGAAGGATGTCCCACATTGGCAAGATAGCTGGCTAGATAGCGTCATACCCGCGTCGAATTCAGCTTCTAGCAGGATGAGAATTCTAGCGGCCGGCTGCTCTGATAGGTATATTTCCGTAGTTTCTCCTATCAATACCGGACGAATGCCGGAGCAGTACTTTACCAAACGGGCCATGGACCCCCCCTAGGATTTTTCCTTCTTTATCCTTCCCAATACACAAACGCACTTCCACTTACAAGATCTGTAGTATCACACATGTCGGGAGTCCGGCTAAGAGCTTAGAAGAAGAAATAAAAGAGGTCATCTCCGTCAACATATTAGCTTTATTAAGATAGCCAGCTTTCGACGGCTTTGCCGTCATCGTCAGTCTACAACGTCAACAGTCTACAACTACAACTACAACTACAACGTCAGTTGTAGACTGACGATGACGGCAAAGTCGTCGAAAGCCGGCTATCTTAATAAAGCTAATATGTTGACGAAGATGACCTCTTTTATTTCTTCTTATAAGAACGTCAACAACACCAAATCAAAATTCCTACAATTTAAGAGCTTAGAGCTTGTTTCGGGTGGGGCGGTATCCCGCTGGGGAGATATATGAAGGTTGAAAACTCGTAAGCCGACATGTAGGTCGGCGCCGGCCTTCATATTCGTGTGGGGGCGTATAACATGCACTACACCTACGGGATTAATGACTGTGTCAGTAGTTGACGCGTTCGGAATCAATACTAACTACGTACTCAGAATCAATACTAATTCTAATACGTGCCGAAAATGATGTAAAATGATCAACACGAGTAAAATGATGGTGTCATTTGACGCCTATTCATATAAGAGGTATACAAGTATATGCAAATGTGCGGCGGCTGGAGTCCGTGCAAGGGGGCGAACGACCCTGCCTGCGGCTGCGGCTAAGAAGTCTCTGGAAATTAATGACGCAGGTACACTTCTCGCGTCCACTTGTTGAAGACAACTTTTTCGCTATACCACGTCGTCAAAACTAATTAAAAAACATCTACTGTGTTGCGAACAAATTCAGTACTCCCTGTGGGAGAAAAACGTTAAGTACCTTGTTCATAATCTTCCAAACATTTGATACGATTCACAATTTATCACTCAGTGAGTGCCCTAACTTCTTTACGAGGGGTGTGTGAGTGTGGTAATGGTCGGCGAGATTTAAAAGTGTTTTTATAATGTAACATTACTATAATTGTTCAACATTGACAATTTAATTTTCAATGACAAAATCTTAAGTATACTAATTGAAGATAATGAAATGATGTTTAGAGAACTTAAAATACTATCAGAATTTGACATTTTAATATGGTGGAGGGTAACATTTTGGAATTAAGTAAGAAATAAAATTGAATCGTGTATTCTATAATATAATATATTAAAAACTATTATTTAATACATCGTTTCATTTATGATTTCACACAGAAAATGCGAATTAGTTAAGTTGGCGAGGAAATTCAGAAATACAATTAGTACCACTAATTAGTACCTTTCTAGACAGTTTCAAAATGTTTAAGATTTTGAACTCTAAAATTACGTCTAAATATTTAGATAGAAAATAAATGTACTCTATTTTTGCATAAAAGGAATTTTTTGTATCAAATATAATTTATCTTCATATTAGACTACGGTATACGAGTACTCCCGCAGTTTACGGTGTATTCTATACGGTATACAGTTCTCGTGTATTAGTCATATGGTATTAGAGGGACTACGGTATCACAAACAAGCCACACACATTTGCGTCGCTTTCTTGTTTCCGCCATTTGTTACTACATTATCCATCCGCGCTGTGGGCGGAGACAGCAGTAGCAAATATCAATATGTGTAGATAATCTATATTACAATAATAAGTTACATGCGTTTATTAACTGATAAGTTACCGATCTTATAAAAAATCTGCAGTACAGTTCAACTTGCACTGCGTTGCAGCTCGATTCCGCCACCAGCCAGGTATTCGAGTACTCGCAGAACTCTGGGAGTGTTTCAAGATCATGGAGATATGGGTATGGAAATGTGTCAACACGGTAATGAAGGATTAGCTCTAAGGAGGATATCAGGAACACCTTCAGGAAGGATGAGTGGTGCGTGATCAGAGGCCCGTTGTTCAAGGTACTACTCGGGCATTCCCGGCAGTGGTAGAGGAAACCTCGGAAGTTACTGATCAAATTACCTGCCTCTAGAAATTTCATCCAGGCAGTAGCGTCGTCCGCATCAGCAAAAATATACGACTCGATTGATTGAGTTTCCGTGCACGTCACCTGCTAAGGCCATTAGTCCCTTTAGTGTAGTGAATGTGTTTGTCAACGGAGGTGATACTTATCCCGGTTTCTTTCCCACTCGACAGTATGTATTATCATAACATGTACTGAACTGCTTTCAACCACTGATGGCATGTCTAATGTAAACTGTAATGGCCCTTGCACAATATGTAATGATTGATTCATTAGTGGTTACAGACACGTTCAGTTGCTAACGTCATTGGTCCCGTAAGTGTAATGCATTTTTTCCTAGGGAGTTGGTGGTGCTCTTCCCTGACTGGATGGTGACATCTGGCGACGAGCTGCTCATCAACCAATGGAGTGTTCGCCAACAAGGTTTCTCCCACCAGAAGGGCACTGCCCCCAGCCCGGAGAAACTTCAAGCTTCCAACAAGTCAGGTAGTGTAGGATATTTGTGTGTTTAAATAAGGGACGAGGATAGGACATGGAAGAGGAAGGAAAGATCGCTCGCGGTCGATAGCACTGCTCCGGTGGCACTGCTCGATGGCGATCGCTGGGGCACTGCTCCGGCATTCGCCTGGTTTTGATAGGAGAAAACACGGAAAACTACCGATCAGAGCAGCCGGCCTCTAGAATCCCCCCCCCAGACAGCGACCACCCGACACCAGACCAGACCCGAAGACCCCTTCAGAGTTCGACCTACCTACTGTATCTAGGGTCGAATAATCCTGCCACAGTCGAAACTCGAACCTACTAGGAGCTCCCGGTCAGAGGTACTGCAATGACATCGGAGCCACCTCTCCTGGTTCTAATGAAAATGCCACCAATATGTAACCCTGTATTGAAAGCGCCTTTTATTGTAATCCTTCAGAATAGTCGCTAATAACATTAGGTGTTGATGCGATTACAAATCAATTCAGAAAAAAACACAAAATAAATTTTGTGGGCTGAAATACTGAGAAGATCATTTCACTGCATACCTACTATTTTTCAAAGCTGTAAAATATTATATAAAAATGTACCCTTTGTTACACGTCACATGTCAACAATGAACAATTTAATTGAAGGAGAATCTGAAAACAAGGAAAATGTGGAAAAATATTTGAATATAAAAATATCAATAGAATCTAATCGAAATGTACGCAGGGTTGCTCGTGTATTTGCCGATTATTGCAACAGCAATATAATAAACATTGTTTACTTGCTTTCATTGCCGGGCGGCGCACTTTCGATTCCTTTATGAGTGTCAACACATTAGATAGGGACAGGTGGCCAGTGGGCCGTTATTTTGTTGTTTGCATTTTTATACTACGATTAGAGAAAAATAATTTTGTCAAATATGTCCGTATCGTTTACCAAACGAACGTAAATAGGGAAGGAGAAAGATAAGAATTGAGAGTAATGTAAACTTTGAAGTGTTAAAGAAAAATAAACAGTAATTCCTCTCTAATAGTTCCTTCAAAACCGATTCCTAAAAAATTCCGAATATTCCTGGCGTCATGTGGGTTTCATGTCCATCGAGAATGCTTTATGGATTATTATACGCGCAAGTTTTCACGAGTCTTGGAATTCCTACCACCTCCCTCTTAACGCAAGTTAAATTAAGAATAAATAATACGCATTCAATTGCGAAGCGTGAAGAAAATTTTCTGAACTTTGCACAAAGCAGAACAAAGTCCTGTCAAAATATGTTCATAGGACCGTTTTAATTTTTACAAATCTATTACAATATTGCTCAACAGAATTTGACTTTATTTCATTTTGCAATGCATTCGGCAGATCATTCGATGAACAATGGCAAACACACACGGTCTTTTACCAAAGGTTACAGAAATACATTTTCCTCTCTCCGCACACATTTCTTCTCGATTATGTAACTGGTGTTATCCACGGTTAAAGATAACCCCGTATCATTTATCATGTCCGTTAAAATCCATCATAGTGAGAAGGATTTTAATAGTTTCCGTTGACTTCTTTAGGATTCTGATTGTCTGAATATGCACACAACCCATGCAGCACATCCATTCCATTTTCAAGTTAGAACACTCAACCATTTCACACCAGAAGAACCCACACCAATAATAAGCGCCTCCGTCACCGGGGTCCCATCATCCCGAGTCCCCTTCATCCACAACGTTACAATGCCCGAAAACACCGCTCATTGTGCATGTGGACGCGTGGATTGTTGAACATGTGGACCAACGGCCTTGAGCGTTCGGCTGGCGCAGTGGCCCTGGAGGCGCAGACCACCGGCGACGGCCAACCTCCGTGGAGGAGCGTCCGCGCGGGGTGTTTTGTCCGCGGGGATCCGCCCGCGGCGCCATCGTGCGCCGGCGTCGGCGGCGTCGGCGGCGTCGGCGGCGCCTGGGCGGCCGGGCGGCGGGGTGAGCGGCCAGGCGCTTCGCCCGCGCGGCGCGCCTCCTGCCTGCCCGCCCGCCTGTCCGCCTGCCCGCCCGCCTGCCTGCTTGGGCTCCGCTGGGCGCAGCGGTCGCGGTGACGCAGCGATTTGCGCCAGAAATGGAGGCGGGCGGCGCGCCGCGGCCCCCGCGCCGATACGATCTCGCCCGGCCCCGAGATCTGGACGCGGCGCGGCGCGGCATGGCGCGGCCGAGCGTCCGGCGATGGCGGCGGCCGCGGGCGGCAGCGGGGGCGGCGGGCGGCGCGCCGCGGACAAAGACCGGCGCGCAAAGGCCTCGGTGTGATACGCCGCCTCGCGCGCGCAGATCAAAGCCTGAAAGGGTTTCCGGGCTCCACGCGCCGCATTCGAAGCTGTTTCCCGCTTTATGCTTGCATTACATGCGCCGCTGAGACCGCGCCGTGGCCGCGCGTTCCGGGAACCGGCGCGCCGATGGTAGTGGCGGCGGCGGCGGAGGCGGCGGTGGCGTTGGCGGTGGTGGCGGCGCCCGGCGGCCTGACGACCCCGCTTGGCCGGGCGGCGAGCCTCCCGCTCCGCCGCCCGCTCGCTCGGCTAAGCCACCGCCGCCGCCGCAGCCACCGACTAACATGCTGATTCATTAACTTCAATGATTGGAGTCATCCTCGAACAAAACGAACAAGGATTTGTTTCATTTTTCCGGCGCCGTCTTGGTCGTTTTCTGAAATGGCTGGATGGCGGGCGGAGGGTTCGGCGGGCGAGAGGCCGTCGATAGGGCATGCGTGCTGCGAGGGGGGAGGGGGCGCCGCGAGGCGAGCAGTAGCGGAGAGGGCGGGGAGAAAGCTGCAGTTGAGATGGGACCGGTAGGAAGGGGCGAGAAGACGTGCGAGATTCTGGGGGCGGCCTACTCGTCAGGAGTGGCAATGCATCTCCCTTAATTAAAGGATGTCGTCGAATTTTCCCGATCTCCGGTAATTTTCTTCCTTTAGGGTTTTAGGGCTCTTTTGGAAAGAATGGGGTGGATGGCAATGCTGCGGCTCACTATGAATCAGCTCTTTGTCGGAGGTAGATTAATTTGCGTTATACCTGGAAGAATATTTTGTTTCAAGAAAGAATGATGAAATAATTTTTTTCTTTCCTCAAACATATTTTTTACGGAATCATTTATTAGAATGATTTCGGTGGTGTTTGCAAATTCCAGAAATGAAAATGTTTTTTTTATTCAGTCTAAACTATGCCCTTGAGGAAATTGAATGCAATAAATAATAATAATAATATACAACAAAACAATACGAAGAAATGTATTATGAATTCTCGTTCTGTGGGTAGAATGTTTAGTGCTGGGATTATTCAATAAGGGTTCTGTAAGTGTTGTTACTGTAAATTTATGATAAATGTTTGATGCGCTAATTTAATGTTTCTATCTTGAAATTCTTTTGTAGCTGAAGGTTCGTTTGTACCATGGGGCGTGTTATGATTCTGAAGAATTAATTTTGAATTATTTTTAGTTTGTAAATATTTGTTTTGGAGACTTTTATCGATACGGGATAGACATATGCAATAATGAGTTTTACGATGATTATGTATATAGGTACGGCAGAATTGTTTGTAAAGAGCTGTCTCTTTATTAATGATTTTAATTGGTGAACTGTTTATTTTTTAAATTTTAAATACGATTTACCTTGGCTGTTTCGTCCGCGGCCATTAAATCTAATCTCCGTTATTCCTGTTCAACATTTTTACAACAGTTAAAAACGAATTGGAATACACATTAAACTTTTAATTTATTTTAATAAAGGAAATTCATCAACGCAGTATATCATTTGCAATAGAATAGAGGTTTGAATTTTCTAAATACTCTCGTTAACGAAGGCTGTGTATAATTTGAATTATTTATTTAAAATTCCAACATAATAAAACGTTTATGTGGTGTTCTGAGGGTTCAAAACCTAAATATTATGTGACAAATCGAGAGGGGGCCCGACACAGTGGTTACCTAAAATTCGAGACAATCTGAACAAAAATCTCGGTCGAATTGGAAGATTATACAAACAAGAACTTTACAATATTGTTTCAAGTTATTGGGTTATAAAATATAAGATATTATTTCATTTGCAAAAGAATCATTACAATTATCGGCAAAATAAATACTATTTTAGAGATTGACTCTCAATTTAATTTCTATTTAAATATAACAGTCGCCAACAGAAAATTATTTTCCTGTTTTCTCAACTAATATACTGACTTCAAACTTTCAATATAGTTTGATAAAGCATTTAAAAAGAATGTGTCGGGATTGTACTTTTATGAACTTCTTGTCGAAGTGAAAATATGCAATTGTACTGTACATAAAAACAAAATTGGTGAAATGTTTCCACCAACTCCTCAAGAACAAGTTTACAGCTATTTTTCTCGCACGTTACTTAATTATTCTAGTGAGAGAGCATATATTTCCTGGGATTCTTTGCCACTTAAAAGTGTTTCCCGCAAAAAAGTTTCCAACCTGGTGTGGATATTTGCCCGCTCTGAGGTTTGAACTTGAACGCAATTCATCCAATTGTCTCCGTTCCTATTGTCCGCGCAATAGAAAGTTGATTTTCTGTACTTTTCAAAATTTAAGTTATTAATGAATAAGGGACATTCCTAAGAAAAAATGGAACCGTTTTTGAGAAAACTGTGTTTATGTATTTAAAAAATGGCAATATATCATTCAAAAGTACGCGAAAAGCACTCATAGTTTCAAAACACTGTACATGACTTCATGTAATCCGTTATTTGTAAATCTAGAAAAATAGTTTTGAGAAATTGGAATTTCTAATTGTAAAGTTAATTTGTTTTAAAATCTCGATCTTCAATAATACATGTATTAGTAGTAGTGGGTCGAAAAAATGTTTAACTTTTGTGGTTTTTTTTCGAAAATTCAGATGAAAATCGAACTTGTAGTATTTTTACAAGCTTACTTTTGAGTAAACACTGGATAGATTTTGTGGAAATTATCGAAAATGTCCTAGAAGCATCATTTAAAGTTCGCCCAAAAATTATAAAATCCATTTGGGATTCGAGAACACGCGACCACGCTCCGGTCGATCGGAAAATATCCAATTTGGATATCATTCATCTCTAAACACATAGCGCATCTCTCCAACATCTTTCACTCAAACATCACGTTTATACCATACAAACCAGCTATATCCTCTCTAGAACATAACTAACTTCAACACGAATTAAAAACCGACACCCATTTGGCGCCTTCCTAAAAATTCCCTAATAATTGTTAACAATACATGCTAACAGTAGCTACCTACCCCTTGTTGTAGAAAAAGTTTTACGATTATGACTTAAGAGTAGTTTTGTAAGCCAACTAATGCATAAGATAAAGTGTATACTAAACAATGTATTACCGAAAGAAAAATAAATATGTTGAAATAATCCATTTTGGTGAAATTCTTGTGCAATGTTGAGGAGCTGAAATTGTTCTCAGACAGACAAAAACAGCCAGACAAATCGTATCAAGGATCACGAAACCGTGTTTTTTTTTCTGTTACCATACCGACATATTTTCCTGAAGCATTACAACACTTTCCCTACACGGAGTAAAGGAGGAAATAATGTCACCCTGCAGTGCAAACCCCACATCCTGGCGTTCCACCAGCGCCCGGCAACCCGCTCCACCGGGCCCCAGCGCCCCAAGCAGCGGCGTCCGCGTCTGCGGCGGCGGCTCATCAAAATGGCGACGCGCCTGCAGCGCGACGGCGGCGGCGGCGGTGGCGGCGGTGGCGGCCGGGGCGGCGGGGCGGCGGCGGCGGGCGGCGCGCGGCGCGAGCGCGGGCGGGCGAGCCGCGGTCGACCGGGCGGCCGGCGCGATTGATTCCGGCGGCGGCGGAGGGAAAGAGTGGACGACGGGCGACACACGCAGGGCCGCTGCTTTGGCCAGGGTTCGAAGGCCTTATTATACGGTACAGGAGTCGGGCTCGACCGGCAGTGCCGGCTCGCAAACAAATGGATTGCACCGTCCGAGAACATTCATTTGCGGCAATTCTGTACGGGCGTTCTGAGCTATTTTATTAATGCTTTTTTCGAAGTATTAATGAAACATGAGGAGAAAAAAACGAAAAGGCCGTCATTGTTGTTGCCACAAGCATGGTTTTGGCTGCGAGAGCTTTAGTGTGTGCGCAGAAAAAAATGCTCTAATGGAGGAAGTCTTGGATGGAGAAACGAGATTCAGTAACCTTATATTTGCACGTGGTAGCAGAATAACCTCGTCGGAACAGCCGAGAACACGAATATGGTCAGCCAATACCCAAAATCTCACGAATTGCACCCAACCAAACCTAACCTAACCACAGAATTGGATGGATGGGCAATATTCGTTCTAAACAAAGCCGTACGTGAACCATTCTGCTGCGAGAGGTATCAAAGTCAAACTGAACGCTTTGTGCATGGAAAATCGAACACGCTCAAATTTTTTCGTCCAATTTGCCCACGGATATCGCTAGAATAGGGGCGGGAAGGATACCCCCAAAATTTTCATCCCGTAGTTTTATTATTTCATTACTATTGACGTAAATATTACTATTTACTATTACTATTTACTATTACTATATACTATATATTTAAAATTGCTATTTACTATAAACGGCATATTAACTGGATTGCTCTACTTATCAGAAAGCTTCCGGAGTGGACGTATAGTAGCGGTGTCCATCAATATCAATGGATTTTTAACTGCGTTCGAACACTCAAAATGTTTTTAAACTGCATCACAGAAACAATGAAAAAATGTTATCATCTTCCACCCACATCAAGATTTACTGGACCTCTTGAACTTAGAGATTTATACTATGGAAGGGAGATTGTCAGAGGAAAATCGTTGGTCTAATTAGCATTAAAAAAATTGGTAGTTTGTGATATAAATTAAGATAATTCAGCATTCCTTATGTCAACAAGTGATACTAGCTGCATGCAGCGTCAGCGATGCTTTAAAAATAAATTTTAATGTTAAAAAATTCTACTATGCAAGTTCTAAATAAAAAGAACATTTAAACATATATTTCTGATTTTTCATCCTCAAAACTAGTGTAGTACATAAATATAATCTATTAAGAATTAAAATTAAATAATAGAAAATAAAACAATGTTAGATGCAACTCTTCTCGTCAGATGTTCTTTCGGGCTATGGCCACTACCCATCCCAGAATAGGAGAGCCAAATCCAAACCCTCCGAGAAGAATTGTTCTGACGAGTACATTGTTTCAATGTATTCTCGGACGGCTTATTGAAGAAAATTTGTACATTTTCATCTTATTCTACAACATTACCGATCCATTCTTATAGATTTGCATGAAAATATACTTTTTAATCCAAATTATCCTTCAAAAGGGGAGTATCCCATTAGCACAATCGTATGTGCCACACAAAATTATTTTATAAAACAACAATTATCTTACGGGGGGGTACGCTGGCCGTGAACCTTCTAAATGATCCAAGCCCTAAACCGCATCTGTAAACAGCGGCGTCCGTGGGATATAATTTTCCGAGCAATACAACGATGGCGACCTGTGTCATTCATCGCCTCATCGCGTCACATTTAGTTGTCATCATAGTTTCTTCCATCGTCTTCTGAGGCGATGGCGCGGGGCACATGGTTCGCTGGGTCACAAGGCTAAAAAACGCAAGAATATTTTTTTAGGAATTTCTTTGGTTCTTCTGGATGGATCCGAAAACAAATCATCAGTTCCCCGTCAGGGTACCAAGACGCGATGAATGACACGTCACATGAAATCTCATTTGGCTTGGTTGTTGGAATGGAAGTGATATGACCGTGTGTGACGGACGGACGCACGCACGCAGGTCACTCGAAATCATCTTAGGATTCTTTCGTGTTGAATTGTTTTGTATGGTTATAGCCAGAGTGTTTATTTATTTTTTATTTATTTTACGTCAAAAAATAAATAAAAAATAAATAAACACTCTGGCTATAATTATACGAAACTATTCAATGTTGTTGTGTTCAGTGTTGTATTGAGTTCATGAATAGCTACGTCTTAATTTAAGCTTCTTTAAAAATGTACAACGTGCAACCATGTTAATTTCAGTAAATTGATTAAAATAATTGCCGTTTAAACTAAAATTCTGCAGATGTACTAAAAATTCAGATGACTTCCTTTCGTCTCTCCCAAAGTTTGAAAGTCAGCAACGTCCGTGACTGTTTCTCGACCATAATCATTCATCTCTCATCTTCTTTAATTCTTAATAATCATCCCTACCATCATCCATAAAGTGAAAGGCAATGGCAATCCTACAATCTGATAATCTGCCCAAGAAAGTGAGGACATGAAGGCGTGTTCCTGTCCCCTCTCACATACCCCCAGAAATTAATGTGGCATTCTACATTATAAATATATTTATGCAACTTTCCACTTATCAAAAATGAAAATTTGAGTTGCGGCGTTGGCATATTTGTGTCACGCTTGCCATACAACGAGGATCACTTTGCACCGTTCGGCTGCGAAGAAAAAGGTTAACGAAGGTCGGCGGACGCAGCGTCACTGCTCCTGACTTATATATTTACATTAAAAATATTGATAAACAGAACAATTTATTCAAATATTTAGATAATGACCACACTTCGCTAATAAACCAATAGAATTTTCATGACGTTTCAGAGTATTTATATCCGGGAACGCCAATTAAAATTTGGCGTATGGTTAACGTAATGCATTTGTAATTCTCAGCAACCACAAAGTGAATGATATTTCTATATGGATTCAATGATTGCAAGTCAAACTTCTCAAGCTTTGAGGATATATTGAAAAATGAATTGATGATTTTGCTCCTTTAAAGGAAGGGTTTCTTACAAGAACCATACACGTCCAAAATTCCATGTTTTGAGATATTTCACCAAGTTCTTCCCTACATCTGGGGCTACCTGCTGGGATATTTCATTTCGGCAAGTGCAAATATATTGAAAGATGTGAGGTGGGGGTTCATTGATTGATTGTTTCTTGTTTCCGGGCGCGTCAACTGCTTTGGTCATTAGTCCCGTTAGTGTGGAGCATGTTTTTTCTCTGGAGATGGCGGTGATCTTCCCCCGCTGGATGGCGAGATCCGGCGCCGACCTACCGTCGGCTAGTGAGGTTTCCCCCTAACCAGGACTCTCCCACCAGCGGGGCACCACCCCAGCCGGGACAAGCTCTAAGCTCCCGACGGGTCTCCCGGAATAAGTGGTAGTGTAGTGCATGTGAGTGTAAGGGGGAGAGGATAGGATAAGGAAGAGGAAGGAAAGATCGCGCGCGGTTCGTGGCCCGTTTGGTAGGGTAGTGCTCCGACATTCGCCTGGTGTTGATCGGAGAAACCACGGAAAACTACCGATCAGAGCAGCCGGCCGCTAGAATTCTCCTCCAGTAAGGCGGGGGAAAATAGGCGTTTCTGCTCAATCTAGTCGATCAAATTTTCACCAAGAACAAAGCATGTCTAGTACTTGTTTCGTTCTTGGTGGAAGCTTCCTAAGCCATCCAAACGGAAGTTCTCGATTTGAAACATATCAATGGAGCTATATTTCTTCGGCACCCAAGTTCCCACTTACACTGCAACAAGTGCGAACAATTCGGATCAATGAAAAAGAAATGTGCGTTAAGTTGAGAAATTCTTACTATGGTCCATGGAATAATAATATTATAAGGGGGGAAACTACCACAAACATAACAATTCCCTTAACCTTGTACAGCTCTCTCACAGAGATCCCGGTTTGAGACCAGCTGAAATTAAATACCGAAATATTTCAACAAGGATGACGGAATATATTTCATTTGTGTATTTCTCTCAGTCTGTCATATTTCATTGATGATTTTTTTATTATACTTTTATTGACAATAGAAATTATTGTCCAAAAATACAGATTTCAAATATTAATTCCGCAAAAAAATCCAG
Source organism: Teleogryllus oceanicus (assembly GCA_964035755.1). Taxonomy (NCBI): domain Eukaryota; kingdom Metazoa; phylum Arthropoda; class Insecta; order Orthoptera; family Gryllidae; genus Teleogryllus; species Teleogryllus oceanicus. The sequence goes on from CAXIVR010000001.1 coordinate 284,223,414, forward strand.
AATACTTTTCTTATTAATGTGTAAATCCAATGCGAAATTATCATATTTTGACTAAATCACAATTCTCAAACACATACAGCGTCTAAATATAAAATATCATCATTTTATCATTCTGACCTTTCATTGTAAGACGTTTGTTGTGCCTCTTGAAAATCTCGAATTTGGTCTAGTTGGTTCTTTAAAAAGTCCTGCAAATATGTTTACGTTCTACTATATTTCTTTTTCGATGGCGAAAAAAGTATAAATATTTCTCTTTTGAATTCGTTGTATATTTGTAGACTTTTTTATTAATCAATAATACAATCGGAAATTGTCTGAAAATGGTCTAGTCTGGGTCCGTAGCGTCGGTCATGATTTTGACCTTTCTAGGATAGAGTTAATCTAATTTTCCTATGCTACCTTTCCGACATACCAGAAGAATATTGTTTGCCTAATTAATAACGTCCGTACATGGAAGAGTTTGTCAAATTTCCATAGAACTTTTATTGCAATAATTTTAATACGCTGTCAGTTGCTGGCAAAGTAAAATCAATGTATGGTTTTCTTTTAGAAAAGGGTGCTGCCTTTCATAGAATTGAAAATATATTCGGAGAATGATGAATGTTGGATGCTATTGTCATTTTCTCATGTTTTTAAAATACGTACAAAAAATCTTGAAACAAGCCTCAGACATATTTTTGTCCTTAAATCTCGAGAATCCTATGTACTCATTATCACAGAGAGAGTTTGTCTATGGTGATTTTGTTCAGGTGAGGCCATCTATCAGAACCTGCCAACTCAGAGATCTGTATACACACCCACGGGAGTGCACCGTATATTGCACGAGTAATAAAATGTTATTTAACCAGAAATTCGATCCACGAAGAATAGCTTCGGAATGCTCCGTCGGCTAACAGAGTTGCATAGCTGCACGCGATGATCTTTACATAAGATGTGCATGCAACTCGACCGGGAATAATGCACGTGCTACACTGCAATTCTTCACTTCAGATATTCACGTTTCTAATCTTTTATTTTCTCAGTGATCTAGATTGGCTTAAGATGAAAGACTAATTTCGTGTGGACGAAAAATTTCCAAGAATATTTTGTTACGTGAAATTAACATCAGTGTCTATCGATTTAAAAAACCCGGTGTAAGAAAAGAACCCTTATATTTTAGAATTCTTGCTCTAATAACTACATTTCTCAGTAATTGATTCAATTATCCGTAAATATTATTATATGGAAACAAAGATCAGATACGTGTTAACTATTTCCCGCCGTTACCATTAATCAAATTCTCTTGCTGCAAAGAGAAACCTGTGAATCTAAAGCACCTACAATGCGGAAGACGTTTCAAACCGTTATACGTATTAAAATGTATCTTCCATTATCCACGAGCTAATAAACATTTTGTGATGTAGAACATCAGAACTGACTTGCATTTCTAACGGCATCTCATGAATTTAAATATGAAATTTTGGCATATATCCAAAAGTCCAGAGTAAAAGTCGATATTTCTGAGAGAACAAAATATATTACTAATGGGAAACCCATCAAAGAGCACCGAGACTCAATAAAGTAAAGCATGTCTCAGAATATGACCTTTTAGTTTTATAATGTTTATTTTCAAACATGTGTATATCAATTAACAATTAAACAAATTTATAAGTTCTTAAATTAAACATGTATTATTTGAATAGGAGATTAATGAAACTTCAGTTTCATTTTTATTTCAAATTAAACTGGTTAATATGACATTAGTATTATTACCATAATTGAGATATGCAGGAAGTGTTATCTGAAACTTTTAAGATATAGTTAAGAAATTATTAACATAACTTACGTTTTTGACTAGACAAACGTGAAATAAATTCTAAATCAAAAATATTCAGTATTACTTAATGTTAGATTTGCCATTGATTTTTATTTAAATTGAAATATTTCAAGCAAGTATTACTTGTCAGAATAACTTCCAACTTAAAAAAAAGAGGGTGTATTATTTTAAAAATTGAGTGTTTTTCAGCATTATCTTTTTATCTGTTACATCAATATTATTTAAAATATTCACAAAGAATATTTTATAATTGATCTTTAAAATTAACGCTGTGACTCAGCTATTGGTGTATTTCGCGGGGAAAATGCTTGTTTAGCCCTTCCCCACCGCTGCTGTAGCTGTAATTCACTGATATGGGTTTTGCCTCAACGGTTTATTAGGATTAAGTTTCATCCGAATAAACATAAAGTTTCATCCGAAAAAACAACATTGATGGGGAAATTTTGACCTGTTCAACTGACCTCGCGGACACACAAGATACAAGAGGGTTGCAGATTGCTTTACAAAATTCCAGGATTGGAAACCTGGCACTAGGCTTCGAGTTTTAATATACTAATATCGCTGGAAACAATTGATTTTTGAATACATTGATTAATGTTTTGCCCAATATTCTAGCAAGAATACAGAATAAATACTTTAATTCCATCCACCCAATTAGAGTAAAATAAACCTTACTTGCAAAATCTCTAAAACCAAGAGTTTTAAAATACACCCGCAATATAATTTTTAGATATATGAAAAATAAATTTTAGACACCAGATACTTGTTCAAATTAGTACCTGCAAAGTCGATTTTTCATTTTTTAAATACCTTACTTGTTTCTGAAAATATATTTCCTACAAATGAGTTATTTTAATAAATTAAAAAAGTAATGTAATACATTCGTTTTGATTTATTCAATGCACTTTTTTCTTCATTCTTCTTCAGATTCATTACAAATAAAAATGCATTCATGGTGGTAGTTAAAATTAATTTTAACATTATTTTTAATACTTGGCAATGAACGGACTAGAAATATGGTAGAGTAAGTTTTTTTATCGTTTTATTACTTTTAAATCATCGTGACCATAAAAGATTGCACAGCAGCACATGTTTTTGCAGAACAAATTCTTTCATTAAGTAGATAGATACATCTATCGGTATACATCAAAATCATTTTTCATGGCGATTGGGTTTGCTAGCCCCATCAACAGATTTCTTTCCTCTGTAATAGGCAAATTAATCCCTAATAAATGCCAGAAAATATTGAAAATGTATTTCTTGACACATTATTATAGTTAAGCATAGAAATTGCTTCTGAGCAAATCTCCCTTTTTGTCACCATTGCCTAGTTTTCAGCGATTCATTGATAAAATATTGCCTCTTAATGACAAAAGTAGTCAATATCTTCAGTTGTTCCTATAAAATGAAGTGTAATGTGAACTCACAAATTATTTTTCTTCTTATCGTAACAAAAATAATACCACACAAAATAAAAATACAATAATAATAATAATAATAATAATAATAATAATAATAATAATAATAGCTTATTACCATTTTCTCGTACATAAAGGGAAAAATAATAACATCAGGTAATCGAATATTTTGACGCTATGTGGTTCGATTTGCTGAGTTTCAAAGAAATGTAAAAAAGATGCAGCTAAAATACGATATACAAACATACACAACTCCCCCATCTTTAAGTTACTTATGTTCAAAGCTATTGAGGTTCTATTGTAATAACTTTTATTTATTTATTTTAATTATTTATTTATTTAATAGGTTATTATTATTTATCTTTTTTTCTTAATTAAAAAGGTTTTTATCACATCCTTCTCCATTATTTTTTTCCTTTTTTCTTCTTCCCAGTGTTGTCCAATTAAATATTGTTTATTATATTATTATATATTAAATATTGTTTTGGTGATTTACATGACCAAATCATCCTAATTGTTTATAATTTACATAATCTAAAATTTATATTTTTTCATTCTTTGCCTTTAAATATTAGTTTTATTTTTATTCTTTTCATTCTTGATACCCTTGCAGATCATCTTAAGAAACGCATCTAGCCGCCTGGGCAGCAGAGCGACAACATGGGAAGGTGAGCAAAAGAATAAAATACGCTAATCGAATATTTTGACAGAACGTAGATCGAGTTGCCGGAATTCCAAATAAATGTGAAATAGATGCGACTAAACCGCGATATATATACATCCATTACCTTTATGTTACTGACGTTCGAGTTATCGAGGTTCTATTGTAATAACTCTTATTCATTTTCATAATACCAGTAATATTGTTATTACCAGTGGGCGTGGCTGGTTTTCGTTGTTCCCCACAGGTGGCGATCAGAGCGTCGATCTTGGCAGCGCGAAATTTTCTGAAACGCACGTAGCCGGCCGCGCGGCAAGGTGGCCGCGGCGAGGGCGAGTCGCAGGGACCAGCTGGGCGGCGCCGCGGGGGACCGGTGCGGGACCGCCTCGCCCGGGACCGATAGCCACCGCCGATAATTCAGTACCGCTGCGGCAGGTGATCTACAATTTCTCGCTAGGGAGCAATTAATGCGATGACGAGAACGCTCCGAGATAATGATACGGAAGGAACGCCTTGTTGACGAAAAAGAAGAGGACAAATCGGTTATTAGTAAACTCCAATCGATATTTTCATCGCTAGAGTTTGGCTGTGCCAAAATATCTACCTTGATCGAAAGAAATGGGGACAGAAATTAAGTCCTGCCAGGGTATTATATTGTATCGCACGACTTGCACTTATATCTTACTTTCGCTGTTATGGATCAAGGTACGTAAAATATGAGGAAAATAACACACCCGCTACACTTGTTTATATTTAGTTCTTTTGTCTAAGCCGAAACGCTGAGGTATTTAAACTGTAATTGTCGCTTAATCTACCAGAGAATTATTAAGAAGTTGCCTTCTTTACTTGACCTACGAACTTACTTTACCATTTCATTTATGAGAGGATTTCGGGGGGGGGGGGGAAACGATCGGAGTTGTCTGGGATTGAAAGACCCCAATCATGAGTACGTGACGTGAATTTGCTAGATGTGTAAACCCTGCAGAGTTTGTGGCATCTGCCGTTCAGTTTTTAGATCGACTGCTCCAATTTGTGTTTCGTGGCATTGCTGATCATTTCAGGCGAATGTTGGAACAGCATCCTATTCAAAGGCTACATACCGCGTGCTATCCGTGCTTCGCCATTCGTAACCCTCCTATTTAGAGCTATGTGCCTATCCCCGATTTTCATATTGGCATCTACAATTCGTTAAGGAAATCTCCTAAATGTGCGCCCGAACCGAGTGCGACTAAGCGGCGAAATCTCCGTTGCATTGTGATGCCTCAAAAATAAAAGTAAAGCAGTAACATGCATGTGAAACAAACAAAATTACATGAGGAAGAACATACATTTAAAATTATTGCATTTGTTAATTCCACCATGCATTAATTCTCCAAACTGGGATAAGCACAGATACCAGGTATTGATCTCAGTAAGTTAGCGTTGATGAAAATCTTTAATTTTACTCACATGTCAACAATATAACGAGAATGTAAATTATGTTTATACTATAATCTAAAAAAAGAACAATTTTATTCCTAACCAGACAGCATTAAAAATGACAGTCTCTCAGTTGAGGCTATGGTTATCACCAACGTTAACATTGTTAGTTTTTCTATTAAAATCACATAAATAAACGAGAGCAGCATTTAGTCAAAGCTGTACACATCTTTCCTTGTATATTGCGATTTTTATCCAAACAACTAAACAGAGAATATTACATTATAGACACCAGATGAACACTTTACCCATTTAATTTTAAGCTATTATCTATTTCGCTACATGGACTCAATAGAAACCATTCATATTCAACCAAAATAAAAATTCACTTCCATTCCTCAAGAAGTTCTCCGATCATGATATCGTTAAGAGGTTCCTTACAGACCTCAACCGAATTACATAGCATGAAGTGTAAATTGAATCAGTAATTAAGCCTACGTTTATATTTCAAGTTAAAATGATCTATACAATTACCCATCTTGTAAATACATTTTTTACCGAAAATCTTAGAAACATGATAAAATGAAAGTGCTAAAAATGAAATAGACGGATATTTTCCTCCTGTTTAATTTCTTCGCGCGTGAATTCTAGCGTAACTTCGACACGCATGTACCCTCCTGTGAGGCACGCCTCTTCGTAGCGGACACGTCACGCGTAAATGCATGCACTCATTCATACCCGCGCCGCACTCCATCGGCGCGTCAATGTACTAACGCGTCTCCAACGCACTCTCGACGTGAGCCAGCGCGCGGCAACGCACGCATCGCCGCCGAGGACTCCAACGCGGCTGAAATATTCGCCGGTGCCGAGGTCATTTCGCCTATTACGAGGGAAAGAGGCATGATGGAGATTCAAAAAGTACTGCGAAATCGTCCAACCAATAAGGTTTATGTTGTGTTAGCCCCATACAGAAGGGGTTTGAGCACTAATAAAACTAAAGAGAAATCAGAAATTAGAAGCAGAGAAATCAGACATTTGGTCGCGAAATCAGCTTCGAAAAAAAGCAAACCTACAGAGGCTACTTAATGATTCATAGAGTATTGATCGTTAAATCACAAGATCGACATTTGTGGGAATTCTGATTTGGTGTTATAAGAAGAAATAAAACAGGTCGTCACTTCGTCAACATATTAGCTTAATTAAGATAGCCGGCTTTCGACGGCCTTGCCGTCATCGTCAGTATCGCTGCTTTCGGAAAAAGTCGGTCGACTGTGTAATATGTTGACGAAGATGACCTCTTTTATTTCTTCTTAGATCGACATTTAACAAATACGACGACATTTGATTTTCATTACTAACGATACGTGTTGACAGACAGCCGAGAGCTTTGGTATTCACGAAACCAACCACTGAGATCACTAGACGTTTCTCTTTTGTCATAATTTATTCGTCAGCCCTCTTTATTTTCAAAAATCTCTTGCTTACATGTTTGAAAGAATGAATGAGTTTTCTCCATTCTAAACCCCCTAATTTCTCTTACTCAAAATAACAAACGAAATATTCGTATTTGTTTTAAATTCGATGTAATTTCAATGAATGACAATGAAAACCGTTCTTTCCGAATTACATTCTCTGTTATAGTAATAATAAATTAACATCCTTTTGCGTCTTGTGTATTGAGGAGTACATTATTCTTTTAATTGCCACCGACAATTCGGTCACTGCGATTTTAAAACCCTTCATTGCTCACGAACCTTTGTAATAGAAGTCAAGGAGCAAAGAGGCCAGTTGTCGCAGAATTTTAAGACACTTAAAAATAATTTTAAATGGAAAGAAAAATGAAAAATGTTAGAGAACACTAAAACACTGTTTAGGAGTTATTCAGATATTTTCAATGTGCGACACAAACTGAAGAGAAAGTGATGCATCTCCAAGAAATAATTTTTCGGGGAAGAAAAGAAAGCACCTTCGGGTGTATAGTTCAAGTTACAATTCAACACTCACGAGATCCTTTTTAATTTTTAAAATTAAACGATTTAATTTTACGCGTCAATCCCGAAATCTTCACCTTGGATTTTTTGCTTCATTCAAGTCGTCTTTAACTCTTAAACACGCAATGTAGAGACCTAGATCTCTAATTAAAGAAACCGTGATTTCTGATTACTGAAATAAATTTCATTTAGAAAACTTTTTGAGAATTTTAACTGATGCATTTTCTCTGCAGTAAAAAATGATTACTGACTTGTGTAATTTTAACATGGTGGACAATGTTTTGCTCAAGACCTATAATTGTCTATTATTGAATTTATTTATTTGAGTTCAGAAGTTATTGTAAATCAACAACGCAAGGAAAAATTGTCAAAATATTTCATTTTTTTATTTATTTTACGTCAAAAAACAGTTAAAAACTGCGTATGACGTGCTATGGGGAAAAGTGAATTGTGTGCACATTTTCAAAATTCTGTGATCTCTACACTAAGTCATATACTACTTAAATTTTGAATTTTTGAAAGGGAGAAAAAAAAACTCCCATGTAATAAAATCTATTTTCAAGGATAAACAAGCAATAAATTTTGAATTTTGAAAGGGAAAAAAAAACTCCCATGTAATAAAATCTATTTTCATTTCATTTAAGTATATTCCACTTGCGAATTTCAGTAACTTCTAATAGAATATGCTTCATGATCTTTCGTGTGCTGTAAATAACATGAAATTTTATTAACTAACATTTTATGGTGGTAAGGATTTAAGAAATCACTTAATGGAAAAGATTAAGAAAACAATTAATTATGGTATAAGTCCGTCGAAGCATCATGAAACTGTAGCCACTCATACACAATTACAAAAGATACAAATACGCCTTAATTAGCGTGAAAATGTGGTAATTCGTTAGTTCAAATTAATCTGTTAAGAGATTATTGTTACAAATACGTACAAAATAGTACAATGGACGTTCCCATTTAAGTTGAATTTATTTGTTTTCTCCTCCATTTCCTGTAAATTGTATCAGATGCAAAGCAAATTTAATATATTTACGATGGATTAAACTTACGTTTAGATTATGACTATTCTTTCACAACTTGAAATTCATTTATACATCATAACTCACATTTCTTTATTAAATATCTTGCATGAACGTTGCAATACTATCACCCAAAAACGTTTGGTGGAAGAAACGAGACAAACCTTCAGCACTCGTCTCGACTTGTTTCAAAAGATCATACAACTAAATGTTGCACATGATCTCTTCAATTGCAAGCCCCGCACAAATAACCTCCCGCCCCCGCAACGCAGTCGCTTGCATCGCCGCCACCGCCACCGCCGCCGCCACCGCCACCGCCGCCACCGCCGCCACCGCCGCCACCACCGCCGCCACCGCCGCCACCGCCGCCACCGCCGCCACCGCCGCCACCGCCGCCACCGCCGCCACCGCCGCCTCCGCCTCCGCCTCAACTGCTTCCCTCGCGAGCAAATACGCCCCTCACATACGCGTATGCGAAGAGCCGGCAACAGCGCGCGCACTGGACAAAGACTTGTACATCGCATTTCGGGGAGGCCCGCCTGCCGTTCCGCCCGTACGCCGCTCTGCCGCCCGTTCGCCGGCCGGGCCAGCCCCCCCGCCCCACCCGCCCGCCCGCCCCCCTGCCCCGCCCCGCCCGTCCCCCCGCGCCCTGCATCGCCCGCCCCCCATGCACAGCTCGCCCGCCCGCGCGTCCTAGAAGAGCCGTGATACCGTTCTCCCGTAAGCGCTTGTTTTTATTGATCATTCGTTGGGCCGATTGTAAAGCTATCACGCGTGATCTGTGGCTTCGTTAGGCGCGGGGGCCAAGACGACGCGATGGCGGCGAAGGCGGTGGCGGTGGCGGTGCGGGCGGCGCGGGGCGGGGCGACGGGGGCGGCAAGGAGCGGCAGTCTCCGAAGAGCAGTGGTGGGTGTGGCGCTCTCAGAGGCGATACTGGTGCCAGAGTTGTGGCGGGAGCTGTTCGCTGGAAGAGCGCTGTGGACATCGAAGGCAGAAAAGATTTCGTCGAGACGAAAGAAACGCGGTGAATGAAAACCGAGAAAAGAAATCTGAAATATGCAAAGCAATTATGCAAAGAAATATGCAAACAATAGTGTATATAAAATTTCGTGAAGTTCTCGTTCACGATTTTGACATGGTAAGAATATAATTCTGTATTTAGATTCTTAAGTGTAGTAATAAAGTACATCCTTGAAATAAACTTTCAATACTTACATTAAAATTGTTTACGTAAAATATGATTTCAAATACAATACAGTACTTTCTTAATGCTTTTTTTAATTTTAATGCTTGTTTAATACTTTTTGTGTGCCAGCGGATTTAATACGGTCAGTAGAAATGATAATGACTTATCAGAATAAGAAATACATATCGTTCAAGAGTTATAAAAAGGAAATTCCCTGGGAAGTGGATGTCATATACGGGTATTGTAACTACTAACTGACCTTATAATGTCAATGCCTGATAGAGTTAGAGGTGAGTGCACTGAAGAAATGCCATTGACCATGCAATTGCTGCTTCCGGTAACAGCAATCTCGAAGTCAACAATTCCGCCGAGGCTGGACTGAAGAATGTGTAACAAAGATAGTGTTAATGGAGGCGTTTGGGAGGCAGTAACAGTGGTGACAAAGATTACTCTCTCAAGGCAATCCTTTAACTGTGGAACGGAATAGGAGAAAGTGGAGAACGAGGTGACGACGATGAGTAATCTGCCGCGACGATGGGGGGAAGGATTAGAGAAGTAGGGTAGAAGTCGGCCAACTGGGCGGCGTGCAGGGTAGAGGCTGAAGATAATGTCAGGCCCAGCAAGGGAGTCTTGTCGCCCCGTCCAGGTTTACAAAATCTATTTCGCATGATGTATAACAATTAACACATAATATTCAATGATCCCAAAGAAGTATTCTAATTAAACCCGTGCTGCCAGCATTGAAAAAAGAAAATCATTTTCTACATGTGTAATTTTTGATGAGTAATAAGAGGGTCTAAACTTTGACCCTGCCCTGGAATACGCCCTGAATTCTCCTCTGGCTAAAGGTAGTAGACGATCTACGAAATAAATTGCTGCTGTTCTCAACGGAGGCCTTCAAGAGCCTATTAGAAGAATTACAAAAAACCTAGGTGAGTTACAACAACACATACCTTTTCTTATAATTGGTAATAGTTATGTAATAGAATAGAATTCCAACTTTTATCCAACAATTCAGCTATCACTTGAAATATTCCTAACCGACTTTCCGTCCCATGAACCTCTTATTTCCCTCCCACTCTCAACCCATCACCGCCGCCGCCTTCACCACCACCACCACCACCACCACCACCACCACCAACTCAAATGACTGCCACAGCTACTAACACTACCAAAACCTCCACCGACACCAAAAAACCGTCACCACCCCCACCGCCACCACCACAACTAACACTACAATCACCGCGACGAACACTACATATCCCACGACACCACCACTGCCACCACCAGATCCGCCTGTTTCGTCGCCCAAGATAATACCTCCTTTCTCCGCTAGGCTGTGAAAGGAGCGTAGCAAAATTTGCGTGGTTAGACGGAAGAGCGGACCTGATGGCCCGAGTCTCGCCACGTAAAATAAGGCATTAACTAACTAACCACCCACCAACACAACTACCACCACTGCTGCCCTCGCCTCCTCTTCCGGCACAGCCACCGCCGTGCGGCCGTTCCCCGCTCGTATTGATTGATATGACCTCCGAGGCGCGTCGCGTCGCATCGTGTCGCGTCGTGTCGCGTCGCGTCGTGGTGTGGCGCGTCGCGCCGCCCGCCACCAGCTGAGGTCCACGGCCCACCCCACCCGCAGCGCATCGCGCGTCTTGCGGCGATGGGTCGCCACGACGTTCACGGCGTCGTATACGGACACATTGCCTTCTGTCTCAGCGAAGACCAGAGGCATCGTTAGTGGCAGGTTCAGATTGATTGATTTTTTCGTGTTTCCGGGCACATCAACTACTTTGGTCATTAGTCCCGTTAGTGTAGTGCACGTTTTTCTCCGGAGATGGCGGTGATCTTCCCCCGCCGGACCTACCGTCAGCTAGTGGGGTTGCCCCCTAACCAGGACTCTCCCACCAACGGGGCATCGCCCCAGCTGAGACAAGCTCTAAGCTGCCGACCGGTCTCCCAGAATATGTGGTAGTGTAGTGCATGTTAGTGTACGTGTGTGTGTAAAGGGAGAGGATAGGACAAGGAAGAGGAAGGAAAGATCGCACGTGGTCCGTGGCCCGTTTGGTAGGGTACTGCTCCGGCATTCACCTGGTGTTGATCGGAGAAATCACGGAAAACTACCGATCCGAGCAGCCGGCCGCTAGAATTCTCCTCCAGACAGCGACGGAATTCGACCTAGCAGAAAAGCTAGTGTCGAAAATCCTGCCGCTGTCAGGACTCAAACCTAGGACCTCCCGGTCAGAGGCGCTGTAATGACATCAGTTGATGCACTGAGCTATCGCTCTCGGTAGAAGGCCCAGATTTAATAGGGGGTGGAGTATCTGCTACGTTTGGTGCAATTTCCAGAATGCTTTCATATGGGGATGGTGTGATTGTGACAGCAAACTCGAATGTAGGTAGTACTGAAATTATCATCTTAGTTGCTGAAAGGGATGGTGATGGAGGTCGCAGCGGAAAAGATGGAAATGGTGATAGTGGTTTAGGAAGAAAAAGACGAGAAGAAGGGGTAATTAAAAATACATACTCAAGAAGTGTGTGCTAGGGGCATAAGGAAACGAGATGAGAGAGAAAGTTGTCATGATGGAGTTGTAGGTTGTTCCTGCTATAATTAAGTCGTTTGGTATTTCAAGTGCACTAAATGTAGTTGGTGCAGATGATGATATGCTGGTAGGCTTTAGTAACAAAGCTAATGAGAAGGTTAGAACAGTGGTGATGTTAAGGATGGAGGAGACGTTCTGGATTGATCCTAGATGGTATTATAAGTGAGTAGTTGCTTGAAAGAATCGCAGGATAAGTCAAGGTGAGAACCGGACTGCCAGAAGTAAGTACAGGCCGCCGACGATGGTGAAGAATATCGTCCCCTTGGTGAGAATGATGCAAGTTGGTTTCGAATACAACGCTTCCAAAACCGGCAGGCAACAATACGAACAATCACGATGAAGACCAGGTGCAGATTTCAAATAATATAGTTTTAATTGATGCTCAAAAAACATGTCTAATGTATAAGCAAATACCTATCACGAATCTTCGATTCTTAACTTTTTTCTAATTTTATTTTCAATACTTTTTGTCAATTAGAGTTTTCCTTTAGTAGATCAGTTTTAAAAGTTTGCGTCTATATTTCATTTTCATCTTTTTTTGATTTTGTACCTTTCCGACTTTTGTGGACAATTCCCTTTCTTCGTGTATTTGAGATTTTCACATATTTTCCACAAATAGACTGAATTACATCGTAACAGTCATCATTAATATGTAAATAAAAATACATATAAAAGACAATGATATACATACAAAAAAGTACTTGTACATTAACATCTCAAAAAGTGTGTGAATATTTTTGTTTATTATCCTACGTAAAGTAAAATGAGGACATTTATTAGCGAATTTTCGTTGACTGATTTTTATAAATCTTCTGAAAGAATAAATATATTTCAATTGGAAAATCCATACGGTCATTAAAATTTTCATAAAAATATACATAATAGGTTTTCAAAATATAGTTCAATAAATCATGTCCATTATTATTTCAATGTGTACCACATTCTTTGTAATATCGTGGACGCGTTGAAGTTCGGCCGTGCGGTTAAGACGTGTTTCGGGTGCTTCCAAGGCGCGCCCGGGTGATGACGGTGCACAGCGTCCGCGCCGAGGGCGGGCGAGTGAGGGCGAGGGCGGGCGAGGGAGGGCGGCGCAGCCACTGACCGGCCGGAGGTCGTGCGAGGTCTCGGCGCGGCGGCGCCGGCGCCATCCTCGCCTCCTCCGCTCTGCACCGCGCCACTCCGCTCCGCTCCGGCCGCCCGCTCGCCCGCGGAATGCAAGGCACGGCTCAAAAGTGTACCACACCAGAGACTTGGCAACGTTGTATGTGGGGTATACATATTCTTCGAGTGATGCTTCTTGTTTTCTTTGTTTCACTTCCTTTTCTTTTCTTTTTTTTTCTTTTCTTTCTTTTATCTCTGTATTTTTCTCTTATTAATAATCTGTCAAGTTTCAGACGGCGCCATGGTCTCACCTGCTGGCTGTTTTGCCGGGGCCTAACAAAAGACGATCATGATCCGAACCGAACGCTCTATGCATGGAACGCGCGCGCGAGGTGGCAGGGGTGAGCGAGCGTGGAGGGGAGAGGTGGAGGGCGAGAACGAGAGAGAGGGGGAGGGAGGATACGGAGAGGGGAAGGGGCCGCGCGGGGGGCGGGGCGGGGAACAAAAGAGGCGCGGCGGGCGCACGGGCAGGTCGAAGTGTCATTACGCCGGTGGCAAATAAAACGAGTGCGGTGCGTCCGCGGGCGCGGGTTCGGGCGCGCAGTGCTTGCCGTTCGCCGCAGTTCTCAAGGCTTCGCGTCGCTCGCCCGCCGCCGCCCGCTGCCCGTCGCTTCGCGCTCGCCCGCCACCACCGCGCCGCCGTTCTGCCGATTCCCGACCGCTGCCGCCGCTCGCTCACCGCCGCCCCCTCACCGTCGCTCGGTCACCGTCGCTCACTCATCGTCGCTCGCTTACCGCCGCTCGCTCACCGTCGCTTCACCGCTCGCCCGCCACCACCGCGCCGCCGTTCTGCCGATTCACGACCGCTGGCGCCGCTCGCTCACCGCCGCCCCCTCACCGTCGCTCAGTCACCGTCGCTCACTCATCGTCGCTCGCTCACCGTCGCTCGCTCACCGTCGCTCGCTCACCGTCGCTCGCTCACCGTCGCTCGCTCACCGTCGCTCGCTTACCGTCGCTCGCCCTCCGCCGCTCGCCCACCACCGCCGCGCCACCGTTCTGCCGCTTCTCGATCGCTGCCGCCGCTCGCTCAACGTGGCTCGCCCTCCGCCGCTTGCCCGCCACCGTTATGCTGATCTAAGTTAATATTGATAATCTGGCGTCCGAGATCAAGTGAAGTTCTGAAAGCGTAATTGTAAGTGTAATCGGTCTTTTGTGCTTAAATCCAATAGTTGCAAAAGCAAATGCGTCTGTATATGTTAGATATTTTTAATAAAATATTAACATTTAAAAAATATAAACAATTTCTTTTGCATGTCTAAAAAGCACCTGTGTATGTCGCGTTCGGATTTATTTCCTTAAAATTGTGTTGCAAAACCCTTCAAGTGTTTCTTCACTAAATCTGGACTTCAGCGTCTTTACAATAATGGATTTATTCTCAGTGGAGCCGTTTATTTCGCGGCCAAGGACATTAGTTACTCTAAATACTCTAAACACTCTAATTACTCTAAATATTTATGAAATATTTGCTAGTAAAATTTTTCTATTTTCCAAACACATTACTTTAACTGAAAAGTGAATGACTGCATAAACTGAATTGTTGGAAGTAAAATATAACTATTTTGTCTTTTTTTCTTGTTTTCTATAGACATATGGCGGCGGCGATGGTGTAACGGTTAGCGTATCGGACTGCTACCCAAGTTTGCGGATTCAAACCCGATCCAAGCCGTGGATTTTTAAAGGGCGAAAAAACCCTTCGGAGGGGGAGTAAAGCCGGCTGTACATTTACTGCATGTAAAAGATCCTCAAGCCTAAATGATGCCTCTAAGGTAAATTCAAATCGCCTGTTTCGTCGCCCAAATAATACCTTCTTTCTCCCATGATTGGTGAAAGGAATGTAACGAAATTTGCGTGGTCAGACGGAAGAGCAGGCCTCATGGCCTGAGTCTCGCCACGTAAAATACGGCAAATTCAATTCAATATAACCATAGGTGGCTCGCTTTCCACGGCGTAATCCCGGGTTCGCATTCCACAGTTCGCTTTCCTTGCAATATCACAGTATGAGAAAGCTCACTTCCCAGTTTAAGGAGACTAGTGCTACAATCACCATACGTTCCCCTCATCCCATGGTCACAAGACCGGGGCGCCGCTGGTAGGCCTTAGCTCGTAAAGAGCTGTTGTACCAAAGTGCATACATACTATCGATATGTGTGCGATACATAATATCGATATATGTGCAGTCCGTGAGCTATACTATTTGAATTGGGCTGTGGCTCGAGGGTATGAAAAGGTATGATCAACGTAGACACAAGAACATATTCCACGAGTTCTCAACTTGAAGATTCTTCGCAGGAACAAATCTCTGCTCCCACATGCACGCCGTGTGACGCACAATTGGCCTTGCCTGACCTTCTTCGCTTTGATAAACAAACGACCGGCAATAAAAACGGCAGTTGAATGGTGGCAGTTACATTCCGTCGGCAGACGCCGCCGAGGGAGTTGACAGCGAAGGACAATGTCCTACAATCACAGAGCCCCCTGTCGGCCCGAACACGAACCACACTCGGAGTCACTGCATTGGCGACATGTCCGACGAGAGGTTTCTCTGTGCAGTTTCTCACCCCGCCCCAAACCCCGAGTGCATTCAGTTTATTGACACTAAACAAACAAATGATTGTATACACACACCATACATATATTTATGACGGATGTTACTTTTGTGCCGGTACAGTTGTACATTGTGACGTAAAATAAGTGAAATATGACGAAATGTGTGTAAATAACAAATTCAAACATAATATTATTTTACATGAAGACGATCGTCTATGTCCAATGCAAATATAATTCAATATTTTGCAAATCTTGCATCATTTGATGCAATTGAAGGATCGCTCCTGCGAAAATAACTGTTCAAACTATTTATTTGTAATTACTTAATTATTAATAAACCTGTAAATATCTAAAGCTCCAAGTAATTTACTTTTCAATTATAAAGCGCAATATTAATCTGAATAACCAATGAATATCAATGAGAAAACTGCTAGTCGCTGTGGAAGAGAAATATAATTATTAAACTAAAACTAAACAATAACACTAATTAGATAAAAACTTACTTTTTTGCTGATATATTCTTTAATTTCTCAATAGGCAAAACATAATCCCTATTCATACATACTGTTCGAAAGCTGCAACAATAGAATATACAAGAAGTCAAAATAAGAATATAAGTTCCTTAACATCTTAAGTAGAGAATTTAGGGAATGATAGTAATAAAACATCTTTCTGATGCAATACTGTTTCTAAAATAACAAAAGTCTCTCAAATTTATGAGTTTATTTCCAAAGTGACGTATCTTTACGAAAAGAAAATTCTCAGGAGAGAAACTAATAACATACAGTATTATAGATCAAAATAGGTTTAAATGTTTTTCAGATATATATAACGGAGGAGAAACGCAAAGTTTGAATGCAATTTTTAGCAGAATGATGGAGACGTCTTAAAATATGTTGATACGTATAATTAGTAAACTAACGGAAATGTAAATACATACATCACTAGAGTGCGGATTTTGATGACCTAAAACATTGCCAAAAATGATCAATACAATGTTCTTAAAATGTTTTTAAAATGCCCTACAAGCAGTGAAAAATTATGTAAAAAATGTGAACAAAACTATTTCAGAAGAGTAACTCAAGCTGGATACGTTACTGATGTACACATGTACTACATTTAAAAAACTACCCTAGTTCTGTCCCCAGCAGCTTGTTCATTGGACCTTTTCCTTGTTTTCCAAAATCCTAGTACTTAACATTTACACCCTTATGAAAAGTGAACGTTTCGGTTCTTAATTAATATATCATGGCACGTCAAACCATCTTTCAAGCATTACTTACGTAGTGCTTACATCAGGTTCTGTACAAAGATACCTTCTTTATCTTTCTAAGAGTCAGTAAATATTCAGCATCATTCGAAGTATGTACAGAAGTCTCCGCAACCTTTAGGCATTACAGCTTACTACTTTACCGCCTATAAATTTTATTGTATAGTTATCGTCCGCGGAAGGTTCAATCCTGCCGTTAACCAGTGTCTGCGCTGTAATGATGGCTTATTTGAGGCCGACCGTTCCGTCATTCCCAGGCGAGGGTCTCCGATTGTTCTGGAGGCTCGTTTTCTTTTTTGAGGGCACGGATCAATGAGCAATTTCCCCAGTTTCTTTGCTCTTCACTCGCTCTCACTGTCGTCGCCTTCCCAAGAAATCGCTGACGCCGCAGCCGCCGCCACCCCCGCCGCCGCACTCGTTTCGGTGCCACGCCTCCGTCCTACCCTCTCATTTACGCCTTGTCTTCATCTCCGTCATGATTTTATTAAGGGTTGGCAGATCGTACCAGTGAAAAAATTATTCACTTAAGTGGGATGTAGTAAACTAAACTATTTAATTAAAATTGCATAATCAAGAGTTTAATGGAAATCAGTAATATACAGGGTGAGTCACGTAACTTTTGCACCTCCTGCAGTTTTTGAACGGTTGATGTTATTGCAATGCAGTTTTCGCGGAAGTGTATAAAAAATGGGGCTAGTTGCTACATGTAATTATTTCTACTTTATCACTTGTATATTATGTGCGAGGAAACGTTTGAGGTAACTTTGTTTTTTTTTCTTCAAGTGTAACTTTACATATATTTTTAGTGTATCATGACGAGCGTAAAAAGTCGTGCGTAAAAAGTCGTATCTAACGATGCACGTATGATCATACGTTAGATAAGCATTTATTTGAGTTTTCTTTATGAGAATTTTGATTTTTTTGCGACTCGTGTTTAACGGACATTTTGAATATAACTGTCCGCCACACAAGGTGACGCAGCACCCTCTGTCAATGCGCGCTCAAGCAAGGTAAGTTGAGCACCAAAAAATCAAAATCACTTTAAAAAAATGCTTATCTAACATGTGGTAATGTGCACATCGTTGGATTCGTGTTTCTACGTTCGTCATGATTGACTATAAATATGTATAATTCCATTTGAAAAAAACAAGTTACCTCAATATCTCGTAAAATACAAGTGATAAAATAGAAATTAATACATTGTATCAATTAACCCCATTCCCTCATGCTCTTCCGTGAAAATTGCATTGCAATAATCTGAATCGTTCAAAACTATAGGAGATGATAAAGTCTCGTGACTCAGCAGCATTTTTAGAAGAGAATAAAATATATTTATTAGAATTTTCATAGTATTTGTAAGAATAAAATGAACTAATACTTATATTGCATAACAGAAATACAACAAGAAATGTGCAAGAATGATTTATTACATAAAGACAACTGTGGAAAATTAATAAAGCACCATTTTTTCATGAAATAAAGCAACAAAATGATCTCTTCAAATCACGCACACGTACCGTCAGCTTCTTTTGTCAGCAATGACTACAAAAGTAATTCTGTTGCTTTGAATGAAGAACGAGTGACGAATCCATAACATTGTCTTCACAGAGTGGGTGTGACCAAAAAATCCAAAATAGTATAATGACTATTTTTGTATGATGAAATATTTTAAATAATTTTGTCTTCAGGGAATTGAATAAGATTGAAGATGAAAACTGAAATTGTAATTCAGTGATTTTATAGTTTTTTGTTGTTGTTGTTGTTGTTTTTCACAAAAATATAACATTCATCAAATGAACTAAAATTATGTGACAGGCTATATTATCATAAACAAGCGTAGCAAAGAGGGAAAAGAGAAAGATAACTTATTGCTTTACTGGAGCACAAGTTTAATTGTACGGATAATAACAACAGTCACAAAAATGTACTGCAACATTTCGTGTTTTTATTACAAATGTAACCAAACTTTAGTGTTACTTACACAACCAAACTTTCCTCAACTAATTTGCCTTAAAAATAATATTCATCTATTTATATTGTAAATTCATAAAACATAAATAATAGAAACGGAAATCTGGATTCAAATAGTTTTTGCTCCATCTAATAAGTTAAACTTAACATTTTATAATACACATTTGGAAGTGGATTTAATATACACCTTAATAGTTTAGATACACATCTCTTTATTATTACTCTTAATTTTTTTTTTATTATTATTATTATTATGTACGTCACAATACTTGTGCATAAACCTTTTTTTTAATCGCATTCAACAATAACACTAAATGTATTAATGGTTAAATTTGAGATTATCAAATTTAACATTTTTTTCGGATTGTCTCGTCTTTCCTTGACCTCTTCTGCTAAACAGACTAGTACCGTAATCCAGGATCACTTTGTGCCGCGCAGGTAACTTCGTATCACGGCACCTTTTAGAAAAATATTGCCTTAAACTATCTTGTGTTGTCTCTACCAGAGACGATATTGTATACACAATACACCTGATGAGTGGGGCTATCGATTATACCTTTTAGGAACTTCATTTTCATTACTGCGTTCCCTTGCTTTTAATTCTTAATTTTGCATCAACTGACGTTGTGCACTTGTACATCGGAAAATTTTCTGTTGCAACACAGAGTACAGTAACTTTAAGGAGAATAAAGTAAGTGCTTTGTTCGACAGTATTATTCATTAATCTAGCGCAATAGTTTCTATTCTCTGACTTTCTTAGTTTTCTTTTTATTTTTGTGTTTGAGAGAGAAATAAACTGATGGGAAATGAAGGGGTATCTTTGTGTCAGTAGTTTTCGAATATTCAATGCGATATTTTCAAGACTTTTATTACTTATCTTTAAATTAGTTAAATTGTATATTTAGTTTCTGTGGAAACAATAAATTGTGCGATTAACAATGAATGAATTGATAATTCCTTCAGTAACAGCACTTGCAATTCTTTATCTTCTCAATCCATAACAGGAGAATCTTTCAATGATGAATTTCCTAAAGATAAATTCCGTCTTCGTAACTCCTATTTTATCTCCACATTATAAGCCCGTTATCTCACCCATTTCACAAACCAACAGCAATAACTCCTAAACGCCTCACGCTGATTTCCCATTGTGGAACCCAGAGAAGTCATCCTCCTCCTTATTTTTACTGTGTATTACTATGTTGTACATATGTACCGCATATCAACCAAATAGTTCTGTAAATTGGCTATGTACGCTGTATCAGCAAAATATTTTATAAAATAAAGTATGAATGAATGTTGTTTTCTGGACAAGTCATTGCCACTGAAAGTGGTTCGGCACGGATAAATGTTTTGCAGAAATACAAAGAGTTTCGGAATTGACCGCAGAATCGGGATTTTTTTTAAATATGAAGATATAATCCAAAAAATTCAAAACCCCGAGTTGAAATAGAAAAGAGGGCTCTTTGCTTATCGAGAATTTAAAAGGATTTGGAGGAAATAATACGCTTTCTGTTATTACCAATGTCAAAAATGTTTACTTAATAACTTAAAAATAATCATTAAATAAAGTTTGAAACTTTGTAACTCTGATTCATTTCTTGCTACAAAGCAATAATGAAGAAGGAGTGAAACTGTGCCACACATCGTGCAGCATTGAAAGACGCACAATAAATATAGTGGCATAGTCACCCCATCCTATAAGGTGACTTTACGCCTAGTTTAGGTAACATTTTTTGTTGAAAGACCTTTATTTCAATTATTATCACCACATAAACGAAACAAAGCATGTTTTTAAATTTCGTATACAGCTATAACTTTTTTCAATTATATGAAAAATAAACAATTTATTTACTAACATTTTCCAAAAGTGACATAAAGCCACCCCAGTTAAAACGCAGCACATACAAATCTGCAACCTTGAAGCTTCTGTGATCGACCATGATGGTCAGGGAATTATTGATCCCTTAAAGATGTTTGGTATATTACCAACACTATTTTCGATTTTTTTTGGTTAGATTTAAATTATAATTATAAGTCCCTCTAAGAAAGTGCACTTTCTGTGATGCAGTCCCTGGTTCCATTCCCAGACAAGGAAATTGAAGACGTAGCTTATAAATAAAAATTGTCTTTCTATAGCTACGCGATGAAATAAAAAGCTCAGAGAGGACAAGTAAACTAAATGCGGTTATAAGAATGCGTCATACTCGCCCCTAGGCGTGAATAATAAATTAAAAAACAGGGCCCAAGCCTGGGAACAGGGCTAGCTGGAAAAGGTCGGATTAATTCGACCCTATAATTCCATTTACATACACATATAAATAAACAAATTAAGTTTATTAACGAAAAACGGTAAAAAAATGTATATGACGTGTGCAGAAGAACAATCTACGCACGTTCTCTTTACTTCGCAATCTGGTTACTTCCCAATCATCACATTACGTAATGTAGAAATTGACATCAATGTAATAAGGTACTTCTTTTGTAACGTATCAATAATTGACAAAACTTACGAATACCAAAGGTTAGCGATAATTTTAAGTTTTATCCTGTAAAAGCAAATCACCTTCTGAGGGCTCTCGAAATATCTTCTCTAGAATACGCCGACAGCGTTATGCAAGTCGTAATTAGCGCGCTCCTTATTGCATTTAATTACCCCATAATTTTCCTTTATCTTTAAAACAGAATTCCCCGTTATTTAATGCCTACACAGTGCAGTCATTTCCTCCTTTTGACTACTTCCATTTGAGGATATCTGCATATGTATCATGCATATAAATCAAAGAACTGAAAATAAAGAAAAAAATCAAATTGTACATTAATCAAATTATATAAGAGAATGTGGCAGAACTATCAAGACACAATATTTGTAACGTCCCACATCATGTTAGCCATGTTTTTCAATAAATACTTAAGTATTTTTCCCATTAGTATTAATCAATGTGTAAAACTGAACACTTTGCGGGCGTTGTAAAATACTACTACAGAATTCACTGTCGTTTATGACCCAGAAAAATGTGTATCGGTGAGATTGATACTATTACAGAATGGAATGATCACTTTATAACACGGATATTTTTATTATATTACAGCAGTCAAATGATATACATATTACTATGCGTTCTTGATTTAGGTCAAATTTCCGAATGAATATTTAACAAAGATATGGAATTATGGTAGTATTTTTTTTTTCTTTTGAGTACAAATACAATTGCTAGTGAGGATCACTAAAACTTTTTGTAAGTGAAATAAGTTTGCGTTTACGAGACATGAAAATGAACTACAATGAGACCTACAATAATTATTAAACAAGGAAAAGTCTTGAGTGATCGATTCCAATTTATTCTGTGTCGAATGCGACCAACGCAATAAGAACAGGTCGACTAGCGCGAGCACACTAGCAAACAAGAGAAACCGGGACAAACGACAGAGCAAATGTTACGAATGGGCTTCGTCCCCGACCCCCACTCCGCTCCCTGAATGCCAGCGGGGCTCACTGCCGCCCTTGTCCCCACCCTCGCCGACGCCGTCGCCGCCACTGCAGGCTCCTGCGGCTTGGACGTCAAAGGGCATCGTTAGAACGGGCACAGCAGAGGTCGTGGCGGCGTCAACAAGTCGTTGCAAACTCTCAATGAACAGTCACAAGTTGCAAATTGGAAGTGATGAAAAGGTGGAAGTGATTGTGTTACTGTCTGTGTATCATTAAATTTTGAGGTGACCATGTGCTACTGCATTGTTTTCCATATGCTTACACACATATTTACTTCATTTTCATTTACGAATATCTTGTAACAGATTTTCGTTCCATAATTTTACACATTAGAGGGAGCATAAATGCAATTCAATTCGAAACTTCTTGGCGTGTGAATTTGCATTGCATTTTCGCATATCATACAAATTATAGAACAATATCAGATTCAGACCGATTTGACGCACATACATTTCGGGTGTATTCAAAATAGATTTTCATATTTTATAAATGACAAGTATTAATATTCTACTGATTGGGGTGTTGGAAGGTAATACTTCTTTCAATGCATTTCTTTGATGGCAAAAAGGTTTAGTATTAAGTCTTGAAAAGCAAAGACAGTACTTCGTGTGTCTGCAACAGTTTGAAGCGAGAATCATGTGAGTAGATTCATTTCCACTGCTTTCGTTGGAAGGAGTATGCTCTTACGAGTATTCTTGTACACATTTATCTCGGTTATTAGGATTAATGTTTCCATCTGCCCAGTATCGCGCTTGCTGCGCCGCCGAGGAACGTTAATGTCGAGGGGCATTTCTTGCCTCGCGCCCTTTCAAGTCTTCACATAAAAGGGGGCACTAAAAAATCAAGATGATGGCACTCGTAGTGTCGCTGCTCTCGTACCTTTTATCTGCGTCTCCAATGGTTTTGTTCTTTCGTGGCCGCGGCGGAGTCCTCGTCTTAAATTCCGACGAATTCACCACAATCTTGAAAGCGTTTCCTCGAGCCAGCCTTTGAGTCTCGTGTGACGACCACGAAGGATTTTTCCTTTGACGGTCGTTTCCGCGGTGACCGCCGCTGACCACGCACGCAACCTCCTGGGTGTCAAGAGTATTACGTTTTACTGTTCACGTGGAAGGTTTGTCTACGTTTCATCGAAGTGGCTGTCAATTTCATAAAGGAACTTTATTTAGTCCCAGCTATAAGCAATAGAGCACATAATATTTTACTTTATTCTTCATATTAGACTTCATACTACATTTGTATTTAATTTTGCCTATCTTTCAAAACTTAACCACTACTTTTGTGTATTTACTGGCCTATCGTCTATCTAAATTCCTAATATTCGTCATACTTGCTGATCCGCTACCGTCATATAAGCGCACGTCATATAAGCGAACATTTAGCAAAAGATGCATCTATAATCTGAACATGAACGCGTGCTGTCATGAAGAGGGAATTCTCGTATATTTACTAGAGTAAGGGTTCTGTTACCACTATGTACAATTAAGACTTATCGTTTCTTGTCACAAGTGATAAAAAGAGAAAATTTAGTTCGACAGCTACGTCTACAGAAGGATACAAAATTGGTATCACCATTATTGTAAACATTCTGTTCAAACACACGATTCGCTTATCACCAGGGGAAAAATGAGAATTGGTAATCGAGACAATCCATTTACGCATTATAACATTTCACCTCCAGACAAAAGTTTAACTCGCACATTAATAATGACTGTATCCTGAATTGATTCGTGTAGTTTTTCTAAAATATTTGAGAGAACTTTGAAAAGTCAATATGTTTGCTAACATACTTCGATATTTCATCCAACAAATTACCTAATTCACTAATGACTATGACATTAAATATAGTTTGTTAGTTTCTGGACATGCTCTCGTACACACTGTATCCACAATTTCATAGCTTTTCGTTTCCAATTTCCAACCACAGGAGACTATTCCAGAGCGGTCAGATGACACCAGGCAAACCGGCATCTCCATCCGAGCTCGACACCGCCTCCGCCCCCGCTCGCGCCCTCGCCTCCGCCTCCGCCTCCGCCTCCGCCTCCGCCTCCGCCTCCGCCTCCGCCTCCGCCTCCGCCTCCGCCTCCGCCTCCGCCTCCGCCCCGCCCCCCCCCGCCCCCCCTCGCCCCCGCCCCGCCCCGCCCCGCCCCCGCCCCGCCCCGCCCCGCCCCGCCCCGCCCCCGCCCCGCTTCAGACCCCGTCCCGCTCCCGCCCTACGGTGGACGGCTGGCGGCTTCGGAACCCGTCGGCATCCGAGAAAAGCCGTCGCCTTCGGACGGATCCCAACATTCATCAAGATCTGGAGGTCAAACGGGGACGCGAGCGCGCCCGATCGGCTCCGCTCGGGACACAATCGGCCCAGGCATTTCCATATCTTCATAACGAGACACGCCCGCCGCCGCCTCCGCCTCCGCCGACGCCGAGACCCGGGCGACAGCGCGCTCGTCCCAGCAGGCGCGAGGCGCGGCAAGGCGACGCGCCAGCGCTGTTGGCGAGAGCGTTGATGTCAGATATGTACTCGCCTCGGGATTCTTCAGCTCCTTTTCAAGGACTGGCCTGGATTTTTTTTACTATGTCCCGGTGAACCACGCGCGTAAGTGTGCAACACGGTAAAGGAGTCTTGCTCAATTGCGAGCCAGAGCGCAATTGTCCGCCAGTGTGATGGAGTGGTGCGCCAGTGCGCAGTGAAAGAGCGTATTTCCAAAGTAACAAATCTCTATTTCCAGTTGTTTCTTATTTTGCGTCTCAAAATATTGTTAAGTAGCATCTTCATCATGATGCCAAAAATGGTGTTTCTTCTATGTTAAACGGTATCCGAATACCTTTGAAACGTGTCTTGCACCATAACGCTGAATTGGAATAAATTTCTCTCCTGAAAAATTGTTTTTCTAAACACGTCCCTTTGAAAATAAGATCTTCAATTATGTGATGGATTGTTCTGAATTGTTTTTACTACTCCCCGCCCGTGCAATACGTCCGCAATTTTGACCAGCGTCGTGACGTTTCAGGCCTCAATGTTTTCACAGTAACTGTGACATCTGTGTGCGTAAGCATTGTTACAGCCAGTGTACGCACTTGAAGCGGTTATAGAGAGAGGGAGAAGGATTGTTGTATATTATTCGTAAACAAATTTTGTATTTATAGGTAGGTTGGTTGGTTGGTTAGTGATTCCGGGCGCGTCAACAGCATATTGTATTTATACTTCGATGAGAATCATCGGAAGTGATTTAAAAGTCGGGAGTGATAACTTCAAAAGGAGCCGTAGGATTTGCGGCCCTTAGGTGTGCTCATGTCTTTTGCAGCCCTCATATATAGTCACTTAGATTATATTGTATTTATTAATAATTCTGAATCAAAGTGTAGGAATTTTGCGGAAGAATTGAATAAGTATAACCTTCGATAAAAATACTTTGCATTTTTAGAATTTCATCGCGTAAGACTTCATAGCTCTTCTCATCTTCTTCACTGAACTGACCTGTAATATCTCTCTGCCGCATGTTTCACGCCTACGTCACAACACACCATTGCACCCATCCAAGACAATCTCTAAACTCCTGACTGATCATCCATGTGCGGTAGAATAATGTGAGTAGTGTGATTGTGTGTGTAAATTAGAGGGAAGGATAAGTTAAGGAAGAGGAAGAAAAGTTCTCGCGCAGTCCGTAACCCGTTTGTTAGAGAACTACTCCAGCATTCACCTGTTATTGAGTGGAGAAACCATAGAAAATTACCGATTAGAGCTGGCGAACATTAGAATTCTCCTCCAGATAGGGTCTGAATTCGACCCACCTATCAGCTAGAGTCTACTCTCCACCCCGCCGGTATTCGAACCGTAGGACCTCTCGGTCAGAGTCGCTGTAGGGATAGTGGCAGAGCTGGCTCACAACTTAACTCAGCTGATTTTCCACACCTAGGGATTCCATAATATTAATATTATGGATTTTCTAGCTCCGTTATTCTAGGCTCGTCCCAACAGTCACGAGGGGGGGGCGAGGCAACCTCAGACGTCAGTGCTGCCGGCTAGAGCGTTGTTATCAGAAATACACTCGCCTTGGGATTCTATATTATTTTTTCAGTGATTGTTCGTTTTTATTTCGCTTGTTCCTCGCGATCTCGTTCCAAATTATGCGCTAGTGTCGGGAAGTCTTGCAACTCGATGTTTGCACTGGCTGTGACGTCTTCAGTATCTAGGAATGGCACTCGGAAAGTATGTATCACTTCAATCAAAACTAACATTCTAGAGGAGAGGAAGGAATCGTTGGGGATTAGCGATCAATCATTCTGTTGGCACATTTGTGGTATTTGTCAGCAATAATTGGAGAAACATTAACATCAGGTCGTGAACGTGAGTATCTGAGAAGACCTTTTCTAAATATCTTAAAAATATTTCCAATATTTTTCAAATATATTTGATATATTTTCTTCCAAATTTCCAAATTAATTTGGAATATAAGCAATTAAAATACGTCAATTAATCAATGTATGCTGAACTCCTAAACCGGGAGCGGTAGCTCAGTGCATCAACTGATGCCACTGCAGCGCATCTGACCGGGAGGTCCTAGCTTCGAGTCCTGACGGTGTCAGGATTTTCGACACTAGCTTTTCAGCTAGGTCGAATTCAGTCGCTGCCTGGAAGAGAATTCTAGCGGCCGGCTGCTCTGATCGGTAGTTTTCCGTGGTTTCTCCGATCAACACCAGGCGAATGCCGGAGCAGTGCCGGGCCACGGACCGCGCGCGATCTTACCTTCCTCTTCCTTATCCCCTCCCCCTTACACACACACACTTACACTCACATGCACTACACTACCACATATTTCGGGAGACCGGTCGGGAGCTTAGTGTTTGCCCCAGCTGGGGCGGTGCCCCGCTGGTGGGAGAGTCCTGGTTAGGGGGAAACCCCACTAGCAGACGATAGGTCGGCGCCGGATCTCGCCATGCAGCGGGGGAAGATCACCGCCATCTCCCGCGAAAAAACATGCTCCACACTAACGGGACTAATAACCAAAGCAGTTGACGCGCCCGGAAGCACGAAAAAAACAAACCAACCCAAACTGAACTCGTAATCCGTGAATTCCATCTTCCGTGAATTGTAGAAATAATTGAGATATCATCGTATTAAAAAATTTACACTCAGACGCACACCCTCTATTATTTTATATCTATTGTTTTATTAAATGTCGCTCGATTGTCTCTCAATCCACGCCCACTACACGGGATTTCATAAGCAATCGTATTAGCCGATCAGAATTCGCTTGGCTTGTTTAAGAATCTGACAAGTCTCAGTAACTCGAGTGACAGACCTCGGGAAACTTGTTTTAAACATGATATATCGCATAAATTGGATTTGCTGAGATACAATCAGAAATGGCACAACAACATTTTTCGCAGGTCAAACTCGGTCACGAGTTAGTGTGACACTTCGTCTAACGGTATCGGCACATACCGATTCTCCCCACTGGTTCTCTTTCTGTGATTGGTGCCAAGCTAGTGAGAGACTTAACATTGAATTGAAACACAAATACATTGCTGGTTTTTTGTAAACTAAAAATTACGTAAAGCTATTTCAGATTTCGATATTGAGTTAAGATCCACATTGATGGTATAATGTTCTAGTTTACAAATGATACACATAAATATAAACGAAACTGTCAATGCATGAAAGCACGTTCTCGCAATATAAATATTACTACGAGAACAAAGTTATATGGATGGAAAGATATCGATTCCTTCATGTTACTGACACATATTTCTAGAAATCTTCCATTGAGAAGTTATTCACGGTATGTGATATTGTCTGACCAAGAAGCTACGTCGAAATAAATCTTAGGTGGTAAATAAATTTTAGTACTCAAAACGTCTAGGGGCAAAATACGTTGGGCCCTACACGCCCAGCTGATACTAAATTTTCCCAGTGAGAATCCACCCATAATCATGACTTCATCAAGAGATCACAGAAAATCATGACTTTTGTCATTATCAAAATTAAACTTCCATCTTAACACTATTGAAAACTAAGAATTCGACCTAATAGCCTGAAAAATTAGTCATAATATTCGCTGGTAATTTACTTGCCTTGGTTCTTAGAACTACAATCCACATTTCCGAGTACCTCTTTGCAGGAGTACATACAGGGATCCTGTGGCCCGCCTGAAAATTTCGAAAGGGGCCCCGTAACCCTACGCAGCAAAACATTTTATTTCCGTAACTATGATCAATTCATGATTTTCTCGTTTTCTAAGCTAATTCTTTGGGAAATTGATACATATATGGAAAGGTGGAAATAAACCGAATTTTCTAATAAAATGGGAAAGAAGCTCTCCAAATCATCTGGCCACCCTGTAAATGGCTCAGTATAAAAGCAATTGTATTTGCTAATTGTATCATTGTAATTTATTAAATTTCATTCTCCTTGTGGTATTTTATTTATTAGAAAAATATATTATATGTAAATAAAAAATTAATGGAAATGAGGACAAAAAGGGACCCAGAAGTATAATTGACCCCCTTTTATTTTAGGCTGCACATGTCTGTTGCGTTACTTGTTCTACCATTCGAGGTACTGGAAAGGGTTTCTCTTCACACCGAGTAAGAGACAAATATGAAATTCAATGTTGCCACATATGAAATATATGAATAAATATCGAGTTGATATACGCTCTAAACCACCCGTCTAAACTTGTGCGATGCAATGCTGAGCGTTCTTATATTATTCCTTTGTGAATTGCTAAATAAGCACTTAACATCGTTAAATCGCAGAGCGCTTTAACCGACACGACTTATCTATGCCGTGATATTGTAGCTAAAAATACATAATTGAAAGACCAAAACAATTTTATACATTTTCACCTTTATCAATATTCACCTCAGATATTGATATTAGAGACATATTTAGACTTTACACATCATACGTGAAATGATGTGTAAAGTCTTGATATCAGAAATAGTGTCTTATATCGCAAAACTTGGAGTTGAGTAGGAGCCAGATAGTCGACAACCAAAATATTTGTAACAGCCATACACAACAGCCAGTGGACAAACAGCCATTTTCAGTCATTCCACTCCGAAACCTGAATGTGACCTCAGCGGGCGCTCGAGTCTTAGCTCGTCAGTGATACCCGCTGGTTCGTCTCTTTTCCATGCATTCTCCAAGCTGTCTATTCACACCCTGCACTCCGTCGCAGACAAACCTCTTGGCCCGGACAAGAAGAGAGAAAAATGATAAGTAGGAGGGATCTCGGCGAACTTAACAGGCCCAGAAATACTGTAATATAGCGACCTATATCCCTCCGGCACGTCGCCTACGCCTAACAATAGCGCTACAAAAAACGAAGCCAGGCCTGATGAATGGCTGGTCGGCGCGCGCCGGCGGGTGCGGCGGGGCAGCGGTGGGCGCGGCGCGGTGGTGGAGGTGGAGGTGGTGGTGGTGGTGGTGGTGGTGGTGACGGCGGCGACGCCAGTGACAGTAGCGTCGATGGAGACAGGAGTGTCGGCCGCGGTGGGGTGTACGGCGAAAGTTACATCGATGGCGGTTGTGGCGGTGGATGCACGACAATGGTGGCGGCGGAGGCGGCGAGGGTGGCAGCGACAGCGTCGGGAGCTGCGTCGGGGGCGGAGTTGAAGGGGGGTTGGTTGTTGTAAGATGCAGCAGCGAGAGATACATGGGGGGCCGGGGTTGTTTTGTTGGGGTGTTTTTGGGGTGGTGGTGGTGGTGGTGGTGGGTGGTGGTGGTGGTGGTGGTGGTGGTGGTGGTGGTGGTGGTGGTGGTGGTGGTGGTGGTGGTGGTGGTGGTAGTGGTGGTGGCGTATGGTGGTGGGTAGTGGTGGTGGTGGTAGTGGTGGTGGGGTAGTGGTGGTGGTGGTGTGGTGGTGGTGGTAGTGGTGGTGGCGGTAGTGGTGGTGGGTGGTGGTTGTGGTTGTGGTGGTAGTGGTGGTGTGGTTGTGGTAGTGGTGATGGTGGTAGTGGTAGTAGTGGTAGTGATGGTGTTTGAGGTGGTGGTGTTCGTGTTGTGGTTGTTGGTGGTGGTGGTGGTAGTGGTGGTGGTGGTAGTGGTAGTGGTGGTGGGGTAGTGGTGGTGGTAGTGGTGGTAGTGGTGGTGGTGGTGGTGGTTGTGGTTGAGGTGGTTGTGGTGGTTGAGGTGGTTGTGGTGGTAGAGGTGGTTGTGGTGGTGGTGGTAGTAGTGGTAGTGATGGTGTTTGAGGTGGTGGTGTTCGTGTTGTTGTGGTTGTTGTTGTTGTTGGTGGTGGTGGTGGTAGCGGCGGCCGCGGCTGCGGCGCGGCCTCACTGCTGGACGCTGTGGCTGAGGAAGTTATGATCGGGCAGGATCAGCTCTGTATTTCACTGGTACCTAGACGAATGAACGAACCTTCTATTGAGGTGACAAGGCAGAACAGTCAAGTTGCGGAAAGGGAGGATGTTTTAGAATTTTATTATATTTAAGGAGGGAAAGAAAATTACTGATCCAACTACTTTCTCGCATATCGATCAATCAACCACATCGACATTACAAAATTGCATTTATTAATAATAATGAAAAATGAGATAATGCATTGGAATTATTTCTCTGTAATTTACTTGCAAATTAATTATTAACGTCATGGGGGCGTCAGAGATGTAGTGTCGAAAAAGATGGAAATGCATCGTCTTTTGACAAGCACTCGGTGCATAACTATGAAGTATAAGTTTTCTATTTTTAATACAAATATAGTTAAAAATCACAATTTTTTTTAATTTAACATTTATTCAAAATGAAACTCTTTGATTGCATGTAATATTAATTGATTTTTTTGTTTAAAATATCCAAGAAACAACGAAGTTGATCATAATTAAAAATAAGCAATATTATACCAGCAGCAGCGAGGGAAACAATAATTTCAATTATTATTAAAATTGAAATAACTATTTCAAATTTTTTGCTATGTGGACATTATCAAACCTCCTCGTTCTCTACTTTCAAGTGTTTCTAAATTCACATTTCCTTCTTTGAGGTGAGCAAACATTGAGGGAATTTGCTCGGTAACTGTTTCACAGAGTGAGAGACAATGATTGGGAATAATGGTAACCGGGAGACAATAATTCTGCAGCGATATTCACCATTACAATGTCAATAAAAATGAAATTCTAAGGAAGTTAGTGTACTATATATGTTAGCAACGATTGACACTATTCGGGTGTATTGAGGTTCTCTCCGTAACCTGATGGATTTTTGCTGTTTTACATGCCTACCCCTGAAATTCAATTGACAGGAAATGATACTGTCTTTACCACCAAATGCCCCAAGCTTTTTAAGTTAATGTCGTAAGGTTAATACGTATTTTTCCTACTTTCATGAAATTCATAGTTTAATTAAAATTTTGCTTGAAGTTCCAGAGAATTCTGGATCATCTCCTTTGGATAGCATGAAGTCTCTCAATATATTATAATTATCATAGTAAATGTTATGATTCATTTCATTTGATAGTACGTTTTAATGGATACCAATTCTTATTAATTTTCTTCCAAAATAGAAACATTTTAGAATGAAAAATATCAATTCTTACAAGAGGAATATAATTTCTTCACAAGTCTCTCTTCATCAAATTTTGCAGACATTCGCTCGGAACCATTGTGTCCCCACTGAAATCTGGCTCTGCTTCTTCCCTGAGTGTTGCCAATATATTGCTACAAGAGGTGCGCGCGACGGAGTCGGCGGTGGGGACAGCGGCGGCGGTGGCAACGCACGGTGGGGAAAAGGCCAGGAAAGCTGGCCAAAAGTTGAATAATATGCAACACGCAATTACCATATATTATCAATGGGTTTTGGAGGTTGCACAAAAATAATGTGAAGTCAAGTTGACCAAATTTTCAAATTTGAAAGTAAGGGAACCTAAATGAAATAAAATTATAATATAAATAAAATTAAAATTAGATACATTTAAAGAAAATTTCACACTGCCTAATCAAGAGATAATTTCTACTAATGTAGATCAGACCTTCAGGAGTACATACTACCCTGGTATAAACAGAGGCTTTTTTGCTAAAGTTGCGTTGAGCGTTGCGGTTTGATAAGTCTACGCGTCTTAAACGCGTTTGTTTGTAACGTTCTTTGTTGTCCTACAGCCCTATTAGCAGTTAAATGTAACGGAAAATAAAAAAAAAGTATATATATTAATTGGCATTTCCAAAAATGAAAGATGGCGGTAATTCAGGAAATCCTAACTTTTCCGCTGATGAAATATAAAATTATTATTTTGAAAACGAAAAACAGGTACTTCTAAAAGCAAAAGACATCTCTAAAGCCAAATAAAGAGATAAAGAGAAAATTATCAACGAGACAGAATTCTCTTTTAGGAATATTATACTGTTTTCCAAAATGTCATTGTAGGCTTATTGACCATATTATTACCAATAGTGTACGTGCTCGTATACAGGCATTGAGAGCGGCAATCAGACTTGAAATAGGGGCAAATTTAAATCAATGGCTCATAAGAGAGCAAATTTTAAAAATTACCGGCATGGATAATTTTGTCTTCTTCAAAATGGTATAAGATTGAATTATATGAGCAGAAATTCGTAGTTTAAAGTTTTGGCCAGATCCTTGGGCTTTTGCCCACCGTGCGGCGGGGCGCGGTCCCTTGGGCGGTGTGCCTGAATTTCTTCGAATTCCTCGCCGCCCATGCTCCTGGCAGGGCGCGCGCCTCCCCATGAGCCACGTGCAGCGCAAGTAGGCCCTCCGCGGCAGACGGAATACACACGGCTCGGCGGATTGCTCATTGAATACGAGTTTTAATAAACTAGGACACTTTCTCCGTGCAGTCGGCGTGCCGCCCTGCAGTCGCGTACTTAACTAATACGTATAATGCACGGAGGCCCCACAAGGGGCCGGGGCGCGGTGGCTAGGGAGCGGTAGTAGACTGCGCGCGATGTGTGTGCACTCGACGACCGTTAAAACCTAAGCGAGACCCACGATGAGGGAGTCACTGCGCATGCGCAGTAGAGCCGTCTATGCATAATCGCTGTTCAGAAAACATGGGGTATTCTAAGGTGAGCTAGTGATTGTAATCGCTCGAAGTTAGTTTCGGCTGCCTTAGTATTTAGTAATATTGGTTTTCTTGTTTGCTTTCTTACATGAAATGTGAAAATAATATCTTTGGGGCGAAGCTGCCTGTTGAAGTGATTGGAAGTCGATGTTTTTGAGATGGCATCCACTGTGACGTCAACTGTGTGCACAGACTCCACGCGCAAAGTCGGCGTCTGGGTGGCTGGATGGGAAGGCGGAGACCTGGTGCTGATGAGATACTCACTAGAAGAATAGTTATCTACGCACTCTGTTTTCTTGCTTTTTTTGTTTCAGTTATATTTGGGTTTATGATGCTGTTTTTAGTTTGGTTGTATAGAAAAAAGGAACGTTTGGCATTGGAACCCCTCCCCTCCGAGACACTTAGGAAAGTAGGGTAGCGCAGAGACATGAATACTGGACTATAGTTGTTCCTGTCTTGATTTTCACTACAGTTCATCGCAATTTTGTTCTTGAGTAAATTGTGGTCTAGGGAAGAGATATTGCTATCCCTGAAGAGCGATCGATAATGCACTAACTGGATGAAGATTCAAAAAGTAATGGGAGAAATGAATGGGGGAAATTACAGGACTGAACGCAAGGCAGAAAGGTGTTTTGCAAGCCTGGATTCCAGAATTACGAGTATAACGATAAGCGATTACATTAGTGGCTAATGCTTAATTCAGTCGTTTAAACAGTAAAATCATACAAAAAAATAGACAGTCTCTTAAAAAGGAAATACTCCTTTGATTTAATTAAATATTTCTCACAATGAGTTCCAGACAGCTTGGCAAATGTGCTTTTTCTATCATAATTATTCAATAATTCTTAATTTTGTTTTGCACAAGTGTGCTAAGAATCCTTATCCTGGCATTTCAGAAACCAATGTGATAAAATAGATTCCCAATTCAAGTAATGCCGTAACAAATTAAAACAATTTTGCTGCTGGAAAGAAATATTCGATAGGAAAGAATATGCCTGTGGAAGTTTCGGGAATTATTTCTCTCATCCTTACTACAGAGGAATATTAATAGGTCAAATTTGACTTACAAATAGAGAAATTTGAGATTTAGATGGATGGTTGAACTGTTTCCATTCTAATGTATTAGGTTACAAAATCGCGTCATTAAATTAAAGTTTTGTAGAAACCAACGCCTTGAAGTTTTAACGGTGTAATTGTATGTCGAGGAAACTGCACAAATGGATTTTCATTCTTTCTTAATTTTCAATTTTTGACGTAGATAAATTAACGCAGATGTGAATCAGGAACG
The DNA here is from genome assembly GCA_964035755.1 of Teleogryllus oceanicus. Classification (NCBI taxonomy): domain Eukaryota; kingdom Metazoa; phylum Arthropoda; class Insecta; order Orthoptera; family Gryllidae; genus Teleogryllus; species Teleogryllus oceanicus. Next base: position 284,258,278 of record CAXIVR010000001.1, read on the forward strand.
CAGGAGTAAGAAATGACAATACCGTGACATTGGAGGAATAGGATTATAGACATTGGACTTACCGCGACCCTTCTGGGCCTCCTTTCCGTTTGTCCAATAACCGTGTAGACCGTTTTTAAGTTGATTGTCCGCGTGAGACGCATTCGAAACCTCATCTGCAAGGGGCGGGGCAGGTGCGTGGTGGGAGGCCAAGTGCTTGGCGGCTATCACTGCGCGTGGGCGGAGGCGGCGACGCCCGCGGCACTGCGGCGGCGCCCGTGACTGCCGCAAGCCGACCAACATCCCTCGGTCTGCAGTAGTCAAGAACGCGCCAACCCAGTGCAAGCGGTGCACTGCACAAGGGCGGCAAAAGTTCCAGCACATTTTTAAATTATAATTATCACATTAGCAGAAAATTGATTGTCTATAATTTAAAAAGAAACCACCACCACCACCACCACCACCACAACAACAACAACAACAATAATAATAATAATAATAATAATAATAATAATAATAATAATAATAATAATAATAATAATAATAATAATAATAATAATAATAAGAAGAAGAAGAAGAAGAAGAAGAAGAAGAAGAAGAATATAGAAGTACTAAAGAAAGTATGTTAAGAGACTGTCAAGAATTAAAGTGTATTTGATATTTTTTTCCAATCGTTTAAGTGAAGTTCAAAATTATAAAAATGACTATACTTGGTTACGTCAGATTAAAGAATTTCCGGTGCCGCCCAAATACATATTTTTGATCGCCCACGCGGGTGGTTAAAAACGTATAACTGATGACGATAGAGTTTTTTGTATCAACATATCAACATTGTAACCAAGTTCTTTTAAACTCCTTAATTAAATATACATATAAAGAACATTATATTTTATAATTAATGATCAATTTTAAACATTTAATTAAATGAATATAATTTTATTGATTAATTCTTTATTTAATTATTATTAAGCTATCAAATTTATTAAAGTAATTTAATTGTAGATTCTATAGTTAGAAAATTTATTTTATATTCAGTTTCTTCTATTAAATATTCTTACACATTAATAAAATTTCTAGAATATTAAATAAAAGAAAAAAAACTATTACTTTATGTTCATTAAAAAAATGTTTAGTTAATTGAAGGGAAAAACAGTATTAGTAAAAGAAATCAAATTTCTTAAAAAAAGAAATAAACCGTCTACCTTCCTAACTCAGCAAGATATACAGAATTTTACATTGTACAGGAATACTTTTACGCAACACGAAGCAAAATGCAGTTGTGTGTAAACAAAACAATATACTTCACAAGTTAGAAGAGAAAAAAAATGGACATATATTATGTGGAAGAGGCATATTACTTAAATATAATATTTGCATATATCAACACAACAAGATACCAGAAACTTGGAAAAATGAAAGTACATGTATTTTAGATATTTTATATACTTTCATACAATGAACACAGTTGAACCGCCAACAAACACTTTACCAAAGCCTTTTAACCCACGCCTGATTAACTACAACCTGCAATAAACTCAATTAAAATACTGGAAACAACTGCTGATCATGCCTCATATTCACTGCTGTTTTCATCAGTTGTCTATGACTAAGGTAAAGGCATCGGTAGTTGACATGCCATTAATAGTTGACGCTTTCAAATACACAACAAACCATTCAACTCAAATGGTTGCCATGCCAGTATGATAGTTTATGGTTTACTATGCAAATAGATCCAGCGTAAGAAATCGTATTATGCCATAATTACAAGGTAGTTATTTTTTTATTTATAAGCATTATATTTCAAAGTGTCAACTAATGATATGTCAACTACAAGGTTCTTTACCTTAATGGTGTTTTTTCCGGAAATACTTTGGACATACAATGTTCATCCCAAATCACCAACTTTTCGTTGCTAGTTTTCTTTGAAACTAATGCACTTCAGGCCGAGTCGATATTATCCTCTGACGCATAAAAGTTCACACTACAAGGTGGCATCACTAACTCCATTTTCTCAATTTTAAACTAATGTTTTTCCTTATCCAATAATTGAAACATTTCAATTATTGGATAGAGTTAATTTTGTTTAGTTTCATTGCTAACACATCATGCAGGAAATTCTCACAATAAATTAGTGACATGGTAGTAAAAATGATTTAACAGGAATGAGTCAAGTAATTTGGTAGATTCATTGTATGTAATGTGTATTAATTTGAAAGTGTTACCACACATAATTGGAAAATAATTAAAATACAATAATTCAAGATTTAAATTATGCTAATATGTGCCATCTTATCACATTCATGTCTGGCTCATAATTTACATTCCTTACTCATACTCAGAGGTCATTGTTCTTTCAAGTATAACAAAAGCCCTTACGGAATGTCATGGCACACTATTTTACTCGATCTTTTTAATGTTGTAGTCGGGTAAACCATGAACACGTTATATTTAACTTCATAATTGCTACAAATATATATTTTGTTAAATTCCAAAGTTCCATCATCAAGAGATGATATTTAGCTTTTATTATGTCAAATGGATAATAAAAATGTAATTTTTCTCTATTCGTTTATACTAAAATATGCGTTTCCCTATTTGCACGCACTTCCCGATTTATTCAATTTATTTGTGGTAACTTCTGAAATTCCGCGCACAGGAACGAAAATTAGAAGACAGTTAAATAAAAAAACAAGGTAACAGTGACCAAAACGCTGAAATTACAGGACAACTACAGTTAAAATATCAGAAGTAAATAGAGAAAAATGTTGGCAAAAGCGAACGTTGTGGAATGAACCGAGAATGTACTATAAAAAATATAAGTTATTGGAAGTAAATGAGTAAGTAAATTGAGAAAAATTAAATATTTTTTTCCTATTTAATAACAATTTTATCTATGCACTTATTGGAAATATATTTCTGGAACAGAAACCGAATGAAACACTTTTGCTTTCTGTTTCTTCAGTTTCATTCATCTGCTATCCTGGATTAACTTTTAGAGTAGAGACTTATACTGTAAATTACCAGTTCCGTAATCAAAATTATCTGCATTTTGTTGCGTATGTCCGTTGTGAGTTACAAGTAAACAAAACAAACAAGAAGTTGGTGTTCTTGCCAGAGTCTTCCAAGTGCTCTTGAGTGTCCGGGTGATGCCGCGTCGAAGACTATGGTACCGACGTTTTGGTCATCTGTTCGTGGTCTTCCTTAGAGCAGGACTGACAAGACAGCCTTGAGGAAGAGCACGGTCCTGGTCCAGCCCTACGCGGCAAGATGGCCAAAACGCCGGCACCACTGCCTTCGACGCGCCCGTCACCCGGACATCCAAGAGCACTCGCAAGACTGACCGCGGAAGCATACGACTTCAAACAAAAAGTTGTTCTAAAATCCAATTTACGCAGAGTGCGCATCGTGTCAGCGAACTGAACGCCACGGAAGACGTATCGATTTGAATACTAAAACAGTTTTGCCACATGTTTTTTATTCTGAGAAAACGGTTGGAACAGTTGCGAAAAAGAAACGGAAATTACAAACGTTTTGTCATAAAAAACCGAAAATCAAAAACTGAATAAGAAATATTTTGTTAACCGAAATAGGAACGTTATTTCAAACGGTTGGTGCCTTGATCGTTGATGCTCTCCGCAAGCGAGCAGCCTTGCCCTGGAGGGCCCACCGTCCTACACCGAGGGAGATGTCACTTTCCGACGCTGTGGCACAAACGAGACGAGACAATCCACCTTCATTCACCTGTCAGCTTCAGAGCAATCAAAGCGGCTGCTACGCTGCAGCGGTCCAGCCGTGTAAAGGCTCGGGGAGTTGTGTGTGCTGCGATGTTGTTTTTTGTTTGTTTGTTTTGTGTCCGTATGGAACGTGAAACTCAGATAACTTTACAGAAGAAATCTGCGTCAGAGCTTGCGGCAAAATGCGACCCTGGTTTATTGAAATTAATGCATTCTACTTTATCTATGAAAGTGGTCCATACCAAATAAGATATATAGAAAATAAATCAATAAAACACGTTTCCAAATAAACTTACTTTTACGAAAGCATTTTCGTAAATAAATGTAGGAAGTCTGCACTATCAATAGTCTCAAATTCAGATATGTTACTATATGGAACGTTCTACTCACTCGCGTAATATTTCAGAGAGAAAATAGGGACACTTTGAACGGTTCTAGGAAGTAGTTTCATGAAATAGAAAATATAATATATGGTTCTCTGCGAAGTGTCCAAGGGGTACAATCTCAAACTGTAAATTCTTTATACATCTTACCTTCAGTGTTAATTCAACATAATTAGAAATATTACTAAAACGGTAATTCTTCGATTCTTTTGAATATCTGAAATCATTCCATTTTCACTTGCTTTTGAAGCGGGGCATTTATTTACACAAAAATATGGGAGATCAAACTGCGATTAAACATTCAGAAAAGCGCATTCGCAAGTTTCGAGGTGTTCAATATACAAACAGTGTACCAATGAAAATTTAAATATTCAAATATGAATGTAAATTCAAAATTGAGTTATAATTGCAACTGATTAGTATTGACTACCTTCTTGTTTTTCAAAGTCCAGAATAATACAACATAAAAATAGAATGTGTCTTTTCTACAGACTATACTTTTTTTTTATTTGTACGCAATATTGTAGTATAATATTTCTATATATGGAAATTGAAAGTTTCAATATGACCTTTTCAAAATAGTTACCGCGAATCAACTAAGAATGGGATGGAGTGCATTACTAGTTCATACTTTGCAATATAGATTTCATATCAGTTTTTAGGAAAACAAATTTTCAATAGACTTCTAATTTTCCTATTATCTATTGACTCTACATACCTTTAAAAGGTCGATAAACTGTACACAAATAATTGATTGTTACTGAAATGAGCATGCGTTGACCATGCTACCTGTAGCGGTGAAGACGGGCTAGGTCCAAAGAAAGGCAGCCGAGATTACACAAATAATTTCTGAAAAAATATAACATTTCATATTATGCAAAAGCCAATTCGATTTGGTGGCGAGCTTGGCCGAGTGGTCAATGTTATGCAGCCTCGTGAGCACACGAGCAGCCAGCAGACGACCGAGCAAGAGGCGGTTTGTCATCGACAAGCTCCACCAAAGCGCCGCCAGCTCTTGGTCACTGGGTGATGAGGGCAGTTACGTACTGGGACGCATGGAGGAGTAGGAGGCGGTGCAAAGAGAAGGAGAGACTAAAGTGAGACAGATAGTGCTAACAGCAGACCGGATATATGGTGAATGAAAAAATACGCGCGTGTGAGTGAGAGGGAGGAAAGGATACTAACATGGCCAACGATGGGTGGGGTCAGGCGACCGAGAAGTCCCGGTGGAGGAGAGAACCCTGCGATAGACGCAGAGCGGGAAAAACGAAGGTGCATGCAGCTAGAGGCGCAGGGGGTGTGGCAAGCGGCGGGCAAGAGGTGCAGAGGGCGGGGGGGGCGGCGAACACGCGGTCGAGGCCCGAGGGGAGGTGTCCGCAGCCAACATGGCCGCCGCTGAAGCATGCGCACTTTCGCACGCTATTACGCTGTTTGCACGCGGCGGCGGCGGCGGCGGTGGCTCAGCCAGCGGAAGTGACGGTGCAGGCGGTGACGGCGGCGGCGGCGGCGTTTGTTGGTGTGGGGGCGTCTGGGAAGGCGGAGCATCGCCAGAGGCGGTGGTTGCAGGCCGTGGCGGCGGTGGAGGTGGCAACACTCGCCACGCCACGAGGGCGGTGCAGTTGCAGCGGAGAGGCGTTGAACGCGACACCAAGCAGTGGGAATTGCGCACAGTGGTGGCAACGGCAGTGTCGTTAGTGGTGCGAGCCGCGGCGGCCACGGGTCGTGCGGGTGACGTGGAGAGCATCAACGGGCGGGGGGAGAGGGGGCGGTGTCCAGTGGGCAGCTAAACGAAGAGAAGGAGGCGCCAACGATGGCAGAAGTCGGCGGCGAAGTCGGCGGTTGCGGCAACGGTGGCGGTGGTCACGCTTCGCATGCACCGACCCCCCTGGCGTTTGTGCGCCGCCGCCGCCGCCGCCGCCGGCCAGCCCGCGCCCAGCCCCCTCCCCGGGCCACCCCTACCCTTTGGCGGCGCTCCGCGGCCGCAAGCCACACCCTGGCCGCCCCCGCCAGCCGTCAACCCCCGCCACCGGGCCGCGGCCGCGGCGGCGCGCTGCCACCTGGCCGGCGCGCCGGCGGCCTCCCTGCGCCCCGCCCGCCGCGTGCGCGCGACTGCATGTGGTGAGTAGCCGAGCGGCGGCGGCGGCGCGGCGGCGCCGCGGCGCGGAAGTTTGCGAACCGAGGCAGGCCCGGGCTCACGGAGCCCAGTGCACACTTGCGCGGGCCCCGCCTGCTCAATGCGCGCTCTGGCGAGACAGTTTATAGACTACTTTTTTAATATTTGTTATGGTGGTAGTCCATTCACTAAAGCTAGTCTTATTTGCGGATTAAAATCTAAGGATAGGAAATGAACTGGTGCTCGTGTGATGAAACGAAATGTATGAATGGTTTTGGGGACTGATGAATTCTTAACGTAGGTCAATGAAAGCTCTTACAAGAAATAGTTTATACACTTACTATTGGTTATAATGGTTATCCATTCACTAAATCAAGACTTATTTCTTGATTGAAATCTAAGGATGGGAAATACTACTCGTGTGATGAACTAAATTTAGGAAGGTTTTTTAGGACTGACGAATGGTGTAGCATGTACAAATGATGAGCGCTGATGAAATGGTCAGTGTTATATATGAGTACAGCGACGACGGCGCAGAGTCTGATGTTATCCTATTTCGACTGACTTTGTATTGAAAAAATCCTTGGGAGGTAGTACATTTGAATGGGTGAGTTTCAGAGGGTCATAATTCTCAATTCTGACCTTAAGGGATAGTCATAACCCAAACGTAGAAATGCGAACACTGACACAATAAATATTACACGTATGTCTAGATTGTTTACTAAAAGTAAAATAAAATTATGCATAGATTACTTGATGCAAGAGTCATGAAACGCGGTTTATAATACTGTTGATGCAAACGATAAATAATTATTTTCAAACTTAGACAAGTTGTATCTCAAAAATGTTGAGTCAAATCTGTATGTATGTGGATTATGATTATCTCCCGCTGAAGCCTTCATTTACCACACGGGTTTTTGTTACGTGTTGTAACGTAAAATATCATTTTCAACCTTTTATTGGTGCAGTTATTAAGTAAAATATAATTATTAGATCTTGTTAATATGTGTAGTTTCAATATATTTCATTAATAATTTTCAACAAAAAAATTTGATTAGAATTTTTGCGAATGTTTCGTCGCAAATGTACGTACTTTCCATTTATTTTCAAAACAGGTTTGCTTGTCTGCTTCAAAACATTTATTATCAAGATAATTAGGAAGAACCGATCGATTGGAATAGAAAGAATGTCAAAAATCACGTAATATGAAGAATGTACGGAATACACATAACTGATAAAAAAATTACGACAGTAAGAATACTCTCTAAGTATTTCAATTTGAGAAAAATTAATGATAACTTTTAGCATAAGACTGAACTCAATAAGAGGAAAATCTTGTTGATACTTGTATAACACATTGATATATGAAAGTTGCGAAGAAAGTTTTCATTTCGATTACGACAATAAAATCTAATGCTAATTGGGGAGTCAAATATAATTCCCAAATTTATATTCTATCTCTTTTCAGAATTTATTTTTTTAAAAGTATCTAAAGGCTATATTTCATGATCAATCATATTTTAAATTTGTATTTAAAAACAAGAGACACCATTCTAATACACAACTATCACTATGAACTCAGAAATAGAAAACAAATGACAGATTAATTCCCATAAAGGAACTATTGTGCAAAGTACATTGGTTTTTTAGGCACCTGATGACAATCAGGTGCCTGAATATCACTGTTGTGATATTAATGCGTAGAATGAGATAGGAAGAAGGGTAAGAGGAAGGAGCGTTTGGACTGAAGAGACGATGAAGGGCTGTCCGATATGAAGTAATTGACTATATAAAGAAAGAAATAAGAATAATAATTACAAAAAGGGAGGGATGCTCCTCCAAATCTAAAAAAACATGGTGAGTATTTACAAAAAACAACAAGCTCCCGAACACTAACACAAAAATCTATTGAATGTGGAGCACAGGCGCAATGCATCATATACTATATATGCTACATTATATACTATACATTATATTCTATATATTATATTTTACGTTTTCTTAGATAAGCTCGCAATCTTAGTGTTCTAAATTCGTGTCTTGGGGATTCTCATATAACGGTTCACTATGAAAGTGGGAATTGCAATATTCAAGAGCATATTTCAAAAGTGACATTTCTCCATTTCCGTTTCTTTACTAGTTTTACGTATAAAAATATTCTTAAGACGCTTCTTCACCTTCATGCCAAATATTGTGTTAAAATGTTGTTCTCCTACGATTTTGTTTTATTTATTGAGAAAAAATAGTAAAAACTCTATGTGTAAGACCAGAAACAAAATAAAAGGTAATCTCATCTTAAATGTTATCCAAACGATCTTAGATCTAATGTTGAACTACAAGAGCGAATTTCAATATTTTCTCTACTTCAAAAAGTTTCTTGGAGATATTTCACTTTGCAAAGAGGCTCTTCAATTATGCGCGGGGGGCAATAGTTAGCACTGTTGCAAGTTGTGTGTAGAATTGTAGTGTCTGTTAAGAGCTGTTTTCTTGCAATTGTTTATTTCACTGACAGACTGAGCAATACTCACGCCAGTTAATTCGTAAACTCATTAAGATGTAAAAAGGAAAACGAAACGGTTTCTTATTATTTTCAATTTCAGCCACCAGAAATTACGAAGGTGATCCTAAATTTGTAATTTAATTATTGTAGAATAAATATATTCTTAAACAGCTGAGGGCATCAACTGATGTCACTGGAGTGCCTCTGACCGGAAGTTTCGAGAGGTTCAGTCCCGACCATGGTTTGGGACACTAGCTAGATAGTTCAACCAGACTGGCGAACAATTCTATTGGCCGGCTACTCTGGTTGTTTGTTTCCCATGGTTCCTCCCATCACTGTCAGACGAATGCTGGAGCAGTACCATAACGAAGGGGTCACGGACCGCGCGCTTCTTTCCTTCCTCTTCCGTGTCCTTTTCACTCCTTACTTGCAAACTTTTATACTACTTACATGCAATGCACTATCAGGTGTTAGGAGACCAGTCGAGAACTCAAAACTTGTCCTGCTGGAGCGATGACCTGCTGGTGTGAGATAACTGGAGGAGAAAAAACCGCAAGCTGATGCGTAGGTCGGCGCCGGTTCTCATGATTCAACGGGTGAAGAACACTACTACCACCACCAGCACCTGTGATAATAAAAACATGCACTACACTTATTGAACTAATGACCATAACCATTCTCGCGCCCAGAAACTCGAAATAATCAATCAACTGAGGACAGCTGATATTGGCATCGCAATCATTTAAAGACAATAGGTAAGTTCGCTGGCCTGAACTATGAAGAAGAGGAGGAGGAGGAGGAGGAAGAAGAAGAAGAAGAAGAAGAAGAAGAAAAGGAATGTGTACATTTCCCCACGTGTCTCTAGATATAATGCGACAATGAAACAAACTAATACAATGTCCTCTACTACAGAACGTTTGCAAAATGCGCTTAAACACTTCCGAGCTCACCTTAAGGAAATATTTGCCATAGACATAATCATACTCCAATTTTTTGTCTAAATCCTCAAAAAATAACTTCTAAAAATTTCCTTCAGAAAAGTTTCTTAATTTCTAAAAAAAATACATTTGTTGACAAATCTAGTCGTGGGGTACAATACGTTTATTTGACTTTTGAGGAAAAAAGAAAATCCCTGCTAAATATCTGATGCGTCATCCAAATTTGCAAGGATAGTGACGATAATATGACCCGACAATCATGAATGACATTGAAATCGGTAATGTAATGAACTGTGAAGTAACCAAATGGATTGTGCTGCATGTGAAGAATTTGAAAAAGTTAAGGAATTATGGAACAGATGTGTAGTTTCTTCTTCCTGGAATCATGGCAAGTGCAGGGGAGAAGAAACCCCGGTGTGATTTTTATTTGATACTGAAATATTTTATATTATTTTTTATTTTATTTACCCCTCAGGGAGAGTAATTGCCTGTAATTGTAGACTTCTAAAATATAGGTTTTCACACATTTATATTTATTAAAGAAAAATGTATTTTAATTTACTAAAGTGAAATAATGAAGATCCCCTAAGAAATCATTGCTTGAAATATATAATATATATATATATATATATATATATATATATATATATATATATATATATATATATCAAACGTCTTTCACCTTTCCCTATATGAGAAATATAGTCAACAATTTATGAAAACAACGCAGAATACACTCTTATGATAACCGATTTTGAGAACTGAAAATATTATTGCGTCTCCCTCAAAACAATGTTTGAATTTTGCATTATATGGGTACAAATCTTAAGATGAATGAACTAGTCATCTAAGATGAATCATCTAGTAATGTCTTGGCGCAGAGTGAAGTCGCTCGCTTTTCACTAAGGAGGTCCGGGTTCGATTCCCGTCGAATGTCATGTAAAAGGTGTTCCAACAAAACGGGATTGCCGACTTCACAAGGCTAGTCCACCCCTGTGAAGTGTTTTAAACCCTACCCCTACCCCTGTCCTTATTCCTTCCCAATTCTGGCCGCTGGGCAGTGACGCAGGAGCGCGTGGTGGGAGGCGCGTACGCGGAGATGCTACCTCGCGGTTCTCGTGAAACCAGACTGCGACGAGACGCGACGGACATAATAAATGTACATTAAAGGTGGGTTAATCTAAATATTTAGAATATACGTATAAAATATAGGAGGATTACGCGTTGCGTCGTGAGTTGAGGCAAAAAAATGTAAAAAATATCTTAAGATAATTCTTTGCTTTTTATCAATAGTAAGTGAATATTTTGTGGAAAATATTTGATAAAAAGTTTAAACAGATTATTGATTAAACTGTAGATATACATTCTAATGCAATTCAACCCTTTATATTATTCTGCACTCTAATACTGTATTATTAATTTAATGAATAAAGCAAGTTATAAGGAGTGGTTTAGTAACCATTCTTATTGTAATATAAACCTTAAATGCCATTAGAAAATACCATCCATACTCTTAAAACTCAAACAAGTAGGTTGCATTGATTCTATTTAATATAGCATAATATATTGTGTTTAATATGCAGGAAAATGGGTGCTTCATATTAAGAGAAATGTTTTTAAAGCTCTCACTATAATATTTTTCACAATGTTTTAATAAATCTTTTAAAGAACGATTTTTTAAAGACTGTGTCTAACAACACAAGTTTATCGTGAATTACATTGAATCACATTCATGTAACATATATTTCCAACAAAATCTACGGTCATACCAATTCTAGAAGGTGGCGATCATTAGCTATTCTTATACCATCTGTTTGAAATAATTTATACTTCTTTTGAGACGTTATTTCCAGGTTCAAAATATTTCCGGAATCCTTTTGAAGTGATGTATTCTGCAAATCGTGAATGGAACTCAGACGTACAGCGGTTTTAGTTTTTGTAAAGCTATCGTATACTAATCGTCAGGAATTTGCAGATGATAATATTTTACACAATACATTAATCACCATACTATTTTCTAGATTGTAGATTCCATCATTGGTTCTCGTCCTTTACCATTTCTAGAAGTAAAAGTAAGGATCAATTTTCAATCTCTGGATTTCGTGTCAAACTGAGGAATAATGTAGTAGGCGTTAAGAGGTCGACTTTAGGTTTGACCATCGGTATTTTTGATTAAATATCAAGAGTCAGTGAGTGCAACTGCTCACGAAAGAACGAAACCGAACCATTTCCTTTAGAACTAAAAGCAAACGAGATACGAACATCTCACTGAACAGCAAAATTATGATTAAGAATGGCTAGGAAACGTGCTTTTTGGCAGACTGGAAAGAATGTAAGAAGGGCTACAAGAATTGGGCGTGCGTTGCCACTCCCAGAAACCGCGCAAAGAACTTGTTATTTCACGACTGGGACGCCAGCAATAAAGAATCACTCCGTCCCAGCAGGTGCACGACTATCCAGCTCTGAGGAGATGGCCGAGAGCCAAGAAATTCGTGACAATTTACAAGAGACTGCATGCCACAAACAGATGGTCACATGCAGCTTCACAAGCTTAGTCTGTCCTACCTATGTAAATTTTATGAAGATAACAATGGCAACGGACCTCAAACCTACGAATTTCATTAGCTTTGTTAGCATTAAGCCGTTTTATCTATCTCACTGCATTTTTGATTTTCAGATGGTAGAAAACTTGTTGGTCAGCATACCACAACTAGATAACTTACATCTACTTATTTTCTCCATTTGCAATTTTCTTTCCAAATGATAATTCCATGGACCTCTACCATTAGTACATATCTGTACTCTCTAAATGACTTCTTTTAATTTAGCCTCAAATTACATGACTCGAGAATCTATTCGTCTTGCCAATTATATCCCTTTCCAATTGTCCGAAACATTCTATTACCGATTGGAAGTCCTCCAAATATTGTACGACTTGGCTCTTCTTTTCTTAATGGTGGTATTTATACATTATGCGGCCCTTGCATTGTTAAAACATTTCAAAGGTTCACTTCTTTCTCAACGTTCTGTGCCGAGAGGTCGCATCACCAATTCAATTGTCATAATGGCGGTACCTTTCGAACCATTGTTAGCAGTTAATTACTTCTTATACTTCAGAGTTCAGAGAACGCTTTGTCTACTATGCATGCGGAGAATTTGCGACGGAACTTTGCGTGCTTTACAACATTGCTTGAAAGGCGGGTTTGCCATGCACAAATAATTGAGAATAGTACTGCAACACTTCGAAAAGAAAACATTTTAAATGCTGTTGCAAATAGCTTTTTTGTAAATTATCTTCAGAAACAGAAAAAGACACATAGGTTACACATGTTACTTGAAATAAATTTCGGTTCATTCAATGGGTATGTGAACATTTTTCATGGTTATTGAAAGGAAGAAAGGAAGAAAGATAGAAAGACAGAAAGACGGAAAGACGGAAAGACGAAAAGACGGAAAGACGAAAAGACGGAAAGACGAAAAGACGGAAAGACGGAAAGACGAAAAGACGAAAAGACGAAAAGACGAAAAGACGAAAAGACGGAATCAAACAAACACTAAAAAAATACAAATAATTTTATTTTAAAATAATTATGATTAATATTTTAAATTAAAAAAAATTAAATTCAGAAGACCACAATCTTTTTGTGCAACGCAAACGCGCAATATAAAAGCCGATGTCCGAATACTTGATAAAATAATGTCAAAGAAAAGAGATAATGATCGCGTGAGGACAGCAATCTGATAGACAAAATTATGGCGGAGATATAGCTGTTGGGTTCGTCACCAGGACCGTTGCTCACAATAATTCATCAAATACATCCCACTTATTTTGTTTTTGTAAATTAGCCTCATCAGGGTTCAGAGAAAAGGTATGGCATGGGGTGGAATTAATAGCTGAATTATTATTCGCCTAGATCTCATGCGATGTATCGCTTTTCAGTGTTCGAGAAACAAAAGGCGTGTGTCACGGAGAATATGACGCATAAGAATTATCCATAGTTTTCTTTTGTCGTTATTCGGAAGCGCGTTTTCTCTCACGACACCACTCATATTAAAATAAAACTTAATACATTTAACATGGCAACGGTGAGATATATCTATTATCTCATTCTTCTTTCATTTGCAATCCTCGGAACAAAAGTTCTGAGCAACATATCCCATCCGTAATGCATTTTTAGCCGTTCTTTTAGCACATTAGCATTTTAAGCAAAAGCATCTAAGGATGATTCGACTCACATCATCATGGAAATGTATTATTTTAATATCAAGACGAAGCATAAGAACATGCACAATGGCACACTGATTAATATGCCCATTCACAGCTGGGCAGATGCTCAAATGTTAGCAACGTTATGAGCGATGAGTCGATGAGAGACGCTGTCAAGGACATCACACATACAGTGGATATGGCGATTTCTTATTTAAGAGCTGAAATGTTTGAAGGTGTCATCTAGCCAATACAAAGAACTTAGAAAAAAATCTTTATCCATTTATCTTTCGGCTAGAATTGGATTCAGTTCTTGAATCAGGATTCAAGTCTGAAGTAGTGTTTGGACGATTTTGCGTACGCCAGTCAACAAAAAGATTATGGTAAAAAAATTCTACATGGACATAACGATATCGAGAGAAACGCGAATGTTGGTAACTGGTGAAAATGTAAGTTACAGTGATATCCAAAAGAGTTTACAAACGCAATGACGCTCACTAAAGTAAAATATAAATTAAGTTAACAGACATTCTCTATTCCTTTTGTTCTTTCTCATTCACAGAAATGTTATTTTAATTTATTGTTTAAAAATAATATTTTCCGACATTATTTTCTGTAATCTAAATTAGACAGACGAATTCGCAAAAACGTTTATATAACTGAAAACCACATGTTTCAAAAGTGTACAATGATCGTTAACACTTGTAAATAAGGCACAGTAAAAAGATCGAATTGTCTGTAGCTAAAAGAAAGATACGTATTTGCCCAAAACCCTGAAATACATTTTTGACGAAACCACGAAATTATAAATTTATTTTATAAAACATGGAATGAATTCGTCAAATCCTAATCCTTCATGACAATTTCCAAGAAAACGAAGTGAGCGGTGGTGGAGTCGCCCGATTGCATCTCGCGGTCACTTCCTCCCCTTTCGGTTTTGGCTACCAAAATTCAAAATTTATTGCTTATTTATTTTTGAAAATAGATTTTACTACATGGGAGTTTTTTTTCTTCTCCTTTTCAAAATTCAAAATTTAAGTAGTATATGACTTAGTGTAGGGATCACAGAATTTTGAAAATGTGCACACAATTCACTTTTCCCCATAGCACGTCATACGCAGTTTTTAACTGTTTTTTTGACGTAAAATAAATAAAATAAATAAAATAAAATAGAGACGGCACAGCCCGGTTGTTTGCTGTCCGGTCGGTATTTCGGGAGGGGAAAGAAGGAAACAATGTATCACAGTTTCCAATCATGAATAACGCAAATATATGTCATCGCACCATTTGAGAGAATACCTCGAAAACATGTGAACTTAGCAGAATCATAGGAACTGGGTCTCGCAAAAATATAATTATTTTAATTTTCCACATTTTTACGGAAGATTTCTTCCTTGGAGCAAACAACTGTGTACGAAGAAATGAGTTTCAATAAATTATTAATATTCAATGCAGTTATTAATTTCATAAGTAATTATGAAATTAAAAGCTTTCCTTACTCTTTCTATGAGACCAATAAAAAGCAAGATTAAGACAAAATGAACGTGAAAAGGAGCATTTGTGCAAAGAGCGATCTCGGAAGCACTGAGCTCTTCCTTGTACTCAGGAGGAAAACCGAGAGGGATTAAAGTGGCCTGTGCCTTTTTGGGATGGCATGCAAGAGGCTTACGAAAGGTTGAATGCGAAATGCAATCGGGAGACATCCGAGTGAAGCGAGCGGCATCGGGCGTGTGGCATGAGTGAGTAAGTATTGATTCCGAGAGCGTCAGTTATCGAGATCATGAGATCCATAAGTGCATCGCACGCTATACACAGGGAGGTGGGGATGTTGCTCCTCTGCTAGAACGTGATCGGACGTCGACCTGCACGTCTGTTGGGAGTTTCCCCCTTCCAGGTATAGCTACTCAGCGGGGCATCGCCCCAGCGGGGACATGCTCTCAGCTCCCGACATCAGTGGTCGTAAGTGTAAGCGTGAGTGAAAGGGGCAGTGCGAGTGTGTGTGGGTGTGCGTGTGTGGGTGTGCGTGTGTGGGTGTGCGTGTGTGGGTGTGCGTGTGTGGGTGTGCGTGTGTGGGTGTGCGTGTGTGGGTTGCGTGTGTGGGTGTGCGTGTGTGGGTGTGCGTGTGTGGGTGTGCGTGTGTGGGTGTGCGTGTGTGGGTGTGCGCGTGTGGGTGTGCGTGTGGGTGTGCGTGGGTGGGTGTGGTGTGTGGGTGTGCGTGTGTGGGTGTGCGTGTGCGTGTGTGGGTGTGCGTGTGTGGGTGTGCGTGTGTGAGTATGCGTGTGTGGGTGTGCGCGTGTGCGTGTGTGTCTGCGTTCGTGCGTATGCGTGCGTTTGTGTGAGTGTGCATGTGTGTAAAGCCAATTTTCCATGGCATTTTTTCTCTTCATTTTACATTGGCGCAGAAAAATGAGGGATCAGACGGGATGTAATTTGTAGCGGGAAATGACGCATGCTTGTATAGATTTCATCCAGTCTGATCGCGCTCTCGCCGGCACTTTTTCTCCTTTGCTATACGCATGGTGCGATTTCTTCCTTTTGTGCCGTTTTGAGAACGTTCTGTGTTGAATTGTAATTTGAAGTGATTAGTAGGGTGAGAAGTAAAACATGTATTGTCATCTGTCTCGTTCCGTGCTCAGTCCTAATTAAATTAAATAACCTAGTTAAATTTGTTTCATAGATGAAATGTTCAACTGTATGATCATCAGCACTATTTGCCGCTCCCAGAGGAAATATTTATATGATAATTACTTGCAGAAAACAAAATGACCGTGTAAAACTAGCTCTCGCTCATTCAGTTTCTATACCGAAATAGTACGTGTGGCTTAAATGTTTGAAATTATTAACGATTTAGAATTCTCTACTTCTTATCACTCACTTATCACTATGTATATTCATTACTATGTATGTCCCGTAAGACATTAGTACTTAGGCATAGAAATGATCGTCCTTTTCCATCCGTTTTCTGTGTAGAAAGATAATGAAAAACATTACCATGTAAAACGGCTCTTAAGGGAAGAGGAGCAGTAAGGTAGAGGGAGAAAAAATCGCGCGCGTCTGTGACCCATTTGTTAGAGTACTTCTCCGATATTCGCCTTATATTGATCGGAGAAAACTACCGACTGGATCAGTCGGCTCTAGAATTCTTCTGCAATCAGTGGATGAATTCTTCCTAGCTTTGAAGCTACTCTCCAAACTCCACCGCCTCGGGAGTAGAACTCTGCTACCTCTCGTCCAAAGATGATGCACAGGCAACGGTGTTGCCGCTGAGCTATCACCGCCATTACGGTGTGTTCGTTGGCGACGCGGCGGAGGTAGGCGTGCGCTTGAAAACTGTTGGCGCCGCCGGCTAGTGGCCTGGGCAACTGGGCGGTCCGGCGCCCCCCTTCGATCTTCCATTTTTTTTCTTTGCGCTTGCTTGAGAGTGAACGGGTCCCCTGGCGCACAATGCTCCTCCGTCTGACCAAAGGAACTATTTGTGTAGCAAAATTAAACGCATTTACGAAAGGCCTTTGCCCTCGCCCGGGCTGAGGCCACCGCAGGGGTCGCCGGTTGCGAATGGCGCGGCGCCACGCCGCACGCCTCATCCCTCTTGGATTGAAAGCGGGGCCCCGCCTCGCCCTTCCTCTCCCCACTCCCCCCCCTCCCCCCCACCTTCCCACCTCCCCTCTCCACCCCGCCGCACCTCGCCCACCTAACTTCGCTCCTGCCCGTGCCGCCCTTCCCCACAATTCCCTGCCTTTACCCACTCCACTCCACTCCATCCTCTCCCCGCCACATTCATCTCCGGTCAGCCTGTATCTGCAAGTCCCGCGCTCCGTTCTTCAAGAATGATTGATTGCTAGTGATTCCGGGAGTGTCAACAACTAAGGGCATTAGTCCCGTATGTGAAGTGCATGATTTTGTTCGGGAGATGACGGTGATCTTGCACCGCTGGATGGTGAGATTAGGCGCCGACCTACCGTCGAATAGCAGGGTTTTCCTCAATCAGTCCGCCACGCCGGGCATCACGCCAGCTGGGGCAAACTCTAAGCTCCCGACCGGTCATCCGGCATGTGTGTTAGTGTAGTGCATGTAAATGTGTATGTAAGGGGTAGGATAGGATAAGGAATGGGAAGGGAAGATCGTGCGCAGTTCGTGGCCTGTTTCTGCTCCGACATTCGCCTTGTGTTGATCGGAGAAACCACGGAAAACTACCGATCAGAGCAGTCGGGCGCTAGATATCTCCAGGCAATTTGACCTAGCTATGTAGCTGGTATCGAAAATCCTGCCACCGTCGGGACTCGAAACCCTGGATCTCGCGGTCAGAGGCATTACACTGACATCAGTTGATGCCCTGAGCCACCTCTCCTTGCTTACTTCTCATCCAGTTGCAGTCTGCCCACTTCTCTCCGACCCGCTACCGGGAGCAGTAGCTCAGTTCATCAACTGATGTCACTGCAGCGCCTCTGACCGGGAGGTCGTAGGTTCGAGTCCTGACGGCGGCAGGATTTTCGACACTAGCTTTTCAGCTAGGTCGAATTCAGTCGCTGTCTGGAGGAGAATTCTAGCGACCGGCTGCTCTGATCGGTAGTTTTCCGTGGTTTCTCCGATCAACACCAGGCGAATGCCGGAGTACCCTACCAAACGGGCCACGGGCCGCGCGCGATCTTTCCTTCCTCTTCCTTGTCCTATTCTCACCCCTTACACACACACACACTTACACTAACATGCATTACACTACCACATAGTCCGGGAGCTTAGAGCTTGGCCTGGCTGGGGCGGTGCCCCGCTGGTGGGAGAGTCCTGGTTACGGGGAAACCCCACTAGTCGACGGTAGGTCGGCGCCGGATCTCGCCATCCAGCGGGGGAAGATCACCGCCATCTCCCGCGAAAAAATGCACTACACTAACGAGACTAATGACCAAAGCAGTTTACGCACCAGGAAACACGAAAAAATCAAATCATCAAATCAAATCCGACCCGCTTCGCACCACCACGCCTCACAATACTTTCCACGGTCCGACACGCCCGCAACATACTCCTGACCTCGTCAATCCCCTCCACTTCGCGCAACGCCTCGCATCTTCACTCCACATATTTCCCCGCCGAGTCCTGCACATCTCTGACACGCCAGGTGGTATCTCCTTGTCGTGCTCCGTATATCTCCGTCATCTCCTTCATATCTCCGCCATTTTCCCGAATATATTCGCAGTATCTCCTAGGCATGAACTGCATCCTGCAACGCTCCTTCCCACCAGGGCAATTCCCGCTCGCAATGCCATTGCTGAGAGTTCACGCGCAAGACCACGATATCAATATCTTACATGGAAAATATTTATTCTTTGCAATTTATTTACAAATTGGTTAAGGTAAAAGGTTTGCGGAGCAAAGTATCAAGAGCAGAAAAGAAAGAAGGAAAGGAACGACAGAGAAAAGAAAGAGATGAAGAGGAGAACATCAGATAGCAGACGATGTACATGATCGATGTCTCTTCAATAAGAAGTAGTTATGGTGAGCTTAATCATTTCAATCAATGTCTGATATTTAACAACTTTTAATAATATTTTCTTAAAACAGATACGTCATGCAAAGGGAAATAATCAAGATCGACCTGTTAGCAAACCTAAAGAATGATGATGGGAAAAAGAGCAAGAAATGTGATTTTCACCCAGTTCTTGCCCTTGAGTTTAGAGGTCTTTCGCAGGTTACGCGAGACGAACGACAAAACAAGCCGTTTCAGCTTGGTTTTTGATTGATTGATTTTTCGTGTTTCCGGGCACGTCAACTGCTTTGGTCATTAGTCCCGTTAGTGTAGTGCATGTTTTTTTCGCGGGAGATGACGGTAATCTTCCCCCGATGGATGGCGAGATCCGGCGCCGACCTACCGTCGGCTAGTGGGGTTTCCCCCTAACCAGGACTCTCACCAGCAAGGCACCGCCCCAGTCGGGACAAGCTCTAAGCTCCTGACCGGTCTCCCGGAATATGTAGTAGTGTAGTGCATGTTAGTGTAAGTGTGTGTGTGTGTAAGGGGAGAGGATAGGACAAGGAAGAGGAAGGACAGATAGCGCGCGGTCCGTGGCCCGTTTGGTCCGACTGCTCCGGCATTCACCTGGTGTTGATCGGAGAAACCACGGAAAACTACCGATCAGAGCAGCCGGCCGCTAGAATTCCCCTCCAGATAGCGACGGAATTCGACCTAGTTCAGCTTGGTGGGACAGAGAGCGTGGCAAGAATGGGAGTTTGGGGATGACAGGGCGAAGTGTTCGAGCGTGGTGTGGCGGGGAGTCTGAGCGTGGTGGCGCAGACTTCTGGTGTGGCTCGGAGAGAAGATTTGCATGTAGAGGGGCGGCGACTGGAAGGACCCACAGCGAGTATATGAGTGCCGGGAAGCGCGGATGTGCGGGACACTACCGGGGTAGAGTGAGCAAGGCGGGATGGGGCGTTGGACGGGGGTGACTATGATCCACACGGGGCGTGAAGTATCGGTCGTTGCAGGTGCTGTTACTCTGGGGCGAGGGTTCCGGGTGTGGCGGGGTGAGGAAGTGGGCGTGGTCGAGGGGAGGGCGGGCGGTGCGGCGAAGCGGGGGGACCGAGCGGAGTTCGCAGGGCAGGCAGCCGAGACAAGGGGCTCATCGTGGCACTACGGCATGGCGGCGAGTGGTGGGTTGTGGCAGGCCACGTTGGGGTCTGGAGGGGCGTGACGGGATGTGGCGGGGCGGGGCGGGGCGTCGTGGAGCGTGACGGCGCGTGACGGGCTGTGGCGGGGTGTGACGGGGCGCGGTGTGGTGGCGCGTGGCGGCGCACTGTGGGGTGTAGTGTGGCGGAGGTGGTGGAGCGTGGTGGCGCGTGGCGGCGTGGCGAGACGGGATACACGTAACGGGACCACGAACGGTGGCAGGGGATGCGGCCGGCAACGGGTGATGGGCGATCCCGTTGCTCTCTATTCCATTCACCCGCTCTCCGCTGCAGTCTGCAACCATAAGTGCAGTGGTTAGCGGCTATAGCGCGCCTTCGCCGCTGCGCCCACGCGATATGTCTTCTCGGAGTGCGACGGGAGTAAAATGCATGCGCAAATTGGAAAGACGCGGTTGCTACTTGTCGCCTATGCGATACGCTGTACACAATGTCTCCTAACCGTATACTACCTGATACGAACGTAATATTTTTCTACGCTGCATTTCTCGACCACGGACGCGTAAATAAAATCTATGTCCTAGTTTACCATCCGTTTTGGAATGTATTACTTTATCTAGAATAAAAACAGAAAAAATGTTAAACTTACACTTGAATTAATTAAATAAATTCATTCACACCATAAAACGATGAGGTTGCTCGACTGATGAATCAATAGTAAGAGAAAGAATTTCTGCAAAACGTTCTAACATTTATATTCTAACATCATGATAAGTGGGGCAGCTCTCTCTAAACGAAGACTTTGTAGATAACTGTGCTTGGAGACTACCTCTTAAAACATTTCTGTCCTTGGTTCGGCTGTACATTCATTTGATTTTTACACGCTTTGCGATTTAAACTCTGCTTTTTCACTCACATTATCGTATTAGAAGAGTCTAGGAGGAGCGAAAAGTAGGATGATGCGGTAGATGGAACGTAAGGCGGAATAACCCTTGCAGATCCGCTGTAAAGTCGGAAAATGTGGATGTAATCATTTACGATTCTAGGTAATGTAATAGCACAGAAGGATTCCAGATTAGATACCTATTGAATTTTTTGAGCATGCATCAAAATTAAATGAATTACTTCCTTGTTGGTGTGGAACATTGTCTTTTTGTTGTCCGCAATGGGTTCAAGGACGGTGGAGAAGGTATATCAGTCAATGATGCAATGTATAACCAGTGGCATAGCGTTCGCGGACGCTATGATACTGAGCATCCCCATGTAAACTATTAATCAAAGAGCACTAAATATTTTATTGATAATATTTTAAGACGACCGTTAATTTTTCTATTAGTTATAAGTTATTTCGTAGGATTGAATTCTGGGCTTCGCTCCAAGCTGGCCTGTCAGTGGTTAGATACTGGTATGGTATGATATAGCGTCTGCCGTGAGTGCGATGTATAACGACGCATGTGCAGTCAACGACTCCCATCATTCCTGTTATTGCGATTTCTACTTTTCCTACGCCAGCATATTGTCAGAAGCGACACTGTGCAAGTTGTATGTTTGGTCACGAGAGTGCAGTACGCTCGATATGGTCAATGTGTTTCTCTCTCGTTCGGAATTTCCTGCTTCGTCGTGTGTGAAACACGGAGCAGTTGAATTAATGCTTCCCGACTACTTAATAAATATTTAAATAGTTGAATTCGCTCTTTAATATTGTATATTCTATCTCCATCTGAAATATATTTATTTACATGGAATGTTTTCATTCATGGGTTAGAATTAGAATTAAGCCATTGTAAAATTTGCTCACGAGAAGTCGACAGTATTAGGTATAAAAAGCAATTGTGGCAAATACTACTCCAAAATCGTGGAAGTAGATAAGAGTGTGTCTGTATCGTGTTACAGTCGTGTGCTTAATTAATTTGTAGTTACTTGTGAAGACGATAATCTGAAGAATGCAAAAATTCCAGGTCACAAATGACTCGATTTCCTTCGGTCAATACCAGTTTATAACTTATCATATGAAAAAAGTCCTATGCAGGTATTTCGTTCAATTACTTGAGTAGAAAACAGTTTAGAAAATATCTGTATAAAGCAATTTTTATGTATTAGTGAATGTTCCTCAACATAAAAAATGTTCTATTACGTGCGCATTACATTTAGAAATTTTTCATTATTTTTCCAGCATCTCCAAAAGCACCACTCACACTACGACACTGCGTGTAACCGCATTACTAATCAGTTGCAAGATTTCACTTGTTGAAACAATTGCCTACAATCATAGAGTTTAAAACAATTTAAACTTATTTATCATAACATCATAGTAATGTTTTTCAGTAACATTCACGTTTCGTATTTAACTCTTAATCCAACTTGAAGCGATTTAAAACCATACAATAACTAATATTTTTCTATTGTTCTTTTTGAGAGATGGGTCTTCCTTGGTCCCTTGTAGGGATGTGCTCTTAACAGCTAAACTGTTATTTCTTAACCGTTAACGTTTCGTAAGTGTTACGCGAAATAACAGTTATTTCGTTTATCCTGTTATTGGCAGTTATCGGTTGAAATACATAGAACTGCAACCTACTGGGTCTAATCAGAACTACTACAAGCTTTTGTGGCAACCATTTTGTACGATAACAATTCACTTCAAATTTCCTTAAATTAAATTTTTTTTAACTACAACAAGATGTTTGTCCTTTAAATTAACCAATTAATTTTTCCCTTGCTTATGTGAGATCAACTAATATTTCCCTAGGTCCAATAAAATAAAATGAGTTACGGTCAAATAACTCACATTATAATACTTGATATTTGATAGGCATTAACACTTTAGCTAAAGGTAAGCAAAAACACTTTCTCCTCATTATATTTGGCATTCGTCACTTCACTATGCACAAGTTGCATATTTACAAGAATATTTGCAATCTGAACCCGAATCACTTTCAGTTTTGTAATATTCTATATTCTATATACATTCGCTACATATTATATGAATTACTATTCATCCTTGGCAATTCATACAGACTCGTTCATATCTGCTGCTTCTCTGTCCTCACATGTTAAGGAAAGTAGTACAAGGAAGCGCCGTAAGGTAGCTGCACAAGCTTTACGGTGCTACCAACGTTATTCGTTTTGCGTGGTTTAACTCTTAGCAGTCGGCCATGTTAGGTTGCTGGCCATGGAACTGTTATTTATCAACTGTTATTAATAACAGCTATTACGAGTCA
Organism: Teleogryllus oceanicus; assembly: GCA_964035755.1. Taxonomy (NCBI): domain Eukaryota; kingdom Metazoa; phylum Arthropoda; class Insecta; order Orthoptera; family Gryllidae; genus Teleogryllus; species Teleogryllus oceanicus. The sequence continues at coordinate 284,281,962 of CAXIVR010000001.1, forward strand.
GCTGTTTTTGTGATAACAGTTATTGAAGAAATGCTGTTAAGCCCATCTCTAGTCCCTTGCTGTCGCATGATATCAACAGCATCGAAAGTAGTGACGCATGCTTCAGTCGATTGGAGCATTATGAGAATAGGTTGAAAACACAATAAAATATTTGCCTGATCCCGTCAATATCCAAAGTGTTTAATTGTTTTTGGATTTTCTCCAGTTCCTGGGTATCTAATCGTAGACACCTTTCACATGGCTGGAGGTTGCATAGTTTTCTTCCAATCTGTGCGTGCATTGAAAGTAATACAGATTACTTTTATTATTTTATTTTTGTTATGCTATTTTTTGTCACCTTAAAATAGATTAAGAATTAAATACGGAATGATGCTGAAAAATAGATATGAATATAATTAAAAACATTAATATTTTAAACACAGTGTCTGAAGTTTTACTGACTAAGTTTCAGGTGAAGAATATTAGAAAAAAACAACGAGCACATTATATGGTTCAATCGCCGTTACAACGGCACCGCCGCAGTCCGAGGGCATTTCATGGACTTTGAACGGATTTTCTTTGAAATTATTTTGATAACGCAGTTCTCCAAGTTGAAGATAAATGCAACATAACATTTAATCTCAGTTTGCTTTTTTGAACACAGCATTTATGAATTTGTTTCTTGTACTGTAAGAAATTTCGCTGGAAAGCTTATTGCCTGATTTCCTGATATCTTTCGGGAGAATGCTTCGCAGCAATGGTTCGGTATGCGGGAATAAAAGGACTGTTGTAACACCCGTTCTACGGTTGAATTATATATCATAGAGCGAATGTTCACGGGAACAATTTTTTTCTCAAATAAGGCCGAGGGATTCAGAATTAGTCTGAAATGTTTCTATCGGAACGATGAACCTACATCAATTGGCATGCAATGCCAAGGCCGGTTAGTGTTTCGTTTTAACACTGCACGTCATCCTGCAACATCCCTTCTACATGTTGATTATTCCTGCGTCTTCCTGCCCAGCATTGCCTCCAACCCAACTCACTCCACCTCCACAACCATATACCAACACCATCCTCCACCACCATTCTCCATTACCATTCTTCACCACCATCCCTCACTATCAACCTCCACCATCAACCTTCCACGGCCTTCCTCCAAAATCATCTCCCGCCATTCGTCACTGTGCTTCACCCTGTACTACCCTACATCACTGCATCACAATGTAATAACCTCCTTCACACCCCACCACCCAGCGTCTTGAAGCGGCAAGATTTTCGACACTACCTTTTCAGCTAGGTGGAATTCAGTCGCTGTCTGGAGAAGAATTCTAGCGACCGGCTGCTCTGATCGGTAATTTTCCGAGGTTTCTCCGATTAACACCAGGCGAATGCCGGAGCAGTACCCTAACAAACGGGCCACGGACCGCGCGCGGTCTTTCCTTCTTCTTCCTTGTCCTATCCTCTCCCCTTACACACACACTTACACTAACATGCACTACATTACCATATATTCCGGGAGACCGGTCGGGAGCTTAGAGCTTGTCCCAGTTGGGGCGGTGCCCCGCTAGTGGGAGAGTCCTGGTTAGGGGGAAACCTCACTAGCCGACGGTAGGTCGGCGCCGGATCTCACCATCATGCGGGGGAAGATCAGCGACATCTCCCGAGAAAAAGAACATTCCCTACACTCACGGGACTAATGACCAAAGCAGCTGACGCGCCCAAAAACACGAAAAAATTAATCAATTAAAACCAGCGTCTCGATTTCGCGCCTACCCTAACGTTCGATGTAGTGGATTGCTGACTTCACAATCACCTCCACCTCAGTCGCGGTCGCCTAGGCCGCCGCGCCGCCAACGTCACCGTCGCCGCCGCCGCCTTCGTCGCCGCTGCCGCTCGCCCGCCCAGGTCGCTGACTGAGTCCGGGGGGGGGGAGCCGTCCTCCCACGCCTCTGCGCGGAGACGCGGCCGCGCCCGCGCGTTTTTGCGTGTGGCCCAGGCGGCCGGTCCGGTCGCCCGCCCGGAAGCGATCCTGGTTACGTAAGGCCGCCAATAATAGGTTATTTATGCGACTAGGTGCGATGTGGTTAGACGCAGGGACACGTTGAGGGTTCGACCCCTCTCCCCTCCCCCTCCTCCTTCTCCTTCTTCATCTCCTCGGGCCAAGAGCGAAAAAGAGTGTCATGGGCGTGGATGCGAAGTCACTGAAGTCCTGTTCTGTTATTAGATATCAAAAGGATTGGGATCCGCACGATAAACACTGGGGTGGTTGTTGACCGGTAGATCATAATAAATACCTTGTAGGAAAGTTCATGATTCTAGTTTGGATATTTCGACACCCTACACTTACGAAATGCCGTTTGTCTTTTTCACCAGTTGACCAATGGTTGACCTATAAGTATATTTGAGTATCAGATTCAAAGGAGTAATACAGAACAGACGATCGCTTCACGAACGTCCAAATATTGCATAAGGGATTGAGCAGCGAATACACTCAGATTTAAACAAACAAACCATAGGACACAGCAGCATGAAAAAAATCTCAGGTAACCTACTCTACGAAAATAAGATTTTTTCGCAGATCCTAATAATATAAAACTTTCGGGTGGAGAGAGTGTAGAACCGTTCTCCCCTGCGCTTCGCTCATGCCCTACGGTGCCCATTGTAATCCTAATACTCATTTCGAGTATTTGGCATTCCTTACGGGACACATCTGGACTGTTCTCAACATACGATTTCAAATACAATGTCTATTGAATCATTCTGTGCAATTATTATTATTATTATTATTATTATTACTCTTATTATTACTATTACTATTATTGTTGTTGTTGTTGTTTTATCAGCAAAAATCATGACTTGCGTTAGGTGCCGATTAAACAAGAAAACCCCTCCATGTTGCATCTCCCAACGAACCACCTTGAGGTTCTATTCCTTTAAAAACTGTAAAAAAAAGAAAGAAAGTGGTGTATGAGTAATAAGTAAACTCTGCGCACGTTTTCTTGAGCTCCAGAATTGTTACCCATCTCTTTTGTTATACTCGTACAAAGTTGAATTGTAAATAAAGGTACCAGCGAAAATGATTGACAACATTTGAAAAGTAGAAACTTTCACTCCCAAGTAATAGAAAATGTACGTGCATCAGCAAAGAAATTACAGCATTTATTTTGTTCGTGGTGTTGCAAACAAAATACCCTCGCCCTATTCCTCCCGCAACTAGCTAAAAAGAGGTCAACAATATGCGCGTAAGAAGATGTACTGAAGGACTGAAGTTATTTCATGTCCAGTGGCAAAACGAAGGGGGATTTCTCAGCATTTGCTCAATGGATCAAGGGAAGTTGATCGAAAAACATGGTTGAGATGAGAGAGGATGGCCGCCGCGTCTCCAGCGACTATGACCCGGTGTTTCTAGAATTCGAGACCCAGCGGAGCGAATTTTCGACACTAATCTGTACCAAGGTTGAATTCAGCTGCTGTCTGGAGATGAATTCGGGTCGGTTCCTCTGATAAGTAGTTTTCCGTGGTTTCTACGATCAATACCAGGCGAATGAAGAAGCAGTACCCTAGCGATCAGGCAATGGACCGATTTTTCCTTCATCTTCCTTGCCCTATGCTCTTCCCTTCTTACACTGAGACGCACTAATCATCCTCACATGTCGGGAGACCAGTCAGAAGCTTATAACTTGTCCCGGCTCGGGCGGGACTGCGAGGGAAATACCTGGAGAAGAAATCTCCAGTTATCGGGCGTGTAGGTCTGCGCGGGATATCATCATCCAGCGGGGGAAGAACACAGGCTCTTCCAAGCCTAAACACATCCATTACACTAATAGAACCAATCACTAAAGCAGTTGAGGTGTCCGAAAATATCAATCACACAATCGTATTATTCACTACAAATGGTAATTAATATCATTATTAAAGCAAATTAATATTGGAACGAACTAAAATTTATTCGTTTTTATGGACACTTCCGTTTCTGATGGTATAAACGTTTATGCAGAAGGAAATCTGTCACTTGGTACCTAAAATTTTGTGACCTTTTATATTGTTTAATGGCATGTGGTAGTGTGATGTAAAATAATCATTATGTTTCATAAGCAGATTTCTTGGAAAAAGCTGTTAATACATGTGAATATGATCCCTACGACGTGTGTTGTAATTACAAGATGCCCGTATTGCATGACAATGGTATGTTCCCATCCTTGAGTTAATAATTGTTGATGAAAAATATTTCGTTCGAAAAAACAAAAAAAACTAATTCATTTCGAATTGAAATGTAAATTATATATTCGCGTCTGTTTGTATTCAAACCGGAAGTAAATTAAACATTCGTCTTTAAGAGGAAATTAAATCTATTTCTTATCAGGACGCGTCTAGAATAGAATTCTGATATTAAAAAGACTTGATTTCATGCCTACAAATGATTGAATGTTTCCTCGATCCGAAATAATATTTCCTAAATTCATTGAGAGAAAATTAAAAAGGCTAAATAACCATGATTCTGCAAATAATGGGAAAGAGACAGAAAATGGTTTTCATTCTCTCTCGAACAGAATAGGTGCTGTAATTTTGTGCACGGTCTCTCACTTAAATTTTTCTTCACGTCAAAAAGAAAAAATGGAAATTCATTCAAGGGCCCAGATAACCATTTTACATTTATAAGTTATTATAAAAGATAATTTCAAATATTTTCATGAACTCTTGAGAGAAGAAACTGTTTGCATAGCAAGTCGCTCTAACCACTGATCTTTCATCTGAACCAGACGCACGCGCTGGTAAGCGCCAGGTAACCCTTCCCACTTGACCTTAATATCCTCCTCAACCATCTCCTTCCCCTCCCATTCGCCTCTTCTCAGACAATAGAAATACAAACACTCCCACTCACATATACTTATACACATACAATGAGTAACATGAGCGGCATAAATGGCGCCATGATGGAAAATGGCATGTAGTTCCATCCCTAGAAAGCAACCAATGATTAAACATTAAGCTTTGAGGTGTGGTGGATGAATGTTACATGTAAATTAATTAAGATGACAGAGCGAAGTACTTTCAGAACGAATGTAACTGTTCAGTGAGATCGTCATAATCTAAAATGGTATTATCTTAAATTCGTTTCTGCTTAAAGATTGAGAATATTACTATTGTGGAATCATCACTAAATCAAAAGATTTCGGTAGGCGATGAATCAACTTTTCGTCATCCCTTTCAATTGCATTTTTTGTGAGAGGAAGGTAATTATGGTACAAAATGTAATTGCAATTATGTTAGTTAAATCAAAAGAAATTTGAAAATAAAATAAGAAATAAATAACAGATATTTCATTCTGAAATAATGCAGTTTACATTTTAAGTTTTCTGTCTTGAAGAAATCACCGCATTAAAATGAACTGTATTTTCAGTAATATAAGCATAAATTGAATTATTTAATATTGGTGGATTATTTTCTAAGAATAAAAGATATTAATGAAAATTTAAAAAAAAAAGAAGTATGTTAGAAAGTACAAATAATATTTTTTTAAAGAAAATGATATTCGTCACGAAAACTGTTATAAATGTTTAATTAAATTAAAAATTCATGGGCTCCCCTCGAAAAATAAGATGTGCTATATCATGTAAAAAAGATTGAAATAAAAAAAATATTGTATTTTCCAACGGTGGTTGTTAGTAGATTATATTTATAAAATCTTGTGAAATTCTTATCATTTACTACATAACTTTTCTATACGTTTTCTAGATATCAACTTTATTACTGATATAAAGTAATAGTCTGAGCTATAATCATACTTTAAATGGAAAAACGTAAGCAAAAATGTATATTTTTTCAATAAATATTTTAGATTATGATATTGTTAAGTATTACCTTGAGGAAAGTTTACTGTTCCATGCCTTCATGCTAGATTTATTAACGCTCATAGCTGGTATTAACATCTCATTAACACTTCAAGAGCTCAGTTACTGTTCTCTGGGGAAAACGGATCAAGAAGATTAAAAAAATAACAAGAAGAGATTTTTAATTAAAATGAGATTTATTATCACAAATGAAAATAAGAAATTAATCCTAACGGAACGATCGACTGTATGTAACCTCCAAGTAAAGAATAAAAATATTTATCTATTATAAGTACCTGATTTTATATTGCTTATTTCACATGTATTTTCCATTCTAAATTGCATTTTAATTTTTGGATCGATGAAATGTAAAGTTACTAAACCTAAAAGAAATCCTACATTGGCCCTCAGCTAAGAAGGCACATATGACGGAAATCACTACTGTAAACAACCGACCACATCATTGAAGAAACCAATATTTGTGTAACCCGATGTTCTCAAACATACAATTTCGCAATAGAGTTAACTGTATTCTTTTGGAGCATAATTTGAAGTTCTCATTACATCTATCGCTCAATTTATTGGTGAACTGATTTTTAGATTTTAAAAAATGTTATTGGAAGAAGTACATTAGTGAGAACAATCGTTTGAAAAATAAATTGTCTGAAGAAATGTTAGTTAGTATCCTCGCATCTTCTTTTCTGTTTCTCTAGCCCTACTTCGGGAATTAGTTATGTAATCATGGGGCATTGCAAGTGTTCATCGCGGAGCCCTGGAACTCCAAGACGCATTTTTGGCAATTCCCTTTACACATCTTCAGATACTACGGAACAGAAATACAATTTAATCCTCACATAAACTTCGAACGGAATTGTTGCTGTACACTCTGGTGTTTGAAATAAATAATTAGTAATAGGAACATTTCCAATAAATTTTGTTATTGCATTGAGTTTGCATGAAATTATTGACTTATCTTTAGACATACGAAGCAAAATCTTGCAATGTTGCAACGAGTACGGGGTCTCAGCATTTGCCCCAGTGAAATCCACTCTGACATCCACTGGTCCTGCACCCATCTGAAATTGAATCTTGTGGTTTGCATGGAGTCAAAGTCAGTAGAAGATAATTTTTTAATGTACCGAAAATGTACGCGTAACAAACTAATATCGTCGCAGGTCGTAACATATCGTCGGTATACAAGTGAAACTCACTAAATTCTTTTTCGAGGGTTTTGAATTATTTATATAGCTAAGTTATATTTTCTATTATTTGATTAATAAAATCGTTGAAGTCCTGGGGTTTGAGTGAACTACATTATCAAGTATTTCCCTTATAATTAAGCCACAGTAAGAGAAAATGTACACAAAAATTCGTCTTTGGATCGGATATTTTTGTTTCTCAATGTAATGTATAGTTGACCTCTCTTCCCGATTTAGGCTGCGAACACCTATTTAGAGCACTCCAACCATTTCGCAAAATTAAGTAACAAAATGTTAACACATTGGGAGAGAAGAATCATTTAATTCATTTACGGTATATTTAGACTTTAAATGTCAACATATTTTGTTTGACATATACAAAAGTCAAAAGAAATAATCAATTGTATGAATTTATTACATTACGGAGATTGTTTATTTTGGTCATGTTTGTTTAAAATAACGTATCGTCAAAATAAAGTAAAACGTGAATGCGGCATGTGTGGAGGGAAGGGGACGGTACATTCGGCTCATTTTTTCTTGATATTCGGAACCCTACCCCTACACTTAACATAGTTAAATTACGAATAAAGATAGCATCGAGCATTTTCGATATTAGTAACAAAAAAAGTTTGATCTGGTGTAATACACTATACGATCGCCGTTGATTAGCCCACCTCTGGCCTCCTCTAAGGCACACTCGAAAAACCTGAAGTGTTATACCCAGCCACCTTCTTGGAGTGTGGTACCTCACGACAAATTTGAACTAATATACTCTCGAAATAGTTTAAGACTCCCCACCCCATGGGAGGAGATCAGATATAAATTTGAAAAAGACTAACAGTACTGAGAGTTAGAAAACAAATCTAAGACAGAAACGTGAGGCCAAAAGGCTACAATCTCGCCTCTCACTCTTCAACATCTCTTTTACGTAAACGCAGGTGTTGTGTCTCCATTCGAAATTGAATAATTGGTGAGACTATTTAGTAAAGTGCAACAATTAAAAGACATCAACCTATGTGTCAAAGCAAGTACAATAGCAACAATACGTAAAAAATGGACTAGTAATATATATATATATATATATATATATATATATATATATATATATATAACCAAATGTCCTTTATTATTGTAATACACTTATGAAGATAAAGAGCAACGTATTCGATATGTTCTTGTAGAAGTACAGTTCGATCAACATTTTCTGACCCCATCCCAGCTCCAATTCCCTGGGCAAAATACACCGCCCCGCACGAAATGCTGTCCATCCGCCGCGTGCCTTCCGTGGACGCCGGCGCGGGGTGCTGGAGCGGCGGTCGCCGGCTGGGGCCGCGGCGGCGCCCGCACGTAGGCCTAAAACGTGGAGCGCCACGCCGCGCGCCACGGCGCTGTACGCTTGCGGCCCCTGGCGCGCGCCTCCGAACAAAGGGGCGGGTGGCGCGGCGTGGCGGCGGCGGCGGCGGCGGCGGCGGCGGCGGGGCGCGTGGGCGGGCAGGCGCGGAGCTCCAGAATGCGCACCGCGCGCCCGCGCCCGCGCCCGCGACCCCGGCGCCCGCCCTGACAGCCCAGGCCGCCCGCCGCCCGCCCTGCAGACGCCTTCCGAGCCTCTTGACCGACTTCTGGCGCGCAGAGCCAGGCGGTGGGTGAGGGGCGGTGCCGCTGCATTCGCCGCGCTACTCAACTGCACGACAACTTCAACTCCAATTGGAAAAGATTTGCATCTGTTTTTGAAAATGCAGGAAACTCTGTAAAACACGATTCATTTGAATATTTTCTTTCTTGGTATATTTATGACTTGCGAAGTGTTGCCTAACATGCAGTCTATTGCACTTTTCACAAGAATGTGAGCACCAATTGAAGAAGTAGCGAGTTTCCAATGGAGTTTTGAAAATACAGAAAGTCTTGTCTAACACCAAACATCACGATTGCTTTAAATATTTTCCTTCTTGGCACGTTGCTGTCTTGTAAAGTGTTGCCAAAACTCATTACAAAAAGTGACTGCACTTTTTCTTCAGAACAATGTGAGCACCAATTGAACAGTGTGAGCCAGTTTCCTATATACTTATGAAAATACAGGAAATCTTGTCTTACACCGATCGTCACAATTCTTTCATATATATTTCCTCTTCTACATTTTAGTCTGGTAGAGATTTGGAAAAAAAATCACTGCAAATCTCAACTGCACTTTTCATAAGAGCTTGAGCTCAACATGAACTAGACAGTTTCCTGACATTTTTTAAATATTCCCTATTCCTTCAAATAGGTTCTTACTTGGCCTATTTCCTTAAAAAATTAAAACAATACTTTATATTCATTTTTTAATATATAGTTTCATTATAGCGATAACATAGATTTTATTCCATATTCTTATGCAGATTCGAAATCTTTGCATATTTTGGAATGTACTCGAAACCGTAAGTGCGATTTTTAAGAACTAGGTTATTGTTTTAAACTTGCTTATGAACAGAACTTAAACTTGTTTATGAACAGAAAATTTGTAGCGTCCTCTCCTCACTATTATTAAAACGAAACAATATTTTATTTGTTTAATAATATAATGGCATTCACTTGCATAAATTCTTCCTATACAAATCAATTTGTTCCAATTTTTAATATTTATATTTTAATGTTTCATGATAAGAAATTCGTATTTAAAAAATGCACTACGAACACCTTAAAAAATATTAACACAGCAATTGGATCCAATAAATTTTATTGCATTTGCCGAGTTCCATTCAAAAACTTCATTTTGTACATAGATACTAACTTGTTACATTGCGAAACACATTACATTGTTTAAAAATTGGCTCAAAACTCCAGTGTGAGTGCAGTAGGAAGAACATTATTTTCAAAATACGTAGAGAAACCGTTAATTCATTTCCAAGGAAAATGTATATCTATTAAATTAAATATAATAACATTATACTACTAATGGTATAAATACTTCTTTTATTTTTTAAACTCTATTGATCGTCAAAGACCGTTAAGTGTATCTCTCAGAAGTAATATCAAAGTTCCCTTCAAAAACTAAAACATGTACTACATTCGAGAGAAAACGCATTATTTTTTATCTTCTCTATAATACCTATTCCTCACTGCAACTGTATGCTTGAACGAACATTCAAAATATTCACGGAGCGTTTTCTTTTTGTGTCTGCTCACGTGCTCACGAGTGTGTGGTCCGTATTTCTACTGCCATTCATTGTGTACTTTTCGAGTGTTGCAAAAATATCTCCGCTTTACGAAGCTATTACATTTAAAATATTCTACAAACTTAACTAACTCTACAAAACATTCAAATTGCCACAAGAGTAGTTAAAATGCAAAACCCAATTAGTTTGTTGGTAATTACTTTTTGGCAAAAACGACGGAGACCGTTTGCTTCCCTCTTCACTCTTCGTCATGCTCATCTTTCCTGAGAAGACTTAAGGGTTTATGCCACTTTTCAGTGGTGATTTTGGTGGAGGAATTTCACAACTGTCTAACGCTCACTCCCGTTCTTTAGCGCAAGTAGTTTTAAGCTAAAGAAGATGAAATGAATGAACAGGTCTTCTAGAGTATAATCTTTGGGAATATATGGCTCTTGCAAGGGAACCTATTACTCTAAAGCAAATTCTGCATCAATGTTTTTTTTGTTGTTTTTTTTAAGTACAATTTATGACATTAAGATATTATGGTAACTGAGCATTCTAACCTAGTGCTCCAAAGCAATTGTTGCATATGTTTTTTAAAATACTTATTATAACAGTTAGGTATTCTAGTGTTAAGCTTTAACATTCATGATATTTTTTAGATCAGCTGAGGGGAGCTCGCGTAAGTTTGTTTTTGATGTAAGGTTGGAGAATAGAAGTTAGGCTCTGAGTAGAAAAATATTCTATAGTCTTCCCCTAGCTGCGACATAACATACACGTTGAAAAATGATACGTATATCAGTAAAACTAAAACAGTAAAAAAACAGAAGAACTGGAAATTTAAAAATTTCGAATTCCCCTTCACATCTATTTTTTGCATGCTCATTCATCTTACAGAAAAATCTTGTGGTTATTTGGTCTACACTACGGAACTCAAACATTTTTCCCATGGAGATTCGTAATATTGCAGTGTATACTGTAGAACAAAGTGAATAAGTGTTTGAATTGTGAGTTTTACTCAAAAGAGGAATAAGGACAGAAAATAGACTAACACAACCTTGAAACTACTTAGAATGCGTAATTCGTGTTTTCCCGAATTGCAGATTACTTTGCAGAACAGCTGAAGAAAACAGCTATTGCAGCTGTCAGCCTACGCGGTTCACGTTCATCTGTCTTTCCTTCAATGCTCAAAAGACACTTGTCCTTGTCACTGACGTAATGACGTCTAGAACGTAGGAGTTCGACGTGCAATGGTTTCTCTTTGACCGCCAACAGCGGCTTTTCATGCTTCGTTGGTAGAAACGAGCTCATTCCCATGGAGTGTGTGATTCGGATCTCTAAAAGCCTTCAACGCCTTTCTTCTTGTGCCTCATGTGGCGACGTACCATTATTCTTCACTGACAGGAAAGGATGGATCGTTGCCGTCTCTCCTGCAAAATTTATCTAGTGGAATGTTTGTATTTCAAATAGTAGTGACTATTTGTAATAACGTAGATATTACTCTGAAGGCATAGTTGTGTTTTCGATTTTAATAGATACAAGTAATACTGAAAATGTGAATCCTAGACACCCAGAATGTAATTAATAATGCGATTTTTTGTATAGAAATATAGAAGAAGAATATGGGCAGGTGGCGCAGGGATTTGGAGCACAAGCACTAGGGATTTGGGCTGCAAGCACGCATTGCACAAAGGCTGTGGATTCGAATCCCAGTTAAGAGATGGATGTTTTCGGTTAATTTCTGGCATGATGTGCTTTTCCATTTCACCACGTATCACCTCACAACCTGTTTCCTTCCCCTAATTCCACTGTTTGCCCTTATAGATAATGGGTGAGAGCATATAAGATCTATTGTGCGTGAAGCAATGTGTCTGCGGGTTACTGTTTTCAGCGCTAAGTGCAACATGGACTTCGGCCAAAAAGTGGATGAGTTCACGAAGTATGCTTGTCCGGGAAAGTAGGTACTATGATCGACACGGGGTTACGAACCACTTCGGTGGAATGGTTGGGGAACTGAAAAAGTAACTAGATTGTTGTACTTGTAGTTAATACACAACTGAGGAAAAGTTCTGTACAGCTGAGTAAAGCACAGGAACTAATAGCAACTAGTGTTCATAGGCAAATGGAGTATTGCTAAAAGTTAAATTTATCGACTGCTATTGTCATAAGCATATCCACTTCTTCTGTACTTATTTTGTGGTGTAAAGAATGAGAAAAATATACATTGTAATACGCACAGACGAAGAAAGAAGACGGAATTGAGAGAAACAAGCGAAATAAGGAGCGAATCAACATCAAACTGAGAATGGAATTTTCAGATTGTTCACATGTGACAATGGTAGAAATAGAGGCTAATTAGAATCGCACGAATTACGGGAAAATTGAGAAATGACTCGAGAAAGAAGACCGCTACAAAGGAGCTCTTTTCGAAATAAATAATACCATTATTAGCTCTTGGCTCATCATTTGAGCTCGTGAGATCTCCACTCTGCTGCCTTCTTGAGCCTTCGAGGGCCTTCTGGGTTACTGCTGTCCTCGCGCCATCTTCCTTTGCTCGGTCGTCATTCTCTCCGCCCGAGGCGAGGCGCCAGTGATGATATCCCTATAATTAGGGCGCTTCTGGTTGCAAGAAACCTGAAATTTGTGTCGGTTGTGCGGCCGGGGGTCTAGTGGACAACGCACTCTCCTCCACAAAGCAAGCCTGCTAAGAGAGCGCTCCTCGGCAAGAGAAGGACCTATACAATCAACTCGGACAAAGTAATCATTGAAAATGATGTTCTCTTTAGTGTTTTTAATGTAATCGATAAGCAGCTTCAATGTCTTCGGTCACAACAAAAAAGGCATTTTTTACGAAAAGATTGATTTTTTCGTGTTTCCGCGCACGTCAACTGCCTTGGTCATTAGTCCCGTTAGTGTAGTGCAAGTCTTTTCTCGGGAGATGGCGGTGATCTTCCCCCGCTGGATGGCGAGATCCGGCGCCGGCCTACCGTCGGCTAGTGGGGTTTCCCCCTAACGAGGACTCTCCCACCAGCCGGGCACCGCCCACCCGGGAGAAGCTCTAACAATAAGTTCCCGACCGGTCTCTCGGAATATGTGGTAGTTTAGTGCATGTTAGTGTAAGTGTGTGTGTAAGGGGAGAGGATAGGACAAGGAAGAGGAAGGACAGATCGCGCGCGGTCCGTGGCCCGTTTGGTACGGTACTGCTCCGGCATTCGCCTGGTGTTGATCGGAGAAACCACGGAAAACTACCGATCAGAGCAGCCAGCCGCTAGAGTTCTCCTCCAGACAGCGACTGAATTCTACATAGCTGAAAAGGTAGTGTCGAAAATCCTGCCGCCGTCACGACTCGAACCTAGGACCTCCCGGTCAGAGGCGCTGCAGTGACATCAGTTGATGCTGAGCTACCGCTCCCGGTGTTTACAAAAAGAAAGACTAAAGAAATTAACATTGCATCGAATGTAACTCAGTGGTAAATTTCTCAAAATATTGATCTGTTGGCAATGTGTGGTAGATATTGTATATATTCATCGACTTGTTGTAGCCTCTACCGGGTTTTTAATTAATAGATAAAAATTTCTTTTATACGAAATTTTCTTTTATTCGTATGCTTAACTATAATCAAACCTCCGCGCCAGAATTTAATTTTAAGAAGCAGTAGTTCTCGTAGTGATACTAAACACAATGTAGTGCAAGTATTTTGCTATAATCGTGTAAAATTTAGGGGAGACAAACAAGCAAGACAGAATTGTTTGATGTCTGAAGGTATTTATTTTAAAAAGAAGACAAAACTTGTATTATAACAGTATATATAATAAATAAGATGTTCTAATAATATAAAATATTAATTCATCGATATCCAAAGGAGCGTCCAACATCTTAAGCAAGGTTAGTAGAATAGATATTTATATCAAATTTCATTACAGCTACGAGTACATTGGTGTATCTCTGCGAATTACCATTCTTTCTTTCCAGTTTTCCATCAATCGTTTTGACTTAATTCATCATAATTAAACCGAACTTCTGATTAAACAAAAAATTAAATTAATATTTAATCGACACTTTTTCATGTAACTTTTTATGCCTGATTATGGACGAGACACACTACTGTAACATTTTTTTTATTGTAAATTTTTAAAGCACAAATAAGACTTTTTAACAAGGAAATACCCGCCGGAGGCGCTAAAAGATTCTAAAATCGATTATCCTTCACCACTTGGGGTTAAAGATAAGCATTAGAGATGGGCTTAACAGCTTTTCTTCAATAGCTCTTATCACAAAAACAGCTGACTCGTAATAGCTGTTATTAATAGCAGTTGAAAAATAACAGGACCATGACCAGCAACCTAACATGGCCGACTGCAAAGAGTTAAAGCAGTTATAGCGACTGCTAAGTGTTAAACCACGCAAAACGAATAACGTTGGTAGCATCGTAAAGCTTGTGCAGCTATGTTTGGACAGAGAAGCAGCTGATCTGAACGAGTCTGGATGAACTGCCAGGGATGAATAGTAATTTATATAATGTGTAGCGAATGTGTATAGAATATTACTAAAATGAAAGTGATTCGGGTTCAGATTGCAAATATTCTTTCAAATATGCAACTTGTGCATAGTGAAGTGACTAGTGCCAAAAATAATGAGGAGAAACAGTGTTTTTGCTTACCTTTAGCTAAAGTGTTAATGCCTATCAAATATTAAGTATTATAATGTGAGTTATTTGACCGTAACTCATTTTATTTTATTGGACCTTGGGAAATATTAGTTGATCTCACATAAGCAGCAATGAGACAGAAATAAGTTAACATGAAAAACATGAAAAACGATCAGGATATTTTGAACTCAAATAATAAAACAAAAGCAATGTGGAATATAATAAAAAATACTACCAAATCAACTAGAAAACCCGTAGAGAATGTTGTTTTAAAATATAACGATATAAATGTGAACGATCCGGCAACAGTGGCTAATCTCTTTAACCAATACTTTTCGAGAATTGCTGCCGATCTCACTAAGGGTCTTCAGGCACAAAACTCAAAAACAGACAGTTCACCCAAAATTTTAGACACAATGTTCGTTTCCGAAACTTCTTCCTATGAAATTCTCAAAATAATCGGTAAACTAAAAAATAAATATTCGTCCGGTTTAGATGAATTCCCGGATTCTTTGCTAAAGACTTGTGCGTGTGCCATTATACACCCGTTAACTCACATGTTTAATGCATCTTTATGCACTGGAACGTTTCCAGATATTTTCAAAACAGCTAAAATTAAGCCGCTTTTCAAAAAAGGCAACAAACATGAAATTCAAAATTATCGGCCCATTTCTCTTCTATCAGTTTTTTCAAAAATATTAGAGACTTTTTACGTACGAATGGAAACCTTTCTCACTAAACACGACGCGCTTTCAGATTGCCAACATGGATTTAGAAAATCAAAATCAACGGAAACAGTTTTTCTTTTTTAAGATGCGCCCTCTTGGATCAAAACGGCCCGGAATTCGTGGTATTGCTCTAGATTGGTTATGTTCGTACCTTAAACAACGATCTCAGAGAGTTGAAATACCTTACTGGAATGATGGAACATTACGTACGCACCTTTCCGACTCTTTGCCCGTTGCATGTGGAGTTCCTCAAGGATCGATTTTAGGCCCTACTCTGTTCCTACTTTACATAAACGATATGCCCTCGACGATTCGAAACGGAAGAACGGTTCTCTTTGCGGATGATACGAACATCCTTTGCAATAAAGAAACCGTAAATAGTACAATATCAGATGTTTCAAATTGGTTCCGAAATAACAAATTAATAGTAAACGAAAAGAAAACGGTTTTAATGCAGTTTTCTATTTCAAATAAACAATTCTGTGCTCCATTGAAAATGAACAGTGTACCATTGACTGATGTTAAGGTAACAAAATTTTTAGGTCTCTCAATTCAGTCAAACCTTAAATGGAACGTCCATTTAAATGAATTGAACACAAAATTAAGTTCATTATGCTACGCGTTCAGAATTCTTGCAAATTCAGTCAGCCTTCATACTGCTCGTTGTGTATACTTCGAATGTTCATTCCGCCTGAGATATGGCATAATATTCTGGGAAATACATCTTATAGCTCCCAGACTTTTAGATTACAAAACGAATTGTACGAATAATAACCAAATCCCACCCACGTGATTCATGTAAGCCTCTCTTCATTAATCTAGAATTTTACCATTACCGTGTCTTTTATTTACGAATCAGTGGTTTTGTAAAAATGACTTGCTCAAGGGCGGGAATATATTTTCAGAAAATGCCAAGTCTATTACTATAACACTCGACGTAGAAATCATATTCATCAGGTGACAGTATCAACAGCTCATTACAAAAAAAGTCACATACAATACATGTACATTATTTTACAACACTTTGCCAGATGACATTAAACGATTAAATTCAATAGAAAAGTTTAAATCCCAAGTGAAATCGTTTCTGCTGCATAACTGTTTCTATACAATTAGAGACTATACTGAGCATCACAAGAAAAGGAACATTAATTTTAACAATGATACATAATGCATTATTTACCATTTGGACTGTATAAATGAGTATAAACAACCTGTAACAACTATTGTACTACAGCTTCCGGGTCAATGACCCTCATCTCGATCAGGTTTTCGCCCAGTTTCCCTGATCCATTGAGCAAATGCTGAGATGGCCCCTTGTTTTGCTTCTGGACATAAATGTAACTTCATTTCTGTGCACGTCTTCTAGAATTCAGTGGGAAATACATTTATTCAAATTATCGTTTCCATGTTGTCGCGGCAGGAGTAATAAGAGCCAAAATTTATTGCTTATTTTCTTTGAAAATAGATTTTATTACATGGGAGTTTTTGTTGTTTTTCTCCTTTCAAAATTCAAAATTTATTGCTTATTTATCTTTGAAAATGGATTTTATTACATGGGAGTTTTTGTTTTTTCTCCTTTCAAAATTCAAAATTTATTGCTTGTTTATCCTTGAAAATAGGTTTTATTACATGGGAGTTTTGTTTTTTCTCCTTTCAAAAATTCAAAATTTAAATTAAAGGACAAACGTGTTGTTGTAATGAATACAATAAAATATAAAAATATTGTGGCACAGTTTTTAACTTTTTTGACGCAAATAAAAAAAATAAATAAATAAACATATTGGACGGACTTAATTTAAAGGACAAACGTGTTGTTGTAATGAATACAATAAAATATAAAAATATTGTGGCACATGGTGTGCAATAATGACGAATTATGTATTAATGAATCTATAATTTGAACACTGGCAAATCATGATTGATTAGTAGCAGTGAAGCTGTTATCGTTCAAAATGGTTGCCACAAAAACTTGTAGTTGTTCCAATTAGGCCCGGTAGGTTGCAGTTCTATGCATTTAAACGGATAACAGCCATAACAGGATAAACGAAATAACTGTTATTTCGCGTAACAGTTACGAAACGTTAACGGTTAAGAAATAACAGTTTAGCTGTTAAGGGCACATCTCTAATAAGTACCCCGCTCTTATAGATTAATATGATGAAAAAAGTAGACCCCACTTCAGGTATTTTATTTTAATCAAATGGGAGTAAAGAAAATTCCCATGTCAGATTACTGAAATTCCTAATGAGGATATCAAGTTAACTTGGGGAAAATGGTAAATATTGTAAATTGTCAGTGATGAAAGATGAGATTTGAATTGATCAGAGAAAAATAAACTAACCTGCACCTTCAACTAGGCAGTATTGTAGAAATTATAGAAACTATTTTAAAAAGCAAAGAATAATTAACCGTATTTACATTCGTAATAAAACCAAACTATTTTTAGTTTTTGTCAGTGGGCGAGAAGGAAACGTATACTTCATTACGGGAAATGTCAAGGTGAACCCGTTTCCCCCATGGGTATGCCGCAGCCTTCATTTTTCTCTAATACATTAAGAAACATAACGAATGTCATTATATAAACAAATAATCAAAAAATCTTTCTAGTGGTGCAATATTTGTACAGTGTGTACGGGAGAGTACGGGAGATAATACAAAAAATTAAAGATGTCTGTACCAAAGTCATCCCACGTTTAAGGTAGATTATTTATCACGAGGAATTGCATTCCAAAATATAGTCTTCACAAACTGGTAATTAAAATTGTATTCAACGCTTATCTTTTAAAGTTGCAAAACTACTTGCCGCTGTCTGTAAAACATAAATAATTATTTATTAATTTTTCCTAATCACCAAATTTCACAGTATATTTTCAGTGTTATCCTGACAATTTAGATTACAATCCTGAAAAAGTGCTTTAGTCATGAGAGCAAACTATTTTACACTTTACACCAGATACGAAGTGCTCAACGAAAGACATTTGAGATATTGAGCTCCTTGCCACCATTAATATCGAGTTGTCTTGGAACATTGACACTTTCCAAGCCATAAGTAAAGGAAATATTGACATTTTCTTAATTATCAATATACTTTAAATAAAATTTTATTACAAATTACAAGATATATTTTGCACATTAAGTCTATTATCCCAATGTTTAATAGTACAAAAGATATTAGGTCTTAATTGAATCATTTCATTTTCTATTCATAGGCTATATCCTAATTATCCTTATCCTCTGCCTCATTTTACGATAACTACAACTATTATTTCTATTTAAAACGTTAGGCAGTTATGAAAACAGTAGTCGACTTATAATTCCCTCCAATGTAAAAGGGGAGCAGTGGAAGGGGGACACAGTTAGGACAGCAAGGTGGTGGGGAGCTCAGCTAACATCTCGCAATTGAAGCACCTAATTTCAAAAGGGTCTATGTGCCAAAGTTATTATTTCTCATCATGTAACTTTAAATGGATCTATGTTCCTTTTCCAATAAATTCCGAAATGTTCTGTAGACGCATCGAAAACAGTACAAATAAATTTGCAAGAGATAATAGCTAAGGGCTCCAGGGATCTCTCAGAGATCCCGTTTGAGATTCTCATGAATTTTCACCTGTTTATCACTTTGTAGTTAGACCCTTATAGAAACAAAAGCTTCAAATCTTTCTCCACCTTCATCCAGGGACGCCCAAAGAAAATAAGGGGCCGGGAGCAGTAGATCCTCGTGGAACTCTCATTTCATAGGAAAGTCTCCCTCCCCCCTACATAAACATGATTATTTTCTCCATGCAATAGAAATAATTTAAAGCGGTTAATTTGATGTAACACATTTGTAAACACATTTTCTATTTGATTCAATGAAAAAATAGGAGCAACAATTAAGTCGGGGCCTGGGAGAATATGTCTTAGCCGCCATCCCCTGCCCTTTTGGGCAGCCTTGCCACAATCGGGAAGGAAGAATTCCATCTAATCCTAAGACAGCATACATGATTTCTCTCTTAATGAAAATACAAGTGCAATAAATAATATGAAATTTGTAATAATACATTTATTAAATTTATTTAAAATTTAGATTACTTATATTGTTGTAGGTATAGTACCAAGAGATACACTTCTATACTCAAACACAAAAGTAAAATATTGAAACAAACAATAAATTCTGTAATACATGTAGAATATATTATCGAATTTATAAATTACAATTTCTTTACTGTAGACTTGTATTAGTTTTAGTGATTAATGTGCTATCGTAAGTAATTCTATTAGTGATAACATTCCAATGTAAATTTAAAGGTGCTTTAGCTTAAAATTCGTAAGATCAGAAGAAACCAATTCGTAGCGGTTGATCTGATATTTATTCTGAAGCTATCGTTGTCTTTCAAGAGGACTTTGCCGGTTTACTGCTAAATTGTTTTTCTTTCTGGGGCTTTTTCCACTATCAGGAGATGTCGATTTCGACTACCCACTATGTCCCCCATGGAGACACATTAATCCTTTACACTAGACAAACATGCGGACTCATCGGTCTGTGGTCAGCAGGCTCACTTGTGACTTAGCCTTCCGCGACAACACACACATGAAAGACAAGGGACAAACAAACAAGCCCACGGCGGGACTCGAAGGCGCTCAGTCGGTACACACGGTGTATCCACCTCGATCATCCAGGTCCATTGCTGTACGAGTTAGTAATAATAATAGTAATAATAAGAATAGTAATAGTAATAATAATCATAATAATAATAATAATAATATTAATAATATTAATAATAATATTAAAATAATAATAATAATATAATAATAATAGTAATAATAATAGTAATAATAATAGTAATAATAATATTAACAATAATATTAATAATTATAATAAATTACAAATGTAATATAATATGTTTTTTACCAATAAACCCTAGTTATTGTAGAAAAAGTTAAAATTATTAATTTGCTATGTGTGCAGATAATGAAAACAAAACCAAACGAAAAACATGCACCCTGCGAGCATGTAAGGGAAGTCAATGATTTTGTAATCACAAATTCGGGAAATAAACAAAAACAATTAAACAGTTTTGATTTTAACTGAAAATGGATATATTTCATTATGTTAATCAAAAATTAATCAATTAATTTATCGTACCTAGTGCGACGACTGTAATCTCGTGAAGTAATCTCTAATCAGCCGAAGAGGAAGAAAGAAGCTTCAGGAGTCACGGGTGGCGTTTCAGAGCAGTCAAGTTTTTGTTGCTCCAAACCCATTTTTCACACAATATACACAAGCAGTTTTGCTTGTGCAGATAACTAATGTAAAAATATTACCATTGTTAAAATTGACGTTTTAAAAAATACACTATAAAATTTAGTAATGAAAAGTACAAAATTCAGAATGTATTGCTTTCAGTATCCTTAAAGCAATAAAAACGAAGATATTTTACATTCTCAATCAATGTTATCTTAATTATTATGTGTAAAACGAAAACGGCTATTTTGTTTCAAAAAATTGCTGAATAGTCCATAATATTTTGTTATAATTGTAGGGTTATCCCTTTTTTATGCATATGTTTTAATTTTTCAAGTAGTGTATATTTCATTAGAATTTTGTTAGAATCTGTAAAAGGAATATTTGTTGTTAATTTTTGTGAATTTGATAACAAACTCGTTGTGATTATGCATTATGAAATAATGTCCTTCTGGATCGATTAATTCAATCCTAGTGAGAGTTTTTCGTTCACTTCTCAATCACGGAGAAAAAATTGATATGATCCTTTGATGGTCCTCTGTACGTCAAATTTGGAGTCACTAAATTATAAAATAGAGAAAAATCAGTTATAGGGATGTTTTTGTAATCTTCATTCTTATATACCCATAAAGAACTTTACAATACCCCCAAATATTACTATATTTTTTTGAAATTTAAAAATATTTTCAGAATACAACAAGCGATAAACAACGCGGATTCTCAGTATTAGAGCCCCGTTCCATCATGTGTGGTACTATAGTGCATGTACGCTTGTGTATGTATGTGTACGTGTGTGTAAGGAGAGAGGAGGGGAGAAGCATGAGGAGGCAAAGAGTGTGCCATGTCCAAGTCTCGCTTGTTCCAGAACTGCGTCGAAAGTGTCGAAATTCGGCACTACCGTAACTCGAACCTCAGAACCCCAAAGAAACTGAAACGGTCCCATTTGAATAGTAGATGCTGCCCAGGTATCGATGTTGCTGGTGAGCTATTCCAGACGACAACAACTTAAATCCAATTATTCTACATTCATCAGATCTATCTGGTGGCGGCGCCTCACCTGAGAGGAACGCAGCCAAGCCCGAGGCCTCAGTGGAGGGATGTGGGCGGGGCAGGTGGGATGGGTGTCGATAGCGCCTGGGGCTCCTCCGCGGCCTGCATCACCGCCACCGTCGCCGCTATTATCATCACTTCTGCTACCGCCACCGCCGCCTAGGCCACCGTCGCCTACGCCACCGCCGCCGCTGCCCCCGCATCACCACTACACCACCAGTGTCACTGATACCAACCCTACTGCGAGCACTACTACCGGCCCCATCATTGCCGCCACCATCCAGTAGCCTCCTCTATCACTATTGCCGCCACCACCGGCTCTGCCACCATCTCCGCCTGCATCTACGTCTCTCCCTCCGCCTCTGTTTTCCCTTGCCACTCCCCACCGTTCCGGCCACCGTTTCCACCTCCGCCTCCACCTCCGCCACCACCACCACCACCACCACCGACACGGCCATAGCCTCCATCCCCGTCACCACCACCGACCCAGCCACCGCCTTCTACACCGCCGCCGCCGCTCCCTTCGCGCCAGGCCACGGCCCCCCGCTCGGCGCCCAATTTCGGTAAAATGAGCCTGCAGGATCAAACGTTATTAGCGCTGGCTCACTCGGAGAAATGATCTTTTTATAAGCCTTTGTGTCCCGGGGAGAAACGGTCAAAAGGAGCAGCACGCCGCCGCCGTAAAGCCGAGGCGCTGAGCCGCGGGGCCCGGCGCGGCCCGGCGCTGCCCGGCGCGCGCGCTCGTCATACGTGATCCGCCCCGGGCATCAAATTTTGTCTGAGTCGCTGAAACTGCGTCGCGTCTCTTTGTTTCTTTTATTAAGCTACAACGGACCAATTACGGGTAACAATAACACAATTAATGGGTGCGCGGAAGGGACTTTAGAGGCGATGTGTGTGTGTGTGTGTGTGTGTGTGTGTGTGCTCGCGCGATCTTGTCTGTGTGCGCGTTTGTGTTGCACGAAAATCGCGACCTCTGCACGATAACCGTCTGTCTGAAGCTTGGGCACATTTGTACACTTTCTTGATTGTGTTGGTGGTGGAGGTTGTTTGGTCACAGTTGTTGATAGAGTCCAGTTCTGAATCTGTCTTTCATGGAAGAAGCAATTAGTAATATTCGGTTAGTGGATTTTGAAAGGTGCTTTAATAAAATGTGGCTACTAAAATGAAAATTGAAAATAATTTATAAAAACTATTAGAAACACTCTCAGAACTTTTCGTTCAAAATCAATTTACAAGAATGAAATTTAGGAAAATTTAAATGTTTTCATTCACCTACATTTACTCCATTAACTGAAATCTATATAACTTTTGTAGCCAGTACCATTAGTTTTTAATATTTTGCCACAGCAAATTTTAGGTTCAAGAGAATAATTGTACTTTTCATGCAATTTATTTGGTCATGTAAATAAAAATGCTGGAACAAACGTTTTAAGAAATAACAATTGTCGAAGTCCCAAAAGGTCACAGACACCCGAACATTGACCTTTACAGAAGAAAAAAATTACCTAAAACTAGAGGGAATATCGTATTTAAGAACCGATCATCGTATGTTGTCTCCTGAAAACTTGTATCAAGACATTCTTTTTAAGTTTTTACCACTAATTCCAATGCCATGGTCTCCAACCATTTACTTTCGGAATCCAGCGCATGCAAAGCAAACGAGCACCAGATGGCAAATCCGCTTACGTCCCTCCATTCTTCATGACTTTCCAGTTTCTCAGCAACGGATGTGTGCGGCAGGTAAACAATGCACCCACGATTTGCCAACGCCGGGCCGGTCCACAGCCAGCTGCGACAAGACTGGCCTCAAACAAAGGGCTGCTCCTTTTACGTTTCTGCTAAAATAACGCTCTCAGTCTAACTTGCAAAAGTACTTCCACGAACGTCGAGCAAAACCTCTCAAGACCACCATGTGGTTCAGCGCCTTCCCGTTATTGAGGAGACTACTGTAATGGTAAGCAATTCTGATCACACTCTAAAACCTTTCATCGAAGTAATACAGAGCAAAGGGAACTTGTCGGTAGAAAATCACGAAGCGAAACACGTCCATTTCAAACGCCAAGAGCCAGTTAAAAGATCAAAATTTCTCACGTCTTACGAAACGACAAGCAGCTCTACCTTGCCATTTGACTGTAGGTAATAATTTCAATCCGAAGAGGGAATTCCACAAGCGGTTGGCAAGACGCTTTCGCTAAGACGCCACAACGTTCCGCCGGCGACCGAACAGACAAACACGCCCAATCCGTGTAGCGGCCGAGGAAGAATTTGAGGTTTGAAGGTAATCTTCTATAACTGTCTTCCGAGGCGTGAGACAAATCACCGCTCCGCGACCAAACAAATAACTCCGCGGTCTTTAATTAGGCGGCTCGCTTGCGACACTGGCGACCCGAGAGATCGAACCGGAAAAATATTATCGAGTGGTGCGCACCGCCCAACCGCCCTCTGCGAATTTTACGACGGCGATGCTGAATGGCGGCCACCGCGGCGGGCGGGCCCGCGGACTCACACAACCCGGCCGCCCTGAATTATACATGGACGCACAGACGAGCTACTTAAATTACGGCCAAATTGTTCGTAATTTCAACCACTCCACATTATCGACGGACTTTAACTCAAGTGCGTATTCCCGATCGCCATATTCGTGCGTGGCGTCGTCGCGTCCTTTCGAGTGGCATGAAAATGTTATTAGATTTAAGTGCGAAAACCGCTGTAATCGGTCAATAAACAAGGAGAGATTGTTGACGGATAGCCATGCCCCCGGGGGGACCGCGTGATAGAAGATGCAACCCCGCAACGCGCCGACGCGTTCCAAATGGGAGATGAGAACTTCTTGCTACAGTCGTTGTAGCCCACGAATGTTTCAGATGTTCCAATACGTTTTAAAATGTGCCAACACTTCAGAAATGATAGATGTTCTTGCACACCTTGGCTTTTATGTTATCAATCAAAGTAATAATCTATAACTCTTAACATCACATCTATTCGCTTCTATTAGCACGTGACAGATTTTGACGAATGTAGTCTTTAAAAATCAATGTCGAACAGAAATATCAGCTGGCCCCTATTGAAAAAATTAAATAAAGGAACAACTCAAATTCTCTGAAATATGATGAAAAAAACTGATCTACATTTTATAACGCACGAAATGTTGTTAACCTGTTTTTACGAAATAATTGTTTAGTTATATTTACCTTATCACACGAGTTGACCCGCGATAGTAGTTAAAGGAAAATAGCGATATGCAAATTCATAATATAATGATTTCTTGCGTAGTGTATCTTTTCAAAATGAGCGACGTTAGGAGCGAGTTTTCAAATTACAACGATTGAAGTAAAACAACGAGTTACGAGTTATAAATGAGTTACCTATTTTAGCATTATAAATAAATACAAGAATCAAAATTAATTTTAGAAACGAATTTCCAAAGCAGTTTTGCTGTTGGGTACAAAGTATTATAAAGTCACACAAGGACGACGATTAGGAGAGACGAATAGGGACTGGCAGGGAGGACGGGCAGGGAGGAGGGGCAGGGAGGACGGGCAGGGAGGACGGGCAGGGAGGACGGGCAGGGAGGACGGGCAGGGAGGACGGGCAGGGAGGACGGGCAGGGAGGACGGGCAGGGAGGACGGGCAGGGAGGACGGGCAGGGAGGACGGGCAGGGAGGACGGGCCGGGAGGACGGGCCGGGAGGACGGGCAGGGAGGACGGGCAGGTGAGGACGGGAAGTGAGGACGGGCAGGGAGGACGGGCAGGGAGGACGGGCAGGGGAGGACGGGCAGGGAGGACGGGCAGGGAGGACGGGCAGGGAGGACGGGCAGGAGGACGGGCCGGAGGACGGGCCGGAGACGGGCCGGGAGGACGGGCCGGGAGGGCGGGCAGGAAGGTCAAGCTGTGCCATGAAATGTGATTTGTGGCATGAACTACCAATTTAACAACGGTTCTTTGCAAAACTCGTTTATAATTCTGGTACTCAAAAAAATGAATTATCGATATGACATTTTACTTTAACAATTCAGCATGTTAAAAATATTGTAACGTTGTTCAATTATTCTTAAATATATTATGAGTTTTCAATTATGTATGTGTTCCATGTAGTAAATAGTCTCCATTTGTTCCATAGGACGTTTGCATTCGTTAACAGAATTCCGAGAAAGCGATTTGCGGCTCGAAAAGCTGCAGCCGCGAACCAGGTATAAAGGACGACCCGGAGACTGAAGAACCTTTCCATCGAAGCGAAACAGAACGCGGCGACGCCCAACGATGCTGTAGTGAAATCCAATATCGCAGAAAACTCACCGCGCAGTCTACTGGCTCACTGGCGCTGCCCGAACCGGCCGGACGGGAATTAAGAACTCAGGTCCTCCACACCGCGAGGCGACTCCCACGTCTGACCTGTCGGCGAGGGGAAACAAGACCGTCCAGAGAGGTCATCAGCTCTAAGAAGAGCCTTTCGACACTCGTACCGAAGATCAGACCAATCATTAGGTTGTCAACGCTTCACGTATTGTCGTTTTGAACAGCACTTTTGATGTCGTCCGTTTTTGCTGCAACTACTCGGTCACTGTCATGCTTACCGCTGTAGTCGTCTTGAAAGTCGTACAGTCATTGACGTGCCCTCGTTGCTGTAGTGTTGAGGTTGTAACTGGTATGACGATGTCACCGCCGTCACCGACTTCCGCTGCCGACACTGCAACCATCAATATGCATGTGCTCCATGTCTAATTTACTTTCCCCATGGCAATAGTTTTCTCGGTAAGAATTTGATTTTACGTGCTATTGAGTTGTATAATAACTGCTTTGATGTTTTAATTAAATATCTGCTGTTAGTAAAGATTTATATTAGTAAATGTGACAAATATTTGACAAGGGAATATTCGCAGAACAACGTGTAATGAAAGTCCTATGAAATCAGTCTGAAAGCATTATAAAGGTTACAGTGGAGGAACAGTAATTATCACTGAACAGAAGAGACAAAAGAACGATGAAAGGCATTCAAAACTTTAATATTCTTTGTTCTCTCTACATCACAATTCTAAATTTATTAGATCCATGTTGTGTTTTTTTCCTTCAAGGTTGAGAATAATAAGTGTAAGAGGAGTCTGAAAATTAATCTTATCTCAGCGGTCACACATCTGAAAATCTCATAGCACACCTAATGTGCTACCTCGACATTCATTGGCCATGCCAGGATCCAGATGGACGATTAACTCAAAGGCTAATGAACGCTGCCTCGTCCTTGTTCTCGCCTTCTTTTTTTTTTCACATGCGCCTCCCCCTCACACTCGCAGCGAGGAGACACCAAATGAGTGATGCTCATGCTATCTAGGTGGCAAATATAACAAAACTAAAAATCAAAACTGTAGCTGTAATATACATTCTCATGCCACTTCTTTGAAAGGTTTTTGAAATAGATATTTTATACAATTCTATACGATCTAAGTGGTTAAGTTTAAAAAATGAATTCATCATGATATTCAAATCGTAAAAGACTATCTCAAATTAATCGCATTTTGTTTCAAAACTTAAATACTGGAACTTTGATCTCGTTTCAGTTACATACGTGAATGTTCATATACTGATAGTATATAAATGATCATAACTTTCATAACACATTTCACATCGCTCAAGATTCTTTTCTGCTACATTATAAATCAGGTTGTATTCTTTTAGGCCTGTGAAAAATAAATTTATTTCATTTATTTAATGATCATCGTCATCATCATCATCATCATATGCATCTTCCAGTTTTGTCCGTTTTCTCTTGATCCAGTAAGAAACTGTCTTCGTATTTATTCTATTCTCTCTAAAAACCAGGTATGTGTTTTTACTGGTCTTAACACAAATAAATAAAAAATATTAAATATAAATAATAAATAAATAGAAATAGCTAATAAATAAATACTACTCATAACCTTCAGAAATTAATTTAACAGTGTAAATGAACGATTTACTGAGGTGTTCTTTCTCCTCTTGAAAGCCGAAGTAATAGAATCGAGAATGGGCTGCCTTCTCAAGGATATGAAGGTGGTGGAGACGGGAACATGGAGTATTCAGAGAAGCAGGCACAGATGTGTCGTGCCACGCCCCTAAGTTTATTCCCACCCTTTTACCGTTTTAAATAAAAACATAGGAAACGAGTAGGAAGAAACTTTGTATAAATAATATTCGAATTCAAGTAAAATATGAGATAATGAAAATTGGAATAAATCTCTCGTAGTAGATATGTTTATGATTGCACTCTTTCTTACTCTGAATGAGTGGCTTCCTCTAACTGGACCCTTGCGGATATCTCGATTCGGTGAGGTCATGGAAGTGCTTAAGATGATCTGACGGGCCAACTCATTGTTTTGGGAGTAAGTCGAATGATGGACAAAATAACATATGAGAGAGTGGACGCAGACTAGGTGAAGGAGGCGCCATGGAGTGGAAACGACATTTGAAGGACGGAGCACGTGAGCGAGAAGGTGACATTGGTAAGAGAATGGGTGGGATAGAGTGGGGTGGCAGGACTCCAACAGCCTTCAACGGTGTAATAATGTGAGTACGCGAGTCTAAGTGGCTTTACGGGATGGCTAGAGCATTGATAGGCTAGTGCAAATCGAAATTATATGAATGAAGAAGGAAGAATAAAAGGCAGGGGGAACACGAACACCTCGCGGAAACTCGCGGTGCGTGAACCCCGCTTCGCCTCCCATAAATTCCTCTTCGACTGACCGGAATTCGAACCCTAGCGTCTGAAGGTGGAAAGTCACGCTGGCCGCTACGAGCCCACTCCTTGGCGGAGTTGAGAGAGCGGAGGCGGGAGCTGGAGGCAGCGGGGACAGCAGAGTGGGTGGATCGGGTAAAGGAGCGGGAGCGGGAGCGGGAGAGGGAGCCGCCGCCGTACATCACGCGGCGTCCGCTCGGGTAGGCGTGGTGGGCGGGCTGGGCGGGGTGGGCGGGGTCGGCGGGGTGGCCGGGGCGGCGCGCGCGAGGGCAACCGTCTTCGCTGCCGCGGAGCCCAGCCACCGGATCCACCCGACAGGATTTGCGTGAATTGGATGTCACGCAAGGGTGTGGGGCGGTAGCAGGGAAGAGGAGCAAGCGGAGGAACATAAGTAAAGTGGAGACAGAGGTGGTAGTGAGTTGGTGGTGGTGATGGTGGTGATGGTAATGGTGGTGGAGACGGTGGAGGAACAAGAGGTGGAAGAAAAGGAGGAGGAAGGGGAAATGGAGGACGAGGAGGAGAAGGAGACTGGTACCCGGATCACAGGGATTAAGAACGAGGCCTTTGAGGTAGGCGAGTCAATAGTGTTAGACGACATTGTAATTGGCAAATTTAGAAGACACTGCTCAAAAGGAGGTACAGGAGAATATTAGTAATAATGAAAAGGAAGTAAAAAGAAAAGAAATGAAGAAAGTGAAAAGAGAAATTGATAAAGAATATGATTAAAATAATTACACAAAAGAAAATGAAATATAAAACAGTAAACGAAGGAACTTGACGACAAAAGAAAGTTCAAAGAAGGTAAGAAGACATGAAAATAAAGTAATGACTTAGGAAGTCTTAAAAGCGATGGAAGTGATTTAAATGGAATGGGCGAAATAATAAAAAAAAAAATAAATAAATAAATAAATAAATAAATAAATAAATAAATAAATAAATAAATAAATAAATAAATAAATAAATAAATAAATAAATAAATAAATAAATAAATAAATAAATAAATAAATAAATAAATAAATAAATAAATAAATAAATAAAATGGAGTAGTGGCGTTGAATTGGCAGGGAGGCAGAGGAAGCGGCAGCGTTGGTAGCTCTGGTGTCGGCAGAGGGATGGGTGGAGGGCGCGGGAGAGGGGGATGATGCCACAACCCACCGTGGCTACTTCGGCACGCGGCGTGTGCTCGCACGTGGCGTTCTCGTGTCGCCCACGCTCCACGCTTAATTGGCTTTCACGGAGAACACCCCGCTAGCCGCGCTAAACTATGAAGACTGCACTGACACGTAAACCATGGTGATTCTATTCTAAATATTTCACTTCATTTGTTAGGATTGCTTTCAATGAAATTATTATTATTATTATTATTATTAAAGCCAATCAATGAAATCATGGTTGACACAAACACGATTCACGTTACACACAGTTCAGTGAAAACAAATAACGCTACCCGTACCTTTCCACATTATCTAGCAGCATTTAATGCGAAAATGAGATCATATATATCATTGTTCACAGACAAACGTGGCTAGAAAATAAGTATCATCTTCCATTAACCCGATCTATCATCAGTGCGGTGATAAAAGTCTTCTTTCGGTCTTGAGTGAATGAGAAAACCATGTGCAACACTATCAAAGCAAACTATATTTAATAGGTTGTTTACCGTCAACTAATGAATTTTATGTTTTAATACCTATTGAATGGAGTCAAATGCAATTGTGAGGAAAAAGCAATACAATTATTTTAGAAAGATATGAATATCGTTCGTAATTAACAAATTTTACTTCAGTAAAATAGTGGAAATACGTAGGTCATTCAAATGAAAACCTCAAAAGTGCAATAAGTTTGTATTGTAGCAACGAAGAACAACGTATGCACATCATTTTTTGTCGTAACCTCCTAGACATTCAATATAAGTGTTCCATCACTTTGGAAGTGCATAGATAACACGTTGAACATAATATTTTGGTCGTGTCTGTAGTCAGTTGTGCATCGCGGTTTTCGACTCTTCGTCACGTCTGAAATGCTTGCCTCCCATTGCTTTCTTGAGAGCACCGAACACATGAAAGTCACTAGATTTAAGATTATATTATTAATTCTGCAATGAAGTGTGGTGATTTGGTGGCAGAGTATCTTCAATTTACATGCATTAAGCTTACATTGACTAACAATAAGATACAAAAAAAAGAGATAATAACAAAACAATAAATAATAATTAATAGTACATAATATCACCGCGCAAGCCTTATTCCACTTCACTTCACTGCACTGCACACTTAACTGTGACACATTTCTTCCGCAATCCTTTCCCTCCACTTCATAACACATCACTGCGCTGCGCCACATTGCACTGCACTGCACTAAATATATAGTAATAAAATGATGATAATAATAATAATAATAATAAACTTAATAATAATAATAATAATAATATGTTAATAATAATAATAATATAATGTTATTAATACTAACAGTTAAACAATTTACTTAATAGGAAATACTTATAATTTAACAGTAGAAACATAACACTGATACATTGACTTAAAATACAATCAACTAGAAAACTAATTAATTTTTTAACTTGCTCAATCTTTGAGGAATGGATTCTAAAATTGTCGCAGGTAAACTGTTCGTCTCTAATGCTTCAGTTTGTAAATGAAAATTTTCCGACGGCCGTTTTCTGTATTCTTGTCTTAATTTTGTGCAAGTGATCCGTTTCAATTTTACTTCAATTTGTTATTATGAAGGTTTGAAAGGGAATGCAATAAGAAAATTCGTATGCGAGTGTTTAAAGATATTTTGACAAACCTGATGATGCGTGCTTTTAAGATGATTTTACGTCGCATACTCCCGTAAACGTGGGACATGTGTTTTTTTCTTTGGGAGGTTGCGGTGATCGCCACCGCTTAATGGTGAGATATGGCGGATACCTATAAGTCGGCTTGCGTAGATTTTCCCCAACCAATCATCTCACACCAGCGGGGCACCGCCCCAGCAGGGAGAAGCTCTAAGCTTCCAACTGATCTGCCGACAAGTGTGCTAGTGAAGGGCATGTGTATGTGTATGTGTGTATAAGGAAGGGGTGATGATAGGCCAAGAAAGAGGAAGGAAATATCGCGCGCAGTCCATGGCCCATTTGGTAGAGTACTGCTCCGGCATTCGCCTGGTGTTGATCGGTGAAATCAAGGAAAACTACCGATCGAAGCAGCCGGCCACTAGAATTCTCCTACAGACAGCGGCTGAACTCGATTCAGCTAGTGTAGAAAAGCCTGCCAACGTCCAGATTCTAGGTTCGAGTCCTGACTGCGGCAAGATTTTCGACACTAACGTTTCAGCTAGGTCGAATTCAGTCGCTGTCTGGAGGAGAATTCTAGCGGCCGGCTGCTTTGATCGATAGTTTTCCGTGGTTTCTCCGATCAACAGCAGGAGAATGCCGGGGCAGTACCCTACCGAACGGGCTACGGACCGCGCGCGATCTTTCCTTCCTCTTCCTTGTCCCAACCCTTACACACACACACCAAGATGCACTACACTACGACATATTTCGGGAGACCGGTCGGGAGCTTAGAGCTTGTCCCGGCTGGGGCGGGGCCCCGCTGGTGGGAGAATCCTGGTTAGGGGAAACCCCACTAGCCGACGGTAGGTCGGCGCCGGATCTCGCCATCCAGCGGGGGAAGACCACCGCCATCTCCCGAAAAAAGCATGCACTACACTAACGGGACTAATGATCAAAGCAGTTGACGCGCCCGGAAACACGAAAAAATCAATCATCCAATCAATCAACGTCGAGATTCGAACCCTAGGACCTTACGGTCAGAGGCACTGCAGTGACATTAGTTGATGCCGAGCTTTTGCGATCGCCCTGCGCTCTACTAAATTCGGTGGCCGCGGCGCGGGGCGGGGCGGAGCGGGGTGGGGCGGTGCGGGGCGGGGCGGAGCGGGGCGAAGACCGCGGTAGGCGGCGCGCCGCGGGGTGGCCGAAGGGGAGGGGCGGCCGCGCCGCCGCGGCCCCATAAACCTTCGCGGGCCCCGCAATACGCGTGTTGGCCGCTGATTGAGCTGGCACCGGGAGGAGGAGGGGGGCTGGCGGCCGAGGACTGGGTGCCCCGTCCGCGACGCGACGCATGGCCACCACGCACGGCGACGCACAGCGACGCCCACCGGCCCCGCCTCAACCCAACAGGCCAAGAATGTGGGGACTTTGCACATCACTCAAATGGCAGAGATTACTCATTTCTTTTGCATGATTATTTAAGGCGTGCGAAATGACGGAGGGTATGCCAAGGAACGTTGATGAGGTTTTTTGAATTCGTTCAAATATGTT
The DNA here is from genome assembly GCA_964035755.1 of Teleogryllus oceanicus. Classification (NCBI taxonomy): domain Eukaryota; kingdom Metazoa; phylum Arthropoda; class Insecta; order Orthoptera; family Gryllidae; genus Teleogryllus; species Teleogryllus oceanicus. Next base: position 284,314,788 of record CAXIVR010000001.1, read on the forward strand.
TGATGAATACGCTCACCACTTTCGTCGCTTCCTTCCCCCAGAATTCCCGGAGAGAAATGCGAGTGAGGAAGTAAATCTTAAGGACATATTACAGACTAAATCTTCATATGATTTTAGTCTCTGCTCTAGTGGTTTACTACATTTGTCAGATTTCTTGTTGCCTAAAAAGTGTTTCACCAACGTTCTCAAAGGAAATCCATGGGCAATTTTTCTAAATCAATTAACCTTCCTTCAAAATTGGCATCTTTCACTAATTTTCCTATTTACCTCTCGAAAATTCTTTCTTTTTTTCTTGTTAATAAAGAAAAGTTTCTTTGTGACAAAAGATGTGTTAGTCAGTATTATTTTGTGTTCCTGGCGGCTTAGCTACTGATGTCATTAGTTCCGACATTAGTACGTTATATTCCGGAAAGTGGCGGAATTTCACCCCTGCTGGAAGACGAGATCCCGAGCCAACCTACACGTTGGCTTAGGAGTTCTACTCCTCCAAGTATCTTTTCAGTGGGTCACAAGCCTAACAGGGAGAAGTTGTAACCTTCCGACTGGCCTTTCAACATGTTTAGTAGTTCAGTGCATGTAAGTGTTAGTAAGATTGCGCGGGTCCCGTGGCCCGTTCGTTATGGTACTGCTCCGGATTTCGCTTGGTACTGATCAGGGATACAGTAGAGTCTAACGATAATCCGAGGTAATTGATTCTGATGATATTTCGGATTATAAAAAACTCGGATTACACCGAAGAAAGGAAAATATATAACGTAATTTTTAACTACAATGTATAACGAAATCCAATTTAATGTGCTGTTACTATTAAGGTGACAGATACATACGTACGTACATACATACGTACGTACAATACATACATACACACATTACATACATTACATACCACATACATACATTACATACGCACATACATACACTACATACATACACACACATACATACATACCCGGTCACAACAATGTAGCAGACAGACTGACATTGGTACCGACCGCTACACACGTGAACTTCGACGCAGTATTGCCAACCCCAAGAGCCAGCTCTTGATTACAGCCGTTTGTTACTTATTTAGTGAATTGGTGCATCAGGCCATCTCGGATTGCACGGAATCTTGGATAGCCGCGACTCTGAATACCGAGGCTCTACTTTGCCGTGGAAAAATAAATAACAGAGCTGAAGGCCATTAGAAATGTTCTCCAGACAGTGGTTGAATTTGACCTTGCTAGAGGTAATGTCGAAAATGCACCACCGTCTGGACTCGAAACCAAGGGCTTCCCGGTTAGCGATCCTACCCAACACAAAGGTAATGTTGTCACTGAGCCATTGTCGCCTCAACCCCCTTGAAACTTCTATGTCCTCTGTTGGAGATGTATTAAATTGAAATATTTAAATCTAGAAATCCAAATCAATGAAATTGAAAATGAATACTATCCCAAGAGCATTTTTAAATTCTTTATAAACTGTACTGGTCAAGCTATGATGTTCAGCGTTTCACTCGTTTTGACAATTCTTCTCGCCCCTCTTGGAATTTTTAACATTCCCCAACCCGGGAGAATATTACCCATTCACACCCTGTGATTATCATTCAAGAAACAAAAAAATACATGGTCGCTCTAAAAGGACATTTCTAATCGACGACATATTTACATTTTTAGCGTACCCGTGCTTCTCCATCGTTCGGTCCGTCCATCGGTCCTTCCGTTTCTGTCGATGTCCGCTGATCTGTCCGGCTGTGAAAGAAAGAATGTTAATAATCTGACAATGACATCTAAAGTCGTTGTGACATCCGCGCTTTGATGTCAGTAACTACCACAGAAACGAACCATTGTCGCTGACTGCCACCTTTACAAACGCCAAGACACTTTCAAAACCACACTGCAACTGTTAATACCATTCCCATAAGGAACTGCCAAACCAATGCCCGCATTATGAGCTATTGCCATACTCAACCAGCCCCCACCACCATTGTTTCCTCCAAACCACTACGACCACCTCAACCACAGCCACCACCACCACCACCACCACCACTACCACCACCACCGCCGCCGGCGCCTGAAAGCGCGGAACGCCATCGCGGCCGTACGTCTTCTCCGAGAAGGAAACTGCACAACATATACTGTTACACTGTCGTCGGTATAATGATGAGGGAGCCTCGGCTAATAAGCTGGATTCACGAACGCGGGCTAACGGACTGCGAGAGATCTCTGATTAATGAGGATTCGAAGTATAATCTGGGCGAAAAGTTTCTCCGATGCTCGCCTCCGAACGAGTTACAACAAACGAGGGCGGTGTAAGCCAACGAACTACATGTGAATGGCGACCACACCGAGGCCCGCGCCTTAATAGGAAAGCCGCATGAGAGAGCATGGCTGCGAGCTAAAATATGGTGAAAATGATAAAAACGATCGTTCTGCAGTAACTGGAGGAAGTAAACTACATCTCGAAAGTAATATCTCAAGAATAACACAACTCTCTAATTACTTTTTTATCTTTGATGTAACCGAAAGAAAAAATTGCTAATAGTGTATCTATGGAAGAGACAAGATAAAAACTACATTGTCTTAAATGAAAATTTAAAAAAATTGTTATTCATTTTGATTTATTTGCTGAAATAAAGATTTGTAGATAATATGTAGATCAAATAGGTAGATCACATATTATTTGCAGATGTGTATTGCAAATATCTATTTGAGACCTCAAAGTCATTTGTGGAATGTGGATTATAAGATGTTGATAATGTGTTCTAAATTCTAAACATTTTTATATAACTTCAGCTATAGTAATATAATGTTTATGTTTTGAAAAAAAGAAATTGAATTGATGTAAAATGTTACAGGTGAGAAAACAGTGGAATATGTCACAGATTGGGAAAGATTGTATTTTAAATGCTATTGGAATAAAGTGAATATTTAACCGATTAGAAAAGATTATATTTTATTACTAATTGTATATAAAAAGATTGCAGATAAAACAGGGATGATGTCGACATGGAGAGTTGCTAATTAACCAATTAGGAGACTGACACTGCAGAATAAGATCATGTAGATAAAAGAATCCTTTCTTGCATATGTAGACAAATATTCCCAAATTATCTTCCAAACGACCTATTTATATATTTTATTATGGAATCATATCCACCGACGTATTAAAATACAATTTAAATGCATCTAATGAGACTAAGAGAGTTTATTTTGCTGACAGCTTGCAGATAGCTTGCGATTCCTGCGGTGGAATTCTAGTCTTTGGAAAACGAGCGGCAGCGAAGCGGACTTAATGAATCGCTCGATTCACGGGACAGTCGCCTGTGAAAATAAACAAAGCCAAACATTCCCCGACGAAAACGAGAGAGCGAGCGATGTGTGAGAAGTCAATGTAATAATATGTAGACACACACTAAGCAGTGCGCTCGTAGAGCAATGGGCACAATGCACCCTATTCTTGCACAAGGATTGAAGGTTTCGACTTAAGAACACAAACATCTACGCCATTCCGTGCCACAGCAGCCCAGCTGTACGAACTCTTTTCGAGAGGGTAGCTCAGTGCATCCACTGATGTCACTGCAGCGCCTCTGACCGGGAGGTCCTAGGTTCGAGTCCTGACGGCGGCAGGATTTTCGACACTGGCTTTTCAGCTAGGTCGAATTCAATCGCTGTCTGGAGGAGAATTCTAGCGGACGGCTGCTCTGATCAGTAGTTTTCCGTGGTTTCTCCGATCAACACCTGGCCAATGCCGGAGCAGTACCCTATCAAACGGGCCACGGACCGCGCGCGATCTGTCCTTCCCATTCCTTGTCCTATCCTCTCCCCTTACAAACACACACACACACACACACACGAACATGCACTTCACTACCACATATCCCGGGAGACCAGTCGGGAGCTTAGAGCTTGCCCCGGCTGGGGTGGCGCCCTGCTGGTGGGAGAGTCCTGGTTAGGGGGCAACCCCACTAGCCGACGGTAGGTCGGCGCCGGATCTCACCATCATGCGGGGGAAGATCACCGCCATCTCCCGAGAAAAAAAACAGGCACTATACTAACGGGACTAATGACCACAGTAATTGACGCGCCCGGAAACACGAAAAAATTGATCAATCAATCAATTTTCGAGAGGGCTGTGTTGCTTGTCTCGGAAGATATGGAAAGAAGGAAAATCGCTGGCGTTATAAACGATGAAAACTACAGAACGAAATATCTCCCATGAATCGAACATGCGGCAAGCGTATTACATCCATGCTAATGACATTCTTCATGGCGTTCTGTGAGATTGTGCGTTAGTTGCATTTGTTTCATTTTGTTCTTTGAACACGTTATCTTTCTATCATAAGATTTTCTGTAATTAGTTTAACATCCGTTTTCGCGAGGACACTAAAATTTTCAACAGGTAAGAAAAACAAAAGGAAAAGTTTCCAATTTCCAAATTGGTTTGAGAGTTTCCTCCCTCTTTTTCTCTCTCTCTCTCTCTCTCTCTCTCTATATATATATATATATATATATATATATATATATAAAGAGAGAGAGAGAGAGAGAGAGATATGAATATATATATATATATATATATATATATATATATATATATATATATATATATATATATAAATAAGGGAGCATCTGGATATATGAATATATTTAGTCATTAAATGCTAATCATCTGGACAAGCAAACTTGCGTTATTTAACTACATTTTCACATCTTTTCAATGTACTATAAAAATATGACTCAAAATATTTTTCAAGAAGCGCAATGGGCAGCGAATAGGCGACAGTAATCGGATGCAAGTTATAGTGTATGAAGAAATGTATCTAAACAACTTGCAAATGCGATAACAGATCGTCTACTTTTAGCAAATTAAGACACATGTTAATAACAATCCCTGGAACGTTGGTTTGATGGATACATCAAGTCAATAAAGCATGACGTATACACATTATACCAGAGCACAGAATGAAGCTGAAGAAACGGGAACAATGCGCGATTAGAAGGAACGCATAACCATACAAATACGCTCTAGGGTCACCTATAACAATAACGATAGTCAGTTGCAGGTCATCTCGTGATACCCGGTTTAATGAGCAATAAGACTAAAATGCAGATTGCAAGTTTATTTCGTAATTTTCGGACCACCTATCGTCGGGCAGTTACATTAGACATAATAATGTTCTGGAAAATAAAATAATACTTTTTGTTTTGAACCATCTGATCTCTTTGATCATACAATGCATATGATCATGATCATAAAACTCAATAACGTCTACATGTATAAAATTAGTCATCGTTGAATACTTTCAGTCCTGCAAATGTTTTAAAATTTATGAGTGTAAAAAAGATGTTCCTTCATCAAAATAATGATGTAAATTATTCTCAATAAATAAAATTTCCGATAAATATATCGGGTCAAATTGTTGATTATATTTTTTAGTATTGTTTTTAATTTAAAGAAATCCATCCTTCGTTAAGTTACATACTTCAGTAAGAAGAATATTTCAGAAGATTTTTTTCCTAGTAGTCATTAGTTGTGATAATAATATTACTAAAGATACATGAAAATTTAAATATTCCATAAAATATACACAATATTAGATATCTCCATGCGTGAGTAGTTCTAGATAACATCGTGCGGTTGTTCCGTCATATTCTAATCCATACAATTCTTTATCCATTCTTTGTCATTCCCCATCAGGATAATTTCAATTCATTTTTTGTTGAGATTATCGGCATTATAGTTGTATTTTCCCTTAACTTCACTGTTGAATATTCCATGAGGATTCTGTAGCTAGATGCTTCATTAATTATGACTCTATAGTTTATTATTCCTCTAGTTACCACTTGTACTGTTATTATTAATAGCTTAGTTACCATCATCATTAACACTGAAATAATAATTAATGCCGCTCACTAATAATAGTAATTAAGCCTCTTCATGTCTCAGTGGGATAGCACTTATAACCGAAGTCTCTCATGCCTCAAGATAAGCCAAAAGCTATTGTATCAAAGTCGTCGTTTATTATCACATCGTCTCTCGACTAAATGGATAGTGGTACCTAAGTACTTATTCTTTTTATAAGACGTAGATGAAGTCTTTACGAAAGGAATGAAAGTGAATAAGGATAGTAGTAATGAATTACTCCAAAGAACGAATAAAAATTTAACAAAGGAAATGCATTAAGAAACTTAAGTAGTATGAGCGTACTTATCTTTTTAAAGTAATTAAAATTCAGAAAATATACAAAATTATATCTGACGCACGAAGGAAAAATTTATATCTTATCTTTCTCGCCTGTAGGAAAGTGCAAAAACAGAATACGAGGGGGAGGATGAGATTGAAAAATAAAAATAAAATTGTTTATTTTGAAAAGAGAATAAAGACCTTTTTGTAAAGGAAAAGCAATATACAGGGTGCAAAGGAGGTAAGGTGGAAAGGAGGGTGGAAAGGAAAAGCAATATACGTTATTCCCGCAAGCCTCTTTTTATTGAGCTTGGAATCTTTCCATTGACTTGCCTATTTATTCGCGAATCATTAGTATTTATCAAAACTGATTTACTTAACGGTGGGAACATATTTTTAAGCAATACTTATATTTCTAATTACAACACACGAGGTAGAAATCATGTTCATCAAGTGTCAGTATCAACAGCTCACTACAAGAAATTCACATACAATACATGTACGTTACTGTACAACGCATTGCCAGATGAAATTAAACCATTAAAATTGGTACACAAATGTAAGTTAAAAGTAAAATATTTTCTGCTCCAAACCTTTTTCTATACAATTTAGAGACTATACTGAACGTCAAAAAGAAAAATAATATTTACTTTGACAAAACAATGATATAGTATAATGAATTAGTTTACATATGCATTGTATAATTTAAAAAAACACTTTATAAACCTGTAACAAGTAATGTACTTCAGCTTCCGGGTCAATGACCCCCATCTCGATCGGGTTTTTGTCCAGTGATCCATTGAGCAAATGCTGAGATGGCCCCGTGATTTGCTTCTGGACAAAAATGTAGCTTCACTATGGGCTCGTTTTGTTGATCTCTCCTTTTGCTTGTAGTAGTAGTTTTTAATTGTATTATTATTATTATTATTATTATTATGATTATTATTATTATTATTATTATACATTTTACTATGATCCATCTTTCAATTATTAATAGTTAAATCGTTGGAAAAGGATTCTGAAGCTCAAGAAAGCGTGCGCAGATGATTTTGTCCCCCATACGTCACATATAGTTTTTTTTACTGTTTTTGACTAAATAAATATCTAATATCAGGGGAAAAGGCGAAGAAAATGGAATATTACAAAAAGAACACAATTGAAGAAAGATTAATTAATTAAGTATAACAATGACAATCGGAGAGTAGGAGATTCACACGACAGAGAATACTTCGAAAAAGAAAACAACATGGTAGTAGAAATAGGAATGAAGGCAATGAAAAATAGTGATTACAAGGACATTTGTGTATTATGTTCGAAAAAATGAAGTGCGTTGAAAATGGGACTAGCACCATATATTTGACAAACCCTTTATACATATAAGAGGAAAATTTAAAGAAAAATATTGTTGCTGTTTTTCAGAAGAAAATTGTTAAACAAAATTAATTTGAATATATTTCGCACAAAATTACACAAAAATTACTCATATTTTGGAAAAATTAAACATGAACTTGTGTGAAGATCTGTTTTTAAAGAACAGGTTTTATTAAGGAAACAATCGTTGTCATCAATATTCTAGATGTAAGAAGACGCCAGAAAAATTGTAGGTTTGCAATTTTCGAAAAATCTGGGATTTCAACGAATATAAGACCTGCATCATTCCCTTAAGCGTCTTTTACGCCATTCAAGGTCAAATATTTTTCAAAAAATTTAAACTCGAAAACTTTTTGAAGCTGATGTAAAGTACACTCACAATCATAATATCATATCCCAAAGTCTTGAGTTACAGAAGATCCATGAGGCATTTCATTTTTGGAGAAAATCGGCTGAACGGTTTAGGCACTAGCATTGCCTTTACTCCACGCAAACTTCTGAAATTTTGAACTACAGATTATTGCTTAAATTTAGATAATAAAACATCATATTTATTGTAAATTTATTAGATTCTAAAACTGAATTCAAAATTTCAGTTAATTGCGTACTTCCAACATATTTTTAAAACCATTCATCATCACTAACTACCACGGCAACCTTTTCAAATATAAATATTTTTCTTTTAAAATAACCTTCAGTTGCTTATTGATACCAAAGCAATATGTTCAATTAATTAAATAATTACAAACAGAGATAGATGATCTCGATCATTTATACCTTTATTAATGCTCTTGGTAAGTTACAGTAATTTGAAATAATTAGTATCTAGGAAAGTACAATGTAAAAACATACATTATTACAAAAATATTTTTCAGTACTTGAGAATTCTGAAAAGATAAAAAAAAAAATTAAAAAGACACTGAAAACAAAACTATATCATAACTGTCTAAAAATTTCTTGGGAGACAAAACTAAAAAAATCAATTAGGGTTTACTTTCTTAATGCAATGTATTCCTCGAAAATAGAACTTTGAAACGCTGTACAACCCTTTATTGGAATGTGTGAACTTTTCGGGTAATTATGAGATACATCATTTAAATTTTTCAAGTAATGGCTGAATTGTTAGTGGAATAAATACGCAATATAATTAGGTAACGATTGCCAATATACTGTTGTATTTGCTATTATACACCACTAGTTCATTTTCCGATTTTTTTCAAGCCGAGGATCACTCCTCACTTCCCCCCTCAATTGCGTCCCTATCAGTGTGATAACTCGTGTATGTCTGCGGGGGAGGGTGTCGGAAGCTGCTGGGGTGCGGGGGGGTGCGGGGCGGATGCGGGGACGCGCCCGCGGCGACGATGCAGCCGGCCGCGGGCAAGCGGCTCCCGCTTCTCATGTGTGCCCTGCCATTTCTACTCTTACGCGAGCCAGCGTTTTAAATAACTGACATTTCAAAGTACAATGTACGCGGTTCGCTACTCGCTACCGTTATCGCCACATCGAACCGACTGACTAATAAAACAAGCGGGAGATCGCAGATAGCAGCGGGAGATACAAGGGAGCAGACGGCGCCCCTCTCCTAGTCGCGCGGGGCCGCGGCCGGCTGCCGGTTCGCGATGGCAGAGTTGCGGGGGGATAGGGCGGGAAGCGGGGTTAGGGCGTCCGGGGGGGGGGGGGGGTGGGGAGTTGGCGGGGCGGACTCGGGGTCGAAGCGGGGGGGAGAGGTGGGCGGGTCGGGAACCGGGACGAGGTGTGACCAAGATTGGGCGAGGGAAGGGTAGGCGTGGGAGGGGCTGGCGCAAAGGGTGGGTGGAGCGTGGGGGGCTTGGGCGGGGCGGGCGCGGCAACGGGAGCGTGGGTGGGGCGGCGTGGGCGTGTCGGAGGAGGAGCGAGCGTGGGCGTGGAAGAGCGTACGTGCGGGCGAATTCGGGAGCGTCGTAGGGAAGTCGGTGGATACCTCATTGGCACCTAAGAAAACGAAATGACAGGCCCTGACCCTCTGAACTATTGAAACTATTGAAGTGAAATCAAATACATATCGAGCATATTTCTAAATTATGACATTCTAAATTGCTTTCAATCTTAATACCATATTTCAATCCAGGATGTGACATTACTACGTAGCTAATACTGATACGATTACAATTCATAGTTTATGTGTTTTTAATAATGCAGTACCTAAGCGACGCTGAACCATTACTGGTTCGAATAAGCTGTAAGGATGAAGTTTACATCGTATGTAGTCGTAGAATGGGAAGAGAATCTCATGTCAGTCGTCACGACATCAAAAATAGACTTCTAGCAGGTAATTATTAGAATAATAATAACAAAAAAATAAAATAACAATAAATAATAATAGTAATAACTTTTTCAGATAAATATAATCTACTGTTGTTCATTTACATTTTAGCAAAGTATCGTTTGATATAATAAGTATTGTAATGTCCGCATTTATTTTCATACATTCTTTTTGCACAATTACGAAATCGTCACCCACGAAAATTTGAAATTCATTGCGTCAATATCCTTGCCTCATTGGGCAATAAGAATAAAAATAATATAACCACTTTTCTTCACCCCACTGCATTAAACGAATTTATGAAATCATTAAAATTACAATAGTGAACACTCTTAAATAAACGCAATACAATTTTTAGAAGTGACCAGATGTGGAGGTGGAAGATGAAATACGTTATGTGAATGTGTAAATAAAGGGATAAAAGAAGCAAAATACCCGAATGTAACATTGAAAAATGAACAGAACAAAACGTGGGAAGTGCAGGAAAGAAGAGCGAGCTCTAAGAATACGTCGCACACAATAGAAGTGGTACACAAATGGATACACAGTATACATAAATGAGGAATGAATAAAAGAACGGTTTTTAAAGGAAGGGAGTTTAAGGGCTTCAGGAAGTATAAGAGCAAAACAACATAGAGATTGAAGGTGTCAAAGAGGAACAGTATATGAATGCAGTTTAGAAAAGCAAAAAATAAATATTTACTACAGCGGAAAGCTACAAAAGAGACAAGGATTCATCTGCAGTAAAGAATATGAAAGAAAGACTGAAAACTCTTAAGAGCCAAATGTTCATGGAAGAAAGCGAATATAAAGAATGTCAAAGGCATCTGGCCCACACTTTGAAGAAAAAACTAGGACACATCCATGATCATTGTAACCTTGTGAAGTTCTCTAAAAGGGTTACGTTTGTGCTATCATCAGCACGCGCTCTTATAATGAGCAAGTAACAACTGTGACAAAAGTCTAGGGTGTGGTACACATCCGCTCCTAGCATCCGCCTGATACGAGTAGGTAGGTGACAGGTTACTTATAAAGCAAATTCATAAATCGTGTAAAAGTAAATTTGAGACATCTAGATATCTATAGTATAACAAACACAAACCCTGAAATATTAGCCATTGAACATATTTATTTACTTCCGATTGAACTACACACAATATCGTGACCGGGATGTCGCAAAATTATAAACGGATTTAATGTGACTGGCGCAATTATTGTGCAATTACAATTTGTTCTGAATTGTCCTACAACGAAAACGAACGTCGCGACGCGTCGTGCAAAACCCATATATTTTTATATATTTATTTATAATATATTTATATATATTGTATTTATATATAATATATTTATTTATAATATATTACCATATACTTATTTATAATAAATGTGCTCGGCTAAGTATCAGTTCACTTACACTAACAAACATAGAACATCAATTCATTGCAAGACGAAAAATTTTAAGGGACTAAGTAGTAATTTCTAGATAATTGTTTCGATGCTTCATATCAGCGCCAAAAGACCGGCATTACAGGTTATTTTGACGTTTCCCGTAAATAGGGGAAATAGACAGTAGTTTGAAATTGGGATATTCCCCACATGTTAAAATTTGAAAAAATTATTTTCATTTGTAAAAGAGTATTTGTTAGAGGAGTTCTTGTCATTGTTGTGTTGTCAAAATGCAGGAAACGAATTATACATCATTTCTTTTTTAACATTATTTATTTAAAGTCGCATTGACTGTTGTGATCTTTTAGTGATAAAAGTTACATTTTACAATAAAAAAACATTTGTAAATTACATACGTCGACAAAAACAGTGTTTGACCACAGGAAGAGGACATTATTAAATATGCAGTATGGTCAACACCTTTGCATTAAAATGTGTGGACTGCAAAATTGTTTCAAAATTGTCTGCATCTAAATGCTCCTGTCTGTACCTTTGAAATGCATTATTTGACTATTTGATTAAATTGTTAATGTTATGTGGGTTTTTACAATTATCACAATCAGAGATTGGAGCTGAGTGTTTCGAGGTACAAATGATTTAATTTACAATAAACTGTTCTTTTTATCAGCAACCTGTCCTTTGGTGTTAAAACTTTTTTTTTTACAGTTTACAAAAATTCACAATGTTTCAGAAAATTCTTCAGGTGCGTTCAAGTTCTTTTGCCTTTATTTTTCAACATGAATCCATAAGTAAATTTGTATGAGATATTGTTAATAAGAGATAGGGATAATCATCCACAACAATAACAATCATAATATTTATTTCATGCCCAAAGTTTACTTTCGGGAAAAATATTATAATTGTTATTGTTGAGGATGATTATCCTTATCACTCATGGATTACCACAAGATTTCTGCCACCAGCACGAACGATATTGTTAACATTGTATTATTGTTTCCATTGGTTGCCATTGCTGTTTCCAGGATGGCTATTTCATTTCCAAATATTCCTTGGTGAAGGGGAATTCAAGCAATGTCAATGGTTTCGCATCTAACGGTTATATCGCGGTGTAGCTTCTTTCTATTAATAAACATTTCAAAGTTGCTAGTAGTGCTGCAAACAGTTTGAATTGCATTTTGGAATTCTGAAAATAATATCAATTTATCGTATCCCATTTTTTTCTAATTTTAAAAAGAAGGCAGTGTTGAGCAAATGTCAGCAGACGAGTGACTAGAATGTGTGTATAATTTATGCTTAATTGTAATTTAATTAGTAAGTGCAGCAGCATCTGTACTTTGGTCAGTTTTAAATACACATGCAAAAATTTCTTTACAGTTATATTTGCTGGTGAGTTCGTTTAATTTTTCTGAACATTTTTTATGTGATAATTGTCTTTCGAGATGCAATAGTAGGTCTCTTTCAAAGCTTGCAATGATCCAAAGAGCACGAATGATAGTTGTTTCTTTTTTTTGTATTTATTTTATGGATGTGTCATGCTTCAAGAAGTTTCTAATCATATAATGGAATGAAACAGGGACAATCTTCGTAAGCTTCTGTCTTAGGATAAGATATTTTAACGTCTGTGTTATCGACTGCATTTTCATTTAAAATCTCCTACAAAAAAAATATTTCTGCCCAAATAAATGACAAGCAAGCGGCAAGCAAATGGATGTTCAGGAGATGAACACAAGTGATGTCGGTCTCTCCGAAACAGTATTTTATTTTTACAAAATAATCTGCTTGCGAAGTACAAAAAGAAACAGTTTCGCACCATCTTTCTACCAGGCTAACAGTTGAACAGTCCGCCAGAGGCAAAATAACTCGATGACAAGACCACGTCCTCGAATTCACTCTCCTGTAAACGAAAGACACCGTTAAGAGCTAACGACGGAAACGCGGATTGCAACGTATTCACAGCAAACGAGCGCCCAGGCGGGGGCTCGAACTTTCTGAAGCCCGCAGAAAGCGGGAATAATGAGCCGACGTCCTCTCGAAAACCCCTCCACGAGCCGACGCCTCTTTCAAAAGGCGAACGGCGCGGCCCGGGCCGACGCGGCGCCTTCCCGCAGCCCCGGCAATCCACCGCAATTCGGCACTTATTTTCATTAGAATGGAAACCGACGTATGCAAAGGTATTGTCCGGGCGGAGGTGACGAGCCCCTCTATTCACCGCTGGCCTCCCCGCTCGCCGCCCGGGGAATAAGAAATAATATGATGTCACGGGAAGAGGAGGAGGAGGAGGAGGAGAGAAGTGAGGAACGCCGTTCCACTGTTGCCAACTCCTGAGATTTCTGTGTCGCTGTAACAGCTCTTGAAAACACTCGAGACGCCTTCCGACTCGGGAGACTCGTGTTTGCGTGCGAGACGTGCACTCTTCAAACAAGCGTTGCGTCTTATTCTTTCTCAGGCTGTGCGCGAAGGATAATAAGATACGAGGGGCAAACATACCTTGTAATTTCGTGTTGTATAATTTGTTTAAAGAAGTCTGCTTTTGTTTGTCTGGAAAATTAACAAAATATGACGGTAAAAGACTTTTTTGTGCAAGTTCTAAATAAAACGAAATAAGAAGAGTCGTATTTGAATTAAACTTATATAAATATATTCTCTTTATTTCTCACATTTTTATCTCGTGTGACTTTAGAATTTGTAAGGACTTACACGGAAGTGTATATATAATTATTAAAAAATAATTGAAAGCAGTGAAAACAGAGAAATATAATTACGAGAACAATTCGTAAACAAAATGTTGCATGAGGGAGTCCGCATACTTCTGGGAATGATATCACAAGGCATTTTTTAAATTCATGATTTGTATTGTGTATTTCTTTGTAGTTCTAACGTCAATCACCCACTAAGTAGAGAGCCCAACAATAGAAATAATAGCATTACGACGTAAGTTCCCGCAGACAATAACAATAAACGTAAATTAATAAATTCTATTGATTTATATTGTAATATCTGTTGAATGTTGAGAAGAAAAAGTTCATTCACATTTATTTGGGTATTTCCAAGACCACGCATGTTGCTCATATCACTCTGTAACGAGTGATTCTTCGTTCATTCTCTAGACACCAACACATCCAAGCTTCTTAGCACTAAGGTAAGAGAATACAGAACAAATAAGACAAACGAATGATCAAGTACCAACATCCATTACCGTGACAGGATTCCAGTACGTGACTTTTCAAAGAAGAGTGAAGTCCGTGCTCGTTATAACTGACTCGACCCGCCAGATAAATCATACTTTTATTTATTAAAACTAATTTACTACTAATAATTTTAGATAAGAAAAATAAATACATGGTAAACAATACCATTCAACTCGAGTAAGTTTCTCAAGATGACCCCTAAGGAAGCTTCATGAACGTGTCAAAGGAAACAAATATTTTTGAATCCACAACTCGCAAAGCTGCGCCCTGTCGCTGTAGTTGGCATGCAGCAGGCCTCAGGTGGTCGTCATCCTCAATTCAAGATCAAAATACTGTTACACAAGATCCGAAACGTGACAAGCTTCACTCAAGATCAAAATCCCTCAACGGCGTCGTCTACAGTGACGTCAGCCTTTGTGGAAGAGAGAGGATTACCTCCCGTAGAAGGTAGTGGAGGGGAAAACCGAAGGAGTTACTAGATTGCATCGTCACGAGTATTTGCATTATCTGACATTTGAGTGATATCTTCTTAAGGATTTTCGCGCGTCAGAAGCAGAAAAAGGAAACTTTCCCATTGTAATGGACTTACTTAAGGAATAGTGGCGCTCCCACATATTTCGAAAATTGAAGTACTTTATCCGAGAGCTAAAAAGTAGCCCTTATCCATAATTAAGAAATAAAACCAGCACCTTGTCAAATATGAACTCACAAAAACAATTGTATTAAATGATATAAATCGAGACCTCGAAGGCTCCGGAACATTCAAAATGAAATTACAGCGTATTGTATCAGTTTGTTTGCATCAGGATGAGAGTGAAAACCATTATCTCTCTTTTAGCAACGCACAAGAAAAGTTTATTACAATGAAGGACTACTTAGCAATCCAATGGCAAATCAAAAATGCGATTGACAGCATATATCTTGAAAATGGTACACTCATTCTGAATCATTTCAATAGAAAGACTGACAAGATATTCTAAGTAACTAAAAAAACATTTGAACACATTCAGTGATGGTGCGAAGGGGTGTCTCTGAAAACATGATTCATGCAACAGAATACGAGTCTGCGCAATGCTCTAAGTCAAAGTTTATTCTTTCCTCTCCACTGATGCACATTCACATCATCGTACCATCGAAATTTCGTAAAATGTTTAAGGACACTCTAGCACCACTTCTCTAATCTCCATCGTGCGTTTTGGCACCTTAAACCTGTTCCCAAAATGCTATTTGTTTTAGAAGGCTCTTCACATGCAGTATTCGATGAGTAGCTAGCGACTGCTCACCTAATCACGAGTAGTCCACGAGCTTGTCGATTATTTGCTTCCCTTGATTGCCCAGGAGACCTACGTGCTGCGAGTAGGACGAACGTCGAACATTTGGCATTCGGCAAATAACAAGCAACCGATCCGCACTACTCAGAATTCGGCGACCTGTCGCTGACTATCGAGTGTGTGGAGCCGCCTCTAGACTCAAAAAATCAATGAGTCACGCAAATTTCTTTACACATGATATAGATAGCGAAACAAACCAGAGACAAAAAATGACAATGCAACATTGCCAACGCCATCTACTTGGTGGTCCGGGAGACGCCGCGTTATACACAGATGCCAAATTTCCGGACATCATGCTGCGACCTTCCTCATGGCGAAATTATTTTCGCCGTGACGTTGGCACCTTTGCCTAGGACTGCCAAGTAGATGCTGACTCCGGACGCAGAAGCCTACGGTTTTATTTACGACCAACCACTACGAGGAGGAAATAATTAAACTCATTCGTGAGTTCTCCAACTGCGCGATAATCGGGCATTTCGCCCTGATGAAGATCGCAGCAGAATAGACGAAACGTTGGCAGCAGTGCCTAGGACGCGGCGACTTCTGGACAGCCAAGTTGATGCCGACTGCGGCCCGAAAGCTTACGCTTTTATTTGACCAACCACTACGGGAAGGAAATATTGTAACGCACTCGTGAGTTCTCCGACTACGAGATAAACGGGCGTTTCGCCCTGAGGAAGGTTGCAGAATGACGGCCGAAACGTTGGCATTTCTGCCTAGGACGCGGCGTGTTCCGGACAGCCAAGAAGGAGATACTAACTTCGGCCGCGGAAACCTACGCTTTCACAGCCAGCACTGTCGCAGAGCGCAGAGCGCAGAGCGCAGAGCGCACAGCGCAGAGCGCAGAGCGCAGAGCGCAGAGCGCACAGCGCAGAGCGCACAGCGCAGAGCGCACAGCGCAGAGCGCACAGCGCAGAGCGCACAGCGCAGAGCGCACAGCGCAGAGCGCACAGCGCAGAGCGCACAGCGCACAGCGTAGAGCGCACAGCGCACAGCGCACAGCGCACAGCGCACAGCGCACAGCGCACAGCGCACAGCGCACAGCGCAGAGTCGCCGATCGTATCCCGTACAGCACACACGCACCGAACAGCCGCATCATACGCGGACGCCGCGCTGCCGCCGACGCCGAGCGGCGGTCTCCCGCGGGGCCGCGGCGGCGGCGCCCGCCCGGCAGGCGGCGGCGGCGGCGCGACGGCGACACGCAGGCGGCGGCGGTGGTGGCTGTGCGCGGCGCGGTCGGCTCCGCGCGGTGGGGCGGGAGGGCCGGGGCGCGCGCCAGGCGCGAGCGGCGGCGGCGGCGACGGGGCGGGCGGGGCGCGGAGGAGGCGCACCGGACGCCACGCCCGCGCGGAAGGGAGGGGACCCGGGCGTGGACGGGGCGTGGACGGGGCGCCGACCGGGGCGCGGGCGGGGCGCCGTGCCGTGCCGCGCAGCGCAGCGCCGCGGTGCGGTGTAGTGCGCGGTGTGTAGTGCTGTGCGGTGCGCCCGCTGCTCCGGCAAGCACCGCACGCGGCCCCGCCAGCCACCATTGCGCCGCGCCGCCTGCCGAGCAGTGGGCGGCCGCGGGGCCACACGGCCACAAGCTCCCCTACACCATCAACAACTTCACGATTTGTATAGAGCTAGAAAGGACGGGCACCCGCGCGGTTTTATTATTTTTATTTATTTACTTTTTGAGTATTTACGCACGTCATACAGCACGATATCAATCAGGTCCCGGGACGACATTATGGAGGCAGCTGGGAGTTGCGGGGTTTGCGGGTTCGAAACCCGCCTGCCACATGTATGTTTGCTTTGGTGGGACCTTTCCCAAGGACTACTATCAGCCAAGCAGAGAACTGCGAAGGCATTGGACATTGAATGTTATGGGAAGGTGGAGGGAAGCTTTATGAAGCCTATGGCTTGCTACGTGAGCGGTAAGTGGCCCCCACAAAACCTCCCTATCTGAACTAGAGTTCCAAGTCCCATCACGCGATTACTGGCGGTAGGGACAGTTCTCACGAGTCATTGGACCTTACGTATCTGCGAAATTACAATGTGGCGGCTAGGGTCAAGATTGCCTAGTGCGTTACGTATCGATAGCAGGGATCGTCACCTCTAGCCGAAAGCTTAAATGGTGTAACATTGTCCAGAAATAATATACGATGTCGGATTCGTTACCACAAAAATCATACAATATATTTTTAATATCAATATTAATATCCGAGTACGATGTAAGGGAAATGATATTAGTATACTGCCGGGACTATTACGAAATTAAAAAAGTCTCATTATATGAAAGATAGGTTAATTGATTTTTCTAACTAGAGATGATGGGATTAAGTAACCTGAAACTCAACAAGAGTTAAATTTTAACATCACATGCACATTGCCAAGTGAGAGTATATGGGCAGAGCACATGAGAGCGATCTTCTGCATTTCATTCGCAGTCGATTGTTCTGGCAGCATTAAATGATTATTTAAAAATATTATAGGGGCTTTTCCCAACGCTTCTATTAAATCTATTTTTACCTTTGTGTGTGCGTACTGTATCCTGTTATCATCGGTTTCTTGATGTTTTTTCAGCGTCAGTTATTCGAAAATTGTACCATCTATGAATAGATAAAAATAAATTGCAGATAAATAAAATAAAAGACGAGATAAGCAATCAAAACAAAATCATAATATTCATCCTAACAATATCTCTTCAAAATATACTATATTCGACATTAAGTTGGTCGAATTTCTTTAAATCCATGACAGAGCACATTAAAATTATAAAATTGAATTTGTCAAGACTCAGTGATAGTAAAATACTGTATTGAAAAATGATCGAGCAACAAAGGAATCGTAGG
Source organism: Teleogryllus oceanicus (assembly GCA_964035755.1). NCBI lineage: Eukaryota > Metazoa > Arthropoda > Insecta > Orthoptera > Gryllidae > Teleogryllus > Teleogryllus oceanicus. Next base: position 284,333,384 of record CAXIVR010000001.1, read on the forward strand.
AGGAACTGACCACACCACTGATATAAGGATGAAAGTAAATGATCAAGAGAGACAGAAAGATGATAGGAGGTTACTAAAAAGTTTGGTAACATCGTAAAAGAGAGAAAAGGAAAAGATGAAAGGCAAGATGAAAATGGAAAATAATGATAAAAAAGTATAAGAAGTGAAGAAGATAAAATATGAGAACAGAGAAAGTATAGGGAGTTACTGTCACATTTAGTTTGTTCGTGAAAATATTTGTGTATGTTTATTCAATCTTGCCAGTTTTTAATGTTCGCAAAATAACGATATCTCCTTTTATGCCTTCTCTGTTTATGAAACATGACTACATTACGCGGTCACTGATGAAGGGGTGAACACAAGAACATGAACTGATTTTGAAGAATAAAATTGAGGATATACGTTCTTCAGCTCGGTTAACTATATTATAATTTATTCATTCGTTTACTTGCTCTTTACTTATCCCTTCTATTTACTTATTCATTATTGAATTTATTTACTTTGTGACGCATTTATAGCACATATTTAGAGAATAGTCTGAACTCTTTAATCAACCAAATTTCGTGCTTTTCTTAAAATTAAACGCAGTCGGCCCTAGATGCGTTAAGGTATTATTAACTGGTTTTGTAGTGTAAATACTAAATATTAATAATATCATAAAACTAAATGAATAATTGTTTGTCTACTGTCATGTGTACGCGATTTCGTTTTATTATGCGAGTTGCGATCTATCGAAAGCAATCGGTTCGTCGTCCGGCTAGAGCAAGCTTGTTAGAGTGAGTTTGTAGAGTGCGAAGCGAAGGAAGTTTGATAAAGAAGAGGAAAGGTCAACGAGTATTTTTAAATGCGAAAATTAGTGATTATGTATAAACGGTCAAATTTTGACAAGATTCAGTTAGACGGGTAAAGACATCAATAGAGACCCCTTAAAGTATAAATATTAAAAAGAAGAATCGGAGACTTCCCATTTCCTTCAAATCTGCAGCTAATACCATAGAGGAAAGATGTTTGTCTAAAACGTTAAGCGAGTTATGGATATGCCATAACTGAGTAAATTATCAAAATCGAAGTTTGGATTTTTTTAATTACTTGAAAAGTGAATTTTTAGACAAAGGAACTATTTAGAGGGAGATAAGCTAATTGCCCACTGCAGCCCAAAAGAAAGTATGAAAATGTTGTTAATTAAGGCAGCTTCTGGTGATTTTACTTTATAATTTATTTCTATTGATTCGTAAATTTTCTCTAATCGTTTATTTTTGATAGCAGTATTTTACACAGCCACTTTCTTGGAGTGTGATACCCACCCTAATTTTTAACTACCCCTCCTGAAAGGTGTAGAGGCATATAATAAATAATATCTAGACTTAGAAATGTGATTCCAAAGAAGTGTTACAACCATTTGTAATAATCATTTGCAGTTCTTTTAAGTTTTTTTTATGTAGGCTTAATTCTAAACACAGTTCCTTTTTACGAGTCAAATTAACAAATAAAAGATGAGACTATTTGATCAAGTTAAACATTGACATACGTTTATATACCAAAGCATACGTAATACCAATAATACAAAATAAAATCAACATATATCATAATAAAATATTATTATCACTTATATTTATTATAACTTAAATTTTATTATAAAACTTAAATAATCTTAAGAATACTAAATATAATATCTTCTTACATCTATTTCATTGATATTATAATCTTCAATAACAATATAGCCCAACCAATTCGATGTGAAGTTGTATAAGCACATTAGGGCCTACATATTTCCTATACTCCAAATTTTTCCGACCACACCCCACTCCGGAAAACACTGTTCACTTGCATGCGTGAGGCATCGCTTTGCTCCAGCAGGCAACGGCGGCACCCACTGCGTGTCGCAGCTGCGGGCGCCAGCGGGCGGCGCCGCGGCGTGCTCGCCCGTCCGCCCGCCCGCCCGTCCACCGGGGTCAACGCGCTCCGCCGGCGATCGGTGGCGGTTCTAGGCCACGGCCACCGCGGGGGCGGATCTCCCCCCACGCTCCGCCACTCTTGCTCTGCGTAAGGGAGATCGCCCTCCGGGCCACGCGGGTCAAAGACCCCTCGCACAACACCGCGCGCCACGAGTGAATGAGCTGGGCCTCCGCGCACTCTTCCCCGCAGGAGAGGGCGGGGATGAGAGGCACGTACCTCGCGGAGGGTGTGGGTGGCGGGCATTAAATGCGCCCTGTAGATTTGTTGAGTTTACAAATGAATTCAGTTTCAGCTGCATGTACAATCTGGGAGTACACTGTAAATAGTCATTCATTCAGTATGAGCTACATCTTCATGTACACGACATGTACTACTTCCTTGAGCAAAGGTCTTACGTGAAATGAAATCTAGTTCTTCAAAAATCCTGAAATGAAAAGTTTTGAACAAGATCACATATACCACAATTGGATTAACTGTTACGTATTTGATGTATTACTTGTAATTGTATTTAATGTCTTCGCATTCTTTTCGTCTTTAAAGGTGTTCTTTCATCTCAAAAATTTATTCGGATTTTGTATCGGCAATTGATCCAAAATTTCCTTACACATTTCAATTTAAAATATTCGCCGCGAGAGTGTAAATGCAACTGTTGACAAATTATATTCTTAAACTGCAGGACTAAAGCTTTGTGAAAATTTAAAATTTGTTTTATCAGCAATATTTGGGGCTTTTCGTTTCTGGCATTAATTACAGATTTCTGAGAAGATAAAGCTTCTCGTATATATCGACTCATAACAATAACTAATTACAGATTTGAGTTTGATTTAGCGAACGACTGTGAACAATGAATTCTTCAACGAAACATATCGTCGATGATATTAAACGTAATGCTTTTAATATTTTTAATGGAATTTCGGATTTTTTTTGTGTGTAGTTAAAATCTTTCACGTTACTATCAGTGCATAAAATGTGCAAAGGTTGGAATGTCAATAGCAAAGGTAAATAATAAACCAATTAAATACAATTAAAAGTTTATTTAATAAATTTATTTTGACTGAAATAAAGTTCATTAAATTTTACTAAATTTATTTTCGCTACATTAAATTCCACAGACGTAAAGCTACCAACGAATGTCACGCGTTATCACTGCCTATTCTCACCCACTGGCCCTCAAAACAGGCAGTGTTTGTTTACGTTATACGCGGAATGTCACCATTCACAATTAGCGATTCACTTGACGCCTTCACTCACCACTCCAAGTGTAAGCCCCGACGCAACTCAGCGTTAAATGCCAAAGGGCCACTCGGAGAGGTGGAACCCCCTACGGGACATCAACCGCGAGCGAAAGCGTTTCCAAGCCGTATCCTCACGCCGTTCAACGCGCATAAAACACGCCCATTGTCACCGTAACGCGAATCTCGCATGGCCAATGACCGGCGGGCCGTTTATCTGACGCGCTGGCATGACGTCTAGGTCGCCTAGCTACTCGATTCAAAGACGCGGACGACGGCGCTTTGGGGGCCGCCGGAAGGAAAACAAACACCCGATTGGAACCGCGTAACGCAATACAGGAGGACGATAATGAAGGCCAACGAGCGAAACCACAGGACCACTTAGGGGCGCAAAAAAAGGGGCCGTTTCCAAAGCAGAGGCACAGTGAGCGCCCCCGCGTCCGCGAGGACGCCTCCTGTGGCTCCGCGTCCTCGTCCGAAGGACTCTGTCTTTGTTGGAGAAGATTCACAGCGTGGTGGCTCTCCATCTCTGGATTCCGGGGTTTGCAACCTACGAGTCGAGTATTTTAGGATAGGCAGGAGCTGTTCGGCGAATGAGAGAGAAATGAGAAGACAAAGGACGACGAAATACTAGGATTGTGAATGAGAGGAGGGGACAATGTTTGAGAGACATGGGCAGATTTTAGTTATTAATATTCCCTGTATCATACAGATTCACAATTGGTCAATGATTTAATGTGTGCGTAACAATGACGTAGAATGTTGAACGTAATAAATAGCCTCTCTCCATGTAATATTATACGTATATTAAATTGCTTTTTGACATAATACATTATTATTATTATTATTATTATTATTATATATTATTATTATTATTATATATTATATTATTATTATTATTATTATTATTATTATTATTATTATTATTACTATATTATATTATTATTATTATTATTACTATATTATATTATTATTATTATTATTACTATATTATATTATTATTATTATTATTATTATTATAGATGATGATCAATATCGGTTAAATAAAAAGGTACAAGAAATGCCGTAAGCCAAAGGAAAGTTACACATATACGCCCAATACAAATTCGCTAATGTCTGGGATTATAAATGCTAGTATTCAGGAAAGCTACTCGTTTTATTCCATTAGACTTGTGATTTCTCTGTGGATTCTCGGTTCCCGACTAGTCCCCACGCCCTACTAATTTGATTATCACCTCCTAATTTATTACCTGTTCACTTCATCTGTCCTGTATCTTCACTCGGCCGGTAATACCAATCCCATACCAAATTTCCGGTCTTGCTTCCTCCCTCCGAACTATTTCTCATCAGATGATAATATGTCATACTAGATAAATTAGGATTCGTTGTAAAACTAGTGGTGATACAACAGCACATACTATCTCACATTTTTTGTAACTTCAAAATGTTCATTTCTATTTTCGAAAAGTCAGAGAGTTCGAAAAAAATGAGACCTGCGCTATTTTTAATCTACTTTTCCTTAATCCGTGAAAAATATTTAAAGAAAAAATTCGAGCAGTTTTTGATAAATTTTTTTTATAAGCTGCATTAACTTCGAGCAAAAAATTACCCCAAAATGTTTTTTTAATTATACATACTTTCTTAAAAAGTCAATTAAGACTAAAATATTTATCATCAATTTTCTAATTTTTCAATCATGTAGCTCAATTGTGGGCCTTCAAATTAATGAGCTATCCTCCATCCTGGAGAGGCCTTTGCCTTGTATGATTCCACTGGCGTTGTTGTTAATAATAATAATAATAATAATAATAATAATAATAATAATATTGTTATTGTTATACTTTTGCGATGCTAATTTTTGCAATTCTCAAAAACACAGTGTGTTCGCCGAAAATGGGACCAGTACCAAATTTTTACCGTCCTTTAGTAACATACAAGGAGCAAATTTAAATAAAAAAATTAGGGCCGTTTTAGAGTCAAATGAAAAGTTTTGAACATTAAACCTCTTAACCTCTCTTACATGTTTTAGTGAGAATCAACAAAACATGTTTATAAAAATAATATTATTGTTGTTAAACAATAATGTTAAATATTAGTAATAAAAAAAATTCCTCCACCATTGCTGTGCGCACAATTCTTGGATTAAATTAAATTTAATTCCTATCTGGTCTATTTTGAAAAGAGCACACCTTCTCCTTGTGCACCGCTGTTCATTTCTATGTACATTCTTGGCGAAAACTGTGACCTACCATAACCATGTTTTTGTACTTCAAAGGCATGGTTACTGAAACATAAGAAAACCAAAGCCACAAACCCGGTGGCCTGGTATTCCCTTAATCCATTGGCTCCATTCAGCAAAAGAAGAAACGCTGGTTTCGAACACCAGCTTGAGTCGGGACTTCAATCAAGAACCTTCCAGTCAACGACGCCTCAAGTGCCTCACACACAGCGACTTGGGTTCATCTACTCCAGTTTCATAATACTGCAACAAATTACTTGGAAACGTCCATTGAGCAACTCCTTTGAGTGGTTCGTCTCGCACAAGTGAAGTGGGGTAGCCGGGGCCCCATGAACGAGAGCCTCACAGGGAGCGGTAAAGGAAACGGGGAGTGGGAGTGGGCGCGGCTTTCGACCGTTGCAAAATGAGCATGGCGAGGCTGGGTAAATATCAGCTAATCTGCACGACCTGGCAACAGAAGTCCCTCGTCGACTTAAACCACGCCTCTCACGCCGCCTTTCGGCCGTACAATTGGCTACTTTCTCTCATCAATCTCCTCCCCCTTTTACATATTGTGTGGTCAACGCGCAGGGTCAGTGCGATTCTCGAGGGGGAAGCGGCGCGGCGAGGGCGGTGGAGGGGGTGGCGGGGGTTGGGTGGCGCCCTCAGCCGAGGGGATGTGCTCCCCTCTTTCCCGCGTTCGCTCTCCCCCGCCCCCGCCCCGTCACGCCGTGAGAACCTATTGCGCGCGTAGCCGCGGGCGCCACATTAGGCGAGGAGCGGCGCGCGCCGTTTGAATGATTGTTCGTGGCCACGAGCGCCGGCGTTGGAGTGGGGGAGGAAAGGGTGATTCACTGATGGGCGAAAAAGTTCTCTTATGGATGGTGTAACAGGCGAGTGTTTCTCAGGGTGTGCGTATACGCAAAAGGATAACGGTTTTTGAGATCACTTAACTCTGGCTAAGATGAAACTAAGATGACCAAGATGAAGTCAAAGATTATATTCCATAGATGACCACTGTCGCAACTGTCAATTTTTCGGAAATGAAATTTCATAAAAATGGTACTTTCGATGGCAGTCGGTAAACGTCTGATTTGACACCTTGCTGACACTTCGTAACTTGAAGTTTCTTTTCATTATTAACAATGTATTTATTATTTATTTATTATATTTTTTCAACGAAAGCGACATCAATTTGCAATGACAGCTATCAATGTCAAAAATCGTAATCGACAGCACAACTTATTGCATTTCGCGACCCAAAAGTTCCATATGCCATTTAGGGATTCTACAATTTAGTGATCCAAAATACTTTATGCCAGTATCAATTCATTTGAAAATGCGGTTTTCGCACAATTGATCATTATAATTATAGTTGTCCACTCTCAAAAGAGTTTTTGACGAGCTCGTATTAGTGACTCCCAAAACATATGAGAACTGTAAATGGAGGTTTACTCAGGTTCACTCTTCTAAAAAAGGGACAACTCTCTGGAATTTCCTTTCAAAAATGCAACTTTCCCGGCAGGATATATTGCATTCTTAAGTCGTGTTTGTGCTTATTTTTCTCTTTTAATAGTTTGGGATGAATTTTTAAAAATTGAGTTTGTCAATGTATGTGACTCTATTGTAAATTTGGAACATTGCCACGCATTTGTTGGTGTGTTTGTATTTCTGTATTTGATAGATTTCAGTCCCCGTTGATGATTTTGAGGAACGCAATTAAACTATCCTAATAGCGGTGTGTTGAATTCAAACCTGTGAACGTTTTGTTTGTATCACGTCAATATTTTACACTCTAGACTGAAATTTCCAAATTTATAAAAATCTAACATACCCGTGAGAGCTCTAGCATGCGAAAACCTGTCAGGATAGGAAGATGGATGGATGGATGGATGGACACTTGTCACGCACGTTCGCCAGTCGATGATTGATTGATTGATTTTTTCATGTTTCCGGGCGCGTCAACTGCTTCGGTCATTAGTTCCGTTAGAGTAGTGCATTTTTTTTCTCGGGAGATGGCGGTGATCTTCCTCCGCTGGATGGCGAGATCCGGCGCCGACCTACTACTCGGCTAGTGGAGTTTCCCCCTAACCAGGACTCTCCCACTAGCGGGGCGCCGCCCCAGTCGGGACAAGCTCTAAGCTCCCGACCAGTCTCCCGGAATATGTGGTAATGTAGTGCATGTTAGTGTAAGTGTGTGTGAAAGAGGAGAGGACAGGACAAGGAAGAGGAAGGACAGATCGCGCGCGGTCCGTGGCCCGTTTGGTAGGGTACTGTTCCGGCATTCGCCTGGTGTTGATTGGAGAAACCACGTAAAACTACCGATCAGAGCAGCCGGCCACTAGAATTCTCCTCCAGACAGCGACTGAATTTAACCTAGCTGAAAAGCTAGAGTCGAAAATCCTGCCGCCGTCAGGACTCGAACCTAGGACCTCCCGGTCAGAGTCGCCAGTCAACGCAACGTTGATTTTTGACGAAGAGAAAATATTATTTTTCCTATTGCATCTTTCAGTTTTTTTTAGAAATAATTATAAACTTTTGGAAATTCACTATTGACACATTATTTTAAAAAAACTAATAAGAAATAATAAGGATGAGTATACGAGTATATGAGTAAAATTAATTTAAGGTTATGAATAGGTCAAAATGTAATTCTTATTATTGTATTGGACGGAAAGTATCTCGTGTTCTCCCTGATAGTAGTACTCGTATATTGCAATGTGGTGTAAGTCAAGTAGTGCAAATGATTAGTAGCAAATGTCCAGAAATTCAACATCTACCATAACTTACTACAACTTAACACACAAGTTTTCACTATAAAAGAAAACTTTATAACAAACATTAGATTCGAATTATTTTCGTCAAAAGTCAGTAAAAATCTCTAGGTGACATATGGAGGAGAAATATAACGAAACATTAGACTTAACAATAGAAAAAGAGGGGAAATTGAATGAGATACTCCAAGATGACTTAATTCCTTTCATGGAATTATCAGAGGTGTCAAGAAATAGGCCCGGATATTTTTTCAATATCTTAGCAATGTGCCTGTACCCAATGATGTTATGAACTGCGTATCAAACAAATATTAAAGATGTGTGCATTTTGATAATTAATACGGATTCTAATTACATTTAGACAACTATAAATTGCAAAGTTTTGTGTGTCTAAATATGACTTCACGAGTTCCAATAGTCACATTGTCACCTGAAGTACATGTAGTGGAATTCAACCACAAAGGAACATTAAATTATATTTAACGTTGGAACTCTACCGAGCACGTTAAACGTCAACACAGTAAAGAAAACATGAAATTGTTCCTAAGTGACCAGACCGGTTCACTTAAGTGTCAAGAGTTGACACAACGTGACGTTATCATTCCCAGCAACACATTTCATTTACCAGACACTAGAATACAAAGTTCATATTTAACATGGCTAGTTCATACATCACGATAAAATCATGTGCTGCAATGTTGATATATTGAACAATAAGTTGCGATTATTAAAAGAGTCTAACGAGACATCTGCACTTTGTAGAGACAGTGGTTGAGAAATGGAAATTGGCCAAGTATGGACGTACAGATATGAGTATTCACATACATACACACGTAAACGCTACAACGTACATAGATAATGCATTCAAACACTCTCATATTACATTTCAATTTTTGATAAGAATTTATAATTTCAAGTGACACTAAAATACACTTTCACTTACTGGAGATGGGTTTTGTAGCATTAGGATTCTCCTAAGGAATTGCTCTCTGGCCACATTTTACTAATTGCAAGAAGAGTCCTGTCAAGGGTTGCGGACAATTTCCTTTTCGTCTGCGGACAATTCCCTTTTACTACCTCGACTACTACGTGCTTGCGTATTAAAGAGAAAGAATCGAAATGCCGAGGCGAAAAGTGGTGATTTTCATTTTTAAAAAATCTCGTATTATGGGGCCCTAATGTCGAAAAAGCAAATAAATATTTTTCTCTCGGGTACTAAATTACTTCCTTTAACACGTTGTATAGTGAGAATCCACGTTTTGTGGGTCCTTAGCACCGAAAAATTCATTAACGGTAAAATGTATCGCTAAAAGGGCAACCATATGGACACATCTCAAGAAAGAAAAAATACAAAGGCATTTATGAGTAAGTTCATTCATGTAAAGTACCCCCAAAAATTAAAAGATCATTTAAAATTGGTGGAGCCATGACATTAGCCACATCGATCAGAGAACATCTATTTCAGCAAAAATATCGTGAACTCTTCACGCCCTATTATTCATAGACAGGCGGACGGGCGGGCGGGCAAAGAGATATTTCGAAAAAATACATTTTAAATATAAGGGACACCAAATATGTACATTTCCGTCAAAATCCGACATTGACTTCTTGCAGAATTTCAATATTTTTTTACACTGTATACGAGAAAGTAAAATACATGAATAGTAAAATACAAATATCGTTAACTGCTTTCAGATAGTAATTAATGATCAGCAATAATTAAACACAAACTGTAAATGACAAATTGACTGCGGAAGAGTAAAACAAGGTAAACTAACTTATAAGTAACTTCAAGAAAACAGGGGTCACCACACATCGTGGTCGCAAAGCAAAGAAGAAACCAATATGCTTCCCCTAAGCACATGATTAGAGAGAACAAAAGCTTTCTGACTATTCCGCCGGTGTGGGTTGCTTACGTCGGCTGCGTTTGTGATACGAGGCGGCCAGCGCCAAGAGTGGTGGAGGCGTCGGGGGCGGCACGATAGCGTTTCGCCGCATATGTGCTGAGGGCGGCTTCAGCAGCAGCGGCAACGGCGGCGGCGGCGGTGAGGTCTTCGCAAGCGGATCGCGCCTCCCCCGTGCAGCGTCAGGCCGTGTCCTCCGCCCCCTGCCCGCCCCCTTCCCACAGCAACGCAACGTCACGTCACGTCGCAACGCCGCCTCCTAAACACACGGCTCGCGTTTCCATGGAGGTAAAAAGCGCTGGCTTTCCAAACGCTACCACCGCGAGCGGTAGCTAAGGGCATCAATTGATGTCACTGCAGCGCCTCTGACCGGGAGGTCCTAGATTCGCGTCCCGACAGCGGCAGGATTTTCGACACTAGCTTGTCAGCTGGGTCGAATTCAGTCGTTGTCTGGAGGAGAATTCTAGCGGCCGGCTACTGATCGGTAGTTTCCCGTGGTTTCTCCTAACAACACCAGGCGAATGCCGGAGCAGTACACTATTAAACGGGCCACGGATCGCGCACGATCTTTCTTTCCTCTTCCTTGTCCTATCCTCTCCCCTTTCACACACACACACACACACACACACACACACACACACTTACACTAACATGCATTGCACTAACACATATTCCAGGAGGCTGGTCGGGAGCTCAGTGCTTGTCCCGGATGGGGCGGTGCCCCGCTGGTAGGAGAGTCCCGGTTAGGGGGAACCCCACTAGCCGACGGTAGGTCGGCGCCGGATCTCGCCATCCAACGGGGTAAGATCACCGCCACCTCCTGAGAAAAGCATGCACTACACTTACAGGACTAATGACCAAAGCTGTTGACGCGTCCGGAAACACGAAAAAATCACTCAATCAATCCAGACGATGCCGCCGCCGTCATTGTCATCATCATTATCATCATCATCATCATCATCGCGATCGCCGTGGCTGTCGTCGTTGTCGTCCTCGCCACTGGCTCTTGCCTCGGCCGCCCGTGCGGCGTCGAGGTCGCTCGCGGAGACAAACGTGCGCGCGTCAGGGCCAACCGCGGCAAAAATTCTGTCGCGGAGACACGGCTTCGGAGATCGGCGCTTTCTGGCGACCTTCGCGAGCCCCGCGCCCCGGATTTGGCGAGAGAATGAAGGATGTGATGCAGAACGCTGAATCAATCCAGTATCGACTCAGAAAATTCTTTTATTGGAAAAGATAACATGTAATGTCATACGTTGCTCATTCTAATCCTAATTCGTGGTTCAGGACTTCAATTGACGTCACTACAGTGTCTCTGACCGAGAGGTCCTGGGGTTCGAGTCCCGAAGGTGGGAGGATATTTCGAAATTAACTAGATAGCTAGGTCGAATTCAGCTGCGGTCTCGAGTAGAAATCTCGCGAGAGGCTGCTCCGATCGGTAGTTTTTCGTGGTTTATCTCACGTATATATGCCGGAGTAATGAAACATTGGGACCACAGACCTTTCCTTCCTCTCTCTCTCCTTTCATCCTCTCACCTTACTTGTAAACACATACACTTACATGTACTACACTACCACACATGTCGGGGACCAATCGGGAGCTTAAAGCTTGTTGCAGCTAGTGCGGTGCTCCACAGGGAAATACCTGGAGGACGAAATCCCCCGCGCAGTCTAACCTGTAGGTCGGCGCCGGATCTCACCATCTAGCGGGAAGGATTATCTCTCGTGATAAAACATTCAGAACACTAACGGCACTAATGAAAATAGCGATTGAGGTGCTTGGAAAAAACAGTCAAACAATCGTAGAAAATGAACTGCGCGGATAAATTTGACTCAAATCTGAAATTAAGGATTAAAACGGATTACACAAAGACACATTAGGAATGTCAGTAATTAAATGTAATAATTAAAACGTAAACCTCCACTACAAATTCATAGAACGTAACTCTTTCGCTCTGTGTCTCCGCAACTATATTGCAGTTCTTTCATCAGAAAGTAAGCATGGGAGGAATTTTTAAACGAAGGGGAATCATACACGTCGCTGGGAGGGATTTTAACGGCGAGCCTTGCACCGAGGCGCTAAGAAAGACGAAATTCATCCGTAATGTATTGCTGAAACCTTATATTTCATTTGAATGTTCATGCGTTACTTAGGGATAAATAGATAAGCGATAAAACCAGTAATTTATATTAAGAATTTGCACTGCATGAAAAAATGTAAAGATACATCTTCTTTGTATTTGTGAGAATATGTTAACTGAATAATTTAATTTTTGATATCAAAGAAATGATTTCCACACTTGTTTGTTCATCCTATGAGTTGATAATTGTTGCGTGTTGTTTGAAATTATTTCGTAAAAAGAACGCAAATGTAATCCATCTTGTAAGTGTTATTTTTGTTTACATCCTATTAAAAACTCAAGCTTGTATAGTTACGTCGGGTATTTAGTAAAAGTGGACCTCACACGGTCAGTCGCATTGACATTACATGTATTGACGGTGTCTAACTACATTTCACATCTAAATGGCTACTTTCATTTCATTATCATTGATCGTTTCACTTTGATATCCCTTAGAAGATGTGAATTAATGTCATTCTGATAAGGCCATGTCATTACCCCTTATATAACGATGTCTATTCTGGGAGTTTTCACGTCATAATAGGCCCAGTTATTTACAAGTGATAAACTATTATTCAGAAGGTTTTTAGTTGTCATACTATATTCAGAAAGTATTTAATACCAGTGAATTATTTCGCAAAGATCGTTTTACATTACATTAAAATGAAAATACAAATTTTCGCGGCAATCAATCTTTTGTGGATTTCTTATAATAAGAATATTTTAATTTAAATATTGTATATTTTTTTCAAAAGAACAGGTCTCACAAGATTTGGTGTAGTTAACACGTCAACACTGCAAAGAGAGGGAGTAGCAATTTGTTTCATAATGCACCTCGATGTATATACTACATCAATTGCGATCTTAAGTAAAGAAGTTGTAGACTTCAATAAATAATTTGTTTCTACACGGCACCTACACTCCAATCATTTTTCATCACAGAAACCATATTTCACCTCACCTGAAAGCGTGCCGCTACAGTGACCACCACCATCACCTCTACTAAAACTTACCTCACCCCTCGTTACTATCGACTTCTCCGAGTAGCGGAGACCGGACTAAACTCCGAAACGGCCTTTGTTCGAAGGGTAGATGATAGGACTCCCTCCCCTGCACATGACCTTATCCATTTATATTTCAAAATCTCATTTTCACAGGCATAATTCTGTTCTACGTCTTTCAACCCTGGTTATTACTAGTGGCTTGAAGTAAAAATGCTGCTAGACAAAACCACAAAAATGGTTTTCCAAAATGTAGCCCAAACTACCCAAGAAAAAATAATAAGATAGTCTCTTACAACACTGCAACAAAGTAAAACAAACGTGTTCATAGATACTGCAATTACATAGTATAAAGATCTTTACATCCCATGATAACAAAAAAGTGCTGCTCCATAACGCAAAAAGTCAAAATAAAATATTTAACGATCTGTCTCTTCCTTGGAGCCTTGATGTAGAATGCCGTTATGTGTGTCGTACGCACTGACGAAGTGTGTATGAGAATTCAGTCAGTACGAACAGTATATGAATAGGTGGATTAATACCAGTATTTGCGTTTTCCTGTGAAAAGCGAAACTCCTTCTTTTTTAAATTTTTTTCAAATTCCTGTCTAACTAACGAAGCCATAATCACCTCTCCCATGGTCTGAGGCTGCATAATTTTCTTTCAACTTCTGCGCGCATTGGAAATTAGTACAAAAGATCATCGTGGATACCGCTCTAGAAGCTGCATCACATGTTCTAATTTTCAGATGGCACCTACTAGGCCGAAACTTGATCAAAAGATTGTTTATATACAATTTAATAGATGCAAATATAAATACAATTTATTACGTTGAAAAGCCTTAAAACCGAAAGTTATGTTTTGGGAAGGGTAAAACTAAATTTACTGTTAATAAAAGGTTGCACGTGACTGCAATCACGGAGTGACTTACTTTCTTTTTATTTTGCCGCCCTAATAGCCGCCCCAAAACAGAAGCCCGCGATATTCCGTTCCCGCCTCATTCTCCTCTTCCACCCCCTCTCCCAACACAACCACGGCACTGTCGCCGACTATTTGGATGAATATTCTTTATTATAATACCAGTGTCTAAATCATACTTGGAAAGTATGAATGATTTAATGTAGAAGTGATTATGAAGATATAATATAAACTATGTTGCAGGAAAAGTGGAATGGGATGAGGAAGACCAGGAGATCCTCGAGAACACGTTTGTTCACTAAAAATTCCACGTGGAACGACCAGGAAGGCGAGTACCGCTAACACTGCTATACCACTAACACTGCTATACCACGAGTCGCCACTAATTGTGTTATATTAATATTTTGTATTGCTTATTTGTGGAGCGTCAACTGATATAGTCGTTAGTCGCATTAGTGTTGTGCACGTTATATTTCTGGAGTTGGCGGTGTTCCTCCCGCACTAGAACGTGAGATCGGAAGTCGACATACACGAGCCCCCCCCCAGGCGGGCACCGCCCAGACGGGATAAGCTCTAAGCCCCCGGTTATGTGCGATAGTGTAGTGCAGGTAAGTGTGTGTGTGTGTATGTATGTGTGTGTAAGGGGAGAGAAGGGCGCAAACATGAGGAAGGTAAGATCACGCGCGGCGTGGGGTCTGTTTGTTAAGGTACTGCTGCAGTATTGGCATGGTATTGATCTGAAAACAAATATAAGGAAAACTACCAATCTGAGAAGCTGTGCGCTAGAATTCTTCTCTGACAGTGGTTGAATTCGACCGAGCTATTTAGTTGATGTCGAAAATCCACCACCGTCCAGACTCGCATTCTAGGACCTTCCGATTAGAGCCACTGCATTGGCAACAAATATTACCCTAAGCTATCTCAGCCGGTCGCCACTTTCCGATGAGGTGGCGCTTTCCGCATTGTGGGCGAAGAGAGGGGAGGCGACGGGGAAGGGCAAGAGAAGGGCGGAGGTGGAATTTCGTGCTTCACTGTGCGCGCCGCCTGCGTCGCGACGCTTGCCGCTTGGCGTCGCGCCGACGTGGCCACGCCCGCGCGCCAGCCGCCCCCGCCCCCGCCCCCGCCGCCACCGCGCACGTGCGGCCCGCAGCACGCGCACGCGGAAAGGCGTCGGGCGACGGCGAGGCGACAGGGGCGGGGGCGGGGGCGCGGCTGGGGTGGGGAGCACTGCTGACTGTGGTCGTGGTAATGGAGGTGACGCGGCGGCGGTAAGCGGACTCAGACACTGCGAACGCGTCACGTCAGCTCGCGCATCCAGCACTTTCCCCGTAGATAAACATTCAGAGGTTGAAGGCGTGGGGCGCAGAGATGGCAGCGACCTGTTGCCGTCCCGTCTACGTCGTCATTGCCATGACCATCGTTAAAATGTTGGAATCGTCATTAGGTCGATGCTGCAATCGTCAGGAGCGGCAACTACACCACCAGTATCGGCTGAGTGTAGCTCATAGCCAGCATTGTCGTCGTCTCTGCAGGCAATCTGACCGGGAGGTCCTAGGTTTAGAATCGCGGGAGTGGCGTATTTTCGGTTCTAGCAACAAGACTGTATCGAAATCCGGCGATGTCTGGAGGAGAATTCTAGCGGCCGGCCCCTCTGATTGGTAGTTTCACATGGTTTCTGCGATCAATACCAGGCGAATGCCGGAGCAGTACCTTAGCAAACCGGCCACTGATCGCGTAGATCTTCTCTCCTCTTCCTTGTGCTATCTTCTCGCCTACTTACTCATTTACACGCACTTCACTACCACTCCCGTCGGAAGTTTTCGGCGTGTTTCGGTTGGAGCGGTAATCGGCTGAGGGAGATACCGGGCGAAAAACCCTCCAAGACATCGTGTACGCTGGCGTCGTGTCTTACCATTCATCAGCGGAAGAACATCGCCACCTCCCATGATATAACATCCACTTCATTAACGGGACTAATGACCATAGTAGTTGACATGCTCTGAAACATAAATTGATCAAGCAATCAACCAGGTTCTTTACTAGCTTTAGTTTCTGTTATATGTTGAACATTTTCATTCCCTTCTGCTTTCGCGGGCTTGCGCCAGTCAGGCAGCTCAGGACTATTTTTCGTCAAGATATCTTTGTAAGTACCTTCGATATCCCAATAATAGGATAAATAATCAACGTCACTAGCACCAAGAACAATGTGCAATGCTGGATTGAATCAATGTGCAATTTCCTTTTACATGTGCAGGCATTTACTTCACGCAACCGGATCAGTCCTTTTAGACTTTCCCTTAGTTGGTCAGAAGAGGAATTACAAAACAAGAGAAATGCGACGACTAGAGTGAACTCGCACTTCTCATTATCATTGCGTCGTTGTTGACGCAACGCGTGTCTTTACCCCTTGTTGGGCGTTCTTTGGAGTAATCCTCCGTTACTCAATTACTATACTAGTCAAGTCTCGTCACGTCGCAGTCAGTCAGTGCCTTTTATCCCTTCGGCCAAGGGCTCAACGCCGTTAGATCCCGGGTTCCTGGCCGGTCACCCAACCAAGAACCCGCGAGTCTCGAATTCGCTTAACCTTCGTGACTTCACGGAGCGTAATATACGAATTCGGCTAGCGGCGCAGGCTTATTTCTCATTGCATATAAAGGTTTGATGGTTGAATAGGGAAAAATGCGACGGCCCAGATATTACCAACACCACCTTCATCGTAGATATCGTCATTGCTGATATTGTAAAATTATCCTATTTCTCTTTAATGCAATGCACAGAGAGAACAATTCAGCATTGTACAATCGACCACTCCCTCATTTGTAAACTTCGGCATTAGTCTAATGGTTAATTTATTTTTCCCTTCTCATCTTCATTGTTTTTATATTTGGTCACAAGTCTTCAAACCTTGCAACAAGCTACTATGATTTTTGTCGAATCTGCTATACTCTGATTCCGGTCATATTTTGTATAGGCTTAAAATAATATCGCAGATGCGTTTTTATTTATAGTTACGAGTATATACTTGGTGTTGTCTGAAAGGGAGTACAAAGCAGGATCTAGCATATTGATATGCTCCATATACGTCCAGATTTTGCGAATTTCTGAACATAATCGGGATAATCATAATAAGTAATGTCACTAGTAATTAATATTAATGACAAGTGAGGATTTGCATCCCGAGAGAGAGACAGACAGATAGACGGACAAATTAAGCGAGTAAGAGGAGGGGCGGAAGAGAGAATAAGACTACGACTGGGAAGAAGGAAGTTCCAATTGTGGATTCAGAACTTCCACAATCAGGATTTCTTGGATCGTAGGATTACCAGAGGATAGTGACTATAGAAGTCAAGATTATATTCAGGCGGGATGTGATTTGACGCAAGCCACCACCACGGCAGGACGATGTCATCGGCGGAGGCGGCAGCAACAACAATTCTGAGAAAGAACCGGTCAGCAGTAAGTCCACTCCGGTGGCCTCAAGGGAGTAATGCGAGATCGTTTCTCGAGGGCACGCATGTATACAGGGGCATGGTATGGGACGGTGCTTTCTCTAAAACAACAATGCGAGCATAGACATTTATGCCAATATTAATCAACTCTCCTTTTTCTTTCGTCCGAGGGGACACCTGGTTCGCGACACGAACGTGGTTTTACGAGAGTTATGGGTGGAAGAAAGCTCTGGTGCACTATAATAGTGTATCCCAGCAGACAGACGGAATACGAAAGGAACAAGATGAGAGTACATTGCATTATGCTAACCGAGCATCAAAAACTAAAATTAATATTAATTTTAACACTGATATTGTAAGGGGAAATTACTATTTGGACTGTAAATTTCTAAACAACCCGAAACAAGTATTATACCCCCACTCCACTTCTGAGGCAATGACCACGTCTCTGAATAACCACGTCTGAGTCAATGAATGGTCTCGATCACGTTTCTCGTGCAGTTTCCTTGATTCTTTGGACGAATGCTGAGATAGCCCCTTGTTTTGCTTCTAGTCACATGTGTAGCTTCACAATCTGTGCGCGTCTTCCGGAGTTCTGTAGAAAATGCGTATATTCAAATAATCGTTGCAAATAATCACGGCAGGAAGTCGATTCCTTCACGAACGGCATGATGAGGTATAATAACCCTAATCTATAGCTGATTTTCCTTTGCAAATGGTTTTTAGTACAAGAAGCGAATATCTTTTTGAAAATTCTTCAAAAATGCTCATTTCCATCAATATTCAGAATTCAACTTGCATATGGATTAGAGTAGAGCTAGGAAACCTAGAATTCCAGAAATCGTGCACAGAATGCACTTCCTCCCATAGTTATTCACACACAGTTTTGAAGTGCTTGTGACGTAAATAAGTAAATAGGTAAATAAGTAAATAAAAAAGCAATAAAGAAAGAAAGCAATAAATAAAGAGAGAAAGAAAGAAAACAAAAAGAGGCTCTTGAAATTTGACACCACAACTTCTACATATAAAATTTTAAAAAGTAACTCGTGTATTTAAAAGAACTAAAGGCCCATTAGGTCTGATAATGAGACATAGCAATGTGGGATCTGTTTTTAATGTAGTGACCGTGTATTGTGTTAACTGAAAGTACCGTGTTTATTCTGTTAACTGAAAAGTAGAGAGTAATGTATAATGTATCAAAAGTCAAATATTTGAAAATTATAACTTTAATATTTGCTAACGTAAATATTAACACAAAACTACAATGTGAAAGGAAGCAAGATGCACCTTATATAAATGTGTTTCCGAAGTTTTTCCAAATTTTGTAAACTGAATAGAGGGGAAACTTGCTCGTTATTTTAGTTTTGTAGATAGATTTATTGGTGTTTATAGTAGAATGATGCCTGAATGTGGGAAATGTTGAAGTAACAATTATGTGCTACTATTAGTTTTCCTACAGTTTTATTTTCAAATGATTAAGTAGTTGTTCGTCAATAATCAACAAAAATGCTTCATTGATTAATCGTAAGCGTTTATTTAGGATCGCTTGCATTTTGTTGGTGTTACTATTAGCAGCATTGGCACAGATCCGACAAACATATGGCAGAGGTGAATTGATTATTGTTTGATAGAGTATTCTCTATCATTAGTATATATACTTGATTGAGTATATTCATATTTGAATGCATTATGTAGAGTTATCGGTGTTGATCCAATAAAGAACATACTTGGATTAACTTAATTTTGACCTGTTGAGTTTTTATTTCTGAGTGTTGTTTCCAGCTAAATCTAGTATCAAAGTTTAACCCTAGTTATTTTATTGTTTTATGAGGCGTTTAAATTGATGATGTTCTTGTTTATGAATATAATAGGAACGGGAATGCAAATGCCGTAACAAAAATATTTTTGCTACATATTTGAGTTTAGGCGATTTTTTACCTGTGTTTAGGCAGGTGTTAATGAGTTCCCTGAAATGGAGAATGAAGTGTAATCAGAAAATTGGGCGCTGTTTACTTGAGGTAAAGTGAATTTCACTGTGTGTAGGTATAATTTAAACGCCAGCAGTATCCTTTTGTGGACTTGAACAGTAATCATCAAATCTTACAGAAAATGTATTGGTGATGGAGCTTATGAAAAGATTCATGAGATACTCGAGTATGACCAATAAAAAGTTAACTTATAAATGAGGGCAGAGTGCCATAATCTGTGGAACGCTTGCGAAATGTTTATAAACGGCATGAAAACCGAGAGACTGCGCCGATCTCTCAAGCAGCAGCTCTGAGTGGCGACGGCGCGGCCTCTGCCCTCTGGCAGCTAAGGCGCGCGCCGATCGCCCGTGTTTGTCTCCGGAAACCACAAATTACCCGCACCCAGACGCCGATTGCCGGCCGCGATCCTCGGCCGAGACGCAGCTCCAGACCACGGTGGCGGAGGTGGCGGCGAAGGCGGTGGCGGTGGCGGAGGTGGTGGCGGAGGTGGTGGCGGTGGCGGTGGCGGTGGCGGTGGCGGTGGCGGGGGCGGTGGCGGTGGCGGTGGCGGCGGCGGCGGCGGCGGCGGCAGCGTGGGAGGCGGAGGCGGCGAAGGCGAAGGCGAAGGCGGCGAAGGCGGCGAAGGCGGCGAAGGCGGCGAAGGGGGCGGTGGTGGTGGGGGCGGCGGCGGTGGCGGCGGTGGCGGCGGTGGCGGCGGTGGCGGCGGTGGCGGCGGTGGCGGCGGTGGCGGCGGTGGCGGCGGCGGCGGCGGCGGTGGTAGTGGCGGAGGCAGCCTCCAGCCTCCCGCGCTACGTCTGTAAACTCGCACGCAAAGATCAGCCACGACGTCCGGCCGTCCCGGCAGAGTCCGTACGGCACCACACACGACGATACTGGGCGGGGGTGGGGGCCGTAATGCTCGCAGGGTCGAACGTGTCGAGCAGTGTGGGCGCCGCATTTACAATAAGGTCAAAATTTCACTAAATGCTGTTTTTCATTGGTGGTAAAAATGAATAAGAAGTTCGGGATGGGAAAACCAAAGGTTTATCGTAGTTCTCTTGCCCGTGGCAAGTGGACGAGAAACGAACAACTAGGTAAAGGTAATTAATGAAGAGATTTATCACTTTGCTTTGCTAGCAAAATGATTACAGGGCATAGGACCACACAAAACATGAATTGATACGAAAATCTGGTATGAAATGACCACGAGTTTATCAACAATGAAATTGAAAGTCAAAGTTGAGTTTCATAATTGCTTGAAGAAAATTTTTGGTAAAATTTTTAATAACCCTGCATTTTTATTTTGTGAAAGTTTCTCGTTTAATGAACCCTTAGAAGAAAAAACTGTTTTTATAGTATATTGGAGAAATAAATGTAAAAATTTTTAAACCTTTGAGAGGAATGACACGTTTTGCAGCTGTAGTGCAAGATGCTGAGGCAATGTCAGTTATTAAAAGCCTCTGCTTCTCTCAATAAATCTAAATATATCTAATCTTCAGAATGTGTTAATTTGTATGATGTACTTAGGAAAATAATATAACGTTTAAAAATTAGATATTTCTGCTATTTATGTATGGTAACTAGCAAGAGAAGTTCCGAAGAACCTGAGGAATATTTTCCAGAAACTTCAAATCTAAGGAGTACAATGTCCATTTCCATCAACATATTGTAACTGTGATACATTTTAACGAATAATATTTAATTAACCTGAACAGTCTTCCGTAAAACCTTTAGTTACTGAAATAAACAGAAATTCAATATTATTTATTTGGCCTCATCTGTCTCTCGTTAGTAATAGCAGTGGCTCATTGACGAGATTTGTATTTTTTTTACTTTCGGGGAACAACAGTAAAAACTGGGTATGACGTGTTGGGGAGAAGAACAATCTGCACACGTTTTCTTGAGATTCACAATCTCTTCCTCACTTTTTATCTATAAATATTAGAATAAGGAATGAAAGTTCCAAGAAAGCGACCAGCGATGTTGGAGAAGGGAAATCTAGGCATTTTCACTCCGGAGTTGTAGAAAATACATTTGCATTGATCTGCAGATTTAAAATTTTTTGTATTACTAACAAAATAGTAACATACCCCCGACTCTATTCCTATCACATGTAGCCAAATGAGATCTCAACAAAACGTGCGCATAGTGAAGATACATTTATGTACAAAAGCACGACAAAGAGCATCTTAGCAGTTGCTCAATGTATCAGGGAAGCTGGACGAAAACCTAGCCGACATGGGGTCATTGACCCAGAAACTGTGGTACATTACTTGTTACAGGATTACTAAGCATTTTTAAAATGATACAATACAAATGTAAACTAATGCATTATATATCTTTATAAATTAATTTTTTTTTTCAGCTTAAAAGATTTCACTTTGTTCTTACCTTGTGTATTGATATTAGTTGTTTAATATCATTTGGCAATGTGCAGTAAAGTAATTATTACATTTCTTTTTCATGTAATTTAATGTTTTAAAAACCAGCAGTTTATATATTATTATTACTGTTATTGTTATTATTATTTTAGCATTATTATTACCATTTTTATATTATTTGCATGACATCTATTATCTTATTTATGTAATTAACTGCCACCTGGTTACACCCAATTGCAGTTTAAATAAATTTATCTTTATTGTATGTAACTTTCTTGTTGTTACTGACTTCTGATGAATGTGATTTCTGTGCCTTGCATTGTAATTATAAATATCAGTGTTGCTTGAAAATATTTTCCCCTAGTTCAGGCAGTTAGACAAAAACTATAGATTCGTAAATAAATAGTCACGGCAATGGTGAGATTCCAGCCTCAATGGAGAGGCTTGTAGAAATAACGTGGATGGCATTTGCTTAATATTCGGACAATTTTTTCAGCAAACAAAGTGTGAGCACTATAGGCTGAGCTTTCCCAATAAATTATTCCATATCTCAGGCGGAGTATACATTTGGAATAAATGAAGAGGCCAGAAATGTTGTTACTTTTATATCAGTCAATTGCATATTGTTATTTTTAAATGGCGCAAGCGATTACCGGTTTGAAATTCAAAATTGCATTGAAATCGTTTCGTAATTGTACTCTTAAATTTTTATCATCTTTTATTATCTTACTTTTCGATTTTTAAAGGTGCGACGATATCCACTGTAGGGCAATACCACGAATTTCATATGAAGATAATTTAGAGAGCAAAATGTTACAATGACGTCATAAGTTTTCAAAATTTCTGACATCAATAGGTGCTTCATTTTCATTCAGTGTTGCCACATTATCACTAGGGGCGGATTTTGATGACCTAAAACATTGCCAAAAATGATCAATAAATTCTTGCTCTAAAATTGCTCTTAAAATGTATTAAAATGCCCTAAAAGCAAAGAAAAATGACGTTAAAAACAACTGCAGATGAACAACTCAAGCTGCATTTGTTACTGATGTAATTGAGATTTCTTCTATTCGTTGAGAGCACTCAGCAGGGAAACGTTTGGTTTGGACTGTTCTTTACCAGGAACTCTGTCTTTTAGCAGGAACTCTATCTTTAGTTATCCCAAAATCGGCCGAACCGACAATGGCGCTGATAGGGGTCACAATAAACTTAGATTACCTACAACGGCAGACATTACAGTTTCTGAGCGAAGAAATCGATTTTCAAGAATTCTGCGAAGAACATATGTAGCATCTCGTAAATATTTGAAGCAAGTACCCTTAAAATATTATACGAATTCAGAGAAAAATGCATTAAAAATGACCTGTAAAAATGGGTCATTTTCCTTTTGTCATAAAATTAATTTCTATACTATACGGCATTGTTCGAAACTGAAAAAAAAACATTTCATAAAAACTCGGCCCTAATTATCACCTTTCAGGTCTGGGTGAAAATGCAGTCTTCGTTTAGAAGGAGAGTGCGGCCCCTGCATCCCTTCGGCCCACATTCCGCCCACTGTGCGTGCGGGCCAAGGGGGGGTAGCGCCGCGGATAGGCGAGGAGCCGCTTTAAACGCGGGCTCACGAGGCGCGCCGGCCGACCGGCCGACGGCCATCCGACGCGCTCGCCGGCTGCGGCTGCCGCAGGCGCTCAGGCCACGCCGGACATCGTCACCGCCAGACAATGGCCATTTCGCATTTACAATTGAATCGGGGATTTCAAAAGGGAAAAGTCCTTGTTCCATAGTTTGCAGAAAACAAAAAAAATCATAACATCTACAGTTGACCGGTAGCGGTAGCTCAGTGCATCAGCTGATGTCACTGCAGCACCTATGACCGGGAGATCGTAGGTTCGAGTCCTGACGGCGGCAGGATTTTCGACACTAACTTTTCAGCTAGGTCGAATTCAGTCGCTGTCTGGAGGAGAATTCTAGCAACCGCTGCTCTGATCGGTATTTCCGTGGTTTCTCCGATCAACACCAGGCAACGCCGGAGCAGTACCCTACCAAATGGGCCACGGACCGCGCGCGATCTGTCCTTCCTCTTCCTTGTCCTGTCCTCTCCTCTTACACACACACTTACACTAACATGCACTACACTACCACATATTCCGGGAGACCGGTCGGGAGCTTAGAGCTTGTCCTGACTGGGCGGTGCCCGCTGGTGGGAGAGTCCTGGTTAGGGGGAAACTCCACTAGCCGACGGTAGGTCAGCGGCGGATCTCGCCATCCAGCGGGGGGAGAACACCGCCATCTCTCGAGAAAAAACATGCTCTAACGGGACTAATGACCGAAGCAATTGACGCGCCCGGAAACACGAAAAAATCAATCAATCTACAGTTGACATCTGGGACATATTATTCTACCAGTAGTAGCCAAACTATTTGTTAAAACGTTCCCTCCTTAAAACAATTTCTACATGCTCAATTTTATTTCCTTCATGAAACTTAAATGCATTTGCGAATTATCAAAGGAAATTCTCGAAACATATATTGTATATTGTTTAGTGTATACCAATTTGGTTCCAACTAGAGGGCGGATTTTGATGACCTAAAACATCGCCAAAAATGATCAATAAAATGCTCTTAAAATATTTGGCCCTACAAGCAAAGAAAAATAATGTAAAAGATTTGATAAAAATCAGTTCATATGGACAACTCAAGCAGTTGGACATGTTACCGATGTAATTGAGGCTTCTTTCCTTCGTTCAAGTGAACTCAACTTGCATACTTTTGGCTTGGATTGTTCTTTACCAGGAAATCTGTTTTTAGTTATCGCGAAATCGGAAGATTCGAAAATGGCGCTGACAGGCGCCACAGGAAGCTTCGATTACATACTGACAATTATAAATTCTGAACGAAACTCCAATTGGCTACTCAGAAATTTATCGGAGAACATTTTCTTCTAGGGCTGGAGAACATTTGTAGCATTTCGTAAATATTATTTGAAGTAAGTGGCATTAAAATTAAATGTAAATTGATGATATCAGCGAGAAATACTTCAAAACTGACGGAAAAATAAAAAAAAATAGTCCAAATCGAGGAAAAAATGGAAAAAAAATTACAAAAGTGGGTCATTTAATTTTTTCATAACATAAAATTAATATATATACTAAAGGACATTGTTCTAAAGTGACAAGAAAAACACATTTCAATAAAATCCGCCCTCCAAGTGCTAACATTTCAATGTATAATATCTACATTTTTCAAAGTATTGGAATCCTTAAGCTAGCCGCGGCTGAGGCAACTAAGGGAGAGTGGCCGAGCGGCCGCGGTAGCTCGCCACCGGTGCGGGCACGCGTCCCCCTGACGTCACTTCCGTGGACCCCTGTTGACTTGCGCCTGTTTGCTGGCGGCGCGGGCGTTCGCAGCTCAAACCCGCGCTTGTTTGCGAAATCCGTCTTTGTGGCTCGCTCTGTACGCCGGCAGCCACGTAGGAGCGGGGCCGGCGGCAGCGGCGGTGGCGGCGGCGGCTCCGCGCAGGTGTGCAGTAGACCTACCGCAGCATGCGCGTGCGTCCCCGGGACCGTCTGCCGCTGCGCCGTGGCCACCCACACCGCCCCGCCTCGCCTCGCGCCTACCTCGGGCCCGCTCGCGGCCCAAGTCCAACACCACAGTGGCCTCGCCCTGTTCCACTTAGCACTCCACATTCCCACCGCTTCCTCTCGTCGGCCCCAACTCCCCTCTTCCTATTCACCTCCAAGATTCTTCCCACCACCTTTCTGTCCCATATTCCGTTTCTTCCTTAATTCTTTCTCGTTCCACTTTCCTTTTCATCTCAACTTTCCATCTCGTCCCAGCCTCCCATCTCGTCCCAGCCTCCCATCTCGTCCCATTCTCCCATCTCGTCCCATCCTCCCTCTCGTCCCAATCCTCCCTTCCTCGTCCCAATCTCCCTTCCTCGTCCCAATCTCCCATCTCGTCCCAATCTCCCTTCCTCGTCCCAATCTCCCTTCCTCGTCCCAATCTCCCTTCCTCGTCCCAATCTCCTACCCCCGTCCCAATCTCCCACCCCCATCCCAATCTCCTACCCTCGTCCCAATCCTCCCTTCCTCCTCCCAATCTCCCTTCTTCGTCCCAATCTCCCTTCTCGTCCCAATCTCCCTTCTCGTCCCAATCTCCCTTCTCGTCCCAATCTCCCTTCGTCCCAATCTCCCTTCTCGTCCCAATCTCATTGGACCCAATCAATTGTCCCAATCAATTGACATTGTCGTAAAGATATATAAGGACTTCGTATATGAAATGTATTTTTTTCTCTGCTCTCTGATGAGACCTAGTGACTCAATATTATCCTGAGCAGTATTGTCGAACTTCCAATTGTTGACTTAACAGAATAGTCTATTGTCAGGTATGTTGTCATTATGTGATTGTGAATATCATATTTTACAAATATTTTTACTTTCTGAACGGAAACTATCAGAATGAATAATGTGAACCACCTTTATATAATTTACCCAACTCTATTGAGTTGGTATAATATTTTTAACAGTGCACCGCATAGCAAATGATCCATTAGCATTCATCCACAGCAAATGGGCAATTATTCCAGGAAAGTAAACTTTCAAACCATAGTCTATACACGGATTTTGTACTTTTAACATAAATTGATTTTTAAAAGCCGTTATAACCCTTACCCAGATCTCGCCGTCTCTCTGCCGGACAGTCAAGGAAACGTCACCAATATTTCTTCCAACTTCTGCAGCAGCCTGTCGTTCACCACTTCCGTTCCTCCCTCTTCTCCTTGTCCTTTCTCCTCCTTCTCCTCGTCTACCAGCATGAATCTTCTACTTTTAACATAAAGGGACTTTTCTGGTACGATAAATGGTTCATAAATAGACCTCAGCCAGTCAGTCAAGGAAACCTCATCAATATCTCTACCACCTTCCGCAGCAACCCGTCGGCCACGGTTTACGCTCCTCCCTCCTCCTCCTCCTCCTCCTCCTCCTCCTTCTCCTCTTCTTCTTCTTCTTCTTCCTCATCCTCCTCCTCTTCAAGCATACTTCTGTGGGAAAGCCGCACCGCCGCCGCCGCCCGGGGAAGACACTGGGCGGCGCCCCACTCCACACTGCACACGCTCCTTTGTGTGCGAGGACTTTTTGTTTAATGTTATGAAGTGTTTATGGGGCTGTTCGCGTTGTCTTTCTTGGGAAGGACGCTACACTTTATAAAAGCCCAGCCGCTCGCCGCCACCGCCACCGCCACCACTGCCGCAGGGTGAGTGGACGGTCCTGTGTGCGGCCGTCGTCGCGTCGCTCCGGTGAGCTCCCACCTGCTCCCACCAGCGAGCTCCCTCTTGCCTGACCCGTGGCGTGGCGGCCACGGCGCTCGCTAAGATCGGAGGCTTCCGCGGCCGGAGTCAGTCGCTATTTGGCTGTCCGGGAGACGCCGCGTTCTAGGCAAACGTGCCAACGTTTCGGCCGCCATTCTGCGACACGACCTTCGCAGGTCGCAGAATGGCGGCCGAACCGTTAGCACCAGTGCCTTGGACGCGGTGTCTCCCGGTCAGCCAAGTAGCGAAGGCGCTTGCTTTCCACTTGCGAGTACCCGAATTCCTCTGTTGGGACACGTGAAATTTGAGGTGGACAAAGTGGGATCGGCAGTTGTTCTTTTTCTTCCCGTCTCCACAGTTTCGCATTGCACCACAATTGCTCTATCAATATTGAAATCATATCTTCATATTCATCTGCCGATCAAATTATTCAACCTTTTCATTGATGGGAAATAGGCTTAAGCTCTGGTACCGTAATAATCTGCGCCCCATTAGTGTTAACTATCCATCGAACCCCAAGTAATTGGTGACGATAATGCAGTGTTCAGTCCATCAGCTTTTTTGAGTTTATTTCTCAACTTACAAGATAAATTCCGACAAATCACAAGTCATACCAAAGTTTTTAGTCTCAAACCTGCTCTATTTTGCAATCTTTCCAAATTGTTTCATGTGTTAAAGTCTTTCTGCCAAAAAGCATTATCTTTATTTCATTACGTAAGGCAGTTGAACAAGGAATCCAGTCATTATCTGGACGTAAAACCACGACGGGAAGTAAGAACATACAGTAATATTTTCTTTTAATTCATGACCAAAATTCTACAAAGTTTAAATACTGAATTATAAAACGTTAAGTTACATCTATTTAATTGATAGCGGATCATTTTTTTTGTTTTGGTATACTTGAAAATGTTCAATATTAATTGTCATCAAACCATTTGTAAACAGTTATTATAGCAAAATGGGAACATCATTTCCAAATGAATATATCATTCAAATGGAAATTTGGAACTCTACACCATTACATATCGAAAACCCTAGGATCGCCATATAGTTGAGGTTTTCAAACCAGGGAATCGAAAAACTAAAAATTAAATAATGTAATATTTTTATTATTCAGTTTTTAAATCTTCTCCGAAATATTCGTCATCATCTGTGGATCAAACCAATCAACCTTTTCACTGATAGGAAATAGGCTAAGGATGAATAATTCTTTATATAGGTATGGTTTGGTTTTGTTTTTTCGTGTTTCCGGGCGCGTCAACTGCTTTGGTCATTAGTCCCGTTAGTGTAATACATGTTGTTTTTTCGGTTGTCTTCCCCCGCTGGATGGCGAGATCCGGCGCCGACCTACCGTCGGCTAGTAGAGTTTCCCCCTAACCAGGACTCTCCCACCAGCGGGGCACCGCCCGAGCCGGGACAAGCTCTAAGCTCCCAACCCCCGGTCTCCCGGAATATGTGCTAGTGTAGTGCATGTTAGTGTAAGTGTATGTGTAAGGGGGAGAGGATAGGACAAGGAAGAGGAAGGACAGATCGCGCGCGGTCCGTGGCCCGTTTGGTAGGGTACTGCTCCGGCATTCGCCTGGTGTTGATCGGAGAAACCACGGAAAACTACCAATCTGAGTAGCCGGCCGCTAGAATTCTCCTCCAGGCAGCGACTGAATTCGATCTAGCTGAAAAGCCAGGGTCGAAAATTCTACCGCTGTCGGGGCTCGAACCTAGGACCTTCCGGTCAAATTATATAGGTATGTATATAGATATGTATTTAGGTACGTATAATTAATTAAGGTAATAATTACATTAATTATTCACAGACAACAATATTTTGTGTTAGAAAATAATATTGATTAAAACAGGGCAGGTAAACGAAAACACGGATAATGAAATGGAGCGTGTGTTCGTAATCACAGGGTGCATTTAAATGAAAAGTAAAAGGGTAACATCCCAAACAAGGAAATTTTAGATTTCTAACTTAGATTCCTCACCATTTTCTCCTATACGTAATTACGCAGGAGCGATAGCTACGGCAGGGAGTACAAAACTTCACCAGATAGTACAGGATGCTCTGAATACACTATCTCTTTCGATTGTGTTGTGAGTAAATATTTTATCTTACACGTTTAGAATCAGACAACATTGTTTCTAAAAAGCTTTGTCGTTAAAATGCTTAAAAGAAAAGCAGTAAATTTAGAAAGCTACAAGAAAGATAGTATTCATTCATACTGTCAAACATGCGACAAATGTCTTTTGGTCTATTCTCTCGGCGCAGTGATTACAATGCAACAATTAACGGGACATTAATTTCCTGTAATATGCTCAATAATGGTAAATTTTGTTTTAAGTGTCATCATATTTACAATTTCTCTTAAGAAAGCCGAACCGGGTAGCAATTGAAGATATAGATGCAATGATATTAACCGTTGCCACATATTTTCAAGTATTTGCACACTTCAAGGAATTCGTTTCTCAGCGACACCCAACTCCTAATCAGAAACTCAAAACACAATCCAATTATTTCCCGACTGTAAAAGAAAAGCTAGTGGTCCTACAACAATACATATTTTTTCGCACTTTTCGTAACTTTTGCGATTTTTGGAAAATTAATAAAGTTCAATGAAAATCACACCTGCGCCATTTTTTCTTCAATCCAAAAAAAAAATCTATTTAAAAATTGTGAAGATAATTTTGGAAAATTTTGAAAATGTTGTTGAGGCTTCTTTTAAAGTATCACCAAAAATCAAAATAAGCATTTCAAATTCGCCGTTGATCACAGATGGACTGACGAATGATTTGCTGTAAACTGATTATTCGTTATCAAGGACGCACAAAACATGGAATCTGGCTACACTACTTGTTATGAGGAAATAATTTACTATAGAAATACGTGCCGGGTTAATCCACTTTTTCGAGATCACGGAACCACAAGAAAAAATTTTCTGTCGAAAAATCACCGACTTTTGAAGTAGATTTACATTTTCATTTTACATGAAAACGTAATAGGCGAGTATGTAAAAAATAAAAACTCGTCTGCTATGGCAAGACTCACGGCAAAGCTTGATAACACAACCGCCCGGGTACCTTGCGTTAATAAAGAGACCTGCAGAATGTGACCGCCCGCAGATGGAAACATTCTGCCTCATGTCCAGACGTGTGTTTTGGGGCAACGCGCACGAGGGGTTCACGGCCGTAGGGTCAGGCACTGGCGCGCTCTTTCAACAGCAACATAAACGAGCGATTCTCCCGCAGCTGACTGACGCGTCATGCTACGAAGTCACTTTCATTTGTCAGGCGTCCTTTAGAAACGTGCAACAAGAAGGCATTATATTACTGCGAAACCCACCGCCGGCAGCCGGTAAGTCCAGACGAACTCTAGACAATGGCAGGCAATCAATTGCTTGAAGCGTTATAATTTATGGCAACATATTAAGTGCGTTATCAAAATAAAATCTTATTAAAATATTCGAATGTTTGAATAATTGAATATGAATAATTTAATAAAGTATATAATTAATTTTTGTCACTGTAGACATTTAGTACACGAACTCATTTCTGTTATTAAGAATAGATGGTAATCGAATGCAGAAAAAGGCTTCAGCTTTAAAGACTCGCAAACACTAATTAAGACAGTAAAACTTTAATACCATCAGGTCAAAATCGTCCCCGAATTGTGATCAAGAGTTGGAAAATGCTGGATTATTTTATCAGTCCTAAATGACCATCATTAATATTAAATATATTTTTTTACAAAAATCTCCATTTTTACGTTCACCATCCATTTTACCTCGGACGAACCCTACACTAAATAACATAATTTTTTGGATATTTATTTTTCCAGAAAATCCGATTTCATAAAAAATATATTCGCAAGTTCTAACTAATGCTTAGCTATCGGTGGTTAATGTAAGTCTTTAATATTTAATTAGAACTGTAAGAGAAATAAATATTTCACCCAGCAAAAATACATGTCTTTGTAAGGTAGGGGATCGCTTGATGGTCAACTTGAATGTCGAAATGTCCTAAGAAAACAATTTCATCACTCAAATACCACAACTGTTGACATAACTTGTTCTAATCTGCATTTGAATTTAATTTATTAAATATTTCGAACTTTTGCAACGTTTTTAAAAAGCGCTAATCTCATATGGTACTATCACTGCCAAAATAACCCAAACCAATGGTTTACATAGGTTATGTCAATGAACAATGACGCATCTTGCAAGGTATCTCGCATCTCCTCTCTTATCATTGTTTTTTATTTGAGTTTGCAGCAAACCTATTTTTAAAGAATGAACAGCCGTGCCATCCATCCCGCTTAGTGCAAGACTCCAGGAGGCTTGAGCTGCAATTTCTTTTCGTGATCTCCACATAAATATAGAAAAAATGGGTCGTAAATTTCACGGTAGTTACCTCTCAAAATGTTTATTTTTCACGTCGTTCCAATAAAACTTAATTCGTTGCAGTCTATCATTTTTTTAACAAAGGTGGTCTACATTTGAAAACCACATGGAAAAACATCTTCCAATTGTCTATAAACTTCTTGAAAAGTGAAAATTATGCGCTGTTAAGTGACTTGATGGATCTTTTCTACAAACGCGCTTATCAGAACAAGTTCAAACACGTGAAAACAGCCTAACAGTAACACCTCTCTTTCCAATGTTTGTTCCAAAAGAGCACAAACTCCATTAAAACATGTATTGGAAGCAGTCGTACTGCAGTACATTAACATGTATTTTGCATTTGAGGTCCCAATCTTGAAGCGATTTTGACACCGCTAAGGCTTACTCTTTTCCAAAGGAAATGTATAATTTTGACCTAGAAAGAAGCTATTCTTTGTTTTCTTAAGTAATAACAATCGGAAGTCGTTAACGCGACTCCATCGAAGTGACATGTAAACATTACCAACAAACGTTTGAGTATTTTCAGAAACAAAAATGTAACGTGGAATTTAATTACACATTATTTTTCTTCCATACTACTCATTTCCATTGTTTATATTCTCATCTCCCTTTTTTCACAAATAACTTTTTTTTAATTGGTTTATTTAAGGTCGCTTCAACATCTAAGGTCATTAGCGACCACTATTGCTGTTAACGGTATGATAACTATGTGGATGAAACGATATGGTGATTGATGATAAGGGGTGAAAGGAGGAACACAATTACAACCATTCCCGAGGCGGGACTCGAACCCGCGACCCTTCGGTCCGAGATCACTACGACACTACTGCCTTAGCGATCTCGGCCACCGGGCCGGCACAAATAACTTTATTTGCAGTATTTGTCTTAAATTCGTGGAGCCGAGGCGCTGGTGTCATGGACCGTTTGCTTAAGACGTCTCCGGCCGGGCGGTGCACTGTCCTATTGTTTCCTTTCAATTCCCTCCACGCACGGGTCTCGGGGCGGCCTGGGCGGCGCGGGGCCTTCCGTGACGCGGGCGCGTGGCGGCGTTGCGTGTGCCGCGCGCGCGTCCGCAGCCCAATTACCGGCGCGCCGCCTCTCAACACGTCGCCGGGGCGCCGCGCCGACAGCCCCTGCCCCCCTCCCCGCGCTTCCTCCCCGAGCGCCGTTTACCGATGAGGGATCAATCTCACGTGAGGCCGCTCGCCGTCTAAACGGGCGTAAATTGGTGGAGCTGACAGTCGGCGCCGCCTCCGCGGCAGAGCGTTCGGCTCCCGGCCCGCTGCCGCCGGCGGTGGCGGTGGTAGTGGCGGCGGTGGAGGCGGGGGCGGACGCGGTGGCGGAGACAGGCTGAGGTGGAGCCGGGTGGCGGGGGCGATTGCGGGGGCGAGGGCGGAGGGAGCAGGGCGGGGTGGCGGCGGGGCGCGGGCGATGGCGTGGGCGGGCGTGGCGGGGGGCGGTAGCGGGGGTGGTGGCAGTGGCGGCGGTGGAGGCGGGGGCGGGCGCGGTGGCGGAGACAGGGCGAGGTGGAGCCGGGTGGCGATGGTGACTGCGGGAGCGAGGGCGAGGGCGAAGCAGAGGCGGGGGTGTGGGCGGCGGCAGTAGCGGTGGCTGTGGCGGGGGCGATGGCGGTGGCGGTGGCGGTAGCGGTGGCTGTGGCGGCTGTGGTTGTGGTGGGGGCGGGGGCGATGGCGATGGCAGAGGCGATGACGATGGCGGGGACGTGGGTGGGGGCGGGGGCGGATGCGGGGCGTTGGCGAGGCGGTAGCGGGGGGAACGGGGCAGGGCGCTGGCGGGGGGGCGGGGCGGGGGCGGGAGCGGGGGACGCGGGCGGGGGCGTGGGCGGGGGCGCGGAGTGGCGGCGCGATGGTGGCAGTGGCGGAGGCGGTGGCGTACGCGGCGTGCCCCTGAGGCGACAGATCAATTCCGGGCGCCGAGCGTGATGCCCGCCGTCAAACGTACGCCAAACGTCAAACGTCCCCCATGGCATCAAACGGAAGCTTCCCCCAACACTGCGCACATCGCCGTGCTCTGACGACGCGTAGCACGTGGGGGAGATATACGGTCGATGTACTCGGAGGCGCTAGGGACTGGTATCGATTGGCGAGGGAATTTTTGCAACACAAATGTCTCTCTTTCAAACGATTTTGATTATTTATGTAATTTTCACCGATTTACAAATCGATATACATAATATCATTCGGTTTCGAGCTAGTTTGGATGTCGGTCTATTTCCCATCGACGTATGTAGGCTACGAGGGAGAAAGTAGGGAATTGATTCCCTTCATTCACGGTGTGCCAGTCCGCCTTGGGCGAGATGAATAGAAAATTGAATTGAACGGAAAGGAACGATATGGAACGTAATGGAATAGGAAGAGGAGATCTCACGAGATCAGTGGCCCGTTGTGAAGGGTGCTGTTCCAGCATTCACCTGGAAGTGTTTAGGACTAGATGAGATCTTCCCGTCGTTAGGACTCCACAATTGTTACCTCTTTGCTATCAGTGCTGGTTTTATGTAGATTTATTTCTTTAGCTTCTGTGTTCATTTATCTCTCTATCGTTTTGTTTGTGTTCATTTCTTTGTTTCTTAAACATTTCCCTCTGGAAGCTGCAAGCATCAGATGACTTAGTTTTCACATGAAGTAATACAAGAAATCCAGGAAATCGAAATCCACAAATCCAAGAAATCCAAGAAATCCAAGAAATCGAAATCCACAATCCAAATGTGCTTAAGCGATAATTCATGCATTTGAAGCGTCGCAAAACAATGCATTAGTTTTACAACATGAGTTCAAAAATCACCCTATCCAATCCATACGCAACGAAAGCAATGCCTTTTCTAAAGGCACTCGATAAGTCTAAAAGAGTCAAATGTACGTGAACAATTTTTGAGTCCAAATAATATTGTATCAACGATATCCGCAAATGTACAAATAAATTTACTATGGATAGGCAATAAGAGTTCCGCGATTTATTAGTAATTTCTCCAAAATACAAATACAAATGTTAATTATAGACCGACAGTGAAATTGAATGCCCAAGTGCAGTATCTGACGCAAGTACTAAGTTGCAAATTGTTTGAGAGAAGTAAACAGGGAATTTGTGAATGCGAATGTGAACATGTTTGAGTGTTTACTGTATCACTGTTACTGTGTTACTGTTCACTGTATTGAGTATCACTGCAGTTTCGTTTGCGTGCGAGTGTGTGAGGTTTGCGTGCGTGGGATTTGCATACAAGATTGTGTGTGTATATGTGTGTACACGCACATGTGATTAATCCAATAAAATGAACTTGTTAATTTGACGAATTTCGTATTTATTTATCAACCGACCTACTACATATGGAATCAGTACGAACTGGTAAGAAGTCGCGAAGTAAAATCCGAGACAGGTAACACCAAAGTGTAAGATTGAATAAATATCCATAATTATTTATACTTGGGTAAGTACTCTAATTAAATAAATAATTTAATGTTCAAGTAGATTTTGTCCTTCCTTGTATGATATAGATATTCATATGTTAATTTGTGAATTTAATTTTAATATTGTAGAACCACTGATGATGGAAAAAAATTCCGAAACACATGTATGGCTGATTTTTCTGCAAAGTAAATTTATATACCCTATTATTGTGGATGATATCTCTTATATCCCGGATATTTTATCAAGTATTATCACAAGATCTCCACAGCCACTACAGAATGTAAGATTGAAGTTTAGTAAAATTATAAGTTCTTCGTATTTTTTATAGTCAAATTATATTTTTTTAAATAAATTCTTTATTTTATAAAGTTTCGGAGCGTGTTGGCCCCATATCTGACGATCACTATGATTTGATGGTGATTTTCTCATACGATACCATTACGGTGAGTCTCCAATACAACAATTAATTTATTTTGTTTTGTTTTGTTTTACTTGTATTGTAATTTGTTTTATTTGTTCTACTTGTTTTGTTAGTTTTATTAATCAATATTTTTTTAAATCATCTGATGATGGGGCCAACCCGGCTCCGGAATTTATGAAATTAAGAATTCGTTAAATAAAAAAAACATAATTTGATTGTCGAAATATGAGGAACATACATAATTTTACTAAACCAAAACTTGACAATCGTTTCCTTCATTAATGTAAGGTAAAATACGCCTCTTCTAGTTAGGACGTTTGCTTTCACTTCGTGCAAAGGCCGCATAATGTTACCGTTTGAGAAGCTGACGCTCCGCGTACCCGTCGAGATGGCTCCATGATTAGCGCAGCCGGCCAGCGTGCACCGGTAACCGGACAGACCGGGTGTGGATCCCGGTCAGGGCTCTCCTTGCCTACATTCATGCGAAAACGTTGATAGGGTACGTTAAAATGTAGTGACAACTCTCCTTGCCGCATGTGTTACAGCTTGAAATACAACATACCATGTTTTTTGTGGTCGTGACTCGCATCAGCCGTAACAGTATCCACTTGAGGTATCCTGAATCGAACGATCTGCGTTGACGCATTTAGGTTACACTTGTAAGTGCTATCGTTTCTCTTATAGTCTGTATTGTTGGGTGAATGCTGTGAATATTCAGAGGTCCTTTTTTTTTTGAACTCTTTTATAAAATTTTCCGTAACCGTTTTCCGTTATCAACCGAAAATGGTTGATGCAAAATACTATTCTACTATCTTAATACTCTACATTCTATACACTATCACGTTTATATATATATATATATATATATATATATATATATATATATCAGATATATTTAAGTCTACTATAAAAGGAGACAATTGAATTCCAGAAGATTGTATACAGCGCTAATATATGTTTAAATCATTCTGAACTATGCGGAGAGTGGGGATGTAGCTGAATTTGAATGTGAAAAAGAAAATTATCTGCTTTGACTTCCCCACACTTACAAAATAATATATTTTCCGTGTCATTATTTCAATGCTGGAAGCCTTTACATTTCAACGATAGAGTTTTTTAGAACTATTTCAATAGTACATGTACAATTAGGGCTTTTTTTAAATATACGGAATATGAAATTACATGTTACCGACTTAGGAATAGAACACTTAGTGAACACTTACAAGAGGATCAGGATTGAATGAAATTTAACATTCACACAGAAGTTACTAACGTTCATGACAGTGTATGTCGGGTAGTAAGTAGGGAATTAAATATGATTATCGTCCCAAAGACTTTAAAGATAGCAGCAATGCCGAGACACGCACGAAAAAAGGAATAGAAAAAAACAACAGGAAAAGGGCTCTCTTCCTTAGATAAGCCTTCATGTCGACACCGCCTCCGGCCTGTTTATTCTGGCAAACAAGAAAAGCAACAAGGCACTAGGACGTCCCAAGAATTAAATACTGCACCTGCTTCGAAGCACAGAATGAGTTTTTGTTCCCATCTAAAAAGTCATTTCTGCACCTCTTGAGGACCGATGTTTTTCTTCAGAGGTGTCCGTCAACAGAAATCGTAAGACTAAAGGACTCAGTTTAATGAGTAAATATAGCGGAAAGTGCGCCTCTTCTGCGACAGTAATTTCAAAGAATGTTTCTTGACATAGAAAATTGTTTATTTTTGCTCGTCTTCATTATATAAAATACGACTTTTTTCAATTTTTTATGTTAGGTCACTTTATAAATATTTGGTCATCAACGATCGCAATTACATGAACAAAAATTTAATTCATACATTTTAGCCAAAACATCAACAGAGATTGATTTAAACGTATTAACAAAAAATATATTTAAACATATCAACAGAAAATCGATTTGATCAAATCAATTGATCCTATCAACAAACATTTGATTTAAACGTATATTACCATGAACGGCAATAAAAATTGGCTTGAACATTTTTGCCATTAAATTAATTTTTCAAATAGGGAATCTTAAGAGTTGGATAAGTTTGGTACAATTGATGGGGAGAGGAAACACTTTTATTGTGTTGGTATACATCGAAAATATGAGTGCTTAAGTGACAATTAACAGTACACAGGTTGCAGTAAGCACTTCGGTTTTCAGTTTTCTCTCTCTATGAGTGATGTATATAAATTAACGTATATTTCTGGTATACTTCTTAAAGTAACGCACGCCACGCTATCGAAAATAGCCTTTGCAGAATCTAAAAATCAAGGTTATTTTGTTTAAGAAAATCAATTTAAACTGTATCTTGTTTCAATTTTACAGATCAATCATCACAATATATTACAATATAGCACATTCAATAAGTCAGTCTTTTCAGTTCACCTGATTTGATCCTAATTTTTGTGTGTATTAATCCCAATGACGAGAAAAGTTTTTCAATTACAGCTGATGATGTCACCGCATTGTGCAATTGAGTTTAAAGTCGTATTGTTTCAGAATTTAAATGTTTCAAAGAACGCCAACATTTGTTGATATTTAGAATTTAGAAATGTTCTTAGTGTCAGGAAGCAACATTTGTACATGGTAGCTTGCGAAGGAAAAAAGGCAATTTATCCAACTGGAAACTTCATTTTTCATACCGTTACCTGAAAATCAGACACTGAGAAAAATATGACTTGATATATATATGATCTGAAATATGACTTGAAAAACATGATCTTGAAAATGACACTTGGCTGCACCGCTGACACGCGGCTGCAACACAGATTTCCATGAATAGTTCCAGGAATAATATTTTATGAGAATCAAAATTTTCTTTTTGAGAAAATAATGTTAGCTTAATTCTGATCTGTACTATCATTAGCCAGGAAGTCTAAAATATTTTTTTGCAATGTTGACGCAAATAGTTTTCTCCAGTCACTCGCCTACTTTTACATCTGTTAAGCGGCAATGTTGAGGCAGAGGCCAGATAGTTTTTCTCATTAAGCAGATAATAGCACGGAGATATAACAGTCAATATCAACTGTTCATCGTTTTTAACCTCTCTTTACACTTAAATAATATTTGTTTTCGATGCTTTAAAAATATGATTATTAAAAAAGCATGAATAAATTATAAAAGAAACATGAAATATTTTGTTTCGATTTTAGAAAACATATTGTAACAACCCTGCTAAAAATAGAGCTAGATTACACAGAATTATTTTTTTTCCATTATCAGTACAATATTTCCTCGATATATCTTCATCTTTATTTCGTCTTTCTAAAATATTTTAAAAGGAAACAGGACTTATTTTAAGAATAATCCTTGTTAAATTCCAAATAGTACTATAATTGTGTCATATTTCTAGTTTTATCTTTATACTTATTTCCATTTTCTTAAAACGAACGGATTGTTCAACAAATGTCATTACGTCGGAAACAGCTACAAACGACCCGTCATGTCCGCCGACTCATTGTTGGGTTTTCAGAAATATTACTTCCCACGCAGGGTGTTCGTCCCGCAATTTTTCCACCGCCAACAACAAATAACGAACTCGACCAAAAATACCACGAGGGAGCGACAGCAGGTAGCGAGGAGTCAAGAGCCAGAGGTTGCAGCGGTCGACCTGCTGCACGCTGGCCAATCCTTCCAGTTGTTGGGTCAAAAATTTTAATTGCCCAGTTTGTAGACATTGCCGGCTGTGTTAGCGCAAGAAATTACATACGAGTTTTTCCACAGAGTGAAACACTATGTCGAATACGATATGAATCCGCTTTTGAACCTCTGCTCTAGCGCGAACTCTAACGTTACGATAGAATTAAAATCGGAAAACGATACTATATCATATCGTGTGTATTGGTAATATGTAATCAAGTGTAAAAATAACAGCATTTATTTATTCCTTCAACTGTAGCGGCAAAGTTGGCTGCTAACTCTGTCCACTTCTGGCACAATATG
Source organism: Teleogryllus oceanicus (assembly GCA_964035755.1). Classification (NCBI taxonomy): domain Eukaryota; kingdom Metazoa; phylum Arthropoda; class Insecta; order Orthoptera; family Gryllidae; genus Teleogryllus; species Teleogryllus oceanicus. Next base: position 284,372,790 of record CAXIVR010000001.1, read on the forward strand.
ATGTTGATGGCACATGTGAATCAACTGGAATTTAGTTATAGCAGCAAAACCTGCCGTCAAGTTCGGAATGACTTTAATTTAGTGTGAACTTACAACAAACGTAACGATCGGCTGAGATGGATTACTGACAACATTGCTACCGCTGAAACGTCTCTGACCGGAAGGCTTTAGGGTTCGAGTATCAATGGTCGAGGATTTTCTTACTACTAGCTATATAAGTAGTAGGTCAATTTCAGCTGCAGTCTGCAGGAAAAATGTTACGCCTGTTATGATCGGTAGCTGGCGAAGGCTGGAGTAATACACTCACAAAAGGGCCACGGGTCATTCGTGATCTTCACTTTCTACCGCTTGTCCCCTCTTTTCCCATTACATACGACCACTTATGCTTACATGCACTATACTATCACACATATCTGAGACCAGTCGACAGCTTAGAGCTTGTCCCAACTGAGGCGGTTTCCCTCTAGGGAAAATACCTGGCTATAAGGTGCACTATGATCACGAGGCTAAGTAGTTGGGTAGTTGACTAAGTACCTAGTTCACCAAAGTATTTAACGCGCTCGGTTTGATTGACTGGTTGTTAGCGATCGGTCTGAATGTTAGTGATATTCCCCCACTGGATGGCGAAATCCGGCGCCGACCTACCGTCGACTAGCGGGGTTTTCCCCAACCAGGTATCTTCTACCAGTGGGGCACCACCCCAGCCGGGACATGTTCTAAGTCCCCGACCGGTGTCCCGCATGTGTGGTAGTGTAGTATATTTTAGTATAAGTGTGTACGTAAGGGGTGAGGATATGACAAAGAAGAGGTTGCAAAGATCGCGCGCGGTCCGTGGCCTGTTTGTTAGGATACTGATCCGGCATTCGCCTGGTGTTGATGGAAGAAACCACGGAAAACTACCGATCAGAGCAGCCGGCCGCTAGAATTCTCCTCCAGACAGCGACTGAATCCGTCCTAGCTGATCAGCTAGTGTCGAGAATCCCGCCGTGGGGACTCGAACCTCTCGGTCAGAGGTGACATCAGTGACCTCAGTTGATGCACTGAGCCACTTCTCCCGGTTTAACGCGCTGCGTTTAATGCTGTGCAAAAGCTCCTAACAATTCACCACTGAAACTTAGAAGATCTAGAACTCCTGGGTTCGAGTTCCAACGGCAAATTTTTGACTTAGTCAAGTAGCGGCCAGCGCCCTCCAGCGGTCTTGAACAAGAATTCTTAAGGCCCGTTGGTCATATCAGACGTTTCCGTGGCTGCCTCCGATCAACGTGTGTGACGAGTGAATTACGAAGCTGTTCCTTAAAACAGTAAGAGAAGGATCGTTCTGGAAGCTCTCTTGATATCAGCAGACGAAGCGATGTACTGATTAACATCCTATGTGGCCCATTCCCCATGATATCGAAAATTTTCAGTTCTTCTGTGGTTATGCACATTGGAGGCCGTGGTCCATCCGGGACTGTGGAGCCAATTCTGAAGATTTTAGACATTATAAACTTCGTTTGTTACTCCATATCTTTTCATTTGGGAAGCTTCATGCATTTCAGTGCTTTCCCTTCCCTTCAAAATCACACTCAACGTTATGACTAATACTACAAATATTTTAGTAACTCATGTACAGTACGGTGAGGTGTATTTGAAGGTCTTGATGGAAATTGATTTCTTCTCTTTCTTCAATGTTTTATCAGTTGCAGTAAGTAAGTGATTGGGAAGAAATGTTCAATAGGAAGCAAAATGAAAGAAAAAATACACACATAGAGTGTTAAACGAACACATTTCCTTCTTCCTCCCACTTGAAGAAAATTGCTACGACCATCTTCAGAATTAATTATTTTTCAATTACATTTTCTTTTAAAAGTGGGTCCTCATTTCTCATAAAAGTGGGTTAAAATTTTCCTCATTTTATTCATTTCTAATTAGCCAAGAATAAAGATTGAGCTAACCAACTCCTGCGGCCCATTCTTGTCATCCTCATGGACTGAGATACTTTACTAATGTAGTAGATACCCTTTTTATATACATATCTAGAATGACGAAATCTTCGTAGTCGAACTATACCTCAAATTCATCAAGAGAGATATAGTGACACATCCAGAAAGACCTATGGGAAGTCAAACATTACGATTCAAAATAACTCAGAAACATCAGCGACCATTTCAATATAAATATTAAATTCAAATAACAGGATTCAGAGCTGCTGTACACCTCTTCAATTTGTAGTAAGATAATTAAGATACAGAAAATAATTTCAAATAAATCGTGAAATCAGGAGCGATATGACAGCGAGCACGATATGATTTATCTTGCAAGGCACCGATTCATACGAGAAAGTCAAAGCTTCAAGCGTACCTCTCTATATCTAGCAACTTTTGCATTTACGAGATCCCGGCCCAGTCCGCTCTCCCCACAAACCTTCCTAATATTCCATCGTAAATCAACTGGCACCGACCCACTGTTCGTCACGTGCCTCGGCGAAAACGCGGGGCGAGGAGGAGGCGGACCACGCAGACGGGCGCCACTCAAAAGGACGCCTCGTGCCGGAAACAGAGGAAGGCGGCGGCGGCGGCGGCGAAGGGCGGTGGAGAGGCGGCGGCAGAGCGCGCGCCGCAGTTTTACACTAAAAATAGTCTTTTAATGAAGCCGAGGAAGGCCGCTTGGCATCGGCGACCTGCGTCGCCACCTTTTGTTTCGCAGCGCCTCCTGTGCGCACACCGGCCTAGCGGTGGCGGTGGCGATGGCGATGGGGGTCGCAGTCGCGATGGCGGTGGCGGTGGCGGTGGCGGTGGCGGTGGCGGTGGCGGCGACGGCGGGGCCGGTGGCGGGACCGGAGGCGGGGCGGAGAGTGTGTGTCAGGACAGGATTTTGGACAGTACCTTGTCTGCTAGGTCGAATTCAGCCGCCGTCAGGAGGAGGTTGCTCTGATAGATAGTTTTTCGTGGTTTCTCCGATCCACACCAGGTGAAACCGGAGCAGTACTCTGACAAACGGGCCACAGACCGTGCGCGATCTTTCCTTCCTCTTGTTTGTTCTATCTTCACCCCTTACGTACACACACTTACACGGACTACAATATCATACATGCCGCGAGACCGATCGGGAGATTAGAGGTTGTCCCGTCTGGAACGGTGCTCCACTGGTGAGAGATACCTGGTTGGGGAATATCCCGCTTGCCAACGGTAACCATCCGTTTCTCTAGGATCTCGCCATCCGACCGCGGAGGGTCACTGGCCGATGAAAATAACATTCACGCCACTTAAGGAACTAATGACCTTAGCACTTGACGCGCCTGAAATCACTACTCAAATAATCAATTAATCAACTCGTTGAGTTTATCTAGTCAGCAATGCCGCTTTCTCTGCAGGGACTCTGACTGGAATGTCCTAAGTTTCGAGTTCTGACTGTGGCGGATTTTCGTCACTAGCTAAATACCTATAATAGGAAGAATTCAAGCGCCATTTCTGGAGGAGAAGTCTAGCGGCTGTCTGCTCTGATCGGTTGTTTTTCATGTTTTTTCGATCATTACCAGCTGAATGCCGGAGCAGTAACCTCACAAACGGGCCGCGAACAATCTCTTCTTTCTCTTCCTCGTCTTCCTCTTCCCATTTACACAAATTTACTAGTGTTACTAAGCACTACACCACAACTCGTGACGGGAGATCAGTCGGAAGCTTAGACCTTGCCCCGAATGGGGCTGTGCCATGGAGAAAAATATTTCCCGTAATCCAACGTGTAGGTCGGCGGTGGAACTCACCATCCAGCGGAGAGGAAAAAAGCCAATTCCAACAACAAAACATTCATTAAACTAACGGGACTAGTAACTGTAGCAGTTGATGTATCCGGAGTCATTAATCCTGCTCGCATCTTTCCACTGATGCTAGGAATTAGGGATGCGAGATCGACGTCCATGTTTTCAAAACATCTAGAAACATCGATGTTTTAAACATCCATATATTAACGGCAAAGTTTTTAACATCGATGTTTTCTTTCGGAATGAAAAAAAATCCTATACTGTAAAAGTTACAATTCTGTTTCACAATACTGTAAAGGTAAAATTTGTAATAATAACTGGTGGTAACACTGTTAGATCTTGTGTTGGAACCAAAGGATCACTGTTTGTACCACCTTCATCGACCAAACTCTCTCGCCCGAAATTACCATGCCATTGTATTTCCTGTGTCTTCCTTTTCATTTCGCACTTTCGGAAGTTGACCACAAAAGCACGGTGGACAAGGGAACCCTACATCTCGTACAAGAAATTGATTCGACGAATTGACCAAGAGGAACACTGTCAAATAAATATTGTTGCACACGAATTTAATGCTAGATATTACTAAACCAGCGAAAACATCAATGTTGAAAAACATCGATGTTTTAGTCAATATATTATTAACATAGAAGTTTTTATTTTGAATATCTATGTTTGTTAACATCGAGGTTTTATCATCGATGTCGCATCACTACTAGGAATATCATTGTTCTCGTAGTGCCGGTATTTTATTTCTCATAATGCCAGTATTAAATTTGTTTCGATATTTTGCAATAATCAAATGTTTCATCGCCAGTGTTTTACTGTACAGTCGAGTGTCTTGGAAACTTACAAAGGAAGAAAGAAAATGGAACAGTTGCAAATGTGGATGTTAAGAAAAATTGTATACCTTCATTCGAGCGACAAAATAAGAGAGTTAGTACCTAGACCAGGGGTTTTCAAACTTTTTCTTTTATGATTCCCTTTATGTGAACGAATCTTTCCGCGGCTCCCCTGGTAACAGTAAGTTTCAAATATAAGGGTTAATACAGGCCTACTAAATATTTAACATCAATGAGAAAGTGATATATTAGGCTGATTGTAACTTTACAATTCCTTTAGGAATTCCCATATTGAATTAATCCGCAATTAATTAGTAAAAAAATCATATGAATTACAAACAGCATATATTATGATAGTACACAATTCATAAATGACACAAGGATTAAAGTAAATCAAATCTAAAGATCATTTATAATAAAACACCGCGACGCCCCTATCATATAGCCGCGAAGTCTCTGGGAGCACAGTTAGAAATCCCCTGACCTACGAGAATAGAAAACTGATCGAAGGAGATAATGGTGATATGAATATAGTTTTAGGGCGCGTCAACACCAATTGTCATTGTGACCCAAAACAATTCGCTTTAAAAAACTGGTCTAGGGCAACGTAATATTGATGGGCTAAAATCTCTCAAAACTGGAAACATAAAAACGAGACATTAAGTACCTAGATAGGATAAAATAAGGAGAGATGCCTTTCCAAATGTCGAGTTTGACCGTTTAACACACTGTAATAAAAAAACTTTTAAAAATTTCCAATACCCTCAGATGAGGTAACATAATTCGCATTCTCATATGAAGGTGAATAATCTGGTGAGAGAGAGACAGACTTCATTTAATAAGGGAGTAAACTCTTTCAAATAGGTAGCACGGCGGTAAATTTGTACTACAATATCGTTTAGCTTTTCGCAATGATGTAGGATGTGTTCTACAGTTAAGCTTGTTTGATACCCGTTAATCTCGACTCTAGTGAAGAGTCTCAAGACTTAATTGCCATATCTCATTATATTATGTATGTGAATATTAGGAAATCTGGGATTAAATATTCAATTGACTTTTTTCACATTGTGGCGCATTTATTAAGAAAAAAAGATTTTGTACAGTATACGCCACGTATCAATTTTGCGGTTCTAATACTTAATAATTTTGATTATTATATATTTTCTAATATATAATAATATTAATGTTGATATGTTATAATGTTGTTTTAATATATTAACCAAGTTTGCCAAAACACTTCATGCAACACAATTTTCCGCGTCGCTCAAACCGCGTTTTCTTTTATTTTCGGGGTCGACATCGTCCTTTGACGATATCGACATGGTTTCCGTAGCACCTTCGCTTTCGTTGCATTTCTTCTTCAAACTGTAAGTATGAAAGTTAAAACCATGGAGAGCTAGTAGTCCTAGCCTAGTAAAGCTAGCATTCCTTGCCATGTCCAGAAAGTGACGAACATCTACAATGGGCGAAAATAAATCCCGGATAAAGAAACGAACAAAATTATCTGGAAAGATTGGCACTACTAAAAAGTAATCAAAGGGTCCATGTCCAACATTACATACTGCATGCGTTTTCTTCCAGTAAAAGTTCATCGGATATTTTTTGTGCATCTCCCTGCTGACACACTATATGGAAAACATTCAAACGTAGAAAACGGGAGACATAAAACCATGAGCAAGCACGGGCGGTCAGCTGAAAGAAACTGCGTGATTGAATACGTCGACCACCCAGCCACAGGTCGAGCGTCCATGAGCGCAGAAGTTAGATCGGGTTTCGGTTACGGTGAATGGTAACATTGTGCGGTCTCCATGGCAACAGCACGCCTGATATTGAGAGCAAGCACCACGTGCTCTTTTCTGGGCTACGCCGTCGTCCAGCACAAAGCAATAATGCTGCGACGCAGCATCGTGGGGCTGGTGCTGCCGGTGACCGTTCGCTTGCTCCAGCAGTTTCAAATTGCTGAGTTGAGCGACCAAGTTTCGTAGTAAGTATTCAACTACCTAGGCCACGCATATTTAAAACCATATGCAAACATGAGGCTGTTTGCAGTACGCCTCTTGATGAACAAACAAAGAACATTAAAGTTGGACGTGCAACTTGTGATCAATATCTCTCCGAGACAATTATAGTAAAATAACAGATCGTATGTAAATTGTTGTACATAGGTGTACCTTCAATTATAATCGACACGAATCGAACTACACAGTTCTCGATATATATTTTGACCAGAAATACTGAATCATGGGATAAATGAAATGTAGATCCATTGTTTAATTATTGTTTAAGTTTTTGAAGAAATTGAATCATCTTTGATTATTTAAATGGAACTATATAGTTTTTTCAGAGAGTGTATTATCTACGGGATTGTTGTAAAAATAGGAATTCATAATTCCTTAAAATACCATGGCTCCCTATATGTTGCTGCCTATTCTTGTCTATCTTCTTCTGCGTAATTTAAACAAAATGATGAACCACCGTTCCTTAATAGAATATTCATAGACTTTTCAGAAGAAAGATAAATAATAATTTTCTATTTAAATCATTAACAGGTATTACGTTCCTTTGGTTTGATCAAATTTGTAAAAAATATGTATCTTCGCTAAAATACTGTGTAAATTTATCTCAAAAGATTTTTCTGTACTATTTCTTCTTTTGTCTACGGCTTATCTTTAAGGGACATGTTTAGTAGACTCGCCGGTATTATAAATGCATCTAGAAACTTGACGAGAAAGATGGAAAGCTCAAAATCGAGAGTGACAATAAACGGTGAATGTGAACAAGATAGTTCACAACGTTCACAAGAAATACAAAACTTCGATAAAACGTCTTCCAAGTCCTGTTACCTCTAATCAAATATGTAGCAGTGATTTACGTATCAATACTAAACAAGAAAGGTAGAACAGATTCTGGATCGTAGACTCTTAATGCTTCCTCCATTCTAGAAAATATATTACCAGTGCACTCTCAGCAAGCGGTACTTGCAACTAACGGCGATACATCAGGGAGCCGGCTGGTGTGATTCCTCGTGATAGAACGCAAAACCAAAAGGAATAAGTTTCCTTATAGCAGCGCTGCCTACGGCTACGTCCATGCCTTTCTGGACTCTCTGAGAGCCGTGGTGCTCGAGACCCTCAGTTTCAACCAATCGCACTCCCAGTGATTTATAGATCACTTCAATGATAGATCGATGGTTCGATTTTGCGGACGAGCTGCTCGGTGGCATGTTGAGTGGCCGACGCCCAGATATCCGATGCGGGAACCCTCTAAAGGTGCAAATCGAGGAGATTTGTAAGTTGATAATAACGGGATACGACTTGTTGGATCATTTTGCTTTGTTTTCTGGCGGCTGGTGAAGATCAGCGTGTCCTCACCGTCGAGAGGTAATGGGCTGTTTATCATTCCCAGAAGAGCTCTGTTTGTCCGTGTACAAATGATTTGCTAGGGATTGTGATTTTAGTAACAACATGATAGGGGTGACACAATTTAATCGCCGCCTCCTTCACAGTCGTTGACTTACAATTACCATGGTGAGAAGAGATCATCCAAGCACACGTATATTTAAAATTGTTGGCTGTGTTTTATGAACGAAATCTAAACTCAGATTCGTATACTCACTTATAATTGTTTATGATCCCTCCAATACAAAAGATAGTATGTTACTTCATCCCACTCATGTTTCAGAAATATTTCGCATTCCCTTGTGCAGAACCCCTTCGACCGCACATGACAAGGTGTTCAATCGGACTGTGATTTGAGTTGAATAATCGTTATAACAAAGTAACTTCTACACAATTTTTTTTGTAAATGTACATGGCAGTATAAGTAACATGACAGAAATTAAATACTGAAATGTTATTCTATTACAATGTAAGCGGTAAAATGAAAGTGCGCTTAAGTAAGATAATTCACACAAAGGAAAATGAAGGAAGGAAAATATGAACGCAATCATTGAAGGATGGTTCATTTGAATATGGCATATCCTACATGCCTATTGCTGCACAAGGTGAATCATTACATGCGGTAACTAGCGGGTTCTTTTTAATATTAACAATAAATAATTCCTTTATCGGTTTCACCTCAGAAGCACATATTTCCGTGTGTTGTTTGTTTTCAATTTTCCTATTTCGTCGCAACATGTACGACGGGAATTTAGTGCGCATTTCCAAGCGAAGCGTTTTTGTAGATCCGGAAGATCGTTAATGTTATTGGTATTCAACAAGTAGAGGACTGCATTTCTGACGGCTTAACAGGCATAAATTGTTCAGGGCATTAACTGATGTTACTGCAAGCCCTCTGACCGACAGGCCCTAGGTTTCGAGTCCAGGCGGTGGCAGCATTTTCAACTAGATAGTTAGAAAACTTAGTTCGAATTCAGTCGCTATCTGGAGGAGAATTCTAACAGTCAGCTGCTCTGATCAGTAGTTTTCTGCTGTTTCTCCGATCATCTACACGCGAATGCAGGACCGTAACAACGGGCCACAATTTTCCTTCCTCTTCTTTGTCAAATCTCCACCGTTCACGCATACCCATTTACACTTTCATGCACTACACTACACTACCACACATGTCGAGTATCCGGTCAGGAGCTAAGAGCATGCCACGCTCGTGGGAGATACCTGGTTAAGGAAAACCCCGTAAGCCTAAGTATAGGTCGGCGCCGGATCTCTCCCGCCAGCGGGGAGAGATCATCTCCCGCGATAAGCGCGAAGCCCTCTCGCGTGATAAAAAACATGCTCTACACTTATGGATAAGTGACCATAGCAGTTGACACGCCCGGAAACACGAAATAATCAATTAATCGATCAAACAACCGACTGTGGGGGCGACGGTTCCGATGGCCTAACGGCGGGCGCGATAGCAGGGTCTGCTCTCGATACAAGCCTTCGTGATAAGCATTCCAATTCTCTTAATTCACTAATTTTCGTTTTCGTCATTTAAAAAAGGATATTTTTCTTACAGTATTTCGATATATCCACAGCGTTTCGACTCACTTTAAGCACAACTTTCTGATCATTACAGAAGAAGAGAAATCGTCCAGCAACTGCTGTGCAGTAACGAAGAGGGTCTCAGAGAAATGACATATGAAACATTCGTTCTTCTAAGAGAGAGGAAAATGGTAGTGTGGTGTGTTTGTACGACACGACTCACCTTATAGACAACGCTATGGTGGGAAACCCGTCTTCAGAGAAACGAAAAGTCACCATTTGAGCATTTTGTCCAATGGATCCCGGGAAATGGACGGCAACTCTTTTTTTATGTAGCTAGATCGAATTCCTACACTTTCTCGAGGTTACATATCTCGTTGTTCCTAATCCATTATTCTCTTTTTAATTCAGTCTAACATGCGATGGAGAGAAAATTTAAAAGCAGTAGCCACATTTCAGTTACGTTACATTGACGAATAGTAGATTTAGTAAATCTGTGAGAAATTCTAAACAGAATGATAAAATTTCTCATGACTACCTATAACGATAGTTGTTCATTATTTTTCTTTAAAACTAATTGTTATTATCATTGTAATAGAAGAAAATCTATAAAGTTTTTGGAGAAATTGCGAATTGTCTGTGGAGCAGAAGGAAAGGGGAAAATTGTGAGAATAAGGAAAGAGGAAGAAAGAAACCACGAAGATAGTCATCAGAATGGTAGACATCATTAAGAGACTGAATGGTCCGTGGCCAGCGTCCTGCTAGTGCGTGGGCGGCCCGGTGCGTAACCGAGAGTGCAAGTCGTCGTGCAGAGCGAGACAACGTGAATCAACAGCGTTCTTCTCACGGTTCATTTGCTCCCGTGACCAAATAACGGAAGTCACCCACTACGTCGCGTCGCGCAACTCATCCTCGTTGACAGGGGGGTGAGAAGGGGGAGGGTGGGAGGTGGCTGAGGGCGGGGTGGAGGAAGGGGGCCGCTCCCAGCCCAACGGTTTTGAATGAACGTTCCGAGTAAGCTGGCAGAAGGCGCCTCGGCGAAGTGCACGTGTCCACACCAGGCCTTCGTCCTCACGGCTCAGCGCGCGCCCACGCGCCGCTCTGCGACAAGTCGCTCGTCCCCTCTTGAGGAGCCGTCGTGCGAGTCGCAGCTGGTGGGCGACATGGCAAACCTAGGCCTCTTCTCAGTAAAGTTTCAGTTGGCCCATGGCGCGAACACCTATGGCATAGCTTGCTTTGCGCGATGGACTTTTACCGGAGTCCGGTGGTCTCATTCCGGGTGCGGCACAAGGAAGTGTGGAAACATGTATATCCACATGAAATGAAAGAAGAAACGAATGTTGCTGTGGGTTTTTAGATATTGCTTCCAAATTCCTCGCTCTTGTGAAGGAATAAAAGTGCTTTTGTGGTTCGTAAGCAAACAAATCACTATCACAATATTCGCTTTCCGAATCTCTGAGAAATTGGACGATGGAGATAGAAGTTTTCTATTTGGGAGGATTCAACAATTTCCTCATCTTCATTCAGAATTCTGATATTATTCTGGTTTATTATTCTGGTCTCTCAAAATAATTGATGCAATATTCACAGACACTGCGTGAGTGAGTAGTATCCTCAATAATCAATAAGATCCACATCTTATCTCATAAAAAAATTGGATGATTAAGTACAATTGTCAATGTTAGTCGCAGATACTGGTTTGGATTAGTATACGAATATATAGTAATTCAAATCTATTTTGCAAATAGAACGAGCAAAACTAGAAATGAGCATCACGCGTAATAAACGTGAATGTACATCCACTATCATGCTGAAAGGTTCAGAATAAAATTGAAAAGCCCACGCATTAGCGGAATGAGTGGAGGGGTTGTGGCAAAAAAATCTAGCAAATTGAGGAAAAAGAGAAATCTAATGATTCACTCACTGAACTCAATTATTGAGCTGGATGGACAAACGTCTGAAGAAAAACTGGTGTCAGTACATTATACCCGTTGGAAGAACTTCAAAAGAAGAAATGATCATTTGCAAAAGTGCAATGACCAGGATTCAACATCAACACGCACTCAAGCACCTTTAGGACTTTGCAAGAAGGATGCAGACGATGACAAGGATAGTGGTGAAGAGTATGGTGACAACGACCACGACGACAATGATGAATAACAACCCTGAAGTTTGGCTCTTATCAAGTTCCAGTCGACTGGGTCGTTGGGCCACCAGGCTGCCGCTGCCATGGACCACACACATGACCAGCCGCAACCGCTGATGACATTGGGGACGTCGCTCGGGCATTCATTTATCACCAACGTGGGCACCGCCTTTGCTGTGCAGGTTCGTGAGCCGTCGTCACCGCACCCGCCCACGCTGGCGAATTCTCTGGAGCAAACTACTTCAGCCACTCACGCCACTGCAATACGGACACTACTTCTTTCATCACCGCGGGCCATCTCAATTCCCATCTGATGCAAAGTGTCTCTAAAACTCACGGTGTCAGAAATATGACTTGTCCTAATGTCAACAACGTCGTAAAATTCAAACATATCAATTCCAAACAAAGAATTTAAGAGCACCTATCGACAGCAGTTAAATTGGAACTTTGACAGCGTTGACGATAAAGATTAAGCGTTGCTGCATGGTGGAATTCTAGGCGAAAGAATGTGACGCAACGGATCTAGTCGAACACGTTTGGCAACTGTATCAATCTTGGAATTTGTAGTTTGCAGAAGTGGGTTCGAATTTCGTCCGGGTGAAACAACGAAATCTACTCTCTATAGCGATCCAAACTCCACTTTTTGTGAGGTGCTTACGAATGATTGTCATTACTTGTCAAATCAAGACGTCCACACAATAAAGAAGTTATAGACTGTCTTTCTCTTTCACTTACTGCATGTTTCATCTCAGATTTGTGTCGCCGTTATCATTTAATGCGAAAGGTTAACAAACTTCATCGAGAGGATCAAAATAATGTAACATCACATGAAAAGTCTGTTAAATTCTACAAGTTTTCTCTTCAGGTGGTCACAAAACTATAATTCACACGAACCGCATAAATATGATGTAATTAGAAGTAAATCTCTGATGCAAAAATGAAGATATGAAATTTACAATAAATACCTTACAATCTCGTAGTTGAATCCAGTATCGGTAATAGTGGAACATTATTACTTTAAGCACTGGAAAATGAGGCAGGGCTACATTCCAATACTTTTGTACTTCTGAAGAAATTTACAATTAACTCAAGTAAAGATGCCAAATTGTGCATTACAAAAGATATCGCGTTTAATGATGTCGTATGTTTGATCGTATTATAAAATAGATAAACGAAAATAATCTTGATTTATATAAAAATGTATTTTATTAAATGCAATCATAAATTTCGCTCATGCAATAAACAATTACTAATAGATTTTGTAATACTTTATTTCATTATTTTTTTGACAAAGTTGGTGACGTAAACGCCACCTCTAATTAATTTTTTGAACATATCCGAAATAGGAATTAATGAAGTTTTCAATCTAATTTCTCTGGAGTTGTCTGCAATTCTTTTAATCAACTTCTGTGATTCCTTGTCATTTACATTTTCATACAGTACCACCATCATATGCATTTTATCACTCATACTTTTTGTGACAAAAATATGTATTAAAATTCTTCACAAGGAGATGCAAATATTCTTAATTAATCTCAATAACACAATTTAATGTATATGAAATATTCAAATATTTTTACCGAAATAACACAAGATTTATGTATCATGTATGGAATATCCAACATTTTATAAATTATAAAAAAATGCGTAACTTAATACACAAAAAAGCACGCAAGAAACGACATTGCATTCTTTTTTACACTAACAGTAAATACGAAAATACGAGAAATAAAACAGATGAAATAAATTATAAGTTCACTCACGAGCTGACCACACAGAGCAATTGTATGATCTATCGTATGTCTTTCATTGTTAGGGCCAAAATAAGGAACTAGAGTAGTGCAAAGTAAAGTAAGTAAGACGGAAGTAGTACAAAGTAAAGTAAAGACACTAGCTTGTAGCTAACAGCAAAACAGCTTTATTTAGAGTCGAAAGGACGGTGAGGTAACAACCGTCCTATTATCAAAACCGTCGAAATAAAGACATCTTCGCTTCGTGTTGACACATCCACCAGATTCCTCCAGACACGGTAGAATCACTCAACTTCGTCTCAACATTAACATTAATATACTGTTCATCCTGCCTCGACAAAGTAGCTACGATCATCAGTTCACTTTATGGAAATAAATTAACCTTTTAATAATGTTGAAAACGATTACTAATATGACGGGAAACAGCAAGAACCTCTATTTAAGGTAACATTTCAATCCTTTCTTAATCCATCAAAGTGAAAAACTAATTTCGCTCATTGGCAATCTCTTACATTTAACCAATTTCAAGGAACCAAATTTTTAACATGTGCAGTCGTGAGGGGCGTTTTTAAGAAAGGATAGACATCCAGGTCAGGCGCCAAACAACGCCTCGTTCTTGGAAGGAGCATACGGCGTCCGATTCAACGCCAAAACGTGGACGATACAGTACTAGAAGTGCTGAAGATATATATGGTGTATGCTTGCGAAAAAGTTGAGGTGGTTCAATTACGTAAAATGTAATGTAGGACATATTCTAAGAGTATCTAGAGAATAGATACATTTCTCGAAAGATTAAAAATTCTCTAAAGTGAGCTACTCTGACAATACACTCTTATTACACAATTATATATAAACTGTATATTTTATTTTACTTCCTTTATTATTTTCGTTTATTTATATTTTCTTTAATGCACTACTTTTTGTTTAATGTACTATTTATATTTTGTTTAATGTACTACTTATTTTCTATGTTCGGTGCAAGAGGGTGTCCTTTGCATATACTGTCATGAGTAGAATCGATTTGTCCCTGAACATTTCTGAGGAAGTTCGACAGAGCCTGGTCTAGGACGCGCCTCCTCGTGCACTTCATTAATATTCCGACCACGCCCCCTTTCGCCGCCCTGCCTCTTCCTGCAGCCTCCGCCAACTCCGCGGCGCTCTATCACCGGCGCTCCCTCGCGGAGGGTGGGGGCGGAGACGGGTGCGGCCGGCGCGGCAGTCGCGCGGGGCCGCGGGGAGCAGGGGAGGAGGGAGCGGGGTAGGAGACGCGGGGACGGGGGCGGCGGACGGGGGCGGCGGACGGAAGCGGCCACACTTCTGGAGACGCGCTTGCACGCCGCCGTTTGGGTACAAACGAAACGGGCGAAAGGTAGCGTGTACGGCGGGCGGCGCGCCGCGCCCGAGTCAACGAACTCGGTGGTGGCGGTGGCGGCGGCGGTAGCGGTGGCGGTGGCGGTGGCGGTGGCGGTGGCGGTGGCGGTGGCGGTGGCGGTGGCGGTGGCGGTGGCGGCGGCGGCGGCGGTGGCGGGGCGGCGGCGGGGCGGCGGCGGCGGCGGGGCGGCGGCGCGGCGGGGGGTGGCAGGGGGGACTCGCAGGCCCTTACGAGCGTCCGAACATTGGCGCCTGTCCGCGCGTCGCGGTGCGGTGCGACTGCCCGCGAGCTCTGACGCGGGGGAGGCGGGGGCGGGGTGTGGCCGATGACATCACTTCCTCCGCCGCTGGCTTGTCAGGCGGGTGGGTGGGTGAGTGATAGAGCGGGAGGGGACGCGTGCATGATGGAAGGATGGCGGCGGATGTGAAATAGAAAGGATGGATGTGGAATGAATGAGGGTTGGCTGATAGTGGGTGAGGGAGAAAATTAAGGGTTGTGAGATGGTCATCAGAGTATATGACAAATGTAGAAAAAATGGTATAAACGGAGACGGCAGATAAGAAAGAAGCAATGCGTTGCAGTACAGTTAATACGTCTGATGGAACTTACACTGAACAGGAGGAAAAGGGTGAAAAACGAATTGAAGGAGATTAGCCGCGGAGAATTCCATAAAAACAAAACTACGATTTTTATATTAAGCACATTAATAAATCCCCCGAATTATATATGCATACATAAACACACACACACACACACACACACACACACACACATATATATATATATATATATATATATATATATATATATATATATATAATTTATAATAGTTTCCCTAGCTCCCAGACTTGGCTATTTCATGTCATAGCCTCTTGATGAAAAATTTCACAACTGCTTATAAAATATGTGTGCAAATATTTTGTTTTAGTCAATGTGTATATCTGTAACACTGATCCCTAATAATTATTGCTGCTCGACCAAACCGTTTTGGGCAGTAACTACCTGACATCATAAACATGCATTTGTTATTTCTCATTATTCATAACAATTAATACCGAACAGTAATGAGTAGCATAAAATTCTTGAATGTACGGTGACTATTCCGTTCGCGAAATTAATGCCAAATGTGATTAACAATATATCTAGCTTACACCAATTAAGAAGGTGTACCTAAAAAACTACGCGATATTTTAACGCTTTTCCTCATTTCTTCCCACCACTGACAAACCTTAAGCGGCGATACATCAATCACAGTAAGGGGCGAGCTCTAGAATGCACTGGTTTCAATAATATAATTATAATTCACGCATTCTGAAAATTTTCTGAAGGTAAATTTATTGGTGGAAGAATCTCATTAAACATCAGTCGTGGTTTCATCGGACATGTCCACTTCACAGGTCGTATTACTACCAGTGATATCCTGGTTTGGTGGGGTTTGGTTTTTTCGTGTTTCCGGGCGCGTCAATTGCTTTAATCATTAGTCCCGTTAGTGTAGTGCATTTTTTCTCGGGAGATGGCGGTGATCTTCCCCCGCTAAGTGGCGAGATCCGGCGCCGACCTACCGTCGGCTAGTGGGGTTTCCCCCTTACCAGGATTCTCCCACCAGAGGGCACCGCCCCAGCCGGAACGAGCTCTAAGCTCCCGGAATATGTACTGCATGTTAGTGTAAGTGTGTGTGTAAGGGGGAGAGGATAGGACAAGGAAGAGGAAGGATAGATCGCTCGCGGTCCGTGGCCCGATTGTTAGGGTACTGCTGCGGCATTTGCCTGGTGTTGATCGGAGAAACCACGGAAAACTACCGATCAGAGCAGCCGGCTGCTAGAATTCTCCTCCAGGCACCGACTGAATTCGACCTAGCTGAAAAGCTAGTGTCGAAAATTCTGCCGCCGTTAGAATTCGAACCTATGACCTCCCGGTCAGAGGCGTTGCAGTGGCATCAGTTGATGCACTGAGCTACCGCTCCCGGTGATAATCCTGGTAATTTTGCCAATATGTTGCAGATAGCACTGGAAAAGACAAAAAGCAGGAAGCGGAGACTCCGCCGCCGGGGCCTGGGCGGCTTCTTGGCAGTCACGTGGGTGTGGCCTCCCCCCTTCCCCGTCCCCTATGCTCGACACCCGGCCCGCGCACTACTTAGCGCGCCAGTTCGTTCACTTATGGAAATGAGGTGCGCGGGCCCAGGAATGCGCGCGAGTGTTTTCGGGCCCACCGACCCCCCCCCTCGCCACAACCGCCACATCCACCACCAACGCCGCCGCCCGCCGCCCGCCGCCCGCCGCCCGCCGCCCGCCGCCGCCAACACACTCACCATCTCCATCGCCGCCGTCGTCGGCACCTCCGCAGTGTCCGCCTGCCGACGCCCCATTTGTCTCCAGGTCGATATTGTGGCCTGGCAAAATGCGGAGATTAACTCCGCGATCTTGCGTTTGCGATCGTTCTTTTACCGAGTTTGGCAGAAGCGTATGATTTTCCTTGTATCTTCTCAGCCGAAACCTTCCTATGCGCCCATTTCAACAGGATTTAATGCACGTCCTTTGCTTCTTCCTTAAAACAGTTTCATTTAATACATCTCGAATAATCTCCTTGTGTAGAGGACGTATTCACAAAACATTTTTCTAAAACTCAATGCGGAAAAAAGAAATGTGCAAGTAAAGCATGTGTTTTTCGACCGACAGTGACCCTCTACGCATCCTATTTGTCTCCTTGTCAATCTTGAGTTATAGCATGCGAAAGCATGGTTAACACTACGGTTTTCCATGCGATGTTCGTTCGTTTCCAGAGACACGCAATTTTGTTAGATTTTACGTATGCTATCTTAGGAGAAATTCCTTCACTCTTCAGGATTTAATGTATCAAATAGATTCTTTTAACCTTTCGTACATTTATATCATATGATTGCGCGTGTCTTTTCATATCTTTTTGTACGGAAACATGTCTTATATGGTTTTCCTACAATAATTTAATAAATATGAATCTTCAGCAAAACTTCCACAATTACTTCCGTCCCTTCACTCTAGTTATTTCCGCCTCCTAAAATAGTTACGAAAACTATCGTCATTTACACCACGCAATCCTATCATCAACAAAACTTCTCTCTCGTCGCTTCTACCATTCTCGTTACCGTTTCTACTGACAATTAATGCATCAATTTCTTCACATTCTTTCATGGGTCCCTCGAAATTGTCCTCAGGCACCGTGAATACTTTCTTCGTCCGGTGATGGTCTCGCCTTCATTATGAATCGAGATCCTAGGCCTCTGATCAGGTCTGGAATGGATGAGCGATTTGGACAGACGATTATGACATGATACACATTTTAACGGAGCAATGACGGAATGAGAAACAGAAATGCGAGATCCCGGAGAAAACATGACGTAAACTCTGTTTGTTCATCAATTCTACACGTTTCTGCCAAAATTTGAACCCTGGTTTCTTGAGGTGGAAAAGTACCTCGCGGTCGACAAAGGTACGGGTTGCTCCAAATACTTCGGTCGTATTTTTCGGCACAGTCCTCGCCTGCTACTGTATCGATAGTGATAGTACAAATTAACAATTTTAATTTTAGAAAATCGCATTTTGAAAACAATGCTATATAGCATGTCATAGGACTGCAAAAATTAAGGTTTAGAATAGAATACTTATTTTGCTACTTAGGAATACAAAGAATATTTCCGATGGTAAAGTTTTCTAAGTAGTTACTACAAATACACAAAACAAACAATCAAACAAACATTTTCGAATTTGTTGAGAAAATTCTTATTAAGCGAGGACTCTTTGAAATGTAAAAATATATATTTCCCCATTACAATCGGGAAATAAGGAGAAATAATTTAATATTTCTCCATTTGTGAACTTCCAAAGATATAAAAACGTAAAAAGCATAGGAAGTAACGTATGTGCCGTAGGAGTAGGGCCTTCCTCTTCTTCCCTTCCAGGCAAGACCTCCGTACAGCGAACTCACAAAGTTGAGGCCCTTTGAGATGACCCTGAGGGCTCAGGGTTTCAGAATTGTTTTTTTTTAATTGTTTATTTTACTTTGTTTTGTAACTTAAATTTTAAATACGAATTAATAAAGACGACCACTCAAATTAAATGTTTTCAAATATCGATGTGCTGCTTCGATGTCGCATCTCTAGTTATAGAGCGAACACGAAAGAAACCTTAAAATGATATTTAGCAATCATTTTGCAGGTTCACGACCATTTTACATTTTGTTCGTGATTGCGCATTTTGCGATCGATTTTGTATTTTATCACAGATTGAAAACCTTCAGAAATATATTGCACCGACCGTCAAACACACAATTACTATTTTTTCAGCGTTTGATAATATTTCGCATTTTTAGCAATTGCTAAAATCTACCATCTCTATGTATCGCCTTCATCGCCCATAGACCTTGTAGGTTCTGGGATCGGCGACCGCGTCCATCGCGGTGGCCGTCGTTTGTCGCTTCCGCGCCGTCGCGTCTTCCCCCCGTCCGTCTCCCCAAGAATGTGAGATCTCGGTGACAGGCGCGGCGGCGGCAGCGGCAGGGGAAGGGAGGAAGTTCGCGGGCAAGAGGGCAGCGAGGGGGCGACAGGCACCCACTGTTCAATGGTGTCGCGCTGCGCGGGGGCGGAGCGGGGGCGGTGCCGGAGGCGGGGCCGGCGGCGGCGCGGGGCGGAGGCGGAGGCGGGGCGGAGGCGGGGCGGAGGCGGGGGGGGGGTGGCGGAGGCGGGGCGGGGGCGGTGGCGGAGGCGGTGGCGGAGGCGGAGGCGGAGGCGGAGGCGGAGGCGGGGCGGAGGCGGAGGCGGGGCGGTGGCGGTGGCGGTGGCGGTGGCGGTGGCGGTGGCGGTGGCGGTGGCGGTGGCGGTGGCGGTGGCGGTGGCGGTGGCGGTGGCGGTGGCGGTGGCGGTGGCGGGGCGGAGGCGGAGACGGTGGCTGGGGCTGGGGGCGGGGGCGGAGGCGAGGGGGCAGGTGAGGGCGAAGGCGGTGGCGAGTAGCGGTGGCAAGGGTGGAGGTGGCGGTGGCGGTGGCGGTGGCGGTGGCGGAGGCGGTGGCGGGGCGGAGGCGGAGACGGTGGCTGGGGCTGGGGCGGGGCGGAGGCGAGGGGCAGGTGAGGGCGAAGGCGGTGGCGAGTGGTGGCAAGGGTGGAGGTGGGGCGAAGGCGGAGGCGGGGGCGTAGGCATGGGTGGAGGTGGGGCGAAGGCGGCGCGGAGGCGGGGGCGGCGGCGCGTCGTTCGCCCTCCGAATCCCAATTCAGGCGGGCGGCGGACGGCGTTCGCCCAGCGCGCGCCGCGCGAACTCAGGGCGCGTGCGCCGCCCGCGCGCTCGCCCCCACCCCTTCCAGCCACGCGCGCCGCGCCCCCGCCGCCGCCGCCGCCGCCGCCGCCGCCCACGCCGCCTGCACGCGCTGCCACCGCGGCCGATGGTCGCTATCGGTATGCGCCGCCGGCGAAGGCGCGGCGCCTTCCCGGAATTAAGGAATGCCCACGAAGAGTTCGAAATGCAGGAAATATACCGGAATATCATAAGGGTAATGATCGTTAGCAATTATACGAAGTCTATTTTTTGCTCCTTCTCTCTAAAACTAACAATTTTACTCGAGAAGCAGTGAATAATATTTGTAGAAATACAGAAAATTACGGAGCACTTATTGTTAAAAGAGTGCGCTTTCATAGTTGGAAATGTCTCTTTCCAAAAGTACCTCGTATTGTTTGTGCATAATAGGGAGTGTTAACGCCAGGCGTAAGGAGGAGTCCTTAAACTCTATTGATCACGGGACTTACGACTTTATACGGTCATTATGAACAACGTTCAAAAGAGTTTTAGCAATTGCGACATTGCGTTATGCATTATAACAAAAGAAACGTTTCAAACGTTGACCAAAGAAGTTGTATTATATATCAGAGAGTGTTTTTTTTATTATTTTACGTCAAAAAACAGTGAAAACTGCGTATGAAGTGCTATGCGGAGAAGTGAATTGTGTGCACATTTTGAGAATTCTGTGATCCCTACCCTAAGTCATATACTATTTGAATTTTGAATGGAAAAAAAAGAGCTCCTATGTAGTAAAATCTATTTTCAAGGATAAATAAGCAATAAATGTTGGGCTCTTATCCATGTTGTCCTTCGGAATAATACTTCCTGCCGTCTACAGTCCAGGCTAGCGACAAGATTTTAAATCACGATATGCTGGGCCTCTGTGATGAGTATGCAGTCTGGAATTTTTAATTGACTGTTCTTGAGAACGTAGGAAATATTTTCAAACAGCGTTCATTATGCGAGTAAGACATAACCTATGCCAAAGATATGATTGCAACTTCTTTTTCGCAATATTTCTTTCCTGTCACTTAACCAACATTTATCGTTTATTCTTGCCAACGTTGTAGAGTTAGTAAGGAATAGTTTTAACTGCCCCACATACGAGAATCGGTTTGTCGGAGATGGAACAATCCCCAACATTTCTTGTTTTCACGCGGCCATTTTGTCGCTTGTAAGGTGACTGTAGAGACTCCTGTACGCGTGCACTATTTATGAAGGTATAAGGTCGTATCTTAGGCCTAAGGTAAGACGTTATGACTTGGGTCCGTCACGTGACTGTTAGAGCATAACGTCGCTACCTTACGCGTGGCGCTTAAACTCACTAATAGGTAGGGAAAGAAACCGTTACGTTATGAATTAAATCATACATTTCCTATCATGAGTTGCGGACGGACCCATATGTGAAATGATTGTTGATGGCTTTAATACATCGTGTAAATGATTTTTCGATCAATTAGAGCTTGAACAAATTTCGCATACTTATATATAGTATTTGGTATTCTGAAAATGTGTCTCAGATATTCCATTATTACTTTCTCGCTGCGGAGTACAGAAAAAGTTATGTTATGCTGGCCGAAAAAACGGCGAATTTTCGGTAAAAAATATTTTATTACAGAACCCCGGTAACAAAAAAGTAGATAAATCCAGTTGCTAAATTTAGAAAAAAACTATCACTTGGTGTATCCAGAATCCATGTTTCATGGGTTTTGACACCGAAAAATCGAATGATGGCAAAATGTCTGTCCGGCTGTCTGTCTATGAACAACGCTAGAGGCTAAACTGTTCAATCCATTTTCTCCAAAACTGATGTTCCCCAATCGATCTGGCTGATGTCGCGGTCCCTGGTTTTTACACCGATATTGCAATTTTGGAGAGTACTTTACATCAAGTTCCTGCAACAATTTTTGCCCCAAAAATGGTTGTATCATTTTTGTCTAAATTTTGTTCTTGGATAGTTTGAAGAACGTTTAAGAGAATGGTACAGGTCTCATGTTCGTTGAAAACCCTAATTTTTCGAAAGTTGCAAAAGTTCAATTTTTTCGGCGTTTTCCTACAAGAAAAATATTAAAGATAGAGATTTTTTCCCGTGATGAAAACTCTTCTTTAAGAATAGATTGTAAAATAAGGTCATATACAATTTTTCGAAAATTTGAATACTTTTCGCGTAGTTGTGCGTGTAAATAGTGCGAGAAAGTACGTGCTGTTTCAGCACCACTAGTTCTTCATTCTTGCCTATCCCGAAACAACAAACTAAATATATTCTTATAACCCAATACACGATTTCTACATCATCGTTCTTAAAAAAACCATGAGCGTCACCAGTACAAAATTGTTAGAGAAAAGGAAGGCGACTCAATTGATTAAGATCACTGGGAATTCCCCTTCAATATACCCCAAATACCAAAAACAATTATGGGAAAACGCGACCCTCCTGTCACCTCCCCCCCCCCGCCCTCATGAAAACGTGTTAATGTGAATAATAGGTAACGAAACAAAATTCCATTCCGCTATCAAACACAGATTCTTCAAAATTCACTTGCAATTCCCTGTTCTGAAGAGCTGAGGGACAAGTTTTTGAGCTCTGCCAGGCCGGACCTCCTCAAATGGTCCAGCCGGTCCACAGAATTCCGACATTATCTTGGAATGAATCCGCCGCGAGGAGGGCGAATTAGGCCCAGAATGCGCGAAGAAAAAAAGCCACGTAATTCGGGAACCTTCGTAATTATTAGGCGATTTTCTCTCATCTCCACAAGATGTTCATGATGATGAAAGAAACAATTCTGAATGTAAATGCCGATATAATGGAGTTCATGAGATTGATATTAATGCGTTGTTACGAACTTCAGCAGTTACAAACTTAAGCACAAAATATTTATGTTTGCCGGTGTGTAAGCTCTATAACGCAACTCGAAATAAATCAAAACGAACTGCAGTCGGGGTCGGAGTTTTTTCGTCTTTTTCCCCACTTCCTTTCTTTTGCTCGGCTAGACCAGTTCCCGGTGGAGTTAATATATTTTCCTAAGAAATCCACGCGGGCGAAGGCGACGGAGACAAACGCAGTCGCCCCGCGCAGAACAAATTGGCAGCCATCAGTGACCGTCACCGTGATCCGACACGACGCCAGGCGACACGAAGCGACGCCACGCGACGCGACGCGACGCGACGCGATGCGGCCCTAGTGTGAGTCGCGCGGAGAGACACGGCGGCGGCAACAGTCGCTCCAGACAACTCTTTTCTCACGTTGACACGTTTTGGATCGTTCGCGTCCCATCTCTTTTGCTTTCGGATGTTGTTTAAAGCAGTGGGCTAAGAATTCCTTTTTTTTAACCTGACGACTCTATGCTGATCATTTGTCACACGATACAGGACTTATGATAGGATTCTGTCAAATGGAATTAGTGGACATGTGTGGGGAAACAAAGTGTCGCGAATTCTATTATATTTTATAATATAATATAATATAATATAATATAATATAATATAATATAATATAATATAATATAATATAATATAATATAATATAATATAATATAATATAATATAAATAATATAATATAATATAATTAATGTAAATAATATATAATATAGTATATTAAAATATACATAAACCCCATTAACACGAATTCTAAGGGACCGAAATAATCGGAGTTTTTGTGTTAAAAATCCGTGTTAAAATATTCGTGTTATGGGAGTATTATAAATGTTCGTATTACCGTAATGCCTTACCGGGGGTGAAGTTTTGTTCGTGTTATGGCAAAATTCGGGTTTAGCGAGTTCGTGCTAACGAGGGTTTACTGTAATATACTACATAGTTTTAGTGAACACAATACATTAACACAAAATATATCGTATTTTTATTTCATATAGTATATACTGGTGGAAACCCGACAAAATTTTATGAAGGGAATTATAGTAGAATATTCAAAAAAAGTACGAACATATCATTCTTATTCATGAATGTGGTTAAAGCTTTATAATGACGATTGGAATATGTAATATATACCCCCCATTTTGATGATCATTAAACCGCTCTGGAAAACATTAAAATTACATATACTTTTTCTACATTTTATTTTTGCCTATTATTATTATTATTATTATTATTATTATTATTATTATTATTATTATTATTATTATTACTTACTTACTTACTTACTATTCTTATTATTATTATAATTCCAGGCACCGTATCTTCCTCTCATTTTCTTCTTCTTTATCCTTCTCTTTCTCTCTCTCTGTCCCCTTCACTTCTCCACTGTTCCTTCTCTCTCTCCCCGTTCCTTCCCTTTTTTTTTCTCTTCTTTAAAGTCATGTAATTATCCCCCTTCGCCTCCCAATTATGCTTCTTTTTCTTTTTCAACCTCTTTTCTCAACCTCTGTGTTTTCTTTACTTATTTTCTCTATTTTCGTTTCCTTCCTTTCTATGTACTTCATCACGTTTCCTTTCAAAATTAAGCTCCTCAGCCAATAGGTAAATGCGAGGCCATTTAATTCGATAGTTCTTTCACGTCTCATTGCCATAATAAACTATTCTTAAACAAATTGGGATCCGATAACACGAATACAATTTCCCTTTGCAAAAGTTGTGCGAAGAGTTTTTCGGATACATCAGATATTAGCATTCTATCCTATTCATTCTTGTTAAAAAATTAAATATAACGTGAAATTAGCAACTTTATACATTTAAGAGGAATTAGAGAACGTCCATGCACATAATACTTTGTTAATAAATGGGAACAACATTAAAATATATTTGTTAAGTAAATAGAATTTGTCGAAAAGCATAAACATTGATTATGGACTTTTGGCACTTTATATTGAATTTCTAAACATTTTGAAATCTCACTACTCAAATATAACAATGAATGTGCATACCACAGTTTAAGAATTTTGTTAGCGGTGATGAGATGTTACCGAGAAAGCCTCTGTCCGAAGACAAAGGCGATATGCAGAACGCCAGTCGTCTTTTGCAGCCTGGGTGCTACATATTTCATAACCGCAGGAATTCGCTGTGACCCACTCCGTTTGTCAAATTCATGAGTCAGACGACTTCCCTCCAACAGCACAAGGCACTCATTCTACTTTCTTTTCAGCTTACTTACTATTAAATCATTTTGTAATGACAATTCTTTCACACCGCTACTTTTCTAGAATCAGGCAGTTCATGTTTTACAAGTTTTCAGTTCCTTTTCTGAAGCAGGTGCTGAAGGCGAAAATAATTCAGAGATTAATCGTCACCTGAACTACTGCGTCTTTCTAATCGAGATTTTGGAGACAAAGGATATTCTGAGAAGTGTTATGTAAATGTCTTTTCCATCGCGTGCCTAATATTTCAATATGTACTAGCAATAATTCAGGAATTCAGGTTTCATGTATTTTTACAAAACATTGCTATCATGCTGCTAAGGGTGACTACGTATGATATATGTGGTAGTTAAATGGTTCATTGGCAGGAATTGTATGAACTACTACTATCCGTAGGGCAACGCACGCCTCTCAGAGCTTCGGCAGATAACGAAAGAAGAAATATTAAGAAAATAATACCATGCAAAAGAAAAGGGAAAACATAAGAAGTGTGCGAACTTAAATGTACGGTTGCAAAGGAAGAAGATACAAGTGCAGAAAAAAGTAGTCTTAGTGTTCTGACGCGTCGAAAAGGAGAAGGCAAAAGAGAATCGCATCAAACAAAAAGAATCCACGAATCACGAAAAGGGCAAAAAAGAAGGCCCGCCGGAGAAGCAGGCCTGAATAAGACGAAGCAGCCACCCGGGCGGTCCGCCTTCGAAGCCCGCGGCGGAAGACATCGCGGCGGCCTGGCCCGGCCTGGCGCGTGTCCTTCGGCGGGCGGCATATCGGCACGTCCGCTGCACGGGCTCCTCAAATGTCCGTTGACTCCGCTCCGCTCCACTCCGCCCCCCGCTCCGCGTCAGTTCGTCCCCGGAGGCTCCTCTGGGCGGCCGCGCCCGTCGCAATGCGTTCGTCTGAGCGCGCCTCGCCGGGCGGGCGGGCCAAGGAGCGAGCGAGCGAGCAAGCGTCCGGCGGGGCGGGCGGGCGGGCGGGCTATGAGCGAGCGAGCGAGCGAGAGATCGGGTGAACGAGCGGGCGATCGAGCGGGCGAACGAGCGGGCGAACGAGCGGGCGAACGAGCGGGCGAGCGAGCGGGCGAGCAGCGAACGGCGACGAACGAGCGGGCGAACAGCGCGAACGAGCGCGAACGAGCGGGCGAACGAGCGGGCGAACGAGCGGGCGAACGAGCGGGCGAACGAGCGGGCGAACGAGCGGGCGAACGAGCGGGCGAACGAGCGGGCGAACGAGCGGGCGAACGAGCGGGCGAACGAGCGGGCGAACGAGCGGGCGACGAGCGGGCGAACGAGCGGGCGAACGAGCGGGCGAACGAGCGGGCGAACGAGCGGGCGAACGAGCGGGCGAACGAGCGGGCGAACGAGCGGACGAACGAGCGGGCGAACGAGCGGGCGAACGAGCGGGCGAACGAGCGGGCGAACGAGCGGGCGATCGAGCGGGCGATCGAGTGGGCGAGGGGCCGGGCGAGCAGCCGGGCGGGCGATCTACCGTTCGGGTGGGTGAGCGGGTGGGCGAGCGGGGCGGGGCGCTAGCGTGCGGGCGAACTTGCGGGCGGGCGAGCTGGCGGGCGAGCTAGCGGGCGAGCGATCGGTCGAGTGTGCGGGCGAGCGAGCGAGGGGGGGAGCGAGCGAGCAAGCAGTGGGCAAGCGAGCGGGCGATGCTCCGCGCCATGCCGCTCCGCTCCGCCCCGCGCTGGTCGACCGTGCCCTTGTCTTGCCTACGTACATCGCTCGTCGCCTTCCTTTTGGAGGCGGGCATTGTTTTTTGGACCGGTCAATTTCTCCGGATGCGTGTCGGCTTGAAGGAGATAAATTCCTTGGGCCGCCGCGTGGATTTGTCAGGCGCGGGCTCCGTCTCGCCGGCCGCCGGGCCGCTCCCTCACCCCGCCCCCGCTCCTCGCGCCCCGCACCGCGATGCGAGGAGCAGGAGGAGAATGGGCGAGGAGAGGAAGAGACGTGAGCGGTCGTGGCGTGCCGCCTGACGGCTGCACCGTCACGTCCCAGTGTCCCTCGCCAATGGAGCGCCAGTATTTTGCATGCGAATCTTTCCTGGATACTTGTTAAAAAAAATTGGCCCCAAAACAATATTCTTCTACAATATAAGCTTCAATCCTCTATTGGTTCATAAATATTTTTCAGATACTACAATTAATACTGTGGTATCTGAATACCAAGCGTACGGTCGCTTTGTTCCCAAAATGGAAGCTAATAAATATCCAATTTGAAAAT
This sequence comes from Teleogryllus oceanicus, assembly GCA_964035755.1. Lineage (NCBI taxonomy): Eukaryota > Metazoa > Arthropoda > Insecta > Orthoptera > Gryllidae > Teleogryllus > Teleogryllus oceanicus. The sequence goes on from CAXIVR010000001.1 coordinate 284,400,175, forward strand.
AAAATGTTTACAATAACTCAAGTAAATATTTTCATTTCAAAAAGACAACATGCAACGTATTCTAGGTATCTACATTAATTCTCAATAGACCAACTTAAATACTTTAAGGATTGGTATTTGCATAGTAAATTTGAGATTTAATATCTTTCATACTGTTCACAAGACCGTTATTTTAGGGATTGTGTTTAAACACAATCGATCTGTTCATACTTTTCGATCTACTCCTCGCCACTCTCTCTGGTTCAAAACAGGTTTACTACCTCTAAGAAACGTGACACAGCGATCATCATCAATGAGATAAAATTGAATACAATTGTTCGTTCGTTCTAAGATACGTGGATTGTCTAAATAAAACTACAATAATTCATCTCTAGTAACATTGTGAAATGTGACGTTCACAACCTCTCCATTTACATCTACATACAATGTAATATATAGGTATTACAATGCAAGTACTTCATATACTTGCTTTTCAAAATGAAGATGATAGATGTTTTAGTCCTGGGAATTTCATATAAGAGATCAAAAATCTCGTTACGAAAGTATTATTTTTATTCTTCGAAATCAATGATAAATTGGTTAAGGAAAAACGAGAAAAATACAGGAAAGTAATATTAATTGCCATAATTCAATAAATTATAAGCATTGAAATGAATTCTATTGTAATTCATGGAAATAAACGAGTGGCCACTTCATTTTTGTACCGGATTCTTTTATTAGGGAAATGGAAAACAAACCACAATATTTTAAATCATTCAGGCATGTCGTTTAAAACATTATTAGCAGATTAGTTTGAGGAGAAAGAATTAAGATGAAGGCAGTTCATATGCATTGCTGATAGTCGCCTACTTGCAAAGTACGGGGAATCGCGAACACAGTAAAATGGTTGTTTCAACACAGTTAACCATGCATCCCCTAGGTTAATGACACCTACGAGCAGAGAAACGAATGAGTCATTACTGCACGTCTACTGATTGATTTTTTCGTGTTTCCGGGCGCGTCAACTATTGTGGTCATTAGTCCCGTTAGTGTAGTGCATGCTTTTTTCTCGGGAGATGGCGGTGATCTTCCCCCGCTGGATGGCGAGATCCGGCGCTGACTTATCGTCGGCCAGTGGGGTTTCCCCCTAACCAAGACTCTCCCACCAGCGGGGCACCGCCCCAGCCGGGACAAGCTCTAAACTCCCGACCGGTCTCCCGAAATATGTCGTAGTGTAGTGCATGTTGGTGTAAGTGTGTGTGTAAGGGGAGAGGATAGGACAAGGTGCGCGCGGTCCGTAGTCCGTTTGGTAAGGTACTGCTCCGGCATTCACCTGCTGTTGATCGAAGAAACCACGGCAAACTACCGATCAGAGCAGCCGGCCGCTAGAATTCTCCTCCAGACAGCGATGAAATTCGACCTAGCTGAAAAGGTAGAGTCGAAAATCCTGCCGCCGTCAGGATTCGAACCTGGGACCTCCCGGTCAGAGGCGCTGCAGTGACATCAGTTGATGCACTGAGCTACCGCTGCCGGTTGCACGTCTACTGTTTCAGAAGTGATGGCGTACACACGAAATGGAGTGGCGGCCACCTTCACTTCCCGTCTAACGCCTCCGTTAGCCTTTCAGACAGGTTTTGTACTTCTTGCTCCCACTCTGCTCATCACAACGCCTCATCACTTATCCAGGAGGAGGAAATTTACGGAGCAAGTTGAGTCATGGCGTTACGCTTCGATGCACAGCTCGCACGTACGGTTGGAGAAGTAAGAGACTAATATCCTAAACTTTCCAGTATTTCATCTTATTCTAGTCATTTAAGCTAGTTATAATATTTGCTTTAGATTCAGTAAACACGTAGTCACCTATTCGTTTGTAAATTCACCCTCATACTCCGCCTTGTTTACTTTCCGCAGCGGAGTCCCACGGGCATTTCCTGTCGACTCACTACAACTAGTAGCGCCCACTCGACAGTCCTCGAGCAAGTTGTCCCACGACGGCTGTGCACTTGAGCGCCGCGAGAAATTGAGAGGAAAATTTACGATGCCCTCCCGGGCGAGGCGACGCGCGGGTTGCTCAGCGCGTCCAGGCGCCCTCCCCTCCCCGCCGCTCCCTGCTCCCTCACCCCTCGACACTACTCCCCCCTCCCTGCTCCCTCACCACTTCCACTGCCGCGCGTCGGAGAAGTTACGTGAACAAGCCATTATTCGCATATTGTATTTCTCCGCGATACATTACATAGGTTTTACTATTTTTAATGAAACATTGCTACAAATGAAGCCTTATTGTAAGCCACATAGACCATGGGCTAATTCGGTTTCAAATGTTCTATGTCTGACGTGTTTTGAGGTTTAATACGTTAATTTTAACGAAAATCTGTTTATCTATTGAAGTTGTAGAGTGGAATAAGTAGATTTGCGGGGTCCCCGATAAAAAAAGCAACCATTATCTCACGCTCAGGTGATTAGCACGAGGTGAATAACACATTAAATTAACCGGTGGAATATGTGTACGTGTGTGTGTCAATGAGTGTACGAGGGAGTGAGTAAGCGAGTGAGACAGAGAGTGAAAGACAGAGAGAGAGAGAGAGAGAGAGAGAGAGAGAGAGAGAAGTGACACTTGTACAGCGTAAGAAGGAGGCTTAAGAATTCATGCCCTCCCATTCCTGGGCAGGTGTCCATAACGGCAGTTTGCCTTTGCTTTCAAGTCTATGAATGATGATGACTATGGGGATCAATGATGTTGTTATATGTAGATGACGTTCTATTCAGATGGAATACATGGATGATATTAGAAGCCAAGACAATCAAATGGCGACTCTTGGGTCCCGAAACTGTCTTCGCCTCTGCCTATTTGGACCCTGCTTCCAGCTCTTGCGCCTTCGAGTCCGACTTTCTTCTGAATAGAGATTTATTTTTTACTGATACGTTATTGCATGTTATTGTCTTTGATACAGGATACTGGATCGAGAGGATCCTGGTTACGTAAAAAATATAAAAAAGGTTTAATGATGCACCATTTCTCTTACGGAGGAAATTAAGAGAGGGAATTATGGAAGAGAAATATGAAAAGACAAACCCAGTCAAGTTAATTAGTAAGTAAGTAAACATGAATTATTAAAATGAGGTAAAAAATAAAATCTTATATATATATATATATATATATATATATATATATATATATATATATACACCACGGGTGTTTTCTGATTCTGATGATCTCTGTAAACAAAAGTACACTTTTACACCAATTATTTAGCTATATAATTTCAAGAGATACCGACCAGACGTTTTCATGAGCGGGACGACCAACACGACGCCAAACGGACGAAAAAGTGATGGCATTTGGGTTGAGCGTAATACTCAAAGAGAACTTGGTTCATTATTGTTCTCAAAACGTTTGTTTCAGACACGGTGCTCCGATCGTGTCGTTACCATCAAGGGAGAGTGCCTCTTTAAATTATTTGTCTGCCTACATTCTACGCATTCTCGTTTCTGACCGATGCAGAGTGAGCGAATGGCGTTACACCCTCATTGCATACATGCCACCATGATTATTTCTGCAAAAGGGTGTGGCACGTTAAGAAAACCCTTTGTTTGCAGACATAAGCAAAACCTGGCCAACCATGCGTCAGCTGCAAAGTGAATGAGAAAGAAAGTGCGAACGTGAGTTAAAGTTAAACAAATGTAAGAGAACGGAAGCGTACACTTAGCTTCCCTCCCAATTAGCTATATTTCTTGGAACGAGGTCTGTAACTTTCCTAAGTCACTGAGAAATTGAATGCTCTTATTTTTTAGGCTCTAGGGCAATTCTTGACTAAGTGCTTTTACGTATCAATAGGGATGCTCTACTACTTGGTGGGGAATAGTGTGCGTCTCCTGGACCAATTCATTGCATCGTGGACGTTTAATCATTTAGAACAATTGTCAGAACAAGGTAATATGCAAAATCTACGGCAATGCAATGACATTGCAATAGGTTAATGACTATTATAATAATATGGTACAAGTTTCACACATTTGTTTGGACGAAAACGAATACTTAAAGCAATCTCACAAATTGGCAAAAAAATTACAGATTTATTCAGTTCACCACATATAATGATGTAAAACTTCCATTAAGCCGTGCTACAGACATAAAACTATCTTCTTCTAAATATAAGACTGATTTGATTTGTCAAAACAATTCAATTTAGAACAAATTAAGTACTTATAAAACAAATGAAAATTGTGTGTATGGTTCTCGATATGTAAATATTTTACAACAAAATGACATGCATCACGTTCTCTGCAAATTTGTTCTAACGAGTAAAACGTATTCACCACGGGATGAGTAATGAAGTGAAGACAAATGGGAAATGTCTTCCACATTATCCTATTGTAATTTTGCAAGAAGCATTTTACACAACAAGGTTATAAAATTTTAACTATTAGTGTTTCATATTATTGAAACTCTAAACCTGTTTGAGAGAGGAACAAAAAACCACTGAAATTAAAATTCCGTCTTTCTTTCCGAGGAATAACTGATTACTGCAGATATATTATTGCGCGAAAAATTACGGAGAGAGGCGAGATAATGATTAACACACAGCTTTTACAAAATAGTTGATTCAGGGTTAGATTACCAGGAAGATCGTCAGCAGGCTCTCATCCCTGTATTTTTCTCACTAAAAACTGGAAAGTCTCGTTTGAAAAACCTGGCCTCGTTGCCACGCGGAATTTCCTACAATCTTCAGCTACAGAGCAGGAGTGAAGAAATTGCACTTCTAGTTCCCCTACAAAAGTGTACAATGTATACGGAAACATTTTTCCAAGTTTTAATTATTAAGAAGAAAAACGTCATAGTGGTTCACGTATTATTTAATTTCCGAATCCCTTGGATCTCTCGAGGTGACTAGTGTAGGCAGCAAACAGAACGGACACGTCTGAGCACATTTACTCCCCATTCTCTTCACTTCCATTCACTGCGACCGGTTGTTCAAAGGGAAACCATCCTATATTCAAAAGATGCAATCCCACAGAAGCACCAACTACGAGGAGACACAATTTGCGCAGTCTACCCAAGCGAAGAGAATTCAGTTATTTGATTTAATTCGTTTTGTTGAAGTATTTTATGCGTCAGGTTGTGATATTCTAGGATCGAGTTCGGATGGTTGATAGATTGTTTGATTTATTGGTTGACGTTTCAAAGGTCGGTTGCTCTGTTGTATCGTTTTTGTTGTTTCCTTCGAACATATCCAAGCGGATGTCGGAGCAGAACCTACAACAATCGGGACAAGAACCGCGGGCGGTCCTTTTTTCCATATCCAGTCCTCATTGCCATCCGTATGGTCGAGCTATGGAGCGATCCTCCGTTCTTATATGGCTTATTACCCACATCATATGGAAAAAATTTCTGACGAGCGTCGGATAAACGCGATAAAGAGGTCAGAGGGGTCTGATCACCCAACACCTTTAATATTTCCTGGTGAGATAATCAAAGTAATGAAATGGTAATTGTCTTATTGAGTTTACATAAGCGATAAATAATCTTTTAAAAAATGTGAATGATTCGGCTTTTATCAAGCCTTCCTCAGAGCATTTTTCACAAAGAACCGAACTTTCTGAACTTTGTGCCAGCACGTCATTCGCGACCGCCACTGGACTGGTTGGTGATCGTGCAAATTTTACATTGTTTGGTGGTCGTGCACGAGGGGTAGTAATATGCTAGATGCAGTCAGAAAGTTTTGTACGTTTTGTAAATTTTTTTTGTAAGTTTGTAAGTTTTGTAAAAAATACACTAAGGAAAGTTTAATAAAAGCCGATCGTCATTTTTTAAAAGAATCTAATTTATCGCTCACCTATACTCAATTAAATAATTAAATAGTATTTAATAATAGTTAAAATAACGGAATCAAAAAAAATCATCACATATCATAGTAATGAAATATTTGGTCGCCATAGGAGGGGCATAACACATGTTTCACATAATCTGCTTTTGTTAATGTAAAACGAATGTTAATAGTAGACACTTTTAATCTCAAACTCATGCATGTTTTAATGTATATGAATATCATTTGATTTATCGCGTTGCTTTCGAAGTGCGCATCTGATGACGTCAATTATTAATTTTTATGAAAAATGTTTTCTTCCTTTTTTGTGGTGACTCTTCAACTCCCCTCAGCAAGGGACCGCATTTCCTGAAGTGAAGCCCTGTCCGGAACCGGCTCCGGTAGACGCGTCTGCACGCCTCTGCCAGCCCGCCCCACGCGCGGCAGGCAGTGCTCCCATATCGGAAGTTTCAAGGGACAAATTTTACATTGCACTTTTTCGGGAATTATTGTCGCGTGGTCGAAGACTGCTGGCGCCTACTTGAGCACATTTGCGTAGCTCCGCCTCGAAAAGAGCGTCTCAGCAGTAAAAGCCTATATAACAAGCTTGACCTCCGCTTGGCGGGGGGACGAATGCTACTCGTGAGCTCGTCGCCTGTGCGCACGGACCTTCCACTCCTCCGTCGGTTCAGATAGGCCCAAACTGGCCCTGCCGACCTCCCTTCACTCCTAGTCGGTTCTGATAGGCCCAAATTGGCACTGTCGACCTCCCATCACTCCTACTCGGTTCAGCTAGGTCCAAACTGGCACTGCCGACCTCCCTTCACTCCTACTCGGTACAGATCGGCCCAAACTGGCGTTACCGCCTCCTTTCCCCCTAGTTGGCTCCGTTCGACCCAAACTGGCCCTGCCGACATTTTTTCACACTTCCGTCGGTTCAGATTGGTCGTAACTGACCGTAATTGGCCCTGCTGCCACTCCTCCACCCCGCTAGTGGAGACCGACCCACCGGGCTCCTGCTAGCAGCTTCCTACCTCCTCCCTTGACCAGCATGCCCTCCGAGTAGTGCTAATCCGTCCGATGGTAGCTCAGTGCATCAACTGATGTCACTGCAGCGCCTCTGACCGGTAGGTCCTAGGTTCGAGTCCTGACGGCGGCAGGATTTTCGACACTAGCTTTCCAGCTAGGTCGATTTCAGTCGCTGTCTGGAGGAGAATTCTAGCGGTCGGCTCCTCTGATCGGTAGTTTTCCGTGGTTTCTCCGATCAACACCAGGCGAATGCCAGAGCAGTACCCTAACAAACGGACCGCGCGCTATCTTTCCTTTCTCTTCTTTGTCCTATCCTCTTCCCTTACACACATACACACTTACACTAACATGCACTACACTACCACACATTCCGGGAGACCAGTCGGGCGCTTAGAGCTTGTCCCGGCTGGGGCGGTGCCCCGCTGATGGGAGAGTCCTGGTTAGGGGGAAACCCCACTAGCCGACGGTATATCGGCGCCGGATCTCGCCATGCAGCGGGGGAAGATCACCGTGCTGTGAGCCATCTCCCGAGAAAAAACATGCACTACACTAACGGAACTACTGACCAAAGTAGATGACGCGCCAGGAAACACGAAAAAAATCAAATCAAATCAGCTGAAAGTCTCTCTTCCGGACAACAGTCGTTGGCAATGCTGGGCTATGTCAGGTGCCAATGTAAGTAACAACACCCCAATAATCTGCTGTTTGCCGTGAGCGGGGTCATCCCGGTTCTTATTGTTTCCTCTTATCCGCACTAGGCCTTTGGAGAATAGGGAACGACTCGGAGAGCACCTTCTGCCCTTACCGTCCTTCCGCTCCCGCGCACATGGGGTCAGACACTTCCCCTACAACATTATCATACAATTAAATAATAATATATTATTACACAGAGTAGACTCGCGAGTATACGGTTCACGTCTATATAGGCCAGTTTTCTTTTATCTGAATTCAACGAGGAACAAATTACATTCCAAGGCTTTGGAAGTGGGCGTCTGCTACAATTCTCCTACGTGTTGTGAGCATAATACAAGTTGTGTGCAAAATAAAATGAGTTTGAATCAATTTTCTTAAGAATTACGCCAACGACTTACGGTAATATTTTGTTCGTTTCCTGATTTAAGTTAGGCATTACGGAATTTATGTCAAAATGTAAACAGTTTATATTCTTTAACTTATTTTTTCTCGTAAGTTCTTGAAACGTACAGTGCAATACATAAACATTTATGACCTACCGCTGCAGGTCCTTCTGTTTTAATTCGACACATTATCAGCAACTGCTCTTACGATTCACCGGACCGTGGCCGCGTTCACGTGTTCAATGTGAATAAAAGGAGGATTTAGTACTAAATAAGAAGTGAGAAAATAAGTATAATAACAGTGGGATAAGGTATAAAAACATTGCCTTCTGGTACCGGTGGAGCAAAAAAATGAGTTTATAGAACTTCAGCCTATCTGACTTTTCTGTTATCCAGCCTGCCCTTCCTCCATATTAGGCCGGATATTCACGAGTCTACTGTATTAACTGCTGGCGACGAGTCGATTTCTAGCACATCCTTGGAAGGGTAAAGCTACTTTCCAGAAATTTCACCCAAAAATGTATAACAAAAATACGTCAACATTTTTTAACATCTTTTTTAACTGATATATTGAAATTTGGGATTCATTTGTTTCCTAATCATTGATTTTCCGTACACATACTCCAAAGTGCGAAGGGGAAGCTCACATCCCTTGTCCCTGAAAATGTCGTCGAGGCTAAATATCAGACCTATTACTAGGATCTCTCTGGCCAATTTTAGTTGAATGATGGGATGGATGATATTGTGTGATATACAATGGTCTCCATTTGTAGCCCATGCCACAACTAGAACTCAAGAACACTCATGCCTGAGGCAAAACAAAACCCCAATTCTAGGTGATCATATCGACCATTTGCGACTCCTAGATCATCTCCATACATCTACAAAATATGTAGCAAAAATAGAAAACTTTATGAATGCATAAGTAATTATTGTGAACTTAATACAAATAGTGACTATTTTATTCATAACTTATTTTTTCGGAAGATACAAGTCGTTAAATCATACGCTGTGTTGTTTAAACACCATTAGCAAATTTCCTGAATTTTTGTATCAAATTATCATTAATTAATTAATTAATTATTGCATTTGAGAATTGCTTAAGAATATATGAATTGTAACATTGGTAGAATTTAGTGGTCGAACAGTCCAATAAATGAAGCTCCTGAAACTAATTATTTTTGTTCTTAATTATTACTGTTCCATTATTGTTCCTAATTATTACTGTTCCTTCATTTCTTTTATAAAATAGGGAAATGAAGGAGCAGGAGCGGAAGTATGCAGGCTCACTCCGTTAACAGCTTGTTAATATTGTATATCACGTAAATATTCTAGTATAGTTTAATATTCCAACTCTATTTTATAAAAGGTCTGAAGATGGCTATTAGGCGTTGCCGAAACGTCATGTAATCAAAATATATTATAATAAATTACTTCTGAATGTCAAAATTTTAAAGTGGAACTGGTTGTGTCAATAACAGTTATTTATAGACATTCATTGAAGAAGAAAGAAAATAACGTTTGGAACTAATTATGTTCTTAATCCAATAATAATAGTAATAGCAATAACAATAGTAATAATAATAACAATAGTAATAATAACAATAATAATAATGATAATAATAATAATAATAATATTAATAATAATAATAATAATAATAATAATAATAATAATAAGTCTTTTAATGGCACTATCCATTAAAGACATTTAGCTATTTTCAACATGCCAGCATTTCACATAAACACTTAAAAAATATTGGTTTCAAAGTGGTCGCCCACCACTGTGCGCCGCGCCGTCTCGTCACCCGCGCGGAGGAGAATAGATTCGTCGGGCGCAGGGGGAGGAGGGGCTGGGAGGCCTCCGCCCGCAGCCGACTTTAAAATCTCGGGAACGGATGACTGAAGACCCCACCCGGGCCACCCCGCGCCACCCCTCGGCCCCATCAGGCGAATTGATGGCTTCCGCCTTCTCGGCGTTTTTTCTACATCTCCCGCAGGAGACGCGCGTTCTGGCCCGGCCGCCCTGCTCCCCTTCTTCCGCGCTGAAGCACGGCACGGGTTGAGGCATCGAGAGACGGCGAGAGCAGCGCCGGCGTCGGCGAGGTGTGCGGGGGCGTTGGCGTGGGTGTCTGTTGGGGCGTCGGAGGGAGCATCGGCAGGGGCAACGGCGAAAGCGACAGCCGTGGCGGGAGTCGTGGGGTTGTGGGAGCGGGGTCAGCGCTCACGAAGAAGTGGTACGGGGGGGGGGGAAAAGGCGGGACGGGCGGGGGCGGCGGAGGGCAGGCGGAGGCGGAGAGGGGCGGGGGTGGGAGAGGCGGAGGCGGAGAAGGAGGCGGGGGTGGGAGAGGCAGAGGCGGAGAAGGAGGCGGGGGGGGGAGAGGCAGAGGCGGAGAAGGAGGCGGAGGAGGAGGCGGGGTGGGAGAGGCGGAGAAGGAGGCGGAGAAGGAGGCGGAGAAGGAGGCGGAGAAGGAGTCAGGGCGAAGTCAGGGCGAAGTCAGGGCGAAGTCAGGGCGAAGTCAGGGCGAAGTCAGGGCGAAGTCGGGGCGAAGTCAGGGCGAAGTCAGGGCGAAGTCAGGGCGAAGTCAGGGCGAAGTCAGGGCGAAGTCAGGGCGAAGTCGGGCGAAGTCGGGGCGAAGTCGGGGCGAAGTCGGGGCGAAGTCGGGGGGGGGCGAGGAAGGTGCGGGTGGGCGTTTTTGGGGAAAGCGTGGGGGGGCGGGGACGGAGGACACGAGGGGGGGGGGGGAAAGACGGCGGGACGGGGCCCCCAACCCCAGGGACAGGAGCTCGGACCGGTGCACAGGGGAGAAAGGGGACGGGCGATACTGAATTCGTCTGCAATACGCTTCGAGATTATCTCGGAGAGGAGAGAAAGCTTTCTGGAGAATTCGCTCCAATCCAATAATTAATAAGTATGCCAGAACTAGTGAAATCCTAAAATAGGAGCAGAGAACAAAAGTAGTGGTGCTACAATAGCACACATTTTCTGGTAATATGTGACACGGCTACCCAATATTATTATACTAGGTAAACTCGCGGGAAAATTTCGCACATTGCAACCCAACATGGGTTTTGCGACCAGTACTATAGCGGTGTGCCGCTGGGAGGGGAGCTGGTATATTACCCTGTTTGCCTACTGCAGTGCCCAAGAAGAAAAGTCGGGAATTAAGTCTGGTGATTTCAATTGTGAACTTGCCCCAACAGGTGTGCTGACCCAAGCCACGCCTCTGAATGTTCCGAACCTGCAAAAATATTTACCCGTTCTGGGATTCGAACTCAAGCGCGTAGTTTTAACGCTCCATCCTCTCCACACATTGCGCTGAACATAGGACAACGCAATAGCCGCAACTCATTCTAAATGCTGCTAATGATTGTGACAAATGAAAAACTGTTACGGTTTGTTTCAAAATTAGAAAAAATACTAATATTTTAACTGTACAGTAAATATTTTAAAATGATAATAGAGTTTATTTTCAATTTTGATTAATGAATGAAAGAATATTTTTATTAATATTTTCTTAATACGTCAGTTTTACATTAGTTTAATTTCTATGAACGCGATGCAATTTGGAATTAACATTCAGTATCAATCAGACTTTCTGAGTAATGATTCAATTTCATTTAAATCGTATTAAGAACACGTAAAAATGCTTACGATTAAAACATAATATTTACTTGTCTGACATGAACCATAATGTAAGTGTGTATAATATGTTAGCGCGGAATTACATCTGCTGCAAGTCAAGAATAGAAAAACTAGTGGAGCTCCAATAGAACATACTTTCTTGCATTGTTTCTAACATTTGCAAATTTTCCAGAATTAAGAGTAACGATAATGATGCTGCTTCATTTTTTCACGTCCTTTCCACTATCCTAGAAATAATTAAAGAAAACATTTAGAGCCGTTTTTGAGAAAATTTTGAAAATCTTGAAGCCTTATGTAGAGTCCCTCACAAAATCAGAATATCCGTTTCAGACTCGCAGTGCCTATCGTTTAGATCTATCAGGGAATATCAATTTTACAGAAGTCTGTACGCTGTATGCGCTGGCTTTGACCACGGACGGACTGAGGAACGTATTGCTGTTAATCGATTTTTGAATATCAAGGACCCACAAAACGTGGATTCTAACTAAAGAACGGTTTAAAAGAACTAATTTACTAATAATACTTACTACTAATTTACTGGGAACAATACTTATCCACTTTTTCGGTACCTGCGCTCGGCAATACGAATTTTTCTGTCGAAAAATTGCTGATTTCCGCGCAGTATTAGAATATTTTCTCCTTTCTACTTAGTCACAGTAAGGGATGAAAGTAAAAAGGGGGAATTACATTTTTTCTTTTCGGCATGATTCACCAAAAATTATTTAGATCTTGATATTTAAAAAATGCAATGCAAAAAATTACTAAAGCAACACCTGATCCAAAAGACATCAGCGCTGTTCCTATTATGAATATGAAGATATTTTTACAATATATCATTCACATTTCCTGTAGATACCATTCATATTTAGCTAACTTAGGGTAATGATTCTTGATAATAAAAATGATATCAAATGCAACTTTGAATGGTTACTTTAGGAAAAAAGTGCATCTAATGTGGAAATATGAATATTTTGTACTACTATGTTAATAATGATGTTTTTCTGTCCTTTCTTTGAGCACTTTTTTCTGCACAGTGCGCAGTTCAGTGAAACCTTATAAACCAGACACCTCAATTAAGTGATCACCTACATCAACGGACATTTTTCGTGGAAATGATTGTTTTTCCCATAAGAGACGTATACAATTTACTCTCCTTTATACGATCACCTGGCACATTTTCTGTCCTATATTAGACGGTTAATTTCTTAACGAATTGACAATTTGGAAGTGGAAGACTGGTGAAGATTACTTTTGCTTCAATACCTTACTCCTGGACGCTACAATGTATTACTTAGAAGTTATTTAGAACACATTACTTAGAGATCTAGTATATGATGCTTCCCGGGGGTGTTAATTTCTATTTCAAATGAGAATGAATGATTATGCATGCTTTCTCTGAAGTTTCCTCACTGTGAAATCGCAACTTCAAAACAAGTCGACTATTGGACGAAACACCAGTGGTGTGACGAAAATTTAAAGATTTTTATAAAAGTTGTTTAAAAAAACATTTGTAATAAAGCCTCAGGCGTGTTGTATTTTAAATTTAATAATGTATGAATGACCAAAGCATTCTAATTTAATTGCGAACTAAACTAGGATGTCCGCTTCCACTCGCGGCACCCTGAATACATGCTATTTTTCTTCGGAACAATCAGTGATCACTGAAGACAAAATTTATTGTATGAGTGATAGACATTGCTCATTCTAACGTTTCTGCGATTATAACGGTTTTCAAAATGTTCTTTCATGAAATAAAGAAACCTCATATCGGAACTGTGAACTTACACACTATGACCTCAATTTAAAAATATGTCTGTCTCTTGTTCAACATGGAATATAGGAAAGAAATTACACAGCGATAATGTGTGCGGCCCGCGTTATCCCTCATCCCGTGGGTGGACCGGCGCGCACCCACCCTATCTTAGGCCCACAACCTACCGCAAGCGTTTACTTCACATACCCCGCCCCTCCTGCCTCGCTTCCCTCCTGCTTTTCCATCTGCCCTTCCTCCGCTCCCCCCCCCGCCCGCCCCCGCCCCTTCCCCCCCCCCCGCCCGTTTCGCCCGCCCCCCCCCCCCCCCGTCCCACTCCCCCACAAGTGCCCTGATCCCACTCGCTTGCCCCGTTCCACCGCGCCTGCCCTGCCTCATATGCCCCATCCCACTTGCCCCAGCACTCTCCAATCCGTCCCGACTCCTCCCGTCCTTTTGCCTCCTCGCTCTGCCTTCGTCCCTGCGCAGCCGAACATCAATGCCTTCGCCCAAGCTGTGACCGCAAACGCTTTCATCCACACGTTCCCCCAAACATCGGAGCGCGCCGAGCGCCACACCGTCGCCCTGGGCCAAGTGCGAATGCGAGTTTGGGGCCCCCTGGCCGCAGCGCCAGCAGCCGCACAAGCAACAAAACACGCGGCGCGCCAGATGCTAATAAGAGATTAGGGAATAAAACTGAACTGGACGGCGCTGCCATCTCCAACTTCCATCTGAGAGTTCGATTGAAACACAACGGCCGGCGAACGGCGCCGACGCGCCCCGCTGCAGCGGCGGGGGCGGGAGCGAGGACGGCCACGGCGAAGCGGGAACGGCCGCCGCGGAGGCGGGGGGGGAAGCCGCGGACGGCGTAGACCGCTCCGCTCTAACCGTCTCCGCGCTCGGAGACGCGCCGCATGCGATAAGCGCTGTGGCGCGGCGGCGGCGGTGGCGGCGGCGGCGGCGGCGCGCGCATACCTCCGCCGGAGGTCAAGCGCCCATTACGCGCCGACAGATACGCCGACAGATATTAATTAAACGGCCAGGACGCGCGCCCTCGCGAGCGGAGATTTGTGGGCTCGGGCCAGGCTTCGGTTTCGTTCGCAGAGGATGCGGCGGAGGCGGGGGCGGAGGCGGTGACGCCGGGGGAGGCGGTTCGATGATGATCGTGGCAGTGGTGGTGGTGGTGGTGGTGGTGGTGGTGGTGGTGGTGGTGGTGGTGGTGGGGTGGTGGTGGTGGTGGTTGGTGGTGGTGGCGGCGGCGGCGGCGGCGGTGGCAGTGGGGTGGTGGTCGGTGGGTGGTCGGGTGGTGGCGGTGGCGGTTTGTGTTGGGTGGGGGTGGCCTCTGCGCGAAGACGCCGCAACGACCACTGGTGGAGGAGGCGGCGGCAGTGATTGTCGTGTGTGAGAAAAAGGTGGCAATAGTAGTGACCGTGATTACTCTCAGGTGATAATAGTGGATTCTGGAATTTGGCTCAAGTGGGTCGATGTTTTTATATGCATCAGTCATTACTGTCGTATGGAATTACCGGGAAATTATGGGTTCTTCGTCACGTATCCGTTGTCTCACCTTCGGTATATTGGTGGGAATACTTCGTCATGCATTATACCTCGTATTTGACACTATAAAGCTTTTTTAGTATTATCATCCAATTTATACAAGTTTATCTCCTACTTTCACAGTCAGGGAACAATCTAACAAAAGTCTCAATCTTACATTAAGGCAGGCAGACATTAAAGCAGGCAGTAGTTTGGTTTGAATTATTTTCGACAAAAAAATTAAAAACTGTACGTGATAAATAGAGAAGTATTTTCTTGAGCTCCAGAATCCTCACTACCTCTTTCACTATACATAATTCAATTATGAATAAAAGTACCAACAAAGCGAGGTTAACAATGTTTGAAAACTACACATTTTGTCTCGGGATTTGTAGAAAACTGATTTGCGGGGTGAACGAAATACATATGTGATTTTAAGAATGAGATATTTATTTAAGGGATGATATCTAATTATGGTGGGAATTGTCGAAGAATTCTGCCATGCACTTGCTTAGCAGCTTACTTAGCAAGGTCAACCATGCACTTACTTAGCAAGGTCTTCTGTATGCCAAAACGAGAATATTCCACCCTTCAAAAATGTACCGCCCCAGCTAACATTCTGCCCACTAACGACGTCCAATTTTCTAACACTTCTTTTCAATGTCATTTCAAATAAGAAAGCGATCCTTAAGTCAACTCTCTTCTAGTTGATGTAGGATATTACAGAAAAATATCCCTAAGGAAAACATTTGCAGTTCAAATAACGATTTGAACTAACGATGCTTCTCATGTATTACACGTAAGTTCGTTTATTTATTTACTTATTTATTTATTTAAAAAAAAAAACTGCGTATGATGGGGTTTATTCGTAAAAACAGATACTCGTATATAATTAGCCTGATTTAAGAGACGGAACAAAGGCAATAACAGGAATACAGGAGTAAGTGTTAAACATCTCACCCTCCAATTCTCAACTTTTGACTCAAAGCTTGCGGAGGACTTTTCCTGATAAACACCCTTTTACTCTTATGGGATTGTAAGGAACGTATAACCTGATGCTGCCAACATATGCCTGTGCGCACGCTTTAATAGAATGTGCTCAAGAGCCTGTATTTTTTTTTCCCAAAGAACGGTAAGTACTTGCATGGCGAATAGTCCATCTGCACAGCGATGCAGCGTGCTTCGGATACCATGTGGCGCCTTGGGCTTGTTAATCGCCTCGTCAGTCTCTCTCGCCCTCCCCCCTCCCCACCACACACATACTCACCTCCGCACACGCTCTCTTAAAGAAGAGATAGAGTTGTCTTCTCCTCCGCCATCGACCTTGGCAAACCCACCCACCCACACCCACTCATGCCAACGACCTGTATGCTTCTTAGACGATGTGGAGCAGGTGTGCACATTGTTTGAGGTGAAAGGTGTCACACTGCGAATGCCCGCGAAAACATTCCTCTTATCCAGCATTTTTTTTTTTTGTAAAGAGCAAGTTGGTACATATTACGATGTTTGCAAACGAATCAATACCATTCAAAATACGCGATAAAGAGAATTCGTGTTTGGATTTCATGTTTCCAAGATAGTCAAGCTTTTCTCGTTTTCCAAAATATCATTTTTGGAATATTATTTCCGTAAGGGTCTCCATTTTGAGACGCTGAATGACTCGCATTGTTGACTTCTGCAGTGGAATTACGGAGAGAACAACTATTCCAACGGAAATAATTATACAAATAATTTTTAATTAGAGAATTCACCATCCAATGCAGCCATCCATATATTTTTGAGTCTCTATGAATCACACGTTCAACGTTATATACTAGATTGATTCGTTTGGAGAATTAGGTGAAATATTTATGTGCGGGAATGAAATAATACAATAAAATAATACTTCCGACATTTGAGAAATTCTACTTTTGAAAATTGAATATGTTATTTTACAAACGACGGTTCATTTCTGATCATACAATTTTAATAAAACCCGATTCTTAAATAACAACGTAATTGCGAAAAAAATACCTTT
This sequence comes from Teleogryllus oceanicus, assembly GCA_964035755.1. Classification (NCBI taxonomy): domain Eukaryota; kingdom Metazoa; phylum Arthropoda; class Insecta; order Orthoptera; family Gryllidae; genus Teleogryllus; species Teleogryllus oceanicus. The sequence continues at coordinate 284,417,009 of CAXIVR010000001.1, forward strand.
AGACCCCAAACACATCAATGTCATTTTCCTAAGGGTGGAATTTTCCAATATAAAATTTAAAAAAATTATGCGAAAAGTATAAATGTTGAAAAATTTTGGGTTTTTTAAAGGAACAGATTTCCTTAAAGGAAAATATCTCTATCTTAAATTTATTAGTTGTAGGAAGACTCCGAAAAAATGTTGACCTTTTGCAATTTTCAAAAATCAGGTTTTAAGAAACCAAAATAAAATATCGGTTTCAAATGCAAGAGACCGCGACATCAACCAGATCGATCAGAGAATATCAATTTTGAAGAAAATTGGCGGAACAATTTAACCGCTAGCGCTGTTGTGAGACAGACCGACGGACAGACGTCAATCGATTTTTCAATATTATGGAATAACCCACAAAACATGGATTCTGGAATATTATGGATGGACCCACAAAACATGGATTCTGGCTACACCACGTAATATTTTTTTTAGTAAACAACTGAATTTATCCACTCTTCATTAACAGTGCCGTGCAATGAATTTTTCTTCCGAAAATTCGCGGCATTACATAACTTTATCTTATTAAGGAATACCTTCTTAAGTGCGAGAAAGTAAAAAGTTACGTCGATTAAGTTGTCACCTCTAGTCACAGCTACTTTTTCGACGAACATTATTTTCCCATTCGACACGTAAACATTTCCTCTTTTCAGTCACAGGCAGATTTTGTAGATTAACATATATTCGACGTTCACATTTTCCTGTCGAGGTCACGACTTGCGATACATAATGGTTTAAAACAGGTAACACCAGTGAATATTACTGTATATTCAGTACCTTCGTGATGAATGGAAGGTATGTGGCTCTGTCGAAAATCTACCGTCATTGGGCCACGAATCCCAGGACGATGTTACAGAGACAGCGATGATTGGTTGGTTGGTTGTTAGTGACTGCGGGCGCGTCAACTGACCAAAGTCATTAGTCCCATAAGTGTAGTGTATGTGTTTTCCTCGCAAGGTGGCGGTAATAATCCCATGCCAGATTGTGAGATCCTGCGCCGACCTACCGTCGGCTAGCTGGATTTTCCGCAACCAGGTATCTCCCACCAGCAGGGCATCGCCCAATTTGGGACAAGATCTAAGCTCCCGACCGGTCTCCTGGCATGTGTGATGTTTACATGTTAATGTAAGTGTGTGTAAATAAGGCATGAGGATAGGAAAAGGAAGAGGAAGTATAGATCGCGCGGTCCGTAATCCGTTTGATAGGGTACTGCTCGGGCAATCGCCTGACATTAATCGGAGAAACTACGGAAAACTACCGATCAGATCAACCGGCTACCAGAATTTTCCTCAAGACAGCGACTGGATTCGAGCTAGCTGACAAGCTAGTATCGAAAATCCTGCCACCGTCGGGCACTGCAATAACATCAATTGATGCCCCGTACCACCTCTCCCGGTAGGGACAGCGAAGTTGGCGCTGACTAACGCCGCCTGGTGACCAGGTCTCCCTGGAGCGGAAGGAGCGCCTGGTGCCGGGCGCGTGACGAACGCGGGAATTGCACGCGTGCGCCCGTCCGGCCGCTCGCGATGGAGGAATCTGTGCTCTGAAAAGGCCTCCCGCTGCGGCCCGGCCGGCTTTCTCCTCCGGGCTAATGGGGAGCCGGCGTGGCGGCAGGGCTTCTCCGGCTCTGGGAAGATGATGAGATCGCTCATTTCCGCTCGTCCACCGCCTGTGCCGACGCGGCCGCGATGCTCTTTTCGCTACGAAAGCGCGAAAGTATCGGCTTCGCCGGAATTACCTCCGGCTCGAACGCTCTTCTTCAGCGGCAGGAGGAACCTTGGGAAGCTGCTTAACCTCTTCCTCGAGGGGAGATTGAGATTGAGGTGGTGTCTAGCTGGTTGAAGAAAGCTGGTGGGCGCGGAATTAATTGGTAGAGTGGCAGAAGGAAGCGTATCTTGGTGATCCAGAAGCAGGTGAATGAGTGAGTGGAGCCACGTTTGCCGATTGTCGGAAAGTTTCCAAGCGAGTGTTGCCTCATACCACTGGAATCATAGCCTCCTTTTTAACCATGGAGGAAGATTAGTGGTTGGCTGCATGTCCGTCTTTACTCACTAGCATTCTCTTACTACTTCGCTTTGATAATGAATCTGATTATGGATTGGCTAAAGTTTATCTGCAATTCGCTGACCGCCTTCCCAAAAAGTATCACAAAGTTTTTCATACTATACATTGGTTCACTTTTCTTATTTTGTGTTCTGAAAGATTGTCTGCAAATGGTGAACGGTAATTTTTATCACAGTGAGTCATTTCAGCGACCGTGTCGTATAAAAAATTCCCATTTTTTTATATTAGAAAATCCACGTGTTTAAATGAAAATATAGAGTAAATAATACTTGTACTATTGATCACAAATTGACAAACGAGCAGCTTCAGAGAAAGTATTGTTTTCATGTTTGTAAAATATTGTCACGATGCCTCTCAAAATTAAACAGAACTCTTAATATTTTACAAAATTTGCCACAGAAATAATTGTATGGCTTTGTATTGAAGAGCGTATTTCATTGAGAAAATTGAGCGAATTATTGAAGCTGTAGAAGATATTCGAAAAAATATTTACAATTTACAAACCAGAGGTTTTATTGAAAGTTGGACATATACATTTGTATGTGAACTTTGATTTCTTCGTGCAAAAATATTCATGAAATAATTTATAGCCACTTTTTTTGTAAATATTGAGAATGTACTGGACGCTTGAAGTAGAACCCCTCATAAGTAAGTAAAGTAAAGTCGCCCAGTCGTGTAGACAGACAATCGTTTACAACTTCGAGTCAAGGAGCTTCAAAAACCTAGTTTTCCGTCCAAATTTCAACATCCATTAATTCCAACATTACATAACTTTATCTATACTACTCTACTTATTCGAGAGAGTAAACGTATGTGTAACTAGTTTCAATGAAATAAAACAATCATTTAGTATTAATTTTAATCAAGACACCTGAGATATTTACATACTGTAAATCTACATAAACTGTGGTACTATATAAGAGTGACTCAGTGACGCGGAAACCCCTCTGAGAAATACTACTCCAGTTTATCAAATAAAATTACTGGTCGCAATCTGTCTCAATATCACTCGCATCTTCACACAGTCGCGACAGAAATGTACATTTAAATTGCCAACGGCGTATGCAAACGACGAGAGATGGTTCTGGATGGTTCCGGTTCACCTTGCTAGGCGGCCATGATGACTTGCACGACAGTGACACTAACAGTGAGGAACGATCTCGGACGGACGGACAAGTCTACTGAGTGCTCCACAAATTATGGCCTGACGAGTTGCTCAACGTTTCATGTTGTCTGCAAGTGGCAGATGAGACGGAAAATGATCCCGCAAGACGATGAAACCCAATTAGAGGTCGCTTCGGTCTTACCCGATGTACGGGGTTCCAGGCACAAAGAGAAAAAAAAGCAGTGTGTTGAATTTTCTTGTCAGGATTATCGACAACAGCGCATTGATTGACATGTGGTCTCTTCTTTGCTTTGGGTGTACAGTGTATAGTGCTAAATCATATTACTAAATGCAACACTTAACTGCAAACACATTACTTGTCATGTTCCAACGAGACAAGATTTCTACATTTTCGTATTTAATTTTTTGCCCGCTCTATCGCTTTCAACTGGCAAATCGGAGGATATTAGAGAGTGTATTTCAATTAATTTTTTAAATAAATAATAATATATTATAGCCTTGTTTGAACATGAAACCGACACTTTATATATTTTAGAAAAAAGAAAGAAAAAAAACTTTCGTTGCAATACTATCGTTCACTATGAACGATGGTATTGCATTAGTTTTCCCGCTGAGTGTGAACCGTACCAATCAAATACACTGAAAAATAAATAAATCAGTGGCACAATAAGATTTTTCTTTGGGGGATCTGTGTATCTAGTCTTCAGCCGTTTTAGTGTTTTCTTTTCAAGAATTTTTGTTTATGCCGAAATTAAAACTTATTTTTATTTGTTAATTGGTGGTTATTCAATACAGATTTTGAATTACTTTCGTTACTATAGAAAATTAGTAAAAACTATATTTGTGAATATGTGTCATCTTATCATAAGCCCCATGAGCCTCCCATCACGGGTACACCAATTTTTGTGTCCAATTTCATTGTACAACGAGATTCTATCGTTCAATTTCGAAACAGAACACATTAACTGAAAACCAAACATCTATACATGGAATTTTTTCAATGTACGCTTCTTATTCATCCATAGGATAGCAAATATTTTTAATCGATTCTTATAAATTATTCTTATAAATTACAGCGACGTCTTTTGACGTTTGGTACTGTCTTGCCTTGAACTTCCTACGCCACTGAAAGACTCCTGGCTCTGTGCCGTGAACAAAGTTTCGCTTTCTATGGCGTGACTGACGATCCATTACATCTCATTTCGTGGAACCTTCTCGGCTGCGATGAGCATTTGGCCACGCAAGGAAGAAATTATGGTTTTCCTGGTAATCATGGAGATTGCCAAATCACCTCTCACCTATCTCTTGCTGCGCTGAGGTTTATTCGCATAGCGGTATCGTTAAAGGAAAGTCAGGGTTACACCACCTTCCACTTGGCATCAGTCTTGGCATTCGTAATATTGCCAGGTGATTAAGAACGTTTGAAAACTTTATCTTTACGTTAATAAACAACGAATTAATATGATAGTGTTTTCGAAATTGAGGGCAATTTTACTCCTTCAATAACAATGAAACAGAACAAAACTGTAGTACTTGAATACTCATTTTGTAGTACATAACCGTTTCTATATAATTAGAGATCATATTGGGTAAGAAAACGAAAACAATATTTATTTTAGTAATGGTATTAATACAATAGATTCCAAATGTATTGTATGATTTTATATTTTAAATAATATGATTAATCAATAAGTTACATATAATATTAATTCAAGACTAAACAAGACTAGAACATGTTCTGTAATCAGCTGATAGGTAAAAAGCCGAACTCCGTTAGACTTATTTTCCAAGATCACCTTCATCAATTGAACAATTGATAAGATGACCCTTGCTATTCTTCGCCGTTTCTAGAAATTATGAAGTCATATCTGACCATGTACCAGACGTTTTTTTCGAAAAAAAAAATTGTGAGTAAGGAGCCGAGTTCCATGCTTATATGGAAAGAGCTTGGAAGGAGAAAACCTAACTATTACCAAATTAGAGAAGACTTTAATTGTTAGTTATCATCCCGAGAATGCACAACGTGCACGAAATACTAACTAAAGAATATGGAAATTCAATGCAAATATGAGGTGTGCCACTCTTATTAGAGTAGAACGCATCCACAATCACCCAGTTTTGAAGTCCAGGACACGGCGTCTACCCCCAAGTCATGTGTAATGAGAGCAGAGCAGCATGGCGTCGCCTCTTGCTGAGGCTCGAGTCTTTACCCAGTAGAGATGTTTTCATTCCTAGCACGAAGAACAAAAAACCTATTTCAATGTTCACAGCAGTAAAAAATATATATCATCTCAGTTCCTCTAATATTTATTTCTTAGGCACAATTTTTATTAGAACATTTACAGTACAGTTTATTGCCATTATCAACAGTACAAACAGTGAAAGTAACAGCACCCATTTAAAATTAATCGACGGTACGGCCATCAGTTAGACTCGTCATCACTTTTATTATTTAGCATAGCGAGTACCATAGCCATATTATTACTATGTTGCACATCACAACCACTAATACCAGCACCAGTAGCATCACCACTACAGTAATATCAAACACCGTTCCTATCATCCCGCTAACGAGTCAAATTATCACGTTTGTCTCTAGATCAGAGTCATCGCGGAGTGCTGAACGTTGCCGAGCTGCTGATCCAAACCTCCGCCATCACTTCTACATTCGCATTCTACTGCCATCATCACTCACACTATCTGTCCACAGATTTTTCACGACCAATTGCTACCAAACATTAAGCAAAGCGACGGTCACTCCCCCGGCCGTCGCCATCATCGACGCCGCGACCGCCACCGACGCCACCATCGCCGCTGCCACCGTCGCGACGGGTCCCGTCACCGCCATCGTCACCGCCATCGTCACCGCCATCGTCACCGCCATCGTCACCGCCATCGTCACAGCCATCGTCACAGCCATCGTCACAGCCATCGTCTCAGCCATCGTCCCGCCATCGTCACCGCCATCGTCTCAGCCATCGTCTCAGCCATCGTCTCAGCCATCGTCTCAGCCATCGTCACCGGTATCGTCAACGCAATCGTCACAGCAATCGTCACAGCAATCGTCACCGCAATCGTCACCGCAATCGTCACCGCAACGTCACCGCAATCGTCACCGCAATCGTCACCGCAATCGCACCGCAATCGTCACCGCATCCACCACCATCACCACCACAATCACTATCCCCACCGCCGCCACAAGCGACACCATCACCACCACCACCACCACCACCGTCGCCGTCGCCGCCACCGTCGCCACCGCCACCGCCACGACCACCGTGCGTCGTAGGGCGCGGCGAGTGCGCCGCAGGCTGCTGCGGGCAGCCCAAAGAGGAGCCGCGTGGCGCCGCGCGCTGAGCGTGGGGCGGACCTGCATGGCGGCCGCCGCAGGGCCCGGGTAATGCCCGCAGCAGCTGCCTGGGCTGCCGATCATGAAGATAATGATCTTCATCACCTGTTCCGACGACAGCGCGATGGATACGCGAGAATCCCCCCTCATGAAAGGGGTTCATCAGCCGCGCCTCCGGGGGCCGGCGCCCCGTCCGCCCCGCGCCGCCACCGCCGCTGGTGCTGCCGTTGCCTCCTTTGCATTCTCCTCCACCGGCTCGCCTTCAATACGGCTTCTACCGTTTTCTCCCTCGCCTCCTTCCCTCCACCATCGTCTTCGCCCCCGCTATCGCCGTCTCCTGCGTGGCATGCTTTCCCTTCATCGCTTCCTCTACATCCACCACTTCCCCCTCTGCCTCCAGCGTTTCCGCTCCTTCCTCCTCATCGTCCTCCACTTCCACCGCTTCCTCTTCTTTACCGCTTCGTTCTCATCCTTCATCGCTCCCTCCTCCTCCTTCTTCCCTTCCGTCTCTTCCACAGCTTCCACTTCCACATCCTCCTCCAGCCCTCGTGTCTTCATACACTGCGTCTTCACCAACCCGTCAACGTCGTCACCTTCATCGCGAAGTGGCCCTGCGTGAACGCCGCGTCCCCGCCGCGTCCCGCCTCCTCTCACTTGCCCATCCACAGCAATCGCTTCATTTGCGGCTGATCGGCTCATCGGCACGCCCACCGCCCAGGAGACGCCTGGCTCCCGCTCATAGAACTCCGCGGCCAGCGCTCCCCACCCCGCGATGCGCTGCAGCGGAGGACGCCACTCGCCGTAAGGAGGAAATTACTCTGTCAGCTTACATTGAAGCTCGCAGCTGTAAGCTTTTGTTAAATTAATATCGATTCAGACGTGTAATTAGAATTACTTTCGAAAACAGAACAATGGATAATTAAAAATGTTCACCTCCCGTCAAATTTGTGATGAATGGAATGCTATATCTAGGTTTATTTCGTCAAAATTGTCCTTTGGCCTGATTTGTGTACAAAATGCGCATACGGAATTCGAAGAACACGCGCGACCAGTATCTCCGCTATTTATTACGAAAACATTGAGAAAAAAGAACTGTTGAGGGTGAATATCAATTGAGGGCGTTTTTAATGTTTCTCAAAATAAAATTTGATATTTGAAATATTTACGTTGTATTCGCTTTCGAGATGAGCTAACACCTTCCTTACATCGTAAGCCTTCGTAAATTCGTCGCCAATTCGCTAATCGTAAATTGCTTCAATTCAGCCTACCAATTGACTGATATATGAAAAATATGTGTAGGGATTAGCCGCCTCTTTCTAATAACAAATCCGTGCGTGAATAGAGATTTCCTGATAAACATTTAGACGCTAAAAGATCCCCACAGATATTTCGAGAATTATTTCAAGAATATGGCATTAATCACGGAATGCAAAGTTTACGATGCAAATTTTCTCAATATAATTCAATCCTTCAATTTAGACATTACAATTAATGTACCCACACGAATCACATTATATTCGATGAAGGCAATTGATCAAATTATAATTAACAAAACTACTACTCGATATGAAGTTGAAACAAAAGATTTATGATACAGTGACCACGATGCACAAATTCTTACCATTATAAGAAATGAGATCACTGACACAATAAATAATTCACGTATGAGTAGATTGTTTACAAAAAGTAAAATAAAATTATTCATTGATTACTTGATGCAGGAGTCATGGGAAACGGTTTATAATACTGTTGATACAAACGACAAATATTTATTTTTTCAACTCTTTCATTTCATTTTAACACTGGCTTTCCTCTTCAAAAACGAAAAATAAACATTTCACGGAAAAGCAATTGTTGGATAACACAAGGGATTAGGACATCTTGTAAAAACAAGCGAATTATTTCTTTCATTTCTAAACGTCACAACGTATCTCAAGATTTCCTTATCTACTTTAAAAATACAAATAATTGTTACGAAAAGTCATAAGGGAGGCTAAAATCATGAAACACGATCAGGATATTTTAAACTCTAAAAAAAACAAAAGCAAAGTGGAATATAATAAAAAAATATGACCAAATCAACTAGAATATTGAGAGAATATTGCTTTGAAATATAACGATATAAATGTGAACGATCCGGCAACAGAAGCTAGTCTCTTTAACCAATACTTTTCGAGAATTGCTGCCGATCTCACTAAGGGTCTTCAGCCACAAAATTCAAAATCAGAGAGTTCACCCAAAATTTTAGACACGATATTCGTTTCCGAAACTTCTTCCAATGAAATTCTCAAAATAATCGGTTAACTAAAAAATAAATATTTGTCCGATTTAGATGAATTCTCGGATTCATTGTTAAAGATATGTGCGTATGCCATTATACACCCGTTAACTCAAAAAAATCGGTTAACTAAAAAATAAATATTCGTCCGGTTTAGATGAATTCTCGGATTCTTTGTTAAAGATCTGTGCATATGTCATTATACACCCGTTAACTCATATATTTAATTTATCGTTACGCACCGGAACGTTTCCAGATATTTTCAAAACAGCTAAAATTAAGCCGCTCTTCAAAAAAGGCAACAAACACGAAATTTAAAATGATCGGCCATTTCTCTTCCATCAGTTTTTTCAAAAATATTAGAGAGACATTTTTAAGTACGAATGGAAACCGTTCTCACTAAACACGACGCGCTTTCAGATTGCCAACATGGATTTAGAAATTCAAAATCAACTGAAACAGCTATATTTGCTTTTCTTAAAGGTGTCGCCTCATCACTGGGTTAAAACGAGGCACCTACTGGATTATTTTTAGATCTCTCAAAAGCTTTTGACGTCATTGATCATGACATTTTACTTTCAAAATTACCTTCATGTGGAATCCGTGGTATTGCTCTAGATTGGTTATGTTCGTACCTTAAACAACGATCTCAGAGAGTGGAAATACCTTACTGGAATGATGGAATATTACGTACGCACCTTTCCGACTCTTTGCCCATTACACGTGGAGTTCCTCAAGGATCGATTTTAGGGCCTCTTCTGTTCCTATTTTGCGTAAACGATATGCCCTCGACGATTCGAAACAGGAGGAACGGTTCTCTTTGCAGATGATACGAACATCCTTTGCAAAAAAAGAAACCGTAAATAGTACAATATCAGATGTTTCAAATTGGTTCCGATATAACAAATTAAAAGTAAACGAAAAGAAAACGGTTTTAATGCAGTTTTCCATTTCAAATAAACAATTCTGTGCTCCATTGAAAATGAACGGTGTACCGTTGACTGATAAGGCAACAAAACTTTTAGGTCTCCCAATTCAGTCAAACCTTAAATGGAACGTCGATTTAAATGAATTGAACACAAAATTAAGTTCATTATGCTACGCGATCAGAATTCTTGCAAATTCAGTCAGCCAGTTCCTTGTGTACATTTCGCGAATGTTCATTCCCGCCTGAGATATGGCATAATATTTTGGGGAAATACGTCTTATAGCTCCCAGACTTTTAGATTACAAAAACGAATTGTACGAATAATAACCAAATCCCATCCACGTGATTCTTGTAAGCCTCTCTTCATTAATCTAGGAATTTTACCATTACCTTGTCTGTTTATTTACGAATCAGTGGTTTTTGTCAAAAATGACCACAAATATCCACATCTATTTAAGATCTGTTTAAAATAATACCTAAGCAGATCAGTGAAACTTTGAAATTATCTTCCGGTATTTTAATCATTGACAAAACATGTTTTTCTGTTCTTCCCGTATTACATTTCTCAAAAACACTGCGATTAATATAAACAAAATTACTATTTAAATATTGTGAAATTGGGTTCATCTCTTGGAAGTCTGTTTATAAAATATGAATAATTCGAACTCTTTGAGAGAATTCTTTTCCAAACCAATTGACCACCTTCAAGATCGAATCTACGAATAACACGTCTACGTTTAATTTTGGACGCCTGTCTGGTTCTGGGTGGCTGATGCTCCAGTCGCAATGGGGCTGTTTACTTTTTACCACTTCGCGGTCCCGAAGTGAGTAAACAAGGCGACGCGGAGCTGTTGTGTAAACTGGCGCCGTGACGAGCGGCAAACGGCGGGAGTGCGGTCCAGGTTATTTTGCAAGTGGGCGAGCGACGGGGCGAGCAACAACATTCAACGACAAAATTGTCCACATTCACCTTGTATTGCTACCTTAATATTTTCATTGCGGCCTTCATGACAACCACAAAAGCAGTGTTAGGCAAAGTAGTATTTATGATGAATTGATGAAACAAAATAAAATATGTCAATTTTTGGGTGACATTTATGAAGAACTAGAAAAGAAATCAAAGTTATATGACTTTTTAATATTATAATTTTAAAGGGTTTAAGACATTTTCAGGGTTTCAATAATTATTATTTCTGTCATCAACATTATAGAATTTAGAACCCCGCTACTATAAAGACACTATTGTTATTTGAATTGAAAATCGAAATGAATTTAGCATATTTAGGGTGTGATGAACCGCAAAATATTTCACGTATAATCTCAGGCTTTCCCGTAATTATTATTTAAAAAATATAATGATACAATAAAGAATTTCATATCTCACACTTTTGAAATACAACTGATGTGAATTAAATGTAACATGTAAAACTGCTTTGAAATAAAATGATTCAGTCTCGAAGTATAACTAGTTATTTATTATGACGAAACAATGGGATTGAACTGTTTTCCAAAGGCAATATAACGATATCTAGTGTTATACCGTAGTCAATTTTTAATATGAATAGTTAAATAATTAAAAAAGGGTGTCTTTAATAAAACAGCTTAAAGTAAAATAACGATGCGGAAAGACTGATGTACCGGTTTCGTTCTGGTTATCATTTACATAACCGGTAACTGAAAAAAGAACGGTGAAGTATAATGTTTGTATTGTTTTTGAAAATTCTTATACGAAACTCTTGCCATTTGCAATTTTTGCAATATAAACACCGGGATTGCTACCGCTGTGATCACTGAAGCTATAAATTTCTTGCCTCGTTTATATTCGGGACGGGTTTTACATTTTTATAAACGATCTTTAGAGACTCAATGAATATTCATAATTCCTTCTTGGAGTACGATAGATACGATTTCGTGTATAAAATTTGGCGTTAACGAACTCGCAGGGACTCATCAGCCTCCAAATTTTGTGTAAATATGAAAGCATTAAATCATCTGGATCTGCGGTCTGGTAATTGCGAAGTTTTATATTCTGTTTTAGGTGGTCAGATTTCAGGGCGCCGGTTCCACGGCATCGGCGGCAGTGACGTCACGGTTGCAGTGCTCGACCAGCGTGTTTCCCGAACTGCATGTTATGAATATGAATTCAATACGTCCATTAGCTACGGAAGGAACTCCACGGGACTTTGCTAGATATGTCAAAATTGACGAACGTAAAATTTGCCTAATCAATGTTTAATTTGTCTGTAGTAGCTGATCGATACAATGTTTATAGCAGTCTCTATTTAAATGCAGACTACCTTACGTATATTGCTGGTTGATGCGAACAATTTTAACCCCAATTCTAAATCCACCCATTTGTCTTGCCGGTAAGTATACGCAGCAATAGATGAAATATCAATATAATGTACTCCACCTTTTCACCAGTAATTTCAGAGCCAAATTAACTTATTCGACTTTGAAAGCCTTTAGTTGTTCTTCATCTATGATACTCAGCGACTCCTTCGTATTATAATTATCTACTAAAAAATTAATATGTGGAGAATGAGCTATGAGGTTTTGATCGGATTAGTGCCAAAATGATAGAATTCAAGATTCATGAATGAGCTATTTTCGAAACAACAAATTATATATTTGCATTTTGACAAAATGTGATTTTGATTGAAGAGTTGGAGAACTAACAGATGACTTACGTATCTCTCTTTCTTTTTCTCGCGCTATTTTTCACTCTATAATTCTCTTATATATCTCTCTATAATTAATTCCATTCTTTTCAACGAGGGTAGTTGCACTACTAATAGCACATGTTAGTGACTACAAAGGAAAACAAAGTTACCGGCAGATCTTGCTTTTTTCAAGGACTGCGGCAGATTTTCTTACCGAAAGTATTTTGTAATTTCTTTCCTGAACATTTCCTGGTACAATGCAGTCTTTGTGACATAAAATAAGTCTTTCACATGTAGATTGTGAAATTGTGTATTCTCTAGATTACCAATAGACAAACAGAATCAGTTGCACATTATTCCGGAAAATTTCGATGTTCAATTAATTTCTCCATAATAATGGATAACTAATTTAATAATCTTCTGAAACTTATAATATTATTAGTTGATATTACCTTCTTAATTGCAACACTGAAACATTACACAACATGCATCACATTATGCGTTTCATTTCACATGCTTCATTTATGCATTTACGATCTCGCACCTGGAGCGGTAGCTCAGTGCATCAACTGATGTCACTGCAGCGCCTCTGACCGGGAGGTCCTAGGTTCGAGTCCTGACGGCGGCAGGAGTTTCGACACTAGCTTTTCAGCTAGGTCGAATTCAGTCGCTGTCTGGAGGAGAATTCTAGAGGCCAGCTGCTCTGATCGGTAGTTTTCCGTGGTTCCTCCGATCAACACAAGGCAAATACCGGAGCAGTACCCAACCAAACGGGCCACGGACCGCGCGTGATCTTTCCTTCCACTTCCTTGTCCTATCCTCTCCCCTTACACACACTTACACTAACATGCACGACGCTACCACATATTCCGGGAGACCGGTCGGGAGCTTAGAGCTTGTCCCGACTGGGGAGGTGCCCCGCTGGTGGGAGAGTCCTGGTTAGGGGGAAACCCCACTAGCCGACGGTAGGTCGGCGCTGGATCTCTCCATCCAGCGGGGGAAGATCACTGCCATCTCCCGAGAAAATAACGAGCACTACACTCACGGGACTAATAACCAAAGCAGTTGACGCGCCCGGAAACACGAAAAAATCAATCAACCAATCGATCCCGTTTTATATCGGTGTTTCCCTTTAATTACATCTGCATTAATATTTGAATAATAAAAGTAAGAAACTATGCTTTTTTAGAAAGAAATGATAATTATAATTACCATCAAGGCCTCGATTTTCATAAAAAAAATAGTTTATGTTTTGTACAAGACCGAGGTCAAATCAGACATGTTTGCCACTGGTCAGTAATCTAGTTGTCCTGATTAATACCACACATAAAATAAGATGAGCCATCAATTCATTAATATGGCGGAAGGTATTCTGACATTTAATACCATTAGGGTAAAAGTTCTGTCGTTGGCGACGAGTGTGAGATAGTGATAGTGATAGTGATGGTGATGGTGATGGTGATGGTGATGGTGATGGTGATGGTGATGGTGATGGTGATGGTGATGGTGATGTAGCTAAAAACTAGCTTCTCCAAGTGGAAACACTGACGTTCAATAATGTGTGGTGGGTCTATTTGGACAAAACCGTATTAATGGAAATTCATTTTATCAACCTCTAACCGGACCTACAGATTCCTTACGGCCGTCGCCAGCAGGGAACACTGTCGATATGAACAAATATACTTGATCACAGATTATCTTCTAGGTACATGGGTCAGAGTCTGTTGTATGTATCTGTCAGTGTGCGTGGTATGAATATCATGGGGCCAAGTGTTTGACATGAAAATATTGTCACCTAAACCATCATGCCTTTGCCTCCGCCCTGTCTCTGTCCAATACTGCACCTAGGTGCCAGAGCCCCGTATGATAACCGGCGAACATCCACTCGGCTGTCGAAATGAAGCAATAAACGGAATTCAGAACACAAAATGACCTTTCCCGATCATCCACGTCCAATGACGATAAATTGGGGCTCATTACATACGCTGCTGCCTCGCGAGCAGTCAGCAAGTGGGTTCCAAGTGGTCTTCCATTAATATTAATTAATTAATTATTAATTATTTACTAGTTAAATTTATTAATTAATGGACTTACTGAATTTAGAGTACTACTAACCACTTAATCTAAGAGGCCCATAACTGATGTAATGAACAAATGATAGGGACAACGATGATGGCATGAATGATGGAGAAATGAGAGAGACGAGAAACGGGAGAACCCCAAGAAATCTTCGGAGAGCTCGCATTGTACACCACAAATTCTACATGGTTTGCATGAAACCCCGTGTGGACTAAAAACTATACTTCCCTTCATCAAGGGGACAAGTCCCCGGGGCGGGCACCTTGACCTCTTTGAGCTGTAATCCGCATCCCCGCCGACGCGCTAACACCGACAGGGTAATTTCCGGATACAGCCGGAACCTAGTTTGCCCTCGCGGCAACCTCCCCATACAATGCCTGGGATGGGGCCGCCCTGCTAGCTCATTGTTCCTACCTATCCAGGCCAGTACCGGAGTCTCGACAACGCGCCACTCACCTGCGCCGGGAACAAGTTCCTTCCTCTTTGCCCATAGCATCGGGCCACTGCCACGACGAATCAGAGAGCCCAACTGAGGGCCACCTGAACTAAGGTCCAGGCGGCTCGGAGCCCCCATTCCTTCTCCCCAATGCTTCCCGCCAGCCCACGACGTGGGTAACGCCGGTACCGGAGCAACCTAACGGGTGGTTACTGGATTTCCCGCCGGACTTTAATATGGGATCCGGAATACTCCGAAAAGTATCCATCGTCCAATCCTGCTCCAAGGTCGATGCGCTATAGGTCCAACTGGTGGGTTGTCAGTCGAATCCGGCCACCAGGAGCTTAACATCGCCTTCTCACTGCCTGCACCTTCAAGCTAACGATGTGAGCGGCCTCGTGAGACTCAGGGTTCGGGTGATGGTCTACGACACTCCACCAAAGATCACGCCAACCTACGTCATCGTGATCCCCCCTACATGGTTTAGCAGAGAATCTAATCCGGGTCCCATCAGAATGAGTGTCGTTAGCCATAGTGTCACGAGCTCCCATAAGTAGTCTTCGATTCCGCTGACCCATTGACCTCAATGTTCGATAACCAATTTGCTGTGAATCATTTTCCTAGGTACTACTGTAGGCATTCTCACACTATTGCTCCTCAGTTCTGCGAACAACGCGCGACATCCCGGATTGATTGATTAGTGTCTTTAAGGGTAGTGCAAGATTTTTCCTCGGTAGGTGACGGTCATCTCTCGACGCTGGATGGCGAGATCTGGCGCCATGTTAAATTCACCAACCAGGCATCTCCCACCAGCAGGGTACCGCCCCAGCCAGGACAAGCTCTAAGCTCCCGACCAGTCTCCCGACGTTAGTTGTAGTGTAGTGCATGTACGTATAGATGCGTTTAAGATGTAAGACTAGGACAAGGAAGAGGAAAGAAAGTGTATGAACTGTCCGTTTGTTAGGGTTCTGCTCCAGCATTTACCTAGTATTGATCGTAGAAATCAAGGAAAACTACCGATCAAAGCAGCCGACTCTCCTCCAGACAGCAACTGAATTCGACATAGCATTCTAGCTAGTGTCGAAAATCCTGTCATCATCGGGACTCGAGGTTCCCGGTCAGAGGCACTGCAGAGACATCAATTGATCCGAGCCACCTCTTGCGCTACATCGTCAGATACCCTCACGCACCCATGCATCATGGTTGACACACGGAGGATACATCTCGCGTTGTTATTTCTTCATTGTCGCAACACTTTTCATGCGATTTCCATAGTATCAAAGAAAATCAGAACATGTTATTGAAACAAACATAGTCTATTCGTTCTTAATGTTCATGTTTTGGGGATTTTCCCCCCACATTCTCAGTTATTAGTCTGAGTCATCAGAAAAAGTATTTCATGTTCAAATTATTATAAAGCAATTACTGCCAGATGAACGTACATGATATCACGTGTGATTCGTCAAAAAGTCAGAAACCGTATTACTTGCAGAAACGTGCTCGCCATCTGCACTAAAAAAGACAAAGATTTTCCATGCGTGCTCACAAGAGCGGCACGGCAGTACATACAGAGTAGTCATTTCAGATATGCTGATATCAAGACCGGAGCAAACGCAATATGACCTCTGTCAAATTCTGATGTATTAACTCATTTTGAGTCCGCAGACACTGAAAATAACCTGCGGGGGCTGTTTTATACTATCCATGCCATAATTCGCTGCGGTCTCGAGATTGTATCGTAAAGTTTCAGAAACTTCGTTTTTTCTCTCTTCTTTTCTTTTCTTTACTGCTTTTCCTTTCTTTCTTTCTTCTATTCTTTTCTCTTTTCTTTTCTTTTGTTTTTTTTGGTCGCGAATTGGCCATCATAGGATCACGGGAACGCGCCACTTTTACCCACCCAGGACCAGTCATATTGTACTGGGGACAAATGCACGTGACCTTTTATGGTGGGATCAACACCTTTATGCCGAATCCATTTTTACATCCCAGGGTTATAGCCCTGGGAGTTATTAGCCCTGGGAGACGAAGTATGAGATAATGATGATGATGATGATGGGTGAAGAGACAATCACAAACATGTATACGCAAACACACAAGCATGTGCGAGGTTGTTATCATTATCATCACCATCATCATCACCACCACTATCACCTCACCATCACCATCATCACCATCACCACACCATCACCCATCACCATTACCACCATCACCACCACCACCATCCCCATCACTACCGTCACCATCACCATCACCATCACCATTATTATTATTATTATTATTATTATTATTATTATTATGACTTTTTCACTTCTCTCTTGCGGGTGGGAGTGACTTCCGCCGTAGTCACTTCGGCTAGGCTCACTCGTACGGCTCCGGCGAGCAAGTGCGGGTAATGTTGATGGATTCTGTTGGTTTAATCACGGCCTTCTCCCAGGAACGTTCTTATTAAATGACATGTATCCAGAATTATCGATTTTTACATTGTCATCAGCAGTTTTCCAGCTCATAATTTCTCGAGTTGACGCATTGTCGATTTTAACACTACTTCAGTATTTGAAATTACTATAGGTTAGATGGTGACCTTTTTTACCCCCAGAGCTTCTTTATCTCATCTGCCAAATACTTATATTTATTAATATTTGTATTGTAGATAGAACTGATGTTATGAGAGATAGAGATGGCAATGTCAATAATATGCACCTCTTGTCTACTTTTGTCCAAGAACAAGATGTCAGGGCGGTTGGCTGGAACAGTAATATCTGTTATTTCTCTCTCCAAGTAAAGCCTCATACTCTGTTTGTCACTAACATCCATAGGTTCATATTTAAAATAAGGACTTTCGTTACGTCGATGAAGGACTTTTGCCACATTGTTATGCCTCTTAGTGTATTCTGTGCTTGCCAGATGCTGACACGATCCAATTATGTGCTCTATGGTTATTGATGAGCTTTTACATTTCCTACATTTATCATTTATGTTTTCTTCTTTTTGGACATACTTTCGATAGTTTCTGGTTGATATAACTCTGTCTTGAATAGCCATCATGAACCCCTTGTCTCGCCAATTAAGTTTCCTTTTCTAATCCATAAGTGTGTTGAATCCTGGTCAACACCCTCATTCTCCAGCTGGTTGACATACGTCCCATGCAATGCTTTTGATTTCCAGTCTTTCTTCTAGTTTTCAATTGATTTACACTGCAAGGCGAAATTCTTATTTGCGAGATCCAAATTTGTTGCATTCACATAGGTATTATTATTATTATTATTATTATTATTATTATTATTATTATTATTATTATTATTATTATTACTATTATTATATTAATATTATTATTATATTATTATTATTATTATTATGGTTTAAAAATATAGTGAAATGAACTTTTGGGGTAGAACGTCTCCATAAACAACAACAAATTAAAATCCAACGTCTCTATTAAATGTGGTATTGAAACATCAGGCGGTACAATTCCATAATTTTCGAGGTGCGCAATTCGGTTTCGCAGTTTGAAGGTCTGAAAAGGCGGCAATCGCTGTTGCATTTAGTGCATGTCCACGCCGCGCGCACGCCCATTTCGGACCTCAAAATCTGCGAATGCCGAAGGATTAAATATCCCTGGCCGCCTTGCACACTATTTAACCATGTGGCCACCTCCAGATTTCAGTAAAATCGCTACACAGTCCACTAGATGACAGGGATTTGAAAGTCTATTAATTAGCGGCCGGATTTTAATATCCTAAAACATCGCCAAAGATCGTCAATAAAATACTCTGAATATGTTTTTAAAATGTCAAAAGCAAATAAAAATGACAAAAAATTTTATCAAAACGAGTTCAGATGAACAACTCAAGCAGTTACTGATGTAATCGAGGCTTCTTGCTTTCGTTCAAGTGAAAACCTGGTTGGTTTGGATTGTTCTTTACCATGCTGTATTTAGCTATTGTGAAATCGACCGAACCGACAGAGGCGCTGATTTTCGTCACAAATACCTTCGATTCCACATTTACAACGGCTGACATTACAATTTCTGAGCAAAGAAATCGAATAGGCTATTCAGGAATTCTATGGAGAACATTTGTTGCATCTCGTAATTATTATTTAAAGCAAGAAGCATTAAAACCATGTGAAAATCTATTAAATCAGCAAAAAATGCTTTAAAAATGACGTAAAAAGTAAAACTGAATTATTATTAAAAATGACGTAAAAAGTAAAACTGAATTATTAATAGAAACCACCGAAAAATGCAAAAAAGTCATATAAAAATGTCATTTCCTGTTGTCATAACATAAAATGAATGCCTACACTAAAAGGCATTGATCTTAAGTGAAAATAGACATTTTACAATACCTACTGATTAAAGTTTGAAATAGAACACATTTGTATTAAAGAAATTAAAGCACATATGGACTCAACTACATGAGAGTTAGATTTGATGACATGAGGTTACTACACATACTACATGAGGTTCTCCCAACTACTATGTTAGTGCATTGTATGAAACCCTCCGCTTCCCAAGCGCGAATACTCTTCTCAGATCTGTGTGATCATAACATAATGGCAATGAAACTCAAAGGATAAGCATGAATGCGATATAGTGTTAACCAACAGCAATAATTTGGAGTCAAAAAAAAGTATTCAGTATATATTTCTAATCAAACAATCCTGTTGACAGATATCGTATACACATATCGGAACTAAAGATGTCGCTTGAACCGCCCATGACGGACATGAAACAAAACATCAGAAAATAACTAAACCAAAGTTAACCACAATTTTTTTGTATTAGAATGACAAAACAATAACGTCAGAAATGAGGTATCACTGATGTCATGTTCAATTTGTTAAATACAGAAACTAAAGTTCCTTTTCAGAACTGCACAGTGAATCACTGGTTGCAGCTTTCCAACATATTCATTTTCTAATTTCTTTTTTAGTTTCAAACGTTTCATATATTCTGAATTTACATTAATATTCATCAAAACTATTTTGCATATCTTAATATTTGAGACAGTGCATCTCTAACGTGGCATCACTCAAGGTTCATTTTTTACTCCTTTTTTAGTAAAACTAGATACCTCATCGCCGTAGGGTACTTCAGAGATATTTTATTCAGCAAGAAAACTTGTTCACCAATTACTCTTTGAGCATACTAGGAACCAGCATTAACTTCGTCGTTTTTATGAGGTACAATGGTTCATATATTATAGTTTCAAGTCTGGGAGTTCCAGAATATCTGAAATCCAGAGATTCTGGTTCAAAATAATTTATATTAAAACTAAGCTTCTACCAAGCCCCACCCATTAGACGCTGCAGCATCGTGCCAGCGTTTTGACGAGCGCGATTGCCGCCGCCCCCGTCACCGTCGCCACCGCCGCCGCCTCCGCCGCCAGCCTCCGAAACAAAGGAAACTCGCCTAACGAAGAAAGCAAACGGACGGGCGACGCGGCGCATTCCGGGCGCACGGCCAAATTGTAAGGACAACACCGCATTAATAGGGGACATGTCCGACCTGCGCCTGTGTACGCCCCGCTCCGTCTCCCCTCCTTCCCCCCGACTCATTCTGAGCTGTGCCCCTGCGCCCCGTGCCCCTCGACGCCTTCATCTCTGTGGAAAAACAAAACTGACTCGTTCGTGGCGCTGGCGCTTCGGAGTGGGGCTTTCCTCGACCAAGGCGATGCCTCTCGGCGGTTTTGACTTCAACGTTTGCCTCGGCGATGGGGGAGAATTAAGTTCGTTGGATTGTTCGTCAAGAATACGAATATGCCGCTCGAAACACATGGTGCAGCGATTAGGATTGTCATACTGGTGCGTATCGGAAGGTTGCAGATTTCGATCTTGAATCTTGCGATCTTACAGATCACAATTGTACTATGTCCAAGATATGAAATGGAACAAAACTTGTCTGCATAGAATACCAACATATAAGAATTCTCATCGACTAAGATTCACCACATTCATCATGCAACTAGAACACTCTCATAATATCAAGTGTTCTTTGTCGAAGACTCTCTTAAGAGAGGACTTAAAACCAGGGAGGACTTAAAAGTAGAGAAGACTTAAGGAGTGGTCACAAGAATCCCTGCCTAGTCGTCGATTTCCACATTCCGGTACATTACATTCTGAACCGTACATTCCATTGTAAATAACGGCTGGGTTTAGCTCAGAGCCAGTCACTGCTGTCACTGCTTCTGCATCGTCTCTGGGCGGGAGGTCCTAGAGTTTGATTTGCGACGGTATAGGATTTTCAATACTAGCTGGATGGCTAGATCGAATTGAGCCTCGGACTGAAGAATTCGACGGCTGGCTGCTCTGACCGGCATTTTCCTGTGGTTTCTCCGATTAATACCCGGTGAATGACGAATCAATACACTACAAAACGGCCATGGCACGCGTGCGAACTCTTTTTTATCTTTTTTCTTCATCTTCTTTCCTTACACACGTACTTACACATGCATTCACTTCACTACCACGTAAGTCGAAATACAAGTTGGGAGCTTAGAGCCTGTCCCGGCTGGAGTGCTGGATTGATATCTGGAGGGGAAGCTCCCTCAGGTCGTCATTTAGGCCGGTGCCAGATATCACTATCTTGTGGGTGAGGAACACCAACACTTCCAGGAATATAAAATTCACTATACTAACGGGACTAATGACCACAGCAGTTGACGTGCCCTGAAACATCAGTCTGTCGTCATCCTATACACTGTGGAAACTGTGATTGCGAAAGCCGAGTGTTGTGGAAACGCAATACGCTTGGGTCACAATGTTTTTCAGTAAAAACATTTTTGATTAAGAGTGTTTGTAGAAGAGAACCGACTTTTGAAACGCAAATCTTTTCCAATAGTTTCTGAAGTTTCGTTGTTTCTGGATTCTAAAATGCGATAGGTGATAGGTGCATTTTGTCACTTACAGTATCTGAGCAAATTTTCACTCAGTTATGTCCCAATTTTAGACCTTTCCCCTGGATTATTTTGCTTAATTTTTTACTAAGAATGTTCATATTCTAAGGAAAATTCGAATCACTCGTATATTCCTGTGCAGTAATTGTTTAATTATGGTAGTGACCAATTGTTGTTTTTTTTTTGTATATTTGGGGCTGAGAAGATCAGATTTTATTTAAATATCTTAATATATCATCCGTAGATTAGCAATAAAATTGCGTGATCATTATAAAGAATATTATTCAGTTAATATAGAGATAAAGGAATCCCTTGCACACATACAGTGTACATACATAGATCATAATTTACATGAACGCATTTCGAAAACATTTAACTGTAGGTGGAGCACTGCGGTTAACATATGATTCCATCCATGATCTTATACCCCCACCATGACCGTATGACGTGCCATGTAACTGTCATCATGAGGACCGACATAATCGTCGCCATCTACGTCCTGTTCGAAAGCGTGAGATTGGATGTCGCCGGCAATTTTTCCCAGCGTATTCCCTGTTTGTCTTTGCCATGTCGCCGCATCTTGCTTTTATAACGTCTAGCAGCTTTATTCTCCTCCCACATCGCCGTCATCTTCCCCCCGCCGTGCTCTTTCAATAGCAACCCTCAAAATGCGCCCGAACCAGTTCTTTCGTGGCCTGATAACTCTCATTATTCGTCCCTCCTCTCCAATTCTCTCAAGAACTCGTTGCTTTTTTAACTTTCTACTGCCATCGCATCCTTCCAGCTTCCCTCCTATGCTCACATCTGAATAGCCTCCAGACGTATTTCTTTCGTGGTTTTTTATTATCCATGATTCTGCAGACAGCGGTTTTCCCGTCTCCTAATCTAACTTGGCGACCGCAGACACTGGCGTGGCGAGATCGCGTCTTGAAACTGACGTAAAGATGGTGAGGTCAGGGCAATGGTTGAATTATTAAAACTGAAGGTTTGAACGCTGGCTCTGTGAATTGCACACATTAATAAAAATGGAAGTTTGAATGGTTGGCTAAAAACAAAAAACAGCCATGATGCAATTCGCAATTTGCATCTTAAGTGAGAGATTGCTTTCAAAGAAGGCGTTCAAAAACTTTCAAATTTTCATTTTGAATACAAAAACTAGATTTAAATTATCATTTTATTTATTAGTATTTAATACGTTTCTTAAAATATGTTCATTTTTCGAATTAGAAAATTCATAAGAATGAGAAACATTAAATACTAAGAATTTACCTTAGAAGAAAAGAGTATTGGGGACAATATAGAAACGGACAAAGGTATGTAATTCTCTCTTTCACACACTTCAAAATGCACAAGATAATAATTACACACGTAAAAATATTTTGCCACAATTCATAATTATCACTACTGACGAGGAAAATGATATGTGTAAATAACATATGATGGAGGCTGACAAGAACATTCATAATCTGAAGAAAATAATTTTATATTCGAGTATTTGTTTGGTTAAAATTACTCTGGGGTCGCATATTTCATAAAAAAAAATATCATCTGTCATCAGCTTACTACTGTATTAATAATAAAGAAAGGAAAATATAATATACATAGAAAATTAGGGGGCACTAGCGGGCCCCATCCATGAGGCGGAGGGAGCAGTGCTCCGAGAAAAAAATTAAAATATCATAAGATATGACTGTATCTGTAAAACTATAGCTAAACAAATGGTCGACGTTCTAAAATGCTATTTTTAAAAAAATATTTAATGAATGTCAAATTATGCGAATTCTAATTTATGGTAAAGTGAATGTATTAATGATTTATGCTAACCTTCAAATGTTCCAGGGCCGAATTTACATAGAAGAAGGAAATACATATTCACTTGTAGAAGCAATTTGTTAATTTTCATTTCTATTGAGGCAAACGTTTTTCATTATAATTAGTACTTTTCTAGTAAATCGAGAGATTTTTTCGGAGAGGAACCCCACCACGCCTCTGTGCTCGGGGACCCGCAGTCCTTAAATCCGGGCCTGATCCAGAGCGTGGCCTTGCGCATCGACGGCGGCGCAAGCCAAGAGGAAGCGACTGAATGGCGGGCGTCGGCGCCGCGGCGGGGGCGAGCCCACACCCGCCCGGGTGCAGCCACCAGCGAAATTACTTAATTCCGCGGAGGAGTTCGGCGGCGCGGGAGGGGAGCCGGTGGGGGCGGGGGCTTTGGAGGTGGCGGGGGCGGCGGTGCGCAGGGGGCGATCGCGACGACCTCGCGGCCCCGCGCCTCCGCTTCTCAGTCGAGCGGGCTCCGCAGCCGCGGGAACATAACAATAGTATAACAATAGATTCCATCAAATACAAATAAACAAGTATTGAGGACCGCGCAGCCCATTCTTCTCTCGCTCAATCACGTTTTCCTTTTATGCGGTGCGGGCGGGCGGGCGGCAGAGGAGGCGGTGGCAGGAGAGCAAGCGGGCGGGCGGGCAGGCGGGCGGGCGGCCGCCCGTATGACAGATACCACCACTCCTCGCTCGTCAGGCAGAACAAGCGCATATCATTTGGGAGAAAATGGTCGACCATATTTTATCTCCTGCGTCAGGGCGAACATGAATCCGGCGAGCGTCAGATATTAATAATAGCAATAAGTGAAGCATTTCTGGGCTCGGTGGGTTTGATGCCGACGCCAGATTGACTGCGGCAGGCGCGAGGCGAGAGGTGGCACGGGAGGGGGGGGGGAAGGCGGCGGGGAGAGGGGAGACAGGCGACCGCCCCGGACGGACGGACAGCGGT
The DNA here is from genome assembly GCA_964035755.1 of Teleogryllus oceanicus. Taxonomy (NCBI): domain Eukaryota; kingdom Metazoa; phylum Arthropoda; class Insecta; order Orthoptera; family Gryllidae; genus Teleogryllus; species Teleogryllus oceanicus. Next base: position 284,441,633 of record CAXIVR010000001.1, read on the forward strand.
GGATGGGCGGCTGGACGTGGGGCCGGGGAGGGGGAGGAGGGCAAGAGCCCCCGCCAGCTTTGTTCGGTTTCTGGAAGAGCCGCGGCGCGATGGGGCGAGGTCCGACCCCTGGCGGTGGAGCGGCGGGGAGTTGGAGCCGCGCCGAGGCGCTGCGCATCACTTGGGCGAGGGGGGGGGGGGGGGGGGGGGGGGGGGGGGAGAGCGAGGAAGGGGGCGGGGCATGAGAATGAGCAGAGTGGGGACGGGGAGGGTCGGGGAAAGGCGGGGAGGAGTCAGGGAGATAGGGCCCGCGCGGGCGAAGCGACGAAGAATGATTTACCGACGCCGGTGGTCTACGCGCGCACTCAGACTCCCAAGGTCGCGGGTTCGATATCCGTCCACGACGGGGGCATTCTCCAGGCAATGAGCGGTTCTGCAAGGGATTCGTTTGAAGAGAGTATACACGAATCCATTACTTGTAATTTACCTGTTTATTAGTGGACTTTCCGTGTGGTGGAAGGATAGTTCTATAACATGGCCACGATTTATAACAGAATATTTGCGTTAAATATTTCCCTACTTTCAGTTTAAATCTAATGACGTTGAATGTAACGTCATAGTCGAGAACCCGCCGAGTCCCCATCGACGAAAATATACGCGATTCTGACGGTTCTGAAGGGTATGCGGGGAAAACCATACAAATCCATAAATGATTAAATATTTATCAAATTATATATATATATATATATATATATATATATATATGACGCTAAAAGAGACTACATAGTTTAGCACATGGATTTTTGTCGTCTATCTAGTTATTGAAATTACTTTTTAATTACTTACCGCCCTGCAGCGCCCAAGATATTTATCTGTCAAACCAGTTCCAGCACGACACATTTCTCTTCTATATTTTTATCCATCCCTTTTCCCTATACCTCTCTGAAATGAATAATTAGATGATCGTAATTTTCTCTTAAAAGTAATCGTAAACGTGTTTATTGTAGGAAAGAAAGTTACGAAAACGAACAGACAGCAGATCAGTTTCCATTTCCGAATGTTGGAAATGGATTGCATTAAGCAAAAGCCAAAAACGGATTGTCACCGCAGGAGTTCGATAAGGGGAAAGAGGGATAGTAAAGAAATAGTAGATTGATAAGACCGCAAAAGTCACATGAACGACCGACATGTCCCAAACGCGTGTGACATACAGAAATTCGTTTAAACTAGTTGTTAAAGACGACAATAACGACTAAAGGGAGAACTGAGTTCATGTAAAATATTTGAATTTAATTTTTGCAGTGTCTATGGTTTAATTTAGTCTTGTGGGAATTCAGATTTGGTGTTGTTGACGTTCTTATAAGAAGAAATAAAAGAGGTCATCTTCGTCAACATATTGTTGACGAACAACAATATGTTGACGAAGATGACCTCTTTCATTTCGTCTTAATTTAGTCTTCCTATCCATCTCTGTATTTGAGAAGCAGTTCGTCTATTAGTCCGTTAATGAAACCTTTAGGGCAGAGTAAGACAAAAAGTTGAACGGGAAAGTTACGTAAATCGCATCCACAGAAGTAAAATGTGAAAGCGGATTGCCCTAATCAAAAGCGGATTATCTCTTTCGAAGGAAGTTAAGATAACTCGCTTTTTACTGTGGAAGAAATGCAACAATGTACACTGGAATCGATTAACCGTTAAAAAAATCATGTAGATGGAAATAATACATTTGCAAAGCGCCCAGCAGAAAATTTTAAAAATTTTATCCAATTCCTTTAATTTATTAAAAAAAAAGATTTCTTTAGAAATTTCTACTTCAGCTTTTAATAAACGACACATTTTATCATATTTATCTTTATTTAACAAATTTTTATAACATTACATAAAATGTATATCAAAATTAAATAAAATTGGACTTGACTTGAAGAGTTTTCCAAAAGTGTACATCATTTCACGTTGTAAAAAATATATGAAGACAAACAAAATGCACCCACGTCTGCACGCGGTTTGATGTGAACGGAATAGGTTTTTGACACATTTGAGGTGGGATTAATGAAATATATTCTATAGTATCAGCTGTTCTAGTATCTGTTGAGGAGCGTTCGAGAGCTTACTAGTTAATCATTGCAAGGAGAGCAAATTTATATTGGGGTGGCAGACCTGAACGACATAAAATAGATAGCCCTTCGTGATATCACATAAGACCCCGTAAACTTACCAAAATGCAAACACAAGTGAATTTTGGTAAATAATGAAATGAACTGGATTTGATAGCAAACGCCTCAATCAGTGGCTGCTCCTGGTCATGCTATTAAGGTGAGCAACTCTCTTCCCTCTCCCTTCACCCACATTCACAATATAAATATATATATATATATATATATATATATATATATATATATATATGCACACATTACAAGTATACACATATATTCATTAACATAAACAATGACAATTAAACACAAGACTTCTTATGAAGTTTGATATTATGCTGAACTTTTTATGAGCAGTGAGAGTTGGCCGCATTTCTTTTCACAACACCCGCTTCGACTTCGCTCGACAAAGACCCCTACGAAATATTTACGACTTGTATCGAGTTACCGCATGATGACTCGGCACGATCCAGAACGGTTTTTCAAAAGGTGTCAAGAGTTTACAGATTGATTCGAAACTTTTTTACTCGCTCTTTTGCTAGAGAGTATTGTCCATAAGCTTGCTGAACAAATTTAAGTTTAAAATTACAACTTTCTATTTCCAATACTAAAGAAATCTGGATGGTTTCCCGTCTATACTGTATGACGAAAAACAAAGTGCGTGCCGCTTTAGTAAACGCTGTTTCTTTTCAGCAATTTTTTCTGTTAGTTTTTCATTGATGCCATTTTAATGTTTTCGACGCCATTAATTGTTAGTTGCACAAACACACTGGACAGAAAAACGAACAAACATCGGTTTTTCAAAACACATTAAAAAAGTAGTCCACTACATACGTTACCAAAATACATTTGGGTTTTTACATACTTCGGAATGGATATGCAATTGCAACTCGCATTAAAACATAAGAAATTGTGCATATATCATTCGATTAACACAATACTTATGAATGCAACACCGCACAGCAATGCGTTCGCGTTTCGCGCGCTAGCAAAGAACTGCTTTGGAAGGAATGAAATTTCATTTAAGTGTTCAGTGTCACACTTACTTCTCTTAAATACTTGTACTAGCTAAATGTTATATCTTCGAGACATGTACAGGCACTTGCAGAAATCGCCACTGCGTTGGCGCAGTAAAATTCGCATGGTCCGGAGAGTGCTCCAACCGTCCATTAGCCTCCATTGTCTGCCCTCTTTCCCCTGCAGATCACGGCAGCCACGGACCCCCGTTCCTCGCTCGCATTTTCCGAGTGTGCGCCGGTTGGCAGTCAGGAAGGGCATTGGCGGCGAGCTGTCAATCGCAGCTTCCGAATGGCACGTGTTTTGAGATACCATGTTTCGGAAACGCTCTGAGAGGACTTGTATTCCCCTCTTGTTACGAGATGTTTGAGAGAAATTGCACCGAATCAATTTGGGTGTGCACATGCGAACGTGCGAATACCCACGATCTGCCACTGGCCTAAAACCATGTGTTTAAGAAGAAACCATTACGAGGCCTTTATAGATGGCCTGTACATGCCCTTTAGAATTTTTAACATAAATATAATTTATGTATAATAATGATAATTAATGTATAATGCTATTTACTCCTTAGATTATGTCGTAAAAGTTAAAAACATTTATTTTTTGGAGACAATAGTGTTTCTGCACTTATGACTTCTTGCAACACTAACTCGCAATGGTCTTTTCAATCTCAATTGGTCTTTTAAAAAGTCTGCAGTTAAATTAGAGTATTGTACACAAATAACATAATACCTTATAAAATAATATTAATAATAATATTAGTAATAATAATAGTAATAATAATAGTAATAATAATAATAATAATAGTAATAATAATAATAATAGTAATAATAATAATAATAATAATAATAATAATAATAATAATAATAATAATAATAATAATAATAATAATAATATGAATCATCTAACTTCAGTCTCGAAAGAAATGCTCCATAACAAGGAACTCTCTCTGCGCAGCTGGTATCCACGAAATGCTCAGTGTCTCGCGTGGTTGGCACCGACAGAACGGCAGCCCGCGCGGTCAGCCTCGTTCCCGCTCCGAGGGAGATAAATAAATTAACACCGCTACGAAAATTTCCCTTGAAGCTGCGTGACTAGGGAATCACGGACGGAATCGTCCGCGAGTTATCGTGCGAGGGCAGCGGCGTTTCCAGCAGGAGGAAGGTTGGAACGGGCCACAGAAAGGCGGTGACGGGGTGGGGTGGGGTGGGGCGGAGGCGGGGCGGGGCGGGCGGGGGCGGGGCGGGACGGGGTAACGGCGATGGCGATGGCGCTAGCGGGAGCGTTGGCAGAGGCGCTGGTGGGAGTGTTGGCGGGGGAGGGGCGCGGGCGGAGGCGGGGGCGAGGCGGGGGCGAGGCGGGGGCGAGGCGGGGGCGAGGCGGGTGCGAGGCGGGGGCGAGGTGGGGGCGAGGCGGGAGTGCAGGCAGAGGCGCAGGTGGGAGTGTTGGCGGGGGAGGGGCGCGGGCGGTGGCGGGGCGGGGGCGGCTACCACGTTTCGCGAAGACCCGCTCATATTGACAAACTGGGTCACGTGAGACATTTCACGTTAATTCTTGCTTCACTCATGTACTAGACCTGCGGACTTTGTGCAGATCTGTTAGTTCCTTCTCCTAAACCAATGAACATTTAAAAAACGAAAACATGCCAAATAACCAGAAGATGAGTAAAGGTAAAATGTACTGAATAAATCACAGGTAATATGTCATAAATACAAAAAATTCCACCTCCCCCACCCACTCACACATTTTTATCGGGTAGAATAAAAGTAAGAATTTGGTTCGTTAGAAAGAACCCAGACATCATAAATTAGTAAACTGCATCGTTTAAGGACCTGTTTTTTTAGCTTTCATTCAACTACAGGAATCATTGTAAACGCGCACATCATCGTGAGCAGTCTCAGTGAAGCTTGAGGACTTCTTTCTGTCCATCATATCGACTCTTCGCTCAAGAGAAACGAAAATTTTCAATCGTCTGTTTTATTTAGTTCATCTTTATTATGTATTGAGTGAACAATTAAATGTGATCCTAATGTGGTTACTTTTACAAGCGGTTAGTGAAATGACAAATGAGCTCGGTTTCGTACTTAAGATCCTTTTTGTAGAAAAGCTTATCATGTTACATCATTTACATAATTGTAATATGTATATTCTTTGTATTACTTCCGAAGAAAAAAATGGTTTATATGTTCAATCCTTTATCTGATGGGTTATTATAAACTTCATTCTCTTAAGATTTATGTTTCATTCGTATTATCATTGGAATTTATGGAAACTAGATAATGGACTAGTGAGTTATATCTGTTGAAAAAAATCGCCAAACTTTGTGGTTTCGATATGAAAAAATATTAGTGTATTAAAAAGTACAGATTTTTACTAGACTTAGAGGAATAATAGTAGTTTACGATATAAGTGTCGTAAAGCATCTTATTACAATACGAGATTGGAAGATTGCCAAACGAGGCCGTTAGGCCGAGTTTGGTAACCAATCGAGTATTGTAATAAGATGTTACGACACGTATATCGTACAACGTTTTATCCACTTTGTAAAAATTAGTTAGATTTAATCTAAAAGATCGTCCTACGCGTTCGTTTAGTACTAACGATTTATTTTCTAGAAGTGGCGACACTGTTTCTAACAATGATAACAATTGAAACACATTTGGTGTCAACCTCAAGCTTTGTGTATTCTTTCCACGGTGTAAGAGTATTTTTTTCCAATATGAGTGACAGCAGCTGTGATTCTGACATCGAAATAACAGCAAATGCTGCTCTAGACACGCTATTACCAGAGAAATCACGAAAAAAATATGAGCGTGAATACACTTTATTTAGAGACTGGAGTGCAACCAAACATATTAAAACCATTTCGGAAAAGTTATGATGGCGTACTTCTCTGGTAAGTCTAAAAGAGAAACCCTCAAGTCTATGGTCACATTATTCCATGTTAAAGACTACAATATTACTCAATGATAATGTGCACATAAGTAACTTCACACAATTCATACCTTCCTCAAAAAGAAAGAGCCAACGATACATGAGCAAGAAATCTAAAACATTCTCGAAAGATGACATACATAAATTTTTAATAGAGGCAGATAATGAAATTTATTTAATGATGAAGGTGACATTAATAGTTGGCGTTTTGGAGCTTGCCGTAGAGAGGAATTGAAAAATTTAGAATTAAGTGATATAGAGGATAAGAATACGTATATTATAATTAATATACCAAACACCAAGACATTAATTTCAAGACAATTTGTTATTACTCAAGGAAGTGTCAAAGAATTCAACTGTTTGGAGACTTTTCGTCAATATTTTCGCCTTCGGCCGGAAAATGTCAAGCACGATCGTTTCTTTCTCTCCTACAAGAATGGAAAATGTTCTTCGCAACCAGTTGGGATAAATACTTTTGGAAACATTCCAAAAAAAATAGCAATGTATCTTGGTTTGAAGAATTCTGAAACTTTTACAGGACATTGCTTTCGTCGATCATCTGCTTCTTTACTCGCCGATGCAGGTGCTGACATGAATGTGTTAAAGAGGCACGGTGGATGGAAGTCAAATTCTGTTGCTGAAGGTTATGTCGAAACATCAGTGCAAAATAAAAAAGAGATAGCTATGAAAATTATGGGGAAAATATTTCGAATGTGGAATCTACAAATATTTCAAATGCAAATATGAATTGTACAGCTTCAACATCATCGGGAATTACGGTATCAAATTGCAGCAAATTTGTAATTAATGTTTACAACAAATAAGCATAGCTATTATTATAATTTGAACTCTTATTCTGTTAAAAAGTTATGTCAATAAAAATTCTTTGAACAATTGTTGTTATTTTTAATAGTAGGAATCAAGCTAGTCACGGAATAACCCATTACAAAACGAGTGTCGTAATGAAGTACTTTACCGCACTGGGTGCGGTAAAGAGCTTCATTACGACACTGAACCTAATGTCGTAATGTTTGACTTTACCTAACCAAAGTGGATAAATGTATTTTCGTCACTTGCAATCTTAGGCAGTCATTTGTAGAGGTTTGTAGGTGTATATTTCTTTTGATTTACTTAGGAAAGAATAAAGAAAAGTAAGTGAGTAAAGAAAAAGAAAGTAAAAGTATAAAGAATGTAAATATACAAATGATCATATAGCTGTGTATGTAATTTGAGGTTTGTCTGCCTGTACTGAACTACTATCTGAAAATATGAAGGACGAAGTCAATAGTCATAAAATGAAATAAATTAATTAAGATAAAACAGAACAATTTCCATTAAATTTATTTTCGCATGCATTACGACACCAGAATTTAATTCTGTAATCTTCCAAAAATATTGAAAAGATTTACAAAATCTAATAATATTTCAAAGAGACAATGCTCTCAATAAGGAAAAACACCACCTTCGACCCTCTCCGAGGATATCGCCGACGATATCTCTGAGTTGTAGAGAGGAAATCCCGATGCATCATTAGACTTGGATTACTCTTGGCGTTCTTTGGCATTGGAATGCTCTCAGCTGCCGAACGACGACCCGCTGTGTCATGATTTGTGTGCTCTGGCTTATAGCATTAATAAAAACTTGTATTGAAATCTACTTATGAACTTGCTACTAATGGAGTACTACTTTGTGCTCTCTTTTTGTTGTCGTATGACAGATGTTAATTTGCCATGAAGCACTTGCTCGAGACATTTGCAGAAAAGTAATGGAAGTTCATTTTTAGTACATTATAGTACTAAGAATGATGTGATAAGACTAGAGGGCTATGTTATTTTGAAGTGAAATACAAATTTTGAGCGAGAAATTATTCAAGTACAAGATTGGATATGGCCGATAGTATTTGAACAAATGAAATTATCAGGTCTGGATATCCACATTAGTAATTTCCAATGCGGGCAGGAACTGAAACAAAAATACCCATCCTCCGGCCATGTGAGTGGTCTCCGTGGTTTCGTTAGATTCCCAAGAACTCAGGAAAAATACAAAAACATTGAAAATTTTTCGATTTTCTCTGAAAATGCAAATATTTGATTGTTTTATTCCGCTTATTCTCAGACTGGGAGTATCGATTGAATTCCCAAGTTCAGTACGTCATTACTTACAACTCAGCTGACATCATACGAGTGCAAAGTTCCAAGGAAGAGGCTGCCTGCCATCAAATATTTGTTATTCACATGTTCTAATGGAAATGGTGTATATATACTGAACTTCTGGCTTGTTATAATTTTTTTTCATTCGGCCTTTTTGCTTGTTTTAGCGCCCGATGCATTTTAAGTGTTCTGCCCTATTTTCTCCCCTTTTCCATTATTTTTCTTTTCCTTCTGACACCAACCTCAATCTATCTGTAAACGTATCTGCAAACATCAATAACACGTTAGCATTTGCATTTTTTCTTTCTCCGCGCGATAACAGGCACGATGTGCGAACGTACGGACAAAATATATGCTTGGACTTCCGAGCAAATTGAAAAAATGGTAAGGGAAATGTAACTGTGTCTGTAGGGCCCATTGTAGATCCAGTAAACATATCTAATTTTCCTCAAATATAAATTAATTTTAATTGCGTATATAAGACAAGTTTCTCCTCATTCGTATTTTCAGAGCAAATGGGCTCGTCCAGAGTTTCCACAGATCAAAAGTCATTTTCTGGGCGAATTTCCTGCAAAGCTCTAGAAATCAATACGATGAAAATATTCAATGTAGAATATGATTTTCCGGTTTCTTTCTGGCTTCTTTATCCGCTATTCCATTTCACCTCACACCTACCTGTGTAAAACGGCTGGGAGAACTTGTAATGAAACGGAGCGTTTGGACATTATTGATATTCCATCACCAATTTAGACGTAATTAAAACTTCTCGAAGCGCTTTCAGGGCTACTTGATTCTCAGAGCAAACACCCTCCCAGAGGGCTTCAGGCATCTTCTCACAACCAAGAGAAACATTGCCAGCAATAACAGCCTCGGGCGTACTAATAAAAGCTAATGAAATATAGATTTTGACGGAATTTATGGTTAAATAGATTCTTAGTTTGTTCAGAGTGTGGGATGCAGATATAAAATATTTGTATTACCTTTCTTTTATATAATTCTTTCTCCTTAGGCCAAAATTTTATTAAGGGCACGTGCTGCAACGCAATTGCAACATGACAGGCGAATACTTCATCTGAATAATGTAGACTTTAATGTAGAATCTTGATTTCTCGAATTCCTTGATATTACGCTTTTTCGTCACCCTCTCTCTTTCCTATACAAGGGAGTTCGATGCCTAGTACGTCCATAACTTGAAATAATTGGAAAAATGTTTCACCTTCATTTCTCCTTACTAAAGCACCGTTGCATAAATGAAGTAATTCCACCACATTTTTTAAACAGTACTTACTCACGTTTTGAAAACTCGTTACATAGTAGGAAACATACTGACATAAGCGAAAGAAATATTTAGCACAGACACAATCCCGCTTCTCAATCATTCTTTTGGAATCTCAGAGAAAAAAATCATCGCCGGCGCTGCCGCCAAAACCCATCGCAAGGGGCAGCGGCTGTAGGGGGCGGTAACTCTGCAGGCGGCAGAGGCAGTGGCGGCGGCGGCGGCGGCGGCGGCGGCGCAAGAAGAAACAGCGGCGTCTGCTCCCGTATTAGCCACTCGTTAAAGGCGGGCGGCCGCCGGCGCCGCACCCGCCGTGCGCCGCCCGCCGCACCGCTCCGCCCCGCCCCGCCCGCCACTTCATAATTAGCGATATGGCCGGGGCGGGGGGCGGGGCGGCGGGCGGCGGGCGGCGGGCGGCGAACAGGGCGATCAGGAGGGGGGGGTCGGCGGGCGGCACGAGCAGCTATGGCCGCGGTGGCGATTGGGCGCACTGCGGGGAGGAGGCGGGGGCGGCGGGGGCGGGGCCGGTGGGTGGTGCGAGCGGAATGGCGCAGAAGGGCGCTGACAGCATCGTGGTCGGGGGCGTAAAGAAAATTTAGAACGGTAGCATCTGACGGGCGAAGCAAGCTTGGTAGCTAATGAAATGACTGGTTGTAAATTTTAATATTACTGTATTAAAATATATTACGGCAAGTCACTGTAATCCTTTTCATTTGAAACGATTGAACATCTCAGCAATACAGTAACGTGACGTTTCCCATGTTTCGAATTTTCCAGAGCAGTCCTCAATAGTGGGCTTGTAAGTGAGCTAGAAGTCAATTTTTTGGACATTAATGTAAATTATAAAGGAATTGTTCAGTGAAGTCCGAGTTATTATAAAAATGAAATAATAATACTAAAAAAGTTTCTATCTCGTTAATACTTCTGTATCTGGGCGGGTTGTATATCAACATTTGAATTCTGAAATTGATAATTTGATTGGTGATTCCAGGCGCGTCAACCGTAGGTAGTCCTTAGTCTGGTAAGTGTAGTACACGTGATATCTCGGGAGGAGATTGTGTTCCTCCCCCGGCTGGAATGTGAGATTCGGCGCCGACCTAAACGTCGGCTAAGGGGTTTCACTCTCTAAGTATTTCCGTCAGCGCGCGCACTCTTTGTCAGGGAAGAAGTGACAATGATGAAGCAAATATCTCGCGCGGTCCCTAACGCGTTTTGTTAAGGGACTACTCTGGTACTCATCAGATACTGATAAAAGAAACAACGTAGAACTAACGATCAGGGTAACTAGTCGAAACCAGAATTGTCCTCTGGGCAGTGGCTACATTCCAACTAGCTATGATGCTAGTGAGAAAAATCCCTCACCGTCGGCACTCGAACCATAGGATCTCCCAGTCAGAGTCGCTGCAGAGGCAACGGGCATCCTGCGTCTGCCTCAACTCAACCGGCGTAACTTTTATTTATTTATTTATTTTACGTCAAAAAAACAGTTAAAAACTGCGTATGACGTGCTATGGGGAAAAGTGAATTGTGTGCACATTTACAAAATTCTGTGATTCCTACACTGTCATATACTACTTAAATTTTGAATTTTGAAAGGGAGAAAAAAAAACAAAAACTCCCATGTAGTAAAATCTATTTTCAAGGATAAATAAGCAATAAATTTTGAATTTTGAAAGGGAGAAAAAAAACTCTCATGTAATAAAATCTATTTTCAAGGATAAATAAGCAATAAATTTTGAATTTTGAAAGGGAGAAAAAAACAACAAAAAAACTCCCATGTAATAAAATCTATTTTCAAGGATAAATAAGCAATAAATTTTGGCTCTTATTACTTCCTGCCGCGACAACATGGAAAGGATAATTTGAGAATTGTGTTTCCCACTGTATTCTAGAAGACGTGCACAGAAAATGAAGTTACATTTATGTCCAGAAGCAAAACAAGGGGCCATCTCAGCATTTGCTCAATGGATCAGGGAAACTGGACGAAAAACCTGATCGAGTTTTTTCAATAAAAAAACTCATAGTCAAACTTGTTATCGACCCCTCAATTACTCTAAAGAACAAAATGTTTCTATGAGATACATGGGTGAGGATGAAAAATCAAATATTACTTGTGTAAAAAGTACATTACGTTGAAGTCCTTTTATTGATAGCCATCCAATAAATATGATTCGCAACATGCTAAAAGAATATTGGAAATGGTGTGGATGAACTTAGATTCACGAGCAAGATTGGAAAACAATTAACGCGATAAGTGTGGGAAATGTGCAGTTCTGAATGTCTTAAATAAAAGATTCTTAAAAAGATCGATTTTACAAAAAAATAATGAAGACGTAATGCAGTAAGTGGGGTGAGAGGATGGACGTCAACATGAAAAAACAAACAAAAGAAACAAAATATTCGATTTTAGTCACTGGGCAGCTCACTTACCACATCTCGCTCTGATTCCACTGCTATCTTTGCCACCATTTTTTAAACTTTCACTATGTCATGTTCCTTTTCGATTAGTATTGTTTCCCTTGAAAGTAGATGCATAAAAACTAGCCTCGATTTTTTTGGGAGAAACAAAAGAGTAAATTGAATCCGTGCCCTATTTCAAATACTTGCACTTAACATATTATATATTACGTACACACGTATATTCAAATGCTCGAATCAAAAGGATGGACGTAATAATATCTTGTTCCACGCAATCGCCAGAATACCGCACAACTGAGTCAATAAAATTCAAGACAAGGAATGAACCTTTGTCTGTAAGACGTAGCCGCCGCTGTTTATTCTGCTTTCCAAACATACAACTGAAAGCATATATACAACGAAACGTAAAAGATATGTTGTCCTTCAGTTGCACCTGCATCAGTCTCCCCTAGTTTGGTGCTGCTGTCATCGAATAACGAAAGGTAATGATTACACGTCTCGCCAATCTTCTTCTCCGTTTAGAAAACGTTTTAATTTGTCGATTTATTTGAAAATCGGATCTTGGCAAAACATACGGATGTAGCGGAGTCGATCTCTATGGTGGGGTATAGGGACCGTTCGGTATCGGTACGTGTCGATGGAACTATATGACAGCGTAAAAAGAGGGGGAAAGCATAGCAAATATAATAGGAAATAAGAACTTGCGATTTTGCAGCTACACAGAAGAAACTTGGAGACAATAAATAATTAACTTTGCTGAAGGTATTTCGTGACTATGAAAAGATGAAACACGGAAAAGATTTTAAATGTACCAACTATCATTTGCGTAGAAGATACTAGAAGATAATTTAAGTACATTTGGAGAGGAATGGGTTTATAAGTATAAACAATGTTGTTTATCAATTTTTTGAACTTTTTTACAATTTTAAACGTCGCATTAGTTGTGAGTGTACACAGAAATATTCTTACAAATGTGTTTACAAAACTGATATCAAATGCTCACACATATTATGCAGAAATATTACATGTAGTGTTTAGTATGCATTACAATCTCTATATTTTCAACAAATCGATTTTTTCGCGATGCATGTCCTGATTTCTTTACTTTTGATACGTGATACCGTGATTGATAAATAGATATTCCTCCGAGGATTATTTGTTATATATTTTACACAATTTATCGTAGCAGATGTAAAAAATGTTGAAAAATAACTTTTAACTACTCTGGAGAAAATATTTTTGTATAGACATTATAAATAATACACACAACATTGTACAGCCGAAGTGATGATAATTTTATGATATGCAACAACTGGAGATCCGAAAGGCTCTACTATGATTCTTTAAATAATAGAAATAAAAATTAAATAAAAATGATCAAGAATAAGAAGTATATGTCTCTTTAGATAAATCACGTATATACATTTACATAGCGATTTTCTGCAATAACCTCATCTGAAGGTGTTGTGCACTAAGGATTTATGCAACAAGATGACGAGATATGAAGTGATTCAAACTTTGTATAACTTTAGTTAAATCCTGTTCGAGACTGGCATCTCTTCAAATGATATTTCTGAGAAGCAAATTACAATTAAACCCTACATCAATCCTATTCATAGCCATGTCAATCATTTCATGATCGTACGTTTCATTCCCAATAATAAATCAACTAAAAACATTGAAGTATCGTAATTTTACTGTTAAAGTGTCCAAGTGCATTCTTATCGAACGTATAGCATTCCCATCTCACACGAGTGTCAATTGTCAGCCCGCACAACACGGAAAAAGAGTCTAAATTAACCGAGTGTGCATGCTTGGTCATAAGGAAACCCTGTCCTCGCAAGATAAATGTAACGAGTGTCGTGAGAAGGGGCAAACGCTGTTGACGTATGTTTGACATGAAATTAAACAATTACTTCCAGCAAGTTCCCCACTATTATTAAGTTTCTCGAAAAGAAAACTTTATAATGAAAAGGCAAATTTCAAATGCATACCGGTGCAAATGCACACATAGTTTTCATGCTAAAGTAATTGTTCAACGTCATTGGAAAGTTCAGTAATTTCTGCAGAGTTAGTTCCCCGAGCGTCATCACGCAACTAATATGAAGTTCGTAATAGTAGCATGCAGCTGCGAGCAACGGCCGGGGACAGTCAGCGACGTGTTGCGGCGCCGGGCAAAGGGCCTAGCGGTGCTGTGGCGCTTCTAGGGATGCCGAGAACGCCATCCTGAGCGGGAGTGACGGTGGAACTGATGGTGAGGTTATTGAAGAAGAGGTCAGTGGCGACCCCTCCCCCCTCCAAACCAGTAACTCACTAATTCCTTACACTCCACCTAATCAAAACATCAAATATCTGGGATAAAATCTTGATATGAAGCTACAATGGAAAGTCCACATAATTGCCGAAACTCATTAAGCAAAAATAAAGGTACTCCAACTAACACCACTCATTAATTTCAAAAGTAAAATCTCTCTAAACAAAGTAATAGCCCATTTAGAAGGAAATTATTTTATTAAGAAAACCTTTCTTCAATACAGTAATTACCCATTAGAAATGGACGTTGTATCGAAACTGAATCAAGTTACATATCATGTTAAAATTCATAAAAAGATCACAGATATAAAAGAAGGATATGAATATCCTGCTGCTGATATAGGAATGGTAGATACAAAATTGGGATGTAATAAAGTTGTTATGGATCTAAAAACTGATAAACTTGGTCAAATATTTTGTGTATTTTTACCTATTCGATATGCTAATTGTTCAAAAGAAAACGATAATAAAGATCTTCTAAACATTAAGAATATGAGATTAGTATATAAAGGACATATGGCAAAATATGTCATTGAATTAAGCTTTTTTTAAAAAAAAGTCTAGGTATTATAGAGTTTGGGTACACTGCCATTGAATTAAAATCTGGTCTACAAATAATTGAATTAAAATTATTTTTAATTAAACTCTGGTCTAGAGGATGCCGAGACCAGATTTTAATTCAATATGTCTGAAGCTAAGTTGTTCAACGTCATTGGAAAGTTCAGTAATTTCTGCAGAGTTAGTTCCCGAGCATCATCACGCAACTAGGCGTTAATTCATATTAAATTAACGTCTAGTTTAGATATAATAAATGTGATTTAACGTATTATCATTCACAATCATGTATTGTTCATATGGTAGTAGCTAATAGTGAATTAGCGATGCAAAAATTAGAAAGCTACGGATATTATTCCGAAATTGGTGATGGTATAGATGCAATTTTTAAATTTCAAGAATATTATCAATTACCGTTTGATGGAGAGTTAAATAGTGATACATTAGATTTATTAAATTTACCACGACGTGGTGTGCATGATACTCATTTTAAATCATCTACACAAAAATGGAAAAAGAATACAATAAAATAGTATTATAGTAATGTAAATCACGCAATATTAGATGTAACTGAATCAGCATTTGAAATATAGTCATGTTATACGAATTTAAATTTTGAGAGGTATAATATCCTGATATAATTATATCGGATAAACGTGATGAACATCAATGCCAGCTTGATCAACATATGCGTTCTGTAAATTGATGAATAATAGTATATAATAAATGCTAAATCTCCTAAAGCAAATAATTCTTCATTAGAAATCCATATTGATTTAGACGGATAATGGATCATAGAGATACAATTACACCATAAGGACAAAATAATTTATTTTGTTTTACTTCACGAAACTGGACGTGCATTATATATTAAACATACACATAAGAGAAATGCGAAAATGTATGCTTATTATCGTAGATTATTAGATGTACATAGAGACGATATTTTAGCCACTCAAAGTTCATATGATCAAAAATCTCCTACACTACCACCATCATCGAAAAACATTCCATCGTTATGTGATACTCTGAACATTCAGCATTATTTATTATACACGATATATGATATTATTTATTATATGAAGATTGGATTCGGATCACAAACGAATCAAATTACTCGTCCACAACATATTCGGGATTGGCTATCGTTTTTTCATCATATTTTGGAAGAATTACAGCCATTTACTGACGACCATCTGAATAAAATTTATTTTTTATTGATAATATGTATTATATGAAAGATTATTCTAGTGAACATAATAAATTTTTGAATTCTTTAGAAAAAGCCGAAAAATTTAAGCTATCTCTTTTGAATATCGATTGTAGTAGAAACAATTCTACAAAATCGCAAATGACTAGAACATTAAAAAAATTTAACCATATTAGAACGTCTAAAATAAAAATTTAAAAACTCATAGGATAATTTTTTCATATATAAATAATGGAGAATTATTTTAAATTGTATTATAAAAATAGAGAGAGGTTTTTAAAAAAAATAGATGAGAATATGGTGAATGAGTGGTCAAAAGTTATTTATCACGACATCAACAAACATATATTCATAAAAGAAGATTAAATAAATTTAAAAGGTTCTCTATCTGTAAAATAGGAAAATAATTAAATTAATTTAATAAAAGCATAGCAAAAGTGATGGTCATAGTTATGAATGTAAAGAATGTCTAAGAACAAAAGTAGAAAAGTACAATCCTGTGGATGCATAGTTAATAAATAATATTTGAATAATCATAAGAGAAGAAATATACATATACTACAATAATTGTTCTATTTTATATCCATAGGTTAGTTATTAATATGATAGACTAAATATGTATCATCGTATGGTGATAAGAGCATTTTTTCTGGTTTTTATTTATAAGGTTTCAATTCTTTTGATGTAATATTATATACATCTGCATACGTCTCTACATCATTGAATAATGTGTGATTATACATATCGCATTTCATTTTCTCTATATTTTGTTTCCTAATACCTTTACATATCTTTTTTTTATATAATGTGTTTTAAAACATTCATTTTTGATCTTAATCCTACAAACTCTCGAATAGGTATGCCTATTCATGTTTAAATTTGCCTGATATTTTATTGTTTGATTGAGGTTTGAATGCCCAAAGATATCCAGGAGTATTGAAATGCTCAATATTTTATATTATTTTATCATAAATTTCATCCATTTCAACATGCATTATAAACGAATCAGTATTAGTTGCTAGAAGTTGAATATAATCTCCATATTTCGGTTTTGGAATATTATAATAAAATTTATACAATAATAATTTCGATAATCCAAGTACAACGAACTCACCACAAATGGATTGAATTAATATCACTTTCTTCCTTTTCTTATATAATAATACATGATCTTTATCAAGGATGGTTCTTGTATCATATTGTGTTTTTAAACTGATGATAGCTGGATATAAGTTTTGCATCACATCTTTCTCGTACGCTTCCCATTTTTTACCATATACTGCATTATTCATAAATTTAAAGAAATCATTTTCAAAATCATTATTCGTTTGTTGTTTTAGTATTTTATTTTTATCAATATATTGTTTGAATCATGCTTTTTGATCATAGGATATACCTTGATGGATTTTATTGACAGTAATACCTTGTTGTATAACATATTTTAATATTCTATAATCAATAACACAATTTATTTGCTCTTTTAATGTATTCACGAGCTTCATATGTTTTGGTTTATTCCCTGTACCTTTGTTTATAAGATCTTGATAGTTTGATAATTCATTGATATTTGGAATATAATTATCAGGGCATAACGGGAAATCTTTAAATGTATTATGTAAATGATCTGGAATGTTTAAATCTACTTCAAATGTATATCTTTTACATTCATCAAATAAATTCAAAATCAATTATAAACAGTTTTGTTTCTTTTTTTCAAATTTGCAATGGGTAATGGTTGACTTAATACATGGTAATACAAATTATTACAATCTTAGTATATAATATAAATGAAATGTTTTTCCTGTTGGAGATACCATTGCGTTCACCTTTTTCTTTTGATAATTTTATAGTTCTTTGAGCTTTTTTATCATAGAAATAACAATTATTAGCTGATGTATATCTGTTTCAAAACATGGATATACAACAGCCTGTTCCTTTTTCACAACATTCATATAAATCTTGATCGGCAATAAGATTTAGTTTTTGTTCTTAATTTTAGATATATCATAGCCCAAAAAATTAATCATGTTTCACAAATTTTGAATCTACTTGTTTATTATTTAAAATAGATCTCCAATCTACCTTGTCAAATATTGAATCTGATTGAAATTTATCATAATTATCAACCATTCATATAGAAAATTCCTTTATAAACTTTTTTTATTTAGATTTACAGAGCGCAATATGAGCGCAATATGCATTATTCACTTCAGCTAAATTTTTAACAGCTTGATACAAACTCGTACTTAAAAAATCTTTGTATATCAATAATTCTAACTTCAATAATATCATCTGTAAGATATACATCCCCTATTATTTTTGTTTCTCAATCACAAAATTTTTCTTCAATAAAGTGATAATATAATTTTTTATATTTAATATTTGTACATATACAGATATTTTATGGATAACTCTTTAATTTTAGAGAGCACGTTAAATATTTTTTTGGTGTATTTGGTATAATAATTATATCTGAATAAACGTCACAAAGTCGTAAATAACGCCATCGTAAAAAAAGAATCATATTTTAAATTATGAAATAGGATTGGAACAAATTTTGGGTACATAAATGGAAATTACATATATTACATGCTACACCTCTTACTTCACCAGTAAAATGATTATGATCAGCCAGTTTCTTTAATCCATGTTCTTTAAAATTTCTATTTCAAATCTGACACGATGTAGCCATTTTATAATAAGTTTTAGAAACTTCTGTTGTCCATCATAAATTAATCTTTAGTTGTAAATATTCCTCAGTATAATATTTACCTAATATCACAAGTTCTTCATTAAATGCATGCATTTAATCATGTCAATATTTTTACTTCGTTTATTTATAATCAAACCATTAAAATTTTAAAGGAAAAAAAAACATCTCATCAATTATTGTTGAAGTTTCTTTAATGTAGATTTAAAAACACACGATAAAACATAAGGATGAAATTGTTCAGTACCAACAGATTTATATTCTCTTATTAGATGTTTAGGTATTCCAATACTTATTTTATTATGTACACATTGATCAATGTGTTTATTTAATTTCCTTTCAGTTTTATATTTTTCTCAACAATTCAAACAATAATGTTCTTTTTGATAACTACGATGAATTTGACATGTTAATAATTTTTTTTTAACGTATTGACATGATTTTTTTAATTTACAGAATAATCATTTAATTCGTTACAAGAATCTTTTCTTTCATAGATATTAATAGATACTTTTAAAAATCTTTAAAATCAAAATATATCATTATCTTGATATTCAATGGTGTCATCTCTAATTAAGGATTTTGTTCCTTTAAAACCTAAAAATAAAAAAAGGCTTCAAATATTAACGATCATCGATAAGAATTGTAACGAATGAGAGTGACAGCCCGAATTCGGGGCGTTATTTTAAAAACCAGTTATCAAATAGTTTTCATCAAGTTTCTTTGCATTAAATGTTCAGTGGCTTTTATCGAAAATAATTTTAAATTCACTATTTCATAAACAACTGAGGCGTGCTGATCGGCGCGCCTCACTTTAGTTTCATATTATATTTGATATTTCAATCCATAAATTATGAGTTTGATCAAACCCTAACCATTTTATATACACTTTATTTCCTTTTGTTTTTAAAACTTTTTCTATTAAAGGGTGACTCATTTATAAGACGATCCTTGAATTTCTTTAAGATGATAGACAATAGGATTAGAATCAATAATTTTAACGATTTCAAATATTTCTGTGGAGTAATTACCAGTATACGATCTACCAAATACAGGTTTCAATTTGCTTATTCTTACTTTATCGTCAATGTTGAATTTCGGTAAAATAAATGTCTTTTAGTAATATTTTTCACTATATTTATTGACATCAATAGGTTTCATTTGAATAGTATGATGTGTGGTAATTATGGAAGTATATTCAACCATTTATGATTACCTTTAATATCAAACTGTTTCGACATTTTTGCTTTTAACATACGATTTATTCGTTCATATACTGTTTCATAAGATGGTAAAAATCTTGATTATAAAAATTCTTTACAACGATCTGTTTTTAAATATTTAGGTATTTTATAATTTAGAAATATATTATGCATAGCTGTACTTATATTTAATCCTGATTTGCTTTTAACTGGTAATGCCCATGCACATTTTGAATATACATCGATAATTGTTAAAATATACGCATATCCGTCATCTATTATAGATATATCTTTAAATTGTCCAGAATTAATTACTACTGAATCTGCTTACCACAATTCATCAATTCCTAATCTTAGAACGTGACGTCCCGGAAAATTGTTTTTGCATACGTTTATGTAAGTCATCAATAATATTTTCTCAAAAATTTAGTTCTTTTAAACAAATTTACTTTTTTCTTCACAAAACTGCATGTATACCAACTAGTCGAGGTCTTCCATTTTTTGTCGTTTCCGGTTTAATTTGAAACTTATTGGTATTTTTGTTACATTTCAAACAACAGGTATCCATTCACGAACTAAAAATATTCACATTTTTGAAAGTTGATATGAATTATTCCTTGAAAAGATAATGTAAGAGAAATTGGAATATGCGTAAATATTTACTAATTCGCAAATATATTTTATCTCCTTTATTGAATTGCAATGGTTCTGTTAACTCATATTTTTTTCTTCATTTGATTTATATATGACCAACGTATAAATATATTTAAGTCTGTCATATCTAAAACCGGAATATTATATGGTACTTGAATATATGTAAATGCATTCTCTTTTCCAGGGAAATAAAACACGAATTCATTATCAATTATCAATGATGCACGTATATTCAAGAACATGAATATATTATTTCTGAAATATCGTAAATTTACTGCTTCATAATCTCGGACTGGATCTAGAATAGTATGTACACTATTTTTAATTGTTTAATATTTGGTGCATCATCTTAACGACCAGCAGCTACCTTATGTAATACTTTACCATGAAAATTATAATCTCTCGAATATTCACGGTTATTTAATTTCATATCCAGACCACGTATATCTTGGGACATTGATTATATTGAATGTATGACATGAAGGAATAATTAATAGCCTGATGCGTAACTCGAATCGTTTGGTTGAATATATATTTTATCTCCTTTTTAAAAACAAATAATGGGTCGTTTTAAATGATTCACTTCTTTTTTTACTTCAACTAATGATAGTACATTGAGAATTAGATATTTTAAACCAATATTTGGTTCGATAAGAATAATTTTACAATTGTAATATATTTCCAAAAACGGTTGATTGTGAAAGAAAAAATAATTCATTTGTCAACCTACTTCACCAAATAATGAAATAATAAATAATAAGATCGAGTGAATTTGATCATTGTAATCTACAGAGATATTTCACCAAAAATGGCCGAAATGAGCAATTTTCATCAGCATCTGTGAATATAACTCTACCTACTATTTATAATAAGGCATATCGTTTATTTACAGAATTTAAAAGAATTAAGAATAATAATAAAAATGAAGAAACCACTTATTTTTATTACAAGATATCCTATTTTTCTGATAAATACATTTAGAAACAATTTAGATGCTGTCCAGAAACATCCACAAAATTATGCGCTTTATTTCAAAAAACTCTTCCAAAGAATTTTAAGACAAAAATATTGAAATATTTAAAAATTATAAAAATAGGAACGATTAGAATCTGTACCAGAACGCTCCCTATATATACTACTACTGAATAATGATTGTTTCCGGGCAACTGCTATGATCATTAGTCCCGTTAGTATAGTGAATGTTTTATCTTGGGTGGTGCCTATGTTCCTCCCCCGCTGGATGGTGAGATCTGGTGTCAACGTACACGTCGACACCAGGAATCCAGGAATCTATTCACAGCGGGACACCACGTGTTGGTAGTGGAGTGCACGTGTCTGTATGTGCGAGAGAGAGAGAGAGAGACGGCGGGAGGGAGAGAGGGGACAGGGAGAGAGTGGGTAGCGAGAGAGGGGAGAGTGTAGAACAAGGAAGGGCAAGAAACGATCGCGCGCGGCCCGTGGTCTGTGTGTTAGGATACTGCTCCAGCATTCACCTGGTATACATCAGAGAAACCAAGATAAACTACTGATCATATTCTCCTAGCCGCCAGAATTCTCTAGGCAGCGGCTGAATTCGACCTGACTCTAGAGTCAGGGTCGAAAATCTGTCACCGTCGGGACTCGAAGCTGTTAACCTGCTAAACATATATAACAGAAAGTTACCGGATCCAGGAAGCACAGGAACCCTTGTCTGGTTCCCATATTTTTTTACATGCTACTCAGTCCATTTAAAGCAATTATCATATACTTATTGGATCACATTCCAAACGAGTATTCCATTAAACGCGAGTGTACGTCATATCAAGATGAAATTTGCATTCCAAAAAAGAATCATTTTTCTTTGAAACACGAACGGGAATCCGATCTTAATTGGCCCCGTCTTGAAACACTTTCCACAGAATTTATTTCCAGTTAAAGAATGATATTTTAACATTATTTTCTCTTGCACAAGTACAGTCGTACTCAATGTAGGAATAAGGTAGACAAAATGTGTTACTTGTCTACCTCATAAAATGGTTCAAAACGGTGTACGCAGTAGTTCACTCAATTTATCAATCAGAATAGTACTATAAAACGGGTTTAAATATAAAAATATCAAGTAACACGCATATATTAATTTAAAAATAAAGCAATTAATATTTAATAAATAATAAGCAATTTGCCCGTGTTTAACTTTAAAATTAAACATGCGCCACGCTTCTAGTATGGTCCAAAACCGAAGCTTCCAAGCATGCAGGCCTTAACATTGTACTCTTGCTTAAGCATACGTAAGAACGTGAATGCACTGAGTGTGGACTCAGCGTGCTACTGTTTCATTATTTTCTCAAAATACAGCGCGAGCCAAGGCATCCTCCGGGCGTGCCTACCCCGAAAGTGCGAGACGCTGCAGGAAGAGAAAAAATGAGACGGATCGCGCGGTCTTACCAAACGCTTGAACTGGGAATTATCACGTACCACCGAAAGAAATGTTCATTTTATATTTTCAGATGAAAAATTCTTACATGGTAATCATTAAACATTTATTACGTGTGAAATGTATTATATTAGTACATATTTTTAAGCGGCTGTCATTATTAATTTCGCAGTGGAATATGGAAAATTATAATTAAGGTGAATCTTTGCGAAATTATAATTAATACACTATGTCAAACATTCACAACCGCGAATCGTTTTCCATCATAAAAATGAACTAATATACGTTATATTAAAGTATTATATTAAAAATTTTAAGAACAGATGACTTATAGTCTTACTTTTAATATTTTGGGTGATGACGTTACTACAGATGAATTATTTCAAATGTAGAAAATCAATACCATTTTCTCTTAATATTACCATTAAATATTTGTTTTCTGTTTCGACCTAAGAGGTACGAAGTCTTTTGAGACATTTTTGAAATATTGTCCAGTCTGTAATCTCACCGGCATCTACAGAGGGCACAGCTTCAGTGGCGAATTACGAAACAATGAATGATTGCGCTGATACAAGGTTGGTAGTTTTGGCCCGCCAATTTCAATTAACATATTTGTTTTTCCGTTGGTTAAGGTAAAAAAATAGAACTTCTACCCGGATATTCCTAGGATTATATTTTAAAGATTTATCGTACTATACGTACGATCTTCTACATATTATGGAATAATTGACTTCATCGACGTACTGAATTAACGAAGCGTTAGAAAAAGGATATAAGTAAAAGGTACGGTCTCAACGTGCCGAACACGCTACTATTTCCCTTTTTCCACTCAACTGATTTATTATTTCGTGTTTCGAGACAGAGGAAAGAAAGATCGCGCGCGGTCCGTGACCAGTTTGTTAGCTCATTCGCCTGATATTGATGGGAGAAACCGCGGAAAGTCTAGCTGACAAGCTAATGTAGAAACTAGTGAAAACGCCGATTCTCGGACTTTAGGACCTCCCGTTCAGAAGCACTGCAGTGACACCAGTTGATGTCTTGAGACACCTAAGCAAGTTTTCACACTTGAAATGATTCACATTTACATCAGACAATAGTACCTTAATTCTAAATCGTCGTGTCGCATTTTTATTGAAATTTGTTCTTTGGAAATACATTATCATTAACGTGTTTTTAAACTATGACTGAATTAGTAGTTATGAAATATGTAATCCGTAAAGAAGATAAAAAGTTCTCGTCGTTTTAGTCGTGCTACAGGGCAAAGACGCAATCCTTCATTTTCATTTTTAAGTTGTGCAGTCAAAAATTCTAGCTGGAAGTCATTAACATCATAATAAAAATAACAAAAATGTATTGCCTCGTTAAGAACCTCGTTAGACGTTTAGTCGAGTAGAGTTTCTGAAATGCTAGTGAATGCACTCTGACGCAGTGTGATTAACAAACACAAACAATAACAAATGCCTTCAAAGATTTTTCCTTCCCAAGAAATTCGGTACTGTGTGTACACTGTTTTCTGTGTTTAGAAAATTAAGTCATTTGTGTTTCCCGCTTACACACCTTTCTCTTCTTAAGGCTATTCTCCACGTTACTCGCTCTCTAATGACCAAACTCACTCGAAATCCGGTTCTTAACGAAAGATAAACCACAGCGTTTTGTTTATAACTGAGCGATCTGAGAACCTTAAACTCTAGTTAGGAAGAAACAGCTACAGAGCTGCATGTCATATGTAAAGGTCTCATGTAATTAAAGACTGCTTCCGTATTTTACGTCTAGGATCCGAGTCCCGCCTCTGCCCCTCCTCTCCAAAACCACTCCCACAAAATTTCCCTTCTAAATGTACGCGTTCTTTCTGATCACTAATAGCTACACAGCACTCGATATCTTCTACACACACGAACATTCCAATTCACGTTTGCTAAGATACACAAGTGTCCTCTGTTCTACTTCGGCCCTCAGACTTCCAGGGCGTTCAAATTATCAACCACTTCAAGTACTTGACATCCAGTTCTCTATCAGTTCCACTTTTTTCACACCTATGAGGGATCTACTTTTTTAACAGATTCCCCTTCTCTTTGTTGATGCACAACTCGGAATTCAATAACTTCCATACCCTTTTGTATGAGAAAATACCTGTTTTTTCAGTCGCTGCCCAGCCCACCTCACTCTTTTACCCAGTTCCACAACACACCCGTTTCTCACCTCACCTTTTCCGTACTACTCATTAACTACGCCTGGGTCTCCTCGCCGCCACACTATCCCAACATTCATACGAGTATTACTCACCGTCACCTACATCCATACTAGCCCTTCCCTTCAGGAGCCCACACACACTCGCACTCCACAACAGCTTTACCCGTTCGCTTTTTGCTGCCCGAGCAAACGCGGACGTGACAGAACTCAGCGGATCACGGTTGTCACAAACGAAAACCGTGGGCTCCTAAATATCGTCGGGAACAGTGTTCGTAATTACCCGAAAACTGTGCGCGTAACCTTGCTCTGGGTACAGCCCTCTAGCGACACGTCCTTGTCCAAACAAAGGCGCTCGCACACTCTCGAACAATTCCGATGAGTCTGGAAGGGGTGGGAGAATATTGGTTAAAGAAGGCTGCCGAACTGATAATATGAGACGTTGTAATGCGGGAATAAAAACTATAGTAGCGATAATATTAAGTGGTGGATCATTTCCTCTCCGTACTCCCCCCGCGCGCTCCGTATCAATCATCGAATTCAACGCCGTCACCTTTCCCTGCATCATCCGCCCTTTGCGTCTCGCTACTCGGACGATGCCTTGCTTTCAATTTAAAAAGAGTGACTTCTGATAGATCATTAGTTGGATCAGGTTGTCCAACCGAGTGCTTCGTCACGATTTGACTTTTTGGTATTGAAGTTCCCGATTGGATAACCGCGTCATAGACAATGATCTCTCCGAAGTCACTCCATTTAAATCGGAATATATGGAACGCCACCCACTGTGAAGGTCGTTCAGGTGGGCAGTGACAATTTCTTGGAAAGCGACTGACTACGGGCAGACAAGACAGGGTACAGAGAAAGGTAAACAGGACGATTGGCAATGACCGACGCGATAGTAAATAGGGGAGAGACCACCTCGAAGATGACCTTGAAATGCCGATTTCTTATGTTTCATGGGGATGAGAGACTTCAGAATTCCGAAAACACGAGATGAGCAAACGAGGTAGGCGATATCGCTAACAAAATTTTAATTTTTCCAAACATTTGTGCTTTAAAAAGCTGGTACCGGCAAAGGTGAATCAGAGCATTAAGTGATGTCAGTACAGGGCCGCTGACTGGGAGATCCTAGGGTTCGATTCCCGACGGTGAAAGGATTTTCGACACTAGCTAGGCAGCTAAGTCGAGTTCAGCCGTTGCCTGGAGGAGAATTCTAGCGGCCGGTTGTGCTCATTGTTACTATTCCGAGGTTCTCCGATTAACACCAGGCGAATGCCGGAGCAGTATTCTAAATAAAGAACGCACGCGATCTTTCCTTCGCACTCCTTGGCCTGTTGACATCCCTTATTCACACACGCATACATACATATATACATACATACATACATATATACAAACATACATACATATATACATACATATATACATACATACATACATACATACATACACTACACTATTACACTTATCAGGAGACCTAGAGGGAGCTTAGAGCTTGTCCCGTCTGGGAAGGTACCCCGCTGCTTGGAGATACCTGGTTAGGTTTTGATTGGTTGATTTTTTCGTGTTTCCGGGCGCGTTTCGTTTTCCGCCGCCGACCTATCGTCGGCTAGTGGGGTTTCCCCCTAACCAGGACTGTCCCACCAGCGGGCCACGGTCCCAGCCGGGACAAGCTCTAAGCTCCCGACCGATCTCCCGGAATATGTGGTAGCGTAGTGCATGTTAGTGTAAGTGTGTGTGTAAGGGGAGAGGATAGAACAAGGAATAGGAAGGACAGATCGCGCGCGGTCCGTGGCCCGTTTGGTATTGCCCCGGCATTCGGCTGGTGTTGATCAGAGAAACCACGGAAAACTACCGCTCCGAGCAGCCGTCCGCTACAATGCTCCTCCAGACAGCGACTGAATTCGACCAAGCTGAAAAGCTAGTGTCGAGAATCCTGCCGCCGTCAGGACTCGAACCTAGGACCTCCCGGTCAGAGGTGCTGCAGTGACAGCAGTTGATGCACAGAGCTACCGATCCCGGTACCTGGCTGGGGAAAATCCCAGCAAGCCGATGTAGGTCGGCGCCGGATTTCGCTAGCAAGCTGGAGAAAATCACCGCCACCTCCCGCGAAGTAAAACCAATCACTATACCTACGGGACTAATGACCTTAGCAGTTTACGAACTCTGATTCACTAAACAATAAGCATCTAAAAAGCTGGTTTACTAACCTCGAACATAAATGATCGCATGGGAGAAGAGGTAAATTCGACGGTGGTCGTGTTTTTTAATTTTATTACTGAGTTAGCTGACAAAGTGGGGTAAGAAGTGATCAGATCAAATAACAAAGCTTGTATTATCGGAGTGTATAATAAAGAAATTACAGAGTAGATTTATCGTCGAAAATTCGTCTCCGTTATGTGTCACCCTCGATGACTGCGGTTTGAAAAAATATTCAATCTACTCAAATATGAAAATTATTGTAGGATGTTCTGGTAATTTTTTGACTCGAAAATGAATCATTACGCCCAACTCATCGATGTTTAAAAAACGGCGGCTTCAATAAATCGATGTTAAGGACAACGATATTTTTTATAAAAACGATGTTTTGAAAATAACATCAAATGCACATCTCTAGTGCAACGTCGGACCGCACCGAACTTTCCTCTTCCTTTTCCTATCCTCACCTTTTAAACACACTTACACTAACATGCACTTCACAACCACACATGCCGGGAGATCGGTCGGGAGATTTGAGCTTGTTCTCGCTGGGGTGGTGCCCCGCTGGTGTGAGACCCTTGGATGGTGAAAACCCTGCTAGCCAACGGTAGATCGGCGCCGGATCTCGTCATCCAGCGGGGGAAGATCACCGCCACCTCCCGATGAAAAAGCCTGCACTACACTTACCGGACTAATAACCTCGGTAGTTGAAGTGCCCAGAATTACTCACAATCAACCAACCAACCATTTGTACAACAATAAACTCGAAATTAAGGGTAGAACTTGCAAAGCCAAACTAGGCGTTCTCGAATCGCATGTTGTTTCCTTCAAGAACGGGATAATCGAGTTCGTTACACGATCCGAGAAAGGGTGTCCAAAGCCATTTTTGTTATTCTTTGTTTTTATTGTCACTGCAAACATCCGAGTACGGTACGTCGAGGGACTGTCAGAGTCTCCGCCTGGCTCTAACATCACCCCTTCCGAAAATGTTCTCCCCCTCCTCTCTCTCGCCCCCTCCACACGCACACCGGCTTCGCCCTTCCGTCTTTTAATTCCTCCATTTTCCCTCTCTGCCTACCTTCTCGCCTTTTTTCGAGTGTATAATTTTTCATCTTGCAGCCTTTCACCTCTGCTCGGCGCCCTTCCATATGTTTTCCTTTACACTCGGGTTTATTTTCTTCCGCTCCACGTCGTTTTTATCGATGTCGCACAATGCGGCGGGGGGGCTTGGGGCTCGGCAGCGGCGGGGCGCGCCAGCCGGGACCCCCGGAGGGGGACCCAGTTGGATTGTGAGCGAAGGAGGGCCCCTCCCTGGATTCCACAACTTCTCAGATTTTGTTGGATCTTGAGCGTCCTTAATGTTCCGGGAAATCCTTCGTGGTAATATACGCGGAAATCCTTCGTGGCAATGGGATTTGTAACCCTTAAAAATAGTAATAGAATAAAAGATGTCATTACCAAATTGTATATATTGTATGAGCATGTAACAAATAAAAATGCTGGTAATGAGAAAACCATTAGTTCAAATACTTGTTCTGCCAATAATACAACAATAAACCAATACCTTGCTAATAGGTTTTGTATGTAGTACATAATTCATATACAATAGAGACCCGACGCTCAAAATTAAATTTTGGCTTGTTTTCCATGTATATCTTCAGCATTTAAAATTTTTTAAACTTTATGTTTTATCCTTACGAAACTTGATTTTAAGAATTGGAGTTGTTTGTCCAATGACACGTCTTTTTACTGAATCCTTGAGTTTTATCTAATCATCCGGACTTACCGCTTAATTCGGATAATTGAATTTTTATTGTAGACAATGTGAACTATTACGATATTGACAGAATTATTTACAAATAAATAATACACTATTTCCATATAATAAAGAAAAAAATTAATAAAAAGGTTATTTCCATTTTCATACAGAATTTTACAACAAAATGTAATGACACATCCGACACGTGAGTTGATCTAAACTATACGGGTGATTACATGTTCTGGAAACAGTAGAAAATATCTAACGGAAGTACGATCTGTTTTAACAAAGTTTATTTTGTTAATTATTTCATAGATGAAAACAAAAAACGTGAACCATATTACTATCAGACTTCAGCAATTCTTTATTACATTTTGTGTAGATGGCATAAGCAGCATATGATCTATTTTAGTCATCGTTTACCAGTACAGAATAATTACTAAAATAACTCTTTAACGAATCACTTGCGTGACATATGCAGTATTGATTCGAACTCTCCACTCATTTTGATGACACACAACATTTCATTTATACAGATGAGTCATTTCAATAGGTAAAAATAACATACCACGTATTATTTTCAGTTAGATGAACAACCTTCATAGGTGCAATCTCATCAGCTTGTGTTCCTGATTTGAATTTGTTTTTGTTTGTTTCTGGAGGGTAGTGATCGATCCAGGTTTCATCTATAGTCACGAATATGCACCAAATGTCCAGCTGATTTAGCCTCATCATTGAAGATTCTGCTTTGAAATCATCTTCTGAGTCAGTTTTTGGTCCAAATTGAGCACTCGAGACCCCCTTCGCGAACACTGTTTCATAATCAATTTTCCAGGAAGATGAAGTGCACACGTTCAGGTGACCCCAGCTCTCTCACACACTTCCACTCTGCGATCATTCGTTACCAGATCGTGAACTTTTCAATGGTTTGATTTGGTTGGTTAGGGATACCGGGCGCATCAACAGCGTAGGTCATTATTCCCATAAGTGTAGTGCATGTTTTTCCTCCGGAGATGGTGATGATCTTCTTCCGCTGTATGGCAAGATCCGGCGCCGACCCACCGTCGGCTAGCGGGATTTCCCCCTAACCAAGACTCTCCCACTAGCGGGGCACCGCCCCAGACGGGACAACCTCTAAACTCCCGAACGGTCTCCCGGAATATGTGGTAGCGTAGTGCATGTTAATGTAAGTGTGTGTGTGTGTGTGTGTGAGTGTGTGTGTGTGTGTGTGTAAGGGGAGAGGATATAATAAAGAGGAAGGAAAGATGGAGCGCGGTCCGTGACCCGTTTGTTAGAGTACTGCTCCGGCATTCGCCTGGTGTTGATCAGAGAAACTACGGAAAACTTCCGTAGTTCCGTGATCATTAGTCCTGTTCGTGTAGTGCATGTTTTTTCGAGGGAGATGGCGGTGATCTTCCCCCGCTGAATGGCGAGATCCGGCGCCGACCTACCGTCGGCTAGTGGGGTTTCACCCTAACCAGGACTCTCCCACCAGCGGGGCACCGCCCCAGTCGGGACAACCTCTAAGCTCCCGACCGTTCTCCCGGAATATGTCGTAGCGTAGTGCATGTTAGTGTAAGTGTGTATGTAAGGGGAGAGGATAGAACAAGGAAGAGGAAGGGCAGATCGCGCGCGGTTCGTGGCCCGTTTGGTAGGGTACTGCTCCGGCATTCGGCTGGTGTTGATCAGAGAAACCACGGAAAACTACCGATCAGAGCAGCTGTCCGCTAGAATTCTCTCCTCCAGACAGCGACTGAATTCGACCTAGCTGAAAAGGCAGTGTCGAAAATCCTGCCGCCGTCAGGACTCGAACCTAGGACCTCCCGGTCAGAGGCGCTGCAGGGACATCAGTTGATGCATTGAGCTGCCTCTCCCGGTCTTTTCAGTGGTTTTCGGTGTGGTGACCTCATCTGGCCGGCCGAAGCATGCTCCATCTTCGTTACTTATGCGACTACCTTTTTAATTCGTGGTAATTAAATCCAGTGGTGGTGGTGCAGAGTCTAGTGGTGCTGGTGCAGAGTCCGCATGCACTTCCTCTATTTCGATTTTGATCTCAGTTGCAATCCAACTCTCCAAATAAAATGTTTAATTACAGCACGAAACTCGTTTTGTTCCACCTCCTACACCGCACGTCAAATT
The DNA here is from genome assembly GCA_964035755.1 of Teleogryllus oceanicus. Lineage (NCBI taxonomy): Eukaryota > Metazoa > Arthropoda > Insecta > Orthoptera > Gryllidae > Teleogryllus > Teleogryllus oceanicus. The sequence goes on from CAXIVR010000001.1 coordinate 284,472,901, forward strand.
CACGCATTCAATTGGTTGCCAACAAATAACTACGAATCGAATTTGTTTCAAACTTCAGACAATTCCATAACAAGAATCATGCTTTCCAAAATAACGAAATTTAACAACAATTCGCGCTGTTTCATAAAAATGTACCAGAGTTATGAAACGATGATCGTATGTAGGTTCCGATGAAACTGAAAAATTGCAACGAACACTTTCTATTGGAATCTATGCTTCTGAAGCTAAAACAGGAAAGGAATTATTTATTGGTGATATTATAAGGAAAAAGCTGGTGTATTGCCATCTGAAGTGACTCGCTCTGTATTGTGACCGCTCTACCTTTTCACTATTCTCTAAAAAGCCTACAGCGGGTCACTCAAGTAACCTTGTAGTATTACTTGATCTGTGACTTCTTATGACAATTCCAAAAATTAGGAATAGTTTCATATGTCCTAACTGTGCTATAGGAGTGGGTACGTTTATCCTGCTTTTGTAATAAAAGAAACATAGGCAAGTTAATGTTTTAATTATGAACAGCGTTCTGAATATGTTCTGTTTAAATATTGGAATACAATTCTACTCTAGCATTTACACATTGCATTGAAAGATTCCATCACTTGCTCTACCTTTAGAAATTACGTGATTACCTAACAACTGCAGTTATGTTTTAACATTTGCATAAACACTTTACATAAAATTATATTACCCTTCACTTCACAAAAAAACACAATAAAATAACTGTACACAAGACTATAATACATGGAAACCCAAAATACTGAAAAAGAATCACATACCAAAAATACCCTTTGCATTCACTTTCGAAGAAATTGTCGCATGAATAGTGATTGAAATATATACAAGCGTAGTTTCACTTTATAGATTATTACTTTATACAATTTAGCCAGGAAAAAGAATATTGTTATGCAATGAACGTACAATCAATAATAATTCTTTTACTAATTATTGGTTTTCAACAATCTGAAAACTATTAAACAATAAATTGAATGCACATACTAAAAGAACAAATATTACCAATAATAGAAAAATGAAATTAATAGATTTTTTACAATTCTTTTACAGGAATTTTTGGCTTATAATGTCTAAATGATTTTAATAAATTTAACTCGACTATCTACGTCTTTAAGTGAGGTGAATTCTATCTCTCTAGCATAATTCTCGCTTATTTAAACAGTCCTTTTTATGAGAATTTCTAGTAAATTTTCTGACTCACAAAACGCCTCGAAGAAATATTTCTACAGCTTGGAGCGGCGACGGCGACCCAGATCCTTTCAAGGTCGTGGCAACCCCTTGCTTCGGTGAACCTGTGCTCTGATGAATTTCTAACACAGTCCTTCGAATTTTATATAATCTGACTGCAATATCTTCGCATAATGAATTTCTTACGTGGTAAGCCAAGTTGAAAGACAAAACAAAAAAAGCTGGAAATAGAAAGAAACATTTTCTATAGCACATGCTACCTATTTCAGTACACGTTCTTGAATGTTGAAATATATTATTTCCTTGTTGTTAGAAAAATAGTATATTTCTTTGTCATGCGTTCACGTGAATTTATCAGAATGTTTATGATTTAAAGTTCTAAATTCTCTCATACATGGTATAGTTATTTTAACATGATGAGACGAATTACCTTTTTCAAGCTTCTAATCGTCGAAATACGACGAATTCTCTTCTCCGTCTAGCACGAACAATTGCGGTGCAATCAGATCGGCGAGCGGCAGCAAAAGAGAGAGCTTGTCCTAGCGATGCTTTGCTCTAGGGCCGATATTTTCAAGGGTGATTTTGATTGGTTCTCGATCTCTTGTACGCGAGTGCGTTCAGAAACTTTTAGTAAATTATCGCAAAGGATACCATTTACTGCTGGCGCGTTTGCTTGCAATTCGGTAACACTATAATTGCTGCTTGTCGTGTCTTGACGTTCTCGGGTGCTTCTTAAAAATCAATGTAACCGACATATGAGCGGTTACAGTATATGTTGACAGTTAACATACTTTGAGTAAATGCAGTCTCTAAAATATACGTAAGAAAATCGATGTTAATTATTAATTCCAATTATGATCAAACTGTAGTTGTAGGACATATTCTGAGGAAAGCGCATTTTGTTATAACCAATTTCGTCATTAATCGAATGAGAAATATCGGCGATGAAGCGGATAATTGCCATATCTTTCTACGTTAAGACAAGAGAGGTAAGTTGAGAAAAATGATAAAATTGGTGAAATGCATTAATTAAAAATATATGCAATACACGAGTGGAAATATCCCAAAAACCTATGAATCCTAAAAAAGAATATCCTGCTCCTAGTAACACCAGGCTTTGCACCAGCCACGGCTGGAGGTGTTCAGTCAACCATACATGGCTGAAAAGTGTCCAGAGTTCAAAGAATAAAATTATTTTAATCTAATCTACTTTTTAAAAATTAACACAATTAATCGTCTGTCAATCTTATCTCAATCATTTTTTGCAGATTCAATCAATTGTAGATTCAGCAAGATCTTCCCGCTTGCGAATGCCGGATATGACTCAATAGATGAGCGGGACGTACTTCCATACGGCTCTCGATTCCTGATTACGGAAGACGGTAGGAGGATGGTGATGATAACGCTGATGATGGTGATGATGACGACGACGACGATAGGAAGATCCTGTGCAACCTGTGGCCTTTGAATGGTTTTGCACCGGTATTCGCCCGGAATTGATCAAGGCAACCACGGAAACAAGAGAGATTAGAGCAGTCGGACCACGCATTCGACTCCAGTAGACGCCAGGAACTCACGTCAAGTTAATTTCTGGCATATTGCCGGGATCGAATTCAGGACCTCCCAAACACTAATACGCACGAGCCGTACGACGTTGCTGTTACGTTCACAGTAACGGCCTTGTTGGGATCAATATCTCAATAACAGAATAATTCTCAAGTGTTTTAATTATAGTATTATTTAGAGAGGCGCGTTCTCTCTTACTTCCATTCTCCAATGGAATGATATTCAACATAATGAATTGAAAGCAAAAGTAACCTAGGGAAACTACATGATCTCAATTGATCTAAATAGAAAAGTGAAAAGCACCTTACGAGCAAAATGATATAATCCTAATGTTATTTTAATATTATTTTATAAATAGAAATATAATTTTATAAATATAAACATAATTTTATAAATATTATTTTATTAATATTGCACTTCAAGGAAATCAATGTATAGCATGATTTTGCATGTAATGAAATGGTTATTGGATCACATTTGTATACTGTTGAACATTTACTCTCATTTTAGGAATGCTTCTGAATATTTTTGTTATGGAGTCTTGGTCTAACTAATAGCATGTGTTAAAAGAACAATGTTGATAGAGATGTGTTTGAAAAATGTTCACAGACGGCATGTGAAGTCGAATGCATGTGTGATCTCAGAAGACAGATGGTAAGGGATGCGGGTTCGGCCGCCCGAAACGATAAGAATCGAGTCTCGTGCGTTCACCTAACCCGCCTGACAACAGACGAGGACCTAACAGACAGGGGACAAGAGACACGTAGGAACGACACACCGCCCTTCAACTTCTTACAATACTGCAGCGATCATTCTATTAGGGCTAAGGTTCCTGAATAATTGTCGACCCCAGCACATTTTACATTACATTGGAAATTACAATACCTTTTATCGATATCAAATCTTCTACTATTTTCAAATGTTGACGTGTAATTTTGGAACGTCACAGCGACATTATTTTCCTTTTATATAAATTTAGTCGTGTCAAACATTCATGTGTGTTATTGTCATTACTGGTTACTAGTTTTGTTAAATTTTAGTAGTGTTCTCTGTACATCGTTGTTAGTTGCCACCCGTCCACATTTTATAGTGATCGTCTCTGATTTATAGTAATTGTCTCGCGCTCCTAAAATACTATGCCAGACCTTGAAGGACTATGACACTGTATTTCCCATATTTTCAGCTTGTATGATGAGAATGCTGTACCAAATTTTATTATCGAGTCTTCAAATATTTATATTAAATAAAAGATAATATTTGTATGTTATCAATAAGGATCAATCTAATATTCCCGAACTTGACTACACAATCATTGATTAAATTGGTTTGTTATACGATGAAATGACCTCCGAGTCGATTGAATTCATCTCTCGAAAAAAACAACCGACAACGCCTTGGCTGGATTACAGTAAGCATTGGTCTGAGACAAATGCAAGAACGGAAAATTCGCAGAATTTGTTTTGCAAATGACCCATATTTTTTCTCTAAGAATATTATTAAGCCAAACTCAGTGCGCTTTAAAACGGATAGTGAACGGTCGTAGATGTGTTCTCTTCAGTGTTAAAATTTTAACTTATAATATTCTCTCTTAAATTAGAGAATATTTTAAGTGCAGTGACTGTTGCGAACGTGAAAAGGAAAAATATTCGCGTAAAATTGTAAAGCTATAAAACACCATTTTCTCTTGGAAAAAGAAAAAACAAATTATTTGTTATATATGCTTTTCTAAAAGGGGTGAATAAAATTGATGGAAGGTCACTAGTTTTATACGATTTCATGCATAATTATACACATTTTTGGACAACAATTTTAAAATTTTAAAATAAACGTTTTAGGCGACATATCTTTATGCTACTTTAGAACCTAAAATATCCAATCTAGTAGATTAAATGACGAGTTTTAAGGGTTTCCAGTAAGCAAAAATTTGAAAAATATCAGCAACACGAACCAGAAAAAAATTAAGAAGAGATACTCATTATGTCAGTCTGAGGAGTCATGACTATTAAAATAAGTGCTTTAATTTTCAGACCTTCCCTTTATAAGAAATTTGTTCTTTATAATTTGAATGATCTACGAACGGAAATATTTTTTATGGTCTTGCATATTCCTTAAATGACCATAGTGTAGAACTAAATGGTGGTGAACTGTAAATAGAACGCATACGTAGAAAGAGTAATTTTCTTACTGAAAAACTTGTGGACCGGTGGCAAACAAAGTTCGGGTGAAACCTGTGGGATGTCAGTTCTTGGGAAAATGAAGTTAATTGGAGATGGTCTGCATTCTACTTGAATATTTCCCATTATACTTCTTCTTCGTGCTACACAATTTTTAAATTGTTTTTTGACGTTAATACATAAATGAATAATTCGAAATTCTAAGCAACTTTTAAAGGCCGTGGTATGAGACAAGAAGTATGTCTATAAGTTCTCGCGCGACTCCATTGATTTATCTCAGGCTTCTTGTTCAAAGTACGGTACACATATTAATATAAATATTTTCAGGACAGTATTTGTTGAACATTTTATTTGTAGTCCGTTTTCATCTTGAGTATACTCTTCAGTTTTTGTACGTCGAAAGTGTTCTCCTTCTTAATTCCAAAGGTACCAATTCTATTGCAAATGTGTACATTACAAAATGCATTTTCAAAATGTAAATAGCCTCCTCATATATAGTATTGCATTGCAGTAAAGAAGAATATATAAGAAGAACAAAATTTAAAAAATCAATTTTATTTAGCTGATAATTACTAAAAAGGAGATATTTAATTTAAATCTCACTCAAGCCAAGGCAATCGTACTAAGTTTGAAAGGAAGTCGTTACTTTGTGAATTTTCAGAATTAAAATTTTAGTGGAAGCATTTATTATTTCAGCCAATGATTATTTACGGTTATATCAGTTCAAACTTAATTTTATTGGAGTTTACTCACAAAATCTCTTCTTTCTCAATAATATGCATGAATCCGTTTCTGAAAATGTCTACATTCAGAAATACTATTTCATACAAGACTTCATTCACATTAAAAAATGCCAATTAATTTGATCTACTTAGTTTCTTCATATAAGCATGTCTATCATCACGATCTCCAATTTTTAACCATCCATTTTTCTCGTAACAGACCCTCCAATGGGCAATGATTGGCCTATGATCAGGTAAGCAAGTACTACTTCACCCCGAACCTCATCTCCTGCGATAAAATGATCACTTCTCTTGCAATTCACGGAAGACTGGTCTTTCGAATCCCTGTTGCTCAGATTAATTGATAGATTCGGTGAGTCCGGTCTCGAATTTCGTTTCGAGAGCGAAGAAAAACGTCAATTGCGTGCCGAAACCCTTGAGCAATACTGGGAAACACATTAAAGGAGAAAAATGGCAACGCGATACCCACGAAATCAGTTCTGATTATAAAAGACGTGCGCCTATTAACTTTAAAATTATACCACAATGAATGGGAATGCTGGAAAGCATTTCGGTAGTAAACGTCAAACAAGGCGCGCTTACGATAACATAACACAGCGCTGCGCTTTAAAATTTGAAAATGAGTTATGGAGATTAGGAAAGAGACCAGCAAGATGGGAAGGCCCGAGATGTCCACGACTGAAATACGTCCGGTGTGTAGCCGCGTGCAACGCGACTCGCCCGCGTCCGGCCGCCCTCCCGCCCGCCCAACCGCTCTCGCACACCTGCTCCCGCCGGCCAACGCCACGTCGTTGCGCCTTACGACGGCCAGCCCCTAATAGCATTACGCCAGTCGGACGCGTCGGATGTGGTCAGGGTCGGCTTGATTCGGCTCAGCGGGAGGAACGGAAGAGGTGGCGACACGTACGCCCCGAGGACAGTATTGAGTGGATGGAATTACATAATATAAAAAATATTTCCTTGCTAATGACAGTCAAACCCAGGGTATCGGACTCTCATACAGCGTTTTCCATTCGCCGCATTAGTGCGCACCCAGTGCGCACTCAGGGCAGCTTTCGTGTTCCATTCGACCGCTAGGGTGCACCAGTGCAAAGAACTGCGTGTTCCATTCGCACATCGACACGGACCCAGGGCGCACTAAACTGCACCGACGATCGTGTCAGTGCAGTCCAGTGCAGTGCACCGGGCCATTGTGAGGTTAGGTGCGGAATTTATCTATGCTGATTTAGATTCGTGGTGAAATTGTGAAGGCATTTGAGGATCTTCTGTCACGCAGGGATACTTCGAATGATGGAGTATATTATGTTGGGCATGAAATGTATTAAAATAATGTTTGTGATTTAAGAGTTCGGAAAATCAGATTGTGTTTTCCGAAAATTTAACCTTGAATAACTTCATATTAACAAATCCTGTGCTATTTAGAAACTAAAGTGTTTTAGGTACGTCTCAATTTCGAAACGCTAATAAAGTGAAAATAAAAATAGTAACCCTTACACAATCATTCAAATATATATGCCACGAAATGTTTCTCGCACGCCCATACATATACCAGCGGAAATGTTTATATTAATATTTTTATTGTTTTCAGTAATCAAACAAGTCTACAGAAGCCTTTCGGTTCAAAATCTTGTGTACTATATCGAACACTGGCAAATCTCGAAATATGAAATTACGACTATACGCATTTGAAGTTTTCGTAGTTTTTAAATAAAGAAATCACACGTTAATAATTTATGAGTTAATAAGTAAGAATTACCAAAAGACTTCATAAAAATTATAACGACGATCATAATTCAAAATTGTTATTTTTTGAGTTCCATCAGTGTGACTGACCAAGAACAGCTGTGTATAATTTCACTACGTAGCGCACGCGCACTGACTCAGTTCCGGAATCCATTTCATTCGTAGCTGCCCTTCACGCGTGTGGGGCAGCACTATTGCGGAGCGATGACGTTTCTGCCCTGCACTAGGGTGGGTTTCAGTGCAACGAATGGAAAACGCTATTAGAGAATCAGGATGATACGTCGAAGTTCGAATTCAGAAGATTTTTAAGAGCGAAAATATCATCCGAAAGAAAAAGAGAAGTAAAGCCCATGTCGTAGATTTCCTGAGTGTAAAAGAACCTCAAAACTAAATGTTGCCTATGCGCTGAATTCTAAAACCATTCATCTCCCTGAAAATTCCTTCGTATGCTACTAGAAGATCGCCCTGTCCCCATCACACTATCACCAGAACTGCGAAAGTGGAATTTCGAAATTCATGGTTGAAATGCAGATCGCTAGATTTTTGGCACTAATTGGCTTTGGCTGTAAACCGACGCATACAAAAACTGAAGAAAAGGCAAAAATTAGTGGTGCCATAACAGGACATACTTTCTCTCATTACTTTTAACTGTTGCAATTTTCCAAAATAGTGTTCAACGAAAATGCTATATGCATATATTTTATAAGCGTACTCTGCTCTATTCGAGAAACAAAAATAATCCAAAACGTATGAGCAGTTCTTGAGACACTTTAAAAATTATGTATTTGTATTCAAAATTATGGGGAAACTGGTTATATTTCCGACAATTATACATTACCTTACATAAAAATATATCTTTGAAGAACAGATTTCATTAAGAAATAAAATAGCTTTCTTCAATATTGTACGATGACGCCGAATTTTTTTTTTTTAACTTTTGCAATTTTCGAAAATTCAGAGTTCAACGAAAATTAGGTCTACGCCATTTTTAAGCGTATTTCGCTTCAACCAATACAATTTTAATCAAAATATTGCGAGACATTTTTGAAAAACGTTTTTGAAGAAAATGTCCCTGCACTCTCTGGGATTTTGTTATCCGCTTACGATCGCATTGCGTGCACGAAAGCGATCTGAATTTCATTTATGTGATCTTTCGTTTGACGGTACTGATCACTTCGCCAGATGTTATAGACGATTGACTATCATCACTATACACCCCAAAAGCCCCACTCCCATTCGCTGCTTATACAAGTGCTATAAGTGCTTGCTTCATATATTAAGAGAAATGGCGAAATAACAGGTTTAGATTGAGGTCATAGGTTCAAAACAATGGTATATTATTATTATTATTATTATTATTATTATTATTATTATTATTATTATTTACTGAGTATTCAATGTTTTACATCTTTTACGATGTCGCAGGAAAATCTACTTCCCTCTTGGGATATTGCTTAAAAAGAAAATAAATTTCATTGGTTGTAAAACATTCATAGTGGATTTTTACACAGCTCTTAGCGCTATCTTCTTCTGCAAGCATGATGGGCGCCTCAGTCATGTCAAAGGAAGGGTGTAGAACATCCGCGAAATGTTAATTGAAGCAACGAGTTCTTTTAATTGATTTATCGAAGTCTTTAAATAGATTAAAAATGTTCAAGTTGTGCATTTCTTGCATTCATGCTCAGCTATTCATGAATTGAATTATAAACTCCGACAATAAACTTAAAAATCTGCGGAGGCGATGGTGGCGGCAGTTAGAGCCGTAGTGGGAAGAAACGTGTTTAATTGGTGGTAGCATAAAGATAGGAAACAGAACTGAAAAGTCTCGCCAATGTTATATTGGAAACGTCTTTAGTTAAATACTATATCATTCATTGTCATGACAATAAAAAGTCTCTCCGTTAGATATGAAAATGTAGGGTCCTGAGGGCAACCCTTCATCTAGGAGCCAGTTCGGGAGAACATTTATATTTCTTTCCAACATATTTGTACAATGTTTTTACTAATGAAGAACGGTAAAACGTTTTTGTATTCACCATGTTATCACTTCACAATCAAAGTTATGTATGACTCGTTTAATATTATCGCTAAAATGTCACATTGGAAGTGTCTTTAGTAAAAAATGAAATTAGACTAAAACTACTGGATGTAGTAAAAAATACTGGATGTAGTGAAAAATCTAATCCTCATCTGCCAGGGGTAGATGACAGACAGTTAAATATTTATCATTTCTTTGTGAAAGTAACGCAAAATGCCCATATCTTAGACATAATGTATGACGCATACGTTTTGCAAATAAGAGGTATTTTTTCTGGAAATATTCTCAGAAAAATGATTAAACAAATTTGAATTTAAAAAATGACAACCCAGCTTCTTCCTAAAGCTAATTTTCATTCTGTATTCACTCTGTTTATCAGGACTGTGTTTAAAATATCTCAACGAAATGTTAAGAATGAAGATATGTTATGAATAGATCTTGATGACCATTATTTATTGCTTTGAAATCATTATATTTTGTTTTTTTACCCAAATATTCTTTGGAATGTGAATATTCAGTTCCCATACTTCTTTCTTAATAGAAAACTTCCAAATGCTTATGATATTTCTAACGTGATAACATGACGAGCAATGTCGTGATGAGCAATGTCGGGATATGTTCGGAAGACTAATCGACGATATTTAATTTATGGAAGGAACGCCGCAAAGGAATGGAAAAGGAAAAGATAGGAAAAGAAGGAAATTGTATAATTATTATGCGAGGAAAACAAGAAAACTTACAGTCCGAGAGCCAGCCTCTGATATTTTGTTATTCATGAGGTTTCGTAACGGGTGTCTAAAATTACACTAGAGTACAAGATTTTTACCTAAGGTGGAGTGCGCAACATATTCAATTTTATTCGTAGATTATGAATATCACAAAAGAAACGCCATACCACGTCACAGTTTTTAATTATACCGAATCTTTATGCAGTATCCTAACGTATTTTCCAATTAATGCAAATACATTTAAATAGCACATGTAAGATATGTAGAATCAATACGCATAAAATCTATTTAAAAATAAAGTATTTATTCAGTTCATCCAAATCACTTTCATGAGATAACAAAAGTTGCCTTTATTCTTGCGTCTGGGAGTCGCAATCAATATCACGAACAGGTCTTAGTGGTCTTAGTAGGTCTTAGTAAGCCTTACTGATGTTTTGAAAACTAGTCACGTGCACTTCCTACTGCGCATCAGTCATCAAAAGGAATTATTTTAGCCTCTTACCTTATCGCAAATATACAAGTATCCAACTGTTAGGGTGGCAAATTCTGAGTCAGCCGGTATCACGCGGAACTGTACCCGCAGTGAGCGTGAAGTTCGTGTCTGGTTTGTGTGTGTGTCAGATACATTCATACATTACAGTTCTGTGCATTCTATAAAGTGAAATTCTCCACATGATCTGTATAATTGAATCGGCTCGATAAAATGCAAATTTTTTTTTACAACGAAACTGTGCGCAATAACCCGATAACTTCTGTTACGTATGTGGAAGATTTACACCCAAAATTCAAAGGAAAAAATGAAATTACGAGACTCGGGTATTCTTTATACTTTGGCTATCGTGTTTCTGATCAGAACAAACATGCTCATAAAATTTGTATAATGTAACCGAGTTTAAAAACCGGCCATTGGAAAAAAAGGTTAATTTTTTTAAATCATATTATTGCACAATTGGTATTCCATTTTAATTGTTCTACTCATATGAAGCATGTCATAAAATTTTGTATAATTAACCGAGTGACAATGCGGAAATTAGTATAGGATTTTGTTTATTTCAAATACTAGTATGTTCATATCTTTTGAACCTTGCGTGAGAAACTTTCATAATGATTTTCGAAATCAGCGTGATCGTTTCCTTTGAAATCATCTACTTTCATCCTGGAGGTATGAAGAAAAAAGTTTTTTGTTTTGTGTTATTGGGATTCACATAAAGGGGAACTAGTGCAGATGCAGACGTCGCAGCACATTTTTTTTTTTTAGTTCATGGATTTTTTTATACAACTTAAGCTGTGGTTGTATGGAAAACTCAAATCATGGTTAATTTCTCTACCGATGTTTTGGAGAATATTAACAAATCATTTTAAAGTCTGCATATTATTGCACAAATATGCGTATTCCATTTTTAATTTGTTCATACCTCATATGAAGCATGTTCATAAAATTTTGTACTAATATAATTTTAAATTAAGCTTTCGAAGTTTAATTCTATCAATATACAGGGACGTATAGCTTTCTCTCAGGGCCATAGATTAATTCAAATTTTAGGATAATTATGCGTGATACAACAAAATAACAAATCGTGTTACGCGTGCTTTTTTCTTTCATTTTGTGAGATTATTAATATATTTCTCCAATAACCAAATGCGTTGCAAATATAATTGACAGTTCACTAGCCTGTGCCATGACAATGAGAATGAAAGTCCTTTAACTAGGAGTAATATATCTTATCCAAACCTTGCATCAATAGATAGAGTTTAATGAGACGAAAATAGAAATTTACTCTTATAATACTAATAACAATAAAAGAAACAACGAAAATTTATAATAGTAATAAAATAATTTATCGTTATTCGGATAGTTATCTCTAGGCAACTACATGCGAAACTCTTTTCCATTTGAATCCAGCATTTCAGGAAATATTTCAGAACAGGGCGCCGCATCAGAAACGCCCGCTGCAGTCCCTTGCCTGCCATCTCTCGGTGACATTTAGAAGCTTCACTGTTCCTTGGGCTGAGAGAGATCGGATGAGAACAATTCAACAATATTTCTTGACACGGCCATAAGCGAGCCATTCCGTCACAAGATTAAAGATTCCAAATGTCTCGCATTTTGTACAATTTGTAATATTTTGAAATATTTTGTAATAACTTTGTACCAACAGATATTAAAATAATGTTGACACAGATGCTTGTGTTTTTAATCTTCAAAACTTACATTCTGGTAACATTATAGATATGAGTGTGTGGGAACACACAAGTTTGTATTTAAAAAAATATATTTTTTTACTGTATACTCGTATTAAAATATTTTGAAGTAAAGAAATGTGTTAACTGTTTCTGCGTTGACTTATATTCTTCAGTCGAGGAAAACGAACAGATAGTGTATTGTAGAAATACCAAAATATAAATAGAGATGAAAAAAGGGTTTCCCAGTAACCATTAACGTAGTTGAATTGTTCTCTAAAGTATTCTTTTACCTTAATTAAAATTTACATAAAAGAAGTCAGTAAATTAATTAATTAAAAATATCTTTCAAGTACATTTAGTTTAGATTGCCACACTTGGAACGTAAAATTCAATGCTATACTCAATTACCTTAATTATAACTTTCGTTTAAAAACGCGGTAAATAAACAAATATCACTTCATTATCACATCGAAAATGAGAATCGAGAGTTACTGCTTTTCAGTGATTGAAGAAATGTCTCTCAACGCTCTTTAAAGAAACAAATCTTAGTATTCTCCAAATATTACAGAACTCTCATAATTACATCGTAGTTTTCTTGAATCATGCATATCGTTGTCAAATGCTGGTTTCGAATTTGTCAATTGAAAGTGAATATTTATCATAATAGAAGTTAATAATCAATCATACCCAAAGGACAGAGGAAATCTAAATATAAATTATTACATAAACAGCTAAAGGAAACTAATTTTTTAGTTATTTACAGTTATAAAAATCAGTGTGTTATAAGAAAATGAAGGCATTTTTTAAATTTTATCTTTCTTATTTAAAACGCTAATACTTTAATCTTTATTAATCTATCCTGTGTACATACAAATCAACCGCACTATAATTTCCTTAACAATATTTACCTCGCCATGTGATATTTAATATTTAACACAAATTACCAGATATAAAAATCCTCAAAATATGACATATTTCAAATAGTTGATTGTTCTAACTTACGAAGTTCATTCTACTTAACAGTGCTACGTTAACTACAAGGGTCTCTGCATGCAATATAACGTTTAAACGGGTATAATTTAATCAAATTTGTTTTCCTAACAAGAGTAGATTTTCACTAGCTCAAAAATTACCGAAACAGAACTGTTTTCGTTTATTTTATTATTATAAATATCGCTTCAAAGATAATGTAGCATAATGAGTGCCACATAGCCCTAGCATAATCCTCATAATTTAAATTTGAGTAAAAAGAAAATCATCGGAAAATTTGGTAAGTGTTGCCTTCTTACAGCCTCCAATTGATAGAAAATGTATGCACTAATTAATATCACTCAATTAAAAAACCAATTGCGAGGAAAGTGGTTTCTAGTGTTTATTGGTATGGGAATAATAGCAATACTAATTGTATTAACAGGATAAGCAAGGGTAATTTGCACTATTAGAACACCCGAATGCGACTTCGTCTGAGAAGTATACATTTTCATTCGGATACGGAACATCAAATTACGAATCGTTTTTGTACCTCGAAGTAAAATTCTTATGGAAATTCATTATGTCTCATCACACTTTTTAGAATACTCTTTAGTCAGTATACTGGCAAGAACAAAATAATTTAAAAAAAATGTATATCACGTTTAATTGATTTTTCAAATATATTGATACATCAAATAACACTTTATTTCTTGTTTTATAGCCTGAACCATCTAACAACAAAAGGTAAAAAATTTTAGGAAAATAACTTTATTTTGATTTGAAGTTTCTAGAATTTCCCCTAGACGCTTTTATTACTGTTGATGTACAAATATTTGTAATGCAAAGTAATTATCGTGAGAGGAAATCAGAGAAGCTATTTAAATTTCATTAAAAAATCCTCGTGTAAATTTTATTGAAAAACAATAATAATGAAGTTGTAATGCAATGCTACCATATTTTATTATTAGAATAAACGCTCATTAACATGAGTTCCCAGGAACCGAAATTATCGGAGTTCGTGCTGTAAAAATTCGTGTTATCCGAATAATATAATGTCCACATTACCATAATCCTTTGCCGGGACCGTGGTTTTGTTCGTGTTATGGCGAAATTCGTGTTAAGAGAGTTTGTGCTAACGAGGGTTTACTGTACAATACGCTTGTTCTACCTAAAAGACTATTTTATCGAAAAGTACTTAACAGTAGAGCAAGGAGGGATAGTAAATTGATGTTACTTTCGGCAGACGACGGTCGGGAATCTAAGACTATCCAACATGTTCATCTCTAATACATATGTATATCACATACGTCGTTTCTGTGCTCTTGTGGCCACGCGTACTACCCTCGTCCAATACCTTCGCCATTCAAACACCCCATTTCCCACTCGTCTGTTTATGTTGTTGCTCCTCAGGTCTCTGACAGCGAGATCCGTGACGCACAGTGTTGCCTATGAGCAGCAATACTCCGGCTGTTACGCCTTTCTTAATTCTTCTCCTCTCGCTGCATCCGCTCAGCCTATCTCATCCTATACTATCGTCTTGCCGTTCACCATCAGCGCTCCCCCCTTCTACTTCGCGTACCTTCTGCTCACCTGCTTCCGTTTATCCCCTCCTCGTTTAGCTTTACCTCCCTGCCCCTGACTCCCGGTGTCATTCTCCGCCTCCTCCCTCTACGGCGCTGTTCGCTCTCCGCTCTCGCTGCCCAGCCACCAGCTCCCGCGAACTCCCCTTCCCTGCCCTACCCTCCACTCCCACCGCGCCGCGCCGCGCCCCGCCCCTTTCCCCTCCCTCCCGCGCGGCGCTCGAGGTGCCAGGTTAATTAATACCTGCGATCTCCCCGCGCTGCGGCCGAACCCATTCAGCGCGCACTGCCTGTACCTCAGACATGCTATTGTATAAATCTCGAATTGATAATTTCGTCCTTTTTAAAAAAGAAGCAGACTAAAAAAACATATGAAAGAAAAATGTGGTCAAGTCTTTGATACTCTGCGGTCTTAAGTGGGTTCCATATTTCTCCATAAGTCTCTGTCAGGGTGAACACACGGCTCGCATATTAAATGACGGTTAGCGCTCATTACAGGGCCGCACTGAAGCCTTCAGAGGACCTCGAGAGTGGATAACAAGGATTTCAAGAGTGAGAAAAAATGAGCTTAGTCATGATTTTTGAATATAAGGAAAATGGTTTTCTCTATATCATGCTTTCATTCGCGCTCTCGCTCGCGCCGTATAGTGTTTCTCTCTTTCCATTCCGCCTGTATATCCTCTGGCGCCCCGCCCCCCGCGCGGCCGAGGCGAAGGAGGAGGAGGCAGCGGCGGCGGTGTCCGCCCCAGGGCGCCCGGCTACCTCCCCTCTTCCCCGCGACGGCCACCAGCTCCACAACCCCGGCTCTGCCATCCCGTTCAACCCGCGCAGCCTGCAGACACCCTTGCCCCGCTGGGCCAAACACGCGGAGCGGTGCAGAGCGGAGAGATAGGAGGGGTGAGGCACGACGAGGTTTGGAGAGCGCTGCCAGACAGGCATAGAATGGATTGGGGCGGGCAAGCCGGCGGACGGGCAAGCTGGCGGACGGGCAAGCCGGCGGGTGGGCAAGCCGGCGGGCGGGCTAGCCGGCGGATGGGCAAGCCGGAGGATGGGCAAGCCGGCGGGCGGGCAAGCCGGCCGACGGGCAAGCCGGCCGACGGACAAGCCGGCGGGCGGGCAAGCCGGCCGACGGGCAAGCCGGCCGACGGACAAGCCGGCGGACGGGCAAGCCGGCGGGCGGGCAAGCCGGCGCGGCAAGCCGGCGGGCGGGCAACCGGTGGGCGGGCAAGCCGGCGGGCGGGCAAGACGGCGGGCGGGCAAGTCGGTGGGCTGGCAAGTCGGCGGCGGGGCGGCGGGCGGCAAGCCGGCGGGCGGGCAAGCCGCGGGCGGGCAAGCCGGCGGGCGGGCAAGCTGCGGACGGCAAGCCGGCGGGCGGGAAGCCGGCGGCGGGCGCTGGCGGACGGGCAAGCCGGCGGGCGGAGAGCCGGCGGGCGGGCTAGCTGGCGGAGGGCAAGCCGGGGACGGGCAAGCCGGCGGGCGGGCAAGCCGGCGGACGGGCAAGCCGGCGGACGGGCAAGCCGGCGGACGGGCAAGCCGGCGGACGGGCAAGCCGGCGGGCGGGCAAGCCGGCGGGCGGGCAAGCCGGCGGGCGGGCAAGCCGGCGGACGGACAAGCCGGCGGGCGGGCAAGCCGGCGGCGGGCAAGCCGGCGGGCGGGCAAGCCGGCGGGCGGGCAAGCGGCGGCGGGCAAGCCGGCGGGCGGGCAAGCCGGCGGGCGGGCAAGCGGCGGGCGAGACGGCGGCGGCAAGCTCGGCGGGCGGGCAAGCCGGCGGGCGGGCAAGACCGGCGGGCGGGCAAGCCGGCGGGCGGCAAGCTGGCGGGCGCGCGGCATGGCAGGTGGTTGATGTTAGTTCCGCTCCGCGCTTAGAGTGGTCTTTGTCCCGAATGGCGTGCATCTTTCCTCGGGGATGGCGGATCTTCCTGCTGAGATCCGGCGCCGACCTATCGTCTAGCGGGGTTTCCCCCTAATCACGACTCTCCCACCAGTGGGTCACCGCCCCAACCGGGACAAGCTCTAAGCCCCCGATCGGTCTTCCGGAATATGTGGTTGTGTAGTGCATGTTAGTGTAAGTGTATAAGGGGAGATTATGACAAGGAAGAGGAAGGAAAGATCGCGCGCCGTCCGTGGTCCGTTAGCGCACTACTCCGGCATTCGCCTGGTGTTGATCGGAGAAACTACGGAAAACTACCAATCGGAAGAACCGGCCGCTAGAACTCTCCTCCAGGCAGCGACTGAATTCGACCTAGCTGAAAAGCTAGTGTCGAAAATCCTGCCGCCGCGGCGCGCCGTCGGGACTCCAACCTAGGACCTTCCGGTCAGAGGCGCTGCAGTAACATCAGATGCACTGAGCTACCGCTCCCGGTCCGACGAGTAGGCAAGCCGGGTGGCCGGGAATAGCAGGGTAGACGAGAAGAACGTGTGAAGAGGAAGGCTGGCGAGTGGACAGATGGATAAACGAGCGAACAAGCCTGCATTGGAGCTGAATGTTTGAAGTGGTATGTAGATTGAGCAGCACGTGTGGATCTGCAACGCGTAATGAGCTGCAACCTAGGGAAGAGTGCGTGCGTCAGCTGATGGGCACTTTATGCCAGAGATGTGCCTTTGTTGGGGCTCCCGAGTGCGTTGAGTTGGCGTGTTAGCTACGTTCATGAGTATTCTACACTAAAGAATGTTGCGCTTTCTATTGTGGTCCACGTTCGGATTTGCTGCGTTACTAGTATGTCGATCTGATAAGATCGTAAATCTGTCGCTTGCTGAAGTCAGCAATTGGTTCGAAGAGTGAACAGGATGAGCTAACAATGTCATAGTGGTAGTCCCGAGGTGATGAAGTGAAACAGAGGTAAGTGGCTGATTAAATTTGGTTACAGTACAAAGCAGTATTAGGTAGTCTGAAATTAATTGGAATATTTGCGAAATCGTTAATTGGAAAACTACTTATCTTGTTCAAACGGAAATCGATATTCCCCCAAAAGCAAATAAAGTCCTGTTCTAGTAATTCTCAATATTTATTTAATAACTTTCGTATCTAGAACGAAATTTTCTCGTGAATCTACAACGTATAAAATGATAATTTGTTTGGTTGGGTTAGCACATTTTTCGCTGTCCTCTATCACGTGTCGTTTATCTCTTTTTTTCGACTTATAATAATTATAATTATAATAATAATAATTATTATTATTATTATTATTATTATTATTTGTAATCTACATTTTACAAGAAAACTTTCATTCACTTACATGAAGGGGCTTTGTTGTTTACTACTAAACACATCATGAGAATGGGAATTGACTCTTACCGAGTAGTTTTATATTTTGGTTAAAATCTGCGTCACATTTTAAGTGTGCATACAAAAGTAATTCCCCGTATTTGGACGATAAATTTGATATTTCCTACTTCTGATAACTTTTGAGTTTAATTGATAGTATATTCCGAATATGATTCCATATATATATATATATATATATATATATATATATATATATATATATATATATATATTGTATGGTTCGTGCTCCTAGTACGTGTTCGGCACATTTTCCCTTGTCAGTTTTTTTTAGCAAAAACCTTACAAGAAACTATATTCCATATTCGCCAAATACATCGTTTTGCTCAAAGTAATCCAATCTTCTTCAATATCTTGGTTTTCAATGCATTTCTTTTGTCTTCTGGCATGTAAAAATATTATTGTATTCCTATTGTATAATTATCTTATAAAGTGGAAAGAGCTCGTTAGGCATTATGAAACAGCTTCATTACAGAATCGATTGTGGACTAAATTCCAATTATGTTTGCAAACCAAGCATTAAGACCTAATCAATGAACACCATCGTTCTAGAAAATATTTCATTATCCTGAGCTGACACGCGGCTATGTGACGGAAAATCGCAACGACAGTGCGAAAATGTTGAATGAAAGTGAATGAGTTCTGAAATTAATACTGCCGTAAGAACGAGAAAAAGCAGAAATGATAAGTAGGGTCAATTCCTATTATTTTTCATTAGACGTTGAAAAAGTATTTACTCTATATAATAGATATTAATACATTCGTACGAATTTTACAACACTCGCTTTTATCCTCCTTCGTGTCCTAATATATTTCATACTCTTTTATTAAGACCCGTCATTACATCGTCGCTTCATAGTAGAAATTTACTATTAAACTCGTAATTGGTTACAGGATCATTCTGTACAAGAAGACTCCGAAGAAAAACGGAAGGCAGTCGATCATGTAAACATCTTGGCATGGTGAAGTGCCTTGCGTTTAGATACTCGTACTCGGAACAAAAAATAACGAGACAGCATATCAGCAATAATTGCATTTTTTAAAATTTATTTTACGTCAAAAAACAGTTAAAAACTGCGTATGACGTGCTATGGGGAAAAAGTGAATTGTGTGCACATTTTCAAAATTCTGTGATTCCTACACTAAGTCATATACTACTTAAATTTTGAATTTTGAAAGGGAGAAAAAAAACAAAAATCTCCCATGTAATAAAATCTATTTTCAAGGATAAATAGCAATAAATTTTGAATTTTGAAAGGGAGAAAAAAACAACAAAAAAAACTCCCATGTAATAAAATCTATTTTCAAAGATAAATAAGCAATAAATTTTGGCTCTTATTATTCCTGCCGCGACAACATGGAAACGATAGTTTTAATAATTGTATTTCCCACTGAATTCTAGAAGACGTGCACAGAAAATGAAGTTACATTAATGTCCAGAAGCAAAACAAGGGGCCATCTCAGCATTTGCTCAATGGATCAGGGAAACTGGACGAAAAACCTGATCGAGATGGGGGTCATTGACCCGGAAGCTGTAGTACAATAGTTGTTACAGGTTGTTTATACTCATTTATACAGTCCAAATGGTAAATAATGCATTATGTATCATTGTTAAAATTAGAAACAGTTATGCAGCAGAAACGATTTCACTTGGGATTTAAACTTTTCTATTGAATTTAATCGTTTAATGTCATCTGGCAAAGTGTTGTAAAATAATGTACATGTATTGTATGTGAATTTTTTGTAATGAGCTGTTGATACTGTTACCTGATGAATATGATTTCTACGTCGAGTGTTATAGTAAGTGATTAGCTAATATTTAATGGCGGAAGGCCTCTTCCTTCAAGCCGAATGACGTCGAATGACGTCATCTGTGTCTTACGTACTGACGAATTGAGTATAAGAATTCAGTCTTCGGGATGAGAATAGGATTCCGAGCTTGACAGTGGCTGTGCGCAGTTCTCTCGCTAGTTATCGCTGCGACCAGAGATAAGCCCCGTGCCGGGACCGAAGCGCTATGGTTCAATGTCAAGTGTCTTTCTTAGCGCAAACAGTATTTACTATTTTTTTTAAAATTGTGAACGTATTAATTGTGTCTACTTCAAGTTCTGCCTTGTGGGGAAAATCATCTGTTCTTCGTCGACTTTTCTGCAAGGTTTCTTCATCGCCGGCCATGGAAGTACCCAGAGACCCGGTCCCACCGCCCCCGAAGCTGTGTCCCCTGCACTGCATACGCTAAATAACTACGATCCAAATCCACCTCACCTTTTCTACTATCCACACCTCGTACAACCGTTAGCAATCAGACAGCCCACAAATCCATCATATGTCATACAACTGTCATTCTTCGAGAGGCAGCCACCAGCACATCAGATAAGTTCAACAGAATCGCCTTCAGTTAAGCGCCATCGACACAGTTTCCACAGTTTCCAAATGCTAGAGAACAGTGCCCGAGCACCCTGCCTACTCCTGGAACTACCCTATTATATAACATTAACATAACACTATTATATAACATTAAAACTGGCAATAGATTTACTCCAATTCATCAAATTAATAGTATTCCTCAAGATCCTTCTGATTAATCCTTTCTTTCACAAACCGACAAAATACCCCTTATTTTCATTCATAACCCACCTACTCACACGGAACTCCTCAAAATAATCGAAGAACTACTAAAACATGAAAAAGTTACCCCTAGGGTAAAAGGATCCTTCAAGGAAGTTGATGTTAATTCTGTTGATAATTTCACCTTGCTCCGAGAAAATCTATCGACAAAAGGTCTATTTTATCATACCTACCGAGATCCAACCAAAGCTACCATCTCAGTAGTGCTCCGAAACGTGCCAACATCTTACTCTGAAGAACAAGAAATACTCCAAGAATTAGTTGCAAAAAACTGTAATCACAGTTATACGATTAACCAACAGTGAACGCAAACCACGGCCATTATGTGCAGTAGCTCTCTCTAAAACCCTCGAAAAAATGGCAATCTACAATCTAGAGGAAATTTTTAACGCTATTATAACAATAGAAGAGCGTCGTCATAGACATTGTCCAGTTCAGTGTCGACAATGTCAGACCTACAGACATTTAAAAAAAACTGCGGTTTTCTACCGCGCTGTGGAATTCATGCGGGTCAATGCGCTACTGTCGAGTGCGACAATGAAGTAACCAAATGTGTAAACTGTGAAAAGCCACATCGGGCCTCCAGCCGTGAATGTCAGGTACACGAGAATATTTTACTCAGAAGCGTTCTTCCCACACAGCCGCGCAACCAGCCTCCAAACATGCCTCCAACAATCCTGCCCACACAATCTTTCACTCCCCCAAACCCATTCACTGCCTCTCCTCCCCTCACCAACACTTTAACACCTCAGAGAATGGCCCTCGAACATTTCTCCTCTGGCCGCATTACAGCCAGACCGACCGAACCGAGGCCACCATCGTCATATCAACCTCCCTTGTACTCAGATTTCCTGAAACATTCAACATTCCCATTTCATTCTCGATCTAAAATTATATCACAAATGGTTTCTCAGCAAGTTGAAATATTCCTTTCAATTTTTTAAAATCAAATAATCCCCGTTCTAACAAAACAATTCTCCAATCTCTGAAATTCTACTATCCACAGCTGTTCAAATCCGTTCAATCTTATCCTATGCTTCTATCTGGGCCTAAGTCAGCAAGTCAAATATCAAAAAAATGCAAAGTTTCCAAAGCAAATTCCTCCGAACCATTACAAAAGCTCCCTGATTTGTACCCAAGTCCCAGCTACATAATGAACTCGCCCTTACTCCGATCTCCGTCCGTTTTTCCTTCCTATCCTCTCGCTTCTCTCCTAAAATTCCCCAGATTCCCTCAGCCGTGCATTTCGAGATCGGAAAACAAAATCCTCACCGCAATATACTAAAGCGTAAACTACAGTTCTTCGACTCTCCCTGATCACCATGTACCCGATGTGGCTTCGCACATTTAATCTGCATGAACTCAATGTAATTCATCTGCCAATAATGTTTCTTAAACAATGCTAACATAGTTCAATATACCTTCAATGCATCGTACTCGGCTGCTGAGGGCCTTCGAGCCAAGCAGAAATAAATGAAGGAAAAATATGAGAATAAGCGGATACAAATATTTGTATTTTCCAGACAAAATAGAAACTGTTTCGTTGCTTTTGGATTTTCCCAAGTCCTGTATATCTAACGAAATCATAGATACTTCTCATGGCCGGAGCCATTCTACTAGTTATATTTACGCTATTTTGATTATTTTATTGCAAATGCCGTATTTAAACAAAACACAATTGTGACCTTTTGAAAAATCATGAAAACGTTAAGAGCAAGCTCCTGAAACCGTACGTTACTCATGAGAGAAATAGGGAGCGTACTCTTTCCTTACTGAGACTTCTTCACTCCGAGACAGCCGAGTGTGTCTGTTCGCTCCCCGCCCCCGACCACAGGTTCGCCAGGAGGGCCCTCCCCCTGACGAGGCAAATCCCGGCGACCCGCAGGACCTCACAGACACGCGACGCCGAGAGATGAGTGGAAGGGCGGAGAAGGAGGAGGAGGGGGCGGGGGTTGGGGAGCCAGGGATACCCTCGGCAGCGCAGTCTCCCGGCCGTCTAGCCGACCTCCCCCGAGCCCTCGCCGAGGGGCCCCGACAGGAGGTGGGGGTGCTAGCACCCAGGTTGCCCGCTGCTGTCGCGAACGAGCTGTTTACTGGACCCGAACAACACCCAAGGGTTTGAGAAAACACTAGCGTGACACTGAATTTCTATGTTTTTCCGCTATATTACCCAATTAGCCACAACTACACCTATTTAAGCACTTGAAGTAAATTATAGTGTTACGAAATGGAACATAATTGGATAGCGTGCTTCTACAATAAAGTATATACAACGGTATTATACTTTCCAGTATTTGTAACGGTTATGTAATGTAATAATACTAGCAAAACTCCGACGAATATTTGGCACATTTTATCTCAATTGTATATGTATGGCGGCCAGCGACGAATTATTTCACCTATGGATCTTACTTTAGCGAGTGTCTCCAACCCGCAAAAATATTTGCCTGGGCTGGTATTTGAATTCGAGTGACCACTATACAGCCACGATAGCTTTTTAGTCCAAGGATATCTGACGCGTCCATAAAAGTTACACGTCTTTCATTTCTGAAAATTTGCCATAGAATTCACTGTAATGTACACGATCTACAAAACGGTTAAAGAAATATTTCGGATATTGATTCAGTGGTGAGGTGTAGTTGACATTTACATAATTGAAATGATTGAAGGCGTTGTCATTGTCAACAATAGTATTTATTTCACAAATAGCAGCTTTCGATGGCTTAGCCATCATCAGTTTTCTGGTACAAGAAAAATATAAAATTAGAATTAACATAGTTACCTAATTTAAAAACACATCTTAAGAAATGAAAGGAGAAGAATTAAAGAAAAGAAAAAGACAGAATGAAAGAAAGAAAGGGGGCGGAAAGTTACATCTTTATAATATAAATAATTTATATAATTTAAAACATCTTAAGAAATGAAAGAAGAAGAATTAAAGAAAGGAAAGAAAGAAGGGGACGGAGAGTTATTTGTGAAATAAAGGGACGGAGAGTTACTTGAGATCTATTTGTGAAATAAGTACTATTGTTGACAATGACAACGACTTCAATCATTTCAATTATTCAAATATTTCGGAGCCGTTTTTGAAAAAAAATCTCATTTAAACAATTGTCGAAAATTATTAAAATTATGCTGAAAATTTCACATCATATTCTTAATGTGTAAATAACATTGTCTAACAATCTAATTTTGAAAAATAAATTTTACTGAATAAAAAAACCTTTCAGCTTTAATAATGTGGTTGTTGAATAGGGTAAATAAATCCATCTGCAATTTTCTAAAAGGTCTGTAGTTTTAATGAAAACCGTACAAATACCATATTATTAAGCACCACACCATATTTATTTGAGAGGATTTTTTTTTTAAATTTAACCTATTTTCGAGAAAAGATTTAAAAAAGACCTAAGGCCTTCGTGTATCGTAAGATCAGTTTCAAATCCGCAGGTCCTTGAGGCTTTTGTGTCGTATGTTGCTGCACATTATTACAACAGAATAACACAAATGAAGAAAATAAAACATAACTAGAAAAACAGTTTAATCTCACAACCAAAAGAAAGTCAAATTTTACCACACATTTGCTTTACTTTCTACTTAGTTTATTAAGTGAACAAAACTCGAACCCTAAGAAACGGAGTCGTACAAGAAAGTTTTCAACTGATTCTGTCTTTGACAGTTCAGGTCCTATATAGAGGTAAAATAAGATTCTGAATATGGACAATTTACTGCATTTCACTTCTTATCCAAATAATCTTTTACCTACTCTACCATTGCCTGACCCCGCCCTCCCAAGCAGGTAACTGCACATGTCCAGCATCAGGTCACAGGGCATATTCTCCCATCAGCTGCATTCCTCAACAAGGGAAACACTTTGATTTTTAAGAGGCCCTGAATTAACATACGTTTTCCTTGAAATGCTGGCATAAAGATAGGGTGCGAGTCTGTCGAAACGATAGCGGGTAATGGGGACGTTCTTGTGCGAGTAATGCACTTGCTGAGATAACGGGGTTACGTGCCCAGACCGAGCGTCGCATCTGAAGGGGCCGCCGCCCCCGCCGCCGCCGCCGCCGCCGCCCCCGCCGCAGGCTGGAGGTGGGCCAACAGGAAGCAGCCCAGAACCTCTCGGGGCGGGGGCGGCATTGGAGAAGCAGCTGAGCGGGGCAGGATAACAGCCACGGAAAAAGAAACCGCCCGCCTAACTCAGCCCAAATTACACACAATCTGCAGAAGCGATTTGTTGTCTGGTGGAGATGGTCGGGTTGGGCAGGGCGGATTCCAGCTGGAGCGGAATCATCCCCAGGGGCGCGAGCGCGGGTGGACGAGTTGCGTGAGGAAGAGGTAGGCGGACGGAGCAGCGCTTCGAGGACATGGCTATGTCTGTTACATTGGTTGATTGATTTTTTCGTGTTTCCGGGCGCGTCAACAGCTTTGTCCATTAGTCCCGTTAGTGTAGTGCATGTTTTTTTCACGGGAGATGGCGGTGATTTTCCCCTCGCTGGATGGCGAGATCCGGCACCGACATACAGTCGGCTAGTGGGAGTTTCCCCCTAACCAGGACTCTCCCACCAGCGGGGCACCGCCCCAGCCGGGACACGCTCTAAGCTCCCGACCGACCGAACTCCCGGAATATGTGGTAGTGGAGTGCAAATTAGTGTAAGTGCGTGTGTAAGGGGAGAGGATAGGACAAGGAAGAGGAAAGAAAGATCGCGCGCGTTCCGTGGCCCGTTTGTTAGGGTACTGCTCCGGCATTGGCCTGGTGTTGATCGGAGAAACCACGGAAAACTACCGATCAGACCAGCCGGCCGCTAGAATTCTCCTCCAGACAGCGACTAAATTCGACCTAGTTGAAAAGCTAGTTTCGAAAATTCTGCCGCCGTCAGGTCTCGAACCTAGAACCTCCCGGTCCGAGGCGCTGCAGTGGGATCGGTTGATGCACCGAGCTACCGCTCCCGGTATATGTCTGTTACAGCTGACGTTGACAGTAATTGAGTTGAGAAAGTATTGTGGGGAACAGAAAGAATTACTAATGTGTAGTACGGATAGTAGAAGATAGGGGTGATGGGGGTTCAATGAGGCTGTCGCTCCGAATCTTCGGCGTTACTGGAAATAGTATAATATAAAGGGAAATAAAATAGATGGTGGGGAAAAAATGGAAAAAATTAGATCATTTAGCAGATAAGCGACGATTCTTGGTGATTGACACTTGTCTGGATTTTGAAAGTACGGCGTTGAAGAAACTATGCAAATTGGTGGAGGAGGAAACATCGGGCAGACTTTATCGGTAGCAATGACAGATGAAGAAGTAGGAAAGGTTCGAAAATGTCTCTTGAAGCAAGTCAATAGCTGCAAGTATTCTCTTAATATATCGACACAACTTGTCCACGTCTAAGGTCACCGCCGCTTTTAGTTAACACGATCGCTTCGCTAACGGCACTGTAATAATAGAAGATTTAAATAATATCTATTCAATAGTTTAATTTTATGAAAAGCTTCCCTTGCACTAATTGTTAGTAAAATGAGACGTTTTTCTCGCAACGGTTCATTTTTATGTGCCACTGGTCATTGGAAAACTATACGAAATCCAGTGAGTTGAAGCGGAGACCAGACGCAAGGTAATATGATCAATATCAGCGACAGATGAAGACCGCAACATAATTGTCAAAAGGGGTAGCTTCAGAAACAATTGAAAGAGGTAGGGAATTATTTTAATTCAATTTATTTACGGTAATAACTTGATAATTTATACATAATCCTTGTTTTCAATATTTTATTTTTAAACACTTTGAAAATAATATATCCACGGTAACATATACCCTTGTGAACTTTAACAAATTATTCTTCTTGAAATAGTTTGAATTTAAATTCGCAGATAAAAGTTTTTAATATTACTCTTTAACAATACATTAATTATTAATAATATTAAAATAAATTCATAAATATATTTTATTTTAAGCATATTCATAGTTTTTTGGAAAACTTATTGATTTGTGTCTTTTGAAGGGAGTCTTCTGAAGGGATTCTCCACATCGCTCCCCTGAGAGTTTGACCTGGCTCGAATAGTAGCCACCACTGTAGGGAGAAACCTGGTTCGGAAAACCCCTCAAGCCGTCGTTGGCGCGGGTCTTGCCAGCCAACGGAGGACGATCAGCGCCATCTTCCGCAATAAAACCATGCTCATAGGGGATTTGTAGCCTTAGTAGTTGACGCGCCCGTAATCACTAATCAATCAATTAATCCCCAATGCTCCTCCTTGGAAATGCCCTTTCGCCCTGCAGGAAGACGAAGGCTTCAGGGACTGCTACAGGAGGCTCTGTCTTCGCAACGCCCTCTTGATGCCCTCCCCAATTTCCTTTCATCCGCCAAGTGTCTGGAAACAGACCGCCAATTAGAAGTGGCGTTTCCTGACTGAGGATCAAGGGCGTTTACTGTGTTAACCCCCATTTTCATACACTCAGTTCGTAAACATATTTAGAGTAAAATTGAATTATATAAACAAAATCTTTGTTTAGAATAGAATAGAATATTTACTTTGCTACTTAGGAATACATAGAATACTTCCGGTGGTAGCGTTTTCTAAGGAATTACTAAAAATATACAAAATTTATTTTAAATTATATTGGTAGAATGAGGAAAAGAGAGTCGCAAAATAACACCAATGCGTGTACTGTCATTTCTATAGAAAATATTGGAATAATACATTTTAAAATATTAAAAAACACATGATCGGCTTTTTTCCTCTTCTTCGGTTATCGTTTTAAAAATTAAATTGTGAAATATTAGGTCAGAAGATGGTCGCCTATTATCAATTACTCGTTTCTTTTCTTCATACGAATACGAAGAACAGCAAATATTTAAAAACCTTAGTATTACTTTTTCACTGCCCATATCAAAATAAAACTAATTTCATGAGTATCGTTAAAGACTGCAACGCGCAGCGGAGAATATCACAATCACGGACGCTCGCTCACCAGTAGACCGTTGATTCGAGATCCAACGCCTTCGCATACTTCGTCCTTGAGTGGGGGTTGTCGCGCGCATGCGCTGCCGCTTCCCAATACTTCCTGAAGACAATGGAACGTTCACCCGCCGCCTACCCTGAGTTCACACACTGCCTGCGTTACGCGCTGGTGCCGAACGCACGGAAAAATGAAAAAACTAAATGAACCCACAGGATTTTTTAAAATTTCCTTGGGCATTGACACACGGCTTGCACACACACACACAAAGGAAACACCACTGCTATTTATCTGAGGAACGTGGTCGAATACTTTAGAGCGACTCCGATGGCTATTTATGCTCGTTGATTCAGTGAGCTTACGAATCTTTTCATGTTGATACAAAAACTGACAACTATTATCTCGAATTATGCACAATATTGCAATTATAAGATTTCATTAGGTTTAGAGGCACGAGAAATTTTAGAATTTTATTGAAATTATATCCGAATCAGAGGTTTTTTAATCCCTCTGATCAATTCCACCTCAAAACATCTAAATCTCCATTTATTATATTGACAAATAAATTATTCGAAAGAAAGAAACCTGCGATTTGAAATAATGCAAGATACATGTGAAATAGTCCAAGGCAAATTTCACTACAATTATGCAGTATGCCCAGAAGCTCTCCTTGCAAAACACTCAGTGCTAAATTTCATAAAGAATGGCAGATCTACTTTTTTCGAAAAATAATGCTCAAAAAATTGAATTCAAATGTCACTTCCGGGTGCGAATACGAGTACATTGGTAAATTTGCTCTTTGCACATATTGCCCTTATGTCAATAAACTTTAAATCAAAGTGGAAGAATACGTTTCATTATAATTAACTTCTAAAAGAACCCCAATTCCAGACTCATATTAAACGTTGCCTATAAAAAGCTACTTTAAAACCAATTCGTTGTAGAAGTTAAAAATATTTCTTACTCTCAGTCCATTGGGGGTGGACAAATGGTTTGGAATGTAAACATTGCTTCTCGAGGGTAGCTCACGCACAGTGAGGCGAACCAAGTCAGAGTGTGAGACAGGTATATTGTTCTTGATAATAAGAGATTCAGCACCAGAGTCAGAAACTCGTTATCAAAATCCTTTTAACCTCACGAGCTATATTCTCTCTTCCCTTCTTAAAGCACTCCACTTTTGGACACAAAAACCCCTCCCCCAAACACACGCCAGACGCGCCGATGCTTGGAGCCCGGGATCGCGGCACAGACCAAGCAACAACAATCAAATCGTCTTGGCAACTCTAATGGAAGTTTTAAGCAACTGGAACTCGAAATAATCTGAGGCCAGACTCTTTTTTAATCTATTTTCTTCCTGTTCGGCAGTTTTGCCTTTCAGGGGTTTGAACATTTGAGGCCAGACTCTAAAGCCACAGACAATTTCGTCGAGATTTGGAGCAATGTGTAATGTGTGAGTAGCTGTGCATACTCCTGTAAAACTTATGCAACCACAGACAGTCGTAGCGAGATTGCTCGTAGAATTTATGTGCATGGTGTTTACTCCATTTGTAAATGTTCAAGTCACTCTTCGAGAAATAAACAAAGGATCGATAGTTTCAAATTAAGAGCCTCTGGCCGAAGGGATAATCTACAGTGATTGACTACGACGCCAGTCCATGATTAAGAAGTTCTGTTACGAAAAAAATAACATAATTAGAAGAAGAAGAAGAAGAAGAAGAAGAAGAAGAAGGGAGGAGGAGGAGGAGGAGGAGGAGGAGGAGGAGACGAAATATCCGAGACTGTAAGAGAAAGCGCTAAGTTTTGCGAATAGTTTCATACCGAATCTTCAGAAAAATGCCCGTTGCTACCTATATTCATAATTAAACTGAATTTATACATGAGTTAGGAGACATCCCAGAGCTCAACAAACCGTGCACAGGTTGCACTTCTCCCCATTACGTTACACAGTTGTTTTTTTTTAAGTTGTTTCTCACGTTGAGTAAAATCTTAGATTGTCTCATTGAATTGCACGCATAGCTTTCGTGACATGTAATCGCCACATTAAAGGCTAAGAGGTCAGAATATAAAATTTAAGTCTATCACATTAATATTTCCCTTTTTTGGCAAAATTGTGTACAAATAAAAGAACGACGTCCTGAAAATCTGAATTCAGAGTATTATATCAATGTCACCTTACTCCTGATTTTCTTACATCCTGTTGATAACCAAAACTTGAGAATAATTATCTCCTTGAATGTCCCGCATAATGGTTATTTTACGCAAATATTTGATGTTGAAGTAATTAATGTAATATTATTACTGTGCAATTAAGAACATAATATAAAATATGGTGTGCTGAATTTTTAGAATAGTAACATCGTGTTTTCGTTTGTAAAACATAATGTTTTGGAAGTATCCTCCAGAATACTTTTCAGAACAAAATTTGAGAAGAATCTGTGAAGCTGGGGCGTACTAAGGGCGGTGTGTGAAACTGCATTTGTGCAGGCCTCACGAAGGGGTAGCCGGCCGAATAAAGGTGGTAGCAGGAGTAACAATGATAGTAGGTGGCACCAAGTAGTGCAGTCACCCCAGGCACCACCATCACTGCCGCCCCTGCCACATCACCACATTACCACCGCCACAAAACCGCCTCGCTACATCATCGCATCCGTACCACCACAGCATCACACCACTACACTACCATAACAGGCGAGCGGCGAAGCAACCGGGTCATGGACCGCGGCCACACTGGGCGGATTCTCCCATTATCTTCCTCGTCCTATCCTCACCCTTTACTTACACACACAATTACATACACAGCACTACGTCACATATCGGGACCAGGCTGTCTGGCCGCTTGTCCAGGCTCGTCTGACCGGGAGGTCCTAGGTTCGAGTCCCAACGGTGACAGGATTTTCCACACTAGCTTTTCAGCTCGGTCGAGTTCAGTCTCGGTCTGAGAGAGAATTCTAGCGGCCGGCTGCTCTGATCTGTAGTTTTCCTTGATTTCTCCGATCAACACCAGGGGAGTGCCGGAGCAGTACCCTAACAAATGGGCCACGGACCGCGCGCGATCTTTCCTACCTCTTCCTTGTCCTATCCTCAGCTTTTAAACACACACTTACACTAACATGCACTACACTACCACACATACCAGGAGACCGGTCAGGGACTTAGAACTTGTCCCGGCTGGGTTGGTGCCCCACTGGTGGCAGATATCTGGTTGGGGAAAACCCGCTTGATGTCGGTAGGTCGGCGCCGGATCTCGCCATCCAGTAGGGGAAGTTCACCGCCACCTCCCGAAGAAAAACATGCACTACACTTATGGGACTACTGACTTCAGTAGTTGACACCCCCGGAATCATTAACAATCAATAAATGAATCATTGTCCTGGCTGGGGTGGTGCCCTGTTTGTAGGAGATACCTTGATGAGGGGAAAATCGCAATTCCACGTATAGGTTGACGCCGTAGTTTTCTTTCCAGCGGGGAAATGACGGCACCTCCTGTGATAAAAATATACGTTGCATTTTCGGGACTAATGCCCTTACCTGTTGACGTGCCCGGAAAATCGAAACAGTGAATCAATCCTTACCACATCCACGCCACACCACCTCCCCCGTACCACCATACCCCCCCTCGACCATTACCACTTCCAACCCGCCAGCTCCGACGTCAAATCGCCACATCGCCTCATCATCAAAGCACCATCGGAACATCATCATACCATCACATCACGCATATACATCACGACTGCCATATCACATCACATATGATCAGCAGCCAACACCGCCACATGACACTAGCAGTCACCTCCGCCACACCACCGCCCCACCGGCCGCGGGCGCAAGAGTGGGCCCTTGGATTGGCATGCAGCGACTCTCAGCCGCTTTCGCACCGCCCCCGCATTACTCGCCTCCTCCGGATACGCTTCCAAATGGCCGCTGTTACAACCCAATTTGCGGGCGGGGAAATTCCACGCAATAACAGGCGTCCTGCTCAAACACGGCGTTCCGTTAGGCGTGGCCAGCGCGCTTAGATTCAAATCCCCAAAGTGTTTTCCCCGAGGCTGTGTACAGAACGCACGCAGATCGTTCAAATGAGGGTGATCTGGTTAGGTAGTGGCCAGGTAAACGTTCTTTCAAATATCGTATTAATAGTGTGGTTGACGTGGTCCCTCACGAACAATTGGAGAACGGTATGTTCAGGTCAATTGTTCAAAGATGTTTCCAGAGAAAATATATGCCAAGAGCATTATTGAAGAATCAAACTCGACTGCAAACAGCTGAACACTGAAACCTACATTCGATTGAAATTTCTTACATTTCTATGCATATAATTTTAAAGATCTACTAATTTTTTGTAATAAAGCATTATATGTTGGGATCTTGAATATCAGAGGGAAAATAATTTTCATTCTCTAATATACATATTCCATCACAGTCATCACTTCACATCAGTCTTTAAAACCTGGAACATAAAAATATGTGATTCGCGCAGAGATCCAAGGCCTTTTAAGGAAGCAAATAACACAAAATTTCTGGGCTGACAAATCTATCAGGTTATAGATCTTAATTTCACAGAAGTTTCATGGGAAATTAAAATAAATTGATTAGTAGTATAGAATAGCATTTCATTTCGAACACAATTGTCATTTAGGCGTACGTGTAAATTTCAGGGTAAAACAAGTTTCAGAATGTAT
Organism: Teleogryllus oceanicus; assembly: GCA_964035755.1. NCBI lineage: Eukaryota > Metazoa > Arthropoda > Insecta > Orthoptera > Gryllidae > Teleogryllus > Teleogryllus oceanicus. The sequence goes on from CAXIVR010000001.1 coordinate 284,505,375, forward strand.
AATTTAAAAATATATTACCCTTCCGAAGAAATCTTTTAAACTTCGGAATCGTGTTTCCAAAGGATCTCGCAGAAAGTACAATGACGACGTACGTTTTAAATTATCATTGTAATTAACTAGATTAACAGAATTTGATAAAAAAATAGAACAGAAGTGGAGAACGGTTCAAAATACGAAAAATTGTACTGTTGAAGAGAATAGATTCAAAAGTGATATTTCTGTTAATTCGGATACTACATTTACTTAATTACTACAAATAGTTGAATCCAAAAAAGTCGCACATGAACGCACCGTTACTAGTGAAGATTTCTCCTGAAAGAATGGTGCAAATCAGATAATGCAGACGACTATTCTTCAGACCAACCTCACAAAGGAAATGCAAAGGAGAATAGGGCGTGGTCGCCATCATGGATAAAGAAACTACTCCGTTCCTAGAAAACCGGTCATCATTGTTGAGAATGTCGAGTGGATACACACTGAGTTGAGATCATGACAAAATTCCCGGTAGTCATTGCAATTGCTAGTCTAATAACATTCATGTTAACGACAGATTTGCGATCTCCGAAACGACAAGTTTAGAGATGCCTACTAAAAGACATGGCATTTAATTCCATACCTCGTATAAATACCCGGGACTAATAAGATCCCCTAACAAAGTTGGAGCTCGTATTTAATCATACCTTTCCAGTCAAATCATTAAAAGATACCATGAACAAGCCTCGCTGCCTGTATCATTTTTTCATAGGTTCACCGACACTAGATTCGTGCTACATATATTCGAATATCGCAATTCGCTTGATGCCAGAGTCAGAATATAATGCTAGCATAATCTCACGATTCGTTCCGATCCACTATTTGTTACAATGTTGCAACTTATTGGATGCCGGTGACAACACGTTCTACTTGCGTTAACATATATTAGCAATTCGTTCCGGTCAACAACTTCTGGTTACAAGCAGGGCGTACCTTCCTTGCTGATCTAATGAATATGATTGGTATTAAAAAACAAGTGTGAATAATTTAGAGGTAAAATACCGAAACACCATGCTTTCCTTTTTACTAAAATTTTATAAATATTAAAATTAAAAACTATTCACAAAAGCGTACAGAAATATGTTCTGATTAAAAGCAACAATCTTCAAAATTTCTCTCCCGAATACCGAAACACTATAACAAAAGAATATCGCATTGAAAATTGCAGATTATTACCCCTCAATTACATTATATTGATAATAATTGACTTTGATATTGTTAATAAGGGGATTATGACCATTACTTATTTAAAATATTTTCTTTTAAAATTTTAATATTAGTTTTAATTTAAACAATTATCGTATTTACCATAAAGAGTATACTACGTGAAACTAAAAATGAATTATTCTAAATTGATCTCTTCTAGAATAGCCCCAGTATACCTACATACCCAGCAGTTTATGCTAGTAATCTAAACCGTAATTCTGTGTAAGGATAAAACATCGTTTATCAATATTCGCCTTCACACATCATTATTCCTTCTTTATACGTCAGTATTCCTTCCATACATCAGTACTAACACTATTGGCCAAATGTTATTACAGTTTTATTTCCATTTTGAAACTTTCCTTGTGGATTAAAAATACATTAAACACTTTCATTAAACAAACAATAGTTTCCTTTCACAAATGAGATGCAGTTTTTAAGCATAAGAATGCATTATAAATAAATAATTTAATAAACAAAAGACTTTTAAAAATACTTTTGTGTATGCAGCACAGAAATTCTACAAAACATTGTTTACCATTCCGAGAACATACAATGAATTTCATAAATTCAAGTGCCAGTTGCGAAAGGCTCGGAGAGCTTTCTCGTCATGCAGGAACTCTAACAAGAACGCTTCTCCACAGCAATTGCCGTTCACCTCCCCGACCGCGGCGTTCGCCCAAAGACGAAGACGCTTCGGCCGGCTTTCCACGGGGGGTCCCCACAAACCGCACGCCCAAAAAAACGCTCCCAGGCCTTTGCGTGCAGCTAAATACTTCATTATACGGCATTTTAAATTTAAACGTTTGTGAAATTGAAATTATAAAGGTTACGAGTCCCCGGAAGGAGGTGAGCAAAGATTGGGTAGACAACACAGTTAGGTGGTAAATTTACGATTGGTTATGAGGAGGCGAGCTCTTCACGAAACAAGTATTTAACGGAAGTCAAGATATCGGCGTGGTACCTGTCACGAACAAGCGAAGAAAGTATAAGTTTGGTTGCTCGCTAACTACGTATACCTTCCAAGCTATTTAAGCGTATTTCCTGCCTATCATTGGGTTCTTGTAACAGAATCACAGAATGAACCGATTAAAAATTAAGGTTTTCTTTATAATTTGGTGATAATCTGAGGTATCTCTAAATTCCTTTCGCCATAATACGTAAGTAATTCATTGATTACCATTTTCGATAAACATTTGTCCTCTATCTAGAGCAAAAATTAATGGCTATTCGTGGCAAAAATTAATGGCTATTAATGGCTATAAGATTCGTGAAACAAAATAGAATACAGCTAATTTAGGGAAACGTACACGACCCAGTGCCTTGAAAAACTTTGTCGCTGTTGCTTCGATCGATGACTGGTAAACAAATTGATGTATAAATCACAACTTCAACAAGAAAAAATACAAAAGTACACTCGACATACGTAAAATAACGTTCGGATGAATACATCCGAAGCTATTGAAAATGTATTCTGCATATGTGATGGAAAATAAAAAACATATTCCTTAAGAATTCACTATTTTTTTTACATTCGTTGCATAGTCATTAACGCAAAGCGTCTCTTGAACCCTATTTGGGCGTTGAGCGCTTGCATGGGGTAATCCTCTGTTACTATCTTCGTCAAGTCTGGTCACGTCGCAGTCAGTCAGTGCCTTTTATCCCTTCGGTCAGAGGCTCGGTGCCGTTAGGTCCTGGGGTTCCCAAGCGATCACCTAACCAGAAACCCGCAAGCCTCGAATTCGCTTAACCTCTGTGACTTCACGGAGTAGTAAACCATTCGGCTAGCGACGCCTTTTCTTTTACCTCATTCCTCACTGCTTTTTCCTACGAAGATTATTTCATCAGCATTATCTTTTTTGTAAACGTGACAACAATCCTCTCTATCACCTGAGGGACACTTGAGGTCTGAAACAAATTATTAGAAATATAGGATGGCTCAACGTACTTTCGTAACATTTTGTTGATGACATTTCTTGTTCACTCCGATTTTGTTGTGGGTGGTCACTACAGTTTTAATGAGTCACAATTCTGCCGTTTTTCTAGAACAAACACTTCAAAGAGACACGTTTTTCTACCCCACATACTGGCCATATCATATTTCAAACGTGCCTACAATAGAACACTCGCCTCCCACCTACGAATTAGACATGTAGAAGCAGTCTTCTTGTGCGAGTTTCATAGAGGGGAAAATCGACTCGTTCATTTTAATTCCTTTTAATAAATGATCTCAGGAGCTCGTAGAGTTTGAGTGGTTTTTAAGACACTTCATAGGACATTGTGCAGCGTATTCTTTCCACAAGCACATTCTTTGTGAAATTGGTGTTATACAATCAGAGAAGGATAAATTGTAAGATGCGGTATTGGGATAGTGTCGCCCAAACAGAAAATGCATCTTTTAAATTTGGAAATTTTATAAAAGAAATGATTGTAATTAAAATAATAATGCTGATTAAATATTATGCAAGTATTTCATTAGCTACTAAATTAGGTGTTTTCAGAAGATCAGAAGTTTGATATCAGTGTGTCGCTAAACTTTTTGACGGTGTTGTGAAAAAAAGTACATTGGGATAGTACTAACATAGCAGAAAGAAGAAAAGTGTATTACATATTTTTGTAAATATTTTTTCTTAGAAAATTGTTAATGAATCCATAAATTACTTAATGATAAAGAGCGAGAAAGGAAGGTGAAGCAGCGTTACGCTGCGTTAATAGGGGGACGGATTTTTAGTTTAGTATTACGTAACCTTTTTTTCCAATCTTCTGAAATAATTGTTTATTGAATCTTATACTGAAACATTAAAATATTGACACGTTACATTTAAAACATAAATTAAAAGGTTATTGTATAAACTTAAAATAAATGTAAATCTCTTTTCATCAAGTGTATATTGATTGAATCTGTTAAATCCACCCTTTCTGTTAAATCCAACCTTGCTATTTAGCAAAGTTCTAACTAACATTTCAGTAATTTCCAATAAATTGATGTCCAAGTTTCATTTCTACACCTTTTCGGTTACAGTAGTGATATTTACAGTAGAAACAGATTGCAGCACGACTATGTTTTACTTTTAATAGAAGTCAAATTGAACCTTATCACGCTAACTACTATGTCCTTCCATTTTGTCAGTTGGATCCTTGTTCCATCAAAGGGTCGAGATTACTAAGAAAATATTCGAAACTGATCAGAAGAATATTCTAGAATTCAATTAAATTGGCGTGGTTGACTCGCACATGCATCATCCGCAATAACATGCGCATGGCTTGTTATCAGAAATTTTCTCACCTAATATCTTTCATTCACTCAAAAATTGTCCCGAATCCTCTTGTTAGGTGCAGTCAGCATCGCCATGTAATTCTGACTTCAATTATCATAAATGTTAATATATAACACAAAAAAATTAATATTAATAATTTTTAGAATTAGACAATTTATTTTTACTATTGTGAATGAAGGTTGTTGTCGCAAGTGCTACGCAGTTATTGGGGGGGGATCTAGTGCGCGTTACACATGCGTTCCAGGGGGAAAGAGGGGGTATACAAAATAATCCAATAACAGAAATTCAAAAATTTTACAAACTTCTGTTAATATTATTATACCATCGTTGCAATTCGTTGGAAACATATATGTTTACTGCTGTGTAATTGAAAACTCTGTGAAACAGTGGGAACTCCTTTAACCCTTAGATTCTGTTTGGAGTATTTTCTGACTCCAGGCGCAAAGAATGTATTGGAACACTAAACATTATTCATATAATCTCCTTTCAGATATGCTATTAATGTCCAGTATTACATGTGTTGTAAACTTTTTAGTTTTTTAAGTTTTCTTGGTTCGAAGTAATTTGATTTTTATGCGGTTGGGGTCAGAAATGCTCCCAAATAGATTCCACGTTATACGTCTAAATTGTAAATAGAAATCTACAACCTTGTCCATTTCTGTTTCATAATAGTATGTTGTTTCTGAATGACAATCAGGCATGTTTCTCTATTATAAGTTAGTAGCCCTGTATCTGACATTTTTATGCTGGTAAGGTAGACATTTATGTTTAGTTATGAGGATGTTTTCTTCTGGAAATTTTTTTAATACAATATAGTAAATAAAGCAAATAGCGTCATTTTCTTAATTAATAATTCCAAATAGCATCCCTGCATGAAATACATGTAAACTATTGTGCAAAGCGTGTGGGGTGAAATATGACCCCCAAACAGAGTCCACGCAAGTATGGAGAAACAGAGTTGAAGGGTTAAAGTTCGAATGTTATATCTAATTAGCGATGTACCGCAATACTCGTAACGACGAAACTGCGTGACGTGAACAACAAAAGTTGAAGAACACCTATTAAATTATTATACACCTCAAATGTGATGTTTCCGAAAACATTTCCAACCCCCAAGTTTCTTCCAAAATCCTGCTGCGGTTGAACGCGGATTCTGGTGGCGAGAGCAGTTGGGGCTCCCAACAGAGGCAGCGCGGAGCAGAGCGGCGCCGGCACGCCCGCGGTGAATGAACAGCAGGGGCGGCGGCGGCCGGGGCCGGGTTCGCACAACAGCGTGGGGGGGCCTCCCGGCCGGGCGCGGGGCGCGGGCCGCGAACACCGGGGTGTCGGAGCGGATCGGCCAGGCGGCGGGGGCCGCGGTGGAGCGGAGGGGCCATCCGCCCGGTGGCTGTAATCTCGCGCGTGCATGTGCGGAGGCGCTCGCGCCCCGTTCCCGCCTCCCCCGCTCCCCCCCCGCACGCCGCGCTCCACGTCGGCGCACGGCCCACGGATGCGGAGGCTCGAGGCCCTCCTTTCAAAGCCTGAGTTAGGGACCGCGAGACGGGAGGACGAAAAATAGCCCTTTAATACGTTTTCGGTGCGTATCCCCAAAGGCGGGCTCGCTCGCTTGCTTTACTCCAGCGTCATTCGGCCGTTTAATAAATCACAAAACCGGTTTCAATAGTCCGCGCAGGCGGCCGGGTCGCGGCTCCTCGGGCTTACATTCAATTTAAAAGCTCAACGGGGAGGTGAGCTGCGCGGGGCAGCGGCAGCGCAGACGCCGACGCCGACGCCGACGCCGCGGTCGCCGGCCGCCGTCCGGGCGGAGCGGAGCGACGCGGAGCCAGCGCCCGTGGCCTTGCGCGCCGAAACAAACGCATGTAGACAATCCCCCGGCTGGAACAGTAATGAGCGCGAGCCGCGCCTTCGTCGGGCGGCCCCGCCACGCCGCGCCACGCCGCGCCGCGCCGCGCCGCGCCGCGCCAGGGAGCGACCGACCGACGCCGCCAAAGCCCCACGTCGCGCAATGGACCGAAAGCAACCAAAGCACGCTCCGAGCAAAACATTTGAGTTCAGATGGGTAATGTTTACAAGGTAAAGGGTGAAATAATCAGTACTTCTTAGGGATATCGTTACAAGTTATAAAATAGTACAGTTGGTAGCAGCAGGCATTCTGAGTTCTTGGAATGGTGGTGTAAAACATTGATAAGTTTAGAAAATATATAATAAATTTCAACATTCATCAACCTATATCAAAAGAATGTTTAGGAGGTAAAGGGTGAAATAATCAATACTTCATAGGGATATCGTTACAAGTTATAAAATAGTACAGTTGGTAGCAGCAGTCATTTTAAGTTCTTGGAATGATGGTGTAAAAACATTGATAAGTTTAGAAAATATATATTACATTTCATCATTCATCAACCTGTATCAAAAGAAGATAAAACGTTTTGCAATATATCTCATATGTATCTGAATATTCTATGTGAAACATGCCACCCCAAGTGAAAGCCAGATATATTCATCCAAGGAATAAAACGCATATATTAAATGGTATTAAAAATTGAGATATATTTAACTGATTTTTTTTGTTACATTCCTTTGTTTTAATGCCCTTCAGAACAAATTCAATCGTCAGGAGAAATATGCCGTCTGCAATGAAGTTAACGCCCGGATTTGTGGACACAGTGAAACAACGTCAACTGTGTTAAATATCATATTAGTGCACGAAGAAGAAAATTATGATTCAAGTTAACCTAGACAACAATGTTTCGAAAGAAGATTTTCGTATGGGCCTCTCACACGATAATGAATGTACTAAATATTACAAGGGGGCCTTCGTCTAGTTAGAAAGACATCTAAGACTGTTTCCTTCAAGCCTATGCTCTAACAGTATTGTTGACGTCAGACAACGGAACTCACAATGATCAGGCTCTTCAAAAGCCTCAGAGATTTAAAATAAATGACATAGAAATATTCTAAAACAATGAGTCATTATTTGAGGACTAGCATTAATGCACAATTAATTAAACATTTGCAATCCACGAAGTTGCGCTAGTACATGTTGTTAAATAATGAACATTTCCATCGAATAAAATAAAACAAAATTCCAAAGATAATTACTGATTTTCATCAAAGAGGAAAGAAGGATGTTGGGAAACCAACAAACGTTCGCACAGGCGTGAAGCACGGACTATACCGTGAAGCATTGAAGAAGAAAAAGAGGAAGAATTCATTAATATATTAAGAACTTTAGAATGAACTTTTAAAATTTAACAATTTTCTAATCCTACAAGTGTTAATATAGCAAATCAACGATTCACTTTCGCGCACATCTCCACACAATATTTTACTACAATGTTAATACGCATGTCTGACAGACATTAAGGTAGAGGGAAGTGCAAAGTTTCCGGACCGTTTCCAGTTAACCGGAGCATGTTCGGGCCCACTGCGTCGTACACGCCTCGCCCCGCCGCGCCGCGCCACGCTGCGCCACGCTACGCCACGCCGTGCCACGCTGCCGCGCCGCCCGGCGCCGCCCGAGCCAAATTGGAGGTTTCGCAAGCGCCGAAGACGTCGCCGCGCAAGGATCACGCGCCGCTACTCACTGATTCAGCCTACCCTCACAAAAAACACCCATACAAATCTACCCTCAATCATCCGTAAGGGTTTTGAGATTTTCTTATTGGTCCCTTGGTTCCAACGTAAAACTTTATTTTAATAATTAATTTTCCCTTGGTTCCAACGTAAAGCTTTATTTTAATAATTAATTTTCCCTTGGTTCCAACGTAAAACTTTATTTTAATAATTTTTTTTAGAGAATTATCACCCCGACCGAGACTTTAACCCAGATCTCGTGGTTTACGCCCAGTTGCTCTGACTACTGAGCTATCGAGACGAGCAGTTCCTTGAACAGTCCAAGCCCTGAGTATTGCTTGTTGTATGATGTTTAATTGTCACCACCCTGTGACCCAATTTTTGGAGGCAATTACGTGGGAAACATGTGCCGCAACAGTAAATGCATCCAAGATGTGTCATTGTGACTGAGTAACCAACGTTATTGTGCATTTATTGGAATCATGATAGTGGTAATAAGATGTTTCAGTTTTACCAAATCTAAAAGAGACCGAAATCAGAGTTGAGTAGATATCTAAATTACCTAAATGGTTTGAAATTTAAAAAAATAGATGTTGTTATTTTTTATTTTTTTTAGAATTTGCATTAGTATTAGAATAAGGAATTATTATGTGTATATATGTTATCTCTGAATATTTATCTATACATCTTATTAGATCTGATATATACGCTTGATTTAGATGATTAGCAAGTGCAATCCGCGAATGATACTTTCGAGGAGACAGAAATTATTTGTTGGCGAGCCTTCAGAAACTAGGAATGTCTTTTTATTTTGTTTTGAGATTTGCATATCATGTTCTATTGATGTTTTGAGTATTTAATTTTTGTATGGGTATAAAGTGTAATCTTTAATTGCCTCATTGTTTAGTCATTCCTCCACATAACTGTAATATATAAACATTTCAATTTGAATACGAGTATCCTCATAATTATGAAATTACCTGTTCTTATACCAGTTTAATAATAAAATCTTTTAAAAAGTTGCTTACTAAGCGAACTTTAAATAAGTTTCCAAATCCTAAAACCTATGCCCTAATCATTAGTGTCGTCACCTCTGGGGCAACACCTAGTCACCGTCTTCCCTCGTTCCGCCCCCCAATCTTCAACTTGATTTGTTCATCGATATAAAAAATATATTTGTGTATATATTATAGGTGATCTGAAAGAAGACAAGAGATAATCACGATATTTGCTCGATGATAAAGGGAAACTGAACGAAAACCTGATGGAGATGGTTGTCGTTGACTTAGAAATTCTTAACAATACTATCACTCATAGAAATACAGTCAAAACATTCGTTTTCAGTAGGATATAACTGAACATTTTTTGTGCATTGCATTCATGTGTCATTACGTTAATAAACGTTACAAATTTTCGTTTCCTCAGAAATTACTCAGGATCTCAGAGGACTGGCTCAAAGTGACTCAGTTCCAGGGCTTTTCCAAAGTACACGAAAAGAAACTGAGAGCAATAGTGAATAATTCAAAAATTGTTCTCTTTAGGGGGGACAGTAATAGTGGCAGTGCTACGACAGTAACAAGTACTCTTTTATTTACTCTTCTGTAATAAACTAGAATTAACCAGAGATATATGGGATCACTGAACAGATTTTCATAAGCATACAATAGGAATGTGCTTGATAGAGATTTGTTCCGTAATTATGTTTAGAGCGTAGTACTTGTAATAAAAAAGATGTTCACTGAAGAGTATTACGTTATGAGTCACTGACCATCGCACTCTGAAAAAAATCCGAATTCTTACAATGTTTTAGAGGTTCTTGAAACCCTACTTTTCAAAATAAAATTAATTGTTAACATTGGTTAAATACAAACTTGCAGTTCGACGCGTTAAATAACTCCATCTCAAATAATCACGAATATCGCAATGGCATAGTTTGGAATGCTTCAAAAAGTACAGTTCTTTGCTTCAACACCAATTGTAATTGCGTCAGGTCTCGAACCCAAGATTCTGCATACTCAACTTCTTACGGCATCAGCACGATATTCGCCATCAAGAGTATGCAGCGGTTTGCTGCTTTCTATGCGTTGCTTGCAAGAATCGTTGGCACAGATCCACATGAATACACGTGAAATGCTATTGGAAAATGGGATATTAATCTCTCTTAAGTTATTGATGGGTTCCTCTCAACCACGCACGTGCTCTCCTGCACGAACACGCACGTTCACTTTCATCCACACACGATCACACACATTTGCTCACGCAGCCGCATACCAGCAATTTTTACCGTGCTGGAGTCCTCTGAGACTTTCCATTATTTATGTAACTTGTTTGTTCAACAGTCACACCAACTCATTTAATGCAAGAAAATATATTATAGAATAGGATAAAAAGTAATTAGCGTGGAACAAGACAAATCGAAGGAGAAAGAATAGAAAAATATCACAATTGTAAGAACGTTTCATGAACTGAAATTAAGTTTTAAAATATCTCAAATAATCATTTATTTTTATTTAACAGCTTGCTCGTATTTGTGTTAGACGATTTGTCGCAAACGCTTAAGCACCAGGGCTACGTACGCTAGCGATTGTTAATACAGAATTAAAAAGTACACGCGGAATGATATAAATGGAAGATTTGTAAAGAGTAAATAGTCCTTAACAATATTTTCACAAATGGTTACTTTTTCCTCTTTGAAGTAGTGCATTTAGGATACTGGGAACAGTGCCTGATGAGAGCAGACGATCTATTGGTTAAAAAGTCGCAGTGTTAGATATCGATAATTTAAGACTGACATATGCATAAAAACCTAGAACATCTTACTTTACGACGCAGAGGATATTGTAATAAAACAAATAACAGTGCCCAGTAAGTTAATGGAAAAGAATATCGAGTCAAAATACTGATGTAATGAGAATACTTCCATTCAAAGGAGCACAATTCAATAACAAGTTACATTGCTATATGTATTGTGGACTTAGTTTGTGTCATACCATTTAGGCAGTATTCGTTCTAGTGGAGCTGCAATTCATATACTTTCTCCTATTCTTTTTGACAATTGCATCATCTTTATATAAGTCTTCAAGATAATAAATATTTCTGATTGACTTGGCGACTCCTAATTACATTCAATACATTTTACAGTTCGGAATTCCTGGAGTTGTTTAAACATTGTCAAACTTGAGAATGCAAATTTTTTCGGTCAAGGATAGATTTCTCCAGGTCTCCAGGTTAGAATCGAGTATCTAGTGGCAAAAACTTGGTAGCAGTAACAAAAATATTCTTACTCATGTGGATCTATAAGAGACGACCCTCACGGTTCGGAATCCCTCAAATGAACTCTCCAGCGCTTTCTGTAGACGAGCGGCACAACTAATTCCCGCTCTCCTTCAGAAGACAAAAGAGGGTTCCACTTAAAAATCACTTTATTCTGTGAAGCATTCCTGATGCAAATTTCTTTCGGTTAGAATGGTTTACACCGCGTGTCCTCCAGCGTTTTCAATACAGGAAAATGATGTCATTCCAAAGTTTTGTCTCGACAAGGACGTGAGAAATCACCTACAATATTCGCCCCGCTAATTGTTCAGGGCGTGTACGTACTCATTTATATATTAATCATTCTAATATTGCGCCGTTTATGGACATCGCAACCTAACACAAAGTATTCTTCCAGCATCACTGAGTTTCCAGAAAAGTCAACGACTACCCCATCAATTTGATCTTTGAGAATAAGTTCCTCTGTACTCTGTTAATTATTGTTTCCATTATTCCTTCCACCGCCCGAGATCGTTTGGGGCGGGCGAGCGTTCGTTTTGTACGCTTTGGAAGTCTTTTCTTGGGAAACCAGCGCGACGGGTTTCTCGTACCGAAAGCGTACTTCGTAACTTTCCGTTCGTATTTATGATTGGGTTTGGTTTGAAAAGTGCCCCTTCACGGACCGCCGGAGGTTTTATACGTACAGAGATCCATCAATCATCTGCTGACGTCAGCGCGGGTCGGCGGGACTTGGGCGCGGGGGCGGAGGCGGGAGAGCGAGAGGGAGAGGTGGGCAGGGAGGGGAGGGACACAGGTAGGAGCAACGCGACGCCCGCAGCGCGTCGCGCCCAGCTCGCCACCCCCGCCCCTCCGACCATCGCCACCCACCAACGTCCTCGCGTTCATATCGAAGAACAGAAACATTTGGAACCATTTACTCCACATATTACGTTGTTACTGGTAATATTAATAATATTAATAATAACAATAATAATAATTTTAATAATAATAATAATAATAATAATAATTTTAATAATAATAATAATAATAATAATAATTTTAATAACAACAACAACAACAACAACAACAACAATAATCACCTCGTTTCAATCGTTTCTGATAGCTGAGATCACTGAGGAGTCAGTGCCATTGCGATCTCGGACGGAAGGATCGCGGTTCGAGTCATCAGTTATCATTATCATTCCATCCCCCATCCTCCCTGGACTAACAGAGCTGGGAGACTACAATCGGATTCAACATGATGTCGATCCCCTAATGAGTCACATGCACTTGCCAATGCAAGGCATGTCTGCGTAGTCCGAGACGGCCTATTCGCAAACAAAAAAATATAATCTTTAAAATGAATGAGTATATGATAACAATTTTAAAATGATTTCCTTTTGTAATATAAAGTGTTATAAAAGAAATGGTTCAATACAAATACAGGAATTTGTTCATTCGCCTTTCCGCTAATTAGAATAATACAGGCAAGTTTCGATGACATGATTGTCCGGATTGAAGACATAAAATCAATTTACAATATTAAATATATCACCGGACGGATAAACCTAGTTTTTGATTTAAACAGTGAAGTTGCCTTAATAATATACACATTTTATAGCGCCATTATTTGCATTTTTTACCATAAATGTTATTTAATAGACGACGGTTATTTAAAGACTATATGAACGAAAAGAAATAGAAACTCTTATCGAATACCTACATAAGATAATACTATCACAAATAAAAAAGTATTTGAAACTTTTTTATCATTAGAATTCAACAAGGCTTTAGAAGGGGAGAGTGAAAGAAATATCAATAAAATCGTAAGTTGTGATGCAATCTCCACAAATATTGCAAACAAATGTCATGAACATCAGGGGTTTAACATAGGCATTAACATTGAAAATCAAAAATCTTCAATTGTTAAAACATTTTGGCTGCCCTTATTTTCATGAAATTTTAACTAAACTACACAAAAGAAACGAAACTATGAAGGGCACCTAAATGAAATGACTCAACTGACTACTAATGTTACACCAGAACCTGGACATTGTACTAAACGAAAACCGAAAACACAGCAAAACGATAATCAAAATATGCCTTTTTGTCGGACTACCGAATCCGAAATAATTATCACCCAGACTGTAATTACGACAACAAGAAGCAAACTAAACGCCCACGCAATAAAGTAACTACCCATCAGAGACGCCCATCTTCCCTGACCGAGCACCGCCTGTCCGGCTTCTCCCTACACACACACACACACACACACACACACACACACACACACACTCGTCGCCCCCCTCACTGTACCCTCCACAGCCGCACTGGCCCGCACCCTCATTCGTCTCCGGCGTCTGGAGCGGAGCATCAGGCGTCAGGTCAGCGCGACCCTGCCCTCGAGCTGCCACGCTGCGCCCCCCCCCCCCCTCCCCTCCCCTCCCACTGCCCCTCTTCAACCTTCCCCCCCCCGCGGCCCTGCGCTCTCCGCCGCCTCGCCTCGCGTCGCGCCACGCCGCGCCTCACGCGATTGAAAAAGTTCATTTCTCAGCGCTTACTTAATTTCCGAGTCTCATCAAATGCTTCAAGTCATTAAGTAACGAACAACAAAAAAAGCAAGAGACATTAGAGGATATATTAAAAATAAGAAAGAAACAACCGTACAAATGTCTTTGAGTGAGGTGGGAGCCGGAGAGGGGGGAGCGCGCTCTCCTCGAGTTGAATAAATAAATATCTGTCAGTTGCGCGCTTGAAGGCCGGGCAAACATGGCGGGAGGATCGGGAGAGGCTCAACAGGCAATTAAGGAGGAATGGGGCAGAGCCCGCACGGCCCCCGCGCGCCGCGCTGCCCCGCCCCGCTCCGCCCCGCCCCCACCGCTTCTTCCTGCTCTTCCTCCCCTTCTTCTCCTCCTCCGCCGCCGCCGCCGCTGCCCGGAGACAAATCGCATTCATTCCCTGCCGGTGCTTCGTTGATGTCATACTCATAAATTGGTCTTAAATGGTCTGCTCAATATAAATATGACCATCTCTGGGCTTCGAATTAAGGATAACTTGCGAGATAATTTAGTTATAGGACTTTTTTCATCTATTTCTTCGGCGGTACGCACAACGACGAGCTTGTGCGATGCGAGACCTATCGGCTGGCTACCGAACGCGCGCCGCCGCCTACCGTTAAGAGGATAGGTTGGGTGCGATGAAGAGGGGTGAGGTGGAGTGACGTGGGGTGGGGTGGGGCGGCATGTGTGGCATGCGTGGGGTGGGAGTGAGGTGGGGTGGGGTCGGAGCCAGACGACGAGTGGTGGGTTCGTTAGGGCACAGCGGAGCAGGACGCGGGGACTACCAAGGTTGGAGAAGACGCAGAGACGTTGGGGCGGTAAGTCACCACTGGGGCAGGAGAACAAATAGATCTTGTGAGAGGTGACCAGGACAGGAAGGAAGAATTGGAATACTAAGAGAGGAATGCGAATGGGGAAGGGTATTGCCAACTCGCTGATGAAAGGATGCAACGGTGTACGAGGTGTCGATGAAAATTGACGACGGACATGGATGAAGTTCTATTGGAAAAAAATCGGCAAGGAGGTAACGACAATGAGCCAAGACGATAAAAGAATCTGAAAATATCTCATGCAAGTAACTAAAATAGGACGAACATATTTATTCGGCAGAATACACAAAAATTACTTTAAAAATGGTTTGGCCGTATGGTCGAAGAGACAAACAAGATAAGCAGGCAGATACTGAGAAACGATATTTTGCCGAATGAAGTCGTACAAAAAAGGAAAATCAGACCAAAACCGAGGTCGTTAAGGGATAATACGAAAGAGGCGTAGCCAAGCAAAATTCTGTGATAGAAGTGACATGGCTAGACGAAACTCAATGTGTAATCAAGGATAAGGAATAGTGTGTCGAATGGGGAGGTCCTGAGAGAAGAAGAAAAGACCAGGCACGGTGAGGGATCTTGAACGAAGAGGGAAGGGGGGGGGGAGCGCGAGTGGGCGGGGAGCGCGAGTGGGCGGGGAGCGCGAGTGGGCGGGGAGCGCGAGTGGGCGGGGAGCGCGAGTGGGCGGGGAGCGCGAGTGGGCGGGGAGCGCGAGTGGGCGGGGAGCGCGAGTGGGCGGGGGAGCGCGAGTGGGCGGGGAGCGCGAGTGGGCGGGGAGCGCGAGTGGGCGGGGAGCGCGAGTGGGCGGGGAGCGCGAGTGGGCGGGGAGCGCGAGTGGGCGGGGAGCGCGAGTGGGCGAGGGGCGAGCGAGTGGGCGGGGAGCCGAGTGGGCGGGGAGCTCGAGTGGGCGGGGAGCGCGAGTGGGCGGGGAGCGCGAGTGGGCGGGGAGGCGAGTGGCGGGGAGGGCGATTGAGGGGAGCCGAGTGGGCGGGGAGCCGAGTGGGCGGGGAGCGCGAGTGGGCGGGGAGCGCGAGTGGGCGGGGAGCGCGAGTGGGCGGGAGCGCGAGTGGGCGGGAGCGCGAGTGGGCGAGGGAGGCGAGTGGGCGGGGGAGCGCAGTGGGCGGGGAGCGCGAGGGGGGGGGGAGCGCGAGTGGGCGGGGAGCGCGAGTGGGCGGGGAGTGCGAGTGGGCGGGGAGCGCGAGTGGGCGGGGAGCGCGAGTGGGCGGGAGCGCGAGTGGGCGAGGAGCGCGAGTGGGCGGGGAGCGCGAGGGGGTGGGGAGCGCGAGTGGGCGGGGAGCGCGAGTGGGCGGGGAGCGCGAGTGGGCGCGGAGGGCGAGGGGCGGGGGGGGGGGGGGGGGGGGGCTCGTTGGGCGCGGCGTCGCGGCCCTCGTGGCGCTGCGCGGAGGCGGGGCAATGGATGACCCCTGAAGGCGCGGGTGCCACCGATCCGCTTTCAGCCATCTTTGTATACGTCCTTCTTTTCATTCGCCCTCTTGCCTTTCTCTTTTTCTCCCGACGGCGGGCTGCACTCCGCACGTGAACCACCGAACATGAGTGAGTGAATATATGTGTATGTGTTGTGTGTGTGTGTGTGTGTGTGTGTGTGTGTGTGGTGTGTGTGTGAGTGTGTTTGCCGCTCGTTCTGAGTCCTGCATTCGCTTGGCGATTTGCCCTTGGGAGACACGCTTCTTATTTTCTCTTTCGTTATTCCATCATCTGGACGTTTTTAAATTATAGCTCTTCAAAAAACGCAATCCAAAGACTTTTCTTTTTTCGTAGTAGTATTAGGATGTCCCTTGGAATTCCATCTGCTCCAGTTTGTAATGACTTGAGATCTAACGATAACAATGAACATCCAAGTAAAATAAATCATTTTTTTATGTAGATGGTTTTTAACATAATATACAACGTATAATGTGAAACGGTGATACTTATATCTTCAGAACACAGAGAAAATATAAGAATCTATGTCTTTACTTTTACACTCCAACTACTTTCTTGTACTTTTTGAATAGCTCGTTATTTTAATAAAGTTCCAAAAATTGTTCTACGTATTACGAACAGTCTAATTAAGAGCAACATTTGAAAACACCATAATCATCTTATTTACTTCCTTCAAAGAACATTTTAAAAATACCACATATTCTGTACACAACTGTTTGCGTGACGATGGCAGTAATAGATTTAGAAAGAGCGATGAAGTGCGACTGACATCAAGGCAAAGAAATGATTTGAAGATAGTGGCAGTATGACATGCAAGTAAGCAGTATTCAATGTGTATGAACCTCAAGAAGAATAGTAGATCTCTGTACTGGTTTCTATGCAACAATGTTGCAGATATTACATAGCGCTTAATAACTTACCATCAGGACTGGATTACCTTGCAGTATCTAGCTGTCAATTTGCAGAGTCTACATTAACGTTGTCTATTTTTATAAGTATAAAAACCGTACTATGCAAGTTATAAAACCGACAATGTCTAAGATATTACAGTGTGTTTAAGTGTACCATGAGAATCTGATCACCTTATCTATCTAGGCTTCCTTCAAGTTGTTTTTATTAGGCTGTCATTATTAGAAAAATGATTAAGTGATAGACTTCACACCTTCTGTGAAATGGAAAAGTACTGTCTTTACCCCTGCATGCCTGAGATAATGTCAATAGACACTAAAAATGTATACGCTAAATTCCATTTTTGTTTGAATTTAATTACTCATATTACTATGATCATAGGGAAAAGTTAAGCGCAAACATTAATCTTTGACAATTGATCCAAAATTGTTTGTCAACTCATATGCCACGTCCGGTTGTGTTAAATCAAATACTTCGTTTGATTTTTAAAAAAAAGACCCTATATGCTCCAGTTTAAAACTATTTCAAATGAAATGCAAGAAAGTTGTTTTGACTTCAACGAAAACTGGGTGTTGGGTGTGATTAAATGAACATTTGAAAGCCTTGAAAGACAGAGTAGGTCTGAAATATAAAAATATAACCGAGTTGACATAAATGAGAAAAAACGACAGAAGAAAAGAAAAATCGCTTGAGACATGATTAAAGCAATAAGGAATAATAGAAAATATAATACATGAAAATGAGGCAAATGAAGCGGAAATGAACACAAAGATATTTGATGGGAACGACAAATTATACTGTTTTATTTTTTCGGAAATGTTGACCAAGTATTCTAATGAGGAAGAATTAAAAAATACTTATCGCTACTTGGCGTTCCAATCGCAAAGTCCGGTGGCGTTGGCGGTTTACATTAAGTCTCGGTCCTTCAAAACACTTCAACAGCATGGACGATCTCTTCTTGTGATTATTGCTCGGTAAATATTACGTATTATCAAATAAAATATATTTCACGTCATAATTGCTTGAAATGTTCAATACCAGTTCTGTGTAATTGGCCGCAAGTACTTGGCCGTCTTTCATTAGCGTAGGATAAACTTATGCAAAGGAAGATTCTAGAAAAATGATAATTTGTAACTAAATTCCAAAATCAAAATATTACTGGGTGCTACAACACTGTATACTAATGTATAATAAACACTAAAATAAATGCACATAACGTTTGTAGTTATTTTCGAGTTATATTTAAAGTCAATGTGATTTAAAGGCGGGAAAATGGTATTTATATTTGAACTGCAGCTCATCTGTTGAAAAATTGAGAAAAGTTCACAACAACTTCCGTTTTAAGAGGAACGTTTGAGATTTTTTCGAATCTGATCCATGGTTCTAAGACACAATAAAAATATTTTTTGTTATTTTTTTCCAAACAATATTTTGTGTGTTTGAATTTGGGTCTGAGAAAATATCAAAAAATATTCTTCTGGTAGTATAAATTGTCTTCTTATTTACCATAGTTTTTTGAGTCAGATAAAAGTGTAAAGTTGCCGAAAAAATTAATATTAAAAAAACACGCTTTTGGCGGTAAAGGTGTATGGGTGGTGGGTGGTGGGATGTTAGAATTATAATGTAACTACTCATACGTCATTTCGTTTCGGAGAACTTTTTACCATCTTATCCGGGGGCACTCTTTGCATTACGAAATTAATGAACGGCCCCTTACGATGATTTCGGAGAACGTCGCAGCTAAAGTAATGCCACGTACTCCCTCATGACGCGTAGAACAGTATACGTCAATGGCACGATGGGATAAGTAGTGTCTTTGCAATGCTTATTCAAATTCGAAAACTATCAACCCACAACACAACTGAACTTATAATCGGGTGTTTAGGCGGCTTTTCTCTTTTCCTCACTATAGGAGGAGCTGGTCCACAGGCTACGTACGTGATTGCAAACCGCGATATCACGCCACGATGTTGCAATATATTAATATCGAGCATTATACACTGAGGTGACAAAAGTCATGGGATACCTCCTAATATCGAACCTCCTTTCCCAGCGAAGTGAAACAACTCGCCGTTGCATGGACTCGGCAAGTCGTTTGAACTTCCCTCCAGACATTTTGAGCCATGCGTCCGCTATAGCCGTCCATTATGAGAAAGTGTTGCCGGTGCAGGATTTTGTGCACGAACTGACCTCCCGATTATGTACTATAAATGTTCGAAAATATTCATGTCGGGCTATCTGGGTAGCCAAATCATTCGCATAGTTCAAAATGTTTTTCAAACTAGTCGCTTACAATTGTGGCCCGGTGTCATGATGCGTTGTCATTCCTAAAAATTCCATCGTTGTTTGGGTACCTGAAGTCCATTAATGGTTGCAAATGTTCTCTAAGAAGCTGAACATAACCATTTCCAGTCAATGATCGGTTCAGTTGGATCAGAGGACCCAGTCCATTCCACACCATTATGGAGCCACCCCACAATCCACACCATTATGTAGCCACCACCAGTTTGCACATTGCCTGGAAGACAACTTGGGTCCGTGGCTGCGTTGAGTCTGCGCCACACTCGAACCCTACCATCAGCTCTTCTGACAGAGTCACGGTTTCCTAGTCGCGTAGGGTTCAATCGATATGGTCACTGGCTCAGGAGCGGCGCTGCAGGCGATGTCGTGCTGTGAGCAAGGCACTCTAGTCGGTATTCTGCTGCCATAGCTTATTAAATCCAAATTTCGCCGCACAGTCCTAACGGATGTTTGTCGTATGTTCCAGGTTGATTTCTGTAGTTAATCAGCGTATGTTAGTACTGACAAATCTACGCAAACGCCGCTGTTCTCCATCATAAATTGAAGGTCGCGGGCATTGCGTTGTCCGTGGTGTGAGGTTGTCTGAAGTTAGGTATTCTCAGCACACCTTTGACACTGTGTATCTCGGAATATTGAATTCTGCAACGATTTCCGAAATGGAATACCCCATGCATCAAGCTCCAATTATCACTTCACGTCCCAAGTCTTAATTCCCGTCGTGCGGCCTTAATCGCTTCAGAAACATAAACCTTTTCATATGAATCGTTTGAGTGCAAATAAAAGCTCTGCCAATGATTTACCTTTTATATATCTTTTGTATGCGCTACTTACCACAATCTGTATGTTTGTACTTGCTATCCATGAGCAGGGAACTAGCAAAATTTCAACCTGAAGATGATGAAAAACGGTATTAACAGTAGTAACAGATTTAATAAATAAAACATCAATAAATATTTTAATCAGAAACATTACAAGAAGAAATATTTGAAAAACAGCGTTCGATTTGAGAGAAAACGATATCAAGGTGCGTTGCATGGAACTATCCCCAGAAAACGCATCCTTCCCTGACTAAGTAATTTATAGAACTTATTTCCTGAAATTGTCGACTCTTAGCAATGTTATTAATAGAAAATTTTACATACGAATTTTATTTTACTTCCACATTTAGTATTTTGAATAAAGTTGAATATTTTTCCCGTTTAATTCTCATTCTCATTTAAAACTTCACGTATTATTTTGTTTAAGAACGTTCTTGCATTTGCGAGTGTTTGAGTAATACTCATTCCTTAGAAGCACCCATGACACCCTAAAGTAGCAGCTCCACCCTCGTTGAAACACCTTAGCAATACCCAGATTCGCAGTTAGTATTTATTCAGATCGCCGCAAGTTGAATACGAATAGTTTACTCTCAGATTCCACAGTCTCTCCGAGAACAGTTGCCCTCTATATTTCAAAGATGATTTCCGGGAACCACACTCGACCTCCAGGTAAGCCCGACGCTGACGTATAATACGCGCCGACGTCTGAACAGGCGCGTGCCCGAAGCTCGATGGCGCGCGCCGCCACTCTTCCCAGAAGCACGTCGCGGGCGTGGCGTGTCAGAGGTTTGCTGAAGCTTGTCGGAAAATAATAAGAATCCTATGGTTTCGAGGCGCGGCCCATCCCTCTCGGACACGAACGCGCGTATTGCAACAGCGATCGCTCCGCTCCACCCCGCCCCGCCCCGCCCCGCCCCGCCCCGCTCCACCCCGCCCCGCTCCGCCCCGCCACACTCCGCTCCGCCCCGCCCCGCCCCGCTCCGCTCCACCCCGCCCCGCTCCGCCCCCACCCCTCCGGCCGCCGTCGCCGCCGCGAGGACGATGTTCTGGAAGTGGGTGTACACATGCTATGGAAAGCGTCCGTCCAAAGAAGGGGATTTCAGATACACGCCGGCGAACAAAGCCCAAGGCGTGCGCGAAGAACAAAAACAGCTGGAAGACACGCAGAAGGAGAAGAGGCCGCGTTCCTGTAAGGGCCGTATAGACCACAAAGACAAAGCGCCAACCGCGGGGGAAACTTCAAACGAACAGTCAATAAACACAGATGTAGAACAGGACAGAGGAAGGTCTGTGACGGCGTATTAGCGCGGACTTCTGGAGAACCTCCGACCGAGGGGACGGCACGAACAAATCGATCGAAGTCAGTCAAATCCGGGGTTCACGCCCGCAGTTCGCTCTCGCAGTCGGGGAAGTCCCAGGACAACCTACAGCGCGGTGACAGAGATGGTGGTCGTGGTTGTCGGAGAGGAGACGGGGACAGGCACAACGCTTGGTCGCGGCCGGTTTCGAAGCTGAGATAGCATCGCATTCGTTGAAAGGTGACGTCTGCCCTGAGCCAAAGGGGTGGCGACTAACCGGAGGTACGACACGAAAGGGTACGGAGTGGATGAGGACGGGGACTGGGGAGCGGGGAGAAAGAGAAAAAGGGACTTGGGGAGAGTGGACTGCCGAAGCATGGACTGGGAGAGCGGGGACTTGGGGGAGCTGGGACTGGGGGAGCGGGGGAGTGGGGACTGCGGGACTGGGGACTGTGGAGATGGAACTGGAGAGCACGGATTGAGATAAGGTGGATTTGCGGTGCGGGGATTTTCGGAGCAGGGATTGCTGGAGCTGGTATTGCTGGAGCTGGTATTGCTGGAGCAGGATTGGACTTGGGGAGCGGATTGGGAGCGGATTGGAGGCATGGACGGATTGGGGAGCGGGCATTGGAGCGGATTGGGGAGCGGGCGATTGGGAGCGGGATTGGGAGCGGGATTGGGAGCGGGATTGGGAGCAGGGATTGGGGAGCGGGATTGGGAGCGGGCATTGGGGAGCGGGATTGGGAGCGGATTGGGAGAGGATTGGGAGCGGCATTGGAGCGGCATTGGGGAGCGGGCATTGGGGAGCGGCATTGGGAGCGGGCATTGGGAGCGGGCATTGGGGAGCGGGCATTGGGAGCGGGCATTGGGGAGCGGCATTGGAGCGGGCATTGGGAGCGGCATTGGGGAGCGGGCATTGGGGAGCGGGCATTGGGGAGCGGGATTGGGAGCGGATTGGGGAGCGGGCATTGGGGAGCGGGATTGGGAGCGGGATTGGGGAGCGGGTATTGGGGAGCGGGTATTGGGGAGCGGGCATTGGGGAGCGGGCATTGGGGAGCGGGCATTGGGGAGCGGGCATTGGGGAGCGGGCATTGGGGAGCGGGCTTGGGGAGCGGGCATTGGGGAGCGGGCATTGTGGGAGCGGGAATTGGGGAGCGGGCATTGGGGAGCGGGCATTGGGGAGCGGGCATTGGGGAGCGGGCATTGGGGAGCGGGATTGGGAGCGGGATTGGGAGCGGGTATTGGGGAGCGGGATTGGGGAGCGGGTATTGGGGAGCGGGCATTGGGAGCGGGCATTGGGGGAGCTGGGGGTATTGGGGAGCGGGATTGGGACGGGGGGGATTGGGGGCTTGGGATTAGGGGGTGGATTAAGGAAGGGAAAAGGATTAGGGGGATGAATGACGGCGGAAACTGACGGCAGGCACTGCAAGCGGAGTCTGATGGAGGACTGTGGGAGCAGACCACACCGAGATATGGGAGCGGCGACTGGGGCCGGGACTGGGGCCGGGACTGGGGCCGGGACTGGGGCCGGGACTGGGGCCGGGACTGGGGCCGGGACTGGGGCCGGGACTGGGGCCGGGACTGGGGCGGAATGTGTACGCATTCCGCTGCCGCCGCGGCAGCGGCGACGGCGTCGGTAGCGAAGTTGCTCATTCACACCTGCAGCCGGTAGGGTGTGCGGCAGATGCTCTTTATAATTTAATTACCGCGAGCGGGTTTTTGGGCGGTGGCCGGCGTGCTGGTCGTGTTTATTTGTGTGCGAGCGAAAACAACCAACTCACTTGGAAGAGGTGGAGGCAGGAGGAAGAGTTGTGGCGATTGTAGTCAGTTGTGGTGAAGCAGATGGCGAGACATGTGGAACTAGAGACAGTAGGAAGGAGAATTTGTCAGCGTATGAGAATACTTGTGCGAAATATGAACTGCAAAATGTGTATATAAAAAAGTAGTAAAAACAATGGTGCCGATTCTATCGATTGCTAGGAGGCCTAATGACCCTACTGATTATTTTTTACTACATTTTACATAGTCTAATCTACAATCTTGCGTGTGTTGATTCAATAAAGATGAGAGTTCGGAAAGCCATTTGTTAATTTATAACTATTAGTAATAGATGAACTTATATTTCAATAAATTAGGACAAGCATTTAGTTTTCTGATGGATGTGTTATGGAATGTGTGCCTACGCTCGTTACAAATCGAGCAGAATAGATCTATGGTCCACAGTAGCGGCGGATCTTCTAAGACTGCTATATTCCTCGGTGGAACGTCCACTACCTCCCATCAATGAACATATTAGAACTCCAATTATAACAATGAAACGGGCATCGATGCGATTCGAATACGCGGAAAAGGAAAGACTGGTAAAGTTTAGAAATGAACCAAAAAGATGTTAAGATAAGGAAAATTCAATTTCTATCCCATGAAATTAAGTTCAACAAACGTGATGTAAAGAAAACTGTAAATGCTGTAAAATTCACATATAAAAGAAATCATATATTATGTAAGGAGATACATTATTCATATATATTGCGTATACTCGTACTACTTGCATTCATAATACATACTATTCAAAATTTGAATCCATACACTGTATAATCTCACAATACAGAGGAGACACTGTTGCATCTATCCACATTTCATTTAAGTACAAATCAATGGTATTTTATTTTTCCATGTTTTCAAATTAGTGTATTAATACTTAAAGTGTTTTTAATACAGAATCATTTACTTTATTTCAAATTCAACACTCTGATCGGTAGTTTTCCGTGGTTTCTCCGATCAACAACAGGCGAATGCCGGAGTAGTACTGTAACAAACGGGCCATGGACCGCGCGCCATCATTCCTTCCTCTTCCTTGTCCTATCCTCTCCCCTTACACACACTTACACTAACATGCACTACACTTCCACATATTCCGGGAGACCGGAAGCTTAGAGCATGTCCCGGCTGGGGCGGTGCCCCGTTGGTGGGAGATTCCTGGTTAGGAGGAATCCCACGAGCCGACGGTAGGTCGGCACCTGATCTCGCCATCCAGCGGGGGAAGATCACCGCCATCTCCCGAGAAAAACATGCACTACACTAAGGGGACTAATGACCAAAGACCGCGCCCGGAAACACGAAAAAATCAGTTAATCAATCAAATTCAACACATTTTCCACTCCAAGAAAAGCCAACATTTTTAAAAGTGTTCAGAAGTACATGATGATTTTGCACTACTGATCACTAGAGGCCGGATTTTCTGTAATTACCTATTTTTTCCTTCCTACTTAGATTTCTCGAGTTTGTAATCTTTGCGAATCGTCGCCGCCCTAACACAGTATACAATATTTTCGTTTCATATTTTACATATTTAGTACCATATTATATATTTTACATTTTATGCTATTTTCATTTTTTTATTCTATTAAGTTTCTTCAATTTTATTACATTTTTATGAGAAGAAGTATTTTCAAAACAATGAGCATTTTCCCTACATTATTACTGCATGCTATCTACCTCAGTTACCCTGTGTGAGACGCGTGATGTTCTCACAGTCTGGCGCGGCTGGTGCAGTTACTTTAGTGGCGGGAGATCATTTTCATATTTAGGTGTGAAAAGTATCTCTGACGCCGCTGTTGGTGACCTTTAACCTTAATTTCGAAGGAACATTGGCGATCGCCGACTTTGCTAGTTGTAGATATCGTCAGTTTGTACGATGTCTTCTATTGCGTCGTCTGGCTGCAAAATTACGATCCTGGATACCAATAGATGAAGCTTTTACTACTGACGGGAAGGTTGGATGGTAGAAATTGCGCATCAACTTGTGCTATCTAAATAATTTTGAAGACGTTTGTATTGTTTTTAAAATTTGTAAAGGAATGTTTTATACGAGTAATTTCGTATTATGTAAATGTGGTTCAAAAGTGAATTTTAGTATATAATATCTGATATTACATATTTATTACATATTCTTCCTCTTTTCATTACATATTTATGAACATATTTTGATTTATATACTACATATCTGTCCGGTCTCTAGTGAGCACAACCTCATAAACAAATATTTTGAATAAAAATTAAGAAAACATAAGGAAAATCGTTCATTCTACATCACAATACACTGCATACTCATGAAATTAAGTTCCTGTTTTCCAATTGTAATAATTCACCTACGATTCAATTGATTTAAAAAATTAAAACAATCTCCTTTAGTTTTATAACAAAACATTTTAAATTATATTTTGGGCAGTTGAAGAAATTACCTCCTCCAAAGAAGTTGTACATTCTGACTGAGGCACAATCTGTGTTAATAATTTCGGATACACGCATAAACTGACGGGAAACTAAGTTGCTTCTCGCCATGTGAGTGGTAGATATAGATTTGTTACATACCAAGAAACTCGGAAAAATAAAAAAATAATAATAAAAATTGAAAGTTTGATTTTATCTGAAAACTACAAATATGGTATTCCGCTTGTCATACTGAAGGTACCGATTGAATTATTGTACTCAACGTTACTACTTACAAAAGAGGTGCCTTCATGCGATAGTAAGGCGCCCAGGAAGAGCCCACCCATATTAAATACGAGCTAATCGCGTTCTGCGTTTTGGAACATCATTTTTTATATTTTTTGTATGTAAAGTGTTATGACCAAAAAGGAAGCCAAGTTCGTAAGATGGTTTTTATTCACTAATACAGTACACGGACAAGCTCAGTCAACCGAATAGCCAGGATATGTACCAAAAATAAGACGGATCACCAATAGCCAGGAAATGTACAACAAAATAAGCCCGGTCACCAGTGTCCAAAAGAGTCCGTATTTCCGTTGCGCGGTTCTCTTTCAAAATCACTAATAATTTTCGCACCAATAACTCACTCTTCACCAGGGCTGCTGGAACTGCCCGTCGCTCCCGGAGGGGGCCGTTTTATACTCGCTCCGGGCTAAAAGTCCGCCGACTAGCCCGGCCGCAGAGCCGATGTCGCACCAAGGCGTGCCGACTGGAGCGTGACGGCCGCCGCTCGTGTCGCCCTCTTTTGGGTTTGATTGATTGATTAATTAATTTTTTCGTGTTTCCGGGCTCGTCAACTGCTTCGGTCATTAGTCCCGTTAGTGTAGTGCATGTTTTTCTCGGGAGATGGCGGTGATTTTCCCCTCTCTGGATGGCGAGATCCGCATCGACCTACCGTCGGCTAGTGGGGTTTCCCCCTAACCAGGACTCTCCCACCAGCGGGGCACCGCCCCAGCCGGGACAAGCTCTAAGCGCCCGACCGGTCTCCCGGAATATGAGGTAGTGTAGTGCATGTTAGTGCAAGTGCGTGTGTAAGAGGCGAGGATAGGACAAAGAAGAGGAAGGACAGATCGCGCGCGGTCCGTGGCCCGTTTGGTAGGGTACTGCTCCGGCATTCGCCTGGTGTTGATCGGAGAAACCATGGAAAACTACCGATCAGAGCAGCCGGCCGCTAGAATTCTCCTCCAGTCAGCGATTGAATTCGACCTAGCTGAAAAGCTAGTGTCGAAAATCCTGCAGCCGTCAGGACTCGAACCTAGGACCTCCCGGTCAGAGGCGCTGCAGTGGCATCAGTTGATGCACTAAGCTACCGCTCCCGGTCCCTCTTTTGGGCACCGTCCGCCGGGGACGCCGTCGCGGATTATTACATCGCCGCTGCGCCCTCGTGGCGGGCCTCTTAAAGACACGCGGGCAACCACTACATAAAGAACTGAGTGTCCGTATATATTGTACTATGTTACTGTAGTTTTCGTGAGGACAATTTTTGTTAAAATATACAGATCGGTGCGTTTCCGTGGTTTCTCTGATCAACGCAGGGTGAATGCCGGAGTAGCACCCTAACAAACGGGTCACGGACCGCGCTATCTTTCCTTCTGAATTTCCTCCTTTTATTATGAAGAGGGAGAACTTTGTTTACTCATCATGCCATAGATATTCTGTTACGTTTTACACGCAGATTACACAAATTACCCCTGCTTTGTGTGTGAGTGGGACAGTCGAGCAGGATTACACCACGGAACCCAAAAAGAATGGCCTCGTAGACAGTGGGTTGTAGGTTCGAAAAACATAAAAGCTCTTATTGACAAGTCCGTCATTCTGGTACCTCCGCTTCCTTTCAAACATGGGCACATGAGGCAACTCTTTAAGCACTAAACAATGAAGGTGAATGGTCTCAGTATCTATGTCATCGATTCTCTGGCATCAGTAATGCCAAAATCAAAAGAGAGTACCTTCACAGGTCCAGATATTAGGAAACGTACATCTGATGCTAATTTTGAAGATTTTATATGCGGTGCAGAACGATAGGCATGGAAATCATTCCGATATGTTCCGAAATGTTCACGGGTAAAACAAGGAACGATTGAAGGAATGGCATTTGTTCCGTTTCCGCTGAACTCTCTGAATTTTCGAAAATTGAATATTGTAACGAATATTGCGTCATCTGTCGGCGGCCACCATGAACTACCTGTATGCGCGGATTGGGACATCTGCCGGTAGCCCTCGAACTAGCTAGTCCCAAAGTGTTCTTGTCGATAATCGCAAAGTCCAGAAAATTCTCCACGGCGCCCGCCGAGTATAAATACGCGGCGGCCGGCGACAGTGAGTCAGTCTTAAGTCTGAAGTGGAATGTGAATGTGCAACGCGGTGAATAGCAGTGCAGTGATTCGTGGCCAGCGCCATGAACTGTACAGTGGACTGTGGCCAGTGCATCTAACTGTGGCCGGTGCATCGAACAGTGGTCAGTGCTTAGAACTGTGCGACAGTGTAAGAGAAGTGAACAGTGAAAATAAATACTCAAGGAAAGTGTAGTGTAAATAAATAATCAAGAGAAGTGTGCCGTATAAAGAATAATCAAGTAAAGACTATCTGTACATAAATCAAGTAATTCAGGACTGCGTTAAGAAATATACCCGACTTTTAATTCACTACCTAGAATCGTAACAATATGTAGAAATAATCCGAGAAACTATGTGCTGCTTAGTGCCACTGGTTTAGGCATCAAGGACCCACAAAACAGGGATTCTCACTACACAACGTGTTAGGGGAAGAACTATATACACGAAGAACATTTATTAACATGTTTGTTACCAGGGCCTGGCAATAACGTTTTGTGCAGAAAATTCAGTTTTCCAGCACACGATCACTGTACTTAATCGTCAAACGAAGTAAGAGAGAAAGTAAAAAATACAGCAAATATTCAAATGGCTTCATAACAATATTATATCAGAAGTTCGAAGCTGAAATTTTAAGTCACCATTTTGGCACTGCAACAAGAATAAATGTAGTTGCATCTTTATGACGTGTGCGACATCGCGCCCACAGAGCTTCAGAGAGCATAAGTAACGAAGTTAAAAACGGAGATGGAGGCGGCGCAGGCGGCAGCGTGGATGCGGTGGAAGCGGTGGAAGCGGTGGAAGCGGTGGAAGCGGTGGAAGCGGTGGAAGCGGTGGAAGCGGTGGAGGCGGTGGAGGCGGTGGAGGCGGTGGAGGCGGTGGAGGCGGTGGAGGCGGTGGAGGCGGTGGAGGCGGTGGAGGCGGTGGAGGCGGTGGAGGCGGTGGAGGCGGTGACAGTGGTGGCGGTTGACAGTGGCGGTGGCACCCTCAACGGGTCGTTTTGTAGGTGCAGACGCGGCTCGTCTGCGCGAGCGCGCGTGCGTTCGCTTTATTACGCATTCCCGGCGGGGAAATGAGGCGCATTGTGGCGCGGAACAAAGAGTGATAGGCGATTGTTGTGCTGGCTCGCTGAAGATTTGGCGCCTGCGTGGCAGCGCGCGTTTATTTTTACTCAAGCGCCGAGGTCCCAGCGCCTCCGGTGCACGTCAAAAATTATATTCGGCACCGCAACGGCTGTGGTGGCGGCGCGGCGGCGTGTTGGGGCGCCAGGCTATGTGGCAGACTGGAAGAAAATAACCTGTTGCCCCAAAGCTATACGTGCAACAGATTTTTAAAATCGCTAGACTCCTGGGGGCCTTTAATCCTGCATTACTGGCCATAGATATGGGGAAAAATCGAGAAAAAGCCGGAAATATTTTCGAAGGTTAACTTCTTTTGTAAGACTATACCAGTTCACAAGACTATTACTGTCGTTTAGAAAATTTACATGAGTTCACTTCAATGCTAATTGGCAATAACGGTTTCCCTTATGTTCGATGATCTCTACTAACAATGTGTTGCTCCAATCCTAGTAACATAAACGAAGATGAAGGGCTAAAAAATCATTACACTTTTGGCGCATTCTTTAAACATCCACAACTGCTTCCCCATGGAATTCCTGTGTATCCATTGCCCAAACTCACATTGGGTATGTATCAAAGAAGGATAATAAGCTATGTGTACTCTGCTTATACAATTGTAGTTATTATTATGCTTTTGTTGTTCTTTGGCAGCATATTTCAGAGTAGTTGTTTTTCACATTTCTTCAGATAGAATAGAATATTGGCTGAATAAACTCCGTTGTGGCAGAGGAGATATTGTGGTATTTCATAATGATTAGTAAGGATCCATGAGATATCAACGACAAAGTTATATAAATATTTAATATTTTAAATAATTATCCACACATTACGTGTTTCGAGAATCTTATTTCATCTGCTGTGGTAGTATAGAGGGGAAAATTATCGAATCAAATTTAATTAACATGTGTAATGAAAATAACATGTATTTTACAAACTTCAAGCTAATTCAAACAGTAGAGTCAATCGAATACGAACAAAGACTTCTTCCCCAAAGCTATATACAGTTTTTACTTTTTTTTGATGAATCTTAAATCAAATCAAAATCGGTTCGTACGGCATTGCTGGCGTATACGAGTATCGGCGGTGCAATATATTCAGAAAGGTTTTCGATGTCGGATCCTTGAATCATACGAAGTATAAAAAGTACGTGGCACATAAATTGCAAATAAGTTTTCCAAAATTATACTTTGTGTTTAGGTCCTATTCGTTTCGACCTCCTGAGTATTTCAGTAATTAATATATTAACAACTTGATGAAGAGTAAATTCTTCCAGTTTGAAACTTTTAATCACAATAATCATATAATTGATTCAATTTTAAAGATTCTATTCAGCAATAGTCATTAAGTAACGAGATAACTAAATTAATGAGACTTGCTTTTGTTCACAGTAACTCAATTGTTTCACCGGTTGAGATGTTTCAGTAGCAGTATGACTGTTGTCTCTGTGACAACTGTGACCAGGAAATCCTTGAGTTCGAGACACGACTTGGCGGATATTCGACAACAACTGGATCGAATTCAACCACTACCTTAAAGAGGATTCTATCTGCCAGCTGTTCAGATGGTGTCTCCTAGAAAGCGAATGCTGGGGTAGTACCCAAACAAACGGGCCACGGATCGCATGTGATCTCTTCCTCCTCCTTGCTCTCTCCCCTTACACGTACTTACGCGTACACACACATAAACTACCCAAACAGAAATAGGAAGACCAGTAGAGAGATTAGAGCTTATCCCATTGGAGATGTGCTCCACTGGGGTAGTTACCTGGAGATTGGCAACACGTCATATGCAGTTTTTTTCACGTAAAATATATAAATATATAAACCCTCACGCCGACTTGTGGGTTAACTCCAGATAAAACGTTCCAGCGGAAAGGAACACCGCTCCCTCCCGGCAAGTAATATGCACAGCCTTTACGGCACTAATGCAGGCGCGAGCACCTCTCGCAGGGCAAACTGGTTTTTAACCGGGGAGTTGCCTGTGGCTCGTCATGAACGTAACGAAACGTGTGCCGCAATCTGGCGCGTGACCATGGCCCGGACATCGACGGAAACGGCAACGACGACAACTGAAACGCTGAGAGCCTGGCGGGAGCAGGAGCGTGGCGGGAGCGGGGCCTGCCGGGATCGGGGTCCTGCCGGGAGCGGGGGCATGGCGGGAGCAGGGGCATGGCGGGAGCAGGGGCGTGGCTGGAGCGGGGGCCTGCCGGGAGCAGGGGCGAGGCTGGAGCGGGGGCGTGGCTGGAGCTGGGGCTTGGCTGGAACGGGGGTGTGGCTGGAGCGGGGGCGTGGCCGGAGCGAGGGCGTGGCAGGAACGGGAGCGTGGCTGGAGCGGGGGCGCGGTTGGAGCGGGGACGTGGGTGGAGCGGGGCGTGGCTGGAACGGGGCGTGGCTGGAACGGGGGCGTGGCAGGAGCGGGGCGTGACTGGAGCGGGGCGTGACTGGAGCGGGGCGTGGCTGGAGCGGGGCGTGGCTCGAGCGGGGCGTGGCTGGAGCGGGGGCGTGGTGGAAGCAGGGGCGTGGCAGGTGCGGGGGCGTGGCGGGTGCGGGGGCGTGGCGGGTGCGGGGGCGTGGCGGGTGCGGGGGCGTGGCGGGTGCGGGGGCGTGGCGGGTGCGGGGGCGTGGCGGGTGCGGGGCGTGGCGGGAGCGGGGCGTAGCGGGAGCGGGGCGGGGCGGGGGCGGGGCGTGGCGGGTGGGGGCGTGGCGGGGGCGGGGCGTGGCGGGGGCGGGGCGTGGCGGGTGCGGGGCGTGGCGGGAGCGGGGCGTGGCGGGTGCGGGGCGTGGCGGGGGCGGG
Organism: Teleogryllus oceanicus; assembly: GCA_964035755.1. NCBI lineage: Eukaryota > Metazoa > Arthropoda > Insecta > Orthoptera > Gryllidae > Teleogryllus > Teleogryllus oceanicus. Next base: position 284,537,387 of record CAXIVR010000001.1, read on the forward strand.
GGCCTGGCAGGAGCGGGGGCCTGGCAGGAGTGGGGACGGAGCGAGAAAGTGACGTTTAAAAAATAGCTGAGGTCTCATTTTCATTGTAATATCTAAATTTTTTAATGTAGAAAAAATTCACATTTTCAGCACTTTCCTACAAGTAGTTAAGTTATAAAATATTTCCCTGAATCATATCTGGTCTTGTAAAACATATCCTTTCACAAGGCTACGAACAAGTTTTCGAAAATATTAATACTTTTTGTAACTTCGCATTAAATACACGCAGTTTTCAAATTATTATTTTCTCAAAAACGTTTCCTACAGTACCGGTAGGATATCACCGACTCTGACAGTTCGAAGCGCTGTTGCCGCACATTTGCTATGTATAAGGCACCACCTACACAACAGATAAATGAAATCTCAAAACATTAACACTTACTAACAGTTGAAGAAACGTCTTCATATCATGTTGATAACTTTTACCGAAGCCGAACCTTACCGCCTCCACGACTTCGTGAGAGTTGGCGGCAACGCTGAACCCTGACTCTGAGATTGTAAACAAGTCCTCGCAAACTGATTGTTCCAGAGCAGATCACACGTGGCGAGAAAAATGTCAGAGTCGCTTATACGCTGCCGGCACTGTAATGTTTTCTAAAGCTTTTGCTCGATTGTAGAGAAGGATGCTTAAAAAATCCATCAGGTCCCGTTTACGGTTAACTGTATTATCGAAAATTACAGAAAATTAACAATGCGAAAGTACCCTATAAATTATAGAAAATTTTTCTTTAATGAACTATATTCTGAAAAATAGACCTGGAAATATAGTCACGAACACTCTTCCAAAAAACGAATAGTTTTCGCGTAATATTGGCTTGAAAATGTTTTTCTTAAAGTTTTGCATGATAGAGCAAAAGACGCTTAAAAATATGCCGCACGTCGCTATTTTCGAAGATCGCAAGAACTTAACAATAAAAGGGCACAATAAGAATATACTTTCCAATAGTGAAAAACTATCTCATGAAATAAAATAAATGAAAATCTTTGAATTTTTGAAACTTGCAAATGCTCGTTCGTGTTTATAAAGTATCGGGAAGATCGTGTTTAACTATGAGGCTAGCGCAGTAGGGGGAACGTGTTTGGCGTGCTAACTCTAAGGACCTGGGTGTGAATCCCACGATAATGTAGCAGTATAATATTGCGTTGCAGTTTAAAGTGAATGCTACTAGTAGAATATATGTGAACCCCTATAGCACCACTAGTTCTGTAATCGGATGATTTTGATAATCGTTTTCGAACATGTTAAAACCTGTGACGCCTTATTTAAAAGACATATAATAAAATACTTCGGCTCTAACCATTATATTCTTTACATTTAATGAGAAGCAACATGGCAACCGAAGACGCTTTCTAGACCGAAATAACAGCTCTCTCTGTGTGGTGCGAAGTATAAATTCCGGTGTTCCATCGTCGGCGAAACACACAAAACAGAAATTGGAGGGGAAAGTATCAAATATGAGTGCGGCAGTTTCGAGTCGTTTTGCTCCCCTAACACAGGGTTGTTTCTCAGAAAAGACGGAAAGAATTCTGTCGAAAGTCCAGTCACGAAGTGTAAGCGTCTCTTGGACCGCCACCATCAAGTGCAGAAATGCAGGAAGAAGACTCGTCTTTGTGTCCGCTAAATATCTCCTTTCCCCCTCGACACCTCCACCATCACCGTGACTGCTACAATCCCGCTACCTATATACTGAGCTGCCACCACCATGAGCCTTTACGAACGCAACTGATTAGCCACCATAAGAACGATTTCCATCCGCTTGCCTACGTACCAACAGCGATCACCGCCGCCATTTTTCCGATGTCAGTCGCTGCAACTGTCACCATCACCATCGCCGTCACTGCCCGAAGCAGTGTACGCCCGTCTGCAAAAACGCGCAGCCGCATCACAAAAAGTTAATTCACACCTTCGCCCTAAACACGAGGAAGGTAGTACGAAGACGGGTATTACCGACGGAATTCAGCGCAGCTAAGTATAATGGTCACTGGCGTGACTCGTCTCTCGACGCGGTCGCCCCGACGAGACGACCGCCTCGTCAACGGGCCGTGCCGCTCGTCGCCCGCCACGCCCATCTTCTTGCCACCCCTCCGCGCCCGACCCTCCACTCCTCGTCACCTCCATCACCCTCCCTGTATCTCCCGCCCGCCTCAAACCACCTACCGTGCCACATCTTTCTCAGTTGCCACGCCCCGCCTCACTCCAGCCACCACGCTCTACACAGTGATATGATGTATCCATAACGTACCCTCCCTGAAGACCTGGCATTTTCTTCACTGCACCCAAATTGCCCAAATTGGCTCGTCGTTTTTCTACCGGCGTATATGCAATTGTAGTACGGGTGCGTTTTCACAATACAATGGCGTCGATGCAAGGAGAGCGTTCACCTCAACGCCGTAGGGCATCGTTTTCCTCTTGAATTAAAATGGTCGAAACTTTCGTATTCTAAAGGACGTCCAACATGGAGAGTAAACACTGAAAATTACATTAATAATGTTCATTATAGATTTGACGAGACGGGAAATACATTAACACAAATTCCAAGGGACCGAAATAATCGGAGTTCGTGATATCCGAGCATTATAAATCTCCGTATTACCGTAATTCCTTACCGAGACCGAAATTTTGTTCGTGTTGCGGCGAAATTCCTGTTAAGCGAGTTCTTGGAAATAACGATTTTCTGTAATAAGATATATCTTTCTCTTCCTGGCAGACATGGAGAATTAGACAATACACAGTAAAGAAACATCAGTTGGATCATGTCTCAACATTTGCGTGAAGTGAGAAGGAGAATCATGAAAATTATCATACACTTATAGGAGTATCTGTAGTCTCGTAATTCTGTAATCAATGTCAATCACAACCTTGTTTTGATTACTGCAGTTCCTTCAGAACACGGGGAGATTCTGATACTCTGATTCTAGCGACGACTGGTGTGCAATTAAAGAGCCATTATTGTTGAAATTCAGATCATTTACATGCATGCAGAACGTTGGATTTATTACAAAAGAAAAAAATAATATAATGTTCAGCAGATGAAATTTAGTAATCACGTGTTACAGAATTTATACAACACTGTTGCAAAAGAAAACCTTTCTTACAAAAAGACTGCGATCATTTTAGTCCGTTTACATACCACAAGGTAATTTTCTTAAAACAAAGATTTTAAAGCGAGAGTGCTAACAATTATTCACGCTTAATACCTGTTACAAAATGGAAAGTAAGACAGAAAGGGAAGAAAGGTCACTGAGCAACTTAAAAATAAAATTGATTTTAAAAGCTTGTTGCTGTAAAAATGTAAAAATCCACTAAAAATAACCACAAACAGGATGTGAAAATATAACTGAAGAATTGCAATTTTGAAACCAACAAGAATCCAAGATTCACAACAGTGGCATGTCACGTCTGTATCGACTAGCAGTTTAGAGAACACGCTCTATGTCCAAGTAACAGTGAAAAATTGTTATTTATCGTACTATAATGACACGAAAATCAAATGGTTTACATTTGGCATTAAATGAAATAATAAAAAGAAATAATTAGGCATATAAGTATTTGTAATATGCTTTTACATGGGGCCGTTTGTATCTTTTGAAAAATATATTTAAACATAATCTATGATTAAGTGTGATAGTATTTCATATTCGGAGATGATTAAAACTGTTTAATTATGCATCACGTCTGTATATTTTTCTTAAGATCATTCCCAACCTTCGGAATATAAAACTCACATACGTTTCAAGCATCTCTTCGAGACTCGCCAGTTCATAGAAATATTTACGACTATAAAAAGATATTTGCAACATGGACTTCAAAGAGTATCGTTTCAATAGGTTACGTATACGTTACCAAATTTATAAAGCGTTAAGCTTGGATTTCAATTAATTAATGATCAATAGCAAAAAAGTAGAAAACTATGTAAGTACTTACTAAACGATAATCGGTTGATCTAAGTAAATTGTATAATAACTTGATACGAAAAAAAAGAGAACTTCTTGAAAAAAGAACCATTATATAATTATTCCGAATCCTCTCCTCTGTATCCTCTTCTTCGCCACTACCATCATTCCCGCTCCTCACCCGCCACTTTCCCCTCGCCTCGCTACTTCCTTGGGGTTTTATTTTCTCCTTTCATATAGACCGCTATTTGAAATGAGCTGTTATCGCGCAGATCGAGGTAGCCTCGCCCGACGCGTGACTTCGGGGGCGCTACCGTTTCGGAGGAACGCGTTGGGTGCCGGGGGTGGGGGGAGGTCTGGAGGGAGTTGGCGGCGCGGGAAAAAGGCGGGCGTCGGGATCGGCGGGCAAAAACGATCGTCATTTGGAGTCTTTGTTTTGGACACGTATGCCAATCAAACAGAAGGGCCTCACAGCATGCGAGCCTGCGTAGAAAAAACAGCGTGGCTCACTGGCTCATTGGCGCACAGTGGTTCATCACGAGAGGAAAGCGGAAAGAATTTAATGCATGTAACTTGTTATTCGAATGGCTTCAAATTGGATTCACCCCATCGGTGAATTTGATTTTAAAGGCGAGGTGAATGCACATATTGAAAATTCATTATGTCGTAATCAATGTTGCAAAACTGGAAAAAATAATGGTGATTCAACAGAAGGTGTTTTTTCGGATTATTCATAACGATTTCGTAATATTGTATTCGTAATATCACAACGACCCTTATTAACACTGCAGCCAGCTCTTGACAAACTTTCTACACCAAACGATTAGGGTGAAACTAAACGATTAGGACAAGCACTATCTTCAATATTTGAAATTCAAAAGTTTTTTTTATGGAAACGGTGCTTGTACTATATAATTAAGTTTATTGTGCTCTACACATAAAAAAGATTAAAGCAAATATTTGGATGTCTCCTTCGCGAAACTCCTGTGTAGGTATTTCTGGAAAATTCTCACGATGTAACTAAAATTACCATTATTACTTTTAAAAAACTACATAAAATAAGTCAAAGTGTTAATATTGTAATCATCCACATCCCGAAGAACTTGCAACGACTCATCTTGACTAGCGAACGTCAATTGGTCACCTGAGAGTTACTTAACGTTATCACACTGATTTTTTTCAATTGAACGAATGGAATGTTTTATTATTTAGTTCAGGGTTATGATTCCTTTATTCGTACTACAGTTCCTTGAAAGAACAGGAATTACCAGTGAAATAGTAAATGTATTTCATGATACAACGTATTATGCACTCCCTAAGCAAAGCACTAAACACGTTTTCAAGAAAAGCACAACGTTATCGACACTTCTTGTGAATTGCTTCATGAGAATTATTCCCTTACTTACACTCAATAAAATTACATCTTTTTTATTTTATACTAGCAGAACCAGACAGACATTGTCCTGCCCTCTCCTCTCTCTCTCTCTCTCCCCTCTTTTCCCCCTTCCCCACTTCCCTATTTTTCTCTCATTTCCCACTTCCCTATTTTTCTCTCATTTCCCACTTCCCTATTTTTCTCTCTTTTTGCCTCTGTCTTTTCTTCCTATATTTTCTCCTTCTCTTTCCTTCCCTCTCCCCTCTCCTTCCCTCTCCCCCTCCTTCCCTCTCCCCTCTTTTCCTCTCCCGTCTCTTTTTCTCTTTTAATAATTTGTTAATATATTGATGATCTCGCACAGTCTACTGTCTCATAGTTTTTCACATTTTTCACATGAGGTTTTAAAAACAATTCTGTTCGATTTTTTAAAATTTTTCTTTTATACAAACCGTGTCCTGACAATAAAGAACACACACACACACAGAATTATCCAATTTGGTGCAGTCGTTCGAAAGTTATGCGCTTACATACATTTCGGCGATTCATTTTTTTATATAGATAAGGTTTTATATTTTAAATAAGACTATCTCTATTGATTTGTTATTAGCATTTTCAAATTTATCGAGGTGTATAAATGAAAATGACAAAAACACATCTTTCTTATTCAATAATTAGTGACGCAAAGAAATTTCAAATGCATTTTCTGTTAATTTTAATACACTAGAAAGTATTGGTTCTTGCAGTTAAGTAGTTATGATGCATCCCAAAAATATTTCTCTCACTTCTCGTTTCACTTAATAAAAGAAAAACACAATCTATTCTTTTCTCGTGTCCTTTCCATATTTGCATTCACATTACAAAATATTAAAATCGTTCATGAATTAAATTTGATTTCTTAAATTAATTTACTTACCTCAAGTTCTTTGATTCATCACAAATCTAATAGTAATCATAACACTCCTAGCTCTGGAATGCAATAATTAAATATTTACAGTTTATCAACTATCCTAAAGCATAGAGTAAAGAATGCCTAAGTATGCCTAAAGTAACGGAGAAATTCAGCGAGAGTTAATGATTTTTGGAATTAACTCTAAGAAAATACGAATTCAATATTTAATAATCGTTACTTAAAACACAGTAGTTACAGTTTAGTATTATTTCCAAGTCTGTTTATTCAACTGGCTGTTCTCAATAACGATGTTCAATTTTATTACGGGGTAGTTTTCGATCTGTTCAGAGATTTTAGATGTAGAGGATATAGTTGTCGCATAAAAATTGATGATTTTAAACATTTTCATACTTTCAAGTCAGAAGGGTTTTGTACCTATATTTTGTGCGTGCTCAGCAGTATTTTCAATAAAAGAAAATAATAATTTAAAGAAATGTTTAGAGATAATTTTTTATTCAGTATTAAGGTTCCCTGACATGCTACAGAAGTTCTTTTTCGCCATTTTCAATACATTACGAGTTTTATTTCGTTTTACATATTACTAACTCCATCATATTATTTTAAGCAACTTTCTTTTCTCTCAAAGAGAAGAAATGTATTCTACAATTGATTTTTAAGGTATTTTGCAAACAATGTAACAAGCGTGTGTCTTTTAAACATACAGCAAATATAAAAATTATTTTTATCTATACGCATCAACCACCTCCTTCAGTTTTTTGTTCTAAACTCTTTTTTCGTCAATGCTTCATATTTTTTTATGTTCTTAATATTATTGGAATTATTCTCATTTTCCCTTTCACTTTAGTTACCCCTCACCTTTTTTCACCGTGTATTATATGTTATCTTACTCTTTTCTTTATTTCATATTTCAGTTGAATTATCCTCTGCTCTCGTCATCCGTTGACTCGCTCCCTCTTCCGCCAACTACAGCAACTTCAAATAATATTAGAGAATGGAGCAGACGTGCATTAATTGGGAACGTTTCTTTTAAAAAAAGCGCATATATTTTTAATGTGTTGGACCGCTATTCGAGTAAGTTGATATGCTCATTACTACGGACAATTCATCGTAACTCGTGCAACATTGCATTGATCCATCCATGTAATTCGCTCATTGTTTGCCTCGCACGCACGGCGCTGTTCAATGAGACACGTCACGTTCTAGGAAGTCCACACGCCGCCCCCGCTTTGTAGGGCTCCTCGCCGGCCCAGCACCACATGAGCTCGTAACTCTATCAGGCCCCATCAACCTACTTGCAGCCTCCGAGGAAACGGCCCATGCGGAAGCAGAGCCACGGCATGGGGCGTGCACCACATTCGCGGAGGGGAGGTTCCGGGTTCGAATTGTGGGACACGAGCTTTGCAGGGGGGTGCGGACGATTTAGAGCATCATGTGCCTTTGGCGGCGAATGCGAAGGCGACAGCAAGGGCTGCGTAGGCGGAGGCGTCGAGCCGGAAGACGATGGCGGGAAGAGGAGAAGAAGATCAAGAAGACTGCTCTCGTCAATGCCGCTCGTAAATGGAATAATAACAATGCGAGTCAACGACACAGTCAAGTACGCTGGACAGCACGGCTAGGGACGGACGTGTGAGCATGCGTAGCTTCCATCTAAGCAGTAGTCTTAACGTCGGAAGCCAAATAGCAGCTAAATATGTTTCTTGAAGGCCAAAAAAATACTGTTCTTGGCAGCCTGTTTATTTATAAATCCTCGAGTGACATAACCATCCAATATTTTGGGCCGGACGAAAAAATGTTAATTAGTGTACGGCTCACGGATTTGCTCTCTGAATTGTATAACTCAAGAAAAATATCCATAAAATTCCGACAATACAAAAGAAAGCTCATTTAGGTGGCATAAACTTGGCATGGACTCGTCATTAAAAGAAACAATTAGTAGCCAACTGCTTGCTCAAAAATGACACGTCACGCAACATGAACAAATCATAACAGCAAATCATTCTGCAGCCGTAATTCAGCAAGACGAAAATTAGACAAAGAGAACGCTGCATGGTTTGCATTCTTTGAATCCAACTACGTTTTCTCGCGTTTGGTAATAGTCCAACATGAAAAAGGTCATATCTTCTTTACGCACCAGCAGAACTCGCGTTTGGATCCAATATGTCGGTACGGGCTTGGAAAAAACATCTGTGTTTACTCGCAACGCATCTTGTAACTTAAATGGAATGTTAAACACACGTCCTTCTGCTACGGGTTCGGAAAACCAACGGGAAGAGTGTTGAAGGAGACTCTGCAACCCAACGCGCCGAGAACACATGATTTTGGTACTGGAAGAGAACACTGTCATTACCAACCATCTGCGTTGCATACTCAGTATCTCACGTACAGCAACGATGTCTCGACCAACAGTGAGTAGACCGCACACTCCTTTTATTACACTTATTCCCTGGTAGTAACTTTCAGGCGATCACGTGTGAGCCCAATGTAAGGCACTCGAAATAAACGAACCCGGAATACGTAGTAAGATAAGCGGCTACATATGCGGTTCCATCACACCAAATGTGATGTAAAGGTCGCATTTAACAGCGGTCAAACATATACATGAATTAACAGTGTATATATACGTAATGGATAATGAAAGCAAATAAATCCACTGGGAGTGGAAATAAATGAATGAATCCAATTGATAAAATTCTGTTGTATGTATCTTTTAAACAATTATTGGGCCAGCAAATTTACAAACTTCTCTTCCATTGGCGCATGTGAAACACAGAAGTTTGTATAATTAATCTTGTCTGGAACATCATCATAATATTCTCTCTTCTCTTCAGCATATAAAGTTTGCTTTCCGCTTTGAAAACAAGTAGAGTAGTTATTTCTTTCTTGAACTTCTGAATTTCACCTTTTGCAAGTAATGATGCTTTTATTGAGAGGATGCGATTAAGTCGTCTCCTCTCCATTCTGAATGTGAATGATTTAGCGAGATAATCAGCAATCTGAGTCTTAGTATGCATTATCAGTAATTTCACCGTTCATATACCATGGTTAATTGAATGCATTTTTAATCACTGAAACTAAATAAGCAATAACATTTCCTCGAGGACGTGTATCTGACTATCATCTATCTTCAATACACAATATACTGATAAAGAATCCTAGTAAAATGGAAATAAATATTATGTAACCAACAATGTAACTTTACATATTTTTTTCATCCGAGTCACATTATCACATTGGTCACATTATCTTCCATTCCGTTCACTATTATCATTTCAATTTTCCAACTTCCAATAAACCAGATGATATCTTATTTCAGTCTCGAACGAAAAAGATCAATTTTTTCGTTCCCATCTCAATTTTCTTTGCCGTTTAAACTATGTATTAAAAAGAATTATTTAATTTTCAATACCTCATAAAATTCACATTTCACATTCTTTTCTCTTTGATTCTTCTTAGTCCTCCGTTTGTGTGTTCGTGCATTTCGTTGGCTCTTTTTTCTCATTCTTCCGCTCTTTTCTTCCTCTTCTCATTCTCGTCCACCTCGTGATTTTCGTCCTTCTACCTTCGTACCCTAAGCACATTTTACAACCGCTAGAAGAGCTGCCACGAAAGCTTCCCTGCGGCAAGAGGCCCTCGTTGAGCTGGAGCATGCGTGCGAGGTGGCCCCCGAAGCAGGGGACCGTCTGATCAATCTCTGTGCCGCAAGGCTGCTCAGGCTTTCAATCAGGCTTTTCCTTATTGACATTGGGTAAAAGTCGTTCAGGTATCTCTCAGACCCCTGCCAACTTTCCCTTTCCAATCTTCTCCTGTCATCTAACCTCGCAACTCTATACAAATAGCCCCCGACTCTACAATCATTACTCAACGATATGCGTATACTTCATCCGCGTTTCCACCATTATATGGATGTCAGAAATGCCATCACGCACTAATAACAGATTTCGGTCAAAACAAAATAAAAGAGTTCCGGAATGTTAGATAAGAACTATTATTCGGAGAAAGGAGTAGAAATCAATTTTGAGATAAACGAATGTAACCGACTTGGACTTGACTGACACTCTTAATTATTGCAGCGTCTCTGCGATCTTGTTAGTGTAATCTCAAGAACTTCGAAATGATGTATTATGAACCTTTATTCATTGTCTAAGATTGTTAACGTTGATACATAGATATAACTTTTCAACTGCGACAGTCATGTAGACTATTAAAGGAGAGTAAGAAGAATAACAGTGAAGATTGGTCGGCCTGGTCACAACGTATTAAAACTGGAAAATGGGATATTTAAATGTGTATACTTTTGGGTTTGGTAATCATTAAAATATATTCTGAATATTTTATACTTCCACTTTCGAATTAAAATATTTTTAATAAGTTTATAATTTCAACTGAAATTCATTTGTGCTGCACTCCTGGACTAATTTCAATGGGATATTAAAAGATACAAATGCCTAATTGATTAAAAATAGGCTTCAATACACAAACACGCTTGTCCTGTTCACTAATTGTAAGAAGATGCCCAAATCACATTGAAGTTCAAAACATATATTTAAATGTCTGTGCAAAAAAATTATTTGAAGAAATGTAAAATGCTTAAAATAAATTTGCAAAAAATTACGTATAAGGCATTTTACGTTTAATAGTGGTAGTCGCGGAAATGCATTTTGTTCGATGAATAAGTCGATTTGAGAAATTTCGAAAAGAGACTTTTATCAATTCATGTTCTTTAAGACTATTTGCAGACCTGAATGCAGACTTAATATGCGTTTCCTTCTAGACAGTTCAAAAATCGAAAGAATGAAGTGTATTTGTGGTAGTAATGTTTGTGTTTGGAAGAATTATCAAGGACTTATGAATTTGTTTCAGGAAGGAGTTGGTTCATCCCGTTACCGCGAAAGGCAGTAACTTCCTTATTGCACATTGATTCAGCATCGTCTCAACAGTATGTACCACATTAATACTCAGATTTCCTTTCACGTTTTCGTAATTTCATTATCTCGCTCAAGACACTCTCGAGACTTCAAGCACACTACAAGATTCATGACAAATTATACCCGCACGAAAGAGTATCGAAACTGAATTCGATACACTTTAGTGGCCTGAGTCAGCAATTAGCATGTAGAGTTCCGTGCCGGTATACATCTGAGATTCCTCGCAGCAGCCGTGGTCCGCCGAACCACTTCTCTCTTCTCGAGAGGCGTAACTCAGGCGAAAGGGGTCGAGACCCCAGAGAAACTATTTCGCCACTGCGCGCACGCGATAGGTAACCGCAACGCACCGTCCTGCACTCTTAAGGCGAGCCGACCAGCTCCTCCCCCCGCCTTCCCCTCGCTCTGTCGGGCCGCCGCGCCATCGGCGTGTTTTCTGAAGTTGCTGCCTCGCCTCAACACAGATTACTAAATTCCTGAGTTCTTCGACTGCGCTGTATCCCCCCACCCCCACTTTTGGGATACGTTTTCTACAAACTGGTTTTTTTTGCTAGTCGCTTTCTATGTATTTAATTATGTCATTTTTAGAACTCATTACTGACGCCAAATATCAGACAAAAACCTAGACTTCTAGCTGATAAAACAGACAAAAACGTCTATCATACAATGTCTAGAAAGTCCGTTAATTAATCTAGTAAGTATATGGAAAAATTACTATCAAGACCAGATGATTATGTATTAAACCACCTGAATATTCTTCCACCGGTACGTGAAGAAACTCAATTTTTTGTGCTGGCATTTATTAACATGTTCTTCAGTTTGTTTCCAAATATTCCGTACTTCCTAAAAATGCTTCCACTCGCCTACTCCCTGCGTGTCACGAAAGATCAAGGTTCTTGTGCTTTTCCTACATATAATCAGCCTTCGTGACGTCTTAATTGGTTACTCACACGAATCTCTTAATCAATCACATGTTCTCTTCTTCTGCATCGCACGTTTCTCTACATGGCCCCAACAAAATTGTGTTCTTCATGTTCGGAAGTTACTGTTTACTGGTATGCATTTCCACATTCGACCGACATTTTCGTTCAAGTTCCAGCACAATTCTTGAGATTCTTTCCAACACTGTATATGACCGTGGCACCGATTTAATTTTCATTATCTGAATAATAACGTACGCAGTTCGAGAGATTATTTGAAATATTTCCCCGTATTTAACTCAAGATCACAGGCAATGAAACTACGAGATTCAGGCATTTGACTGGCTATCTGACTACGAGATATAGGCAAATAATGCAATCCAACGAATGGTAACTTTTCGTATCCCCTGTTGTTTATGTCAAAGTAGAACCATGTCGTTCTTGTCAACAATAGTTTCCATTGTAAGCTCTTTACAAGCGAGAAGTAAGTCTTTCCGGCACGTCGCGCCAAGTACACTTGCATCAGTGATTCAGTCTTACTGACGTCTTGTAAGTCGCTAAACGCTAGTAATGCGAAAAAAATTGAAAATTCAAAATATAATTTTTAATAATGAAATAGAATGCTGCGAGTTCTTAAATATTACAATTTCTAAAGATTATGTCTAAGAGACGTGAATTTATTTTCATATACACCAAAGTACTGATTAATATGATGTGTATCATGCCTGAACGACTCGGGAAGTCAATTTCCTATTCCCAATTGTTAAAGTCACATTTTAATAGAGCGATAAATTCTGTGTTTATTTTTATAAAATACTAGATGTTCTGAACGATTTTAAAAATTGTGTTACTGTATAATATTCTCTTCCGACTTCTCTGTATTGTTATTTAGAAAAGTCGGAAGATAATATTATACAGTAAATACATACCTGTTGGTAAAGAGACAACCCACGCAAAAGCATTTAATAAATACATAAAGCTGAATCCTGTGAATTAAAAATACTATCCCGTGCATGCTGAGTGGGAAGCAATTTTTGTTTAACACGCAGAAACATCGATATCAGGCAATAATGTTTGGGTATCTGAGATGCGTGTATATTTTGCATCGTGGGTACTCGTTGTTTAATTTATTACTCTGTATTATTGAAATTGATTAAATTTTATAAACCTCATGCAGTCAATTTGTAGGTATGGAAGAGAAAACATTTTTTCTACGTGATATCACTGAAACATTGCCGCACGACTGCATTGTCTTTAGACAAACAACTAGAGTGTGTTAGGGTGTGTTAGTGAGAAAAATTGTGTGTGTTAAGAAAATAGAAGTGTTGATATTAAATGTAACAACGTTCAATAAGAAATGATTGGTGGCAATGGTGCTAAACCTTTGGCCACATCTACAGCTTTTGCCAAACATGGAATTATATCTGCTCAGTTTGATAACTACGCAGTCCGGTGACGTCCGGAACTCAATCCCTAGTCCAATTTACTGATTCTTTCATGATAACATGCGCTAAGCAAAACTTTACGATTATGAAGATACCGAAAAGAAACAATGAAAACATCAATTAATTATACGTAATCGTTCCAAAGTAAAAACATTACTATTCAGGCGTGAAATCGCCATATTAAAGAATGATTTTTGGGGTTGAAGGTAAACCCCGCCGTATGTTGTACCGATAACAAAAGGCTCACTCCAAAATAAGCGCATGAAAGCATCGTTTTCTTTTCACTCCTTTCTAGTCACACCCTTACTTTTCCCATTATTCGCGTATTGTTTGCTGCGATTATCATCCAATCCAACAATTAATGTTGCCTCCTGTCAGCGAATAAACATCTTCTTTCTCTTTCCATCATCCCTCCATCCCTCCGAGATTTTACTTTCCTTAACTGCCTTGCCCTTTGCCTCCCCCTCCAACACACACAACCCCGACCTCGCTCCCATTTTCCCTCACGGCGGGCTTCCGCCCCCGCACACTCCTTCCACCGCGCCTCCGCCCCCACCGCCGCCGCCGGCAGGCCGTTCCTTATCGGCGCGGCCGGCGTTAGAAAGATCTAATTGGAACGGAACAAAGGCAGCGGCGACTGGGCGGCGGGCAGGCGGGGCCGGTCCAGCCGGTTCCCAGCTGGCCGCACCGGAACCGGCCGCCCGCCCGCCCGACCACTACTGTCGCTCGTCCCCGCGCCTCTCGACCGCTCGCGTGCCCCAGGGGGCGGCGGGGACGGGGCGGGGCGGGAGCGGGAGCGGCGAGGGGAGAGGGCGGCGTCGGCAGCGCAGACCGCCGCGGAGGCTAAGCTACCGGCTCTCGACTGTCAATCAAGCAATGAAGCCATCACTCAGTGATGTTGACAGTCGCCGTGTGACCTTCGGAGCCGACTAAACAACCGCAGGCAGCGGAGGCGGTGAAGGAGGCGATGAAGGCGGCGGTAGGGGCGGCAGAGGCTACAGCCCGTACAGACATGGTGGGAGCGTTGGGGGGGAATAGAGCAATTGGGCAATGGGGGCGATTGGACAATGGAGGCGATTGGGCAATGAGAGCGATTGGATAAAGGGGCGAGGGAAAAAGGCGATCGGGACGTTGGGGACGATAAGAAGATGGGGCAATAGCTGCAATGACATGAGGGGCGATGGGAGGCGGGGGAAGGGGGGCAATGGGAGGCGATGGAGGCGAAGGAGGCGATGGAGGCGAAGGAGGCGATGGAGGCGAAGGAGGCGATGGAGACGGAGGGAGGAGATGGAGACGGAGGAGATGGAGACGGAGGAGATGGAGACGGAGGAGATGGAGACGGAGGAGATGGAGACGGAGGAGATGGAGACGGAGGAGATGGAGACGGAGGAGATGGAGACGGAGGAGATGGAGGCGAAGGAGGAGATGGAGGCGAAGGAGGAGATGGAGGAGACGGAGGAGATGGAGACGGAGGAGATGGAGACGGAGGAGATGGAGACGGAGGAGATGGAGACGGAGGAGATGGAGACGGAGGAGATGGAAACGGAGGTGATGGAGACGATTGAAGATGACGGAGGCGAAGGAGGAGATGGAGACGGAGGAGATGGAAACGGAGACGATTGGAGGCGAAGAAGGCGGGGAGGCGCGGGGCGATAGGGGCGACGGGACCTGCGTGCCGCGCACGCTGTTTGTGCCTGCGGCCGGCGCGGCGTGGCGAGCCTGTGCGTGAGTGCGCGTGCGTGCAAGCCGGTCCGACTGCCGCCGCCGGCTGCGCGGCCGCGCGGAAGTGCGTGTCGGCTGAGGCGTTGACGCATAAGCCGAGTAACGATTTGGGTTTTAGGACGTTTTTATTTCTCGTCCTTCTCGCTGCATTCTATTATCTTCTCCCCTTAGAGAACATTATATTGCGGTTACAAGTTTTGTTTTTCCATTTTTTCTTGCAGAAAGGAACACAAAACACTAATTCTTAATTTTGGACCGTTATGTACAAAAACAAAAAAAATAATCACGAGGTTAGAGCTTATATGAAGATGAAAATTTCTTTTATGAGAAAAATAATTGGATAACTTGTGAGTAATATTGAACTGTTCACTTTTAATTAAAAAATAAGTAATTAATCCCTAAGTAAAAAATCCACCAATATTTTAATTGAAAATCTAACTATTAATTTTGATTCTTCTTAATTGAATTTGCGAATGTACGTTCACAAACATGCTTTTTGACTTTATTCCTAAATAGTTTCGTGGAGACGTTGGATAACATGTGTGAATGAAGAATAATATTGCCGAATTTTCGTTGAAATGAAGTTTCTACGATTCTATGTCATTTTGTAATTTTATTTACGTCAAAACGAAAAAAGGTTTCCATAAATATGATCAATACCTTATTTTCCTATTATTTAAGCTGACAATTTGAGGAATTGTCATTCTCCAAATTTTAGGTTGGTTAGCTGGTTGGTTGGTTGTGATTCCGGGTGCATCAACATCTTAGGTCATTAGTCCCGTAAGTGTAGTGTATGTTTTTCCTCGGGAGGGGATGGTGATCCTCCGTTGGATGGCGAGATCCGGCGCCGACCTTCCGTCGGCAAGCGGGCTTTTCCCTCAAATTTGTATCTCCCACCAGCGGTGCTCTCGATCAGCGTCCCGGCATGTGTGGCAGCGTAGTGCATGTTAGTGTAAGTGTGTATAAGCCGAGAAGAAAGGACAAGGAAGTGGTAGGAAAGATCGTGCGCGGTCCGTGGCCCGTTTGTTAGGTTACTGCCCCGGCATTCGCCTGGTGATGATCAGAGAAACCATGGATAACACGATCAGAGCAGCCGGCCACTAGAATTCTCCTCCAGACAGCAACTGAATTCGCCCTAGCTGACAAGCTAGTCCTGCCACCTCCGGGATTCGAACGTAGGACCTCCTGGTCAGAGGAACTGCAGTGACATCAGTTGATTCCCTGAGCCAACTCTCCTGGTCCAAATTTCGGGAAGAGGCTCTTCAAACAATTAGGCAATGTACAAGTAGGTCGGCATAACGTCAATATTTTTATAGCTGTATTATTACGGTTATAATTTCACTCTCCTTGTAGTATGGTTCATTATTTTTTAGTAAAATATGCAATATGTAAACAAAAAATTCAATGGAAATGGGGAGCCAGATGGGTCTGGAAATGTAGACGCCCTCTCTTGTTTTCGGCTGCGCACGCCTCTTGTCGTCGGCATTTAGCGCTGAAGCTATATTTACCTGCTGTCAAACTACCTATTCTCGTATAGCAAAACAAGATATTGTCCTACCATATTTCCCCCTATAAAATAAGTAAAATGGACGAAAGTCCGATCGCGATCGATGAACGTATTATTATTATTATTATTATTATTATTATTATTATTATTATTTCTTCAACCGATTGGATGAAACAAATTTAATTGGTGAACTATTATATATAGTAAAATATGAAATTAAGAGCATAATTGCATAAAAAATCTTTTAAAGTTTTTCTGTGTCCAAATATAATTATACTAATGAATGAAGTGTTGATGGAGTATATTGAAACGCATAGAATGAATACAACTTATACAATTTGGCTTACATATTTTCAGTGACAGAATTGTATTTCACTTATAAATGCTCGACGTAAAAATTAATATCCAGACCACGTAAATCATAAAATTATGAGAGTGTGATATTCTTTTAATTGTTGAGTTCACTTTTAAAAGTTCAGATATTCAATTGCACGCACTGTCACGGCATTGGAATGATAATTACAGAATGAGCATATAAGGAATGAAAATTGATTAGTGAATAACTGGCAATATACTGAGCCAATAAACTGTACGGAACATTGGTCCTCACGCTAGCTTAGTGGGAAAAGTAACTGGACGTAAACAAGGAGACCCGGGTGGGGGTGACCAATTCCTTTAAAACATATTTAGAAGAAAATTATTAAACAATTTAAAATTAAATTCAATAAAATTAAATTAAATTGAGTAATTAATTAAATAAAATCTTTTAGAAGTGGAGAAAAACATGTGTTAATTCTTAGTAACTCTTCAGAGATAAATGTTTCAATTTTATGAATGCATTTTACTTTCAGTGTTATTACAGATTGGACACATTCTTACAAGTCCGCCTGTCATGAAAGAGGGGAATTCTTCTATCCATTGCCGGTACAAAGCTTCTTTCGCAGCGATGAATTTTATGACATTTACACCGTTGAATTGCGAGTACCTAGAAAAAGTTACAAAACCTACAACTGAGAAATAGAGGTTCGTTACCGGTAAAAAACGGTTGGAATTAGAAAATTGAAAATGATTGAAACGCATACTTTTACCCACGACTAGGAGAAAATATTAGTAAATAAAAAGGAATAAAAAAATATTTTTCAAAACGCAATTACTCCAAAACAGGCAAAATAAAACTCAGTATCAAAATATTTCAATATCCATAATTCGTAGAGATTTGCCAAAATTCCCGATTTTCCGATGCAAAAATGCCACATTTTCCTGTCAAAAAATCAATTCAAACATTGAAAGGGTATGTGATTCAATTTCACCCTAAATAGTTCCCGACGTCGCCGCAAGGAGCGCTCACTAGAGTAGTTCACACGGAGCGCTCAAGAGAGAAGAAATGGTATCACACAGGCGATGAAGATGTTATTTACCATTACATTATTAACTTTTAAGAAGAAGCTTCACCCCTGTAAATAAAAACAACTTTAAAATTAAACAAGTATCTTTGGAGTATTCGCAAGAAAATTAGAGATTAGCTTAGTAGTAGCGCTTCAACGTACTTCACAGACGCCTATGACATCAGTGCTTAGGCCAGTATCACAAAGCATTTCTGAAAAATATGTAATGTGATAGTAACGGATAATAGATAATGAAATATACAGAAGAATCATTTTAGAGTAAAATATTTTGTCATCTCTCGCCGTCTTATCCGGGTCTTTTACTCTTACTATCCACAGTGGTTCATCACTTCAACCATATTAACTTTCACTGACCACGAACTCATTCTGTTTGAAGATTGTAAGAACATTGCAGTGAACAAACTCTCGAAGCACATAAAAAGAGTGAGCCGCAAAGCATGTAAACAAACTTGTATGGCGTATGCACAAACTGAGTGCACATAGTTCTGTATACAAAGTAGTACTGAATGTGCATTCCATGCAATAAAACGCAATTACATAATTGAGAAATCAGTTAACAAGCTTATGCAATATCAGCAATATTAGTGGATAATAAATAAACATATCAATAAAGAAGTAACAAATGTCACAAACAATGGTGGTTGTTTCTTTTTTCGATCATAATTTATTTAGATTCATGATCACTTATTTTCCATTATCTGTGGCAGATAGATATTCTGGAGTGCGTATATCCCTGAAAACATATCAATGAAGTTTAGAAATCCTATATCGTGTGCAAACAAATGAAAAAATGAATGCTAATATTTATACACTCTCGTTTGTTAAATTAACTTTTGTTTCTAATTTTACAAAATTTAAGATGGTTGTTCCAGCGAACAAAAAGTCGTTCCACTTTTACTTGATATATATTTCTATAGAGTTTTATTTGAGAACTCACGAAACAAGTAACTAGTAACACGCTCTTCAAATATGGTCATAACAGAATGTACTTCAGTTAAGAAACTTAAATTATTAATGCGTAACTAATTTTCTAGTTCATTAAATGAATTGTCCTGTCCTTTGACTCGATAGCCCGCAACGGGCCTTGGCCGACCAGCGGTGACCCAGCCTCTCGGCCATTGGATAAGGGTGGTTAGCGCGACAACATCCCTTCACCGTATATTCTTGCCTTTATAATCTTAGGGTGGGCTTTCTCGTCAAACAGCAATAGATACTTGGACATTTGTAAGGAAAGCGCACAGTTCCTATTTTGGCGTGGCCGGGAATCAAACCCGGGTGTTGCGCCTTCGAAAGCGAGCACGCTAACCAACGAGCCACCGAGGGCCTCATTAACTCAACTAGTGGCGTTAAAAAGCACGTACTTTCTCACCCGCATTTTCACGCCAAATTACACGAAAAGTATATAAAATTTACGAAAAATTGTACATGTTATTTCAAAATCTATCTTTAAGGAACAGATTTCATTCAGGAAAAAAATCTATCTTCAATGTTTTAGTTGTAGGAAGACTCCGAAAAAATTTGTAATTTTGCAATTTGCTAAAAATTAAGAGTTTTCAATGAATATGAGACCTGCACCATTCTCTTAAACGTCCTTCACACTCTCCAACAACAACAACAACAACAACAACAACAACAAAAATATCAAAAACGATGGAGCCATTTTTTTAATTTGGAAAACGTCCCAGTAGCTTTATGTAAAGAAACCACCAGAATTGAAATATCAGTTTGAAATTGAAGAGGCCGTGACATTAGCCAGATCGATTGCGGAATATCGATTTTGGAGAAAACCGGCTGAACGGTTTAGTCGCTAGAGTTGTTCACACGCGGACGGACAGATATTTTGCTATCATTCGATTTTTCGGTATCAAGGACTCACAAAACATGGATTCTTGCTACACCACATGATAGTTTTTTTTTCTAAATTTAGCAACTATCCACTTTTTCCTTTCCAGGGCTCTGTAACAAGAGTTTCTCTGCCGAAAAATCGCCTTTTTTGGCGCAGAATTACATAACTTTCTATTTACTACGTAGGGAAAAAGGTAAAATAATATGTCACATATATAATACAATTTTCACTTTTGTCTCACACCTAAGATTGATTCCACTTAATCGTCTATATGCACGTATTTCTCCATTTGGCTATTCTTACTCTTTTTCTCGAACGTACATTGTAGCTGATCGCTAATTGCATATGATATTATTAAAATGTCACCCATAATATAAAATAATCCACATTGCTGAAGGTTGATGCTTGATCCAGGGCTGTCCAATTTCGAATACCAGCTGACACTTGTACCTACAACTTTTATTCTAAATAAGGCTAACAATAATTCTCCCGTGTCGCCTGTTTGAGGGAACCGACTACGATGCCACCGTCTTGTTTTAGCTCGTCCTTGAGCGCCCACATGCAGATCCTGACATTGCACATTCTTTTCCAAACGCGTGATTGTGTAATTACATCGCGCATGAGTTGATAGTCGTCCGATTTCTCGCGGGAACAATCGTGCGTTTGTGCGAATCGCGGAGTGTGCGACAAGCGGGCGAATGCAGTTCCCGAGCGCTGCGCTGGTGGCGGCGGGGGCGGCGGCGGGGGTGGCGAGGGCCGGCGGGGGCGGCGGCAGCGGCCGGGTATGTGGTCCACCGCTCCACGAGTTGTTTGTTCTGCCGTCCGAACATCTGCCCTCGGACCGGTGACAGCATTTTCTGTGTGCGCTTCGCCAGGAAGAGAAGAAAAGCGCACAGAGCCGTATGTTTCCATTCTAGAAACGAGCATATTTATTTTGTAGAGCTTTTTAAACCTTTTTGGCATCACGAAGCTGCCCGGTGTTTGCGGTGCCGATGTAAACCCGCCATATCCCACGGATTCCCTCTCGTCCTTGTTCTTCCATCTCGTGTGGCCCGCGGCCCCGCGCGCCACCCGCCCCCGCCTCTCCTGGCCCCTCCTATCTCTCCCCCCCCCGCCAAGCCCTCTCGGCCTCTCCTTCTCCCTGGCCCCTCCCTGCTAGTGCCGCCGGCGGCGTTGAAATGACGTTTGTGAAATTGCCTTCCCAGGCAATTCAACGAGTAGGGAACTGTAGGCTTGCGCAACGTAATATAGGATCACTGGCAAAAGCCGACTAAACTATCGCCTACCTTCCGGCGCTTGGGTAGATGATCTTGGCCCGAAAATTATTTATGTCGCATACACCGCTTCGCATGGAATACTTATAATGGAAAGGAGTTCAATACTTGCTGAAGTATATGGAAATGCCTAATTCTTAACCGCACATTACTGCCACGCCTTCCTAATTCGCAATATCAAGTATACCGATCCAGAGTGGGGGGTGCCATGGGCTCCCCGAACGCCATCCAACATTGTGGCAATTCTACTCAATTTATTCCAACAAATACCACACATTAATCAGATCACATGCAGTAGGGGTATTTCCATTATTAATACACATTTTTTTATTTCAGCCAAAAATTTAAAACAATTAAAGATTTTATTTTCAAAACCAAAAAATGTGGAACAGAAACGTTGCATCTCCTTGATTTGCAGACTTCCATAGTACAACACAAAGCATAATAATTAATAAACATATTTCTTTCTTCTTTTATGAAAGTATATAGTTTATTAATTAAAACAAACAGCTCCACTTCAAATTTGAAACATTCAGATATATTTATTATTGTACTTCTTTGTGATTAAAATTTATTTACATTGTAATTTTGTGTTATGTGACGTTTCGATGAAACCTTATAGCCATTTTCAGACATCTGGTTTGCTAATGCAAATTTTTAAAAAATAGTTATATTATTTTTTACTACATTTTAATATGCATATATTAGTTGACAGAAACTTATCTTTTCTTAAAAAAATAGAGTTAGAATACTATTATAACTATACTAAACTAATTACATTATTTACAATATCAAAAAAAGTATTAACACAGTGAGCGTGCGTACTTCTCCAATTTTCAAATTAGATAGTTAACTGAAATGAAAAGCAGCAGACATGAGGCAAGCATGTAATTCAATATTTCAAACGTCAAATAAGGGGGGATAATGGGAGGAAATAATTAAATTTGATTGTTAAAACTTAATAGCAGGGTGTCGTAAATTCATGGATTTCGGGCAAGTAAAGATTCTGGACCAGAAACCGCGGAAAGGCACGAGAATTGTATCAGAAACAATACATATAAAACGGAATAAAACCTTAAATACTATTATAAAATCCAACCCCTTTACTGGAATTTACGACAATTTGCTTTTACGTTTTAACAATCAAAATCAAAATTAATTCTTTCTTCCTCATTGTTCCTTCCCCTGTGAAGATTGTGGTGCGATTTACTGTCGCTTCATAAAGTACTTTCCACTTCTACTCTTTGTTCAAGTCATAAATGATTATCAAGAACAATATAATTTAGTTATCGATACGTCTTCGTTTTCCAGCGAAATATAAACCCTCTTCGGAAGCTCTCGTTACAAATAAATACCTCAGATTCAACGTTGAATTTCATGAAGAATCCTGTTTTTGTTGTTTTGAAAAAAAATCGTCTTCGAGAAAATGGAGTACAAATGTAACTTCCGGCGCGAAATTCAAACTATCTAACGTCTCTCGGCAGCCTCTGCAACGAGTTTGGGCATTGACTCGATATCGTCGTCAAAATCACGATATATGGCATCGCCAACCCCTTCCCCCAATTTCGGTGTGTGTTCTAGCTTTCCATAGGCGTGGTGACATCATGTCATTCTCCCAAAGCCTTGGAACAATTCGTGAAACCATATCATGGTGGCGTTTCGAGAAACTTTCTGTTAGCCTGGCCGTTTCTTTTGCGATCCAGGTAGCAGATATGGATATTAAATGCGTGCGGGTTTTTGTTTCAATTAGTTTGCGGCGATGGCATGTTCAAATGCCTGTGCCAAGATACAAACAGGGACGCGATCGAGCAACAGACTATTGTACAGTGGCATAGTGTGGAGGCGACCGGCAGTGGCAAGGTAGAAGGGGTGTGTGTGTGTCTATATGGCAATTACAACATAAGAGGTTACTATACGCAATGATCACTAACTGTTCTGAGCTTACTACAATAGTATTCTATTATGTTGTATTTGCCAATTGTATATCTATAGAGTTTTTGTTCTTATACAGTATTTTTGTTTTACACCAGCTCCGAGAATGGAATAAAAATATTCCGAAAATTTGACAAATTATGTTTTAATCTCTTAATTTAATCCGACTATATCACGTGATCTACATTTCCCATTTCTACTTCATGGTCGTGACTCTACAACGAATAAAACAATACTATTGAAGTACTGTAGTGTTCGACAAGCAATAGGGAGTTTGTGCACCCTCGAACGTTAAAGCACTGTCGATCTTGGGAGCACTGTCGATCTACATGGGAGTTTTTTTGTTTTTTTTTCTCCCTTTCAAAATTCAAAATTTATTGCTTGTTTATCCTTGAACATAGATTTTATTGCATGGGAGTTTTTTTTTTTTTCTCCCTTTCAAAAATTCAAAATTTAAGTAGTATATGAGTAAGTGTAGGGATCACAGAATTTTGAAAATGTGCACACAATTCACTTTTCCCCATAGCACGTCATACGCAGTTTTTAACTGTTTTTCTGACGTAAAATAAATAAATAAATAAATAAATCTTCTGCAAGTGCGCAGTTCATGTTTTGCGTCAAGATAGTGCATCTGCGCATGCGCAGAAAATCGATAATGCTGTCCGCAACGTCGTGCACAATCTCTCTTAATGTTTTCCTCACCCGACGGTTTTACCAAAAAACACTGTAAAAAACGCAAGGCCGGAAACGCAGCTGTCTGTTGTGACGTGGCAGCCGGTTTGAGTTTCGCGCCAGGAAGAAACATTTATTCTCATTTTTTGGAAGATAATTTTGTTTCCTTTTTCGAAAACAAGATCCGCCCTTTCTTTGAAACAGTAATATTGAATCTAAATATTTTTCATGGGATCTTATGGACACTTTAATAATCATATTTGTGACCAATCTAGTAATGTTTGTGTACAAGTAAATCAAAATATTAATTTATTGATATCTGATATAAAAGAATAAAATATATAGCATTAAGTGATATTTATTGAAGTGTGTATTTCAACAGTACGTCTCAAGGATTTGAACAAGTGCAAATGTACTACATTATCAATTATTAATTTCGCTTTATAATTTAATGAGGATTCTCTTATTACTCAAGAAACGTATAATTTGGTTTCCTATCTTCATTCTGCACCTTTGACCCCAATTTTCAACTTTGAAATCTTCCATCTCATACACGACTTCCCCGGATGTCCCTGACACGTTACCTTTTAAAAATCTTAGACACTTAGCAATAAAATAATTCTAAATGATAAATAAAAGTATTTGCTCAGTACTCAGGGCTGCAATATGGAAAACTCCCCGAGGGTTATTTCCGAGCAATATGTAAACAAAAACTATAAATCCTTAAGGACTGGCCAAAACATTGAAGTTAAAATAAATATTTTAAAAAAATATGTTTATCATTCTCCTAAAACTTTTCTGCAGGTGATGTAAAATCATATTACTGGAGAGCATTGCCTGTAATACCAATTGTAAAATTCCTCAAGAGTAACGCTGGTCCAACGGCGAGTATAAGGACCGATGAGAACTCACGAGCTACATCGACGCGATTAATACGCGAAGGAATCGTAATTCTATTTACCAACAGCATGACTCAAAAACCTTCTCACAGTAACATGCTTTTGAGATGTACTATACTCCAGTGATTTTCTGACAACGATGCGGGATTAGATTGAAATTCAGATGACACGAACGAAACAGATGAGGCTGAAGGTACTATGGTGACCTAATTATGCATGAATGAACACGAAAGTTTCTGGACATTTCAAGTGTTCAACTAGCTAACTGTTAGGTATCTAATTATTTTAAAACATTTCTGCGTGCAACTACCCGGCTTTTTGTAGAACAAAAATGTGTTGTAGACGTTGCTTTTGACCTCAGTGGCACGTTTTAGAAACTTACACATCCACTACGGGTACGCTTGTTCTTTGTATTTGTCATGTTCTTTGACGTAAAGTCTAGTGTAGTGCTAACCCCATTCCGACATGGTATTTACGTCACGTGTTTTCCTAGAAACTGCTCCAAATCTGGTGTCACTGGAATCGGTGAGAGAAACCGTGTACTGATAATATTCGCGAAGAAAATCTAGTCTCTTTCCCAAGCTGTACATCGGAATAAAATGCACAGGAGACTAAAGGCTGTCTATTAACATAGCGTGTGGGTAGCAAGACGACAGGCTGTAATTTCACTGTCAAACCACGCCGTGCTTGACCCGCGTCGAGTGTCATGCGAGGACAAGACAGACCTCCTTGGCGGCGGGTGCAGCCTCCCGCGCCACAAGCGTCCCGATACCACACACACAGCCCCTCCCCTTTCCTCTCTCGTCCCTCTGCCTCTTCCCCCTCCTTCCGCCCCGTGCACCTACGCTGCTATCCGTCATGACACATTGTCACACCCCCGTCACGCACAACTCTGCAACTTCGCCTGGTACTCATGCGCCGCACTGTGGATCCGTATGTAATGTGGCCATGATGATGCCATGCACACTAAGTGTCTTATGTACTCCTCTCATTACGCTCGAACGCAGATCTCGAAAAACAAAATTAACTTCTGAAAATGCCAGGTTTTCTTCGTTGAATCTTTGAAAATATTATTCAACGAAGGAAACCTGGCGAATATTATTCAAAAAATTCAATATTTCAGAAAATAGTATGGTTTATTAATTTCATTACATAGTTTTATTATCATGGAAATTCTTATCCGCCATTTTCTCATTGATACGTTTTAATGTTCTCTACATACATTGGCACCGACTGCTCTTGGAGCTTTGAGATTACGGCACTGCTTAATTTTACTTCTCTGTCAACTTATACCTGTGGATGAATGTGCAATGAAGCATTCTATTATCCATTTTTCTGAAATTAACATCTAATGATTCAAAGTAAATTTAAATTTCCGAATAATAATTTATTTAAAATTACATTCCATCTACTTAAAAAATAAACAAAACGAATACATAATTGCTTAAAATTCTGAAGAGTGCAGGACCCCATTCCCATGAGACCAGAATTTTTTATTCTAGCACGACTTATATGAAATATGCAAATAAATCAGATGACAATTAACTTAAACACACTTAGTAAACACATTTAGGTAGCTTAGAAAATGTTTCACTCATTAAAAGGAAACAAAGAGATACTAGATATTGTTTTAAAAAATGTTTCTTAATGCGCAATTCCCCCTTCTTGTAATGCCAGTTTTTAGATCGGGGTTGAATAAACAAATCATAACTACATGTATTACCATAAAATATACTAACATGCAATAGAAGGTAAGTATACAATGGCGCTTAGACAGAAATGCTAATATATTGCAGATTCTTACGCATTCACAGTCTGCAGTAATCCTCACCATTTATATCGACATTTCGAGTTTCGTGAAGCAATAAAGACAAACGCGAAGTACAAGGATGCACGCGATGCGAGAACAATCGAGTAATGCACTCTGATGCATGGAGCGGGGTCTGCCGTGGGTTCGGCCGCGCCCACGTGCACACCGGCGCATTGTGGAGTCTGTATGGTCCCCACCCCCGCCCACCCCGTCCACCTCGCCCACCCGTCCCACCCCGCCTACACCGCCTACCCCACCCCGCCCACAACACCCACCCCACCCCGCCCCACCACGCCTATCTCGCTCCGAGCCGCGCGACGCCTTGTTGCCGAACCGCCAAAACACGAATGGCCTGCAGTACATTTTTTTCTAGGGTTTTTATCCAGCCAACAGTCGGTTACCCTTTACGTCCCGACCATACACTAGACCAACACACTTGCGCGCTCCTCTGATCTGGGGTCAGCAGAACGCGAGGCCCTCCGCGACAACACATACAAAGTCAAGGGACGAAGAAGCATGCCCAAGGCGGGACTCGAATCGAAAAGAGCTGAATCATTACTCGCTCAGCCACCTCGGCCATCCAGGTCGGTGCGGTACACTTTGACGGGGCAATATGGGTGCAATAAACAAATTGTAAGTCACTGTTACTAAATACGTCTCAATAACTCTTGATTGATTGCTTATTTTGTGTTTCCTAGCTTGTCATCCCCTATGGTCATTAGTTACGTAAGTGTGGTACATGTTTTATCACGGGAGGTGGCGGTGTTCTTCCCCGTGGATAGTAACATCCGGCGCCGACCTCGGCTTACGGGGATATCCCCAACCAGCCATCTCCCACCAGTGGGTCACAAACCCATCTAGGACAAACTCTCAGCTCCCGACATGTATAGTAGTGTAGTGCATGTAAATGTAACGTTGTGAACGTCAGGGGTGAAGACAGGACAAGGAAGAGGAAGGAAAGGTTGTGCGCGGTCCGCGGCTCATTTGTTAGGATACTCCTCTGGCTTTTACTTGGCATTGATCGAAAAACTACCGATCAGAGCAGCCGTCAACTACAAATCTCCTTCAGTTAGCGGCTGAATTCGACATCGCTAGTCTCGAAAATTCTGCCACCGTAGGGACACGAACTCTACTACCTCTCAGCCAGAGGCACTGCAAATTAACGACTTTGAAACGTTAATTTTATTAACCATTAGTCAGGAGTGAACGAAAGAATTAAATAAATCTTCTAAATGGATAAAATTTTAACTAATCTGTCAAAGAAAGGCGCAGCAGAATTTTTCGTGTTAATATGGTCATCCGGTTATTTAATTGTCCAACTTACTTTGGCCTTGATTCCACTATAACTAAAATCTGCCTTTAATTTTACATATTTTTCCTCCAACTATTGTGGAATTAATGACGAGGCATTTATTCATTTTATTTCATTTCGCGTCTGTGAAGGTGAAGAATACATTTTTAATAATTTAACAAAAGTATCCTTTTTTCTTTTCTGAGAATCAATGAAAGATTTTCCAAACAAAGGGTTTATTATCCATACAATGTCAACACGTTTTTCTTTATATTTACACACATCTTCAGGTTATACAAATAACTGATATGTTTATGTAAAAACATGTTAAATAAGCAAATTTATTTTTAAGGATAAATTCGAACACAAAAAAGGGAAAAATTTCCATTGTAAGTCCATACATTCTCGCTTTAATAATTCTGCCTTCTTTTAAAAATTGCTTAATTTAACATATTTTGACATAAACAACAATTATTGTTATTTATATATACATGAAGATGCGTATAATTATAATGCAAATTGTGTTAACATTGTATGGACCATATTTATTTTCATGTTCATTGTTTGTCAGAAAAGAAAAAGGATACTTGTGTTAATTATTAATATTAACGTGGCAATCATAATATCAGCATACATTGAGCTGTTTACGATACTTTTATCTACCCTTATAAAAACGTTTCGAAACTCGGTCGTCTTGCTCTGTGACAATACTGACAATACCTGTGACAATACTGACTCAGGGTTCGTACAATGGTAACAAGAAACCTTTATTGCGCATATTTTTAATTTGCAAACCAATCCGTTCAATATTTTGCTAAATGCATCTGTGTAGATTATAGTAGCTCTCAAAGTGTGTGGCATAAAATGTCTTGTTTCGAAGTGTACGGCGTAGTTAAACTAGTGGAATGTTCTCGTAATGTGCTGTCTTATGCCACAACGTGACATGGACAAGAGTGTAATTGTATTTATTCATGTGGTGTTATTGTATATTGTTTTAACGTCATACAAAAAACACTGTATGCAACATTTATTGTTTCCTTCGAAGGAGAGGAACTGTGCTAAGAAGCAGAGCAAGGGGCTATCTCATCACTTCCGCAATGGAACAAGGAAAAATCCTGATTTACATTGAAGTCGGACGAATTCGCACAGAGGAAAGAAAAATTCGCTGAACATCTCGCTTGCGTCGTAGTTTGAGTACTAGCTAGTACCATTATTGAAAGGTATAAATCAGTAAAAAAAATTGGAAACCGAATATTTGGAATGAAATTTGCCGGAAATATTGCTCTTTCAAGTTTTGTATGGGAGCGAGTGGGACGTCCCACAAATTTCTCGCTAAGAATTCTGTCTCAGCGCCCCGAATGGCGGCGTCCGGCGACGGCCGGCTGCGCCAAGAGGCCGCGGCGCAAGCTGCCGGTGGGTCGGCGCGTGTGAAGCAGCCGTAAGGTATCGTGACATGACATCGACCACCGTGCGGTCGGACGAGCGTCTGGCTGGGTGTGAGGGGTTGCGTCGCAGAGGAGGGAGAGAGAGTTCTGGAGCAGTGGGTAATGGACGGATTTAGCCGTACTGCCACTATAGACGCTAAGGTTCAGCGATGATGTATGAAGAAAGATGATGGCAACTGGTGGGTGGAAGCAGATGACAAGCCAGCGAAGAGGAGTCGAGGTCAGAGTCGGTCAGAGTCGGTCAGAGTCGGTCAGAGTCGGTCAGAGTCGGTCAGAGTCGGTCAGAGTCGGTCAGAGTCGGTCAGAGTCGGTCAGGGTCGGTCAGGGTCGGTCAGGGTCGGTCAGGGTCGGTCAGAGTCGGTCAGAGTCGGTCAGAGTCGGTCAGAGTCGGTCAGAGTCGGTCAGAGTCGGTCAGAGTCGGTCAGGGTCGGTCAGGGTCGGTCAGGGTCGGTCAGGGTCGGTCAGGGTCGGTCAGGGTCGGTCAGAGTCGGTCAGAGTCGGTCAGAGTCGGTCAGAGTCGGTCAGAGTCCGGTCAGAGGTCGGTCAGGGTCGGTCAGGGTCGGTCAGGGTCGGTCAGGGTCGGTCAGGGTCGGTCAGGGTCGGTCAGGGTCGGTCAGGGTCGGTCAGGGTCGGTCAGGGTCGGTCAGGGTCGGTCAGGGTCGGTCAGGGTCGGTCAGGGTCGGTCAGGGTCGGTCAGGGTCGTCGCGTAGATCCGAGACGATCTGAGGGACTCTGTAACGGTCTGAGATGGTAGGCAACGGCTTGAGACTTTTTGGAACGTAAGGAGGCGAGTGTTGAGACGCCCAGAGACTGTTAGAGAAGTGCAGGGTGCGGACTAGGGGAGATGGATAGTGACTGGTGACAACGAGTGATGAGGTTTGGAAGGAAACTGAGGGCAATAAAGGCAAAACAAATCAAGACGTTTTCAGGATATGGAAGAAAGTAGCGCACTTGGCGGCGAGTGAGGATCAGTGAAAATCCCTGGAGATAGGTGGATCAGTTAACGGCAATGACAATGGATAGGGGTGGTTGGTTGGTGGAAACGGCAGCAAGGTGGAAGCAGTAGGGAATGTGATGGAACAGGCGGCAATGGGAGTGCTGGGACCGGATTAGATGGAGTCGGTGATGGTGGCCGTGGCCGACGGCGTGTGGTGGCAGTAACTGACAGGAGTGAAGAAGAGAACTCGAAAGTGCAATGGCTGGATGGGGATCCCGAGGGACGGCAGGGAAGTGGCTTTTCTCTCATTAGGCTGCGCGAAATCATTAAAAGCGCAAAATAATCCCCAATTAATGCACCCACTTCAACATACATCAGGGCTTTAATTGCGGTTCCATGATCTCGCGACATTACGCCGCCGGCGACCGCACAGTGCGTGGTATTTTGTAGCCCTCTTGGACAAAACAATTAGATAGTTCTTGCCTATGTTATATCATATTATTCCTTTAATAAAATACAATGGGTATTGATGTGTGGTAGATTACAAACATTAGAAACACAATAGTAATCGAACAGTGAGAGTATCTACTACATAGACATCTTTACGCCCACGTCATTGTTCAATTGCTCCCTATGTTCTTTGTCTGCGTCATCGGCATCATTTCTATAGCCTCGCTTAAATGTCACATTCATTTTCCATTTTATTAAAGCCGGTATTTTCTTCTCAATTTATCTATTCGTAGATCGGTTTGTCTCGGTTCTCATTCTGCAACGTGCTTTTTTACCACATACATTCAGTATTCCGCTATTATTTGCGAGATATATTTTTGAGCTCTTGAAGAGTTTTACATGTACTTCTTTTCACGATTTCTTTGTCCTACATGTATAAATAAAACGGTAAGTAACTGTGCGTTATATATCTTAATTTTTTAAGAACGGTCTGAGAATAATTTATTACAGATAATACATGCATTACTAAATATGTTAGTAAAATTTATAAATGACAATATTATAATTATTGCTGAATAAACTGTATCCTAAGTTTTCGATTTGTGCATTGTTAAATGTGTGTAATTTATTTTATAGTATGTTGCTTTTAGAAACATGTTGAAAGGAATGCGTGTTAACATTCCTGATGATATCTCTGTTTTTGAAGGAAACAATAAAACAATACAAGCAGAAATATTTTGAATTGCAAATTTTAATTATTCAATTTCATTACAGAGATACAATCATTTTGTGTCGAATCATATCGCACTATCCTACATACCCCAAACCAAGATTATACCATTCACGTTTTAACAAGAAAAAAATTTTCCCCTTTGGATGGGATGTATCTTAAGATGTAAAATCATCGTCCCTGAATGCTTCTGCGTTTTTTACTATTTGCTTCGGATTGAACACGTCAATTGCAGACATGTTTAAAGAAATGTTATCATTTTTAAATACTATTGATTTTGAAATAGATATGACACAGAAATTGAAGTTATTTCAATACAGGTACACAAACTTTATAACACCACGTGATATTTGTGCTTATGTAATTACATAAATTCCTAGTACGTATCCTCTATGAATGATTTTGTTTCAAAGGAGCAGAATGTATGTTTACGCACTCTACGGTCTTAGCCGGCAAATACATATAACCTTTTTTTCACAATGATTTTTTCTATTTTATCGCTAAAGGAATTTATGCATGGAGGTCTCCCAAATACACAGAAGTTGCATTATTAAAAAAATTGCCTAATAAACAATAATATCCACGAAATAAAGTTATAAAAATACTCATTTCCAAAACAGCAAAAGGAAGTGTTCAAAATCTTAAGGAAACTAATATCACAATATTTCGTATCAATTGTTCTAGATTGCAAAGTGGTGCAGGGGCTCCTCTGCAACATACACTTCACTCAATATTCCGGGTAAGAATCCTGCGTAAGACAGATGTTTTCTCCTTGTGATTGTGGTGTAATGTATCTTTTGTATTATCAGTCATTAATTCGTGGCAGTGAAAGTGGCAAGTATGAATTTTCCGAGTTTGGAAAATTGTCTCGCCAGGAACGTGGCATAGAACAAAAATCTACTGGTGGACGAATTTCCCCAAAAATCATCACAAAAAAGAAGAAAGGGGAAAAAGTAATTGTGTTAATGTCTTTCATTAAAAATTGGACAAAATTGAAATTAATTAAATGTAACTAGTCCATACAATTAAATCAAATTTGCAATAAAACATCAAAAGTGGAGATTCACGCCACTTAGATGTTTTGCAAACTCAGCAGACGGAGTTGTTTCCACGTAAACGAAATGTTGATTTTCCCTCTACAAAAACGTACACCTACCTTTACCTACCCATACGTTTCTTAGAGTTAAATTAAAAAAAGATTCAAGGGATTCTGAAGATCAAGAAAATATGTATGTTTTATACTTCTCCTCAATACTTCACAGTTTCTTTCTGTTTAGGTCGATAAATAAATAAATATGTTAACAAATAAATATGTAAACAAATAAATAAATTTTATACATGGAACCATGTAGTTTGCGAGAGCCTCTGTATGTAAATAACTGAGACTCGAGTGTTGATAGCGTGTTATTATAGAAGTAACTTCCATGCAAAAGCATCGCAATAGGAGACAAGAAGACTATTTAACAAAGGTATAACATGGCATAGTCCATTGAGAAATTTGTTATTATCTTACCAGTATGCTTTATGGCTATATATGAATGAATAATTTAATGGAAAGATGATTATGGCGATATGAATATTGATGAAAGAGCAGTGTGGAAATGAAAGCCCGAGAAATGGTACATGCCCGAGAAAATCCGTCGTTAACCCGCTTTTTCTACCACAAACCCCACATGGAAGACCGGACTTCGAAGCCCGGTATCCGTAGATGGGGAGCTAGCGCCCTTGCCGCCCGTCAACGGGTCGCAAGGCCCTAT
Organism: Teleogryllus oceanicus; assembly: GCA_964035755.1. NCBI lineage: Eukaryota > Metazoa > Arthropoda > Insecta > Orthoptera > Gryllidae > Teleogryllus > Teleogryllus oceanicus. Next base: position 284,570,570 of record CAXIVR010000001.1, read on the forward strand.
GAGGATACACCGATGGGCTATCACATTGCCAACGGCCTAAATTTCGAATGAAGTATCTCCTTGTTTTTACAACCTAAGGGTCTGGAAAAGATTATGTCCTGTAGGACAACAAGAAAACAAAGGGGAAACATGTCAGCTACCCCACTGATCCCCCGGCTCTACATGGATAAACTGAAGGATCATTACAAAGCCAATCACTTATAACTTTAATGCATTAACACTTTGTATTCACAACCGAAGGGTATCATGGTTACGTCAAAAATCTGGAGAAAATGCCGTCTGGTAAGGTGAGGGGAAAACTCTAGAAAGAACCTTTCCGCTACACCACTGGTCCCCCATGAACTAAAATTATCTTATGGGATGCCCCGTGCCTATTGCAGCGAACACCTGTTATTTGAGGAGTTCGGTTCTGAAGATGGGTTAATGAATTTATGGGCGAAATCGAAATGACTGCCCTTTATGAAGAAGAGGAACTGTCTTCCGTATTCCTAGTGATTTCAAGAACGGGCAACAAATGGCTGTGATAATTTGCTTATGCATTCTAACTCCTTAAGTAAAGAACCGTATCATATTGTTTTTCCTTGCGGAACCTGAAAAATGAGTTACTTCCTCTCGATTGCCTTATTCCATACCCTTCATACGGAATTTGCAGCGGCTTTTTTGCCCGCAGAGGTCCTCGGTTCGACTACTGCGTGCGGCACAGGCGTGCACGGCGCGGCCGTCGCCTGCAACGGCGGCCGCGGTGGGCCGGCCGGCGGCGCCGGCGGCGGCGGCAGGGCTGGCAGCGGCGGCGGCGGTGCGCCGTTTCCGGGATGTGCGATATCATGCAACTTTATTAGACAGGCCGTATATCCTCGTTATGCTTTTGTTGCCGTTTCTTAAATTAGCGTTCCCGCGCGGCATGAGGGCGAGAGGGTGGGAGGAGGAGGGCGTGGAGGGAGGAAGGGCGCAGGGCCCGAGGGCGGAGGGGCGCTGGCTCAGGTGGGCGACGCGCGCCGTTTACGCCCATACGTCCCCACTTGGCGAGCGCGACGCCGCGCGGACTGGCCAGTGTCACGTAACGTGACGTCACGTGTCGTAAAGGTAAAGGGATGGGGGATGGCAAAGGAAGGAAAAAAAAAAAAGAGGGAAAGGATGGAACGGGGTGGGAAATGATAGAATGGAGGCGGGAAGTGACGGAATGGGTCGAGAGAAGACGGATCGGGACGGGAAAGGAAGGAACAGGATGAGAAAGGATGGAACGGGACGGGAAAAGACCGATTAAAACGGGATGTTATGCTGCAGTTATCACGTTACACGTAGTAATAAGTAGTTACAAATAGTCAATAAGTGATTAGTCTACAATTCTTTGCCAAAGTAGGAAATACTCTGGTTTTCTAAGATTCTATTAATAAACTTTGCCGGATGGGAATGGAATGTTGTCAACTTTTTGACTCAATGATTATTGATATTAATGTCACCATATTTCCAATTCTCCATATTTTTGATCCCTCGTTCCTTATCCTAAATTTCTTGAGTATACTCCGGAATTATTTTCCAAGTTCATCTTCGGCTTCAATTTCAGATTGTAACTAAATGACCCTATAGAATCTTATTTCTTCCAGATTTCCGTCCAAAATGTCTCGACTTCTTGCATCGCAGTAGTGGACATCTTTGTCCTTTGGTTGGTTGGTTGATTGGTTGATGATGATTCCGCGAATGTGAACTGATATAGTTCCTCTAGCGTAGTGATTGTTTCATCGAGGGAGGTGGCCGTGTTCTATCCTGGCTGGATGGGGAAATCTGGCGCCGACCTACATGTCGGGTTGCGGTTTCAAAATGTTGTCCAAATGAATAATTCAACCGATTAACACACTTCGAATTTTCTTGAATGTCTGCAAGATGGTTTGTAGTCAATTTTTTTACTGCTTTGTATGTATCGTCGTCAGCTGATCAGCTTGGAACCTATGGTAGGTCTCCTGTGAGAAATCAGAAAACTGAATATTGTTCTTGAAACTTCTATATTTAAGTCCGCATTTTTCGTTTTTGCATAATAAAAGCACATCACCTCCTTCCATTAATTCACTGTCAATCTTTCATCTGTGTCATTCACCGTCAATCTCACATCTATATTGGGGTGGAACATCTTGGACACAAATCTTACTTTTGGTAGTTTGCTAGGGTACTCATTTGTGAATCCCAGTCGTATTTTAAAGGTACCTTCTTCATATGGCGTGCCTGTCGGTCCGAAAATCACTCCATTCCACACGAAAAAGTTATTGTTTTCAGGAGCAACACAAACTCCTGAAGTTAAATCTTGAACAACAGAGGCAAAGTCTTTAATTAGACGTTGAGGTGGAAGATTGTCCATTATTATAAAATTAAATTTTGAAATATATAAGAGTTTCTAGTTTTGTCGCTATTGACCACTGCAACTCTAAGTAATTCTGTAATGTGACGTACTAGGATGAAAAAACACAGACGACTGCTCTGATTGATATTTACAATATATTTACAGTATATTTACAGTTAATGTACAAAGATTACAATACAAAAAACTAACCCCTTGGCAACCTTTCAGTTCTCTTAGCCGCGAAACCCCGCGACCGTCCCTAGGCCTCGCCCAGAACCACTGCTTCGAAAGCAGCAAAAAGCAACGCGAGGTGCGAAGCTGTCGGACATAGAGTCCCGTAACTATACCAGTTACATGGCCTGTCGCCAAACCGATCTTCGACCCGAAGATCACGTGCAATGAATGCACTGGAGATACCTCTCGTCTTTCGACACCCAGCGTATCCCACGAGGCGCCTGTCGGTGCGGCCTTATATATCCGTTGGCTCGCCCCCACCCTACAAGCAGCGGGCGTCATACGGCTCGCTGGCCAGCCCTTCCAGGGCTGCAACCGACATCTCTTAGCCTCGCATCCGCGCGCGTCCCTTTCAGGAATTTCCAGCCTGGATTCCTACGGTTTTCCAGCCGGCGCGGCGAGGCGCCGTCGCCTTCACACCCCCACTTAGCATCCGGCTTAGAGCGGGTTTCCCCGAAGCGTCCCGGCGCGTCCCGGCGCGGCCCGGCGCGGCCCGACGCCGCGGCGCCGAACCACGCGACGCTACAGTAAATTCAAAGTAAACAATTTCACTTCACATTTACTGTGATCGAACTAATCAATTATTAGAAGAGAAATGGAACATATACGTACTTGAGCTCTAAAAGTTCAACTCACAATATTAAAAGCAACTGCTTCCTTCAAAGAGAATGTACAAACAAGTGGAGTAAAAGATTAGTATCCTGATTCCAATGATTTTGTTAGGAAATTTAGAATCGATTTTTACAACCACACTCGAATTGAGATTATTGGCTATTTATTACAGAATTTTTGCAAATATTTACACACTTATTACAAATATCTTTCTTTATTTCAAAGTAAATATAATCGCGGCATAAATGAAATAAATCATACTGTAGTACTTGTATTTCGGATAATGTGTTCACGAATTGTAAGAACAAGATCACTACGATAATTTACGCCGTAGAAGATTTGTCATTGCCTCTATAGAAATATTACTTTGAGGTCTGACGCAAATGACGAGCCAACAAGGGGCGAAAGTTCAAACTTCAAATACGTTAAGCGGAACAGTTTTTCTTCATACAACGCGAGCAAATGCAAGTAAGGTATCCGCAAACGAATTTACATATTGTAAGTTTATGAAATATAATTGTATTACGGAATATCGAACATCGTTTGCACATTAATTACAGAGCATTCATTAATCAAATAATGTTTATTATTTTTTTGTTAGTCATGAGATGGATAGGTCTTGGGACAGAAACAAAATAAGTCCTATCAGTTACATCAGCGCTGAAGCTATTTGTAATATTATTGCGGTATTGATTGAAGAATTGCGTATCTGGTTGCTACACTTCTCTTTTTTTATTTGCGAAATACATAATATTTGCGAAAAGCTAGAGGCTTGCTTTGGCTAATATGGCTGATCTTGTAACTGCCACAAGCGCTTCAATTCGTAATATCAGTGAATGAACATCATGAAATATGTTTTATTAATTCATGTGCTTTCTCTTTTTAGATCTTTAAAAACAACTGACAAGGAGGGAGAGAAAAGCAACACATTGTGCACAGAAGTAAAGGATAATTTCAAACTTTTGTTTTGTATGCGTTAATTCTCTTGATAAAGTATGTTGTCTCTGGCCAATTTGCGAATCAAAGAAAGCATATGAACTGTTCCCATTCCTCTAATGTTTTTAAATAATAGGAATATTGCGGCCATGAAATTGAGTTGAAAAATATTTGACAACGTTTATTCTTCTCGGGTACAGAGTTGGAAGTTGTAAATTTGTAATATTCCAACAACGGCAAGTGAGAGATTATATTCCAAGTGAAATAATATATATATATATATATATATATATATATATATATATATATATATATTATTTTTATTATCATTCCTCTAATTCATGAATAAAGAAGTTATGAGTCGGTTGGATATAAAATCTACTCCGGGTTGCAACCAGCTTTTTAAAGAACAGATCTATACAATTCTTTGCTCATCAGCGCCCGGCTATAAGAGATTTTCTATCTAAACTTCGCCGTTTTCAGGCACACGATTATAACACTTTCTCTTGTAGTAGGGCGAGAAAATAAAAACTATAATAAAACTACGCCTGAGAAATCATTTTCTGCTAATGAGCGGGATTATGCAGAATTATATACCTGGACAAACGAAGATAAACGAACAAACGGTTGATGATTGTGTAAAACATCGGGATGGAATATCAATAACTTAGCGGTGTGACCGCTTAAGTATTATAGTCCCTTTTCGTACGAAGGATCATCTGCCAGGTAATGTAGGTTTACCAAGACGCGAAAATCATCTACAACGGAGTGCCCATGGTTGAAGCACACGAAAAAGAAAAAGAATTTCGGAGCAAGAGAAGAATGACATGAACAAAGTTAAAGTGTGAGAGGAAAGAAATATGAGTGCCAGGTGCGATCCTGTACACGCACGAAAGAGCCGAAAAGCATGAATAAGAATTAGATATTGCGCATCAAAATTTATAATTCCTTACACAACATTGGTCGTGTCGTTTCACGTGTGGAGGGATGAATACAACCACGCAGCAGTAAACAGTTACACAATTTCACCGCGATTTTTCAAACATCTAATATTCAACGTCTTGACGGGGAACTGTATACGTCTGCAGGAAGAATTAAAGAAGACAAATTAATATGAGCCAGAATAATGATGAATAGAAAACCTGCGTATCAAGTACAGGCGAAAAATGTATTCATAGAAAGCTACACTATTCAATGTATTAATGAGTAAAAGTAATATAGATATTCACAAAAAATAACCTGCATATTGTATTGTAAAGATTTAATATTCTTGGTAATATAAAAGTTCTTACTTAAAAATTACCTACGGGTAAAGTGTTGATATTTTAGTAATAATTTATAGTTTTGTTCTCGTCAGAGGAAATAATAATGAAGAAAATGAAACCGAAGACGAAATGAAACAATTTAAACGAAGTGCCATGTCATATTATACTATAGCCTAGTATAAACTGAACTCGGTGTGTCTTCACCTCTTTGTAAGAATATGGGAAAGTCATCAATTTTCTCATGTTTAAAACCGAGTAAAAAAATTGCGTGGTTCGATTAGGCTTTTTTTCAACTTTCACCAGACCTTCATTGCCACTCCATGTTCATAATCTTCACAGTAATAAAATTGTCACTGGCACTGCACAACGTTATTTCAACTAAAAGTATCCCGAAGTATCGTACTGATCTCATTACGCTGTTGGTGATCCATTAAAAAAGATATGCTTTTCGTTGGACTGATTGAAGCGCGAGGAAGTTAGAACCACCATTCATCCAAACTCAAAATTGAACAGCGCATAATTTGTCGCTAATTTGTAGTTCGAAAGATGTGAAAATAAAATTTTCCTCAGACAATTTACTCAAAAATATTTATGTTGACGATAACTTCCCGTAGAAGCTACTACAGTCCGTTCTCTGTTTCCGCAAATAATGTGCAAATATCAGCACAAAACTATACAAGGAAGTTTCCTCTTTTATTTCGAAACAATTGGTGAACAAATCATATTATCTCAACTACTTGGAAAATTATTACCAAATTAATTTTAAATATAGGAGAACAGAGCTTAAAAAAATTGCCGAAAATGATATACATAAGCCGATAATAACGCAACTATTTTAGTACCAAAGAAATACAAATAAACAACCAAATAAAATTTACCCCTTAAACGATTAGTAAAATATATTGCACCAATTTCTCTGTTTTAAACATGTATTACCCCAAAAAATATTGATGTGGGAATGAATACAAAATTTTCCTCAATTAGTGCAAATTTATTCCGTAACACAAAGTTTGCCGATGCGATTTCGGGATTGAATCACATCAACGTTTTCCATCGTACGAGCGTCGTCAGAGAAAGAAGTGAGCGTACCTTATAAACCACAGCCCAAATCAAATCTCAGCATACCAGTACTTGCATATAAATAGTCCTAAATATTTTCTGTAACAAAACAATTTATCTCAGCATGATTAGTTTATAATGTTGGTACGGATTCCCGTCAACAATTTTTTGAGACGAGAGTACCAAATGGCTTTGAAATGGCATGGAAATGTTTGTCGTGGATGAAATGGTTGTTCTTAACTTCTGGGACGTGGTTGTGACGTCTAGCGTATTATTCAGGGTTTACAAGCGAGTCAACTGCTATGGTTATTAGTCCCGTATGTTATATCCCAGGGGGTGGCGGAATTCCTCCACCGATAGAACGTGAGATAGGGTGGCGATCTACACTTCAGTTTGTGCGGTGTCCCTCCGTCAAGAATCTCCGCCAGCAGGACACCACCCTAGCCGGGACAAGTTGTAATCACACGACTTAGCTACCAACATGTGTGATAGTGTGTCGCATATAAATGTAGGTGTGTGTGTTTGTAAGGAGAGATCGGGAGTCAAGGATGAGGAAAAAAATATTACGGGCGGTTCGTGGCTTTGTTCGTAAGAAACTGTTCCAGTATTCGCCTTGTCGAAGAAACACAGAAAATTGCTGATCGGCAAAGCCAACCGCAAGTATTCTTCTCAAGGCAACGGCTGATTTCGTCCCACCTATTTAGTTGAAAATTCGCCATCGTCGGTGCTCAAACCCTACAATCTCCCATTCAGACACATTGCAGTAACATTGTTGGGCTGAGCCATCTCAGCTGATTCTTTGAAAGAATTTAAGTAGAATACATTTACTTTATGGCAGTAACGGCATCCCATTCGCATAGACAAACTTGAACATTTTCCCACACTACTATGTCTTATAAAATAGGATAAAATACTATAAATAATTTCTCTTCGCTTACACATAGATCGATGAATATCACCTAACATACAAACTTCCGCGTATATATACCATGCCACATTACCAAAAGAAGAAGAAAAAGGAAACCAAACATTTGCACTTCGTCGCTTTATCTACTGCAGCGAGTTCGCTCGACAGGCAGTACTTACAAATTATAATGGGAGAGAAACAAATGAATAATTCGGTAAATAAACATTACTAACTGGTTTCCTCACCAGCCGCCTATAAATCACGTAACAAGATGAAGAATATACTCCTCAGCGTTTGTTTCTCTTTACCCTACGTGCAAGGTACTCCGCCACTGTGGTGAACCTACTAAAACGGGAACACAAGAATATATTGTACCTACTTCGACAGCTTCCTCTTACCTTTGAGAAATTTACGAGAAGATTTTTATAGCTTCCTATAACTGGAGCCTCTAAAATATAGTTCACGTCTTTTAGCAAGTGTCTTGCAACAAGAAAGGTTCACATGTTCTAACAACGTGATACCTAAATACAATCCGAGTCAATGTCATTAAACTATAACTTAACGCAACTTACTTTATTATTAGTTTTACATCACACTGATACTAGCGCAAACAGTTGTATTTACCACCTAGTAAGAAGGAAATGTTAATATCATGTTCATGTTCGTTTCTATTAGTACAGCAACAATTTATCTACCTCAGAGAATACCACTGCTGTGATGCAGCAGGAAATTACACCTTCAAAATGCAGTCGGCAAAAATGTTACTATAGGTTCAATGCATTCAGGAAATGAAAACTTCCCATTTCTTTCGAATATTTTTTTTACAAGTTTTCAACTTAATTCTCAGTATATTTATCAAACGGACACCGAAACTGTAAATCGTAATTATTTGACTTCGTAAGTTCTAAATGAAATGCGGTGAAATTACGCGTTTCTTTACCTACTTTTCTACCTACTAAGACATAATTGACTTCATTGAGGCTATTATGAGGAACTTACAGAACGGGCATTAATTACGAGTACATGTCAAATTTGATTTGTGTACGAAGTATTCTGGAAGAAGCAGAAAATAACTAAAATATTCTGAGATTATGAAGTATAAAAGTTGATAAAAACTGCAAACTACGTTTATTTTTCACCCGTTTGAAAACGGGAAGAGTTGTTTGATCAAATATACCTCTTTCAAACGCAACAGAGACACCTCACGTTTTCGATTCAGCGCTGTAGAAACGTTCACGAATTGAATAATGACGCCAGGAAAGTTTCTCCGCACCGAACCGAATGACGGCCTCCTAATAAAAATTGCATTTGTGTTGGTAGCAGCAAGATCACTGAGAACGAAGACGAGACAACACTTCTAGTATCTGTTATGACTGAGTCCACACTGTACGTTTTCATTTGTTACAAACTGCAGCTCGCGCTACCAACATAATTCCTGCAGATAACGCTTCACCTGCAAAGTGCCTCTGCGGATAGACTTCCCTGGCGCACTATAATTTCCGCAATACGACACATCATTATTCAATTAAAGTTCAAGTTCGTTAACCCCGTCGTTGATCGCAGAAGGTTCGTCAATGTTACAGAGTTAGAGAGAACCATAATATATGAAACGATCTCAATGCGGGTAGTAAGTCGGGCCCCCTCGGTTTCATCTTTCTGTTCCGCTGTATTAATAGTTGCGCATCCGAGAACTGCAAGACGAGACTTCCAACGGCAAGTGGTCGGGCTTTATAGACTTTGAAGTGGAGAGGAAGTGCGCATAGTTATCTGAAGCGAACGGGGTCATGCATTGAAGCCAATGTGCTCTGCGAGTGATGCTCAAGGCACATGCAAAGGAGCCATGGCGGCAAGATAAATTGTGTCGGAGATGTCAGAAACTCGTGTAAGGGGAAATGAATAGATCTCTGAACATATCAGGTTCTACGTTACTGGAGTACTATGTTTCACGGATCTTATACATAGTCGAAAGGATACAGGAAATAGATTTGAGACGGTTTTCAATGTTTGACAGCTTGACGACAGGAATACCTTTACAACAGGAGAATGTTCTTTGAATGACACTTAAGAAGATTAAACAACTTTTTTAAAATTTTAATAAAGATTTTACCACTGTGAAAGTTCACATTTCAGATTGTTTAGTAAGCAATACTGCAAGAATATTACTCCTATATTTTCCAAAATTTGCAGGAATACTTTACAACTAGCGAACCCGAGAGAGAATTCTCACATGATAAACTCCACCCTAATTTTTCTAAGAATATCGTGAAACTGAAACAAATGAACATGTGGTCCGTTTCCATCGTAGTTCCCCTCACAATGAGGTACTCAGCACATGTAGACTACGGCAAAACCATAAATGAATGATTGCACTACACGCATTAAAAACACTCTTACATCAGTATCAAGCAACTATTACTAATAATACTTCTAGTTGCTGCGAGAGCGAATCTTGAATTAATAATTATGTAAATAAACTTCGTCAATCAGCGCAAAATATGGTGTTCACAGAAAGCGTAAATATAAGATGGAGGAATCTAAACCTTCTTAGCGTGACGTTACAAAGATGGCAACCAGGCACAAAGGGCTCATGGAGGAATATATTCTGCATTCCTCCATGTATAGGAGGTATTGGTAGTATCCATAAGCGCAAAACCGGCAAATGTTTTAATAGAATGTCCATAGCTACATCATCCCGTAGATTACGGTGTGAAAAACGTTATTTTTTCTGGCCTCAAAATTTAATTTTTCAGGCCTTAGATCGCCTATTTTGGAGGTTATTTAACAATATATTTGACCGGGTGTTGCGGATTGCATTTAATATGAATATTTTAAGATGCGTTTTTTAAACAAATCCTTCATATTTAGAGACATCATTTATGAAAATTGGTTGCGTGTGAGAGCCGCAAAAGGTATGTATAATATTGAAATAATATAGAAGATGATATTAAGGGAAATTAAGTAAGGTATTTTCTGCTGCAAAACAGCTTTTAAACCATTAGACTGACACAACAAAACGACGATAGAAGGTATTTTGTATGTTTGAAATGAAAGAGCGCATTGCAACCTTAATACATTAAGTACTTTGCTCCTTGAAATAAATAATTTTACTACATTTATATATTCGTGTGTTCAGTTTGTAATTGATAATTGTGAAAATTAATTATTTGGGTATGCTTTGAAAGGTTTGGAAAGAACTGAGCTCATCTACTCGTGAATAGGTGCTGCGGCCACCGTTCACTTACATAAGTTGTCAGATTTTGTAGTTGGCGTGAAACACGTCCAGAAAAGTTCAAAATATCTCTACACATTCTAGCAACATGTACAATAATTTTAACAATTGTTAATCATTCGGCGTGCATGTGATTTAATATTCTGCAGGAGAAGGGTGAGCTCGAAGAACGCGTCGGATGCTGGCCACTACGCATGACATGTTGAACAAAACTTATTGTTTTACAAATGGGTAAAATATTACTCGCGCGTAATATACGTTTCATTTAATCTCATTACCATTTAGTTGGTTGCTTGGTTAGTTAGTGATTCCGGGCGCGTCAGCAGCTTAAGTCATTAGTCCCGTAAGTGAACTCGGAAGATGGCGGTGATCTACCGCCGCTGGATGGCGAGATCCGGCGCCGACCTACCGTCGGCGCCGACTCTCGCACCAGCGGAGCGCCGCCCCAGCCGACAAGCTCTAAGCTCCCGACCGGTCTCCCGGAATATGTGGCAGTGTGTGTGTGTGTGTGTGTGTGTGTGTGTGTGTGTGTGTGTGTGTAAGGAGTCACGATAGAACAAAAAGAGGAAGGAAAAGTCGCGCGCGGTCCGTGGCCCGTTTATTAGGGTACTGCTCAGGTATTCGCCAGGTGTTGATTCGAGAAACTACGTAAATACCGTTTTAGGATTTTCTCTTTTTTTAATGGTATATCCATATGATTTTTGGTATTTACTACACTGGTCCATGATATACTGACGTCAGCGATAGCAATCGCGGGGTACATTTGCGTTCCGACGACGATTCTAGAAACTCCCGAATGTATTCGAATTGAAAACGCTAAGGCTGTGGGGAAGAAAGAGAAGAAGAAGAAGAAGAAGAAGAAGAAAAGGAAATTGAAAAGTAGAAGAAGAAAAAGGAGACGAAGGAGGAAGATGAAAAGAAGAAGATTGAGAAGGGGAATAAAGAGAATGAGAAGAAGTAGAACTAGAGGTGCTACAGAATGTCCCAGACTTTCTTGTAGAAAATTTTTCTACCCAGTATTCCCTGGCGCCCTAATCCTGCAACGTGGTGCCTGCAAGGCGCCGGTCTTCCTGCTTATTAAAATTATAAGCATATATATTATATAATTATATAAACGTTACACTATATGGTGTTAGTGTCATGGGATAGGGTGCGTTTGGTACTAGCCCTTCAACAAATTTTAAAAAAATATTGGAACCGTTTCTTCCAATATCTTGATTTTGAAATCAGTAGCGTCAGACAGTTCTGTCGCAGAATTATTAACCAAAAACCGCAGTACTTTTTGATTTTGCATTAGGAACCTAATGATTGCTTGTGCTATACTTGTGAAATCACGCAGAACAGAGGTTTGTGTGTTAAAGTTTTGTACAAATTTTGTATCATCGAAGTTTTTATTAATGAAGTGTTGTAAAGCCTGTAGGAGAGCTTGTTGTTAATGTGTGCGAGTTTCCTCAGTCATATTCCAAGCAGGGTTTCCTGGGAAAGAAATACTTTCAATTTGAATAAACAAGTAGTAGGGTCCGGCGACAGAGCGGCGGAGAAGACGTCGAATGTGGCTGGTGACACCCACGCTAGAATGGGGTATAACGTGGGGTATAACCGCCCTGACCCTTCATCAGTTGGTGAATGCACGGCGCGGCGCGAAATACGACGACGTGATCCGTCGCAATACAGGTACAGTTAATTTTAGTGTATTCTTTTGTTTTGTTTTGTTTTGTTTTAAAAATTACACAAATGTAATTTTTTTTATATCTCTCACGCCGTTAATATGCACATTTTGATCGATTTGTATACATTATCACATTTTTGAGTGGAAGTGCTTGAAAGGACTTCAGTTGGAGTTCTGCGAAAGCTAAAAAGATTCCTGTAAAAGAAAGCTTCAAAATTCGCATTTACAGTAATTCTTAATTGCCATTTTCTTAAAAACGGCTTCAAAATGTTCAACGAAAATTTCTATTTTGGGCAATATTTTACTCTACTTTAATATTCTTGAAGTAATATTTCGGTTCTACTATTAAGTTACCGAAAAGTTAAGAAAACGAAGAAAATGGACTTTTGGTGACGATAGATGGCAGCTGGTCAGAGAACGGAGGAAGACCTTAAAGCCAGTCCACGGCAAGGAAACTAGAAAAAATTCCTACGAGAAAGTATGTGCTACCCTGTAGTACCTCTTGTTTGTTTTACAGCCACTTTACTGTAATGCTACATAGTAAGATTTAACACTAGATATCCCGGCAGTGTCTTTCACGCCATAGGGAATTATTTTCTCTGTATATTTTTTCGATTTCTTCCTATGATAATTACTTTTAATAAGAAAATTACCGATATACATTTTTGGAATGATTGAACAGTATTATCGCCTGTCATCGACCACTTTAAGATTTTCAGTGTACTTTAAGGATTCTTAGTTCTTTTGTCTTGGAAACCAAGACTGAATTCTATGGGTGTAAAAGTGAACTTAATGACGTCATCCCAAATTACAGTTGACCATTTTTTGAATAACATATAATATTTTTCAATAAATAAGTGCCGAAAAATTAGGTCCGTACAGCACTGATTCCCGACAGACAATTGTTTGAGTGTACGCATACATATAACTTATATTGTTTATAATATAATTATACTATTGTATATATCTCGAAATTCCGCATTTTCAGAAATGCTCAAATGCAATTTTCTCGAAAAGGGCTCCATATAGTTTCTTTTAATGTTTTGTACGGATAGTGCTAAATGGACTTAAAGGCTCCTCTGATCTGGGGTCAGCAGAACGCGAGGCCCTCTGCGACAACACATACAAAGTCAAGGGACAAACAACCCTGCCCAAGGCGGGACTCGAACCCGCGACCCTTCGAACCGAAGCGCTGAGTCGGTGCTTCGGTGCACTTAACCACCTAGGCCATTCAAGAGACGACATAGATGCCACTGTGATGTATTCTTTTGTTGTTGTTTTAAATTAAACAAAAGTTGTTTTTTATATTTCTCAGCTCAATAATTACGTTACGGCCATTTCTTATACATTATCGTATTTGTGAGTATAATTACCTACTCCAATAACTTTGTCTTACAGGTCTGCAAGTAAAAAACTGCATAGGATTTTTAGACATTTTCTTATGGATTTCAAATTAGTAAAAACGAAAAAAATTCCCAAAATTTTCCATCACGCCATTTTTTCTTGCTACTCCATTGTTTCTTAGTATTTAACGTAAAATTTCGAAACAACTTAAAATAGAGTATTCTGTTTTTGTTTCAAAAATGATCTTCAAACTAAAACTTCTCAGTATAATTGTATCAATTATAGCTGAACTTGGCAATAAATGAAAACGAATGGTTGTAGAGATGAGTGCTAGGGGGTGGTGGATAAAGTAGTTTTAGCGTTAACAAGAAAGTCGCGTGATCATATGAAAACGGATTAAAAGTTGACAAAGAGGAATATGAACATGTTTAGGCTTGTTACCTGGGGAAGTAGGAATAAATATAAACAATCTGTTTTCGGATTAGCTCATGTTTCAACAAATAAATTAAGTTCCATTTTATACTTCACTCAGTTGGTATTCAACATTCAAACGATCCTGTAATGGTTATTTCTGAAGTACGGCTTGGAGAAGTTGTGTAATTTCTCCTGACGGCTTCTGTTTTATATGTGGAAAATACATAATAAAAAGCCAACAAAGAAACAAACGTGAGTTTGTGAAAAAATCTTATTTTACATATTTCAAATTGAAACTTGGAAGTCAAGGTAGAATATAGGCTCCGTGTAAGGTGTGCAGAAGATGCGAGGATTTGATGTGGTTTAAGAGTAACAAAAACAAATTTCGCTTTATTATTCCTATTATTTGGCGTGAACAGAAAAATCAAACAACCGACTTCTACTCCTATTCGGAAGATATGAAAAGATTTAATATAAAAAATAAAAATTAAATATTTTACCCTAACCTTCACTCAGCCATTCGTCCAGTGTCCCATGGTTCAGAAATACCAATTTCACAGCCCCCTTCTAATTTAGATTACATCCTGAGTGAGTCAGAGTACTCAGACGCATCTTTCTAGGGAAAGAATCCAGTTCTGATTTGTATGTTGACGAGGGACCTGAACTTTTTTCTCAGCGTGATCTTAACGACCTAGTAAGGGGCTTAGATCATTCAAAAGATGCAGCCGAATTACTAGGATAAAGGCTACAATTTTTTTAAGAAAGCAGGCTCTGCTGCATAATGGAAATGTTTGCGTCTCTTCCTGTAGGACACTCTGTTTATATGAAAGCAAACTGTAATGACTTGGCTACGATTCTTTACAAAATCAAATATGAAGAGCATTAATGGATGGTTTGTGGAGATTTCAAAATACTAATCATGTTGTTGAATCAGCAGGGACATATACAATATATAATACAAAATATCCTTGCTTTCTTTGTTTACGGGATAGTAGAGATAAAGGGCTGCAATGGACAAAACTGATTGGCATCCTCGAGACAGTTTAAGCCCCGTAAACATGCCATCTATACGACATTGGTTCCCCCAGAACAAGTATTATTACCCCATCTTTAAATTATCTCCCTCATATTAAATTGAGGATTATAAAGCAGTTTGCCAAATCACTACCAAGGGATGGGTATTGTTTCTGATATCTGTGATACAAGTATACAAGTTCCCGAAACTGTCTGAAGCCAAGTTAAAAGAGGGAGGTTTTACTGGCGCCGACATAACAAAACTTCTAACTGATCCCCTCTTTATGGAAACAACGGGAGACAATGAAAAAGAAGCCTGGGACACTTTTAAGACTATAGTGCACACGTTTTGGGAGAATACAAAGAACCCTGACTACAAAACCACTGTACCGTATAATGGATGCTTGCAGGATATGTAGCAAGATCAGATTAAAAGTTTAGTTCTTACTCTCCCATATCGACTATTTTCCTCAAATCTTGGGAACTTATAGTGAAGAACAGGGCGAATGATTTCATCAGGATGTCCGTGATTTTGAGAAACGTTTATAAGGAAAATGGGATGTCAATATTGGATATACTGTTGGATGCTCAATCGAGAAACTGAAGTAGGAAATCAGAAACGAGTTCGGAGAAGTACGAAAGGAAAAAAGAAAATATTTCTTAACAAAAAAAATGGCGACCTAAAATTAAGAATAAATATCACGAACAATTTTTTGATTACTACTAAGAAAATACATACAACAAATACACTGTAAAACAATAAGTGTTTTTTTTTGCTTTTTTTTGCAGACACTTTGTATTTGTTCGCCATGTGATGCTAGGAAATGTGTGTCAGATGCATTTTAGACGGCCCTTTTGACCTTGAATGACGGCACGTTTTCTTAAGCATTTCCTTTCTCGAGCATCTGACTTGCAGTGACGCATCAGAAGTGATCTTTGTTTTCCGGTGTCATGTTCTTCATGCTCAGTATTGGATCTCCCACATCTCTAGTCGATGAACCCACTTCCTACGTTATGTGTCTCTTCTCACCGTCTCTTTCCCTTTATGTCAAAAGAATGAAAAGATATATAAATGTTTAACGGTAGTTCGGTTTTGCACAAATATTCTAAAATCGTCTCGATTTTGGGCAAGATATCCAGTCATTATCGGATATTAGACTCATATATTATTTTATTCAAAAGGAAAAAATTGTAAAGGTTTTTAAAATTCCACGCGAACCATTGTATCCATATTACTACACATTTCGGGTTCCTTTTTATGAGTCAGTTAGCCATTTCGAACCCTTCATTTTGAATTTGGAAATGTCATTATGATATTCGAAATCAGTGACCTCCAAAATCCCATATGTATATTTTTATGTATTTTTGTTCATTTTTAAATGAGTCGATCCTGCATTTTGAAGCCGCCATTTTGAACTTTGAAATTACATTATGATATTCAAATTCAGTGACCTTGAAAACCTATTGATATCTACTTTCACGCAAAGCCAGTGTCTTTTGCAATTTGTTTTTACTTATTTAGTCAAAAACTGTATATCACGCATGGAGGAGAAAATCATCTGCGCACGCTTTCTTGAGTTGCAGAATCCCTTCCCAACTATTTAACTATTAATAGTTGAAAGATGAAAAATAGTAATAATAATAATAAATAATAATAATAATAATAATAATAAATTTAAAAGCGAGAGATTAACATTTCAAAACTAGATATTTTCGTTGTCGAATTATAGAAAACTTATTTGTAACGGTAAACGAACGAACCGATTTGATTTTTCTGTATTGCTAACAAAATAGAAACTCACCCTAAGCTCTACTACCACTTCAAGCAAAAGGAAAGCTCAACAAAACATGCGCATAGTGAAGCTACATTTACAATGATGGCTAGGTTTTAGGCCCGATTGAACCAGTGTGCGCCGCGCCGTCCCTCGCGAGGGGACGGGCGCCCCGCGCTGTTTTTGTGTAACGGGCGTTGTGCCGCCGCGCCGAAGTTGATGAGTAAATAATCTTGAACGGTTAATTTCGGATAGACTTGCGGATATTAAAAGGCAAGGATCTGGCGCGCAACGGCGAAAAACGTTCGCTGCTGCACAACACCGATCCGTTGCGTTGCGAACTGTTACGAAACCATGCACTGCAGGGACGCAAGAGGGATACGCTTGGTTCAGGGTCGAAGGGTGATGCAACGTAAGATTCAAGGACTCGAATAAGTAATGGCATCTGTATGTGTTTGCGGTGATAGAAGACTGGATCCATATCTATTTGCAGTGCGACCGAAACTTGGAGAGGAAAATGGATGGAATGGGAATTACTACTTCCAACATAGGAACGTAACGCTCGCCCAAAACATTCTAGGGGATAAAAGAGCTAACTTCATGAAAGAACTAGGAACATTTCTCGGAAGGTTCGGACCACTAGAGAAACGGAAATTAAGGAGTGGAAACAGCAGTGGTTAGTACGAGCAGAGCCTAGACTGGAGAGAAATATGTAATAAATCAATAAACTAACAATAATTTAGTTAGTCAGTAAGTTATATTAGGTTAGTAAACAGTACAAAAAAAAATATATATATATATATATATATATATATATATATATATATATATATATATATATATATATATATAAACTTAAAATAATTAAAATAAGTTAAATAAATTAAAATTAAATTAATTTAAAACAAGTTAAATAAATTAAAATAAGTTATATCAATTAAAATTAAATTAATTAAAATAAGTTAAATAAATTAAAAATTAAATTAATCAAAATAAGTTAAATAAATTAAAATTAAATTAATTAAAATAAGTTAAATAAATTAAAAATAAATTAAATTAAAATAAAATAAAGGAAACGGCTAAAATAAAGCACATTAGGGGCGAAGGAAGTGGGAATCGGAAATGTTAGGGCAGAGGCGTTGGTGCGGACGATTTTCTGTGGTGCTGTTTGTTTTCAGGTGCGGTGGAGGCCAAACACTGGAAGGAGAATGCCTGACGCCGCGCCAAATAAATAAATAGTCTAAAACCGGATAGAGTAGCATGTACTCGGCTTCTGACGGCAGGTTTTCCCCTTCAGGGTTTTCCTCAGCGTACCTTATGGTCTCGTTTCCCGGCTTTGAGGCGATGGAGAGACCATTTAGTGAATGCCAGAAGGCGAAAGGTTAGAACTCGGTAGAATGTAGGTATTGTAATGGCTTAAGGCCTTCGGCCTAGCCACGATGGATCAAGTTTCTAATTTGGCTGTAATAATTACCTATTAAATAAAATAAATAAAAATAAATAAATAATCTGATCCGGGGTTCCGGGAAGCGCGCCTCTCTGCGGGTGAGCGGCGTCGATGGCCGGCGCCTGCTCCGTCGCCTTCGCTGACGCGTGTTCCAAGTACGGATGTGCCCTTAACAGCTAAACTGTTAATTCTTAACAGTTGACGTTTCGTAACTGTTACACGAAATACCAGTTATTTCGCTTATCTTGTTATTGGCTGTTATCTATTGAAATTCATACTACTGCAATCTATTGGGTCAAACCCGAACTACTATAAGCATTCCCGGCAACCAATTCGTACAATAAGTTTCAATGCAACTATTCAATATTGATTAGCTAGTGTTCAAATTACAGATTTATTAATAAATAATTCGTCATTATTACACACCATGTGTCACAATATTTTTATATTTTATTATTATTTTATATATTATTTTACAATTAAAAATAAATTTGTCCAATATGTTTGTTAACTTCTTTCTGGATGACGACTGCGTATGTGAGATCCACTAATATTTCCGTAAGTCCGATAAAAAAGAGTTACGGTCAAATAACTCGCATTATATTTGATATTCAACAGTCATTATCACTTCACCTGTAGGTAAGCAAAAACACAGTTTTTCCATCTCATTATTTTTGGCACTCGTCACTTTACTATGCGCAAGTTGCATATTCCAAAGAATATTTGCAATCTGAACCCGAAAAACGAATCTCTTAATTTAGTAATATTCTATATATATTTGCTACTCAGCATGTCTATTCTTCCTTGCCAGTCTCGTTCATATCAGCAGTTTTTTTCTCCAAACATGTTCGGGGAAGCAGAGCAAGCAAGCGTCGTAAGGTAACAAGTTTTCCGGTGCTACGAACGTTAACCGTTTTGCCTGGTTTAACATTTAGCAGTCGGCCACAGTCGGCCATGTTAAGTTGCTCATCGTGGATGTGTTATTTTTCTACTGTTATTAATACGGAACGGAATTTATTGTATTATATAATGTACGTTTTTAAAACATGTAAGAACAGATGTAAAATATAACATTCTTTGTTGTGTTTAAAATTGTTTTCTACAAGAATTTTCCGACCATTCCACGTCAAATCGCACAAAAATGACCAAAATTCCACCTTCATAATTTTAATTATTTTCTCATTGTTTCTATTTATTATATGGATCAAATAAGTTAACGTGTATTTTTATTGTTTTTAACTTTATTTTTTGGAAAAAAAATTTAGACATGTTTAATTTTTAATATTTTGCAAAATACTTAATTTACGAAATTTTCAATTTAAAAAAAATGGAAAATTGAATATTTTTGTAATGATGTTTTAATGATGTATGTATGGAATTTGTAATTATTGTATAAATTCGATGAGCTAATTTTTTTAAAACAATTATTAATAAACGCACTAGACTATTGTTAACAACTCCAGAAAAGATAAAAGTGGGATCTCAGTGACTTTAAAAAATATTATTTTTTTAAGAAGCTGTCTGCAGTAGATTGCTGCAGCAGTCGCGTTTCTTGCGTTACTGGCGATGGATTTCTTTGGATGAAGCAGTGATTTAAGTACTTTTTGAGGTGGTACCAATTAACGATTATATTTGGTTATTTAATGACGGATTCTTGACTAACGTTATGACTGCTATTTTGTAATTTTCTGGTCTTTCATTACTGACTTCAAATATTTGTACTAGCTTACACTTCAGGTCTGGACAAATTTCCATTTTCTTCATCCAACTTTTCAGCCACTTTTATCACGTTTTTGGTTGCTGCGAAGTGTCGTTTCTCGAACTCTCAAAAATTGTTTCAGAATTTGAATTTCACTCTTTGTGATCTGTGGAGAAAGGAATCGATGTTTCTTAATAATGTCTTGTCTGATTTTTCAAATTGAGTTGGCGATATTTAGCAGAAAAAATTATCTGTGTGGCGCACTTTGTACTGTCTGAAATAGGGGATACCTCGTTTTTGCAACTTTCTTCACGGGGCATTCATCGCACAATAAACCTTGTTTATCTTACCAACATCTATTTTAGACACTTTAACTATCTGAAGAGCTTACATGTCCTTTTCACTGTTCCACTGTTTTCACTGACTTTCCACTACTTTCGTTAAGGCCACAAGAGAGCCTCTGATTGACGCCTCTTCACTAACTAGAAACATTTTTGGAAGCCGACTCCCTTTCTTCCGACATGAATAAAAAATATGCCAATCTAATGACTCCTCTGAATCAAGTTTCACTACTGGTTTATGCGACTTCGAGATTTTCCTTTTCTTAAAATCATGATCAGAAAGATTATATTGATTGCAAGATCTGTCGCATCTCATACGGTGATTGCTACACATCGCTGTACAGTGCATGCCACGATTCATAGAACAAACTATAGCACTCTTCTTATAAAATGCGTATTGTGACTCATGCTCAAAATTTTTTATTTTAAGACTTTGACAAGTGGTCTGTTGTATTCCACGAGCACAACAGGGCACCCTCATTACTTTAGATACAAGGGGACCTCTAAAAATCTGTTTCACACACGACGAAAAGCAGGAGTAGAATTCCGTTTCGCAGTCACCCATCCCTTCAGAGGACAGAGCGTGCATAAGAGTTGGTCACATTTCTTTGAACCTTAATGAAGCAGAGGTCACTGGCACTCATCAAAAGACTAATCAAACACAATTCGTTAGTGCAGAGGTGCAAGAAGCGCGCGCCCGCATACTTACTATAGATTTTTTAGATCTGTACGTGTTCAGTGCCCAATTTTTTCTTGTTGTGTTTTGTAGAAAATTGTATAAGAAATACGCCTATATTTTTTAAAATTTTTGTGTGAGCGAGTTCATACAAAAATTTTCATTTTTTAAAATAATTACAATTTTCAATGAAATATTTATTTTGAAAAGTGATTTGCAGATCAATAAAATAGCATATCAAAGTATTATAAAAAAACCCAGAATTTATGTTTAGTATACCCACCTCACAGAATATGGGGGGATGCCTGTGGGCAAATCTCTTTCCACAGCTGACAACCATCGCTGACACTTGACCAACCTGGCGTCGAGCGATCCGCTCCTATCATGGCTTTTGCCCAAGTTTCAGACGCCCCCTTCCTCCCCTCGAAGATTTTCCCCCTAGTTATCCAAAGGGCGGAGCAATTCGAGGTCAGTGACGCTGCCTCGCAACGTGAGCAGGGGTAACAGGAAAAGGGAGGTGGAGGAAGTAAGAGGAGGTAACAGGGGGGGCACAGAAAAAAGGGATTGGTCCCGGGCGAGGATCACCCGCCAATTACACTGGACGTTGGTTCTGAACCTTTGGACGCTGACGAACCAGGGCAGCGGGTCACGGGATGGGGCTTAGACTTTTATCGAGTTCTTTCGAAAATGAAGTCTAATTTATGGTATCAATTTTGGAAATTTGTGTCAGATTAATTAATGTATTGGTTTTTTCACAAACATTTTAAATGCTAATGGTTCTAAAGAAAACCTATACATAATAATTTTCGGAACACAAATATTTTTACAATATACAATTCTATCAAGCAAATTGAGTTCATGTCACGTATTTAAAAACTTTATTGCTTACTTTATTAAGGAAAAAAGCACATTTTGCTTGAAATAATTCGCTCATTTTCTATGAGCAGGTCATGCAAACAGTGATTTCGCAAAAATTTAAAAAATCACTGCGGGTGTCCAAGTAGATTATCATTTAAATTCTATTGTTAATATTTTAGACTATTTGTAAAATGGTTGCAATTTTATTGTGATAATCTTGAAAGAAGTAGGGAATTTCTCATTAGAAATATTCTGAAAATATATTGTCTTATTTTCATATATTTTCAAAAGTTGCTATTTTTCTGTTAACTGCTGGAAGATTATATCTATCTTCCCAGTGATATTTTATTTTATTGAAAGGTAATACAGCAACGTACAAATCTGATATGCCAATAACTATATTAATTTCAAATATCACATTGCATATAAATAGCAAAATTTAATAATTATTTTAAAAAATAGCAATAATAAAACAGCAAATTTTTAATTCTTTTAATTTGTGAAATCTACTGAAGAAATTTTCAATTTTTTTAATAACACGTAGTAAAAAAGAATAAATTTGAAACCCTTTACAATGTTAGGAATCAATGTAATTTTCTTAAAACGAGCTGTTAAGAAAGAAAAAAAAACTTGTTTGAATAAACTTAAAGAGATTGAGTATTTAGTTAAAAATTTCAATTCCGGGACAATTTTCCAATTAAATATTTGGGAACACAGTGTTTGAATCGTATTATCTTTCCAATTTATGTTAGGTTTTGTATGACTCTAGAAACAGTTTCTGGAGTGTTTAGTTCGATTCAAGAAGCCTCCTCAATTCAAACATCCGGAAACCTTGACACGGTTATCGATATTGAATAAAAAAAATTTATTCACAGGAAACACAACGTCCTTGTTTCTAACGATTAATTGTAAATAATTTACCCATTGAAGATATACGATGACAAATAATTTGTGCTCATAAGATCCCAATACTTGAATGCATTTCGAACCTGAAAATACATTTGGTTTTAGATCACCCGGAAAACACAAGAGATTCAATGAGACACAAGTTCTCAAATCTGAAAACTAAACTACAGTCTTATTATTTTACGAAATGAAACTTCATACCTTCTTTAAAAATAAAAGAACTGTTATTGTGCTCAAAATCTTGTAAATTTATATAGTGCAATATTATTCGAAAATTTTTCGAAAATTAGTATAAAAGTCAGATAAATATTTTATTAATTACAGATTAAAAGAGTAAAACAGTAAAATGACATTTTAAAATGAAATAAATGAAAGACAGTGTTACATCAAAACGAAAAATTAGTTATAAAAGGTTAAAAATCATCCTTCACGCTATTAGATTTATAAATCCATATTCTCTAAGAAAGTTTAAAGATAGCAGACATCTGCACCCTTTTCTATAGTCGACAGCTATGCCTTCTTCGGCTCTTTCTATCGCAGTGCACAGGAGCATGCTTACAGTAAGGTCTTTCTTCATTTCTGGGATAGGGGTAATGCATGAGATGCCCGTGAGAGTGGCAGTGCCGATCAGGTGAATAACAATTCTGCCTCGGGCAGAGCCACGGGATGACCACGACAAGGGTTTTATGATCCTGTGAGTTTGAAAGAGTTCTGCCACTCTGTTTGCACTCAAAATGCATCGTTGGATAAAATCTTGGTAGTAAGAGTAGATATTACCAAAGATGTCTTTCTGGTTTCCCCTCGAGGCCAATTTTCTACCTAGTCAGAGGTTTCATTTCCACTTATCCCCACGGGGCCCGGGGACACAGGAAAACGTAATTCAAATGATGGAGAATTAAGCGATATCTCGATGTATTTGATGTTGGATATATGTCAAAGGTTTACTGGGAGAGAAAGAGGAAAGGGACGACAAGGCGTAGCTTCTGGGTCTGAAGGGCCGGTTCCCGCCTGGAATAGATGTGTTCGTGATGCCCTTTACGTATTCTCCACAGAAAACCCAAAAAAAAAATCACAGTGGTCGTTATATGACCTAGTAGTTAAAAAGAGACTTTAAAAAATATATACAAAAACAACTTTTCCAATTGTCGAAAATTTAAATATTTGAATTCAGACTTTCAATAATCGTTGCCTAATAAAACCTAAGGACTTTTTTTCCCCGGGGAAAATAGTATTAAAAAATGGAAATTTATTTAATAAAAAATGAAATTTTCATATATGGTCTTAATTGATTTATTTATAACTTAATATTCAACTCTCTCAGAATTTCACAATATTGCAATGATTTTCATTGTACCCAAATACATATTTTTTTCACACTTTCTCTATTTCGTTGGTAAAATAAAATATTTATTAAACTGAGTACCACTGAATTTAATAATGTTCTTTCATTACAATTTTTCCAAGTTTTTTTAGGAACAGTGACGGAAATAATTGGCCTAATATTGAGTTAAGACTTCATTAAATATTTTACTATTTTTTAATACTGAATGCGCAGCACACTACAGAAACAATGATATGGTAAAATAGTATTTAGGGTTTAAGGAAAATTGGCTTTGAAACAGAACTAAAAATTTTTCCAAAAGACTTGGGAACATGTATTATTTTTAGACTCGTTGTGGGAAAAGGACCGGTACGCATGGTACCGAAAAAAAATTAAAAATTATTGACTTAAATAAATTTGTTTCTTTTTCAAAATTGATATATTAGCAAGTTCATTGGATCTGAATCCAATGATATTCCAATATTTCTGGGGGGTTTTACATTATGCTCATATTGCATTATTGAAACTTTCTGAAAGAACTCTTCTTTTTACTTACACCATTCATCTGAATACACTATACCGTTATTACAAATTTTTAGAAAATGCCTTTTATTAATATCTGATTTTCAAATGAATTACAACTTTTTCCCAAATTTCTTAAACTCTTACCTTCTTCTCGGTATAACCAATTTACAATGAAGTATAAAAATTGTATAAATTTTTTCCCAAATTTAGAAAATTGCTTTGCAGTGAAAGCATACAAATTTTCCGTAACGCATAATCTAAATTTTCATATATTGACTGCACTTTTCTTCTTAGAGTAGAAGTAGTAATGCTACGGAAAAAGCGAATTGGGTAGAAAAGGCATACACTGCCTTTGTGAAAAAAATGATAAATCCACTTGCAAATTAAAATCCAAATCGTGGTGAAGCAGGAATCCATTTTTTGGGGGTTTATAGCGAAAAATCGACTGACGGTAAAATGTCTGTCCGTCCGTCCCTGAACAACGCTAGCGGTTTCCGTTACCGATTTCACCAAAATTGATACTCCCAATCGATCTGGCTGATGTCGTAGCGCCTAAATTTTGAAACCGATATTCAATTAGGAGGTCTTTACATGTAGCCCGGGGACATTTTTCAAATGTTCAAACAAATGGTCCATAATTTTTTATTACAAATGTAAAAAAAATGTAAATGTAATAATTGTTGGATATTGGAGTACATTTAAGAGAATATTGTGGTCTCATGTTCGTTGAAAAGATTTTTCGTAGTATTCCTACAAGTAAATATTGAAATTTGAGATTTTCCTTCATGAAACTTTTCCTCAAAGATAAAATTTTTAAATCAGATCATGTCAATTTTGGAAACTTTTGTATTTTCCCATAAGTTTCCGTGAAAATGGTGAGAAAGAGCTGTTTTAGCATCACTTGTATTCTTTAAACTCCCTACTTCTAGACATTAGGCTCTTTCGAATAATTGGTCCTTTCATTTTTATTATGACAATGTGGTACTGAAGTATGCATGAAGAAAAGAAAAAATATTGTACTTTCTTCTATAGAGAAAAGTTCGCATTCTATTAAATTATAATTATATTATATTAATATATTTTATTATTCCCTATATTATACATTTTATATATATTATATATCACAATATATTTAAACAAAAAAAGGATTGACTTCTGAAATAAAAATATATCTGAAAGATTATGTTCTATTTAGATGGGTTTTTTATTTTTAACTATGAATTGAAACACAAATCGCTTAACCGAATGGTTAACGTCAAGGTACGCTGTCGTCTAACGTTGTGATTTCGAACCAGAAGGTGATTTTTCTTTGTTACGTGTGACTTGAGTAATGTCCAATATTTGTAATTAATATTAATTTTGAAAGACTTAGGCCTAAAGGGCAGGTTTGTCGTCCATCAGACGACACAGAACCCTCCGTTCTGTACCAACGCCGAGGCGCTGGTGGTCCATTTCGAGAACTCTAATATTTTGAAAATGAAAAAGCAACTTTTTAAGACTACAAAATGAAAAAGATCTACTGGTTGAAAACTCTTTTCCCATTTCATGTAATAGTATAATTTTGGGAGCAGTGACATTAGAGAAGAAGTATGTCTGTTGTAGTTCAACTACTTCGTTGTTTACATTGTAAGATTATAATTTCTTTAAGAAGCAATCAACCAACTATTTGTGATAATTAAAATATTGTTAGCATTATATCATTCAAGTTTGGGGTTAAAAGTTTTCATGAATAACGAATGCAAATTTGTCCGAAATTTCTTATTGTTTAATTGGATTAAAAAAAACATAGTTACTTGCTTAATACTACGCGGTTCTGTATTTCAGACTGGTGTTCACGACGAGTTAAGTTCAGTCTTATCGCAATGGGAGATCACTTTGAAGATATGGGAGGGGGAAAGATAGCAGTTCGCAGGATAAAGCTATTTCCCTGAGCCCTACACAAAAGACATTCGAATCGAAATATTTCTAACTAGAATCAACTATAGAATAGTATCGTGGATGATTCACATCTTATCAAGAATGTGAGTTTGCTGAACCCTGAAGTAAATGTTGTATATCATAAGAACAAAATGTCAAGATAGAATTCATTCTCAACACCTCATCGGGCAACTTGCGGTGATACCAGGATTAAACGGGTAGTAGATAAGGAAATGACCAGATCAAATCCTGCCAATATATTTTTTTACCTGATGCTGAAACATTAATCACTATTTTACAGAGAGACATTCAAAATTCTTGCAGGAAAATAAACTTATTTGTAAACGATATGTGATTATAAAGTTTTGGTGTTGTATCTTGTATTCCCAATGTGACGAAACAAAATTTTGGGAAGAGATAGCTCAAAATAACAGTGTCTAAATTGAAATCATTATCATATTTTATGTAATCGTTAGAATAATAGGGAAAAGTCTGTACCAAGTGTATAATCACTAGTAATTTACATATTTAACAGTTCTAAAATAATCAGAACTAACAAGTCTGTGGGTATTATAAAATTTTGCAATAAAGGTACTTTCTTCGTTCTCTTATTAATTTAGAAAGGAATATGTCTTTTACACGTTTAACAAAGTTCCTTAGAGACTATAACTCATTAAAATTACCATTTTGTTTGTGCCTTTGTGATAAAAGTAACAAAACATCCCTTAATTTTTAACAATTGAAATTTATTTTTTTATATCTTCTTAAAATTTTAATGTAAGTTTTCGATGGAGCCATTTCAAAATGTATTAATCAAAACATAATAAAGACGATTTGACGTAGTCATGGAAAGAACAATATGTTATTATTATTCCATTTAAATAAAATGTTTTGATACGGCTTATCTTTAGTCGGGGTAGACTGAGACTAAGTGGTGAATTCAATCAGTCCAATTCTTCACAAAGAAAAGGAATTTTAATTATTTATTATATAAATGATTATTCCATAGTTTGTGTAGGTGATCCAATGCACAAATCACGGGGTCATTAGTCTACTAGGAAAACAAGGGGGTTTGGAATTTGGATTCAAAATGTCTGGGATAATGTCGTTTTTAAATCTAAATATTAAATTTATTATAAAATTCATAAATATGATAACGGATTTAGATAAATAAATATATTATCATGTATTTTTAAAAAACATCAGTTGCCCTAATATTGCTTTTTTCCAGAATTGTACTGCTTGAGAACGAATATGTTTGAGAATATGATTTTTACGTTTTAAAAATGTTACCTCAGAGAAAATGGAGAAATTACAGAACAAACATTTCGTATTGTAGATACATTAAGGCTAGATTACTAGAGACCAATAACTCCTCTGTAGCTGAAATCGTTTGACCCCGGTTTAAATCGGAGGTATTGAGATCGAGTTCTGCGCGATGCCTTTTTTCTTCTTTTCCCGTCTGTTTTACCTGTCTGAGAATTAAAAGAATGTTTGAAAAATTGTATTATTTATTGTTTATAAGATCTTGCTGAACTTTATACTATATAATGTAATTATTTTGGGATCCCGCTTATTCAAATATTTATACAAATGTGTTTATTTATATTTAGTTAGTAAGAATTTAACCTTAATCTCGTTGAATTAAGATAGTGAACGTTTTGACATACATTTTGCATTCACTTCCAAAAGTTTGTCACAACTTTACTTTTATGGAAATGAAATATGAGGAAAATGTTATCCGTTCGTTAGGTATATCCATATTGTGACCTGATAACCGTATTAATTGAGTACTAAAGATGAATTCTTCGGCGGAATCAAACCCCATCGTTCGATTTACGACCAGTTGCTCTGACCACTGAGCCCGAAAAATGCGTTTTAAGTTGTTCTTGGTATCTCCACGCATTTGATATTTACCACTGTCATCATTTACGTAAGTCAGTGGGAAAGGTTTGACTTTAGGAATTTGATATCAAGCGTGACTTACACAAGTCGCCTAGATTGTGAAAATTTGTGCTTGTTTAAATAAAACATTCAATTTTGAATATGAATTTATTTATGTAAAATAAACTCACCTTGAAGAAATCGTAAATGCAGAAAATTCTCATTGTTTTTGTATCTCACCTTTGGAACTCCTAAACGTTTAGATGGATTTTGAACTATGATAATCGTTATCTCACACAAACAAAACTTTAACTTTCGTATACGCACGAAATACGAGTATACGTAGTACATTGTATGTGACGTATATCGTAGTATATTCGCTATACGTAGTATGAGAAAGTTATGTAAACAGCGGAAAATCGATTTCCGAAAACGGATACATTTGGAGTCGAAAAGCGGTTTTATCCAAACCGTCCGTCCATCCGTCTGTGATCACTACTAGCGCCTAAACCACAGTACGATCCTTTCCCCAAAATTTAAGAAACCCTGTTTTTCTGGCTGAAATTGAAGCTTGAAATTTTGAAAAAACTTGAAATTTGGGGTACTTTACATGAAGCCTTCGGGCATTTTCAAAATTTTCTCAAAACGGCTTAATTTTCTGGTAAGAATAGAGTAAAAAAACTAGAAGGATGACAGTTCCAATTTTCATGGTTAACTCTGAATTTTCGAAAATTTTAAAGTTTGAAAATTTTGAGGTCATCCACAATACAAATTGAAAACAGATTTGCTTTCAAATGAAATATGTTGTCCATAATTCGTTCTTGCAAACAATCATGTAGGCTTTTGAAATGATGGCATTTTCGTGCAAAAGTGCAAGTTTTTTAAATTTTAAAGAATTGTTTGAAATGCAAAACTGCAAGAAACCGTTTTCTTTTCTTACTATTAAAAGTTTTTAAAACGATTTTGCGAAATCGCACTTTTACTGTTTTTCGTTGCAAGCAACATTCCCGGTCTTTAGCTAGCAAACTCACAAGTATCACTGTCAACACATCCTAATATAAGCATTGTATAATGACTGCAGGAGGACTGTAGTTCAGGTGCTTTGTAAGAACTGAAGACTCGAGTTCACGTCCTGGCCTGTTCATGCAACTTTTATTTTTTACTATTTAATTTTTAAATTTAAAACTTTTTTTTCAAATTTAAGGGTATTTATTTATTGTCTTTGAGAGTTTCAAAAACGAATGAAGTGTTAATAGTGTAACATTTATTATATATTAGAAAACTTACCAATAAAACGAGAAAATAAGAGTTTTTTTTATATAAATTTAGTAGATGAACAAAAGATAATAACTGTAATGGATAGGATTTTTCTTTAAATCAATAAATGTTTCTTAGATTCTAGTAATTACTGGCAAGCAAATGAATTTGAAATGTCGGGCCGTGTCGAAACGTCTGCTGACCAACGTTATAGTCTAATAATCTCACCTTTGGGGAGAGGGATATGGTTGAGCGTCAGGCTAGAACCGAAGCGCAAAATTAATAGTACTGAACTGAAACATTCTTAATAGAATTAACTATTTTAAAAAGTGGGGAGATTTTTTGCTTTTATTGTCTCTTAGAGGTAATTTATTTAATATTTTAAATTGCAAAGTGAAAAGCAATGAGTTTAAAGACAAAATTCAAGATTTTAATTGAGTGTTCACGGAAATGCTTACGTACGTCGTGTTGGTAGCGCAATCGTAGGTGCGTGGCTCAATGAGGAACGTGTTCAAATCCGACGATATCAGGTTTTTTCTGAACAATGAAAATAATTCCAAAAACGATCGAGAAGTTCAAATATCCTTTCTTTGCAAAAAATACCATTACAAACTCGGAAAAATTGATGTACTTGATTTCTGGTCTTTAAGATCATTCACCCACATTTTCTGTCTATGGCCGTTTTTGGTTTTAACATTGACTTTGTTTCTTCCCAATCCCTAATATGAGTATTAGTCCTTTGTAATTTAACTTTATTTATTTTTTGTCTCACTGTTCTTTTGTCAAGTTTTCTATGAAATTTTTCTTGCTTTAAAAAATTTAAAAAATGCTTACACTTCGCTACTACCAAAATATGAAGAACTAGAGGTGCACAGAATGGACAGACTTTTTCGAGCAAATGTTTATAATTTCCTTTGTGGACTGGTTTAAGGTTCTTGCCCAACCCCAAAAAGATTCTGCCCCCTTTTCTTTCCTGACATCTATCGCCGCACAAAATACATTTTGATTTTTCAACTTTTTTCAAAAAGCTCCCCAGAATTCATGAGTTTAAACTTCTAAGCATTTTAACACTTTACCAGCAATAACTATACAATCTATTCAATGCTCTAAATAGTGGGGGTAAAATTCATTTTGTAATTTTAAAACTAGAATGGAGAAATCTTATGATCAATGGATAGCTGCATTTGGCATTACTCCAACAAAATTTTAAAGAAAAAATTTGGAGCCGTTTTGAGAAAATCTTGTTTATGTAAATTTTTAAATTGTATTGCACGCCATATCGTGCGAAATCAACTAAAACTTTTAAAAATTGCATGACTTATTAAAGATCTAATTATAGCAACACATTTATTTGAAGAAAAAATTTTATCTTAATTTTGTAGTTGTAGTAAGAGCCGCAAAATATTCAAATTTAGCGATTTTCAAAATTCGGAGTTAACCGTGACAATTGGACATATTTCTACCTTTATAAGCGTATTTACTATAAAAGAAAAGTCCTACAAGAAATTTACAGAAAAATTTGGAGCCGTTTTTGAAAACAATTAAAATGTCCGAAGGCTACAAATAGTCCCCAAAAATTAATGAATGTTTTCAAAATCGCATAGTTTTAGCTCAGGTAAAGACAGGGTTTCTAATTGGAAAAATCATGCGTTTAGGCGCTAGAGTGTATCAGAAAAGACATTTGCTTCCAATTAGTTTGGGATCACGGATCCACAAACTGGAATTATGGCTACACGCGTGTTAGGACTTTTTCTTAATTTAGAACTTTTTTGATTCAGTTTTCGTCACCAGAGCGCGGCAATGATTTTTTCGCAGAAAATGCGCAGTTTTTTCCAGCATTATATAAAATTCTCTATACTACGTATATTAATCTGTATATCATAGTATAGAGAACGTAATATGTGAAGTGTTTGTATGCGTCAGCAGATAAATTTTAAGGAATAAGTTTGAAGTTGAAAAATAATTTTGGTTTTTTTAAACAATTTATATAATAAATATTGATTATTAGTTGAGAAAATATGACATGCCATTTGCAACATTCTGAAGGCTACATTGTTGAATGATATTGATAATAAAAGTCCATTATTAAAATTCCTTCAATCATTCATTCAAAAGTATCTCAACTATTTTACTAAACCATCACACCATGGGTCCAAAATAAAAGACCCCAGGTCACGTGCCTTTTTTCATCCTAGAAAATATTTATTTTTTTCTCATAATGAACTAGTGGGAAACTAGTAATGAATATGAAGATGAAGATCTTTATTTATATAATTATTTCATCAGAAACAGTTCTTTACCCTTAACTTGACGTAGAAATACTTGTTACATTATTTTAGAAAACCCAATAAGTCATGCAAGACTAGTAAAAACAAAATGTTGAAAGGTTTGATTAGTGCATAATCCAAATAACTAAAAATGCGGGATATCGTTTAAGACTTGAGAACGGCTCAAACCTTTGAATTCATACAGTTTCCGCTTTTTGAGTCGCGACACTTGAAAATAGGTAGAAAATAATTTTTTGTATCTGTAAATTTAATCCCGAAATAATAAAAATAAAAATGGAGACTCAAATAAATAATAAAGTCAAAACATATGGTTGTAGGAACTGAAAAAACTAGAACAGAAATAGTATATTTTGTAGGAAGGAATTTAAATATCGGAGTGATTATTAGAGAGGGGACTAATAATTGACTTATAAAAAAAGCTTAGAAGGGCCCAAATTTTTAGTAGCTTCATAATATTTATAAAACAAAAATTTTAAGAAACTAACGACAATATACAAGCAAAGTGGGCTGTGTTACGTATGAAGAAATTGAATTAAATGATGAATAAACCTCGGTTAAATGCTGGGAAAAAGATTTTTGGAGACGATGTTGTCAGTATACTGTTTGATAGGGAAACTAAAGAAGAGATTAGACAGATAATAATGATTGAGAGACAAGTGATCAAATGTAGAACAAACAACCCAATGGTATGCGAGAATGCATGCTGACAGAATATCAAAAAATTTTTCTTATTTGAAAAAAATTAAATGAAAACAAGAAAATTTGATTATTTTCAGAGGAGTCCTTTTGATAACAAATATGATATTCCTATTTGCATTTGATATTCGAACCGTCAATTTATCGGCATGATCGCTTTTTCAATGGAACAACTATTCTTCCGAATTGACATATTTTGAAAGTAAATATCATTTAAAAAAAAGATGATTGAATTAGTTTAGAAAATTGACGGACTGAAGGAAAAGAGAAATCTAGCACAAATAAATTCCATTTTGTATGTTGACCAAGGAATAAGTCAATTCCACAATTAAATCTATTTCGATCCACCAATAACATATGTGGGTCTCTTTAACCTGGAAATCTTTCGCTTTAGTGGCATAACATAATCACCGAAGTGTTCCAGTTTATGGAAGAAGAAAATGTAATTACAATAGCCAGTAGGACTTCTGATGCGTATTCCAAAAAAGGGTTTTAAAACCCGACATTTGTTCATTTCTCTCATGGTATGCACATGATTCTCGGAATGTTGAAATATCTATCACTTTGAACCTAGACTTAAGTAAAGGGAACGCAATGGTGACCCTGAAGATTTGGTTACGAACTAAAGGATAGCCTGATTTCTCCTTCTTTCCGACTAGATTAAAATGGTCGCCAAGGGGGACCAAATGCCAATGAATTATAAATTTGAGGTTATTTTTATTATTTAGATTTTCTTGTAAAATCGTCTCCATGAATATACTTTTACGAACACAAACCATCAATCAATGGGATACATTTAAACGTTACATTGTATATGTAGAACGTTTCAACAAAAAAATATTGTAGTTATAGTTTTAAAATTCAACCTTAATTCATATTATAGTACTTTAATTAAATTACTTATAAAAGATAACTTAAATGAAATTTTCCCAAAAAAAAATTAATTGTTATTTTGTTTCATATATTTATTAACAAATTTATTAAAATTATGAATATGCAGTGAATATTACTGAAATGCGTTAGTGAACACATATCCAATAAATTGGCAATTTTTTATGAAATTTAAAAAAGTATGAAAATAGAGAAAATTTTATTTAAACAATTTAAGAGGATCCTACATTTCAATGATTATCGTGGACAGATTTCCAAGTTTGACAAAATTTTGAAACATTATTAACAATTACAATTTTGAAATAATTTATGACCGGGGAATCTCTAGTGATTCTTTAAAGGATTAGCAAAAACAGTGTTTGCATAGGTCAGGGTTATCTAGAAGAAGTGGTAACATTCCGATGACGTGTAAAAACTTGTGTGCATTGCTGTCCTCGAAAATAAAAATATCAATGTAAAATATATTTCTATTATAAATTTTTAATTTTATTGGGGTTGATTGAAATCATATAAATTAATGTTATATTATATTGTTTGGTGTGTGTTGTGTGTTGTGTGTGTGTGTGTGTGTT
The DNA here is from genome assembly GCA_964035755.1 of Teleogryllus oceanicus. NCBI lineage: Eukaryota > Metazoa > Arthropoda > Insecta > Orthoptera > Gryllidae > Teleogryllus > Teleogryllus oceanicus. The sequence continues at coordinate 284,604,635 of CAXIVR010000001.1, forward strand.
TTGTTTGTGTTGTGTTCTCCATTTCACCAAAACAAATTTCTTTCTTGTTTTAAAAGTTATATAAGAGCATGTCTTTTTGATTCTCACGCAAAATCCCCAAAGACTAGGTATCACAAAGATTTTAATATTTGCAAAGAACTCCTGTAAATGCAATCCCCAACGTTGGATTTAAGAGGTAATTAATTGATCCCAAACAAAAGATCAATAATCATTCATTTGCTTACAGCTGCACTTTACCAACATAATGTCTCAGTAGAAAACTTTATTGTGACTAAATGAACTTTAAATACTTTTAAATTTATTTAGTATTTTATATCAAAACTATTTTATTACAATATTAATGTCCGGAAATATAGTATTTTTTAATTGGGTCATCTAGAAATTGATGATGAAGTTACAACTGAAAGCTGCCCCTCGGGGACGTGTTGTGAAACTGACTCTAAAACGTATTTCTTAAGTTTTTTAATTTTCTAATAAAAAAACTAGGTTAGATAATGCATACAATGCAAATTATTTGCATTTTATTAATATTACATAATTGATGAAATGTTATGGAGCTTAATAGTCGGGCCATGTTATTTTTAAAAACCCGTTTTTTAACAGTTTAAAATAGTTTACTGGGAAATTCATGCTTTATTTATGTAATTAAATGTATATGAAAATTTAAATGTTGTTGATTTAATATTTATATTCAATATTTCTATATAATGCCACACTGCCCTTTTGTAATGTTCAAAATGGTAGTCCCCTCCTGAAATGAAATTAAGCGGATTTAGTCGATTCGCAGGGCGGGAGGGTCGAAATGAGTTTCTCAGGCATCCCATTTTTGTGCAAGGAGGGGCACCGGAGCCTCAGTCAATCATATTTTGCAGAGTGCAACGAACTTAGCCGAAGTGGTGTTTCTCTGTTGGGTTAAAGGGTGCGCTGCATATTAGACATCTGCTGGGTGTGGAGGACTACACTAGTATCTGCATATCTGGGTTAACAAAACATGCCGATTGGTGCATTCGATATGGCTTAATACAACATTTTAACGAATTAGACCGGGGGAATGGCTCACCATGAACTGACGTCACGCGGTGCCTGACGAAAGGTCTGGACTGACAGTGGCAAGATTGACCAGCCTTTGGGCGATAGGCCAATTTAGTCGTGATGGGGGAGATTTCTAGAAGCTGGTTGTTCTGACGGTAGTTTTCCCTGGTTTCTGATTAATACAGGCGAATCCGAGAGTACTCTAACTAAAGACCACGGACCTAGCGATCTTCCTTCCTATTCCTTGCCCACTACCTTCACTTAACATCACACACTACCACACATGCCGGGAGACCGGTCGGGATTTTAGAGCTTGCCCCGGCTGGGGCGGTGCTGGTAAGATATACCTGTTCGGGAAAACCCCGCTAGCCGACGGCAGATCGGCGCCGGATCTCGCCATCCAACGTAGATCACCACCACCACCACCACCTACCGATCCAAAAACATGAACTACACTTAAAGGACAATGACCCTGTAGTGACGTGCCGGATCAGTATCACGGAAAAAGCGGTTTATATGGTTTAATAAAGAAGGGGCCAGATAAGACAGTACATAGTTAATGAAAATAATAAAATCAAAATGTTGAACGATTTTCTTCAGCTCGTGCCAAAATGTCAACCGAGTTTCTAACCTGTTTATTCATTAACATCTAAATTTATAAAATAGGGAAAAGGCAACGTCGAGAGGAGAGATAGATAGATAGACAGACAGAGAGAGAGAGAGAAAGAGAACAGAACAGTAGTCATCAATATAGATAAATATTGAATCAACGAACAAAGCACAGAAATGATCTTATTGTGAGGAACCCTCTAGCAACTCTAAAGCACGTGCAGTGGAGACAAATGAGAGCAGAGAGCGGAAACATGAAAGAGCTGGAAAAAGAATCAAGAACAGCCCCGTGAACTTGGCGTCTTGTCGGCGCAGACCCGAAAAGTCCCTATCTCCAAAAGTCTCAGGCGTCCTTTCTCAAATGTGGAAAATCTTGAAATTCAATTCTACCTTTTGTAGTATATCCAATACATTACCAATTCGAAAAACTTGAAGTAACCATGACGCAGAAAGCCAGGTGTGATCCACAGATCGTTGCATGGAGAACCCCGCATCAAATCCACCGACATCAAAGGGACGGAGGGTGAGAGGGGAGGGGGAGAGGGGGAGGGGAGAGGAGGAGGGGAGAGGGGGAGGGGAGAGGGGGAGGGGAGAGGGGAGAGGGGAGGGGGAGAGGGGAGGGAGAGAGCATTCTGATTTCGTAAACATGTTGGTATTAAAATTGAAATGGTTCAAGAATTGTACAAAAGCAAAAGTTTCTTTCATACAAAATTTAATAAATGAATATACAATGGAAATTACGGTTAGAAACACAGTAGTGATCAATAAAGTTACATTTTAAATCAATGAACAATGTACATAAATAACCGATCGTAGAGTGGGGAACCCTCTGGCAACTATAAAGCATGTGCAGTGGAGAAACGTGAGAACAGAGAGCGCGAATATGAAAGACTCGGTTCAAGAATCTTCAAGAAGAACAACCCCGTGCCCTAGCGCCTTGTCGGTGCAGACCCCAAGTGCCTGCACCTCCAAAACTATCTGTCATCCTTTCTCAAACGTGGGATATCTTGAAATACAATACTCCCTTTTGTAGCAAATCCAATACCCTACCAATTCGAACAACTTGAAGTAACCATGACACGGCAAGCCAGATGTGCTCCACAGATCGTTGCATGGAGAACTCTGCATCAAATCGACCGCAGGCGCAGGAGAAGCGAGAACAGAGGCGCGAACACGAAACAGCCCGAAAAGGCACCTTCGAGAAACAACAACTGCGGCCATGTGCGTAGACGCGCCATCAGAGCGCGCCTCCCCGAAAGCAGCTCGTCCTCCGCCGAGGAGCGCACGCGAAAAGGAGGCGTGGCCAGGGCAGCCACGGCCCTCGGCGCCATGTCGGCGCAGAAAGGCGAGCGTTGACCTGCTGTTATACGGCCCAGCGTCATAAACTGACCCGCACTTACATCCGCGCTTACACCCGCGGCTCGCGGGATACTGGTTCCGCGGCGCGCTTCCCTGCTGCGAGGTCCAGCGCTGAGGTTGTTCGCTGCCTTCAAGATCGTCGCTGGTGGATTCCCGTGAGGCAGAAGCCCGATCAATGTACCACTCTCTTACCAGCAAAATACGGAGAACATTCGATACATGGAATCGAATACAGATACAGAAAAACTAACGTTTCCCTTTGCGAGTAAAAGGGGAAATCAGAATGGACTAACGAAGTTGTGAAAGATCGGATACGTAGTTTACCCTAGTCAACATTCAGTCCTCAATCCCGATCCCTACCAGGATTGAGTTCACAGGTCGACTGCTTTGATCGGTTATTTCCGTGGTACTGCCCTATATAATGGGCCACGAGCAGTGAGCAATCTTAACTTTCCACTCATCTCCACAATTCGGACAGAGACGCCATGGGGGATTGAGTCCATAACTTCCCCCTTCACAACTGGTCTACGTCGATGGGAACCGATACCAGCTCCCCAAAGAATTTAAAAAAAATAACGCATCTAAACAACGCTTCTCGTAAGTAGATATAAATGTCTTGGAAAATGCAAGAGAAACAACAATTATCCTTTGGGGAAACACAAATCAATGAAATCTTCAGCAAAGAAGAAATTGGCGACTAATAACGAACTAATATGAAACATGAAGACATATCGCGAATCCTGTCATTGAACATTTCTCAAAAGTCACCTAAAATGACAGAAATAAGAATCGCAGAATAAAACTAGTAATATCTTTCCGTCACAAAAAATCGTCAATTCCTTAGTTTTCAAGGAAGTCACTTTAAACAAATATTTTTAGACCTTCACATCAGTTCTCCATTAATTGCATGCCATTTATGTACTAATTAGTCGATTTTTTAAGCAAATTATTCACAAATTGCACAAACTGACTGAGTTAGATGAATCGTCTGCTGCGACTCTGACCGGGAGGTCCTTGGGATCGAGTCCAGATTGTGGCGGATTTCCGACAGTAGTTACTTAGCTGGATGGATTTCAACATCTGCCTGGAGAATTGTAGTGTCCAGCTGTTCGGATCCATCTCATCCTCGGATCCTCTCCCTTTACACACACACTTACTCTAACATGCACTACACCACCACATATTTCGGGAGACCGGTCGGGAGCTTAGAGCTTGTCTCGGCTGGGGCGGTGCCCCGTTGGTGGGAGAGTCCTGGTTAGAGGGAAATCCCACTAGCCGACGGTATGTCGGCGCGGGACCTTACCATTCAGCGGGGGAAAATCACCACCATCTCCCAAGAAAAAGCATGCACTACACTAACGGGACTAACGACCTAAGTAGTTGACGCGCCCGGAAACACGAAAAAATCAATCAATCAATCAAGATGGCACGGAAAGCCGCTAAACGGACATATTTCTGGGACATCGAAGGGGTGATGAACGGTACTACGAGTATTACCTGATGCTGGCTGCAGAATGGTTCCTTCACGCAGAGGGATCCCCTTTTCCTAGCAGCACAAGTGCATGACTATTAGACAGTCTTTGGACATTGTCTTTATACTTAGATTTTTAAGGCGTCTCACTGTCACGCACAGAAAAGGGAGAGGGAAGGCATACTCCAATAGGGAGCCTCCAAAGTGGGAGCTGTAGTGACATTTGCAGCTCCCTATTGGAGACTGCCTTCCCTCTCCCTTTTTTTGTGCGTGACCTTGAAACGCTATGTTAAAAAATCGAAGTATACACATTGTCTAAAGAGTAAATCGAATGAAGTTACATAAGACTCCTGAGCGAAATTGCACAGAGAGATTACAAACAACGCCATGGTAAAGCTACTCTGCAATATGAACAGAAAGTATGGCTCGCAGGCAAACTGGTCATTGGTAAACACATGTTGTACAAGGTGGTCTGAAACAATAATATCAAATTACTTTGGGATTTCAAGACTAAACCGACCATTTGTTGAATCATAACATGCCAGATTATGTCGTCGAAGAGAAACGAGTGTGGAGGTGTTACCCCAGCAGATTCCAGCACAGACCACAAAGGGATCGATAAAATAGGGAATTATCGTGATCTGATAGCACTAGACGGAGCATTTGGAAATGGAGGGTCCAATGGTCACAGCAATATTTGGAGCCCTAGAGGTCATATCCCGTGGTCTGACGAAACACCTGAGCACCGAGTCTTTATGCGACTTTCGTTTACTAACTACAGAAGATCGCGTTACAGGACAATGCTTAAATGTTGCATAGGATGTTCTGAGATTTATAGGCCCTTGGTTACGACGCGAATCCAAACCACATCTAAATCCAGACCCATTCACCAAAGAGCTGCAGATTGCATAACAATAATAATAACTTAAACAACAATAAAAACAACAAGAATAGCAGTAACAGTAATACCAATAAAACAATATTACAAAATAATAAATATATTCCATTACAAAATAATAAATTCACAGTGGTGTACTCAGGGGTAGGGTTTCATGGATTGGTTTGGTTTGTTTTTTTCGTGTTTCCGGGCGCGTCAATTGCTTTGGTCATTAGTCCCGTTAGTGTAGTGCATGTTCTTCTCTCGGAAGATGGCGGCGATCTTCCCCAGCTGGATGGCGACATCCGGCGCCGACCTACCGTCGGCTAAAGGGGTTTCCCCCTAATCAGGATTCTCCCACCAGCGGGGCACCGCCGCAGCCGGGACAAGCTTAAGCTCCCGACCGGTCTTCCGGAATATGTGGTAGTGTAGTGCATGTTAGTGTAAGTGTGTGTAAGGGGAGAAGATAGGATAGGGAAGAGGAAGGACAGATCGCGCGCGGTCCGTGGCCCGTTTGTTAGGGTACTGCTCCTGCATTCGCCTGGTGTTGATCGGAGAAACCACGGAAAACTACAGATCAGAGCAGCCGGCCGCTAGAATTCGTCTCCAGGCAGCGACTGGATTCGACCTAGCTGAAAAGCTAGTGTCGAAAAACCTGTCGCCGTCAGGACTCGAACCTAGGACCTCCCGGTCAGAGGCGCTGGAGTGACATCAGTTGATGAACTGAGCTACCGCTCCCGGTGGGGGTCTCGTGGACCTTGAGCCACCCCCTCCAGTAACCAATATCACATATTCAAAAACTGAGCATTTACTGATGTTTTATTCTAACGAAAGTCATTCACTGTCAATTGTTAACGTTTTAAATATTAACTATAAAACAAAAAATGAAAATTTATTTTAAAATGAACATCAATAAAAAATGCGTTTTAAGAAAACAACAATGTCCATTAGTCACTCTACCTGTAGCCTTCCTCCCCCTCACTACCACTACCACACGAAATATCCTGAGTGCGTCTATGTAAATATAATTAAAAAACATTCCAAATTCCAGTAGAGTGCCCGGGATTTTCATCTGCATCCCTATAGAAGGTGTGCGAACTAGTGATGCGACATCGATAATAAACATCTATATCACTAAACATAGACTTTCAAAAATAAAAAAGGGTACAGAAAAAAGGGGGGAAAGCTCCAATACCACGAAGCATGCGTTGACCGCCTCTCTATATGCGAAATACAAAGAATGGTCGAGAAAATATAAGGGCGTCGGGATCGTCTCGGACGAGAAATATTCTGCTCAATGAGCCTAGTACAAACAGTTCCTTTGGATCGGACGCAAACACTGACAGCGCACCTTTTAACTTCACACGCACGGTTTAACTTCACAAAATTGTGTTAAGAATTATTCATTTCTAAAAAAGCATCACAAACATCGAGCACAAAACATCGATGTTAAAAAACACATCGACTTCAATATTTAAATGTTTAAAAATGATGAGTCTACGAAAAGATGCATGTTTTGAAATCATGTGACATCAAAGTTGTATCTCCAGCGCGAACTTGGCTGCTATGTAAGACGAAGGCAACGCTGAGGACAGAGGCAGAGGCTGTCGCAGCAGAATGAGGGAGGAGATGGAGGGGAGAAAGAGGAGGTGAAGAAGAGGAAGGACGAGAAAATGAGAAGAAGGAGAAAAGGGGAAGGAGAAGAATAATAAGAATGCGAAAAAGGGAAGGACAAGAAGAGAAAATGAGAGAAATGGGAGGAGGAAGAGAAGAAGATGGAGAGAAAGGGGGAGGAGGAAAGGGGAAGAAGAAGAAGAAGAAGAAGAAGAAGGAGGAGGAGGAGGAGGAGGGGGAGTAGAGTAGGAGGGGGAGTGGAGGAGGAGAGGATGAGGGGGAGGACGAGGAGAGGATAAGGGGAGGGGGAGGAGGAGGAGGAGGGAGAGGGGAGAGTGGGCGCAGAACATCGGCGAAGTCGCCGGAAACCAGGGCCTCGCGCCGAGCGCCGGCTCTGCATGAATGAACGCAGCCATCCACATGGGCACGCCGGCGCTTTGGTATGCCGGTGGGGCGCATGTGCATAAGACGTGTGGATGTGCGCAGGCACGCGAGCGTGCGTGAATGCGGATTCGTATGTCCTCACAAAAGTGCCAGCATACGGCTGGAGTAACTAACTCGGTGGGGACTCCCTGCCGGACGAAAACGGGTACTCTTCACCTCGCTTTCCGCCTTCGACCCTTAACACAACACAAATACTTCTTAATTGTTTTTCATTCCCTTGTTTTGCTGTATTGTCTTTTATTTAGTTCATTATAATATTTATTATGGATAATGTATCCATATAATTGGTGCATTTTTTTAATTCTTTTTATAGTTTTTCTCTTCGTCTTATTTTTCTAATCATCTTTTTATCCTCATCTCTTTCTAAATTTTCTCCCCGAGTATATTTTTCTTCTCCCGTTCTTTCATTTCTTCTTATTAGTTGTAGTGTTTTTTCGAGCTTATTAGACATACATATTGTTTGCATATTTTATTACATGCATATTGAATTTCATATGATCCCCATATTAATAGGAAAGTAGAGTAACAATGATTGTTTGTTATTGTTGGAAAATTTCTATCAGCGGTTTTTACATCTCTTTTCGTAGTATTAATCGAGATATCCATGCATTGCAAATATTCCTTCATTAGTGATGTGACTAGACTTTATGACTTTGCTGGAATTACTCGATTACCTTGCATAGAAGAAAAGAAATAAAACGTGTATGATGACATATATAAACATTATAAAGTTTCAATTTATCAAATCACACTAGTACAGAAAATTTCTTCATTGCTATACTTCTCCACCTAATGAAGCATTTCTTTGGGATAACGATGGGATAATTTCTTTGAGATAACGATGTAAATAAATCTCCATTGCAAAAGCAAGTAGTTGGTGAGACGAAGCTAGTGATGAAAGAGGCGACGTGTATATATATGCATCTCAAAAGCAGGCATATCCAGCAACATTAATTTCATTGACATATCGATATTTTACATCGAGACCCTTGCTCTTTCCCTATGCATGCCTTTATCAACTCCCACATTCTTACACACTGTAGCAAATGAAATGCAAGAAGCTATTAGTAATGTTTCTACTCGACTTAATGAAAAATAGAAGGGGATTTTTATCGCAATATTTTAATGTCTCATAATAATAACATCCGCATTTTTTCAAATTTTATACATTACCTTGATTTAAAAATTATTATCATTCCCGAGCTATAGAATACGTGCGTCTAAAAATAAATATTAATTTAAAAATGTGGAATACAATAGTACAAATCTGATTGTTAGAAGTGAAACTGAGTACGAATACAAGAAAAAATACAAGAAAATATTCCTAAAGAAACTACTTTTTTCAAACATGCTATTTGCATATTTTGCCTTCAAGCAAAATAAAAGACGATATCTACACTCGTACAATTTATCTGACATTAAAAACAGAAAGATTGTATTTAGCGTTTGGAGAGGGCAGTACTCTTCAGAAGTAAAAAAGGGCCATTTCAAATCTCCGGATTCAAAAGAACCTGGAAAACGAGCTGAGCGAGGTGTGATTTACTGGATAATTGCGAATTCAAAGTAAAGTAAAAAGTAAAGTTTATTACAAATCGGTTAGACAACGATAAAGAGTTATTTAAAGTGGTAAACAATGTAACAAAAGCCCTTATGTTTTTATATAAAACGTTATTTCATATAGTGACAGACTTGTACCATTTTCGCTTCTAGTAGTCAGTATTGTTGCTATCAAAAAACGTTTTGCTGTCAAATCGAAAACCCCCTTCGACACCGAAACTCATACTATGAATTCAATTTTAGCCATTATCTATGATATATTTTTCGACTTCCAGTGTAGACGATGCAGAAAAGCCAGATATTCCTTGAAAGACGGGAAAGTTGCCAATTCCAGCGAGCGCGCTTCATATACAATGCTTTTTTGCTTTGAGGTAGACTTTTGCTTCGTTTTGGGACGGCGACGTACGAAGTGCAATGGTCGATGTTTCTGCTATCGGCGCCTTCACTTCCCCGAAACCATCAACGGGGGCGGCGGCGGGGGAGACGAGCAACGCGAGGTGCTAGCCGCCCCGCCGCGCCGCGCCCCGCCCCGCCCCCGCCGCGCCCCGCTCCGCCGCGCCGCGCCACGCCGCGAATATTAAGCACCGGCCAACTGGCGGCGGACGAAGGCGCGGACAGTGGGCACTGGCACGTGGTGGGAGTGATTTGGATACTAGTGACACCAATGATAGTCATAATGATTATGATGATGATAACGCAGTGTTGGTAGGTAATGATGATAATAGTTGTGATGGACGTCGTGGATTTATTTATTCATTCCCTTCGCTATTTATGTATTCTTTACTAATCTATTCACCTATGTTTTATTCACCTATTTATTTATTAGTTTTTCAAACATATTTTTTAAAATTAAAAACAGTATTTAAGCTTCATTTTGCTCTTTTCTTCCGTTCAGTGGCGGATACAGAGGGGTGCAGCATGTCCTTCTCCCCAAAACGCCAAGAATTTCTGTTTGTTTCCTTTTTTTATTTGGAAAAATTGATTTAAATATTTATTTTTGTTAGAAGTATGTAATTGTTTAATAAATATTGTATAGTATTACACACAGACGACAAAAATAATATGCAACATAATAACATATGTTTATTATTTAACTAAAACCTATGATCCCTTCCCCTTCCCCAACGATCGGATGGATCCGTCCCTGTCTCCGTTAAGGCAAACATTAAAATGACCCGTTTTCTTGTTGCAAAGAATATGATCAGCTGACCTTTCCGAAGGTTCAGAGCAATCACGCGCGACATTAAAGATGTGAGTTTCAGTATTTCAGGCTCGGTAATACTGTTAAAGTGAAAACCCCATCTCGATCAGGTTTTTCGTCCAGTTTCCCTGATCCATTGAGCAAATGCTGAGATGGCCCTTTGTTTTGCTTCTGGACATAAATGTAACTTCATTTTCTGTGCACGTCTTCTAGAATTCAGTGGGAAATACAATTATTCAAATTATCGTTTCCATGTTGTCGCGGCAGGAAGTAATAAGAGCCAAAATTTATTGCTTATTTATCCTTGAAAATAGATTTTATTACATGGGAGTTTTTGTTTTTTTTCTCCCTTTCAAAATTCAAAATTATGCTTATTTATTTTTGAAAATAGATTTTACTACATGGGAGTTTTTGTTTTTTTTTCAAAACCTTTCAAAATTCAAGATTTAAGTAGTATATGACTTGGTGTAGGGATCACAGAATTTTGAAAATGTGCACACAATTCACTTTTCCCCATAGGACGTCATACGCAGTTTTTAACTTTTTTTTGACGTAAAAAAATAAATAAAGGTTGTCATATTGTTAAAACTCATATTCGTCGTCGGGCCGTTGCGAAGTCCCCAAGGACCACGAGTTCACAACCTTCAGCTTAGAAGCTCTTCCGTCTGGGCTCCGACGCGTAGAGTGGACAATACGGTAGCAAGCGATTGTTGACAGCGGACGTGCAAGAGAACTCGTGCGAGTTTTAACTTCGGTTAGTGCTGTTAATTATACAAAAAAAATAAAATAATATTAATGAATCGATTTTCTTGAACAAAGATTTCGATAAGAAACTTGTTTTTAAATCTGCTGATTTTTACAATTGACTCAAAGCAATCACGTCACTGGAAGCTATCAATATTCATTTAAAAATATTCACTATCAGTCTTTGAAGCATCTGGTCGAGAAAAACTTATCTGAGCATTTTTGAGTAACTTTAGATTAAATAACAAAAACGTTATGAACATAGTTTAAAAAATCCCCTGTACCAACTAATGTGCAATGTTATAGACACTACCGGAGGAAAACCTTATTTGGACTGATACAATTTAACTTCCCGGATTTTTGACTTAACAATCACAATCTGAAAGTGTCTTACTATATAATGGAGAATATTTATGGGTACCTTTTGCCGTTTAAGAACATATTTATAACATGAGTATTTTTAACATGCGTATTTCCTAGTTTTTAGGGTATAAACGTTTGGGCCCAAGTGATAATGGTGAGACGATATTCATTTTGTGGTGACGATGATTAGAATAGTAATGGTGATGACGGTGGTCGTGGTGGATATGACAATGGTGCCATAGGTGGTGGCTCCGGTTGTTATGGGCGTGGGCAACTGTATATGACGGAACGATATAAAGTTACGTTAACATTCCTAGTAGTGATAATCAGTTGTTGGTGATAACAATGAGAGCTGAGATGTCGAGAAAACAATGCATTAATGATTATGTAATTCTAATAGTGTTTGTGTAATATTGATAATACCTAGTTAGTATTTTAGATTTTTTTGTATTTTTCCGAGTTCCTGGGTATCTAATAAAACCATGCACACTTCTCACAAGACCAGAGTCGGTAGATTTCTCTTTCAATTTCCGGGCGCATGGGAAATTAGTAATAAAGATGACAATAATAAAAATAGTCAAAAATAGTTTGTCCGAACTGTATATTATTGAGTAATGAAATAATTGCAAAACTTGTGTAAACTAAATTGATACTCGTGGTCACTTATGACCCACCACACACCAACCAGTTGTTGAACAGCGACCTTAAATAAATAAATTAAGAAAAAAATAGTCAACACAAGAATTGCACTTCACCGTGGACGACATAGGTGATAGCGGAAACCATAATGAGCCCGATTGTGAAAATACCACTTCCTGTGCGCCAAAAGTGGAGGAAACGGGTGGCAGCGTTTAGCGGCGGCTATAAGAAGTAAGGAGCAAGGGAGGCGTTGAGGCGGCTGCGCATAAGTGCCCGGCAAAGCTCTCGGCCGGCCCGCCGTCGGGCCAAGGGCAGCCCCGCTGCCTCTCCGAGATAAAGAAAAATAGAGTGCCACAGAGGAGAGAGGCCATTTGGAGGCATGCTGCCTCCAAAACTGTTAATGTACGGAGTGTGCGCAGGCGCGGGGCGGCGGGAGGCGGCGGGAGGCGGCGCGGCGCGCACGGGCTTATGGGATACGCATATAATACATAAAACACATTTTTTCAAAATATTGGCGAGATTTTAATTTACGCTGAGCCGTATAGTACCAAAGATTCCTGTATCTATTCATCTACCTCCTAGTGTTAACTACAGTTTCATTCGTTTCACGGGATTTCGTGGGAGCTTTAATTTCGCGGCTTGTCGCCAAGTGTCCTCTGGCAGGTGTTAGCCGCGTGTATAACGTCTAATTCGTGTAAATTGGAAAACGTTTCACGTTTCAATTGTTTGAAATGTGACGTGTTTGGAGTGGAAAGCTGCTCGGAATTACCATATGGTGGAGGTCACATTTCTGTCCTGTTACTTCTTTTATTAAGCCCCCGAGTTTCAACCGAGGCAAAGTTTTAAAGCAATGAACGAGCAAAACTATGGCTGGATATTGTCTGCCGGGAAAGATTTTTTCTTTGTTTCTCTTGTTTGTGTTTTTTTGTTCTTCTTCTATCCTCTCCTCCTCCTCCTCCTTGACTTCTCGGCCGTGCGCTTCGCCTTGACTTCGTCTGCTGCTTCTGTCTCCGTTCAAAGGAGCCTCCTCCTTGTCTTTCCCCGCGCGCGCCCTCTCGTCATCCTCGTAGAGTGCTTCCCCTCCTTCTTGGATCCCTCCCCTCCCACCGCCCTCCCGCGGCGCCAGAGCGCTTGCGCCCTCCCCTCCCTGAGCCGGCCACGCGTCCTCCTAACTGCATTATGAAGCACCCGGCACCCGAACTCTTCGCCGACGCCCAGCGACGCCCTCGACCCCGCGTGGCGGCCACGAGCGAAAAAATGCCAAGTGCAGTCCACTCCGGTTGATTCAACTTCAATGGAGCGAATTATTCGATAATTCTTTGAAATGTCGCTAAATTAAATTTTATATTTAAAACGAGTTAAATTCTAGTGTAATAATGTTTGAATTGGGGGAGAGAATTTTAAAGAGTGTAAGAAAATAAGACTAAAATTTAAGTTCCAAACAATTACAGAAATAATGGTCCAACAAATCTATCTTGGGAGTAGGGGAATGCGGGTTTGACGGTGATGAGAGAGCCTCATTGTAGCACAAATGCAGGCTCCTCAATTGTTGAAGTGGTATCGTAACAGTTAAACTGTCAAAAACGGAGGTGAAGTGTTTTGGGAAATAAAAAAAGTATAGAAAATGTTTTCGTTTGTTTATTGCAATTTTTAGTGTATTGTGGTGATAGTGTTATTGTGCCTTTAGTCTCTGTATGCTATAGGATTGCTACCACAGATTTTTAAAAACTTAGTTTGTTGATTTTTTGATGGAATTGATTGAAAGCCACGTGTTCTTTTAAATATGCAAAGCATCACCTTGACCATAGGATTAAGTGAACAGATTTTCGGTATCGTAATCAAGGATAATGAATATTTATCTAAAAGGATTTTTTTTATTAAGAGAAAAGAAGGTGCGCATTGGATACTGTCTGCTTTGAAATAGCAATTACATTAAATATCGTAAATTAGTAGAGATATTAATTAGTTTTCTACTGAAATGTTAAAATCAGAAATGTCCTATTTCTTCTGCGAATTTTTATTTAATTATCAACGTTAACGCAAAATGGTAATCTTTAATATTATAAGATTCATAAGAGAAACTTTAGCTCAAAATCATCTCAATTATGAAATTAAGAAGAATGGATGATAGGCTAACACTAATGGCTAAATAATGGCACATTTTGAAAGCAATCACATTAAGTTAATTACCAATACGTTTGACACTATTGGAACCATGGTTCAATTGAAACATGCTTAATAAAATTTTGATGACGAATATTGTCTCTATTGTCTTGAAGTAGACGTTGGTAATATGAGTTGGCAATCTTGATCTCTAGCTTGAAACAAACTCGACAAATTTCCTTGAGCACGGACGCTTGAAATATCTCAAGCTCGTAATATTTCAACCTAGTGAAATTACCAGAGTGCCCCCCAACCACCTTCACCCTTCCGCTCCTTACCCCCACAGCAGGAGCAATAGTTGCCCCCAGCGAATCGGCACCGTCATTTAGCAACGCGCAATACTACTAATTTTGTGACATGTGAAAAGATAATATCACATTACAAAAAATCAACTGACAAAACGCAAAAGACTTCTAACAAGGGATTGTAGCTAATTGCAATTTGCACGAATGTAATCCAACTATAATCACGCACAATGACGAGAAAAATGCTTGTAAATGACGAGGAGAATCGCAGAAAGACGAAAAGAATATTAAGAGGGAACCAAACAAAATAAAATATTAAATTTCTCAACAGAATTCCAGCAATTTATCCCATAAATTTCGCCTATTAAATGAGGAAAATCTTGTAGGACCGCAGTTTGCTTTCTGAGAATCTAACATATTTTTTCTCGGAAAATTAATTTCTGTACAAAGAGGTAGAAAACTTTATGCAAATTAAAATTGCTATGCTGTTTCTGAAATTTTGAAATAATTGAAGACTTCATAGACTACTGACACACTAGAGTACCCTACATGTACCAATAATGTCAAAATTCAATATTTTAATCCTTTTCGGAGCATTGAATTTTGTGAAATGCATTCCATCGAATTTTAGACATTTTCGCGAGAACATACAAGAGATCTATGACGAGAAACATGAACACAAATCTAACGGCATTTTTTACTTTTACCGATGAGCCAATAATTACAAGTACCTCAACCCCAGAACAGTTTTCGTATGTGTGGTGTCTGCGAGATCAAAATGGGAAAAGCTACCAATCGACTCGTATACGAGCTTGATGGATGTCAATTTGAGATGGCAGGGTGCCTTGCAAACATAGTTGAAACGACACACACTCGTGTCACTGTAGTGAGAACATATCAAAATTGATGCAGCGATCGAGAAATAATGAAATGCCGGCCGCATATGTGTTGATTTCGGTGATTTGAAGCGACCGCAAGGTCCCAGTTCAAGAAATCGCTCAGAGGTATCGTACTGAAACCCAGGATGTTCCATTAGAGACCGTACTGAAACTCAGAACTACATTGTTCACTGAACATTTCTGCGGATAGGGCTTGGAAGTCGAAGAGACACTTGCCCCCCGGTGCTGACTGAACAGTACTGACAAGAGCACGGTTGGGGGAAGAAGTATTTAGATTGATTGATTGATTTCTTCGTGTTTCCGGACACGTCAACTGCTTCGGTCATTAGTCCCGTTAGTGTAGTGCATGTTTTTCTCTCAGGAGATGGTGGTGATCTTCCCCCGCTGGATGGCGAGATCCGGCGCCGACCAACCGACGGCTAGTTGGATTTCCCCCTAACCAGGACTCTCCCACCAACGGGGCACTGCCTCAGCCGAGACAAGCTCTAAGCTCCCGACCGGTCTCCCGGCATATGTGGCAGTGTAGAGCATGTTAGTGAAAGTGTGCGTGTAAGGGGAGAGGATAGGACAAGGAAGAGGAAGGAAAGATCGCGCGCAGCCCGTTTGGTAGGGTACTGCTCCGGCATTCGACTGGTGCTGATCGGAGAAACCACGGAAAACTACCGATCAGAGCAGCCGGCCGCTAGATATCTCCTCCAGACAGCGACGGAATTCGACCTAGCTGAAAAGCTAGTGTAAAAATCCTGCCGCCGCACACTGGTTGAATCGGGCCTAAAACGTGGTCATAATTGCAAATGCCAGTGGATTTGCGTAAAAATTGGAGTCAATGGGTTTTTGAGGTCGCTGAATTTGAATATCATAAAATGAAATTTCAAAATTCAAAATGGCGGGTTCGAAATGGCTGACTGACTCATAAAAATGAACCCAATATATGTAAAAAATTGATAGAATGGTTCTCGCGGTCGCTGATGACGAATATCGAAATTAAATATCAAAATTCAAATTGAAGCTTGAAAGTGAAGAAAGTTTTCGAAGTTGCTGAATACAAATATTGCAACGAAATTCAAAACAGCTGCTTTAAGAAGATATATCGTATTTAAAGGGTAATAAATGTTTTTTAGAGGGAAATGTGATTTAAGAGAGTTTTTGACTTCCTTGGTTCATTGATTTACTTAACGTAAAAAAAGTGAACAATCGTTGTGATCGTAAAGTAGCATCTGGGCACCTTTTCCTGTGGTCTCGAATCTATACCCTCTTCCTTGTCCTACACTATTTTTTTAATTTAATTAGAAAAAAGGGAGAATTTGGTAACATTTGATATATTAACTGATCATATTCATTCTACTAATGTTCTCGTTTTTGAAAAGAAACCTCCACAATATGTCATTCATAATATAACTTAATTGCGTTTGAGACACTATTATGGCAATTTATGATTTCAAGTCTTATCCTAAATACACCGATATTGACGGAATATCTTGCCCAAAATCTTGGTGATTTTAAAAGGTGTGATTGTCGGTAAAAAGGGTTTTACTAACGACTGAAGACTCCTGGGAGATCCAAACTAAGCATGAAGATCATGACACCGGAAAACAAAGATCACTTCCATGCGTCACTGCAAGTCAGATCTCAAGAAAGGAAATGCTTAAGAAAACATGCCGTCATTCAAGGTCAAAAGGGCCATCGGAAATGCAGCTGACACACATTTCCTTGTATCACGTGGCGAACAATTATTTACAAAAAATTATTAGAGGTAACTATACTCACAAATACGATAATGTATAAGAAGTGCCCGTAAAGTGCATATTGACGATATTAGAAATATTAAAAAAATATTTTGTATAATTTGTTTAATTAAAAAACAACAATAAAAGAATTCATCACAATGTTATTTACGTCATGTTAAGTCTATTTGAATCATGCTATGTAGCATTGCAGTAAAGTGGCTATAAAATAAAAAGTTGCAGATATATGCAGCTAAATGTGTGTTATTCTGATTAAGGACATTCTACTTGATAAATAAAAAGGTAAATTGAGGCAGGAATACGCAGGACAAAAAATATAATCCACAATAAACATGACTACATTGTTAGGATAGAATTCAGCCATATTATAATAAAATAATTAGGCACTATTTCTGAAAAATATACTTAACTTATAGTCAAAAGCGTCTTCTATTCGGAAACACGAAAATAATCCACAGAATAATAATTTAAACACTTTTTTAAATTTAACAAAAGTAGTCGACAAGAAGCAATGAATTCGCGTGTTTCGAGTAACGGTAACTTTACGAGACCGTAAGGACGACAAAAATGATTGAAATAACGTTTTGGAGCTAAAGTAGTGTGCTCCAATGCCTTCCAAACGAAATTTGATAGGTCAGAATTCCGAACGCGCACTTTGAATTTTGCCATTAAGTTTTTGTTCCGATTCAACCAGTGTGCGCCGTCAGGACTCCAACCTAGGACCTCCCGGTCAGAGGTGCTGCAGTGATATCAGTTGATGCACTGAGCTACCACTCCCGGTGAGTTTCTTCAGTATCGTACACAATATTGTTTTATAAACTTCTCAGAACTTGCGTTTGAAGACCAATTGTGTTACTGTCTAACCCTAAAAAACATCAGAAGGGCGGCCGCCACTGATCTCAGGCTTAGCTGGTTGTCAAGGACAGCTGATGGACAAATTCAGAGAAATTTTCAGATTTTTTAATTTAATTTCAATTAGCTTAAAAAGTCGTTTTGAAGGCAATGAGCTCCATCAAACTGCAATAATTCAAAATAAGACCAAATGTTTAACAATTATTAATATACAAAATTAAACAATTATTCTCTTAACAATTTGTTTAAAGGAATAATATATTGAGGTTTTCGAGACAAAGATTAAAAACTGTTGAAACTTGTTGACACTATGTAAAAACAAATTTCAATTTTTTTAAACCTTTGATTGTCTAAAAAACTGAAAGGATACCTTCATATAATAGAATGAAATAAGTGCGAATGAGGAATTTCTTCCATATGCTATTTATTGCCTACGTAGCTTTTGCAAAGCTATTGTACATGACCTGCCACTTATTCCTTCCTCAAGACACGGAGTGGTGGGGGCCTTGCTCTGATCTGTGAATCAGCCCACCGCGAGCAGGGGACGCTCGAACTATGCTCGAGGATAAGACGCTCGAGCGGACAATAGAACACCTTGCAGCACTCTACCTATTACCCTCAACAGTTTTCAAATCCACCCCTTATGGTGGAATTCAGCAGACCAGATCTCCCACAGCATTCTAACGCATAGGCGTCATCGATATCGACTACCCCGATGTCTACTACCCCGCCGGCATGTCGCAGTGTTTTCATGACCTGCCAGAGCCTGCCCGCGAAGCACAGGCTCTCCCCACGTCACTCCACAAGCCACCAATTACTGCGTTTAACTGAAAATATTCACGAAGCATTTCACTCTAGCCAACAGAGAAACACTCTATTCATTTATTAGCAGTCTTCCTCGATGTCGCTCAAGCATTCGGCAGGGTCTGGTACGAAGGAATCATGTATAAACTGAGAAAACTAGGTGTACCGAAATAGTTAATCAACACCATATCCAATTTCATTAAAGACCGCACATTTATTGTTCACGTGGGCTCAACCTTCTCTTCACCTCGAAATAGTTAAGCAGGAGTTCCACAAGGTTCCTCGTTGTCGCCAGTCCTCTTTAATTTATTCATTTCAGACACTCCAACGCATCCTAATGTACACACTGCCCTTTTTGCAGACGATACTGTCATTTTTGCTTCGGACCAATATCTCAATACTACAAGGAATTTAATTCAGACACACCTCACGACTATTGAAACATGGTGCAGAGACTGGAAAATCAAGATAAATCCAAACAAATCCACATCCAATGTTTTCACGCTACGATTTCCAGCCTTCCCACTCACACTAAAATTTGACTCGGCAGTAATACCATGATGCTCCTCAACCGCCCCAGTCCGTTATCTACGTGTCCTAATGGACACCAGATTGACTTGGAAAGACCACATCACCTCCAAGGTGAACGAAGCTAATAGACGCCTAGGTATTCTTCGACCAGTAATCAACCGACACTCATAATTAAAGCTCCATTCTGCTCTCCTTATATATAAAGCCATTTCACGTCCATTACTTACGTACGCTTGTTCAGTCTGGTGCAATGCCGCCCCTACAACCATCAGCAAAATCCAAATATTCCAAAATAGGTTCCTCAGAACTGCAGTTAACGCACCTTGGTTTATAAGCAATACTAACCTTCACAAAGACAGCCATAGAGCCCGTCCTAACGTACATCATTAAACTTTCCTCATCATTCTTCCAAAATCTACCCTCAGTTACCGGTGCTTCCCACTACAACATAGGTAAAGAGCATCCCGTAGAAACTCGTTTCCGCAACCGACTCCCCTTCCACATCTTCCTCCGGAAACTGACTGATATAAGATAATGAAATAAATAGTCTTCCCATAAAAAGTCAACAATATGTATTCCTCCACTCCATTCGCACTACTTCAATCTATGTTTAATGGGAGGTGGCCGTAGCCACACCCTTCGCATATTTTCGTCTGAAAATGCTCGCTCCTAACAACTGAAAAGACATATGGCTGAGCGTTGTATAATCAGCTCACTCTGTTAAATAAATACATTTTAAAAAAAGCAGAGGCCTCTACGGTTGACTCACACCTGTAACTTCATTGTTCATTATCACTGTATTCTGAGAATAAAATCTGCTAAAAGACACTTTTCAATTTCGTCGGTAGCAAGTCTTATTTAATAATCAACATGTGCAGAACTCATAAAGAATTACGACCTATTCGTTGTAATCATCCCGTTTCCTTATCTTCTGTGCCATAGACATCATAAAACAAAGATCGGAATGGACGTAATTACAAATTCTAATGTGCAACATGAAGAATTAAAGTATTGTGAAATGTTCGTGTTTGTACAAAAAAATTAAACAATAGTTAATTCGGTAATACGGTGGAAAGTTAACGCACAGATCTAAATGACTTTTTTCCACGAGCAAAAGTGCAAAATATGGCTCACGATGTATATGTCTCCATGAATGGAAATTTACTTGCTTCTTATTTCTTTCAGCTTTTACTATGAAATGTGTTACGAAACGCAATTTAGAAGTCATTCAAGAGGTACATACACGTTCATAAGGAGAAGGAGATTTCAGAAGGCATTTCAGACACAATTTTACGCTTGTGAAAAAAGTTATTTACGCTACGAAACAAGCAACTAACTTGAAACTATTTTGTTGGAATAGATGACAATAATGTCTCAAAAACACGTTTTTTAGGAGAGAGAGAAGAGAAGAGAGAGAGAGAAGAGAGAGAGAGCGAGAGAGAAAGAGAGAGCGAGAGAGAAGAGGAGGAGAGAAAGAGAGAGGAGAGAGAGAGAAAGAGGAGAGAGAGAGAAAGAGAGAGAGAGAGAAAGAGGAGAGAGAGAGAAGAGAGAGAGAGAGGAAAGAGAAGAGAGAGAAAAGAGGATAGAGAGAGAAAGAGGATAGAGAGAGAAAGAGGAGAGAGAGAGAAAGAGGAGAGAGAGAGAAAGAGGAGAGAGAGAGAAAGAGGAGAGAGAGAAAGAGGAGAGAGAGAGAAAGAGGAGAGAGAGAAAGAGGAGAGAGAGAGAAAGAGGAGAGAGAGAGAAAGAGAGAGAGAGAGAAGAAGAGAGAAAGAAGAGAGAGAAAGAGGAGAGAGAAAGAGGGGAGAGAAAAAGAAAAGAGAAAGAGAGAGAAAGAGAAAAAGAAAGAAAGAAAAGAAAGAGAAAAAGAAAGAAAGAGAAAAAAGAGAAAGAAGAGAAGAGAGAAGGAGAAAGAGTAAGAGTGAGAAAGAGAGAATGTAAGAGAAAGATAGAGAGACTGAGGAAATACCAAAATGTTCAAGTCCCCGCAATCCCAAACGTAACATCAGCCCCTTCATTGTATCTGTCAGATATCGGGATCATTTGCCTTTTGTCTTTTCACTGTTTAACTGAAAAATCGCATTGCAATTTGTATTTGCGTGGTTTTCAAGTTTTCCTTAACAAACGCATTTCAATGCCATTCCGATACCTGCAAAACACCAACAAGGGGGTCAATAACGGAATTGAACAATATATTAAAATCATTTCTGCAAATTTGTGTTAAAATATTTTGACTTCCAGTCAACAAACTTTAGTAGGCCTTTGACCCGAAGGATCACCTACAGACTTTCTAAAGTAGACCAATTTGAACAGAAAGGAGTAATTACACATACTTTAACATGCGGAAGCTTGCCGGCATAATTATACGTTCTTCGACCGGAGACAACAAAGTTACGCTTTTTCTTGAAGTCCGTATTCACGAACGTTCGCAATGAAAATGGTACACGATTTTTCATAGTCTTCTTGGATTGCCGCATCTCTGTACTTTTTGTACTTCTCTTTCCAAACCTCATCCATCAGTTTCCGTGGGTCCGTTAGCTACCGCCGGCGAATCCGGCTTATTAATCAGTCTGGCACATCGTTAGTCTGTCGTCAGGAAAGCGGTTTATGATGCGCCTGCCCACCGGGAGGAAACCGCACATTTCTCCTCGAAACGTGCGGTCACCTTGGGAGACGAGGCGGGCAAGCGACCCGGAATCACCGTTACCACCATCTCCTTCATTTGTTTACCGTTTGTTGTTTATTTACTATTTATTATTTACTTTTATATATTATTTATTTATTTAAACGCCAAAAAACAGTTAAACAGTGTGACGTACCATGAAGTGCAATATGTGCATGGTTTTTTGAGCTCTGAAATGTCCTAACTCATATACTCCATATTAAGTTGAATTGTGAATACAAAGAGCAGCAAGCGTTTTTGGCAATAATTAATTTCAAAATATTCGCTTCCATGTAATAAAAACAATTTGTAAAGGTAAATAACCTACAAATTTAGGCTAGTATCACTTGTGCTTTACGTAAAGACTTACTGCCGCGACTAAATGGAAAATGATTATTCCAATACACAAATACATATCTGCATTCCCAAAAGAGCTCAAGAAAATGTGCACAGACATTGAATCTACATTTATGTCAGAGCAAAAATAGGAGTCATCACACCATTTTCTCACAGGCTAAGGGAAAATGGACGAAAAACCTCATCGAGAAGGGGTCATTGACACAGAAGCTGAGTTACAATACTTGTTACAAGCTTATTTAGCCTTTTAGAATTATTCAGTCTAAATTGTAACTAAAACACCATTATACACATTAAAACACATACCATTATTAAAACAAATATTGTCTTCTTTTTTGATGCTGAGTATAGTATCTAATTCTATACAAACAGTTATGCAGCAGAAAAGATTTTATTTGGCACTTAAATTTGAGAATCGATTTGACTAATGTTATTTGGCAGTAAGTTGTAAAATAATTAATACACACATATTTTGATATATATATATATATATATATATATATATATATATATATATATATATATAGCCGATACGATACTTATTCGGTACATTCAATATATTGGCACGGTTTTCGAAACATTACTGACACATGAATACATTAAATAAATTCAAATTCAAGTACATGATGGTCAGGGAAGGTCGAAGAACTGTCGTGGTAGTTTTCACATTAATCGGCGAAGATATTGTTTCTCGAATTTGAAATAGACGGCTAAGGAATTCTGAGTAATTTTGAGGTAGAAATGAGAGGATACAAGAGAAAATGGACGGAGATCAGGGTGATGCCGAGGTTTTTATACTGAGAGTTAGATACCAGAGTGCTTTTGTAATGGTTTGAAGGAATTTAATTTGGAAATCTGCAAATTTTGGATATTTGATTTGCTCTCCGAGGCCGTTACTGCTATCTGATTATATTTTAATAATAGAGCCCGGAAGTTTGGCAAAATGCCTTTTTAATAATTCGGATTTTATGAGTTTTAACACCAGGATTCACTTAATTCTACTTCTGGATTTGTATCAGTAGATTTTCATTTTGCCTATTTCAGCCTGTGACGCCAACATTTGGTATTTTGCCTTGTTTTCCCTTTTATTCTTTTTTTGTATTTATTTCGCTTTTTTCCTCTGGCACAGATCTTGATTAAGTTGGAAACATACCTGGAAGACTGGACAACACATAGATGTGGTCAAATTTTGTATTTCTGTGGAACCGGAGGCTCCAGGGCTAGGAAGGGTTAAAACATAAATGAAAAAGGATCACTAAAGATTTTTGATTTTTTATTGATGCCGACAGGCTTTGTTCAATCATGAGGAATCCCATACTACTTTGAGAATAGCCTCCGATCCACTTTGAGGAGAGCTCTCTGCATATAACCATCAGCATTTCTTATTGCTGCTGGTTAGACCTACACAAGTGTAAAGAAGAAAAAATATAATTCCGTTTCAATTGATGTCATTTTAAGATACAAAAATGTCCACAATATCATTTCTAAGAGACAGCGTCGCGAGTAAAACAAATTCGTAGTCCTCATACCGGGTGGTTATGTGGATTCAAGATTACACAGAAAAGATCGTTTCATTCCATGTAAATGCTAACGTAAATTTCAAAATTAGAATTAAAAGGAAATAATTTTAATTAATCATTTTTTAATTTTTTTAATTTATTTCTGCTTGGCCCGAAAGCCCTCAGTAGCCGAGAACGAGTCATTGAAGGTACATTGAATTACGTTAGAATGCTTTAAGAATCATTATTGGCAGAATTACATTGAGTTCATGCAGATTAAATGTGCGAAGCTCCATCGGGTACATGGTGATCAGGGAGAGTCGAAGAACTGTAGTTTACGCTTTAGTATATTGTGGTGAGGATTTTGTTTTCCAATTTTGATATGTGCGGCAGAGAGAATCTGGGGGATATTAGGATAGAAGCGAGAGGTTAGGAAGGAGAAATGGAGATCGGAGTAATGCCGAATTCATTATGTAACTGGGAGTTAGGTACAAACCAGGGAGCTTTTGTAATTGTTACGAGGAATTTGGTTTAGAAAATTTGCAATTTTTGGATATTTGACCTGCTGGCTGAGGCCCAGATAGAAGCAAAGGATAACATCGGATGGATCATTGATTGGTATAGGTAAGTAACAACCTGGAGTCGTAGAGATGATGCCTTTTTGAGTATGAGATGTAATCGGTGAAACCTACGAGTAGCCAGAGTTATTCTGTGAAGAACATTAGATTTCCAGGTGAGCCTCCTGTCAAAAAGATATTTCACTGGCTTGTTGTTAGGGAGCCAAGTTATATTTTCCCCTTGATACTTGAGAGGGGGAGGATAATTTGGTCCACGGTGCGTGAATATTTTGGCTTGACGTTTTGCTGGGGATATCCGGATGTGACATTTCTTGGCCTAGTCGAACAACTGGGATAGGTGATGTTGATCTTCTTGTGCGGTGACAATATAACGATTTGATGAATATATAGCAATATCATCAGCAATCAGAGCAACAGAGTAATGTAGGATAGATGGTAATCGGCAGAATAGAGAATAAATAGTGTGCGAGAGAGAACAGATAATTGGGGTACTCCTGCTTTCAAGGGGAAAGTTCAAGGAAGGCAAACTGAAAAAGTGTGATCTGCAAGGAAGCTTTTGATAATATGAAAAAGATAGTGAGGGGTTCCGATGTGAATAAGTTTCAATAATAGTCCTGTGTGTCACGCGGTGTCAAAAGATTTTGCTACATCGAGGAAGATTGTAAGTGTGTGTTTATTTTCATGGAAACCTTCGATTATATCCTCCGTTAATCATAATATCAGGTGATTTGTACAAAGTAGAGGTTGAAAACCGAATTGGTGCGGAGGTATGGCTTGGACGGAACTGAGATGGGATATTAATCTGGTGAGGATACATTTTTCAAATAGTTTTCCTAAGGAGGGCAGAAGACTAATTGGGCCATAACTCGACGGATCATTTTTTGCCTTGTCTGGTTTCAGAATGGGAATAATGTGGGCCTGTTTCCACTTGCGAGGGAAGTATGACAGACGGAGAGATGCGTTGAATGTTGATGTTAAATGTAAAATGGCTCTGATTGGAAGGCGTTTAAGTACATAAGTATGACCGCTGGAAACTTTCGGAGTAGCGATAGATAAAATATTTACAATTTCGATGGGAGAATTTTGAGTATCTTGGGTCTTTTGTTACAGTTCAGCGGATTCCTTCAAGGAGTAAATTATCTTGAAGGGGTTTTCTGAAGGATTTTGCTTTTATCTGCAGGTAAAGTGCTGCGGATACTGCGGTTGTTAGGGTGGGTATATTAGTTGGTTTGCGCTAGAGACGGCGAGTGATATTCCATAGCGTATGATCGGGTGGGTTGGCGGTTTGAGTTTGGAAGTGAAGGTATGGGGCGTTTGGTATTGCCAAAAGATGTCTTACTTTTGAAGTGAGTAGGTTTAGGTAGGATATCAAGAAGGGGGAACGATGTTTTTGCCAGTGATTTCGAATATATCTTTTGTGATATAACAGTTTCTGTAAGATTTGTGGAATAGGAGGTAGTGGGTTGCTATCACGTACTGGGGGAGCAATTAGGTCTATGTTATTGAAAATGGTGTGGGTGAGGGGGTCAATGGCTCTGTCAATTTCTTGTGAGTTTTAACGATGAAAGGAAGTGCTTGTAGGATGCGAGAAATCAGGATCGAAAAATGAGGCCAGATGACTTTTTGTAGATGGGCTGGGCTGGGCGATTTTGTTTAATGAAGTATTCAAGGAGAAAAGAGGACGATGGCCTGAAGGGAGTGCGATCTATGGCTCTACGAAAATGTTATAGCTAATGTTGCTAGAGATACTGAAGTCGAGAATGTCTGCCTGTATTGCAGATTGGTAGGGATAATAACTGGGAGATCAGGAGCATGCACCGTTAGATTTAATCTTTCGGTACTTGCAAGAAGAAGGATGCCGGCAGGAAAATTGAATTTTCTATCCCATACTGCGTTCTTGGCGTTCCAGTCTCCTACAATAATTGTAGGTTGATTTGATGAATATAGCGGATGCACAGTATATACACTCATACGCGCGCGCGCACACACACCCGCTCGCGCGCACCCGCTCGCGCGCACCCGCTCGCGCGCACCCGCTCGCGCGCACCCGCTCGCGCGCACCCCCACACATAGCCACGCGCGCACGCATATACACGCAGTCATATAACCACGCCCATGTCTGCGTTCTCACGCACACTCACTCGTACACTCACGCACACATACAAATACAAAAGCGCACAGACGCGTCACTCTTGCGTGCACACACACACACACACACATGAGAACGCACACAAACACATAAGCATACACACGCGCACTCACGCATGTACACAAACACACGCACACGTTAAGACATGCCCAAGCACACACATGTATACACGCACAGATATATAATTTAAATGAATACTCTTATAACAAAAGCATTACATGACAAGCGGATCCTCACTCCACAGGTTTCACAAAGACGAAAGCTCCTAGTTCGTTAACATCCTCTCTTCCCCTTAACATCTTGTCAAATACTGAAGTTCATTTTTCTTATCTGATATTTCGGGTATTGAAGTTCCTTTTCAATTCGTTTTCCTTCCCTTATACAATAGACATTTTTACACTCTGTGTTACATTATCATGCAACTATCAAATTTTCGGAGCAAGCCGGAAAGAATCGCTCATCATATTCCGGCAACAGCTACATCAATATTGAGATATGAGGCTTCAGAGGAGTTGTGTTTCTGGCTCTCGAAGAGCTGATCGCTCGTGACGAATGACTGTAACGGAAGAAACACGCTGTACGTAGGTCAAAGAATAAGTAGGGAGAAGAAATGAAAGATTGTTGGTGGATGCGAGATGGACGCTTCCTACTCTTGTTGTATTCAATCGTGCATTTTTCTAACAAGTTAATAGCAGCGCCCCTAAGATAAATGAATCGATATTTAACATATACATACAAAACGAAATCCAAAGAGAGAAACGCCAAGAGGCCTAATACACAATCTTATTTTTGGTCAAAAATGATCCCTTCAATGATATTAATTGAGAAGATAGTAAGACTTGTCTATAAGTCATTAATAAAAATACCGTTGTATTATCAATACCAAAATATTAATTCTATGGGAATCAAGCATCATTTCTACCAATAAAATAAAAATATTCAGCTATTGATAGAATTTTAGGCTCTTATCTCTTATAGTAACGAACGAGACAGAAATGACTCGCTTCCGCGAGTATCTGATCGACATCGGCCGCGCAAGCGTGAGTGAATGACGACGTGATTATAACCTCAAACCTTAAAGGCGTAGTGACCCTTCGCTACGCATATCCATCTCTCTACGTGGCTCTGGCCTTCAGGCTACGCGATTAATATAAAACATTCTCGAGTCCGCCCAACGCATATTATGCCAAAGTACTTTTTTGGCGATTACTTTTAACTTGACATTTGGCCTCTTCACTACGTGTGTTCGGTGACGAAGCTACGACCTTTGGCGTACGCGATTAATTTAACATTTTTGCATTTCACACCAGCAGTCACACGCGACATTGAAAAAAAAACAATATGCTGTTGTAACAGTAACGAAATTTCTAGGACTCTCAAACCAGTCAAACCTCAAAGGCAATATCCATTTACTAACCGAATTAAACACTAAATTAAGTTCATTATATTACGGATTGGCAATTCTTTCAAATCGTCAGCCTTCATACAGCTTGTTGAATGTATTTTGCAAATATATATTCCCGCCTAAGATATGGCTTAATATGATCCTTTTCTATAGTAACCAGACTTTAAATGGCATAAAAAATATATCAATAATAAGCAAATGTCATCCACGCAATTCCTGCAAGTCTCTCTTCATTGAGCTTGTCATCATACAATTGCCTTGCCTAATTATTTACTAATCTATATTTTGTTGTCAAAACAGACTACTTTACGTTAAGAACATTTTCATGCAAAACTTATTTATACTTACAACACGTCGTAAAAATCATGTTCATCAATCACGTTCAAGATGAAGTGTCAGAATCAACAGCTTACTACAAGAAATACACTGTACACGTTACTTGGTAACACATTGCCAGATGAAAATAGGCTATAGGCAATAGTCTCCATACTTAAATTTCAAATCGAAGCCAAATATTTTCTGCTATATATCTGTTTCTAGACAATTAGACTACACTGATCAAAAGGAAAAATAATATTTATTTCAAAATTATATATAACGCATTAGTTTACATTTGTATTGTATAATTTTAAAAATACTTAATGTGGCTGAAACAAGTAATGTACTTCAGCTTCTGGGGCAATGACCCCAATCTCGATCAGCTTTTCTTCCAGATTCCCTGATCCATTGAGAAAATGTTGAGATGGCCCCTTTTTTTTGCTGCTCGACACAAAGCACTAGCTGTAGCTTCTAAGGCTTCATTATGCGCACGTTTTATTGAGTCCTCCTTTCGCTAGTTGTGGGAGAACTAATGCCGGGGAGTGTCTGTTACTATTGTATTAGAGATACTAAAACATCAAACCTGTAGGTCGGTTTCCTATGCATTACGTTCTGGGAGCGAACATTACTAGTTTTCAAATTGGCTAATTTCGCTTTATTGGTACTGTTATTCATCATTCAACTATTTATGATTTATGGAGGAAAGAGATTTTGGAGCTGAAGAAAACTTGCGCAGATTGTACTTCTACCACATATGTCACATACAGGTTTTACTGTTCTGTGACTAAAATAAATCAAATCACACAGCGTAAACAGAATGTATTTCTTCCCGCCACTCGTTCTTGGCTTTCCTACACCAGTCTCGCGATGTTGCAGTCGACCCTTTACAACAGTTAAGACCCCAATTTTCGATATAATTAGTGTACCGAGTAGGAAATAATTTACTAACACATGTTTCGCTAATATTTTAAATTATATTTCACTGACGTAGTTGCAGCAAGATTTGGTTGTGTAATGAATAAATACGTTTTTGTAAAATTTATTAAAACAACGAAAACATTACCTAATATTAACAGGGAATGAAAACGTACCTTTGTTATCTAGCATTGACTCAATAGATCAAGAGGACGAAAAACCACCAGAGATGGTCCAAGAAATGAAAGCCATAAATTCTACAAAGAAATTTTATTTAAAAATGCAATTCGGTTGTTTTCTTTTTAAAATGAATACCTTATTATTAAAACTAATATCATAAGTTTATTATGATAAAATGTACCTTTTTCTTGTATAAAAATATCAGAAGAAAAAGAACAATAACAACAGCAACAACAAACAATAAAAACAACACGTTATTTCTACAGCCCATTTTCAAGTTAATTCTGTAGCTCCCCTACCGATGCAAATATTTTTATTATACGGGAGTAATTACGTTAAACAAGGCTTTTGAGTGTGTAATATTAGTACATTTAAGGTGGTCTGCGGATTTTTTGTTGCAACAGTAACAAACGAATGCGACTGAGTGTGGCTAACGATTTCCAGCGAATGGTGTGAGGTCCACAACATCTCACGTGACTTGAGATCCCGAACAGACGAGAGGAAGGTCCTGCTCTTCAGAGTGTACAAATACAGCTGGGATAGCAAGTCCTAGGAAGACAACATCCTCTTCTGCAAGGGTGGGAGGCAGAAGGAAAGGGAAGGGAGGAAGTGGGAGTTGGAGAGGTACAGCCAGAGCACGTGACACGATGTGAGCGGGGATCGCAACATCCAATTATTCTTCTGTGTAAGGCCGTTATAAAGAACGCGATGATGATGATGATGATGATGATGATGGTAATAATAACAACAATAATAATAATAACAATAATAACCAACCACGGAAAACTACCGACGAGATCAGCCGGCCGCTAGAATTCTCTTCCAGACAGCGACTGAATTCGAGCTGACTGAGGTGACAAGCTAGTGTGGAGAAACCTGCCACCGTCGGGACTCGAACCTAGGACCTTCCGGTCAGAGGGACTGCAATGACATCAGTTGATGCCCTGACCCATCACTCCCGGTGCAAGTGCAAGTATAGAAGCGGGGATGGTCGTGAATGTGGGTGTAAATGCGGAAACAAGCGAGGGAGCGGGTCAAAGAGGCGGGGCTGCCGCGGAACGGGTACAGAGGTGGGGACGGGCGCGGTGTGAGTTATAAAAGTGAGGGCAGACGCGAGGCGTTTATAAGGGCGGGGACATGAGCGAAGCGGGTACACATGCGCAAATGGGCTCGGAGGCGGGTGGGCCTGAGGCGGGTGGGCTTGAGCCGCCAGGCCCTGAAAACGCCGCGGCGCCACGGACGCCTGAGTAAAGTCGGCGCCGTGGCGTAAATAAAGTGTAAATAGTGTACAAAGTGAAGTGTAGTGTCGTGTGGTATGAATGCGTGAGTGAATGTGTTTGTAAATATAGATTAAGCATGAATGAGAGCGCGAATGATATTTTTAAGAAAACGAAAGAAGAATGAACTATCACAAGAACTTATACACCAAAATTCAAATCATATATTGTTTAAAACTTATCGCCCAAAGGGGCTTGATGTCATAGTTTGAAGTTAGTATTAAGTTAGTTTTAATTAGTATTTTTAAGATATAGCCCTCCCTGATCTCCACAAGCAGCAATGCTGGAGAGAAATGTACCCAGAATTTGAATAAATTACCGCCTCTCCAGGGTAACTGGAGAGATGAAAATCGATAAAAAAGAAGGGTGTGGAGGCGAGGCTGCCGCGGGAGCGGATACAGAGGTGGTGACGTACGCGGGCGCAGGTACAGAGGCGGCGACGTACGCGGGAGCGGATACAGAGGCGGTGACGTACGCGGGAGCGGGTACAGAGGCGGGCGAGCGGGGCGGGGCGCGGGGCGGATACAGAGGCGGGACGTACGCGGGAGCGGGTACAGAGGCGGGCGCGGAGGTCGGGGCGGAGGCGGGCGCGGGACGATACGTGCGGGAGGTGCGAAAGAAACACGCGCCATCTGCGGCGCGCGGCGCGCACACGCGCGGCGCTCGCTATCGGATGGCAGCGCACTCGCGGCCAACCTATCTCCGATTTCTGAACACGCTTCCCTTGACGAAGCAACGCCTCATCACGTGTGGAATGCGTATTGTTTTGACGGACGCGCACCGCTGAAACTGCGTGCCGACGCGCCGCGCGTCCCAACGGAGCTTCCGCCTGCTGTGGCAACTTTTCATTTATTCAAAAATATCCGAATACTTGCGACGCCCTTGCAGAATTCTTGATGAGAAGATGGATATGCTGACGTTCATTTATTGATCAGCTTCGCTGTTATAGATAAGCGCTACTCTAACGCAAGAATCTGAGCCAGACTGCCCATGGTCGTTCACTGCCCGCGCGTCATTTGCCTTTCACGAGACGACCTGATCGTTTTCGAAGTCGTTCCGAGCTCCTTTGCTTCTGTTTGCTTCCTCTAGGCGGCATAGTGGCTATTGCAGTTGATACTTTATCTTACCATTGGTCGGCTTTGAATGCGATTGTAACCTATGGTGCTTTAAATGACTTTTGAGGAATTGTAAATAAAGTATTACGACAGTCAGAATGTGCGCGTTTATTTAATTCAAAAGAGTAAATTACATTATACTTTATAGATACTTCGTATAGCACGTTACGCTTGATTTAAAGTCAAACCTTAACTGTATTCAACAAACAGCCACTCCCCACTTTTCAGCTGCCACTATTCAGAATCCTTTATTTTTAGCATTGAGAACAGCACCTCCTCCATCGCTCTCATTGGCTTGACGTCTGACAGAAGCACTGTGCTAGGACAAGCCAATTGGGGCGCCTCGTAGAGTCCAGAGGTCATTGGTGTCATTCATGAACAGCGAGTGCACTGCAATTCTGACAGCCAAATAGCGGGCTAAGGTTCTGATGGCCTAAAAATGGGTGCGATCGCATGCAACAGAGCATAACACACAATTTGCATCTCAACTCCGTCAATTCACGAATTTGAGTTTTTCTTCGTTTCTTTCTACAAAAATATATTTTTCTGCGACAACATCTAGAACTATTCGTAGAGTTTATACTCTCTCTTAGCATATGCTTCTGGACGACTGAAAAGAAGAGAATCCCTTAAGAAATTGCCGAGCGGAAACAGCGCTTCTAAGCAAAATGTCACTAGAAACATTAGTTAATCCAATTGAAATGATGGTGACCTTTTTTCACTCGAAATGGCTCCCTGGTATTTATTTGCCTATTTCATACATATTTTATTTATTTAAAATCGTCAAAACCGTTTATAAACTGTTTGTGACGTGCTACGGGGAGAAGTGCATTCTATGCACTTCTATTTTCATAAATCCTGGGATCCCTACCCTAATCCCCATGCAAATTGAATTCCGAAATTCAGACTGAAATTAGATTTTTGGCAAGAATTGGTAGACAATGTTCGCTCCGGTGTAATAAAAACTATTTGCCAAGGTAAATCAGCTATAGATTTGGGATATTATCCCTCATCGTGCTCTCATCGGAGGATTCGACTTCCTGCCGAAAGACCATAGAAAACTATAATTTTAATAACTATATTTCCCACTGAACTCTAGAAGACGGGCACAGATTGAAGTGCTCTTCATGTTACAACTTGTGCTTTTACAAGTGCAAGTTATGAAATATTTGGGGAATAGTCGCCGAGCTTCGAACAATATTCGAAATATTCTGAAAAACATATGTCATCAGAATATTTCATAAGTAATTCGCATCCGGAAACTATCAACCTCGCATCTTTTTCTATGAAGTAATTTATGCTATGCACTCCATTGTTCAAAAGCTGCATTCTTGACTCGTTACCTGCCCAAGTGAAAGAGTGAGTTCTAGGAAAAACGCTTACGAGATGCAGTAAGACGTTCGTTCCATCACTGAACGATAGTCGATCTCATCACGCTGTGTTAGTTTTACTTGGAGCGCAGAATAGCATTTTACTGTAGCAATTCATAACGCAACAACAATGAACGTAGTTCTTACCCGCAGATTTAAACTTACTCTTGCATAAACAATTAGTTTTGCTTTCCCTGTCGCGCTTAATTGAGGAGCTTCATAACTACTACTGTACCTGACTGCCGAGTAAACTAGTTAACTAATAAACCAGGAAGTTCAAAGAATGTGTTTAATACCAGACCGCACATTCCAGAATCGAAGATAGTCACAAATAAAACACAAATCCCAAGAGCTGTAACAGTGATTAGGGACATAATTCAAGAACATGTTTAACTGCAGAACGCGAAACGAGAGACATTTCTACGAGAAAGTTTTTTTTCAAATACAGTTCTTATTAATTAATTAACTGCCGTTTCCAAACTTATTCATGAATATAGTGACACATGCCCGTGTTGCAAGATATAAAATCTGCCCACTGCATAAACCTAGAAAATATTGATCGAATGAAGCACGTTTCCGTAATGAGTAACCTCGTAAACAGAAACAGCTTTTTCTTGTTGTAAAATTCAATGTATTTGCGAAAGTGATCCAGAAAATTGACTACCTTTCAATATGAATGTATATCAGTTTTTCTACACGCTTTCAAAATTCCTTTTAATTTCACCAAACAAATGTCAGATAAGAGTACAAACGTTGAAGTAGTTTGAGCAAGGATTGCTGGTCATAATCAAAATTCCCTTAACACTGCCAGTTGAAATAGGTTCTTTGACCGAAGAACATTTCAAAGCAATTCATTTATTTCGAAACCACCTATAATGTTAGTCAATAAAATTGTAGTAGATTTACGAGACGGACGTAAGACGGACGTAAGACGGACGTAAGACGGACGTAAGACGGACGTAAGACGGACGTAAGACGGACGTAAGACGGACGTAAGACGGACGTAAGACGGACGTAAGACGGACGTAAGACGGACGTAAGACGGACGTAAGACGGACGTAAGACGGACGTAAGACGGACGTAAGACGGACGTAAGACGGACGTAAGACGACGTAAGACGACGTAAGACGACGTAAGACGGACGTAAGACGGACGTAAGACGGACGTAAGACGGACGAGACGACGAGCGGACGAAGGACGAGGACGGACGTAAGACGGACTTAGACGGACGTAAGACGGACGAGACGAACGCTAGACGGACGCAATATAGACACCACTGGCTATATTATTAGCACTTCATCATTCCTTATCACCTTACGTGCAGGATGGAAAAACATCTTCTCTTTAAATCTCTCTTGAACCTTTTAATATATTTGGGTAAAATTCAACTCCTCAAAGCTTGCAAAGCTCCCCAAACAATGTAACGGGCTAATTGACAACTATAAAACTATTCAGCTGTTGTTTTTGTTGTTATTCTTTGTCAGTGCAATATAGATAGCAATTCTGTTACTTGTAAGAATTTACTTACTTACTGTACAACATTTTGCGTTTGGAACTGTAAAGTTCGTGAAAATCCAAATCAATATTGTATTAGAAATTCGTAAAGTCTTTCAAAATAGGCTATCACGAAGTTCCTTCGGCTGAGCGAGTTTATCGCGGGGAGGTCATCGCTTGTTCGACTCCTGACTGGTTTAAGTCTGAGTGAGCACATGGCAAGTACAAATTGTTTTGAAAGTGGTTTTGTAACATTTTAATTGCTTATATTGAATTGGTTTCTGATTTCATTACACGTTACGTCATTGATTTTCCACGTTATTACTGTAAACAAAAAAGTACGTTGCTATTAAAATAACGTTTCAATCAATATATCACAGTCGGAAATAGAAAGTGCTACGGCTACACTGTACATAGCCTTCTCTGAATCACTTATAGCAATTAGCTTAAACGGAGAAGCACCTCCGTATTCTCCAGTTACAAATATGTTTGAGGGTAACATGACACGCCTTTCTTCTACATATATTGTTTTTAAAATATGAGGTGCACAGAATTTCACGTATTGCCACTTTAGGTTATCAGCGAAAGGCACTATGATCCCTCGCAGATGAACTTTACCCAAGCACACCCAAACACTGTCAAAAACGTTTCGTTGATTAAAAAACAACCATAGTCAAAGACTACTAAAACGGAGCGCTGTCACGACTTCACTTTCGTCACATGACTAAAATGGAGGGAACGTATCCCATAACCTCCCTCCGTTAATGAATCAGCTCCCGAAGATCGCGAGAATGGGGAACGAAAGTGAAGAACGACAGATGATAACGATAGCGTCCCTGTTCTGTAGTATTAATGCGCGCGATGAAACTTCACATTTGATTTAGTGGTTTATAATCTCATGCGTTCAGGCGAAGTTTATTTCAGCAAGGAGACGGGTTTTAATTTTCTTCAAAAACACAATTTTGTGCAGAAAGAAAAAATGTTAGAAAACCGTGCTATGAAACTTAGTTTGGTTCGAAGAATTTATGGAAATGTTCAATTTGCACGAGACAAAATGTTATTTTCAATGTTTTAGAAGCAATAGCTCAAATTATGCGTCCTCACTAACTCGATTGCGAGTCTGTTTCTTTATTAGATTATGTAAATTCGCTTTCTGCTCTTCCTGTCATACTGTTCGGCAACAAAATATTTTGGCACTATATATACGTTGTCAATAATTATGCGTTGCGCAGATTCAAGGTTGTTTTGTGTTAATCGCGGAGGCCGAAGGACGCAGTTTCGTCACGAACTTGGACACGCGTAGCGGAGCGTCCGGCGAACCCTAAAAGTAATAAAGGAAATAGTTTCGTTCGCGGGTTCGTTTTTGTCGTCCTTCGTGTTCTTGCGGCAGAAAGTAGATTCCTTCACGTGGGATACGATAAGAGTCAAATTTTAGATTATTGCTCCAGAAAATTGTGTCTAATGGAGATACTGTTTTGGAAATAAGCTTTTCAACTCCATGTGTGAAAAGGTTTTACGGCCGATAATTGAAATTATACAGGGAGTCCCACCAACTACGGGCCACGCCTACAACTTCTAAATGTTTTCCGATATAGAAATCAGTTTTCGTTAAACAATGCAAGAATCATAGATCAAGTAATGTGCCCTAGAGATATTGTTCGAAATATTTTTAGTTTTCGAGAAGATTGTATATCTTTGATTTCTCTCTAGCAATACACAGATCATAAATAGACGAATGCAATGATGTAACTTATGTTAGTATTTTGATAGTATTTTGAGTATAAAATTATACTTTCCGACTAGTGACTTCAAATTAGTAAATCTACGAGATTTCCTGTAGTAACCCTTGCAACTATCGCCTTTGGGAAGGTTGCCTTCGCGGTGCTGGCACTTTTGCGGGGAGAGGACGCGAAGGTCATATACCCCAAAAGCGACAAGCAACGACTCTTATAGGACAAATTGCACGTTTAATTTAAACTCTCCTGTCAGAAAGTATAATTTTATACACAAACAACAATCAAAATATCCACATATGTTACATCATTGACTTCCTTTTTTTATAATCTACCTATTGCTAGTGAGAAAAATATATAGTTCCATTTAAAAAATCTAAGATGATTAAATTTCTCGAAAACTAAAAGTATTTCAAACAATATCTCTACAGCATATCTTTTGCCCCATTATTACGCATTGTTGAGCAAAAACTGTACTATTTCGATATCGGGAACCGTTTAGAAATTACGGGGTGGCCCAAAGTTGGTGAGACTCCCTGTAATTATAGTTACATGGCCCAAAATAAAAGCAGTGAAATCCATAGACATTATTTAAAACAATGTCTCCAAATTGTGTACGAGAATAATCGAATAATCTCTGCCTATTTTGAAAATTCCGTCACTCAGGGCTTACGTACCGTCATGCGATCTTCGAGTGTTTATTGGCTGCACAGCTGGGAGATGTGCAACGTTATACTCTTCGCCTAGTAACTTGGGCAGCGCTATTCATCGAAAGCCTTGGAATCGCTGGCTTTCTGGTGCGCTCGCCTTGCAGCCTGCTGAAACTGGACAGGCTGGAGGACAGGAAACGGCTGAGAAAGCGCAGCTGGCGTCGCGGGTGGAGATTTTTTTGATGTGCGCAAGATAGCACGGGATTACTAAGCACCAGAACAAACTTCCGGTCAGTGTCTCTTTGTGATGTGTTTTGTTGGAGAAGGGATTGAGAAGAAGGGATATTTCAAGTTACCACCACGAGGCTAACGGGAAGGGGGTATTATTGCACATCACATTGCGACTTTGAAGGTCGTATAAAAAGTACAGGGCTGTAGGTAATATTTTTTTGGAGTGTAGGCTCAAACACTTAAAAAGAAAAATGAACAGTAATAAGAACTTTAAAATGAAGAAATTTTTAATAATAATTTGTACCTAACTAAAGAGCCCAAAGTGGCACTGTTGTTAGTTATTAAGTTAATTTTAAGATAGTTTTTTTAATTAGTGTGTTTAGGTTATCATCCCTCACGAAGCTCCAAAAGCTTAACAGGCTGCAGAAATTCTGTATCCCATTAAATGAATCAATTCCCGTCTCTGCAGGGCAACTGGGGAGGGAAAATTGGAGATAGAAAGAAAAGCAATTAAATGAAAATGGTTGTGAAGCAGTAGAACAAAATGTTAAATATGTTAAATAATAACTCCGTAATTCTTTTAAATTTAAATTGAATTTTTTTAAGCGAAATTTTCATACATTTTAACTTTCTGAATGTGTATTATAGAAGTGCGAAATAAAAGACTGTTAAGTTCATTGAAAAAAAATTGGGAAAACAAATATATCACAAATTGTTAATCCCGGTGATCACGAGATATACTTCATAACGCATTATATTTTCACATGGAGTTGATACATTTTTATCTATATCACATTCACCTGTGTGCGGGATGTTGCAATAGTAATACATTTCCGCTTCTTTCCCTTATCGTACAGAACGAGAAGGACCGGCTCACTTCCGCGAGTACATGGGCAACAAAACCACAGCGCGCGGAATGGCATTGTATTTATAACCTCACACTTTCAAGTGATTTGATTTTCAGATTCAATTGATTTGAACACCGATAGGGTGCGCGAGCTGAACCATCACTATCCACCCCTCACTATCTTTTTCATATGATCAAAAGCTTCCTTGCAGATCGCACTTTTTCAGTTCACCTTCCTGGCACTCTTACATCAACTTTCCCCATAAAAGCAGGAGTACCCCAAGGATCTGTTCTCTCTCCCACGCTCTCTCTATTCTCTATACTGCCGATATACCACATAACTCCATTGCACTGTTTGCCGGTCCTACCGCTATACATTCCTCAAACCGTTATTTTCATCGCACAAGAAGATCTTCAACATCACCTAAAAACACTGAAGACAAAATTGAGCGAATGAAGCTCCCGCAAGGGTGTAGACCACGTGAACTTAGGAAAAGGAACTCTCACAGGTGGGGGGGTGAGTGTGTGAGTGTGTGTATGTTTGTGTATGTATTTGTGTGTGTGTGGAGAGAGAGAGAGAGAGAGAGAGAGAGAGAGATGGAGAGATGGATAGATGGATAGATAAGAGAGGGAGAAGGATAGAGAGAGAGAGAAAGGAAGAAAGGGGCAAAGAGAGAAAGAAAGTAAGAAACACAGAAGCGTACAAACAAACAAAGAACCAAAGAAAAAGAGAAAGAAAGTAACACGCAAACAAAGAGAAAAACAGACAGATAGAGAGAGATTATTTTCGTTAAAGAGCGAACAAACCTCATGGAAGAGAAATATGAGCAGCGAACGTTTTCTTGTGCTCCAGATTCTCTTCTCCACCTTTTCCTAAACGTAGTTGAATGTAAGTACCTCGTTAAGTACCAATAAAGCGAGGTTAGTAGCATTTAAAAACTAGACATTTTCGCTACCAAGTTGAAGAAAACTTATTTGCATCGGTGAACGTACTACAGAATTGATTTTGTAGTATTGCTAAGAAAACAGATTCACACCTCTGGCTCTACTCCTACCAGAACTAGCAAAAAGAGGGAAACAAAACGTGGGCACAAAGGAAGCTACATTTATTATACTGGGGCAGAAAAACATCACGACACGTGTTCAAGTCGGATGTCGAGGCTCCGACCTTCGGCTTCCGCGATTTACAAAACTTCCTGGAATCTATCCAACGCATTATTTCCAACGCATTTTATGCCTAAATACTTAGTTGCCTAACAGTCAACTTGAAATTTTGTCCCACGCTACGCGTGTCCAAGTTGACTGACGAGGCTCCGACGTTCGTTGATTTTTATAGAAGATCCTTGAACCTGTGCAACAAGTTCCCGATGCATTTCCGTCGTTTGAGCGTTGTATTGTTGTGCACTATTTTGCCCTGTTCTTGCAAAACGTAACTGCAGTTTCCTCATTAAAACAGATTTCTGTCCACCTAAATAAAGTTAGAACCGTTGTTCTCGCCATTGTCATTAGCACTACGTAAACAGAATGCTCTCTCTGCCGATACTTCTTCCTCACTTTTGTTCTACGATTTCGCTGCGTGGGAGTGAACTCGGTACGAGAAGGGATGAAACTCATATTTCTAATGAAAATGGAGGTGAATATTATTCATCTTTCTTATATCAAACATGTTGACAACCGTTTCTTGCGGACATTTAACACCTCGACCTTTACTTCTGTTTTCTCAAGTTTAACTGTGTTAACGGCGTGATCAATTCATTCCATGAATTCAGAGTCCTTGAATAATGAAGCTGATATGTTCACAATTACTTCCCCAATTACAAAAGGTTTTCCATCTGTATATTTTTTATTTTGTGGAAATTATTCGTTATTTGTATTGAAAAAATGTTTGAGTGAGACGTGATAGTAATTAGTAAAATTAAAAAAAAATAATATCACCAGCATTGATGATTACATGGTTAATGAAATAAAATTATTCATACGTTGTTAAATGACAACAGTAATTTTTGTTGTGAAATTAAATATATCTACTTCATCATATTTTCAAAGCTGTTAATGTCAACTGAAATGATTAAAATGCATAATGTTTTAATATTTCGTTACAAAGTCTTTCATTACAACGAAATTTCTGAAATGATATACTTAACGGGCAAATCACTGTTCAACGCCAACATATTTCAACAAAATAATTTTTTATAAATTAAACTTTTTATGCATAAACTGTTAAATATGCTACAATACGAATCATTTCACAAGGTAGGAACAATAGGCATTTGTGATGGTAATCAGCTGTCAATACTTACATTTATTTGTTTCTTCAAACAGTTGATCTCGGCCAGTTGTCCACCATTATTTATCCATACATCTATACTACCATCGTCTAACTATATACATCCACCATACATCAATTTTCGGACGCACTTTTATACCGTTCATTTCAATGCACAGACAAAACTGTAAATGACAAAACTCCAGCTCCACTGTGACTGACCGTTCGCGACACTCAACAGCGACTAAATCGAAATGTCGGCCAGACCTACCTGCTTTAACCTTTGTCCCTTTATCACAGCCACTGGCCTAACCCGAGCGAGTGGAGTTTTGCGTTCACTTGTTAATGCGATAGGATATATAGTTGTCAGAAAGTGTCCAATAATCACGTAAGGTATACACAGTTTACAGTGTATGAATATGCAAAAGCTGGAAGACTGTGCGCGTTGAAAAGAAACTTGCGTGTGCAAACATTTACAGTCGTGCACATTTTGGCACTGCATGAAAAATACTGGCGTTCTTTAGGATTTCTGGCACCAGGAGTTACTCGTGCTAGTGTAAATAGACACAGCACATGCAAACATGAACTTTCGTATCAACCTGCCAGTACAGCTTACGGACACCTGCTGGAAGTATGTGTCTTTTGTGCAAAATGGCAAATACTTAAAACGTAAATATTTGTTTTTTTATATAATAGAGTATATAAAATACAGCGGGACATTATATATAAGCACCTATAAATATCTCTCAAGAATGCTGAAGGCTAAAACCATATCTAACTGAAAAAACTGTGAATTTTAATATCTTAATAATTGTATTAGCCTACATGTTACAAGAGGAATTTCTGGAACAACTGAAAATAAGCTCTGCTATAAAGTAGAACCTACTTATGAGAAACGTATAGGATAATAGATTTTTTAATATTCGAAATAAGTGGGAAAAGCGAATAAAAATTTATTTAATCTAAGTTTCTCTCACATTTCTACTATTCTTGACCTGATACATCATAACCATCCTTTTGGATATTGACAATAACTTTCTTTTCAAAGCTAGCATAATTAGAATTTTCCAAAATTAATATCTGCATATTTAGATGTCAGTCATGCTAACGGTGCACTGTTCAACGCCAACATTATCACGATGGTCGAAAACTCAATGCACAGTACACAATATAGAGCCTTTCGCTTAATGAAATACTGTGACTCACACTGTTGCCCTTCGCATTCACACGATCGATGAAGCTGCTCCTGACGGAGACCATTGATTGAGTGATTGATTTTTTCGTGTTTCCGGGCACGTCAACTGCTTTGTTGGTCCCGTTAGTGTAGTGCATGTTTTCTTCTCGGGAGATGGCGGTGATCATCCCCCGCTGGATGGTGAGGTCCGGCGCCGACCTACCGTCGGCTAGTGGGGTTTCCCCCTAACCAGGACTCGCCCACCAGCGGGCACCGCCCCAGCCGGGACAAGCTCTAAGCTCCCGACCGGTCTCCCGGAATATGTGGTAGTGCAGTGCATGTTAGAGTAGGTGTGTGTGTGTGTGTGTGTGTGTGTGTGTGTGTGTGTGTGTGTGTGTGTGTAGGGGAGAGGATAGGATAAGGAAGAGGAAGGACAGATCGCCCGCGGTCCGTGGCCCGTTTGGTAAGGTACTGCTCCGGCATTCGCCTGGTGTTGATCGGAGAAACCACGAAAACCTACGGATCAGAGCAGCCGGCCGCTAGAATTCTCTTCCAGACAGCGACTGAATTCGACCTAGCGGGAAAGCTAGTGTCGAAAATCCTGCTGCCGTCAGGACTCGAACCTACGACCTCCCGGTCAGAGGCGCTGCAATGACATCAGTTGATGTAATGAGCCACCGCTCCCGGTACCACAGGAGACCACAGG
Organism: Teleogryllus oceanicus; assembly: GCA_964035755.1. NCBI lineage: Eukaryota > Metazoa > Arthropoda > Insecta > Orthoptera > Gryllidae > Teleogryllus > Teleogryllus oceanicus. The sequence continues at coordinate 284,646,707 of CAXIVR010000001.1, forward strand.
CATTAGCGTCTTCCGCATGGAAGACGTATTGACAAGAACATATTGGCAACACTAGTAATAATCTTTCCGTCTTACGCATGGAAACTGGAAACATTTTCACCTACTACAGATGACCGAGATTATTTCTTGAGTGGTGTATCCGCCAACAGGTTTCTTTTTTTTCAACTTTGTCAAACTGGCTGAGAGTAACTCCAGTAAGTCAGTCGACTCGTCGCGTTGGAGAATTTGTAGTTCCGAATTCTGTCTCTACTTGTGAGGAGAAAAAGCTCTGGAAGCAATGTTTTGTTTACTGGAGACAGAAAAATTGTATATATGTGTGTGGTCACTTACATGTGGGAAGAAAATGACTGTAAATTATACATTGGCATTTGGGACAGTCCATTTTGACTCTTGTCAGCGGGATTGTCTTCAAAGCAGATTTCTTAAAAAGGGGATCTATTACATTTATCAGTTACCAACATACTGATCTAACTAAATGAAAAGCACGTATTGTTAAAGTGATAGAACTAGACTATGATTGTTTTGATCAATGAACGTTTGATCAATTATTTCCATCACAGCCCGAAGTCTGCTTGTTTCCTTAAAAGGAAACATTCTACATATTATATTAGTAAGAGATCGCATTTCACAATCGGCTGTCCGCAATGAAAACTAGTTTGAGGAATTGTACTATGGATTCTGTCACACTGTCTTCCAGCAGCTCGTCCATCGTTCTGCTTCTCGCTCTGCACGTCAGCTAACCACATCCATCTTTACTTGCCCCCTCCCCAACGCCCGCGCACCCGCATCGTTTCCCCGACCTTGTCTTCCACCCGCGCAATTAGCAGCCGCTTCACGGTGTGGAGCCCGCACCGCCCCCGCCAACTCCCCCTCCCCACAATTACTCGCCGGAGGAGAAGCGGTTGCGCCGTAAACGCTCTTTATTGGCTATTTCAAAACAGGCAATTCGCTCGCGTATATTTAGAAAATGGACGTGATCCATTGAGCGCGCCCGCTTTACCGGCAGGAGGAAGCGAGCCCAAACCGCACGCCCCATCCCCTCCCCGCCCGCCATTATCGGCCCCTCCACTCCCCGCACTGCCCTCTCCCCCCCCCGTCTCGCTCCTCCGCCCCCCGCACACCACGCCATCCATCCATCCGCAACACGCCGCGTCGCACTACAGCATCGCATACTGTGCTGCACCACCCCACACAGCCCCGCAAAGCCCAGCGCTTCGGATATCAGCCAACTGGTCCATAGATAAACGTCCACTGCACAAATGTCCACTCATGGATACTCCATTAGTATAAATGTTCACTTCATTATAGGACAAATTCTGTTCCCTCCAATTTATTTGTGTCCATTGCAGAAATGTTTAGTTCTGAAATGTCCAGTAGCATACAATGTTCCACTATAATTATACTCCGATTTAAACATAGTGGCACCTCAAGGCCAGAAGCTGAAGGAAGAGGGAGACACTGTCATCCAATCGGGAGCTTCGTTACGATTTAAATTTTTGGTATTGGAGCTACCGATTGGATGACGTTGTTCGCCTCGCCTTCCAGCTCGTGACCTTGAGGCGCTACTGTAAATAAATCTATACTAATAAAAGTGAATTCAACGACGTGTAACCGACATCGATACCACAAAAAGTAGCGTATGAATTGATATGAAATTTTTACAGGCTTTTCTCCAGGATTGTCTCAGTGTACTAGAAAAGTTTGGTAAATATTAACACAACCCTAATGCGGAAAATAAATAATTTAAATAATATGTTTGTAACCGCGATCATTTTTCGCCTATCGCTTAAAGCACGTGGTTCTTAGTATTCCGCCAGAGCCCACTAGTGCTGCAGCAAAACTGGTACCTAATTTAGTCGCTAGAGGCCAGTAGCGGTGTATTAGATAACAAAAATTTCATCTAATAGCAATGTGTTGTAAAATAAAATTAAAGAAAATTATAGTATTTTATTAAAATTTGAACCAATTACGTTAACCAATTACTTAGACACCATGGTTTATATAAAATTGATCTTTTCCCTCATTCGCAAGGACTGAATATGAAGAAAGCCCGAGCAACGCCGGGTATTTTGCTATTCGAAGTATAACGCTGAGAGGAATGATACGGATAATAACGTTTCATTGACAAAACCTCTTTCGGAACACCTCCAACACATTTCATTTAAATTTTTACTTCGTGAATGGAAGTGGTACGTGTATCCACTACTCACAAGAAATTTCCACGAGAAGTTCCCATTGCAAATTATCTTAAAAATTGATTTTAATTTCAACAGCAACGCATTTCTATAAGTATTAACAAGAATGCTAAATCTGAAATATGAATGTTATTATTGATGAAGATAATTCATTTCTATCAAACAGAACTTGAAATTATACATTTTCTACGTTCCTGCTTGTTTAACATTTTTGATTTGTAGAAATTATTCAGTGGACTTCATTGTGGACATTTTTGCTGTGAACATTCCGTTTATGGACATGATGCAGTGGACATTTTTGCTCGTCGTTGTCAAATCGCCTGCCCCACTCCGCCTCGCCCCGTCCTTTCACGTTCGGCCCGGCTTGACCCGGCCCTTCCCGCCAACCCCCCCTCTCCGGGCCGCCCCACACCACCTGGACGACCGCTGCACCACGCCACCGATTCAAGCGCGCCCGCGCTCCCCGTGAATGGCCGGCTCGGAGAGGGGGAAAACTACGGACCTGTGAGTTAAACTGAAGCAGAGTAATTGCACCTGGACCAGATAATCAGATCACGCGCGCAGATACCGCCGAGAGAATCATATTGTGGGGATAATATAGAAAAAGTGGTTGATGTGATGGTTAATTTAGTGGGAAGTGGAGAGGTAGGTGGTCTTTACCGTCTCTTGCTCACTCTGCAAAAATAATTATCAAATAAGCCAAGATTTATTGTTCAGTCTAATTAATGTATGATGGGCTTGTCTCTAGATAATCCTATACCACATCGAATTCATTCTGAAAAATAAGTAGATTAAAGTTTCAGTCCGACATTCCTCATCAAGAGTAAAGAAGAAATGTCTCTGGAGTACAGCGTCATTTGTTACACCGGTACCAATACTCGCACAAAATGTGGTAATGGATAGAGTATGTTGTAGGTATTATCTTATTTTTGTCCAATTTGATTTTTGATTTGATTTTTTCGTGTTTCCGGGCACGTCAACTGCTTTGGTGATTAGTCCTGTTAGTGTAGTGCATGTTTTTTTCTCGGGATATGCGCGGTGATCTTTCCTCGCTGGATGACGAGATCCGGCGCCGACCTACCGTCGGCAAGTGGGGTTTTCCCCTAACTAGGACTCTCCCACCAGCGGGGCACCGCCCCAGCCGGGACAAGCTCTAAACTCCCGACCGGCCTCTCGGAATACGCGGTAGTGGGGTGCATGTTCGTGTAAGTGTGTGTGTGTGTGTGTGTGTGTGTGTGAAGCGAAAGGATAGGACAAGGAAGAGGAAGGACAGATCGCACGCGGTCCGTGGCCCGTTTGGTAAGGTACTGCTCCGGCATTCGCCTGGTGTTGATCGGAGAAACCACGGAAAACTACCGATCAGAGCAGCCGGCCGCTAGAATTCTCCTCCAGACAGCGACTGAATTCGACCTAGCTGAAAAGCTAGTGTCCAAAATCCTGCCGCCATCAGGACTCGAACTTAGGACCTGCCGGTTAGAGGTGCTGCAGTGACATCAGTTGATGCACTGAGCTATCGCTTCCGGTTTATTTTTGCCCAAATGTGTCATAAGACTACCTTGACACGAGTCCTTCATATTAATTTTAAATAAAACTAATGGTGCTTACAACTTCACATACTTTCTCACATTGTAAAACAACTTTTTAAATTATTTGTAACATATGTAATTTTCGAAAATTAGGAGAATTCAACGAAAATGAGACCAGTGGCATTTTATAAGCTCCTTTATTCATTACGAGGAGAAAATTTACAGAAATGGAGCCATTTTGGCGATTTTTTAAAAGATAAATTGCATTAACTTGAAACAAAAATTACACAAAAAATATAAGTTTGTTTAAAAAAATTGTACTTGACCTTATTTAACGATCTAATTGTTTAGAACAATTTTCAGTACGAACAAAAATCACATCCACCAATACTGCTGTTTTCCAAGATAATTTAAGTTGTTAAGAATGGTTAATTTTGCCCACAAGCAGAAGTGCATACTTGGTCGTTCTATAACATAACAAGTGAACAACATATATTTAATGGAGGGTATCCTTTTCCTTAGTTTTGCATAACTCAGCTGTACCACAAGTAATTACGCACTAACTTTATTTAAGCGGGAGGCACAGATTAAAATTAGGCAGAATAACAACATTAAATATTTGTATTTTCAGTCAAGATCGGAACTGTCACATTGTTTTGGAATTTTCGCCGAGATCCTGGGTATCTACTGTTACACTCCTTCCAGTAGTAAGTCGCACTATTTTTAATTGTTATTTTGCGTTAAATAAATAAATGTATCGAAACCATAGACCCTGAAATATCCCTGCCTACTTCGCAAAATCAGGTGATATTTCAAGAAATGAAACAAAAATTAATGTAATTATTTGGTGTTAACTCACAGTAAAAAACATATAGTTAAGAGCGTTGCAACTAGCCATGTAGACAAGCGATTTGCAGAGTAACGCAAAACAAAACTATTACTACTGCATTTCTATCGACTTTAGAAAATACTAAATAACACAGTCAGTATTCTAAGAAGTTAGTATGGTACTTTAGGCTCAAGTGTGTACTGTAATATTACACTTGAAATATATCTCAAGGGAATCGACCGTAGTACGCATTGCTGCAGAACGTCGAAGAATATTTTAATAAGAATGTGTTCAGTTGATCTTAACAGTGTTGAAGAATCAATTATATTTATTACCTTCATAAAGAGAACATTCACGTTATGGAAACAAAGCACGACAATGTCGGCCCGGTGGCCGAGATCGCTAAGGCAGTAGTGTCGTAGTGATCTCGGACCGAAGGGTCGCGGGTTCGAGTCCCGCCTCGGGCATGGTTGTATTTGTGTTCGTCCTTTCACCCCTTATCATCACCATATCGTTTCATCCTCATAGTACCATACCGTTAACAGCAATAGTGGTCGCTAATGACCTAAGATGTTGATGCGACCTTAAATAACCAATTAAAAAAAAAAGCACGACAATGCCTGCGTTTACGTTTTAAAAGTATAGAAATACCAGAAATTACGATGATAGTTCAGTACTAATCAATAATAAGAATTCGTGTTCTTCCCAAGTATGCCGAATAGAAACAATTCCAAATGAAGCATCGAATTACAAGCGGCGGAATATATAGTGAACACTGATCCAAAAGCACCTTTAATTATACATCGGCGCAATTGTCCAACACAAGATTAGTGTTTCACTTACATACTATTTCACTTACTATTATTGTGATTCACATTATTCGTGTGTTATTGTTCCTTCCTATGGCGCGCAAAGTAGAATTACAATGACAGAGAAACTAGAATTTTCGTCTTTCAGTTCAGCTGGAAAGTAAGAAGGATAAAATTTTAATTCTGCAGGAAATTATAGTTACTGTATATTACTAATGGTTCTCCGTGCCAAACAAAGCGTCACCGTGTATAATGGCTTTTCAATGATCTTAATCATCGGATATAAGTGCGTCATATTAAAACACGAGTAGAAATTTATATTATGATTTATGAAGTGAACATAAGTGGATATTTATGCATATCTTAAAATTAATCTCTTATGGCACAGTGTTTAGCCTCTACCATTCCTTAATTCGTCTTCCTTTCGACGTCGTTCTTTTATACAAACGTCTGTCTAGTCCTATTCTAAGCTTCCAAGGATACAGAGACAATTTTTAACAACGCCCCAAAATGTAAGATAAAAACATGTACATTAATGTCTCAAATAGAAATTCTCATAAAATGACTAACAGTCCGACATGTATCATAATTCATGGAATTCATTGAAAAAAACACCTTTGGCACAGCAGTTTGTCATTTTTCATTGAATATCATCGTCATCATTAGGGACCCCATCATTGACTTTCTTTTAATTATAATGCATTAGTGGAACTGGAGCACTCGTAAAACATGTAGACAACGTGATTTTTTGGGAACTTTCCAAAGAGATTTACAAATTAATTAGATTTCATATACAATTCTTTGAAGAAACAAAGAAATTGAACACCAATTGGAAGAGGACCGAATTTGTACGCATTGTTTGAAAACTGTAACATGAATTTCAAACAACTGATGTTGGAAAGTGGTGAAACAAATGGCGAAGACATTTGTAATTTTTTTTAACAATTTGAGAAATTGGTGTAAAATATAAATAACTTTTTATATTACGTACGAAAAAGACACTCATTTTATGCATCTCCTGCAACAAGAAAAGTATAATTCAGTATATATTTTTAACTTAAGGTGTTTCTTACATTCGATTAGTCTCCCCATTTTTGTCTTATCTACTCCTCACCCTTTCTCATCAAGTCCAAATTATCTCCTCGACAGGCTGTTAAAATAGGCGTGTTTTCGCACAACAGCCTTTCGTAGGATTGAAGCCCACTCGGACTTTTTGTTCCCGTGATTAGTCGGTCGATCAGCTAAGACCGATTCAGACTACCGACTCGGAGCAATTTGTGGAGGGGCGGAGTCGAGGCGGCGGTAGGGGAAGGGGGCGCGCCGAGGATGGCTCGATGGGCGGGGGGATGAGGAGGGGGGCAAGGTGGGGGTGTCGCGCGGCGCCGCCGAAGCCGCCTCCATTCCGCCACCGCCGCCGCCACCGCCACCGCCACCGCCACCGCCTTTTGCTGCTGAGTGTACAGAATGACGAAGCTAAGTTCTGTCGACAGGTAAAGGCTAGGGAAGGGAAAAAAGGAACGGGGGACCATACGAACGGGATAATAAGAACAAGAAAAGTTAATGGTTTATGCAAATTAATACCGCCTTAAAATCAATCTACTGGTGCAGTAAAGTGTTTCATATCTCGGCCTTTATTCCCGCGCCAACAAAACCAAAACGACGACCGAAGAGCAAAACAAAAGAAGGCGCTGGGGCGAACGCCACGCCACGGGCGCTGCCTTGCCCGGTATGGCACCCTCCGCTCCCCCGGCCGTCGCCGTCGCCGTCGCACTCACAGGCACAGGCACTGTGGCCGCACCCCCCGCCCGCGCCCCCCCTCGTTCAGCACCACGACCCGCAACTCCTCAGTTGCATTGCCCGCCAACGGTCGCTCGCTTCTACGAACGGCTCAGGAGAAATTCGACGGCGGTTACATTCAGATCTGATTCGAAAAGGATTCAAAATAAAATATGACAACTGAACAGTCAAAGAAGCGTCATCATGACTATGCCGATATAATTTTCCAATGAGAAATCCTAGCGTCGGTGATCACACAGAATCATATATTTCCAAGTTGTTGACAACAATGTTACCTTCTAAGAAATATGTTTATTGTCAAACCAGAATGAGTTGATGAATTATATTGTTCAGTAATAGTAGATTATTTCGTGTTTCCGAGTGCGTCAACTGCAACGGAAATTTGTCCCATAAGAGCAATGGGTGCTTTTTGATTACGGGAAGTGGCAGTGATTCTTCCCCCGCTGCATAGTGAGATACGCCGCCGACATACATGTCAGCTTGCGAAATTTTCCCCAATAACGTATCTCCCACCAGCCGGGATAAGCTCTAAACTTCTGACTGGTCTCTCGACGGGTGTGATATTAGCTATTTAGCTTGTGTCGAAAATTCTGCCACCATCGGGGCCTGAACTATAGGACCTCCCGGCCACAGGAACTGCAGTGACATTAATTGATTCCTTGAGCCTCCTCAGTCGGTGCTCAATAATAAAGGTAACCACGAACGTTACTTTAGTAATATTAACTGAAAAATTGTCAGGTATTCGACAATTTCTAGGTTACTGAGATGCATTTTTGATCTATAATGAAGTGCCAAATAACTTTTTTTAATTGAAATACCATTAAATCATGGTAATAAATGAGAATGTGAATTCAAATTCAAATTTGCGGAATGAAGGTGGTAAATCAAGGCAGCTGTTGCTTTAGCACAAGGCGTATATGAAAATCATTTTACAATTTTGCTTGCTCTGAAGATGAGAACTGTCGCGCATATAAAAGAAAATTTACATTTTCCGACTCTCGAAAACACAAATATGTGTATTATTGTTCTAACATTTTATTATACTTTGAAGCTGTCTAGTATAATATTCCTGGTCATAATTGACCGCTTACCTATTTTAACAAATCACGTCCATCTTCCGCGCAGCGGGCACAAATATCGCCGTATGAAAATATTGGGGGTTTTTCAAAAAAAATTAAGAAACAAAAGAATCAATGCCCATACTTCATCACATTGGAGTAGTATATCGAAATATTTCTACATTTTACTAATAACTTTCTTATTTAAATAATGCTCATAATATTTCACACTTGCAAGTTCCCTTGCAAGAAAAGTAATATTATGTAATATTATTATACTAGTTTCCTTTGAAGAAAAACCAGAAAGAATATGATTGAGAAATTATTGATATGGTAATTCACATGATAGAAATATTGAAATTTACACACAATCAATAATTAGCGCATTTTTATTTCCCTCTGGGAGTGATAAGATATGTTCACTTCGTAACAACATTTTTCAGATCGTTTGCTTTTGTCCATTTTCAAGACCACTACGATAGAGAATTTCTAAGACATTTAATACCTACATTTTCTAAGTATTTAATGGCCGATAATTATGGATGCAATAATTAATATACCATAAAAGTGATGAATTATCCTCCGTATTCGCCTTAAAAACATTTAGTTTCACAACATTCATGATTCAATTTACTAGTAACAAATAAACGTATTCAATTTTAAAATCTGGTCTACGTCCAACTTCAAAACTCCTGTGAAGCGAGGAAAGATTTCACTGTCAGGCAGAATTGAAGATTATATTATACATCATGATCGTTGAGAAATGTCAGCGATGAAAATGACAACGAAGAGAAAGTACAATACGAATTGCGTTGTGCAAGAGCAGATTTCCGAAAAGGATTGGCCTCATTCCTGTTTCAATTTTTTTTTTTTTTTCATATGAACGAAAACTAATAATTGGAAGACTGAAAAAGCAAAGAAAAATCGTGAAATAAATGAGAACATATTACAATATAAAATCGGTAATATATCGTAATGATAGACACCCTCTGATATTTTTGAAAAATCTGTTTACTGAAGATTTCATTCCGAGAGGCAGGAGAACCTGTGCACAAGGAAGATATCCAATATACAATGGTGGAAATTAGTATAAAGGCAACTTTTGAAAGGAAACGATAAATTAATTGGCGTACTGATAAATTTTCACTTCATTTATTAATTAAAAATGTTTGCAATAATCTTTTGTCTTGATATTGCTTCTGCTTAGTTGGCAAAATTGTATAAGAGTAACAAACCCCTCTCGATGTGGAAATTAATATAAAAGCATTCCGCTGTTAGAGCCTTCGTAGCTTTTTTTCAAATTGGTTATTTAAGTTCGCATCAACATCTAGGTCATTAGCGACCACTATTGGTGTTAACGGTATGGTAACTATGAAGATAAAACGATATGGTGATGATAAGGGGTGAAAGAACGAATACAAATACAACCATGCCCGAGGCTAGACTCTAACGCGCGACCGTTTGTTCCGAGACCACTATGACACTACTGCCTTAGCGATCTCGGCCACCGAGCCGACCCTTCGTAGCTTTGTTTACTTTTGTGAGCAGAAGACTCTTGTATATTGTGGACAATGCTGTTGTTAATTCGATAGTGCCATGTGGAAAATTTTGTTAAAAGGAAAAGAAAGGAAGAATTCGTGCTTATAAAGATATGTGACTCTCCAACCATGAAATCGGCAAGAAATTAGGACGATCGAGCTGCCCAATGATAATTTTGTCAAGCTGATTGTACAGGATGACAGAAACGGTAAATGTGTTCGAGCAAGAAAGCTCTTGGAAGGCACCAAACGATTTATTTTGGGAAAAGCAATATTTCGTATTTTCCCAAACAGAAAATGAGATGCATTCTATATTCAAGAGGCAAATCCACGACGCAAAGAGAAAAGAAACCACATATTTCATTCTCATGGCAGTTCACGACATGAACTCAGAAGTTCACTTAATGAATTTCAATTTTCATCTCTTATTAGGAGTAATTTTGGTGTCTAAACTTACAAGTATTGAAATGTGTAATTCATTTAGTCCGAAAAAGAAATTCCTGGCACTCATAACAATCTATAAATGGATCACTAAACGGCGATGTATCTGTGGAGAATCGAAGAGTTGAAGACTGGACACGAAAACGCTGAAAATAGCAAACTCATTCATTTGGCACATCCATCGTTCGTCATGACATTACCAAAGGAAAATACGCACTTCTACTCCCGTTGAAGACATTTTGAACTACAAGGTAACATTGATGTAATTTTGGCACCCCCATCTTTTCCCATTTCCACTCTTAAACGTTTCTTCCGTATCTCACAGCAATCCTCGCGGCAGGTGGACAGGCCCACGACAACCCAACACATACGTCATTCCGCATTACAAGCGCTCTCGCCGGAGCCCGTGCGAAGCGAGACGATCGATCGGCTGGCCCCGCCGCAGCCTCGCATCGAACAGCAGACGAATGGGCCGCGCTCTCGCCGGGACGCCGCGCGTCGGCCGAGACACCGTGAAAAATCCCCGACGCCGCCGCCAGCGACAGCCTTCGACGCTGACGAGCTCGGGGGCAGAAGCGGCGGGGGGCGTGACGCGGGGGCGACGGAAACCGGAGACGGCGGGGACGGCGAGCGCGGAGGGAAATGAAGGAAAGGGAAGGGGCGTAAGGCGAGAAAGAGACGCGGAGATGCCAAGTAAATGATGAAGATGTACAGGTTTGGCACGATGCAGAGATGCAGAAAGGATATAAAAAAGCTTGCGGGAGGGATTTAGCTTCAAGGAAAAGAATAAGGAAAAGGTGGAGGAGGAGGAAGACGATATGGAGAAGGAAGAAAAAAAGGATGTATTAAGGAAGGACGAACTGGAGGGCGACGAGGACGAAGAGGAGGGCGAGAAGGAGAAGAGATGGACGAGGTGCATGATGAGGGAGGATAGAAGAATGAGAAGGATGGCGATGAGGAATAGGACGAGGAAAATATGGTGAAGAACTACACTGAAGAGGATGAGAACGAGCACGACGTTTGAGTGTAACGAGGATGACGTGTTTGAGGATATCGAGGAATATGAAGAAGAGGAAAAAAGAGACGGAGTGAAGGGGATAAAAGAGGCGAAATGGCACGCCTACTCAACGCAGCGTCTCTGTCGGATTCGCGACCGAAGCAAAAACTCGCAGTCGGACGTGATTAATATTTTCTAAACATATCTCTAAAAAGCACGGGTCCAAATAAATGAGCAGCTTCGGAGATAAGCGTACTCCCTTGCAGGCAGCGAAACAGCGGGTGAACGGGCGCCTTAAATTCTACGCAAGTCTAATGCTTAAGGAGGAGAACGGAATTCTCGTTTGTGATTATAAATTAAGGCATTGAAACCCGGCAATTAGATTGAATTTAGAACCTCCACGTGATACTTGCAGAATACTCTGTCATCCACGCTTTGGGATCGATATATACTGGGTACCGGGCGAGGGGCGGGGCCCCCATTTTCAAATAATAGGGTTTCAATTACCCGGGGACGCTGCGCGGTGGTGCCCGGCGGAGGCGGGGGCGACGGCGGCGGAGGCGGCGGCGGCGGCGGCGGCCGACCGTGGGGACGCGCCGCGCCTTTGTTTATCGGCGGAGGCGGTGGCGGCGGAGGCGGAGGCGAGACGGCGGCGGAGGCGAGCGGACAGCGGTGATTACAGCTCGTCGCAAGAACTCCTGCCCTGCTCGCCGCGCTTCTTCCCTCTTCCGAACCGCCCTCGTGCACGTCTCGTTGTGTACATTCTTTGTGTTCGTACCCACAGCGTGTGTTGATGCAGTGAGATGGTGAAATCACATAAGTTCGGAGTAAGAATTTGGGAATATGCGAGTTAACTGCCACATCAGAGTTTGCGATGGGATTACTTATTGTTACTCAATACCACGTGACTTCAAAGAACGTGTGGTCTTTTGATAATTCATCACAGAATGAAAAAATTAACGATAGAAAATTATTTTTATTAATCATCTAAATATTTCTTTCTGTATGTACTGAATTTCAATTTTTATTGCATGATCCTTTAAAGGCATTTTTTCTCGCCTTCATTACAAGACTTTAGAATAAGCTTCACCTCACTTATTAATGAGAAATTAAATCCATATTTTATTATCCTATTAACACTTCAGATTCTAAATTGGGTTCTGATAACCTCTCGCCTATCAATAAATTTCGATTTTACCTTTCTGATACATGTACACGTATACTAAGCTGGTATGTATCAATAATGAAAGAGAAAGCAAAATAGTAATGATTTATTCACGATAGACAAGATTGATGTTTGAAGGTTTCTCGAACAGGAGAAGAATGACAAAAATAGTTTGTTTTATTAAGATACCCATATGCAATAGGACAAAATTTTATAGTAAGAGAAGAATATTTAAAAAGTGTTTCCGGGAACAGATGATCAAATTTTACGGAATGAAGAATTCTGAAAATTTATTTTCTATTAAAATTCAATAAGATCAATTTATATTTCGGGCTTAAATTAATAAGGAAATAAATTTTTTAAAAAATTATCCATTTTTCGTGTGTTTATTTGAAACACAGAGAAATGTTAAAGAATCAGATCGATATTCTTCATTCCATTGTGCATTCGATACATTGTTCAGCACATTCGTAGAATGTTTTGTGATGTAAACACTGAACAAATAATTCAATACATTTTTTAAACAATGAGCGAAATATTGTTGAAATGTCGCTTAGCCAACATATTGAACTATTTTGCTCCATTATTTTGTATGAGAGATACCAAAAGTGATTTATTATCAAAAATGGTATAAAGAAAACAAATGTTCTTCAAATCATTGATGAGAACAGAAACAACTTAATTAGCACATGAAGGTGAATGTAAATACTTACAATATTTCAAATTATGTGATTTTCGGAATGAAATTCTGTTTGTTTTTATTTATTTTCCACATACTTTAGTAAATATAGGCTAGTTGTTTCATTACATTACAAATTAACATGTACCCCGTCTGCATTGCCGGGCGTTTCAAAAATGAAGAACGGTTTCTCCACACACAAATACAGGAAACTGTTCTACGGCACCCGCATATCCCAAATCTGAACAATAATCTCGTTAATGAGCAACGTTGCCAAGACGTTCACATAATTGAGAAATCTAAACGTGCATAACAGCGCATCTCTCCTCCCGCATCTCCTTGACTTAACGGTACCATCGCAGGTCATTCGCAATGGCCCCCTCCCCGCGAGCTCTCTCTCTCTCCTCTCCCTTCACGCCGTCTCCCCTCCGCCGCACTCTACTCCCACGCCCGCCGGCGCGGCAAGCCCATTCAGATCGCCCTGGGCTACTCGCAGTGGCTCATCCTCCGAGAGCGAGAGAGAGGGAAGGCCGGGGGCTGGGGCGGGGGAGGGGACGGGGGAGGGGGCGGGGGAGGGGGAGGGGGCGGGGGCTGGAGCGAAGAGGCTCCTCGCCGTGCACGCTGCGGCCCCCGCCACGGAAGTGCTCGAGGATCACTGGTGAGGGCAACCCGTGGCGTGCCGCCCGGCGAGTTGGCCTTCCAACTCTGAACACCGGGCATCGAATCACGGTTGATCCACATGGATTGGTTATTTCGTGTTTTTGGGGTGTCGACGACTACACTCATTGGTTCCGTAACTGTGGTGCATGTTGTATCCCGGAAGGCGACGGTGTTACTCTCCTGCTAGAACGTCACACACTTTCGTCGGAGGCTCACCGTACCAGCTAGGACAAGCCCTAATCTCCCGACTGGTCTCCCTAGATCTGTGCTAGTGTAGTGCATGTAAGAATATTTGTGTGTGTGTGTATGTGTGTGTGTGTGTAAGAGGAGAAGAGAGGACAAGGATGGGGGAGGAAAATTTGCGCGCTGTCCTTGCCCCGTTTCTTAAGGCATTGTTGCGATATTTGTCTGCTACTGATTGAAAAAACACGGAAAACTACCGATTAGAGTAGCCAACCGCTAGAATTCTCCTGCAGACAGCCGCTTAATTCGACCTAGCTGTGAAGCTATGGATCGAAAATCCACCACCACCGGCACACGGATCCTAGGATCTTCCGGTCAGAGACTGTAGTAGCAAGATTTGTTGAACCGAGTTTGCAGCAGGTTTTACTCAGGGTTCTCCCTTTTGCTCTGCCTCACATTCCACCATTCCATCATCATTCATATGTCATCACCATCTATTCATTAAATCGTTCTTCGATTCCAGGAATAGCCATAAGGTTTGGTCAACTGCATCATAATATTGTGACAAAGATGATGGGGAAGTGTTGGAGAATAAGACACAAAAAGCAAGAGGAAGTAGAAGAGAAGAATACACAGAGGAAGTTCGACTGTGGGGATGCTCAGAAAAAAAGGCAGAAAAGAAGATGCGGAAAAGGACAACAAGAAAGAGTAGGAGAATGCATCGGCGAAGAAAATGAACGGCGACGAAAAAGAAAAGGAAACCGCTATGAGGGGAACGAGAAAAAATGTTCATGGGGGAAGCAAGCATCTGAACCTACAGAAGCAGGAATATTAAATAGAGAAACCGCAATGCCGAAGATGAAAGAAAGTGAAAATAGAACAGGCGGAGCGAAAGTCCCTCAGTATAATGATTATTCATTATACTTACAACAAGTTAATATTACATACTACAAGTTAATATTACCTAATTAATGTAATAGTACTTCTAACGTTTGAAGATTGTAAAAGCGGGGGTATTGTTGAATCAGTTAGATATACATTGGTGCTATTAAATAATGGTTGCAGAAACAAGGTCGAAGGAAGGGATAGAAAAGTTACAATAATAGCAAAATTCTGCATTGTCTAATCCATTAATCACTGATGATCTACAAAACAAGTAGAGGTACTTAAGGTATCTAATGTATCTAAATACCATTTCACTATGAATGAAATCTTAGTAAATATTGCCTGAAATCGAATATACCAGCATGAACACATTCTATCAAAAAGGTCGTATACCTGGTGTTGACGAAAAGTGATAAGGGAGGGACTGAAGCGACCTACTATACCAACATGTCGACCCGCGCACCCCCCCCCCCGCGCACACACACCACCGACCCAACGGATCAGTCTCAATCAATCAATAATTACACAAATAAATAAATAAATAAATAAATGAATAAATAAATAACAAATAAATAAACAAATACATTTTGTTCATGTATCGAAAATAAACATTAAAATATTTAATTATCGCATATTTTGTTGCATCTATATAAATAATAAAATTATTTGCCAGTGGGGAATTCAGGCGTGGGCCTGAACCGGAGTCTAGGACCTCCACTTTCAGGGAGGTCCTGATCTTGTAGATAATTTTTGTCGATAAAATCTAAAACTGAACAAATCATTTCAGTGAAAAAAGTGTTAATATCTGTCATTGAGATACATGTGCACTATTCTGGGTTAATTTTGTGGATACTGTCATTAACAGACAACTATATTGAATAAATATTAGTTTTGTTCTAGATTATTCTTTTCGAATTGCGATCTTCGGAAGACGTCCGAGACAAAGTACTTTTTCTGCCACTCACGCTGCTCAGGAGGAAGCGATATTCTTCAGAAATTCCTGAAAAAATGGAGAAATTCCGCAACAGGTCATATAGCTTTGGTTGTGTAGAAACAATCCAGGTTGCAACCACTCCATCTTATAACTTTTATCGTTTTTTGAAAATAAATACTAAATAATAAATGAAAAAGTACACTGAATTCATTCACATTCATAATGCTTACTTTCATCCTAAATACACTTAAGAATGTTCAGGCTAATTCTGAACTCCAAAGAATGGGACATGGGGCACGATGGCTTGCGAATACGCTTTCCACTATGATTCGGTTCACTTTTCCGAGAAGTAAACGCTGTTTTTCTGCATAAATGTGGAATAGGAAACAAACTCTTGAGAATAATAGTTTATTCAATGCAAAGTTTATAAACTTACTATGTTGTTTGATGATTCAAAAATATTTTCAATGAGAATGCCTTAGACATTCCTTTTGTGAGCTCTTGGAATCCAGGGACTCCAGGCTGTAACATTCTGCTTCCGATCTCAGACAATCTTTCTGTCCCCAGTTGTTGGCGTTCTGGTAGAGAAAAACTTGAGAAAAAAAGTGAGAAAGATAATTACTTGAAAAACAAGAAGTACTTAAACATGAATAACAAGATAGTATAGAATATATTTATAGAAATATAGAAGAATAGAAAGATATTTAATTGTTAGTTCAACTGTCATACAATAAAATAGTTTAAAAAATATAGAGAATTCTTGTTGTATAATTTCATTTGGAAGATTGTGATTCGACAATGTTCAAAATCACGGTTCATAATTAAATATTTATAACTATATATACATATTTAATAGATTATTTATGTAAAACAGTGTATGTTCATGTCGTTGTTCATAAGAAAAGTCAAACTGACTCCTAAGTGGCCGTCGGATCATTGCCCGTGGTTAAATTAAAATATTTCAGGCTCCCGATGTTCCAGAACGCCTTCCCTGCCATTCAATGAATTCCATCCAAAGATTTATTCATTCGGAACATGACTGCAGGCACATTATCTCCCACTAGGCCATTCGTTTAGAATTTTCCCTTCCAATGGTACCAAAGAGAACTTTTGGGTATTTAACGGAATAGTTTGACTTTTAGCGACTTACTGACTTATAGTTCTTGACAGATTAGAATTAGACATGCATTTCATTAATAAATGAAACCTAATGAGCAACTTTCACCAAGGATGAAAAGACAGGGAAATCGTCGCAGTTAAACGGACATTTTGGAAATGCCACGGAATATGAGTTGAATATAATGGGACTAGTGTTATTGTTCATTCACAAATGAAATCTAATACGGGACAATTAACCTAGGTTGCCAATAATATCGCATTCATCTCAACAGAAGAGCACTTTTGGCGCCGCGGCAGCGACGGCGGCGGTGGCGGCGACGCACACGGGGGGAGGAGAGGGGGAAGGGGGCGAACGCCGGCGCGGCGGGAACCTTGACCGGCCGCGGAACCAGCCCGATATGGGCAGCCGCCGCCCGCCCGCCCCTCCCCCTTTTCCCCCCTCCCTCCCCTTCCGCGCCCGTAGCCATCGCGTCCGCCCGGCGCGGCGCGGCGCGGCGCGGCGCGGGCCCCGCTCGCATAATGCAATCATACCAGATCCCTATCTTAATCCCGCGTTCGCGATCCGCACCGCCGCCGCGCCGCGCCGTGCCCGCGGCCCCGCGAGCCAGGGCACCGCGCCGCCCGCCGCCCCCGCCGCCGCCCCGCCGCCCCCACCGCCGGGGGCCTCCGCGTCTTCGGCGCAGGATCCCGCTCGAATCCCTCCAAATCCCGCGCCGCGCCGCGGCGGCGGATGAGTGGGTGGTGGCCGGGCGGTCGGGTTGTGTCGGGGCGAGCGGGTGGGAGGGGGCACAGCTCCTCCGGCCCCCTCCTCCCGCGCCTCGCGAGGGCCTGACCGCGCCCTCCACGCCCGCAGCGCGCGGTAATGTAGAGGCCTTTCAAACTGGTCGCTTGGTACCGACTTATAATTGCCAGGTTTCAAATTTTAGTTTATTGTACAAGATCTTTCTAACCAGCCGTTATATATGCAGGTTACCAATAAATCATCCACTTACATTGGGCCCTCTCAAATTGTGAAATGTCGTTAACAAATTTGTTTCTTTTGTATCTAACATGGGAGGGGTTTATTAAATATTTAAAAGACAAACGGAATAAATCACTATGCCTTGTGAATATTAATATCAGAAGCCAGCACTCTAAAAGAAAATACGAAAATTATAACCTTTTCCTGACAATGAATGGTACCCTTCGGGGAATTCGGTAAAAATGACGACTGGAGCACTGGAAAGAATACGAGAGCGAGGAGGCGGGGAGGAGCGCGGAGCGCGGCTGGTCGGCCGAGGAGCGACGGAGGAGGGGAAAGAGTTGGGGAAGGGCACGCGCGGGGAGTGGGAGGCGCGGCGAAGTCACGGAAACGAAGGCAGCAAGGAGTTGGAAGTGCGGGAGATCTCAAGGCGAAGGCTATATGAACAGAACATCGTTACAGACCTGACCGTGGTTTTGTTAATCAACAGAGGAAAAAAATCAGATATCGTTTAAAGAACTTTCGGTACTGAATATATCTGGTATAGCTAGATAGATCTTCAATGATTGATGTGTAAGTTGCCTAACGTGTGGTTTTGTAATAGGAATTCATTTCAACTTCTGGCATATTACAAAGTATTCTCCGTAAAAGCTAAAATTGCTTTCATTTCTCATTCCTTTTTCTCTTTAGTTTTTGAGGTCCGATATTCAATTTTAATATCACTGAATTCCATTTCGCTCATTTCTACGAAAAATATGCTCACAAAGAAAGTTAATTTTTAAGTCGGTTCTTTTCTATGTGTCTATGATCGATTGCATCCCCCGAAAAGTATTGTAATATTATTAGTACAATTATTCGCATCTATTGCCGCCGAAGTACAGGTTGGAGTTTACGAAATATTACGTGAATTCATTAAGAATTAGTTATCCTCTTTCTTTAACCATTACATTCTTTAACCAGTGGTTAAATGGTGGCCTGGAAGTGGTCATAACAATAAGGGGAAACATCAAATATGATTTTCTTCAATCGCAACTCCTCTCCATCAATGCATTTTGAATCCATCCCTTAATCTATTTTAATTTCCATCAATAATAATAATAATAATAATAATAATAATAATAATAATAATAATAATAATAATAATAATAATAATACCGACATGACGTAGCAATTGAAAAGTAAAACATTTCACGCTTTCTTAATAAAGTAAAGGAATATAGGGACAATGAGACAAAATTAAAAAGAATTCTATAGTTATGACGTTTACGTTGGCGATAGTGAGAAAATAGCAATCACTTAGGCGCACATAAAGTGAAGAAAAAAACAGTTCCAGTTGTGTCAATGTCGAATTTAAATACTAACAGTACACCCAGTTCTGCAGGTGGTATGAGAGACAGTTCTGCATTCGAAGGATCCACCATTCAAATATTAGCATCATTAAAACTTATCAGTATTTAACAAAGTTCCATTTTCAATAGGCGAAAAAACAAGAATATCCTTAACGAACGTCATTGTCATTATAATAACGTTGTTCTAGCACGATAATAAGACAGTCTTTTCAAGTCTGAGTATGCGAGAAGCTTATTCATAAACTTATATTATTGATTGATTGCTAATGATTCCGGGTGCGTCTACTACTGAGGTCATTAGTCCTGTAGGTGTAGTGCACGTTTTTCATCGGGAGGTGGCGGTGATCTCGGGCCAGAGATACCCCGACCAGGTATCTCCCACCAGCGGGGCACCATCCCAGCCGGGACAAGTTCTAAGTTTGTCCCAGCCGGGAGAAGTAAGTCCGACCGGTTTCCCAGCATGTGTGGTATTGTAGTGCGTGTTAGTGTATGTGTATGGGGTGAGGATAGGACAAAGAAGAGGTAGGAAAGATCGCGCGCGGTCCGTGGCCTGTTTGTTAGGACTGCTCCAGCATTCGCCTGGTGTTGATCGAAGAAACCACGGAAAACTACCGATCACAGCAGCCGGCCTCTAAAATTCTCCTCCAGACAGCGACTGAATTCGACCTAACTGAGAAGCTAGTGTCGAAAATCCTGTCGCTGTTGGGACTGGAACATAGGACCTCCCGGTCAGAGGCACTGCTGTGACATCAGTTGATGCACTGAGCCACCGCTCCCGGTGTTTTCTTATTAAAGTACGTTAAAATGAGAAGATATCAGGATCCTAAACATTTGTAAAAAGGAATGTATACACTTTTTAGTGTGGTGTTCATTTAATATAGAGGGTTATTTGAAACTCAAAAGGAAAATAAAACTATTAATACTCTTTCACTTGTCTTCAATTTCATGGAAAGATATTCTCCATCTTTTCTTTTGATGCATAACAACATCTTTCTATTTCCACTTCAATTAAACAGAAAATATTCTGGTAGAATTAAGTACGGGTGCCAGGTGATCATTTTCACATTGAATTTACGAAAATGATCGTTTCGCTCAATAGTTGAGTCATGAATGCGAAGGTAACGCATTCGATGTTTTCGTTCCTAAAACGCTATGCCATTGATCAATCTAGATAAAATGTGCGTTCAATATAAAAACATCTCAATGTATTGGCGTATTGATTGATCTCAAACTAATAAGAAGATACCATCAGTAGTTCAAAAAACTAGCCGTTTCTCAATTATGGAATAGAATGCGATGCATGTCCGTATTTTCTCTTTAATAACGCTTACTCATCAAACTTATTTAATTCATTAAATGCTGCATCTCAGTACGAAAATAACTTTAAATTATTTGATTCTACATAGGAATATTTTGAAGAAAAAAAGGTTCGTATTTCGTAGCAGGGTTGAACATTACAACATGGTCTACATTTCTCTTTTTTTTTAAATGGGGGTTGTAATATGATTAGAATTATGATAAAATCGTTCCGGAGTTGTCTAAATGCGTTCGTTGCGACAATCACGTATACGTAAATACACCAGAATCTGCTCTATTGCAATAGCGACTCGAGCTTGCAATCTGTTGTGAAAGGCAAACGAAATCACACGCATCTTCCACGTATTCATAATAAACACCTTTAATCGATTACTTCATTACGACTAACAGTTTCGCGAAAGACCGTTGTGCAAACAGGACAAGCAAAACAACTGAAACCAGAAGACGAAGAAGCCGCGACTGAGGCGACCTCCTCCATGGCCGGCGTGAACGCTAAATGGGCAGGCAGCGTCGAAGATTGCGGAGGCTCAGTGAAGGAGAGGGGGCCCGGTCGGCATGACGAACGTAAAGAGATTCCCAAAAAAGAAAACCGAGGTAAGAGCCGGGAAGCGCGAGAAGAATAAGAAGCTTATGAGGTAAGGTAACGGCGAAATACACCGACGACGGCGTAGTACATCGGCGAGAGAAGGGGGCGGGTGGAAAATGAATTAAGGAGAAACCCGGGCAAGAAAATCGACGTTGGATAAGAACGGATGGCCTGAGGACATATATTGAGAAATATCTGAAACGTATTTCAGTTTTACCGTTGTTTTTCCATTCTCATTTAAAAGGTCAGTCAACGTGCAACTTATACGTAAGAAAGAACAGGAATTGCACGTTCTTACCTGCAGAGTCTTTTAATTTCAAGAGTCATGTTATTTAAAATATTACAAGAGAAATTTCGTGAGAAAATATATATGGAAGGGATCTGTTTTTCCAAGGTTTTACAGACGCATGCTAGGTCACATGCGGAAATAATTGGCCAATGCGAAAACTGTTTGTTCATCCCCATAATTAACCTTCCTTAAATTCTCATTAAGAAGAACAGCATCTCAAGACTTCAGAGTGTGTCAAAGGTCATAGAGAGAAAAAAACCTATCTCTGTCATACGTCACAAAGTAAATATATTCTCTATTGAAATTTGGGAGTTGACCGATTCACCAAAATCAATTTCATGTATTTATGTCACGTAATTAATACGCACATGTAATGAAAGTTCGTGTTTCAGAATAATTCTCAACATTAGGCTTTCCTGGAATAAATACAACTGGAATAATTTAGAATATACTGTAGATACTGCCATGCACAATCGATGACCGATTGTAACCTGCACGGTCTCACGGCAAGGGCATTAGAAACAATTGTAAATCCCCTGTAAAATAAAGAAAAGCAGAAATAAAACATCGAGAAACAAATTTCAGAATAACTGGAAGTGATCTTAAAAATTTGAAATTATATTACAAATAACATTATAAATATAGAACGTCGTTTACGTAGCATTAAACTCAAACTATACTTACACTTTTATAATTACGTTTTTTCGTAGATGTTATGTCCTCTAGGAGTGATCTCGGTCATCAAAACGTTTGGCACTCCAGGAAGCAACACACAGGCTCACACACACAATCACACGCGAGCGAAAGAAGAGTGACAAATGTACATGGCCCACAACCCACAGGAGAGTGTTTTCTTACTTGTCCCACCAAAAAGGACTATGAGATGAAATTATACAAAATATGAGAGAAATATTGCAGAGAACATGTAAAATAAACATTATTTCTTTCTTAAGTTAGAGACAGCAAAATAAGTTCGAAAGGGAGGCCTTTATCATTCTTTGATTATATGGTTTCTGTACTACACCGCTTATCCAATTGTCGAGCACCATGAAATAGTGTAATAGAATGTCGCAAATGAAAATATAGGCACTTCTGAATAGTTACAACTACGATCACGAGTGTAATCAAATGGTTCGGGAAATAAACTATAAAGATATCGAATTCGTTCGAAGTACCAAGTGCTTACAAAATTTCTCTATGTGTTTGAGTTTACAATGACACAACTTTAAGCTCTGTCTATCCGTTTTTGCGCACAATTGGCATTATATTTTTCTCACAAAGCTGAATGCTTGTTTGTTACATTTGTAACTTCATTACTTACAATGCTATCCTACACGATACGTGCAGGTGTGCGCATCTTTCTCGGTTCACCTCGCCAACAAAAGTTCGCATTCTAATGGCCTCCAGCCTCTCCAATCGGGCAATCAACTGTGACGCGGCACTATCGCAGCCCGTTCGCGCTAGATCGAAACAAAAAGTCACATCGTCTCTCGAAAAAAGAACAACACGCGCGCGGGTTGAACTGAATATCGAAACAACGCGGAAGACGGGCCTCGAGACCTCTCTGTACGCGCGTGGAGCCGCGACCCGGGCGGCAGGAGTGCGGGGGGAAGGACGGAGGGGAGGTGCGGCGCGCTGTTCAGCGCGAAGACGCGGAAGAAAACCCGACGGCCCGAAGTTCCTGCCACCGCCACTGTCCCGTGAGCGCGCCACTAACCACGACCGTTGCGCGTGACTGGTCCACACGAAAATCAAGTTCATTCGAATTAAGGAATTAGTAATAGATGATCAAAAAATGAAAAATGTTTTTGGAATCGATTCGAATCGTACTTAGCTACATCGATAATTCTAATAAATTGATACTAAATGCCAATAATTCAAGAATCAAATTAAAAATTGACTGTTTTGAATTAGAAGTTTGCCTTCTTTTTGTCATTTTACGTCCTTTCGAATTTCTTCTTCTGTATTGATAATGCCGAAGAGGAAATTCAAAATATAGTAAAATTTTATTCTGGAATTGCCCTTTAAATAAAGAAATGTATCAATGTTTTTGGAATTCATTTCATTTACATGATCGATTTCACTCACATACGAAAAAAAAATTAAATATTTAAAAAACGGTTTAAACATTGACACATTAAAGATAATTTTATAAAATATCGAAACTTTAAATACCTGTTTAAACAATCGTTTGGTGGACTTTTCAATTTTTAAAATACATTCTAAATTCATTCAATGTGGAAGAAACATCCTAATTTCATCCACTAATTTTTCATCAAGTATTTTTTTCCCAAAACAGTTATTAATTTATCGTTTTTCTGTAGCATAGTTCGGGGGTCATGAGTTAGTCGTCCACCCCCGTATCAAAATTGTAGGGGTACTACCAGTTGAAAATTTTAACCTAATATTATTCAATACGAAAGTTTTAATTAAATTTATACATAGTAAATTTTACAACAAATATTATAAATTAAATTAATTCCGATTTTTTTCTGATTATGAGTTATTTTCATCGTAAAGGTAACAACTTTTTTAATTGAAATAGTTCCAATATTTTTTTACCGTCAAATTCGTCAATTATTTACTTTTCTTGTAACTATCTAATTATCAAAAGAAATAAATGGATTCATAATGAACAACTTTTAATTTTCAATGACATAATTTAATTATTAATCTATATGGTAAATATTTATTTTCGAATTAATTGGGAGGGGGAACACTATCAATATTGCTCCGGGAGACAAACTAATACGCCACTGATTATTATCACTGATTATTTTCACTCATTATTTTCTGGAATTATATTGCAGAAGTTGTCATGTGCAGTACCTTTCAGTATATCAATACTCATTTATTTTCAATACATTTTAATATTTTTAATTACAGATCTCTTGTGAGATTCACTTATAGAATTCTTCGAGTTGAAGTTGCCAAAATAATACAAAAACTGTATTTTACACACTTCTTAAAATAGACTTCTCTGTGTGTGCTTTGATATTCTCCATCTCGTATGTTTTGGTGCCTTCTCTTCGTCACAGAGCTGAACTTTTTTCTTAACTTTTATGGCGCAAGTGTTTCCACACAAGAATGTTAATGTCCTCTACTTGCGTTAATTCGGAATATAACATTACAACGATATAAAAAATGGAAATCATATCGAAAATGGCTACCCGTTACTCTTTTCGTAGTTTTTATTCAAGATATATTTCGTATCATACTTCTGTAATTAATTATTAATTATTGCAATTCATTGTGAAAACAATCATTATCATTCTGGGGAGAAGTTCAGTGAAAAATATTTAGTAAAATACTGTTTTATTTGCAATTAGGTATCCGCGAATATTTTTTCTGGCATTCTCTCATAATTATATTCGCACAACCGCAGTCTCCGACTAATTTACTTCTACACAAAGTGACCCCAGTATTTGAGTTCCCATGTTTTGGAGTTCCTAATAGTTTAGAAGTTCATTGACCTAGTGCCGATAGTCACCAACATTTCGTTATGCCGATATGCAATCTTCGCTTCTGTATTTGGAACAGCTATCGCCATGCATTGTATCACCCAGGTCAAATAAGATTTCTTGTTCACGAAAAATTTGTTATTTCAGCACATAAAAACTGAAGCCTCTTATTTCACAACGTTTGTTTTCAAATTTATTTATATCTCGAGTATCAGAGGCGGACGCATTCTCCTTAGATATAGAAATGTTTCAGTACGTCTTCCTGTTCCGTTTTCTATTACCCGGATAACGTACAAGGTGTATGAATACACAAGCCGCCTAAGCATGTGCTCCCCGATGGAAAGACGTCCTCCAAAATTTTATACTACTTCTTAAACACGAACAATTTATTATAACTGTGTTACTAACGATGGAAAACTTTATTAAATTTAACGTAGGCATTAAAACAGATAATTCATTTTTTAAATTTTAGCGAACGAAAATATAGATGAATTATTTTAAATTACATTTACAGACGTCTAATGAATTTATTATTTTAACATTACATCGCAAAGATAATAATTTGATTTCTACACTAGATATAACCCGTCAGAAACGACGGGACACAATTTAACAACCTGCACTAATCAAGAATAAAACGCAATATTCACAAAATGCAGTGCGGTTTGTTTTTCTTTAATTTTAAGGTTTTCTTTTTCACAATTTTTCTTCGTCAAATTGTTCTGAGAAACACTCTCACTCACAAACACTTTCTTAATATGGAGAGGGCTATATGAAGTTGATAATGGACAAAGTAGAGTTCTTTTAGACACACGGCCGCTTGTGGAGAGATTGGCCCCCCGCCATATAGTATAAAGGAAGCCGCTAATCGAAATAAATTTAAGGAAGGCTCCTTGTGTTGCTGTACATGGCTAATACCCCAATCTCCACACACACTCCAAGTAACAAATTGCGAGCCACAAAAACTACCGAATTGTAACGCTAGACGTCTTTCCAAGAGCACCACATTCTGCCGTGAATTTTTTAGCGAACCGGTCGGTTTACAATTTTCTATTGCTTATGCAGACGTCCTATCCGAAAGCATAGCCTTAAACCGTAAGAAATAATATTAAAAAAACAGGTTTCTAACTTGCTCCAGTTGCTCAAACTTAACGATGCAAACGCGAAGATGCTGAAATATGATATAGATTTATATTGTATTAATTTCAATATTTCATTTTATAATTTCAATATTTTAATATTATTAGGGATCCCTACGTTTTTTTTTGTTTTTTTTTTGTTTTTGTTTTTGTTTTTTTGCTTAATGTCTCTTAAGATACTAGAGCGAGTTTGTGCACCCTCGTACATTAAAGCACTACCGATCTTCTGAGCATGTACAGATCACGTTTGGCACCACTTTCGTGCATCTGCGCATGCGCAGAATATCGATAACGATGTCCGCTATGGCGTGCACAAACTCTCTATTACTTCGGACCCTATTTCGTAATATTAAATAACAGAAATGGTTTAAAATCTATTACATTATTTGGCTTTTCTTAAAAAAAAACACTCGGATATTTGCCCCATTTGCCCCAACCACAGGAGGTTCCTAGATCTACTTCCCTCAGGAGCGAAACCAGAAAGTTTTATGAGGGACTAATTTCAGTTCACCTCCCAATAAACATTTTTGAAAGAAAAACATTGTTAGCTTCATTTAAAAAAAACAGAATTCCTATTAATAATAGGAATACTTCTTTGGATGTCATATGATGCATTCTATACGTGGTATCTTTAGTAAATTTTCAGAAAAAATGTTTGAGGGGTGGCCATGACCTCCTGCATCCACAGCGTCTACTCGAGCGATTAGCAACAAAATACTTCAAATTTGTATGCATGTGACTTTTCAGTTTGTTTTATTAATCTGTTAGCTGATAAAACTGACCGTTGTCCCTTGGCACGTTCTCAATTTACCTAAGAGCACGATACAGAAATGCACGTGCCTGGGCGAGGTCGCCGGGCAAGCGAGCACGGGCGGCGAAGGGGACGGAAGGCCACTGCGGGTGGGGAGGGAGGGAGGTGGGAGGAGGAGTGGGCAGAGGGGGCGGCGGGGCACTTCAATGGAATCCGCCGCATCACGCCGCACCGCCTCCGCGCCACTCGCTCTGGAAAATTTGGAATTAAACGTCCCTTGTACGCGATTTATCGGCTGTTAAGGAAGCTACTTTGTCGGCCGAGCAGCGAGGGCAGCGGCCGTGGCAATCACGAGATCACAGACTAAACAATCAGATAGCCGGTGCCCGGAGTCGTGGCGGCGGGGACGTCGGAGCCGGGAACGCGCACGAAGCTCGAGAGATGGCAACTGCTGCACGACAACGGGACGGGGAAGCGTACGGTATGGGCGTGGCTTGCGTGACGCTTAGAATCCACACGTGGTCAATGAGATCCTCACTGACGTCCACAGTCTTTTCATCGCTCTAGAGGTCCGTCAAGCTGCCATAGCCACTACGGCACAACCAAACACTAAAACGAAGTGGAGTACTCATTTATTACTACTTTATTACCCCAGACTATGTTTTTAGGGTTGCCATTTATTAAATAAATGCGGTTGGGTTGGCTTGCTTGACACCGAATTTAACTAGGGGTGTACAACAGCACGTACTTTCTCGCATTGTTCTTATTTTTGCAATTTTCAAAAATTCAAAGAGTTCGACGAAACCTTGATCTACGGCCATTCTTTCAAGCTTGTTCTATCTATGAAAAAAAAATTGAAGGAAAAATACGAAGCGATTTTTGAGAAATAGTTACTCATGCACCAAGGGCGTTATGAGGGTTCTAATGATCGAGCAGTGACAAAATATCCGAGGGCTTTTGGCCCGTGGCACATACATAATTTTATTTTTTACCTAATTTCATTGATTCAGGTTTACTTATTTACAATTAACAAGATGTTAACTTGACTCAGTTTGTCTTTTCATATTTCCCTCCCATAATTCCGTCTCATAATTCCTTCCATACGAGAACATGTACCTTCATTCAACTGTTTTCATATTGCCCCCGTAGTCCCGATCCTTTCAAT
The DNA here is from genome assembly GCA_964035755.1 of Teleogryllus oceanicus. Taxonomy (NCBI): domain Eukaryota; kingdom Metazoa; phylum Arthropoda; class Insecta; order Orthoptera; family Gryllidae; genus Teleogryllus; species Teleogryllus oceanicus. The sequence continues at coordinate 284,674,540 of CAXIVR010000001.1, forward strand.
CCAGGTAAATGATGCAGCTTCGTATCGAAGGGAAGGCAATAACAAGCTATAACGTGTCAGTAATAAGTGAATGGCTTTTTTTATAATATACATTAACTTGAAGATGAAATTAAGCGAGAACTTATCTTTTTTTAAAATAATTGTACATGTCCTGATTTCAAGATCTGTCTTTGTAGAACAGATTTTATTAAGGAAAATAATATATATCTTCAAAATTATTTCCAAATAATATATATCTTCAAAATTTTAATCCAAAACTTTGGAGCCATTTTTTAGAAAATTTTGAAAATATCTTTGAGGCTTCATGTAAAGCCCCAGAAATCAAACTATCATTTTCAAACTCGCAGAGCCGTGAGCTCCTTTAAATCGAGAGAGGAATATAAATTTTGGAGGGCATACTCATTCCATACTCCTTCGTGTAAGCGTCTTTGCGTTCAGTAGAAACGTCATGCGACGAGGAAGAAGAAGCATCAGGATTCTCGGGTGCCATTTCACAGCAGCCAATTTTTGTTGCACTATGACCCCATTTTCCACTCAATCAACAGCAGCACTTTTGCTGCGACAGCTAGTTATTGCTATTGCACTTTGCGATGTCACATGGTCAAGCGCCGTTCTGGAAAGTTGGAGTACTTCAACTGAGGTGCATAATAAGTAGGGGGCAGATTTTAATGAAATGTCTTCTTTTTTTTAATTTTTAGTTCTCAACTATCTCTTTTGGCATAGACATTAATTTTATGTTACGATGAAAGCAAATAACCAATTTTTATAAATTTTTTTGCAGTTTTCGTCGATTTTGACTAATAAATAATTTTTTACCGTTTTCCGTCGTTTTTAAAGTATTTTTCGCCAATTTCAAGGATTTAATATCTTTTAATAGTGCTTTCGCCAAATAATATTTATGAGATGCAATAAATATTCTCCATAGAATTCCTCAGTAGCCCATACGATTTCTTCGCTCAGAAGTTGTAATTTTAGGGGTTGTGATCTAAGGTTCCTGTGAAGCCTATCAGTCCTATTGTGAGTTCGGTCGATTTCAGGATAACAAAATACAGAGTTTTCCTGGTACAGAACAGTCCAAACCAAAAAGTTTACAAGCTGAGTCCACTTCAACTAAAGGAAGAAGCCTCGATTACATCAGTAACATATCCAACAGCTTGAGTTCATCTGAACTGGTTTTAATAAAAAGAATTACATTTTTCATTGCTTTGAGGGCATTTTTTAAAAAATTTAAGAGCATTTTATTGATCATTTTTTATGATGTTTTAGGTCCTCAAAATCCTCCCCCTAATAATAAGACTAAGTGACGTATGGGCACATGGATTGACTGGCGCCGGTGCCATCATCGTCCCACCATAACCGTCGTCATTGTTGCCATCTCCCGTCGAGTCCTTTTCGCTGCGCCTGTTCTTCCGACTGACCGCTCAATCGCCGCCTCCGACGGCACTTATCAGTAAATGGATCGAACGCCGGTGGTGGAGAAGACGAGGGGGGCGGGGCAGGGTGGGGAAGCGGTGGTGGGGGTGGGTTGGAGAAGACGTCGCGGCCGCTGCTGCTGCCTCCGCCGCATTCCTCGCACCACGGGCAGACCCCGTTGCCCGTCTTGTTTATTTGGGAAGAGATTTGGGGATGAAAGCCCGAAAAAACACGGCTCACTGCCGCAGTCGGAGAGAAAGGTATCCCGTGAGGGTGAATGAACCGGGTTACAACTGACCGTATGATATTTCATTACTACAGCTATTTAAGAGACAGCGGCGTATCATGAGAAGTACCCCGTCCAAAGGTGCACTTACATACGATTTTGTACTCATATTTGATAAAAGAATGACCTCATAGCTGTAGAAAACCTAAAAGCAAATCACATAAACCTATCTCTATGATTATTCAAGTAATTCCCAAAGCGATCGGTATGCACGTTAGAAAAGGGAACATTTTGGAATTTAACACGCCTTCTCTTTCCCACTACAAGCAACTACAAAAGCAGTAAATAGGAAGAGAAAGGATAAACAAAACCACGCGATTTCTTCAGCATACACTACACATCTACGCTACAAATATGTGGACTGAAGGAACGCCAATTACGGTGTGGATACCGACATGAGACGGCAGTACACAGTTTTTATACATATGTACGAAGAAAAAATATAAAACGAAACCGCATTCTGAAAAGCATTCGAAAGTAATCAGAATTTTATTAACTATTAATACTAACAATAATAATAATAATAATAATAATAATAATAATAATAATAATAATTCGATAAATGAATGATATTAAATGTCAAACGTGGTAAAGTCCAACTTGAGGATAGCGAATTACAACTCTCAGGTGACGCTATCATACAATGCCTAGAGAATGTAAGCTCGTATAAATATCTGGGGATGGTGCAGTTGTTGGAAATATCTTACACGAATACGAGTATCAGAAATAGGATTCAAAAGAAGGTACTATCCACTAAATAAAATTTGTGATTCGAACATCAGCTGAAGAAATAAAATGTCTGCAATTAACACATGGGTTATTCCTGTAGCAATTTATACATTCGGAGTGATAAAATGGACGGATACCACTTTACAAGCTTTCGACAGAAAATTGAGAACGGCACGTACTAAACATCGACTCCACCATCCACATTGTTCAATACAGTGATTATATCCATCTCGAATTAATGCATTGAATTTGGAAGCACTATGTTGACAGCATGAAGAGAAATTACGTAACTACAAGTATTTTCTGTCAGTTGATACTCCACTTCATAAAGCAATTTGCTCTCAGGATAAAAACATCAGCGCAATAAGTCTAGCCTAAGATAACAGAGATTTCCTATACTTTTTAAAATTTTATTTTGTACAGGATTGACTTACAAAGTTCAGTTTACATTAAACTCATTTGTATTGTTAATTTATATCTAATTCCTTTATACTAACTCTAAACTACAATTGACGAGGGGCACCTCGGAAAATTACTAACATTTGTAAAAATGTTCAGAAAAGAATGGATAGAATTTCTGTTTTTTATTCTAGTTGCGTTTTCATTATATTTTCCTATATTTATACGTCTAACTTGATTAATGAGGGATAGATTGGAATAAAAGTTATTGGGAAGAAAGGTTATGTGATGTGTGATGGGTTTTAGGTTAAGTTCGTGGTGTAATTGCTTATTGGAAATGGACCAGGGGGCGTGGGTGATAGGTCTTACGTATTTGTTCTGAATAATCTGAAGTTTGTTGATATTATATGTAGCAGCATTTGTCCAAATTGGACAAGCATACAGGAGAAGAGGTCTAATGATGGTTTTGTAAAAGGTGATACTTATATATATGTAGTGAAAGTTTACTGTTATTTATAAGTGGGTTTGGCTGTATTATTTTGGCTTTGGCTTGTTGGACTTTGGTATCTATGTGTATTTTCCAGCTGAGTGTAGTATCCATGTGGAGAACCAGGTATTTAACGGCATTGTTATGAGGAGTCCAAGGGATTGTGTTGTTAATTTTAAATGGCATGGGGATTCCTATACTTGACAGCTCAAGGTCGAATTAATTCTTGAAGGCAAAAGAACTGCATGGCAGGTTTATAATAAACGTTGAGTTCTGAGGATGCTGAACTGAAATGGTCTACAGAATGGCTGCAAACGGCGGGTCTGTATGGTGAAACAGAGGGATATCTGTTCCCATACAAGCCAAGTTATTAAAACCAGAGCCTATCCAAAATATGTTATGGGCCAAAAGATGATACCAAATACCGATTATGTAAAACTACCCATGAATCTATCCGACATATATGTATATGTATATGTATCTATCCGACATATATGTAAATGGATGTCCACCTTTGGCACAAGTTGAATACTTGTAGCGACATAACAATGTAGCCAAAGTAATTCATCAGGCACTTGCAAAGATATATCAACTAGTAGAACAAGAGCAGCGGTATTATAAGTGGAAGCCTGAGCAAGTTATCAGTAAAACTCTCGCAGGAATACTGTGGGACTGCACAATTATAACCGACAGGACCGCTTAAACAAACAGACCAGCAGGAATGCTCCGACATTTCTTGAGAAGTAGAGGAGTAATAAAGAAGTATAATAATAATAATAATAATAATAATAATAATAATAATAATAATAATAATGTTTTCATATAAATATTGCATAATTTGTATTCATATTGTGAGAGTTGTCTAGTCAGTAAGCCTACATAGAAGGAATATTTCACGTATTATAACTTGATTGTTAGCGATTCCGGGCGCGTCAACTGATAAGGTCATTGGTCCCGTAAGTGTAGTGCATGGTTTTCTTCGGGACGTGGCGGTGACCTTCCCCCGCTGGATGGCAGGTTCCGGCACCGAATCACCGTCAGCTATCGGGATTTTCCTCATTAAGGTATCTCCCAAAAGCGGGGCACCGCCCCAGGTGGAACAAGCTCTAAGTTCCCGACCGGTCTCCCGGCATGCGTGGTAGTATAGTGTATGTTAGTGTAAGTGTGTGTGGGGCAAAATACTTTAAATTTAGTATTTAAATACTTCGCCAAAATACTTTGTAAATAAGTATTTAAATAATCCTCAAAATACATTCAGTTTTGAACTGCTAAATACATACGTATTTAAAATACCTCAAATATTGAAAATACAATAAATACAATAATTTTGTTTTATAAAATTTCGAACTTTCTTCTCATAGTAATATTTATCTTAAGCACGAGTCTCTTGTCCGTTGTCTAAAAAATTTAAAGCCACCTGTTCTTAAGAGACAATTTTGTATTATGAATTTTTATTGCAATAATTTAATGTAATTGCCAATTACAATAAATTACTAATTGTGACATATATATATATATATATATATATATATATATATATATATATTATATTGTGTGTGTGTATATATATTATATATATTGTATATATGTATTATATATATGTGTATATATATATATATATATATATATATATATATATGAGCCGTAGCCGAACAAATGCCCCGCCCACGAACCGAACCCGAAACGGCGAATCGAAACGTTGGTTCAGGCGGTCCGCCAAGTTAAACGTGGCGCGTTGGCGACGCCATCGCCTGAAGTCGGTATCGGTCAAGTAGAGCGAAACCCACGATGGCCAATGAAACATTCGCAAGATAAGAGCAGGAACTGAATTTTGTCATTGGCTCTCGAGGAAAAACCGAGGGAACCCGCGGCAGGGATATTTTTTTCGGTTGTAAGACGAAAGCACTCAAACATTTGAGGAGAGCAGTCGAGACCGCTCTGTCTATTAAATTTTGTGGGAGGAGTAGTCGATCAATGCGGAGTGTTTTATAGTGTGCTATCCATCGTTTGACGAACTATTCTTTTCAGTCATTACGCGGGCTAAGTAAGAGGAAATAATCCTCGCACGAGTCCTGGCATTTGACGAGGTGGAAATAAACCATAACCAAATAAAATGGGGCTCGCCGCCAGCTGCAGACGATCTGTCCTCACACATCATTCTGCGCTAGTTGACCCCCAGATGTTCCCAGATACGCCCCCGACGACCTGCACTTTCGAAGCGACAGCTGCGGTTGCACCGCCAGCTCGAGACGCCTGGACCATCCCCTCCCACGCGCCGGCCCGCGCGTTGTGCGGTCCGATGACTAAAATGCTACGACTTTACAGAGGTAACCCCCACGCGGAGCGAAGCTCACTTAGGGATAACGACGCCTGATCTGAAGAGTTGCAAATGCACGACGCGCCGCGGGAATTTTGACGGGGTGTTCCGAATATATGTACACGCCCCTAGTTGGCGAATGTATAAAACTTGCAAAGGAAAAGAGTCGTTCAACTGGCGCAGAGGAACATAAACTAGTGTTATTAGAGCTCGGATATCTAAGCACTAAAATGGTGGCAAATATGCAGGAAAATAGGCACTTAAAAACTCAAAAATATGCCGAGAAACAGGCATTATATTTGAAAATAGGCACGCATATAGGAAGTAAAACTTAAAAATGACAATGAAAGGGCATTATTGAAAATAGGCATAGAAATATCTCAATAAGCAAGAAAATAATACTAAAATTTAGACGTAATACGTACTACATAAGGATGAACACATTTCTCTAAAAACAAATCGAATTTCTTCGATTGTCAAAACATATTGCGGAGTTAGATAATGTTTCCTAAGAGTTGACTCGTGTGAAATGTTATGTTTAGTATATTATGTAACGAACTGGTTAAACGTGGATTTTCAAGTTTTGAAAATGGAATGTTTGTCGGCACAAGTCAGTGTTGAATTCTTTCTTGTCTTCATTTTTTTACTGCAATTGCTGAAGAAGGGTTGGATAGTTTTTCTCACTTTTTTCGCATTGTTTGCTAGACTTGTAATATTTTTATGTTGTAAGTTAAATTTTTGGCACAGTTTACAACCTGTTTGAAACACTGACAAAGAAACACATTTCGGTCCGCCGAGAATCTTCTCCACAAACGCATTATTTTAGCAAAGCACTTCTAGACACTTTCTCTTTGGCATTGTAGCAAGGATACTTTACAGCAACAGCAAATTTACTGATCTGGCGTGCATCAGACTTAGAAATTAATACAAAATTATTGTCGAAGAGAACTCCGCCCATCTTGTGTAATTCTACATTCTAAAATTGAAAGACGCCGGGAGCGCTATTTTTGATGGCAATTGTGTTCTTGGTAAGGAACACTAATCATTGCGAAGGTCGGAAAGGCGAGAGCAATTTCCTGATCTCTGGAACCCCCTGACGGGCTTCGGCGAAGTAGATAAGGTATCCTGCACGGCGTCAAATTCTCATACGTCTCCAAGCAGTGTCCCCGCTCTACAGACAGGGATCGGACGACGCCCTGGCAGATTTTAGGCAGTTGGTATTTGGTAAAATATCAGTTGTTTTCAAAAAATGATGGTAGAAAACAAACTATAGTGAACAAAAAATTTTTAAAAGCGAATAATTCAATGTATCGTGTGTGTGTGTGTGTATGTGTGTGTGTGTGTGTGTGTGTGTGTGTGTGCACGTGTGTTTGTGTACGTAAGGGGTGAGGATATGACAAGGAAGAGCAAGGAAAGATCGCGTGCGGTCCATGGTCCGTTTGTTAGGACACTTCTCCGGTATTCACCTGCTGTTCATCGGAGAAACCACGGAAAACTACGGATCAGAGCAGCTGGTTGCCAGAATTCTCCTCCAGATAGCGACTGAATTCGATGTAACTTACAAGCTAGTGCCAGCACTCCAGTGATATCAGTAGATGCCCTGAGCCACATCTCCTGGTATATTGTATTTATTTATTTATTTTACGTCAAAAAACAGTTAAAAACTGCGTATGACGTGCTATGGGGAAAAGTGAATTGTGTGCACATTTTCAAAATTCTGTACTTTTTCAATAAACAACTTAAATTTTGAATTTTGAAAGGGAGAAAAAACAAAAACTCCATGTAATAAAATCTATTTTCAAGGATAAAAAGCAATAAATTTTGAATTTTGAAAGGAAAAACAAAAAACTCCCATGTAATAAAATCTATTTTCAAAGATAAATAAGCAATAAATTTTGGCTCTTATTACTTCCTGCCGCGACAACATGGAAACGATAATTTGAATAATTGTATTTCCACTGAATTCTAGAAGACGTGCACAGAAAATGAAGTTACATTTATGTCCAGAAGCAAAACAAGGGGCCATCTCAGCATTTGCTCAATGGATCAGGGAAACTGGACGAAAAACCTGATCGATATGGGGGTCATTGACCCGGAAGCTGTAGTACAGTAGTTGTTACAGGTTGTTTAGTCTCTAATTGTATAGAAACAGTTATGCAGCAGAAACGATTTCACTTAATTGTATAGAAACAGTTATGCAGCAGAAACGATTTCACTTGGGATTTAAACTTTTCTATTGAATTTAATCGTTTAATGTCATCTGGCAAAGTGTTGTAAAATAATGTACATGTATTGTATGTGATTTTTTTGTAATGAGCTGTTGATACTGTCCCCTGATGAATATGATTTCTACGTCGAGTGTTATAGTAATAGACTTCTGCATTTTCTAAAAAAATATTCCGCCCTTGAGCAAGTCATTTTTACAAAACCACTGATTCGTAAATAAAAAGACACGGTAATGGTAGAATTCCTAGATTAATGAAGAGAGGCTTACATGAATCACGTGGGTGGGATTTGGTTATTATTCGTACAATTCGTTTTTGTAATCTAAAAGTCTGGGAGCTATAAGATGTATTCCCCAGAATATTATGCCATATCTCAGGCGGGAATGAACATTCGCGAAGTATACACAACGAGCAGTATGAAGGCTGACTGAATTTGCAAGAATTCTGAACGCGTAGCATAAAGAACTTAATTGTGTGTTCAATTCATTTAAATGGACGTTCCATTTAAGGTTTGACTGAATTGAGAGACCTAAAAATTTTGTTGCCTTAACATCAGTCAATGGTACACTGTTCATTTTCAACTTTTTTAACTTGGATGTATTGAATATTTAATGACATTATTTATTACACAGTATATAATTAACACACATCAAATCAATCCTTTCTTTCATTATACGATAATGAAATACTTGCTATATTATTTCATTGTTTTTGAGGGATATATCAACAATTTGGATTTGTCTCTGACAGGTCATTTAATATTTTCCTCCAATCGTTTGGAACACTTCACTTTATTTCACTTCAATGAAAATTTCTGTCATTCTGAAAACGATTTTGTTCACGTTGTTTTCAGAAAACATTTCGTATTGAAAATGCAGTGAAATTAGATTCAGAGATTCAGTAGCATTAGACTAGAATAACTAGATGATATTTTGTGTGCCCACATTAAAATGGTTATCACATAGTATCTATCTAGTGAAGAATCTTGGGGGAAGAGTCTTTCAAATAAGTTAAACGTTAAGTGTAGAATGATAAAACAACTCAATTACTACTATTTAATTTAATTAATACAAGTAATAGATTATATAATATTTATTATTTTTACTGTTTAACACTTAATTTGAATGTAACAAATTAAAAGGAAGCCGTAAATAATATTTTGCGTATTTGCATTACACTTTTTCATGAACTGCAATGCTGGGACAAATGGAAAATGAAGTGTTCGGATAAAGGTATATTAAGTTTTTAAAGCCGGTTCAAATGCAGGTATCACATGCTTTGATTAGTGATTCCGGGCGCGTAAAATGGTAAGGTTATTAGCCCCGCAAGTGTAATGCATGTTTTTATCGCGGGAGTCGGCAATGATCTTCTCCCGCTGATTGATGAGATCCATTCACATGCAACCTACCGTCGGCTAACGGGGTTTTCCTAACTAGGTATCTCCCACTAGCGATGTACCGCCCCAGCCGGAACAAGCTCTAAACGCCCGACCGATCTCCCGCTATGTGTTGTAGTGTAGTGTGTGTGAATAAGGGATGAAGATGGGACAAGGAATGGGAAGGAAAGATCACGCGCGGCCCTTGGTCCATTTGTTAGGGTACTGCTCCGGCCTTCGCGTGGTATTGATCGGAGAATACAGAAAACTACCGATCAGAGCAGCCAGCCGCTATAATTCTCCTCCAGACAGCGACAGAATTCGTCCTAGCTCTCTAGTTAGTGTCAAAAATCGTGCGATCCTTGGACTGAAACCTAGGACCTCCTGATCAGAGGCACTGCACTGACATCAGTTGAAGCCCTTGAGCGACCTCTCCCAGTTTAATAATTAATGGATTGTGGCGTAACAGTTATTAAAATTCTTCAGAGGAATACTGTTGGCATTGTCCTCTTCGCAATTTTTTGTTTGTAATTGAATTTCTATTTTTTAGTCAATATATTTCGCATTTATTGAAAATTAGTTTTATTTATTCTGCAAAGTATATCTCCAAAAGCGTAATTTAGCTTTCTTCTCGCAAAATTCCATTTAGAAATGATTTTAAGTTGACAAAAACGCTACTTAACTTCGGTCAGTGTACGAAAGGTTCGCCGCAGTAATCTCCCAATTTCTCCGGAGACTCAAACCCAATTCATCTTTATGACGAAATTTCTTACGAGAAAATTTGAAACTGATCATTGCAAATGTGCAAGAACGACACATTTGTCCAGGAACGTTTCAGTTGTTCTCATCCTCCTGTCCGGGAGTTCGAGTTCCGAAATCTAATTTTCTTACAGACAATAAAAACAACAAAAAACAAATATACTAGTTAAGAATATCTTATTCTCTCATTCGGTGTTTCTCTACTTATCTGTAATATCTGGACAGAATATAAGGCAATACAAATCACATTAGTTATTATTTGTGGCGCACTCAAGGGGAGGTCGCCAATATTATAATTACTTTGCCACTACATATTTCGAGTAAGCACGACGCTACTTTCAATGGCGGTATTATCGAAATTTTACGTTAACAATTTCCTAATTCCGGCCGGAAATTGTTGCTAAATACCCTCGATTTTTATCGTTTCAAATTCTTTTTTATTTCAAATGCAGCAGTAAATCTTCCGTTTCGATATTTCAACTTGTTTCGAGTAATAACTCGAAACTATTAATTTAAAAAACTTCTATCGAAATTTTAATAACGTCAAAAGCGTTTGTTAACCTAATCTTTATATTAACCTAATCTTTATTATGTACTACATTTTTAACGGTTGGCAAAGCAATTCACTATAAACAAATGATATTGCAAAATTCATTACACCATACTCTGACTCGTAGAGCAGAACCGAGGCTAATATTTTTATCAAGGTATCGTATGACTGTATTCATAGAATCCTCGGTTCGAACGCAGCGTCAGAAACTTTTCAATCTTTATTCTTCATTTTCTGCTGTTCATGGATTAGGCTAGAGACCGTTCTATCTTCACAAGTTTTCCTTCCATCGCTTCTTGGGTCTGTCCACGTCTCTTCTTCCAAGCGGTTGATACAGTAATGCTAATTTAGGTAGTCTGGTATTGTCGATCCTTGGTGTATGTTCATATCAGTTCTTTCGGTATTTGGTTAGTTTGCTTCCAATTTCTTTGGATGTAGTTTTTCCATAATATTCTCGTTACGAATATGATCTTCTTTCGAGCAGCCTAGCGTTCTTCTCAGAAACTTCATTTCAGTGGCCTGTATTCTACTTGAGTTTTTTTTGTTGGAACCCAACTTTCGCTGCCGTACAGAAGAGTTGGAAAAACTGAAAATAAAAAAATGCTCTAAAATTATTTTATCCAAAATAATTATGGATCGTATTAGATGTTTTCTCCAAAATGCCATCACTTTCGTTTTACTTTCGAAATTTATCTTATATTTAATATTCGATTTAGGTGGAATAATGCATACTGTAAGTAATCTTGTTTCCTGCAATATTAAAGCAAAATATTTAAAATATTTTCTTTTGATATCTTAATACCGTTGCAAGTAATTTGCTTCCAATTTTGGATAATGTCATCAATATAAATATTAAAAGTGTTGGTGAGACTGCGCATCCTTGTCACACTCCTCTGTATATCATTATTTTATCAGTTTCATTTATTCCTACTTTTATTACAATAGTAGAGTTTTTGTACAAGCTCGTTATTGTTTCTATTACATTTTGAGGATAGCCATTATTTTCCATTATAGACCAGTTTCACTCTACATTATCGAAGGCTTTTACAAAATATATGAAAGCTATGTGTGTCTGTTGATTGAATTCCTTTCTTTTCTCTATTATTTGTTGCAGTATGACTATATTGTCTGTAGTCGATCTTCCTTTTATAAACCCATTCTGTTCTTCACCAATGAGACTTTCTGAGATACATTTTAGCCTTTTATTTAATATTCTAGCGTACAACTTGTATACTGAATTCAAAATGCTGATTCCTCTGAAATTCTTACAATCTTTGCAATCACAATTCTTGAAAAGGGATATTACTTTTGCTGTTTTCCATGATTCTGGTAGTTTACTAGTTTGTCAACAATAATTTACGATGTGTTGCAGTCACCAATGGAGCATCATCCCGCCATACCTTAATAGTTCTGCATTTATGTTGTCGGTTCCCGTTGCTTTCTATTTTTAATTCTTTCAAAGCCTCTTGGATCTCGTTTATCTTAGGGTCGACTCACTGCTTCACATGTTTCTTCTTGAGTTTCGTTTTCGTCATAGGTTTCTATAGTGCTTAATCCAGTCTGTCTTATTAGTTAGTTACATCTATTCTCACTGTATCTTTTTCTTCTTTGTTCAGATGTTTCAGAATTTTATAAGCAAAATTTTGTCATTTTCAATTTTCATTTTCAAATATCATTTTCAATTTCGCTTGTATTCCATGCTTATTGTTCGGCTTGTCGAATACCTGTTTTTGCTAAATTTCGTTTTTCCTTGTATCTTTCTTTACTCTCCTCAGATTTTTGTTGTAGGTGTTGAAGAAGGTTTTCAATCTCGCTGTTCCACCTTTTCAGACCCTTCTTACTTCTTATTTTCTTATTTTCCTTTCTGCCTATAACTTCTCTTACCGCATTTTCAATGCAGTTTTGCACATGATTCCGTTCTTTCTCTATCGTTCCCAGTTGGTGTTTCTAATAAGTATTTCTGCAATCTAGTTTGGTACAGATTTTTCTTGCTTCTTGCAGAAAATGTACTTTGTATACTCCTTCAAAATTAATTTCCTGTCGTCTTGGAGTCCTCCATCTTTTCCAGAAATTGAACTTGCTAAATCAATATAAAGGAATGAGAACCTATATCACATCCTCGATAAACTTACACATCTTTTATTTGCAATTTCAATGTTTCATTTATTAGGAAATAATTATTGAATTACATCCTCTTGCGCACCAAGTATATTTATTTACATCTCGTTTTCTGAAGAAAGTATTATAGATCTTTGAATTGTTTGTACAGGAAATTGTATAAGTTCATTTCCGTTATTGTTTAGTTTATTTTCTCCAAAAGACCCAACTATTCCGGGTATCGATGTATTACCTACTCTCACATTAAAGTCACCACATACGATGAGATGGTCATTTCTATTTGTTTTATCAATATTTTTATGCAGTAGCTGATATAAATCTTGCGTTTCCTCCATTTTCCCTTTTTCTGGGTCATACAGTCCTATTATGGTCAGATCGCCTCTGGAAATTCTAAATCTTAAAGATATCACTCTTTCGTTGTTGAAATTGTAACATTCAATTTTTGATTTCCACCTTTTATGAATAAGAATGGCTATTCCTGTTCGTGCCCTTGTAATTTAGATAGATAGAAATTTATTCTACAATTGGGCAAATGATGCCCGGTGGCAGAATGCAAAGTAACAATTACAAATAACATAATAATATATAAAAAATAAATATAAACAAACAAATTGACTTTGTCATTTCCTATATATGCAGATGGCATTTAAATTCCTATACTAAACATTAAAATGCATATACACTAACATATAAATGAATAAACCTACATATTACTATACTAAACATTAAAATGCATATACAGTAACATATAAATTGAATAAACTTACATATTACACAAATATACATACATACAAACATATACGCATGATACATAGACGAAGGAACCCTCACATCACTTCAAATGAAATCACTTCATTTTCACTGCACTGCACTGCAAATAACTTTATCTAAATATTAATTGTTCATTACTTTTTACTGTAGACTACGCATAATCGCACCTTTCACTTCACTTCACTTCACTATACGTGTTCACCCTATTGACTAATTTCCTATATTTTTTTTCTAAAACCTCGCGCTGAGCAAGGAAAGGGCTCAAAAACTGTCGCAGGCAAATCGTTCCAATCTACTATAGTTCTGTTTACAAAGGCGAATTTCCCTACGTCCGTTCTTTGTATTCTTGTTCTAATTTTATATTTGTGATCAAATCTATTTAAATAATCTGGTTTATCTAGCCTTCCCCGTATTTCCTGCCATGCGGAACAACCAACGTAAGATTTATACAGCGCGCAAAGTCGTGCCCTCTTCCTCCGGCGTTCTAATGATTCCCAATGCGCAGGTGTGTTCTTCCGAAATGTATATTTTGCCGCTCTGTTTTGTATCCTCTCTAAGCTCTTTTTAAGTCCTATTCTGTACGGATCCCAACAACTAGCTCCGTATTCCATTACCGGCCTAACAAGCGAGGTATACGCGATTTCCTTTGCTTTCGTATTACATTTTTTAAGATTTCTCATGACGAAATGCAAAGACCTCCAAGCTTTACCCACTACATAGTTCGTTTGTTTCTCCCATCCCAATTTACAATCCAGGAGAATGCCAAGGTATTTACAGCTCGAGACTCTCGGAACTACGTCATTACCTAGCTGATAAGGTATTGTATGAAAAGCTCTGGCCCTACAAAATGTGATCGCTTTACTTTTCTTCCCATTTATAGTCATTTGATTAGCTATTGCCCTATCGTAAATTTTATTTAAATCATCCTGTAGTTGAAACATATCGTGCTGATCTGCAATTTCCCTATATAATATACAGTCGTCGGCGAAGAGTCGAATTTTTGACGTTATATTTCGCGATAAATCATTTACAAAGATAAGAAAGACAGTCGACGTTGAGACTCGGCGGTGTGCGGACGTTCGCTGCTCCGCTGTGCTTCCATCGCGCGCTATGACCGTGGTCGTTCTAGATAAGCGTCAAGAATGAAAGCTGTTATAGTTTTTTTTGTTTTTGTGGTTAATAGTTGTTCCTTAACTGTGTGCAAATTCGGGTGACGAGTTTTCCTAGATTTGTGAAGTTCAGTGTTTTAGTGAGTGTTCTCTTCATTTCCACGCACCGAGAAGCTCGAAGTGCGTATGTTTCTGACCATCGTGTTGCTGCTTGGCATCCGAGCTACAACATCGTAACCATCATGGAAGTCCTCCATCCCAAACAACAACCAAGTATTGTTTCAAGTAAGAGTTATGTTCAAGCTTGTAATAGTTCCCTGTTTCCTAAGAAAGAAAATGCAATTGTGATTGACTCTGCAAATTATGCACCGACAGTTGACTTCATTGAAGCCCTTGCAGGAAAAACAAATCCTTCTCATATTCGGTTTGCATCAAAGATCTCTAATAACAGGCTGTGTGTTTATTTGTCCACCAAAGAAGTTGCTGACGATCTAGTATCCAAAGTTAAATCAATAATTGTATCTGACCATGAATTTACTATAAGACCGCTAATTTCACGCAACAAAAGAATAATTCTTTCCAATGTTTGCCCGAGTATCCCTAACAATCTACTAGAAGATAAGTTATTAGAATTTGGCGTTAAAACTGTGGCATCAATGTCTTTTATTCGTGCAGGTTTCTCTAACCCAAACTTAAACCATATCATGAGTTTCAGAAGACAAACCTACATAGCACCGGAACATGAAGAACTACTCCCGGAGTCTTTCCAAGTAACATTGGATGGTTTACCGCATTGGATATACATCTCATCTGATATCCCTACCTGCTTTCAATGCAAGCTGCAAGGTCATTTTGCTAAGAACTGCCCAAATGGCAACTCACCCTGCCGCAAGCAGCTATCAGCCCGAAGGTAACAACCTTTCCTTATCAGACGGCGACCTTGCCGTCTTTCCTGCCCCGGTCCCGCTCCTGTCATTAACGAGAACGAATTCCTGATCTCCCAAGTGTTTCACACCAGATCCTTTACCGGCATTCCTACAACTTCAGTCTCGGAATCCAAGACAAAGAAGCCAACGGAAAACACGGTAAAATCAAGAACTAAAAGGCCACTCTCAACTAGTAGTTCCCAAGCGACGCCTCTTCCCACTAATGTGTCAAGAGATCTCGTTACGGAAAAGACTGTCCTCTCTGATTCGGAGATATCTTTAGACTTAGAAGACCCCCCTGTGAAACAAAATAGTGTTCCCCAAAAAAATAAAACCACCTCAGATAGTAAAGAAGACATTCAATGGTCAGTGACCAAAGAAAAGATTGAAAAGAGCCCAATTAAATACCCGTTATCGATGAATGAATTGTTAAGCTTCTTTGACAAATCTAAAGGTTCCCAGAACATTGCAGAAATTGCTAAAGACTTCTCTCCAGATATTCCACCTATAATTTCAATGTTACGGGATATTTATTCCACCCTTCCTAAAAAATTGGATTCTGATACGGATACGTCCCAGGCATCTACAGTGTAATACTACGGCCATATATTTCCCAGTATTCCGGCCTCATGAAAATTATAGAACTCCTCACCAAATTTAATCTCATAAATAGTATTTAGATAGTGATCATACATTGTCCCATGTACAATATTAATATTAAGGCTCTATGTGTGTATCCCATGAAATTGTACAACTAATGTATATTTGTATATTTATAACTACTGTATTATTGTAACTGTGGTCGCCAATGACCTAGACGTTTCTAAGGCGACCTTAAATAAATAATAATAAAAAAAAAGATAAGAAACAGCAGTGGGCCTATGACACTGCCCATTTGAGATACACCACTATAAACCATTATGTATTCGTCCAGTTCTTTTATCCTTTTCAATTTTTTCTTAGTTTCTGTTAAATTTTTAATTTCCTCTCTTTAGGCCCCAATCCTCTTACATTCCAAGTGCTATTTTAATTCCTCCGAAATTCTTTATTCTTTTCCTTTTCGTGCGTTGGTCGTCGTCTGTTTTCGTCCGGCTTTATCTTGTGAAGATTGCGAGTATGAAATTCGACTCTGAAGAGGTTACCAGCCTCTCGCAAAGTTTGTGATGTGATAGGGGTGCTAGGTAGCTTGGATTTTTATCTTCAAATTCCGTAATAGCAGTCCTCATGAATTTATCAAGATTCTCCTCCGTACGTTGTCCTTCCTCTAAGTAAGTGATCCCTCCCCAAACTGCTGGTTTCCTTCAGTGCTTGTATTAGGTTGGGTTTCATTCTCACCGCCAACAGTCATTTGACTCTGCATCATCAAATCCTCTTCAGTAGCACTAAGAGATTTTTTCTCTTATTCTCTGATTTCTTCAATGCTTGCTGATGGTATTAGAATTTTTTTTTCAAGATACTACGATATTGGTCTCCAAGATCATGTTCGGGTAGATAGACATGAATTCCCTTCACAGTTTCTGTGTCACATTCACGTGGCTTCTAGACAGGTTACCTTAAAGTAACAGTGTATCAAATCTTCATTCTTAGTAATGGTGTATTATAAACCCTTCTTTGATTGGCCTGTAGCAGGTGGTGTAGTCAGTGGTTGCCAACTGGAGTACATCAACTTCGGGAGTAATTGAAAGCTCTTGAAGCTACTTAAATTTCCAGACGAAAGGTTGACTTCTGGAGAATATAAAGCCTGAAAGAGAAGAGAGCGGAGAAAATAATTGAGAGGAAGAAAGTGTGATGGGTCGGGAGCGAACTGCTGTCTCCACATTCTGGGTACCAGAGGAAGGGAAGAAGAAATAGATATGTGAAAAAGGATGCATCAGAAGTGAGGAATTAGTTGCCTCTTACGACAGGGCAAACGTCTCACTGCGCTATTCTACTGAAGAAAAACCAGGACCATACACATTTATAATAATAATAATAATAATAATAATAATAATAATAATTATTATTATTATTATTATTATTATTTTCATCTAATTCACGATTAAAGGTGTTATGAGTCGCTTGATTCTAAAGTCTACTCCAGGATGCAACTAGCTTTTTAAGGAGCAGATCTAGGTTTATCTAGGTTCTAGATTTATTGGTTCCCAATAAAGCAATGTCTTGAATTTCTCAGTCTTTTGTTTCGGAGTTTAGCGAAGTTCTTAAACAAATTATTATTATTATTATTATTATTATTATTATTATTATTATTTGTAAACAGTTTTTGTTGTTGCTGGTGTTAGTTGTTTCTAATATTAAGGTGTACGAGGAAAGATGTGTGAGCTGTCAAGCGCGCGCCTCCGGCTTCTGGAAGGCTCTGATGAGAACAGCGCCCCAAGGGGAAGGGGAGTCTGCCTGGGGCTGGAGCCGGAGGAATCGCTGCGATCCGGGAAACCCGAAGTCGGTCGCGTCGCGGCGGAGACGACCACGTCGCAGCCGCCGCCGCCGCCGCCACCGCTGCCGCCGCCGAGTCTTGGGATCTGTCAACATGGCCCGCTACTTACAGCAGCCTTAATGACAAAAGGCTGAGGACTTGTAAACGGACATCATAGGCCCTCGACTTCGCCCAGAGGAGGAAAAAAGAGAAAACACGCGCAGCGTCTTTATGTACACACTTCGGTCCATTAATATGTATATTCGTTAACTGAGAAACTTTTAGAACAAGATGGAGTAAACCGGAGTCCCATTATAACACTTCACAATGCACACGACATAAAAGGGAGTCATTAATGAGAACGGCTACTCGTGACACGTAAGCTGAGCGTGGAGCCGTTTAAATAGGAAAGTGTCCCGGCGCGTCCCCCTCCGGATAGGAGGGCAGGGAACGGACGAGCGAGGGACGTGGAGGAACGACAGGTAGAGCCCCAAACGGGTCAAGTATCGGGAAAATTTGTTTTCGAAAGACAAGAAGCTCTAGTGCAGGCCGGCCGGGGCAGATGAGTAAGGAAGTGGGAGCAAATAGTACAAATCAGAAACGACTGATTTCTACAGAAACACGAGTTTTAATGATACAAATGGCAAAAAGCAGCAATTTTATTTCTTCTTTTTTTATTCAGTTTGTACTGTATTCGTATGAATTCTGATTCTGTTTGATTTATTAAAAAGAGTACGCATGATTTAGTCAATGATTTTTCGGTTTCCCATTCTCAGTCACTGGATGTATAACAAATAAATACATTTATTAATTATTACCATTATCAGTTCTAATATGGACACAGTTTTAATTTTAAGACATTTTCTCCGTAATTCTATGCGTTATTCAACATTTAATCTAAAATATTTTCAATCAAAATGTATTATCATAATATGACGCTTAACGTTATTAAAGAGTTTTTTTTTTCGAATTGAATTGGAATATAAATGTATAACACGTGGACTAATGATGTTAATGACTCAGGGATAAGCATAACTATTCGTCGCACGCAAGGATTCATAGCACAATTGTTCTTGTAAATAACTGAATTAAGATATTTGCAAGTTCATTTTAATTGTTCCGATCACTTACTTTTTATACAATAACATGTGTGGAAACTAACAGATGTGGAAACATCCACATGTATTAGTAGTTCCTACAAATAATCAAGATTAGGATTCAATATTCAATAATAATTCAATTCCCGCTAAAAGGCCAAAATATTAACATAATAAAACAATATACGTGGTATACAGAAAGTATTCCATTGACGCACTTAATGTCTTTAATTAAAGGCGTGTGCTCAAGTTACATGTCATGACATACCGATGCTTTCTTTAAGAATTTAATTTAAAAATCACGTGGTGTTTAATATAATTGAAACAAAACTTTTAAACTAAGATTTTAAAATTTAAATTTCCATCCATTATCTTTAATTTGTACCAAATTCAGGAATTATTTTCTCTTTTAAACTACCATCTTTTCAAGTAACGTTGATCAAGCAATGCACTTCTTTCGCACGACGCCAATTGAGTCCCGCGCCTGGCTCACTACTTCCACCCGCCTTCATCTGCACCCAAGGCACCATGGGCGTCACAAAAAACCTCGCCCCAACTATCCATCATGCTGCTCCAGCTTTCTGCCGCCACCGCCGCCGCATACCTCCGCTTTTAAATGCGAAAGGAAACGGACCAGACTTTTCGCCTCTCACCGTTCCCGCACGCCACGCCACGCCACGCCACGTCACGCGCTCGAAAAGGAAGGGTTGGTCGCACCTCACCCCCCTCTCCTGCACCTCCCCCATTGCCTTCTCCAGAGTCGCGTAAGGGGGTGTCACCTCACGGAAAGCCCATGTGAAGGGATAAATCTTCTCGTAATCCTCCCATCTTTCGAATATTAATGTACTTTTTACTTCCCTTCCTTCCGTTCGGGCCGAAAAACGTGCTTCGCTTTTTTTTTAATCAGCGAGCATAAAAAGCCGTTTCTCTCGACCTGCTACTGACGCGACGCAGAATTAACAACGGATGGAGAGCAGAGGAGAGCGTTGGCTTTGCTACCCTCGAGCATTTCTTTTCACCCTTCCTGCTGTTAAATTAGAATGGAAGAGAGCGGAAGGAAAAAGCATGGCGCTTCCACGCACTTAACTGCAGGAAGGTTACACGTGCGCACCTCTAAAGAAGTGGGAAATAAATGTCTTGACTTTTGAAATGAAAACATGCTTTCGTGTAGAAGTGCATATATTCAAGCCCCTACAGGAGTGAGCAGGAAGTTGTTGGTGCTTCACGGAATCTTATGAAGAATAGACGTAATTTTTTTTTTTTTTTTTTTTTTTTTGAAAGATTGAATGGTTGGCTGTCGTCTCTTCATTTTTCACGACAAATTCTAGCTTCCCGCAGCAGTGCGACTAAAAATTTATCTCTCTTTCGTAAATATTTTATTACGAATCTCTAGAGAATGCGAACAGAGAATAGTTTTTTACTTATACTGAAATCACATTAATAACACGATCTCAAATTCGTAAAATCCGTTTCATGGTTCTTTTGAGGTATAACTTCGCACATACGTCAGGATTAACATCTATTAGTGCCGTTAGGGTCTATTCGTTGTTCTATAAGTACAGTGGGGTTAAGATTGACACAGGTGCTAAAGGAACATACGCAGTGTTACATCCGAAAATAATGCCGCCTATATAGATGGACAGATGGATGGATGTGTCACGCAAAACTCGAACAGATTAGGAGCTTCTTAGAGCAATCTTAGAAATCACATCAGGTGTAAGATTTAGTTTTTCTCTTTGAAAGATAATTAAGGTATTTTAATTTTGAAGGTTCTCTACACGAAGCTCTAATGGCATTTTCAATTTTCTTTCGCTGCTATTTTCTTCTAGCTCCAATAGACGAAAGTATATTTATAAATATACCGATAAATATAGTTCCGATTTTCATTAGAACCTCCAACATTTAAAAAATTGCAAGTTCAACTATTTTTCAAACCTGTCCTACACCTCCAATACTAATGCCAATATTTCTTTCTCAATGCAATTTCTCTCTCATTTTTTTTATCTGTAAATGGTGTCATGTACATTTCTTAAAGAATATGACTAGTTGTTGAGTAATTTTCAAATCTGTAGGTAGCCAAAAAGATATTATGTATTTAGACTTCGAAAAATCGTTTGAAAGTCCCTTGCAAAACATTGATTAATAAATTGAAGTACTTAGCGTACTTTTTCCAAAAAATGTAATACATGGATTAGTCCTATTTATTTATTTACGTCAAAAACAGTTAAAAGGTATGTGTGACGTGCGTCAGGGAGAAGTGAATTTTGTGCACGTTTTCATAATTCTGTGATCCCTACCCTAAGCCATATACTAGTCGAATTTTTAATATAGAAAGAAATCAGCGAGGTTGGTTTTTTTAAGGATTGTTAATAAAATATTCTCTCCGATGTAATAAAATCGATTTTCCAGAATAAATGAGCTATAGATTTCAGCTCTTATCCCTCATCATGTCCTTCGTCAAGGAATAATACTTTCTGCAACTACATCATGGAGAACGATAATTTAAATAACTATATTTCCTACTAAATTCGAGAAGACGTGCGCAGATATTGAAGCTACATTTATGTCCAGAAGCAAAACAAGGGACCATCTCAGCATTTGCTCAAAGGATCAGGGAAACTGGACGAAAAACCTGATCGAGATGGGGTCACTGACTCAGAACCGGCGGTACAATACTTGTTACAGGTTGTTTGGAATTATACAGTCCAAATGGTAAATAATACGTGAAATATCACTGTTTAAATTAATGTTATTTTCCTTTTGATGCTCTATATAGTCTCAGTTGAATAGAAACAGTTATGCAGCAGAAACAATTTTACTTGGGATTTAAACTTTTCAATCAAATTTAATCGTTTAATGTCATCTGGCAAACTGACCTACTCGTGAAACCATGTACAAAAACACGCCTTGCATTCTGCTTCAAAGGTAGTGTGAAAAATGAACGCTGTGCTTTCTTAAATATACGAGGTACATCGGGATCCGTAGAACCAACTGTGACGTTAGCGCTCAGGTGGATGAAACATTAACTAAACATTACGTAAATATTGTTGGTATTATATGAAACAATCATTTTAATGTTTTCGCAACCTATATATTCTCACGTGAGAATGCCAGAAAGCAATATATACTCTCTCCTTTCTGGTAGAGTGAAGAGTTGTCACCATCAGAGCGTTTAGTATTCATTACAATAACCAAGTTATGAATTTCATAACATGAAGGGGAGGAAAGTTTCGGTAAGCCACTCACTCCCAAGTTTTCATTGCCACGGAGACAACGAAGAGAAAGGAATGACGATTGTTAAAAAACATGTATTGTAGTGACGCAAGCATGTCACTACAATACTGGAAATAAGAGATTGTTTACAGAGTAAATAATAAATCCTAAAATATCGACGAAATCTCTTATGTACATTTTTGTGATTTGTATATACTGAAAGGATGTAAGCTCTCACGATAAGCTCATGTGAAATCATCTCGCAATCCTTCGATCTTTGGATTACATAGATCAACACAGATTTTCCTTCTCTGATTTTGTATGAAAGTTGATCTCCTGAATATAAAAATGCTCTTTCTTTTTGTCCTGTGTTTATAAAGCTTATTTTGTACTGAAGCTAAGGGATCAGGGTAAAACGTAGGACCCCCGTAAAATGTGTAGTTAGTTTTGCAGAGTCAAGAAACTGGTAAAAAGACGGCATTGAGTTTTGAAGTTCTTTTGATACGGCCCGAGTCAAAGAACTACAAAGATCCAACCTACGAGCATAATTTAAATAATATGCAGAAAAAATATGAATCCTTAGAATGTAACATAAGTATGAAAGTTCATTTCCTTCACCCACATTAACCTTCCAGGAAACCTGGGAGCATTTTGTGAAGAAAAAGTGGGAGATTTCACCAAAATATCAAGGACCTTAAGAGGCGATGGAATACATCTACGATGGCTGGCTACTATTGATTAGCGAAACATGATGGATGACCCTGCTACATTGCAAGAGAATAAGTGGCACAATAAGCTTTTTGTCCAAACGACAACGATTCTATTGACTGCTCATACGCGAGAACACAAATATTGACTTTTAGGACTCCTTCTTTGAAATTTATGAGTTACAATTATTAGTCAGTTATTGTGTTTAATTTTCATGTTTTTAATTCTGTTAAAAAAAAAGCAAACTTTAAGTTTTTTATATAATTTTATTGGTCAAATGATGTCTGCGGATTTACAAGTAAAAGAATATTACAAAGATTTTTTAATGTAATTATTTTTATAGTTGATGTAATACAAAAAAATTGAATTCCTTTCTGTAATACTTGCCCTTTAAATAAATAAAAACAGTTATTGGATCTGAAAAAGATGTCAACATTCTTTTGTAGACCTGTGTTGTGAATGTATAACTTTTTACTCCCATTCCCTCCATTCGGGCCGAAAAACGTGCTTAACACTTAACCAACGAGCATATAAACTGTTTCTCTCTACCTGTTTCATACAGTCTCAAAATAAATGTTACGAAGTTCTAGAATATGCAGAGGGGTACAAGATAATCACTTTTGTCAATGGACATGGGGTTGGAAATAACGTAAAACGAAGTTACACGTGACTTTTCCCCTGATTGTTAGGCAACACCACATGCGTCGGGGTTCGCCAGGTACACGAAATGTCTTCCACTGCGTCAGATCGAAACCTGCTGAATACTAATGCTCGAGAAGTTGCCTAAGATTCAAAATTTTCATTGATGCGATCATATTGAAAAAAAAAAACAACTTTTTTTCCAATAGCTGGTCACTGGGACATCCTCGTGTCTTTATAATATGGCCCACTTTATACTTGCTCTGAAAACGAAGACTGATTTTATTCGCATATCCGAAATAATTGTTGAGGAAACATTAACACGCAAATGAAACATTTATGAATATAATACGCTTTATTCAATGTCAAAAATTGTATAAAAAGGGCCATAAAAAGCGGAGATAATATTTTTAAAATAACAAAATCTTTGAAGCATGCAGTCCATATCAAAACAAACTGGAGTCAATAGAACGAAGTCATTAAAAAAATACAGGTGTGATATTTTTAAGTGAGCTTCGAGGACAGAAAATACCCTTTATGATTCCTCGATGAATTTCCTCGATGAACAGCTGCACTACTGATAATATGGTCCAGGTGGGATACATAAAACATACAAAGGAGTGATGAGAAAAATTGTCTAAGCTACAGCTTAAGATCAATTCGTGCAAATAACGAGTTTGTTCTTCATTCTACGTTAAAAACGGAAACAGCATTGATACAACAAATAATCTTGAAAGAAAAAGAATTAATCATACCATAAAACCATTGCCGAGAGTCGGCTGGCAATAACAGAGAAAACGTCCAAAATGGCAGATCAGGCTTAAAACGAAGGATAAGTTCTATCTAAGACGAGCGAAAATGTACTCACTACTATATGATTGCGCTTCAGCGGCTTGAGTGCAAACTATTTCTGCAGTGAAAGGTGGGCTATATCATCAGCCTGTCCATATTATAAAAGAAAATGTCCCGATATTAGTCGAAAAGTATTGCGTGGAAAATTATTTCAAAAACTACGTACATAACCTGACATAAACCGATAAGTTGAACAAAGAATCGAATGATTTTCTCTTGACTTCTCCAAATGTGAATAAAACATTCACTGTTACATGCCGGAAGCAGCTCGAGACGGCGTAGGAACCGACCAGGAGAAATGAATGGAACAACAAGACTTGCACACAAAAATGCTCCCAGAGCATGGAACTCCAACCCAAGAGACAAAAAATAGGAAGTTCATTTCGTTCCTTCAGCCCTTCTGATGCTCCAGAGTGATATATTTGTGGGCCTGTCGTTTCTCCGCGCACGTTCCCCCTCGAGCACGTTCACATATGACAATGTTCCTCGCAGGGCAGTCCAAAATAAACTGCTGTGCACGTGTTACATCGACGGAAAACAAGAATGGGACGAAAGAATTCTTGTCATTAAGAACAAATACGACATTCCTTAACACTAGTGGTGCTACAGCACCACACACTTTCGCGCATTATTTCCAACTGTTCCGCTATATTAGACTACTACATAAACCTGCAAAAGTGTTCAACCAGTAAAATATATTTTCCACTTCGAGATCCGAACTCAGATCCTCAGAGTTAACTCACCGTCACTCATACCACTACGCCACAGAAGCACCAAACAGGTCCAACTTGGGTCGATGCTTAAAACGTAAATGCTCGCTTCATGTTAAAGTACCTACAATAATAAAAATATCCGTTTAAAACTTCCAGAGTCTCGAGCTCATTCAGATTGACTGGAGAATATCAATTTTGAGGAAAATCGGATAAACGGTTTAGGCGCTAGACTACTGACGGACAGAGACGATTTGACGTCAATCGACATGGATTCTGGCTTCATCACGTGTTAGAGGAATTTTTTCCATATTTAACAACTAGATTTATCCACTTTTTCGTCGCCGTTTTCAGGCGCACGATTAAATAACTTTCTCTTCTTACAAGTACCTTCGTAAGGATGAAGAAGCTACTAACTAAACAGTTATCCGCACCATTTGAAATGGAAAACTGCACTGAAACAGTTTTCCCTTTGTTTACTATGAATTGGTTATTAAGGAACCAATTTGAAACACCTGATATTGTAGTTACTGTTTATTGCAAATTTGGTTAAGTTTTTAAGTTGTTAAGTATTGTTAAGTTTTTATTGCAAAGAATTATCGTATCATCAGCAAAGAGAACTGTTCTTCCTTCTCGAATCGCCAAAGACATATTGTTTACGTGTTTTAGAAAGAGAACAGGGCCTAATATCGAACACTGCGGGACCCCATGCGCAATTGACAATGCATCGGAAAGGTGAGTAAATAATTTCCCTTCATTCCAGTACGGTATTTCTACTCTGATATCGTTGTTTAAGTCGAAAATAACCAATCTAGACCAAATCACGAATTACACACGAAGGTAATTTTGAAAGTAAAATATTATGATATTATGATCAATGAAAAAAAAAACTTTTGAGTGATCTAAAAATGTTCCGATAGATGCTACATTTTGATCTGTTGATGAAGCGAAATCTTCAAGAAAAGAAAATATGGCTGTTTCCGTAATTTTGATTTTCGAAATCCATATTGGCAATCTGACGCTTCGTATTTGTTGAGAAAGGTTTCCATTCGTTCGTAGAAAAGTCTCTCTAATATTTTTGATAAAACAGAGAAAACCCTGCTACGGAGAAGGGGATCACCAGAAGATCTTCACTCAATTATTTGCTCCACCTGACCCCGTATGTTTACCTACACGCTTCTCTCGTGTTCTCCGCATGTGCCCTCGCACGTTCTCCGTCTGTTCCCTTGCATGTTCACCACATGATCCTTTCCATTTTTACCACAAGCTTCCATTCCTCCCGCACAGTCCCCTTAAGATCCCATACGATTCCGGTCCCGACATGTGAGGTAATGTAGTGCATGAAGGTATACGTTTGTGTAAGTAAAGGAGGAGGACAGGGGCAAGGAAATATCGCGCTCCGTCCATGGCCCTTTTCTTACGGTACTGCTCCAGCATTCACCTAGTATTGATCGGAGAAGCCACGGACAATTACTGATTAGAGAAGCTGGCCGCTAGAATTCTCCAGTCAGCGGCTAAATTCGACGCACGTACCTACCTAGCTAGCGGATCAATCCGTTTTAAACGGCCCAGAATTTAACATATTGGTCGCTCGACCATCTCGAAAAAAAATCATATTTTGTACATAAATTTCCTTATATTTTGGCTGTTCAAAAGCATCTTTGTCTTATTTTTATTGGATCTGGTTTACAAATGGCGGCTATTTTTGTTTTACGCCATACACCATTTTTCGCATTTGTGAGGTTTATTCTTTTCACGGTTATTCAGCTCTGGGTTGTTCCAGCATTCTACAATAACATGCATTGGATTCAGTATACTCTGACCTAGAAATCGCATTATTACATACCTACCTTCTATGTTTTTATTTGAGAAATATTTGCAACTAAACCTATGAATCAAGTTCGATATTCAGAGATTAATTTCTCAAAGAAGGAATAGAACCTCAGCCTTAATTTTTTCTGTGCTTTTACAGGTAACACTATAGTTACTTTTTGTAAAATATCATTGGTAAGTATCGTACCTCTTGAAAATTACATCCTCTTAAAGATTGGAATTTTAGATTTTTCCAAATTTTCAACTGTAATATCTGTAGGGGACCAGTTAAAAATCTGAAAATTGCACACATAGTAGATTGCTATGATACCAAACTTCATTAAAAATTTCAACTTTTAGATTTAACTCAAAATTTTTTTTTATTGTAAACTCAAAATTGTGTTTGTGTCAAAATTTTGGATCTGACAAAAAGACACCAAACAAAAATACAATTTCACATTTTTTGTTTTGCTTTTTGTGTTGTTGTTGGTTTTTTTTGGAAAAAAGAAAAAAAGGAAGGAAAAAAAAAAAAGGAAGGAAAAAAAAAAAAGGAAGAAAAAACAGAGGTTGTAATAGGTTGGTGGCGCAATTCCAACTTCGGATTCAGCACTTCGACATTCATAGAGAAACATGTGTGAAGGCTTTGGGTCTGACAACTTTGTGTGCATGTGTGTGGGTGTATATATATAAATGTCTGTGTAACTGATACATAAACAATCTACTTATGAGTTTCAGTTTGGGTGTAGAAGACCTTTCAAAAAGTCCTCCATTATATTTTGTATTAATTGATGCAAGAAATGAACACAAGAGTAACTTTTAACTAATTACTAATTTCTACCGACTAACTAATGACTTATAACACAAAATGAAAACTTTCAAAAAGAAACATTTATTTAAAGCAATTAACAAAGCATCTTTAATGTCATATGACTCTTCTCAATTAGGAAAAATGATATATTTAGAGAACTTTTTTTTTTTAATAGACTTAATCATCTCTACAAAAATAATTAGTAGTAGTAGTAATAATAATAATAATAATAATAATAATAATAACAATAATTACAAAGAATAATACATACTGTTTTCAATAAGTAGCATGCCAAAATACAAATTCATAGTAGCCTATTGAGTACAGCACATTTATGGTATCTTGTCCTAATGATATTAGATACCAATACAATGCAACAGAATTTCCAGCGAAAGAACATCATATACTGGAATTATCTGTTGTAGTCCAGGTGTTCCCAATCAAGATAATGCAAAATTTAAAAGAAAAAACATTTGTTATATTGAAATTAAAAGTGTCCTCCTTCTTCAACTTTGAATCTCTACCAACACAATAATAATTGGATGTTTAAAAAAGAGAAAATAAAGGATAATTTTTACTTATAATTATTAATAAAAAAGTTTACAAAAATTACAGCAGCATTCTTCAGTTTCAAAATACACTTCATACATACACTTCACTGAGGAACTTCAATAAGTTACGTTCACTGTTAGTAATTATGTTCCAGAAAGAAGACTGAACCCAGAAATACTAACTATAACTTCATTCAACATCATGTTAATTTGGGTGCTGTAATGACAAAAAAATGTAAATTCATCATAAAATAAAAATAGAAAGTTCAATCCATAAGAATAGCTGCAAAATGAATAGATGCAATTTTGGATATAAAAACATTAAGTAGTAGTGGTAGCAGTAGTAGTAAAAATCAATACCAACAATATACCATATGATTCATTAAAAAAAGGAGAGAGATAGATAAAGCGTAAGTGACCAAATCTTGAGATAATATTGGGATCTAAAACATTGAAAACTGACCACTTGTGTTCTTTCACATGAATTACAGATATGTTTAAAACAAATTCCTAGACACACTGAACCTAGATTATATCGATTCTGACATCAATGCAGGGACGGAATCATGGCCTAGAGATAAAACTGATGAAATATCACTGTTTTTTGTAACGGCTGTTAAAAATTAGAAATAAAAAAATATAAATTTGACAGTTGAGATTTTATTTTTTCATGTAATAAATATATTATATGAACATTAACTTCTTGAATACAAAAAAAAAACAGAATTCAACCAATGAAATTCCAATGAAAAACTAAAGAACAAAATGGCATGCTGAGGACATCTAGGAAATATAAGAATAATACCTTAGAGCAAGATGCATGGAGGAGCCAAATTTAACTACAGAGATGGATACACATTGGACTACCAAAACTCAACACTACACCATAATTTGTTCTTCAATAATAAATACTTAAATTATAGTATAATTATAGAATTCAGCTGCTGAATTGTTTAAGTGTAACAAAATCAGATGATAAAAATGAATAATTCATACCAATTAGAACTAATTTGGGAAAAAGAAATATTTTAGTATCACCAAAAAAACAAACAAAAATCAATAGTAGAACATGTGACAGATCAAGGTCGGTACCAGTAGGCAAATATATTCTGAAGAGTATTATGAGAGTCAAATGTCAGAGGAGAGAAGTCGGGGCTAATTTAAGCACAACTTAGCTATCAGACAGTTTAGCTCAATATAACAAAATAAAGTGTAGTATAGGGTCGAATCAAGATACCCATAATACATGGTGAATAATGTGTCAATGTTGTGCTGTTATTTAAGAAGGTCAATATCCAAGCCAACAAAGATCTTGCGAAAAGAAACCAATCAAAGAAAATCAGATAAAGATAACAAAGGGGAGTGAACTAAACAGGAACCAAAAGCCTTATGCCACACACAAAAATGAATCTCCTGAATTTTCTGAAGTTGCATTTGACAAATTATTGCAGATGTAAATTATCAATACCAGTTTGTACTCCTACCTTGTACTTAAAAGCTAAAAGTGAATTCCTGGCACTGATCATACAAATTGACTGGTTCCTTGACATTGTCGAAAGGCATGGAGAATGTAGCAGAGTACATGTATTATGAAACACATACGTGAAACAGAAAACACAAACACCAAAAAATTCATTCATGGCAGGACAATCTACTTGTATATTCAAGCTTATGATTTCCAAGAGCTTTAATTCAATTCACATTTCTATAGACAATAATAAATAGAAACATTCCTTTGAACTTTCAGAAATTTCATTTCCATGATTTGTTGGTTGATTGATTGACGATTGTTCGCAGGGCATATTATCTAGAAAACTATCATATCACGTTGATTTAATAAATAAATGCAGTTTTAATGACATTACTGTATAATTATTTTTAATCTACTATAGTTCAAGGCACATAACAGATGTTAATTAAGAGACTAATCTGATCTGGAAATTATTACATGCAATTCATTCAGAAATAGAATAAGTTCTCTTTTGCATTTGAAATCCATATAATAATCTTCTTAAAGAGTCGTAAATATTATTTACTGCAGGGGTGTCCAACTTCTAAGGTCTTGTGGACCACAGCTACAGCCTTCAACACGTTTGCGGGTCATATTATTACTCGGGCGTCTGCTCTGATACGGAGGTGGGGGTGGGGAATGGACCCATGCATGATATCAGGCTGTACCATATGTAACACATTGAGATGATTTTGAATTTCTGAATTCACTAGAGAGAAAAAAAAAAAAAAAAAAACCTCAAATGTAAACTTAACCTGTTTTTACATTAAGGGGGTGTCGACCTCGGCAGGGCACATGCACTAGATGCCCAATGTTCTTGCCTGCCATGGATGAAAGGAACATTTACTTTCGACTAATAACCTATCGCGGGTCATAATAAATGGCACTGTAGGCCGCAGGCCACCAGTTGGACAACCCTGATCTACAGTTTTAAATCATGTTAAAAGTCCACCTTAATTAATGTGATACAACAACTTTAAACTAGCCGTTAATTCTTGTATATACAAATGCAAACATAATTAAAACAAGAAAATCCTTACTATTTAATTTACAGTAGTGATCACTTACTGTTTGTTTATTATATATTGATTATTATATGAATATTACACTAACGTCCTTTAATAAATAGAAGAATAGGTTTCTTATATTATACTTTGAGAAAAGAGTTACTTTTTGGTTAATATGAAAATAATAAAGTAATACATTAAAATATACTGAAATATTTGTTTTGAAATTTGTTCACAAGCATTTCAGTTACTCATGCCTCATGTTTTTAATGTACTACTGTAATATGTAAATGAGAGTATTATTCAGAAAAGTGTTTACTAGTCATTACATATGAAATTTAAACACTGCTCAATAATGTACAATGAATTATTATTCTTAACAATAAACAATAAGTAGAATCTCAGAGCAACATAACAGCCAGAAAATAGATTTCATGCTTAATTAATTAGGCATTATTCTAAAAATTAGAGCTGGCAATTTGAGGAAGACTAATGTTTAAAGTAATTAAAGAATAAAAGTTTCCATTTCAATTATAGCCAATCATGGAAGATTCAAGAAAATGTTAAGTTTTTGAGTTTATCATTACATTCAACAAGCTGAATAATGCTTTCAACTAACAATTAAAACTACTGACTTTGGCTGATTATAATGGGATCCATCACTTGTATCAAAATATTTTGTGGATAAGAGTCTCTGTTTTTAATATTTCATTGCAATTTTATAACTACCACTGAAATATTTTTATCTTAAATCATAGGTCTTTTCCTCTTAATGACACCTTTCCCAAGTATATTATGATCAGATGTGGTTTTCAACTTCTGAGTAACCAAAATCAGGCTGAAATATACGGCAGAATTTTAGTAGGAGTAACATCTCAACACACAATTCCTCTGTCACATGATAATGACAATTGAAGAAATCATTAAAATAACAAATGTCTTTGTTTTTTTCCAATTATTATTTCAAACCCTGTAAGTATTAAAGTCTCATTCCAGAGTTGTTTGTTTTTAAAACAGGAAAAACGAAATAACATACCACTACCAAACTATTTCGGTTAAACTATACATGAAATTTCCAATTTTGAAGCAAGGTACAAAATAGATAAAGACATAAAAATCCAAGCCCTAATTATTCCAATTCACAGTTTTGAGAATCCTTAACTAATGAAGATGAAAAGAAATTACAGAATCCTCTTTAACAAACAATTCTGTTCTTTGGAATATCACTAAATTAGTATTTCTAAATTGCTTTCAACAAGCTCCAATATTAGCAACACTGATCTGAAGTGTCAGCATTAAATCAGTAATCATCATATATATAATAAACAAATAACTAAATTACAGTACATGACCATTTTTATTCATTTGCATGATGCTGCCTGTTTTGGCCAATTTAGCATGCACAGAACAGTGAAATCAATATAACAACACATTCGTGCTCCCAGTAAAATCTATAAAATACAATTGTATCCATTAAATAAGTAAATACAATATT
Organism: Teleogryllus oceanicus; assembly: GCA_964035755.1. Classification (NCBI taxonomy): domain Eukaryota; kingdom Metazoa; phylum Arthropoda; class Insecta; order Orthoptera; family Gryllidae; genus Teleogryllus; species Teleogryllus oceanicus. The sequence goes on from CAXIVR010000001.1 coordinate 284,706,816, forward strand.
TTCAAATATCAGTTTGAAAATAAGTAATTTATGTGAACTTCAAATAGGATTAATGACTTGAAAATTAAGCATTCCTTTTTAGTGTAAATACAAACTCCTAACAGTAAGCATTTGAAATGGAGTGAAAATCAAAAGAAATTCAAGCTTAATTAATTTTTGCATATCTTTGAATAGCTATTTAGTTACCTTGAAGCCTGAAAATCTAACTTTTGATCACAAATGCACAAAAATATTTTTGCACAGTTTAACTATTTTAAAATACCACATTCTTTTTTCACATAAACTCCTCTGATGTACTTATTTGCATTATAATTACCAATTAAAAAGTTTTGATTTGACAAAATCTCTTCATGTCAACTATAGAGTTTGATAAATGAAATATTATTAAAACAAATATTTGTATTATATATTACCATTAAGTATTAAACAACCAAACATGTTTTGTAAGTGAATCATAAATTAGTAGTTACAGAATCTCCCACCTAATCCCTAAGATACTCTTAGATAGTGTGTAATAAAACCTTTACATAAATGATTTATAATGATTTAACTTTGCCATTTGAAATCTTTTTCCTCATAGTTATTCCTTGAAAGAACTGTTTGATTAATTATTCTTCTCTAATGTCTGAAGTCAGAGAATAACAATCTGAGGCAATCAGATTTGATATTTTGGAGGACGGTTTCATCTGTCCTCCATGCCTTCCCCAACTCTAGGCTGTTCAAGAATACAAAATCTTTATTTATCCTCAGAAACCAAAATGCTTTTATTAGGAGTGTGGGAATTACTACATCGAGTGAAATGTAGGGTTGGTATATGTCCCATAAAATATGAAATTATCCCACTTTTACGAATTCTGTTCCATTGTCTAAATACCATTGTCAGGGCTCCAAAATGATTCATATTTTGCTTCATTCCATCTTTTGTTATTGGGAGCCACAGCTAAAAAACTAATTATTTATTTTATCCATTTATTAAACGTTACAGACACTGATATTTCCACTATACAAAAATATCACAATCATCAGAATGAAAGTATAATAATCATCACAATTATATTTATAATTTAGTGGATAGTTTGTTCATATTATAACTTTGTATATAAGATAACAGGAAAACAAGGTCTGGACCTTATATGTGCCATCCTGCACATCTTATAAGTCTGGGACTTTAATGTTTGCATCCTAACCACACTAATTACAGCACTGAAGTAAAAATCTTTGCAGTTTTCCACTCCAATAACGATGCAAAGTAGCAAAAATATTACTACAGAGAAAATTAAAGCTGACAAAATTGCCTAAGAGATTGTTTCTATCCATTTTCTTTCTATTCTCAATAGCTTTAAAGTTATATGTAAAGAAAAATTAAAAATTTTACCTTAAAAATTTTAGTTTTTAAGGTAATCATTTCAACATTTTATCCTCCATTTTCAAATTCCTTTATAAGAAGATATGACAGAACCCTGTCAACCAGTATTATAATAAAAATACATAGAAACTGACAATATCCTATTCCTTAATGTGTCTTTTGTTATTTCACAATACTTTCAGGAGAAAAAAATATGAGACCTGTATTTTTGTTAAAGAACATAATCCCTGGTGAAATGACCTTCTATCTAACCCTTTCAGGTTCATTTGACACTTTCAGGTGGAACTTCAGTCGTGTTGTCTTAATACTCAAGAACACGCGCCAACAGTTCATTACTGAGCAGCAGGAATAGCAGAGTGATTCAGGTGATCCCACGAATTCAAATTGTCTGAGAATTCCACACATCTCACTCAACAATTGCTAGAATGATGAGGCCAGGAGAAAATTATAGGCCAATTTAATGCACAAGTATGCAGAACATTTACAACACAGTTTCTCTTTTAGTTCTAAATTATGAAAACTTAATATATGTTAATATATTACTATATGTAAAAGTGCAGGGTGCCATCAAATGTTTTGATGGAGCTTATCTTGAGACACCATTAAAGATGGTAAAAATAACATAAATTTGACACCATTACTTCTGTAACCCCTGGTCCAATCTTTTTGCTTTTTATTTTAAATGAAAGATAACAGGTTCTTTAAGAAATGCCCTTACACACTTTTTGGTATCTCATGCTGATTTTATTTAGAGTGGATTTTGTGAATTAAAAAGTTGTTCTAGAGGCATAAAAATAGTCATTTCAAACTAATTTCGGAAAAGTGGTAATATAATTAATAATATCAGTTAAAGAGAACACTGGCTCCAATGTACCAAAACCACCAGTCCATTGAAATGTGTTAAAAATGATTTTGACTGAATTTATATGGTTTGATTTTTCACCTTTTGAAAAAATGAATGAATACAAGACACTTCAAGATGTGTAAAACAACTGTTTGATGTAAACATTCTATTTAGAACATTAAACAAGTTAAAAGACATTTAAGGAATTTTCACGGAGAATTAAAACAAGTTGCATTCTACTTCACAAGGGTCTAGCATCTTCCTTCGCAAATTCTGGTATTTTGCCCCTAGAATGTCAGTCAACAACATTTACGCACATTTATGAACCAAGATAGAAAGAATAGTATACAAATCATTGTATCCACCTCTGACTACTGGCTATTTTCTCAATTATTGCAGGCACCAGAATGTAGCCCTTTATATAAGTCACTAGCCCTGAACATTGCACCATGGGATTTTCCAAGCTAAATTATTAAAACAGACATTTGTTGTTGAGATTATTTCATTTATCAAACTCTATAATAGATTACTACCACAGCTTAGTCACCTTAGCTGCCACTGTGATAAATGTGTGTGTGATCTCAATTAATTAATAAAAATGCCACTGAGATAATTTCATTTGGATAACATGTCCATCTTCACAAGACTACTCTGATGATTTTAGTGAAAGTAAATGTCCATAACAATAACAAATTAGTTATTTTATTTACTTTTCATGAGAAATTCACGAATTCTATAAAAATACAAAATAAAATACAGGATGGCTTCTACGCCATTTCATTAACAGCAGTACACCATTAGAGTCAACATTTTTCTCTATGAAATGGCATAGTGTGTGTGTGCATATTTCACCAACCACCAAAATATCCTCATTGACAAGTTTCAACACATTTTTCCAACAAAAGGCATTATGATTTTGGGTGTTTTTGTTGATATTACAACACAATAGAGTACTATAACATTTTCCATAGATGCAGCCTCAAGTGTGCTTTCTCCTGAAGATAAGAAATAAGCACAAGTGTGTTCTTAATGGACTTGAAAGAATGATATAGATGAGAGACATTACACATTTCTGAACATATTGTTAGTTATCCTAATGATATTTGGAAGTTACTGAATAATATTATGTAAATTGACCAATTAAAAAGAAATATACTCAAAAAGAGCAAGATAGAAAATATCGTGAAGTAGTATGATGAATACTAAGGAAACAAAAACGTTGTATCCTGTTATTTACATGCTACAAGATGAATTGGAAACTGTATGCAGAAGGAAGTCAGGGCATTGGTTAAAAATAGTATACATACAAAATTTACATTCAATATCTGAAGATTTCAATTGACTGAAAATATTAGTTGTAGAAACTTGTGGCGTAAACTCACACCTGACCAACTCACTGGGTTCACAAATATCAGCAGTAGTCAAAACATTTTGTAGATAAAATATCAGAAACCACAATTGAAGGATGTCTTAATTCACACATTATTATTTCCTTGTAAGCATCACTAAGAAAAGAGTTATGCAAGTACAACGTACAGACAATCATTCTTTATCAATGAAGGAAATTGAAAGAATATTTTTTGTTTTAAAATCTGATGAACTATTGCTCAGGAACGTGCATGCTTTATAATGAAGGAAAATATAGTTTTACATTTCATTCTATTCCAATAATTAGAAAACGAAATAAAATAAATTAATAGTGCAAGAACATTACAATAAAACACCAATTTACTGCAGGTAGTAAATAACATATTTCTCACATGTTTTTGTATAATTGGGTATTGCATTTTCTTGAAGTTAACTGAGTTATTCATATTACGTGAACATATTTATGGAAGCAATATGTAAACAGTTCACCCTGCAGTTTATGGCTTTTCAGTAAAAAGTATTTGAATATATCTTAGATATTTCTTAGCTCACATAATATTAATTCCAAAAAATAATGTTCTCACTTATTTACATTATATTCACTGTTAAGGTTTACTTATCACATAAGTTTTTTTAATCACAGAAAAATGGAATAATTGGGAACCCCTGTTTGAAATAAATGATTATTAAATCATCTCCCTGCCAATGTAACAAATAACAAAAAAAGTAAATTAAACTCTGCAGTACGAATTCCATTATGCATGGAAAGTATAAAATACAATAACATAAAAAAAACACATTAAAATTACAAATTATTAGTAACAATACTGTACAGATGGCACTATAAAACTAAAAACTTAATTTACCAGTCATCAAAATGAAGTTTCAAATTACTAAATTCTATAAATACCATTACTTGTTTGTTCTGTATTGACAGAAGCATTTAGAATGTAATTTAAATTTCTTCCTTAGTATATTCATTTTTAAACTGCCATTAATATTAAAAATGATTGGTGTAGCTGTCACCACCAAGTATGTACTATTTTAATAGTTTTATACAGCATGTGGTATGTGCAAATGTGATAATGAACACAAATTACAGGTAAAACTGTGATAAGCCAAAATAGCATGTTATATAAAATTGGAAAATAGCTGTGACAACTGAAGTAAACTGGCTGGTAAAGAGTAGTATCCCTCAATTTGGACGTTTACCCAAGAAATTACCAGGTACAAAACCTCGCTTGCCATTTAAATCCTCAGCAAGCCACCATTCTGAATTGTTTTCAGCATCATGTTTCTGCAAAATTTTCACATGTTGACCAGATTTAACACTTAGTGTTCTCACACCATCTCCTTGGAAGTCATACATTGCATAATAAACCTATAAAGGCAACAACATTTTTAAAATATATAAAAAATGAATATTAAAAACATTAAATATTATTTATTTGATTCAATAAAAAATTAATATCCATTTACATTGGAAATTTCGATAGCTGAAGCAACTAAAGGAAAACTCTCTTGTGAATCACTTTAGTTCACAAGATTGGATTTGATGTTTGTATAACATTATTATTTAACTTTTTCCCCACCCCCACCTCTGAGGGTTAGGGAAGGGAGATCGAGTTTGGTATATTGGATGAACCCCATTGATATAAACAACTTTAATTTCCCACTTTTCCCCAAACCAATTTTAAATGGAACACCTGGTATACACAGGCGTTCAGAGGAAACTGTGAAATTTCAAAAATAAACTCTTAAGACAATTTTAGCCATATTTTGTCTAATAAACTTCTTAGATATTCTGAATGGCTGAGTCACAATAAGCACTCAAAAGTTAGTTTGAAAAAATACTTTCTACACAAAAATTAGCATTGGAGAAACATCTAAAAACTCCCGAAACATGTAAATTGTTTATTTACAACAGAAATTTATATATCACAGAAAAAAAAAAGCAGTCGAACTGAGTAAATCACATGCTTTTTTTATTTCAGTGTTAATTTTTCTTTCAAGAAAACAGGAAAAAAAAAAAAAAAAAAGGAAACAGAAAGAAGTGGTAGTATTACTTCAATGGCTAAATGTTATTTTGATTTGTTGTAAAGTAATTTTATTGCTGTATTACAGAAATGTCAATAAAAACATGACTTACCTCTTCTGCAGGCTCAGCATCATCTTCTGGAATTTCTGAATAATGAGATACCTGGAAAAAATCAAATCATTGTAGGCATGTAGTTGAAGTGGAAGGGAGGGGGCTGAGTTATTTACTGTCTCTTGTTTATTTAAACTTCTTTATAATAGGCAAAGCATCTAATATGCATGCAATCAAAGATCTAATATCAAAGAATAGATTTCATTAAGAAAAAAAATGTTTACCTTCAATAATGTAACAAGGAGGGCATAAACAAAAAAACTAACTTCTGCAATTTTTTAAAATTCAGAGGATTTAATGAAAATCAGATCTAGCCAGTTTCACAAGTGTACTGTATTTCACAAGTTCACTCTATTAGAGCAAAAAAATTTAAGAAAAATTTGGAGCCATTTTTGAGAAAATGTTGAAACTGTCCTAGAGGGACATATTCCATGTACATGTCCATGTAAAGTACCCTTACAAGTTAAAAGTTCTGTTTGAAATTCTATGGGCTATGACATCATTCAGATTGATTGAGGATTGTTTTACATAACATCTAATTTTGGTTAAAATCCTGTTTACAGATTAAGTGGTAGTATTGTTCACAGTTAGATGGATAGGCACACAGCTAGGCATTTTAAGAAAACCCCTTGTTTGGAATCAAGAATGCACAAAATGTATTGTTTGTAATACAAAATGTACAAGTCCAAGAACAATCCACTTTCTTATTACCGAGGACCCACAAAATGTGATTTTATGTCAAAAAATAAGCACTTTTCCCTGCAGTGTTACATAACTTTCTCTTACTATGTAGTAATAAACAAGAATGTGAAAAGGCATCATAGGAAGGTTTTTAAATACAGTAATGCAATGTTTTTATATTTGGTCTGTAATACTGAATGACAAGGCAAAGAAAACAGCAACAGGCTATCAAAGAATTATATTACTCTTCATAGGAAAAAGCAGAATAGCCCATAATTTCTAAAAAGAGATAAACTTACAGTTCTACAACAGCATAAATTTTCATGCATTTCTTTGCAACTACTGTATAATATTATGTTGCAATGTAACTCATTGAAATTACTTCAACTTTGATACTAATTGTTCAGCAATCTCTTGAAAAGAAGGACAGGAGATTTGAATTCGTCATTTTTGCAGAAAGCACTTTTCAAACTTTCAGAGACTGTAATGAAAATAGGGCTTAAACACCACTCATATGCATACTGTATTTGAGAAAAGAATTTAAAGAAAAGAAAAATTTATCCATCCTGGAAATCGAACCCCCATCATCTGCTTAGGTAGGACACAACAAAGACCACTTTACTACGAAACTGCACTATCAATTTACTTATTACTTAGAAAGAAAAATAGACGTTTGCATTCAGAAAATTTTGAGAAACTTCATTCATCAAAAGAGATCATCTGAAGCATTTGTGCCCACAAAACTTTATTATATTATAAAATACATTTCTATTTTAAAAAAGTTTTATTAAAACTGGTATTTGTGCCAAACAATTCCAGATACTGAGCTCTACTCTTCCTGTTTTTAAAAAATTGAAACTGTTTTTGAGAAAATCTTGCTAAGGTATTTATAGAAAATTGCCACAATTTAACTCAAAATTACATGAAAAGTACTAATAAATATTTCGAAGAAATTACAAAACATTATTTAAAGATCTACTGTTGAAATATATAATGCATTAAGGAAGAAATCTGATGAAATCAAGGAAGAACTGATGATATGGTAACAAGCTTTTTGGATCTCTCAATTCAGTGAAACCTCAAATGGAACATCCATATGAACTGAAGACATAATTAAGTTCCTTACTCTACACATTCAGAATTCTGACAAAAATCAGCCCTCATGCTACTCACTGTGTATATTTTGTGAATGTTCATTCGCGTCTGAGATACGGCACAATATTCTGAGGAAACACAACCTATAGCTCCCAGACTTTTAAATTACAAAAAAAAATTGTACGAATAATAAGCAAATCTCACACACACAATTTTGGTAGGACTTTCTTTTCTAAAGGTAGGAATTTTACCTTTACTTTGCCTCTTGATTTACGAATCAGTGTTTTTTTTGTCAAAAATGACTTACTCAAGGGTGGGAACATGTTTTCAATGAATACCGATGTCTCTAACTATATCACTTGACGTAGTAATCACATACATCAGGTGTCAGTATCAACAGCTCACTCAGTATCTCAGCAACAAAAAAATTCACACTCAATACATGTAGTACATTATTAACACATTGCCAGATGCCATTGAACTTAACCAATACACAAGTTCTAAGTAAAATTATTTTTGCTATATAACTTTTTCTTTACCATTAGAGATTGTAATGAGCATCAAAAAGTTAATACTGATTTTTAACAATGATAAAATATTAGTTTATTACATGCTTTATTTATGTTATTTATAAATGATATTTTAAAAATTTTGAGTAAAGGTGAATTGACATCTTTTGCCAAAGATATAAGTATAAATAGGGGGAATCCTGGGAGGATATAATAAATGAATCAGACGTAAAGTTATCTTTGATACAGAAATGGCTAAGTTGCAGTTTTCTGAGCTTAAATAAACAAAAGACTGCATCATAACATTTGGTAGTTATCTGGACAGTATACCAGAGACATGTGATGTGAAGCTTCAAAAATCAAGCTGTGATAATGCAGACTGTGATTGTCCAAATACATTGAGAGTTGACATTTTTAAATATTTAGGAGTCTAATTTGAAATGGGGTTACAACTGACACAAAAGAGTAAATATATTTACGTTTTCAGTAAACTCAGAGTGATTCTTGAAATTAAACAACTATTGAAGATATACTATGATTTATTCTGGACAATTGCAACTTATGGCTTGTTAGCTTAGGGTGGAGTTTATGATCCAACAGTATTATTAAATAACAGAAAAAAGGATTATCAAAATTATTATTATTAAATTAAAATATAAAATGCTATTTTATTGAAAAATTGTAGTTATATAATTATGCGTGGCTTCAAGATCAATATTTATGTATCAGGAATACCAAAAGAATACTTAAGTCTTACCCCCCAGAGTTATCAAGGATTTAAGTCGGAGGATACATAATGTAGTGGGAAGTGTTTAAAGTATTATGCGATATATTTAAAACCGCAAATGTAAAATGTTAAAAAATAACAGGTTACTGAGAATATTTTTGATAATAATATGATGGATCAATCGTTTCCTGCAACAGAATAGTATCTTTCCTTTTCCTCAATAGATTTTGTTTTGACTTTCATTTTACTCCATTATCTGTTTTTTTCTTCTTCTTTTCTTTATCATTCATTTGTTTATGTATATACTGAGTGTGAAAAAGTTCTTTATCAAATGAGTGAATAACTTTTACAGTAAACCCTCATTAACACAAATTCCAAGGAACTGAAATAATGCGAGTTCGTGATGTACAAATTCATGTTATCTGAGTATTATAAATTCCATATTACCATAATCCCTTGTCGGGACCAAAGTTTTGTTTGTGTTACAGCGAAACTTGTGTTAAGTGAGCTCATGCTAACAAGGGTTTACTGAATAATGAAAGATCCTTCAGATTGGCACACAGGCACAGCCTCCTACAGTAAAACTGTATTTATTACAAACTGACTAAAATTTAATTGAAAAAATTGAAAGTTACTATTTGTCCTGTATAATTCTTAAAGGACTAAATATGCCTGCAACAAGTATTGCCCTCAGCTTCCGAGTCAATGATCCCCACCTTGATAAGATTTTTCATTCAGTTTCTCTGATCCTTTGAGCATATGCTGAGATGGCCTCTTGTTTTGCTTCTGGACACAAATGTAATTTCACTATATGTGCACATTTTCTAGAGTTTATTGGGAAATGTTGTTATTTAAATTATGGTTCTCCATGTTCTCGTGGCAGTAAGTCTATTCTTTCATGAAGGGTATGAAGATGCCCCTTGAGCCCAAATCTATAGCTGATTTGCCTTTGCAAATAGTTTTTATTACACAAGAGTGAATGTTTACTTACCAATTCTTGCCAGAAATGCTCATTATCATCCGTATTCAGAATTCAACTTGTATAAGGTAGGGAACCCAGAAATCAAGAAAATGTGCACAGAATACCCTTCTCTCCATAGTTTCTTACTCTGATTTCAATGGTTTTTAACATTAAAAAATAAATAAATAAAACTACATAAATAAAAAAATAAATAATAAATAAATTATAGGCTTTGATATTGAAGGTTTAGGGCAAGTTTGAAAAAATGAACTTGTGCAATTTTTGAAATTTGAGAGGTTTTAATAAAAATCGGACACATGTCATTTTTATTAATGCATGTAGTACTACCAAACAAAAACTTTTAAGAAAACTTTGTGCCATTCTTGAGAAAATTTTTAAAAGACTTAAAGGGTTCATGTAAAATGCCCCCAACAAATCAAAGGCATGTTTTCAATTTGCAGGATATCAAGATCAGCCTTTCTCCTACAGCATTGCCTATCTTTCTTGTTTATGAAATACAAGCAAGAAAGTAAAAAGTAATTGTGATGATTATTACAGGATCTCCTTTTTAATGTTAGGATCAAACCTTTACAAATCCAAAACAAACTATACAGGAGAGTGAAGAATATTTATCAGAGGAAAGTAATTCAATTAAGGAAGGCAGAGGGGATATGAAAATAGGCCAATAGGAATAATACAAGGCTACTCAGGTGGGCTGGTCACTTGACATGCCTTGGCCCAGAGCATATCTGTGAGCCACCAGTGTGTAGAGTGGATAAGAAGGGAAGGCAAGGCTCTTAGATGCATTTGGCTCCACTTTAGCAAAAGGCAAGTGGTAAGCAGACCATTGCTCTGGGTCATTGCAGACAGTCTGGCCCAAATTTACTAGAGCACAAAGCTCTGATTCTTGCATTTGAGCCGTGCTGATATAATAGATAATACATATATCCAAAGCCCAGGAGTTCTGAAAAATCTCTTTTTTTTTTTCTTAAAATTTTATGACTTAACAACAAGAATCAATATTATGCTTCTGGAATTGCATTGAAGATTTTCATTTTGATCTTTTTTTGTGTACTTTAGCTCCCGAAGCATATTTAAAACAGATTTCCTTATTTTGACATTTTTCTTCCTTTTTCATTATTTTCCTGACACCAACTAGATTAAAAACCCAGACATCTGCAAGCTTGGGTACCCTTGGGTTTTGTCTTTCTCTGGAAGTGGAGATGCAATATGCAGGAAGAGTTGAAAATGTTTGTGAGAGAGAGACTTGACTAGGACACTATTTCGATTACAAGTCCTTTCTTAAAGCTCATTTGTCATATAATCCAAGACTTTTTGCAACCTTATTTTACCCACAATAAATGCCTTTTGCCTGCCTTAGGCAAAATTATTGTCTGAGCTTCCAGCCTCTACTTTCAATGGAACTGGAATTGAAACTTCAAAGAATGATAAAAATTGAAACAGCACAACATTTTGGCTTGTACATCTTTTTTTCAAAATACTAATGTTGCCCTTTGGATCTCTGATGTATAAGAAAACTAATAAAAGCACAATATACAACAACAGATTTATGTATGTGTGACAGTGCAACCCTACTGGTTACTGACCTTGTTTTCAGAAATAACTTCATATCTATGTTTTGAGCTGTCTGTAGTTTCAGTTTCTGAACTTTCAGCACAGTAACTTGGAGTTCGCATCACACTTCTATAAGGTGGTGGTGAAGGATTTTTTTTCAAAGATCCTGTGTGCCTTATACTTGCAGCACCATCAGCACCAGGAAAATTAGAAGACTGATATGAGGGTGGCACAGTAATAGAATGTCTATGTGGCACTGGACTCTGGTACATTTCTTTCAAATTATTACATGGAACAAATCCACGATTTGCTGAAATACATTAAATTACCATTAATAAATCACAATCTCTTAAATACACAATGTTCACTTCATTTCTTACAGTTAGCAAACTTCAAAATGAAATTGTAATGACATTTAGAAAACTCTTTAAAAATGTTGAATATAGAAATATTTAGTTCACCTCAAAATGAAGTTTATCAGAAAACAAGAAATACTTTAAAAATTGATTATTCTTCAGATAAAAACTGCTGGCAAAATGTGTCAAAGGCAATGAAAAGGTCCCCTATTCAAAATTATACATGAGATTATTAGTGTTAATCACTAAAAACACTTACTGATCAGTTTTTACCTCAATAACCCCCTCCCTGCTATACTATATAATAATGTATGTACGTATGTAGGTATGTACGTATGTAGGTATGTACGTATGTATGTATGTACGTATGTATGTATGTATGTATGTATGTATGTATGTATGTATGTATGTATGTATGTATGTATGTATGTATGTATGTATGTATGTATGTATGTATGTATGTATGTATGTATGTATGTATGTATGTATGTATGTGAAAACAGAATTTTTCTCAATTTTTAATAAGAAAGTGCCATTAAAATTCATGCTAGACATCATTGATACTCAAAAAGTAGGTTGTGCATGTCATACAACTATTTGTGCACCAGTGCCCAACAGCACTAATTTCAACAGAAAAAATTCTTGAGTGTAGCCCAAAGACAGTTCTTTTGACCATAGGATGCATATGCAGGGCCTCTGTGGCTGAATTTGTTTTATTTTGCTTTTTACTAGGCATAGCTGCATTTCTGGGAGCATGCCATCTGTGTAACTTTTACTCTATCATTCTACTTTCATTTTAGTCACTGCCAAAAAAAATCTTAGAATTTCATTAGACAGATCCTGGAATTTCACTGTATTACATCAGTGCATCAACAGGGCTTTTAAGGTCCTACTGCAGAGTTGTCAGAAATCGAAGTTCTATGAGTGGGGGAGAAGGAGTAGCCAAAAGGAGCAGGTCTACTGTTTGTCAAAAAGCAGATCTTATTGGAACTATAAGTCATTGGAATATGGCATCCTGAATTCATATTTTTATTGTTTCCATTCTGACAGCACTGGAAGAAGCTGGATGTGTGCTGTGTTGCTCTTAGCTGTGCCACTATGTCAATAGTTTTGAAGACATTACAAGAGTTATTCTATTCAATGATCACTGCTCAAGAGAGTTACATTCCCAAACAGATAACCTTGCTCCCTTTCGATGTATTTGGGAACTGCAAAAAAGTGATTACCCCTAATGAGACTGTCACTATTGACAAGCAGTTGCAGCTTAATATAATATGTGCCCCAAAAGTCAGCAAAATATGGGATCAAAATTTTCTGGCTTGCTAACTCACAAAAATTTTATGCTACCAAAGTCCAAACAAGCCTGTTCAAAAAAAAATTAGCAAATCTCCCTAAGTATGCCTTCTCAGAAACTAAACAAAACATGCCCAGCGGTAAGGGATAATATTACGTAAAAATGTGACTTTTATTGACTGATTGACTATTTTGTACTTCTGGACACATCAACTGCTGTAGTTATTAATCCCATAAATGATTGCTTGTTTTTATCAGGAGGTGGTGATGTTCTTCCCCAATGGATGGTGAGATTGGGCGCCAAATTACACATCGACTTGAGGGGTATTCCTTTTCTAGATATATCCCTCATTGGGGCACTACCTCAGCTGAGACAAGCTCTCTCAATAAGTGGTAGAGTAGTGCATAAGTAAGGGATGAGGATAGGTTAAGGAAGAGAAGGAAAAATAGCAAGAGGTCCATAGTCCATTTGTTAGGGGACTGCTCTGGCATTCACCTGATATTGAATGGAGAAACCACGGAAAACTATTGATCAGAGCAGCCAGCCAATAGAATTCTCCTCCAGACAGCTTTCTAGCTGGTATTGAAAATCCTGCCACCACAGGGACTCAAACACTAGGACCTCCCGATCAGTGGTGCTGCACTGACATCAATTTATGCCCTGAGCCACCTCAGCAGGTGTGAACTTCCTATAATTGTTGTAGTTTGAAATTTAATGACAGGAAGATAGAAGAAATTCTAATCTTACCAAAATAAGAACTACCCTAATGTATTTGTTGTTGTTTAAAAAAAAAATCATTATTATTTAAATTATAAATAATAATTATAAATAAAAAATTATTATTAAAAACCAATATTTAATATTCTATTTATTGAAAGGACAGTTAGAACAAAAAATTAAATACAATCATATGCAAGGATAATTAGAATTTGAGAGTGGTGTGCCATTCATTTGGGACTGATTGAGGTTTAAGGGCACTTCAAAAGCTATGATCATTAGCGTCGATATCAATTAAAGATTTTAAAAAAAGTTGCACATTCAATTGTCAATATATTAATATTGATTAAAAGTAAATATTTAACTTAAAATGTACACCTAAAGCCTGCATAAAATAGATTAGCTTAAAAGTGCAATATGATGATAAAATTTATTTACTGGCCAAGAGGCCAAATAACTAGTGGAGTTACTACAGCATATGCTTTCTTCTATTGTTGGGAAATAATATTATAATAATGCTACTTCTAACCTAGTGTCACTGCAGCCATGGGCTTGAAAAATTCCTAATCAAACAGAACGACAAAAGTAACAAAAATGTATCTCTCTACTTCTTTGAAATTTCAGCAGTTTAAATGAAAATGACTTTCTGCCATTGAACTGAGAATATTGTGTTCTATTCTTACAAAATGGTTAAAGGGGGTAGTGGAATAAGATAGGCAAATCTGCCCCAGGTGATAACATTTTTATGATGAAAACCATAATCATAAAAACAAGTTTTTCAACAAATATAAATCAATTTACCCGGAAAATTTTGTACAAAAAAAAAAAACACTTTTTTTTAATAATTTTTTTGATATAGATGTTTCAAGAATTTTTTCAGGCATTCATGTCCTATTTTGACCCTTACAATCAATAAAAAAAAAGAAGAGAAAAATAAAAAAAAATTACCTTTTTCCTTGCTTTTTTTAAAGAATATCTCATGTTTGAAACAGATCATAAATAAGGCTCAATACAAAATGTAGCCCTGTAAATTCTCTACAGTTTCCCAATATTTCAGACTTTTATCTTATAATTTGCACCTGATAGTGCAATGTACGAAAAATAGTAATGTAATAGTTTCTTATTTAATTACTAAATTTGTTTTTTTTTTTTTTTTTTAAAAAAAAATTGTAAGAATAATATTATAACTTATTGTAATTTGAATATTGAACAAATTAAGATTTTAACTAAAAATAATAAGTTTTTATACTTAATTTACCTTACCAGAATACTTTCATTGCTTTGATTTGACAGATTATTTAATAATAATATTGTTAATGATCTGTGTTGTAAGTTTATGATCTGTGCCAAATGAGATATTCTTAAACAATAAAGGAAAAAAGTAATTTTTTTTTCTGTTTTTCCTTTCTTTTTTTGTTGATTGTAAGGGTCAAAATAGGACATAAATGCCTGAAAAAATTCTCCAAACATCTTTATTATCTATGGAAAATTGCAAAGATAACTGAAGTTACTATTCACAGACATAATGTGGTTAAAAGAAATGAAACCTATATAAGAGGCTAAAAAACACATTTTTTCATTAGTACGAAGTACTCCGGGTAAATTGATTTATATCTGGCAAAAAAAAATTGTTTTTTTACACTTCAATTATGAATTTCAGCCTAAAAAAGAGTTTATCCCTTGGGCAGATTAGCCTATCTCATTCCGCCACCCCCTTTACTCAGGCTGGAATTCAAACCCAGTTGTTGTGGGTGAAAAGTTCATGCTCTACTGACTTATCTTCGCACCATGAAAATCCTTATTGCATACTCACCTACAATATATTAAAAATGTTTCTATGGTGCTGCATATTTACAAGCAAAATTATATGAATACTACTAATGCTTTTTAAAAGGAGTATATAAAATGATTTGATTTAATATTAAAAGAAAAACAATTTTCATTAAGAAAAAATATCTATCTTCAACAATGCTATCATCAAATTTCGCAGAGGAAGAGGACACGGTCCCTGGAGAAGTTTGTCTTACATGCCACTCACTTTGGATGGGGGGAGGGTGTTGCCTTGCTAGTAGAAACCATGAGAAAAGTGGTGTTAAAATTATTTCCCCACACCTAACAACACTGGATGAGGTGCACCAGTGTTCTAAAGAGACCATAATTGCACTTATCTTAAAAGTGTTGTTATTGTGCCCCCATCTGCCATACACTGAGTATAGAATGTTTTGAGGGAGATATATTGTTATCTCCCTCATCAGCCAACTCATTATCGGTGATTCCCACATGGTCAGGGACCCAAGAATATATTAGGTCATAGTGGCGAGACAACACACAATGAATCAGGTGACTTGAGGAACAAACGAACAAGAGAGCACTTTGGGAATTCCAGCCTACATTTACTCACGGTAATGAATCTGATTCGATTTCAGGGCCTCAAGCACAGCGCACTTCTCCACAGAAAACATGCTACAAAATAGGTGAATTGGAAATGCAAATAGTCATTCTACAATAAAATGCACAAGCCATTGACGGTAGAGCTATCAGAGTAAAAGAAAGTGTATCAGGATGGACTGCTCTCAACTCTAGGAAATGTTTCAGGTATACTGTGAGGGAATAGTGATTTTGAGGAGTCTGAATAGTTTTTGATAAGGAGTTTCATGGGAGGGATGGAGTTGTGCAGGGGTTTCACATGGGAAGGGTGGTGATCATTTAGGCTCTCAAACAGTTTCTGGAAATGGAGACTTGGAGGCTGAGAAAGTGATGGCTTCAGATCATATGAGGATTGGTGTTTAGAGCAGAGGATAACCTGAGAGGTTGGATGATCTGGTTAGTCTGAAAATTTCACTCCATAAGCCTCAAGTAGAATAATGTGTCTTCTATTCAAAGACGGTTCACCAGCATCTGCCAACAGGATCTTGAGGCAGCTTGTGTGATAGATGCCTGAGGCTATGCGGATGCCCGCATTGTAGACGCTATTTAGAAGGCAAAAAGTTGAAGAAAAAAAAAGCTGGTCCATAAACTATGCTGCCATAATCCAATACTGAGCAAATGAGCATTCTATATAATCACAAAAGACAAGAATAGCCTGTTTCACACAAAATCACACAGGATGGAGAGGAAGTTTAATGGAGAACCTCATAGGGCCTGCAATCTACAGATGTGGTTACATCCCGTCAGGGAACTGTCTCAGGTGGGTCGAAGGGAATCTTGTGTCTGTTAGGAAAGCTCCGTGTTATAACAGAGATTGTAAATTTTGCAGAAGAGCATGTGTGATGACCCATATCAAAACTAAAAATTCCAACTTCAGTTATTCTCGTCACATGACCCCCAAACCGAAGCACGGAGCGGAAAATTGTCGCGCTGGGAAAGACGGTGCTCTGAGAAATCATGTTGACAATTCTGGACACAACTTTCTCAAGAGCACTTTCAGAAACCCCCCAAATCATATAAATACGGGGCGCACGAGACAACAACTATCAGAGACCTCCGTGCCATGTCTCCACCGCCATTCGTCATTTCTGAGTGATAGGGCTTCGCCGTTCAAGTTCGACACCAGCCACCGCCATGAACCAAGACGCCGTCGCTGCTGCTATGCTCCAGGCTGAGATCGGTGCCATGGTTAGCAGTTGACGCCATCACGGGTGCCTCCCGACCTCCCTCCATCTTCCTATTTTTCCTCTCTTCTCTCTCTCACTCCCCTTTACTCAACTCCCCCTTAGCAAGTAGAATGGTGCTGGTCATTTCTGAATAATAAATTCATTCACAATGAACATACTCGTACTCATTTCCCTCCACTTCTCTTCCTGACCACTCAGATAATTTAACATGAAAACTCTCCTGTGTGAACTACGCTTGAAACTAGCATTCGCACAGGAGGGACATCACACTTGAAACATGCTTTCATCATGGAGAATTTAAAATCAGGTGTCGCTCCATTGATGCAATTTGTCAAGGACACATTTAAGCTTCTGGGCGATCAGAAAATAGGAAAGTCATCCACCAAATAGGGAAATTTTGACCGGTTCATGTACAATTGATGCAATAGAATTAATGTTGATGGCAGAATGGGACTTAAGATTGAACCCTGGGGAAAATTAGATTTCCAAGTTGTGACTCAATCACAGGCACGTGAAAAGTCTCAAAGAGCTTTTGAGGAGTAGGGGTAGGCCGCTAGTGGTGGTGGTGGTGGTGGCGGTGGTAAGACATCTTTGTATTTCTTACATTTTGAAGGAATAGTAAACTTTTGAGAGGGTCTAAAGGGCTTAACCGACACTGGGTGTTACAAGCTGCAAGTTCCATTTGGATGTTCACTGCCTTCTTGGTGTGACCTCGCACAGTAAAAATTTAAAAATTTGATCCAGGGCCTGTTTTACCTGGTATCTCCTCCTTCATTCCGATAAATTAACATTCTCAGTCATTCTGATATTCTGGATTTCCTTGTTGGAGTTCGCTACATTATTACCCTTGCAGATACAGGGTTATAAGAACGGTTTTTTTTGCATAAGTTTCACCACATTTGATGGGCACAGGAATAACAGACATTCAGCTCTAAACACTATGGCCAAACTTCTGACATTTATATCTGTGCAAGAGGTTCAGCACATAATGATGCATCTGAAGGTTACAAAAACCACAAAAGATTGGTTCTGAAAGAGAAGGGTGGTCGAAAGTAGGAGTCAGAGTGGAAGTGAGAATTTCCTTTCCATTTTCTTTCTACTTGATTCTGTATATCTACGACTTCTTGGGTCACAAACAAGAGTTTCTTTTTCTCACAGGAAATCCTCACAGTTGACAACTCCTTTTCTCAAACAGGCTAGAATAGATTGACACCTTATACTGGAGGACAGCAGTCTGTTTACATTTGGATAATTCATCAATTGTCAGTACAGGCTTCAAATGGTCCCCAGACACATCAATGCTATGGTAATTAGTCCCGTTAGTGTAGTAAATGTTTTATCACGGGAGATGGAAGTGATCTTCCTCTCTGGATAGCGAGATATGGCGCAGACCTGCAAGTCCGCTTGTGGGGGATTTTCCTCCGGGGATCTCCTGCCATCAGGGTACCTCCCCAGCTCGGATGAGTTGTGCTAGTGCATGCCCGAGTGTGTGAATAAAGGGAGAAGAAGACAATGATGATGAGATGAGCTAGTGCATGCCCGAGTGTGTGAATAAAGGGAGAAGAAGACAAGGAAGAGGAAGGAAAGACTGCATACAGTCCATGGCTTGTTTGTTAGGGTACTGCTCTGGCATTTGCCTGGTATTGATAGGAAAAAACACAGACAATTACTGATCAGAGCAGCTGGTCACAGGAATTCTCCTCCAGACAGCAGCTGTCTTCGACATATCTATGTAGCTAGTACCAAAAATCCGCCATCAACAGGACTCAAACTCTAGGGTTCCCTCAGAGACACAGCAGGGACAGCACCAATGAGCCCTGAGCTAAGCTCAGCTGGTGCAGGCTTTGAAGAGAAGGTGCTCATTCCTCTTCCAAACCACCACCTGAAGCTTTGCAAAACACTAATGGCTCGAGCCAAACAAACATAGCAGATGCTTTTAAAGAGTGACCCGGTTCAGTTCACTCCATAGTCTGAAAACGAGCCTTGGACAGGGGAGTATTTAATGTTTCCAGGCACAACTCCTTTGGTCATTAGTCCTGTGAATGCACAGCATGTTATAGCCACCAGGAGGTAGAATCATCTCCCTTGCTGGAAAGTCCATTTGCTAAAGTACTTCCCCGGCATTCACCTGGTATTGTTTGCAAATAAAATCCCTCCAAATGTAAATGTATAACCTTTTCTCACTCCAGAACACCAATGAAACTCATTTATGCAATTGGACATGCAACTATCCCCAAAATATTTTCTATAAGAGTCTTGAGCATTATTTTCAACTTCAAATTAACATTCAAGCAGGGGCGGATCCAGGTGATCATTGGGGGGGGATTGTAGATTTTGTTAAATAATAAACATATCTGTTATTATTTTGTATATTATTTATGTACTGTAGATATGATACTATAGTACTATATATACTATAATATTATTGTTTAAATAATTACATAATTTGAACATAAATATTTAAATCAATTTTGCCAAATAAAAGAAGGTGGGTGGGGGGCATCCATGTCCCCCCCTCCGGATCCACCAGTGTGTTCAAGGAACATATTGATCTGATAATCAATAAAGCCAATCAAATGTTAGGACTTATGAGAAGAAAGTGCTGGGGTTTAAACTCAACGGAAGTGTTTAAATCTGTTTACATTGGTATCCAAACAAATATTGAATGCACAAGAATTGAGAAAATACATAATCATTTTTTAGAATTGTAATGTTGAGAATACATTTACCTGATCCACTTATTGATTATGAATATAGTTTAATTGCGAAACATATGAATGTGTGCCAACACTTAGATCTCTGAGAAATTTTGTCGACTGAATTTTTCTTGTTAAACTTACTACAGGCAATATGGATTGTCCGTTACTTTCAAAAAGGATTAACTTCAGGGTTTCCCCTGTAAATACTAGGAGGTTAATTACATTGGAGATCACATGTTACAATCTCTCTTATTTGGCGAATAATACAATGTCAACAATGAGCAATTTATGCAATCAGTTGACAATTAACTTATTCAGTCAATCATATTCTTAAAAAGTAAAGTATTCAAAGAATTTATTTTTAGAATTTGAATAGTAATGTAATTTGATTGAGTTTGTAATACATTATTATTGTATATTTCTATTTACTAGCCAATGTGCCAATATATTTTGTATGAAAATACTGCAGGTCCATTTATCCAATAAATAAAAATATCACGAAAAACTTCTGATTAGAGCCCCTGCTACAATTCTCCTCCTGACAGTGATTCAACATAGCTATATATCTAGTGTCAAAAAACCGCCACTGTCAGAACTGGAATCCTACAATAGCTCAAGAAAACATGTACAGATTGCACTTCTCCCCATAGGAAGTCACACAGTTGTTAACTATGTTTTGATGTTAAAAATAAATAAATACAAAGATAGACAAACAAATAAATACTACCTCCAACAGCAATGCAGAAATGCTGCAGGGGCAATGAACATTGCCACTGAACTATCTCAACTGGTGTTGGGTTATCCGAGCCTTCATGCAAAAAACTATTGAGATCAACATTTCTTTCTCCTCAGCCTTCAAAATGCCACCTCTTCTTTTGGGAAGATAGTGAGGTTGGGGGATTTTCACATCACATGAAAGGATTCATACCCATGGAGCAGGAAAGCAAATGGGAAAGACACACCCATTCTGTCCAACACAGGTTGGCCTGCACGGCAAACACATGGGTGGGCATTCATCTAGAGAGAAGACTAATGAAGAAGAAAGGGGGTAATAAAAGAGTGGAGGTAAAATGAAATGGAAAGCAAAAGATTGGAAGATGGAGAAAGGAACCCAAGAGAGCCTTGACTGCAACTCTTCAGGACATGGACAAATTCTTCAATGGGTTATTCACTTACAAGGAAATACGAATAATTATATTTCAGAGGCCTATTTTTCCAGATTGTGTTAACATTAGTAAATTAATACATTTAGTTTTTCTTTGGCAATATTACTAAAAATAAAAACCTTTTTTTTTCCAATATTGCGCATTTCTTTGAAAATTAATTCTGAATAATCTAAAGTAATCAATATTTCATCACATAACCTTTGTACCATGCCTTATGCCTATATTTGAGATTTGTTTACACCAATGTATAGAAAAAATTTTTAAATATCAATGCATTTAGGAATACAAATAGTCCACCACTATCACCCTGTTAAACTTGATGCATCCTCTTATTTAACCTCTACCAGAAGGTGAAATTAACTGTAATTACACATAAATCTGTGAAGAATAAAAACACTATTTCATACCTCCATCATCCACAAACCATATTTTGCAGTCTCCCATTGGATTTTGTTTCTTGATAACTGCTACTAAGTGACCTACATTCAGGTTCAGTTCCAGAGCTTCATTTGCAACACATGGTCTAATAACCGAGTATAGTTTGTCTGGGCCATACTGACTTTGCAAGTAGGCTTGTTGGCTGGAAGTTTGGTCTTTAACCTCCTGCAAATATAGGATATAAAATTACAATAGAAATCAACGTTTCTTAACATGTCAGGCTAGTCAAAGTTGAAACAGAAAAATTACCTGCGATAATTCTTCTGTACTCTGATTCTTTAACTTTGGAGTGGGAGAATTCGAGAGAGTCTTTTTTGCAGAAAGGAAATTTAATCTGCAGAGCTGGTTAAGCACTAAATTATATCTCACACAACATGATTCCACAACATCTGAAGATGATACTGTTTTAGATTGCTGAAATACATAATCAACAACATTTAATCTTATCCATTACATTTTAAGGGCAAAAAATTCCACCAAGAATAAAAGTATCATAAAAATTAGAGAACAAGAGCAAACTTAATTGAATCTTTCATTCCACCAACATCTTTCTAAGAGGTCGCAATAATCTTCAAACCCTTTACCATCATAATTATAAGAGAATAAAATCTAATTTAACATTCAACCATTGGGCATCTCAAAACACTATAAGGAATTTCAACAGAAGTTTAAGTTTTGGAAGAAAAGAATCTTAAATTTATTTCCTTTAATTATATATACTTGTGGAAATCTAATCTCCCGCAACAGAAACTTTCTGAAGTCCCCGAGTGTAAAGGTGAAGGTCAACACTGCCTGCCAACCGCATCCATTAAGTGCTAAATCGTTTAATTACATATATGATTCCTGGCCCCTGAAACTAGAGTGCCATTAATTTTTGTATATATAATGTTATCAGTTTCTGTTAATGGAAAATCTGGAGTTATAAGGGGAGAGTTATTAGAGAACTGAATATATCTTCTAGCTCACTGTCATAGTTTTGATTGATTGATTTTTTCGTGTTTCCGGGCATGTCAACTGCTTTGATCATTAGTCCCAAAAGTGTAGTGCATGTTTTTTGGGAGATGGCAGTGATCTTCCCCCGCAGGATGGTGAGATCCAGCACCGACCTACCGTCGGATAGTGCAGTTTTCCCCCTAACCAGGACTCTCCCACCAGCGTGGCACCGCACCAGCTGGGAAAAGCTCTAAGCTCACGACGGGTCTCCCGGAATATGTGGAAGTGTAGTGCATGATAGTGTAAGCGTGTGTAAGGAGAGAGAGGATAGGACAAGGAAGAGGAAGGAAAGATCGCGTGCAGTCCGTGGTCCATTTGTCAGAGTACTGCTCTGGCATTCGCTTGGTGTTGATCAGAGAAACCACGGAAAACTACCGATCAGAACAGCCGGCCGCTAGAATTCTCCTCAGACAGTGACTGAAATCAACCTAGCTGAAAAGCTAGTGTCGAAAATCCTGCCACCATCAGGACTCGAACCTAGGTCCTAGTGGTCAGAGGCGCTGCAGTGACATCAGTTGATACACTGAGCTACCACTCCTGGTCACTGTCATAGTGATAATCCAAATCTCTTAGAGTGAAAGATTAGATTCCCAGCACACGTAGATGTTTTCCTCCATTAATTTACTACAAAGTCAACTACATTACAAAATTCGACATTTGGCTTGTTAATGTCAGAAGAATATCCTTCATATAATTAATATATATTTATATATTCAGTATTATAATGCATACCTCCAGCACAGCTAAATAATGTTTCATGACTTTCGCAGTGAAAAGTTTTCGAGCAGTAACAAATGCAGATAAACACTCAACAAATAAATCACTAGATACAGAAACCAACATAGGGAGTTCTTCAAGAAGTTGGTCATTTAATGCTTGATAATTGTTTCTTGCAATCAGTAATTCTTCTTGGATCTGAAAGAAATTATTTTATAAAAACTTCAGGTTTGTGGGAAAGAACACAAAAAAAAATAAAAGAGAGAGAGACAGAAGTTTATGCTCACAATTTTGACATCTTTATTCTTCTCGGCCTTAGCAGCACAAGCATTGTAGTCTAAAAATTTATCATTCTGTTTCTGAATAAGTATTGCTGGACCTTCAAACAAACTCAGGGTTGTATTCAAAGGATTTGTTACTCTACGTTGCACAGTATTTTCCTGTAAAAGTTTCATTTCATTTCATTTTGAAATAAAGGTACAACATATGGTAAGCATCAATGCAAATTACTACAAGTTAACCTTGGAGTACTCGTGCAGGCTACAGATGTAGCACAGCCATTTTGTTCTTCCTCATTGATTTCTCGTCATTCTGCTTTTGAGCTTTTCATTATAAGCACATTGTTGTCAAACAGTTTTGAAGTCAGGCTACAATTGCAGCCTGCACGAGCACTTCTGTTAGGGGTGATGGAAAGGAAGTTGGCCATGTGAGAAATTTGAAAGATGATATACTATTGTGAAAGTCATAAACTATTATCATATACTACAGTGATATATTGTCATGACTGCTAAAATATTCATGCTGAATGGAGAAACAAAATATGTTTAATGTTAATAGACGTTCCTAATCACATTTTTCATTCAGGAGACAACGCACTTAGATTTGAATGCCATATATAAAAGTTTAATGACTTCACATCATATTTTATTTATTTTTTATTTATTTTCATATATAGTATTCACCCAATTACAATTTAGGGTTGAGAATTATAAGAGTACTAACTGCGGTTTCACCATTTTACAGTACAATGAAAACAAACTATGTAAATTCTGTATCTCTCATAATAGTTTAAAAATGGGTAAGATATTCACTGAAGGCAAAGTCTGATAGGTTCATTAGTAAAATATCTCTTTAACAACTGCCATTAACTTTATTTGCCTGTTTAAAATATTTTTTATTGTAACCTTGTTCCCTCAGGTTCTCTAAATTCAGGTTCACATTTTCAGCAGAAAAACTCTTATTACAGGGCCTTGGTAACAAAAATATGGATAAATCCAGTTGCTACATTTAGAAAAAAAAAACCTCTAACAAGTGGTGTAGCTAGAATCCATGTTTTGGTGAGTTCTTAATACCGAAAAATCGAATGACTGCAAAATGTGCCTGTCCATCCATGTGTCTGTGAATAACATTAGCGGCTAAACCATTCAATAGATTTTCTCCAAAATTGATACTCCCCAATTGACCTGGCTGATGTGACAGCCCCTTGAATTTGAAACTGATATTTTAATTTTGGGGGTACTTTACAGAACCCTTGGACATTTTCAAAATTTTCAGAAAAATGGCCCCATTGTGTTTGATTAAATTTTGTTGTTGGATAGTGTGAAGGACATTTAAGAGAATGGTGCAGATCTCATTTGCATTGAAAACACTAATTTTTCGAAAATTGCAAAAATTAAAAATTATTTCGGCCTCATCCTACAACTACAATTATGAAGATAGAGATTTTCTCTATAATGAAATCTGTTCCCTAAATATAGATTTTTA
Source organism: Teleogryllus oceanicus (assembly GCA_964035755.1). Classification (NCBI taxonomy): domain Eukaryota; kingdom Metazoa; phylum Arthropoda; class Insecta; order Orthoptera; family Gryllidae; genus Teleogryllus; species Teleogryllus oceanicus. Next base: position 284,731,849 of record CAXIVR010000001.1, read on the forward strand.
AATAAGGTCATGTATCTGAAGATGGGAAAAAAATCCATGGCCTCAAAACATCGTAGAGCAAACTTTGACTACCTAATGAAAACTAAAAACTTTTTCATTTCAAATTCTGAGTTATTTCTAATAGTTTTATAAACTACCGTCTGTCAGAAAATCTTTGGCCAAACTCATAAAAAATAATTGATTTTAATAGTGCCAGACAATTAACTATTTTTTTAACAAAAATAATCCATGCTTCCTATTGGCTACGGCAATGATAGTATGTCTAAAATCCTACAGAGAGCGCTAGTTGTGGGATCGTGTAAACTGATAGTACCCTTCAAATATTTTGACACAAGGGGAGTTGAAGATCATCATTATCACATTTGGGGGTTTTAGATGTGAGATAGATGAAAACAAAATGGCAGACCATATTCTATGCACAAAATACAATTAAAAAACATGTTTATTACAATTTTGTCAAAATTTGGGATATAATTCTCAACCCTTAAGTTTTTCACAAAAGTAGAGAATTTATAAAATAAAAATACAAAAAATCCACTAAATCTTTCAAGTGAAGTCTGTTAAATAATGTTCTCTCATACTCTTCAAAAATATATTCGTAGATGCAAAAATATCTATTGAATTGAACATATTCAAATAAACATTTTAAGTTAACTTGTTTAGTAGTTTTTACAAAACTCATATTTCTAATAAATTATAATTTTAACTAGAGCTTCATCTACATATGTAGCCTGCACGATAATTTGCAATACAAAAAGGGATGTGAGTTGAGTAGAGGTAAACAAGAGATAAGGCAAATCGAAAAATGCATAATAAAACAAGAACAACAATGCATCAGGAACATTTTTCCCAAACCTTACATTATCTTCATAGTAAAATATATAAAGAAAACACTGCTCAGAAGAGATTTAAATGACGCATAATCAAATATACTTTATGAAAAATTTTAAAAACATCTAGAATAATTTCAGTTTTTCAAACTTACTTGCAGTGATAAAAACATGAAAAATATACTCAAGCCACTGTAATCTGCCATTTTTTTTTAATCTTAGATACAAGAAGTTCATGAAAAATGTATTTAATAAAGTTGAAGAGATTTTTTCGAGGGGCGGGTGGGGGTGGGGGGGCAAGGCATCTTTTAAAAATAAAAAATATAAATATGAAATGCGAACAGTTATTAACAATAATCTGATTTTCCATAATTATAAGAGGTTCAATATCTCTGAGAAATAATTAACCTTTATTCTTCATGAAATTAAATGCAGTCACAATTTTCATTCTATATGTAATTAAATTTAAACAAATTTAATAACAAAAAGAAAAATATAAATCATTAATCTATTTGAATAAAATGATGCTTATGTTACAAAAGACAGCAAATTAATTAAGCACCATTAGAACACAAAACCTCAAGATTGAAACTCATACCTCATAAGTGTCTATTTAAAGGAATGAAAATTTTAAAGAAAATAAATCTTATCCATAGTACATAGTTTATCCATAGTAAAACGAGAAAGTAGAGCTATTTTAGATTGGTATAAAAGCATTAATGAAAGTTCACAGGATTTACAAACTACAGGTTTTCCACACAGTACCTTTAAAAATTCTGCCTCATGAGAATGTGAGCTCTATAGCATAATCAATCTCTCTATATTTCATCCCCTATTTGCAAATTAACAGAGACATTTCAATTAAAACTGAAGAGAGATGCTAGTTTATACTTACAAACTCTTTAAAATATTGAGTATTAACCAACTTTTGAATTCTTGCAAACTCTTCCACATCAGGATGCCTTTCTTGATAAAAATGAGCAAATCCTTCAGCGATATAACATTGTGACAAAACAACTTCATGCAAATGTTGAATAAACGATTCAATATTTTTTAAGAAAATGCGAATAGTCTTCTCAATAGCATGAAAAGTTGTTTCACATTCAAGGAAAGCAGGATCCTTTGTCTGCAACAAGTAAGAAATTCATAATTTATGATTAACTATCAAGCAAGAATGAATTTGAAACACTCAAAACAATTATACACATTTAAAAACTATATAAATGGAGCTTCAGTTCATGGACTCAAATAGAAAATATTACGATGTCTTTATTTTACAAAGCAACCTCAAAATCTTTGATCGATTGATTTTTTCGTATTTCCGAGCACGTCAACTGCTTTGGTCATTAGTTCCGTTAGTGTAGTGCATGTTTTTTTTCATGGGAGATGGCGGTGATCTCCCCCAGCTGGATGGCGAGATCCGGTGCCGACTTACCGTTGGCTAGTGGGGTTTCCCCCTAACCTGGACTCTTCCACCAGCAGGGCACCGCCCCAGCCGGGACAAGCTCTAAGCTCCCGACTGATCTCCCGGAATATGTGGTAGTGTAGTGCATGTTAGTGTAAGTGTGTGTGTAAGGGAAGAGGATAGGACAAGGAACAGGAAGGACAGATTGCGCACGGTCCGTGGCCCGTTTGGTAGGGTACTGCTCCGGCATTCGCCTGGTGTTGATCGGAGAAACCGTGGAAAACTACCGATCAGAGCAGCCGGCCGCTAGAATTCTCCTCCAGACAGCGACTGAATTCGACCTAGCTGAAGAGCTAGTGTCGAAAATCCTGCCGCCATCAGGACTCAAACCTAGGATCTTCCGGTCAGAGGTGCTGCAATCGAAATCTTTGATAAAATCCTTTTCATCTTTGCCAATGCACATTTACAGAGTTCTTCCAGAGAAAGCCCCTCTCAAACAAAAGTATTAAGACAGATACCTGCTTCTTTCTCCATAATCTAAGGCTGACAAAAATGCATGTACATTATACTGACTTTACACTACTCTACAACTAACATCCTAAATACTTCGATATACCCTGTTCCCGAAGAAAACTGCTGCTAAACCCCAAACCAATGAGATTCTTCAGAACCTATTTCTAGTCCGCATACTTTGGCCAGTCTGTGAAGAACATCTGTACTCAGTTTGATTTACAGCATGGCTGAACACTGTTTTCTAGTTTACCTGAATTTATTCCCAAAATAAACAGTCTCATCTTTGACCATCTGTCTCTATGAAGCACTGTTTAAGACTTTTTCAGATTTTTTATTCTTTGTTTTATTGATTTGTGAATTTGGATAAGTCAACTGCTAAGGTAATAAGTCCTATAAGTGTAGTGCATGTTTTATTGCAGGCGACAGCAGTGATTTTCTACAGCTGGATGGTGAGATCTGGTGCCAACCCACGTGGTGGCTCATAGGGTTTTCTCCAACCAGGTATCTTCCACCAGCAGGGCACCACCCCAGCCATGACAAGCTTTAAGCTCCCGACTGCCCTCTCAGCATACTCGTATGTGATAGTGTAGTGCATGTATGTGTAAGTGTGTGTACGTAAAGGGTGAGGATTGGACAAGGAAGAGGAAGGAAAGATCACACGTGATTAGTTTGCTAGGGGACTGCTCCAGCATTTGTCTGATTTTGATCAGACAAACCATGGAAAACTACCAATTAGAGCAGCCAGCTGCTAGAATTCTCCTCCAGGCAGCAGCGATTTCAACCCAGCTATGTGGCTAGTGTCTAAAATCTTGCCACCATTGGGACTCAAACCCAAGGACCCCCTGGTCAGAGGCATTAGTGACATTAATTGATGCCTTGTGCCACCTAAGCTGGTTTCAGATTCTTTGAAAAAGATTTGTTTTTTTACTTTTATACATGATGTGCATGGGCCTAGCTGCTCAATAATGATTATCAGTGTATTTAAATCTATTCTTCATGTAACACTTCATAACTCTTCATAATATTGCACCATTTCAATAGTCTTTCTGTTATGGCCATATTTAACATGTTCAAGTGGTGGGAAAGGGCAGTGACAGTGCCCGTTGTGGCAAGCAGACTGTTTTAAATTGCAGGAAAATTGAAATTGTAATATTGAAAAAGCGGGGTATTTATGACATTATGAATATACGAAAACTGATGAGACCAACAAGAAATGTCGTAAATGCCAGGAAAAAGTAAACTGCGGGAACGTAAAAGCGGGGTTTGACTGCATTTCCAAGTTACATTAATTACATGCATAAGTAATTACAAGCACTTATAGCAGTTCCTTGAATTAATTTCAGATTTCTATATCTTCAATTATTCCTCATCGTGACTCAAATCTTGGTCAGCAAATTTAAATATTGTTAACTCAAATTATTTTTGCAGATTTGAGATTTTGAAGTCCAATGAAGTACACGTTTTAGTTTTCAAATAAACAAGGTGTGGTGAATAATTAATTCCATTTTTTATAAGAATTAAAAGCTAGTTTCAACGACAAAGAGCAAAGAAAATATGAGGCAAAAATAATCTTAACATCATGTGAAGTGGTATAAATGAAAATTAATGAAATTTTGTATCAAAACTCACCACTGCACCAAACCCTAGAGTGGATGAAACAAGCATTCCAAATCTAGTAGACTTCTTGGCCACAGAATGTAATGAAAGTCTTGACATTTTGCTAGAAATTGTAGCATTGCCATCCACAAGGTATTTTGAAACTGCGAATAAAACATTAATATAAAAAGCCGAAAGGTACAATAAACAATAAAATTATTTAGAAACATTTTGAAAATACCAATGTCCTTTCGACGTTTGCACTCATTGATGTATGTTGCAACATCCATTATGGTTTTCACTGCTTGTAACAAATCTGGTTTGTCCTTATGCGATTCACTTGTAAACTACATGAAGAAAAAAAATGTTAACTCTGAAGACATCCGAAACAATTATATATTATCAAAATAGAGAATTTTGTAACTAAATGTATTACCTTGATTAGTTCGTTCAAAATTAGAGGATATTTTAAAATTCTTTGAACTGGTTTGATGAGAATTGAACTCATATCAAAACAAGCAATTTGATAACGTAAAGTCTCAAGACCTTTATTAAAAACTTTCTGTACTTCTTGTTCAGATTCATACTAGAAAAAGAAAAGTACTAATTTAAAACTGACACTTCAAACATCAGCATACAGACTTGAAGTAAATCTTACTTTGCTGTAAAGTGAATGAAATAGGGTAAAAAGAGGTCACCCAAAATTCAAATGCAGCCCCAATTTCATTAACACATATCTTTCTATTAAATGTAATTCAAGTTACATTAAACATATAATTTTAATAAAAATTACTTTTTCAATAATATTTTTCTAATTCAGCAGTTCTCCACCCAAAGAATAACTACAGGTCAAAAGTAAAAGAAAAAAAAGTAGGTCTCCAAAAGTAGATCATAGTGACAAGATGACAGAAAAGCATAGCAACAAGAATTTCAGAATTTAAAACTGTAATTTAAGAAAATAAATGGAACTACGGGCATCTAATTACCGCATTAATGATGATATAAAATAATATTTTGTTACTCATGTTATTCATAGACTTGAGGTTGCTAACAAACATATCTCCCCCCAAGTTTTCACAAGAATTTATTAGGTTAATTTCGGAAGTGGGAAAAAATACCTTCTCTAGGAGACCCAGAGCATGATCATGATTCATGCAATATTCTCCATAAACACTTTTCATTTGGTCAGCCATTTCCAAAAAAACTACACCAAGGCATTGTTCATCTTCATTTTTGCCCTTCATGCTGAAAAGTAATTTATCCAAAAACTCCTCAGCAAAACACATAACCTGAACAAACAAAGCAATACAGTAACCTCCATGTAATAGACATTCGTAAAATATCAGAACATTAAGGTTGTCATACTCACTTCTGAGATATTGCCAAACAACATTTTGACATTTATTCCTCGACTTTCAAGCTTTGAAGGATCATGAAGATTGAAGACCTCAAATGTTATTTTCAGATCTCTGACATATTCCTTTTCTGTCATTACTAACTCAGAAATTACATTCTGCCTCTGTTCAAGATACTTCAATCTGTAACAGAATATTTAAGACCAAAATTTTGTTATTTGTCATTCAGCAAAGGACATACAGAAAACAAATTTCAAGCATATAATGAGAAGAGAAAATCTTTCTTATATCTTTTGGGGAAGGAGACAATGGAAGTCAAAACAAAATGGTCTACAGCACTGAAGTGAAGAAAAATTGGAAACAAGCTATTTCATAAATTTTTTTTGTCATCTACATCAATAACTGAGCATCACTGCTTTTGGCATAATATGCTTGTGGCATATGAAACTAAAAGCAGAATATGAAAGATGTTTTCCCAGCATATGGCCATGGTATTATTTAAATTTATAGTAATTGATTTTAAATGAGAAAAAGAGATAGTTATTGTTACTGTATGAACAAAATAAAATCTTAATTAAAAAAAAGAATATTTAAATCTCTAAAACCAAAATGGAAAGCCTACACTGTGATATTTCAATAAAATCTGGAGATCAATTCAAACACTTTCTCTATATTACACAGATATTGTAACACTACTCATCTCAAATTTGACAATAAATAACAAATGTATGTATTGTGATATAAGTTTCACTAAATAGTAGAAAAATCAACCCAACTCCCCTCACCCCACCCACACACAGATTTATAGATACATACATACATGAATGATTTCTGGGGGATCGCAACGGAACGGCCTTCCATTACCTCAGGAATGAAATAGGAAAACAAAAGAAGCAGGGGACCAACACCTGACAACTTCAATTTTTAGTTCGACCAACTTACATAAACTCAAAATTAAATAATTGTCTGTTTCATCGTATCATTTCCACAAATGTGACAAAATTATTAGTAAAAACAAGAAACTATATTGCTCTATTATTATCATTATCATCATCATCATTATGATTATTATTATGTTATGATGATGATGATGATGTTTACAATACTAATTTTCTAAGAGCCAGTGTTACCAGTGTGATTGCTACTGATATTAAGTTTAACCAAAATTAGAACTGCTCCATTTTTTAAGCATCTTTTGTCTGAATGGTTTATGCACCACAGGAGATGGAAACTTGAAGACACACACAGACAGATGACAGAGAGATGTTTTGTTGTCAACCACTTTTTTGTCATACACATGTAGTCAGTACACATCATGGATTCCAACTACATATAGGAGGAAGTAATTTACTAGATGTAGGAAAAAGATTTTTCTAATACCAAGGCCTCTCAAAACAAGTTTTTCCTGTCAAAAAAATCTCCGATTGCTGCCACAGCATTAGAAAACATTCTCTTGACAACATAAGTATGCAGAAAGGCAAGGAAGTTAAAAGAATAACAGTATACATGCATAAATATGGGGAAGTATTTAGTGCATGTCCAAGTATTGGGACTGCTGATAAAAAAACATTCTTTCACATTCGTTCAAATACAAAAGTGTTTCTTAAGTGTTAATAGATAAATGAGATGAATAAATTGGGACTAATAGGAACAGGTATTTTATTTTAATATCTTCAAGATACGGTGTGATAATTGGAGTTTGTTTCTATGTCCTCAACCAATGTAGGATTAAGGAGATTCTTTGATGAACATCCTACCTCCTTTCCTCTTCACTGCAAGAAGTAGGAATGGATGCAGATGGTGTTTCTGATCTCCCAACACCCTCTCTGCTACTGCTGTCAGCATTTAATTCACCACCTCAACATGAGAAATTTTTGCATAAAATAAAATACCAGCAATAAAGAAATAAATATTTATAAAACATTTTAATAAATATTTAGAATTAATATTATTTTATTTGGTAGATATTACCAAATTTGCAAAAAGGAAAATAATACTTTATTATAACTTTAAATAAATTACCTTTTAGTCTCTCCAAATCTGCAGTAAGAATTTTTATTTTCTCGTCGTAAACATTAACTTGATACTTCATATTATTAAATTCAAACATTGCAGTCTTCATGGAATTCAATTTTTCTTAAAATTTCTTGTTTTGTTTGTATCAGGTACTAAGTACAAAATAATTTATTATAAGAAAACCAAAATTTGTAAAATGCTGAAACTATACAGAACATAACATTAAATTTTATTTTTAATATTAACCTTTAATTGATTTTCTTTGGCTATTATTTCATTTCTGCCTGACTGTTGATTACATTCGCCTTCAACTAAAACAAAACGAAAACAATTAAGTTTCTACTGTGATAATTTTCTCAACAGTAAAAATGAATAAATTATATGAGGAATCACTTAGGTCAAAACCAAAAATTTCAAAAGGGACCATGTAAAAATAAATAATTCACCCATAAAATATACACATTTTCAATACCTAAAAAATGTATACATTACAAAAAAAATAGTTTCATTAAAGTACATGCTGAAGCCTTTTTATATACTTGAAATTAGTTGCATATAAGAAATAACTTTCAGTCTGATGTTCATGATCATGCGAGGAGAATATATTTTTTCACTGTCATAACGGCAATAAGAACAATTTTCAATTTTCCTACATGTTTGGAGATTTCATTTTCACAAAGAGACCAGAAGCAGACGACAGTTTTAAAATACAATGAATTAAAACATAAGATTGTATTGTATAGTATTGTAGTAAAAGTATTGTATAGTAGTATAGTATTGTAGCATAATATTGTATTTTATAGAATATAGATATAGAATATAGAGAATATATTTTTTCACTGTCATAACGGCAATAAGAACAATTTTCAATTTTCCTACATGTTTGGAGATTTCATTTTCACAAAGAGACCAGAAGCAGACGACAGTTTTAAAATACAATGAATTAAAACATAAGATTGTATTGTATAGTATTGTAGTAAAAGTATTGTATAGTAGTATAGTATTGTAGCATAGTATTGTAGCATAGTATTGTAGTATGGTACATGCATAGTATTGTATAGTATAGAATTTTAGAAAAACATTAATAACAATATTCTTTGCAAATCAGATTATAAAACCTAATATAAACATTCTTTACAAAACGGATACATACACGAAGATATTTATATTTGTTTAAGCACTGTTTCTATAACTGATGGAAATGTTAAGTAATGTCTTTATAAGTAGTCGCTAATAACCACAGATATTCATGCAACTTAAAATAAATTTATTTTAAAAAAAAGACATTCAAACAATTTTTAAGAAGTATAATCATCGTATATACATAAAAGTACTACAACCATAACATTTAAGTCACATTTATCTAAAACGTGTTATTATTCAAAACTTCAGTCAGTGATTGAAGATTCATGACATGGTTATTTTGCCCTGGATAGAGTGACTACCCCAGAAATTTTGCCATCTTGATTTTTGCACCAGTGGCTCTCAGAAAGGTAATTATTTATATGGATAAATTGTATTTTTAGTATCAGAATTCACTCTTTTGAGTTTAAAGAGGGCTTGTAAAAATGTATTACATCCATTACATTGAAGCTCTAAATTCTTGACATCTCATACCAGCTTGACTTTGTGGCGATCCCTCTAGTCGTCGCATTGGCTTCTGGCCAGGCAATGGGACAGGGGGAGCCGGTCGATGAGGCACTCTGTCAGAAACCTGCCGCTTCAATTTATTTGTTGGTGGAGGAACTGGTGGTGCAAACCGTGATGGCTGCAATGGACCTGCAAGGGCATGTGAAACATGTAAGAGCTCAATCCGATGGGATTATAATAATACTGCATTTTTTAATGTTGTGTTATTGCACAATGTCACAGAGAAAGTAATTATATGTTCACAAAAATGATCCTTGCAGCAGTTGCTTATGATAGCCTTTTATTACATAAATTACTCACATAATCTCTTTAATACTTCATTTACAAACATCTACCAGGTGATCGGTATAAAATGCAACCCTGCTGTTCAAGGCACTGAGAGAAAAGTGAAAGTTTTGCAACACTGCTTCTGGGATAGCTCCTTCGACTGCATTTCAGCGACACATCATTCACCACTCCCTTCATTTCGCTCACCCCTTCTTGTGGTGAGAGTCATACCTGCTCAAAACAAAACAGCCTGCGTCTTCATTCATAGCTTCCTTCTTTCACAGTTCACTTCCGATGCGCCTCAGCATAGAGCAACGCAGTTTTGTGTTGGAGGAGTATTTCCGAACGCAATCTTTCAAAGAGTGCCGGGCAGCTTTCAGAGAAAAATTTTCATGAGTCTATTCCGAACAACAGTACCATATTTCAGTTAGTGAAGTGCTATCGTGTGACAGGAGGTGTGTTTGATCCATTGCATTAAAAAAAGATTGGAGGATGCTGTGCCATTTATCGATGGAGATGAATTGGTCTGTCGTTTTTCAAAGAAACAGTAAATGCGGATACGTATCAGAATAAATTGAGAAATTAATTTTTTTTTAATTTTTAAAATAATAATAATAATAATAATATATTATTATTATTATTATTATTATTATAACAAAAATTTGGTCTGCAAATCTGAATTTATAATTTGTTAATATTTTTTTAAAACAGTAAAGCATAAAACATATACATTACTGTAGCATATGTTGTGGAGCATATATATCTTGTTATGAAACTAAAACAAGCAAAGTTTACTCTTAAATTGATAATGTATATTTTACATGCCAAGTTTATTTCACTTTTAATCAATATATGAAGGAATCGTCATTCTTGACAATTCAATTTTCTTTCGATGCCAAACAAGCAGGCGCATACCCTTCCCTTTGAATTCGTGGACACAGCGGTCACCGGCTCTCCTCCTCAGGGTGGCGTTAGTGGGGGAGGGGATTAAGTATACTTCCCAACAGTTTACCTGCTTGAAACCAGCAGCCGCTATCCGAACTGCTCAAACATGGTTGCCAGTGCATTTTGCCCTGCCTTCTGTGGATTGCGTTTTATACTGATCACCCGGTATCTGCAAATCTCAATTCCTAAGGAAGTTGTTAATATTATAAATTATAGATAAACAAAAAAATAATGAAAAGTATAATTACTTCAATTATTTCAGGACACTATGTTCTTTCCTGTTTTAAAACACTCACCTTTCTATAAATATTAAAATTTATATTAAAATACTAATGATACAACTGTGAGTTATACAAATATTTTGTCTTTTCATTATCATGCTCTAGTTTAGTTTTCAATACCATGAAAAATTAAAATACTGAATTCAATTAAAAATAAAATGTTTAGAAATTAAATAAACCCAAATAGTCTAAAATATTTAGAGATAAAATCTCTAAATAGATGCTAATACATTTCCTGTTAAGAGCATAATTAAGTTCACTCAATGATTACAAAAGTACTTTGCAATTGCCATTCAACTTCTTAAATCAAATAACAAACATATGCCACAATTTCAAAAGATGTCTTTTTACACTTTAATAAAGTACACACTTGGCAAAAGCAATAAATTGAATTGTTGAAATATTGTCATAGAACAAATAATTATCATCATTTCTTTTTGAGTTTAAATAACAACAGTGAAATATCTCAGAATAGAATCCTGTTATTGGTATACTCCTCTTCTTAGTAGACAATTTTCTAGGACTGAGGAGAAAATTACTGGTTTACAAGAACCTCTTCTCTCGAGAGGTTTCACTCACATGTGAGATCAGGCATGTTCTAATAATACATTTTATAAATAAACAGAAAGCATAGGATTTGAAAGATAATTGCCCATAAAATTTAATTTTAATTTTGAAGAAAACTGAATATTAAAAAATGTACATTCTAGCAAAGAGATTTAGATTATTCTATGAAAATACTACCAATTATAATAGAATATGAACTCAAAACACATACAAACAAATTCCTTATAAAAAGCAAACAAAACTTAAAAAAAATTAAAATTAAAATTTAAAGGAGCTATGCTATCAATTTTTATAAGTGAATTTATGAAAATATGTTCTAGATAATTGCACAAAAATGGGTCCATACAAAGTCTGCATGCTTAGCTGTGATAAAATTTGTGTCTACACTATTTGCAAATATAGGTTTTGAATGAAACATAGCAGGACAGATTCTATAAAAATAAGGTGCCTTCAACTGAAAAGTAGAGTTCTTATGGACATATATGTGGGTTGAAAACAAACACTTCAAAATGTAACAGCAAAACCCTGTTGTAAGAGAATACCGCTTATAAGGGACAAAATTCATGGCCCCAAGGTCAGTTGTGTATAAACAATGCATTTATTTCCAGCATTTAAAAGACCCTGTCAGAAGAGATGCCTGCTCATTGTGGACAAGATTTTATTCCCCACCATGCGTTTCTTCTCACTTGTAAGAGACAGCATAGAATTTCCTTCCAGGTGACTTGGGAATTTCGTCAGTGTGGTAAGGGTTGGGGCCCACGCTTAAAATAGAGTGGATCAGTGGTTTGCAACTTCAGCATCACCAGAGGGGGGCGAGGAGCGTGGGCGGGGGGTGTGTGTGTGTGTGTGTGAAGTTCTCTTGACGAAAGCTCATTCTGCAAGCTTCATGTCTTTTGGCAACAAGGAAGTCATTGCAGCGCCTATTGTTTTTAGAGTTTTATCCCTATATTTGTACTCTATAAGATAACATAAATGCCATTTTGCCCTACTCTTTTATTTTTTCAAAAATTACACAATCATAATATTTTGATATCGCTCTCACATCCTCAATATTTACATTAGAGGTGATTTGTTCACATAATGCATTTATGAGCACATGTGCTTTAAACGATGTCATAAAGTTCACTCAAAAGATCTAAGTGCTCTGGTGTCAAGTAATTTAAGTTTTCTCAAGTTTAGAATAATGTACAAATTATACTAATGCACTAAAAATAAGGTGACATTTTATTAAACATGTCAAAAACACATTTCCCACACAGTTTCTCAGACAAAGTTGCATTCCCTCACATGTCTCTTATAAAGGCGTTTTACTGTAAATGTTTTGAAGAAATCAAAGCTCAGGCACAAAATACTAGAAAAAACAATGGCCGTAGTCTATAGTAAAAATCTGTCAAATACCTTAAAATCGAGACAAAAAAGAACTCTAAAATGCAAAACACCCTGGGATACAATCCAAGGTGTTTTGTATTTTCTATCAACATGTTAGAGTTGAAAAAACAGATGCAAAAGGGCAACTTTAAAACATCAGAGAAAATAGAATTGACAGCAGATAAATTGAAAAACAAGTCTGGTCAAAAAAATGTTATATTATATGCAAATCGCACGTGCATATATATTGCATATTTTTTAGATAATTGCATATTTCCAACAATCTGGCATATATCAGCATATTACTACTGTTTAAAGAAATTCGACTCATAAATTACAGGGGAGATTTCTTAGAAGTAAGTCATTTTCGTTTGTTCCATTCTTGGGACACCAATAATGTCTTCAAGAAATGACAAGACCAGAAAATTCCATCCATTCAATTCTTGCAACAAGAACAATGTGTAGATTCAAGTAGGTTGCAACCAGTGTTGTCAGACACCAGGATTTTAATGAAGATATCATGTACCAGGATGAAAACATCTTGGTATGTTTACATGCCATGATTTTAAGTCTATGGTAATTGAAAATGTAGAAGATTTGTAGAATAATTTTTTATTCGATAGTTTAAAACTCACACCAATATTGCAAATAACTATGATATTGGTGTAAACACTACAGTAAAAACATTAAGGGTGACTTAGGGTCTCATTCTAGCACATGCTATAGTACAAAAGTAGAAAATGTCAACTAACTAACCAATATCAAATAACTATGATATTGGTGTAAACACTACAGTAAAAACATTAAGGGTGACTTAGGGTCTCATTCTAGCACATGCTATAGTACAAAAGTAGAAAATGTCAACTCTTCCGTTTATCGATACATGAATCGATACAGTTTATCGCTATATGAATCGATATTGAGTTAAGTTTTACGAACTTTTGGTAAGCTTTAAAAACATCATAGCGTGATAAAATGAACAATTTTAGAATTTAAATCAATTGTCATAGGTACCAGGAATTTTATTGAAGGTTGGTACTGGGATATACATTTAATCAACTGGCAACCCTGATTGCAACAAGAAGAAGGATCTTCCAGGAGAAATTGTTGATGGTTTAAATATGTCACCTTCTTTAATGGCACAATTTCAAAATTGTCCAATAACATTGGTAGATGTTGAAAGAATATTTTCAATTTACAAACATATGTATACAGATAAGAGACGTAATTTTTTGGTTGACAATTTTGAAAACATATGGTAAAATGTTTTGCAAATACTACTGTCTGGAGAAGGCATTAACATATAACCTATCACTAAAAGTAGTATTTACTAATAAATGTACTATATAGAAAAATTTTTAATATGCTTGTTTTCATTTTTAACCCACATTTTCATGAAGTTTTATTTCCTGCATATTTGCATATAATTTGACATAAATCTCCATTTGCCATCCATATTTTGGAAGAAAGCTGCATATATATGAGAATATTTTTTCAAAAATTGCTTGCATATAATCTGGTTTCTAATGATAAATCAACTAATTTGGGAAAGATATTTACAAAAAGTTTAATATCTCAATCTATCAAAATAAAGACAAATAAAAAGAAAAGGAAAGCCAACAAGATATACAAAGTTGATGCAAACAACTTTCATACCTCTCCTGCTTGGAAGACCAAATCCATGGAAACCTAAAGTAAAGCAATGAAAAATATGACTAATCCAAGTATTTAGTGGCAAGAACTAGAAATGTAATAAAATAGTCAATAAGTAAAATATATTATTCTACTGTTTAAAAGTTCTTCATATACTACAAGAGAAGATTAAAAAAAATTTTGTATGCATGAATAGTCACATAATAAACTATCAATCTTACCACTGGATGTAGATGGTGTGGCAGGTACAATAGGTTCATCCAACAAGGAGAGTGTGCTACTTTGCCCACTTGTTGGTTGAGAAACGTTGTTTTGCCAATCCAGTTCTCCAACAGCTGGTGATGGCACTCTTTTTTCTACACTATTATAACTTTGTCCAGAGCTGGAGAGGTGATCACTACTTCCTGACAGAGATTTATTACTATTACTTCCAAATATATCACAAAGGTCCCTCATGCTTGATGTAGGTTTTGCATGCCAAGTTTTATTGCTTTTGATATTATCAATATTTAATGATATAAGATCATCCACACTGCATGTTCCATGTGAACCTGACATAAAATCCTGGGGTTGATAACTTCTTCTATTTTCCACATGATCAATATTGTCTGGTATCTCAGAGTCTAAAAGATTATCATTTGCAAGAGAAAACCTCTGAAACAAATTAGTCTTTACTTTTGGTTGAGAAACATGAAGTGTCAAATAGTTCCTAGGACAAAGTCCAATTTCTCCTGACTGGTTTCGCACTTTACACCAACTTTCATTTGGTTGCTCCATTACATACACTATTTCACCTTCTTTCACGCTTATATCACTATTCATTTGTGCATCAAAATTATAACGAACAGCAGCAAATGATTCAGTTTCTAAGTCACATGATCCCGTAGAAGAACTTTCCAATGTGGAACCAATTCCACTACTCTGTAAATCATTGTCTCTACCACAATCTACTATCACATTTACATAATTACAAGGAAATATTCCTTTTCTATCATATATTTTGCCTTCCATCCAATCTTTACTAATGTAGCGAATCAAAGTAACAATTTCTCCTTCACCAAAGCTCAGTTCATTATCAAACTGGGCATGAAATGGGTAGAGGGAAATTCCATATGGTTCTATGCCAGCCTCTTTTGATTGGTCCAAATCTAGTAAGCCACGTTGGTTATCGTTTTGTTCAACAAAAAATGTACTGGGAGCATTCTGTTTAAAATAATCATCATCAAACATGTTATTTGTATCATTAGTGAAAGAGCTAGAGGTAGAAGGTAAATGTGTTCCAAAAACATCACTATATGATGGTGGGCCATCCATAAGATCACTGCTAGAAAATGTGCTGGGAGCAGTAAAGTTTGAACTAGAAGCTGTTGATGGATAATTTTGTTGAGAAGATTCATTGGCCTCACTCAAAAGAGTAACAAACGCAGCAGGAAAAATTCCAATCTTGCCTCTGCTTTCACCCCTATAAGAAGAGAAGAGAATAAGATTATGGTTCTGTATTTATTACAAATAAATGCTTTCACTATCAACACCAAATATGGAACACACCACAAAAGTTCATTACATAATCAATAAAAATAGTCAACTCTAATGAGTTGAAAATCCAAGTTGAACAAAGTCAATAAAATGAAAGTTATTGATAAACTTGTGATGCAATTTTTATAAACCTTATTAATTTAAGTTTCACAATTTTTTTGTTATTATTAACTTCATCTTCACCACTGTTAATAATGCCCTGACTTGAATCCTACTTTATAATATACTAACCCCCCTCATTAAAGATGAAATAGTACAGTTCCTGGCAACAATTATTTTGTAGAATGGAAAGAATTTATTTTAATGAATATACAGTTTCCAAACAAGAAAATGCATAAGTAAAATGTAATATCTCTTGATCATTCAAAAGAAAAGATTAGCTTAATACAATGGTTAATTAAGGACTATTTTAGAAAGATAAAAAAGAATATTTTCAGAGACCAGGCTAAAACAAAATAATTCTGGTTCAAAATATTCAGACATTTTTATCAGAGCATACACATAAACATCCTAGCTGTTCCATAATGTGCTTTTATTTACAGCTATAGTTTATATTTATTATAGTTTTGACAATGGTAGTTCCAGATACAACAGTCGTAAGAAAAAAACATACAAAAAACATTTATAATTGAAGACAACTGAAGTAATTCTTATCCTCATATGTAACGATCCATTGGACATTAGAAACATTGTTGCCAGTATACTTGAATATTCATAAAACAATAAGAAAAGCAATATACTATTATTCAATTATTAGTAGTAATAAAAGACACAGAGCCCCATTTAGTAATGAAACATGAGGAAATCATACCGATACCAATCCTTGTCAACCACTTCAGTGACTGTTACTACATCTCCAGCGAACAGATCAATTTCTTCATCAAGTTGTGCCTGCAAGTCTTTTTTAACACGAGCTTTCTTCATTTTATAAGGTTGGCTTTCCTTTCTCTGTAATGCACACAAATTAAATCTTTTGCTAACATATCAAAGGGGGGGAAAAAGTATAATTAATAACTAGTGACCCTGGTAATGCTTTGCTATTGCAGTGTATTACACATCACACACTACTGGTCACGTTTTATGCTATGCTGTGCAAAAATTCTAATTGATAAAAGACCTTCTCACAAGTACGGGTTTGTTCTATGTCCTGGTATGGATATGGTTGTCAAGTATCCTATTGTTAAAACCACCTTCAAATTTGGTCATGTGGTTGCTATGACACTATCTTGAAGAAATTTGATTTACATGTCCAAGATTTAAGTAATAATTCCGACCGATATTTCAAAATCACATGACAGAATACTGTAGAACATGCAATTATAATCCTTAACTGTGCAGCAGGTTGCAGAGTTTGGGAGCACTTGAGTCATCATCAACAATGCCCCACATGTTTGATTTAATTCACACCACTCTTTTAAACATTCCCAAATGTTCACACAAAGTGTGAAAATTTCAGCAAAATTAGTTGAGTAATTTTTGCGTCTATGTGCAACACACACATGCACATTTACTTTTATTTAAATATAGATAGATTAAACGGTAGAGCAGAAATAATTATATCCAAAAAGATCAAAACTAGCATATTTGACATTCAATGATCTGTTTTTTTAAATGATAAATTCAATAGAAACTACTGGTATTACAACAGCATACTTTCTCATATTATTGGTAACAGTTACATAAGATTACAATACTCCAATTTCTATCCTACTACTACTATTTCAGCTACCACTTGAAAAACTCTTAAATAAAGCATGAGAGGTTTGAAAAAATACATATCTGTAATTTTTTGAAAAAGCAAATAATGAAATGAAAAGGAGTCCCAGTAATTGAATTCAGGGAATTGTGCTCTATTCTTACTAAAATAATAATGAAAAAATGTACCTATTCTGGGATTCAAACCTGAGTGCTACGGATAAGTCAAGCAGCAGTCTTCAATGCCACTAATCGTGTGTCAGAAAGGCTTGATTTATAATGCAATAATGAATTCTTAATGATACGGAAATTCTAATACATTATTGCACCAAAATTACTGTTTTGAAAAGTGTCCATGAAATGATTTAAAGATCTAATATTGAGGAATATATTGCATTAAGAAAGAATTCACTGACTCCATATATTATTAAAATTATGTGAATTTCATTCGAAATTACATGAAAATACCTCACATTTACAAAAAATTGTTTATGACATTATTTAGTGAGAGGGCAGACAGCGGGACGGACACATTTGAAAAAAAACCTTTCTCAATATCAGAGACTTTCAAATATTTATTTCCATCGAACTCTTGCAAACTGTTTTTTGCCACATGACTGTCTCCATACTACATGTATGAAGAAGTAAAATGATTGGAAAATACGACACAATATAAGTTATTATCAAATACAAGAACCACAATATCAACTTACTAAACAAAATTTTAGAAAAAGCAATGAGTTACAAAATACAAATAAATAATTCATAATTTCGGGAGAAGGATTATAGAAAATTTAAGTTATTATACGAAAAATTATTAACTAAAACCCACAACATGAAACAAGAGGTATTTAGAAGCAGACCGTAAAGGTGTTGAGACAAAAAGATTAAGTTACTAACAAATCAGTCTTATGACCTAAAAACAGATGTGCAGATATAAAAAAAGGTAGAAAGCAGTATTTGCCATGTCAAATATTTCATTAGCGTCTTTATGTCTGCCATAAGGTCATATATTTAAGCAGCCAAAAAATTGAAGTAATTTATTATACATTCTTTATAACGCCTACTTCTAAGAGTAATGTCTTATAGCTAGTAAATTTGTCTGCAAAAACTCTAATTTAAGTGCTTTCTTAAATTCAAATTTGGCCCCAAATGTAGGTCACTTCTCATCAATTGAGCTGATGGTCTCATTGAATTGCATAGTTTGAACATGTGGCAGTTTCTCATTAAGACAGGTTATTACTAAAAATCACTACAGTTGACTCCAGTTATAGTTGGCTTCTGTGGACAACCACTTTTCAGTCACTATTTAAGAGGTACAATATATCCAGTAGTTTCAAAATATAATACAGTATTACGACTATGACTGGCTTATTATTTAAGAGGTACATTAAAATATCCAATCGCTACCAATTCAAAATTTCTACATAATTTTGCATTCTTTACAATGCAAAATTACATGCTACATCTACTTTGTCTATACATTCTTCATATCTTAATGCAAATTTTAACATCTTCAATGTCTCTTGTACTGGACAGCTTTCTTCGTATTTGTTTCTTATTTGTCATCACATTTGTTTTCTTGTGTTCTGAAAGACCCCTTCATTGCATTAATGATTTTCTAGCTAGATCTGATTTCACTAGTTTTCAAATTATGATCAATGTCCGTAAAGTCTTTAGGCCGAAGAGAACTGTCACTGATAAGCTGCAGCTATCTGCTCAGTAGCACAGTTCCCTCAATCCCTTTCATTTACCATACATGTTACAAAAATAACTCATGTTCACCTGCACTAACTAACTTTCAAGCATTTGCAGCATTGGCATAAAAAGATTTTTCTTGGAAGTTCATTTACTGTCTTATTATAACAATCTTGTACTGCATACTAATTATGTATGTTCAACGGAACTAGTGACATCATTTCACTTTAACCAAAAGGTTACTAAATCCAAAGTCAACTAGATTAAACAAAATGTAAATAACTTCACTTTATTACGGGATGTATTTATTTATATTTCCAAAAAATTCCTTCTTGTTTTATATCAATTAAATACTCTTAAATACATATATAATTATAAACTATAAACATATTTTTTATATCAATGATTAATAATTCAATGGTGTTCACCTTCATAAAAGAGGTGTCAAGCTGCCATGTATAAGTTCTAGGGAACATACCAACTCTTGTATCAATTCTCCCTTCCCACCAATTTTCATCCACTTTTCTAACTCCAACGATCAATTCACCTAGAATACAATAACAAATATAAGTAAATGAACAGCCATAAAATATTTAATTAAGCACCAAAAACAAGACGATGAAGTTAACTTAAATAACAATTAAGTAGATTAAGGTCATTATTTAATTACATTTGTTAGTATAGATAAATAAGTAAAAGCAACATTTTTAATATGTATTAATTTTAAATGTAATAAATATTTATATTATAGAAATATTTTCATTATGGATTCTGGTGGTGGTGGGAGTTGAAGGCCCCCTTGTGCACTGTTGCATTTATTTAATTATTACTTGTTTCTTTCTCAAAAATACTAGATCATAACTGATTTAGAAAAGGTTGAAAGCTACATATAATTTAAATTTAAGTTTCACAATCCTGGAGTATTTACTAAGATTTGCTTAATGTTTTACAAATTTGAAGACAAGATGCAATGATTTTAAAAACAAATACAGGGAAGATTTTTCCAAAATTAGTAACAACAGTAGTTAACAAATCATTACAATGATGATCATTTACTACTGCATAAAAGCAAATTACTCAGTTGTTATAAATAATAATTACAATAATAATAATAATAATAATAATAATAATAATAATAATAATAATAATAATTATTATTATTATTATTATTATTATTATTATTATTATTATTATTATTATACCTCAATAAATCCTAAATTAAGAATACAAAGCAGTGATCCTGCAAACATGTCACAAGGGTCTATAGTTCGCAAGTTCTTGAACTAACACAAATGAGGCTCCCATATCGGTCTTGGGGATTAGAGTGAAATCTCTCTCCTCAGTGACTGAGCTCTTTCCTTATCATGGCAGGAATGGGCAAATTGAACCCAGCACTAACTGCTGAGAATTGCAAGAAATGATGATGATGATGATGATGATGATAATAAAAATAATTAAAATAATAAAAAACCTCTATCAAAGGAAAGATCGCCACTTTGCTGCATAGGGAAACTGGCAATTGCTGCAAAAAGTTCTTCTCCATCTTGTAAATCTGGACAATTTATAAAAATTAAGTAATTTAAAGGCATATTTCCAGTTCTACCATTGTGGCAACCAAAGCACCAAAGTTTGTCAATTTTTTTCAATATCTGAAAGAAACAATAAGCTCATTAACAAAGTTATCTATAACTACAGAAACTTACATTTCTGCTTTAAATTTAAGATATACTTAATAATATAACACTTGATAAGAAAATGAGCAGAGAAAGCAATTTTTTAAAACAAAATAAACTGCAATGTATTAAATTAAAATTCAGATGCGTTTGATTTATTTCATAGTTGGTTACATTGAGATCAATATGAATTCTTAAATGAAAAAAAGTTGAGTTCAAGCATTCAAATAAAACAAGACACAAAATGTGTTGGTTTATAGGCAGTATACAAAACAAATTTACTTCATATCAACACTAACTCGCAAGAATGTTACGTTTTAAATAAAATTAATGTTAGTCAATGGATATTTTAATTCATCAACTATTTAGTTTGACTTATGTTGACTAAATTCAATACTAATACACCCCTCCCCCCAAATTAGTAAAAATGGCAAGAAATTTTGTCAGAAGAAAAGAAACTCTACATAACCAACACACAGTTCCGAGGAGGAATTTAGAGCATTACCTGTACAATGTCTCCTTTCTGAAGGCTCAATTCTCCTTCTGCAGTAGTAAAAAAGTCCTGAAGGACTTTAGCAATTTGCCCCTCCTCCATGGTAAACCTTTGGACATAATCATACTTCATTAAGAATTTTAACATATAGCCTCAGGTTTGAAAAGAAGTGATTAAAAACATATGGTCATTAACACTTGTTCTTGTTATTTTCTGAGAATTAAAAAGCTATTTTCACAATGTAAAATTGAATTTCATTTCTTATAAGAAAATATTCATGAACACGTTAGTCATCTGAATTCATCACTGTCATCCCATTTTCAATGCACAAAGTTATAATATTAACATCACTTCACATTGTTATGACTGACCAAAATAAAATAAATCTTTTTTAAATCGCATTAATATTATATTATGCAATTTTTAAAATGATTCTTTCTTTAAAGCATAATATAAGAGCAAATATTACTATTCATAACTGTCCCTCAAAATGTTTAAATCACATTTGTACAATAAGGAAGTTCATCAATCATACAATATATTTCATAAAACTATTCAAATTTGAAGGTTCCCCAGGCAATGTTTACATGTCATCATCATTATGACATAACATTAGTACACTAACTTTCGATTCTGAAAATGATATCGTACGTCCCTAAATATTACTTCAATAAGAAACCAATTAATTCGATTGTGCATATACCATTCTTTGCTAAAAGGCTGAGCAGGTACTCACAAAAGTCAACTCACGAAGGAGGTTAAGTTACGCCCACAAGTAAACCTATTAATCCACGCACCAATATAAATATACACTGAATGATGCCCACGTAAATTTGGAAATTACTTACCAAGTCACAAAAAGAAAACAATTAAATTATTCAATACTACCCTGGATGGGTAATAAAATTAGAATGTTCTAGTACTTGAGTCATTTCTATCTACAGAACAGCTGGTACAATTAAGTTGGCATTTGGGATATAAACATGCTACATGGCCCAGTGTGCAGATGAGTCTTGTGAGAGTAATGTTTACGAACGTGGTACCACTGAACTTTCTACCAGCTTTCTACCTTTTGTAATTGGTCAGGTTGTATTTGGCGCGTGTTTGCATTTGCGCAGAACGCATCTAGTTTGATCCATTAGCAAACCCATATATTTAAATGTTTTATTTTCTAAAACGCCATTTTCACTTGAAAACTTACATTTATAATCTGATTTCTAAATAAGTTATCAAAACATCACAATTCTTCTGGTAACATTAAAAAACAAATTAACACGAAAATAATATTCTTCTAGACCTGTAGCCTATTCTCATTGACTAAAAGGAAAAGTTTGTAAGATAACTCCTAAATGCAATCTTAACAGACAATGAATCGTTTCCATTGCCTAACTATGAACTTAAATATTTATATCAACAATACATCGTGCAGGATTTTGCTTTATTTTAATTTTTACATAACAAAAGTATCATTTTTTATACAAACTATATTTAAACTTTAAAGTCTGGAAAACGTTATGTTTTGGCAATTAGTAATTTAATACTCAATTCATTTTTATATGACATTGTTACTTTGATAGCTGTAGTAAACAATATCGATACAGATGTTCGTCCCGCTTTTAATGATTAATAATCGTAATAAACGCGCCTTGCGTAATAAACGAAATAATTGACGGATGAAAATGACAATTGAAGTGTTCCAGATGTATTGAGAATGTGATCAAACCAGGTAATCAATGATTTAATTTGGTATCAAAATTGCAATTATTCTTGCACTTGCACGATGGAACTGAGAAAGTTTTGCGTATCGGATATAAACTGGAATAACAAACGGGTTGTTATTAGGTAATGTTCAACAGAGTTTGTGTTTTGTTAATAGTAAATGTGAATTATGAACGAAAGTACTTATACACTATTAGTTGAATATTGCATAAATTGTAGGTATATTTAAATACATTTTACTGATACCTTTGCATCACAGTAATATGATTATAGTAATTATGTGATAATATATATTATAGTTGTTCCAAATGATGTAGTACTTAACTGTCAAAACAATTGTGTTAATTTCTGTGTAATGTAATGGCAATAATTATGCATTTGAAAACGAGCGAAGCTCAATAAATTAAGGCGCATGTTCATTTTTTAAAGTAGGGAATAAGTAACAGGTGAAATTAAAAGGAAGTATGTGATAATATAAGTGAAATTGTGATTACTTATTGCTTATTTCGGACGGAATGCCAAACTCTTTTTTGCTTGTTCGATACTTATCACTTCTTTCCCCAACGTAGAAATTTTACAACATTTTTTTAAATAAAATATTATTTTTAAATTAATGTATCTGGATTACGCGGTGATTTTCACCATGTGAAATGAACAGGCTAATGAATTCAATGTCCCCAATTGGAACGGCGCATATGCCGATATACAGAGTGGGTCGGAGCTCCCGCTTACCTTACAAAAATATTACTAGTACATTCTCCGTTTTGTTACCCTTGGGAAGAAACAAGAATTCCATGTTTTATTCATTACTACTTATTTTTCTGAGTTATTTCTCCTACTTCTGAACCATAAGCGACAAACTATTATGTTTCTTCTCTTTAGATAATCTCTCTCTGTCTCAATTATTCCGTTAATTAATTTGATTTATTTTCGTCAAAGGACAGTAAAAACTGTACGTGACATGGGGGACGTATAATTTACGCACGTTTTCTAGAGCTCTAGATTCTCTTCCCCTCCCTTTTACTATATATAGTTGCATAATTGGTAACAATACCGACAGCGAGGTAAACATTTGAAAAACTAGAAATTTTCGCTCCCCAGCAATAGAAAATATATTTGCATCAGTAAAGGAATTACAGTTTTAATTTTTTAGTAACTAAACAGTACACCACGCTCCTGTCACAACTTGCAAAAGGAGAGCTCTACGAAATGTGTGTTTAAGTGAGGTTACATTATGTCCAGAAGAAAAACAAGGGGCCATCTCAGCATTTGCTCAATAGATACAGGGAAACTGGATGAAAAACTTGATCGAAATAATACTCATTGATCCACAATCTGAATTAATTACTTGTTACAGGCATATTTAGCCTTCTTTAAAATTATACAGTACAAATGTTAACCAATGGATCAAAACCAAATCATTGTTAAAATAACTATTTTATTTTCGTTTTCATGATTAGTAGAGTCTCCAACTGCAGAGAAACTGAAGAAAAGGTTTCACTTGGTACTTAAACTTGTGTATCTATTTTAGTTGTTTAATGTCATTTGACAATGTATTGTAAAGTAAAATGTATTATATGTGGATTTCTTGTAGCAAGCTATTGATACTGACACCTGATGAATAAGATTCCTATGACATGTGCTGTAATTATAAATATCTGTCTTGTATGAAAATAGGTTCCCATCCTTAAGGAGGTTGTCACATTAATCTCTAGTCAGCCGAACGAAAAGTTGTAATTTTGGAACGTGCTTGTTAAAAAATGAAAAACGAGTATCAAGTATATTATTTCTGTATTTTGCGACGATTGGTAAACTAGTATTTTTAAATGATGTATTAAAAAGTGTTAATTATTTTACAAACGCAAGCTAAGAAGCTAATTTGACTCCAAATACCAACATGAAATACTGAAAATACTGGAGTAATCAACGTTTATGTATGACTGCATTTCTCTTCAAATTCTAGTTATCTAATAAGTATGACATTTCTTACGTATTATGTAAATGTTTTCTTTCAAGAATAATACCTTTAGATCGCAATTAACTCTTTTAGAGAACTGATAACTTTCAGGCACTAAACTTGGCAACGCTTTATATTTATTTTATTGGTGCCAATGTTTTACGTTTTCGGGAAGGTCAAGAACGTACAGAACAGTGTGTGATTGAGTTGAGCTGAGTTGTTTTTGTAGGTCTTATAACCTGAAAATCATGTTCGAACAGTTGAGATATCAAGGGCGATTTGCTACGAAACGTAAGTTATCGTGGAAAACAAATTTGTCTGTAGCCGCGAAACGAAGAAACGGAGAAGAAAACGTTACAGACGAAGACATGTTTCCTGTTGATGGTCGCCGCATCGTGCACGTTGAACTCGCTAAACAACTCGCAAACAACATTTTATCATCATTCATCATGAATGACCGCGTATACGCATGCCAGCTCACAAAGCAATGCCTACAAACCAGCCTGTCAGTTTCGCAATATTTAAAATTCCCGCTGAGTAGTACGTCCTGCAACGTTGCCGCACTTTTTCGTTCTTACAAAAAACTGATGACAGATGTTATTTTCTTTTTGCGTTTTTGTCCAAACTACACGATAAAATCTTTTCATTTCTATTCTATTCTCTTCACAAAGGTTTAATCTACATTTGTAATATTTTCCCCTCGTGTAATCTTATGTAGTTGTGTTTCAAATTTAATTATTTACGGTCGGACGATATCATTTTCCTATACTTTGCGTGTTAAAACGCAAGTTTTCAAATGTGATTATCTTTAAAACTATACGGTAGAATAACTTTATATTTTGGGAAAGCATGTAAAAATATCTAATCTTATGATAAATTTCAGTTGCGAAGTTTAATATTATTTTTGACATAACGTGACAACCTCCTTAAGTTTCTACAAAAATTTCAGTAGTTGCCCTTACAGTGTAATAATTAAACTTTCTAATGCATCTATAGCTTTCACATTTATCTTTATTTTTCTTGGTATAATTTCGGCTATTTTGATTCCTGAGGAATGTCTTCTTGATCAATGAGGCATTTTTCAATAACTTTATAATAATTTCTTATATTCGGTCTGCTGGGTAACTGATATTCCTCCTGAACCTTGGGCTCGATAATTTCTCATCCCTCTTAGAGCATTATTTAATTCTTTTCAAGTTATTTCTGGAATATCTTCATGCATTTGTGTATTATCTGTACTGAAAGTAATCTACATATATTCTGCCCTTTCCTCTTTCGAAAGTTCTTGAACATTTTTATAACGTAGCTTTGAGGCAGTATATACACAAGAAAGTTTCAGAGAGCAGCATGTATAAAGGGTCATGAAGTATTACTTGTATATTAAGTAGGTGTGGCTATTTTAATCCAAAGTGGGTACAAAAATTAATGATTAGCTGGATAAATGAAAGTGTATGTAATATCTGTTATACAATTTCTTCAGGTTTTATATGGTGTATATGCATCTGAAGGAGGGAGAAAAGAAAGAAAAAAGCATTACAAAACATTAGTTAAAGATAACAAAACTGCTTACATTATGGTTGCATTTACAATTCATGAATTAAGGCAATATAAGGAACCAATATCAAATATACAATAGTTAGGTAGGCTGGTGAGCCTACAGGTATAATAAATGAAAATGGGTGACTTTTTAAGAGAGTTTGTAATTTAATATCAGAATTTTTAATCTCTTTTACAGTACAAGGGGAGCCAAAATTAAAATGTCATTATCAAGGACATTAAAAAGAATAATTACTTTTTGGTAAAATAAAAGGAAGTTCCTGTTTGAAGATAAGGGAATATGATATAAATATATAAATTTTTTGGGGGGGGACAAGACAATTTTTTAAAAATAAATGTGGTGGGAGCCTAACAAAGCGAAAATCTTGAATCATATAGAAGAATATAAAGTGGGGGAGTGTTTTACTACTGATCAACTTTTACCTTTGAAAATGTTGGGATTTTGATGCCATCTTACATCAAAAACACAACACAACAAACATACATAGAAATTATATCAGTATGAGTGCTGCCGTACATGTAATGAAGATCAACACACGCTTGCAGATTTTCTAAGAATTATCAACCCATTTTCATCTCAAAATATATTTTCACTAATTGATTTTTGTTCCTACTATTTCTTACGTGATGATTATTGATTATAGTTTCACAGTTGTTACAGTACAATTTCAGTACAATTCAGTTGCGGCTCGTGCTTAGGTTGCACGGTTGCACAACTGCCAGATAATCGAAAACAAATCTTATTATATGTTACGAATATACATTTCCCTTTTAATAAATTCAATATTTAAGATATTTCAGAAATATAAATGTTTATGAAGTCATTTTGAAATAAAAGAGAGCCCAATGAAAGTTCTCTTCGGCGTATTGTCCTCTCTCAGGCAGTGCACCATGTCACGCTCTTAAGTTCTTTTTTTGCTTTACTCCTTGGTTCTACGATCAGATTTTAAAGCCACATAAGTCTTTTTTGAGTAATTTTACGGGAGCGTATAAAAACAATGTAGAAGATAATCTATTTCTTTCTATTGTTTGGGCCCTTATTTGTGAAAATTAACTTGCGAGCTTTTAGCACGTGATAGGCAATTGTTAAGTGATTCGAAAGCCTTATGATTTTTATATTGATATGACTCGTATGATTTTTCACACGAGACTTACGAGGTTTAAAAATCACAACATGCTATATTTCAACCATAGACATATAGTACACATACTATATGTCTATGATTTCAACATAGGGCCCATGATAAAATGACGTAGGTAAGCAGCTCCTGCGCACCCATTTTTGCTCATTCACCAAAGTCCAGCACCAAATAAGTCACGAACCACATGACTACAACACGAGCACTTCGTTTGAAAAGCTTGGCCAGCGTCTGGCCGCCATGCTGCAGGGCAAGCGAGGAATGTTGAGAAACATTTTGAAAGTGGGATAAAGTGACAATTTTCAACGGTTACCAACAAAAAATAACACGATGAAGGTGTAGTTGAAATAAATGATGCAATGTTTAAAAAATGCTTTATATATTTGTTTCAATGACTAGTAACCAGGTGAAAATATTGATATCTGGAGACACTTAAAATTCTCGCCAATATTGAGACGCAAACAGATGCATGCAGCTTCATCCTATGATGAAGCCGGAGAGAATGCGCAACAGCTCACACATGTACTTTTATCATGATAGGGCTCAATCTGCAATTTAATATTATGAATTTTAGATGTTAGGTATTGAAAGTACACAAGTACATTCAATTCTTGACGGTATAGTGCTTTAGTTATGGTGTTTGTGGAATTTATTTTCATTTGATATTAGATTTATTGATTCAAAATGTATGACAAGTCCTTTGTGTCAAGTTGGTCGTTGTGGAAGTAATTTCTTCCCCTTTCTGTCCCTTTTTTTACACAGTGTGAGCAATGATCTTCCCAACAGCAATGGCAGTTAGTCTGCGAGCGTCGTTGTGAATATAAGTGTGGGTAGAAGATTTTTCAATATTGCACTGTAAGCCAGGGTAGTGAAATTTTCGAAATACAATTTTATTTCGTTTTCATCACCACTAGTAACATCAGCAACGAAGATATTGAAATGAAAACGTGTCGAAACAATTGTACTTATTGCAAAATGATGGAGTGGGATCATCATATTTTCGAAACCTAGTTCCTTGTTGTTTTGTATGAGTTCTATTACCGACCATTGCCTCAGTGACGAACTAATACAGGAAGTCGTGTGCCCACTGGAAATCAAAGAAAGAAACATGTGCGTGGGAGGTGAACGTACCAGACACGAACATTATGCATAAAATTGTGAAAGAAATGTTTGAATTTAGATTTGCATTAAATTTAGTTATATTAACGTCAGGTTTACGGGGCTTGGTCAGTAGAAGCAAAAAATCCTCATGGTTGTCAGCCAATGTTTCGGGAAATGTATTTTCATCAAGAGGGCTACACAAAATGAGAAAGAAAGAAAAAAATAATATAAGGGCAACAAAGCGTGTCAGATACTAAATAAACTCTATCTTGATTCAGTTGAAAACAATTTAGAAGGAATTAATGCATGTTCACCATACCTTGAAACACCAGCAGAGTAAACACACAACCAAATAAACAGCTACATATTCTTTAAGATAGGGCACCTCAAGGGATGTGATGCACGACAGTAATCAGTCAATCAATTATTGTGCATTTGTGATTTTTTATATACCATTTCACCATCGTGAAGGGTAAAAGCGACAGTGATTACCTTATGAAAATAACTTCTGACCACTTAAACTCTTCTTTTATACCTTTCATGTACCTCTAAAAACTTAAGGAAATACATGTTTAAAATATAAAATGTGTTATAAGGACAAAACTTTGTCATGAACCTAACAAATTTGTTTATATTCAAACGTAAAGTTATTGTTAAAATAATCTTTTGATGAATAATCAAGGGTACAATACTTTTCCTTCATAGGGTGTGTCAAGCAGGCACAACCACCATAGCATAATCACATCAAACCAAATGGAATGTTAAGTACTCATTTATTAATAATTTATTACCCCAAAATTAAATTTATTATTCCTCCCGTTTCTTAAATAAATGTGGTTGTGCTGGCGAGACTGTGAAGCTGTCACAAACAAATTTTAAAATGGGTACAATTTAAACTAATACGAATCATTAGTACATATTTATTACTAATTTATTACTCCAAAGTGAAATTTATTACTCATACCGTTTACAGAAAAAAATATTGTTAAAAACAGCATAGTTATACAATCACGCACGACATTCTGGTATAAAATTGGATAGTACCAGCGGCCACAAACAACTAAAACCTATCAAATAATTAAATACACATTCAATACAAATGCATTACATCAAATATTAATTTATAAATGTTGCCACGTATTAAATAAATATTGTTAAATCTGAATCATAGTTTCCAAACATGCCAGAGCTTCAAATTCGATAATAGAGAGAACTAACGAGCACAATCAAATAAAACCAAGAACATAATTTAAGAGACCTTTGATACTAATTTATTACTCTAAACAGAAATGTATTACTATTGCTGTTTACGAAATAAATAATTTTAAAAACTACATAATTATGTAAACACGCACGACATTCGAGTAGTAAATTGGAGAGTACCAACGGCCACAAACACCTAAAAAACCACAAACACCTAATGGTGGTTGTGCCAGCTTGATACACCTTCCATCCTAACTTAATTGGCTGTTCCAGAACGTGAGTCATGTGTTTAAATTTTAATTTTAAAATAATTAAAAGGGAATGAAAATAATAATAATAATAATAATAATAATAATATAATTAAGGGGCGGATTTAATGAAATGTTATTTTTCTTTTCACTTTAGAACAATGTCGTTTAGTATAGAAATTTAATTTTAAGTTACGTCAAAAGGAAATGACCCATTGTTTATAAGTAATTTTTTGCGTTTTTCATCGATTTCAACTAATAAGTCATTTTTTAACCTTTTCCATAATTTTAATGCGTTTTCACTGATTCAATCGATTTTAATACCATTTAAATGGTACTTGCTTCAAATAATATTTACGACAAAGTAAAGTCTTCGATAATTACAATAAAATACAATGGTTTAAGTAATACGAGAACCAACGATGACTATTACAACAAACAAATCATGGAAATGGGAAGATGATTTCAGTAATGTGTTCTACTCTACATCAGTCCTCTCTACAATTAGATACAGCATGTGCTAGTTTTTCTGCTTCTGTCGTCTTAGCTCGATTGGTGAACACGAAACAGTCAAATTGAACGGACTAAGTATTCATTTTTTAAACGAAAGTACATTCCTTCACTAATAACGAGTAGAACATATTGAATGGTAAAGCTTTCAATTTATTTTCAAATGCAGGTAGTGTGTAGTATTGTGTTTGCCTTTGATATCAAAGCACAGTTTGTTGTCGGTTTAATGTGTATGACGAGTCTCTTTTCATGAGGTGTAGCTTCAGAGCAGAGAGTATTTTATGCTTTATAAGTGGGTTTATAGAGTGGGTAAATTAAGGGTTGTCCTTTTGACGAGAGATTTAAATGAGAAAACTGTAGGAGCGTTTCGGAATTAGCAAGAGCAAAATCTCTATCTATTGAAAATAATTCAGAATGATTTGTTAGAACGCTCGTCGTATCAGTTAAACTTTCACATCCGGTGCATAAAGCGTATCTCTTAGATACGTGTGATGTTCTGCTGATAGCGAGTGATACATTTCTCAGAACAATGTCCGTCACGGAGTCGCTCACTGCTCTTAGAATTACAGAAATGCTTAGAAATGCTAAAATGGTCTTTCAGTAGTCAAATGATAGATTCGAGAGTAATATTCCTTGTATTCAAGATAATAGGGTAAAGCAATTCCGTGTATTAAGATATTAATGTAATTAACGATTCTATTTGCGAGGTAGAATTTTAACCTTCTGGTATATTGAATGTAAAGGACGTATTGAATTGCTGCAAAAACAAAAAAAAAATATCAAAGTGTTGACAGAATTACATGTTTTGTGATCCATGATACCGAAAAAGTGTGGTTTCAAGAACGTCCGTTCGTCCGTCCGTGGACAACACAGCACCTAACACTAGAACGCCGAAGGGTATCTGTCATTTCATTGAAATATAATTTTAGTTCCTCACTTCTAGATGAGTTATCCGGCTTTTGTAATAAAGAAAAATATTTCAAAGTATAAATTAGAATTTACAAAGCAATTGTGGGAAGTACGGCGCTGAGTTGTGGGATATCTCTAAAGAAATTAGGCGAAGTTAAAGGCAATGGAAAAGGAGTTTGGAGAGGCAGCTGTAATGTAAAGTTAACTGAAAATGAAAATATTAAACAGCAATGAGTGTCGCTTCAAATAAATTGGATACAATAGAAGGGAGACGTCTAAATTGATATGGTCATTTTAGAAGAATGTCGGAAGAAAGATGTCCATTAAAACATGGAGTTAGCAGCCGCCAATGCATAGGAAGAAAGGCAGACCAAGACTCCATGTCGTCTCTATAATGATGTGCGACAATGAGAGACCGGAATATTAAAGACGATTGGCAAGATAGAAAGACGTGGGTGCAAGAGACGAAATATGGTGTAGTTCCGCTCCCAAAACTACTCCATATTACCAGACTTCTAGATGGGTTTCATCACTTTTAGATAGTATGAAGTAGTTCCGTTTCCAGAACTACACCATATTACCAGATTTCTAGATGGATTTCATCACTTTTAGATGTTTCATTAGATACTAGCTGTACCCTTAACTTCGTTTACGTGAAGCCTTGAATATATTTAGACAGGTTAACTTAAAAAAGTAACAGAAAGAGGGTGTGAAATATTTAATAAATTGACAATTTTTTATACGAATATTAAAAAGAAATCTACAATAAAGCTTCTTTATAGATTATGTTTTTGGTTTTATGTTCAGGGGCTAGGACCAACACTTTAGTGGAATCACTCAAGTGAGAGCATTCCGACTATGTCTAAAACAATTTTTACATAAATTTCCTTTTTTTATACAAAAAGTTGGAATGCTTTGTATGAAAACTTTTCTTCTTTTGCGCAACGGGCAACAATAACAGCTTGACGTAACTCTTTTGGGGTCGCGTAGATTACTATTATAATCGTCTTATTAATTCGATGTTTACAGCGCGAGGAATAATAAATAATTTACATGTTTCTGGAGTGTTTACATGCTTCTACAATGCAAAGTTTTGCGTAGAAACCATATTTTCAAACCAACTTTTGAGTGCTTATTGCGGCTCAGCCATTGCGAATATCCATGTAGTTTATTAGGTAAAATATGCTTAAAATTGTATTAAGAGCTTATTTTCGAAGTTTCGACGTTTCCGTTCCAGACACCTGTGTGTGTATTTTATATATATATATATATATATATATATATATATATATATATATATATATATATTATATATATCGATTTTCCGCAGCAGTACATAACTTTCTCTATACTACGTATATTCTCCCGTACGAGAAAGTAAAAAAAGCGAGAGAGTTGATCGGAGTGAGTATCATAAGTTGCCTATTCCGAGAGGAAATCCATTTGGCTGGCATATTGCGAATCTAGTGAGGCCTGGATGTTATAAAGTCGTTCTAAATAGCAATTTTCATTGAAAAAGTGAAGCTGTTTTTAAGAAAATGGCGATTAAGGATTACTGTAAATGCAAAATTTTGAAGCTCTTTTTCACAGGAATCTATTGAGTTTTCGAAAAACTTCATTTGAAATCATTTGAAGCACTTTCACTCACAAATGTAGTAATGTATGCAAAATGTAACGTTACGTAATATTAAACAGTGCCATAATCACTATCCGTTGGAAAAGTTTGAAGAACAAATTTGAGGCCATTTTTAGTAAATAGCGCTTGAGTGTTTCTGAAAATTCGGATTTTTGGGCTCATTTTTATTGACGAGTTTTGAGAAACTTTATTTGGCATTATTTAAAGCACATGTACTCATAAATCTAATAATGTGAAGAAATTGCCTCTAATGTAAATATTAACGACGCGAGAGACAAGTCAAAAAATTACAATTTTGTAATTTTTGTAAAAACAAAAGAATAGAGTAATATGGGGTTTATGTCATCGGAAATGTGCATTTGGTACTAGCCCTACCAAACATTTAAAGAAAAAGTTTGGAACCGTCTTTGACAAAATCTTGTTTGTGTAATTTTTTAAAATTCCAAATATTTTGAGCTCGATTGCACGAAAACTTCTAAAATTTTCAAAAACGTCTGCAGGAACAGAATGGAAGAACTATTTATGAATAACAAATTTCATTGGAAGGAAAATTCTGTGTCCTCAATTTTATAGTTGTAAGAAGACGCCGAAAAATTCAAGCTTTTGCAATTTTCGAAAATTCAGAGTTAATCGTGAAAATGTGACCTAAGTAACCATTATAAGTGTATTTTACTCTGTTCTTGCAAGAAATTTAAAGTAAAAATTTGGCGCCGATTTTGAGGAAAGTTTGAAAATATTCGGGGGGCTTCATGTAAAGTACCCCAAATTTTAAAGAATGTTTTTTCAAACTTTCAGTACTTGAACAAGACCCAGAAGGACAGGGGTTTCTTCAATTTGGAAAAGATCGTACGTGTGGTTTAGGCGCTAGGTTTGTTCACGACAGACGGGCAAATAGACGTACGGACGGACGTTTAAAAAAAAACGTTTTCGGTATCAGGGGATCCCAAAACGTGAATTTCCCTTGCAGTCTCGAAATCGATTTTCCGCAGCATTACATAACTTTATACTACGTATATTATTATTATTATTATTATTATTATTATTATTATTATTATTATTATTATTATTAAGCGAGTATTTCTTACAGTTCTAATGATCGTTCCTCGCACTCTACACGCCAATGTTGTTTTATTCCGCCAAGCATTTTCCTGTATTCTTCTTCTCTTCATTGTCGAGTCGATGACGGACTTCCAAGATTTCCTTGGCCTTCCTCGTTTTCTTCTTTCGAAAGGGATCCACTCAAAGACAATTTTTCGTATTCTGTCAGCAATGCATTCTCATTAGATGGCCATACCATTGGAGTTGTTTGGATTCTATATTTTCGATCACTTGTCTATCTTCATTATTTGTCTAATCTCTTCGTTTGATATTCTATCAAACAGGGTA
Organism: Teleogryllus oceanicus; assembly: GCA_964035755.1. Taxonomy (NCBI): domain Eukaryota; kingdom Metazoa; phylum Arthropoda; class Insecta; order Orthoptera; family Gryllidae; genus Teleogryllus; species Teleogryllus oceanicus. The sequence goes on from CAXIVR010000001.1 coordinate 284,766,755, forward strand.
TGCTGAGAAAATCCATTTCCATAGCATAGGTCTCCAAAAATTCATTTCCATGGCATTTAACCGAGAGTGTATTGCATCTTTTTTAACTCAAATTTCAGTTCCGTATGTCACACAACTTCCACCATGTCTTGTATATTTGTCCTTTAGTTCCCTTTCTAATATTTTTGTTCCATAAAATATTTTGAAGTCTCTAGTAATTGCCCTTCTTTGCTTATTTTTTATAATGTCATTATCATCAGATCCATCTGAATTAAGAGTCACTCTATGATATTTAAATTCTTTTACTACTCGAAGTATACCTATTTCTGTTTGTAGATCATTCCCAGATTTCCCTACAACCATGTATCTTGACTTTTCATTATTTATTTCGAGTGCCCATTTTTTATGTTTCTATCAATTTCTTTAACATATATTCCATATCGACCTGATCATCAGCCAAAATTATCTGGTCATCAGCAAAAAGGAGATTATAAATCTTCTCGTTTCCAACAGTCACTCCCATATTTCTACATTTTCTGGACCATTCTCTTAGAGGTGCGCCAATAAAAATTTTGAACAGAGTTGGTGAAAGAGGACATCCTTGTCAACATCCCTTATTTACTATAAATCCTTCTGATACTTCTTTTTTATCTGAACATGACTCATACTGTTTTCATAGAGACTCTTTATTATATATATCAAGGCAGGGTTTACCTTTACTTTTGTCAGGACTTCCCACATTTATTTATAGGAACACTATCATAAGCCTTCCTTAAATCAATAAAAAGTAAGTATAATTCAATAAGTTGTTTAATAGAGAATATATTATCAAAGGTAATTCCAAGAGTTTAAAATTTAAATTAATAATTAATATACTATTAATAATTAACATTGTTTTATTCAAATTTTTTCATCAAACAGAAATATATACATAAAGGCATTCATAAATATATAGTTTGTTTTATGTTTATTTTGTTGTTTATAGTTATAAACAACAAAATAAACACAAGACAAACTAAGAGCGAAATTACTTGAAATCATAGTTATTGAATACACAACCTAAAGTTTAAAATTCGAAGGAAACGTGTTTTGTTCGCTTATTTTTAAGGAAGATGTTGAATTTGAAGCGTTACTATGACTTAATTAATTAATAATTGAAGAATGGTGTTCCTCATTCATTTGGAGATATGTCTTGAGTGACGATGTGTTGGAGTGTCCTGTAATATTTATTATTTCTTGCTCTTGTATGCCAACTTGGAGCATTTCAGAAACTGCAGTTGAACGACAAGAATGTTTAGTTATTTTCTTTTTTTCTTTTTTGTCGAATCCAACTTTAGCTGCGTACGTTTTTGTCTACGTAAACAACTTATTTTCCCCAACAGGGCAGTTCTTGTACCAAATACCTGACTGTTGTTAGGAAGGGTTAGGCGTGACAAAAAATCGATCAGCTTTAGTTACCTGTGCGTTTTTCTGCCAAAAGTTTGTATAATCTTACCGGACATCTAGAAGGCTACTTTTCATTTGGTGTCAACCATTTCGTCTCTGTAAGCTTTCTATCGCCTCCTTGACAAGCCTTGAAACATATGGGATTATAGGCTATTCTACCGGTTTCTTTACCATAAAGATTCCGTTTGGAAATAATAGACTAAACATTTTGCCGCTTCTCCACCATGCCACGCTAATTCTAGTGAGGTGGCAAGAAATAACTTTATTTGCAACCCTTCTGGCGTATTTTCTTCTTATGTATCAATCATTAATTGGTACTCTTGAGATTTAAGAGCTACTGCACTAACATTTCGTTTCACCGGAATGTTTTGTAGTAACTTTCTCTTTGCATTTTTAGCCTCTCTAGAGACTTGAAATTCCATAAAGGGGTTAATATCCAAAAATCTGTAAAGGGGTTAATATTTCTATTGAATTCTTTGTATTACTCGCGGTTAATTTATATTTCCTTTCCTCACAAATTCATGCTCAATCTTTTAAGTATTTGATATTTCCTGATTTGTATTACTGCGGTTAATTTATATTTCCTTTCTCACAAAATTTTCTCAAACTGATTCCAAATATATTTCCTGTTGTTGAGTGTGTTATTTGGTTTGGATTTACAAATAATTTCCTCTATTTCGTCATTCGACGAAACCAAACCTTTGCTGCAACATTTTGCGCTGAAAAAAAATTTTAAACAAAAGATACACCCGACCATGGAATAAAAATAGTAGCAAAATTACATAACCTCTGTAGACAAAACAAGGCGCAAAATTTATCACCTGCTAGGAGTTGATAATTAATAACTGATAAATATGCATGGTAAAGTCGTCTCTAATTGGCTGGTAGGGTCCCAGTTCTTGCACGCTATTGGCTGGAATTTAATGAGTGGAATAGTCTATACAAGATCTTCCTGCCCTAAAATCACTTTTTTCCTAAATTTCATTGATCTCCATTTCCGGTCTTCGAGTCAAAATCCATTCACCCAGTCTACCCATAGTAGCTATTACACTAATTCCTCGATAGTTTGAACAGTCTTTCCTGTTTCCCTTTTTATGAATGGAACTTATCCTTGGCATGAGAATGGCATTCTTCCATTCTTCAGGCACACAATTGGTTAAAACACATCTGTTAAATAACATTGTTACATAATCTAAAACAAGGATTGGTGCATATTTTAATAGCTCGATAGGTAAGCATCCAGGACCAGTTGTATTCCTTTTCAGAGCTTGTATAACTCTTGAGATGGGATAGCTAACAGAGGCTGTGATTCTGCATGTCTAGTGTAACTAACTGGACATAATTCAGGTCTATCTTCTGCGAGCAACTTAAAATAGTGTTCTTTCCATTGCTGGAGACGTGATTCAAAATTCTGGTTTCATTACGATTTTTTCTTTACTTTCGAAATAGTTTTCCCGGCTTCTTTTGATCGTGAGCTTCTATTTATCTACTTCATTACAAACTTTGTCCCAATATTGATCCTTTCCCCTACACACTTGCTTTTTCACTAAGTTAACTAGTTTCATATAAGCAGATCTGTCCAGGGGATTATAGGTCGATAGCCATCTTTTATACAAAGATTCTTTTTCCTTCACCAATGGTTCCAGATTTTCATTCCACCAATAATTATTTCATTTTTTTCTCTTGAAGGTTTCTTTCCCCTATTTCTTGGATAGCTGCTAGATGTAATCTTCCTTTCAAATTCTCATATAACTCTACATCTAAATTTGAATTTTTTAAAAAAACCCGGAATGATTTACTTGACTTTACCAAATGTACTCTTACATCATATACTTTCATGGGCGCATCTATTGGAATGATAATATAATCAATTATTGATTTTAGATCAATTTTTGCTTGAAACCATGTGTATTTATGGATATCTTTATGATTAAAGAATCCATTCATAATTCTCATTGAAAATTGTTTGCACACTTTTTTCAGCCTTTTTCCATTGTCATTAACAACTTTTCCCCCGTACCTACCCACTGATTTTCCATCATTTTCCTGCCAACGCGCACATTAAAATCTCTCAAAAGAATTATACTACGTATATTACTCCCGTGTGTATACGATAATGTAACTGGAGGTGCTACAGAATGGCACAGGCTTTCTAGTTGAAATTTTTTCTTGTTTCCTTAGCGTGGACTGGCTTTAAGGTCTTCCTCCATTGTCTGGCCAGCTGCCTTCTATCGTCACCGAAAGTACATTTTCTAGACGTTTTCATACCTTTTCGGTAACTTAATTGTAGAACCAAAATATTACTTCAAGAATATTAATTCGTCCAAACTTGAAATTTTCATTGAAAATTTTGAAGCTGTTTTTAAGCAAATGGCGATTTAGCATTACTGGGAATGCGAAATTTGATGCTCTTTTTTACAAGAATCTATTGAGTTTTCGAAAAAAATTTATTTGAAGTCATTTAAAGTACTTCGACTCACAAATGTATACAATACAAATGTATACAACTGTATACAAATCGATGGGAATGTGCATTAATGGCGTGAGAGATATTTCAAAAAAATTACATTTGTGTAATTTTTGAAAAACAAAACAAAACAATATACGAAAATTAACTTTACATCATATTAAACAGTGCAATTAGCACTATTCATTGGAGAAACTTGAAGAAAAAATTTGGAGCCATTTGTGAGAAAATGGCGTTAAGTGTTTCTGAAAATTTAAACTTTTGTGGTCATTTTTACACAAAACTGTTATTGAAACTTTATTTGACAATATTTAAAGCACATGTACTCATAAATCTAGTAATGTGAAGAAATTGTCTATAGTTTACATATTTCGGACTAGAGAGACAAGTCAAACAAATTACATTTTTGTAGTTTTTGAAAAACCAAAAAAAAAGTGAAATATGGCGTTTATGTCATGGTACAGGGCTCGTGTGGCACTAACACTACCAGAAATTTAAAGAAAATATTTGAGTTTTTTTTTTTTTAAATTGCACGAAAACAAAAATTTCCAAAAAATCTAAATGACCTTTATGAAAGAAATATTTATGGACAACAAATTTCATTTCAAGGAAAAATCTCCGCCTTCAATTTTGTAGTTGTAGGAAGACACTGAATAAAATACAAACTTTTGTAATTTCCGAAAATTCAGAGTTAAGCGTGAAAATGAGACCTATGCCGCCTTTATAAGTGTATTTTACTCTATTATTATAAAACATTTAATGAAAAAAGTTGGAGCTGTTTTTGAGAAAATTTAAAAAATGTCCGGGGGCTCCATGTAAAGTACCCCCAAATTTTAAAGAATGTTTTTTAAAATTTCAAAGCTTCAACTAGAACCAGATGGACAGGGGTTTCTTCAATTTGGAAAGAATCGTACGTGTGGTTTAGGCGCAAGCTTTGTTCACTTACGACAGACGGACAGACAGACAAACGGACATACGGACGGCCGGCCGGCCGGCCGGACGTTTTGAAATAAAACGGTATCAGGTGCCCCCAAATGTGTATTTCCGTTGGAATCTCGAAATTGATTTTCCGCAGCATTACATGACTTTCTCTATACTACGTATATTACTCCCGTATATACGTATGTATACAAGAAAGTAAAAATGAATAAAAATATATGGTAATGTGTAAATTGGTTTTTGGTGCATAATAGGACGTCACCGGTTTTGGTGAGCGTTCGTAGCACTTGGATTGGTTGGTTGGTTGGTTGTTAGTGATTCCGGACGCGTAAACAGCTTAGGTCATTAGTCCCGTAACTGTGTGTGCATGTTTTCCTCGAGAGGTGGTGGTGTACTTCTCCCGCTGGGTGCCGAAATCTGCCGCTGCTCTACCGTCGGCTAGCGGGGTTTCTCCAACCAGGAATCTCCGATCAGAGGGGCACGCCCAGGCGGGGCAAGCTGTAAGCTCCCGACCGGTCTTCCAGCATGTTTGGTAGTGTAGTGCATGTTAGTATAAGTGTGTATAAGGGAAGAGAATAGGACAAGGAGAGATAGGAAAGATCGTGTGCGGTCCGTGGCCCATTTTAGGGCACTGCTCCGGTATTCGTCTGGTGTTGATCAGAGAAACCACGGAAAACTACCGACCAGCCGGTCGCTAGAACTCTCCTACCAGCCGTAGGTCAAGCCGTAGAAGAAATGAGGATAGCAAAGATAATTCCAATTTTTAAAAGAGGAGACCAGAATGACTGCAGCAGCTGCAGGGGAATTAGCATTATCAACACCTACTAGAAACTATACGCATATATCGTTACAAACAGATTAAAATCTATATCAAAAACGCTGTTTTCGAAAGAGCAACATGGATTTACGCAGAGGAGATCATATTCTGACTATATATTTTCATTAACTCAGCTTATCGGAAGAGAAAATTTCAACTTCCACATGTATAACTTGTATAGAAAAGCAGTATTTAATCAGAGTTATAATAGTACTACTATTGTTGACAATGACGACGCCTTCAATCATTTCAATTATGTAAATGTCAACTACATCTCACCACTGAATCAATATCAAAGTTCATAGAAACCTAATACGGAAAATAATGAAAGAGAAAGGCAGTATTTAATCAGAGTTATTTAGAATTGGTAAATCATTATTGAATTGGTAAATAATAAATGATTCGGAAGAAATAAATTCTGGAGTAGACAAGGACGCCCACTGTCACCAACAATTCTTATTTTTTCGGTACTGCTTATACAGTATGGAGAAAGTATTGTAATGCTTCGGGAAAAACTGCGAATTTTGGACTCAAAAACTTATTACTGAGCCCTGATAACAAAAAGGAGATAAATCTCGTTCTATAGTAAATTATTTTAATACATTATGTCCCAGGGCGAGTCTGGAAGGGGTAAGTATCATTTAAAAATTTTTCTCAACAATTCTAGCTACAAAGTTAAGAAGACATCATGATCAAATCGTTGGGGATTACAAAGTGGCTTTAGAAAGGGCAGAAGCACCACGGACCAAATATATTGCCTGTGACTAGTGTTAGAGAAAGCATGCAAACAGAAGATAGAGATACATCATATTTAAATAGATTTTGAAGAAAAACACGATACTATAGACAGGATTGAAATGATTAAGGCATTACATGAATTTGAAGCATCATTTAAAGTTGTAAGATTGATGACCCTTCAAAACGCGAATAAAGGCGTTAAATTTCAGTGGGAAAATCGAAGGCATTTACAACACAATGTGGATTAAAGCAAGGAGATGAACTGTGTACTACGTTGTTTACCATAAGCCTGAAGAAAATAGTACGGAATACTGAGATCAATCCTAACAGAACAATTTTGAATAGACCGGTTCAAATATTAGCTTACGTAGGTGTCGTAGTGATAAATAATAGAACACTGAAATATATGGAAGAAGAATTACAGCAATTGTTGGAAAGAGCTCAAGGAATGGCTTTGGAAGTAAATGAAGAGAAAACAAAATATATGAGAACAACCATAAGAAGTATCAGTAAACCAAAATATATGAAACTAGGAAACAGACTAGGTGAATGCCATCGAATACTTAGGTTCCGTAATCACGGAAAACAACGTCATAGAACAGAATATTAAGAAGAAAATAGCCGCAGGTTATAGACGTTATGGTAGTCTCTACCAACTTTTTAGAACCCGAAGAAACTCAAAGACAGCTAAGTTGAAATTTTATAATACCATCATTAAGCCAGTGGTATTGTCGTAGTGAAACTGGAATAACAAAGGAAACAGCAAACATCTGCTGATTGGAGAGAAAAATCTTACGAAGAATATTTGACCCGACCAAAAAAAAATGAAATTTGGAGGAATGACTGGGTCACCTAATTCGAATGAAAAAAAGAGTTGTTAGGAAGGTATACGTGGGAAGAATGGCCGGTTGAAGAGGAAGAGGTAGGTGAAGATGAAGATGAAATGATAAGGTGGAAGAAGATTTTAAAAACCTAGGTGTTAAAAGATGTCGAAGAGAAGAAGAAGATAGACGAAATTGGGCTGCTATAATAAAGGAAGCCAAGGCAAAACTAGGAGTGCCTGAGAACTGATAGAAGAAGAAGACATTGGCGGTCAAAGTCCATGTTCTGTTGGTCATGGGTCGTGGGACGCCTCCATCCTAGGTCCTTGCGTACTATAACCCCAGATACTTACAACACGGATTTATTTATTTATTTTACGTCAAAAAAAAGTTAAAAACTGCGTATGACGTGCTATGGGGAAAAGTGAATTGTGTGCACATTTTCAAAATTCTGTGATCCCTACACTAAGTCATATACTACTTAAATTTTGAATTTTGAAAGCGAGAGAAAAAAACAAAAACTCCCATATAATAAAATCTATTTTCAAGGATAAATAAGCAATAAATTTTGAATTCTGAAAGGGAGAAAAAAACAAACAAAAAAACTCGCATGTAATAAAATCTATTTTCAAGGATAAAAAGCAATACTTTTGAATTTTGAATTTTCAAAGGAAAAAAAAAAACTCCCATGTAATAAAATCTATTTTCAAGGATAAATAAGCAATAAATTTTGGCTCTTATTACTTCCTGCCACGGAAAGACAATTATTCAAATTTTCGTTTCCATAAACGAAAATTTGAATAATTGTATTTCCCACTGAATTCTAGAAGACGTGCACAGAAAATGAAGTTACATTTATGTCCAGAAGCAAAACAAGGGGCCATCTCAGCATTTGCTCAATGGATCAGGGAAACTGGACGAAAAACCTGATCGAGATGGGGGATTTCTGGAATGGTTACGCCTCCGATGTGGTATTCCAAGTAAACCTTCTTCGCTGATTTAGAAAAGCTTAGTGATTTACTTTTTAAAACATTTATCTTCATTTTATTTATGGTAGCCCAGGAATGAATGCTATTTAGATAGTTTTGAATTATATAAATATCTTCATCCGAATCTATACGCCGATAAATTATGCAGTCGTCGGCAAATAAGCGCATTACGGACTTAATACAAGATGGCAAATCGTTGATAAATGCCAAAAATAAGAGTGGTCCTAAGACACTTCTTTGGGGTACTTCGGATGTAATGAAGGTTTCTCTTGATAATTCATGTCCAATTCGAACTTGCTGAACCAGGTTTATCATTAATTCACGTACTCATGCTACTACGCGCTTCTCAATTCCTGTAGATGTAATTTTCGTAAGTTGTATATCGTGCAAAACAAGATCGAATGCTTTTGAAAAATCTATTACAATTGCATCAGTTCTCTCACCCAAATCTAATGCTTCAGCAATATCTTCACACTTTGTAATAATTTTGACTTTCACAGGAGAAGGAGTTTTGAAATTCATGTTGCCCTTCGTATAACAATCCTAATTTGTCCCATTCCCGTCGCTAGAAATCAGCTACAAGATGTTCAATTTGTTTCCAAATCACTGACGTTAGAGTAACTGGTCTGTAATTAGAAATACAAGAGCGACTTTCAGTTTTAAATATTTGAACTACTATAGCCCTTTTCCAATCTTGAGGAATGCTACTTGGTGCGCTGCCTGAAAGAACATGAGACACCAAAGAGGGCACTCGACGCGCTCTCTCTGATCTCAAAACAATTTCATATACATCAATATTGCTGCAATACGAATTTTGAATGGCATTAAATGGAAAACGTATATTCCTAAATATTATACAATTGTTTTCAATTTTATGTGTTGTGCAACGGTGCAACCTAATCACGAGCCGCTACTGTTCACTTTACAAGTAATCAATAATAGTGAATGGATACCATTAGAACCCGGAGCGATATTAACTCTCAACTTATTAATGCAATCCATTGGGGTTATGAATGTTGTCAACATCAACCAACCACTCATTCATAATTACATAGACATATATAATACACTACATTAATAATTAATTATGGAAATTTGTTAAAAGTGACACATGAAGTTCCGTCGAAAAAAAAAATTTGGAATCATGTTGCCATAAGTCAAGATACTAACGTTTACCTTTTCTATAAATATTTTAGGTCTGATTTTGATGTTCCAATTGAAAATGGAGAAGTATCGTGCAACGATCGAATCTTGGCAGCATTTGCTACAATTAAATATATAATTCGTCATAATTGTCATTCCATGGTCATCTTATCCCACCTAGGATCACCGGACGGAAGAAGAGATCCAGAATTTTCGCTAAGACAAGTTGTAGACGAACTTGATAGGTTATTGTCAAGAGAATTTGCCAAGTGAGTACTTTATCTTCCAAAAGTAATTACATGAATGTTACGCGAAAACGATTGTCGAAAATATGCTGTAATTTTCCTCCAACGGTATTGATGTAATTAATGTAACTATATTTTTTTTAAAAAAAAAGAGTAATCTTAATAAATTATTTTCTGGATAGGAAAGTCTTGTTTGTTGATAATATGTATGATGCATACATGGATGGCATGGCTCTCAATCCACCAAGAGGGGTAGTTTTGCTTTTCGAGAATATGCAATATTATCTTGAAGAAATAAGGATGACTAACGACAGGAAGGTATGTCTACAAATCTTTTAAATGAAATTAGATTAGTATAGCTTTTGCGTTTGTTTATGTTAAAATGTTAAATAATTGTCTTGTATACCAGCATTATAAACGACCTTCGATGCAAGAAATCGTTCATAAAATGACATTAAATTGCACAGATTATGATGTATTAACCGTTTATGGCACGGATAATTTCGTCATCACACGTTCAGCAAATCGCAGGGAGCGAATCGTGAGACAGTCGCGGTAAAGCGCACAGCTGACCGAAACGCAGCAAGCAAATCGTCGAGGGTGGCGATAAACCGAACGCCCGACCACCGTTTTTTTCGCACAGATGTCAAATGCTCATGATGTCATAATTAAGTTATTTCCAAAAATTATCTTTCTCTTATAAATTTATAATGCTCTTATACACAACACTAACGTATTCTACTCGTTTGTAATATTGTTTTATTGTATTCTTTGAAAACTCGCTCCTAGCGTCACTTGTTTACAAATCATGTACTTTAGTGATAACGCTTAACTTTGCAAACTAGTTGCATAATATACTATTATTACACTGTGAATATTCATTAACATTTTTTTTGCCGAATCAGAGATATGCTTCAAGAGAAAGTATTATGAAATTTCATCGCCATCTCAAGAGATACGCTGATGTGTATGTGAATGACACATTCAGATATTCGCACCTTCCCCATGCATCCATTGCACCATATTTTATTGGACCTCGAGTGGCTGGTTTGGCAATGAGCAGAGAACTTCAATATTTTCACAAAATTGTAGGAAAACCTCAAAGGTAAGTAAATGAAATAGCAGTGGCAGTACATATTAATATCTTAGATCACGACACTACGTTCCTTTGCACTTTTGTAACTCCCCAGATACAATTTACATATAATTATACAAGAAAATATATTACGTATACTAAATTATACGAGAGAAAGTTAGAGTTAAAATGTATTGTAATTTTGTAATTGTTCATTGTAGTATTACGCTATATTGAAGTGAATTGCATCTTCAATAGTTCTGGAAATATGTATAGCCACAATGTTTGAAAATACCCCTTATATTTCCTCATGTTCAATTAAATCTGTGACCATATTTTAATTACATTTAACATATTTGATTTTTACTGACTTCATTTTCGGTTCAAATTCTTCTGTTGAGTAGAGAAAGTAACATTATAACAACATTCACAGGGTCGGGCCAACCCTAGTGCAAGCGGTGCAACACATAAGAGCGGCATATGTGAAGAGCGTCAAAAATTAGTCGTTTTTTTTACTTTCTCGCGCTTACTTCGCAACAAGAGAAAGTATTCTAATCGTGCCATGGAAAGCAGCGAATTTTCAACCAAGAAAACTCATTGCCGGACCCTGGTAACAAAAATGTGGATAAATCTTCTTCCAACATATAATAAATTATTTCCTCTAACATGTTATGTAGTCAGAATCCATATTTTGTGGGTCCTTGACACCGAAAAATCGATTGACGGCAAAAGTCAGTCTGTCCGTCCGTAAACAATTTCGTCTGTGCGTTTAGCCGTCCGCTAGCGCCTAAACCGTTCAACCGATTTTCTCCAAAATTGATATTCTTCGATCGATTTAATTGAAGTCGGTGCCCTACGAGTCTGGAAAGGATATTTTGATTATATGGTGTACTTAACATGAAGTCACAGTAACATTTTCAAATTTTTCTCAAAAATGGCTACAGATTTGTGATTAAACATTGTCTTCGGATAGCGTAACGTTCAAGAGAATGGTGCAGGTCTTTTCGTTGAAATTCCTACCATTTCGCAAATTACAAAAATTAATTTTTTGTCGGCATCTTCCTACAACTGCAATATTGAAAATAGGGATTTTTTCCTCAATGAAATCTGCTATCTAAGGACAAGTGTGGAAATAATGTCCCATACAATTTTTCGAAAATAGAAGTTTTCGCATAATTCTGCGTGAACTACAGGCATTTTTTCCTTAAACACGATTCTACATTTTTTTCTTTACATTTTCTCTTCGTCTGTATTAAAAAATGGTTATAGTAGTTATATAAAGACGGTTAAAAATGGTTCTGTCGCATTTCTGGGGAATTATCTATGTTTTCGAAAATTGCAAAAAGTTAACATTTTAAAACTAGGAAGTTGACGATAGAGATTTTTGCCTTAAACAAAATCTATTCTAAAGAATCAGGTCTTTAAAAAAGGTTAACTGATGCAGTAGAAGCTTGTTTTAAACCAAGGCAATAGTCGACGTTTTAACAAAAGTAAGTCATTTCAGATTTCAATTAAATTTGCTTTATTCCCCAATATCAAATTTCAATTTTAGATTTCCTGATTTTAATTCAAATATTAGGAGGCCCATAAATGTGAGAATATATAAGAAATCTAGTGGTACTTCAACAGAACATATTTTCTCGTATTCTTTGTAACTTTTGAAATATTCGAAAATACAGTGAGTCCAACAAAAACGCAACCGGCCCCATTTTTATGCTCATTTTAGGGCCGCGCCATCCCTAGTGCAAGCGGTGCACTAGGCCGACATTCGTGAAAAGCGTTTTTTAAATATCTGCACGATTTTTACATTTTTTTAAATTTTTAAACGAAAATCGTGTACACTATTATTCCCAAATATAAAATTTCCCTTTTAGTGTTAATTACGGGCCGAAAAAATAAACACACTACTTAAGTATAAGCAATACAATTTTCGGAGATTTTATCTATTTTGTTCAATATAATATCGATAACCTTTATTACTCATGCGGCAACTGCGAAGTCGCCGCTTGACTTCAGTCATAAGTCTGTATAAGCTAAATAAATTCTATGTATCAAAATTTAAAACATTAGAGCCCGCACAAATTACTTTAGCACTGGCAAAATTCGTACATGATCTTTATTTAAATTTCTCAGGACTCCACGTCTACCTGCCAAACTGCAAGGTCTGCTCACTCAGATGCAAGATGCAATTGATAGACTACCACAAAACTCCATTACAATTACATTACAAACTCCATTACTCCTGTACAATTAAATTTGATTTGACTTATTTGATCAAAGTACAGTAAAAACGGTATGCGCAGAATGGAAGAGAAGTTCAATCTGCGCACCTTTTCTTGAGCTCCATAATCTCTTCCTCACCTTTTACCCATAAATATTTGAATAATGAATGAAAGTTCCGACAAAGCGATGTTAGCAACATTTGAAAATTAGATATTTTCGCTTCCGAGTTATAGAAAAGCTATTTGCTTCGGTGAACAAACTACAGATTTGCTATTTTAGTATTGCAACAATCTCGATCAGGTTTTTCGTCCAGTTTCCCTGATCCATTGAGCAAATGCTGAGATGGCCCCTTGTTTTGCTTCTGGACATAAATGTAACTTCATTTTCTGTGCACGTCTTCTAGAATTCAGTGGGAAATACAATTATTCAAATTATCGTTTCCATGTTGTCGCGGCAGGAAGTAATAAGAGCCAAAATTTATTGCTTATTTATCCTTGAAAATAGATTTTATTACATGGGAGTTTTTTGTTGTTTTTTCTCCCTTTCAAAATTCAAAATTTATTGCTTATTTATTTTTTAAAATAGATTTTACTACATGGGAGTTTTTGTTTTTTTCTCCCTTTCAAAATTCAAAATTTAAGTAGTATATGACTTGGTGTAGGGATCACAGAATTTTGAAAATGTGCACACAAATCACTTTTCCCCATAGGACGTCATACGCAGTTTTTAACTGTTTTTTGACGTAAAATAAATAAATAAATAAATAAACAAAATAGAAACCCATAGACACGACTTTACTCCTATCGCATATAGCAAAAGGAAAGCTCAACAGAATGTGCGCATAGAGACGCTACAGTTATGTCTACAGCAAAGCAAGGAACCATATCAGCGTGGATCAGAGAAAACTGGATGGAGATAGGGGACATTTACTCAAGAGCTAAAGTGCATTATTTGTTATAGTCATATTAAATGTTTTAATACTACGCAATACAAACGTACACTAATGCATTACATTCGACTACGGTTATAGTGAACTTCTGGGGATTAAAATGTTTGGTTCCCTGTAACCGATGGTGTCAAAATTAAATAGAATTTCTCCACAATTTTATTACTACTACTTAGGAATACATAGAATACTTCCGGTGATAGTGTTTTCTAAGGAATTACTAAAAATACACAAAACAAACATCAAACAACATTAAAATAGTTACCAAATACAATGTTACAAACTTAATCTATTAACCCTATTTTCCTAGTCTAATTTTAAACTTTTTGACATTCTGAAGGAAAGTCTCCAGCACTGCTGCAGGTAATTTGTTCCAATTTTGTATCGTTCTGTTTACAAATGATATATATATATATATATATATATATATATATATATATATATATATATATATAAAAATAATTAAGTTTACGGACTTACGTCTACGGTTATAACCCATTTGTACGTTTTGCGACTTCGTTACGTTTACGTTTGCATTGTGAATGAGGCCTTACGTCGGCATCGGTCAAGCCGAGCGCAACCAACGCTGGCCAATAGTAAATTCGCAAGATAAGATAAGGGACGAAATCTCGACATTGGCTCCCGAGGCAAAAGAGAGGGAAACAACGGCCAAGAGATTTTTTTCGTTGAAAGACGGGAGTTCTTGAAAATGTCTGGAAGAATAGTCGAGACCAATCTGGTAAATCCCGTTGAAGGATTAGTCGATCAGTTCGGAGCGTTCTATTGTGTACTATCCGTCGTTTTGCAAACTGTTCTTGTCGGCCGTTACGCCGGTTAGTAAAGGAAAATAATCCTTGCGCGAATCCTGGCATCTGACGAGGTGGAAACAAGCCATTGTTTCATGAACTGGAAATACGTGCATGAACTACACCGCTTCTAGTGGTCGAACAGAAGAGAATTGTGTTGCGAGCGGATGGAGATTTCGAGCGAGTGGCTATTATGGCTATTACGAAGAAGGGTGCAACGTGAGCCATCACCTGTTGGGGGCCTCCTTTGTACTAATTTGTGCTATATATATATATATATATATATATATATATATATATATATATATATATATATATATATATATATATAAGCTTCTCGAATGCCTCATGGGCAGCGTACTAGCTTCCCATGCTGCGGTACCGGGGTCGATTCCCAAAATTCAATAGAGTTGTATCTTTCCTTTAAAATTGTCCCAGTTTCTGTAGCCGTGTGACGAAGAAAAGCTCAAGCAGGCGGATGTCGGATCTTGCTAGTGACGGTGAGTAGCTCGCCTCATGTCGGTCTTACCTCCAAGCATGATAATTTAACAATGCCCAGGCATGGGGAACACAGGTAGCTGGCCGGGAATCGGCTACCACCCAATAGCCAAATATATATATATATATATATATATATATATATATATATATATATATATAATATATATACATATATATAATAATATATATATATATACATAATAAAATATATATATATATATATATATATATATATATATATAGTGATAGACCAGATTTTGGTTCACTACAAAACAAATAAGGTTAAAATGGGGGACAGGTGTTCTCTCTCATGAATGGGCTCGTGGGATTGCACAAACATGGAAACACATATTGTAGAACATTAACACTTTATTACAGAAGATTTCAACGAAACAATATTAACAAAAAAATGACATATTTAGTGACTGATAATCGCATACAAAAATGTAGGCGCGTGTTTGTGTATGTGTGTACGAGCGTGCGTGTGCGTGAATGTCTGTGCGCGCTCGCATAAGTTAGGCGATGTCAAAACTGAAAATCATATCTCAACTGTGCAGTTGCGTGATTTGTGAATTGAGTAAATTACATACATTTTAATTAAATATTATACAAAATATTTTTATTTGATTTTCATTTTTTCAGACCTATTATTGCCATCCTTGCTGGCAACAGGATAGTCGATAAACTTAGAATGATGAGTTACTTGCTAGAAAGAATTGATGAGCTAATAATTGGCGGTGCAGTAGCATACACTTTCCTGAAAGAAACTGCTGGTATGGAAGTAAGTGAAACAATGTTCATGTATTTCGTATATTAGTGTTGTTTGTTATATTTTTGTACAATAAATATTATTTATTGCAGATTGGAGATACTCTTTATGTTAAAAATGCTGGTGAGATTGTGAATGGCATACTAGGGAAAGCCGACGATTATGCCGTCAAGGTGCACTTACCTGAAGACTTTATAATGGGAGATATAAATGACCCAGATGGTGCTGAAACTGTTACCGTAGAGAAAGGAATACCAAAGGGGAAAATGGGCTTAGATATAGCCACCCTATCAACGTACCTGTTCGCCGATATCATTCAACGAGCTAAGACGATTTTATGGAATGGGTATGATAGTTTCATTTTCTATATTACTTATTTTCAATGAGCGCAGAAATTGAAAGAAAATATGCAGCCTCGGTCATGTGAGAGATGTCCTTTATGGAATTATCATGGAATGGGTATGATAGTTTCATTTTCTATATTACTAATTTTCAATGCGCACAGAAATTGAAAGAAAATATGCAGCCTCAGTCATGTGAGAGGTGACCGTTTTTTCGTTAGATGCACAGGATCTCGAGGAAAATGAAAGTAGAGATGCTACAACAGGAAACCTTTTGTAATTTTCCCCCGGAAATATGACTAACATCAAATGTTTTACCGTCTTTCAATATATACGAGGAGAAAATTTACAGAAATAATTTTGAGCCGTTTTTGAGAAAGAAATTGATAAAATTAAAAAAAATATTTTTTGTAATTGCCAACATTTCATGCAATATTACACGAAAACTACTAATATTTTCGAAAAATTATATATAGCCTTATTTCAAGATGTCTTTAAAGAGCAGGTTTCATTAAGAAAAAAATATCTTCAATATTGTAGTTGAAAGACGCCGAAAAAATTGGACTATTGTAATTTTCCAAAAATCAGAGATTTCAACGAATATGAAACACTCTCCATTGTCTTAAGCGTCCTATAAGCTATCCAAGAAAATGGCGTTTAATTCTTACAGTAAATGCGAAATTTGAAGCTCTTTTTCACAGAAACGTTTTGGGATTTTTCGAAAAACATAGTTTAATTTCATTTGAAGAACTATGCAATAGTGCAAACTGCAATAGTGCACTAAGAAAAATCGCAAATGCAATAGCATTTACAAATCGCTGGGAATGTGCATATTAACGGTGTGAGAGATATTTTTAAAAAAATGTGTAATTTTTGAAAAAAAGAAAGAATACTCCAAAGTAAACTACATGTCATATTATACAGTCCACTTAGCACTATCCGTTGGAAAAGTTTGAAGAAGAAGTTTGGAGTAATTTTTGAGAAAATGGCGTTTGAGCGTTTCTGAAAATGCGGAAATTTGAGCTCATTTTCACAGAAAACTGTTGAGTTTTCGAGAAAATTTATTTGACAGCATTTAAAGCACATGTACTCGTAAATATAATAATGTGAAGAAATCGCCGTTAATGTAAATAATAATTTCTTTAGAGAAAAGTTTAAAAATTAATTAAATTAAAAGAAAAGAACAAAATCGCGTTTATGATGGCTCATAGGGTACATTAATCACTATCCTTATCAATAGTTAAAAGAAAAAATTTGGAGCCGTTTTTGAAAATATCTTGTTTTTGTTATTTTTAAAATTGCTCATATTGCTAGAAACTACCAAAATTTTCAAAAAAATTACATTTCAAATTTTCAAAACAAAAATTTCAAAATAATGATGGTCAACAAATTTCATTTGATGGAAAAATCTTTATCTTATTTTGTGAGTGGAAGAAAAAATTAAAATTTTGCAAATTTCGAAAATTCTGATTTAACCGTGAAAATCGAACCTATGCCACCAAAAATTACGCGTAACGAAAAAAGATGTAAGGAACTAAATTGTGGGAAATTTTATGTAGAATGGTTTGGTAAAGAGAAATTTTTTGCTTAAATTCAAAAGTTTTTTATAGTAAAAAACAGAAGAAAATGTTTTTCCTGGTTTTTGTTATAACTCAGATACCATCGGAAATATTTTATTGCAAACTTCATATTCGTATTTAGTACCCCAAACAAACAAAATAAAAATATAAAGCATAAAAATGAAAACTAGATAACAATATGTTTTAGAATAGTCCTTTTTAGCAATTAATGACTGGACTACTGGTCCCTTGCTTTGCTGCTGGACGTATCACTATGCACACGTTTTGTTGCGTTCTCCTTTTGCTAGTTATGGAAGGAGTTGAGCCGGAAGTATGGGTTAATATTTTGTTGGAAATAATAAAATATAAAATCTTCAATTCGTTTAACCATTCAAAAGTTTTCTATAACTCTGTAGCAAAATAGTCTAGTTTTCAAATGTTGCTAACCTCGTTTTGTTGGTTTAAAGGTAGGGAAGAGATTCAGGATTTCAAGAAAACTTGCATGGATTATACTTCTCGTCCATATGTCACATATAGTTTTTACTGATTTTTGACCAAATAAATCAAATCAAATGGCTAGGCTCTCACAAACTTTTTTCAAATTGCTAGAACAAAAAAAAAGTCGTTTCAAGGGCAGAGTCCTTGGGTTCAATGTTAAAAGTAGTGGTTTTTCTTGAGTGGCATTAGCCTTATATATAGGATTTTCCATTATGGTTACATAGATATGAAATGTAGTTTGTTGCCTGGTAATTTTTCATTCAACAAAAAGAAAGAGGCAGGATGATTCTGTCGCGCACAACTCCTAGGACTAGTAAAACTTTTAAAGTTAAACTTTGTTAAATTTTCAAATATAATTTTTGTCAGATCCTGGTCACAAAGTTAATTTGAATTTGACATTTCATAGAATACACAATCTATAACTAGGGGGTGCTTACCTGCATTATCGTGCTGAAATCCTAAACTTCGTATGATCCAGACAAAATCTTGGAATTTCGACGCAAAATGAAAAAGCAATACATCTGTCACAATTTTGACATCAGTCACAATACCAGTGTTTTCAAAAAAGTAGACAAGTGCAACAATAATAATGGATAAAAACATAATACAAATACATAAAACCCTGTTCGATTAATACTGCACGTTTGTACACTACGAGAATTGAGAGAAATTCTCTTAAATTTGTGATGAATATAAAATTAATATTAACACGCTGATATTTTATGCAGTTTTTATGGAATTCGATTCTTATATTAAATAACTATCTTTCTACACCCGCTATGCTAACACACGCACAGTTATCTTCCCTCTGCAAACTGCTCAGAGAGAGAATTCAGGAAGCCTTTGTAGCATCATTCCCGGCAAAATACGAATGCACATGATAAACGCACGATAATGTCATTTCCCTTTCCTTTCCAACAGAGAGCAATCTGGGGTCTGGGGTCCTCCAGTACAGGATCGTTGGCTGAGTCAAGGGATAGTGGTCAGACCATCGCAACCCATGCAGATTTTGTTCAAAAATATAGAAATACATTAAAACATTGCAAAATTTGCTCGTGCTAACAATACGTTTTGAAAAGAAAGGGAGATAATGTAAGGGCGTTTTTGCGCTTTTTTCAATAATTCTGTACTCGTTTATCAATAAATAACATAATCCGAATTTAAATAATTTTATTACCAGATATTTGAAAAATATACGATAACTGAAAAATCGGGTCACAACCAATAGCATTTGCGCGTTCTCTAATATTTTTCGTTATTTATTAGGGATGAATTAGTAAGAGATTTAAATTTAAAAAATTGTAAGAGACATCGTCATTTATATTCTTTCAAATATGAGTAATATACAAAACGTTTAGGAAAG
Organism: Teleogryllus oceanicus; assembly: GCA_964035755.1. Lineage (NCBI taxonomy): Eukaryota > Metazoa > Arthropoda > Insecta > Orthoptera > Gryllidae > Teleogryllus > Teleogryllus oceanicus. The sequence goes on from CAXIVR010000001.1 coordinate 284,786,420, forward strand.
AATCGAATCACTTAGAATGTAGCATCACATTTTTACGCATATATGTTGCCTTTCCGGAGCGTTGTCTACATTTTTTCTATTGAAATTTCGTCTCATTTCTTACATCCAAAATCGAATTTTATATTTTTTTCCGCGTTCTGAGGGCGTACCATTGCTTTTCAACAGGCCAAGACAAACATTTCGAAGGAATTTTCACAAAGTTTCCAATTTCTCATTGGTTGGCACAGTTTTTCACATTAGGCGAATCAACCGTCAATTAGAAGGTACCATTTCTTTTTACGCACTTCGCAGTTCTGTATGCAGCAACTACGATAATTGGTCGAGAAGATCCATACCACCTATGCCTTTATTGTAAGTTTCATATACGACAGACTGTGACATAAGCATTTTGTCCCTTCTTTCTCACGACCATCTAGAACAAATTCCAAGTTTTGCCGACTCATTTGTTACAATGCTTACCACATTGTGTCCTTCCAGCGTACAATAAATGCTTTAAGAGAAATCGAAAATCACCTCAACTCCTCATAATATTTTGGATTTCATTCTTTGTGATAAGAGGGCAATTCTCTGATCTTGATTCCTGAATGGTAACTGTGGTACAGAATCCTTCATTCGCCAATTGTCTTAACGACTTGACTGACATTTTACGAAGATGCTTCAGAATCTAACTTCTTTGTACAGAAAAGTGTACGAGCTAGCAAATAAAACGCCATTTTTCCTTTCTTTTAGTTTCTGGAACAGCATATATTGCAATATTCTATCCTCAAGTTCTTCCATTTGTTTTTGATCGTCTTGTAACCATCATGGTCATTCTAGCATCATACTGCTTCATCCTTTGCCATTCAGCCTTCTATCCTTGCGTTCTCTTCGTAATTTCCATTCGTTATCTCTCCTCATGGATATTCTTCTCCCGGAGATCCGAACAAGGGAATATTTTACGTCCGGAATATTTTCCTCCATGGAGTTCATTACATTAACGATGAAGGAATTTAGATACGAATATTCTTTGCAATAAAGAAACCGAAAATAGTACCATACCAAATGCTTTAAATTGATTCTGTAATAACAAATTAATAGGAAATGAAAAGAAAACGGTTTTACGCATTTCAAGTAAACTATTCTGTACTCCACTGAAAATGAACGATGTGCCATTGTCTGATGTTAAGATAACAAAACTTTTAGATCTTTCAATTCAGTCAAACCTCAAATGGAACGTCCATTTTAATGAATAGAACACAAAATTAAATTAATTATTCTACGCGTTCAGAATTCTTTCAAATTCAGTCAGCATTCATATTGCTCGTTGGGAATATTTCTATTGGGGTTATTAATCGAGGAAAATTACCATTACCTTGTCTGTTGACTTACGAATCAGTGTTTTTTGTCAAAAATGACTTGCTTAAGGGCGGGAATATATTTTCAGTAAACGCCGATGTCTATAACTATAACACTCGACGTAGTAATCATAACCATCAGATAACAGTATCAAGAACTCGCTACAAAATTTCACATACAATACATGTACATTATTTTACAACACTTTGACAGATGACATTAAACGATTAACTTCGACAGAAAAGTTAAAATCCCAAGTAAAATCGTTTCAGCTGCATAACTATTTCTATACAATTAGATACTATACTGGGCATCAAAACGAACGTAACATGAATTTTAACAGTGATATTGAATGTATTATTTACTATTTCGACTGTATAATTCTAAACAACCTGTAACAAGTATTGTACCGCAACTTCTAGGGAAATGACCCCCATCTCGATCAGATTTTTCGTCCAGTTTTCCTTATCCTTTGAGTAAATGCTTATCCCTTGTTTTACTTTTGGACGTATATGTAACTTCATTATCTGTGCACGTCTTTTACAATTCAGTGGGAAATTTAGTTATTCAAGTTATCGTTCTCCATGTTGACGTGGCAGAAAGTATTATTCCTTAACGAAGGACATGATGGGGGATAAGAGCCCAAATTTATTGCTGATTTACCCTTGAAAATAGATTTTATTACCTCCGAGCGAATATTTTGTTAACAATCCGTGCAAAAAAAACGCTAATTTCTTTCTGTATTCAAAATTCAAGTAGTATATGGCTTAGGGTAATAATTATGAAGACGTGCACAGAATTTACTTCTACCTGTAGCACGTCACACTGTTTTTAACTGTTTTTGACGTAAATTTTTTTTCTTTTTTAATTTGTTGCGTCTATACCTTGAGGCAACGCGTGTCCAAGCCCCTTAAGGGGCGTTGAGCGCTTTGCACTGGGCGGATCCTCCATTAATGTGCTTTTTATTTTTGGAGTAATCCTCCGTTAATTACTATATTTGTCAAGTCTCGTCACGTCGCAGTCAGTCAGTGCCTTTTATCCCTTCGGCCAGAGGCTCGACGCCGTTAGATCCCGGGGTTCCTGGCCAGTCACCCAACCACGAACCCGCGAGTCTCGAATTCGCTAACGTAAAGTAAACGAATTCGGCTAGCGCCGCCGGTTTTTTTAATTTATTTTACGTCAAAAAAACAGTTAAAAACTGCGTATGACGTGCTATGGGGAAAAGTGAATTGTGTGCACATTTTCAAAATTCTGTGATCCCTACGCTAAGTCACATACTACTTAAATTTTGAATTTTTGAAAGGGAGAAAAAAAACTCCCATGTAATAAAATCTATTTTCAGGGATAAACAAGCAATAAATTTTGAATTTTGACAATTTATTATACCTAAGATAAAATAAAATTGGTACGTGACTCAAAGGGTTTTATCACTCATTTTGACGAGTGAACTATGGATTGTTTTAATAATACCAAGTAAATAAGCAATATATTAATAATGCGATATATAAATAAAACTGTCACTGATAGTACTGTAATTTGCAGGAAAATATTATTATTATTATTATTATTATTATTATTATTATTATTACTGCTACTATATGTGGTTACAGGACAATGGGAGTCATAGAAGCAGAGCAATTTTGCAGTGGAACCATGGGTATCATGTATGCAGTGTCATATGCTTCAAAACATGGAGCGACCAGTATTGTTGTTGGTGAAGATACCTCCATGTTTTGTCAGCGAAACAAGTGCCTTCATAACATCTCTCATACCAGTATGGGCAGAGCTGGTGAAGAGCTACTAATGGGTAGGTCTAAAATATTTCAATTAATCAAGGAAAAAATTATAACTGTTAGTACAATTCTATAACAGACTAAAATTACATCTCTCTCTAATCCTAAAAGAAACTGTCAAAGCCGCCAACAAATTCGTAACCTCTCGCATTTTTACTTGATATTCTACTAAGTTACTGTTTACAATATACTTTTCCATATATTTAACTGATTTTTTGTACATTGTACCAACCCTTCAGCAACAGCTTTTACGATAGACTTATCAAAAATATGTTTCTCCTGCACGTCGAAGTTCATATTATATTCTCATACCCATGTTAGTATATCTTGTTTGTATAAAATAAAAAGAATTTAGGTGATATTGTACCTTGAATTACTGCTTTGTTGTAAAAATAATTATATTTGCTCTTTTCTCCATATGACGAATTTTTCTGCACGAACCCACCAACACAAGCCACTAAGGTGATTTAAGTAACCTCTCCATACTAATTTTCTGTACATCTACGTCGGAGTTATTTAATACTTTTATACTCTCTAGAAGGGTTAGATGAATTTGTTTCATTCCTTTCGCACTTACCTTCATCGCTTAAGGTAAATATTGCGTAAGAATCTTATTAGTTTCGTTAACATCTTAAATAACCTAATATAAAATGAAATGCGGTTCAAAAATGTCCAAATGTATTATTACTATGCCTATTTTTACTAAGAAACAATACAGATGACAACAATAATTTTTAAATCTATGCATTTAAAAATATAAATTAAGAAGTTTTAAGTAATGCTTATTTTAAAATCCTGCGTTTACTCGTTCACGTTCGAATAATATTCAGATGTCTCAGAATAAAAGTGACAAACTTCTAGATCATGTAGGGGTGTCGAAGATAATTTTTTTTTCTATTCCCATACAATTCTATTCTAATACAGTGATATTTTTCGAAAAACAACCACGATCTCCAGGTCAGGCAGGGTACTTCTAGGGCCACCCTCGTATAATGGCACAGCACTCCGCCATTCATCCATCGCTCCCTCAGCAGCGTCGGCGGCGTGGCAGGGCTCGTCGCTGCCGTCATCTTTTACGGCTTGGCTTCTCGTAGTAGTGTAGCGTCATAGACTAAAGATCTTTACTCTATGGTAGCGTAGGCCTGCGACGTGGCTCTCGCCGGAACAGCGTCCTGGCGGGCTTCCGAGGAAACTCCCCCCTCCCCGTGGCGTGGCTGTTGTCGGAACTGCCTCTGAGCAGCTAGCGCGGTCCTTTTATATATCGTATTGTAATTGTGGAAATCTTTCTGGAATCTGTTAGAAAAGAAGGACGATCTCCACGATGGTGTCAACATGATTTCCGATTAGTAACGTGGAGATTTTCCAGTTCGGTAGAGTTCGGAGCCACATGGTGATAAAATATTTTATAATAAGATTCACAATATTGACATTTTATGGTGGCTCATCGGACTAATGAGTAGCCCATAGTTTGTCCTGATCACAAACACGACAGCCGAAGTATAAAGAATACGCCAGTTTTGTAATTTCGTATATTTTTTTCTTTTAAAGTTTGGGTCTAAATCTTCTATAAACGTAACAGGAGATATCGGGTTGATTTGCACACTGTCGATTTGAAACGACGCCTGAAATGACGATTATCGTGTTTCGAGTTTCAACAGAAGTTATCGGATTGATTCGCACACTTTCGATTTGAAATATATACGACGATTTGAATAGCGAGACCTGCTAAGTCAGTGGTGGCTCATGCTTAAGTTGCACGGTTGCACAACCCCCAGGAAATGAAAAAGATCTCATATTATCTTAGGAATATAAATTTTCCTTTTAATGACATTCAATTTTCAAGATACTGCAGCAATATCGATAAGTATGAAATCATTCTGAAACCAAAGAGCGTTCAACTGGCGATTTCTCCGGTGTCTGGTGCCTTGCCAGGAATTGCACCACGCTCTTGGTTCTTGGCTGTGTTCCTGGAATTACTGCATTCCCTATTTGGTACTTCGATTTAACACGGGGAATATACGGCCTTAAGGTCAGTACAACCAGTCAAGTGGTGCTGTCGCGCTGCACGGCAACGGAGTGAGTCACAGGGGATTACCCATATTCTGTCTTCGTCTGACTCAACTTCAATGCATTGTTTATATTTGGACATTTTGTTTGTATTTGATAATAGGTTTGTTGATTCAAAACGTACATTTGAGGAGTTCTTTGTGTAAAGGTGACCGATCTGCATGGAAGTCCCACGAGTGGATAGTGTCTCGTGTTTTCATTATTTCATTATTGCCAAATATATCAGAGTAGTGAAGTTTTCGAAATAAAATAATTTTATTTGTGTGAAACGTGTCGAAACAATAGTGCTTGTTGCAATGTGCTGGTGTCGAACTTAAGTGCCCAGTAGAAATCAAAGCCAGAACCACGTGCGCGAGAGGTGTATACGAGGTGCGGCTAGAAAAAAACGGGATTTTTAGTGTAACTCTTTTTATTTTGTTTCCTTTACAACTTTTACCTTATCACCTTCAATATACTCCCCTCCACTATCCCTACACTTTTCCATTCGAATTTTCCACTGTTCAAAACAGTGTTGGAAGTCATTTTCTGTTAGCGTGTTCATAGTCTCCGTCGCTTTTTGCTTCACAGCTTCCACAGTCTGGAATCTGGTCCCCTTCAACACTTCCTTCACTTTTGGGAACATATAAAAATCACAGAGCTAGGTCTGGTGAGTAGGGTGAATGATCCAACACAGGGATCCCATGTTTGGCCAAAAATGTCTTAACCACCAGTGCAGTGTGGGCTGGGGCGTTGTCCTGATGAAGAATCCACGACTTGTTCTTCCACAACTCTGGTCGCTTTCTTCACACTCGCTCACGGAGGGTGGCCAAAACCCCAAGGTAGTATTCTTTATTCACGGTTTGACCTTCAGGAACCCAATTTACATACAGAATTCCATGGATATAAAAAAAAAACAATCATCATGGCCTTGAATTTTGATTTGGACATTCGAGCTTTCTTCTTTCGTGGTGAATTCGGACTCTTCCAGTGCATTGATTGTCGCTTAGTTTCTGGGTCATAGGTAAAAAACCATGATTCGTCACACGTAATAACTCTTTCCAACAGTTCAGGATCTTCCTAATGTTTTTTAAGATGTCAGAACAGATTCCCATTCGTGACTCCTTTTGTTCCGGCGTGAGGATTCTTGGCATCATTTTGGAAAACACTTTTCTCATATTAAAATTTTCGTGTAATTAATAATAATTCGAACCGATTCTTTGTCAATTCCCACAATCTCGGCAACTGCACGGATACTCAATCGGCGATCTTGACGGATTACTTTGCCTATTTTCTCGATGTTTTCATCCGTCTTCGAGGTTGAAGGACGTCCTGGGCGCGGATCATCTTCAATCTCTTCTCTCCCTTCTTTGAAACGCTTACACCATTCAAAAACGCGTGTACGTGACATACATTGTTCCCTATACACTTGTAAGAGAGAATAAATCTGTTGCGAATTTACCCAGCTTCACTAAACATTTCACGTTGACACGTTGCTCAATTAAGACGCCTACCATTTTTCCGACGAACGGCATACACACGGTCCAAAAGGAACGAAGGCTGAGACCCGACTGAGCAAGCTAAGCTCGTTCAACTAGCAGGAATGTGGAGGAGGGATGTCAGGCGACTCGGCAATATGGCATTTGACCTTGAGGCTCGCACGGTTTATCTCACAGAAAACCAGTCCCGTTTTTTTCTAGCCGCACTTCGTATGCCTTACGCATAAAATTATGTAAGTAGTGTTTCAATATGGACTTTTATTCCACTTAGTTTTAATTGATTTGAATTGCTTACATTTTTCTCTATTCGTATTTTGAATTTTGGAAATTACATTTTCGTCATTCGATGGAGGTGCAACCTCCAGTCTGTTGGGGCACCAGTCGCCACTGAAGACCACTAAGACCTACTCGTAATTGAGCGCGACTTTCAGACCCGAGAATAAAGCCCACAATCTTGGAATAAAGACGATAAAAAAAACACACGAAGTCTAATTTTGTTGATATCTCATAAATGTGGCATAGATGAACTGAAGAAGTATTTTATTACTTTCTCGTGTACATACGTATATACGGGAGTAATATACGTGGTATAGAGAAAATTATGTAATGCTACGGAAAATCGATTTCGAGATTTTCAAAGCGTCCGTCCGTCCGTCTGTAAACACTACTAGCGCCTAAACCATCCGTACGATCTTTTCCAAATTGAAAACCTTCCATCTGTCTAGTTGAATTTGAAATTTTGAAAAAAAAAATTTGGTTACATGAAGTCTCCAAGACATTTTCAAAATTTTATCAAAAACGGTTCCAAATTTTTCTTTAACTTTCAAGAAATAATTGAGTAAAAGACACTTATAAAGGTGGCATAGGTCCGATTTTCACGAAAATTGCATATTATTGTCATAAATTTTCTCGAAAAGTCAACATTTTTTTAAAATGAGCTCAAAATTCCGCATTTTCAGAAAAGCTCAATTGCCATTTTCTCAAAAATAGTTCCAATGTTTGTTGTTTGTTTTTTTTTTTGTAATTTGTCCAATGGATAGTGCTAATTGCGCTATTTAATATGACGTTACGTTCATTTTGGTGTATTCTTTTGTTGTTTTTTTCAAACATTACACAAATGTAATTTTTTGAACTATCTCTCACGCTGGTAATATGCACATTTCTATCAATTTGTATACATTATTACATTTGTGAGTGGAAGTGCTTCAGATGACTTCAAATAAAGCTTCAAATTTTGCATTTAGAGTAGTGCTTAATCACCATTTTCTTAATAACGTCTTCAAAAGGTTCAATTAAAATTTCTATTTTTGACGAGGTACTCTTTTAAATATTCTTAAATATGAGAGACTCTTTTAAATATTCTTGAAGTCATATTTCGGTTGTATTATTAAGAAACCGAAAAGTTGAGAATATGTCAAGAAAAATGTACTATCGGTGACGATAAATGGCAGCTGGCCACAGAATAGAGCAAAACCTTAAAGCTAGTCCACGCCAAGGGAATTATAAAAATATGCTACGAGAAAGTCTGTGCCATTATGTAGCACCTCTAGTTTTTAAATAGATTTTATGCGTATTGATTATACATACCTTATAGGTGCAATATGCATTAACAGCAAAATACAGTATGATAGGTATAAAGATACGTTGTATTTAAAAACTGTGACGTGTAAGACGTTTTTACTGTGATATTCGTAATCTACGTATAAAATTGAATACGTTGCGCACTCTACTTTCCAGGAGGTCAAAATCTTGTTCCTAGTGTTATTGTTCCCTTCTGAAGGACGTTTCAACCCTTCAATCGAGACGCCAAGTATTGTGCCTGATTCTTCGACAAGTTTAAATCACAAACGAACTTTTTGTTCTGACTTATACATTTTATGACATTCTGTAGATATTCCACCAAAATCTGGGTCTACATTGTCGCTCTTTCCGGTTCTTACTTTTCAATCGTCTTCGACAGAGTTTTCGGAATTTAAACTCCAATTGTTCGGTGGCGCCGGGATTGAATGTCGCTGCTGTGAGGAACAGGCCTGATGCTGAAGGGAGGTTGCGATACTCAATGGTCTTCTTGGTTTTAATTGTGATTCCAGCAACTTTGGTAATGCAGAAATAACAGCTCGTGCGGTGGTTCTTTGATTCCCTAGCCATAGAAATCCCCATACCATAGAAATTGCAAATAGCATATGTCGCGAATTTTCGTTAAGCCAACCACTAAGTAATGTTACATAACACGCAGAGCAAATATGAGAGGCCCACGATTTGTTCTGATCACCGATTTGACACCCGACATACAATTAATATGCTTTTCTTATTTAGGGAGTAATATTTCGCCTTTGTTTCTCCAAAGTTACCTCACCACACACATAGCAGAATTTGTTTGGATGGTTTACACACTGCCGAGGAATCTATTCGTACAAAAATTAACACTAGAACGCAACGAATAGATGAGTCATGTACTATACACAAATTTCAACACCTTTCCCGCTCGACACGCAGGGCGCAACTAACATGTACGTCACAACGCGCCTAGTCTGCGTTTCGTTTACGTGGGTCACTGCAATTCACTTCGCAATGCGTGAAGTTGCTCAACTGATTTGACCGGTCCGGTACCTATGTCATATCTTGAGTGGATTCTACAATATCATACATTGTTGGCGACCGCCGTCTCATAATAAATCTAAGCAACTAACGTTTCAGCATAAATGACACGTGGCTATCCTGCGAAATATGTATAGTTTTAGTGTATGTGCGATTACAAGAAAAGTGATCTCGGTAGGCAATTTTTATGGTTGTACTAGATTTTAGTGTAGCAAAGTACATAAGAAACAGTTACAGCTAGTTATTCATTTAACAAAATCATTGTCGACTAGTGTTATTGGTGTTCTTGTATTGTTGCCGTTGCTGAGTTCATATCAAGTTGCAATACGCGTTTTGCAACGACGCGCAGTCTGAAATTCATAGAATTACTTCCCATTTTTAGGTGACAGTGTTTCTCGCTCTATGGAACGCCATTAGGATTGACGAATTTGTGTTTAAATATTAGCTTTAAAAGAATTAGTTTCCGCACCTCATACACTACGATTAGAAATGGCATTTTAGAAGTGATGGCTAAGATGTGTTATTTTGGACAGAAAATGCATTATTATAATATTATGTAACCATTAATAATGTGAGATAGTTCGTTCTGTTATAGCACTTCTAGTTTATTTTGTATTTTCCTAAAAATTGTAATAAAATAAAATAAAACATTACATGCAATATTAAAGATGCTTTATCTACTCCAGAAAGATACTTCACTCGCATCCATCGTCGCTCGTGAAATAATACCTTCTTCTCGTAGATAAAGTGACTCTTTATTGTCTTGGGTAAACAGTTGCTATTATTGTTAAATGTAAACTATTTCTTGGCCAAGGATTTTTCTGAAATGTGACGTACTCGTATGTCAATTAAAAATATCTATATATTTCTAAAATAACCAATTAAATTATTTAGTAAATGTAATAATTTTCTTTCTCTTACAGGAAGGATGCTACCAGGTGTTCAAGCACTGAGGACTAGAACTAGATGCAAATGTCGCTTTAAGTAAGATTACTATTATCAGAAACAAACGGTGACAAAGAATTAAAGTACATCTCATATGTTGAACGATACGTAGACTTTTCAAAAACGTGCACACCTGTGCAAGTATTTATTTGTAAACACTTTACAAACTTGTGGCAATAAATTACTGAGTAGACCAAATAAATATATTTCTCTAAATCTTGATAGCAGCACATTATACATCACAAATCACAGCTACAACATTGACGATCATGAAAATCAGCAATATTAGATTAGAAAAAATATATCATTATTATTAGTTTTATTATTATTATTATTATTATTATTATTATTATTATTATTATTCCTCTAATTCACGACTAACGATGTTATGAGTCGATTGAATATAAAATCTACTCCGGGTTGCAACCAGCTCCTAAGGAGCAGATCTAGGAACTGTCGGTACCTCTACGCAAAATGTGGACTGTTCCCAATTAAGCAGTGTCGTGCTCTCACTTCCCAGTCTTTTGAATGACCTGGGATTTTAGCCAAGTTCTTACAAAAATTTTGCGGAACAAATCCCAATGCTCCGATAACTATCGGGACGACCTGTGCTTTTTACGACCCACATTCGGCTGATCTCGATTTCCAAACTCATATTTAAGACGTTTCTCTGGCTCCTTAGTTATGACGTTTTGATCGCACGGCACAGCAATATCTACAAGTACACACGTATTTTCCCATGATAACAATATCCGGTTTGTTTGTCACTATCGTGGGATCAGTTTGAATTTGTTGATCGTACAAATACTGTGCACTGTCCAACAGACGTCACCGGTTTTAGTGAGTGCTCGTACAACTTGAAGCATGTGTTTGGAACTTCGAGACGGCGTCACAGATCTGCCAATGAAGGTAAGTACAGACTCAATCATGCCATTCCAGGACTTACCTAGAAATGTACAAGCTGAGGCGGAGTGATAAATGATTTCTACTGCCAAATTCGACATTTATCATTCTGGGAGATTTTGAGAACTACGTTATCATAATGTGTTATCAATACCTGATCTTGCGCAGCTGTTCCAACTGCGTGCGATTCTTCTCCTTTTAAGGCACATAAATGATTGATTTTTGTTGATCTGTACGTTGTCCGTCCTGTTTAGATATTGTCCACTGATTGGTTTGACTTTCCATGAAATTTTGTACATTTTCTGTCTCGCCTTTCATGTCAAGAAGCATCAGAAATTTATTATTATTATTAATATTATTAATTATTAATATTATTAATTATTTATTATTATTATTATTATTATTATTATTATTATATTACAAATGATATACGATTGTTCAAAGAAATTATTGTCCCACCCGGGAAATTAACCATCACACACAACCGTGACAGTCAACGTTTGAAACAGCCTTTAGTTAAGTTTCCTTTCTGATGGTTATAAGATGGTGAAATTTAAAATAATATTACTACATTTGAATTATTTTATTCATTTTTTATAGTCTGAAAATAACCGCCAAACAGTCTAAAAGTACTTAATCACAAAAAATATACACCGCGATAATATCATTTACATAAGATGTAATATAAAAATACAGTACCAGACATTCCCTCTGGATTTTGTTCTGCCTTAACCTACAGAGTTTCTAGCATGGCAGTTTAGCCCTATTTACGCCCTTAGAGACAAGCTTTTGACTTCTTTTGGCTTAATTAAATTAACAAAATTATTCACCAAAGCTGAAATGAGATACTTTCGTCTGTCAGATTATTTCGTCTGTAACTGAGTAGACGAAACAACCGGGAAGTCAGATCGACATGATATGACGTATGACATGATATGACATTATATGACGCAATATTCGAGCGCCCAGAGAAGGAACGTTTTCTAAGAAGATTGAGACTCAAAGAGGTTAGAAATTCCAGAACTTAGCAACAAGTATTGACGTAAAAAGAAGCTGGTTTGGGCCAATAGCTCAGGTCCATCCGAAGGATCAAATCCTGGCGTTCGTCAAATTGTACCTCTGAAATCCTGCGAGTAGCACTTGATAAAGGAGTAACATTGATTTCTTTAACATTTTTTAATATATATATATATATATATATATATATATATATATATATATATATATATATATGAGCATTAAATATCAAATTGCCTATATTTCACGAAAATTACGAGAAAACTACTTAAGTTTTCGAAAAATTGTACATGGCCTTATTACAAGACTTTCGAAAAAAATTCATTAAGGAAAAAAATGTTAATCTTCAATATCGTATTTGTACAAAGGCCTAAAAGACTTCAACTATTGAAATTTTCGGAAAATCAGCGACTTCAAGGATAATTAGACCTACGTCATTTTTATAAGTGCTCTTTACACTGAGGGTAAAATTTAATTAAAAAAATGTACAGCCATTTTGGAGAAATTTTTAAAAAGTTGAGACTTGAAGAAAAATACGCCCAAAATTCAAAATATGATACGATAAACATGCTGGGAAAATATAAGTTGGTGCGAGCTAAGATGCGCGAGTTTCTTTCCCTGTCCATTGGTGCGACAAATACTTTCATCTAAGGATGGCCCGCTCCTGCGTCGGAAAGTGCCCCTGAGTTCTCAGCGGGCGAGCGCGGCGACTCCCCACCGCCGCAGACTCCCGCAAGTGGGTCGCCCTCTTTCGGGTCCGAGGGCCCACCGAGACCGCCGCCACCTCTGACTCCCCCCACAGCGACATCCTATTACACCGACGGGTGCAGCAGGGCACAGAAGAGGCACCGTCCCTAGGGGAGACCGCAGAGGACGTCCAGAGTACACCAGCAGGCCAAGTTGAACAGATCCACGACGGAGGTGGCATGTCCGCGGACGGCGACCCAGGGAAGAAGGCCTGATTACGGCCTAATACCTGGAGCATCTCATGTGCCGCCTACGTGAACTATATGAGGCGGCGCGGCGTATGGGCGGATCTGGCTCGAATTGCACCAACAATTTTGCTCGGTCTTGAAGGGACAATTCTACTTCCGCCGGTCCGATTGATTGACTGATTTATTTGTGACTCCGGGTGCGTCAAATGTTTAATTAGTAAGTTTAATGCATGTCCTTTTCCTCGGGAGGTGGAGGTGATCTTCCTGTGCTGGATGGTGAGATCCGGCGCCAACCTACCTGTCGGCTAGCAGGCTTTTCCCAACCACGTATCACCCAACAGCGGGAACAAGCTCTAAATTCCCCACCGGTCTCACGGCATGTGTTAGTGTAGTTTATGTAAGTATAAGTGTGTGTAAGTGCGGGGTGAGGATAGGACAAAGAAGGGGAAGGAAAGATCGCGCGCGATCCGTAGCCCGCTAGTTATGGTACTGCTCCGGCATTCGCATTGCATCGATCGCAGAAACCACGGAAAACTACCGATCAGAGCAGCCGAACGCTAGAATTCTCTTCCGGAGAGCGACTGAATTCGACCTAGCTATCTAGATAGAGTCCAAAATCCTGCCACTATCAGGACTCGTGCTCTGAATCCTCCGGTCCGAGGTTAACATGCGCCCGCCGGTAGACAAGTTTGTACACGCTGCGCGGCTTTTCTGTGTGCGGATAATTAACAACTAGCCTAATAGCCAGTACAAGTTTTGCCACCGCAAGTGGAAACATCCCAACTCGGACGTCCCCGCTATGGGAACCATAGTTCGCAACTCAGTCGTGGAAGCTTGATGAAGTGTGGTGTATGAGAACCAGTTCGTACAACAGGGGGATAGATCTGACCTGATGGTTGCTAAAGGCCACACGCTACGCGGGAGCTCGCGCACGAAACCTCTCCTCAATATGTGAAAATACAAAGATATTCTCACGTCCAGGCAGAGCTCTTTCGTCAGAATTACCGGGTGGTGGAACACCTCCCTGCAGTGGTAGGGGCCTTTGGCGAGTGGTATGGGGGTACCGACGCTGCCCTAAAGAAATTTCCTCCGGTGGCAAGCTAAAGAAACTGCGTGAACGCATCGTCGCCGAAGCAATATCAGGTCCCCGCAGAGGGGAGCATCGACCGCAAAGATCCAGGTTCTTCGTGGGGGATTGTAAACGCCCCCCATACCCGAGTTTCATGGTCACCTCTCAGGTCGAGAGGGCCAGGAGCACATTGAGTAGGCGGTGCGTCGCCGAGTATGGGGCGGGATTGCGGGAGGGGGGGCAGTTTGCAGCAGCCTCCCACATACAAACGTCCGACGGGATATATGCCCTTGGTGGAAACAACAACCACCCAATTTGTGACGTAGGGACCGACCGATCAGCACTGTCAAGTTCCCCGTCGGAAGGTCTTTGGAAAGACTACGACCGCCTCTTAGGAAAAAAGCCACGGAGAAACCTCCCTTATCCAAGGGCTCTTGGGCGGGCATGACTGGAAACGACCGTCAGAGTACCCTGCTTTCCCCGTTCGAGAGCTACGAAGGACAATTAGTACACTGGCGCCACTACAGTCGAAAGTTGTCATCGGCGCAGCCACGCCGGTAAGTGCTACAGCACCGCGTCGCCGTCGAACGAGTGCAGGAGAGGACTGGCAAACTTGGTGGAGTTAGGAGCCCACCCACTGAAATCTAATTCTCGACGTAACAGTGTTGTCAGGGCGTTCGGGCACATGTTTAGCTGGGACTAGGCCTGGCGAATCGCATGATTGGGGGGGGGGGGTGCTAACTCAATGCAACCACCCGACCCCAATATTTCGATGCACCCGCATTGTAGAGCTGTCTGCTCGAGGGTAGACGCATGTCTAGCGATCTTCGGACCGACGCTGGGAGTAGTCGAGCGCAGGAGAGTATTGCGCTTAGCGGAATTGACACGATCGCGGGCCACGAGTCTCCGGCATACCCGATAGTTTAATTGAAAAGGGTAGCACAGAGAATGCCACATAAGCAAAAGGCGCGTTTAATGTGAGGGATTCGCTGCGCCTGTATCAGCAGACGAGCAGGCGAGGAAATTTGAATAAAATTATTATTTAAAGGCATGTTTTAATTATTTAATTAATTATGGGGTTGAAAGGTTAAAATCTCTAACCTCAAAAATGTTATTGTTGACAGAAAAAAGATTTATAAAAAAATATTTTAGCTTGGGGCCTCGAAAATGGTAAATCCGCCGCTGTCTAGAAAACCTACAACTTTCACCTCATAAATAAAAAAAAATATACAAAGGTAAAAAATGCTTGATTGTGTTGCCACCTGATTAGTTTTAAAATGTATGTTTGATGCCCCTTTAAAACAAAACCTAAATTCGATACTGAATAACTTCATATGGATTAACAAAATGTATTGCCAATAGTACAATTTAATAAAAAATTAAAATGAGGGTGTAGAACTCTACTTTTCGAAATGCTAATGAAGCAAAAATGACGAAAATAGTGACTCATGCCCTTAAACATCACATAAACCATTTTAATATTAATTTATTGCTTTCAGAATCCAAACAAGTATGCAGAACAATAGCCGTTACGTTCAGAATCACGCGTGAAGGGCAACACCGTTGCAGAGCAATGGCATTGCACTGCACTTGGATGGGTTTCAGTGCAACCATTGGAAAAAGCTATAAGTCGGCATTTTTAATTTGTGCATACCATTTGAAAGCAAACAAAATTAAACGTGCTCGCGTAAGCCAATTATCAATGTTTTTAGACTGGACCACTTGCTGGACTTTGGCATCGCCGTCCTAGGCGTTTGCATTCTGGGTAATGCACGTATTAGCAGAGTAAGGGTACTGGAAGTTGCCTGTCAGTGTGTTTAGTATGATTTCGTATATACCACGGTGTAAGATAATAGGAGTGTCAATTTCACTCTAACACTGTAACACTTCTCAAAGTTCGCAGCGCATATGAGCTCCTCTGCTTCTATTAAAAATATGCCATCAAGAGCAGCTTCAGATAAGTTAAATGAAATGTAGGATCGAGGTCGGCTGATGAAACACGTAATGCTGACACTCCTACTAAGCCTAAAAAACAGGTACTTATTTTAGCCGACTGCCATGGCTGCCATCTTTCCTCCAATCTCAGTAGGAAGTTACCCTCCAACTACTCAGTCTTATCTATTTTTAAACCTAACGGGAGGTTTGCAGAAGTGACTGCAGTAAGACAAGGGTGTAGCTTGTCCCCCACATTGTTTAATATTTATATTGACAACATTCTAAGAGAATGGAAAAGTTTAATTAAACCAAGTATTTGGATAAATCCAAATACATCTCCACAATCACTTCTGTATGCTGACGATCATATAATTGTAGAAGAAAACGAAATAAGTCTGCAAAAGTCCTTGTACCAGCTAAATAGAATATGCAAACCATATTGTCTCTCAATATCTCTTAAAACTAAAGTGATGGCATTCAGAGGCAAGTATCCTATCAGAACTAAAATAATAATAGAAGACAAAGTAATAGAGCAAGTGAAACATTTTAATTATTTGGGCTGTGATATCACATACGATTACAGTGATGATATAAAAACAAAATTACGTTTCCAACATACTTGTGGAACAATAAACAAATATCTTCGCAATAAGA
Organism: Teleogryllus oceanicus; assembly: GCA_964035755.1. Classification (NCBI taxonomy): domain Eukaryota; kingdom Metazoa; phylum Arthropoda; class Insecta; order Orthoptera; family Gryllidae; genus Teleogryllus; species Teleogryllus oceanicus. The sequence continues at coordinate 284,803,146 of CAXIVR010000001.1, forward strand.
CTAGAAAAGAGACACTGTTAAAATTTTATAAAGTCATGGCAGTACCACAACTGCTTTACGGGTGTGAATCATGGACATTAAGAAAACAAGATAAAATGAAGATACAAGCCTCGGAAATGAAATTCCTCCGGAGAGTAAAACGCTGCACCCTATTGGACAAAATAAAAAACGAAGATATAAGAAAGGAACTTAACATTTTTTCTATCAATGAAAAAGTAAATGAATACAGATCACGGTGGGTACAGCACTTAGGAAGAATGTCTCACGAAAGGATTCCCCGACAAGCCTTTATGTAAGACCACGAGGAAGAAGGGACATTGGCCGTCCACGACAGAGATGGTGTAACGAAGCCGGAACAGGGAATTTCCCTAATCCGTGAAGTGAAGAAGAAGAAGAAGAAGAAGAAGAAGAAGAAGAAGAAGAAGAAGATGGCAAGCCCCTGAGATTTGGGTACAAGCTGTGGTCTAGGGCGACGCATAGTGGATAACTTTGAACCCTATCGGGGAATGAAATCCTCAGGACTTTCCCATCAACCTTTAAGGGGGCGGCGATTGTGTCCAGATTACAAGATATGCCATTCTATTATTTATTTATATATATATATATATATATATATATATATATATATATATATAATTATTTTTTTTACTAGTTCACCTTTGCTTACTACGCTTAGCAACATGAATTTTGGAGGAAGAAGTGCAATAAACGAAAACTGCTTACGCAACTGTCCTTTAAAAACTTCAATTGACCTACGAAAAGAAGAGAGCTCGATTTTGCAGCTCTCTTCAAAGTCATTGTTATCAAATGGCACGGAAATAACGCGATGATTGTTGCTCCGAACTGTCATGACCTTACCTTTGTACTGACTTGGCAAGGACAAAAATCATTACGTAGCAGTTAAACAATAAATATATGGGCGGTGTTGATAAGTTTTGAGAGAATGTACAGAGTATGAGAGTGGGACTTAGAAGAGAAAAAAAAAGGTGTTTTCCACTTCATTTTGGATTGGACGCAGCGTGTCATTATGCTTGGCTTGTCATGAAGCATGGTCATGTTTCAGAATTGACGAGCAGCGACTTTCGCAGGGTGATTGGCGAAGTTTACTGTGATATGTATTGAAAAGCACCTCAGAAGTTTCCCGCTGCCAGAGCCCCCGTCAAAGGTCGAGTGTAACTGGAAGTAACGAGAAATTCTGGTGTAAACCACCCTATTAAAATATTCTCGGAGTTAAACCTGGAAAGACTCACTTCTGTCAGTTTATTATGGCATAATCTTCTCACAATTTCAATATGGTATTGAAATATGCGGAGGTACAACACGAAAAAAAATATGGATAGATTAATGGTCCTACAAAAGAAATGTATCAGAAGCATTTTCAAACTGAATCCAAGACAGTCCTGTGAAGTTTTCTTTATTAAATATGAATTACTGACTGTTGTAGCACTCTACTCTTACAAAGTAATACTTCTATTAAAAAATAATCAGAATCAATATCTTGTAATAAAGAGATACAAAACTATCATACTAGAGGACATGGGGACTATCATGGATATTCACTAGCAAGTTTTCAATTAACAAAGATCCTTTCTGCATTGTTGCTCAGTTTTTGAATAATCTCCCAGTCACCATAAAATCAGCAGATAATAAATACTTCAAAACATCATCTTATTAGTGTGTGTCCATAAAAGACATCTGAATTGTTTTAACTCTTCTGAAATTAAAAACCGTGTACTGCGACATGAGTGACCACTCCTTCTGGCAGTCATTCACTTTCAATAAGACAATGTACTTTAATATAGTAAATAATGTAATGATATTGTAAGCATCTACAATTATTATAAATACCTAATGTATTCCAAGTTATTGTAATTAAGTTAATTAAACTATTACTGTAAGATAATGTGAATTACTCACTCTAACTGTAAGTTATTTCCACCGTATCATAATCTGCTAGTATATTAATACAATGCATTGTTAAGTTATTCTTAATTTGATGTGACTATAATTAAAATGTAAATTATGTGTGTGTATATATATAAAACAATTTATCCAGATAATGTTAACTTATTATTGCAAGTGAATGTAGTAAAAAAGTGTCATTAACTTATTTACTGTAATTTTAATTACTTCCTAGACAGACTTTGCTTAATACTTTCAGAAAGTCTATAAGCAATAAAATTATTGTTGTTATTCTCATAGCGTCCGTCACCGATGCATAACAATTATGAGCGAAAAGTGCTAAGTAGCACTTCATTTACAGGGTTAGTACAAATTTCATAACACAAATTAATGAAAAATTTTTCTCCTACATTTAACTTCAGTCTCATGCATTTTTATTTCCGTTCATAAAAAAAAAAAAGTTTGTCATTTATTATAAATCACTTTTGTGCGTCATTTTTGCTACACCTGCACTGCATAGTGTCACCTCCAACAAAACTAAAACCATAGTATTAATTTAGATTACCTGCTCAAAGGTTATGGGATTGTATAAATAAATACCATTCACAACAGCAAACCAAAATCTCTTATATTAACAATGGGAATTGCCGAGTTAAGATTGTAGGTAGGAATTTTACTTTAAGACATGGATATTTTCATCTTGATATAGTCATGTAGGAAAAGAGAAACCACATTTCTCTTTCTCTAAATCACTATTCATGATTTCATAATTACCAAGGAATGAGATGTTTTAGTTCCCACAAGCCTATGTGCTAGCAAACATCATTTAGGAATATGGCATTAGAAGTTGATCATGATCTAATTGCAAATTAGGAAGTTCAATAAAAGTCTGCTGAAGGAGAATGTGGAGGATAGGGAAATGCCTAAAAGAAAGGTGATGAAGCCAATAAAGAGCTACATGAAGATTCATCAAAAATAACTTTTGAGAATGGAAAGTACTGAATAACAATTATTAATCACATCATTGAAATTGCTGCAGATATACAATGATGACAGTAAGAGAATAAAAAGAAAAGAAAAAAAAACAAAGGAAGAGGTGCCAAAATTAAACTTCCTTTTTTTTTCACTCAACTTCTATCAATTTCACAACAAATATGCATTGTACAAAGTTTAAAAGCGATAAAAAAAAAAAAAAAACACAAACAGATTCTCAATGTCCAAATTAAAATGCACAAGTGGTAAAGGAAGTACAAAATTTTTATCTTAAAAAAAAAAAAAAAAAGAAAAAAAAAAAAGGATGAGGTGCCTGATAAAATCATACCAGAAGGCATTAATTCAACAATCATTTTATTTCCCCTAACCATCATGATGAGGGAAATATATCTGCACTGTGCCCAAATCTCAGACAGGCACACAAATTATGTATTTACTATTATCTATTACATGCCTTGCACACAACCAATATCAACATAAACAAGCAAATATCATAGCAGCATAAAGTAATGATAGTAATAATTACATTTCCAGGTGGAACTATAATAACTAATGGCATAGGTTGTACAGCAAACTTCCTTCACACAGATAATACATTCAATAAGGTACACAATGTGCAGTGTACATCTTATAAAAATATCACTTTATTGTACTTAAATAATGTAATGGAATTATTTACACATTCTGCAATTTTCGTATGTATTCCTGATTCTCAATATTTAACTTGAAATATAGTACACATTTCTCACAATACATAATTAGTATGCAGTTACCATTTAAGTTACAACATACATGGGTACCTCTTTATCCAAAATGAAATTGGTAATTACACAATTATGTCACAAAAACAATCAACTGACATAATAACATAGGAATGTCTTCCATTATGAATGTAAGAGAAGCTGCCTCAAAATATGTTCAACTTGCCAGATGCAAAGAGAAATTGTTACCAAATTTTATATCACCTCTCAACATAATACACACATTAGAACATCAACAAGGGACGCTAGAATAAAATGTTTGATATTGGCAATTTTGTTTCTTTAATACCTAGAGCGGAATAAAATTAGTCACAAAAGATAGAAAATAGTAACCATAGTTAATTCAAACATTTATCCTAACCATTTCACAGCCGTTTTCTACATGTATGTTCAATTTCTCGTAACAATTCCATAAATTATATTAAATGTACCAGAAACATTTGGATATACAAACAACTGTATGAAAGACCAATTACAACAATGCCAATGAACAGAGAGCAACGAAGAAATAAGCGAGGAGAAGATTGACGAAAAGAGTAAGACATGAAGGAATGAGTTAAGAGAAAATGGAGAGAAATGGATGGGTGGGAAAGAACAGCATATAATAAAGAATAAGACAGACAGAATTACACATGTATAGATATTAGATGATAGGTAAAGAGAAAAAAGTTCAGGCTATATAAATAAAAAAATTTAACCTGTTGCTCTTGACAGAGGTTTCTTAGCAGTATTAACCATCTGACAATGAATTGTGAAATTTAACTTTTTTTACTGAAAGATTAAGATAAACTAAATACAAGATAGATTTGTTTCATAAATACAGGAATGGTAGATAACAATATTTAACATAGCCGATAAAATATGCAATACATTATAAATTTTGAAAAAGAGAGACATGTCTGAGCAATATTTTGGTTCATCTGTAGCATAAACAATGTATGACCTTCATGTTTAATATCCATCAACTCAGATAAACATTAATAAAAAATTAAAATTAAAATTTAAAAAAAAAAAAAACCTGGTATTAACATTTTAATATATTCATAAAATTATATAACAAAAATTCAACAATAGGAGAAGTACATTATGCATCTGGCAAGATTGAAGCTTGACAACACTTCAAAAAGGATCCTTCAAAATTATCACAATCTATCTTTAACTCAGCCTTGTACTATTTCTAAAGAGTAAATATTCTCCAACAGTTTGGATGTGCTATCACATATAATAGAATTTGATATTTCTTTCTTCCGAAATGTATTACTTCAGATCCTTAAGACAGTACAAAGTTATATGTAAGATCTAACAACAAAAGAAGGCATTTTCAACATTCCTTTTATATTTGTGCACCAGATTTTTACTTCTCCATTCTAAAAAATGAAAATAAAATAAAAATAAAGTGAATAGAACTACTACATGGTCCTGCCATGTCTAACATAATTTGAGATTGTCTGACTCCTCTGAGACTGCAGATTTCCCATTTATTAATATGATTTTCAACAATTCACTGTTAAAACTTCATTCATGACTGAAAATGAACATACACATTACACAGAACAAATTTATTTGCTTCTCTCAGGACCGGATTACTAGGATTGAAATTTTCTATGCAAGTTGAAACTAAAAAGTGTTTTTGAAAAACCTTCCTAATAATTGAAAAATGACAAACATGTAAATATTACAATTAAGTTTTCAAATGAAATATACAAGCCAAAGTTACAATCTGAGTACGTCACTTCTGTCATTGCAGACTTTATCAGCAGCATAAAATGCATACATACATACATACATACATACACACATACAAACATGTATTTCAAAAAGTTATTTTCATTTCAAGGAAAAAAATATATACATTTTGTTATTAAGAAACAATATCTTAGAATAATGACTATTAGTAACAATTTGAAGTAAACCTTTCATACATAAAGGTAGTTCAGTGTTGAATAAAAAGCTACACAAATTTATTTTAAAAAAAAGATTAATAGAAGCAAACAAAATCCGGCCCTGACCAGTCCAAATAATTATCCAATAGATCATTAATTTCTTTCACATAAATCAATAAGTAAAGGAAGAATTACCAAATAATTACCACATGCACTGGAGTGTTAAATGAAAGTATAAAATGTAGTCACACCAAGCATAACCAAATTTAGTCACATCTCATTTAAAAATGATCAACCACAAATGCATCACTGCATAAAATGTAACTCTATTTCTTCAATAATTTTTTGTTAAGATTTACCACTGTTTCTGAGATGCACAATTTATTGTCATCAATTAATGATATTATTCAGTGTTAAGAGAAAATTTCATAAAACCTGTGAAAGACTTCTTACAAAAGCAAATCAACCTATTGCAGTGGAAGACATCCAACATTTACGTTCTAAGTAATATCTAGCAACTGCTATATCAGTGTATATATACAGAGTTAGAAAAATTCTGATTTGCTCCTAGAATTTTTGTCTGATATGAGAATTCATAATTTTTTTCTCTCAGATTTTTCAACAAACCCACAGGATCATTAACCTTTTTCTCTTCTCAGACTTTGTCATCAAATAAGATTTTCATTGTCTTGTGAGGGATATATTTTTTCTGAAACTTACATCTGTTTAAAAAATTTCATGACAGTAAACATTTCCTTTCAAGAAATACTCAATTTACATTATATCCTTAGGGAAATAAAACTATTTCACAACCAGAATTGGTGCTTCACACAAGATTAAGTTGTTAATGGTTTAACTCATAAGAAATATGAATATTCAGTAGAAAGCCACTCCAGTATTTTTGCAACAAAAATTTTAAAAAACAGTAATCATCCTATTTGGTGCTTTCTAGAAATATACCAAAAGAAATCAACACTACTGGATAAAATTAACAACTTGCATAAGTTAATACAAAGTTGTATATATTCACCATGGTTATCATGATATATACTAAAAAACAAATTGTTTACAAATGAATGTTACAGAGATGCAACTGAAAAGCACACTTTGTATAAGATAAACTGATCTTAACAGAAATTTATTCTATCACAATCACCTTACGATACTATCACTCTTTTTTGTCATTAAGTACAAACCAAAATCACTTAGACTGTTGAATAAAAATGAATTTTCTTTGATCATAAAAACTACTGTAGCTACCAACAAAGAAACTAAGTCTATGAGGAAAAGCACAAGCAGCATAATTTTGGAGTCTGAAAACTCTAGAAACTTTTTACAAATTTCCATAAATGACTAAGATCAGCATTAATAACTGCATCTATTTAGATTTATTAGGCCACATGTCTCTTTAGAATACAGGAATCATGCTTTGTTTAAACATTATAATTAAATATCAACATAAAACACTGGAAAACTAATAGTGATTGGTCATGGATAGTGATTGATATGACCAATATTTATTGCAAACTTTACACCAGTGCACAATTGATGCAACATGCTGAGGTAGCTTTTGTAGATAGCAGTAATGTCAAAGACTGGGAGAAAATGACAGCATGGCAAACCTTGAATGTATATATGCAGCCTATTACTCACAAAATTCAACTTGCACAATGCAAATTTTCTTCATACTCAGATACGGTGGACTTCTGAAAAATCATTACCATCTTGGTAACAAGTCTTGACTAGAGGTCACAACTTAAATCTGTACCCAAATATGAGATAATTATATGTGCATATTCAAGTGTTAAAAGTAAAATTTAATAAAAACAATTAGACAAATTCATAGCCATGGAATGATTTTACAATTATCTAAAGATTGCTGGGATTAATAACACCCAACATTTTCTACACAAATCAACTGCTATTACATTATTCACTAGTGCCAAACTTACACTCGATTAATTAGAGCAAAAAATCATGGATTTCTTCCAAATTTTCATCAAACAATTTTCAATAAAAATTAATTTGGATAGAGTAATAAAGAAAGTGAATTAGGAGCTTTGCAATGTGATTCAACCTGGTGTTAAACACATTATTTTTAAACTTTTTTTATCCATATTTTCACTAGTTACATTGCAAATCACATTACAATAACCTGGTTACTTATAAGACAATCCTCTCAAAAAATTAAACTGAATAACCTTTTCTAACAACTATCATCTCCACATTTTTTATTCCCTGTATTCTTCTACAGTTTAATAAATTGTAATTATAATTCAATTTTAAAATTTTGAAGCAATATTAAAACACCTACAATGAATCAACACAGGATCAATGCTGAACAACTATGAGCACCACTTGACTCAAAATGAAGGTCGAACAAGTCATGTTAATATACATTCCCTCAGTAGTCAGGTAATTCCCAATTTATTCATTACAATACGAATAAGAACTTTCAGGTCTGAAAATGACTAAATTTCTGAACTTTATGTTGTCTTCATTTTACACAGTTGTGTGTTGTTAAATGTCATTCAACAACTACAGTAAATTTACACATTCAAGACATTTTGCTATTGGCAACTACAATCAATTTAGTGTTGGCATGTAATTGAGTTGAGAGAATGAAATAATTGATTTCTGTTAGTATAAAACTTAAGTAATTTTAAAAGAAGCACCTTTCTGTAACTATAAAATGAACTTTCATTTTCATAAATCAATACCAAATAAATAACTTTTCAAATTACATTGACAGTTCTTCAATAATTAAATCAATTACATTACATTTAAACATTTCATATGAGGTGTGTGTTGCAATAAATATTTTACTTTCTTGAAATTTATGTAGAAGACAAATGAAAAAAAGTCCAGCTTTCAAAAGGAAACAATGAAGATGATTAAATATTGCGTATGTAAAATGACACAATTCATTGTGTTTTCATTTTCATTTGGCTTGGAACTCTGAATCAATATATCTGTTTTTCAATTCTCAATGTTTTTGTCAGGAACATTCCTACTCTCTCATGCTCTTTCTTTACCAATTACTGCTTCTCAAATACAGATTAAATTTAATTAATTATGGAAAAATCTTGATTCACAGACAAAACATTTAATTCAATACTCATAATCCCATGACTATGAAAACTTCCTCATTAATTCCTCAAGCACTTCGAAATTTTATAAGAAAAATAAGATTTATTACACAGTAAAAAACCGTCACCAATATTTTAAAAAAAAATGAGAAAAACAAACTTATCTTGAGTGTAAGTAGAGAAGAATCTTTCGTTACATATTCATTAATAAATAAATGAACGTAAACTTTCTAACAATGTGAGTGATATATGTGAATAGACAAAAGATGGGATATCACATATTCCAACATTCAACACCTTACCCATGAAAAATAAATCCAAAATATTAAAAAAAAAATAATAATACTTAAACAGAACGTCCCATCTGCACTAAAAATATAAAAAGCAGTCACATAATTGGATGAACTATTGGAAATAACACAAAAAGAAACTACTCTTGTACATATAACATGTTATTAACAAAATTTATTTCTCATGAATCCCGAAATGACTCTTGGCCAAAATTCATTAAATTCATTGTTGTAATAAGGACTTAGCAACAAAGATAATAACACGCTGCTCAAATATACATTTTGGACTACTATGTTACACAGCAAATATGGTATGGAATATTTACAAGGTATTCAAAAATTAATTTTTTTGATCCAGTTCACAATATATACATACATAAAGTACAGACGTGATACTTTTTGCCTAACATATACAATGAAATAGCTTGGTAGAGCAAGATTTTTGATAATCAATAATTCAATACCTATACATTATTCACAGATTGTACAGATTTAAAAATTGCATTTTATTAAGTTCAAGTAAAAAAATAGCACTGCAACTTGAGAAATAGAAAAACTAAGTAAAATGATAACACAATTGCAAAAGGCCAAAACCAAAACAGTTTCAAAATTAAGCAGCAGACTAGCAACAAAAGTAACAATATAGAACAACACCAATAGTAAGTGGAGCAAAAAGGAGCCCAACAAAAGAGAAGAAAATAAATATTACACAAGATCAATGAAAAACACTTCACCATGACACACACCACTACAAGTTGCAACAAACTTGCAAGTTGTCATGCCCCTTCAAATTAAAAGCCTGCAGATGAAAATATAAACAAAAACTAGAAATATAACCATGCCATTTTGCACAAAGAATAGCACATTTCACATCAACATATTTTGCCATCATATCATCATGAAACAACTGTACAGGCTAGACAAAAAGGAAAACCAAACAATTCTTGACATGCAGTGTACAGGGCAAGTGCTACATAGATTTGTGCAAAAACTCTCAATGTATCTACAAATCATTCTCCTTTAAGTAATAAAACAAAATTACCTAATTACTGCAGGTACCAAAAATAGTTATTCAGTCTGTTCTAAAAAAAGACATGGGATATTATAAATCAAAGGTGCTTTACCGCACACTTTGAAGCTTTGACACAACTTTAGAACCTTGGAAGAATTAGTAGATACTTATGCAGCAATCATTATAAGTTATTTCTATGGTAACACAACTGTGTACAAAATTATGTAACTATGCCAAATATACATATTGCAAATATACCTGCATCCTCTGTACGTCATATAAATGTACACCAATATTAATTATGAAATATCCTCCTTATGCAGTAAAAATATAGGCATTTGTGCTACTAACAATAATAAAAATTAACTTGCAACACCATACATTGACACTGACATTGTTTACAACCATTACATGTCAGCCCAGCAAAATGTGTAAACTAACATTTAGCTGAATAGCATTAATATTTACAAAAATTACAAGGAGTTATTTAATTATTATGCTAGTGGTATTGAAATATATTATCTGACAAAGTCTTCTAGTGCTTTGAAATTAAAATTATGCAATGTAAATTAATTGAATTTCAAATTAAATACAAGCATTACCAAGTATTCCACAATATTTTAGATACAAAAAGAAACACTGGTATTAAAATTGCAGCAGACACGTGCAGTAAAATGAAAAGGATCAAGCTACAACATGCAAATACAGAGGGCTACATTATTTCTTTTTTAATTTAATCATGTAGACATTATATATGATGATAGTTATCACACAAAGCACGCATTTTGTATAATTTATATGTACAAAATAAAACCGACATTAATAATGACACGAGATAAGATGACCTTTTATTCTGTTAATACAGGCAGGCTCCTGGATAGGGTTGATAAATAGATTGTTCTTGTTCTAAAATAATCTATTTAAATGTTCATTTAACTTATGACAAGATTACAGATTTCGGATTCTTGCAATAATCACAATAAATTTTTCGTGATTAAAATATATTAGCAGCACAAATATGTGGAACTTTTAAAATTTGACAAATGAGAATTGTTACAATATCTGTTTTATATTTATGCCTTAAGGTATAGCTACAATAAGATATAGCTACAATAATGTAATAGTTTCCCATTTGACACATTCATGCACTTAATAAACATTTGCATAAAACACAGGTTTTCATGCTCCCACAGAAAAGTAACACTACACTGGATTTGAGAACCTATTATTATGAGATCACTGAGATAAAAAAAAATCCGGGTAAGCAATAATTACAATATATTCCACTTAACATGCCTATGTAGCTTTCATTTTATTACTTATTAATTCTGTCAGTGTCTGAATGAACCTGTTATTAATGTCTCAAACTAGGAAGACAAGGAATTTTATTAAAAACTTAAAATAGCAGTGTAAATTAATTCAACGAAACTTATTATGAAACAACTTATATTTTTACAGTGAAAATTGACAATTAAAAAATTAAGAATAAGAGGGGTGATTGGATTATCAACTTCCATCACATCACTGAGTCATTTTGAAATTTCTAGTTAAGAAACAAATACATCTCGTGTAATCAGCAATAGGCAACATTAAATGTTTTAATAGGAAAAAGTTGAAGTGGGTTTCCCATAGTAAAACACTATCATTAAGTTGGTACCAACTATTGTATAAACTGAAATTCGCAAATTTTATTTACTGAATACACTCTGAAGGGAAAAGAAAAGAAAAAAAAAAAAAAGGAGAGAGAGAGAGAGAATTGTTTTTGAAGCATCAGCTAGGTCATTTCCAGTCAGACAAACACTATATCAATATCAGTACAAAATAGGTAAGCCTTGGAGTAATTTGATTAACATAACACCAATGTTTCAATGAAAAATAAATTAAAATCACATTCAAAATTAAATTTTAATGAAGAGAAATAATGCAATTTGCAAATAATGCAATTTTAGGTATCATCCCATTTGGTATCAATGGCATCTATAACATTTTTGCTTACTACAAACATAATTTAACAAGAAGCAGGAATCTCTCTCTCTCTCATTAACAATTGCATCTCAATTGATTAACAACGCATTTAAAGAGTTAACTCACTTTCATTTGCATAATTTTCAACTAGATTTAGCAATGGATTTTAGACATTGAATGTATGTGTAGGGGACAAACTATGAATACAAAAACAGTAACAAAGTCTGAGTCATTGCAAATGGCCATTTAAAAAGTAAAAGAGCACATATGTTTATGTGATCAAATAATACCTACACAAAAGTTTGATTATTTTTATTTACAATGATGTAAATTTTACATCTGAACAACTGGTAACTTTGTTATTAAGACATTCCATGAATATTATATTACAGTAGAAGAAAACAATATTAAAGGCAAGGCATGCACTGATTCAGCAAGCAAGTTAAAGACTATGAAGTAATGAAATTACCAAAATATATTTCATGCAATAATAATAGCACCAGAAGAAATTGCAGTATACCACATTTTTGCAAAATAGAGTACTACTCTCTGGACATTTACTACTAATACTGTAATGTCAGTGCTACTGAACATAAACCAGCCATATTTCTTGGAGCAACTATGGTTCAAATCAAAGACAGTCAAAATATTTCATATACAGTGAAACCATGTAAAAGCATGATTGAAATAGGTTCCAATCCATCAATTGTTTTGTTTCAGATGCATTGTTTCTAAATTCATTTAAAAAATTAGAAATCACTTTGCTGCTTCATCTTCCTTTAAACATCAATTAATAATATTACATGCACAAAATACTTATCTTGCCAACAAATTGAAGTTTACCTCCACCCCATTCTATAATCACTAAAATAAAAATGATTTTGAAATCCAAGAGTAATTAACATTTTGTTGCATTATACATGCTCTGCACATACAATTGCAATGCCAATATTGTTTACTACCACTTTACTAACTCAAAAGGATAAACCTAATTCAACTGAGCATTCAATCAAATTCAAACAAGAATCCATGTGTAACGCTTCGAATATGTTTCTGAAAATTCTTCATATATTTGTAAGTACACAATGTCACGACAATCCACAGTTTCACTGTACAGAAAGATTTTACAAGTTTAAATCAAAAAATTTATATTTGTTACACATTCTACTTGCCTGACTCCTACTCAAAAGCGATTATAACATCTTCACCAGCATTCATGACTTAAAATAAATCTCATTGGACTACAAAATTAATTTGTAACAAAAACTGAAAATTTATCATTCTATCACCCTTTCATGCATACATCTTATCAAGGTACAAGAAAATATTTATTGCTGATCGGCAGTAGCCAGAAAAGAAAATGAATCAAGGTGAAGTACTGGTAATACACACTGAAAATGGAGGTGTATCGCGTGTTTGTTTCTACTGAATTCTAAATACAATTCATTCATACATGAGCATGGCAAAAAATCCTACAAATATAAACCACTAAAACAGTTACTATGATACAAATTAATTCCTTGCTCTCATTATAATTGATCAACTCACATTAGATTTAAACCTACTGTGTAGTGACAGCACGCTGTACAAATACACAAAGAATATGGCCATAATTTTATGGGATGAAAATGACCCTCAACCATAAAACTGATTATCATGAGCAGAAATCAATTATATACTTAAGACTAGTTCTTACTTTAGCACAAAAATCATGCCACAATGAACAAAAGCTTTATATTACGCATATTTTGTCAAACCTCTTAACAATGAAGTATGCTTTGTTTTATCACAGAACAAAGATCAATTATGTACTAAGGGTGCAAGGCAACTTTTCTCTGGACCTTTGTACTTTGTACAGTTACACAGCAAAATTATAATGACCAAGGAAGGTTCTGTTAATCTACAAAATTTCCCTCAACACAAAGTACTTCAACACAATATTTTTTGTATATTCACCCTGGCCAAATTTTTTGATTTACTATCAACAAAGTACACTGAATTACCACAGATCAGGTCCACCTTAATATGAAACTGTGAGTAGTATAAGAAATAATAAAATTGTATAAACATTTCCATAAGAATTGAATATCTGTAATCAGTGTTAAGGTGTACTAGTTTAACATGTACAGTATGTGCAAGAAAGGCTTGGTCAAAGTGGCCCTCATAATTCTGGGAAAGGGGAGGGGTAGAAGACCCACGTGCTTATGCAGTACATGCATGCAAGGCAAAATGTCTTGCACACTCTAGCTTTTAATGAACTTTCAGGAAAAAGCTCTTTAGAATGCCTGCACATACCACACATGTAAGGAGCTGTGCAACCAGAAATTTCAAAAGCTTACAGATAGGTAAGGATTATTGAGATTATAAGTGGAAATATTTATACATAAATTAGATGTTAAAACCTATATTCAACTTGTCATGACAAATGTTGAGGAGTAACATAATATATTAATTATTCTTGAAGTATTTCTCAGCTTGGCTAGGAGCCCAATGGAGGATTTCTTCAGGAGGAATGCAAGGGCCACCTGCCATGTCATTCATGTGAAACAGTTATGAGATTCCAATTTTGCCACTTTTTCCAATAATAAGGGACAGAAACTATAGATTGCATGGAAGAAATTTGCCAAAAATGACAAATCTTGAAATCCCTTAAAACAAGATGAGATGAGAACACGAAACTAGGTATAATAAATGCATATATATTGTAAATAGAAATTTCTCATTGAAGGATAGCTAGTGAGCTCTGCCGGGCACGTTTGGCTTCTTCTTCACTAATTCTTTGCTCAATGAGATATCGAGCTGTGTTAATAGCATTTGGAGACCCTGCTATTGTGACAATCCGGTTGCGAGTGCCAGGTGCAAAAGTACCCTTCTTCGATATTTGAATATTAGCACAACTCATATGTTGAATTTCAACTAAAGAACGACCTCCTGGTCCAAGAATAGCACCAACAATATTTTCAGAAATTTCAAGCTCAATTTTCTTTTGCTCTCCTTTCATTTCAGATGGAGTTGGACTCTTACAAATAGACATAGGGGGCTGCTGTTGACCTGTACCTAGACCAAAAGAATTAGTGTTCATAGTAATGGGTGAACCTAGATTGCTGGGGCTAGATTGTCGTCGGAAACAATCGTAACTGCTACCAGGTGTGCCACCTTCATACCGATCCATACCACCACTACGAGGGGTAGGAGACGAGCTGCCTAGTCCAGACACTGTGCCAATTGGTCCAAAAACACCACCATTGTTGCCAACACCATTAGCTGTTTGGGGAGAAGGAGTTGATTCCATAGGGCTGACTCCTAAATAACTTCCAGAGACAAGGGCATGGCTGCTTGATGAATTGTTGCCTGATCCAGCAGTCAGACCCAAACCCATTCCTAAGATTCCATACTGTGCAAGAGTTGTCATGGCAGCTGTTATTTCACTGGTGGCTTGTTCATTGTAGCCACTCCCACGAAGAGTCAGTTTAATATGCTCCAACAATTGTGAGGTTAGGGAAGTTCCTCCGGAAGGAGCTCCTAGATTCAGGCTAAGATTTAGACCTCCACCATTCAGCAGCATGCCTCCAACTACCAAAGAAAAAACAATTAATTTACTAAAACTAATCAACAGTGATCAATTAGAGATCATTAAAAACTAAGAAATAAAGGAAATGATAGAAATAAACCAGAAAAATTATTCCAGCATAAGACTTTCACAAACAATTCAAATCTGTCAATTTTGGTAAATCTGTTTCAAAAGAAAGAAATATTCGAAAAATTCTTACCTGATGATACTGGAGTGTTCAAACTCCCAGTGGAATTGAATGTTGTATGCATTGGGGTCTGCTGATTGCTGTGGTTTGCATATGGTGAACCAGTAGGATTATAATTGGCAACTGGACCTGATACATCTGCATAACTCACGTTGAGACAGGTACCACTCTGAGGATCTTCCACAACTTTTGCCAAAATCATGAGGCAAGCAGTTTTATTACTCTCCATATCACCTAAAATCACCACAAATCAACAAAACTATCAACATTTTGTGCCTATTAACAACTTCAAATCAACAGAAAGAAGTACAGTAAACCTGTCTATGGCAGAACAATCTGAAATTTCCAGTCTTGGTGGGTTCATCTGATAACAACAAAAGCCAATGACGCATATAAAAAAAATTAGGTTTTACTAATTTTCTATATTAACAAAAGTAACTCAATTTATTAATAATCAACAAATAAAAATATACTATAAACTCAGCATAAATGAAAAATTCTTTATAAGAAAACCAAGTCAGATGGACACAAACAAGAGAAAAAATTTTTATATATATATATTTATATATATTTTTTATGTTGAAGTTCCATACAACTTCAACATAATTAGTTTTCTTCCTTTCTTTTATATATATTTGGAATTCTATACAATCAGAAGAGTTCTGAGGACACATTCTGATCTAAGTAAGAACATTGACATTCAACACATCATAAAGATAAATATATAATATTCTTTGTATTGTTATTAGTATTAAGATTTGTGAATCTAGGAGTTCAAAATGAACATTAATAAATTTCAGAAATATCAATTGCATTATCCACTGCAACTGCACACATTTTTGAACAATTGTACTGTTGGTTTTTAAAAAAAAAACTAAGTTTCCTTTTTTTCTTACAAACTAAGAAAAGAAAAGGAGAAATAAAAATAAGTTAATATCGGAGCTAATAAAGAATGTGACTAAAGGGAAGGCCTTGCTAGTTCAAACTCAAGTCACAGAAAGGAAGAGACAGAATTGGAAGTTAATCCATTAAAAAATTAAATTTATTAATTCAATCAATAAAAATCATGCAGCAAAGGGATTTAATATTGAAAAAGTATATTCAGAATAAAGAGTAAACATTCTGTTGCATTTTTTATTATCCTACAAAATTCAATAAATATGAATGTTTTTTACTCCAATTGCAAATTTTTGCACAATATTGTGCAATACTTTACCCTAGAATATTTAAAATGGTTATCGTGGGATTCACAACCAGGTAATAATTTTACTCCTGCTTCACTTTACATTAATTGTACACTGTCGCGCAAAGTTTGTGCAGTGTCGAGATGACAGATATTCTGTTAGTTACTCATGATCCTTTACCGAGGGTTGTTGGATTATTGTTTGTTCAAGTCTATCTCATAATGACATTTATAAAAAAGCCTGGGAGATGTTTTGACGTTAAGTTGGTAGAAATGTTTGTGCGAGGATGACAAAGTTGTATATTTGGTACAGGTGATTATGGTTGAGGTTTTGGCTAGGGACAAAATTTCTAAATTATTGGAAGACTATGACTTCTCTGATCACAAAGATGATGTTGAGGAATAAGAAATTTTGTCAGGTTCTGATGACAGAGTTGTGTATTTGAATTATATGGACTTACTATGTGAAAGTCTCTGAACTCTTAAAATACTTGCAAGTACTACCTTGATTTTTTTCATTTTTGAACTTTTTGCATGGGCGTATTGTGGATTTGTTTCATGACAGCTTATCCACCAATTTCACAAGAAAAAGAAAGTTCAACTCCTTTCTCCTGAAAGAAATGGCTCTTTTCAGTGATCCAGCTTCTACCCGTCTGGCCTATGTATTTAACAATTGTGACAGTGGAGTTCATATACTCCTGATTTCGCCATGAGTAGGGTGGTGTTGCAAGGTGAGTATAGGTGTTTGAGGAATTTGTGTGTGATAAAGGAAACATGAAAATTTTGTTTGTGAAGAACATGGGGTACCTTCTGTGATATTTTTCCAAAGAATGGAATAGAAATAAATTTTGATGGTTTCTGGGTGAGAGGAGTGAGGCTTGTGTAAGTTCTCCATTTTTTCATATATAATTAGCGGTGTAGTATGTTGTCAATGAGAGTGGTACTGTAACCATTACTGGTAGCTATGTATTTAATGGTGTGCGTTTCTTTTTGAAAATTGTCTTGTGATAAGAAAAGGCTGACAAGTCTGTGAATCATGGCATGGAAAGCAGCATGTTCATGGGCAGATGGATGTTGGGGTATATTTTGGATGTGTGAGAGAGAGAGAGAGAGAGAGAGAGAGTGTGTGTGTGTGTGTGTGAGAGAGAGTGTGTGTGTGAGAGAGTGTGTGTGTGTCAGTGAGAGAGTGTGTGTGTGAGTGAGAGTGTGTGTGTGTGTCAGTGAGAGTGTGTGTGTGAGTCAGTGGTGTGTGTGTGCAGTGAGAGTGTGTGTGTGTGTCAGTGAGAGTGTGTGTGTGTCAGTGAGAGAGTGTGTGTGTGTCAGTGAGAGAGTGTGTGTGGTCAGTGAGAGAGTGTGTGTGTGTCAGTGAGAGAGTGTGTGTGTGTCAGTGAGAGAGTGTGTGTGTGTCAGTGAGAGAGTGTGTGTGTGTTGGGTGTGCAGTGAGAGTGTGTGTGTCAGTGAGAGAGTGTGTGTGTGTCAGTGAGAGAGTGTGTGTCAGTGAGGGTGTGTGTGTCAGTGAGAGAGTGTGTGTGTGTCAGTGAGAGAGTGTGTGTGTGTCAGTGAGAGAGTGTGTGTGTGTCAGTGAGAGAGTGTGTGTGTGTCAGTGAGAGAGTGTGTGTGTGTGTCAGTGAGAGTGAGTGAGTGAGTTTTTCTAAAACCATTGAAGACGTGTGTTGTCTAATCTAGAGATGGTTAGATCCAAGAAATTAATTGAAATCAAGTATAAAAGCATAGGCCAGACAGGTAGAAGCTTCAATGCCAGAGGTAAAGAACATTTACATGCATGGAAGCACAACACAAACAGATCACACTTTGCTACTCATCTCATAAACACAGGCCACACTTTCCACTGCAACTCAGACATTAAATGATCTTGAAATAGAAAATAAATTTGGGAATAGAAGTGCTTTAGAAATCTTTCACATATTTCAAGCCAAGCAGAAATCTGAAACTCACCTCAAAGAACAAACTAATTTCCCTCTGTCCCCTCTACTAAGAATTTTACATACCCCAACCTCACTAACTGACCCCCCCCCCGCCTCCTAAGATATTTCCAAGAGAATACAAAACAGACCTCCTCTGACCCCTCGTCAATTGCAGAAAAGAAAGCAATAGCGCCAGAAAGCAATAAAAACCATGGGTCATGTTCCCTCCCAGCACAGTGTACAGACTTTTGCTGAAAGTGGCGAGGTAAGCAAAGCGGCTCAACTTATTATTCAATTAATTCCCCATCTTTGTAATATCATTTGCTATTAATTATTATTATTATTATTATTTTATTATTATTACTATTCTCCTCCTTTTTTATTTTAAATTTAAAAAAAAAAATTTCTTTTGTGTATTTTTTTTATTTATATTTATAATCTGTAGTTTAAACTGCTAATTTCCCCTGTTGTATTTCATTTTTTGCAATTTTATCTGCAATTTGTAATTAGAATTTCAATGTATCTATTAATTGTAATTTAATTTGCTATTTTATTTTGTATTTTACTTGTAATTTATTTATATTTTTCTGTACATTGTAGACCGATGACGGTAAAGCCGTCGAAAGCCGGCTATTTGAATAAAAATACTATGTTGACGAAGACGACCTCTTATTTATTTGCTAGACCTAAGAGATTAGAAAACTAGTGCGAGAAAGTATGTGCTATTTGTAGCATCACAAGTTGCTAGATATATTCAACCACTACACTGTCACGGACATTAAATAATTATCGCACTAATTACGCTATACTCCGATTTTTTTGAAGTAGTGCCTCAAGGCCACGAGCTGGACCAAGAGGGGGGGGGGAGACACTATCATCCAATCGGGAGTATTAATTAATTTATGTATTAATTTATTTATTAATTAATTTATGTATTAATTTATTTATTAATTAATTAATTTATGTATTAATTTATTTATTAATTAATTAATTAATTTATTAATTAATTACTTTATTAATTAATTACTTTATTAATAACTTTATTAATTACTTTACTTTATTAATAACTTTATTAATTAATTTATTAATTAATTTATTTGTTAATTAATTAATTAATTTATTAATTCATAATTTATTTGCGTTAAAAACTGTATGACGTGTGTACTGTGCTTCGTTACGGTTTAATTTTTGGTATTGGATTGGATGGCCATGTTTCCCTCTACTGCCAGCCCGTGACGTTAAGGCGCCACGATAAATAAATCAAAGTATAGCCAACCTTCATTCGCCATGTACGTGTTCCTAAACATGCTCTTACAAAGCATCCACGTTTAATGGAACATTCTGACAACTGGATTTTGCTGACCTGGCTTGATAATATATATGTGAATGAGTTTGCTGTTGATTTCCCACAATTGGGAATTTGGGAAACATTACAGTCGCCCATGCTCCCGAGATATTCTCATCCTTTGCAGTGGTAGTTCGTGCTTAGGTTGCGCGCTTGCACAACTAGATGACACATATTTATCAGTTAGGAATATATATTTTTCGATTGAAAGTTATTCAATATTCATGATTTGCAGCAATATCGATGTATGAAATCATCTTAAAATCAAAGAGCGGCCATCGAACACCCTCTCTGCGACTAGGTACAGCGCAACTGTCAGACGCCACGCCTTTAAGGACGGTTAATTACATGAAGCACGAGCCATTAGACTAGTCACAATCCCTTATGTATCAGCATGGCCAGCATTCGCTCGTTCCCGATAACAGCGAAAGCGCCACAGGACACCAACGAAGAGCGCTGGGAATCCCATCGCCAGCTGTTGAGAGAATCGGGGAATCCAATTTTCTGACACCTTCTAAATATACCTACATACACGCGCATTAATTTGAGTAATTTGCGTATTATTAAAAGCACACTAATTCACTTCATTGCTGTCCGGGTGACGCTGCGTAGTGGGGAGAGGCTGACGTTTCGCCTGTCATGTCGCAGTCTTTCTCAGGGCAGTGACACTGCGTTTTTTTTTTCATTTTCCCCTTGCCAGTAGCCCTGGCAAGGCGGGAGTTTATTCATGTATATGGATACACTGCGTTAATGCGCGTCGTGTCTTATATTTTGTCCGACCTGGACGCCCGGGTGGGGGCAGGTGCGCCGTAATTGGCGGAGGAACCAGCCCTCAAATTCGCTTGCGGTCTGTGCCAACCCGGGCCTCGCGCCGGCCGTCCTCGTGGTCGGACGGCGTGGAGCAGTCCCCTCGCGCCAATCACGGCGCACCTGCCCCCACACGGGCGTCCAGGCCGAACAGTATATACTACAGGCCGCACAGCAACGCAGCAACGAAAAAAAAAAAGTAAATAACACGAAGAGCCCAAAGAGGCACTGTTTAGTTTTAAGTAGATTAAGATTAGTTTTAGTTAGTTTAAGTTACTGCCCTATCCAGCTCCAAAAACCGAAAGGTTGCAATCATGTATCCCCGAATTGGAATAAATTCCCGCCTCGCCAGGGCTACTGGTGAGGGGAAAATGAAAAAACGCAGTGTCCCTCATCTTAACATTTCCCTAAAGCGGCGCTTATTCACCGCGTCCCTTGTGGGCGTATACATGCGAGGTATTCGCCGCCCCATCCGGGTCGCAGAGGACAGAGCGGCGCGCTCGCAGCTAACAAATTTTAGACCTGACCGCACTCCTAGACCGAGTTCTGGGCGTGCGAAATCAGTTCCCACGGGAGCTGCAGAAGCGGGCGCAAACGGCGCTCGCAAGGGCGCTGAGGCCGTCCGCTCCGCGCATTCTACGCGAGACCGGCGTAGCGGCGTGCACAGGGCCTTTCAGAGAAGAAAGGGCCCAAAGCACGTCACCTTCACTTCCCCCGCACGAGCGGTGCGACGCGGGGTAGTGCGTGGGAGGTTGTCGCCGCTCCCAGATGCCGAAGGCATTGCTGTTATGTTAAATTCAGATTAGTATATTTCGTTTTTAATTAGTATATTTAAGATAAAGCTCTCACGTAACTGTAAAACCAAAAAACCCCAAAGAGAGCGCGCGAGGAGAGAGAGAGGCGCGCGAGAGAGAGCGAGAGAGCGCGCGAGAGAGAGGAGGAGAGCGCGCGAGAGAGAGAGCGCGCGCGAGAGAGAGAGAGAGAGAGCGCGAGAGAGGCGCGCGAGAGAGAGAGAGAGAGAGAGAGCGCGCGGAGAGAGAGAGAGAGCGCGAGAGAGCGCCGCGCGAGAGAGAGCGCGCGCGCGGAGAAGAGAGAGGCGCGCGCGCGAGAGAGAGCGGCGCGCAGGAGAGAGAGCGCGCGCGAGAGAGAGAGGCGCGCGCGAGAGAGAGAGAGAGCGCGCGCGAGAGAGAGAGAGAGAGGCGCGCGCGAGAGAGAGAGAGAGGCGCGCGAGAGAGAGAGAGAGAGAGCGAGAGAGAGAGAGAGCGAGAGAGAGGAGCGCGCGAGAGAGAGGAGAGAGCGGCGAGGAGAGAGAGGAGAGAGTGCGCGGAGGAGAAGTGAGCGCAGAAGTGAGAGAGGAGTGCGCGTATGTAGAGTGCGCGTATGTGAGTGCGCGTATGTGAGTGCGCGTATGTGAGTGCGCGTATGTGAGTGCGCGTATGTGAGAGTGCGCGTATGTGAGAGTGCGCGTATGTGAGAGTGCGCGTAGAGGGAGCGCGTATGAGGGATGCGAGTATGAGGGATTGCGTGTGTGAGGGATTGCGTGTATGAGGGATGCGTGTATGAGGGATTGCGTGTATGAGGGACTGCGTGTATGAGGGACTGCGTGTATGAGGGACTGCGTGTATGAGGGACTGCGTGTATGAGGGACTGCGTGTGTGAGAGTGACTGCGTGTGTGAGAGTGAGTGTGTGTGTGAGAGTGAGTGTGTGTGAGAGTGAGTGAGTGTGAGAGTGTGTGAGTGTGAGAGTGTGTGTGAGAGTGTGTGTAGAGTGTGTGTGAGTGTGTGTGAGAGGTGTGTGGAGAGAGTGTGTGAGAGAGTGTGTGAGAGAGATGTGTTAGAGGAGAGAGAGAGAAGTGTTTTTATTAGGCGGAAAACTTCGAAGACATGCAGGCCCGCACTCCGCAGCGTGTAGGATTCAGAGCTAGCCTGTGCCAACCCGCTAAAAATTACTCTCATTCTTCCGGTTCCCTTCCCGCGGAACCGCCGTCAGTCGTTGCATCATGGGAGAGATGTTGGCACGGCTTATCGCACATCGGTAAAAGCGTCGTTTTCAAAGACAGTAATGAACAGCTGTTAAGGTTAAAAAAGCTCTTTTTTATTCATGTTATTAACGAAGTGAGAGGCTAGTAAAAAAAAATACATTTTTGTAATTTTTGAAAAAATAAATAAATATGGGGTTTATGTTATCTGATAGAGTACATTACTATTCGCACCAAACTTTTAAAGAAAAAATATGGAGCAGTTTTTGAGAAAATCTTTTTTTGATATTTTTTAAAAACTGCACATATTGCATGCAATATTGCGTGAAAACTACTAAAATTTTCAACACTATGTGCTTGACCTTAATGGAAGGACTAACTATGGAGAAAAAATTACTTTAAGTAAAAATCTCTACCTTAAATGTTGTAGTCGTAAGAAGTCGCCGAAAAATTCTAACTTTTGATATTTTGAAAAATACAGAGTTAACGGTTAAAAACGAACATAAGCCATCTTTATATATTAATTATGAATCTGCCATAAGCCATCTTTATATATTTATTTTTAATTTTACTCTATTGTTTCAAAAAATTTAAAGAAAAAATCTGAAGCCATTTAAGAGAAAATTCTCAAAACGTCCGTACGGCTTCATATACAGTACCCCCAAATTTTAAAGAATGATTTCCAAAATCACAAAGCTTTGCCTCGAGCCAGATCGACCAGGAAATATCCATTTTGAAAACAATCTTACATACGGTTTTAGGCACTATTGGTGTTCACGGACAGACGGGCGGAGGTGTAAAAAAAATAATAATAATAAAAAAATTTAAAAAAATAAATTAAAAAATCGGTATTAGGAGATCACAACACTTATTTCCGTTGAAATCTCGAAATCGATTTTCCGCCGCATTTCATAACTTTCTCTATACTACATATGATACAATGATATAAAGATAGTGTTCATTATATTACTCCGTATATAGTACGTATACGAGAAAAAAGTCAAATAAATCAATATACATTATTTTACAAGACAATTCCAGATGATATTAAACGATCGAATTCGACACAAAAATTTATGTGCCAAGAAAAATCCCTTGCAAAACTCTTTCTATACAATTAGCCTATGCTGAGCATAACAGAGGGGGGGGGAATTGTTTTAACAATGATATTTAATGTATTAGTTTCCACTTGGATACTTGGACTATAATTCTAAAAGACAATGTGCCTGTAACAAGTATTGTACCTCAGCTTCTGGGTTAATGACCCCATTTCGATCAGGTGTTTGGTCCGGTTTTCTGGATCCTTTGAACAAATCCTGAAATGGATCCTTGCTTTGCTTCACTATATATGCAAGTTTTCTTGGGTTCTGTGAAGAATGTAGATTTTCAAATGATCGTTCTCCATTTTCTCGCTACAGTAAGCCGATTCCTTTAAGAAGAACACTAGAGATAATACAAAAAAAAAAAAAAAAAAATTGAAGCTGGTTTTCCCTTTGCAAATAGTTTTTATTACATCGCAGCGAATATTTTCATACTAAATCTTGCCAAAAACGCTCGTTATATATAATCATAATTCAACTTCATATGTGCGTTAGAACAAGTGTTCCATAGCTCAAGAAACAGTCCACAGATTGCACTTCTCCCCCCAGTACGCCTCAGTTTCTCGCTGCTTTTGACGTTAAATAAATAATTAATTAATAATTAATAATAAATAAATATTACGACAATCAATGTTCTGTAAAGCGGAGAACGTCTTATTTAAATCGTACTGTAAAGCAGTCTCGATAATCTTAGTTTTATTTGATTACTTCGGGTTTCCAGGAGGATAAATCATTAGTCCCGTAAGTGTACGTCATGCTTTATTACGGAGGTTGCTGTTTTTCCCAGCTGCATTGCCAGATCCGGCGCCAATCTACACGTCGGCGAGCGAGGTTTTTCCTCATCCAGGTACCTCCAACGTAGCCGGAGAAGTCTAAGCTACCGCCATGTGTGGTTATGTTGTTCATGTGTGTATGTAAGGTGTGAAGTTAAACTAGGAACAGGATGGAAATATAGCAAAGATAGCGCGCGGTCCGTGGCTCGTTTCGTAGGGTACTGTTCTGATGCAGCATTCTCCTGATACTGATCGGAGAAACCATCGAAAACTATCGATCAGAACAACAGGGCCGCTAGAATTCTCCAGACAGTGGCTGAATTCGACGTATCTAGCAAGTGTCGAGAATCCTACCACCGTCAGGTCTCCAACTGCACGGAGGGCTTTCAAAAAGTTATCTACCTGAGTATGAATATGAAATTTGATAATGAAACTCACCTCATTACTTTTCAATGTAGTCCCCCTTAACTTCAATCCCCGACTGTTCATTTAGCCTCCAGTGATCGAATACTCTTAGAATAGAAAGAAACCTCTTGACTGTCCAGATACCCCATTACAGCTTCCTTCCCAAGTGCTTCGTCAGGAAATCGCCAACCAAGCAGAAAGTTTTTCATTTTTCGAAACAAAGTAGTCACTGGGAGCCAGAGCTGGACTCCATGTTGGATGATTAAGCTGTGCAAAATCACTGTCTTTCACAGCAACATGTGATTTGTGTGACGTATGCAGGTGCATTGTCGTAAAGCACCAACACACCAGCAGACAACTTCCTTTGGCTCTTCTGTTTGACAGACCTAAAATAACATCTTCTGTGGCCCAAAACCGGTGGCTATGATATTTACGACTGACTTCTGACCATGAGTTTTTTGGGTGTTGGAGACACCTTGTGCTTCTATTGCATGGATTCTTGCTAGGTTTCAAGATCACGATGGTGAACCCATATTTCATCCCGTTGTATTATGTGAGTAAAAATTATCTGGATTTTCTTTAAGCAAGTCCAAATTCTCCTTGCAATATTGCTAGCGAAATGCTTTCTGCTCGAGTCAATATTCTTGGCACCAAGTGGGAACTGACCTTTGACATCAATTCTGTACAGATACTATGAACAGTGTCAGCTGAAATGCCAAGGTCATGAGTTATAACACTGTCCGTAACACGCCGAACTTCAAAAATCATGGACTCTACTTTTTGGCATATTTCCTTTGAAGATGTTTCCACAGGCCGCCTGAAAGTGGGACAACTTCAAGCAATTCTCCCCCCCTCCAAAAAAAATTACTTTCTAGTTTGAAGGTACATCATCACTATACAACATTCATCCTCTTATGGATTTCCTTAGGCCGTTCGCTTCCTTTGTGAGAAAGTTTATCACTGAACGATGTTCGAAATCTCATCAAATAATTTTCTGTGTTGACCTGCACAGCTCTGCATTATGCATCACATGCACCTGCACATCACGAGCTAATGGCAGACTGATTTGTAACTGAAGCCGAAGCATACCCAGACGTGTCTCAACTTGCCGGTGGACGCTCATCTTTCCAACGATGACGTAAGATACCGAGGTAGATAACTTATTGAACGTACCTCGTATGACCTCCCGGTCAGAGGCACTGTAGTCACCATTAGTTGATGCCGTGGAACACGTCAGCCGCTCAGTGTTACTTGAAATTGATTCAACTTTATGGGGTAGAATGCGAATCTTTTGTATCTACACAAATGTTTTTTCAGTTGCATTTGACTGTCATTGCTTATAGTATTTACCCCATTTTTACCCCGAGTGTGTGCTCGAAGGACGAACTCTGCACAGACGTCCGCAAATCTCCAGTTAGATTTAAAAACAGATGGAATTGAGTAGTTCGAGGGTAACTTCCTTTTGAGAATGCAGGAAAGATGGCAGCCATCATTGTCTGCTAAAAGTAGTACCCGTTTTTTAGGCTCAGTAGGAATGTCTTTTGTTTACAGATGAACTACGATGCGTAGATAACGTGGTTTTGTTTTGAGGTGCTTCCTGGTCGGTTTGTCCGTGAATTGATCGATGGTAGAGGATGTTAAAGGGAACACGAAGGCGAGCAACATCTTTTGCTTACTCAAAACCACTAAATTCGTATTGTGCTGTGGCTGGAAGTTGTGTTGAATGTGTGTTGTGTGTTGTGTACACTCACGGATGTACGGTTGGCGACTTCTGTCCAACCGACTGTGTAGTGAAAGACCTCGTCCAGCTTTCGGATGTTCTGTTCTAATGTTTATATGCGCGACGGCTTTCAGAAGGCAGGCTTTCAGTGTGTATACAGTAAGAAGTGTAAAACGAGCAGTAGCCACTTTACGATTGTTTCAATGTGACGAAAATGGAAATAAGTATATAGAATAGACAAGAGTAAGGAATACCTAACTTAATATTTTATAATTGTAAGGTTGATGATTACTCAAATTCAAAACTAATGGTGCTACAACAGCAAGTACATTTCTCATTATTTGTAACGGCTACGAAACATTATAATACTACTTCAACAAATATTTGTGTAATTTTAGACAAATTAAAAAAGGTACACATGTAAGCCATGTTATTCAGCATATTCAGCTCCATCCAATTAAAAAAATGTTAAAAGCAAAAAGTTGGAATATTATTCTTCAGAAAAAATTGAAATTTTTAAAATTGCCTTTACTTCACCCAAAATACTCATTCTTCAAAAATCGTACATGACATTTAAAGGTAAACAAACGGTAGCCAAGCAATAGATACCATTACTTCCCTCTTGGTTCAACGTACCCCCCCCCGGTGCAAGTTGATCATGCTTCCATTGACAAAAGACTTCTAGAATTCTAGGGTCTAAGGAGAGAGGAAAAAGTTCAAAGAATTGACAGAACCAGAAACAATTTGATGAGCAATGGAATTCAAAGTCAATGAATTTCACTAACCACAGCCATCATTATTCTTTGCAGATAATTTTCCATTGATAATTATAATTTTTTTAACAGGGACCATGGTGTAGTATCACCTGTTGATTTGCAATATGGATAAATGCAATATTAAATTTAGGACATATAGGACAAGATGTGTTGACAACATTGTTTTGATGTCCTCACAAGTCACTATGCATTCTGTATACTTCAACATACGTGTTCTATACGATTTCTTATTAAGTTCAGTACTAAACATAACCATCTTCATACTTCATCTAAATGAATAACATTCCAAAACTCTCTTTGTACATTAAGAAATTAACTACATATCTCCCTTTGTACATTACTGTACACTCAAATCTCACTTGTAATCATGATGATTCTTATGTAATCTAAATATTCTTGATACTAAATATGAATACTAAAATGTCATAGTGTATAAAAAATAAACTTATAATTGCTTTTCAAAATAGTTACTTTTGTGTAATAAGAAACCTAGCCAGGGTCTTCATTTCTCATAAAAGGAAAAAAGTAAACAAAATGATAGCATAATATGAAGTTTTGCTTCGCTCGTGGCACATAGCGAAATCGCTTGCCTTTCACCACTGAGATCCGGGTTCGATTCCCGTCGAATCTCATGTGAAATTTGTTCTAACAAAACGAGTTTGGCTGCTTCACAAGGGCTAGTCCAACCCCTGTGAAGTGTCCTAAACCCTACCCTATCCTTATTCCTTCCCAATTCTGGCCGCTGGGTAGTGACGCAGGAGCGCGTAGCAGGAGGCACGTACGCGGAGATGCTACCTGGCGGTCCTCTGGACATGTGACAAAGACCTGACGTAAAATGACTTACAAAAGTAATGGAGGATTACTCCCACGCAAAATAATGGAGGATTACTCCCCAGCGCAAAGCGCTCAATGCCACATAAGGAGCTTGGAGACGCATTGCGTCAACATGTAGACGCAACAAATTAAAAAAAAAAAAGTGAACTGTGTGTAATACTACACTCAAGAGTTCATACTTCAGCAAGATGACCACTCTTTTCCAGGTACAAATGTCTCTCACTTTTCCCAATTATATGACCTTTTTTTTTAAAAAAACAAAATCTTCAGAGTATTTCATGTTATTTCAAAGTATTTACACTAAATATTAAATAAAAGCAAGGTTTTGGTTAAAATTAAAAATAATGAAATCAACAGAGTCTTAGGGATGCCCAGAGGCATGAGGGAGGGAGGGGGGTCAACTTGCGCCATGTCCCAACTTCATTGGGGCTCCGGAAATGTTTTTCTCATTCAAAACAAACAAAAATCCTACCAACATCTAATTCACATTAACCACCATAAGTTATTTCTGTTACACAGAGACATTAATTCTGTTTAAGTAATGGGGAAAGGGTTTTTGTTTAAAATAATGGGCCCCTGTGGATGCACTGCCCCAAAATACTTGTTTTCTCTGGTTATCTCTGGGTAGTAAGTAATACGCAAGAGACTAGAAGGCTGAAAAACAGTTTCATAACAAGTGCATCATTGTGAGCGAGCAATGACACAACATTTCTCTCTTTTACTGGCTTATAAGCTAATTTATTCTTGATAGAGTGAACTTTTCGTTATAGTGAATTAAGGTCACCCCCTTAATGACCTTCCCTTCTCTCCACCACTACTAGTGTCTTTACTGAACTCTTAGACTAAAGTCACTTTTTAAGAAAACTGTTGAGAATATTTATTCTGAACATGTTATTAAAAATACAAATTACATAATTTATGTATAAATAGTAATATATATTAATGAAATTATCTCCAATAATTAGGAACCTATAAAGAAAAGCATGAGTATTAAATATCCAACTTTAAATAACTCCAAGGTTGTCAAACTAATTCACACATAGATCAATACATTATTATATAACATAAAAGTTAAAGGACACAAAACAAGTCAAATCTACCATCCCTTAATATCGTTAACCAGTATTGAGAATCAAATAAATTAAGGGTCAGTTAATCTTAAATGTAACCCCTTCACATCAGATACCTGAACCTGGAAATGCTACAATATACTACACTTTTCTGGACATGCATATCTTCAGGCATATTTCCCAAGAACCAAAGAATTTTGAATAAAGAAGTTTTTCGGCATTCAATTAAATGGACTTTTTTAATTATAAAATATTACCTCAGGTAGTAGATTTAAGAAAGATAACATAGAAAAGATTATTCAGTTTCAAGTATTAATTTTCGAAATTTAGAGTTCATATATTAAATTTAATGAGATCCTAGCCATTAAAATTGCAACAATTCGCCATTAAATAATTGATCATCAAACATGAAAATATATTGGATGATTTTTTTATATATTTAAAAAAAATCTGCATTTAATTGTGACCATGTGAAAACACATTACAAAAACTCTTAAAGCATCTTCATTACAGAATCTTCAAAGACAAACAGATAAAAACCAACAGTAATGTCTCAATCATTTGTAGGTTGATCTAATAAGTATTTTTTTTTTTATTTGGCAATACAGAAGTAAATGAAATTGGCAATAAATGAATTCTATGAATTAGAAACGAAGTTGGTCGATTTTAAATCATTATCAGACTGCTTAATTCATAGCCATATACTTAGCAAACCCTTTTCATCATTTACTTACTCCACTTTATTCTGATGCATTAATTTTTGTTCTCATCAAGAAAAATGCTGAACCTATCATGACATCTTGTAGCACACTCAATGCTCATAAAGAACACAAATTAAAAAGGGAAAAATAATTCTAAAAAAGACAAAAAATAATCAGAAAATATGAGGCCATGCATCTCAAAGACACTACCAAATTAGCAACAAAAAGCAAACAGATGGTATACTGTCACCCAAAACAAAATAACCTATTACAAGTTCATCTGTTCAATATTGTAGGGTTTCAATTTTATTTTACTCATAATATAATCAATATCTGAGAATTATACTCCAAAATTAAGAAAATATCTTGACTATGTCACATGTAAACAGTTTATTAACTAGTTCTGACCACCGGTTAACTATCCACTATAACATCAACAAATTGATAACTTGATCAGTAATTGAATATACTAATAGTTCTGTATAATTCCATCCATTTTAAAACTGTCAGTGAAAAAAATCTCTCCAAATGTTTCATGATTCTCAATCTCAAGGAGTTTACATTTACAAATGCTATAAATAAAGTATCTCAGAAACAGACTCACATGCATATTTTTGTGCTCTGAAATTTTCACAGAGGTAAAAAATCCAACATTTTGGAAATTCTCAGTTACTATGACAGTTAATGACAGAGTTTAACTGCGTAGATAACACATATATTGTGTGTGCTATTTTAGGTAAGGACTGTGAAAAATAGGATATACTAAAGTAATAGATCAACAAAATGCAAAACTTCCTCCTAGAATGTAATGATACCCATCTGTTACTATGACCTACCTCTGCCACCTTTCTAAATCATGAACCAGTTCTCTATGCTACTAGCTACAAGCAACATGCGGAAACCTTCTCACCTGCCTTTCTTATTCCCAGCAAATGTCTGGCCTGAGTATAAAATTGGGCACAAAGAGCACTGCATCCATATTTAAAGTCTTAACACTGACCAGCAGAGGGTACAACTTCAAGAGGTGAAGTCAGGTTTCCTGTGCATCTGTCCCATTCACGAATGTCAACACAACTGCAAAATAAACTTTGCTAATGAGCTACAATTTTTGACCTTCAAAGGATTATCCATTTTTTGTTTAATGGTGGCTTTCCAAAGCAATATTAATTGTTGTACATAAATGTGGTAATAGAAGGTAAATATTTGCTACAAAATTACAATACAGAAATTTTAAATGAATCCTATGTCAATATGATATATTTCAGCTTGATGCCCCTTCAATCAACATTCTCTACATTACACTGCATGAAGTAATAAAAGAATTCCTTAAAAAAAAATTAAAAAAGAAGAAGAAGAAACTATCAACTCTAACATTTGCTGTGCATAAGGAGGGCAAGATTGGGTCATCATCTATGTACCAATGATATCAGCTACAATATGCTTCACGACATACATTTCATCAAAAAATGGAGAGGAGAAAAAAGTTAAAAACCACTCAATGCAATTTTTTTCCAAGCAATAAGACACTGAAATTTTTTTAGGAAATTTAAGTATAAAAAGCAACAATGATTACACAAGGTGAATTTAAATTCCACCAAAAATCAAGAGGTGAACCTGCATAAACAAGCATAATTGGAGTATTTAGAAGTATTGAACTTGGAAATTTCAGTTTTCACAACCAGAAATAACACATAACACAACAAAACAAAAGCTGTGAACAATTTATCTTGTTAATTTGATGAAATTTACAGACTGCGCTGTGTATATTACAATTTAGAAGTGAAAAAACAATTCAGCAAGGTTTTTAACTCCATTTGTCAAAAAATCTATTGCACTTGTGTAACATACTTACAAACAATATTAGACCAATCTAGCAAATTTTTTCCCACAGCCTGTATTTATTTTGAATAAATTGTTATATACCTGCAATCTAATACTGAAAACATGCACAAACATGCAAATTCAAGTAGCATTAAAAAAATTCATTTAAGCACATATAAGGTCTATTAGGCCCAAAAAATAATGTTGGCATACGCTATCAGGCTTGGCTATACTGAAATAACTTGTTACAAATAATTTGAAGTAAATACCAACGCATTTTAATGAAAAAACACTTCAATATTATTAATTCATTTTATTTGAACTCGTAATTAACTGAATATTTTTAAGTCCATTAATGATTGATTGATTGTTAAGGATTCCAAGCACATCAACTACTAGGGTCATTAGTCCTGTATGTGTAGTGCATGCTTTTTCTTCCTTCTCAGGAGCTGGTGGTGGTATTCCCCAGCTGTATTGTGAGATTTGGCACAGACCTATGGTCGGGACTCAAACCTAGAACCTCCCGGTCACAGGGACTACAGTGACATCTGTTGATGCCCTGAGCCATCTCTCTCAGTAAATATTTTAATAATAGTATATTTGAAACAAGGGCATACACACTGAAAATCCCCTATCTGGAGTGAGGTTTACAAGACAACCTTAAGGCACAGAGTGTATTCAAATTTGATTTTGTGTAATTTAAAAGCTAAATGTGAGCACTTTCCACAGGAAAAAAAGTTACGAGCAATTCTTAAAATCAAAATATTTATTCCACAGTAAAAAATCTCAGAATATGAAAGAAAATAATTAAAAAATGTAATATAAATACCTAATTGATAACAATGCAGATTTGTACTTTATTAACTTTTTTTTTTCATTTAAAGAGCTTTTTTTTTTATACAGGATATTTATTTGAAGCCAGGACATCTCAAAGAGCCAACACACTCTTGTTTGCTAGTTCAGGTGAAAATCACAGACCTATGGCTATTCATGTACTGCGTTTAGTTATATGTGCCAGAAAGTATTGATGAATTGAGTTATTGAATGTGCTGCAACGGGATTTTCTTCGATTTCTCCCATCTCTTCATGAATTGGGTCTGCTAGGCCTGCCTGACAAGTCTTCTTTAAAATGTTTTATACATTCCAAGAATCCCTAAATTTGTGGTTTTCCTTTCATTGTTGCTTCCATGCCTTCTTATTGAAATGATGCTGCTGCTGCTGATGATAAGAACAACAACCGTATTATTGGTGATGAAGCTCATGTTTTAAGGATATTTCCTCCTAATCCCTTAAATGAAATGTACATTACATTACAGTGAAACCTGTATTAAACAACCACTGTTGGTTCCATAAACAAAGTGGTCTTTTAGAGGGGTGGTCACTTAATAGGGGGGAATCTTATTTTTTTCAATACAATGGTCTATTATTATAATTAGACAACTGATGTTTAGGAAGTAGCTATTGTGTTTACAAAAGTAGCCAACAATGAAAAATACACCTTTTATTTATTTATTTATTTATTTTACGTCAAAAAAACCTTTTAGAAGACTCAGATTGCAGTGTTTTGAGTGACGATGTGTTCTTGTGGGGATTGGTGAATGCTAGCCATAGCAATATAGTGCTACAACAGCACACACTTTCTCGCATTTGTGCTTGTTACTTTTGTTAAAATACTGGAATTTTTATCCGAATTCACACATCTCAGCCATCACTTGTATAACTCATTACAAATCGCTGCGCATGAACTGGAAAAACTAATTCTTTTAAAGCTAATACAACAACACAAATTAGACAATCCAAAATGCTTTCCATACAGCAAGAATGATTATTACCGAACAATAAATAGTAACTCAATGATTTTGGCATTGCCACTGTTATATTGTAATGACATATCTCATGAAAGACACTCGGCAAAAGAAAAGCAAGAAATTTGAGCTTGTAATTTGGTTAAAGCAATAATTACATGAAACTACTCACATTTTCAAAAATGTACCTGACCTTAAAGATCCAAGTTGAACAAATTTCATTAATTAAAATACTGGTGCTACAACAGCACATACTTTCTTGCATCATTTGTAAAGGCTACGGAATATTATACTTGAACTCAGGTCTTTTGAGACAATATGCCAAGCACATGTATACTACTAAACCAGCACTTGTATAGTTATACAAAGCTTTCCTGACCCTTAAAACATTAACGGTTTCGTGCATTATTTCTAACTTGTGCCATTTTCAAAAACTCAGCAAGATTAATGAAAATTAGGCTTGTGCAATTTAGCTTCTTTTTTTGCAATTTTGCAAGTGTCCTTTCACTTCATATATGAAAAAAATTTAAAGAAAAATTGTGAGTGGTTTTTGAGATTTTTTTTATAAATTGCATTAACTGGAAGCAAAAATTACGTGAAAATTCCTGATGTTTTCAACAAAATGTACACGAATTTCTTTAAAAATTAAATCTTCAATTCAATATTGTAGTTTTAGGACAACTGAAATTATTGTTAATTCAGGGATTATAATGAAAAACGAGAATGCGCCATTTTTAAGTATTCTTTATGCTATTCCAGGACAGTTTAATAAAAAATATTTGGAGTCCATTTTGAAAATGTTAAGGCTATATGAGAAGAACCCTAAAAAAATAAAAAATAAAAATAATAAAAAAAATCAAACCAATCATTCCGATTCCAAGTCTCAGTACAAGTTTGGTCAGATCGATCGGGGAATAATAATTGTGGAGTAAATAGTCTGAAGTATTTAGGCGCAGCGGACGGACGGACGGACGGACGGCGGACGGACGGACGGACGGACGGACGACGGACGGACGTACGCACGGACGGACGGACGGACGGACGCACGGACGGACGGACGCACGGACTTACGGACGGACGGACGCACGGACTTACGGACGACGGACGCACGCACTTACGGACAGACGCACGCACTTACGGACAGACGCACGCACTTACGGACAGACGACGCACGCACTTACGGACAGACGGACGCACGCACTTACGGACAGACGACGCACGACTTACGGACAGACGGACGCACGGACTTACGGACAGACGGACTTGCGGACAGACGGACGCATGGACTTACGGACGGACGCACGGACGGACTTACGGATGGATGGACGGACGGACGCACGGACTTACGGACTTACGGACGGACGGAATTACGGACGGACGCACGGACTTACGGTCCCACGGACTTACTTAAGCGGTCGGTCGGTCGGTCAGACCTTTTGCCGTCAATTGATTTTTCGGTTCTTTGCTTTCTTATTCAAGAAAAAGTTGTCCCAAAAATGTCCCACGGGGTTCATGTAAAATACCCTCTAAAATTAAAATATCGGTTTCACATTTAAGGGGCCGCGACATCGCCAGATCGATTGGGAATATCAATTTTGGAGAAAATCGGCTGAACTTATTAGCGGCTAGCGTTGTACACAGACCGACAGACGTTTTGCCGTCTATCGATTTTTCGGTATCAAGGACCCACAAAACGAATTCTGACTAAACCACGCGTTAAGACCTTTTCTAAATTTAGCAACTGGATTTATTCACTTTTTCGTTACCAGGACCCTGTAGTAAGAGTTTTTCCGCCGAAAATTACCTCCACTTTTTTTTGTTTTGTTTTGCAGAGCGTTACATAATTTTCTCTCTACTGCGTAAGCGTTAGCGAGAAAGTAAAAACATCTACCATTCTAGTTTTGCTATGTTAGTATTTTCCAATTTTCGATAGCACAGAGTTAATCGAAAATGGGACCTGTGCCAGTTTTATAACTGTGTTCGAGAGGAAAAATTTCGACTTTTTTGAGAAAATAATTTTTGTCTGCGTTTGACGCAAAATTAAGCGAACACTATTTAAAAGGAATTGCAAATGACATTATTTAAAGACGTGTCTTTGAAGAACAGATTTCATTAAGAAAAAGATCTCTAACTTTAATATTATAGTTGCAGGAAGACTCTCAAACTTTCGACCTTTTGCTTCTTTCAAAAATTCAATAATTCGAACGAAAATGGCACCTGTGCCATTTTGAAGCGCCTTTTGATCTATTCCAGGAAAAAAATTCAGGCATTTTTGAGGAAATTTCGAAAATATTAATGCTTTATATAAAGTGCCTCTAAAAATCAAAATATCCGTTTCAAATTTGCGGGGCTTCGAGTTCGGCCAGATCTATTGGGAAATATCAATTTCGGAGAAAATTGCCTGAAGTTTGTAGGTGATCGCTGCTCTACAAACGAGCAAGAGACGCTCTACAGGCGAGAGCAAGCGCCTGTGCTGGCTTTGAGCGGAGCTCCTAGCTGAGACAGGAGATTATCTCAAGATGGTTACTAGTAATGGGGAGAAAAGGTGTAGAGTGAGTACTGGGTGAGTGGCGGTTTTTAACGAAAGGGCAACGAGTGATCTTCAGAACGGTTTGACGAACCCATCGTGTATCGTGGACATACGGACTTCTCAGTGAGGGGAAGCTGCGAAAGTGGCACGATATACGCGTTGGTATTGTATAAGGTTCTTATTTACGTTAACTGTTCAATATTAATTTACGCGTAAACGAACGTGCAAATTTAATTATTCAAGCATTGTTGTTAAAAAGTTCTAGCCGGATAAGGGAAAAAGTAGTTTGTGCAAATATTTCGATCCAAAATAAATTTTCTATTGGTTCCTACTTCACTCAAGACACAAATAACGTGGTTTTCGCATCCTATAATCAACATATTTATTGCTTTGGCTTTCTTAAATAAAAATTATTTTAATTATAATCTTAATTCAAATAAAAATATATTTTTCAACCTACATTTTCGATATTTCAAGTACCAAGCAACAGTATGTTCGCATATAGATTTTACTAAAAACATTTTAGATGCACGAGTGCAAATGGACAACTTCACACTACTTTGTGATATGACTTACAATATCCACAGCAAAAGGATTTGCATTATGAGTTCAACCGCCCGCAGTCCCTCCCGAAGCCATTCATTTCCCTAGCCACTAAGTGACGCCCATCCCTTCCTGGACACAACGCAACTCGCCAACGAATTTCAGGGCTCCCGCGCCTGTAGAGGTCGAGCCAGTTCGCGGAGCCACTGAATTGAGCAGGGTTTTGATTTTTTCGTGTTTCCGGGTGCGTCAACTGCTTCGGTCATAAGTCCCGTTAGTGTAGTGTATGTTCTTTTTCCTCGGGAGATGGCGGTGATCTTCCCCCACTGGATGGCGACATCCGGCACCGACCTACCGTCGGCTAGTGGGGTTTCCCCCGAACCAGGACTCTTCCACCAGTGGGGCACCGCCCCAGCCGGGACAAGCTCTAAATTCCCGACCGGTCTCCCGGAATATGTGATAAGTGTGGTGCATGTTAGTATAAGTGTGTGTGTAAGAGGAGAGGATAGGACAAGGAAGAGGAAGGACAGATCGCGCGGGGTCCGTGGCCCGTTTGGTAGGGTACTGCTCCGGCATTCGCCTGGTGTTGATCGGAGATCCCGATCAGAGAGAGCAGGGAAAACTACCGATCACAGCAGCCGGCCGCTAGAATTCTCTTCCAGACAGCGACTGAATTCGACCTAGCTGAAAAGTAGTGTGGAAAATCCTGCCGTAATAGTAATAGGGTTTCTTTAAATACCAACCTTATTAAATTTGGAGAGAGCGAGAGCGCGCGAGAGCGAGAGAGCGAGAGCGAGAGAGCGAGAGAGAGAGAGCGAGAGAGCGAGAGAGAGAGCGAGAGAGAGCGCGAGAGAGCGAGCGAGAGAGCGAGCGAGAGAGCGAGCGAGAGAGCGAGCGAGCGAGAGAGCGAGAGAGAGAGCGAGAGAGAGCGAGAGAGCGAGAGAGAGAGGAGAGAGAGCGAG
Organism: Teleogryllus oceanicus; assembly: GCA_964035755.1. Lineage (NCBI taxonomy): Eukaryota > Metazoa > Arthropoda > Insecta > Orthoptera > Gryllidae > Teleogryllus > Teleogryllus oceanicus. The sequence goes on from CAXIVR010000001.1 coordinate 284,841,078, forward strand.
AGAGCGAGCGAGAGAGCGAGCGAGAGAGCGAGCGAGAGAGAGCGAGCGAGAGAGAGCGAGAGCGAGAGCGAGAGAGAGAGAGAGGCGCCTTTACTAGTAAAAGATTAATTTGACATATCAAAACATGTTGAAAAAAGTGCACGAAAAACATTTCCCAAACAAAAATAATCAAGTTATTAATTTTAGAACATGCAGGTTCAAAATTATTAAGTTTTAAAAAAATTGAAATGTTTTTTCTAGGATGCGTATAGTCAGACACATTTTGATTTGTGAAGTTAAAATAAACAACTTGTATAAAGTAACTTATCAATTATATAATTTTCAAATTGTTTTCAATGTCTATACCCTTGAAGTATTTATTATTATTATTACTATTATTATTATTATTATTATTATTATTATTTTATTGTTATTGTTTAACATTTTAACTTGTTTCCACATGTGTATCTCTGTTACCATGAAAAAGATGCACGTTTCAACTGTCATAATCAGCACTGGATCAACCGGCATGTTCTGAAACTTCCCCATGATGTTACATGTGTCTAGTAAAACAATCTTCTGCAGCTGGGTGTATAACCCCTCCTTCAGTAGTAGTCCAGTTAGATATTCATGCAGGAACTTGGGAATTTCAGTGGCACCTAGTATTATTGGTACAATCGTCACCGTTTCCACGTCGCTCCACATTTCCTTTATCTCATTTGCCAGGTGTTATATTTTAGAATTTTTCACTCCTTTTCTTCTGGGTATTGTGAGCTATCGGGACGAGATCAGAGTCGGGTATTTTGGATTTTGGGATAAGAGAAATTAATCCATAAATTAAAAACGATTGCAGGGTTTCTGAATTATTCAGGGTTTTTGTGAACAACTTTGCCATTGTTTCATGAATGTTAGGAAAGTTCCTTTACCAGAAATTGTATTATCGCTACCGGTTCCCTTCCAGTTCAAAGTTTTCTTTGCGGCTCTTTTAGCATCTTCAATCAAATATTCATCTCCATCAATAGGGGTCTCGTGGCTCAGAGTGAAGTAGCTCACCTTTCACCAAGGAGGTCCAGGTTCGATCCCTGTCGATTCTCGGACAAGTTCATATGTTCCAATAAAACAACTCTGCCTGCCTCACCGAAGCTAGTCCAACCCCTGCAAAGTGTCCTACACCCTACCCATTTCCTAATTCCTTCTCAACTCTGGCAGCTGGGTAGTGACGCAGAGATGCTACCTGGCGGTCCTCTTGACAACTGACCGACTAGTCTAGACTAGACTATACATAAATACAGCGCCCTCTGGAATACAAAAGAGCGCTGATAAAATAACAAATTATTAACAAAATATAGGAGGATTACTCTGCGTTCAACGCTCGATCACGTATTATTATTATTATTATTATTATTATTATTATTATTATTATTATTATTATTATTATTATTATTATTATTATTATTATCATCATATTTAAATAGTTTTCGTGTTAAAAAACGCAAGATAAGTCACAACAAACTCAATATCAATACAATGGTCAATGGTCAATCATCATGATTACTTCTTCGCACTTATCTTTAACAGTATAGATCCATCGTGAGCTAGTTTGTGTCTAAATGTCGCTGCAATACTTATTCACTTCTTGCGCGCCTGGCACCTCACCTATTTTTCTTCCTTGAGCATTTATCCATCTGGACAGAGTGGTAAAACTGTTTTTCATTTGTTTGGAAGAGTTTATTTTGTTTCTTACAGGTATTGCTGCCACGGTATCTTCTTACTCTGTTACTCTTTACAGGAAGAATGTTTGAGTTGTTATTATTATTGTTATTATATTAGTTTAATATTATTATTATTATTATTATTATTATTATTATTATTATTATTATTATTATTATTATTATCATATTTAAATAGTTTTCGTGTTAAGTTAACCGAACAATTTTTTTTTTTCTTCTTCTTTAAGAGAAAAAACTAGGACTACTATTTCACCTAGTGTGCAATAGTATAATTGTGCAATTTCAAATTGAATTGGAAGAATTTTATGGGAACATGGGGTGTAAGTGATGGAGATATATGTATAGAATGTTGAGTTTTCATGTTGTTGGATTGTGAATTTGCTGAGAAGAAAATATTGTTATGATTTTCTAGTAGATTCCCAATTTCTAACACAACTGTATGCAACTCCAATGTATGACTCCAGTCATTAGTCAGCCAGGAGCTTACCAGAAAGGGCTTCGACCTATCAGCCAACTAAGCAATTTAAACACAAACGTCCGTCGTCTCAGCATACATTGTTGTTTTTTCAAATATTGTTTACATAAGTGGTATTTTAATATATATTCCAATGGAGTTGGCATAACAGAAAGCACGTTCTGAACCAACGATTTAAAGTAATCCAAATGTCAAGTCAAGGATCAACAGTATACAACCCAGTACTCCAACACAATATTACAGATTGTTCAAAAATGTATGCTATTTATGTACGTTAATTATTTCTATACATACTTTAATATTAAAAAACACATTAAACACTTTTTTTTAAACTGTGATTACCTTCGTCACCTACATTACATTTGGGTACTATTTTGTCCAAATATGGTTTCAATAATTTTAAGATGTGTGGAGTTTAGACCCAACAATACTTGTATCTTTAATGCACACTTTATTAAGTTAACTGATGAGATTGAGTAGCGTTTGATATTAACATAGGTATGAATGTAATTCACGTTCTGACACGAGTCTGCAATGAATACGTCTGATCACTGCTTCTATTTGCTAACAAAATTAGGCTTTCTGGGTGATAGGGCCTTGCAAAAAATAAATAGCAATGTCTAAAATGATGGATTTGTAATGATAAAACTATCATTTTTTACTTTCTCGCCTTACAAAGTTCTTCGTAAGAAAAAGTTATGTAATCGTGAGCCTGAAAACGGCGAATTTTCGGCAGAAACACATTTTGCCGGGCTCTGGTAACGACAAAGTGGATAAAAACTATTCCTAAATTTAGAAAAAAAATCATATTACGTTGTGCAGGCGGAATCCATGTTTTGTTGGTTCTTAATACCGTCCCTCCGTCTGCACGTCCGTCCGTCCGCCCCTCCGTCTGCACGTCCGTCCGTCCGTCCGTCCGTCCGTCCGTTCTTTAATTAAAAGCAGTCCCATATTAAATCTTTTTATTTCCTTCCAAACATTCTTTTCCTTAATTTTCATTTGAAAAATTAAAATTTTAATTTTCTCATTTACTACCCTGAAGGTACATTCCTTAAAACAATCTCATCTTAAATCTGTTTATTTTTATTAACTAGCCCCCCCTCAACTGTCCTTAAGTAGAACTTGGAAAAAAGTCAATTTAGATTCAAAAAGTTTAGTTTTTTTTAAATTTTAGAACCTTATTCTGGTTTTCTATCCTGAATATTCATTCCCTACTTTAAAAAAAAAAAGTCTATTTTAAATCTTTTTATGACAAACACCTTCTCTTCCGGTGCTCCGAGGTCCACTTCCTCCATTTTACAAGATGGCGGCCATCTTAGCTGTTCATCTCTTTATTGTATCCTGTTATGTTGCAAAGGTTTAGGTGTGATCCACATTGCTTGGGCAATCAGTCATTTTTAATCCTACTATTGTATTATTTATTTCACCTTATTTGTCAATTTTATTTTTTATGTCTCAATAGTTTTCTTTTTGTTAATCCCTCATTTTTTTTCTTTTTCCTTAGAGATGGGAAATAATTTTCCCCCAAAGTTAACTTTGGGCATGCAATAAAAATATTATTTATTATTGCTGTGGGTGATAATCGCTATATATCATTACGGATTACCACAACATTTCTGCTTTCACCACAGAATTTATACATACATACATACATACATTTGCTGGGTTATTCAAACATTTTTACTCCAATTTACTCATGGCTTGACCTCCAGCATTTTTGAAATATTACAGTAATATCCTTAACTCTCAGTTACTTTCACATTTCAACAAAAAATTAAAAACCCATTTCAATTCTGACTTCTATGACGTTAATCGGCACCTATGACGTTCTTCCCAAAATCCAATGCCTTCAATTTTTTAAAATATTGGTGAAGCATAATTCTTTTAAAATGTTTAATTTAATGTATGATCAAAATACTATGGTGTTTTAGATTATTAAACACGAATAAAAATTACAGTAAAACCTCACATTTATGTTCCCACTGTTTACATTGATTTTTTGTACGTTTGTTACATAGCGCATGAAATACTCTTTTTTTTAATGGGTAAAATGAGAAGAAACCCATAATGAGTGCCCTAGGGTAGTGATATTGTATCTAATTTCGGAAATAATTAAATTATTTACATATTGTGGGTTGCCTACATTTTTAGAGATTTCACGTATTATCGATTTATCATCGGTAACATGATAAATTCGAACATTTCAAATTTTGTTATCATACCAGTTAGTGTATTATCCGAGTTTTCTTTAGTCCTCATATCACTAGATGCAAGAGGCGTGAAGAGGGTTGGTTATGTTTACATCAGAACTATTTTATCAAATCTGAAGTCGTTTCTCGAAGCAAAATAGTTTCAATTAAACAGGCACAAACATTTCTGGTGATTAGATTTTGTCATCAAACCTCAATGTTGGCAACTATTGTTAATTCAACTAATGTTAGCAAAGAACATAGGCATACGTGGCTCCCTAAAATTCCAGTTCCTTCACTGTCAGTGAATGCGTTAAAAAAAATAACATAGCTTAAAAGCATTTCCATTAGGGTGCTAATAAAACATCAACTCCTCATCGTATAAGAAATATCTTTTAGAACAGTCTTGGCATTATTTTCCTTCATTTCTTTATCAAAAAGTTCTGTTAATGCAACCATAGATCAATAAGAGCCATTATTTCCATGCTATTTCCCAATCTCCGGCAAGCTTTTTTTCTTTGTCAGTGCTTCACTGGGTAGATAAAGTCACAGAGTAAATGTTACGAACTTCTATGGTATGTAGTGGGGTGTACGATTATATTTTTTGTTAAAGAACATGTGGTTGGAAATCTCATAACAAAATTACATGTAACATTTGCCCCTTAGTGGTAGGCAATTCATCTTGCATTGGTATTTAGCAGGAACAACATATATTTGAGTCAGAAAATATACCAGCCAAACACTAGAACATGATGAGTTGCATACCAATCAGATGTAACAGTCATGTGTAACTTCATTATTTGAAATCACCCACATGTTCATTGACAAAAACGATCTTCGTCCCCCCCATCCACACAAACACACGTCCTAAATTTTAAGTTTGTAAATTGTTTTGAGTGTATTTTTTTCCTTCCTAATTTTCATTCTTGTGTATTACGTTTTTATGGATCACAAAAATGCCAGGCACAGTACTGTATTAGTTTGCTGTGCAAAGGTAAGAAAACTTGTGTTCATTTGATCATACAATAAAATTAGCATATTTTGAAGTGTATGACCTTACAAGCACAACAATTTCTCATTAAAGATTATTACGATTTATCAAAGTACATTATTAATGTTCTATATTACATAAGCGAAAGTAATTTCCTTCCATTTACACTTTCGTGGATTTTAACTATTACATTCTTGGACCCAGTAAAAAATTAAAGTTTACTCCACATAAAATGTGATTAAAGAGAAAATTACATAGAATAATTTGAAACCATGATGTTTACCCCTACTTGCTGCTACATCTTCACATCAGATCTCAAAAAAATTCTCACTTTAATATTCAAATATCAAGGGGGGGAAATAATGAAAATTAAAATCAGACACTTTTTATTCCTTAAGAAATATGCAATAACATAATTTTCTTTCTGATGACAAAATCACAAAATGGCAATCAAAACTGGAATCTTATTTTCTGGCTGAAAATATTGTCTTTTTGAAAAAACCTACCATTTCCATTTTTTAATGCAAAAGAAATTACAATAAATTTAAATTGAAAGGAAGTATTAAAGGCGAGTTTTAGAATAACATTCTAATATGTTACCTTAAGCATTATGTCTTGCTCTGATATGTAACGCTGGTAACTACGTAACGTGGGTATCACAAGTGAAAACAAACTCCCATTCATAACAACTGGATATGTTTCTGATAACACTATTTTCAAAGCCATTTGCTTACAACGCAAAGTGGCATAATGAATCCCAATACACACATTGACTACGACATACACATAATTTAAATGCAGTAATTTATTAAAATAATTTACAGAAAAAAGAACTAAGAAAGAAAAGAAGAAGAGTGAATGACAGAAAGAAAGGATAACCTTTCCAATAATTTCAGATTTTAAATAATTGCTTAATTAAATACTTTCTCGATACAATGTCCATACTTGTTAATCCTAAGTCACTTCAAAACCATGTAAAATAGTGATTGAGTAACACTAGCACAAAATAAGAATTATTATCACACTGATTAACCCAGTTCATGAAATAGAACTTAAATTAACCAATTGCATTCTAAAATAACTTTTCACAAAAGGTTGCAATTATAAACCTAAAACTTGATAAGAAATTGTTTAATGGAATTCAATTGAAACCATTACTATTACCATCTTATTTCAGTGATATCCTACTAGCAATAATATAAATTCAGTCACCAAATATATATAATTATTATGTAAATCAAATCTCTAATACTTTGATAATGTAAAATATTATCAGAATTCTCAAGTAATTAATTTTATTAATACAGTAAAACTTGCTCAATGCGGAACATGTATAATACAGAAATCTGACTAATGTGAATATAAATCGCAGTCCCTGTAAATGTATAGTCCACAGAATTACATTGCCTAATGTGGAATCTTGTCTAATATGGAAAAAAATATTGGTCCCTTCAGATTCTGCATTGAGCATGTTTTACTGTATATGTCACTATACGGTAAACCTATGTATATGGTACCAATTGTAAACCTTTTATTTTAAACAGTAATGTAAGAAACCATTTCAAACATAGTACTTAAAAAAACTATACTAATAACAAGAGAAAGATATTGGAAATAATCTCTACACCATAAATATTATAAATTGGTTTACAACAGCAGGCTTCGGTAAGTATAAGTTAAAGAGGTCATTATTTTGGCAAATAAGCTAAAACAGCTTGTACTAACAGGATGAATGGGATATAAAGAAATATATTTTCTGATACAATTTTAGATCATATACATTTTTAATATTCCTCAACAAGCTAAAGTAACTCTACAATGAATGTACTGCTTTTCTCATAATTCACATTCCTCAACATCATATAGAAACAAATATACACAAAATAAGTGAATATTAACACGCTCTATTAATTTTCGATCTTTTATAAAAATACGTAATGAAAAAATTCAGAATACGTATGTAAAAATGAGAATACATATTGTTTACTAACTTACCTATAACTGTAATGCACCTCTCTTGCAGAGTCTGATCCTTTGCTTTCTGTGATATTTGAACGTATGACCCACTTTCTTCTTTTATTTGTTTTATATAGTTGCCTGCCTTTCCTATTATCATACCAGCTGTGCTATTAGGAACAAGTATCTTCACCTGTATATAAGATAAATTTATCGTTTTCTCAACCATTAACAAAAAAAAAAGAAAAGAGAAGAAAAGAAAGAAGAAAAAGAAGAAGAAAACATGAATAATGACCAACAGAATTTCAGAAAACTTGCAAAGGGACAGTGTATTCCTTTACTACTTTCTACTAAATAACATAATTGATCTCATGATAGGGATCGGATTCTTAGATTTCAACAATATTTTCACGCTCTCAAATTTAATAATTCTCAGTACTACTATAAATTATGGATCTAGGATTCAGAAATCCAAGTTTTAAAAAACCTAAATAGGCCACAAAGCCAAAGCCTTTTAGAAGAGCTTAACAACTCTAGCAGAACCTTTAAACCAGCTTGAATTAATAAAAAATCATAATCATAATGTTCATAATGATTTTTCCAGAATCTATATTACATATAAAAAGTGGATTAATTAAAACATCATTAATCAGACAACAAACTATTCCAACAGTAATTTGATTGCTTCTCTGAGAAAATTGAATTTTTTTTGTTAACATGTAGCAAGGGCTGGAATCAAGCCATAATTTAACTTCAGTGAATAGTAACAATATTCCTGAGATAAGGTGTTATCAGCAATGGTAGTTAACAATTTTATTACCTACAAAGAATTCTCAATTTAGATTTGAAATTAGATGTGACAAATATGTCGCATCTGTTCTCTTAAGTACCCAGAGCATAGAACAATGCATGTTGTATTCAATCTATTATTGCAAAAGAAGGTGCTTAGCATGAAGTCCAAGCAAAAAGGCGTGAAGAATATAATTCAGGAAATGTAGTAGACTGGCGATATATCAAAACAACACTACACTAATATTAATAGGTGATTACTCTAAAGAACGTTCACACTGGTCAGGGCAAATGTTCCCAGAAATGTTATAGAAATAATAATATTTTTCAAGATACATATACAAATTGGAATATAGAATTTGAATTGCATAGGGATTGTATTGTATCATGGGCAAAAAAATTGAAGTGAAGTGAAGTGAATGAATGAATGAATCTATCAATAAAAAATTTTATTTTTTTAAAACTCGGTTTCAATCATTAGAAAATTCTTAAAAAACAACAACAAAAAAGCCAACTATTTCTCAGTTTTAAAAATCTAAAACACTTATTTTTGAAAACCTGAAAATCCGATCTCTACTCATTAGCACTTGCTCCACAGTCCTCTGTCCTTGCTCACCAAGTTTCATTAGAACTATAAATTCACATGCCTCACTACCACTACTTTCCATAGTTTTGCATAACGTTCAGTTGTCAAGACACAGATAGATGTAGATTTTGCAGTATGTTAACTTGTGTCCAGCTACATAAAATGTTGAAAACCACCACATTGACCGTTTGCACATAATTTATCAATAATCATTACCATTACCTATTAATTAGGTTTTCTGACAATTTGACCTTCAGTATATATGTTAATCACCTATATACTTTCAAAACTTTTGTTAATGTGAAAATTTGCAGAATGTGCACAATAAGCTAACAATTTTACACAGCATTTTGCTATTTCTTTCATAGTTATCATGCCAAAAATGAGACATTTACAAGCTTTTCCATACCTACACTTTTGGCAGCTCATGAAAACATTTTATGTGTAGATGCCAGAAACCACAGTCATACTTGTTAAAACGTGATACACCTCGGAACGAACGGTTTCTTTCCAATATATTGTCACATTGTGACATAGAAATTATCCCAGTCCTTGTAGTATCAGGAGATTCTTTCTGTCACTTAACAAATGTTTATTTTACCAATACATACGAAGTTGAGAGTCTGTGAATTTTGTAATACGAAAGTCTCTTTTTAGTAAGGATGCTCTCATTCTCAATATTAGGTGCAATAAATTTAAGAGGCTGAAGGTCATTTCCTAGGTCTACTACTAGATCTCACATCACTGAACTTCTTTTCTATGCACCTAATTCCACAATCGTCCAACTTCTGCATATGTCTATTCCACTACGTACTGAGAGGAAAACGTGCAATGATCTCTGAGTGAGGAACACAGAAAGGTGAAGTGATCTTAATGAATTGTCTCTACTAGTCCCATCAGATATTTTTATCAAGAGATATGTATAGCTAACTTAGCTATGAAATACATGTATGAATGATAATGCTCTGCATTGCTTGTTTCAAGGATGCATTTTGTGATTTACAGCGAAGAATCCACCTATTAATTGTTTCATTGACATGGATAGCAAATATTTTTTTTCTTTAGTCAGGGGGACCAAAATTGTATATCTATGTTGGTTTTTAGTAGTTCCTTGAGTGGTTATATTAATGAATGCAATTCACTTGCATAGCTCAAGGTAATAACCTTAAATTAGCCTTTTTATCTTCAAATGATTGGCTTGTCATACTAAGGGCTCATACAACATGATCATGGTTTTCTGTAGGGGAAAGCAGAAGGAAGGCATAGGGGTAATTCACTGAATATTAGTATCCTAGTTTGTCACCCTATTTTCATTATTCTCCTCTAAGCTTCTGGATATTTTTTATCCTTCAATGTGGAATGCTGTATTGAGACAATATGTTTCACCTCCATTCACAGCTCTCCAGACATCATGGATTTTCGGTCTCTTTCTTTTCACCTCAGTGAAATGTTACGGCACTCCAGCAAGGCTTCCCTTTGAAGGGTTAATCCCATATCAGTCTGCTAGTTGGTGAATTATCTGAATCAAGAAGAAATATAATGTGAACAATATTTCTTGTAGTTCCAACGAGTCTTACACAAGGGGTTCAACTGCCATTGTTAATCTCCTCAGTGGAATCCAAATGATTCCTCCTCCATAGTGTTTTCCAATTAACATATTTAGTAGTATTACTACTTTCAAAGAAAATATCAGATCTTCTTTGTGTTTTAATCTCTTCTTTATTTGTCATTAAATTCTTCAGAATTTGTGTTAAAAATTCATCTTTTCATTTCATAGCATTTTGACCTCCACATAGTACAAAATAAACCAAGTTCTGCACATATATTGCTTACTGATAACTATTTGGAATCTGTCTTTAAAGTGCTCTTCATTATGGCGAGCAGCTTTACAGTGAATGTGTTTTCAATTTTAGGTACAATGAAAGAGGTCCAGGTGTCAGTCTTTTCTTCCTCATCCCTTGCTTACAATATTAACAGCGGGCCATGAGATTCCATCTCCTAGCCAAAGTTCTATTATGGGGAAGTTTCAAACACAAATCATTATGATGCTGAGTGCTCTCTTGGATTTCACAAATATCAATTCATTAATTTGTTTAAGCAGCAACCTGGCATTCAATGACTTGCCACTTGTCATATTACCTGAAATACTCTAATACCAAATAGAAATTACCAATAAACCTTGCAATATTGACAGGATTTATCATGAATTAACCAGCAAATATTAATGGCATTTACCTTGAACACACCATTTTCTTCAACTTGACTGTACACAAACAATGAGCTAACTATAAAATACAGCATTTACTGTAATAGTACAGTTCACGCCCATTAATATTAACAACTACTCTAGTTCACAGGTATTGATCAGGTTGCAGACAATTAAAAACACACTTATGGTTTGCCAATGTTCTGAAATAATTTTTATCTTCAAGTATAAACAGTAACATGTTATTATACCATCTAGAAAAGAAAGTATATACTAACTATTACAACACAAAATTAATATTAAACCCTAGAAAGGATACAGAGGTAATATGTTACCTCATGTTTTTTGGTTTGCAGATTTGGCAAATGAAAATTTGCAAGTATAACATTTTTTTGTGCAGTCTTCTTTGAGGTTAGGATCTGTATGTAGATTGTGTTGTTATTCGTCTTGCACTTGCGCGTAAGAAATTAGAGCAGTGGTAATGAAATACCCTCTGTTTGTGTACATATGAGCATGCTTCTCCCCCCCTCCATACACACACACGCATATACAGACAATCAAAATCAGTTATTTTGCTCTCCATCATGAAGAGAACTTCTTTGATGCTCTCAACTATACACTCTTGATATGGAAATAATGCAGTATCCAAAAGTTTTAATATGAAGTGTGTGCTCAAAATAAAATTAATTATTATTAAAATAAAAATAACTAACTTTTTAAGTGTTATTTGCTCATAAATTTTGGAGTAACAGATCATCTCATGTATCCAGCTACTGGTATCACATTCATGTATCCTTCCTAGGGTTAACCACCGTGAAGCTCTATGAGTCGTGAACACCACGGTGTAGCTCCTGTGACTGCCTAATTCAAATATTTCTTTACGAATAAAAGGAAAAGGAAAAAAGAGGAAGAAGAAAAAGAAAGAAGAAATAAGAAAAAGACAGAAAAAGAAGATGAATATGGAACATGTACAGTGGACTAATGGTACATATTTCTTCATGCAAAAAAATGTCTCCTGCAAGAAGGCAATATGTTACTCATGTGTGTATTACCAGGGTATGTAATTGAATGTTTTTTCATATTATATAAAGGTATGTTACAATACTAGTATTGAATTTTGCTGAATTTAACTTGTATATGTAATTTATTTTTTGTTTTATAGTTAGGATTAAATGTTGTTGATGATGTTGCCAGTGTTTGTACTTCGCAGCCATGAAGATAGAATTATATATTCCAAAATACTCGCAAACCACAATAGTCATTTCTATTTCTCTGCATTCTAATCAATACTTATGAACTAAAGTTCCTGCATATATTATTATACTTCAAATTATACAGAAAATGAAATTACCTGCTTATCACGTTCTGCTGCTGTCTTATTATCAAAATCTATGGCTTGCTTTGCATTGAGATCTGGCTTTTCTCTGATTTTTTCCATAATGAAGGTGAGAACAGCCATAATTGCATCTACACTGCCAGTAATTAAGCAAACGCGTTCTGAAGTACCTGCAAAGCAATGTTAAACCATATTTTAAAACATTTTTCAAAAGTTAACTATGTTTGGTACCATATGGCAGCAGAACAAGTTCCCAATATGCAGATGCCTCCTCCTGTTTTGATCAACTCTTTCAAAGAAGCTCTGTAAAGTCAAAATGATGCAAAATACAGAATGAATAAATGAAAATAGGAAGATAATACTCATGTGAGAAAGAACATTCCTGTCATGCTCCCATATTTCGTTGTTGGAAATCAATCCATTTTGTTTCCAATCAGAAGAAAACCATCTTCCTCTGTCTAATATTAATTTTTTTCGAACAAATTCATATTTTGCACAATCGATCAATGATTCAACTTTGGCAGTTATATATCTGTGCTCTTCACAGATACTATTGTAACTCAAAAAAAGGGGATAGAGATTTTACGGTAAACTACTCCAAAAAAACAAACAACTTTTGTACAGTAAGTTTTTTATCTCTGGCATAATATCACGTGGCAGATCACCCTTTATTTTTATTGAATAATGTTACCAAAAAAGTGTTTCACAAAATCCATTTTAATAAATTAAAAAGCCAAGAGACAAACGTTTTTCGATATAACATGCATGGCCATATTACTAATTGTCAATTAATGGGAAGCAAATGAAGTTGCAGGGAACTTAAATTACACTCTCTTGTCCAAAGCAAGTGTTTTGTCCTACGACTATTCTGGTACAGCACTTCCACACTGATGAAAACAAACTTGGTAATTTTCTATCATATTTAATAATCCTTTATAATTCTTAATGATTAAGACAAAACAAAGATAACAAAATATAAATAAATAGAAAAGCTTATTAAGTGGACCGAAGATTGCAGTGAGGACGATTTTTTTCAATGGACAGACAAGTAGTATTTTGTACACGATGTGGCTATGGCAATGGAATAGACTCTTTTTAAACTCATCTCCAAAGAACGATTCACACTTACGTAGCTAAAATTAGTATTAGACCATGCGTAAATAATTGCATTCTTCATTCAACTCTACACATTTATATTAATATACAATTTTTATGATCATTAACATTGCAAAGTTAATATTTCCGTTTTTTTTAAAAAAAGCTCACAACTTATGAATATTTCTCACAAGTGAAATGTGGAAAAAAGGTTTAATTGACAAACCATCTAGGCGCAATTAAACATTTTTAAAGTTTTTTTTTCTTTTCTGGAAGATTTGTGTAAGGCCATGGTTGCCATAAATATGGATGCCATGGGCTTGTGGGAAGTATTACACATTCAAACAATTTCTGAAGTGGCACATAAAGTCATATCAAGTGTATCTACTACATATTCTGCAGCCAGTGGATAAACATGGTTGGAGGAAATGGTCCTCCTCTTCTAGAGAATGTTCTGGACACAAATGTGTCAAAATATAGAACAAGAACCTTAGAACAATACCGTTTAGTATAGAAATTTATTTTATGTCATGACAAAAGGAAATGACCATTTTTATAGGTCATTTTGCATTTTTTGGCGCTTTCGACTAATAAGCCATTTTTTACATTTTCCTGTCATTTTTAAAGCTTTTTTTTCTTTCTTTCTTCTGATTTTATCGATTTTAATGTCATATTTAATGGTACTTACTTCAAATGATATTGACGAAATGCAACAAATGTTCTTCACAGAATGACTCAGTAGCCAATTCAATTTGTTCGCTCAGAAATTGTTTTGATAGGCGTTGTATGCAACTCTTGTGACTTCCACTTATATTTGCCAGTTCGACCGATTTCGGGATAACTAACGACAGTGATTTCCTGGTATAGAACAGTCCAAACCAAATGTTTGCAAGCTGAGTTCACTCGAATGAATGGAAGAAGCCTTGATTACTTCAGTAACGTATTCATCAGCTTGAGTTGATCATACGAACTGGTTTTGATAAGATTTTTTACGTAATTTTTCTGTGTTTTTAGGGCATTTTAAAAGCATTTTATGAGCATTTATGAGCATTTTTGGCAATGTTTTCGGTCATGAAAATCCACCCCCTAGTCATTAGTAAGGCATCCATGCCGGGTGCGCTACCTTCACCTTCGGGGGAGACTTCTTCGATTTGCCACCTTTGCCGACGATACTTTTTCAAACTGCCTAGTGTTGGTACAGAGGCGATATGTTCTTTTCTACAATGGAATTAATTTCCAGGACGTTGTATTTCCTACATTCACTATAGTCGAGGTTCAGGTTCACTATAACCGAATCTTATGTTTATTTCTAATGAAAATGAAACGGGACCAGTGACAAAGTTCGTACCTGTAGTCAGAAATAGTGTGAATATCAGAATGGATGTGTATGCATTGGAAGCGTAATTTCTTCTTCTATTATCTGTGCATTTGCTTCTATGTTGCACCGCCTGATAGCGTCGCTGTTGCGTAAACAATCAATATGGCTGCATTGCTATGTAATGTGTAACGTTGTAGCATTCGTCACTGCACAAGGCGTGGGCCGGTGCGTGATAGGGGGTGATCCAGGCGCCGGGCTAGCGGTGCAACCGGAGCTGTCGCCTTGGAGGGTGTAGGCCGCCGGGGGCGTGTCTTGGAACATCTGGGGGGTCAACTAGCTAAAATGATGTGCGAGGACAGATCGTCTGTAGCTGGTGGCGGCCCCCAAAAACTCTGTAATGAGGTGACGCGGGCCGCGGGTCTTCAGCGTAGGAGGTCTGTCACGTGACTCCTCGCCATAGGGGGTGGTGGAGTAAACCGTTGGCATTCGCGTTTGGGCCGAATCACGGTGCGGAGGCACTTTTGCTGATCCGTTAGGGGGTGATCGTAGGCTTGCGAAGGTGGCCACAGCAGATGCCGGCAGTAAGTTAGCACGCTGGGGTACTCTGGGCCAGGCTGGGGCGGCTTGCCTCAGGAATGGAAGTGTTGTGGAGTGCAGTGGTAGGTTCCAGAGGAGTATGTATATAAACATTGTAATATACAGTCATTGTAAAAAAAAACTGTACAAAAACAAACTCCGTGTCTGTGTTGTTTTTTACATCACGACGACGTCACAAATGTCTCCGCGCGTGCCGTGATTCATTTGCATTTCCAAGGTAAATTGGGGAAGAAACGTCATGAGGAAATAGTGAACGAGAACGGGGATAATGCTCCAACATATGAGACAGTAAAGAAGTGGTAAACATTGTTTCAGTGTAGGCACAAAGAGCTGGAAGACGCCTCAGGAAGCGGCAGACCGTTTTGCATGGAGGAACCACGGATCATCCAACTGGTGGAAAATTTGGTGTTACGTGATAGGCGAATAACCATTCAAACAATTGCTAGAGCGGTTAACATTAGCCAAGGATCAGTGCACAACATCTTGCATGATGTACTGCACATGACGAAAGTCTCGGCCACATGGGTTCCTCGTTTGCTGACATCCATTCAAAGGGAGCAGTGCGTGACATGCGCGGTGGCGATGTTGTGAATATGTGCAAAGACCAAGACGAGTTTTTCAGCGGTCTTATCACAATCGACGAATGTTGGGTTCACCATTACGACCCAGAAGCAAAAGAAATGGGTAAACAATGGAAACGCAGTCCCCTCCACCAAAGAAAGCAAAGACGTAGTCCTCGTCTGGGAAAGTTATGTCTACTTTTTGGGATTGTCGCGGCGTCATCCTAACAGATGCCAGAAAAGGCCAAACAATTATTTCTCATTATCATCAAGAACTTTTGACAAAGCTACGTGAAGAGATCAAGCGGAAAAGGCTAAGAATGATTGCGAGAGGTGTGCGACTGCTGCATGACAATGCCCCTGCTCACACCACTCAAGCAACTGTCGCCAATTGTTCGCACCTACGCTACCAAATTCTACCCCATCCGCCTTATTCGCCAGATTTGGCACCGAGCGAATTCTTTCTTTTTAGAAAATTGAAAGAATCGCGGCGTGGACGTTTTGCAACCGATGATCATGTAATTGCTGCGGTGGAATGCAGGACTTATATAACAATGGCATAAGACAAGTTACACATCGCTGGTGAAAAGAGTAAATTTGCAGGGATCTTTTGTTGAAAAGGATAAATAAATCTGCAAAGACTGATATTTCTATCTTTTTTCTTTCTACCCAAAGGTACGAACTTTACGAACGCCCTTCGTTAGTTTACTATAACAGGAGTAGACTGTATATGCAGTCACGGAACACGCCGTCAAAATTCCCACGGCGCGCCGTGCATTTGCAACTCTTTTGATCAGGCGTCGTTATCCCTAAGTCAGCTTCGCTCCCCGTGGGCGTTAAATCCGACGTCCGACCTGTCGAGTTGATTTAATTCAATTGTCCTTTGTCGACTAACACAGGGACTGCACGTTAGGGAGCACACAGGCACGTTTACGACAAAAAAAAAGATTGTGGATCTGAAATACAAAATCATTCTTCAATTAGCACTAAACACACAAAACGACTGAACTCTACTATTTGGAGTTCGATACTCGAACGCGAACCTCGCATTCGTAATTGGCGTTGAGTAAATCTGTAACTACCACCTTAATGTCTCAACACATTTTCACGATCATTAAAAATAAATTCTCTCATTTGAGATTAGTTTTATATTTTTAGTCTAGTTAACCAGCTGGTGCAGATGCTAACCTCGCCTCTGATTCGTTTTAGACATTACCAAAATTTACACAAGATTCTTATTTTACACCTTTGAACTATTTACAATTCTCACTGACTTGTGGACGATATTCAACAAATATCAATGACTCCATTATCCCACACGTTAAACTGAATGAATAACGCATTGAAATAATTTAATACGCTAATCATATTTACAATTCCTCGACTAAACATCGATTTTGCTTTGACTCGTTCAAGAAAAGGTTTGAAAAACATCATTCTTTCTCATCTCACATTTGTTATTCGTTAATCGATTATGCACGATTTTTAATAGTTGATGCCATCTGACGCACGGGTACTCACGCTTCCGCAATGGGAGAGGGGTTGAACGACATTGTTATGGTTAATCTATGGCTCTATGTGCCGCGCCGCTCGCGCTGCGGCGTGTCGGCGTGCAGTAACCCGACGCGTCGGCGACCAGGCTAGCCTCGAAGATGGGGCATCCTCGGCTAGATCCACCGATGTACTCGCCACTTCTCGGTTGCAATCAGTTCTTCTGAGTTGACGTAGCTTGATTCCCTCATTAGCAAACACGTCGAAACTGCATGTTCTGGAGACTGATCTGCAGCCGTGGTAGCGTGGGTGATCGTAGGCCGTGATCCGGCGGGTATTTATGGCGCGAACTTTGCTTAATCTGACTGCCAGTAGCACGTTTGCACGCATGCCTTCAGCACGTTTTACTTGGGCTTATGTCGTACGCTTCTTCGTTCCGTCGCCTTCGTCCGTTCACGTCACAGTCCAATTCTGTTTGACCACTAAACAAGCGGCCTTGCCTACACACTCGATTCCCGCTTCTAACACGAAGGCTTCTCTGACCACGTCGGAAATGGAATTCGCCACAGGATTCCTCCCTTTCCGAAACGGCGTAACGGCTGAATAGAATGGTCAGTGACACGCCGAAACGAATACTTAAACACGTTTCGAAAATCATTCCAATTCTTCCCACTGCGGTTGAATTCTCAACAGTTCTCCAGAAAAACTAACTGATTTCTCAACCATTCTTCTGCAGAGATTCTAACCCACTACCCTCTTTCGGAAATTTTAATCGACTGCGCGAACTCTACTACTCCGCTCAAGAAATTTTAGAGCTCTCCTCTTCCAACGAAAAAAAAGAATACCCCTGCCGCGGTTTCCATCGGTTTTTCCTCTCGAGCCAATGGCAAGATCCAGAACATGCTCTTATCCTGCAAATTTTTCATTGGCCCTCGTGGGTTTCGCTCCACTTGACCAATGCCGACGTCAGGCGATGTCGCCAACGCGCCACTTTTAACTTGTTGGACCGCCTTAGCCAACGTTTCGATTCGCTGTTTCGGGTTTGGTTCATGGGCGGGGCATATCTTCGGCTACGCCTCAATACACAACATTGTTGCGGTAAAGTTTGGGATGAAATTGTTGATATTGTCTGACAGAAGACATTCCCTAAGAACAGAAAATCTTAATAATGTTCTTATGGATTTCTGTGCAGTAAATGCAACAGAAATGTATTGTGATGTAACGCATATCGTGATGGAAACGATCAAGTAATAAATTAAAGAATTCCGTATTTCTAGACGCAGAAACGACAGAGAAAGGGCCTGCGAGCTAACAATAGCCGCTGCCAACCCCAGTCATGTCGAATTTGGGGAGGGCTGCGACTTTCGAAAGCAAGGAGGAGGCGGAGGAGGTGTGTCAAGCTGGAATAGCCATGTCAGCATACCGGAACGAAACATGTCAAATGATTTATTGCTAATTAATTCC
This sequence comes from Teleogryllus oceanicus, assembly GCA_964035755.1. Classification (NCBI taxonomy): domain Eukaryota; kingdom Metazoa; phylum Arthropoda; class Insecta; order Orthoptera; family Gryllidae; genus Teleogryllus; species Teleogryllus oceanicus. The sequence continues at coordinate 284,859,840 of CAXIVR010000001.1, forward strand.
TACATATTTTCGGGATGAAAACGCGTGTGAGCTGGCTTGACGCGACGCCAGCACACACAAGTTGTCGAAGTTCAACGGAATCCCTCGAACGAGTTCACTTCTCCCCATTGCGTGTCACACACGTTTTTCACCGTTTTTGACGTAAAAGAAAATAAAAGTATTCCCACCCTTAAGCAAGTCATTTTTGACAAAAACCACTGTTTCGTAAATCAACAGACAAGGTAATAGTAAAATTCCTAGATTAATAAATAGAGGCTTACATAATCACGCTGGTGGGATTTGGTTATTATTCGTACAATTCGTTTTTGTAATCTAAAAGTCTGGGAGCTATAAGATGTATTTACCGAAATATTATACCATATCTCAGGCGGGAATGAACATTTGCGAAATATACACAACAGTATGAAGGCTGACTGAATTTGGAAGAATTCTAGCATAAAGAAATTAATTTTTTGTTCATTTAAATGGACATTCTATTTGAGGTTTGACTGAATTGAGAGACCTACAAATTTTGTTTTACATAATGTTCCACCATTCCAGTAAGGTATTTCTACTCTGAGATAATTGTTTAAGGTACGAACATAACCAACCTAGGGCAATACCACGGATTTCATGTGAGGGTAAGTTTGAAAGTAAAATGTCATGATCAATGACGTCAAAACCTTTGAACGATCTAAAAATAATCCAATAGGTGCTTCATTTTGATCCAATGGTGAGGCGACATCTTTAAGAAAAGAAAGTTACAGGCGCCTTTTGGATAACACCTTTCCTAGGCACTTCAGTTGAATTTGATAGAGGTTTTAGTGAAAGATTGTTCTCACTGACAGGAATGACACAGATATTATGAAAATTGAAAATGCGCGAACATTTTGTGGCGTCTTCCTACAATTACAATATTGATGATTTTTTCCTTAATAAAGTCTGTTCCTTGAAAACAGATCTTAAATAAGTGCATTCAAGTACAACTTTTTCGAAAATGCGAGTAGTTTTGGGGTAATTTTGCGCGAAATATAAGCAATTTATTTCTCAAAATCCGGTCTAGATGTTTTCTATAAATTTTATCCTAATATGCAATAACGGGCGGTAAAAAATATGGTGCTGGTCCCACACAAACGCTCCTTGACACGTAACCACAAAATGGAAATGGCTAATTACCATCGCGTAATTAGGTCATTAGGGTCATTTGAGTCCTCTGTAAACAAATCCATTAGCGAACGATTCTGCCGCTAGAGGCACTGGAGTCACTGTAAGCATTCTGCTTGAAAAATTACGAACATGCTCAAAAGTTTTCATGGAGAACGTTTCATACCTCTTATAAAGGCTGGTATTATGATGACTACCTTCATTTCAAGTAAAAATTACTCGTATTTTCAAAAAATTTCACAAGGGCTTATTTCGAGAGCTATATTTTTAAAATAGAGTCCATTAATGAAAAATATCAATAATGAATATTGCAGTTTTGCCATTTTGATTTTTTGTCATTTTCGAAAAAAGTGTTCGCTGAAAACTGCATCTGCGCCATTTTTAAGCGTGTAATGCTCTATTCGAAGACAAAAATTGGAGCCGTTTTAAGAATTGAATTATTAATTGAATGACGCTATTGAATTGAGCCGAATTAAGAATTGAACGTCGTCGATTGCAACAGTTTGCACTGTTCTGCGTGTGTGTCACCCATTTCCTCTGCGATATTTACTTTTACAAATTTCCTTTTGGCGGCCGAGACAGATTACACTGACGAATGTTCTTTAACAGTTAGTAGTAACATTAGTAATCAGAGCTCGAATTCCGACATGTCATATTTTCATTGGAGCATTCCAGACGTATCAACTTGTAAATGGATGTTTATCACGACATATACGTAGATGATAGAAATGTATAGTTATTGGGTCATTTTTATCATTTTTAGGTTATTTTTCTGGACCTTCGGGTCATTTTTACGCATTTTGATTCCTTTTCGTTGTTTTTGTTAAAGAATGTTTCATGAATTTACAATGACACAATAAAACAAAATTTTGATTGTATCAGTGGATTACGAAATTCATTACTGCAGTAGACTGTTTTTCGAACTCTCAAAATTATATGCATTTTCGGGAACTTCCCGAATCTTTCAAAACTCGCGTTTAGAAAATCGGAGCTAAGGATTACATTTCCTCCTAATATATGTTATATTATATATAATTTTATATAAATACATTTTATTTAAAATTGTAAAATTCATTGAATAAATTAAACGCATTCATACAAATTTTTGACTATTTTTTTTAACGGTCATTTTCCACGTTGGTGAATTAAACTTTTTTTTAATGAAATTACCAACCACGAACCATTCCTAGAATGAATAGTGAGATCTTGAATTCAAGAGCTGTAATAAAAATATAAGTATTTTTAATATTTAAAGAAACAGCAATGTTTAATAATACTAATAATTATTATTTAATAAGGACAAAAAAATCTAGCTTAACTCTCACTTGCCCAGGTTTCAAAAATTTCATTCACGCTTTGTTACACACCACGGTAAACGGTCAATTTCTTAATCATAATTTGTTGTGACACATAATGAATTAGGCCAACATATTAAAAAAATACTCGTGACGACCAATATTGCATTCGACAACGCGGCTTCGAGCGATTCAGGGATCAATGATTGATTTAAATGAGGATAGCCAATGAACCCATCGTCGCCCTGGGCTCGATTTGATGCTCGATTTGTGTCGACTGTGGTGGCATTTCTGAAGTTAAATCTAAAAATATCATTAACAATTTTAAAAATAATTCAAATAATCGAACTAAATAACCCTAATTTGAACGAATGTATAGATTAATCGAATAAAATAATCTATTGTTGTCCAAATCGCTGTATCAACCATAAAGAGAAGAGTGAGCTGCTCTGGTGCACCGATTTTTGCTCATTCTGCGCAGCACCAGTTTGCCTCACGAACCACGTGACCACCACACGAGCACTTCGTTTGAAAAGCCATACCAAACGTTGGCCGCCATATTTCATGGAGAGCGGGAAGTGTTGAGAAAATATTGGAAGTGGCATAAAGCGACAATTTTCAACAGTGACTAACTAAAAATAACGCGATGAAGGTGTAATTGAAATAAAATATGTAATATTTTTTTAAAAAAAGTCCATCATACATGTGTTTCAATGACTTGTAACAAGGTGATAATTGTGGCATTTAAAATTCCGCTAATATTGTGACGCAAACTGGTGCCTGATGTCAGATACGATGCGCAAGAGCCCACCCATCTCGGTTTACTTGAACGAAACGAAGAATCCTTGGTGCAACGTGCGTTCGATTGGAGAGTTAACAGACCGGGATGATTGCGTGAGTAGTTCCTCCTAGTGTTTGATAAATGAAAATGGATAAAAGTGTATTTTATCAACGACGATTTAATCCTATTGCAAATGGTTTAATTGTGTTCAAGGCAAGTAGAATTAATATCCCATGTTCTAAGCGTATTGTGCGAAACTTCGAAGGTTTTCGTTAAGGTTAGGATGTGCGAATTTCTGTGAATGTGTAAATGTTGATACCATTCTAATTTCAATAATCGGCGACCGGCTTAGTTCAGAGCCAGCATTACCGTTGATTCATCAGTGGCTCTAACCGAGAGGTCCTAGGACTCAAATCCCGACGGTGACGTATTTTCGATATTATACACCAAGCTAGGTCGAATTTAGAGGAGAATTTTAGCGACCAGCTGATCGATAACGCTCCGTCTTTTTTTTTTTTCGATCAATTTCTGGCAAGTGCCGAAGCATTTCCTAACAAACGGGCAATGGACCGCTCGCACTTTATTTCCTTTTTCTTTCTTGTCCTATTCTTTTCCCATGCGCATGCACTTACATGAAGTATACTACTACACATGCCGGAAGACCAGTCTATGTAGCATGTCGAGGCTATCTATGATTTTTTTTTTCATTTTTCGGATCAAAAAATCATTAAACTTTTTACCTCACAGGGGACGAGAAAGTATTCAATGCGATCACCAGTAACAGAAGTTTAGTTCTGACATAGAACGTAGTTTTTAAGAATATCGCAGGGTAGCGGTGTCGGTGGGCACGGATATCCTTAGCCAGCACACCGGACTGAAAATTTCATCGAACCCTTTCATTAGTTTGCACCTCCGTTCTCTTGTACAGCCACCGTCATAAGGGAAGACTTCAGTTCCCAAAAAGGTCATTGGAGCGACACAAATATTATTGTCTTTGCCCACTGCGCAATTGCTTGCGCGAACAACACTCACGAGCGTTTGTGCGCTGTGTACAATTAATTGCCCCGAAGCATTACCCCGAAGAAAAAAAGAAAGAAAGAAACGTCATAATGGGTAATATTTCCCTGGTCGTCCGACCATTGTTGTACTCTCTGTGTGTGTGCGGGGAATAGAATCCATCCTGTATGCCAGGGGTGAAGATTAGCATGCATTGCATATCCTAAGACAACCTTAACATTTTCTTCTATGGTTCAGTATCAGAACAAATGAACAATAGTAATGGAAGTAAAACAGTACACATTTCCTCGTCCTATTTTCACGCAAAATTACGCGAAAAGTACTCAAATTTTCGAAAAAGTGTACTTGTCTTTATTTCAAAATCTTTGAGGAACAGATTTCATTCAGGGAAAAAATTTGTCTTTAATATTTTAGTTATAGGAAGACTCCAAAAAACTTTTGAACTTATGCAATTTTCGAAAAATCAGGGTTTTCAACGAACATGGGACCTGCAACATTCTCTTCGACGTCCTTCACACTATATATAAAAAATTAAAAAGTTGAGACTTTTTTGAAGATTTGGAAAATGTCCCAGGCACTTCATGTAAAGTATCCCCAAAATTCAAATATCAGCTTCAAATTCAAGGAGCTGCGACATCAGCCAAATCGATTGTGGAATATCAATTTTGTGGAAAATCGTCTGAACGGTTTAGCCGCTAGCGTTGTTCACAGACAGACGGATTGATGAACATTTTGCCCTCATTCGAATTTTCGTTATCAAGGACCGGACACCACGTGTTAAAGGATTTTTTCTTCTAAATTTAGCAAGTGGATTTATCCACTTTTTCGTTTCCAGGGTTCTGCAATAAAGAGTTTTTCTGCCGAAAGCTCGCCGTTTTTCCGCGCACTAGAAAACGTTCTCCCTACTCCGCAACGAGAAAGCAAAATCATGCAAATTCGCTCAGGTTGCACAGCAATAATGTGTGTATGTGTTTGTGTGCGTGGGTCCAAGCGTGCGAGAGCTGCGATACTCGGATCATGTCACTGACCATCATGCAGTGGGCTACCCAGAGCACTCGTCTTAATTCTTCTTGTCAGGGCGGCAGACCTGACAAGTTCCTGTGCCGTTCTAGTCCGATTGAAGGGCGTATAGAGTCCCAAGCCTATATCGTATTACTTGTCTTCTGTGGCGTTAATAACCATTGTACGATCCGATGCTTTTTACTATAAAAAAAAATGATTGTGTCGTGATAAAAAATAGAATTAAGTTTCAAAGAAGTGCCAGATTTGGATGTTGGTAATGTTGCAAAATGCCCAGTCGAAATGTGGGCGGGAAAATTTAAAACAATTTGCTAAACGCGGTAGTCAATATTTTACAACTAGAGTTTTCGTTGCTTTCATTAGTACGGGATCGGGGTATGGAGTAAGACGAGGTGTAGAATGTAAGCCGTCTAATGCCGTATAAATGCCGCCTTGCTAAGGAAAAATGATCTGCCTGTAGGAGGTGACACGGTCCCCAAAGATGGATGCATAATTCTGTTGATCCATTGTGCCTTCCAGAATGACGAGATCACCCAGGGAATGCCACGAAAACATTCTCCACATCACGCTCCCTCCTCCGCCCTGGAGTCGACCGGCAATTGTTGTAGGGTGTTTGCGTTCAGATGTTTCACGACTTATACCATCTGCCCGATGGAACATAAATTATTCGTCTGAAACGATCACCTGTCGCCATTCGGCAATGTCCAGTTACGGTATTACTAGCAAATTCTAGTCTTCTTCGCCGATGAACAGCAGTCAGAATGGGCGCATGAACCAAGTGCCTGTTGCGGAGGCCCATATAGCAGCAACGTTCGTCGAGGAGAGACTGTTGATAGCCCCTTGACCGCTTTCATCTGGGCAGTCAGTTGCTCCACAGTTGCATGACTATTCGCCCGTACACATTTCCACAGCCGTCGTTCCCCCCTGGTGGTGCTCCATAGTAGCCTCGAAGCTGGTCTTGGATATCGCCATTTCGCCACGCACGGTATACTTTAACAAGAGGAACGCGAACTTTTTTCAAACTAGTCGTTTCGGAAATGCTTCCGCCCTTTTCCCGAAACCTATGACTATGCCCTTAGGACGTCCAATAAATAACTCGGTTTCTGCTTTGCGACAACTTCTGCATCGTTTTCCGCTTCCATCTGACATGCTTTATAATGCCCTCCACTGTTAGTGCTGCCACCTGCCGTCTGTGAGGGGTTTTTGCACGTTTACGACAAACATGATGGTCACATTAATGTGACTGGACTGTGTATAAGTGAACCAAGATAACACTGTTTTTATTGCATGTTGGTATAAATTGCAATTCAGTGGAATTCAATTATTCAAATCGATAGTAGCTAAATAGATACTGACTTTGGCCGCCGAATTCCTAGCCCTTCATGGTTGTACCTCCCTGTACTTTGGTACAGTTGAGTCTTTTCCAAATCACCATGTATCTTCTAATAAGAACATTTCCTTCCGCCATCCTCGCCCTGGTAGGGTGGTAGATTCCTGTTTGCGGACAGGGAAGTCAATGGGTGTCTGACTCGCCACGCCTGCATCCCTCGCCACGTAGAGGTGGGCGCATTGCATCGTTTGCAAGGAAGTAAGGCAGAGGCAGAGAGAGAAAGGCAGAGACAGAGAGAGAGAGAAAGGCAGAGACAGAGAGAGAGACAGAAAGGCAGAGACAGAGAGAGAGACAGAAAGGCAGAGACAGAGAGAGAGACAGAAAGGCAGAGACAGAGAGAGAGAAAGGCAGAGAGAGAGAAAGGCAGAGACAGAGAGAGAGAAAGGCAGAGACAGAGAGAGAGAGAAAGGCAGAGACAGAGAGAGAGAGAGAAAGGCAGAGACAGAGAGAGAGAGAAAGGCAGAGACAGAGAGAAAGACAGAGACAGAGAGAGAAAGGCAGACAGAGAGAAAGGCAGAGACAGAGAGAGAAGGCAGAGACAGAGAGAAAGACAGACAGAGAAAGACAGAGACAGAGAGAGAAAGACAGAGAGAAAGAGAAAGACAGAGACAGAGTGAGAAAGGAGAGAGAATGAGAAAATCAAGGACAGGGGACATGAATACATTCTACCTGATGACATTGTTTAGAATGATTCTTAAATTCTTATTATCATAAATGAGTACAATATAAGAAAAAACTTGTTAATGAACAAAATTTATGTGTTTCCATTCATCTAAAATTGTTCTGTCATTTTCAAATTCAAAAATGTCTTCAATTAACTTATCTAAATATTTATTTTTCAACAGCAAAAAAGTAACTTCTGTTGCCGGACTCAATTGATCTTGCCATTCCGCCAACAGTGTGTCATGGGAGTGATTTTATCAAAATCTCAGCTATCTTATTGTGGTCTCCTTCAACCCTGAAGGCCATTACAAGATGGCTGAAATGTTGACAAAACAGCCTACAAGGGGCATCTCCCAGGCAGCTATGATGAAATTTCTAAGAAGCTTACCACAACATTTTCATGACACAAAAGGCTGTCTCCAAATGTGCTAGCCCCACAGTGCCAAGTTCCCTAAATCAGAGCTTATTTCCACAATAGATAAAGAGATGTAGTGAATAAGATACCTGGATAGAAGTCATTAGCCTTGGACATTTTAACACGAGCTCCTGCATCCTTCTGCAACTGAGCAATTGTGTCACCACCTTTGCCGATAATGGCACCAGCAGCAACACTTGGAACTAACATTTTGAAATGGTATGTCCCATCAGCACCTATTACAAAAAATACAATTTTTTGTTAACATATTGCATAATATTTTTTGGCATGAAAATTAAATTTTCAACCATGCTTTTATAGTTAGTAATGAACATTCATTCATCTCCCTTTTAGCATCTATGAGTCTAGTTCCTTCTCTGGTTATTAAATTTGAATTACACTACAAAGCACTCTTGGCTAAATTTTCCCCAGCTCAAAAAAACACACTTTTTAAATTAAAAAGAAAGAAATACCCATTGAAATGTTTTAAAGATTTTTTAAAACTATTTCAAATAAAAAACAGAGCTCTTAGTTTAATGTTTTGAAATATTCATTAAAAACTCAAATATTACAAAAAACACATGAACAAGTAAGAAAAAGAACACAAGTACAAAGTAAAGTAAACTGACAAAATACAAACCACATTTTCTTGTATTGGCAACTCCAATTTTATCATGACAAACACAAATACAAAATAAACTTACAGTGAAACGCAAATTGTTACAAATCATTCATTATCCAAACATAACAATAATAATAATGTACGATTCTGGTAATGATTATGAGTTTGAAATCTTAAACTGCAAGGATGTGTGGGTGTGTGCATTAATTCTTGAATGCAAATGTACACTTGGCTGTTTTGAATGTATTGCAATCTGACTGTTCAAATGATGAAAATCAGAATTTTATATCAACTAAACTTAAATATGGTTTTCCCAAATAAAATCCCTTCTCCCACCACCAGAAATACTCTTATTAATCTGATTTTTTGCAACCTTGCTAGATAACTATGTGTATTAACAGCAAAATTATCTTCATAAAGTAACTGCCTCGGAAACCTTTTCACCAATATTGAGATACAATCATTTTATGATTGGCAAACTCATACAATCAATGGAGGTTCAAGACAATCAGTCGTGAGTGCCTCCCATCTGGCAAAGAATGGAAACCTACGATACAGAATGGGAAGAGGACTGATCTGAGAGAATCATCTTAAACTCAAAACTGTGGCTCACTGACCGTATCTTTAATAGAATATCATAGATACACTAAGCACACAACTGAAATTAGCAATTTTAGTAGATCAATGTTTTTTTAAGTGTCAAAATTAAAAAAGTGCAAGTAGTTCTAAGATTACATTGTAATGAAATGATGGACGAAATATTTAGAGCATTTGTAATTTTTCTTTTGAAAACAAAATGTGTTAAGTGTTGGCAAATAAAACACTGATGTATTTACACAGTTCTAGAAAGTAAATAATTTGCAAATGTGTAATTTTCAAATGAATATACAAAATCTAAAATTACATTACATTTTTTCTCGCTAACTTCAACTAAAAAGGAATTTTGATATAAGGTTCTTAGGAGTAATAGTAGAAAGGGAAGAGGGAGGGGAAAATTAGAGAACATTATGATTACTTCCAAATGGTTGCATGGATCCCTTACGTTCCAGGAAGCATTTTTCACAAACATTTACATGTCTTTACAATTTTAATTACAATTAAATTTGTTCAAAGAATTGCCACCCCAATTGGGACTGGGACACGAACCCAAGTCTCCTGGTTTATGCCCAATTGCTCTAACCACCGAGCTATTGAGATGAGCAATTCTTAGAATGGTTTCAATGACTGAGCATTACCCGTTTTATATTTAATCATCATCATCATGGAGTATATTTCTATGATTTTGCATATTTTTGTCTGTTGCTTCAGCGCATAGCTAAGTGAAATTTCTTGACATTTGGTTAGAATATGATGCTGTAGAGATTAATGTTAGTGCGCATTATGCCAATTTTGTTAAACTAAACTATTCTTATTATCTATTAACTGTTTCATCATTCCATAGAATCTATTTATTTGTGAGCATTCATTGATTCGAAAGAGCTTGTCAAAGTTTAAGTTTATTTTTTCTTTCTTTTCGATATGATAAAATACATGTGCAATGTAGGATATTTCTTGATAACATATTTTTTAAACCAGTCAGAAGAAATACAACAAGACATACAACAAACTTCACTAACATGAATATTTACTTCAATTAGGTATTTCTCTTGCAAAGTAGGGTAGATTATATTATATTTGCACAAAAATATATATTTTCATTCCAAGCATGCCTCTCCTGAATTTCATCAAGTTTTATAGAGGAAATGAAACATTGCTAATTTTAATTGCAAATTAAGGTGCACATTTCAGAATTTTTAGGTCATAAATGCATAACTTCAAAAGCATATTCCAAGATTTTTTAGGGCATAAAAACCCTCTTCCTAACCTCAGTCACCATCACCCTATTGGAGAGTGGAAATATGTTCTGCAACAATAAATGCATATAAGATGTGATCTTGTTACTGAGTATCCAATGTGTTATAATAATTAAATTTGTTCAGAGAAATTTTCATAATAAAAACAAAGGCACTGCAGCAATTTAAAGAGAGGTCTTAATCAAATAGAATTATTGGATGATTTCAGCATCATTTTTCAAATTGTACCAGAAACTTCAGTACATTTCTTATAACAATATGCATGGGGCATAAGAGAACCATAGCAGCCAAATAACATATCTGCAACAAAATATGCATGCTGCATGAGCTATGTGTATCAGTTATATTAAAGATTTGGGAACATTTAAAAAGATAACTGAAAAATTATGTTTTTCACAACACTTCGATTTCTCTTAAACTTTCACTTTATTACCCTAAAGTACTAACAATTTTGTCTTATTTTGGTATATTTCAAAAGAATTTTAACAACTGCTAGTACTACTGGAGAAACTGTAAAACAATATCAAAATTTATGACAGGCACATCGAACTTCCATTAAAGTATTCTTCTGCATATACTGGTAAATCAATTTTAAATTTTTTTAAATTTTAAAAGGAAATTCCAATTTAGCTCATTCCTACAAGTACATACTTTTTGTTAAACATGCACATTGACAATATTGGTATTATAGAAGAAAATTCCAAAGGATATCAAGGTCTTAGTGATCAAGGATACACTGCACAGAAAGAGGAAGAAGCCTACAGGGCACACAGTATTCATTGTGGAAATTGGATTAAATCTTAAGAGATTTGTGTATGTCAGTTATGTTGCCGGCCAGATGACAAGCTATCAACTTCAAGACTCCTTAATTGAACGATACCTTTTTGACCTCAAAATGAGATCAAACACCTGTCATATGTACAAAGAGCTTTCTCATTTACAATTAATTTGCAGAGGAGAAATAAAACTATATCTGATTAAATAAGATATTTTAAAGTTTGTATTACTATATAATACTAATACAAACCTTAAAACATTTTTTAGAGAAAAAACTAATCATCCTACCATTGAGGCCATGCATATTCAGCTTGAAAATAAACAAGGATAATTGGGAAATTATATAAAAGCAAATAATTTGTGTATTTACTAGTTACTGAACCATTAAAAATCAAAATGGAATTCACTCTAACTTTTCCTCCTTGTTCCCACTTTGAACGTCAAATCCCCAACTGAATATTACCTGTTCATACCCATATCAAACAAACAAATGCCATCTTCAGTGAACAGGGATATATATATATATATATATATATATATATATATATATATATATATATATATATATATATATATATATATATATATATATATAACAGAAAATAACAAGAACCAAAAACACCAGAGATCAGTTAGAATAAAAGTTTTTTTTTTTCTAGCTAAGATTTCACGTCTGGCTTTTCTTCTCTTCCCTGACCAATTTTAGATTTTGTAAATTCATAATTCTTTAAATTAAAATATGAATATTGAATCCTATAAAATGTGTTTTAGAAGCCAATGTATTAACAATCATTTTTAGTTAAATAAGTATTTTAAGGCTTCCAATTATCATTTTCATACCTCCATAGAACTACATTGAATTACATATCACCAAAAAATCATACAGGAAATATTGAGTATTTAATAATAGCAAGAATTATAAAAGTAAATTAATAGAACTGAAATTATGATAATACAGGATTTAGGCTGTTTAAGATAATAAAATGTATGCAAATTCAATCAAACAATTTTTGAAGGTCGCAAAGAATACACACTACAATTCCTTTATGGACATATTTTAACTTTCTCACCCTCTTTTCAAAATCAATTAGAATGAATACATACACAATATTTTTGACACTTTATATAATAGGAAATTGGTATAAAGTGCAATTTGATTTTCACTGAGAGAAACTGTTAGTTTAATGTTTCATTAACTAACCATACATTACTTAAAATAGATATAAGAAATCATGGACTTTTCATAAACTTAATACGATGCTTCCTAGTTGCACAAATATGTATCGAAGTAAGTTGTACAAATTATATTAATCACAGTACATGTGAAAGTGTATGGCTGTTACTGATGTACATATGTAAATTTCTTCCTGCCAAAAAGTACTAAAGAAATAATAGAAACTTTTGAGGAGTAATGTCTTCTATTTCCATTTTATTAACAGGATAGGTAATAATTGCAGAATATTTTTTTTTTTGCTTATTAAAGAAGGAATGAAGAATGAGATCAGTTCAAGAAGTAAGATGGTTCAAAACCAACTTAAGACCCCAAATAATATTTTGTTTACACATTGCTTAAAAATTCTTTCATTTCTTAAATACTTTAAAAATTCAACAAAACTTGTAAAAATCCCTTAGGAAAATAGCTCAAATTACAAGAACATGTTCTTATTAACAAGAACAAGAGAAATAACTTTTAACATGCAACACAAAATTCTTAGAACTGCAGTTTTAATCATTACTCTTAATATGATATTTTGAGTAATGATGTCTTGTGATAAATATGATAATAGTGTTCTTAAATTAAGGCACAATCACAATCAGATATTTTCCATGAACATTAAAAACTTGACATTAATTACTTTCCAGGTACACAATATTAGCTAGGAGAACATTTATCTTTCAATAAATTGTATACAGAAGTTCACTTCACAAGAAGCACTTTACTTGCATTAAATATTTGTATACGGATTTAAGTCTGACAATAGTATTCAGAATGTTTTAATAATTATTATGAATATTGCTCCACCTCAAACCACAAAATTTCTTCTCTCCTTGCAATGAGAGAACATCAAAACACTTGTTACCTACTTTACAGCTCAATATTACTTGTTAATGGATTTCTGTAACTTCCAATTAACCACAAAAAAACTTTTTAAAATAAATATGTGGAAGCATTAGCTTCCATATCAACATAAGCAATTATACTATTGAATTAATATTTAAAATACTTGTAAAAACATTACTCTATAATAACTTTGATATTATGCTATTATTAATTACTTCAACTGCTTTATGCCTTTTCAGTATACCATGAAAGTCCACCACATTGTAATTTCGAAGTGTTCACCAACGATTTACAACAATCAACACCCATACAGAAAATATAGTTTTATTCTGAGGCAGTAAATCTATTCCCTTTAGGTTTTTTCTGAAGTGTTTTGGACAAGATTGATTTATAAAAATGGAACTAAATGTATGAGGCATAAAGTAAGGTAGCTTTTGCAATGATCCTGTCCTCTTGGTCCACTACAGCTGCAACCTTCCAGAAATGTCTTCAAAAACAATCGTTCCAATTGTTCAGAAAATATCTTTTAAAAATGTACATAAAATCTGTATTGTAGAATAAAACAATAAAGAGCTGAAGAGACACAAAATGACAGAAAGATAATCGTATCTTGAAGGCAGAAAAAGTAACCTGTATATAGAATGTTTTACAGAACTAAATTACACTACTTCTCAAATGTCCAGTTTTTTTAGTTAAAGTTATTTAATTTTATCTTTATAGATTTAACTGAATAGTTATTTGGAGAATAATATCTAAAAATACTTAAATATTTCAATATACAATTTATTCTATATTTTTGAAATTGTACTACAAGATAAGGTTACTAGTATTTTTTTTTTGTCCTGTTGCTTCATGAAGAGCATAAATCAAAACACAAGTTCCCAAAAAAAATTCAAAAAAAAGGAAGCACAAGGACATTGTTTTATACTTCCTCACACAACTAAATAAATATTTAAATACAATTCTGAAGCCATATTCAGGATAAAATCTACTAATGGAAATTGCAAAATATGTCATATTCTAGGAAACAGAAAAGAAAAAATTTAAAATTGTTTGAACAGAAGGCATGGAATTTTGTCCACAAATCACTTTACATCTTCTTATGATACTCCCTTCATTTACATTAACATGGAAGCAATAAATGACAAATCAAATTTTTTCAAAACAATTATATGAATAAATATTGAAAATCTACTCAACTGAGACCATTTCCAAAATTTAAATGTGTATACGACCAGATTTTAAGACTAAGCAACATCATAAAATTCTGCATTAACATACCGACGTTGTGTAAGCTACAACTGAATACTTAAGGCTATCAAAAGCAAAAGAAGTATTCCCACTTCAACTTTTTTTATATTCTGCATGTGAAAAAAAATTAAAAGCTATTAAGTATTTTAATAAAGATCTAAATCTCTAGATTATGTTCCAATATCATAAAATATTTTATCAATAAATTTGTATTAGTGTGAAGTAGCACTTCATCACAAATTTGAGAATCATGAATTACTCTGCGTTTTTATTTACTTTAGTTTTTCACAAAGCACAAGTAATTTCAACAATAACTATGTAACTAACCATAGTTTAAAATTTTAGATTCAATATTAGAAACATCAAATACCAACTTAAAATTCAGCATTTCTACGTATCTATATTATTCACCATAGAAATTTATCACCTGTAAGGAAAAACATAACTAACAAAGAAGGTAACATTTACCATAAAAGAAAACAGAAAATATAACAGGTACAATACTCTGGAAATCACTGTACACATGATAATCTAGTAGTAACTCTTTATTACAGACACAGAATAACAGCCATATTTTCCAGTTTCCTAATAAACATATATCCAATGAATTTCACACAAACACATTACTCAGGTGAATTCTAACCAACTTCATTGATTAGTGTACCCAAAACAGTACAATGTAAAGAAACAACATTTTAACATATTGAAGAGCCCAATGGGTGCACAGATAGTTATCAATTACGAGAAGCAACACTGTTTACATATATAAATGAAGCAAGACTTTAAAAACGATTTCCCTCTTACAAACGGATTCTAGCACCACATTTATACCGGTTTTGTAAGCACCTTCTATTCACTGCTTTAATTTTAATATTGTTTTTATGTAACGAAATAACATTCAAAAACCTTATTCTTTCAATGTATTAATTTTAATATTAATACACTACACGAAACACACTCCCAAATATTCATGAGGTACTTCATTAAACATCCAATGAATTCTTGAATTAGGAACAAGACATTAAAATACACAAATATATTTTTGTAAAGTCTCTATTATCATCTACTATTCTGAGATGATATATTGGAGTTTGAATTATTAAGTTTATCTTGCAAATTACTTCTTACAATAAACGAACAAACTTTCCTGTTTTCATTTCGTAATGCAATGTCATTATTCTTGCTGCAATTTCCTGCAAAAATACAACCCATACATTAACACCAGATCACTGTTACCATTTATTTCATAATTATAAAAAAATATACGAAAGCATGAAAGATGGGGAAAATTCCTTTCTATATGAAACAAGATTTGAAGAGTTAATATTTCCGAATCTTATAAGCAGAAAATGGTAATTCCATAAAAACCGAGAGTGAAACCGAAAAATCTAACAAATGCACTGCCATCTTTTGTGCACATTACATATGTTTATTACAAAGTATCTTCTTTCATTTGATGGATGGCAGATTATTTTTCCGATATAATAAAAGAAAATTGCAAACAATCAGGAAAACCAAAAAACTGAAACAATCACTACATGAAGAAAAAGAAAAAAAAAGAAAAGAAAAGGAAGGAAAAAAAAAAAAAAAAACATATTCCAGAGCCGGGTTTTGCATAAGAGATACAAAGGAGATCACTTCATAACATCAACAAAGTTGCAAATTATGACAATTTCTGGATCTTTTGCTGTGCTTCACACAAGCAACAGTCTCAGGAAAACAGATGCAATTTTTTTAAAAGAATTGCAGTTAAAAAGCCCTCAACAGACAGAACATACATTCAAAAATTTCAGTCACAAAGCAATAGAAATTAAAGAAAATCTTCAATTATCAGGAAAATTAGGCCAACAACTGCACTAGCAAATCACGAAAAATGAATAAATAATAGTTAGCCCAGAATACTTTTTGCCAACCGCAAAAAATTGCTCTAAATCAGGACATCAGAAAAACATGAAAAAAAAAACAAAACAACAACATTAAAACGTTTACCATCCCAAAGAATTTTAATTATGATGCAATTAAAATACGTCTAAGATGAGATTTGTAAAAAAAAATTTAAAAAAAAAAAAATACAGATTTTAACACATGAAATTTAGTTATGTGTACTACTCAAAATTTGTTCATTCCATTAAGTTTCATTGATGTTTGTATTGCACAACTTCTACACCTGTTTACATTTTGGACCATAACTTCATCAATAAACAATATGGACAATTTTCAAATAATAATTCACACAAAGAATCGAAAATAAATACTACTACCTACTCAAAACAACCTGATTGAAGAGCACATTAAAATTCAGCATTTTAAATCTTCTCCCTCCTTCACTTGGGTCGCATATTTACAATATAATTAATATAATGGAAAGAGAGATAATCACAATTATAAAACTGACAAATCTTTAATACTAGTACACCTTTTCTTAAGGCAGTAAGATGAAACACTAAAATACTTTTAAAATTTCATATAAATGGAAACCCTAATTAAACTTAAGTTTATGAAGTCAAACATTCCACTGAAGAAGGCAAAGTAGTAAGATTTATTTACACCACGGTAAATTTAATAATCAGAATATTTTCTGAAACAATGGATTATAAGATAAATCATTGCTACTACACACTAAAACATCCACTGACATGGAAATATTTTCCTCCATAATTTCAATGCCAATCTGTGAAATACATACAGATATTCTAATACAACATTCTGTTAGGTAACTAATTTGTTTGTATAACCAAGAACTCGTATTATAGAATCATTAACAATAAGTTAAGTGTAAAATAATCTTTAAAAATTATTGCTGCCAGAAGACATTTGAAGCATATTTAATGCAAAGTTCCAATGCCTGTCTACTTCAATAACCCAAGGCTGACAATTTTGTAATCACATTCGTCGAAACTGGATTGAACAGTAACAATAAAAAAAATTAAGGAGTTTACAATAATAAAGAATTAATGAATATGAGAAAAGCTAATTACACCAATAACATCAGTGCACAAGTAACTTTTATATCTATTGGCAATGTAACTGAAAGAGACGAACAAACAATTCAGTATATTTTTGTAATTATTTAACAAGAACATGTCAAACACTTTGAACTTCTGACTGCACACTTTAGTTATGTATGCATCATCAAAGAATGACAATTGACAAATGAACTAAATTATAAAAACATCTAAATACTTCCAATTAAAGCACTGAAACCTAGATTATTTGATAAATTTTTTTGAGACCAAATGGTTCCCAACAGATGCTGGTGTATGTTATTTATTAATTATTTCTTTTCTTTGTGGGAACATCCTGACCACATTTGTGGGTGCAGCTTTGAATGCATGAACTTCGTAAATGGAAAATTATGATGCACATGGGTGCTTGGGTAAAGGTAAAACTAAATAAAGGATATTTGTTTCAAAAAAGAAAGAAAAATCCACCAAAGGACAACACAAACTCGTTATCTTTTATGAACTATTCACCACAACACTTGTTCCAAATGAACACAATATATTTTCCACAGACTACGAGAACAAACTAAACAATTAAAATTGGTATAAATAATGAATATTACACAAAACATTAGATTTATTTTTGCCTTTGCACCATTTGAATAATATGTTATTAGAATCAACAAAATAGCACCCTTATGTTCTATATTTAATACCAAAAATTTCTTTTCAACCAACATATGTGAGCTTGGTGTGTCATATGGAATGACAGATAATAATCAACTAACAGGTACAAAGCTACACAAAAGCGAACGTAATCAACTAACAGTTATTGTTTTACTTACTTCATTGCCATACATGCGCTTTCTAACACAAGTTCAACCTTGGCACGTCCAATACCTTCTATATTCAAGACACCTCAAATGGCATGTCATTTCCCAAATCACATTTAGACACTTCCAAAAAGCCTACACAGTTCATTATCTGGTGAACATCAACGCATTAAACAACAATATCACTACGAACACACGATCTACACATATCAATACTCCGAAACCTACAAAACCAAAAGATGACTACGGCAAGATGAATACATAGCTTATGTTCGGTAACACCGAGACACTCTGCAATAAAATGGCAATCATTGACATTTTATTACCTCCAGCATAATGTGATTTCTTTGTAACTCCATTTTCAACATCACCGTCCAACGGTCTTTTTCTAGAATCTTGAATTTCTGGGGATGGACACGTATCCATACCCGAGTCCGCCGCCATATTGGACTGCACTATGTCCACAGCTGTATTCTCCACTGCTTCCATACTCTCTGACTGTATTCCATCCATTGCAACTATACACGTAATTTACCATGGAAGATCAACTTCTACGTACATTTACATGGAAGATCCAAGTCTGCCTTCATTTGTTATTCTATATGTACTATCCTTGCTCCAATTATAACCCAATCAAATTTCAGTTATTTAAGCGGTACTATGACAACCACTAACACACCAACGCCAGGAAAAGATCGAAAAAGATAGTTACAAATGCATTTTCTGGCACGCTGTTCGAGTAAATTCATTCCCCTATAATTTCTTGTTAAAAGTCGGTTTTCTCGGTGTCTTAGAGCGCTGTGCGTTAATGTTATTTTTATTAATTAACAATGTTTGAAGATTGTTCATTTAACGCTGTAAGTTTTAAATCAGAGGCAAAACAAACAAGGTAAATGATAGTAACATACTTGACAAAACGTGTTAAGTAGATCAATAGTTAAAATAGAGAAATAAACATAATTGGTACAATAATTCTATCTAATAATGTTGCAGGTGATGTATTTTCATTTTCTTGTACCATGTTATGCTAATTACTTGGATAATTTGTACTAACATTTTTTTTCAGTTTTTACCGTTTCGTAATGTAGTTGATAAATAATTTATTATTCATAAATTTCAGTATATATAACCATTATGTTTCATTTTAATATAATTTATTGAACTAATGATATGTAATTTGGTGTTTCTGATTTTTGTAAAAAACAATTGACATAAAGTAAGATAAGGATAACTGCCTATGAAAAAAAGTTACATTTTTTATGTAAATACCTGAATAGGCTGTTTTATGTATTATTTTTTGTGGTTAAGATATGGCTATTAACTGGATTTATATATCAGCTCACTTTCTTAATTTATTACTAGTGAGTGAATTGGGATTCTTGATCGTTTTCTTTCAGACAGTCTACAGATGGAGATACTCAGACAACTCCTTGTAGTGTTCAAGATGCAGCAGAACAAAGTAGAGAATATTCATCCAAAATGGTAAATTTTAGGGTAGTTTTGTGATCTCTTTTCATTGCATTTGACATTCCAGATAATAATTTTTTTGTTTTTTGAGATTTACTCTCTAAAATTGATTTGTATGTGACTTACAGTCATTAGAACTATCACTGTTTCAATACTTACTTTCAAACACTATTCTTGTTCATTTCATATTTTGAGAGACATGTATATTTACGGAATTGACAGATTTTTTATTGTTTTGGGGTCTTTATAACCATGAACTTAAAGAATTGCTTCTGCACACTTCTGTTTAACTTAATTGTTGAGATCCACTGTTCCACTGATACCTTTTTTTCTGGAGTATTTAAATGACGCTTAACTTTCTCAGTATTATTACTTTTACATCTTGTTATCACATCTGGTTTTATGATGTGTTCCTTCCAGTTTCTTAACTTATACTCTTTTACTAACCATTTTCCAACATCTTTTTTTTAATTTATTTATTTATTTATTTTTATTTTTATAAATGTTTTGGTAGATCAATTTGTCTTTAAAAACTGTTTCAGGTGCAGACCGAGGACATTCAACCAGAAGCAAACATACAGTATGATGAAATGAAGTTATCTGAATTTCTGAAAATGAAATATCCTATTTTGATCAAAGAATTAAATTACCCTAGTCCACAAATTGGAAGAATTGAAGATGATGATAATGATTTTTCTGAAAAAAGTAAGAAGTTACATGAAATTAAATCTCCAATCGAACTAAGCAGAGGTGAATATGTAAGTATGATTTTAAAGTATTGCTTTATGCATAAAAGGGAAACATGTTGTACAAAGTATAGGAACTTCTGTACATTCCTACAGGTGCGAGTCAGTGCATCAGTGTGGAAAAAGGATAGCAATCTTGTATGCTTTGGCTATAGTTATGATCATGAAGATTGGTGTTGTCACACAAGCATGGTTCATATCCATAGCTTAAATATGTAAGTGTCAAAAAGTTTGAGTGATATGTGAGAAATTAATTGTTTATACCATATTGTAGGAGTTGGGTACCACATAGTGAGAAAAATTGAGGTCATTGTTTGAAAAAAGACACACAGGCTTAGATGCCCTTGTTCTTATGTAAACATAGATCTATATAATTAACGGGAATGAAATTCCACTCCTGAGTTTACGAAATTGATGAACACACAAATACTTATTAAATTATTCAATCTAGCGATTCAATTATTTAAATCATCAATTATATCGATCTATATACATGATGTATAGGCCTAAATGGAATGAAAAATCTGATTGAGATGAGGTTATCACACACGACTGTATTTCTCTGTATAAAACATACAGTCAAATTTTCAAGTTAGTAAGTATGGTTTTCATTGTTTCTGAAGTAATATCTCTAAATATTCTGCAGAAAGACATTGTTTTATGAACAACAGATTATCTAGAATTGTATGCAAACAACACTTTGGTTTCAGTACTAATAATTCTCAAGGGGTGACACCAAATGTCATAGAAACTCCATCATGTATTACTAGTTTGCAGTATCATCCTCATCTTCCAACCATATTAGCTGGAGCTATGTTTAACGGTTTGTATTGATTCTGTGTGTATATGGAAATGTTATTAACTCCCAAAATATATTAATATCATAGTATATCTATTCAGGTGAAATAATAGTTTGGGATTTACATAGAGAGGACCCTGTCATTGCTAGCTCTGCCTCTCATAACAAACAGGGTAATGGGCATAAAGATGCTATTTCCCAAATATCTTGGATTCGCAATGTGGACATTAATCAGGATCAGCCTATGTTGGTGACAGCTGGATCAGATGGCCTCATGATCATATGGCATTTTAGTCCTTTTTCATGTGATCTCAGTATATTTGCAAGGTATGACTGCACATTTGTAGATTTAAAGTTTCAAATTAATTTATAATTGTTAAATATAATTAATGTACCATGGATTTATCATTATGTATAACTTAATTCTAGCAATTTACTTGAATTCTTTGAATCTTTACTTGAACTTGCGTTCAGTTGAAAATTATGTATTTCAGATAAAATGAGAATCATTGATTGAAAATGTGATGTTTCTGAGAGAATCAAAAGCTATCAATTGAGATGATACTGAAACAATGGTATTAATGTTGCAGATTTTCATTAAAACCCCCTCCTGGCATTCCCAATAAAAATGCTAGGAACCTCATGTATGGCTTATATGAAGTGGATTTGGGGGTAACATCTTTCAGTTTCAGTCCTCATGATCCAAAAACATTTATTGTGGGAATGGACAGTGGTGATATCTTAAAATGTGAAATTACTGATATATACATAAAACAAGCAGAAAGTAAGATAATTTATTATTCATTCATTAATGTTGTACTCAATGTTGCTGTTGATTTTATTACCATTAATATTGCAGTTACTTCTTATATACATAGTAATCACTAATTGCCATTTTAATTTTATTCACAATACTCTCTAAACTAGGAGAGATGCACGTACTTGAATTATGTCCTGTAACTGGTTACTATGAACGTCATAATGCATCTGTTACGGATGTCAAACATATGAAGCATGAATCTGGAAGTCTACAAAAATTTATTACATCAGGTGTAGATAAAGTGATCAAAATTTTTGAAGAAAACCAGGTAAATTTTATACAGTCCGATCATATTTGTTGGCACTGCATTACACTCTATTATTTTTAGTTAATTACTCTTAAGTTAGAATGCTTTCTTGAATTTGTCACAGCACTTGCAAGAATTTCTTGCAGTATTTGAGTGTGAATGGCCCACTAAGACAAATAGCTGTATCGTTAATATCTTTATAGATGAACCAATTTTAAAGTCATACCTTTTCAATATTTTAAATTTTAATCGAGTTGTTGTTGGGCAGTAATAAATTCAGTTTCTCTGATATAGAATTGCAACTTCTTTCTAAGGTACCCTCCAATGATTACTGCCACTTACTTTTACAAATTTAAATTTAATTAAAAATATGAAATAAATTTGTCAAATATAATTTAAATTGTGCAAAAATTGCTTGTATCAAATCACAAGTGTGAACCATATTTGTTGAAATCAAATCTTTCCTTCTTTCCCCCCAGGATGTACCCCTTTGCATTTTCCATTGTGAAGAAGTTGTGATGGGTCTCACATTTTGTGATCTAGAAGAGCGTGTTTTACTTGCTTGGGGAAGTCAAAAACTTCACTTTTTTGATGTATGTACCCAAGAACTCATTGAATCTCCTGTATTGGGCAGTGAATTGCGTAACGTTAGAAATACATCTGTGAATTCTAACGGGTAAGTTGGTGTAATGCTTTTCGCTCTCATTTTTTTGACTGTACAACTTCCAGAGTCTCACTTAGATTTTTCAATTAATTACTGTCACCAGGGTGGACTTTTAATGGGCATTGCCCTGAAAGATTTCCAAAACAGTGCATGAAACAAAAAACATGCATGTCTTGCAGACATGATGTTGCTATTTTAAAATTATTGCTTTGACTAGATACATTAATAGTAATGCATTTTAATTTCTGTCCAGAAGACTTTTAATAAGTTTTTTAAAATAAAGTGGTGTGTCAAAACGTATTCCCTTACTTCATAGGCATGTTGGTGAGGAGTAGGCTTCAAGCAAGGTTTCACCTATTTCTAAACCACAATTATATGAATATATTGCAAATAATTTCAGTGATTGAAAAATTAAAAATTTAAATATTGTCTGAGGCAAATGGAGAAAATGTGGGTAATAGTATCCTTTCCATCAATAGAAGCTGTAATTGAAAATTTCTTGCTGAAAATTACTTGACAATCAGAAAATGTGCTGATGATGTTTCTAATCCCTTTCTTTGGTTCACTTTTGTAGACAAAATAGTATGAATACAATTTTAGTCCTTACTAGAGATTTCATTTGCAAGATATATTAGATTGTAAATAAAATTTTAACTACTATGCGTGTATAATACAATACAAAGCATAGTTACCTAGTTTGACTGTGATAACAATAACAAACAATTAATTATAATTTTAAACGAGCTGAAAATATGATGCACAAGGTTAATGTTTTCTACCAAAATTATGACTTTGTGTTTTGAGCTAGAAACTATTCTCAATTATTAAAACATTTTGATGGGTTGTTTCTATTTGTTTTAAAATGAAAATTAATACTAAGCAGCATATAGTATATAGTTTTCCCATACAATTTCAAATAGACATCAGAGATTTGTAGGCAGATTTGTTGAAATCTGAGGAAGAGATGCAGTGTTTTGACTTTTCTGGTCCAAATGTTAATTACACTAAACATTATATTCAGACACTGGCATTTTAAACATCTCAGCAACTTTGCAGTTTTATATTTAACACAAAAAGTGTTCTATTTTATCTGTTTTTCAAAGTAAATTGTCTGTGATATGGAAGTTCCATACAATTTTGCAACAAAGCTTTTGTTTTCCTTATTAGAACAGACATTTAAACAATGAATATCAGACATCTTTTAAAAATTATTGTATTTAATAACATATTAACTGCACCATAAAACATTACACAGCATAAGAGGTACTACTCTATCTTCACATCATATTATTTGGGAGTTTATCTTACATTTCAATAAATAAGATGAACCCAGACACACTTGTTCATTAACAGTGTAAAAACAGAAACCATTTTTACTTTTTTGGTCAAAGAAACCATAAACACATAGGGTTATGAAGAAGTTTCTAAACATTCAATGTCAGCCAAGCAAGACTTAGTTTGCCGTTTTTCAAGTGCCCAGACCAAGTTCTGATGCCCATCCAATCCCAGTGGAATTTGTGGTGCACAAAGAGTATTCATGGCACATTTCCTTGAGTTTCTTATTCATTGCTGTTTAGGATCTCTAACTACTATAGTCATGGAAGCCCATGAGTGATGATCTAAAGAGTTGATAATAACAATAATGATGATGGAGCAATGGCATAATGAGAGACAGGAGACGTAGAAGAACCCCAATATAAACCTACCAAGAACTCCTCTGTACTCTGCAAATTCCTTGTGTGGGACTGAAACCTGGGACTGAAATGGAACTCCAACAATGGGATTCCTGGGATTCTCCCATTTTCCCTGGCCTCTCATTTCATCATATTATCTTCAACCACATTACTCTCTTGACATCATAACCATCACCATCATTACATCACAATACAAATTCTTTACTGGGGAGAGCTGTACAATTGCCATGCTAAGATTTTGGGCTTCAGAACTAGAACCTTAGTGATGTCTCACCGAAAATTCACACTACACAATCAATAAATTAGATATATTACTGTTTGCTTTGGGAGTGAATAAACATTTAAAAAATTATATATATATTTTTTTTTTTTGTTAAAAATGATTTTTAAGTCTAAAATAAATTAAGGACCAAACCAACTAAATAAACAAAACAATGAATTAAATAATTTCAAGAGATCTGCATAATTATATGTTCTGTCCTTATGGGTAATCTAGTGCAATATTATGTGATAATTATGCCTGTACTTATTCACTGAATTGTTTTCATTTTTGTCATATTGTCTGAGGTACATTAATAAAAATATGTTTCATACAGGAGGTGTATTATTGCAGTGGGGAATTCACATGGAATTGTCTCCATCTGGCAAATCACTGGCATTATTAAACGGGAATATGTTTATCAAATATAATTTAATAACAATTTATCTTTTATTATATCAATAAATGTATAAGTTTTTAATCATAAATCATGACTGACATTATTTTCTGGCTGTATTTTAACAAGTAAATGCAATTTAAATAATTTATTTGTTTCAGCATTTTTGTTTTACAAAGCTGTAATATTATTCTCAAAAAAACAAACTGCTTTATATTATTTTCAACAAAATAATATGATGGAAAACATTGCATTATTTTTCTCTATGATAAATTATTGAGAAAAAAAAATACATAGAATATCATTCTGAAGCAGTTATTTTAATGATGCTGTGAAATAAATATTAAAAACTGTAAATAAAATAAAATATGAACCACTTAATGCACATTTTAAAGAGTTTTTGTTTTTTCACTATGAAGAAATCATAAATGTAACGGTGGTATGACACTATACAAGCACTTCAAATACATAACTGTACAATATGAGAAGAAAAGCGTATACTACAAAGTCATATTAATGTTGGAACAAAACCTCAGTTTTCATACAGAATTTATGATAAAAAATTCAAATTACCAAATAATTTCTACCATTTTCAGTTAAGTCTACTTAAATTTAGTCCAAAAAGTTAAAGTTTGGATTTGAAAATGGATCCTGACATGTTGAAGTTAGTTCATCACATGCTAATCCAACGGCACAGTGGCAGTATTGGACAAAAACATTTGTGTAATCAACTACTGCTCCATCCAAGTAGCTGACTGTTGTGTTCACAGGCTGAGTCTGACCAGCATGGCAAGGTTCATTCTGTTCCTGATGTGTTTTACATGTTGGAATGCTGAAACGACCCATTCCTGCAAATTTATTTATAGAATTGAAATGCATTAGTATGAAGTGGAAAATTGTCTGATGTTGATTGCTAATGAATATGCCAATATAAAATGTCCAAGAAGAAATATTAATTCAAAAAACATTTGAATATTACCCATTACACAACAAGATCCACCAGGGCATTCATTACTATCCTGGCAATCGATGTATCGGGGCCGTTGAATGCTGTTGCTGTGGCTTCCCTGAAGAAACACACACAGTAGCAGGAGTGTTCTCCAGTGTTTCAGATTTGCCATTGTTGCACTGCTCCACCCTGAAGATAAGAAATCACAAATTTCTTAGTATTCACTCTTTTGACTAGTTTTATGGGAGAGTTCTACAAAACCATTTGCAATATTTAAGTTGACATCATTAACTTCTAATTCAACAAAGTCCAATAAAAGTATATATGAGAAACTTGTTATGTGTTTAAAACACAATATTTATTTTTGAAATTCAACACTAAAACTGCTCAACAGCATATGTTATTAAACAAATAATAATGTTGGCAAAACCCTTCTTCGAAAGTAATTGCAATCATGATTTAAATATAGTTCATTGAGTTATAGGACAATGAAATTATTCATTAGTAAAATACCATGAAACAATTGATTAAAATGTAGCAATGAAAAAAGCTAAATACAAAAGACAGTTATAGCATTTCATATTTTGACACAGTCTATACCCACAAATAAAATTAGATGAAGTTGAAACATGCTGAAAGTGAAAAAAGAACACTTATTTCCATTAATTTTCAAGTAATTATAGAAGGTTTTCCACTCCAAAAAATAAACTTTTGGTGCAATTCAATGAAGTATATGTATTTACAAATTCTTTTATGTATACATGCAGTTTTCTATCTCTACTATTAATATGTACAAAAACAAACAATAGAGAAAAGTCTGCTAAGATACAACACACTGTTACTACCCTCAAGATCTTAGAAATCTATTAAGTACAACCCATTTTGGTTGTACAATAATTTGTTACACCCGGTAATAAGGTATCATTTTAAGGCAGAAATCAATTTGTAATGTATATCAGTGTTTAGTACTGGTTTTTGCAAACATTGCAAAATGCATGCATTTGACAATGAGAGACTCCTGAGCAAACTGCGTTCTCGTTGCGGTATTTCAATCTGAAACATTTCGTGTTTTGCAATAAACGAAAACTCTTGAAACGTTTAATTTTATTAATGGCGTCCTAAGACATCAAGCAGAACTTGTTTTAACCATGATTTACATTCAAATTTATAATCGTGACTTCGAACGTATTTGGAAGTTATAATACTCACAGAGCGCGAATCGCTTTCTATCCCTTCTTAAAGCTCCGTTCGGAACGAGCGCTCCTCCGGCCTCAATAGCCGTTGTCAACTCGTATCACAGTTAAGATACGAAACCAAACAAGTTCGATCAAGAGGTCAGGGCTCCTACCCGCGAGAACGATTGCAGATGAGGAGGTCTGCATTTGACATCATGAGTCTCATCTCTGACGCAAATGAGCAATGCATGCATTCGAGAAATCCGTTGTGTAAGTGTAAGCATCCACGGAATTGTCAAGAATGTGATCAACAATGTTCCTTGTTGGCTCTGCAGTCAAAAGATGATGTGACCGCATAAGAAGCAGTGTTATTTCCAACAGCTGAAGCCTAGGAGATGTGTCCTTGGGTGCAATATGTTAAAAATGTAAACGCTTTAGTGATATTGTTCCATTTATATGTTAATCTGTTCAATGAACCCCGGTCATATATACAAATGACGGTCGACAGATGTTACAGCTTGCCGTGAAACTGAATGGAAATCGAGGTAGGTCATTCTTGGATGGCCATGGAGATAGCATGCAAACTGCAAATGAACTATACAGATTATGTTACAAAAACAAACACGGATCCCAATAAGATTGTTTTGCACACTCACCTCTGAAATTGGCTTTCATGAACCATTTATAATACGAAACGCTTCACATAAACAGCCTAGACCGAGAAATTTCTCGGGTGCCGTGACATTTCTCAACCTAGGCCGTAACACCAAGCATGTAATACCAACAATTCACAGATCTTATTATGCAGATGTCTCAGAATAAATGTAATGTAAAGGGGTCGATAACGATCAATTTTTGCCCCTGAACAGATGGAAAATTTCAAATAAATAAGTTACGGCAACTTATCCACTTATTTTTGACGGGTTTCGTTCAGACGCAAAGACATTTCATTTTCCTGCCGAATACAGGTATATGAAGAGTTGCCTAGCAATAAGTGGCAAATGCCACACGTGAAACTTCGTTACTAGATGTATCTGTTACTCACAGAGCAACAGATATTGATAATAGGATATTGAGGAAGCATCAGTGTAAATGATTATACATTGGCAAAAAGTTATCACTTTCTACTCCTCTACACGACCAAGAAGTTTGTAACTTTTATTCTGACACACTGTATAAAAGTATACTATGTGTACGTTTGTTCCAGCATAACGGGAGCAAGTCGAGCAATTTCAGCGAAATTTTTCACGAATACTTTAGAACGGCCAGGAAAAAGACATAGGAAGCCTCGCGATTCAAACTGCTACCCCATTTCTTTTGCATTTCTTAAAGCTTCTCACGAAGCATTTAGGGAATGTGGTGGGAAGGACGCGGGCGGGGCATGCCTGGCGGAGATTCGGAACGGGGCGGGCCGGAGCAAGGTGCAGCGGAGGGGTCGTGGTGAGGATGTAGTATATAAAATTACTTCTATTTTGTACTATTGATATAATTGATTCCTTTTCATGTCTAATAGATGAGCTTGATGAATAAATACCTTGACACCGCTGGATTATTTCATCTAGTTCTAAACGAAACTAAAAGTGTTAGTAATGTTGGGAAATGAAACGTTTGTTGTATCTACTACGACTGCACATCCAATGGATGAACGAGCAACATCATACCTTGTTTCTGTAATGTAAGTGATTTTTTTCGAGCTCAGAATATTAGCAACCTCATTTAAAAAAATACTTCGGAGCCTTCATACATTAACTACTATTTTATACAATTATAATTCTTATTGGGTCGTGTCTTATTAATAAAATCACTTCTTGCAATGAACTCAAAACTTCAGGACATTGTGGCTCTATATACTCCGCGTAGCGGGGGGGGGGGATGCGACTCGTGAACTCGTCGCCCGTGTGCACGGACCTTCCACGCCTCCGCGGTTCAGATCGGCCCAAACTGGCCCTGCCGATATCCCTTCACTCCTCCGTCGGTTAGTCGGCCCGCGGCCCCCCTTAGATCGACCTTCCGGGGCTGCTAGTCCCGCCCTCTCCCCTGGCCGCTGTGCACTTCGTGTATCGCTAACTCGTCTGATGGCCGCTGCAAAGTGTCTCTTCCGGAGAACAGTCCTTGGCGAGTCTGGGCTACGTCAGGGGCCAGTTAGGTGTATGTAAATATACCACCCCAATAAACTGTTGTTTGCCATGACTGGGGTCATCCCTGTTCTTATTGCTCCCTCTCATCCGCCTTAGGCCATTAAGAGAATAGGGAACGGCCCAGAGAGCATCTTCTGCTCCTACCGTCCTTCCACTTCCCCGCACGTGGTGCCAGACCCATCCATCCACCCCCCCACGACAAAACTAGACAATAACAAAACACTGGAATTTTTATTAATTAATTTAATTTTTTGGGTTAAGGAAAATTTTTTTTTAAAAATTCCTAAAAATAAAGTGAAAAACCCGTTTTGGGTCTTTTTGCCAAAATCATCAATTTTAAACTTAATTTATGAAGTACTGGTAAGAGCTAGGTGACTGATATAATGCCTCAGTTAATTACACGCAATTTTCGCGTAATTTTTGTTTGAAGTAAAGTCAATTTATAAAACTAGTCACAAGAAATTGCTCCAATTCCCCCTCTAATAGAGCAAAGGACGCTTAAAAATGTCGCAGGTCTCACTCTTGTTCAACTCTAAATTTTCGAAAATTGCATAAGTTACAAATAATGCTAAAAAGTATGTGATGTAGCACCACTAGTTTTTGCAATTGGGAGCCACGACTAAACAATACTAATTATAGTTATTTATTTTAGATGTATTTTTTATTTGTGTCTTTTTTACAAGTTACAGATTACATTGCCACTTAGAGGCTTTGAGGAGGTAGATGTGAGTCCATGAGCTTCGCTCCTACCTCCTACTTACACACCTAGATCGTCTTACATTTACATTTAGGTATAGTCACTTTTTCTACTTTAGGTGTAGTCAGAATCCCGTTTAGTCGGTCCTCGATACCGAAAAAGTAGATTACGGTAAATCGTCTGTCTGTCCGTTCGTCTGTGAACAACGCTACCGGCTAAACTGTAAGCAGGTTTTCACCAAAACTTATATTCCCCGATCGATCTGACTGATGTCGCGGCCTCTCGAATTTTAAACGATTATTTTGGTTTATGAGAGCTCTTAATACCACCCAAATGCCTCCTGGTTTCGACATACCTCTTCAAGTGAGCATAGCGCCCTCGTTCGACTGACTGTTTGCCACGTGGTAAAGAGTTACGAACACACAGCTTAACCTAGGGGATCCACGGACTTCCAGCATTTAACACGAACTGTAAACGAATGGATTAGAAAACTGAATCTCTTTTTGGTATATCTGAAGAAAGACTTTATTTCTACATTGTATGTTTTCTTATTGCAAACTATATTGTAATGTATGTCGTATATTGTAATGTAATGCCGGCGGCGCAAGCCGAATTCGTTTACTACGCTTCGTGAAGTCACGAAGGTTAAGCGAATTCGAGACTCGCGGGTTCTTGGTTGGGTGACCGACCTGGAACCCCGGGATCTAACGTCGTGGAGCCCCTGGCCGAAGGGATAAAAGGCTCTGACTGACTGCGACGTGACGAGACTTGACTAGTATAGTAATTACGGAGTCTTAGTAATTAACGGAGGATTACTCCAAAGAATGCGCTCAACGCCCCCTAAGGGCTTGGAGACGCGTTGCGTCAAGATGTAGATACTAAATTATCTGTAATTTTAAGCCGTGTGTATTTCGCCAAAGAAATAAAAATCTGTTTTCAATAGTTATAAAAATGAGGAATTTCAATGATTTTCATTAAAACTTCTGAAATTTTGAAAATTGCAAAAGTTATATTTTTGACTCACTTCCACAAATGTTATGTTAAGGAAAACATATTTTAAATGAAATCAGTTTTTCAAAATTAGGTCGTTAACTAATTTCATGTAGTTTTTTCAAAACATAAGTATGTTTTCTATTAATTAAGAGTCAAATCGTGGCAATTTCCCATATATGCTTAAACAAGATTTTCTCACAAACGGCTCCAAAATTGTTCCTTTAAACGTCTTGCTCGCAGGGCTGGGCAAATTAATTTAAATTAGGTATTTAAATACTTCGCCAAAATACTTTATATATACGTATTTAAATAATACTCAAAATGCATTAGGTTTTATTTTTTTATTTGTGTTTTTATTTAGGTTTAGATTTGCGTACGTATTTAAAATACTTGAAATTCTGAAAATACAGTAAATATTGTAATATACAGTAAAATACAGTAAATACAGTAAATTTTATTGCAGAAATATATTGTAATTGTCAATTACAATAAATTAGTAATGGACTGTCATACAAATTTCTGTACAATAACTGTTTTCTTAATGCAAATAAACTAAAAAATCAACGAAATAAACATAAAAATCCAAGCATGTCTTGATTTTTTACGAACTTTGGAATGAAAGCGACACTGAGGTCCACGAATTTTATTTTTATTGAAGTATTTTAAGAATTTTTTTCTTTAAATACACATATTTTATGTATTTAAATATATGTCCAAAATACTTGTCCAAAAAGAACTCAAAAATAGTTTTCAAATATAAAATGTATTTAAAAATAGTATTTCAAATATAAGTATTTATATACTGCCCAACCCTGCTTGCTGGGATAGAGCACAAATAACTAGAAAACATGACATGAGCGCTTTCTTTATTAAAACATTTGATTTGTCAAAATTTACACATACGTTTATTGAAATATCTCGTACGTCGTTAATACAGAAGAACGCCGACAATTCAGATTAACTGGGACCAGACCCCTGCCGGATTATCAAATTGCTCGGATTTTCGAAATGAACCAATAAAAGGACCAGTATAAATTTCCAATAAAGGACCAGATTTATATTTTCTGAATTATTGTGGCTACTGCTCGAGGAAATTGTCAGCAAAAAGAAACATGGTAGAATGCCATGAGTCACGAAGATCAGACACTTTTATTGACTAAAGTTGCTAATTTTCTTGTGCACTTCGTGCGTAATTCAATGGATGCGTTGACAGACAGATTAAAGACTTGGATTTGTGAAAAAGGCGGATATTTTGAGAAATGTAGTATATAAAATTAATAATGTAATTATGTACTACCTGGACCCGTGTCAATATTACGCAAATTGTAAGTCATTGTTTTAAAAGTGAAAATAGGTTTAAAAGACTAGTTCCTGAACTTTGGGTTACAGAATTATACGCTCGGTATTGTTCGTGAGAATGGATTCTAATATTGCTAAGCGTCAAGATTAAATTTTGCAGAAAATTAAATAGTTACTTCAATTTTATCGTGGAATACAATTTGTCTCTATTCTTTCAATTTAATGTTACATTGATTTCCAGTTTCTACGTGTATCTGGCGATCCATACTTCGGAATAAGTGTCCCGAGACGTGCTTATCTCCAAAAAATATAACAGAAGGTTAAAAAACGTGTCATTTAGTAGAATACTGGGAAAATAAGCATAAATCGGGCCACAGCTGTTTTCCAAAACCCCTGTCCTCACAAAATTCGTATCCCTTTAAAGGAAAAGAAAACCTGGTTTCAAGGGACTAGGGCACATATTGGGGCGCATGAAGGACCTGGTACGCGCGATTGTAAAATAATGTCAGTCCTGAACATTATTTTAAGTATACCGCACCTTACGGAAGCTACCTCTGCCGTAGTTTTCCTTAAAAGTGAAATTACAGATCATACATGGATAATGGAATTAAATGTACTTATCGAGTTTAATGGAAAGTCAGTGTACTATGTTTCTACGTAGTTTCCTTTATAATCGATGTTTCTGTTTCAACGCGACCCCTGAAAGCTTGTTCTTGCTTTGCTAAGTGGCAGACAACACCAATGAGTCTTGTTAATATCAGCCTGTTCATCTTTACCATTTCATTGTGTTTCGAAATTTGTAAAGCATTCTGACCATTTAGTTGCAAGTCTACACGGATATTACTGAAATTACACACTGTAAATGCACAAAATATATGATTTCTTGTCTTTTCATGCTTGCCTAAAGAACTAACAAGGGAAACTATATTGTTGAATTCTTCTTTTGACAAACGTTACTACACTTATCACTGTTAAAAAGAAGATACGGTCAGCAAAAACGATTGTTCCATTTAGGGCAACCCCTGAACCATTTGTGTCTAGAATAATTAGAAGTGCAAAAGTTTCTGCTGTACTCTCACTTCCTCTCTTGATATTTTCCAGTAAAACATGGACGTTCTGGTATGGGCCTACCATTGCCTTTTATTTTAAACTTTTCTGAAAACTATGACATTCAGTCCTTAATAATTGTTCTATAACATAATCACACGAACCGCTATCTTCTGGATCATTAACGCATGCCATTTTCACAAAAACCTGAGAGAAGCGAAACTAAACGACTTGCGCAGGGCTGGTCACCGCAACATTTTGCGGTGCCTACGGAGCATTCAGCCGCGCATCCCCCCTCTCCCTGCCCTTGAAACACGAGGAGCCGGCGGTTATCGCAGTTGGTATGCGGTACCTGCCCTGCGCCAGTGAATTATCTGGAAAGCATTAAGAACTGTTCGGAACTTCTCCCTCTTGCGTACTGAATAGCGCAGAAACTTGCAGAACTAACTGACTCCTGGAAGCAAAATGGTGTTATTTCTTCGCCTCTGTTGTAAAGACACATAAAATCTCAATAACTTTTAAGGGAATTATCATACTCTTGAAACATTTCTTATACTGTTCGAATTGATAGGTATTCCACCGGTATACGCGGTGTACCGGAGAATTCGCCACTGAATGTTGTAGCAATCTGTTCTCCATGTCAAAATCTACAAACTTCTATTTTAATCGCCTTTAATCTGTTTGATAAAGAACTGGGGAGTTCCATATCCAGCAATAGCAAAGGCTTTTGTGTCGATGGTTTCTTATAAATCTTAAAAAGCAGCAAATTATCCTTAGCGTATGAGAGAGAAAAGAGAGAGAGAGAAATTATTTCATACCTAAAATTTATAATATTATATTACCTCTAGCCGGATTCGGTACGTACGTGAAGTCACAAAGGTTAACGGAATCCGAGACATCGCGTGTTCCTGGTTGAGTGACTGACTAGGAGCTCCGAGATCTAACACCGCCAAGGCCTATTACCGTTTACGGGACATATAAGTGCTAAAAAATAAATAAATAAATAAATAAATAGCGAGACAGTCGTGTCAAGAGTGCTCCTTGAAAATACTTTGGAAGGAATGTTAACGAGTTTTTCCAAATACCCCAAAACCACATGTCTCTTGAAATATGTCCCATTTGCGAGTGTAATAGGAGAAACATTTTCATCTTTCTTTCATGTTCTAATTATCGAGGTAATCTATATTAATACAATGTGACACAAGAAAATGGATAACTTAACCGTATATTAGTAGTATTTATTAGGAGTAAGCAGCAAACCGGGAGCGGTAGCTCAGTGCATCAACTGATGCCACTGCAGCGCCTCTGACCGGGAGGTCCTAGGTTCGAGTCCTGACGGCGGCAGGATTTTCGAAACTAGCTTTTCAGCTCGGTCGAATTCAGTCGCTGTCTGGAGGAGAATTCTAGCGGAGGATTCTAGGAGATCCTTCATAGATAGAGCAACATCTATCATTTCTCAAAAAATTTTCGACACGGTGTTTGTTTCCAAAACTTCTGCCTATGAAATTCTCAAAATAATCGGTAAACTAAAAAATAATCCGCCCGAGTTTGATGAATTTCCGGATTATTTATTAAAGGTTAGTCTCCTGCCATTATAAATCCATTATCTCACATATTGGCCAATTTCTCTTTTTTAAGGTTTTATTTTAAAAAAATATTAGAGATTATTTTTACGTACGGATGGAAACTTTTCTCAGTAAATACGAAGCGTTTACAAATTGCCCACAGGGATTTAGAAAATCAAAATCTACGGAAACAGCCATAGTTTCATTACTTACATACATCGCTTCACCAATGGATCAAAATGAAGAACCTGTATTTTTAGATTTTTCAAAAGTATCTGATGTCATTGATCAATAAAATAAATAATGGGCTGAAGATCACTAAAGACCGGATTCCCGTGTTATTGCATCGTTTCTTTGCTAACTTGAAATTGGATGAAACCTTGACCGAATCTTGAATAATGAAACGGACATTATTTTAGTACTTGTTTCATTTTGAACGAAATTGTACGTTTGGGGAGTTACTGCACGATATTGCGCGTTTTAGGTAATGCAGCCTGAAAATTGTCCATTTGGGATTTTAGTGGACGAATTTGCAAGATTCATAGTTTCATTGCGTAAAATATAATTATCAACTTGTTTTCATTTTTCTTTTTTAAAGGTTTCATTTAAGAAAAATGTATTTAAGGCATAACCCAGCAGTACATTCGGGTGGTCTGCGAAACCTTAGTGCCGTTTAATATGTATCAATTCTGCGTTTTGTTGCCCTATGAGCTGAGCGTCTGTACCTTTCATGATGCCTATTGTCTAATTAATATTTCTGAGTTATTGCATTAGGGATAGATCCGTGGCCCTTGGTTGCGACCGCTCGGCAAACGCAATGTTCAGGGTACATCTTCCTAATCGGATCATATCCCCTTTGTCAGTCTTCGCTGAACTTAACAACACGCGACAGCATACGCGAGTCACATTTGACCTTACGCCCGGGCGCAAAGCTTAGCGACAAGCACTGCGTTTCAAATTCATAGAATTTCTCGGAACAGACGTTGCCCTGTATGTCAGAGTGAGGCTTCGCATACACACAAGTATAAATGAAGAACGATTTTTTTTCTATCTGAGACATATACTATTAGTTAATAGAAGATATAATAATTTCCCAGAAAATTATTTGGAAATATATATAATTAAACATTAGTTTTTAGGGAACGTAACACCGTTTTGTAAAGTTTTGATCTTTTTATTGCATGTTTTTGTAGGTTTTCGTGTTTCTACTGCACGTTTTAGAGAGTTTTACTGCATGAAAATCCGGTCTTTAATCATAACATTTGATTATCAAATGTACCTCCATATGGAATTCGTGGAATTGCTCTAAATTGGTTGTTCGTACCTTCAACAATGATCTAATAGAGTAGAAATTCCGTTCTGGAATGATGGGTCATTATTTACTCGCCTGTCCTATTCACGGTCAATTCCGCATAGGGTTCCGCTTGGTTCAGTTCTAGGCCCTATATTCTTCCTTCCGTACGTAAACGATATGCTTTCGGTGATTCGCAATAGACGAATTGTTCTCTTTGCTGATGACACGAATATTCTTCGCTATAAAGAAACAGTAAGTAGTACAATGTCAGAAGTTTCAAATAAGTGTCTTAATAACAAACGCTAAACGAACGGAAAACAGTTCCAATGTAGTTTCCATGCCAAATAAACAATTTTATTTGTTGAAAATGAACGATCCACAATCGACTGATGTTAAGGTAACAACATTTTTGGGTCTTTCAATTCAATCAAATCTCAAATGGAACGTTCATTTGAATGAATTGAACACAAAATTAAGTTAATTATGCAACGCGTTCAGAATTCTTTCAAATTCTGCTGAGCAAGAGTACAATCTGAGGAAGGCCACCATGTCGCGGCTCATCCCGGATAGCTTAGACAATACAAACTCCGGCTGCGAAAGCCTACGCAGTCAAATTCACTTAAAGGTTTAGACGCTTGTGTTGACCAGAGATGGACGGACAGACATTTTGCCGTCAATCGATTTTCCGTACCAAGGACCCACAATCCATACACAAAGTGTTAGAGGAAGTAATTTAATACATTTAAGAACAAGATTTATCCACTTTTTCGTTACCGGGAAGTTTTTCTGCCAAAAAATTCGCCATCTTCAGGCGCACGATTATACTTTCTCTTCTTACGAAGTAAGGACGAGCAAGTAAAATAATAATAATCGATGCACAAGTTAAAATATAAGTAAAATATATTCTGCTGCAAAACATCTGTTTTATACCATTATGAACTACACTGAACATACAAAACAAAAATTATATTTATTTTAATGATATACGTGCCTTAGTTACCATTAGTATTGTATAATTCTAAAAAAATAAATATCCATGAAATTGTGTTGAACATCAAGGTCTGGATCGGTGACCCCTATCTCGATCAGATTATTTATCCAATGTCCCTTGATGCAATGAGGAAATGTTGGGACAGTCATTTTGCTTTCCTTCTGGAGATTCAATTCTGTACCTTCAATATGCTCACGTTTCGTTGAGCCTTTCCCCTTTTTTTCTATTCAAACGTACGGGAAAAAGTACTGTAATGCTACAGAAAGAAGTGTCTATTTGTCGATAGAAAATCACATTTCATGGGTCCAGGATGAACAGCAAGTGGACTTTTCCCCCTTCTACACGTCGTACATTACTTTCTCATATCTCGGATATTCCCTATTGACGAGAGGGATGTCGCGGTTCCCTCGAAGTTGAAACGGATTTTTAATTTGAAGGAACGTTGTATGAAGGCTCTAAGGCATTATGAAAAATTACTCAAATGTTCCGAAATTCTTTCTTTCCTTTTTCTGCTCGAATAGCGCAAGGTATGTTTATAAAAATAGTACATATCAGCACAGAGTAAAAATACTACAAAGCATTGGTATATTTAACCAGCACTGATGTAACGGATAAGACAATTTTGGGGTACATCTACTCCCGAGTCCCACGCCAGGATTCAGCTAATATTATAATATCACGTGAACGTTACAAAAACGGCAGAAAGTATGCGCTGCTGCTTGTAGCACCACTACTTGCTACTTGCGGGCAGAGTAGGGCAGGGGAGCTGTCATTCTGACGATTCTATACTATCAAATACATTGCCGTTCAATGCCGGAATCATAAGATAAGTTTTTTAAATCTTTCTTATCATGCTCGTAATCATGTCCGCTAACTTTATTCATAATTGAACTACGTAGAATAAACAAAATGGGTAGAGGGCGTGGAGATTAAGAAAATGAGCGCACAATATACTTCTTCCCCATACATCATGTTTTTGTAACGCGCTGGGATTATGAAGGTCTTAATTCGAATACTAAAGCAATTGTGTTTAAGTCAAAATTTACGCCTATGAGTTTTATTAAATAAAGTACTGAATGTTATACGTTACCTGTTTTTTTACACACAAACGTGGTTGCGAGTGGTCCGATAAGGGATAATTAACCAATGCCTTATCATTTAAAACACGCTTGTTTAAGAACACAACGTGGCATCCATCGTACGGAATTTTATCGTTAAACTGGGGTCTGCGACTCAACTGTGATAGCTTTTTTCACATCTATATACTATCTGTTACTTTGACCACTTGATAAGCTCCGTCGCATTCGGGTCACAGCCCTGTCCGCTCCACTCTCTCTCCCTCTCTCACTCACTACCACACACATACACACCCACTTGTGTTCTCGTAAGGCTACATACGTCAGAATAGTCGATTTTTTCGGAAAGAGTTCAACAGACAACTCTTTACTAAGGACAAGATTTATACGTACCAACAATCTACTAAATATGTATGTATTTATGCAATAAAACTTACTAAATATGCACTAAAATATGCCCAATAGAGTATATTAGCCTAAGTTAATAGAATCCGTTTCTTTACACAATAGAATATCTATCGCTAAACACATTTCGCTTCTAGCATTAGAATCACATTGGAACACAATTTCGAGAACCACTTAGCAGCTACCTCAATGTCACGGAAAGGAAATTCCTTTCTTTTCGCCCCTGTTTTTGTTCACATTTGTTGGCGAAGCTGCCTGACTTGTACAGTTCAAGTCATGTCTGTTAATGGATGGGAAGAAGGAAGTCATCTTACACAGTAAACATGCATTTACACTAAAGACAGATCTTGCATACCCGCATACATGTTTCGAGGACTTTAACCCCACTTTCAGTGCACATCAGATTATATATATATATATATATATATATATATATATATATATATATAGATACACACACACACACACACACTGAGGTGAGAAAAGTCTTGTGATAGCAATGCAAATATGCAGATGGCAGTAGTATCGCATACGAAAGGTATAAAAGGGCAGCGCATTGGTAGAGTTTTCATTTGCAATCGAATGATTCATGTGAAAAGGTTTCAGACGTGATTATGAGCGAACAACGGGAATTAAGAGACCTTGAATGCGGAATAGTACGTAGTTGGAATAGACGTACTGGACATTTCATTTAGAAATCGTTAGGGAATTCAAAATTCCGAGATTCATATTGTCAAGAGTGTTCCGAGAAAACTTAAGTTCAGGCATAACCTCTCATCATGGACAACGCAGTGGCCGAAGGTCTTCTCTAAATGACCGAGAGCAGTGGGGTTTGCGTGAAGTTGTCAGTGCTGACAAACAATCCTGCGTGAAATAACCGCAAAAAGCAATGTGGGACGTACGACGAACATAACCTTTAGGGAAAGTACGGCGAAACTTGTCTTCAATGGGCTATGGCAGTAGAAGACCGACATGAGTGCCTTCGCGACATCGCCTGCAGCGCCTTTCCTGAGCTCGTGACCATATAGTCCAGTCAAAAGATATCTGACCCAGAAAAAAATTCCGGAAGTTTTTTCTCAACGGTTCTATATGTTTTGGGGGTGCTGAATTCGAATTTGATGTTAGCCACCTTAAAAAAGGTCAGCTTCACAGAGAAAATTGCAACAACAAAAAACTAAAAATTTAGCCGTTTTTGGTTTTTGGATACAATGGTTATTGACAAAATTAAATGCGTAAAAATTCCTCAAAAGCAGTATTAAAATTTAATTTAATTTATGAAAAACGTTTTAGACGCTAAAGAGCGCTGACCAACGATTACTTTTTAGGCCTCTAGCCAAAGCGGAAAAACGGTGTAAGTAATGGCTCCCACAGACCGGTGCAGTAGATCCGCAGCGGGTGCGGAGCAGAAAGTTCCGAGCTAGATGCGCCCGCGGAATTCGCGGGACCGCGTTCACACCGGAGCGACAACTATGAGTCAGCAAGTTTTCATCCAACAAAGAAGAGGCGCTCGCTTCTATTCATGCAGGGATAGAAATGCCAAGTTATTCGTAGTACGTTTTCTGAGCACATGCATTATGTAAAGTATTTTTCCTTCTTTCTTTAGGATTTTCCCTCAAATTGTTAATATCTCTTTAGAAAACGTAGGGAAAGAGTCCATAATTTTGACCTAGAAAGGAAACAGTACGAAAATTGCACACCTTGATGCCACACCGAGAAACGCTTTTAATTTACTAGAATGACCAGTGACTGTTTTGATGAAATTTTGAATGTGATCGCAGAAGACATAAGATAATCTGATACTTGGCAATCGTGAAGGTAACTTACCTGAAGAACAACTTGTTATTGCACGCACTCACTGAAACTTTTCATTAGTAAAATGTACGAAATTTTAAGAACAAAAAAATTAAAAATCGAAGTTTAATGTTATTTAAACTTAATTATATTACTGAACACGATTAGAAGTATGTTTTGTGACCGTTCAATCGTGTCAGAGTTACTGACGTGCTGAAAATATTCGACATCTGACGAGTCTTTGCCTTGGTTTCCACAGCGAATCTCGAGCGGCAGAGTTCTGCACATGAATAGAAGGCAAGGTCGCTCGACCCAGAGGGGAGCGAAGACTCCTAAACACAGGCGAACTTCCCCGAAACTCGAGCTGCAGCGGAAGAAACGCAGGCAACACGTGACGCGAAACTTTCGCTGCGGCCAATCCGCGTGGGCTGCGGATCTTCCGCGTCGGTCTGTGGGAGCGTTAATAAGTTCTACCAACTTCCGATAGTCATCTCTATTTCTTTTGTTAGTTCAGGTTGGTAAAACGGAACCATATTGCCAATTTTGGGAAAAGTCCAGAACGATATAGCTTTGCACTATAGCACTGTATTTTATCGGGATCGACACTTTTCCAGTTATCTCGGAAGTTTTTGAAGAGTGGACTATCAGAGCTTGTAGTCACTTGACTGACTTTTACTTCGTACACACTTTTTAACGTCAGTTCATACACATGATGCCGAACAACAAACAATAACATTTTTTCTATTAAGTTTTTGTCCTAGAAGCACGCAGGCACCATTGATACGACCTGCATTTGAAACTGTAGCACAAGAAAGAAAAAGCATTTTATCTTCAAGATTTCAGTCTACAATCGCATTCCAAACAGCTTGCGCATGTTCGCTTTCTGAAGAGCTTTCCAACCATGGGACAACAATAAGTTATTCTTTATTTTCTTATGAAATAATGATTGGAAGACGTTCTTCTTTTGATTTCCGAGCATCTAAAACACGCAACGGTTTTATATTAAAGTGAACAGTCAACGTCTGTTACCTCGTTTTGAAATTCAACTTTTATGGCTTCCGCACACTCTTTCCGTTTATTGATACGAATTCTTTGAATTTAGTACTTCCATATTCAAAATTCGTCAGTATTATATCCAAGTGCCTCAATGGTAGCTTTAAGAATATAAACGGAATCTCTCATACTTAGCTGACTCCTATCAAACGCTGCTACTAATTTTGGAGTAGTGAAATCTTTTCATTTGAATATTTTACCTGTTTCAGGTCGTATGTTCTCGATCAGCGTTGGCAAATCTTCTTGCAAATGCATATTTGCATTAGAATCAGAAGAAGAATAGTTTTTAACGGTTCATAAGTTGGTGTCAAAGTAGTTGGGACGGAGAAATATTTACCACGCTGCATTTCTTCCTCAATAGTTCCAATACGTGCCTTTCCTCTTTATCAGTCAGTTTTTTAGGGAAATTTTGAACCCATTAGTTGATGTTTCACGTCGCCTATTAAAAATATACTCTTTTTAGAACAGTGCAATGCGACCGACATGTTGACTATTTGAAAATGATGCGTTTACTAACAAAATAGCAAGTAGTTATTAGCACGTCGTCACGCCACTTCGCGTTAGGCTGAGAGTCTGTAAATATTGACAGGTTTCGATGCAAAAGGTTACCGTGGTCCTACATGCCCGAAATTTCATTTCCAAAATTTCTGCGGTAACCACCGAGTTGTTAGTTCATCTGCGTTACCGATATTCAGGATGGACACAACAGCATGTAATTCTCCAAAAGGATCGTGATTTTCATGTTAAATATCATGCATAATTCCGACACAGAAAATTAATATTTGCTACTCAATACGAACCTTAAACGAAAAATTAAAATTAAAGGTCAATTAAATTTAGTAACTGTGAGTAACGAGAAATATTTTTAACCAAAATATGCACAATAATTAGCAATATACAGAAATGATATACTTATTAAGAAAATAGGTGTAATATGATAAAATGAATAATATGAAGTTTAAATAATTGGATACTGGGTGTTTCACACATACCAAGTGATCATACTTTCTATTACAGGGAAAAATATTCATTGGCACTTAAATCCGGCCTCTACTTATGACAATTCCACATACGTTCTTCCTCACTGTCGATAATCTTGTCCAACTTATTGGTGTACTCATACATTGTTGAGATATATTAATCTTTCGTAACAACGTACAATTAGACCACAGAGAACACCTTTTGAAGAAGCCCATTCACGAATTTTAACAAAGTCAAGTTATCATTCACGTGGTTATGAATAGGGCCCAATGAAGTGACAAAATATATGATCTTATGAGTATCTACTTGGTTTTGGGCAACTTTATACACTGGACACATATATAGAACTAAGACGAACTGGCGACTGGATAATAAGAATGATTGTCAAAATTCACTCTCATTTTGTTTATTTCAGATGATAAAATATTTTAATATATACAATAAAAATATTTTGAATTTATTCTTGTGTATTTATTCCAAGTGATCGACCAACTGTTACAAAGCAATATTCAGTCGTTCATTTTCTAGAAGTTCATTTCCAAGCATCAGTATATTGATTGACTGATTAATTATTTCGTGTTTCCAGGCGCGTCAATTCCTAAAGCCATTTGTCCCTTAAGTGTAGTGCGTGGTTTTGGGGGAGGTAATGGCGATCATCCCGCTAAATGGTGAGATCCAGCGCCGACTTACAAGTTGGTTAGCGATGTCTTTACCAACCAGATGGACACCGCCCTAACCGGGACAATTTCTGGGCTCCCGACTGATCTTCCGGTGTGTGTGTGTGTGTATAAGGGGTGATGATAGGACAAGGAAGGGCAAGGAGAGAGAGCGTGCGGTCATAGGGTATTGATGCGGCATTTGCCTGGTTTTGATCGGAGAAACTACGGAAAACTACCGATCAAAGCAGCCGGCCGCTAGAATTCTCTTCCTGCAAGCGGCTGAATTCGATTTAGCTTTCTAGCTAGTGTAGAAAATCCAGCCACCGTCGGGTTCGAACCCAAGGACCTCCCGGTCATAGACACTGCAGTGACATAAGCAACATAATAGGTATCCGTTCACTTTGTGAACTTCATTATGTTGATGAATATTTAAACTTTATCATATACTAGGACGTAGACATAGTCTAGGTGTCAACTACGCATAGTGTAGACAAACTTTTGTAAAGCCGAAAGAGTTTGATGTCAAGATTTTGGGGGTTCATGAAAACGAAAAATGGTTTTTACATTTTTGCCCTTTCTTCGTAAGAAGAGAAAGCATTGCAATCCAGAAAACTGCAAATTTTCGACAGAAAAACTTACTTCCGGGTTCTAGAAACGGAAAAGTGGATATTCATTCTCTCTCTCTCTCTCTCTCTCTCTCTCTCTCTCTCTCTCTCTCTCACACACACACACACACACACACACCGAGGGATGACGTCAGTGTACAGGTTATCAGCATTGCGGGTAGCTTGTGCATTCCGCATTGTGTCAAACGATGCAGTGTGCGTCATCGCGGGGATGCCTCCTCGCGATATCCTAGATATCTTGGCGCAGGAAAGACGGAGGCGATATCACAAAGAAGAGGAGAACCCAGACTGCTCGACAACACTGCTCGAATGGCAGGATCGATGGGACAAGTCCATTAAAGGAAGATGGACGTACCGCATGATTCCCTCCATTGCACCGTGGATCAACCGTAAACACGGCGAAGTAAATTTCTTCTTGACTCAGCTGTTGTCTGGACACGGATGCTTTCTGGCATATCTCCATAGGTTCAAGCTGGAGGATACCCCATTCTGTCCACTATGTGATCCTGCTGTCGAAGACGCCGAGCATGTGTTCTTCCAGTGCCCGCGATACCATCTGCAGCGACGGCACGTTATGAGTATACTCGGGATCGACCCGCTGACACCCGAAGCAATGGTTGGGTGCATGCTCGCCTCAGAAACCAACTGGGATGCGGTGAGCTCATATGCGCAGACCATAATAGCTGAGCTCAGGAGAATAGAAAGGGAAAGAAGGGAAGTCGATTGATCCTCGTTTGATCCTTCCTACGTTTTGACGAAGAGAAGTGGCTTGTGACTAAGCCACTCTAATCCA
The DNA here is from genome assembly GCA_964035755.1 of Teleogryllus oceanicus. Classification (NCBI taxonomy): domain Eukaryota; kingdom Metazoa; phylum Arthropoda; class Insecta; order Orthoptera; family Gryllidae; genus Teleogryllus; species Teleogryllus oceanicus. The sequence goes on from CAXIVR010000001.1 coordinate 284,904,529, forward strand.
CTCCCCGTGATGTAATGCCTAACGGCGGTTCCGCGGGGAGGATGGAGGAGAAGGGAGGTTGGTTTTAGAGGGTAAAAATCTCACACTATCATGTGGTACGGGCCGCATGGTGTCTTTTGAAGATTTCCACCTACCCTCGTAAAACACACACACACGCACACGCGCACGCGCACGCGCACGCGCACACGCGCGCGCGCACACACACACACACACACACACACACACACACACAAATATATACATGAACTAGACGGCAGTTGAAACCGGCGGTTGGAGAGATTAGTCGGAGCCTGAATGGCGGGCAAAACAGGTGCATTACGTTAGAGGGCACGGAATCGTAAGAAATAACACTGATGTGGTTAATGCGATGATACGAAGGACATGATAAGTGTTGTTTTTTAAAGTGTGAAGTGCATAGGAAGAGAAACAGATTTGACGATGGGATTAATTATTGCTTGAATAATTGGACACATGTGTAATAATAACCAGTATGACAACCCTCACTTGGTTGTATTTGGTTGGGCGACTTTGGGCATGAGAAATGATTAAACACTGGTCTACAGTGTCTCTGCTACTTGAGAAAATCAAGTGTACGAACCCTAATTCGGGTGTGCTGATTTCAGATCTGAAATTCGTTTTTTTTTTCTCTCACAAATTTTATCTGTTTATTTGCATCGTCGTATGGTACTGAGATCATATATTAACGTATTTTTGATGATTTTGTTAGTTGTTTTAACAGTTACTCGGCGAGGACTGTTTCTTCCCATTGTTGATTTTTCACTACAGCGCGTGCTTTTATGCGATTTCAAGAAATGACAGAATTGACATTTTGTAAGTTGTCCTACGTCCCTCGTAAATCTGAATTGTATCTAAATAGTAAATTAGCTAAGTTACGTTTCATTCTAAACGATTTAATGCATCTACATGCCAAGATAAAATTGACTCTGAATGAAATTTGAAGCTTATTGCTTTAGATTTTTTGTCCATTTAATTACAGAATCTAAATGAAATCATTTCACTATTCGGGAAAACAATGTGAAGTACAAGACCCTAGTTGCCCGCAGAAGATTTTTCTTTCACTCCTGCACATTAAAAGTGGATTAATGAAAACCCTTGTGAAAGCAATGAATTATGATGGAAATCGTTTTATATATCTAAAAGAGAAGTTTTGAAGAATGAAAGTGATGAAAAATTAAAGACAGGAATGTTTTGGGGGCCAGAAACATGACAGTTGGTGTCACAACATAGAGAACTCTACCGCTATAGTATACTGAATAAGAATTAGACTTCCTTTAAGAACCCTATCATTAAAAAATGTGACGTGCTAAACAAAATCTGACTTCAGCTATGGAATCATAGCACCGATTTCAGTATGATTTAGGTGAATTTTCCTCAGTTACAGACAAATTTTTTTATACCACTCATTTCCACAGCGCTGTCCAGACATGTCAGTGACTATTCTTGAACAGTGACAATCGTGGAACAGTCTGATATAGTGCAATTGTATTATGTTCACGGGTATGCCTAGTAATGGGAGCATAGACAACTAAACGCTGTCACGGATGAATAAAGTTATATTTCTTTAGATTGATTGATTGATTTTTTCGTGTTTCCGGGCGCGTCAACTGCTTTGGTCATTAGTCCCGTTAGTGTAGTGCATGTTTCTTTTATCGGGTGATGGTGGTGATCTTCCCCCGCTGGATGGCGAGATCCGGAGTGGGGTTTCCCCCCTAACCAGGACTCTCCCACCAGCGGGGCACCGCCCCAGCCGGCACAAGCTCTAAGTTCTCGACCGATCTCCCGGAATATGTGGCAGTGTAGTGCATGTTAGTGTAAGTGTGTGTGTAAGGGAAGAGGATAGGACAAGGAAGAGGAAGGACAGATCGCGCGCGGTCCGTGGGGTACTGCTCCGGCATTGGTGTTGATCGGAGAAACTACGGAAAACGACCGATCAGAGCAGCCGGCCGCTAGAATTCTCCTCCAGGCAGCGACTGAATTCGACCTAGCTGAAAAGCTAGTGTCGAAAATCCTGCCGCCGTCAGGACTCGAACATAGAACCTCCCAGTCAGAGGCGCTGCAGTGACATCAGTTGATGCACTGAGCTACCGCTCCCGGTATTTCTTTAGACAGTGCGTAAAATAGTAATGTGATAAAAGGAAGACGATATGCACGACAAGTATCTCCAGTGATCGAGAAGGAGAGGCTTTGGCGTGGGAGGGGAGTGGAGGGGGCGAAGCGAGTGTCGCCCGTCGGGCGTTCCCCTACCCGACGGGCCCGAGCGAGATCGAGCGCTCCCGAGCGACGACGCGTCGCCGTCGCGACGGCGCAGCGGAGAGTAACCCTACAAATTATAACTAATGCTTTTAAACCATTGTATAAATTAATATTATTTCCGCTTTTGATGTTCAGCGTAGTCTCTAATAGCATAGAAAGTTAAGCAGCAGAAAACGTTTTGCTTGGCCTTTAATCTTGTGTACCCATTTTAAACGTTTGTCATCTGTCAATGAGTTGTAAAATAATGTATTTGCATGGTATGCGATTTTTTGTAGTGAACTGTTGATTTTGATACCTGATGTAACTCAATGCAACTACCTGCCTTGCTAATAATTTTCTCTCTTAATGAACTTTTTCTTATGAAGTAGTAAAGTGATACAAAAACTATAAACGATGACGTCTGCTGTACGGTGTATAACCGACATATCCAAAATTATCATACGATGACAGCAAACACAATGTTATTATTCGAGATGTGAATGAAAAATCGTGTCTACTTGTAGATGTTGCTGGGTCATCGCTTCCTATATTATTTCAGTAGAATACATACCTTTTGCGGCTCTGACACGCAACTAATCTTTATAAATGAGATCTCTCAAGAAATATAATTTCAGGGAGACGTGACGAATTGCACTTTGACTTTAAAAACATGAAAGATTCGTTTACAAAAAAGCATCTAAATGTTCATGACAAATGCAACCCATAACACACGGGCAGCTACATTGTTAAATCACTCCTAAACGAAGCATTTTAGGGCCTTAAAAACTAAAATTTTGAGGACAAAGGCCTCAAAGAGGCGTTCATCGCATCGAAATCTACAGGACGAGATCTTTTCGAACATTCTATTGCATTTTTGCTGCTTCGACGCTTCTCAATTCTATCCCACCTGCTCAAAGCCTGTAGAAACTGCAACAATATGTCAAATTAAACTAATTACTTGCAATGAGGCCATTGCTAGTCGCCGGACCCAAAACTTCCCCCTCTGTCACGCCGATTAGGAAGGTCCCTGATTTGACACGGCTCAGCGCAAGACGCGCGAACGCGTGCCAGAAGATTCAAAAGATTTACGATTAGGGTGCAATTGTCCCTCGGGGACAGCCCTTCAGGCAACCGGCGGCCAGTCCACGTGCACGGCTAGGCACCGGAACAAGCAAATTATAGAGATCCCGGCTACTGTTGAAGTTATCCCGTAGGACCCATATAAGCGTCACGAAGACAGCAGAAAGGACTGCTTTGTTCATCTCCGGTGTACACACACGCACAACAAAGACCACCAATCAGGCGCCCAGAAAATGAGGTTAATTTGAAAATACCCTATCGGCTTCCGACTCGCGTCGAATATTTTGAAAAATAAGATTTCGGCCAATAATATTCAAAATTCCAATCACGTGAAGGAGCGATGGGCGAAACTTGGAAAAAGGGTGGGGATGCGACGCAGGAAGCTCGAGAGCAGCGGATTTTTGGCAGAAGACGGATAGAAGGCGAGAGAACGACAGAATTGAGACGGCAGTGTTGATGAGAGGTAGTGGGAGCAGTGACTTGGGGATCGACCAATATAGTGCAGGCCGCCCAGTATAAAAAGACAATCAGGAATTTATTCCGATTTCAACGGGCCGGCGCCTCCGGAAGGAATGATTGTGCAGCCGAGTCATTGAGGCTGGCCTGGTGAGGAGTGGGTGGCGGCAGACGACTTCCGCCAATAATCACCGATCGGAGCCAGGAGCACTAACACCGCACGCACTGCTGCTTCCGGTTGGCTGCGCCTTGCCGTGGTGTGGCTCGCGACAGCGACTGCTTCCGGGGACGACTACGGATTGTGCAATCATCGAAAGAGGTGAACGAAAGACTTTCATTTTGTAATCATTCCAAAGACAGTAAAAAATAGGAAAGGTGTCATTTAATGTAAATAACATATGACTTAGCTTAAGGGGAATTCTTACCCAAATTGTAATATAGAATCAAATGCAATAAATGTGTTCTTGCCATTCAGGTGATTGACACTTAAAGTTACAAAACTTTGTGATTATTGTAAAGTAGTGGTAGTAATAGCAAACCCCGTGCATGCCCTCATTCAAGAGTGCCTACCCCCTTGAGGTTCTCGAATGCCGGTGCCAGTTGACAGGTAAGTGCCCGTTTGGCGCCCTTCATTGAAAAATTTAACGCGCACACCTGTCAGCTGATTACCGACGCACTTCGGTGTGACGGTATTTCCCCCCCCCCTTTGTGAGGTGCCCAGACCGCGAGCTGCGCGCATTGCGCGCATGCGTGTGTTGCCGTAGCGGCAGGATGGGTTCATCACATACTTGATATTCTACGAAAATGAATTTCACGGGTGTACCTCTCTGCTATGTAATGACGTGAAATAAGAATATTTCGCATTGAGAAGGGTGTATTGTATTGTTATCGATTACAAGGAGACATAGAACAAGTGACGGAGGATTAGAGGGACTTGAAGAAAAAGATATATTACAGGCTTAATATGGAAATGGAAAAATTGGGAAGAGGGTGGGGTTTAACATGCGAGAGTTCTCGCACAGGTACGATAATATAACCATAATACCGTAACTCAGGAGGCAGAGAAACATCTTAAATACACAAGTTTGGATATCGAGATCAGCCGGATGTGGGGCATAAAAACACAGGCCGTCGCGATAGTTATCAGAACTCTGGAATTTATTCCTCAAGGACCTTCTCCAAACTACCAAGTCATTCTATAGACTAGGAAGTACAAGACGTTGGAAGTGTACAGAGAAAGGGAAGAATGGCCAGGAAGGGAGGTTGCTTTCCCGGACTGAACGGGACCTTCTCTGTACAATAACAAGCTTACGCCGCGCCGGGCCGTGAGCTGCCCGGAGGGGGAGAGAGGATGGCGCTGGTTGAGGGAAGAAGCAGGGGTTGTCTGAATTCAACTCACTCACATTGCACATACTATTTAATATTAAGTTTACACTATTTACACTTGCAATGACCATGAAATGTGAGGCGGTGTGCCTGCGGTGGTGTGCCTGCAGCGGTGTGTCTGCAGCGGTGTGCCTGCAGCGGTGTGCTTGAGGCGGTGTGCTTGAGGCGGTGTGCTTGAGGCGGTGTGCCTGAGGCGGTGTGCCCAAGGCGTTGCACTGGCGGGGTGCAAATGAATGCGCGCTCCCACAAGGTCCGTCGACGGTAGGGCGCGGATGCAGCACCTTATGGAAGCACAGCACAGAATCTGGCTCGCGTTGGTCAGCCGGAACACGTACGGACTGAAAGTCCGTCTGCGTCGGACGCAGTCTGCACCCCTGCCGAAGGCAGTGGGGTTACGTTACACTCGCGAGAAAGTAGATGGCGCCGGGCCGGGCCGGGCTTGCGTTGTCTGTCGCGGAGAGATTTTTTGTTCCGGCAGAGACGGCGACCTGTCGGCGAGTGCCGTTTTGGGGGTAGGGGCATAGACTAAAGAGGTACATCTTTACTCTATGGTAGAGGCTACCGGTCCTTCGGGGGACGCGTTGGCGGCAGCCGGGGTGGGGGAGGCGGCGGTGAGGGTGGCTAGCGGTGGGAGTGCCGGATGCCCGCGGTGGGTGCGGCCAGCCTCTGAAGGAGCAAACAATGACCTGCCGCCAAGGGCGTTTGTGGCGTGGACAGAACAGGGAGCTGCCTATAGTTTGTGCAAAATATGTAGAAGCACTAGTAGTTCCTAGATTTGCTCCACAACAAGCTAGTTGCAAATTGGAGATTTTTATAATATGGATGAATTGGAGATTAATCAACAACCAATTTCTTTTGTCGTGAAGTTGAGGGATAATAAAATAACAAATAATAGTTAATAGGCTTATATTTCTACTTACATATATATGATTCTATTAACTTATTCTTGGTCGCCATGATTTCAGATGGTCCAAGACCTGATGATTAAGTAGCTTCTGAAAGATCTTCGGTTTCTTCTTCCAAAACTGATGTGGCAAATAATCAGAAGCTCTGGTTCAACATCACTATTCTTATGGTTCTCAAGAGCTGGGCAGCATCGTATTACAGCTAACCCAAAAATCAAAGCAAAATTTGAACAAAAGAGTTCAGCCTTTCAAAAACTACAAATTCTTCTGTAACCCTTCTTGCACTTGCAGGATTGATTCAGGTGTGGGCGACCTCAGTTGTGCCACGCTGGAGTCCACAATTTGTTCTTACCCAAACCAGTCTTCAGATCTTTTTCATTGCACTATTTCATGGTCGTAGTAATTTCCTTAATATTCGCACGAAATGAAATTAGGAACGCGTCGAGACTGCCTTCCACATTAAAAAAGAAAAGTTATTTAAAACTACAGTTCCGAACCAGAATAACAGTCTCAGTACTATTCGGGCAAAACCTTCTTTCCTCTTAACCAATTTTCAAGGGTACATTGACTTGCAATACACTCAATATTTGGACATAAAACGTTTACTGCAAATGATGGTATCAACTAGAAGTTTAAAGAACTGAAAGTTTAAAGAATTCGTAAAAAAACGGGTGTATTCGGAAAGGAGGTTGTAGCTCCACTTTAATTTTGGGCAATTATGCGAGTTCCTCGTAATTTCCGTCTTTGCTACGAGGTGCTAGGGTGAAAACATTCCTAATCATGAAACAAAATATCACATAGTGTCGTAGAGATCTCGGACCGAAGGGTCTCAGGTTCGGGTCCCGCCTCGGGCATGGTCGTATTTGTGTTCGTCCTTTCACCCCTTATCATCACCATTTCGTGTCATCTTCGCTGTTACCATACCGTTAACTCCAATAGTGGTCGCTATTGGCCTCGGTGTTGATGCGACCTAAAATACCCTAAAAAACACACATGCTAAATTTTTGGCAGCAGAAAAAGCAGATCTAAGAAAGAGGGGCCGCGAAAGTTGAATAACTGTGTTCGACGAGCGACAATTGGTGATTGTTCATCATGGCAATGGCCGTACGCAAAGAGCATAAACGTTAAATATATGTAAGAGTACGGTTAATGACATAATACAGAGGTATAACAAAGAACACGGGATTGAATCCACACCTTAGAGAGGGTGTCCTGACAAGGTCAGTAATATGGAAGAACGCGTGTTATTGCGACAGGTGAAGAAAAAAACCGGATCAGTGCTCGGGAGCTATCTGCTGAACTGCGTACTTCGCCTGGAACGTCCATCTATCCGGAAACTGTGTGCAGTGTGCAAAGAAATGTTGGATATACGGTAATGGGTGAATTGCAAGGAAAAAACCTTTCATCGGCGAAGTAAATAGAAAGAAGAGGTTGGAATTCGCAAAGCAGTTAGTGTAGACAATGATGAAGAATGCTGGAAGTGTATTTGTGCACAAGGGTAAATTTGAGGTGTTCAGGTTAGATGGTAGGCGAATGGTTAAGAGAAAACAAAGAGCCGCTTAATAATAAGAATCTTATTCCCACATTGAAATATGGGGAACGTGATGATTTGGGACTGCATAGCCGCAAGTGGAGTGAGAGACACTGCTTTTATTCAAGGTACGATGGACAAAACGCAGTAACCGAGTATTCTCAAATAGAATTTGCACAGACACGCAGAGAAACTGGAGATCAGAAATTGTATTATCAAGACAACGACCCTAAACATAAGGCCCACGTTGTGTGGGAATGGCTTCTCTACAAGTGTCCCGAGGTACACGATAAGTCATCCAAATCTCCAGACTTAAAAACCTATTGAGAATCTTTGGCACGACTCAGAAAGTAAATTTCTAAACACAATATTCAGTGGAAAATTAATTAGAAGAAAATTTACGATAATGGTGGAAAAGTCAGAGCAATTATACCCACAAATTAGTAAATTCAATGCCAAGAAGACTGAATGAAGTGTTAAAACGAAAAGGGCCAACTACAAAATATTAAGTTGCAGTTTCATGTTAATTTATCACTTTTTCCTGCGTTGCCAGAATATTAAAGCGGCTGTACGTATCAAGGAAGATTTGCACCCCGAGATAAGATGGTAAAAAGTTCCCCTAAACCAAATGACATATGAGAAGTTACATTAAAATTATAATATAATGGTGGCAACGGTATATAATGGTTTCGGTGGCAAACTTCGTATTCCTAAATAGCACCCCAAAATTGTAACTTGCAAAAAATCATCCATAATTTACTTTAGAGCAGCTCCTGTCAGCACATAATGAATGAACTTCAGCGGCCAATCTTAGGGTTGTTTTCGCAATTAGACAATCGGCTTCGACTACTTTTTTGCATTTCCCTTTTTCCATGTTTTTATGCTTGGTATTCGCAAAAGAGTACTGTTTGGTAAGAAAAAGATCGTTCACTAAGAAAGAAGTTATTAGGAAGGCAGATAGTTATGCTTAACACAGACCCGAAGGTTTCTGATACGCTATACCAATAGAAAGTCGAGGTAAAGGTAAAATCCACAAAAATTTATCAGACTTCGTTTACGTCTAAACGATATGCGTAACAAAAAAGTTGTAACTAAATTCCAGGAAATTTTATGCATAATATTTTGGTAAAGAATAATGCTTTACCTAAATTCAATAGTTTTTTAGATATAGGCAAATATGGAAAATGTTATTTGTTCATGTTTTTGTTATAATTCAAATTCCAACGGAAATCTTTCTTTTTGCAGACTTCAAAATCATAATCACTCCAAAAACATAATGGGGCCAAAACTAAAAACTACACCACAATTTGTTTGAGAACAGTCCCTTAGAGCAGGTATTGACTAGACTGTAATGCGTGCAACCCGCATAAAAAATGACGTACGTCCGATCGTGCCGTACCGACACTGCGCACGCTACTGTTCTGAGCTCAATTCAAGACATTTTCTCAAAATACGGCATAAAGCGAAGCTATATGCCTCTGAACATGCCTACCAAGAGAGCGCGAGATCATGCAGAAAGCAGGGAACCGAGAGCTCCCACGGCCTTAAAAAACGCTTGAACTGACAATTCGCAAGTTCTACCATACAGAAATGTTCATTTTATTTTTCCAAATGAAAAAAACTCAAACAAACGGTAAGTCATTAAAAATATGTGATACATTTACTTGCGGGGATAATACTTGTGTGGATAATACATATGAATACGAAATATGTACGTATGTTATATACAGACGCTCACAATGTTTTTTGTACACCCAGGTATTGGAAAGGAAATAGTTCAGAATTGACAATAATACGCAGTATATTTTTTCTTACGGCACATAATTATTTACTTTGCATTTATTTACAACTTTTAATAGTAAATACAGAAAAATATAAAATAAACATAAATACTGTACTTTGATCACATTCTTGTTCGTATACTTTTAAGATAAAACAAACAAAAGCAACTAAATGTGACTAAATTAATACAATCGCCAGATGGACTTTTGGCCCTGATAACACCTCGTCATCGTCTCTGCACAGTTGGCATAGTTGAGTTTTTTTTGCAGATATCGGGGCTAATCTGCTGCTACTCCAAAGCTACGAATCTTTTCAGGTATTTAGAGTTAAAGTTGTGATAAGCAGGTGTTTCTTTAACAATGCCCATATATGCAATCGGATTGAGATCAGGACTTTGAGTTGGTGTTTCCCGTTGTTTGGGGATGTTCCAAATCAACCAATCTCTGTTGATGTAAGCAGTATGTTGAGGGTCGTTGACTTGTTGAAATATAAAGACAGTAAACCTAGTACTTGTGGATTCTCACGTTATTTTTAGGATAGTATTATGGACAAGTAATTCCACGATGCCGTAAATAATTTGCACTTTGCAAACTCCTTTAGCCGAGACACAGTTCCATTCATTTTGGATCCATCGCCCTATTTTATTGTGGGCGTTGAATGTAAGATGTTGTCTTGCAAGTTGACTTTCCTCCACACTCTGGTTACACCATCTGATCCACAAAGATTTGTCTTGGTTTCATCAGACGTTATCCTAAAATTCCTGCTCCTTCTTTACATACTCCTTTTCAGATTTTATTCTTGCTATTCGGTACTTTCTGCTGATGAATGGTATTTTTCGTGATATTCTTCCGTAAGTGTGAAGAACCCATCAGAGAGTCTCATTTCACATTAACATTTGGCCCACTTAATTTCGGGTTTCTTATTTTATTATTAATTACAAGACGCTCCTCCTATTTAGTTTCCTTCCTTTTGGCTTTCGTTTCCCATATGTTGAACCACGGTACCGAAACTTGTTCATTACGTATTGCAGAGTGGAGTGTGTTTTATTCACAATTTGCCCAATGTTTGCTTTTAATGCTAAGTTTACTATTGTTGCTTTGAGAGCAGCACTCAGTTTCTTTCTCTTCCCCATCTTGGTGCGTTCTGGAGCACGGGGTGGCTAAACACGAAGCGCCGTGACGGCGATCTTGATCGGTGGCCGGTAGGGAACGGACTACTGAACCGGGGTTAACGAAAATTCCGGAAGGTCTGCAGCGTAGGAAGAGGAAAGTGGCATGAATTTGGGGCGTTTCCACTATTTTTTGTCTCAAATAACCTTGTTACTTTAATGATATTAACAGAGACTGACGAGGCGAAGAGGAACCAAACTCTATTCATTACAAAAAAAAAATTGCTGCGATATGTTCCGTATTATAAGTAAAATCATTGTTTTCATTTTAAAAACTGCCCTATACGAACAGCATTGTAAGTAGGGTTGCCAACAATGTTCAAGTAAAAGGGAAGACACTTGACAAGCATGCAAACAAAAAAGCATCAACACATTTCTTTTTATAAATATTTAATTTACACTAACATTGGCTTTATTTCTTCTCTCCATTCAAGTGAAAAGATTCGATCACAAAATGCAGATGAAGATGGTCCGAGTGTCTTAACATTTTAATTGCTAGACAGATACACTACCATTCATGCTTGAGTCAGCGTTCAGACAAGAGGAATTCATGTTTTCTATTCTAAATTAATAAATGATATAACGTAGATGTTAGTTATGTGATGAAATAAATGACAGCAAATGTTAAAAAAATTACTAAAAGAAGTACATTTAAAATACAAAGAGGCGCGAGAAGTCAAATGACGTCAATGAAGGACGGTCCTCCCAAATGGAGAACGATTGGCAACCCTGTGTGTATATTAGGAACGAGCGTTGTTGACAAAATCATGTCGTGGCGCCGAGCGAAGTCGCTCACCTTTCACCAAGGAGGTTCGGGTTCAATTCCCATCAAACTCCATGTGAAATTTGTTGCAACAAAACGAGTTTGCCTGCTTCACAAGGACTAGTCCAACCGCTGTGAAGTGTCCCTATCCTTATTCCTTCCCAATTCTGGCCGCTGTGTAGTGACGCAGGAGCGCAAGGTGGCGCGGGGGCGGGAGGCGCGTTCGCGGAAATACTACCCGGCAGTTCTCTTGAAAATTGTGACAAGACGTGACGACCATAATTTTCATAGTATTAACGAAGGATTACTCCGAAATTAAGCGCTGTAATTAACGGAGGTTTACTCCGAAAGCTCAAAGCGCTCAACGCCCCCCAAGGGACTTGGAAATGCGTTGAGTCAATTGTAGACACAACAAATTTTGAAAAAATCTGATAACCAGAATTTTTCTGCAATATAACAGAAACAACTATGCATCGGAATATGAGCTACAGATTTGATAACAGTCCTGCCGCTGAACGAATTACCCCCCTTCCTGTCGTTTCTAGCGAGGGCTCAATAACGAGAGCGCGGATAATACATATTCATAATACATATACATATTCATTCATCACTGCCCACCTTGCCTCCCCAAAGGAATCATGTTTACGCAGTCGACATTTTTCCGCAAACTGCCAAGCAGTTTACCAGTCATTAACCACGTATTAATATAATAAAATTATACAAAGTCCCTGACCAATGTGCACATTTATTTCCCAAGTAACTAAATTTAAAGTTATATATAGTATGAAGTAATAATGTACAAATATAAAGCTTTTGAGAAATCACTTGAGCATTTGTCAACCTTAAGATACCTCTGCACATAACAATGTAGTAAACTGAAACAAATGATGTGGCAAATAGTTTCGGGGAAAAAATCCTCATAAATACAATTACAACTCTCTGTACAAAACTGATTTTTATATCTAATACTCTATCAAAGTAGATACAATATTAACGTTTAACAAGAATATTTTGTAAGTTAGGCACAAAGTAATGCAGAACATACATTTCATAATAGACAGTAACATATAACCAATGTCTCATACTGGAGGTGTAAGTAATAGAGAAGATTTTGGTTGAATATTTTTGCTGGAAAGGGATCTCTAACTTATTACATCTACAGTCTCACACCTTTTAAAACATTTCTAGAGTTTAGAGATTTAATTTCATAAAAGGATAGGTAAGTTTCAAAAATTACAGACACTATATATCTGAAAACTGATCCTTATGCACATCTAACTTATTCCTTACTTCTTACTCTCAACATTATCTTATGGAATTCGGGCTATTGCCCTAGATTGGATAACTTCGTACCTTAAACATCGATCTCAAAGAGTAGAAATACCGTATTGGCCCGAAAGAACATTATTTACTTATCTTTCCAATTCTTTGTCAATTGAACACGAGGACCCACAAGGTTCGATCTTACGTCCTATCCTCTTTTTGTTGTAGGTAAACGATACGCCCTTGTCTATTAAAAATGGAAGAACAGTTCTGTTTGCCGATGACACGAATGTTCTTAGCAAAACAGAAACAATAAATAGTACAATTTCAGAAGTTTCAAATTGGTTTTGTTATAAGTTAATAGTTAACGAAGGAAAACGGTTTCACTGCATTTTTTGGATTTCAAATCGACAATCGCATGCTCCAATGAAAATGAACAATATGCAATTAGCTGATGTTAAGGCAACAAAATTTCTAGGTCTCTCAATTCTGTCAAACCTCAAATGGAATGTACATATAACAGAATTAAACACCAAATTAAGTTCATTGAGTTACGCATTCAGAATTCTTTCAAATTCTGCCAGCCTTCATGCAGCTGGTTGCGTGCATTTTGCAAATGTACATTCCTGCCTGAGATATGGCATACTATTCCGGGAAAGCCTTTAGTACCCAGACATTTAGATTGCAAAAGAAAAGTATTCGAATAATGAAAAAGTGCCATCCACGTGATCCCTGCAAGCCACTTTTCATTGAACTTGGAATCTTACCATTACCTTGCCTATTTATTTACATATCTGTAATATTTGTCACAACTGACTTACTTAACTTTGGGAACATATTTTCATGTAATACTGATATTTATAGTTACAACACACGACCTAGAAATCATGTTCATCAAGTTTCAGTACCAACAGCTCACTACAAGAAATCCACATACAATACATGAATGTTACTTTACAACGCATTGCCAGATGACATTAATCAATTAAAATCGGTACCCAAATTTAAGTTAAAAGTAAAACATTTTATGCTACATAGTTGTTTCTATACAATTAAGACTATACTAATCATCAAAAAGAAAAATTATGTTTATTTTATCAAAACAATGATATAGTATAATGAATTAGTTTTAATTTGTATTGTATAATTTGTAAAAAAAAAAAAAAAAAAAAAAAAAGACTTAATATGCCTGTAACAAGCAATGTACTTCTGCTTCCAGGTCAATGACTTTCATCTCGATCGGGTTTTGTCGTTTCCCTGATCCATTCAGCAAATGCTGAGATGGTCTCTTGATTTGCTTCTGGACGTAAATGTTACGTAACTTCACAATGCGCACGTTTTGTTGAGCTCTTTCTTAGCTTGTAGTGGTAATAGAGCTTAGGGTGAATTACTATTTTGTTAGCAATGCAGAAAAATCAAATCTGCCGTTCGTTTACCGTTTCAAATAAATTTTCTATAACTCGGGAACGAAAATATGAAGTTTTTGAAATGTTAATCTGGAGCTTTTTAAAATTTTATTATTATTATGGTTATTAGTTTTTTAAACTTTTTTCGTCTTCTAACTGTTAATAGTTAAATTGTTAGGAAGGGTTTCTGAAACTCAAGAAAGCGTGCGCAGATAATTTTCTCCCCCACACGTCACATGCAGTTTTTTTTTTTACTGTTTTTGACTAAATAAATATCTAAATATCTACCATTGCATGGAGTTGCAATTAACCATTGTCAGTTTGACATAGTTAAAACATTTTCTTACGCATCACATGCACCTGAAGATTCTCACTATTAAGTAGCCACCTTCAGTAAGATACTTCCCATAAAATTTTATTTTCCAAAATATTTGAATACTAGAAATTTCAGTGATGCAATTACACCTCTCAAACCCCAAATCCAGTAAACTGTATTTTCACTGTATACCTATCAATGCAGACCTTTATTAAAAACTGCAAGGTATTGGGGACATGTGAACTATTGGTGCCTTTAGTTTAATCTAACCTCAAACGTCTTAAATTAATATTGTTTCTTCAAATCAGAAATATATTATACTTATAACTGTTGAGTTAATAAACATTTTCCCTCTTTATTCATGCCTTAAATGTGTGTGCTACAATTTTTAAAGCTGTATTATCACATTTAGCATTGGTACATAGCATTTAATTTTAAAATGAACTGGAAATATTAGTTTCATTTTATGTTGTTCGAGTGTTTACCAAACGAGACTCAATATTTCAAATAGATCCTAGTGTTATTTCAATCCACATATCCACGGTGTCCACACATCCACACTTCAATCTCAATGAAATTCTACACACAATCCAGGAGAGTCACAGTCTACTTGAGATTTCGACTACACTTTCCAGCTTTTCTTATAATTCAAAATTGAAGTGCGAACTTTTTCAGTCCTTTGCGAATACGCCGAAAACTGAGTGGACGTTGGCCACAGTGGCTAAGAATTTTCTGAAAGCCCATAAATTATCCAACTAAATCAATTTGATTTATTCCAATAGAGCAATTAGGTCCCGAGGAAATGAGTTCCAACGGAACAAAGAGAGAAGCGTGGCGAGGATGGCCCAACGTAGCGGGACGTAACAGGAATTTAAATAAAAGTACTTGCATTTTACGCAGTAGATAGGACTTCTTCCCTTTCCTGACAAATTATGATAAAAATGACATGGAAACGCCGGGTTACTTCGACTAAAATCAACAATATCCATATTGGGATACTTGCAATTATATAATTTATATGCTGAAACTAGGTTTCGTGTTTAATTATAAAACATAACATACTGACTTAGAGGCTTCATTTAAATGCCCCCAAAATTAAAATTTCAAATTCAAGGGGTCGCGACATATGGAAATATCAATTTTGGTGAAAATCCTGTGAACAATGTAGGCGATAGTCCTGTTCACAGTCAGAGAGATTGCCAAAACAAATTTCATGGACCCACAAATCAAAATTAATTCGAAAGAACATTCTTTACATTTTAAATACATTTTGTAACTCTAAAAATAAATTTAAATTAGTGGTGCTACTTTCTCGCATTTGCAACGGTTAGGAATGGTATACTAATGGTATCCGAAAAATATTTCTGGCTACATTAGGATTCGAACTCGGGACCCGAGGCTTGGCAAGCACTTATCCACTACACATTTTGTGGAGATATCAATACACTTTAGGATCACAAGACACACGAGAACACATTAAAACATTTTGTGCACAACAAAACACAAACATGTAATAGAATGTTAAACAAAATGATAAAGGTTCAAAAAGAACGTAAAAAACAACTCATACACAAAGTAAGCAAATACAATATTTGAAATTCTTGCAAAATATTCACATTTATAATTATCATCCTCATTACCATCAAATCTTCAGTCCAATCAGATATCTCCAAAGATGCTAAATGAAGTCATTTTCATTCAAGAAAATAATGAAAATTTACTCCAGATTTGAAGTTAATGTCAAGAAATTTTAATTGGAAATTGGAATTTAAAAGCTAGGCAAATGCTGAGTGGAATACGTTTCACCTTAGAGCATTATACAATTTCTAGGATCAATAATGCAATTTTAAGACATTTTTTACAATACAAAATAGCATTAAAAACAGAGGCGGCTGGTATCCCAGGAAACTGGAGGTTGCAGCTCGATCGAATGACGAATATATAATTTTCAAAGTTCAGAACACTAGTATATAATATAACGTAAGCAATTCATCTAAATTAATTATTGTTAAGATTCATTTAAGTCTAAATTGAAACATTATTCACATAATTTAATGTGTGGTCCTCGTGTCAGGAATATTCTTCTTCCGCCCACGTTGTTCTGGTTTAATTTTCACCGCGCACTCGAGTTTTTGTATTTGTTACGCATTGATGCAGTTGAAGGTAATAGATTTCATTTCAAACAGAACAGAACCTGGTTTCGAAAATACGCCAATCGCACTCCAGCACTTTGCAACAAGCACTATTGTTTAGACACGTTTTACACAAATATCATTATTTTATTTCAAAAACACAGTGAAAGATCTTCCATGCACCCGCATTACAACTACGCTGGCATACTGTCGGGATGCACACACCGTGAGAGACAGAAAGGGACTTCCACAGCGACCAAATTTACACAAACGATTCATCAAATGTACATTTTGAATCAACAAACCTAACATGTAATGAAAAATTCTCCAAACATAAATAATGCATTCAACATCGTCAATAATTGGCTGAACTTGTGTATTTTCAAGGAAGCCGAAATTCATAAACATCGGTTACAACTAGTGTCAGATGAAGACAGAAAATTGTTATCCCCTCGGACGCAGCGCCGCACTCAGCGACCAGACCAAGACGTTTGGTTATCGTACGATGAGACAGTACGGCAGCATAGGGCCAAAGTAATTGCAGTAATAGAACGAAGGACGTGACTTGGTACACTCCTGGGAGAGCACCAGACTCCCGAAAGCGCTCGTTGGTTTCAAAATGATTTCATGTACATCAATATTGCTGCAATTATCTTCAATATGGAATGTCATTAAAAGGAATTCAGAGCATTTAGGCTAAATGCATATTCTTTTCACACACACACACACAAATTAAAAAGGAATTAACGAGGTGGAGAAACAAAGTGAGAAATTTGGCTAAAGATTATTCAACTTTTGAAGCAAAATTGAACAAGTACTGTAATGAAATGAAAAGGAATAGAAAGGAAAGTCTTGTACCCATGAGCAATGTTCGAATGGGAATAATAATAATAATAATAATATGTAGATATTAAGCGTATTATATATTCACATTAGAGTGGAGTATTGGAAAGATTCTTGAACTGTGAGCCACAAGACTACACCAGGAGGGGCATTGAAAAATTGTAGAGTTAAAAATGTTACAATGAACAATGACCAAAATTGAATTCAAAATCAAAGTGAAGAGAATTTAAAATACATTCAACAATGTTTTCCTATACGTTTGACCAATTTACTGTTCTTTTGGTTCTGAACACACTTTCATGCATACAGTTATTAGCACTTTTCCATTTTTGTGTGTTTTGGAATAATTTTATAGTTTTTTGAATTTTCCTTGCATCTATTTGTCATTTTCTGATTACCTTCCTTTATTTTGTGGTTCAATTTTGATGTGGAATGTTTAAAATTTTGCTGACTTCATGGTAGTTCAAATGACTTATTCTGGTTTCTGTAAATTAACTACAAATTTTTCAAGTGAAGGAACAGTACCCATACTTGTGGTAAAAGCACCATATTAAATAAAACTTTGCTATGACTTTTTACATTGTATGAAGCTGATCAAGTTTAAAATCTATTCTTAAGTCTTAACTAACAAACAATCTACAACATTTGAATGGAAAAGTACACACACAAATGCCCCATAAATGGTGTGGCTGTTTCCAGAGATCCATTGTTTTCCATTGTGAAATTGGATAAAAAATGGCATATTCCAATTAAAAAGTTCCGTTTTTGCATCATTTAATTAATGTTTCTTTCCAGAAAACATTCAAAAGGATAAAAGGATTTGTGATGATAAGGCATAAAATGTTATAGAAGAAAATAAATGCAAGTAAACACAGAAGAATGCATCAAACGTCTTTTTTTTTTTTTAAATTAATCCAAAATAATATTTGCTGGAATGCATACAGAAATAAAACAAAAATACAGTGCCTCTGTTACACCAAATCAATTGACCTTAACACAAAGATACAAAATTTTTCATGACACTATCTAGTTTGTCAATGAATTTAGGTAACCCTTCAATACCACTTAATTGTAGTGAGAAATATCTTTTACTAGTCAAGAAGGTGAAATTTTGTCATGTCTGATGCTTTTAGTAAACATTATTTCTTTTTATTTTTCTATTATGCATTATTCCTGTAAACTGTCCACCACATCATTTTCTAAATTTTGGAGAAAACATTGAATGATCAGAGACTAATTTTTTTTTTAAACAGCCTTTCTGACATTTTAACTTATATTTCCTTGCAACATTTCCACCATTCCTTGGCAGGCTTGTCACTAGCGTAATATGGCCTACGTGCCGAACACTATTATCAACCTAATTGAAAATGAAGTTATACCACTTTGGCTTTAGGGGGCTCATTTCTTAAATTCATTTAAATTTAAGTAGTTTGATTGAAGAAAACAACCAAATACACCAAGATAAGAGCAATTTTTATTTAATTTCTCTTTCACTGTAAAACAAAAAGGATTGAATCGTCTTTGTTTTGTTAAAAGTAATATACTAATTTCATAAATTTCAAAAGCATTTTAAAAAAATTATATATTTTCATTTTCTTTGTCCACTCATTTTTAAAGAGGCCTACATAAATTTGCCAAGCATTATTTAACAATTACTCGAACCCAAGCTATTCAACAGTCAAATCATACTTAATATTGGGTAATGTATTCAATATGGCACTTCACTTCAATTGAGAAGATTTGATATACTGGTTCCCAAAATTATTAGATTATCTTTAAGTGAAATATAATTATTTGTCTTTTATAATGTCACTTAAACACCAACCCTTTTAAAAGAAATGCATGATCTATCCACTTATTAATTTATTTAACGTCAAAAACTGTGTGACGTGCTATGTAGAGAAGTGTGATCTGTGCATGGTTTCTGGGATATCTAACCTAACTCATATACATATATTCATATACATATGATGTTGAATTATGAATATAGGTAGCAACAAGCATTTTTTGCCTAGAATTGGTATGAAAATATTCACTTTTTTTTGTAATGAAAAGTATCTGCATAAGGCAAATCAGGTATAGATTTTTGCTATTAACTTGTGTTCTATGTGAAGGAACTTACTGCTGTGAGAAAATGGAGAATGATTATTTGAATATCTACATTCCCCACATAGCTCAAGAAAACATGCACAGATAGTGAAGCTACATTTATGACCAGAAGCAATACTAGGGACCATTTCAGCAATTTCGCAAAGTAATCAGGAAAATTAGACAAAAAACTTGATTGAGATGGTGTTCATTGAACCTGTGACTGGCGTACTTTTAAATCCTTATTAAACATCATTTTTCATCTTTGTGAACCTTTTAATTTCCATTTCTGCAATTTGTGAAGTATGGTTTACCTCTACCAACATTTTCTTATTGCATTTATTTGCCTTAGGGGGAATCATGAATGAAATTTAATAGTGGGTTTTTCTTTATGGCATTCATAGTGACTGAAAAAACCTAGTTACATTTTTAAGGCCTAGTGTAATTCAATTTTACTAAAAAAAAAAAAAAAAAAACCTCACATGAGTAGAAACAATGTTAAAGATTTAGTGAATTTTACAAAAGTTTGGTCTACTTTACTTTACTAATAACCACATCAACAAGAAGGCATTTGCTTCAAAGGTTTCCTGAAGGATGGTTGATTCCACTACATTAGAAAAAGTTGATGAATTTACTTGACTCTTGGTGCGGTCTGTTCTTTTGCTCCATTTTATTCCTTCTTCTGAATTGTTTTCAATGTCATCAGGCAATATGCCTCTTAACACAGATAGTTCACACCATGCACTAGCACAAGTCACAACAGCGGACACAAACACTAATAACAATCTCCTCCTCATCTTACAAACATAGAGACCAGTACTTTTGAAATTGTGCAACTGGTGACATTCTTATTGTATTCAAAATTATGGAAACTGTTACAGGTGATGTGCATTGTATATTTTAATATCTTGTTAATTGTGGATACTATAATACACTTCATTTTTAGGAATATTGCCTTGCAAACACTAGTTTTATTAAAGAAGAAAAACAAAAGAATATGCCTGAAAAGTATGTGGTCACAATCTACAACAATTTCATCACAAACAAAATGCCATCTGGGTTACAAAAAGTACCCTCATTTCATAACGTAAAAAATTGTTTTATGTAATATAAGCATGAAAGGCAGCTAAGCTGTGAACTTGTTGTTCAGACATAACATTACAAAAAATTAGAAGGTAAACCTGAGCTTATCTACAAGTAAACAATAAACCCTTTTGTCATAACCATTTTGTTTAATTTTGGATCTACTAGAACATATAACACTTAACAATTACATCTCTTGTTTACTATCTAATTGTTATCACATAAATGCCTTGTGACCGGAATTAACAAGAGAAAGTTAGTGAGCACATCGCCTTAAGATCCACTTTCAAAACTATTGGAGATTACGTTGAGTAGTAATCTTCTCAAAGTATCTCACCAGGGCTCTCTTTTCAGGAGATCAGGCAATCCTAAATTTTGAAGGCAACACTTGTGTGATAAGAGTTTGAACAAAGAGTTCCAGAATTTTAGAGCTTCTTTAATTACACTGGTTTCTGATCTCAAGTAATTCATCACATTGCTTACTTTCGTTAAGTCAATTCTTGCAATTGGTAGGAAAACAGAAGCATCTTTTGATACTAAAAACAAGATAATTTAGAAAGAATAATTTGAAAATCTCTTCCACAATCTGTATATAAATTTGCCTTTAGTTCAAATAGAATAGACCAACCATAAAAACTAATTAGTAACTTAATAATGTTTTCAGCCAAAGACTACTTCCATTGCTTTTATAATACCATTGTATGAACAGATTACATAATGCTTTCTTTCTGGAAATGTAAACCAGAATTCCTTTGATCCATCCCATCATAAAATACAGTAACCACAAGCTCCAGTTTCAATATTTTGTTATTTTGCACCACCATGCAATTGATTGCACTAAATTAATTTACACTTAAAAGACTTTCATAATATCTAACCCAATTTGTAGGACAAAACTGAATATTAATTATTAAACTTTACATTAACCACCAGATTTCAATATAAATAAGTTAAACACTTTTTAAAAACTCAGTCATGAAATTAGTAACTTTTCCATTACAAATACTTTGAAACTAGATCCATTATGGAGCTGCTTCACATTTGCTCTTTGTGTTTGCTGAACTATGTTGGTTTGTGGTTTTACAAGTTCATATATACATAACAATAAGTGTGGTATCTAACATGTCACAGCAACGAATACTTCAGTCATTGTTTAATGAACTTAGATAATCAGAATCTTTTACTACAAGGTTGCAATTGTCAAAAAGTAGGAAAGCATATGGATCAAGAATTAAACACTTCTTCATATACATTACTTATTTTGATCTCACAAACCTGTTGAAGATGCAATTATCACTTTGAAGAAAATGGCATAATTATACCCAGAAGATTTACTGTTAATTTTGTTGTAACTTCACTAGATGGCGCTGTAGAACGAAACTAAACATTCATGAAATGCAACTCGCAACACTCAGCAGCATTTATTGAATCTATTGTTAAATAACTTAAATAAAATAACAAAGCTTTCCAGGGCATTAAAAACTAAAATTTTGAGGCCAGTGGCCTCAAAGGAACGTTTCTCACACTGTAATCTACAAGATGAGATTATCTTGAACATTCTATTACATTTTTGCTGGTCCGGCGTTCCTCGATATTACCCCACCTGCTCAGAGGTGTGCAGAATCTGCAACTAAATGTAAATGAGAGGGATAGAGAGAGAGAGAGGTAGAGAGAGAGTGGTAGAGAGAGAGGGGTAGAGAGAGAGGGGTAGAGAGAGAGAGGGGGTAGAGAGAGAGAGTGGTAGAGAGAGGGGGAGAGAGAGAGAGAGGGGAGAGAGAGAGGAGAGAGAGAGAGAGAGAGAGAGAGAGGAAGAGGGAAGGAGAAAGAGGGAGATGGCAGAGCAATGTCTACCGGGTTCTGCTACTTTTCTATAAAATTAATGTAAATGTTCACGAGCTCAGATGCTTGTCCTACTTCAAGGCAAATATTTATAGTGTCTTTGACATTGTGCAGATCATATTGACAGATTGAGTTTATGCAAGACTATTCATAAATACATAGTAATATTAGTGAAATAAAAATAAGATCAATTTATGGGTATATGGCAAGTATACTGGTGCTATCTGATTACATGAAAAAGAGGAGGCAGCATCAATGGACAAGGAAGGAATGCGGGTGTGCAATATCATACTCAAAATTATATTATTTTGTATATTTTGAAGATTAAATAAAATTTATTGTAGTGTGATGGATTCTTATTTTCTCTGGATTCCAGATTTCAGCTTCTTCTTCTTCACTACTTTGTGTCCAGTGAGTAAAAACCTAAAACTGAATCATTATTTGGTGGTCATTGCACAAGTTGGTTTCACAAGCTCTACTTTTTCTCTTTCCCCCTTCTCAGAAAGTTCACAGAAACTGATATTCTTTAATCGTTTAGATTTTAAAATCTCTTTTCGTCACCCTCTCATGATACAAATTCATTAAATTCATTTCAGTTTGGATCGAATGACACAATTTACAATACGCATTCTAAACCTATGTTTTGAAACCATGAATAGAGACATTCAAAATTTGGAATGTAATTCCACACCTCAGAGAAATACTTGTATTCAACTGATAGATACTTTAAGCAATTTAGAGGAAGTACTCTACTGGTAAGTGTGTAAAGCACTGTATTTTTGAAATCTACAAGCTTAAGACCAGCGTAGACATAAAATTAGTGGGGAAAAGTTCTACTTCATAAAAACAATAACTGAGAACAGTAATCCTTCTAACTTCAATAAAAAAAAGAACAATTTAAAAATGGTATATTTTGATGTCTTAACTAAAAATTATTAATTTTCATACTTAATACATCCAAGGAGAAACTGTTGACAACAACTTGTACAAACAAGCTGAAATTGTTGATTTAACTTTCCTTCTATAAAAAAAACAAAACAACAACATTTGAACATACTAGAAATGTTTATATTTTATTTTTCTCAAATTCATGTTTTGGATAGATATACATGAAAAACATTCTTGACAAACCTTTAATTGCATAACTCATTAAAGCATGCCAATGAACCTCTACTATGTGACTAAAATCATAACCAGTTTGCTACTGTTCAGCATATACGGGACAGAATTTTATTCAGTACTTTACAAGAATGCTTAGTAATCCCTAAAAAAAAAAAGATAAAGAAAAAGAAAAGAGTTGCTAATATTGTTATGGCTCTATCTAGTTTGCTTCACTGTATTTGTTAGATTTACTATATAAAAACATAATTAAAAAAGGCTTTGAGGCAGTTTTTAATAAATCTCCTCTGAAAAATATTATTCATTCATAATAATTAGAATTAATTATTAGAGTAAATTAGTATGCAAATAGATTATATCGCTAAGCTTTATTGGACGAGTGCATGTTTTGAAAATGAATGAAACTAGGAGCGATTTTCAAATATGTATGAATGCAAGAAAACATTTGCATACATTATTTTTTGTATAACAGCGGTATAAATTTATAAGAGAATTAAAGTTAATTTTTTGAAACAACTTTATTGACATCACAGGTATTTGACATCAGGGTGAAAAATGGTGATCAGATGTTTGATTTACCGATACCACCCCACATTCTCTTGCTGCGGTTGGCTGAATGTGTGATTATGCAATTCATTGTGGCAAATATCATAATCTGTGCCATGAGATGTCATTTTACGAATTATTTCTTGTAACAAAAAAGGTTGTTTCTAATGCTGGAATACAGAAAAGGATTGTTTGCCACAATTTACTTTGAATTTTGATAAAATTTCTCAAATTACTTACATAGTGATTTCCACACATACAGCCAACTTCGACAAAATTTATTATTGGTTGTATTATGTATACTTTCACCAAACTATTTTAATACACTATTTATTCATGCTTGGACTTCATTAAAAAGCAACACGTGATTATGGAACTGCAGAGTAACATCCCTAACTTTCATTATTTTTTAGTATCTTTTACAGAAAGCCTTTCAATGTTTTATTGAAATCACAAATCTTCAGTATCTTCTCATGCACAAAACTTATGGGACATCCATTTACATTACTTTTATTCATTTCTTTGTAGGTTACATCTTAACACACATTTAGAGCTAATATAAAGTATACAGCTGTACATCTCTTATGATTTTTTGAAGCACATATCATGCATATACATTTACATCGAAACAATCACAAATAGATATGTTGTGATACGTTTGTGGTGAGATGCTTATCTCCTAGGCTTTCACCAAGGAACTCTAAAAGGCACAGTGGGTTTCAAACACATGTAAAGTAATACAAGTGTTGATATTGATGCAATTCTAAAAAAGTTTGTAAAACAATGTGCCATACCTACAATACGTTCTTCACCTGTTGAACTCCACAAGGAGGAAGACTTGATAGTGGCCTGAGAACTGGAGGTCAAAGAATTACAGAAACAAACCAGTTATGAGATTTACAGCTGTTACAGCACAATATAATCAAATACTTTGATATTGATGCAAACATTGGCAGTTGGTAAGTTTTGATGCCATGTCCAGGGATGCTGTTGGAGCTTTGCCATAAAGACAAGGTGTACATGACAATAGAATGACCTACCAGAAAGTGCTGAACTTTCTAAAACAATATGCTTACAGATTTTTCCTTAATGTTGTGAAACCCTTAATCTCCAGCATACATTCTAGGACAAATTAAAACTATTAACAGCAGCAACAGTTCAACATAAGACTATATTGTATATTCAGATACACAAGTGGTTTTATTGTCTTTAAATATCCTGAGGATACCACTTTCCTACAACAAAAATATCATTTAGACAATCATTGATTGGTTTTTAATTATAAAGAATTTTCATTACTCACATTTGCAAAGAAACACATTCTCTTTGCGGCACAAGCAATTATTTGCTACTCAAGACTAAACCTAATTAGATCTACATCAATATCAACGGAGTGTTTTCTATGAAATTTATATGTAGCAGGAAGATCATAACGTAACTCTGCAAGAACTTTTGGTTTTGCTCCCCAGCTTTCTGCTTTTTGCATAACATATTTTCGTGTTGAAGTTTTATGCAATGAATATACAGATTTGCTAGCCAAGTTTAAAGCTACGTGCAGAAACTGCAGATCAATACCTTGTTGATGTTTGGTTCCAAATGGTGGATTCATTATTACAGTGTCAAATGTCTTTTTCCAAGATATAGGAATAAAACGAACATCACACAACACTGAGTCGATATTAAAAATATCAAATTCATTAACATTAAGAGTAAACATTTCTAATGCGTCAGGATCAATGTCAAAGGCTACACACTGTGCAGCGCCCAGAAGAGCTGCACCAACTGTTAGAACCCCACATCCACAGCCCAAGTCCGCAACAAATTTACCTTCTATATCATCGAATGAAGACTGGATGGTATGTAACATATGAGCTGCAATATGAGGAGAAGTAACATACTGTTCCAATTTCACCTTTGGTTTCTCAAAACCTTTAACATTTTGGAGTTGACACTCCAATGCTTTTGGCTTAAACAATGCCATGATGAACATAAAATTTTACTCAACAACGATAACTTAGCAGAATATTTTCAAGGGTGAAGATCTTTTCACTCCATAAAATATGTCCAACAATGTAGAAGGATATATGCATAAGCAAATCACTCTCTACAACTGCATCAGTGGTCTTCAACAAGTATGAATTAATAGAATCAGAAATCACCATTAAATCTACTATTTAAATGTAGACTTACTGCGGCTTGCTATCAAATCTTGGTAGAACTGGTAGAATCAAGTTGCCAAAAAGAGAATCCTGAGCAACAAATGAGCCAAATGACTGACTGTGAGCATGCTGTAAAGCTTTCTGTGATGAAGACATAACATGAGTGTCAGGAGCAATGGCAGATGCCTGTAAAAAAAGAAAATTAGCTTATTAATTTTATATAAAATATAAACACAAAGAAATACAAGAATGTTCTATTTATTTAAGACAGCATTCATTACATACATTTTAAATTAAAACAAACATACTTTTGAAAATGCCTGCAAGTTGTTTCCAGTCTTGCAAGATTTACAAATTCAAAAAAACAGGTTCTCAATAATGCTTAATGAAAATTCGGAAATGAAGTAAATGAACTCCTACACTAATTATACTGCAATGTTGACACACACACACACAATTTCTTTATGTCACTCCTCTGAACTATTCTGTTGCCAACGTTGAGATTTCTGATATCCTACTCTTAGATCAAGGGTAACAAGAACACAAGTTCATGTAACCCTTGAATCACAGGTTCTCAGAAAGCCATGGAAATGGGACATGGCTGGGAGGATCATAATCATATACAGTTTCTGACCTATTATTGAGGTACAGCTCTTGGAAATCCAATAACTAGTCTGTCGACATCTGTCCACAGAAATCCCAATCAAACTGAGTGAAATCCAACAGCAAAAATTTTAATCGACAAGAACGCAAACTATAAATTGCAGTTCAACTACTACGTGCAACATTAATTTTTATACATTTTTAAGAACTACTTGCATTAATATTAAAATTATGTGGGCACGTGCATGTATTTTTTTTAATTTTAGTTTCTTTCTTTATTTAACATCAAACACAGTTGTGACATACTGAGTGACACAAACTGTGTGACATACTGAGGAGAGAAGTGTATTATATTAACATTTATTTAAATTATGGGATTCTTACCCTAACCCCATTCCAAATACAGGTGGAAACCAGCAATTCTGGCAAGAAATGATTAGAAACTATTCCCTCCCATGTAGTAAAAACTATTTGCAATGGCAAATCAGCTACAGATTTAGGCTGTTATCCCTTCATGAAGAAACCGACTTACTGCCAACTTGGAGAACAATAATTTGAATAACTGCATTTCCCACTGAACTCGGGAAAACGTGCACAGATAGTGAAGTTACATTTATGTTCAGAAGCTAAACAAGGATCTGCCACAGCATTCGCTCAAAGAAGGAAAGTGAAGGAAAACCTGATCGAGATCGGGGTCATTGACCCAGAAGCTGAGGTTCAATACTTATTGCAGGCATATTTAGTCTCTTAGAATTATATAGTCTAAATGGAAATAGCAAAAAATTGGCCATTAAAAGGTGATTGCTTAATCAAGATTGTGGCGTTACTGGAAGCACAAGTTCGTGTCCAATATCCAGCTGGCTTATCCTTGTTCCATTTTCTAGTAGGCTTTTTAGGATTTTGAAATTTTTTCTATGACAATGGGGTGCTGGCCCATCACCTCAACCCCCCAAAAAAGACTGAAGTTTGGAAATATATTAGGAAAATCAAATCAGCCTGCAGGGAGAAAGTTCAGATCCACAGTATCCCAAATAAACAATGGGAAGTGTATTTCAGTAAACTGTTGAAGGAAGACAGGCCAGAGTTTATGCCTAATACTGAAATCTTATGTCCAAGGGATTGCTCCATAAATATAACAATAGAAGAAGTAGAGAAAAGCTAAAAGAACTAAAAGGTAGAAAAGTTCCAGAACCTGGAAATATACCAGGCGAACTACTAAAAAATGGAACACCAAAACTAATGCAAATGATACAATTATTAATGAACAAGTGCATAAATATCGGAGATGTACCAAAGAAGTAGAAAGTAGTACACATCTCACCTGTCCATAAGAAAGGAAGGAAGAACATCTCCAGGAATTACAGGGGAATAGCAGTAACTAATACATTTAGTAAGATATATGGGAGGATATTGAGAAATCGCCTAAGAAAAGGAGTATGTGATGCACAAAGAAGATGAAGAACAAAGTGTCTTTTGAGCAGGATGCTCCTGCATTGATAATTTATTGTTTATCACAAGTAATGCAAAAGAAGTGGCAAATGGGGAGAGAATTACACATCGTCTTCCTCGATATCACAAAGGCATAGGACAATGTGCCAGTAGAGAAATTATGGGAGGTCCTGTGATGTCTAAATATGAATAGTACACTCATTGCTGCAGTGAAAAAATTATATTCTGAGCAAAAAGGAATAATGAAAGTGGGAAAGCACTTCACAGAATCATTTCCAATAACAAAAGGCCTAACACAAGGATGCTGCATTTCACCGACACTCTTCAAAATCTATGTGAATGAGGTCCTGCAAAAATGGAAAAGGAGTTGTGAGGGAATGGAAATACCGGAGGATATGTACTCCACTCTCTACACTTTACAGTTCGCTGATGACCAGGTAATCGTGGCACACGACCAAGATGATATAGAATTTATGCTGATAACAATAAGAGATGAAGATGAATATTATTTCTGTGGATATTCCCAGTCTGTAATTATTTCTGTTTTTTGCCTTACCTCACAACATATGTTAAGGATAATAGACAATAATCTGAATTTGCTTTATGCTGTATTATTATTGACAACTCCCATGTTACTAATTAGCTATAATAGTGTAATTGTTAATATTATTAGATTAAGGTGAATTGTAACTCATTTGTTTCCACCTTAAATTGTTTCCTGTAATATTACTTACATATAATACATTAGAAAAATTGTATTTTGTGTTTTTTTTATAATTTTCACATCTTTATATTTTATATAATTGAAATTTTTTTTTTTTTTTAATATTAATGAATTCTGATTAATCTGTTATTTGTAAATTGGTTCACTTAAAAAGGTTATATATACAATTAATTAATTAATTATTGTCTTTTGTTAAATTAGTGTTAGCCTTTTCATATCTATATGCCTGTATTGTTTTAAGTTTTTTAAGGTTGTAAATTGTATGTATATTCATATCCGGTTCCTTGGTTTTGGTTTTGGTTTTGTCACAATATAAAGTAATAATAATAATAATGTGATAATAATAATGTGATAATTATCTTACAAGAAAGTATAAATAAACAAATGTGTTATCTATATATCACTTCAATGTAAGAATTGTTTTGAAGTAACCAAAATAGCACATTTCCTATTTTTAATTTTTAATTAATTGTAAACTCACACCGGAAGCTAGCGTGTACCTCACACAGGCATGATATATATATTCTCGTCTCGCCACCCAACATCTTGCTAGTATCAGTCATGCTGTGTGTTGGTGTGGTGAGGGTGATGTCGTGTTCCTCATTTCGTGTGAGGTGCTGGATATGGAGGATGGTGCAGTGAATGGTGTGAGTTGTTCACGATGTTGCAAGGTATGTAATGTTTATGTAATAGATATAAAGGAAATTTGTAAATAATTTTTTAAACTTAGCTAGAAAATTATGTTTCATACGTGTGTTTTTCGGTAAAATTATTCCTAAACAGTGTTGTTTTCATTTTCTTTCATATTAGCCCTGATGATGGAAATAAAAGCTTCCGAAACGTTGGCAAACAACTAGTAAATTTTTTTCTGACCAAGCCCCGTTAACCTGCCTGCAAAAAAAAAAAAAAAAAAAAAAAAACTATTTCAAAAAAACAACTAGTTTTGCCGTAACATTTATAAAAACAACACTTTTTTTCAAAAATAGCTCCACATTTTTTTCAAAATTTTTCTTTCTAGAATAAAGTGCTCTTTAAAAATAATACCACAGACATCATTTTCTTTGAACACTTTGAATTTCTGAAAATTGTAGATTAGGAAAACAAGAGAACATATGTGCTGTTGTAGCACCACTAATTTCTTTAATGAAATCTGTTATTGAAAGACCTTGAAGTAAGATTAGGTACAACAAATTTCATTTTAAATAAAAATAATATCTTCATATTGTTTCACTCACATTAGCACCAGTTGATGAAATTCCAGGACTCATGGCTGAATTCAGAGTTGGAGCCACCCCTTGCTTCAACAGAAGTTGCTTCTTTAGTTGAAGTTCCTCTAGAATTTTACGATTGGCCAATTCTGTAAAGAAAATACAATATATTCGTAAAATTCTTCACCAAAAATGTTTCAGAAAACACAGGAAACATGTAGAATATATAAACACATATACAGATGTCCGAGGAGGAAATGTCGAAAACTGGAAAATAAGCTCTTAAGACAATTTTAAGCATATTTTGTCCAATAAACTACTTGGATATTCTGAATGGCAATAAGCACTCAAAAGTTGGTTTGAAAAAATGCTTCCTAGGCAAAAATGTTCATTGCAGAAGCATAGAAACACTCCAGACTTAGGAATTTGTTACATGCAAATTATTTACAAAAGAAATGAATATATTTGTTCAGAAAGAAAAATTAACGGAAAAATTAAAAAGCAGTCATACTGTGAAAAATTGGTTGCTTAAAATTGTCTTAAGAGCGTATTTTCGAAGTTCCTCCCTGGACACCTGTATGTATGAAAAACACACACACACGCGCACACACGCACGCACGCACGCGCACTCAGTTGATGAAACGCACACGCGCGCACGCACGCGCGCACGCGCGCACGCGCGCGCGCACGAGCACACGCGCGCACGCGCACGCGCGCATACGCACATTCAAAACAAATTAACTGGCGGCGCTACATCACCTACTTCCACGTATATAGAAAGGTTTCTTACCCCTGTCCCACCACCCTTCAACAGCCAAAAACATGTTTTTTAATTTTATATTTGTCGCCCACTTAAAACTATTTAATCTGATGGAAAATTATGAAAAATAAGAAACTTTATACTATTAGAAAAACATTTTTTAATATTTTCCCAGCGCTAAATCCAAACTTAAGAAAATACTTTTGAAAAAACAAAAAAATATTGTTTACTGTCTTAAAACCCTGGAACAGGCTCGAAAAAAATCTCAAAAATTCCTCTTCATCTACACATTGTGATTTTTTCAATATTTTCGACTCTTGGACTTTAGTACAAAAACATTTTTAACATTTTCCCACCTTCAAATCACCTCGACTTTAAAAATACTTCGAAAATGACTACACCAGTTCTGTGCATTTATTCAAGTGATTATTATACATTTGTAACACTTGTTGTAACAAGCAGTATAATTTTGACTTTGGATTATTATTATTATTATTATTATTATTACTATTATTACTATAACTACTAAGGTTTAAGGGCGCTTCAACATCTAGGGTTATTGGCGCCCATGGTAATTTATCTTAAGAGCAGTGCCTAACTAGTGCCGAACTAAAATGTTTAAAAGACAAAGTTAAATGTTTAAAAAGGAACACGAATGTGCCCAATGGTAAAAAAGAGGATTTGGTCTAACAGAAGTCTAATAAACACTTTAAAATCCCCCAATTAAGAGTCATTATAATTGGCATTATCCTCCTCTCTCAGAAAAGGTTATACATTCCATTTTCTTGTAAAAAGGTAAAGAGCATGCACAGAGGAGACTCGTCAACTCTATCAGAGAGACAGCAAGGTGATGACTCAGGGACGCTATCTCTTACCTTAGAACAATGCAGGAGAGCATGCACCACAGTAAAATCCGTCTCGCAATTATCGCAGGTAGAGGGTGGGTAACCGCGAAGATGATGTACGTGGGCGAAATGGCAGTGACCGATCCGAAGGCGTGTCAAAATAATCTTCTCGCGCCCAGAGTCGCGAGATGAGAAAGGCCAAGACTTTATGGAATCCTAGATTCTCGTGAGCTTGAAATCAGAGTTCTGCCGCTCTGTTTGCCACGCACCGAGTATAAAGCGTTTTAAATACGCTTTACAGTCTGCTAAGGGAACATAAGAAATGTAAATAGATGACTTCCGAGTGGCTGTTTTTTGGCGGCTTGATCGCCTGGGTCACTGCCTGCGATTCCCACATGTCACTGCACTTAACATACTACTAGGTCATAGTGGAGAGATGATAGACGGTGAAACAGATGCATTGTTGTGGTCAAGAGATCCGAGGGATAAAGAGTCAAAGTGACTGGAGTGCACTTCGGGAATCAAAGCATATAATCTATTCGTCTTGACGCACCGGATTCTATGTATTTCATCGCTTGCAGAACAGTAAACGTCTCAGCAGAGAATGCGCTATAGTACGGGTGAAGCTTTAATGACCGCGAAGGAAAAGGATTGATTGATTGATAGGGTTTAAAGGGCGCTTCAACTCATTGGCGCTCATGTCAAAGTATTTCTAAAAAATCAATTAAAGTTTGTTAAAAGGGTTGCTGGTGCAACATTCCAGCTAATTTAAAAGCTCATATATACCCTAAAAGGAAACCATCCATTACGAAAAAAATTCAGGTAAACAAGACAAATTTTAAAAACAAATCTGGGGCAGAGAAAATATTTACTGCCCTTATATGTCAGATAAAATTATATATTCCGCTTTCTCTCAAAAACAAAAAAGCTTTGAGAGCGCGGAATCGTCATCTCCGAGCACCTCTCGTAGAGAGTTGTCCAGACCATGTCTTCGTCGACTGCCAACAAATTTCAAACACTGCAGGAGGACGTGTTCCACAGAAAGATCCGCCCTGCATGTATCACAGGTAGGAGGAGACTCACCTCGAAGGAGGAAACTGTGAGAAAAGTGGCAGTGTCCGATACGAAGACGGGTTAAAATAACTTCCTCGCGCCTAGAAGGTCTGGACGAGGAACGCCAAGAATTAAAGATTCCTTTATTGCACTTAGTTTATAGGTGGTATTGTGCCACTCTGTTTGCCACGCTCTAAAGATGGATCGTTTTAAAGAAGCTTTAACATCAGACGATGGTACAAAAGGAATGTCAACACGAGTACTCTCCGTCGCCGATTTTGCCGCCCGATCAGCCATCTCGTTTCCCACGATTCCCACATGGCCTGGGACCCAACTTAGTACCAGGTCATAGTAGTGAGACAAACGGCGATGGATGAGGTTTTGAACTGATTGCGTCAGGTAGTCTGATGAACGGGAGACAGCTTGTAGTGAGCTGAGAGAATCAGAACAGAGAACTACTCGGCGCAAACTCGCTGACTCGATGTATTTTGGGCTTCAAGAATTGCATATATTTCAGCAGTGAAGATACTGCACTGAGAATGTAGCCGATATGACTTGGTGGCTCTGATACAGTAAAAACTACATGCCACTGTGCCGTTGCACGATGAATCATCTGTGTATAAGAATACATGATCTCGATAGGCTATCCGCATGTCCTGAAAATGCATCTGGTAAACAAGAGGGCTAGTCGTGTGTTTGGGAAGCTTGGATAGTCTGAGATCAATATTCGGACGGAGGAGTTTCCAAGAGGGAATGGGGTGACTTGGGGGTTTCACAGGGGTGGGAAGATCAACATTAAGGTCACGCAAAAGATTTCGCAATCGAATACCTGGAGGTGAGGCAGCGATGTTCGAAGAATATAGGATGTTTCATACTTAGGATGGGTAATTATTTGGCGACAAGGATGATTAGGAAGTCCTGATACTTTAGCACCGTAAGATGCTAATAAGATATTCGCCTTCTTTTTAAGGAGGGCTCACCAGCCTCGGCTAGAAGGCACTCAATTTGGCTGGTGCGATACGCACCAGTTGACAGACGGATACCAGCGTGGTGTATACTATTGACGGGTCGCAGAGTGGAGGGAGCTGCCGAGCCATACACTTCACTACCGTAATCCAAAACTGAGCGGATGAGTGATCTATATAACCGCAGTAGAGTAGTGCGGTCGGCACCCCATCATGTAGCATTTAGCATTCGAAGAAGATTAAGGGGGGAGACACATCTGGTTTGTAATCCACGGATATGAGCACGCCACGTTAGGGAATTGTCAAATGTAAGCCCCAGGAACTTAGCAGATTCAGCGTATGAATTCTGATTTCCTCCAAGTAAAGAACTGGGTTGCTATGCAAATGGAATATCCTACAAAAATGCAAACAGGTACATTTAGTAGCAGAGAAATTAAAGTCCACCATTTGGAGTTGCCTCTGTATCACACTGATGCTGCTGGATGAACAGAAGATGGCAAAGTCGTCCACAAACAACGACGCCTTTACAGGTTCTCGCACGGTCGACGCTATACCATTGATGGCGATGGCAAACAGAGTGACACTCAGGACTGATCCTTGGGGGATACCATTTTCAAGAGGGTGACTACGAGAAAGCCTATCACCCACACGAACACGGAAGGATCTGTTCGAAAGGAAGCTTTGAAGGATTAGAGGAAGCTTCCCCCTAAATCCCCAAGAGTGCAGGGTTTGCAGAATGCCATGCCTCCAGGTGGTGTCGTAGGCCTTTTCTATGTCGAATAATATGGCCACAAGATGTTGCCTCAAGACGAACGATGTACAAACAGCTGTTGCCAACGAAGCGAGGTGGTCCAAGGTTGAACGGTTTCTTCTAAACCCGCTTTGGATTGGCGTCAACAGATTTTTATACTCCAAGGTCCAGACCAGACGCTGATTCACCATGCGTTCCAGAACTTTGCATACGCAGCTTGTGAGAGAGATAGGTCGATAACTTGATGGCAGTGATCGATCTTTGCCTTCTTTGGGAACTGGGACGATGATGGCTTCTCGCCAAAAGGTAGGAATGGTATGCTCTTTCCAAATACGGTTAAAGAGTCGGAGAAGAAATTGCATGGCCATTTCGGGAAGATGTTGCAGCATTAAGTTGTGAATTTGGTCTGGACCTGATGTGGTTCTTTTTGCAAACATTAGAGCAGAACTCATTTCAAACATGGAGAAATGGGTATTATAGTCCTCATGTGCTTTGCTAGAAAAATCCAAAGCGTGGTTTTCCATTCTTTCTTTGAGAAGAATGAAGTTTGGAGCATAGTTTGCCGAACTCGACATGTTTTCATAATGAGTGGCAAGTACCTCTGCAATGGCGTCTCGAGCTGTGATAACCTGACCATTTTTTTGAAGACCTGGCACAGAGTTTGGGGAAGGATATCCTTTGATTTGACGCACCTTCCTCCATACCAGACGTGGTGGCGTTTGGCAATACAAAGAGGAGACCTATGACCTCCATGATGCATTTTTACTTTTTAAAAAATGGTTCTCCTCGCCTTTGCTCTGCACCTTTAGTACTCAATTAAGTTATCCGCGGTTGGATAGTGTTTTAATCTCGTCAAAGCTTTCTTACGAGCACTAACAGCCCTTGAGCAAACCGAGTTCCACCACGGGACGAAAGGGTGTCGCGATTTACCAGTCGACTTGGGGATTGCAATTTCCGCAGCTCGTAATACCGCTTTGTTAAAATGTGCTGCCATTTCTTCCACACTGACAAACTCCTCCTCCGATACACTGAGGTTCGCTTGGAATGTCAGCCAGTCAGCACGTCCGACACACCATTGAGTGGGGCGCGCCAACCCACGGGCTAGCCCATCAATGTGGACGATAATGGGGTAATGGTCGCTTCCGTACAGGTCATCTAGTATGGACCATTGCAGAACGGTTGAAAGAGAAGGGCTGCTGAGTGCTAGATCGATACACATGCTTGAGTTTGTGGCGACGGCAAAGTGAGTTGGTTCACCGGAATTCAGAATAACCAGGTTCGCTGAGTCTACAACCGACTCTAATACACTACCTCTCGGACAAGTGCGGGAAGAGCCCCAGAGAGGACTGTGGGCATTTACATCCCCGACTATCACAAACGGAGAGGGCAGTTGGTTGATCAGACCCAAAAGTTCATGAGCAGATACACTCAGTCCTGGGGGGATGTAGATATTGCAAACAGTGAGTGTGAGGGATGGAAGGTGCACCTGCACACACACTGCTAGGAAGTCGGTCTGAAGAGGTACCTCTGAAGACAGCAGCGAATCATGAACCAATGAAGCGACTCCGCCATGGGCGCGGAGGCCATCGTCTACGTCTTGCCTGTAGCAACAAAAGCCGCGTAGAGAGAGGGGGTGCACAGAACGGAGATGTGTTTCCTGCAGGCAAATAACCACGGGTCTATGTATAGACATTATTAACTTCAATTCGTACAAACGGGTACGAAAGCCACTTATGTTCCATGAGAGGAGAGCCATAGTTTCTAGTTCTTAGGTTTTGGTTCTAGGGTGGGTTATGTATCAGGTTTCTTTT
This sequence comes from Teleogryllus oceanicus, assembly GCA_964035755.1. NCBI lineage: Eukaryota > Metazoa > Arthropoda > Insecta > Orthoptera > Gryllidae > Teleogryllus > Teleogryllus oceanicus. The sequence continues at coordinate 284,940,816 of CAXIVR010000001.1, forward strand.
CCTTCTTTTTCCTTCTTTGTTGGACGGTAATGGCTTGGTTCATGCGGTTCCTCATTCCCGGCAGAGTCATCTTGACTACTGCTGGAGAGGGTCGCATGTATTGGGACACCACGGTCCCTTGAGACAGGCGACCTAGATCTGGCTATAGGGCCTGTCGGCCTCAGTTTCTCTGGGTGTGTTTGCGTGTTTGTTGAAATATTTATGGTTTTTGTTTCCGATTTTGTTTCCGGCTGGACAAGAGATTTGGTATTGGCATCTCCGCCGATGTCATCAAAGGATATCTGGCAGGCAACATCGCGCAAAGTGGAGGCTTTAGGCGTTTGGGTTTCAGAGTTGACTCTCTTATGTTGACCCACGGTGTCAGCGAAACTTCGGGCCATGTCCACGGGGTTTCGCGTCTGGTAACGGCGTCGTGCCTCTGGAAAGGAAACTTTCTCAGAGACCCTGATCGTCTGGATCTCTCTTTCTCTTAGGAATATGGGGCACTGGTTGGAATTTGAGGGATGTTTTTCACTACAGTTTACGCACTTTGCCTCTGCGGGGCAGTTAGAGTCACTACAGGCCTCCCTTCCACAGCGAACGCAGACTGCGGCGCTCATGCAGCGAGGTTGCGTATGGCCAAACCTCTGGCATTTAAAACAGCGCAGAGGGTTTGGAACATACTGCCTGACACGGAGATTGCAAAAGCTACACGATATCTTCTCTGGTAGAGATGGACGGTCGAAGGTCAGAATCAGAGTTGAGGTAGGAGTGAGTACCCCATTTACTCTCCGCTGAATCCGTAAATCTCTGACACACCATATAGCTCGAAGAAGGCTTTCAAATATTCTTCCGATTCGGTAGAGAAGTCTTCATGATTAACCACACCCTTGCAAAGGTTTAAGGTCGGGTGGGCGAACACTTGCACCTGGAGGTCGGCTATTTCTTTGATGTCAAGGATCTTGCTGATCGGTTCGTCAGAGCGACATTCAAAAAGGATTGTGCCGTTTCTCTGACGGACAACCGACTGAAATTTACCAAACTTCTCAATTTCCCTGGCAAGTTTGATTGGGCTGACACTCTTCATAGTTTCATTTTTTCTTTTACTTGACATGATGAAAAAGTGGGGCTTAGTAGGTCTGTCTGACTCATTACAAAAAAAACTCGAGATTTACTGATTCACCAACAAATCTCCTCTTCCTTATGGAAGAGGGCGGGGAAGTAGGTTTTTATCCATTAAAAGGATATCAGATTCATCCCCATGGTCCCCCACCACGGAGCCCAACAAGGGGACACTCCATCGGAGTGCCAGGGTTGCCACGGGGATATAGTGGGGGGGGGGGTACCACAGTGCTGTACCGCCGTGGATCCCCCCCGCTCACCCTGGAGTTCAGTACAAGACCTAGTCCAAGCCGGTTGATCGGGAGTGGGTTAGCTCCCGACCGCCCGTCTAGAAGAGTCCGTAGCCAAAGCAAGTGTATTGAGACATACAAGGAATGTTCCCCAAAATACGTAAGAGCACGTACCCCTAGATGCCAAGAAAGAAGTAGCACGAGGAGAGTAATTGGGAAACAGACGGGCCCCTCAACCGCCAGGACATACATTCCCTCCGACAGGGGTCGCCATGCACGGCAAACACATGGGTGGGCGTTCAGCATACAGAGGGGGCCAGTGAAATAGAAGAGGGAGAAGAAAAGAGACAGGATGATATAGAAGAATGATAATGTAAAATGGGGAAAAGAAAAACGACTTGTGAAGGAAAGGAATACTTGAGAGCCCTCTCTGTATCCCCCCGTCAGGACGTGGACCAACCCACCTCGACGGGCGAAGGAAAATGATAGTTTTGGCACTTTATGAGGGGGAATGAAAGGGAACAGTTTGGAACGTATTTCCATGAACCGGTTTACTCTGTTTTGTTAGATCACCGACCCAGACACGAAAAAATTTCAAAATTTCCTCTGATAACACTTGTAATTTTTTTCCGATTGTTTTCAATTGCTATACACCGGCCCAGGACTGCATTTCCGAATGAGCACACAACACATTACAGAAATAACGATTTTTCCCCATTCAACTAGTACGCTTTTATCCTTAAAATTATAATTTAGAGTATAAGGAATGATTTTGCTAATAATTTGTACACGTCTGTACATTTTCGAAATTTTAACACAAGTGTCTATATTTTTTTGGCGCCATTATTGTTTGGTCCATGTCACTGTACCAACTTCCCGAATTGAAAAAATTGAAGAATGGATTGACATAGCCAAGTATTATGTTTATTTTCGTATGCACGAACAATTAATAAAAATCATTGTGAATATTTTAGAACTCGATCGAACAAAAAACACACCCGCAAGCGTCGGTTTCATAACTTCAACTTTTAAGGGAATTGAAGCTATGCTACGCGTGACCAATTTCAATGAAACTCCACTCCACAACGAATTTAGTAACGGGGGCATTTTTTTCAAAAACTTTCAATATTAATATGACCTCGAAAAAAATCGTTGAAAAAACTTAAGAGCATATCGTGTTTTTGCGAATATTCTTCATAGAAAAATATTTAAAAATCTGGGACATCGTGGTTAAATTGTCATTAAATTTGCGCGTTTTGATGTGAAATGACTAAATATTAATGAAGGATTAATTGATTGACGTTTAAAAGGAGCTACAACAGCTATGGTATGGCTCAGCATTGGCACCAACATCGAAGTTTAAATCCGTAATATAATATATAAAATGAGCGCTGAAGATGCAACTATTATCCTGATTAAAACATTTAAAAATTATTTTAACATTCAAAAATATTTTAAAAAACTTTAAACTTGCTACAACAGCACAAACTTCTTCGCATATTGGCAACGATTCTAAATAACTAAAATAACTTCTTATTCGAGTTTCAAAATTGCCAAAGTTTCACGCAAAAGCTACTCATATTTACAAATAATTGAATATGACCTAATTTGAAGATCTGGTTTTGGTTAACAATTTCCTTAACCCTTCATTGCACGATTTTTATGGTTAATTATTTTTTTTAAAAATTAAAAAAAAAAATTTAAAAAATTATTTTTCAAATCGTTTATGTGATAAAATAAGTATCAAGCGAGTCAATAAAATAAATATCATTCGTATTTTGTTTGATTATTTTCCTAAAAACGTTGAGTTTCTGATGCACGAAAACACAATGTGTAACCCAAAAGTATCACCCAAAATTAAAATATCGGTTTTGAATTCAATCAGATCGACTGGGGAATACCAATTTTGGGGAAAATTCTGCAACAAACGATTTCACGCCAATTGATTTTTCAGTATCCAGGACCCACAAAACGTGGATTCTCACTGCGCAACGTTTTATATGAAGTAATTTACTACATACAGGAGCAAGAAGTATCCACTCGTTCGTTACCAGGGCCCCACAATAATAGTTTTTCTGGCGAAAATACGCCGTTTACCCCCTGCAGTAGTAGGAGAGAAAATTAAAATTAAAGCCTAATATACAAACAAAATCTATTGAACGTAAGAGCAAGAATCGTCACCAATAATAATAATAATAATAAATAATAAAAATAACTATAATACGACCTACAACAAGACACTGCACGGCAAAAGCAACATGGAGAAAAACAGTACTTATTACTTTTTTGTATACTCACATCCGGAGTAATATATGTAGTACAGAAAAAGTTATGAAAAACTGCGGAAAATGGATTTCAAGATTTCAACGGAAATACACGTTTGTGAATCGTCCCAAAACTCGTGTCATGTTTTGGGGACTCCCCGAAAACGTGTTTTTTTCCAAAACTTGTGTCTCTGCGCTCGCGTCCGTCTGCGCCCGCCCCAGTCTTCCCCAGCCCCCGAGTCTGTCAGCTTTTTTAAATTTTTTTTTACTTTACGTAAAAAACAGTTAAAAACTGTGTGACGTGCTATGGGGAGAAGTGAATTCTGTGCACGTTTGAAAAATTCCGTGATCCCTACCCTAAGCCATATATATATATATATATATATATATATATATATATATATATATATATATATTCAATTTTAAAGAAATTCAGATAATCAAATTTTACCATCACCAGCGGTAAATAATGCATTATGTATCTTGTTAAAATTAATGTTACTTTTCTTGTGATGCTCAGTTAGTCTCTAATTGTATAGAAACGCAGCAGAAACGATTTCACTTGGGATTTAAACTTTTCTATCGAATTTAATCGTTTAATGTCATCTGGCAAAGTGTTGTTAAATAATGTACATGTATTGTATGTTAATTTTTTGTAATGAGCTGTTGATACTGTCACCTGATCGATATGATTACTACGGCGAGTGTTACAGTTACAGATATCGGCGTTTTCTGCAAATATATTCCCGCAAGTCATTTTTTGACAAAAACCACTGATTCGTAAATCAACAGACAAGGTGATGGTAAAATTCCCAGATTAATAAAGAGAGAGTTACAAGAATCATGAGGGTGGGTTTGGTTGTATAATTATTCGTACTATTCCTTTTTGTAATCTAAAAGTCTGGGCGCTATACGATGTATTTCCCCAGACTTTTATTGCAGAGAGAGAGAGAATCACATAAAGGTCCTACGTATGGGGGTTCTTATATTTACATTAGAAATAATATTGATTCTATCTCCTTGGCGGAATTAAATGTGTATTCCATTGAAAATGTTTTCGAAATTTCTGTTGTACATCTTACTTCACTAAAAGTGATAATACTTTGCATCTACAGACCTCCAACAAAGAGAACTGCAGATTATATTTTGTTCTTAGAAATCCTGGAGATAACACTTAACAAAGTCAACAATCGTTCTTTTGAATTCATTGTTGTATGCGGAGATTTTAACATTGATTTTCTGTCGAATCTTGTGAGAAAGAAAAGTTTCTCAATTTAATTAATTCCTTCAATTTAGACATTATAAGTAATGTACCTACACGGATCACACAAAATTCGATATAGTCCATTAATCAAATTATAATTAACAAAACTACTACTCGATATGAAGTTGAAACAAAAGATTTATGATACAGTGACCACGATAAATCTTACCATTATAAGAAATGCGATCACTGACACAATAAATATGTACACAATAGTCACGTATGACTAGATTGTTTACAAAAAGTAAAATAAAATTATTCATTGATTACTTGATGCAGGAGTCATGGGAAGCGGTTTATAATACTGTTGATACAAACGACAAATTGTTTTGTTTTTTTCAACTCTTTCATTACATTTTAACACTTGCTTTCCTCTTCAAAAAAGAAAACTAAATATTTCACGGAAAAGCAATTCTTGGAACACAAGGGATTAGGACATCTTGTAAAAACAAGCGAATTTTTTCTTTCATATCTAAACGTCATAACGTATCTCAAAATTTCCTCATCTACCTTAAAAAATACAAATCATTTTTACGAAAAGTTATAAGGCAGGCTAAAATCATGAAAAACTATCAGGATATTTTGAACTCAAATAACTAAACAAAAGCAATGTGGAATATAATAAAAAATACGACCAAATCAACTAGAAACCATGTAGAAAATGTCGTTTTAAAATATAACGATATAAATGTGAACGATCCGGCAATACTGGCTAGTGTCTTTAACCAATACTTTTCGAGAATTGCTACCGATCTCACTAAGGGTCTTCGGCCTCAAAATTCAAAAACAGACAGTTCACCCAAAATTTTAGACACGATGTTCGTTTCCGAAACTTCTTCCTATGAAATTCTCAAAATAATCGGTAAACTAAAAAATAAATATTCGTCCTGTTTAAATGATTTCCCGGACTCTTAGTTAAAGACCTGTGCGTATGCCATTATACACCCGTTAACTCACATATTCATCGTTATGCACCGGAACGTTTCCGGATATTTTCAAAACAGCTAAAATTAAGCCGCTCTTGAAAAAAGGCAACAAAAATGAAATTCAAAATTATCGGCCCATTTCTCTTCTATCAGTTTTTTCAAAAATATTAGAGAGACTTTTTTACGTACGAATAAACCTTTCTCAGTAAACACGACGCGCTTTCAGATTGCCAACGGATTTAGAAAATCAAAATCAAGGAAATTTTCTTAAAGATGTCGCCTCATATAAACGAGGCACCTATTGGATTATTTTTAATCTCTCAAAAGCTTTTGACGTCATTGATCATGACATTTTATTTTCCAAATTACCTTCATATGGAATCCGTGGTATTGCTCTAGATTGGTTATGTTCGTACCTTAAACAACGATCTCAGATAGTAGAAATACCTTACTGGAATGATGGAACATTACGTACGCACCTTTCCGACTCTTTGCCCATTGCACGTGGAGTTCCTCAAGGATCGATTTTAGGCCCTATTCTGTTCCTACTTTACGTAAACGATATGCCCTCGACGATTCGAAACGGAAGAACGGTTCTCTTTGCAGATGATACGAACATCCTTTGCAATAAAGATACAGTAAATAGTACAATATCAGATGTTTCAAATTGGTTCTGAAATAATAAATTAATAGTAAACGAAAAGAAAACGGTTTTAATGCAGTTTTCGATTTCAAATAAAAAATTCTGTGCTCCATTGAACATGAACGGTGTACCATTGACCATTAAGGCAACGACATTTTTAGGTCTCTCAATTCAGTCAAACCTTAAATGGAACGTCGATTTAAATGAACTGAACACAAAATTAAGTTCATTATGCTACGCGTTCAGAATTCTTGCAAATTCAGTCAGCCTTCATACTGTTCGTTGTGTATATTTCGCGAATGTTCTTTCCCGTCTGACATATGGCATACTATTATGGGGAAATACATCTTATAGCTCCCAGACTTTTAGATTACAAAAACGAATTGTACGAATAATAACCAAGTCACACCCACGTGATTCATGTAAGCCTCTCTTCATTAATCCAGGAATTTTACCATTAGGTTGTCTGTTTATTTACGAATCAGTGGCATTTGTCAAAAAGACTTGCTTAAAGGCGGGAATATATTTTCAGAAAATGTCGATGTCTATTACTATAACAGTCGACGTAGAAATCATATTCATCCCATAAAAGATGGCCCCTTGTTTTGCTTCTGGACATAAATGTAACTTCATTTTCTGTGCACGTCTTCTAGAATTCAGTGGGAAATAAAATCATTCAAATTATCGTTTCCATGTTGTCACGGCAGGAAGTATTATTCCGAAGGACAACATGGATAAGAGTCAAATTTATTGATTATTTATCCCTGAAAATAGATTTTATTACATGGGAGTGGGTTTTTTTCTTCAAAATTTAAGTAGTATATGACTTAGTGTAGGGATCACAAGATTTTGAAAATGTGCACACAATTAACTTTTCCCCATAGCACGTCAGAGTTTTAACTGTTTTTTTACGTAAATAAATAAATAAAAAGAATATTATGCCGTAACTCAGGCGGGCATGAACATTCGCGAAATATGCACAACTCAAGGTTGTCTGAATTTGAAAGAATTCTGTGTGTCTCGTCCGTCCGTCCGTCCGTCCGTCCGTCCGTCTGTCTCTCCGTCTGTCCGTCCGTCTGTCTCTCCGTCCGTCCGTCCGTCTGTCTCTCCGTCCGTCCGTCCGTCTGTCTGTCTCTCCGTCCGTCCGTCCGTCTGTCTGTCTCTCCCGTCCGTCTGTCTGTCTGTCTCTCCGTCCGTCCGTTGTTCGTCTCTCCGTCCGTCCGTCCGTGTCTGTCTCTCCGTCCATCCGTCCGTCCGTCTGTCTGTCTCTCCGTCTGTCTGTCTCTCCGTCCGTCCGTCTGTCTGTCCTCCGTCCGTCCGTCTGTCTCTCCGTCCGTCCGTCTCTCTCCGTCCGTCCGTCTGTCTCTCCGTCCGTCCGTCCGTCTGTCTGTCTCTCCGTCCGTCCGTCTGTCTCTCCGTCCGTCCGTCTGTCTGTCTCTCCGTCCGTGCGCCCGTCTCTCCCGTCCGTCCGTCCGTCTGTCTCTCCGTCCGTCCGTCCGTCTGTCTGCTCTCCGTCCGTCCGTCTGTCTGTCTCTCCGTCCGTCCGTCTGTCTCTCCGTCCGTCCTCCGTCCGTCTGTCTCTCCGTCCGTCCGTCGTCTGTCTCTCCGTCCGTCCGTCTGTCTTCCGTCCGTCCGTCTGTCTCTCCGCCAACACCTCTAGACCCTAAACCATCCAGAAGAACCGCGAGAATTAAATGTCCAAATGAAGACGCGATAGAATCGCATTGTTTTAAAAGATCGTGGTCGAAGCAGTTTTGTGGCTACTCGTCTGGCTCGAGTAAACAAACTGTTAAAATGCACGTATATATGCCACAGACAATCAATTTAATTTTGTAGGGTTGGTAATGCGACCCCAGCTGAGAGTTATTGGCGCGCAAGCACGCCCGCTTTGACGGGACTTCTACGAAATACTATGCGTCTCTTCATATGACGCCACGAGAGGCAATTTTCCAGAATTTCTTAGCTGATCGTTCGCACAAAAGCACTTCGTCAGTAAAAAGGCGTAGTAAGTCACATTTTGGCGGCATTGAAGAAATTATATTTTTCGACTGTTGGCAGTGGGTGCTGTCTTACAGCTGTTGCAGATTCTGTGGAAAGAGCATCTTGTTTGGGCGCGTAAAGCTGAAAGTGAGCTGAAATAATATTATGTACGAATTACAACAGAAAACAATCTTGTGTTAGCCTAAGGAAACATTGAGAAAATAGCATTGACAACTTCTTCAGTTTTCAACAATATTCACGTTGACATAAACTAATAGTTCTACGGTAATTGTCTTTCAGAATTTTCCTTTGTGGCGAGCTAGGAAGTTGTGGCCACGCTTTGTGGGCAACCCAATCCAGCATTCTGTGGTTCTTCCATAACTTTGCTGAAGCTATTTTGCAGCCTCAACAGAATTTTTTCTACAATTATGAAATTGAAGATAAAGGTTCCTCATTCACATAAAATTTGTTGTTTATAATTCCTTCATTGGCACTTTCTTTTTTTGAAAATTGTAGCAGTTTTAATGCAATAGTACGTGCAATATTTGTAATTTTTAATTAAAAAAAATACATTTTCTCAAAAACGGCTCCTAATGTTTTCTTTAAATTTCTGGTAGGGTTAGTGCCAAATGAACCCGCAACGTGGACACAAACGCCATATTGCACCATTCTTTTGTTTCCTTCAAAAATTAGAAAAATTACAAAATTACAATTACAAATTACGAAAAAATTTAAAAATTACAAAAATATTTACTTGTCTCTCAAGTCTGTTATATTGACATTAGAGGCGATTTCTTCACGTTATTGTACTTATGAGTACATGTGCTTTGAATAATGTAAAAAGTTTCTCGAAAATTCAAGTTCTCCGTTAAAATGAGCTCAAAATCCCGCATTTTCAGAAACGCTCAAACGCCGTTTTCTCAAAAATGGCTCCAATTTTTTTCTTCACACGTTTCCCACGGATTGTGGTAATGGTTTAATAATACTTAAAGTTCATTTGATTTATTTTTTCAAAAAGTAAAAAAATGTAATTTTTTAAATGTCTCACGTCGTTAATATACACATTTCCAGAGATTTGTATACATTATTGCATTTATGAGTGGAAGTGCTTGAAAGTACTTCAAATGAAGTTTGAACTGTGAAAGAACTTCAAATTTCGCATTTACAGTAATACTTAATTGCCATTTTCTCAAAAACGGTTTCAAGTTTTTCAATTAAATGTCTATTTAGGATGAGGATTTACTCTTCTTAAATATTCTTGAAGTAATATTTCGGTTCTACTATTAAGAAGTCGAAAACTTTAAGAAGTCGAAGACCTTAAAGCCAGTCCACACCAAGGAAATTAAAAAAAATTGCTACGAGAAAGTCTGTGCCATTCTGTAGCACCTCTAGATCTTAATCTCAAACCAAATGGTTAACTCTTCTTTCCCGCAGAAAGGAAAAGTGGTTCGAGAGCACCCAATCGTCGTTGTCGAGCACTTCCCATAGAGAGCTCCCTCAGATAGTCTGCGACGGCTGCCGTTAGATTTTGCACAATGTAGGACATGTTGCACAGGGATGTCTTGTATGTGTCACAATTGGGTAGAGGGGATACATTGGAGGAGTAATTATACGAAAAGTTTCAACTGTCGAATTTTACAAGATCTGTGTTAAAACTACTTCCTAACGCGTAGCAGCACAGGGTAATACAGACCAGGGCTTTACTGAATCCTTAATACTCCTTAGTTTAAAAGTGATATTGTGCTACCCCGTCTGCCATGCACTGATTAAGGAGCATTTTAAAACTACATTTAACTCTCCTGAAGGGACAGTGGGAATGACAATGTCAGAATTTCGATTCGCGTGTTTTGCAGTCTGGTAGTTAATTCAATGCCTGCGATTCCTACACGACTCGTAATCCAACAATGTCGTCGAAGTTGCAAATTAATAAATGATTAATTAGGTGTCAAGTTTTCTTAAGGAGGAAGGGAGATCGCTTGAAGAGAGTTCAGTAAATCATTGGAGAGAACTTCTCGCTGGTATGACGATTTCTGGATATACGTATTTAAGGGCTTCGAGAACTGCGTACGCCTCAGCAGTGAATAGACCACAGAGAATATTGGTGTACCACCACAGAATCAGAAATGATTTGGTGGCCCCAACATAATGGAAACTGTATGCCAATGGAAGATGAGCCATCAATGTTTATGAATATACGATCGGGGTAAGTTGCCCTCATATCTTGAAACTGGATCTGGTACAAAAGGGGACAAGGTGTCTGTTTAGGAAGGTTGGAGTGTCTGGTCAATATTGAAACTAAAGAGTTTCCAATGGGAAATGAGATTGGTTGGTAATTTTCGGGAGGTAGGAAGCCAAATAAATTCCTGTAACAGATTTTGGAACCAATACATTGAGGCTGGAAGAGCGAGATTAATGACCATACTTTGACGGGATGGATGGTTCGAGATACCCAAAATTTAGCAGTAGAAAACCCTAACAAGGTTTAGGGATGGCTCACCAGCGTCCGCTAGAGCATTAAATCCTGATAGTACGAAATGCACCTGTGTACATGAGAATACCGATTGTAGTGGACTTTGTTAATGTGTCAGAGTGGAGGGACATGCTGATCCATATACAATGCTGACTGATCCATACTGATGCTGATCCATATACAATGCTGACAGAACTGGACGGATGAGTGTTCTGTTTAACCGCAATAGAGAAATGCGGTCAGCTCCCCACACGTTCAATATTAAAGGTAGACACAATGATTTGCAGACTGCGGAAGTGAGCACGCTACGTATGGGCTTTATGAAGCGTCAGTTCGTGGAACCAGGGAGATAAACAGCATACAAGCTGATGTCCTCCAAGGCAGAGATCTTATTTGCTATGCAAAAAGATATATCTTGAAATGCACAACAGAAGATTTAGTCTCAGGAAAGTCAGTGGAGATGCTATGTATATTCGTGAACTTTATTACGGACCAGTTAGAGTTACGTTTGGATGACATTGATGCTGCTGGATGAACAAAATATTGCGAAATCCACAGAGATGCCTTTACATTTTCAAGCACGGACCACGCTATACCGTTCATGGCAACGCAAGCAGAATTACGCTTAGGACCGACCCTTACAGGATTCAGTTTTCAAGAGGATGACTGTTAGCTCTCCACCAACGCGAAATCGGAAGGATGTGGTGAATATAAAGTCTTGGAGGAATAGAGGGATCTTCTATCTAAATTCCAAATGCAGAGTTTACTGAATTCCGTACCTCCAAGTGTTGTCTTGCGCCTTTTCTCTAACAAATTGTACGGCCAGAAGATGAACGAGGAAGATATTTATGTTGCTACAGTAAGGAGATGGTCGAGAGTTGACCGGGGTCCTCTGAACCCGCATTGGATTGGGGCGAGCCGCATTCTGCTCTCCACGGTCCAGACCACACGCTGAACTACCATGCGTTCCAGCACTTTGCATACACAACTGGTAAGAGATATATGCCAATACCTCGATGGGAACGGTCAATCTTTCCTTCTGTTAGAGCTGGGACGACGATGGCTTTTTGCCGTAGAGCAATGGTGTGCTTTTCCGAGATAGAAATTCTATGGTTATTTAAGGAAGATGTAAAATTATGTTGTGAATTCCATCTAGAACGGGCGCGGTTCTTTTTGCCAAGAGCGAGAGCAGAGCGCATTTCAGACCGGAGAATTTCATGTTGTAATCCTCAGCCGCTCTGCTTGAAAAATCTAATGCACAGTTCTCTCCTTTTTCATTCACTAAAAGAAAGTCTGGAGCGCAGTTCGCCGAACTCGACACTCCTCGAAGTGAGCGGCAAACTCCTCTACAATGGCATCTCAAGATATATTGATTTCCCCAATCTTGAGAAGACCTGACACTGTGATAAATAAGGGGCGATTTCATATGAACTAAAAATGTATGAAATATGTATGCAATGATGACCTAAAAAAGATATATGAAATTCAAATGACTTCATGATTAGTATTATATATTACTTTTATTAACTTACAGAAACACGTATAACGATTATTGAGACTGAATTTAATGTAGTTTAAAAAGTTTTAGTTCTTCGAAATCTTTAACCTAAAAACCAACTGTAATGCTTTATAGTTAAAGAACTCATTAAATATTACTAGGAGTGTTGCAATTCTATTTATGGCCACTTGGAAGGGGTGGGCCAACACAGAGATCTCGGTGGGAGAGATGGCATTGACCGATCAGAAGGCGCGTCAAAATAATCTCCTCACGCCTAGAGCCACGAAATTAGAAAGACCAATGCTTCATGGAATCCTTGATTCTCGTTAGCTTGAAATCAGAGTTCTGCCACTCTGCCATGTAATGAGTATAGAGCGTTTCAAATATGCTTTAGAGGCTGCTGAGAGGACATACGGAATATCCATAGAGGACTTGGGAATCGTTATTTTCGCGGGTCGGTCGGCTAGGTCATTGTCTATGATTCCCACATGAACATGTACCCAACATACCGCTAGGTCATAGTGGCGAGATAATAGACGGTGAAACAGATGGTGAATTGTAGTCAAGTGATCCCAGGAAGAAAAGGGTCAGAAGGGACTACAGTACACTTCGGCAATCACTGCATATAACTACACGTTGTGAGGCACCTGTACCAAATATATTTCAGAGCTTGCAAAAAAGCGAACTTCTCAGCAGAGAATACCCTACAGTACGAGTAAATTTTGAATGAGCACGTGGCCGTTCTACAGTTGAACGCACGTGTCACAGTCATTTGTGGCAGAGCTGTCAGAATACAAGAAATCATGGTCTCCACTCATTGAAGCGTTTCAGATATGTTTTGTGCGTAGTTTATGTTTTAGGTAGGTGAGACAAGCTGAAGTCAATTACAGGCCGGAGAAGTTCCCAAAGAGGGACCAGATTTTTGGGAGGTTTCATAGAGGGCAGGACGTTTCAGGGAAGGCTCCTGCAACGAAGTGTGAAACCAATTATCACGCGGTTTAGGTAAAGATGGTATCAGTACGTAAGATATTTGGTGATTAGGGTACAAGAATGCTCGCCGAGATGGAACATCCAGCTCTGCGTCTTTCGCACCATACGAACCGATCAAAATGTCCCGTCTTCCCTTAAGATGCGGTTCTCCAGCTTCAGCCAAGATACATTTGATACGGCAGGAGCGCTAGGCACCAATGCTGATGCGGATTCCGGCATGAAAAGTATTTCGAGGTCGTAACGTTGAATGTGTGTCCCTGAGCCATATACAATGCTGCAGTAGTCCACAAAGATCGAATAAATTCCCTATACAACCGTAAGACATACAAGCGGCACATCATGAGGTACTACTAAGGATGCGAAGTAGATTTAATGATGATACAGATCGACTCTGTAGGTTGGGGACGTGTTTTCACCATGTCAGGCTTTTGTCGAATGTCAGACCGAGAAAGGCTGCTGCGTGAAAAAAGGGAGTTTGTGATTTCCAAGGAACAGATTTGGATGATTGTGGAGGTAATATATCCTGCAGTAATGGGTGCACTAGGATTTTTGAAGTGGATAACTTATATCATTTTTCACGCTATTCATTCAATCTATTCAGGACAAAATGTAGTTGCCTTTGAATGACATTCACGAACTTGGTTGGGCAGAAATTGGCAAAATCATCAACGAAATCCGATGCCTTTACAGGCTCTCGTACGACTAACGCAATGTCGTTGATTGCAACGGCAAAGTGGTGCTCACAACTGACCTTTGGGGAACTCCATTTTCCAAAGGGTGACTGGAAGACAATTTTCCGTCAAAGCGGACTCGAAAAGATCTTGAAGATAGGAAGTTCAAAAGGAACAAAGAGAGCAATGCCGTAAGTCTCCAAGAGTGCAAAGAGCGAAATATGCCCAGGTCGTGTCACAGGGCTTCTCAACGTCAAAGGAGACGTCTACTTGCTGTAATACGAAGTGCATATCTGCGAAGAAAGAGTGACTAAGTGAACCAAAGTAAACCGATGCTTCCTGAAGCCACACTGAATTGGTGTTAAAGTTTCTTTACTCCACGAGCCAGACCAGACGACGGTTAACCATTAGCACCAAAAGCTTACAGATGCAGCTAATAAGCGAAATCGGACGATAAATCGAGGGAATCGTTCGGCCCTTTCCTTCCTTAGGAATAAGAATGACTATAGCCTCGTGCCAGTTTTCAGGATTGAAGTGGTCGTTCTAAATCCAGTTGAAGAGGTTAAGTAGGCCGGAGCGTGCCTTCTTAGTTAGTTTAACATTTGGTTGTGATGGTCAGGTCCTCGAGCAGAATCTTTCAAAAGAGCGAGCGCAGACAATTCCTCCATAGAAAAGGGGAAGTTATAATCCTCTTCTATGCCACTTGAAACATTCTGTGCATGTTTTCCCCATCTAATCTTATAATTCAGAAACCCTGCAAAATGTTGCGAATTCCTAGCGATGTTCTCATGGAGAGAAACCATTTGCTCTGCTAAATCTTTGGGGGAGATCAGAGTTCCGTTCATCAGCAACCCTGGTACGTTCGGAGGATGTAGTCCTCCCCCAATTTCACGGACCTTCCGCCATACCACTTTAGAAGTACGGCAGGATAGAAAAGAAAGACAGGCTCTCCAAGACGTTTTGCATTCGCGAATGACCGTTGTGGTCCTGGCTTTACACCTCTTGTATTCGATTAAATGTTCAATTGTAGGGAACCTATTGATCATTGTTAATGCTCGTTTCCGCTCACGGACCGCGGTGACGCAGTTATCGTTCCTCCAGGGAACAGAAGGGCGTCGTGGTCAGCAGGTCGTTCTCGGTATGGCGGTGTTTGGAACGTGGAGAACGGCTTCGGTGTAGTGAGCAGCCATACAATTAATGTCGTTGGGACACTGGTCGAATACGTGCAGTTCTTCACCGTATTTGGACCAGTCACCGCGCTGGATTAACTACAGGGTGGGGGAACATCAAGATCGGGCGAGACAATGATCGTAAAATGGTGAATTCCATGGAGGTCCTCTCGGACTGTCCATTCTACAAACGTAGATGCACTACAGAAAGTGAGGTCGGTATGTGAAACCGATCGACGCCAGGCAGAAATGAGTGGCATGGCCAGTATTTAGAAGAACCAAGCTGAATATGTCTGTGATATTTTCGAGTATACCTCTCTGGCCAAACCTTGTTGCACACCAGACGGGCCTATGAGCGTTGTTACACTACATTAACACATATATAAACTGTTTGGTAGGTTTTTTGTGAGCACTGGTTAAAAGGTTGTGCTTCTGCGTTTAAAGAGCCAATTTTACGTCTAAAGAGTGGAAATTGATCTATGATCCAAATGTACTACTTTAGATATAACATAGTTCACTGTTATAGAAGAGTTAAGTGCAAAAATGAAAACGTCATGTGGAATTTGTAAGCATGCTAAAGAGACAATAATAACACAGCCCTCCCCAAAAAAGAAGTTATCAGACCCCGAGTCTTGACAAATGTTTCTCAATGTATGACGACGCGCTGAATTCGAATGAGAAGGCTGAACTGCGCCACCACCCTCCAGTTTTTTCGCGATGTAAAAAGCTCGAAGGTGGTGGCGCAATTCTGACTTTGGATTCGGATTCAGTCCATCAACATGCGTAGAGAAACATGTGTCACGGCTTTGAGTCTGACAACTCCCACCCACCCAACAAAGTTACAATTTCGCAGAGGTTTTTCGTGATTTAAAAAAACGAGGGTGGTGGCGCAATTCTGGCTTCGGATTCAGCGTCGACATACATGTGTCAAGTCCTTTGGTCTCACACAACAAAACCGAAAACAAAACAAAAAAAAAAAATTCACGTGTTTTTCGCAATTAAAAAAACTGGATGGTGGTGGCACAATTCTGGCTTAAGATTCGAATTCAGCGCGTTGACAGACACAGAGAAACACACTTAAAGCTAAAAATAAGCAGTAATATTATAAATTTTAAAATGTACACGATGTATAATTGAATGTGAATTTCACTGATCATTCTTTTTTCTTGGAAACTGTGAATTCTTTACACATTTTAGAAAATTCACCCTGGTGAGATGAGTGAATTTGAGAACTATAAAAATGAGTGGTCAAGAAGTGCAAATTCACCTAGGAGGAAAGTGAACGGCACGGAGAATAGAGATATTAATGTCCAGAAATTAAAACAAACGAGTTTAACATGTGGTTTCTGCTATACGCATGGAAAAGGAAAGGATCAAACCAAATTTGATCTTGTTACACAATTCGTTAATAACCCTCATCAATTACAATTACTAGAAACATTAGTGATACAATGTTTGAAAAACTATTAGGGAATGAAGAGAAATAGTCTAATTGTGCACAATTGTAAACCACAACCAAGTTCTGAGAAATAAATTATGAAATGGGATCAGTATTGGTTGTATTTTGTATTTTGAAAAGTATTTTTAAATACTATTTTGTATTTATTTTGTATTTTGTGCTTTCATGGAAGCATTTTGTATTTGGTATCTAAAATACTTTCGACGCAATATTTTGTATTTTGTATCTGAGACGCTTTTTCTATTTTTAGTATTTTGCCCAACTCTGGATACAGGTGACCGCGATGAAGAAATACGTCCTTTTGCCCACAATTTCCTGGGTTCACAGCTTTGGGTGTTTGATGAGACATTTTGTCTTTTTTCTTGTTTCAGATGGTAAAGTGTATTTGGTCTTTATCTCCGCAGACGGTATCTTCTAGGGTCACCTGACAAGCAGAGTCGCGTACAGAGGTCTGTTGTATCTCTGCACTCGTTTGGCAAATCGACGACGATTTTGACAAGGTGCTGGCAAAACACCTGGAGAGGATCACCGCATTTCTTGTAAGGAATCCCCACGCGCTTTACGGAACGACACTTTCTCACACACCCGGATTTTTTTGTATCTCTCTCTTTCAAAAATGGGGCACTTATTTGAATTTGATGTGTGGTCTCCTGCGCAGTTTACACATTTGGGGCCGCATTTAAATTAAGAATTGTGGCATTCTTTGGCGCAGACCTCACAGCCTATGTAGCGTTGCTGGGTATTGCCAAACCTCTGACACTTAAAGCAGAACAGAGTGTACGACACATACTGCCATACGCAGATTGTTGAAGCCACATGAGATCTCCGAAAGAGAGGGGCGGTCAAATGTGAGGATGAGCGTTGAGGTATGGGGTGAGTTCGCCGTTGACCTTCCGCTGAATCCTGTGCACATCAGTAACTCCCTCTTACAGGAAGGTTTTCAGGTCTTCTTCGGTTTCGATAGCGAAACCGTCATGATTTACTACATCCTTACAAAGTTATAATGTAGGGTGGATCGACACTTGAAACTGGAGGCCAGGTATTTCCTTCAATTTTAAAACTCTGTCAATTTGTTCGTCTGACCGGCACTCAAAAAGAATGGTTCCAATGAGTTGGCGAACGAGTATCTGGAACGTCCCTAATTTCTCTACGGCCATGGCAAGTTTTATTGAACTTACGCTCTGCATTATTTTTCCTTCTTCGCTGCAAGTTTTACGGGATTTTATTGGCTTATTTTCTTTGCAGAAGAACCTTTCTAGGTCTATATTTCTTTTATTTAGTCTCGTCTTCCTTTGGGAAGATAGGGTTCTTTCCATTCAGAAGGGATTCAAATTCATCCCCGAGGTCCCCACCCACCATGGAGCCCAGCAAGGGGACACTACGCTGGAGTGCCAGGGTTGCCACGGGGATATAGCAGGGATTGTCATGGTTTATTCCCCGCCGCACATTCGCAGGAGGACATCATGACACCCCCACTAGCCCTGGAGTTCAGACACAGACCTAGTACGAGGCGATTGATCAGGAGTGGGTTAGATCCCGCCCGCCCGTTCAGAGGAGTCCAGGGCCAAAGAAGTGAGTGGGAAACTGCAAGGTGCAGAGACCTCCCCTAAGTCACCAGGGCTCACCGAAAACAAACGCGATCAAATTGAGAACAAAACATCAAATAGAAATGAGACTTATCCCCTTGATAAGACCAAAAAATGTGAAACAGAAAAAATCGGGCGAATTGTTTTAGTTAATAGAAAACGTTAGTGGCCGAAGTTGTCTTTTCGCCGACAGTTGACGCCGTATATTAAGAAAACGGAAGCAGACAGTGTTAAAACCAAATATATTGGTTGTTTAATGTGTAATAATTGGTTGTGCAATTATTTAAGAATAATGGAGATTGGAGGGTACTGACAAATTCCCTCGGTGTGACGAAGTCAACTGCATACCGATACGCAAAGAATCAAGATAACAAGTTACGTGTTGGAAGAAGAATAGATAGATATTTACTATTTCTGCAGGTAAGTATAAACAACCTGGTGGCAGAACACAACAATTTACGTATTACAAATATTAACTTTAAATTACTTCACAATGTAACTTTAAATCATTTAAAGATATAATAATATGCTGACAATAATAGCATTAACTACATTTTATGGCTGACCTGTACAGTTATTTTGAACTATTAAATACAAGACTACACGACTTTGTAATTACACTTCACTTCACAACATTTGAAATTCACTTCTCTTTCTTCTATACTGCACAACACGTCAAACACTTCAATACAATACTTTAATATAATTATATATTTAATAAAGCAATGCATTTAATTGTAATTAACACAATAATAATAAAAAAAAGTTTATAAATGCCATTAGTTAATTTATTTTAAAATCTTTGAACACATAGAGGAAAGGGTTTCAAGACTGTCGCAGGTAACTTATTCCAGTCCGATATTCTATTTGTAAATGAAAAATTTCCAACATCTGTTCTCTGTGGCCTAAACTGAATTTTGTGCTTGTGATCCCCCTCCTAAAGTATGAAGGTCTACCCAGTCGGATGTAGATATCTTTCCAAACTGGATAACCGGCATATGTTCTGTACAGGGCAGAGAGCCTTGCCTTAACTCTCCTAATTTCTAGAGACTCCCATTCTACATTCTTCCTATTGCTTTGGAAAGTAAATTTATACACTCGTCTCTGTACGCGATTCAAATATTCCTTTTGGGAATATCTATAAGAAGCTAATTCTCTCGCTTTCGCAGTACTCTTTTTTTAGTATTCGCATAATAAAATGCAAGGACCTCCAGGCTTTCCCTACGACACAGTTTACCTGATTTTCCCAACTCAATTTTCTATCAAAAATTATCCTAGGTACTTACAAGACAAGAATATTTTCGTTGCCTAAACGGTATTGAGTTTTCTTATATTTGCGGCCCCTATCAAAAGTGATGGTTTTGGTTTTCGATTGTCATGCCATTTTTCCCGCCCATAAATGTAATCTATCTAGATCATCCTGCAAAATATTCTCGTCTACTTTTGATTGAATAACTCGATATATTATGCAGTCGTCTGCAAATAGCCGTACCTTTGAATATAAATTGTTTGGCAGGTCATTCACAAACGTGAGAAACAGGAGAGGTCCAATAACGCTTCCTTGACGGATCCGTAAAGTTACCTTTGCCTGAGTAAAAAATTGTTGTCCAGCTAGGACTTTCTGTTTCCTATGTCGAAGAAGCTCATCAATCCACGCCAGAACTTTGGTGTCAATACCCGAATGCATTAATTTATGAATCAGTTTATCGTGTGGAACAACATCAAATGCCTTCGCAAAAATTATTACGGCGTCCACCCTCCCATTAGCATCAACTTCATCTGTTATAACCTGAAACAGTGATACTATCTGACTCTCGCAAGAAAAACCATTCCTAAAACCATGCTGTCCCTGAAAAAGCCATTATTTTCTTTCCCATTCTTGTCTAATATAGCTAGTTATCAAGTGTTCCATTAGCTTACATACAACTGACGTGAGACCTACTGGTCTATAATTGGCTAATACAGTTCTATCACCAATCTTGAAAATAATGGTGGAAATTTACATAATATAAAGAATGAACGGGGTATTATAAAGAATAAATTCCTAGGATTTCGCTAAAAGAACCTCAGTGGAAATTTCAAATATATCATTCAAAATAGATGGGATATTGTACACTCCAAGATATTTGTAGAGACTGAGAGAGCTAATACAACTGAAATTAAAACAAGTAATGAATATTTACTACAAATGTTGAACTTCCAAACAGAAAACATTCCAATCATGTACATGGACGAAACAAACTTATTCATTTTACGAATGCAGGGGTGATGTAAAACACGTCGTCGTCACCACTACATTGCGGTAGGCAATCGTGTGTCTGAGGTACAAGTTATAGGCTGCATAGGAAAGCTTAGTTAAGTAAGAAGGGCTGCATTTAAGGAAAATGCAAGTAACTTTGTTGACCAATGCTTTCGGACTGCGGTAAACATGTACCAATCACCTCTGGTACTTTTAGACAACGCGTCCCACTATGACAAAAATGTTTTTGGAAGAATTTATGTCTACTTCTTAAAGTTAAGTCCTTAATGCCCTATTTTCAAACCCACTTAACTTGCTTAGTAATGCTTTATATCTGCAATTCACCGAAGCCGTTACCTTTTAACCGTCTAGGAAAGAGCAAATTGAAACCTATCTCAAACACAATGTCGACTTCAGAAGTAAGAACATTTTTTAAAAGTTTTGGTTTATTATCATTCTTATTGCTATAATAACATCTGTACAAGATTTATTGTTCAAGTTCAGATGCCTTACACATTAGGGTGTCCCTTATTTTCCGACTTCAAAATTTTTGAACACTCACCCTCCAATTTTGTTCGAATTACCTTAAAACATGTCTATACAAAATTTTGTTCAGATAGGAACATTGTAACCCATGCCGTCATGAGCGAGAACTCGCATGAGTTATCACTGAGTCAGCGTCGACAGGGTACAGGAATTTTAATCGTCACACCTGTTTGCAGGTCGCTAATTTAACATATATTAGTGTCATAGGCAATGCCGAAGAGAGTGTGTTTTCAAGAAGAGATAATATTAATAATTAATATAAAACAGCAAATAACTGGAAACAATTTACCACCAAATAAACAAATTCTTGGTTTTATTTTATAACATACGGGAAGTAAAATTAACAGTTAATGCAAGAACTAAATTTGTGGTTCGTGAGTGCATGATAGTTTGGGAGAAAGCAAGAATTCCGAATTCCGAGCTCCGAGCTAATCAGCATTGTTTGCAAAACACTTAACTTGTATTCGGAGTGGAAAAAATTACAAAAAAGAACAAACGCAAATAAGAGTGAAGCAATTTTTAAGCATCGTGAAGAGGAGTTTAGAAATAATTTGAACAGTCTATTTGATATTGCACATTCGAATACTTTAGAAATGAATACGTTGGAAGAAAGATGTTTTTACGTTGGTCGAGAGAGCCAGGACGAAAAAAGCTATCATGCACGAGTAGACAAATATCCCACGGACAAAAAGAAAGGGCGAGACAAAGATCATTAGAAGAAAAGGAAAGAGAAACAACAGTCTGAAGCGTCTAGATCTACTGCTGGACCTCCTTCATCCTCTGAAGATTTAGATAAACTTCTAAATTCAGATGAAATCAACGTTGGTGAATTTTCGAGAATACATCAATACAGAAAGCTGCAAGGAGTGGCACCAAAAATTTCATTATCATTTCATAACGTTTTCATAGCGCCTAAACTAATGGTCAGTTGATAAGAGATTCTGTATACATTCTTCAGCAGAGGCACTTGACCCCAATACCCGAAGAACTCTATTAATAAATCTTCTGTTCTTCGAATCAGACACACGAAAAGAACGTTAATAAACAATTAAATCGACATTTAAGAGTAATTTATCTGAAATTCTTACTGTTTATTGGTACAGTAAATTGTTGCCTGCATGAAATATCAGGGACCCGAAAGAAGAAAGACTTCCAATTGTTGTTACATTTGGCGACAGTCAGCAGCTCACGGGATTTCCAAAATTGCGGAATTCTTCTGAAAACATCTCTATATTCAATTTTATAGTTGTAGGAAGACGCCGATAAAATTCAAACTTTTGAATTTTTCGACAATTCACAGTTAACCGTAAAAATCGGACCTATGCCACCTCTGTAAGTGTATTTTCCTCTAGTCTTAGAAGAAATTTGAAGAAAAAAAAAACGTTGAGCCGTTTTCGAGGAAATTTCGAAACTGTCCGGGTGCATTTTGTAAAGTACCCCCAAATTTTGAAGACCGTTTTTCAAAAACACAAAGTTTCGACTCGAGCCAGATGGACAGGTATTTCTTCAATTTGGAAAAAATCCTGGGTATGGTTTAAGCGCCAGTGGACAGAGGCGGGCGAGCGAGCGATTGAATATATTGGGAATTTATTTTAATTCCATGGAAGGAGATACAGAATTTATTTCCGAAGCACTACTTACAGAGAAACAGTTGCAAGAGTAAAGGAGTTAGGTTACCATATTTATGTACATATGTTATCCTCAATTAATGACTATTAGGGAGCACGTGAATAAGATTGGGACAATGTAGATATCAGGGTAAATATGTGTACCAATGACGATGTTGCAGGAAGGAAAATGCTCGCAGTTGCAGTAAATGCTTCTTGGAAAGTACCAATACATAAGTGCCATAGTTTAACGGTGGAAGGAAAGGTTTAATGGTAGTTTAGAGCATAATGTCTAGGCACAAGTGTAGTGAAAATGTAGCAGGTATTGTTTTTTATGGTCTAGCAATTTTGCCACATATCTATGGCCAGATAATTTTGCCATAAAATTTCAGCTTTCGACAAGGAAACATGCTTTTCACACGTGTGAGAAAATTGCGTTTCTTGTCGCATGTCACATGCTTAAACGGGCAGAATATTTCTTTGATGACAACAAATTACTATGATACAGATTGCAGACCTATAACGTGGGAATCCTTTGTGAAACTAAATGATATCCAGTATCAGGACACACTGCTACTTAACAAATTGAGGTACCGACATAAGATATGAGCCGAAGACAATGGCGACATTTGCAACCCAAATTTTAGGTCCTTGATAGGTCTTCAATTTTGGAAAAATGAATTAATCCTTGAGAAATATAAAGGGGAGGATGGTGCAGCAGATTTTTGACTATATTTTAACAGACTTTTTGTCATCTGAAATTTTAGAAATCGGGTCGGTAGAAATTTTAGAAAAAAGTTCTCTTACAACTCTGAATCAACATACAGGGAGTATCTTTCTTGATAATGCAGAACTATGTACATTAAGTTCCAGAGATGAAATAGTAGGCTAATTGCCTGAAAGACCTACAAAAAATTTGCATTAGAATTTGTACGGCTCTGTCACTGTATTCAGAGAATGTCTGACACTAACGTAAACACAGAGAAACATGTAATAGAGACTGTACACATTTACTCATGACTACGTGGAGTTTTTCCCAAATAGAAAAGAGTTTGGGTGGAATAATATCCCTTCTGCTTCACAGTTAAAATGCGCTTGTAGAAGACTCCTAGTGACATTCCTCTGCTTTCCTAGATCAACACAGTACAAAAAATATTCTTCCAGGACACAAATAGAAACGATTGGAAATGAAGATAAATGTCTCTGTTTTGGATGTCGGCTTTCGGAATATTCTTGTATGTCTATGTATGTGGGTTTGTTTAAAAAATGTAATAAAAAATTATAGAACACTGTTTGTAAAGAGATTGTTGAGGCATGAGAAGGGAATGCCGTACATGAATTTCTTACGAGCCAGAAACGATGGGAGGCCTTCGTACACAGTATCGAGAAGTTGTTAATATCGTCAGGGAGGCAGAGAAGGATTTAAGGACCTTCCACGATAGATCCAAATTTCCAAAGTTAAATGTTAGTTTTAGCCAGACATTTGCGAATACGGACAAGTCTGTAAAATTTCTAAGAATTAAATGTGGCGCGTAAATTTGCCCCCAACATGGTTGCTAGCTCCAAGCTTCAATTTGCAATGGGGAGAACGGCCAATAGCTTAGAATTGTAGAGCCATGTAGAATACGAACCCACTTACCCTTAGTCTGTGGTCGGCCGGTCGGCACGCAGCCTCCCGCTTGGATCCTTTCACTTGCCGCTGTAATGCGACCACAGTTTTCAGTTACCATTGGCCACAAAGGAAATGTTTTGAAAATGTATTTCTCTCTTTACGAAAAGGGAGTCAGTTTATAGAAGGTTTTCTTCCAAAAATTCGTAAATTTTAAAGCATGAAGCATAGCAATAAAAATCGAAAGCTGACATGTTCATTGTCAGATTGTTAATAATGGATTGCATGCTATTTACGAACACTATAAATTGATTTTAATGTAAACATAGCTTATGCCAAAAATCCTAATGAAAAGTACTTAACATACAGTACAATATAGCGTAAATATGTCATATTAGGAAAAACATGTATACAAGCATGTGTGCCCTGAAACATACAATTACAAAATTTCAAAGATGTAGCAACCTTACACAAAAACATTGATTTGGATGAAAATCCTGTCGTTAGCTGTGAGATTGAAGATGCTTTTTCCTCCGTTGTGCAGGAAGTTCGATTTTATTTCGCTCAGTAACGGAAATTGTCTCCTTGACATGATAGTGCGAAACTGCATTTCTCGAACATGTGTGCACCACCACTCCACACATTCGTTATCACTCATCCATACGTTCTTTCCTGCCATGTTTGTTACACTTTTCCTGGAATTTACATTTATCCTGTATATACAGCTGCATATGCAGCGAAGTCTTAACACGAAAGCAAACTGAATTGAGACACAGAAATTTTGTGACATTAACATCAGCGAACCGCATATTGTTTATTTTCAATGTGGCATGCGATTCCCTGATTGAAATGCAAAATTGCAGTGAAATCTTTTTCATTCGTTTATATATTAATTTATTAGGAAACCTATTTGAAACATCTGAACTTGTACTACTTATGGTTTCTTTTTTGCAAGGAATAGTCGTGACATCGGCAAAAAGAAATGTTCTTCAGTTTTAATGGATGAAGGCATGTCATTTACATATAAAAGAAAGAAGTTGGGGCCTAAGATTGAACCCTGCGAGACCCCCTGCCCGATTGGCAAATTGGAAAAATTAGTAATGTTCTTTCATGCCAGCACGGTACTGTTCTTTCACACACATCCACCAAAACGTTCCTTTGCGATTGAAGATACGAAGGTCTTCGATCTAGGGGACTCCACGAATTCCGTACGAAGGAAAGGCAGAAATTTACTTAAGGGGAATCTACGCGACCTCCGTACTACATTTGACGAAATCTGCCAACCTAAAATCTGCTGCTAATGTAACCAACCTAACAAAGTTTTCATAGGTCGGTTTTGTTTACCGTACGGCGATTGAAGTGCTTCAATTCTTAACGACTTCTGAACGTTTCATTAGGAAACTCGCGAATGTACCCAGACACTTCAAGTCATTCGATGTCCTTGCGGTTTTGGCAGTCTGCACCGATCGCACAGTCCACACTAAACCACACCAGTTTACCCCAATGCACACCGCTCAACAATATACGTATAATATTGTATATATTGTTAATAAAAGCTCTCCCCCTATTAAGCGACCACCTCGCTGAAAGACCACTTTTCACAGAATCAACAGTGGTCACTTAATACAGCTTTTACTGTATTTCGGGTTACCAAACGAACATTTCGAACGTGGAAAGAAATTGAAATTTGATTAGGGAAACCTACATATTTCGGCAGAGCGGATCACATGCACAAAGTTCAGACAAGAATTCAGAAAACGGACGTTGAAAAATATTCATTCCCGAATCTAACTACTAGAGACTAGAACGGTTTGCCTGCGACAATCTTTGATCCCTTTCCTCAAAGCCTGAGCAAATATAAAAATAAATTAGATTCCTAGATGTTATAACTGTATAATATCTTTAATATTATTAATAAACTGGTATTCTATGTAAAATACGTTGTATTATTATTATTATTATTATTAATAATAATTATGTGCAGTGTCGTACAGAGCAGTCTTGTGAAGTTGAGGGAAACGAGTGTGAAAGAAACTCATTAAAACTCAGTGATCAGCAGAGTGGTGAAATGAAGTGAAAAGTGGTGTTGAAACATGAAAATTTTCATGTTAATTAGTAAAAGTTTGTAAATATATATTTGTTAAGTTTTGTAATGTTAAGTTAGTGTATTCTGACACCAAGTTCTCAAACTTATTTGCAGAATTAGTAATAAATCTAATCTAAATATGAGCTCAGGGCACGTTTCCTAGAAAGGACTGAGGGTCAGTTCGAGTGAAAGTCGGGAGGTCATAAAAGTGTAGTACTACATGGCTAATATTAACGGGAAGCTACAGTCCAGGAACATTTATCGAAAAAATCGTAGTTGAGGTGTTCAGTTTCTACACGTAAATATTCGAATACAACGAAATGTTAAAAAAAAAAGTAGTAATTGGTAAAATATTCACAGCAAAATAAGTGAAATAAAAATAAGTTTCAATTCTTTCAGAATGTCTAACAAACTAGAAAAAAATTAAAACCGGTATTTTATTGCTATGAAAATATGTATTTGCATGAAAATTCCTTTCCTAATTATGAACCTTAATAATTAAAGAACTTGTTTCAACTTGATGTTCTAATTCGTTGAGTTATTCCAATACTTCTTTTCTGTGAAATGTTAAAATTGTTTCAACTTGATGTTCTAATTCGTTGAGTTATTCCAATACTTATTTTCTGTGAAATGTTAAAATTTCTATTTTTAAAAAAAGAAAAAGTAGAGTGAAATGAAGGTTTAGAACAAATGTTTCTTGTTAACTTCATGTGCCATAGAAACAGAAAAGAACTGGTGAGATGATATTTGGCAAAGGGACTCCGTGTAATTGTTGTGTTTGGAAGTAACGTGTGTTAGTGGGGGACACTGCGCCGAAGGCATCCAAATCGATGCAGCAAATCTCTTCGACTTGCTTTCCCCCCTAAACGTACTCTGTAAAGAAACATTACTATATTCACACTACGTGATGCGCCTTCCGAGCAGCATTTATACTACTTGGTCTTAAATAGTTTTGCCAACCTCTCAAGTGTTCGTTTCTCAATTTGACTCGGGCCGGATAGGATCAGGTTTCAACGAGCATAATAAGAGACGTCCGGTTCACATTACTTAATACTCTCTGTAAAATATAAAGATAGAATGCCATTTATTGTGATTATCAGAGAAAAGGTTTCCCTACAAATGCATCTTTTTTATGTAAACTTCTTAGAGCTTTCGAACGACGTAAATATCAGTATAAAACGCAACCCACAGCAGGGAGCGAAAGGCACTGGCAACCATGTTTGAGTGGGTCGGATAGCGGCTGGTGGTAAACTGACAGGAAGTACGCTTAATCCCCTCTCCCACTAACGCCACCTTGAGGACCAGGGTGACCGCCGAGTTCAAAGAGAAAGGCACGCCCCTGCTTGGTTGGCGTCGAAAGAAAATTGAATGGTCAAGAACGATTCCTTCGTATATTGTTTGAAAGTGAAATAAACTTGCCATATAAAATATACATTGGGGTAAATTTAATAGACTTTGCTTGTTTTAGTTTCATAACAAGATACACATGCTCCAGTAAGGTATATGTTTTATACTTTTGTTTTAAATAAATATAATAAATTATAAATTCAGATTTGCAGAAGAAATGTTTGCTATTATTATTATTATTATTATTATTATTATTATAGAATAAGGTTACTTTAAAACGACTTAACCACTAATTAAGTAATTAGACTATAACAAAAATTAATTTCTCAATTTATTCTGATACGCATCCGCCGTTACCGTTTCTTTGAAAAACAAGAGGGCCAGTTAATCTGCGTCGATAAATGGCACACCACACTCCAATCTTTTTTTACTGCAATGGTCTCTCTACCATTTCCTATGGTTTCTTTTTCTCTGAAAGCTGCCCGGCCCTCTTTGAATGATTGCGTTCGGAAATACTGCTACACCACAAAAATGAGTTACTTTACGTTGAGGCGCATCGTAACTGCGAAAGAAGGAAACTATGAATGAAGATGCGGCCTGTTTTGTTTTGAGCAGATGTGACCCACACCACAGGAAGGGGGTGAGTGAAAAGAACAGGAAGGTGGTGACTGGAGTGTCGCTGAAATGCAGTGGAAGGAGTTGTCCCAGAAGTAGTGTTGCAAAACTTTCACTCTTCTCTCAGTGCCTTGAACAGCAGGGTTGCGTTCTATACTGATCACCCTATATATCTTTCTCTCTCTGTCTCTCGTGTATATATTTACACGAGAGACAGAGAGAGAAAGAAAGAGAGAAAATATATACGGTGTCCAGAATGGCAGATCCACTTTTACTGACAAAAATTGCCTTCAAGGAAACAGAGTTTACATGTTACTTCCGGACGCGAAATTCAAACAGGCTGCCGCATCACAGCAGACACCGGCGCGGCGTCTGCCGAAGGGGCGGGGCGTAGCGCCGTTTCTTTGCGTCTTCAGTGGAACTGTCGAGTGAGCATCGCTTATCACGCACGAGAGTTCTTTAACAGAACCAAGTATTTTTTGTGTACTATTCATTTAATCTATTAAACCTACAAAAATTCATTTTTGTTGTATGTTTTAACCACGGAATGCAGCGACGTAATAGTGAACGCTGAACACGAACCAAACCTCGGCGGGTGGGAGGGGAAAGATAGCCTGGCATTGACAACCGCCTGGAACCCTGGGGTGTTGAAGGCTCGTATCGCCTTCATCCGGTCAACTCGAAGGGCTTTTGGGGTTGTTAGAAATGCCTTGTCGAGAGATGTGGTCCTCTTTCCCTTCTCCTCAAGTACAATTGTCAAAATTCTTTGGAATATTTCTCGCTCGGAAGGGAGTCAGTTTGTGTGTGCTTCCTGTTGTGCGTGGGTGTAGATCTCACATTTGTTGCTTTGCAGCGTTTTCGAGTTTTTACATTTCTGTACATATGGATTCGACTTTAACATCCACGTGTATATTAGGGTGGCTGTTGAGAGGCCAGGTTCTTGAGATATAATGTATCGAGGGACACAGTACTTACGGCCAAAAAAATCGGTCGCAGTCAAGAGCATTGCGTGAGAATAAAGTTACAAGAGCGAATCAGCTATCGTTGTAGGCAGTCCTCAAGTTCAACTGAGCCCCCTCCTCGCCATCCCCGCTCGAAAGTTGCGAGGATGGCTTCGCTTTCATTGATTGAATTATGTTTAGAGAGCGCTTCAACTACCGAGGTCATTGGCGCCCATTTCAAAGTTGTTTTATTTAAAAAAATACATTTACTGTTGCAGATGCAATTTACCGGTTGTTGAAACGTTTATATAAACTAAAAAGAGGGCTTGGTTTCCGAAAAAATATATACAAGTAGATAAGGCAAACGGAAAGTCAAAATTGACTCCTAGGAACCTGGCAGATTCCGCGAAAGGAAGATGATTTCCTCCCAAGTAAGGGACTGGATTGCTATGCAAGTAGTATATACTGCAGAAGAACACACCTGTAGATTCAGGAGAGAACTTACCACTTGTTGACTGCTCCATTCGTGAAGCTTGTTGAGCACCAGTTGATGTTATTCCTGGATGACACTGATGCAGCTCGATGAACAATAGATGGCAAAATCATCCACAAACAGCGATGCCTTTACACGTTCTCCCACGACCGACGCTATTTATGGCAAAGGCACACAGAGTGACAGCATCGCCGCTTGGGAGTAGCCGCTTTCAAGAAGGTGACTGTTAGACAGTTTGTCACCAACGCGAACTCGGAAAGATCTATTCGAAAAGAAATTGAGCAGTGATTCCTGAATCCGCACTGGATAGGTATCAACAGATTTCCGCACTACAAAGTCCAGACCAAACGCTAATTTACCATCCGTTCCAGCACTTTGCAAACGCAGCTGGGAGACAGAGAGAGAGAGAGAGAGAGAGAGAGAGAGAGAGAGAGAGAGAGAGAGAGAGAGAGAGAGAGAGAGAAGGCGGTAGCTCGATGGCAACGACCGATCCTTTCCTTCTTTTGGAGAGCTGGGATAACCATAGCTTTCACAATACAGCAGGGATGGTGTGCTCTTCGCAGTTGCGATTGTAAAGGCGCAAAAGAAATTGCATTGCCACATCGTGAACATGCGGTAGCATTTTAATGTGCACTTCATCAGGACCCGGGGCACTCCTTTTCGCCAACGCGAGAGCAGAGCGCAATTTCGACAGAGAAAGGTATGTTGTAATTGGCCGATGCTCTGCAAGAAAATTCCAACGGACGACCCTCCATCCTCTCTTTCACCAAAACAAAGTCAGGAACGTAGTTCGCCGAACTAGATTTGTGTTCATAGTGCGCGGCGAGTTCCACTCCAAACACATCTGGAGAAGTGATCATTTCTCCATTTTTAGGAATTCCTGGCAGCGTATTTGGTGAAGGGTGTCCTTTTTTCGGGCAAATTCTTCTCTATACTAGGTGTGCTGGCGTGTGGTATTTGAGAGAGCAGAGGTATGCTCTCCACGATACATTGTTTCTCTCTAAAACTCTTCTCCTACCCTTTGCCCTGCATTTATTATATTCGATGAGTTTATCAACAGTTGGCTAATCTTTGAGTCGCGTCAGTCCTTTCTTACGAGCACCAACCGCTCTAAAGCAGTTCATAATCCACCACAGGACAAAAGGGTGTCGCGGTAAACCGGATGATTTCCGAATTGCGATAGAAGCAGAAAAGAGAATAGCGCTACTAAAACGTATAGTAATTTCATCCACAGTCGAAGGGACCATTGACAGGTTAACATTGTTTTGGATTGTCGACCAGACAGCACATTGCACGATCCATTGAGGGGGCGAGTATAACCGCGGAGAAGTTGATCAATGTGGATAAAAGTGGTGAAATGGCTTCCGTATAGATGTTCTAAGATAGTATACTGCATAGCAGTAGCGAGTGAAGGGCTCCAATGAGCTACGTCAACAGCCGTGCTCGAATTCGTAGCTATGGCGAAATGTGTTGGTTCACCGGTGTTGAAAATCACCAGATTAGTGGGTCGATGACAGATTTCAAAACGACACCCCTTTGAAAAATACGGGAAGAACCCCTACGAAGGCTGGAGGCGTTTACATCACCAAAATCAAGATTTGGGCAATTGGTTTATTAGGCCTAGGAGGATGACACATTTGGGCCGTCATCGACATCAACCCTAAATAGGGTAAAATCGCGAAAGGATCGGAGCGCAGTGGAACAAGATGTAAACATTGTGTAAACACAAACTTGAAGGCGTGTAACGGGACAACAAGAGTGTTAGGTCGTCTCGTCGGAGAGAAAATATTCAGATTCCAGGATAAGAGAGCTGTAGTTAAGTTTAGGACGTCGAGGACCTTTTCTTTTTCTGTTTCTGCTGCCCGAAGGGGCGTGTCCTCCCCAGCTGAAGTTTCCTCCGAGGCACATTCCCTTCCAGAGCACCGCTCGATTGGCTAAGAGAACTCGGAGCGAGACTCAGGAGTCGGGGTATGTGGTCAGAGTTTGGAGAATCTGTCATTCTTAAGCGTGTCCGGGCCAGAGGGCCGAGTGACATTAACCTTCATGCGGGGCTGTTGATTCGTTGCGTCGTTGTTGATGCAATGCGTCTCTTAATCCGCGTTGGGCGTTGAGCGCTTTCTTCTGGAGTAATCCTCCGTTATTGAGGAATTACTATACTTAATAATTACTATGTTTGTCAAGTCTCGTCACGTCGCAGGCAGGCAGTCAGTGCCTTCTATCCCTTCGGCCAGGGGCTCGACGCCGTTATATCCCAGGGTTCCTGGCCGGTCGCTCAACCAGGAACCCGAGAGTCTCGAATTCGTTTAACATTCGTGACTTCACGGAGCGTAGTAAACGAATTTGGCTAGCGCCGCCGGCTGAGAGGTAGATTCTTGGGGCTTCGACTTCGTCTGAGTAGTTTCTTGGGCAGTGTTTAGTTTTTGGGGGAATTGTTTCCCCTCCGTGCAAAGACGATGTCTCTTCAGGGAAGTCCACAGTTGCAACTGAAGTGAGCAACTGGGAGAGTAGAAGGTGAAGTCTGGGAACTCGCTGTTGCTTTCGCTGTCTTGGCCAGAGTACTAGAGAATGAACGCCTGAGATCTACACGGTTTTTCGCCAGGTATCGGCGTCTCTGACAAGGACACTTTCTCCGTCACTCGGATCTTTTGAAACTCCTTATCCCGAAGACAGGCAAGGCAACTGTTGCAATTGGCCGTATGGTCTTCACAGTTAACTCAGGAAGTGGAAATGTACAGGGATCCGTACAGGGGTGTAGATTTGCCGCACTTAGCGCAAACACGGCTTTCGGCCAAGCACCGTTGTTGAGTATGGCAAAACCTCTGACACTTGAAGCAGCGCAGGAGGCTTGACACACACATGGAGATTATAAAATCCCGAACTAATCCTCCCTGGGAGAGAAGGACGATTGAACCTCGGGATCAAGGTACGAGGAACTCTATCCCATTCTCCTAGCTCTTGAGACACACCTCCGTTACGCCCTGACTCTTAAAGAAAGAAGTTCCTCATCACATTTAGACCCAAAGTCATCGTGATTCACCACTCCCTTACATAGGTTAAGGGTAGGATGAGTGGTCACTTCCACTTGAAGGTCGGCAATCTCCTTAGTCTTTGAGATCTTTTCAATTTTCTCATCGGTGCGTGCTTCGAAAAGAATACCAGTTCTTCGACGAACCACCGCTTGAAGCTTTTCGAAGAAGTCCTCTATGGCTAGCGCGAGACGGACTGAAAGACACTTTTAAAAGTTTTATTCTTTCATGCATGTCATCAAAAAGGAGCGTGGCTTTTTTTGGTGTTATCTTCTTCCCCACGGAAGCTACGCAAATTGACCGTACGTTCACAGCATTGCCTTCCGGAAGATGGCAATGGTTTTGTTTTATTCTCCAAAGTTCATGTCCATTGTTCCCCAAAACATTTTTGAGGTAACCTTCATGGGAATAATTACATTAGTGGGGCAATAATTACATCATTTTCGTTCGTGAACTATAACACTAGCACAACTCGCAAAATACTTATTTTAAGTTATGTCACTCATTTCAAAATATTTTTATAATTGTTAGTATAAACACCTATGAAATCTTTTAGTAATGCTTACCTCTTAATGCACCAGTTACTAAGCGTGTAATACCTGTTATTCAACCACCACTAAAACTTTTAAATACGTTTATCTCGAAATAAAATTTTACAATTTGTGGCAATATTGGAGCCCACAAACTATTTTAATGAACGAACATTTTAGCTGCAAAACACTTAACACATTTTATGATATTAAGAAAAGAAACTGTAAAGGACTATCATTTATCGTATGTGGCTTTCTAAAGCACGATGCAATAATTGACACTGAAGATATTAAAAAACTTAATTCGAGCATTCCAGGAATTTTGTTAATTTTCATTAGACATGATCATATTCAGCGTTCATTGCTACACGGCCGCTTACCGTGGTTATAACATACAACAAAAATGAACTTTAATAGATTTAAGAAAAAATGAGTAGTACACATAAAACACTTGCTATTAATGTACTCTAGAGTGCAGGTTTTACTTGGCTACGTGTGACATTTCATCAGCTGTTACGGTGCTATCCAATGGGGACCATACACATCACTAGTGATGTCACTGGTGGCGTTCGACCTACTGATTGGATTTACTTCACAGGCAGCTCAGTACAAATCGTAGTATAGTATGTGGCACGCGATATTTGCCTTACTCGACAGTTCACCGAAAAAGCAAAGAAACGACGCTACGTTCAGCCCCGTTGGCAGACGCCGCACCGGTTTATGCTCCGATGAGGCAGCCGGTTTGAATTTCGCGCCGGAAGTAACAAACTTAATAAATCTATACTAATAAAAGATAATTCAACGACATGTAATCGACATTGATTCCACAAAAAAGGGTGTACGAATTGATACGAAAAATTAACAGGCTTTTCTTTAGGATTTAAGGCAGCTTCCTCGCAAAGTTTGGTAAAGATTAATTCAACGAAAATACGGAAAATAAATAATTTAAATAATATGCTGGTAGATGCACCACGATCATTATTTTTAGCATAACCTAACGAGAAAGGTTCCTAATATATTCCGCCAGATGCCATCAGCAATGCGGTAGAACCGCAGTGTACCGATTGCGATTAAATTTTGTCAACTTATTGCTTGCACTTGTAGGAAGGATAGTACAATTATTGTATCTCCACTAGATGGCGCCGCAGCACAAAATGTCGCTTTATTTAAATGCAATTTCCAATACACCTGAACTTCACTGTTGCTGAGCGTTGCCGTGTGACGTGGAGCAAGATCGAGGACAGGAGGAGCGAGCGGCGCAAGACGAAGAGAGAGGAAAAAGGAAGGGAAAAGGAAAGAGAAGAAAAAAGGGGGGGGAAAGGAGCGAGTGATAAAGGGGAAAAGAGATAGGAAAAAAGGAAAAATAAAGATCGGTGAGAGAGGAAGAAAAGAGGAAAACCAAAGAGGGAGAGAGGGGAAAGAAACAGGATAAAAGGATAGAAAGAGCGAAGAGAGAGGGAATGAGAGGGAATAAGAGGAAAGAGTGAACGAGAGGGGGATGGAAGAAGAGAAACGGAGAGAAAATAGATAACATAACAGTTAAATAATAAAGAAGAACATAGCTCTTTAGCAATTATTCCTTCTGTAGCAGCCACGCACCGGGGAGAAGCTAGTGAGTAATAAACTCAATTATCTCCAAGTCAATTTATTCCCGAAAAAGAGTGCCATTCTTCAAGAAAGTCAACTTAGAATCTGGGGTATTTTGTTTGTTTTCATCTACTGGGTGATTAGTATAAAACGCAATCCTGCTGTTCTAGGCACTGAGAGAAAAGTGAAAGTTTTGCAATACTGCTTCTGGGACAGCTCCTTCGACCGCATTTCAGCGACACACCATTCACCACCACCCCCTTCGTTTCACTCACCCCGTTCCTGTGGTGTGAGTCATACCTGCTCAAAACAAAACAGCCCGCGTCTTCATAGCTTCCTTCTTTCACAGTTACTTTGCGATGCGCCTCACCGTAGAGCAACGCAGATTTGTGTTGGATAAGTAATTCCGAACGCAATCTTTCAAAGAGTGCTCGACAGCTTTCAGAGAAAAAATTTCATCTGAGTCTATTCCGAACAAGAGTACCAGATTTCTTAGTGAAGTGCTGGGTCTGTTGTTTTTCAAAGAAACAGTGAAGGCGGATACGTATCAGAATAATTGAGAAATTAATTTTTATTATTTTTTAAATAGCTAATTATTTTTATAGTACCCTTATTCAATAATTCAAAATTTATTGCTTATTTATCCTTGAAAATAGATTTTACTACATGGGAGTTTTTTTTCTCCCTTTCAAAATTTAAGTAGTATATGACTTAGTGTAGGGATCACAGAATTTTGAAAATGTGCACACAATTCACTTTTCCCCATAGCACGTCATACGCAGTTTTTAACTGTTTTTTTGACGTAAAATAAATAAATAAATAATAAAAATACATTTGTACTGCGAATCTGAATTTCTAATTTGTTAATATTTATTTAAAACAAAAATATAAAACGTATATTGGAGCATATGTTCTGGAGCGTATGTATCTTGTTATGAAATTAAAACAAGCAAAGTTTACCATTAAATGGACCTCGATGTATATTTTACATGGCAAGTTTATTTAACTTTTAAATATACGAAGGAATCGTTGTTCTTGACAATTCAATTTTCTTTCGACGCCAAACAAGAAGGCGCGTGCCCTTCTCTTAAAATTCGTGGGCACCTGCCCTCCTCCTTAGGGTGGCGTTGGTGGGCGAGGGGATTAAGCGTACTTTCCGTCGATTTACCTGCTTCAAACCACCAGACGCTATCCGACCCACTCCAACATGGTTGCCAGTGTATTTCGCTCTGCCTGCTGTGGATTGCGTTTTATACTGATCACCCGGTAGTATACTATTATAGTGAGATAGTGAGAAAATGGGTGTCCTTGCAGCACCACTAAATTATTAATTTTTTTGCATGAAATATTAAAATTTATGCACATTTTGTACAAACAGCATCTTATTCTTTGATCCTGACAGCATGCAGTTATCTTTGTTACTTATTGTTATACTATCATTTTCAGGGTTGAGCAGTATTTAAATACTTGTATTTGAAATATGTATTTTAAATACATTTTGTATTTGAAAAACTGTATTTGAGTTTCTTGGACATGTATTTTAGAGATGTATTTAAATACATAAATACACTGCAACTCGTGCAAAAATGCTAAAAACTATTCAAACCTTCTGCTGCAAGTGCAGTCAAAGATGAATACAAGAAATAATTTTGTGTGAAAGAATTGTGGCTCGCTCGTGGCACTTAGCGAAGTCGCGTCTCTTGTGAAATTTGTTCCAAAAAAACGAGTTTGGCTGCTTCACAAGGGCCAGTCCAACCCCTGTGAAGTGTCCTAAACCCTACCCCTATCCTAGTTCCTTCCAAATTCTGGCCGTTGGTAGTGACGCAGGAGCGCGTAGTAAGAGGCGCGTACGCGGAGATGCTACCTGGTGGTCTTCTTGACAACGGACTGCGACGTGACATGACTTATAGGTAATGGAGGATTACTCCCCAGCGCGAAGCGCTCAACGCCCCTTAAGGGGTTTGTAGACGCGTTGCAGCAATTTGTAGACGCAACAAATAAAAAATTTAAAAAAATCAACACTGCCTTGTGCCATGCCGCCAACATTCCATTTTCAAAACTTGAAAATCAAACATTTAACTAGTTTAACCAACGAAGTATACAAATATAAAATTATACACGAGTAATCTCTAAGGAAATATCTCCGCAATATGTTTTGAAAGAAATTCGATTTTTTTTAGAGAATTGTGTTCATCCTTTACGTAGTACGTATAAATTTTAATATTATTCAACAATGGCCATTTGACTGCCTATTTTCGACCTTTTTAGTGCCTGCATGTCCGAGCTCTGCTTGTAACACTAGCTTACGTTCATCCGCGCCTGTTGAACGACCGTTTTCCGTTGCGGGTTTTATACATTCACGAAATAGGGGTTTATTGTCTGATGATTTGTTTGAAAAACTGGTCGCTTCACAAGAATATTCTGCATATTGGAGTTAGACTTAATTATTTTGACAATGTATTTAAATATTAAATTTAAAATATTTTGCCCAAACCTGATCATTTTAACATTACGGTACTTGCTAGATTGGCAATGGAAGTACATGGACTTTGAACAACAATCACGAAATGAATCATCAAGTAAAGTTAGAATAAGTATAATTCTGAGTCAACAAAATATATGTGAAAAAGTTAATAGCCTAAAACTATGTTATCAAAAAATAAATATTTTTTATCTTGATAATCTTAATAACTGAGAACGGGATGGAAAAACTCGTGCACTCTAAGTTTACATGAGAGCAACGGACGGTTAATGCAAGCTTTGTATTAATGAGATATATAATTTGAGAAAGTATGTGCTGTTGGAGAACCACTAGTTGCCTACTTTATGCACGATATGCAGGGCCGACGCTACCTACAGGCAAACTAAAGGACATCCTGGCAATTCTAGTTCTTCGAAGTACCAACTTGAGATATTTTAATAAACATACAGTTTAAAGCTCTATAATATTGAAATAGAGACTAATTAACATTGGCGTATCTACCGAACACACAGATGTATGGATGCTTTATACTAATGAATTAGGAAAACAATTTGCGAAACAAGCGAAATTAAATTTAAGGTCTTTAAAAAGTTCATAAAATCATGTTTCTGCACGTTATTGCCACGCATTAGACATATTTTCATGAAAGGCATGTAACACATATCCCCTCATAATTTGTCACAATTTTCAAATCTTCATATCATAATTTTAGCATGTATCTGATGTAGAACGCAACTTTCTTTCTCGTCTCTCTTGAACCCTCAAACACTATTCGCCGAAATGTTGAAAACAACTATACAAGAATTAAATTGAAAAGAACTAAACAAGAATCAAAGAAAAAGGGAAAGAAAAATTCCCAACTAACAATGCTTTATAGGAGACCTTCAAAAGGCACACATTACAATTTTCCAAGGGCGAAAGTCATTACAAAAATATTGCTTCGTGGTCTGCAAATGACACATTCTCCACGGAGCAATAGTTGAAGCCTAAAGCAAGTAAAGCAGGAAATTTTCAAATAAATACAGCCCAAGAAATGTATCTGCAATTGAAGGTAATTAACATTTTAAACTTCATTATGGAATATTAATTTATTATTTTTAATTACATGTTAGTCAGTGGCCAGCTCATCAGAAACTACTTCAGGCTAGGCATTTTTCACCTACAGTTGGTGTGAAAGCAGTGGGTATTTATAAACCTACACATCAACTCTGATATCGTATAAATATAGGTAAAACTTAGTCTGAGCTCATTAAAACACTATGTGTATATACTCCTGGTTTGGTCTGTAAAATTTGAGATTCCTTCAATATTTTTTTAAAAAGTAAAATCAGTGAAAAAATAATGATTTTTATGTGTGGGATTTCTCAGAAAAGAAAAAAAGTATGCAACAAGTTCTACCTGTAGTATTTTCAGGCAATTTCAAAAAGGCAAGCTGTGAAATATACTCTTGTTACTCGAGGACTTCGTTACTTCTCAGTATATTTCCAGCAGTATCTGTTCATTTAAATTATCAATAAATACATTTTTGTCATAGGTAATTAACATGTCTTTCTCACAAATTAAATTTCATTAATATAATTTAATAGAACGTTAATAAAACGTACTTTGTATATAACATTCATTCAGATTGGACTGTGAAGAAACTTAAACACAGGACATACAAAAAAATAAACATTGCCAAACAAATACAACACAATTATTTAAAAATATAATAATTAAATATACGGTTTTCAAAGTTTAAATTTGAAGGAAATGTATTTTGTTCGCAAATTTTTAAAGTAGATGATGAATTCATACATTTTATGGTATATTCTTTGAATTCTTATCCATCCAATTTTGTCATATTCATCCTCCAGTCTTTCAAAATATTTGCTATCCCCTGATTTGTCATATGTCATAAAAGCAGTTAATTTGTATTTTCTTTCATTACAAAAGCTCTCAAATTGTTTCAAAACATATTAACTATTGTTAATTGTGTTACTTGGTTTAAATTCGTAAATAATTTAGTATATTTCATCATTAGAAGCTGAACAGAACCTTCTCTAATATTTTACTTTCAAATTGGCAACAATAGCATGGAATATTAAACAACGGCATCCTGTTCTTACACAAAAAGGTGCAAAAATTATCACCTCCTCCTCCTAACTGATAATTATGCATGGGTACGTTGTCTCTTGGAAGGTATGGTTCCAATTCTTGCACACTATTGGCTGAAATTTCATGAGTGGAATAGCCGTTAAAATCAATGTTTTTCAAAAATTAGCACTCGCCAAAACTTTTCAAAATTTAAATAAATGCTGTGTGATTAATATTTATTTCATTTGCTGACTTCTAAATACAATTTTCTAACCTTAAACTATACATGATAAGTAAACCTCATAATATTTGTTACCACACAGATAAAACAACTTTCTCTTTTAAATTCCACAAGGTCTCTTATTTGGCACTTGAAGACTTATTTGAAATTTACTCTACTATGTAAGAAAAAGTATATTACAAATCAAAAACACTTTCAGATTGATAAAGCAAAGTGTAGACAATAATTGTGTTCTGAATTAGGAATGCTTGCATTTGTTGGGATATCAAAGAAGTTTTTTGTGTCGATCATAGAGATGATGATTAAATGCAAAACAGCAATGCTGTTGCAAGTAAGGTAACTTGAAAAGCATTGCACAAGAGGAATATAGATATGAAAATAGGGTGTATAAATTCAAAAACAGCAATCTACTAGGTATGGAGGGAGGACATATTAATTTCAAAGAAAATTGAATGAAATATACTTGCATTATCTGGAAAAGAAATTGATCTTGGACTAACCTTAATTATTACAATGAATTACGTGTTATGAAGTATAAGATAGGAAAGGAAACATTTTTAATTCTGAATATGATGTAAATTCTGTTTGAAAAGTTCACAGCTTTACAAAATTTAGTTCATAATACATATCCACAAGAACGAAATATCACCGAAAACACGAAGTAGAACACCATGTGCTTTCCCTGTTCAGAAATGACTTGACAAAACGAGCATTAGTACATACTCTAATAGATGTTTTACCGGTAATCTCAAAATATTTATTTTACCAATCCATTCATTAAATATTTGGCCCGCAAGTACCCATTATTTCATCATGCATTTGGCAAAACCCATACCCATGCATTTAACTTATTGATTCCCCAACTGTGCATCAACTCGATTTAAATTAATAATTTGCTTCGATGACACCCCCTTCTAAATATACAGCATACTCTACAATTTTAACAAAAATAATTGCTTTTTAATGACTTAAAGATTAATCTTAGACTAAGAATATGAACAGAAGTTCTGAAAATTAGATTTACAATTTTATTATTTTTTGTACTGTTACCATTTTTAATTTTTAAAAATAAAAACAATTTTCTGAAGAGAAAACTATCACCAATTCACAAAAGAAAATATATAAATGCATAAAAATTGAATTTTCATTAATGGTAATGAATTGAAATTCCAAGAGGAGTGAACTTGTAATTAATTATCACAATTTTTTTCAGTTTTTATATACGAACGCAATAAATTAATCACTTCATTAATATTTTGTAATCAAGAGAAATCTTGTTCCTGATTATGCTGATCAGTGTCCAGTACATGTTCACACTGTACATATGCATCAACCACCAATTGACACCTTCAAAATATCATGGGACAATGGGGTGTTCATAATGACTCCGTTGGATATCCCTGATTAAAATATACTTGTCACAGTCACCTTAAAAGAAGCAATGCTTTCTGATCAATATTTACAATTTATAAAACCTAAAAACTCCAGAAAAAGATGGCAAAAGGTGCTTTTGTATTATATTCAAATTCCTGAAATACAAAATAAATGGAAGTATCTGGTTACATTTTCACCTCACCTTTCTAAACTTAAAGTTCCATATTACAATATATTTGCAATTGCAAACATTTTTATCATTGTATCACGTATAAATTACTAGTAATGTAAGTTTACAAATAGATTATGTACCTTGACGAGCACTGGGTGGTTGAAATGCCATTTTATTGAGCTTTACCATCCGTTTCCTGAAACATCCAGAGATATCAGTATGTAAAGTACCAAAAGAAACAAGAGAACATAATAGTACCATTAAAATGTTAAAAGGCAAGAAACGCTCACTCACTCATCGGTGTTTTGAATTATAACCGATTAGCCATAGTCCAAACAAATGAGTTTCGGGTTAAATACACACTAATTTGGGAAATGAAAGCCTAAAATTCCGATAAGTGAATTTTTTAAAAGAAACACGCACTAATAAACTAAAACACACGTCCACTACAACACACGAGCTAGATTTATTACCAAGGTTTCCACGTCCACAGCGGTCGCCAGTTATGAACACCGACGATTTCTGAATAATGATGCCTGCACGTCCTGTCCAGTCTCCTCTAGTCCTCACTCAGAAAGAACGTCCAGTCACAACATAACACGTGCGTCGAGCAAATGGCATTCCACAACAATCACAACTTCCCTTCGCATCCAGCACCTGTACACCCGACAGTCACAGCAAGTCACAGCTGATCTGAGCTCAGTGGCGCGGTCTACGCTCCTCGTTTAAATGATAAGTGGTGCGGTTTAATGACAACAGAGAGCAGTGTGGACGGCATATTCTCCAATACTCAAAGTGCTTTCAACTCCTGCTACTGTGAGGCGCAACTACGATACAAGTACTTGAATAATGCTGTCTTTTTGAACTCGCGGACCGTGTGACTGAAAAGATAATAAGAAAAGAATCAGAAATAAAAACAATATGAGTAATCAGAAACGATATAAAGCATAGGCGAACCAGGCGCCGCCGGGGACCTCGTTCTCTAAGGGAGTCTAAATATTAAGTACAACAAACATACGCCCTTCAAAAAGTGCATTACTTTGTCTGTTTTACCTCCTTGCCTACTTCATAAGTAATAAAGAGAAATTATTGTAATGTTGCGGTGGACATTGGCAATTTTTCGTCAGAAAAACTCGTATTGTGTGGCACTGGTAAAGAAAAAGTGGATAAATCTTGTTCCAATATGTAGTAATTACTTTTAACACATTGTGTATACATCGATTTTTTTATAGCTTCCATTGATCACGTGTCATCCAAGCACCCGTCTGGATTTACTCCGTAACAGCTGATTTACAGACCTTATGTTTATATCGAAGTAGTCATAAGCCGCGGTTTTTGGTTTGCGAATTGGGTGAGTATTGTGGATCCTTGATTCCGAAATATCGATTTATGGCAAAAACCTCTGTCCGTCCTTCCATCTGTTTGTAGCGCCTAAATTGTTTTATACAATTTTCTCCAAAACTGATATTCCCCGATCGAACTGAAAGAATCTTTGCGAGTTTGAAACGAATATTTCGATTTGGGGGGGGGGGTACATTACAATAAGCCTGAACATTTTCGAATTTTTTCCAAAAATGGCGCAAAATTTTTTTAAATGAAACTTCGTCCTCGCATACCGAACGGTTTAAAGAACTGCACAGGTCTCATTTTCGTTTAAATCCCTGACTTTTCGAAAATTGCAAAAGTTCAATATTTTTTCGGCGACTTACTACAAATACGATATTGAAGATTCAGATTTTTACTTTCTCGTATGTGTATGTATGTATGTATGTATGTATGTATGTATGTATATATATATATATATATATATATATATATATACAACACACACACACACACACACACATATACCGTCCATCCTTCCGTCTGTCTGTCCGTCCGTCTGTCTGCCTGTCCGTCTGTGAACACTACAACGCCTAAACCACACGTACGATCTTTTCCAAACTGAAGAAACTCCTGTCCATCTGGGTCTAGTTGAAGCTTTGAAATTTTGAAAAATATTCTTTAAAATTTGGGGTACTTTACATGAAGCTCCCCAAACATTTTCAAAATTTTCTCAAAAACGGTTCCAAATTTATTTCTTTAAATTCCTTGTAAGAATAAAGTAACGTACACTTATAAAGGTGGCATAGGTCCGATAATCACGGTTAACTCCGAATTTTCGAAACTTATAAAAGTTTGGATTTTTTCGGCGTTTTCCTGAACTACAAAATTGAAGACTGATTTTTCTTTCAAATGAAATTTGTCGTACATAAGTAGTTTTTCATTAAGGTCATGTGCATTTTTTCGAAAATTTTGTAGTTTTTACGCAATAGCACGTGCAATATTTGCAATTTGAAAAATTTACAAAAACTAGATTTTCTCAAAAACGGCTCGAAATTTTTCTTTGAATTTTTGGTATGATTGTGCTAAATGCACTCTATAAGATGACATAAACGCCATATTAATCTATTCTTTTGTTGTTGTTTTTTTCAAAAACTACAAAAATGTAATTTTTTTGACTTGTCTCTCCCGTCGGTAATATTTACATAAGAGGCAATTTCTTTACCTTACTAGATTTATGAGTACATGTTCTTTAAATAATGTCATATAAAGTTTCTCGAGAACTCAACAGTTGTCTGTGGAATGGAGCTCAAAACTCCATATTTTCAGAAACCCTCAAACAACATTTTCTCAAAGAAGGCTACAAATTTTTTCTCCAAACTTTTCAAATGGATAGAGCTAATTCCACAGTTTAATATGACGTAAAGTTCATTATGGTGTATTCTTTTGTTTTAACAAAAATTACACAAATGTATTTTTTTAATATATCTCTCACGCCGTTAATATACACATTTCCGTGGATTTCTATACATTATTGAATGTATGAGTGAAAGTGTTTTAAATGACTTCAAATGAAGTTTTCGAAAACCCAATAGATTCCTGTGTATAAGAGCTTCAAATATCGCGTTTACAGTAATGCTTAACCGCAATTTTCCTTTAAAACAAGCTTGAACAGCTTCCAATTTTTCAATGAAAATTTCTATTTAGAACGAGGTTTTACTTTCCTTTAATATCATTAAAGTAATATTTCAATTCTACTATTAAGAAACCGAAAAGTTGAGGAAATGTAAAAAAAAAAAGTATTTTGGGCGACGATGGCAACTGGCAAGAGGATGCAGCGAGACCGTAAAGTTAGTTCACACCAAGGAAATTAGAAAACTAAGACGAGAAAGTCTTTCCCCTTTCTGTAGCACCACTAGTTCTGTATCACATAAGGTTTTTGAAAAATTACATTTAAAAATATTTGTAATATACTTTGACTTGAAAATCTTACAGTATTTTACCAACAAAACCTGTGGTTGATCCAGCCGATAATTTTTCAGGGGGAGGGGACATCACAGAATTTTGGTAAATAATAAACCTATGTTATGCCATTGTACATTAGTTTTGTATTATATATAGATATTATTATTTAAATAATTAAGTAATTCTAACATAAATAAATATTTAATTTCAATCAATTAAAGGAAAAATAAA
Source organism: Teleogryllus oceanicus (assembly GCA_964035755.1). NCBI lineage: Eukaryota > Metazoa > Arthropoda > Insecta > Orthoptera > Gryllidae > Teleogryllus > Teleogryllus oceanicus. The sequence goes on from CAXIVR010000001.1 coordinate 284,985,557, forward strand.
GGAAGGTAACAAAGGTAACTCTAGTTCATTTTTTGTCCATTTTTGATCCATGCCCCCTGCCCCCTGGATCCGCCACTGAACAAAATAAAAAAAAACTAAGGAAATACAGTTTGTATTATATCATTTCTTTATGGCAGAGTTAAGGACAAGAATATTAAACTCATTAACTGAAGACATAGTATTCAAGCTAATAAATTTTAAAGGAAAGGGCAAAAAAATACTGTTTGTGTTCACGTGTATGAGCAGCCAATAGAACCGCTGACGCTTAGATAAAAAAAAAAAGATAAGTAGCGCAATAAGCTATTGTACCATTTATTCCCTTGTGCACTCTGGTAAGTCATCATGTTGCGGTAACCAATAGTAGCCAGCCATCATAAGATGTATTCCATCGCCCCTGGAACCGCCTTTCAGTGTCCTTAATCTTTTGGCGAAATCTCTCATCCTTTCTTCGCTGACTTCTCGCAGGTTTTCAGAAAAGCAGTCTAAACGTGAGTGAAAGAAATACACTTTCAGATTTATGTTACATTTCAAGGTTCATATTATTTCTGCATATTATTTGTATGATGCTCATAGTTTGGAGCTTTAAAATTTCCCAAAGAACTAATGAACCACTTCTTTGAAGTCAATTCAAGCTTCCCTTTCTGTAGGTGTCAAACATGCTTCAAAGTGTTCATCTTTAGTTAGTTCCTTGATCTGCGGACCTAAAAGAACATTCTTTAGTTTTTTCTTCTGAGAATACACTAAACTTGTTCATTAAGGTGTTTAAAGCGACTTTCATTTTTATTCCATGCCTTAGTAAATTGCTTCATTAATCTTAATTAAATATGTAAAAGAAGTAAAACAATTTTGTTAGCATCTGCTGAACTGTTCTTATAATGTACTTGTAAACCGGTACCAGAGTGTTCCTTCTAGGATAATCTCGTGATTTCAAATCACTCGCTCACCGAGGTGCGAAAACCAACGAAGGGGTAGAATAGTGTCCGAGGAACCACGCTCCCCGACAGAATCGAGGGAGAACCAGGAGAAGTGGTGGATCCAAGTGGTGGGACCATGACTCCCCCTGCTTAGCGAGATAATTTTTTAATGGAGAAAAATGCAGGAAAAATAAAATATACGAAACAGAAAATAAGGAAAAATATTTTTTAAAAAATTTAAAAAATCGTAGAAACTACGAAGGATTTGAAAGACTTTCCAAAGATGTATCTATTTAGTAACCGCGCGTAAACGTGCGACAGTCCGATTAGTGCACTATTATAAAGCGAGAAGCAGTTTTGTTTTGTTAGAGTGTTGCCTCTGACGAAAACTATGCCGCTTCAAATTTTAGCGAAGTTTTGTTTACAGGACCCTACGACGTCGACAATCACAAAAACGGTCTGTATTTGGCGCGACAGCCCGCGTAAGGGCCATGGCCTACAAGGAACGTCACGGTGTCGCGGACATTGGTCAAGGAGGTACGTTAGCATATAGACATCACCACGCCGTATTCTGGTCTTCTCAGAGAAGTGAGTTTTGTCATCGCTACGCCGCAACATATATTTGCCCGGCCGATAATCGAATCCGGGGTCGCGTCATGTAAAGCGAGCACGCTGACCCATGAGCTAAATCCCGTGGACCAACCACAACAACATCACCACCGAGGTGCCACCGAATGGCACGGACTTTCTCGTACCAAATTTTTCTAATTTCCTTGGTGTGGTCTGGCTATAAGGTCTTGCTCCATTCTCTGACCAGCTGCCAACTATCGTCGCCCAAAGTATACGTTTTTTTGCAATGTCTCAACGGTTTGCTTTCAGTAGTACAACTGAATTATTACTTCAAGAATATTGAAGAAGATTAAAAACTCGTCCTAAATAGAAGTTTTCATTGAAAAATTCGTAGCCGTGTTTAAGAACATGGCGATTAAGCAATACTGTAAATGCGAAATTTAAGCTCATTTTCACCGGAATCTATTGAGTTTTCGAAAAATTTTTAATTTGAAGCACTTCCACTAAAAATAAAAAAAGGAAAGGCCTTAACGACGTAAGAGGTATTTTAAAGAAATTACATTTGGGTAATTTTTGAAAAAACAAAAGAATACATCAAAATGAACTTAACGTCATATTAAACTGCAATTAGCAATATCTATTAGAAAAATGTGAAGTAAACATTTGTAGACATTTTTGAGGAAGTGGCGTTTGACAGTTCCTGTGAATGCGGAATTTTGAGCTCATTTTTACAGAAAACTGTTGTGTCTTCGAAAAACTTTATTTGATATTATTTAAATCACGTGTGCTTATAAATATAATAATGTGAAGAAATATCCTTTAATGTAAAATTACGGACGTGAGAGTCAACCTTTTTTTTAATATGTGCTGGTATAGGGTTTGTTTGGCACTAACCCTACAAAAGTTTGAAGAAAAAATTTGGAGCTCTTTTTGAGAAAATCTTGTTTGTGTAAATTGCAAATATTGCATGCTCTATTGCAAGGAAACTACTAAAATTTTCAAAAACCTCTGTATGACCGTAATGAAAGAACTATTTATGGACAACAAACTTAATTTGAAGGAAAATTCTGTGACTTCAATTTTATAGTTGTAGGAAGACGCCGAAAAAAAGTATTTCCGTTGAAATCTCGAAATCGATTTTCCGCAGCATAACATAACTTTCTCTATAATACGTATATTACTCCCGTATATACGTATGTATACGAGAGAGTAAAAAAACGAACCAAAAATTATTGTATGTCCAATTTTCACATACACACGTATGCGTAATGATGCAAAACCTTTTCAAGAACAGATACTGCGAGAATTGTACAAGATCACTCGCAAATATCCGACAGAAAATTTCTTCCAACACGGTCAACCTTTCCACACAAAAAAATACTTTCTTCAAATGCACAGTTTGAATAATAAGTCTTATGTCTTTCAAAATAAATTCACCAAACATCCTAAATGGTGCATTCAATTCAATCAAACATTGACCGAACTTGGTATTCATACAGTTCGTAGAATTGCCTTGTCGTCGCCAGACTCGCGATAAGACAGCATTTGGTAGACGGCTGGGCATGTTTACATGCGGGCAAAATGGTCTGAACCCGTTTCAGTACGCAATAGTGCCACGCAGTTCGAACCGCGTGCAAAAATCAAGTTCATGTGAAAAATGAGAAAATCGGCTTCTGAGACGCTATCAGCCCTGCAGCAAGTTGACGGAGATAAAGCACTGAGGAAAACCGTAATTTACGACTGGTAAGTCTTGGGTGTTAGCCAACGACGCGAAGACGAAACTGCAGTCATCGGAGTGGCACACATCCGAGTCACATTATTAGATTCGGAGTCAAAGTGATGATCATTACCTTCTTTCATATTGACAGTTTAGGGCACAATGAGTTCGAACCGTCAGGAGAGTCTGTTACTAAAAACTTTTGAGTGCAAATTCTGCAGAGTTTTTCGAGATGCGCTTCGAACAACAATTTTATTTTCTATCTGTTCGATCCACTGATGATACAAAGATTTGCAATATTTATAACTGTAACTGGGATAGAGCATAGGCAGGCGGGGAGTTCATTTAGTCGAAGCTCCCTCTTACTTTCTTACTGTTCTCTTAATTTAGTGTTTGGATTTATTTATATATATTTTTTCAAATTGTGACGTTCTATTGTTTACTTTTTTGTTTGTATGTTTAATAATTATTTCAATTCGATTTGCATTCTATGAAGCGTTTATGGTGGGCGTAATTTATCCTTCGGGTATCTTCAAATAATTTTAATGTCTTTTGCTGACAGTCCTAGATCAAAATTTTTAACACATTCTGCTTTCGGTAGTTCATCAAAAAAAATTCTGAAAGTCTTCTAATGTATGTATTTAGGTTTTCTATATTCAGTTCGTTTCGAATTTGCCTATTTGACACAAACTATGGTGCCTTAATTATGCGCCTTAAACATTTATTTTGCACTACTTGGATTTTCTCTAAGTTACTTTTTGCGGCCCATTCCATACAGGGCAAGCATAAGTAAGCGATGGTCTAACAATTGATTTGAATAAGCTTATTACACATTCTATGCTTAGTCTAGAGTGTCTATTTATGAATGGATATAGTTTTGCTATTTTTACGTATGTTTTATTGGCAATTTCTTTAATGTGATGTTTCCACGTTAGTTTTTGGTCTAGAAGCACTCCTAAATATTTCACTGATTGATCTTTTTTATTCATTTTAAATCTACATTTATTTTTTAGAGGGTTTGGCTTTTTAGGTCTTTTTAGCGTAAATATCTTGGGTTGTGATTTAGTGGGGTTTATTTTAATTTGCCATTTTGAGCACCAGTTTATAAACGAATCTAATGATTTTTGAGGAATTTCTCTACCTTGATCCACATCTTTGTTTGTTGTGAACAGTACTGTCATCAGCGAAACATTCTATTTCTGTTCTTGCGCTTCGAAAGACGTGACGGGCCAAGTGGCGAGGAAAGTGATGTCTGCATTACAATATCGCGCTACATTGCTTGTGCAGAAATTCCTCGCCAAGAACATTCTTTTTTTTCCTCAACCTCCATACTCTCCGGATCTTGCTCCCAGACTCTGTTCTCTCCTCTGAAGATTAGTGCAAAAAGGAGACATTTTGCAACCGTGGAGAACATGAAATCGAATGCATCGGCTCAGCTCCAACAAATGTCGAAAGAAGCCTTCTACCGCTGCTTCCAACACTGACAGAAACAATGGAGCAAGTGTAAGCGTGCGCATGGGTCCTACTGCGAAGAAGAAGAAGCTTACCATTGCCATAGGTTATAACAATAAAACGCTGAACCACCATTCCGGGAGCTTTATGAACGCCCCTTGTATATACCTTCAACAACATACATAGTTTACAGTGATATTTGAGCAGTAGCGTGTCCTTCGTGGTACAAGGTACGCAGTGCGTACCCTGTAACTTAGAAAAAAAATATTTGTGACAGAAAATAAATTTTACTTTATGTGTAACATAAATTTTCTAATTAAACGAAAGTTTAGTGTCGTATTACACTAGCAGTTATGAAATGCCCGCGTTTTCCAAGCTTCGGTTGGTGCGAGGCGCGTGCTCGGGTGCGATCGTGTGTGATCGGTGCTTTCGTGGGGGCCTGCAATCAGCCCAGCAGATTTGCGGGACCTCGTTTGAATGAAAGCAGTGTTCCACGCGAATATCTTGGCTTTTAATGATAAATGCGTATAGGTGAATGTACACTGAAGTGCATAATTCTAAATTTAGTATATGTTTATGCTTATACGCGCTAATTCAGATTTTAGTTTATCGTCATACCCGAAACTACCGTGTGATTAATACCCTAAGATATGCAATCAGTAAGATTGCGTTCTCAAGTGTTTCGGCAGGCAGAGCACGAACAAGGATCTTTCTATTATACTGTCGACAGCGGCGTAGACGGACACACGTGCGTGATTTATGATTTATTAATGAAGAGTTTTGTTTCATGCAACTTTTTTGGAAATTTATTTAATTATCATTAGCGACCGCTTCTGATGATAAGGGGTGAAAGGACGAACACAAATATAATCATGCCCCAGGCGGGACTCGAACCCGCCGTTCTTCGGTCGGAGACGACACTACAGCCTTAGCGATCTCGGCCACCGGATCGGCTAACGTATGTTGGAAAATAAGAAATACATTATCAAGGCAGGAAGGTCAACGCCGGACATTACTGTACTATTTCGGAAACCTGTGTTATGAAATTTAAAAGCTAACTGTTTGAAACTAATGAATGGCTTACCGGCCACATACACCAAATTTTATTGCTTACCCAAACTAAGGCCTTCACCACACGCCACTGTATTTGAGTCATTACATGCAAAAAAGTAGATTTTATGACATGACTCCTCAAGTTTGACTTGAAAATATTTTGGGATTTTGTTGTTCGTGATGCCTACATCGTCGAGGTACAACATTAAAATTTTCTAACTGTTCGGCAACAATGCACTGTTAAAACCTAAGACTACTTGTGAACACCCCTATTTTCTTTAGTTTTTCTTTTTTTTGCCTTCCTATAAACGTTTCTATAAATTCCAAAAAGTTGTGAGTATACACAAGATACGTTCTTCTCTAGGCACTTCTGTAGAATTTAATACAGATTTTACTGAAAATTTGTTCTCACTGACTGAAAAGACTCATATTTTAACTTTCTCGCTACGAAATAAAAAGTTATGTAATGCTCCGCGAAAAAAAAGGCGATTTTTTGACAGAAATCTTATTAAGGGTCCCTGATAATGAGCAAGTGGATAAATTCAGTCGCTAAATTTGGAAAAAAAAATCTCTAACACGCGATGTAGCCAGAATCCATGTTTTGTGGGTCTTTGACACCGAAAAATCGAATGACGGCGAACGTCTGTCCGTCCATCTGTCTCTCCATCTGTGAACAACTCTAGCGGCTAAACCGCTCAGAGGATTTTCTCCAAAATTGATATTCCCGAATCGATCTAGCCAATGTCATGGCCCCTTGACTTTGAAACTGATATTTTATTTTTGGGGGGTACTTTACATGAAGTCTCTGGGACATTTTCAAAATTGTCAAAAAGGGCTCCATCGTTTTTGATTAAATTTTGTTATTGGGTATTGTGAAAGATGTGTGAGAGAATGGTGCAAGTCTCATTTTCGTTGAAACCTCTTATCATCCGAAAATTGCAAAAATTCAATTTTTTCCGGCGTCTTCCTACACCTAAAATATTAAAGATAAAGATTTTTTCCCTTAATGAAATCTGTTCCTTAAAGATAGATTTTGAAATAAGGTCACGTACAATTTTTCGAGTTTGAGGACTTTTCGCGTAATTGTGCATGAAAATACGGGCGAGAAAGCACACGCTGTTTTAGCATCACTAGTTTGAAAATTTGAAAAAATGCAATTTTTTGGAGCGTCTTCCTACACCTATCATATTGAAGATAGATTTTTTACTTTCTTGTATACATACGTATATACGTAGTAATTTACGTAGTACAGAGAAAGTTATGTAATGATGCGGAAAATCGATTTCGAGATTTCAACGGAAATACACGTTTTGGGGGACCCTGATATCGAAAAAGTGTTTTTTTGTTGTTTTTTTAAACGTCCGCCCGTCTGTCTGCAGTCCATCTGTCCATCAATCCGTCCATCTGTAAACATTTCAAGCGCCTAAACCACACGTAAAATATTTTCCAAATTGAAGAAACCCCTTTCGATCTGGTTCTAGTTGAAGATTTGAAATTTTGAAAAACATTCTTAAAAATTTGGGGGTACTTTACACGAAGCCCCCCAGACATTTTCAAAATTTTCTCAAAAACGACTCCAAATTTTTCTTTAGATTTCTTGAAAGAATAGAGTATACTACACCTATAAAGATGACATAGGTCCAATTTTCACGGTTAACTCTGAATTTTCGAAAATTGCAAAAGTTTGAATTTTTTCGGCGTCTTCCTAAAACTACAAAATTGAAGATAGAGATTTTTCCTTTCAATGAAATTTACTGTCCATTAATAGTTCTTTAATTAAGGTCATGTAGATTTTTTTGAAAATGTTAGTAGTTTTCGTGCAACAGTACGTGAAATATTTGCCATTTTAAAAAATTACAAAAACAAGATTTTCTCGAAAACGGCTCCAAATTTTTTCTTTACATTTTTGGTAGTTAGTGCCAAACAAACCCTATACGATAACATAACTATGTATCGCTCTTTACTTTTTTTTTCAAAAATACTAAAATGTAATTTTTTTGACTTCTCTCACGTCGGTAATATTTACATTAGAGGCAATTTCTTCACTTTATGAGTACATGTGTTTTAAATAATGTCAATTAAGTTTCTTAAGGTTTTTTTTTAAATGAGCTCAAACCCCTTTTCTCAAAAATGGCTCCAAATTTTTTTAAATTTTTTTCCAAAATTACATAAATGTAATTTCTTTAAATATCTCTCCGCCGTAATAATGCAATTTTCACCAACTTGTATACATTATTGAATTTTCAAGTAAAAGTTCTTTAAATTACTTCAATTGAAGTTTTTCGAAAACTTAATAGATTCCTGTGAAAAAGAACTTCAAATTTCGCATTTACAGTAAATCTTAACGCCATTTCCTTAAAAATTGCTTCAAATTTTTCAATGAAAATTTCTATTTAGGACGAAGTTTTACTCAAATTTAATATTCTTGAAGTAATATTTTGATTGTACTATTAGGAAAGCAAAAAGTTGAAAAATGTCAAAAAAAAAAAAAAACTTTGGGAGGCGATAGACGGCAGCTGGCTAGAGAATGGAGCAAAACCTTGGAACCAGTCCACACGAAAGAAATTAGAAAAATGTGCTACAAGAAAGTCTATGCCATTCTGTAGCAGCTCTGGTTTTTTACTTTATGCTTCTGCACACGTTTTTTCAATTCCCACCACAAGCTCTCGATATGATTGAGATCGGGTGATTGTGGCAGCATTTCAAGGCGATTTTGGTACATTATACCGCAACCATAACTTCACAATTCAAGCTGTGTGGATGGGCGCGTTGTCCTGGTGAAAGTAATATTTCTGCCCTAGTTCAAGATTCGCAGATCTTTGTTTGACATTACTTTTTAAAAGTGATAAATATGCTAATTAGTCAACTATGAAATCAATAAAATGGAGATTCTCGACACCTGATGCAGACATGCAGCCCCACAGCATTACGCCCCGACGTTCTCTACAGTTGCTTGCAAATTTTTGTCTACTAAGGCTGCGTTAACCTTCTCCAGACGCACTGTTGCCATCTTATCCAAATATCTTGACTTCACCTTCATCACTGAAAATCACAGTTTTTTAGTACTCTGAAGGGTGGTTTCAGATAGCAGTTGTAGTAGATAAGAGTTTGCGAACTGCAGTCTATCGCGTCGATTTGCCTTACTGATCCAAGGCTTGTACTTGTCTACTCTCCCGGTGTAACCTGCGTCTCTAATGCCCTTGGAATGGTTTCTGTGGATACAGTTCTCCCTGTTACAACCGAAACATAAACAGGGGCGGATCCAACCGATCTTTTTTTTTGGGGATTGTAGATTTTTGTTAAATAATAAACATTAGTTATTATTTTGTATATTATTTATGTACTGTAGATATGCTACTATACATATTATTGTTTAATTAATTACATAATTCGAACATAAATATTTAAATAAATTTTGCTAAATAAAGGAAGGTACACAAAAACTCTAGGCATTTGGGGGTAGGCATGGCCCTCATGTCGCCCCCCACCCCCGGACCCGCCAGTAAACATAAAGCATACATTGTGCACAGCTGGATTCTCTACAACTGTCCTAAGGCCTTTGAAACACCTTCGCAGTCTCCAAATCTTAACCGAATCGAGCGTTAGTGGTGTGAACTGTAAGCTCGATTACAAAAATTTAAAAAAATAAAAAATTAAAAAAAGAGGTATTGAAAAGGAGATTGGCGAACCAATGTGTGTGTGTGTGTGTGTGTGTATTAAAGGAAGTAATTTACTATATTTAGGAAGAAGATTTATTCAGTTTTTTGTTACCAAGGCCCGGCAATAAGAGTTTTTCTGTCGAAAATTCGCCGTTTTCCGGCGCACGATTACAATTCTTTCTCTTCTTACGAAGAAAGGGAGAGAAAATTAAAATAATCCGCTGGATCTGCCCCTGGCAAGAAGCTCTGTAGCCCGCGGTGTCGCGTACACGGGCGGATCCAACCGATCGTTCTTTGAGAGGTATCATAGATTTTTATTAAATAATAAAATATTTGTTATTATGTAGTATATTTTTATACGGTATATATGATACTATACAATAATATTTTTTAAAAATTTAAATAATTCTAACATAAATATTTAAATAAATCTTCTCATTTTTTAAATAAAAAAGGTAACAAACGTTTTCCCCTAGGCCTTTTGGGGGAGGACATGGCCCCCCCTTGCATCCGCCTCTGCGCGTACACCATGCTTTCACCTCTGAACTCTGAACAAGAGGCGAGTGAGCAAGCGTGACCCTGTAAGGAAGACAATTCTCGTCTTGTTTTTGTCGCAACACATTTGTCCGTGTAATCTGTCTCGGTCTTACTAATAACTAACTGGTGTCCGTGTCTGTTGTCACTGACCGGCTCTACAAGAATCTGTATATTATATGTTATCTATATTAAATATATAGCAGTGGCATGATGTTTGTTATGAATTACGCCATGTGTTGAAATTGTGTGCAGTAATGCCAAGGGCAAGAACAGTGGAAATCAGCAAGATATTTGTAGGTTGGCTGTTCTGGCAGTCGATTGTTCGAGCTGCCATATTGCGGATTTAATATCGTTTTGTATGGTTTTGTACTTGCCTGCCAACACTCACGAGGGAGTGCAAGGGGCTGCGAAGGTGAAAGTGATTGAGGGTGAAAGTGTAACAACCGGTGTGGGGGTGACAATTCACATTTTTAAGAAATGAGGAACGATGACGTTGGGTATTGATGCTAAGAATTTAACGTAAGACAGTGTTGCGGAAGAATTAAGGAAAGACATATCAAGTAACTTCCTCTTCAAGGACGCGTGTGATTTTTCACCCACTGAAATTGTTTGTCTCAGACGTCTGATTCTGTAGTTTTCATCAAGAATGTCCTCGAATGGAAACGGTGTTGATCGTTATATTTATAATCTACCGTATGCTCAGCACCAAGAACTTTGTCGGATATTGGACAGAGATATGACCTGGGAGGAGTTAGGTGAGATTCTTGACGTTACGATACAAAACAACGAAAAATTACGAACGACGTAAAAGACCATTTGTAATTATTGGAGAGATTAATTTTTTTTTTGAATTGCTACAATTTTAGTGTATAATTTTGTATTTGTAATAATTTGTATGTTAATTCTTTTTCTGACAAACACAATCGAAGCTTAGAGGGAGTAATACTATATTTTTTATTAACCACTATATGAAATACATTTGAATTTATGGTACATCCAAAGTTTAGTATCTGTCAAAGTCAATCTCTGTACTTCTGTGATACTATTATATTACATATGTCATTTAACATGTTCTAATCAATATTATTAAAAATACTTTTTAGGTGGAAAGTATATGAATTATGATATGAGTATCATATTAGACCTTAGGCGTGATGATCAGCGTGGCAAGTCTCCTACCAGTCAGTTGTTAACAATGTGGGGCCAACAAAATCATACTGTCCTCCAGCTATTTGTCTTATTATCTAAAATGCATCATTATCAAGCCATGACTGTCTTAAAACCATTAGGCAAGTGACCTGCAAGTCTTAAATTGATAATATTCAATGATTCTAGACCCATTATAATTATATGTGTAATGGTTCTTGAGTCTTAAATAGATGTATTCAGTACTGCTGGCACATTTGTTTGAAGTGTACTATGTTGCAGTTGATCCTAGGTACCATGACTTGATTTACGAAGGTGAAGAAAATGTTAGGTTTTTTGATGATGAAGATGGCAATTCAGCCTCAGATTCTCCCCGTCAGGACCAGGTCAGACTTTTTACAGTTTAATACGTTTTAGAGTAAATGAAACTATAGAAAAATGTGCTCAAAAGTTAAAAATTTCCAAAAACATTATTTAGTGGTAACAACAACTTTACGTGATTTTTAATAAAAAGTAATTCATGAAAAACTTTGGCGATTAAGGAAACTGTATATAGTTAGTGCTTGTTGAGAACATTTTTGACTTCAATAATTCTTTTTTCTTCTGACTTCAATTCTTAGATATTTTATTGCAAATTTTGGAACATTAACCTTCTGATTACACAGGCACACAGAAAAAAGTTATCAGACCCAAAGATTTGACACATGTATGTATCTTTGAATCGGTTAATTTTTTTTTGACACTGAATCTGTAGTTAGAATTGTCCCCAAGTTTCCGCTTTTTTAAATGTGAAAGCAGAATTGCTTCATCACCTTCCAGTTTTTCTTAAATCGTGAAAAAACACAGTGAAATTGTAAATTTTACAGTAGTTTTTCACAATAAAAAAAAAACTGGAAGTTGGTGGCATATTCAGTGCATTCTTCATACATAGAGAAACATTTGTTGAGTCTTGGATATGACAACTTTTGGCTTCTGTAGAGTATAATGCTATAAGACACCAAAATCTAGTATTCACATGTGTTTTTAGTGATTTAAGAAACACTGGAGAGAGGTGGTGCAATTTTGGCTTTGCATTCAGCACATCGAAATTCATTGAGAAACATGTGTCACGTCTTTTTGTCTGACAATGACAACCTTTACAACAACAAAAAAAAAAAAAAAAATTAAAATTCATGGGTGTTTTTCTGATAAAAAAAAACTGGAGGGTGATGGCCCAATTCTGGCTTCAGATTTGGATTCAGCGCGTCGAAATACATAAAAAAAAATGTGTCGAGTCTTTGGGTTTGACAACAGCAACAACCCCAAAAAATAAAAAAATAATTTCACAGGGGAGGGGGGGTTGCGATATAAAAACTGGGGGTGATAGTGCAGTTCTGGCTTCAGATTTGGGTTCAGTGTGTCGACATACATAGAGGCACATGTGTCAAATCTTTGCGTCTGACAACTTTTTTATTTTGTGTGCCTGTGTTATCAAAGCTGTATCTGCAAACATATCAAGTTTTGAAAAATGTAACTGAAGTATTGAACCTTTCAGAATGCTAATGATGGCGCTGCAAATGGTAGAGCATTGCCCCAGTCACATTCATCTGAAGATAAGAATATGAATGTTTGGGGTGACAATTTGAATCGACGAGATGTCCCACGAGATGCGGGCCGAGATAAGATGCTTTTAATTCCGGAACAACCTGAAAGGAAAATTATAAATAAACCTATGCCTTTGGCTTCCAGTAAAAATGATAGCAATGAAGGTAACATACGTGCTCCTCGAATGACTGTGGATGCTCCGAGCTCAGAAGTATCTCCAGTACAGTCACCTCCAGTTCCTGCCCAGAACATGGGTGCAAAACAGCGAAGAGAAGGAAAAGAAAATAATCCCACACCTCAGGAGAGAAAGTTATCATGTCAGTTCAATTTTAATGTATATTTACTAAAAATAGTTAATATATTTTTAGTAAAATTTGTTTAATTTATATTATTTATAATATTCCATTACAATTGTCTGTTGATGCCATCCCTATAAGTTAAATCTTTCATATTTTCCTGCAGGTGCTTCAGATGTTTCCACAGTTGCAGAGTCTATTCCATTAATTCCATATTTAGAATTGGAATCTGCTACTCATGGATGGGACAAAGCTACTATAATAGGAAAGGGTGGATTTGGCACAGTGTTTAAAGGAAACTGGAAAAATACTTTGGTGGCCATAAAAAAAATTGAGCAGGTACACATTTGTTGTTGGTAATGTGTTCACAATGAGGTTTCTTGTTTCTTTGAGCATTAATACATAGTGATTTATTCCAGTTTCATAATGTTGAATTGAGATATTTCAGATGTTTATTGTGGACCAAATTTGAATGAGTTGGTGTGGAATTTCAAAAATCATTCAGAAAAGTTACTGTGATATTTCCAAATTATTTAATGAAAGATGGAAAAATACATTTTTAATTCTTATGTACAATTTAGAATATGTCGGCAAGATATTCATAATTTATTGTATTTTTGTCTTCATTTTTGTTTCTTTGTTCTAGAGAGGGGCTGAATCAGCAGAGAGCCATCAAGCGCAAATGGAACAATTATTGCAGGAGCTTCGCATTCTCAATTCTTGCCGGCATGATAATATACTTCCTTTGTATGGCTTCAGCATGGATGGCACAGAGCCATGTCTTGTTTATCAATTCATGCCTAATGGCTCATTAGAAGATCGCCTTTTGTGCAGGGTAAGCATGTGCATAACAGAAATCACTTTGAACTGACATTAGAAGATAATATGATTGACATTTCAGTTGTAAAACAGAAAATATTTTTGCTGTAACAATATTGCTTCATAGTGAAAAAGGAGAGACAACACTAATTAGAATTGTGTTGTTGTTTTAACATATGGGTTTTATTGCTTTCTAACATTTTAATTTCATATTTCATCCCTGACTGATTGTTTCTTTGTGTATATTCCCAAACAATTGTAGTCTTCAAAATTGTTTATTTACATTTAGATAATTAAAAATGAATATTGCTTTTGAAGTGTAAATTTTTAAATGATTTTTTCTTCACCTCATTATGTTAAATTTAAAAAATGAATTTTAATTAAAATAGGTTACTATATGTGTAAAAGTGAAGATTTATTAATTTATTGTGTAGTGGTTTAATGTTTGTTAGTATAATTGTAAAAATTAGACCAAAGAAGATCTTTTAAAAAAAAATATTATACATGCATATTTGTTTATGACACTTAGATTCGGTCGCCTGGAATGTTCTTAGGATGTGCAATAAATAACTAAATTAACTAAACTAAGCAAATATAGTGAAACTTCTTTACCATCCATTCTAAATTATTTCAGTTATGTGTTTTAAGTTTATATGTTTTTCACACTTACACGTTCATAATAAAAGTCCTTTGAAGACTATATAGCGTTCAAAAGATCCTGGTGAGGCGCGGGGTGACCTGCGCCGAGGGCCTGGAACTTGTATGTTACTCGAGTCTGCACCCTCCAGAGTGCTCCTGCAGAGCGACCTGTCTCTCGGCCTGTGAGGCAACTTCCCGTTAATGAAACATAATATAGAAACTTGATTCTGCCTAGCTGAGGGCCCAAGACCCACGAGCCTGCGTGGTCGTAGCGTAAAGTCTGCTCCCGGGCCACCTCAAGCAACGGGACTTCGAAAAATTTAACAGTCGGGTGTGTACAGGAGCACTCTGAGGATCTTAGGAGGCGATGGCTAGCTCAAAGTCGTCCCCGGGAGACAGTAACGACGTAGATGACCAATAAGTGAGAAAGTTTGTGCATTGACTGTCTTGCTCTCTGAAGGCCCTTTTGCTCGCTGCAATGACATATGAGATCATTTTGACAGTGGGCATGGCACAAGCAGCTAATGAAACTGATTGCCTTTCCGTGCGGCATGGTGGCTGTGGAGTTGTGGCAGTTGTGAACTTCCTGTCGCCCATGTAGAATACCATGCTCACGGAATCTCAAGTAACAACAAGCTTGAAACCAAAGCAACCAGACGTGGGTTGTTGCTGCCGCCAGTTGTAGCCCACACAGAACATGGCATTCATTTCTGCAGTGAAACAGAGTTGTACAGACTCATCAGTAAGGCCCCATTGCGTATCGGTTCTAACGAAAAAGAGTGGTAGGAAAAGGCAATCATTTTCAATGTCAAATGAAATAAAAAATTTAAAAGTTGTTAGGAAGTGGCAAATAAAAATGAGTAGATATTGCTAAAGAACTGGGAAAACTGGAATCGCTAGTCAAAAATATTGAGTTTTTATTTTCTCATTATTTCAGTTATGCATTTTTCTCACTTTACATTTTTCCTTCAGTCCCCTGAAAAAGTATAAGTGAGTTTTACTGTATAAATTTTTTGTCATATTTTTGAATTTACACTTGCTCATTTTCACGTGAGGTCAGTGCCTAGTTACTGGTCAGGGTCTCCAGATGTATTAATTGCCTAAATATAAGGTGATTACATGACTTTATCTTTTCTCTCACTCACTAATTCTTGGTCACTCTCTCTATGTCTCTCTCTATATATCTCACCATTTCTAATGCTTTGCTCATTTCAAAAATAAAAGGAGGGTCGAAACGTTGCTGGTATGATCAAAGTCAAATAAATTTTGAAAACAGATGGATTATAAATAAAATATAATTAAATTGTTGTGAAGAGCTTTTTGATGTGAATCAGTCACACTGTGTCTGTGATTCTTTCATGATGAGACCTGTAGTGATAAAAAGCCCCTGAAACATGAATTATCCATTGCTTTGCACGTTTGCAGCCACAAATATTGCTTTTATGTTTGACTCATGTAAGTTTGCGAGCAATTTCTTTCTAAACTTAAATTTATATCCTCTCAAAGATCATATTTTAATGGACAAAAGTCTGAGGGCATTATTATAAATGGCATGCTTGGGTTGGGAAACTTACGGCTTTTGTAATTATCCCCAAGATTGCATTTGTGTGTTGTACACATAACGCAATAAAGACTAGTACTTAATTGTGTGTCACCAGAACAATAGGAAATTGCTTTTTATAGAAGGCGTCTGAGAAATTAAGCTTCCTCCCCACTGTCTTCATGACTTCAACGACAGGGTTGTGGGCCGAGTGTTGGTGAATTGTATCATGTGAAGTCACAGTCAATGTCACGCTTGCTGATCATTGTGTTATAAGAATGAATTTTATTGTTCTGTATCTTCATTTAATAAGGGACATTTTTCAGCAAGGTACGCCACCACTTTCATGGATTCAGAGGCACAACATAGCCCGTGGCACAGCTAGAGGATTGCAATTTTTGCATGTGAAACCTTTTATTCATGGTGACATTAAAAGGTTGGGAAATTTTTTTGTAATTCTGATCTAGTTTCTCTTGATTGCATGTGAGACAAAGTTTTACAAGTTTTATTTTTTATTCCTTAAAGTGCCAACATATTACTTGATAAAAATTTTGAACCACGAATTGGAGATTTCGGATTGGCTCGAGATGGCCCTCAGGGGCACTATACACACATGAAAATAAGTCGTATCCATGGAACTGTAGCTTACTTGCCTATAGATTTTCTAAGGAACAAACAGTTGTCAACAAAAGTGGACACTTACAGCTTTGGTATTGTGAGTATTGCAAGCTTTATTTTGTTCAAATTAAATGACACTATTAATCTTACTTTATATATTTGTTCTTGTTGTTTTGCAGGTAATGTTTGAATTAGCTACTGGCTTTAGAGCATTTGATGAGAAACGACCGGAGAAGTTTCTGGTATGATTGAAGTTAAATCATTTTTTAAAACAAATAGGTTATGAATAAAATATAATTGAAATTTTGTGATGAAGTATACAATGAAAATTATAGACAAAATTTGTCTTTGGTACTTTAATGATAAAGACCAGTAGTGATAAAAAACACCAAATAGTCCTGGTGTTAGTCTTGAATAGATTAGTGATGAAAGCCGAAGGAAAAGCATTGAAGGGAGATTATTGTGGTTCTTCTTGTAAGGGCGTTGTCAATGGAAAGGGTTTCTGATGTTTTTTTCAATGACCAGTGACAAAATCTGCTCTTTGAATTTCAAATGTCTCTTTTCTTCTTTTTCTCCAAGGAATTATTTGTATAAAAACTATATTACTACAAACTTGTATATTTAAAAATATTTCATTCATGGTAGTGTTGATAATGTTATTGTTGCTTCAAAGCATTTTTTCTCTTGCAGAAAGATTTCATTGAGAAATACCCCAGCAGTGTTTTGGAGCTCTCAGACAAAAAGCCTGGCTTAGTAAATCATTTAGTGTTTGATTATTTGGTGGAGTTAGGCAAGCGCTGTGTATGCAGTCAGGCCAGAGAACGACCTGAAATGGAGGAGGTGCTGAAAAACTTGGAAGCTCATTACTGCAGACTAGTGGAGAGAGTTCATCGTATGTAATTTTTTTGCTGTTTATTTACTAGAAAATTGTGAATTATGCTTTTATATAAACTAACACATTCTTATGTGTCTTTTTAAAGTGCCAAGCGTATTTTAATTTCTTTCTTCTTCTTCTTCTTCTTCTTCTTTTTTTTTTCTTATTTCTTTCCCATATATTCACCTTACATTAAGCGAAAATATTGAGTTACTTGTGAGAAAGTACATTCTTTTCCCTTTAATTTTTCCTTCAAAATTCTTACTTAAGCAAATGTAAAATATGTATATTCTTTTGAAACTTTTAATGTTCACATTTGAATAATACAATGCCAAGATTGTACAGTCCTATAAATTCTTGCCATTTCACCTTGCCAGGATAGTTAAAAAAAAGTGGAGATTCTAGTGATCTTCTGGTTATGAGCAGAACATGATGACCATTTAGTTTAAGACACCCCCTCCACAAAGTGTCACCAACCTCATAAGAAGCGAAAGGGTGACAAAACTTATATGGATAGAAATTCATGAAGTAAACAAAATAAGATGGATTTATGCTTATGTTTCAGAAGTAGCATATAATTGAAGAATGTTTGTGTGGACCCCAGTTACAGGCTCTACTAAGTGAAGGAAATGGTTCACTGCCACGTGAACAACATTATTTAGATAACTGCTACAATATTGTGCATAGCAAGGTGCGCACAAAAAAAGTAGTTCAATCTGGCGGCCGCTCTGAACTGTCTCACTCCATGATTTCCCGTGTTGAATTTTTGGTAGGAAAATATTCCGAAGGAATAACTGGCAGTTCGACTCTTGTACAGAAAGGGCATCTCATTTCCATTGGAACAAGGTTTAGTTTCACTACCCAGTCAACAGCAGTCTGTTTCCCTGAGATAATTGCTGAAAGCTGCACTAAATTGAACTTGGGCATCCTCAAAACTCAAATATGCACAAAACCTAAAAGTAAAAGTAGAAGAAAAAATACGAATATCATACTAACGTGGTGAAACAGTGAATGAATTCCTAGGTTGGTATTCTACCCATTTTGCAAGTAGTGTGGGTAATTAATGAACAAATGAATGCTGCACTTTGCTCATAACCAGCAGATTGCGTGAATACTCAAAATGCTTTGGAAATCAGGAAGAGGGCCAACTATGAAACTTCCTCCAATCATGGCATTGTTCTGAGTAGTGCTTTACGCTTTTGGACATCCTTTTGCAAAAACAGTGATTCTTCCATATTAAGCTATTTTATGAGCTTACGTATTACAATATTTTGTAAATAAGTAAAAAGTAGAAGTAACAAAGTTGGGTTCAATGTTCTTAGGGGAAAGGAAATGTCATGGAAATAATGGCACTCACTGATCTGTTATTGCTTCAACAAGATAATAGTTTGATAAAGAAATAAAAATCAATTTCTCTACAGGATTTTTCTATATGCCAGTGAGTTGAAGTGTTATTAGTGCACAAATGGAAATAGGTTTAACATTTACACTGTCAATGAGCAAATGTGAGCCTTGTGAAATCTGCATTTACCTAGTTGCATACTACTAATGTTATGTTAGCCATAAGTAAGGTATTTCTAAAATATATCCTATCCACAACACTGATCATTTTCTTATTATTTTGAAAATAGATTGAATTCACTATAACAGAGCACAGGTCTCCTCCAGGACAATATAAAGTAATTCTGATTTCCCCTGATCACAGTAAAGTATATCTAGTGGTTGGGTGGGAACAGACATACAAGATCATCAGCCATCCTATCCTTTTGTGTTTGCACAGTTACAGAGAATAAGTGTAAAATGCAAGAAATTTTAATTTCAAAAGTGTCTAAGCTGGGATGATTTTACATTCTGATCATAAAATAAATTGTAGAGGAAAACCTAAATTCCAATGTACAAGTGGGGATTTTAGTGTATCAGTCATTCTTATAAAGAATTTGCATTTTTATTCAGCAAATCCTATACACTTCTATCCCTATCCCTGGTGCATAGTATCCCATCTTTAAGAATGGTGATTTTTTCTAAACAAAAAATGATAAATCAACAAAATTGTGTTGAGTGTATCCCCAAAAAGGATAATTCAACCAACTCGCAAAACTTTATGCACTGATGGTTTAAAAAGAGTGAATGAAATATTTTAATCATGAACTAATATGAATACATTTATTCTACAGCATGTTGATTATATAAAAACTTGGTTTTTGTGATAACTTTAATGTGTTTATTTTTATAATGCTCCAGAGTAAATTAATTTTTCTTCTCTTCACAGATCCGCAGCCTCCTCGGAGCCCTGTGCCTCCTATTTTTGTTGTGGTAATATTGCTTTCAATGTTATTGTTTTACTGATCTAGAAAAAAATATAGGATGTTATCATATTTAAAAGCAATTTATGTAAAATAACTTCTTGTTAATTTTTGGTCATAAATACTCATAAGTTATAAGTTGTTGATTATATGGTTCTTAATTATCTGTTAAGTATTTCAGAATTAAAAAAGAAGATTTAGTTAATATTTGTGTAAAAGGTATTACTAAAATAATATGAAAAATTATGTTAAAATACAGTAAAATTAAATTTTATATCTGAATGAGAACATTTATGTTTTATATAAATAAAAAATTATTACAGGTTTATAGAATGCATGGGGATCACAGATAGTGAGACACACATTCCCTTCAATATATTAAAGTAAATCCAGTAGTTTTATTCTGATTTAATTTTTTACCTTTAATGCAAATGACATGTTAATTAGACTAAGTCTACTCAGCTGCTTTGGAGCAAATCTATGATGGTAACATCAATATGAGAGGAGTTTTAGCTTCCTTTGAAGACTGAAAACATAGCGTTAAGAAACAGCATGACTCAGAATGGTTGCAATAATGTTATCATGAGCCTCACACATCAAGTTTTGCTTGACCCGTCAACCTAGAGATGTTTGTGACCAGGCTTTTTTCAACCAATGATAGTTGCAAGAAAATCTTCAGTTCAATCAGCATTACAAAATTGGTAGTGTGATGTAGGTGAAGATAGTTTAGTATTGTTTATATCATTACTATATGTGTCTAATTTTTCTTGTTGAATGTCGTGATTCACGTTCAATTGTTTTCTAGATTTATCGTGGAGTGCATTCATGAATACTTTACAACATAAATTGGCCTTTTAAATCTGCCATGTCACTGCAATAAATCAATGCAAACACTATGGCTCAAAGTAAAAATCCATGGAAATACTAGCATTTAAGTCACTTCATTGATATTCTCCCATAGATGCTTTTTGCATATATAGCTTGTTTTGTAAGGTTAAGAACTCGGTTTCTTGACGTTTCAAATGTTCAATAAGTGAAGTGTTATAAACTGCCACTGTGTACTTTTGTAATTAATTTATTTGTGCCTTTTATCAATTCTAATGATGGCAAGCCAAAAGGCACAATTTGAGAAAATGTTCATGAAAAGGAAAAAAAAGTTTGTAAATCTGTGATTTATAAAAATCAATAAATCACCAATATGAATTAGGTGATTAATTCAAATAATCAGTTTTAAATCAAGTGATTGAAAATGAAATAATCATGCTTGTCAGTGGTGATTTTCAGATTTCTTTTAATTGATTTCATTATAATCACAGAAAATTCACATTGATAGGTCTGGAAGACTGTTTACAAAATTTTGTCTCCACTTGTTAATTACAAATTATGTTGTATGTATAAAATTAAGTTAGTGATTAGAAAAAACAAGTCAAAGTTCCCTTACAACAAACAGAAGTCTCCGTCGGGGCTGTGCACTGTCATGACGTTTATTTAACATGTACACCATCATGCTGTCAGTGAATGGAAATAAAAGCAGAAGATCCAAATCAATCTTTATGCAGGTGATGTGGTTGTAGTAATGGAATCCGAAGATAACCTACAACAGTCAACAAATGAGTTAATGAATATAATACCAAAATATATGAGAATCTCTGCAAGAAAACAAAAGCCATGTTATATCAAACAATTCCTACACTACCACACATGACAGGAGACCGGTAAGGAGCTTGGAGCTTGTTCGGCTGGGGCGGTGCCCTGCTGGTGGGCGGAAACGCTGCTAGTCAACGGTAGGCCAGCAGCAGATCTCACCATCCGGATCTCATCAGCAGGAGATCACCGCCACCTCACAATGAAAAATGTGCACTACACTTGTGGGACCAATGACCTCTGTAGTTGATGTGCCCGAAATCACTAACAACCAACCAAGCAACAAAACTTATGGGATAATCAGAATGACATTTTGAAAGAGATGTTCAAGGAAGCCAAGTTAAGTATACATAATGTGATAGCAAAACCAATACTCCTGTATGGTTAAAATATATGGACAACAAAAAACAGAGATCATCAAATATTAGAAGCAACACATGAAATTCATATGACCTTTTGTATTAGTGAATTTTAAAGGCCAGCTGAGGAGTAAAGATGTCAAGAAAGACTCGAGACACAAAATACAGCAGAAGAGAGGGTCAGAAGAAATGGTTCTCTTCTGTAAACAGAATGAAGGACGAAAGACTACCAATGGCAGTGGTGAAGAATAAGCTAATGATGAATTAGTAAAAGCATTTCATTTCTAAACCTTACATTTGAATGTCATCAAATTTTCATCAAAAGGTTCTGAGAAGCTAATTAATTACTGAAGCAATTGACAAAACTTAAATTGTTAATGACTTTTAATATAATGCACATTTCATGAAAATGTATATGGGTTCCTGTTTGCATCAAGCAACATTACTAACAGTCTAGTTTTAGTTAAACTCTAGAAACTTACTTTTTCAAGTGGTCGTCTTCACAAATTCTTACCCAGAAGCCTCTACACATCAGGAGGTTCCTTCTTTCTTGAACTCTTTTGTGTATATAGAAAAGAAAATGTTATTTCTTCCATTTTAATGAGTGGTAATATATTTGGTAGAGATTTAAATGATAATGCTTGAATTTTTTAAAATTAAGATTTCACTTCCTAATAAACAATATTTTTCTACCTGGAAAATTCAAATTATGAAAGATGATTAAATAAACACAGTCATAAAAAAAAAAAAAGTTCATCCTTGTTTGAGGGGGGGATGTGAATGAATTTACAAATTTACCATAAAGCCTGCTTCTCTGTGCTTGTTTGGGAGATGTCCCAAAATAGAAATATCATTTTGCAAGGAACTAAAATTGTAAAAATGGTAAAATTATTTTAATGCAAGGAGTTTGTATTGGTACTGGATCACCATTTACTAGTAGTTGGTAGGGAAGAGGAGGAGTAGTGCAATGTTTTATGAGCGAAACAGATTTTGATATGCACTTACTGGAAGTAGAGGATTCATAATATCAGATATTCATAAAATTCTCGAGCAAATTCTAATTCTTCCTGGTTTTTGAACTTTTGTTGCAGAGACCAGATCCTCATGCTGCTTTTATGCAAGTCCCAGGGCTTCCGCATGTTCCACCTCACTGCTTGCGTCCTGCTGCTTCTCCAGTGCCTATTCCTTATTTGAATACGCCACAAGATGGCCACATTTCTGTGCCTGATGGGGGGCCAGAAGACTCCCATTCATCAGTTGAATCCTCTGAGGTAGGGAATATTTTGCATACTTGTAAAACTTACCAGTACTGTTAGCCACTGCTTATAGTTAAGTTTTACTTATTTTGCACAGTGAGAAAGTCGACAATGAATCTGAATCGATTGAGATTCAAATATTAAATGCATTAAAGTATGTTCTTGTAATGTAATATTTCTTACAAGTAGTTTATCTTCATGCACTTGTATTATTCATGATATATTTTATCTTGAGTGGTTTTGATTATGTTGTAATTGTGAATTATTCTTCCTTGTTGCAGGAAGTTGGTGGAGCAGTGTCTAATTTACCTGCTATTTCTTCACAAAGTTCACCACCTAGTAATGCTGTCCTCCCTCTTCTCTCAGAACTGGGAACTAAAGACAGCAAAGAGAGCCAAGAAGTTCCTCCTTCTCAAATAGATTCTGGAAGCATATCTCAAATATCTCCGAACAGATCAAGTAGTGTTCCATCACCTAAAATAACTGCTAAAGGAAAGAGACCCCTCTGTGGAGATCTATCACACTAAATTTTGGTATCTTCTGGAATAACACTCAAGTTTTATTGGAATATTTTCCTGATATACTGTTACTCATTTTCATTCTGTTGACTGAAGTTCTTGCGAGTGCACTTTAGTCAAAGTTACAGAAGTGTAGTCAAAAGTTACTCGTGTAACTTTTGACTAAACTTGTGTAAAATCCATTGTTAACAATTTCAGTGTTTTCAACATCCTTTCATTCTAATGCTTTGGCTTACATTTGGTTAAGCAAATACTGTAAAAAATCTTACTTTTGAAGGTTTTGGCCTGTAAAGCTCTGGGTTAAAATTGTTCAGCTGTTTCTGTGCATAGTTTTAAACTTCTTAATTTTGTCTGTCTGCATTCTTCCATTACAAAAAAAAGAAGAAAAGAAAAGAGCATTTAGATGAGAAAAAACTGTATTGCAATTTTTTGCAGATATAATTTTGTTAATTTCTTTAAATCAACTTAGTGTAAAACATTGCATATCACTGTGCTTTTGATTTCTACATTTTCTATGCATGTTTTCACAAGAGCTAAATTTAGATGTCCTTATATTAAAAATGAATGATGGAAAGTTATGCGAAGTGAGAATGCATTACAGTTTGAAAATGTGTAATTTTTTCGCGAATATTTAAAGAACTGGATAATATACATGTCTGAAAATTAAAAATTGCATTCTCAAATACATTCTCTGAATTGTACATTCCTCTCTGTATTTTCAATTGGAATGGCAAGTTAATAAATTCATTGTAATATTTTAATAGTATTTTATAATTAGTATCATGGCAATTTTAGAAAATTTTTGAAGTGTAAGATAAGATTCACAATGCAAAGCTTCTGTGGTGGGATTGTGAAATCTGTTACAATTTGTTTTGCTCAAAGAATAGGTTTCACATTCACTACTATATAATAGTTCAGCAGTTGCAAAAAGTGTTAATTTGAAAGTTCAGTTTCAGATTGTAATTGTTACTTTTACTTGTGCAATTTACCTTTCATCCTTGTACGTGTATAAAAGAGTATAAATATTGTATAAAAATATGAGATGACATGGATATGATGACACTGCACTGAAACCTATATCAGTGTTACTTTATAGGGTGGAATTTGCTCCAAATTTAAATTGGATTGTTTATTTTAATTTTGAAGCATTCCGTGCAACAAGAGGCAAAAATGCATTTATTAGATGTAATGGTGCTGTTTTAATATTGGAAGTAGCACAATAAGTGTATGCAGATATAATGGACAACAAATTTAACCTTCTCTTCTTTGTGCCTGTGAGTATTTTAAAAATTGTTCTGGAGATATATATATATATATATATATTTTAGTAACTAAAGTTTTAACAATGTTAAGAATGAGTTTGAATGAACCAGTGAGTAAAGATTTTTATTTTTGGAACATATGTACAGCATTTTTCTACAATTGGATTAGTAAAAGATATTTGCAAATAAACATACATATATATATATAATATATATTTAGAATTAGGGTTTTAATTTTTTTTTAAATTTTTAATAAATGTAATTAAATGTCTCAAGTTTATCACATGTTTTTCCCTTTATTTCAACTACTGAATTATTTGTAAAGCTATACATCATTACACCATTTTTAAGAAATAATTAAATATAACTTAGTTTGAATAAGATAGTCTTATTCTTGTTCCTTCTGTTTTGGGTAAAGAAAATAAATAGGTAGTTTGTTTTTGTTGATGGTACTAGTTTGATTATTGGTTGAAAGGCAATTTGAAATATTTGCATATCAGACAAGATCATATCTATGGAAAGAAGGGCAGAAGAGAGACTAACCAAAAGTGGCAGCCAGGTTGGGGGGTGAAAAGTATCTAGAGAAGATAAATATTGCAACTGGAGGGAAGCAATTGAAATAAATTTAAAAGGCTGGCTCTGGACCAATGAAGGTAGGAGAGATAAGATAATGGCTTATTGTGAATCTTGAGGTTGAATAGAACAAAAAGAATCATGTTTTCTTATTCATGAAGCAATGTATCTTCCATTTCCTTCTCCTGAATCCTACTTTGTTTTTGTTCTCTGGACGGTACAAATCCCATCAAAAGTGAGTGTAATGTTGATAAAAATTGTGTCAATTAAAGAAATCACCATTTCAAAGTCAGACTTAGCGTGGTTATCATTTACTCCACATTTCCTGTATGTGATTGAGGAATATACATCCTGGGCAATTAAATGAAATTTTCTATTGTTTTGTTAATGAGAAGTCATTACTAATTTGGCTTGATAATTTATAAAAATATAATGATTTTTGAAATTAAAATGTAACAGCAGTTCATATAACAGGTAATTTATGACATTTAAATAATGATCAATTAAATTGACAATTTGTTTACATATAGTCTTTAGTCTTTGCACTGGAATGTTACTTGTTGCTTATTTGCCTATTACTCAAGTAACATACTTTGATCTCATATTTTTTATAATCACCAGAGCATGAAATTACTTTTCTTTCATTAATTCACTGTGCAAGGATTCACATTATGAATAGTGAATGAGTATATAATGAATGGTAATCTTGTTATGGATATTATCAATTATTAGAAATTACATGAATTCTGTACTCCCTATAGAATTATGTATGTATGTATGAAGGTTTAAAGGGTACCTGAACACCTATGGTCTTTGGTGTGTGTGTGTGCGTTGGGATATGTAAGAATGCTTAACTCTGACACTGGGTGACCAATCTCCATTCAAGTCGGCACATTAGTTTTTTTTTCACCCAGAAGGTTTATGTGCTGTTTATGATGTAACTCCACTAGATGGCGCTGTAGAACAAAACTATACATTATGGCAAATGCAACACTCAGCAGCATTTTAAAATCTATATCGTTAAATAACTCCGAAACAAAGCTTTCTAGGGCATTAAAAACTAAAATATTGTGGCCAAAGGTCTCAAACAAACGCTTCGCACACTGTAATATACAGGATGAGATCATGTTGAACATTCTATTAAATTTTTGCTGATCCGGCGCTTCTCGATATTACCCCATCTGCAGAAAGACGTACAGAATCTGCAACTGAATGTGAATGAGAGGGATAGAGAGAGGCAGGGTCACTGAGACGAAGAGGGATGGAGAATGAGGAAGATGAAGGGCAGGCAGAACAACGTCTGCCGGGTTCCGCTAGTTGAAAATAAAGTGCTCAAAATTTATTGACGAGAAGTACAAATTGTTAAAAACTGGCCATAAAGAGGCCAAGTGAGATACAGAAAAACAAACGTGTCCTTTTCTCTCAACCCAAATGGTAGAGATCGTTTCCCCGCAGAAAGGAAAAAAAGGTTTGAGTGGACTGGTCGTTGCGAGCACTTCTCTTAGAGTTACCTAGAAAGTATCTGCGTTGGCTGTAATTAAATGTTACACAATGTAGAAGAACATGTGCCATGGGATAAGTCCGTCTTACAAGAATCGCAGATGGGGGAGATTCACCTCGCGAGAGAAACCCATGCGGAAAGTGGCAATAGCTGATGCGAAAACACGCTAAAATTACTTTCTCACGCCTAAGAGTGGTTGTTGAACAAGACCGGGACTTTATATTATCCTTAATCGCCCTTAAATTTAAAGTGGCATTGTGCCATCTTCCATGCACATGTAAGGGAGCGGTATATGTATTTCCTTACATCTGATGATGGAACAATGGGAATGTCAACGTCAGACTTCCCAGTCGCCAATTTCGCAGACTGGTCAGCTAAATCATTGTCAGTAATTCCCACATGACCTGGGATACAACAAAGAACTAGATCATAGTTGCGATACTGTTTTCGTTAAATAATCTGAAAGAGGGTGAGAGAGACAGAGAGATGGCTTGAAGAGAGCTCAGATAATCAGAGCAGAGCGTGGATTCAAAATCACTTGGTGATTCTAATCAATGAAAACGGCATGCTACTGCATCATCCGAAAATGAATAATCGGTGAATATACGGTTTGGATATGCTGCCATGAACATGTCGCTATCGTATCGCGAAACTGAATCTGATATTCAAGGGCACAAGTAATCAGTTCGGGAAAGTTGGAGATTCTGAAGTCAATGTTGAGACGAAGGAGTTTTCAAGGGGGGATGAGGTTGCTGGGGGTTTTCATGGGGAGTAGGAAAGCAGATATTCAGATCTCGGAACAAATTTAAAAATCGAATACCAGGGGGGCTGGCGAAGCGATGTTCGGAGAACATGTGAGGTACAGTATCTAGGCTGGATTATAGCTCGACGACATGGATGGGTCGAGATACCCCCAAACTTTCGCAGTATGCTAATAGGATTTCTCTTCTTCGTTTTAGGGATGGCTCACCGGTGTCAGCTAGAAGACTTGTCAATCCTGCTGTTCCGGTATGTGTATGTGCTGTACCTGTGGAAATTCGGATACCATGGTGGTATACTTGGGTATTTCTAAAGCCGCCTCCACACATTCGGCATTCGCGGAGCAGCGAGCTAGTGCTCGCCTAATCCCGAGCAGCTGACGTGTTCGGCGAATGTTCGCTCCCTTTGATGTGTTCAAAAGACCGACATGCGGGGGTGGGCGAACTCCGAATGTTCGTCATTCGGCAAATAGCAAGCAACTCATCCACACTACTCTGGATTCGGCGAGCGGTTGCTCGGTGTTCGCCGAATAACGAATGTGTGGAGCTGCCTTAACGTGGCATCTGAGGATAGATGGTATCTACAAGATGGAATATGTCACGACTTTTTGCGACTTTCTCGGACGTTCCGCAAGATGTCGCATGATCACAACCGTATCAAGCAGTGCTGCAGATCAAGCGACTCTAGCGGCACGACCGAGAAAGACGTGAAAAGCCGTGCCACATTCCATCTTGGAGATACCCTCAGATGCAAACGATACCCTCAGATGCTTTAGGAAAACCCATGTATAGATACTATTGAGATGTCTCAGGATGGAGGAAGTCACTGATCCATATACAATACTGCCGCAATTCAGAACTGAGCGGATGAGTGCTCTATATAACCGCAGAATACAACTGCGGTCAGCTCCCTATGAGGTACCAGTCTGCTTACGAAGGAGATTTACGGGGGAGACACATCTGTTTTACACACTACGGATGTGGGCACGCAACGTAAGGGTTTTATCAAACGTTAGCCAGAAGAACTTGGCAGATTCAGAGAATGGGAGCTGATGGCCTCAAGAGATCTGGATTGCCATGCAGGTGATGTTTCCAGCAGAAGTGCACACCAATAGTTTTCATTGCGGAAAAGTTAAACCTGTAGAGGTGCTCCATTCGTGTAGTTTGTTAAGGGTCAGCTGGAGATGCCTGTGGTTGACACTGATGTCGCTGGATGAACAAAAGAGGCAAAATAATCCTCAAAGAGCGATGCTTTTACAGGTTCCCGCACGACTGATGCTATGGTACTTTTAGCAATGGCAAACAGAATGACACTAAGTACCGACCCTTGCGGGATGCCGTTTTGAAGAAGTTGACTGCTAGACAGTTTGTCGCTAACCCAAACACGGAAGGATCTACTCGAAAGAAAGTTTTGGAGGAATAGGGGGGGGGGAACTTCACCCTCAATCGCCAACAGTGCAAGCAAGGTTCGCTGAATGCCTTACCTCCGAGTGGTGTCGTAGGCCTTTTCTATATTAAATAGTACAGCCACATGGTGTTATCTAAGGACGAAAGACTTAGAAATTTCTGTTGCCAATGCAACGAGATGGTCCAGAGTTGAGCGGTGTTTTCTGAACCCGCATTGGATTGAGTGAGCAAATTTCTGCACTCCAAAGACAAGACCAAACGCTGATTTACCATGGATTCCAAAACTTTGCGAATACTGCAGGTGCGTGTGTATGTGTGTGAGTGAGAGAGTGAGTGCGAGAGAGTGAGCATGAGTGAGAGAGAGTGAGCATGAGTGGGAGTGAGTGAGGGGGCGAGAGGGTGAGTGAGTGAGTGAGTGAGTGAGTGAGTGAGTGAGAGGGGGGACGGTATATCGATGGCAACGATCGATCTTTTCCTTCCTTTAAAGCTGGGACAACCAGTGGCGGTAGGTGATTTAAATTTAAGTGTTGCAAAAGCAATGGTCGTAAGGGAAGAGGGATTGAGAGTGAGTGAGAGAGAGAGTGAGAGTGATTGAATGAGAGTGAGTTTCGATCCGATCGATTCATGGACACATTTATTAAAATTGTTTAAGAACATTGTACCTTAAATTTCACATATTTTAAAAATATTTGGATTTCTAAAGAATAAGTGGAAGTGTAAAAACTTAAAATCACTAATAAAGATAGGATGATTCGAAAAAATCTTACTATTCCAAGAAACGATTATAAACTTTTCTCGGACGCGCCACCCACGTCTGACAACGCGCCGTGAGCGCCAGCGTGCAGCCGCTCCGAAATCTTATTGAGGTCAGCGTTACATTCGCTGCCGGCGACAGGTTGGCCCCCGCTGCACATCTGGCATATCGTATTTATTTCAATGTACGCGACGACTGATAGTGGATGTTGGTCGACTGTCTTTGTGCGGTGTGGAGCACGCTATATTCTAGGCTACCGACTTGCAACCTGTCCAGAGTGTTTGTGAAGAAAATTAATATTTATAATATTAATAACCAGTCTTGAAAATAATACTTTAATTTCTCTATTATTGTTTTTTATTACTTTTGACCTTGACCCTTCTGAAGGTACCAGTCTCCATGTTACATCGGTTTAATTAGGCAATGTTTGGAACGAGACATTTATTATTAATTTTATCAATCTACCCAGAAATGAGAAAATCTTACCTGGTTTACTTGAGTTGAACCAATTGCCCGATTTTTTCAAATCGCCGATTTTTCAGAAGAACAAATTTCTTTATCATTTGTTGAAGTTTCTGGTTTCACGAATAAATTGCTTCTCTACAAGTATTTGACAGCATTGCGAGGGCACACGATCACTCAGTTGCCATTGTATTTCTATTTAATTTATCCACTCCACTGCTGAAAATTATCGTTCAGATTCTGAAGAAGTCACTGGAGTAGTGAGAAAAATTCGAAGTACTTTGGAGGCTTCTGGAAACATTTCTTCCGACGTTTCATTTTACAGCATTACTTGAAATAATGGTACCGCTTCTGTTGCATTTCTATATTCGCTTCTCTTGTACATTCCTTGCAACAGTGTTCTGGCCTGAATTTGATGTCCCTTTGGAAATGGTTGCATCTTTTAAATGATTTTTAAAGCATCA
The DNA here is from genome assembly GCA_964035755.1 of Teleogryllus oceanicus. NCBI lineage: Eukaryota > Metazoa > Arthropoda > Insecta > Orthoptera > Gryllidae > Teleogryllus > Teleogryllus oceanicus. The sequence goes on from CAXIVR010000001.1 coordinate 285,016,236, forward strand.
TCAGTGGTATTTACAAAATCCACTAACACTCGAAATATCCCAGAGTTTTCTGATTGTTCACTTTCGTCGTGCCGTCGCAACCAAGCTCAAAGCACCCAACGTCTCTGAAACGTGTCTACTCTGAAACGTGTCTACTCTGAAACGTGTCTACTCTGAAACGTGTCTACTCTGAAACGTGTCTACTCTGAAACGTGTCTACTCTGAAACGTGTCTACTCTGAAACGTGTCTACTCTGAAACGTGTCTACTCTGAAACGTGTCTACTCTGAGCGTGTCTACTCTGAAACGTGTCTACTCTGGAACGTGTCTACTCTGAAAGTGTCTACTCTGAAACGTGTCTACTCTGAACGTGTCTACTCTGAAACGTGTCTACTCTGAAAGCGTGTCTACTCTGAAAGCGTGTCTACTCTGAAACGTGTCTACTCTGAACGTGTCTACTCTGAAACGTGTCTCTCTGAAACGTGTCTACTCTGAAACGTGTCTACTCTGAAACGTGTCTACTCTGAAACGTGTCTACTCTGAAACGTGTCTACTCTGAAACGTGTCTACTCTGAAACGTGTCTACTCTGAAACGTGTCTACTCTGAAACGTGTCTACTCTGAAACGTGTTTACTCTGAAACGTTTTCACTCTATAAACCTCACTGAAGAGACCCTCGACACGGCCACGGAAGCTGTTCTATTCCGAGGACTAAACTTCGCTATCGCCCTCAAGCGCATCCCCACCGATGACGTCATCGCCGCGGTGGAAACAGCTGTACATAGTCTGCCCGGAGATGCAGCCGAAGACATCAGAGTGATACAAGTGCCATCTTAGCCCGGGCAATTCCCTCAAAATGCAATATTTCCTGTGAAGAGAAATTAGCTATAAGACAGCTAAAACAGCGCGATGACATCGTCATTCTTCCCGCCGATAAAGGCAACGCCACGGTGGTTATGGAGAGTTCCGACTACCACAGTAAGATGACCGACATTCTTAGTGACAGCGATACGTACCGAAAACTGGACAAGAATCCTCTTCTGAAAGTGAAGCAAAAAGTTATGGCCATGATCGGTGAAGCGTCATCTATTAATGAGGAAGACAGAAGACGCCTTAAGCTCGCCAATAACAATCGCACTCCTCGGATCTATGGTCTCCCTAAAATTCATAAACCTGGCGTGCCTCTCCGCCCTATAGTGAATGCCATTAGCTCACCTTCTCAGCACTTAGCCCGTTTCCTTGCCAACAAACTGAAACCCCTCACCAACAACCTGCCTTTCGTCGTCCGCAATTCCGAACATTTCATTGAGCTTAAAACCAATCCTGGAAATATCCTGGTAAGCTTTGATGTCACTTCTCTTTTTACGATGGTCCCTGGCAACGACGCACTCAGAATAGTGGAAGATAGCCTCGGGAAACACCAACTGCCAACGGAGTGGGCGAAACTGGCGGAGGTATGCCTGTCCATAACTTTCTTCCAGTACCAGCAGGAATTTTACGCATAGACGGAAGGCATTGCCATGGGCTCTCCGCTCTCGCCTGTGGTGGCGAATCTCTTCATGGGAGCCTTTGAAGAACAGGCCCTGGATAACGCGCCTTTAAAACCGACGCTCTGGCTCCGCTATGTTGATGACACCTGTCATCTGGCCCCACGGCTCCGAGTCACTACCTAATTTCCTTGCGCACATCAAGAGCAATCATCCTCGCATCCATTTCACTATGGAAACAGAACTACACGGTCAGCTGCCTTTCCTCGACGTCAGTTTCTAGACGTCCCGACGGTATCCTCGGTCACTCCCTGTACCAAAAGTCTACCCACACGAACCGCTATTTACACGTGGATTCACACCATCACCCTGCTACAAAACAGGGAGTCCTCACGACCCTGACTCACCGGGCCGCCCTCATTAGCGACAGCAACAGCGTAAAAGAGGAAAAAGAGGTACTGAGGAAGACATTCCTGGCCAATGGCTACAGCAGAAACGCTGTACAACACGCCTTGAGGAAACTCGACGCACGAGATGACGATGCAGCACCTAGCGCCACCAACGAGACATCCAGCCCACCTCGAAAGACAACTCAACTCCCGTACATTCAAAGTGTCACGGACAGAATCGGCCCATTAACGTAAATCGGGATGATGCGCCTCAGCTCCACCTGGAAACGGGCTTTCACGACCCGCCAATCCGGTACCTCTCCAAGGGGACACACCTCCACGGTCGACCAATGACGGTCGCCGATTGGCTGTTGCCTTTGCCTCTCAGACGGCTCTACATAACCAATTTTCGGCTCTTTATATATCAATCCGCTTCGAAATGTCTCCCTCATTGTTGTCACCCTCCCCACGCCTCCACCTACCCCCCTTTCCCGCTACAACCCGCCGGTTCTTCCTCCGCCAATCCCATACCATCTGCCGGCTTCCTATTGGCCGATACCTTGACCAATCCTCATCACCCCCTTCTCTTCCTTATAAGGCGGTCACGCTAGCCATTTGACAGCTGTAAGCTCTGAGGAAGGCCACAATATGTTGGCCGAAACGTCAGCTACGAGCAGATCGACGCGGCCTGTCCCACATAGCCAAGAGACATACTCCGGCCGCGGAAGCCTACGTAATCACATTTTTACTCTGATTTTCGGAGTATCGTATCGGGGACACTGTTTTACTGTCAGCGCGCCGGAGTCCGACGAAAGTTCCCAATGAAAACACAGAAGCAAAGTCACGTGGTACCAATGGTCCTTATGAAACGAGGTCTGAGCGAGGTGTTTCGAAAACGTGAACAGCGATGTAGCCACATCGGTCCGTCAATGTAATATTGGTTTGGAAATTATAAAAAGAGAAACAAAAAAATATATAATTAATGAGATTGTAATAATGAAGTGAATATTCTATTTTGTTCAGTTTTTTTTAGGTATTGCGTGAACCCGTGAGCCTTATAAAGAAGCACTTTTAGGGACAACGCTGGCCACTATACGAGAGACGGCGTGCTCTTCTCAGATGCGATTATAAAGGCGAAGGAGAAATTGCATTGCCGTTTCAGGAAAATATTGAGGCATTTGACTGTAGATTCCATCAGGACTTGGGGCATTTCTTTTCGCAAGAGCGAGAGTAGTGAAAATTTTCGACATAGAGAATGGGCTATTGATATCGTCAGACGCTCAATTAGAAAATTCCACTGGTCGACTCTCCATCTTCTCTGACCAAAAGAAAGTCTGGTGCGTGGTTCTGCGAACTCCACATTTTTTGTAGTAAGCGGCGAGTTCCTCTACAATCATATCTCGAGAAATGAACATCGCTCCATTTTTAAGGGGACCTGATACTGTATTTGATGATGAGTCCTGTATTATTTCGCGAATCTTTCTCCACACCAGACGTGGTGATGTGTGGCAATTGAGAGAGGAGACGTATGTTCTCCACAATGCATTTCTGCTTTCTAAAATGATTCTCCTCACTTTAGCCTTCTTCAAAAGTGTAGGACACTTGTTCGAGTTAGCTGCGCGGTCTCCTTCACAATTCACACAGAACAGCGGTGGCGCACGAGGTTCTGGATCGTGCATTGACTTGCCGCACTTTGCGCAGACCGGGCTTTGTGCCATACACCGTTAATGCGTATGGACGAATCTTTGGTTCTTAAAACACCGCAATGGTTTAGGCTGATACTACCGCATGTGAAGATTGTAAAAAACAGAATTGAACATTTCTGGAAAGGATGGGAGATTGAATGTCAGAATCAGAGTGGCATTGGGGATCTCTCTCCCGTGTTCCTTCCTCTTGATCTTGAACACCTGTTACACCCCGAAAAAAAATGAGAAGTCCCTCCTCACTTTCAAAAGCAAAGTCATCATTTACCACTCCATTACAAAGATTAAGGGTAGGGTGAATGGTTACTTCCACATAGAGGCCGGTAATCTGCTTAGTTTTAAGGATCTTTTATATTTACTCGTAGGTGCTCGCTTCAAAGAGAATGGTATCGTTCATCTGCCGCACGACTGCTTGGAGCTTACCGAACAAATCCTCAACTACTCGCGAGAGACGGACTGCCCTCACAATCGTTAATGTATGTCCTTCGTCGCAGCATGCCATAAGAAGAAAACGTGGTTTCTTCGGTCTATCCTCTCCTCTGAGAAAAAAATTAAATCAACCGTTCTTTCAAAACATCGCCTCTTCTTTCCGGAAGAGTGCAAGGAGTTGGCTTTATGTTCCATAAGATGGGAGCTGTTTTGTCTCCAAGCTCCCCACGCACCATAGCGCCCAACAAGGGAACACCCCACTGGGGTACCAGAGTTGATAAGGAGATATAGTGGGGGCATGAAACAGCGCTGCCCCGCCATGGCTCCCCCTCGAGTTCAGTCGAAAACGTAGTCCGAGCCAATTGATGGGGAGTGGATTAACTCTCGATCACCCGTCTAGATGGGGCCAAGGCCCAAGGTAGTGTGTATTGGAAAGATGCAGTACACGCCTACACACGCAGTTGTCAGAACTTACTGGGGTTCGTAAAACGAACAGAGACGTGGACAAGGTTCCAGGATCAAGGCGCCATACAAGCGAGTATGCACAGACCCCTCAACCCCAGGTCATTGATTCCCTTTGACACGGATTGCCATGTATGGCAAACACATGGGAGCCATTTACCAAATGTATGGCCAAACACATTCAGCATATAGAGAAGGCCAATGAGGAAGAAAAAAGGGGTGATAAAAAGAAAGAGGACAAGACGTGAAAAGCAAGAGGATGAAAGATGCAGAAAGGAACACATGAGAGCCTTCTTTGCATCCCCCTATCAGGTCGTGGATCAACCCACCTCAATGGGCTCTATAAAGTCTTCTTTAAGACTTCTAATAAATAGCAATTAATTTTATTGTACATATCACATCAAATATTATACTAGTTTACAAAATAGGAACTTTTTTGTGTGAGATGTCAACATTTTTCACAACAACAGAAGGACTCGGAAATGATGCAATCTGTTAGCATGCCAATTCAATAAATATTCCAATATCATTCAGTTCCATTTCATCAACGAATGGGAACCAACAATCAAGAGAGGTAAAAGACAGAAGAGCCAAACAATTCTATACAAAGATGATGTAGTAGTTATATTAAAGGAATCAGGATCTACAAATTGCAGCAAATGTATTGTATTGCAGCATTGAAACATAACAGGAAAATTTCCACAAGCAAGACAAAATCAGTGGCATATCCAAGAAAAGAAATGAGAAGAGTAAAAATTGTCATTAATGGACAAATAATACAAGTATCCAGATTTAAGTATTTAGACAATATCACTGGACTGAGATAATAAATAAAATACACAAAAATAAAAACTATCTTCACATTCTTCATCAAAACGTACAGTCACTGAAAAACCAACTCACTGACATAGAAGTATTACTAGAGGAGAAGCTCAACCACATTACAATACTATGCTTTACAGAACACTGGCTGACCAAGGAACAATTAGACAACACACACATACCAGGCTTCTCTTCAGCTAGCAGCTCATGTCGAAATATTAACAACGCACATCATGCATATGGTGGGACATGCATTTTTATTAAAGATAAAATTAGTTTTGCACCCTACACCAATCACACTCACCTCATGAAAGAAAAAGACTTTGAAATATCTATCACAGACTTAACTGGAATAAAAACATGGGTCCTATGCACGTATCGCAGCCCAACTGGAAATCTGAAAATCGTCTTAATAAACGTCGAAATTATTCTAACAAAACTTAAAAGATGCAGACAGTATAAAATTATTCTTTGTGATGACTTCAACATAAATTGCCTCACTCAATCCAGTAACGAAAATGTATTTAAAGACTTACTAAAATCATACAATCTACAAACAACCATAAATACACCAACCAGAATATCCAAAAATAGTAGCACTGCAATAGATCAAATAATAATAGATGCAAATAATAATAGTTTTTCTGTTGCTACATTTATTACTGGCTTCAGTGACCACACAGCCCAGATTCTAACACTTCAAATAGAAACAAAAATCACAGAACAGAGAACTTACCAAGAAACTCGAAACTATTCCCAAGGAAACATAATAAAATTCCAAAACTTACTCAGATTACAAAATTGGAATAGTATTTAAGGCAACTGACACAAACGATAAGTTTAACTCATTCATAAATATATACTTAAGACATTTTAATGACACGTTTCCTCAAAAACTCAGAAAGATTCAAAATAATAAAAACAAACGTGGATTACTAAAGGCATCAAAGTGTCTCGTGAAAGAAAACGCAACATGTAAAAAAAGTACTAAAACAGAAGAAATTTACAACTGCATGACAAGTACATTGCAAATGCCGTAACAAAACAAAAGCTATGTGGGACATTATTAAAAAGACAACAGCACCAACTAACAATAACAGAAAAAATATAGAGCTCCACTTCAAAAACCAAACTTTACAAGACCCACAAGAAATTGCTGACATATTCAATGAACACTTTTCAAAATCTTGAAATGAATAAATTCTCAGCAGGCCTGGACAACATTCCAGATTTTCTTATCAAACACAGTGCTCCATATATAGTGCAACCGCTGTCTCATATTTGCAATTACTCTCTAAAAACAGGCATATTCCCAAATGTATTCAAAATGGCAAAAATTAAACCGTTGTTTAAAATGGGCAATAGTTATGATCCAATGAACTACAGACCTATCTCCCTGCTATCAGGATTTTCAAATTTCCAATTCTTAAAAATTTTCAATGATAGACTCAAACACTTTCTCAATGCAAATATATCCTTACAAATGCACAACATGGTTTCAGGTGTAATAGATCCACAGAGACAGCCATTTTCTCCTTTTTAAATGACATACTTATTGCACTAAATCAGAAGGAAATTCCCATTGGCCTTTTCTTAGATTTGTCAAAAGCCTTTGACATTATTGATCATCAGATACTTTTAACAAAACTAGAAATGCTAGGGATCCGAGGCATTGCAGGCCAGTGGATTATATCATATTTATCATATTTAAAAATATCACAGGAAACTACCTTCCTTGGTCTAACAATCCAAGGAAACCTAAAATGGAATGCTCACATTTCAAATCTTAATAAGAAGCTCACCAAATCTTGTTATGCCCTATACACCCTCAGATCAAGCTCCAACATTGAGACTCTTAGGACAACGTATTATGCAAATGTGCACTCACACTTGAAATATGGGTTAATATTTTGGGGAAATGCCCCTGAAAGCACTCGTACATTTATTATCCAAAAAAGAATACTGCGAACAATGACCAGCACTCACAAGCTGGAGTCTTGCAAACCCTTGTTCAAAAAATTAAGGATTCTTCCACTACCGTGCATGTACATAATTGAAATAGTTGTCTTCACAAAGAAGATTCTCATGGAAAACAAAGACACTTTCACTCTAAATTCTGATGTACACAACTATAACACTCGACAAAAGGATAACCTACTTGTTCCCCAATCTGAAACTACACTTTATCAAAAAAGTACCGCAATAGAGGGCATTACACTTTACAACAAATTGAGCCATGATATTAAAGATATCAATACAATACATAGATTTAAAAGTAAATTGAAAGCTTTCCTGCTTAACAACATGTTCTACAGTGTGAAGGAATACACAAATCACATCACTACCTCCCTTAAAAAACAAAAATAAAAATTCTAATCCCATTGATTGTCTGTTTCATCTTGACTGTTCAAGTTGAAGCAAAGAAAAAAAACTGGCATATCCCATCCTGCCTGTGTTAAATTGCAGTGGCACTGATGTAGAAGGAGAATGCCAAACCAAAATTCTATTTCCTTCATCCTGAATTTGCTAAATGCACTAGGCATCATTAATATCGTTAAATCATTTCTGAATGAATAGTTAATTATTATTATTGTTACTATTATAATTGATATTACTATTTTATTATTATTATTATTATTATTATTATTATTATTATTATTATTATTATTATTATTATTATTATTTTGGTGAGAGGAACAAATGCATTATGCACCTTCAGGGATTCAGATGGTATAATCCCTGGTGTGTGGGACTCCCATTCTCAGTGGTATACCCACTGAAAAAACCTCTTCTTATGCCCATGCGCCTCTCCACGGAATCGTCGCGAGACATTACTTCATGGAGAGGCAGGCAGGTAGCTGAGCCTTTACTTTATTTTACGTTCGGAGTCGCTCTTCTTTCCTTTTCATCACAAGGGTCAAGAACTCTTGTATTGTTGTCCACCTTTCCTCCGATTGAAGCATAAGCCGAACTATGTTTGATGGAGAAATGTCTGCCTCCAAATACTTGTTCAATCTTCTTCTCCATGTGTCCCATGCTACGCATGCAAATATTGTGTGCATGGCATCATCCTCGTAACCACAGAATTCACATTTTGAGTCATATGCTCTTTTAAATCTAAATACGTAGGATTTAAAACAACCATGACCTGTGAGCACTTGTGTGAGGTAGAAGTTTACTTCTCCGTGCATTCTATTGAACCCTGGTTCGATATGCGGTATCAAGAGGTGTGTCCACCTTCCTTTAGGATCCCCATCCCACCTCTCCTGCCATTCCGCCAGTAGTGATGTTCGGGCGCTCTTCTTAATGTCTTCTTTCGTCCTACTCGCCGGTTGTTCCCCGCTGGAGTCAGCAGACTTTTTCGCTTCGTCATACACCGCTTTTCTTTCTCTAGCCAACATATCAATGGGGGGTATTCTGGCCAGTACCCTACTGCGCTGTCGGATACTGTGCGATAAGCTGACACTATTCTCAGCCCCAATCTCCGCTGCACTTGCGTGTACTTCAGTCCCACGCTTGCTTTACCTCGTTTGTCAGCCCACACCGGACCCGCATAAAGCATTTGTGAGTGGGCTACGCTGGCAATCGCTGTCTCTTGGCTTCTTTTGGTCCTCCTATATTTGGCATAATTCTGGAGAGGGCTCCAGTAGCTGCTGCCTTGTCTGCCATTTTGCTGATGTGGGGCCCGAAGCTCAGCCTATGGTCTATTTCGACACCTAAGTATGTAATTTGGCGTTTCCAGGGGATATTTACTCCGTCCAAAGTGATGCGGGGGAATTGGATAGCTCTTCGGTCCGTTACTAGTACTGCCTCTGTCTTTTCAGCTGCCATTTGCAGGCCTCTTTGCATCATCCATCTTTTAACCCTGAAGAGAGACTCATTTAGGTGCATCTCTAGCAGTTCTGTGTTTTCACTGTGGCTAGTAACAATCAGCTGGGTATGTTGTGGTAGGTTTTGGCCTCAACCTGAAAGCATCCTCATACGTAATCTTCCTTTCGGATAAGTAATTCTCTACGATTCTAAGTAGGTATTCTGGGACATGCTTCGTGACCAGGGCCTTAATAACATCGCTCCATCTAGCAGAGTTGAAGGCGTTCCTAATGTCTATGGCCACCAGGGCGCAATACCCCTTTTTCCTGTTCGTTCCTCTTTTAGCTGTTTCAGCTATACGTACTACTTCCAGAATAGCATCTGTGGTCGAGCGGCCTTTTCTGAAGCCAAATTGTCTGTCAGAGAAGTTCATTCCTGCTGTTATGTGTTTCTCTAGTCTTTGCAGAATCAAGCCTTCTAATAGTTTGCCCATAGTGTCTAATAGGCATAATGGCCTGAAAGATGATGTCCGGTCTGTGGGCTTGTTTCCTTTTCTTAGTAGGATTAATTTCTGTTTCTTCCAGTTCTGGTGGAACGTACCATGTCTGAGACAGCAATTAAATGCTGTCAGTAAGCATTCTGGGTATTCTTTGGCAACAAGCCTAATAATTTCATTTGGGATTCCATCGGGGCCAGTGGCTTTTTTGGATTTTAGTTTTCTCACCTCTATTTGCAGCTCGTCGTTTGTAAAGATATTGTTCTCATCAAATGTATAGTTACTCTGTTTACTCCTTCTCCATGAGTCTCCCTTAGGGAAAAGATCTCTTATAATTTTCTTCACCCATTCAGGGTCTTCTAATCCGGGAATCTTCTTGTTCATACCAAATTTTTTGTTACAATTTTTCTTTTTCCTCTTCTTGGCCTCTTTCCATGTCTGTCACTTCTCTCTCGTTTCTTTGCATTTCCCCAGGGGTATTCTCCACCGTGATTACTTTATTGTGCATATTTTTCTTGTCCCTTCTATTAGACTCTTCTGGTGGGCTAGGTGCTGCCCTCGTTTGCATAGAATCCAATTTCTCTTTTGTCATGTCTTTCTCATATTTGTCAGAGAGCTCAGGATCTCTGGAGGCTCTCTCTTCTCTTCCGCTACTTCTTGCGCCCTATCCTTTGGAGCATTGCCGCTCTTCTTGCCATGCTTGGTATGCACATCGCCTGCCCTCAAGAGGAGCCATTCATGTATCTGCTCTTGCTCTTCATTAATGACCTGCCATCTGTTCTTCAGCGTTCCCACATCTTCTTGTGCTACGGCCAAAGTATTCTTTACTATTACAGGATTATTTTTTAACAAATTTTTGCTAATTACATTAATATGGGTATACAAACGTTCTATGGTCATCTTATTTTCCTTCATCAGCTCTTGGATAGCTTCCCATCTTTCTATCATTCCGTCCACAGCTTCAGACGTGGGCTCTATTTGTACCCAAGATGCCCCAGGTGTTGTGGGGTGCCTGGAGGAGATCTCTGCAAATTCCGCCCTCCGGCAAAAGGGTTAACTGCACTTGATGCATTATCTGGCAGAGACGCCAAGTGGTCCACGTCTCTGTCATTGCAGTCGCTGGGTGACGACGCCCGGTGGCCTGCTTGCTCACCACCGACCGCCGGTACTGGGGCTCCGATCCCCTGCACCGTAATGGTTGATCCTAAAAGACCTTCCATCGTGGGTTTTTTCTTCAGGGTCGCCTTCCCCTAGCGTTTTTGAGCTACCGCCAGCTAAAAGGAAACTGAAGAAAGAAAGGGGGGACAGTGAAGAATAGAGTTAGAATAGAAGATTAGAATAGAAAAGACTCCCTAGCCCTCGTAACCTAATAGCGTCGGGGTCGGAAACACAAGTGTTGGCCGATACGAAGATTGGCTTACAGGACAGAAAACAGGGGTGTGCCACAAGTAAGTGGAAGCAATGACACACGAAGTTCGTGGGAATGATAGGATGTTTAGAGGAGTGACAGCGGACAGCTGCTCCGATTAGTCGCCTTCTACGACAGGGGGAGGTAATAATAATAATAATAATAATAATAATAATAATAATAATTATTATTATTATTATTATTTTTGGTAATGGAGGGGGAAATCTTTTATAGATACCGGCGAAGCCGGTTATGTCGGACTCTCCATCATGGCCTACCGACTAAAACCTAACCTCCATTCTCTTATGCCCTGAGTATCCCTCCATGGAACCGTCGTCAGACATTACTTCATGGAGGGAGCAGGCAGATGGCCGAGTTGTTTCAAAGCTCAAGCCGCTTCAAGGGCGGAGTCGTTCTTCTTTCCTTTTCATGATGAACGTCACGAACTCTTGTATGAGGCACCACTCTTTCTCCGACTTCAGCATGTGCTGCACCATGTAATTTGGCGAGATGTCCTGGTCTAACTCGCTGTTCAGCTGAATCCTCAATTTGCCTAGTCATATCATGGAAGCAGATCAATAATAAATTACCGACAATGAGATTAAATTACAGAGTCCACAAAATTATTATTATTATTATTATTATTATTATTATTATTATTATTATTATTATTATTATTATTATTAATTATTTCTCCTTATTATACAATTTCCTCTGAGTACCCACATCTCTAAACACTAATTCCAAATACATTTTAGTATCTTCAAAAATTTTTAATAACTACACTAGTACTTGTTTTTAATTTCTCAATTGCAATAGGCAATTTTATGAAGTTTTTTATAATAGTATATATCAAGTCTTGCTCCACTGTTTTGCATATATATATATATATATATATATATATATATATATATATATATATATATATATATATATATATATATATATATATATATACACATATATATACATATACATATGTTCTTTGAGACTCCTTAATTCACAATCAAATTCAAAATCTGCTTGCAAATTTGTCATATTTATTATTGACATAATTTTTATTCTAACATTCACAGCTTCTTGCTATGAATGAAATTAAAAGACAAAAGAGATTATGAAATGCTCAAAGACTTACTATATTTTTCAATACCCTTGAAAATAATAGAGGTAAATTATGAAACTCATGAAAAATGTTGGAAGTGAAGAAGCATATGTGTACTACTGCACTCAATAAGTTTTAAAAACAATCTCCCAGTTTCCATAAAACAATTTCTTGAACTACAGAAACATATTGAATGAGCAAAAAAACATCAACAATAATTTATGACTTCCAGAAAATATTTATTTCCACTTTGATAAAAATTAAAGTTTTCTTTTTCATTTCGCATCTATTTCATTCAGATTATTTTCTTCATTTCTGAATTTCAGCATCTCAAATGATATAATGTGCGATGCAACAATGAACTTGAACACTTAACACATTGACTCGTAAGATACCAGTATCTAGAAACATGTTTTCATTATTTTTACATAGTACTTACTTAGAATACAGCAATAATTTCCATTTCCATCCGTCCTTAGACAATTGCTGTTCCCAATTCATTGTTTGAGAAGTGTTGCATGCAATGTCTTAGAAGGAGCCATTTTACACTTCACACACAAAATAGTGGAGCTTTCTCACATTATTTTTAACTTTTGCAATTTTTTTTTAAATTAAGGGAGTTCAACGAATATGAGACCTGCACCATTCTTTTAAGTACCCCTTGTTCTCTCCATTTAATTGGTCACAGTTGAGTAAATGAGATTATCACATGTAGACTGAAGGTGAGCAGAGAATATTAGTGTAAAATCAGTTTATGATCTGAAAGAAGAACAAAAAGACAATTCTTATAACTTTTACAAGAGTCCACAAAGTGTCCTTGATTCTTTCTATAAAAATTAATACATTGTTATTGGAGGAGATTTAATGCTAGACTTGGAGGACTGGCTATAAAAAATATAATTGGAATCGATGGAAAAGTAATAATAACTCAAGTCTGGAAGATAAGAAGAGATTAAGTGAACTTAAGCCATGTAACTGGAAAAAAAAAATTTTCAGACAAAGATTTTCACAAATTTGCCTAGTCATATCATGGAAGCAGATCAATAATAAATTACCGACAATGAGATTAAATTACAGACAAAGAGATGTAAAATTGTTCCAGAATGTTAGTGATGAGTGGAATGGATAAAGTTTCGGATCTCTTCTCAAGGAGGAGGAGAGAGAAGAAGAAGAAGGAGGAGGAGGAGGAGAAGAAAAAAAGGAGGAGAAGAAGAAAAAGGAGGAGAAGAAGAAGAAAAAAAGGGGAGGAGAAGAAGAAAAAAGGAGGAGGAGGAGGAGGAGAAGAAGAAGAGAAAAAGGGAGGAAGAGGAGGAGAAGGAGGAGGAGAAGAAGAGGAGAAAAAGGTGGAGGAAGAGGAGGAGGAGGAGGAGGGGGAGGAGGAGAAAAAGGTGGAGGAAGAGGAGGAGGAGGAGGGGGAGGAGGAGAAGAAGGAATAGGTGGAGGAGGAAGAGGGGGAGAAGGTGGAGAAGAAGAAGAAGAAGAAGAAGAAAAGATTAAGAAGAAAACACTTTTTGACAGAAACCCCATGCTGACAGGCAAGGATTGAGGCTAAAAATATTACAAAAATGAATGAAAATATAGAGTAGAACCAATAATAAAATTCATATGGGTAATCTCAATTCCTATTTTTTTTTTTGGAGGAGAGGGGCACATGCACACCTATCTGTGTCTTAGGAACACCTCTCACCCAGGTCAGCTCTTCCTGTTCTGAGACTTTGACCTTGATCTCCAAGTGGCATCTACCTTTGTTATGTACCGGTCTCCCTGTCCTTTGCACTGATGTAGCTTGTAAGCTTGTATCAATCAAGAATCTACTTTATCCTCTGAGCAACATGGCTCAAGATGTTATTGATTTTTAATCTGGTTTAGAGGAAAGGAGCCAAGCAGCACTGATGCTATGGCCCAATATGTCATGCACAGTAGGTATTCATGACACTTGTTTTACCACGAAAGGAAAAGGAATTACGGAAAGCATTTGGGTTCAATGGTGATACATAATGCACTGGGAATGCTCACTATACCACAACACAACTTAAATATCTATGTATTAGCAGGATTCAAACCCACTATCTTCATGTAATAATTATTTGGGAACACAAGCCCCCTGTGCCAGCAGGCTGGCCAAAAACATTGCATATTATTTCTGATAGAGTTTAATAGCAGTGTACTTGCAGGCAATGAACCTGCAATTCAAAACATTACATAAACTATTCTTTTATGAAAACAGAAAATAAGAACAGCCAAATCCCATCAACGAAACTTGTAAGAGTGCCATAGGAGAATGGATACATCTGATTATTTAAAAAATTAAATCCACTTAAGAATAATAAAATTCAGTTCACTTGAAGAAATCTTTATTGGATCACTTGTGCCATAACATCAAACAATATTCACTACTTCCATCATTCTCTCTGAAAATTAATGCTTTCAATTAACAGTTCACAATAATGTCAGAATTCTTTAAAACCTCCATTTTGGATAGTTGCTGATGTTCACAATAATTCAGTCATTACACTGTAGCCTTCTTGAAGGGTGTGGCATAATGTCACCGAAACAACGTTGGTTAAATGGATATACATTCTGTACCCAAATTCAAAATTCCATGTATATTTGTGGACTTTTCAAAAACTTTAAACAGAACATGTATTTTCAGTCTTGGCTTTTTCTTGCTCTGTATTCAGAGAACAAGAATAGACTTGCTGTCAGAACATGTTATTCATTAAATCTTCTGCTATGACATGGAAGTTTTAAAATGACACATTATTTTATTCACTCAAGAGAAAGTTTCTGTTTAAAACTTTGAATGATTCTTGTGTCAAAGAACCCAGTAATAAATCAAAGTGTGAAGTGTGCATGCTCACTTTCAAATTACCTATTTCAATATTCATGTATGTATTTACATAACAGTAGATATAAGATACTCATTCAGACCTTTGCACTCTTACATTCTATACATCTGTAAGTGCATGCACATAATTTTTAATGTACACATGTACACAAGCAGACAAACGCCTAAGGGGATGTTTAAGAAATTTCAAACTTTCCAAACAGGAGTGTATCAAATAAGCAACTCTCAATTTTATTTGTCCTCTTCTGATATATTTTCAGAACAGTAAAGGAAAAGCTAGAAATGAGGGTCTCATATTCTACAAGATCTGTATTACATATGGTATTCATTGTTACAAAAAAGTTTTTCTAATAATAAATAACGAGTGAAAAAATTTGAAGCTTAATTTAAAATTTAGTTCTACCTTCTAATATACAGAAATAAATGATAAGTACGTAAAAAAAAAAAAAATTAACTGTTGTCATGTAAAAATTAAGAACAAACACTAACAAATAATATTACTCCTAAGCAAAGGTTAAAATTTTTTTTCAAACATTAAATGCTAATGAAAACTTATGAGATTGCAAAATATGAACTTATGGCATTTTAAGTAATTCTCTCGAGAGGTTTTATGCATTGAAAGAAAAAATATTTTTATGAATAATTATACTGAAGACAAAAAAGAGGACAGAAAAGATAATGAAAAATACAAAATGTTAGAGAAGTAAGATAATACAAAATGGAAAGAGAATTAAATAAATCCAATCTTACGGAAATACATTAAAATCTTGATTGACATCACAGAAAGTATATTAATGTATTTCAACAATTAAAGAGAGTTCTTTAAAATATAGATCACTTGAGGTAATTCCTCTCTAAGAGACCTTACCTTAGCTTTTTATTAATAAAAAAATTCATTTGAGCCTAATGAAGATTAAATGTGTGCAGTCAAAATGCAAATTTCTCATCACAATATCCCAGTTTGGAAATAATATATTAAAAATAAAATTGCAAGTAATTGTAACACCTACAACACTCAAAAGATGAAAGTAGTTGCATAATAGGTATCAAAGAGACAAGTTTGATACAGACATCATAATGAAATGAGTATTACTTTTGCATCATGTGGTCAAAAGTAGGCCAAATGTTGCAAAAGTGATACGAATTTCAAGATGTTATATCAAATGTGTATCTATGAACATTTTATTTACAATGGCCTCACGAGTCACTTTTTATTTTATTTTATAATAGTTTAATCAACAGCTACTCACAGCTGACAGTTTGTTTTGATGACGATGACTTCCATTTGTTTTATTGATTTGTTGTTTGCCTGAAGTGTTGTAAAAGTGAAAGGTTAACAATATTAATAAATGTCAGTAGGACTTATTAAAATAGTTTGTATCCAATAATGAGTTAATAATTGTAATAAATATTTGCAGTTGTGTTGAAAATTATATTAACTTTCTCTTATATTCCTGGCTAAAAAAGGGTTATTATGATTCTATAAATGCACATGTTTTCTTTACATTCATAATTACACCCAAATGGATGTGATACTCAGCCATTTGTGCATTGTCATAAATAAAAAAAATTTTATATATTATTTCCATGTGTAAATATCATAATTAAAGTTTAGGTAATTATGAAAAGAATCTTTTTATAATAATAGGAAAAGGTATTTTATTGTTACATCAAGTTTCATTTTAATTTGTTGAATGAAATAGGTATATAGAAAATTTATGATGCAATTCCTTCTATCTTTTGAGCACTGTATTTCAATTACAGAAATGAATGTGAAAGAAAGCTAGATCCATGGGAACTATGATTTAAACAAGTTACACTAGTCTTTCAATTACAGAAATTAATGTGAAAGAGAGATAGATCCATAGGAAATATGATTTACACATAGTCATGTGCAGCAGTCATGTGCAAACAAGATGGGGGGAGGGGGAACTACATTCCTGGGCCCCTTTGGCATTTTAAACCTTTGGAAAAACAAACTTTCTTCCATTAACCAAACTTTACTATAAATAAAAATTTCAAAAAGAAGAATATTATAACGCAAATAAATGTTTTATTTAGTAATGCTTCAGGGCCTTTTTCAAAATTTTCAGGGGGATCACAGCCCACTTGGGCCTCACCCATGCACGTGCCAATGTGGTTAAATATTAGTAAAATTAATGAATTTAGATTACATCCATTATCCAGGGTAATGATAGAGCAGGGTGTCCTAAGAAAATAGAAAACTCTTCACAATAATACTTCTGTTTTTTATTTAATAACACTTTTCCAATTTCTGCCTTTATTGCATGCTGATCAATTAAAAACTCTAACCTAAATCAATAATTGAATTAATTAAATCATCCCAAAGTAGAGTCCTGTCACTGACTGATACAATTGTTTATCAATTCATTCTTTTAATCATGATTTGATCCTTTTGATAATTTTTCATTTAGAAACAGAACTTGGATAATTGGATTTATGGATAATGGAATTTTTACTGTAGTTTATTTGAAAATTAATGAGTCGCATGATATTTGGCTCATTCACACACATTTGCCCACACCAGTTTTCAGTTTCATACATTGCAATACAGCAGCATTCATGCGGAACAACACAATAATTTTATTCAGACTTGTAATTTCTTATTCAGATCTACTGAATAGTAAATGATTGATCTACAGTCTGATTATAAATGTACAAATAAGACAGTCTTCTTATTTGTACACATGCACACGCACTCACATACATACATACATACATACATACATACATACATACATTACATACATACATACATAAAGTGAACAATATTTATTAGGTTAAAATAGGTTTATTTGAAAATTAATTTCACCTATTATCTCTCAGTTTACTGGGATTCAGATTTTAATCATTCCAGGAGGGCAAAGGAGTACCTATTCCAGTAAGGTTTTCATAGCATAGTCTTGTCAAGATTTATTTCACACACATTCTTATAATAATTCACGAAGTGCTATTTCTTTGAGTATTAGGAAAAATGAGTTAAATGTACAAGCATGCTACATATGAGAAACATAGCATAACAAATGAGCCAACATAGCATAGCAATATTACCTCAAAAACAAGGATTTCTAATGACATGGTTAAGGATAATCAAAATTATATTATTATCAGAAAAATCATGTCTAAACAAAATATAAATATAAAGCGAAAATATAAAATGAGAATCCATGCTTAACAAAAAAAAATATAATGTTATTTTGTTTCTGCTTAAATGAAAGTTATCATTTCTTGAAATTCCCTAATACACTTTAACAAAATAGGGCTTTATGATCTAATGGCAAATTAGGTCATTAGATTAATTTTTATTACCAAGGTTAAGAACTTAGAAAACAATACAAATTGAAAGGAAAATTTTTCATATCTATGAAAATTTAAATAGATTGGAAATAAATCTACCACTCCCTTCAGGATTATGCCATTATTCTTAGCTGCTTCTTATTTGAAACAATGCAAATTAGACTCCACTGTTATTTACACATTATAATTTTGACACTCGCAAACAAAAGACATTTAATATTCACATTCTAGCACATCTTTCTCATTCACCATTATTAAATAACTATCACATTCAACATTTTTCTTATCCTAACTCTTGCAAGGAATATCTAAAGGACATAAGGAAAGTTCAGAAGCAAGTGTTGCATTCTTGAACAGGGTTAATTTTTCTGACAATTGTGTTGCTTATTGGTTTGTAACATTAGTCTTTAATTTTATCTGAATTTTGATGTGTCAAAGTGTGAATTTTTGTTGTTGTTAATTTTCATAATAATAAAGAGCACTAATAAAAGTTTTATTTTATTTTTGTTTAAGAATTAGTCATAATAGCATTTATTGAGTACATAGACCTATGTTAACTAGTAATGGTGCAATTCTTGCTTCCGAAAATTCACTTGACTGGTTTCCCAGCAACCTTAAAATATGCAGCATCTTATTTGATTTCATAGTACACCTAGTTATTTCAATCATGTTTAAATTTTATCCTTGGCTATTATTTGAAACATCAGCTTTCTCATGAACAAATGCTATAATATAAAAGACAAAACATGTGAGCCAGTGTCTAATGAGCAGCAACACAATATATTGATAGTTTTATTACAATAATAATAATAATAATAATAATAATAATAATAATAATAATAATAATAATAATAATAATAATAATTTTATTTGTCTCCATATATTCAGCTTTCATTCTTATAAAATATTTCTGTAGAATAAAAAAAACAAATAATTACTCAACAGCAATTACGCAAAGGCAAAGTATTATTTATTTCCTTACAAGTAGTGAAATTATCTACATTTATGAGCAAATGACTTTTAAAAGGAATGTGCAAGGAGAAAAATTGGAAAATTTTTTTTTCTGTGATGTCCATCAAATTGTTATAATCAGACAGAGAGAGAGAGAGAGAGAGAGAGAGAGGGAGAGAGAGAGGAGAGAGAGAGGGAGAGAGAGAGGGAGAGAGAAGGGAGAGAGAAGGGAGAGAGAGAGGGAGAGAGAGGGGAGAGGAGGGAGAGAGAGAGGGAGAGAGGGAGAGGGAAGAGGGAGAGGAAAAGAGAGAGGGACTTTCATGTTTCTTGAGAATGACTTCCATGTTTCTTGAGAATGACTTTCATGTTTCTTTTCACATAATTTGTACACCAACCAATAGTACTAAAAATTTGAAATTGAGACTAAATTTTGAAAATTTAAATTGAGCACAAACAGTTTTTTAAAATTATTCATTGGGATTATTTTCATTACAGGAGATCATTCATGACATTTATTTTCAGTAGTTCTATTATTCATAATTCAAGAGCCAGATGTCATTGTAGATTATTGTGAAAAAAATTTTTAATCACGATTATTCTTTTTCAGTTATTTGAATAAAGTTGTAATGAATAATTAATTTTCTCAATTACATTATGAATGTCAGAACCATATGCCTTTAATATTAATTCATAACATAGAGGGCCATTGGGGCAACTGAGAATGCTAAGGAAAGAGAAGATCAAGTTCCTTGGTAGTAGTGAGTTAAGAGTAAGAACTTCTCCTTGAGTACGGGTAATTGTAAACATTTCTTCATCTTTTGTAATCATCTTATCATCTATAATATACTTCCAATTATATATGTAATTGTTGTGGAAGAAATGAACATATTTCAAGTCCATCTGTATGACCCTTTATATCCACATGGAATCGACAAAAGAAAAAGTCCAGGTTGTACATAAGTTGATATGGAGAGGGCAGGCATAGTGATGTCCTAAAACGTCTTAACAAACAAATTTTCATCCTGATCTTTATTTCTATCTGAATCAAGCCAAGACATCTTATCCCTTTCCTCTCGGGGATAGTAAACTCATTTTTTCTGTACAGGCATAACATTATTTTATAGTCTTCTTAGCTTCTGTACCATTAGCAAGAATAGAGGAATGTTGATTTTTAATCTAACTCTTCAATTGAAAGTCTGCTTTGTGCAGTGAAATTTATGTCTTTCAGTGGTAAGATCTTGAATATCTGGTTCAATATCAAGTATATGGCACCAAAGGAAACTTTACGGAACATGGGATTTCAAAATTTTCCTGAAGTTTCAAGTAGAAAACAAAATAATCCTATACTCCCATAACATTTATTAAATATGGAAATTTGCAGTCATTAGCATAACTTGAATATCAGTATTCACATTCTAGTAAGATAAGAAAGAAATATATGAGATATGTACATTTTTGCACAATACATTTTTCTTGCTTTTATATTGTCATGCCATGACTAAGATATCTATATAGGCCATCATAACAATTACAACTATTTTCTGCTGTAGGCCTACTCTCCTTCAATTTAGCAAGTCCAATCATATCAACAAAAAAAATGTCATTAATTACCGTATGTTTATTATCCTTAATTGGAGTGGAATAACTAGGTATTCTATGAAACAACTTGAAATTATATTCAACTCACTTTTTGAAAGATTAAATAAAAATTAAGTGCATGTCATTATATGGGGTATTACTTAGGAATATATTATGAACACAATATCACTGTCTCACTCATTTGTCACATACTCACTTAACACTGTCATGTCTAAGTGCAATTGGCCACACACAAGGTCCCTTGGAAATATTAATCAAGAAATAATCAGCTTTCTAAGCTATCAGAAAATAAAACTTTCTGTAATATTTCAATGAGCTCATACTAAGCTGTGAAAGGTCAATTCATAAAATACAGACTACTCTTGCATTGTCTCTTTCTCATGATAGGACACACACTGGTACTTCATGCATCTTTCAAGATTTTTCAATGAAACTGAAGCTGTTAAATGACAATTAATCATTGTTAAGAAATCTTTCATTTCAAAATAGTCTTGTGATTATTTTCAATAATCATTCACAATGTTCAATTTAATCTTTGCTAGTTCTAGTGAAAGATTTTTTTGGCTTCTTGTTGAACTAAAATGCTTTATTGTATTTTACCACTTAATCATGCCTGAGAAGAGGCAAGATCATGTTTCTTTGTTAATCCTTTTCTATTCTATGATAACTAGAAGATAATAGCATCATTCTAATACAATATAATTTTGCTGTGTATCTCTAGAATTTTTGTGTATCCTATTTATGAGATAAAGCAAATACTTCGATAATTAATATTCTTTTCTATTATGGTGATTCAACTGGAAAAAGTGAGATTCCTTTAAAAACATTCCCATTCATTTAATTTTGCATACACACCAGAATTCATATATTCATAAATTGTCTACACTAGGTCTCAATTATACACATTTACTTCACAGGCAAATCACTGCCATAATTGTTCAGTAAAATAAGGCACTTATTTTTATCTCTTATATTTTATACACCAGACGTATGTGTCCTGTAAAGAGCAACACATCATAAATATTATATTGGTTAGTATAATATAAGAAAACATTTAATCTGTTAAACTATCATTCAGTACGTCTGGCATGACACTTATCATTGCATTTCACAGTTGCTGGTTGTGATATGAACTTAACATCACTGAACACATCCACCATCTTTCCCTTCTTTTAACTTGAAATTATGGTTTCACAGCAACGAAATTGGTAATTTCCAGGATGTGAATGATATTTTTATCAAGTAGAGGTTCAGATTTTAACTTCATAATTTACTGACAATATTTTGTAAAGTTTATACCAGCAGTGCTCTATGAAAAACTTACGTATAATGTTTTAGTTCTAAGCAGATCATACTGCTCAGGGTTCATCATCATCCAACACAAAACATAAGCACAGAATTTCACCATCCACTTCCACAGGAAATGGCAGAATGATGAGAATAACAATTTACTGCATGAGCCCGCTCAGCAATTATGTGGAAGCCAATGCAACACTGGAGAGATCTGCAAAATTGTTGCAGTAACAGTCCAGACAGCTGCCTAAAAACAAGAAAGAACATTTAGAAAAACATTTAGGTAGCATTTCTAATTAAATTTTCTATTTAAAAGGAAGAAAATGTACATAGCTTTCATTGAAATCAACTGAACCAAATTGCCAGAAACTGAAACTAAATCATTTAGTAATAATTCAGCAAAGAAAATTAGTTTGCCAGTGAGACGAGGGTCAAAGTTGACTATTATGATGAAGAATTTACTATTACGTCATGAGATGCTGAAGTCAGGCACCCAACTGAGTAGGGCATGATTTACTTCACTTATGCACTCCATAAATACTGTAAAAGTGTTTATTATATAAACTATTTTCAGACATATAAGCATAGCATAATTAGCAAATCATGATAGTATTATGTGAATCATGGGCACATGGAATGCTCTTCCGCCTATGAAATGTATGTAAAGAAACTCTGATTCTTGAATATGTCCATCATTCCAATATTCCAATCGTAATCTCAATAATAATTATAATGGATTTTAATTATTGATAACCACAGTGTGAATTGGCAACTTTCTTCAGGGAGGACATTCAGATCTCTAGGAGGGAATAAATACAGACCATCTTTCAATCATAAAACACTTCCCATCACAATCTTTTAGTCAATGTTTGTGACCTTTTTCAAGTGTCTGAAAAAAACGAGAATTGCATAGTAAAAAAAAATTAAGAAAGATGGAGATGCAGGCTACTATTAATATTGTCTGTTAATAAATATTGGTTGATTGAACTGTTTTCAGTATGTACAGTAACAGACTTAAAACAAAACTTAACAATCCTCTTTCACTGCACATTCTGATTAAATACTATGAATGCTCTTGGAAAAGTTTCCATTTCAAAGATCCTTTGTTTAGATTCCTTGGTTTCAACATTTTCGAGTGTGAGAAATAAAAAATGAAGCATCTAGATTTAGATCTTGTTCCTGGCAGGGCATCCAGCAGGGGACATCAATCTCATTAGAGGGGGACGGCCCTTAGCACAGGGCTGGATTCCGAGATCCAAGACTTGGGGACCTGAGGAAATCAACAGGTTAGGGGCCCTCCTCTTTAGTAACTGAACAAAAAGGTGGAAAAACATTGAACATGAATTATAGTATAAAATATATTTTTATTTTACAGGATGAGTTTTTCAAATTTTGGTTTTCATATATATATTTTTTGTCAAAGATATACTGTATGTTGTACTTCTGTCTCATACTCTTGTGTCTCAAATTCAAAAACTCACCCCATATAATATGTAATGATAATAAGTAATAATTTAACCAAACATTTTAAGTTTTTTATTATTAACTCTCTTGAACTGTAATATGGCATATGAGATAAAAGTATTAGGTTGCCAAACCAGTGCAACGAACTTTTTTTCTGTAAATTAATATACGATCTCATTTATTATGACACCCCTCTCATGGTCCGCGCTGGTTCGCTGCATATGCTGCAAGAAAGCATGCCGTTTCGTGCAGAAAATCCACCGTCACTTATCCGATGTACAATGTAAAAATTTGGAAAAGATTGTTACGTCTTGCATTACGCACAAATGTGCAACTTAAGACAGGTCGCTCGCTGATTATTAGACGCACGAGGAATATTCTTTATGATGCTTTACAAACGAACTAGCCGTGGCGATCAGTTGAAAGCCTAATAGACAGAGAATTCTAACACTAATCAGGCGACTTACCTATTAACGGGAAAATGGACTTTCACGAAACGAATTTGATTTTTCCGAAATTAACATTTCAAACTTGCCTGTAGAATGCTCACTGCCGCACGTTGGCAGTAGGTTCAACAACTAATCACCCATAATGCAAAAACGAAATTTGTTCCTGTTATTCTCAAGCCATGCGATCGGATGCTCTTCACTGATCCTAGGAAGCAGTGAGGGGCGGTGTCGGGCCTGCGCAGCTTATTTCAAGAGGGGGAGGGGAGCAACTACATTTCTGAGCCCCCCTTTCATTGAAATTTGTTATTTTAATGTCATATTTTAATAAATTAATAAAATATGCTACAATGAAATTATAATTTTAATGATAAATTAATAAATATAACTGATTTTATGTTAAACCATTTCCACGTGGTCGGTCGACTTGGAAAGACTTTTCCCCAAATGTCGTATAGCAATTTCCCAAATTGTCGCGTGAAAAAGGGGAAAATAAGTGATTGAACATATATAAGAAAATAAAAATATTTTATTACTTTAGGCCCTTTCAAAATTTTCAGTGCCCCCTCCCCCCTCAATCGTGCTCACTCATGCGAGCGAATCCGTCGTAATCCTATAGGATCTCTCCCTGAAATGAGAAACCACAAAGGTCATTCTTGTGGCATGAAAAATAATATGGCGTCGAGACGGTGAACTCAGATGGTTTCTTCTGAGACGCCGAGCACCGCCCTGACAGGAGCAGATAATGAATCGATAACGAATTTACTTTAATGGAAACAGGATCTCTTTCGTATTGCTCGAGTGCGTGGACGTGCCATAGATGCGCAGCAATTTCTTTGCTGCGCCAAGCGAGACCTTAGTAAAAATATTCAGTGTAATGTGATTTTGAACCTAAATGAGATGTGCAGTTACCGGCAGTATACTATTTCCAAAGAAGCTCTACTCACACTTGCCACCCGGCATGTTGGTCACTCGCATTGGTCTGAAATTTTACCAGTTCACACAGTACCGTCCAAACTTCTTTTACAGAATGCATGGATGCAAGAGGTCCCCATTCGACAGAACGTGAAACGCCTAGTTCGCTTGTTTGCTGTTTTGCTTGCCTAGTTGGCATTCCCCCATAAAATCGCACTCTGTGTCTTACTGACTTCGAGTCGCGTCTCCGTTGTCTTTAGGTTGTTTTTGCCGTTTAGGATAATTCTCTGTTTTCTTTCATAACAGCTGTCCGTCCGTACTACATCAAACGTTTCTCGTAATCGCCACATGTGATTCAATGGACCTAAGAGAAGTCGCTTGCATAAGCAAGTTCATATGATCGGCTGGCCCACCCATCGGCGGCGACAGTTCAGCTTCAACGACACGATGAAAGGGCGTTCGCACGTCCTTGGTGATAACGCAGCACCGATTTCGAATTTGTTTTTCGTCGATCCGCGGGCGTGTTTGTGGAGGACACAAGTTCCCTCTGCACACCGCTATGCCTGGTCTCTAAACGTCTGGCGCAACAATATTATTTGTAACATAATTTTCTTTTAAAACATTATTATTCCAGTAATGAAAATCTTTTTAAAACCTGAAGGCTGTTTAATAAAACAATTAAAATTGCTCTTCAGAATTTATGAATTAAAAAAATTGTTTGGGCTACCGATTATATTTTAATACTACTATCTGAGGCTGCCTCTGAGGTTTGGCCAATCAGAGCAGTCAACCTACGAACTCTATCACCCCCCCCCCCCAAGTATCACAAACTCGCTGACGTTCAACAATACCAGCAAATGTCTTGCATCTGGCCAGGATTGAGCCCGCAATCTCCCTGACCCACGCCTCGATCGTCAGACGTTGCTCCACGCACCCGATGAATGAATTAATGGGGACTGAATGGACGAATGAGGGGTGGATAAATGTAATATTACACAATGTTCTAACAGTTCTATCAGGCGCTACAAATGTTAATCGGAAGGGTTTCTGAGACCGCCAAATAATGTTTTGTTAACCAACGTCCAACGCCTGCACATTTATGATATAGCGGACCTGGCGCTTTCCACATTACCCTTGGTGATTGCTCATGCTCCATGGTATATATCCAACAACCAACTTCACAACGAATTTGATTTGGAACCCACTGAACAATACATCACATATCTGGCCACCAACATTTATCATAATATACCTCAAATCCCAGCCCTATCACCATTCAAACTAGCCAAAAACCCCAATTACCAAACACGAATCAAAAACAAATATCTATATCACATATTCCTAAAAAATTTGCAGATTTAGATCCGGACTGAGGACCCAAAAAGGGATTTTCTCCCCCTTGTTAGTATGTACGATTATATTTAAGGTTAGCATATAAGTCTGTAAATACATATGTATAGTTATTTTTACTGAACTATGTAATCTCTTCAAAAATTAATAAATAAAATAAAAAAACCCTTGGTGCAATCGCCAAATTGTCATTTATATGTTTTGTCTTTATTCGCATACTTTCATTTATTTAACGTGGCGCCTCAAGGTCACGAGCGGGAAGGAGAGGTGCACGTTTTCATCCAAGCGGTAGCTCCAAACCAAAAATTTAAATCGTAACGATGCTCCCGATGGGATGACAGTGTCCCCCTCTTCGTCCAGCTCGTGCCCTTGAGGCGCCACTTGAAATAAATCGAAGTATACAAAATAAAACCAATATTTTTGAACACATTCTTTACGGAGGACGATGACCCCACTACCATCTCAGTTTCCCTGATCCATTGAGCAAATGCTGAGATGGCCCCTTGTTTTGCTTCTGGACATAAATGTAACTTCATCTTCTGTGCACGTTTTCTAGAATTCAGTGGGAAATACAATTATTCAAATTATCGTTTCCATGTTGTCGCGGCAGGAAGTATTATTCCGAAGGACAACATGGATAAGAGCCAAAATTTATTGCCTTTTTATCCTTGAAAATAGATTTTATTACATGAGAGCTTTTTTTCTTTTTCTTTTTTTTTTTTTTCAAATTTAAGTAGTACATGACTTAGTGTAGGGATCACAGAATTTTGAAAATGTACACACAATTCACTTTTCCCCATAGCACGTCATACGCAGTTTTTAACTGCCTTTTGACGTAAAATAAATAAATAAAAAAAGTCTCCTCTGTCTACACCTGCCCCGCGCACAAGGAAGTTCGCTCGACGCGGCGTGCACCCTCGCCGTTTGATTACCGGGCTGGCGGCGTGGGATCTCCAGCGTTTTCACCTAGCGCCGTCCCACAGGGAGCGCAGCATGGCCGCCGCCGGGGCCGCGGTCGCCGCCAGCAGCGCCGCCGCCAGCACCGCCGCCAGACGCCGGCCGCCGACGCTGCGCGGGCGGCGCAGCGCCTCCGACGCGCCGGACTCCTGGCGCTGGATGGCTGCTGTGTTGTCTCCTGGGGATGCGACAGGCATTTATGGATTTATCGATAAAAACGTACAGACGAGATACGTAACGGATGAAGGAAAAGTATAAGATTGATTGATTACACTATGTAACAAATTTTCAAATATGTTCAGTTTTGGTTTGACATTATTGATTTCCTTTTAATTGAGCAACGAATATATAGAAAATAGTACTTACACACCTGAAACTTCACTTTTGTGATAGCCACAACGATATTTACATAACTGCTAACTTTTGCATTTTTTCTAATCTTTTGGTATCAATTTTTTGCCCAATGCGCTTGCAGGATGTCGTTCAAAATACATATCCTTGATGCCCATCTTGATAGTTTCAAAGAGAACATTCCAGGTGCTTAATCGAGGAGCAAGAGCGCCTTCATCAGGACATGCAACATTAGAACGTCGCTACCACGGAACCTACACTGAACTATATTTCGATGGACTATATTACGTGAGTTATTCGTGAAAGTGATTTGACCAAATCTCGCAAAACTACACATTTTTCGTTTCCTTGACGTCAATTTGCAGAACTTTGATTAAAATATACTATTGATCTGAAATATGTTCCCTCTTCCTTCTTTAAATGAAGATAAACCTCCAAATTGGTATGTTTTCTTAATGTACATTCTTAATGACCTAAGTTTTATTTAAATTTATTTTTACGTCAGAAAAGTTAGAAAAATTGTGTGTGACGTGTTACGGGGAAAAGTGTATGCTGTGCACGTTTTCTTAATTCTGCTATCCTCACCCTAAACCATATTTAAGTTGAATTTAAGTTTTTGCAGAAGGTATTTTTTAATGTTTTTTATTATTTAAAATTTATTTTACGTCAAAAACAGTTAAAAACTGTGTGTGACGTGCTATGGGGAGAAGGGAATTCTGTGCACGTTTTCCAAACTCTGAGATCCCTACTCTAAGCCATATACTACTTGAATTTTGAATACAAAAAGAAAATGAGCGTTTTTTGCGAGGATTGTAAACAAAATATTCGCTCCAATGTAATAAAATCTATTTTCAAGGGTATATCAGCAATAAATCTGGGCTCTTATCCCTCATTATGTCCTTCGTTAAGGAGTTGCACTTCCTGAAACGACATTTTGGAGAACGATTATTTGAATAACTATATTTCTTACTGAATTCTAGAAGACGTGCACAGATAATGAAGTTACATTTAGGTCCAGAAGCAAATGAAGGAACCATCTCAGCATCTCATCATTTGTTCAAAGGATCAGGGGAACTGGACGAGAAACCTAATCGAGATGGGGGCAATTGACCCGAAAGCTGCAGTACAATACTTGTTACAGGTTGTTTAGAATTAAACCAAATGATAAATAATGCATTAAAAACCACCGATAAAATTAATGAACTTTTGATGTTCAGTAATGTCTCTAATTGAGTAAAAATTTATGCAACAGAAACGATTTTACTTGGGATTTAAACTTTTCTATCGCATTTAATCGTTTAATATCATCTGGCAAAGTGTTGTTAAATAATGTACATGTATTGTATGTGAATTTTTTGTAATGAGCTGTTGGTACTGTTACCTGATGGATATGATGCATCGAGTGTTATAATTATAGACATCGGCATTTTCTGAAAATATTATTCCCGCCCTTAAGCATGTCATTTTTGACAAAAACCACTGATTCGCAAAGTAACACAATGTAATGGTAAAATTCCTAGATTAATAAAAAGAGGCTTACAAGAATCATGTGGGTGGGATTTGGTTATTATTATTCGAACAATTCTTTTTTGTTTGCCATCTAAACATCTGGGAGCTATAAGATGTATTTTCTCCAGAATATTATGCTATATCTCAGGCGGGAATGAACATTCGCGAAATATACACAACGAGCAGTATGAATGCTGACTGAATTTGAAAGAATTCTGAACGTGTAGCATAATGAACTTAATTTTGTGTTCAATTCATTTAAATGGACGACCCATTTGAGGTTTGACTAAATTGAGAGACCTAAAACTTTTGTTGCTTTAACATCAGTCAATGGTACATCGTTCATTTGCAATGGAGCACAGAATTGTTTGTTTGAAATAGAAAACTGCATTAAAACCGTTTTCTTTTCATTTACTAATTATTTGTTAATTCAAAACCAATTTGAAACATCTGATATTGAACTATTTACAGTTTCTTTATTGAAAATAATGTTCGTATCATCCGCAAAGAGAACTATACTTCCGTTCCGAATCGTCGAGGGCATATCCTGTACGTATAGTAGGAAGAGAATAGGGCCTAAAATCGATCCCTGAGGGACTCCATATACAATCAAATCGATTGGTTTACGATTTTTGTCTCTTTATAGGCAGGGAGAGGAAGAGTGCGTTTAGGGCATAACTTGGGCAACGTTTTTATTAATTTATTATTTTCTCTTGTATAAAAAGATTGTATGCATGTTTTTCACACAAATCTAGTTGTATTCCGATCATAATGAGATTTTGTACGCGTGACCTTCGAAAAAAAGTTACTGTCAGCATGCGACTTCATACAAATTACCCCTAACTCCCTTTTCTACTACTTAGACCAAAAAGGGTCCACTCTTTCAGTCTTTAGCGAATATTTTGAAAAGCGTGAGGAAATCCATGAAAGTACAATGTTTCTTAAATTTAATACTAAATTCTTTTCAATTTATTCCATTAGCACCTTACATTTTGAGTAATTGCAGATCAAAATATTTACTAAAAGTCAGTCGAGAGTATGCTACAATGAATCCGTTTACAGTTATTCATAGCTTGGAAGCAACAGTGATCGTGACAAACATGAAAAGGCGGGGAGGGGCCAGGAGACGCAGAGCGAGGTGATGCGGGACAAGATGAGGTGTGCAGTAAGTGGAGCTGGGCGGATGGGACCGGATAGGGGAAAATGAGACGAGTCGGAGAAGGGAATGGCTGTACAGGGCAGGACGGATCAAGACAGAGTTCGGCGGAATCCTATACATAGAATTCCTGTTTAGCAAAGGATTGTGATTAATGAACATTCAGGCAACGCGAAACAATTCTTCTAGTTATTATTTTTTTCTAGGGCTTTTTATCCAGCCAATAGCCGGTTACCCTTTACGTCCCGATGGGATGCATATTCCACTAGACCAACACTCTTGCGGGCTCCTCTGATCTGGGATCAGCAGAACGCGAGGCCCTCCGCGACAACACCTACAAAGTGAAGGGACTAACAACCATGCCCAAGGCGGGACTCGAAGCTGCGACCCTTCGGACCGAAGCGCTGAGTCGGTACTCGCACTTAGCCACCTCGGCCATCCAGGTCGGCTCTTGTTATTTAATATATGAAAATGAATACTTGTTCGTATTTTATGCGCTGCCGTACCGTTCATCCGTTTGCGATGTAACTTTGTCAACTTTTTGCTTGCACTTGCGAGAAGAATATAGAAATAATACAAGGGAAATGTGCGATTGTCTGTTGCACATAGACGCGCGTGGATGATGATTTTATGAGTTTATGCTGACTGAAGCGCCCCTGAACAGAATCTCTACGCAACCCGCCGCATCCTCAAGTATTAAGCAAGTCTTAGCTGCATATTCTGCCCCTGCAATTGTGAAATATCGACTGGAATTATTACTTGAACGTTATCTTGGACAAGTAAATAAATTTTTTCCTGGGAGAGGTAGCTCAGGGCGTGAAGTGATGTTTCTGGAGTGCCTCAGACAGGGGGTCCTAGGGTTCGAGTCCCGACGGTGGCATGATTTTCAACACTAGCCAGATAGCTAGGTCGAGTTCAGTCGCTGTCTGGAGGGGAATTCTAGCGGCTGGATGCTCTTCCGATTGGTAGTTTTCCGTGGTTTCTCCGATCAATACCAGGCGAACGCTGGAGCACTACCCTACCAAACGGGCCACGGCCCGCGCGCGATCTTTCCTTCTCATTTTTTGTCTTGGCTTCATCCCTTACATCACTTACACGCACTATACTACTACTCATGCCCAGAGATCAGCCGGGAGTTTAGAGTTTGTCCCAACTACGGCGGTGCCCCGCTGGGCCCGCTAGCCGACGGTAGGTCGGCGTCCGATATCGCCATCCAGCGGGGCAAGATCATCGCCACCTCCTGGGCAAAAATGATGCTCTACACTTAAGGGACCAATGACCTTGGCAGTTGATGCACCCGGAATCAATAGTAATCAATCAATCAATTTTTTTCAAGACAGTGTCATGGTGAATGTATGCCTAACCTTGAGGGAGTACGTTTTAACAATGGGATACTTTATTTATTTATTTAGTCAAAAACAGTCAAAAACTGTATGTGACGTATGGGGGAGAAAATTATCTGCGCACGCTTACTTGACAACCATGTAGTACATAGAACCAACCAGGACAGAACAAACCCATACTCGTGAGAAAGTTTTTCATCTATTAAAATTTCTGCAGAGCGTAACGTAAAACGTGATTTACAATCACCCATCAGTAGCGTGTGAAATGTAATACATTGCAATAGCGAAGCATTGCCATGTCCACTAGTTATATATATAATTCTTTTTATGTAGTTCATTTCTTTTTATTCTTCGCATTTTGTATAGTTGTATATACAAATATAGTTCTTTCTGTAATGTAATAACTTTAATATAATATTTATATACTTCCGTAAAAAACAGCTTTCTAAATATGATTTCGTTTTGTGTTGCATATACTTGCGGACGATTGAGTTACGTTACCTTTTGCTACTTGAAGCTGGGGCAACAGTAGTTTACGTCTTTCAAAATTCACGATATCTTTGTTTATCGCGATCGTGAGATTGGATCAGGAAAATATTACTCTACTTATGAGAAACATTGAAACGTACACAAATTGTCTCTGTTAGTTTTATGTTGGTGGTCTTTTGCACAAGACATTAATTTTAGAGGTGTTTATCTACTTAAGAGTTAAGCTGGGACGGTTGACACCCAGGGGTGAGGTTACAGAATCTCGCGAGACGTTAACTTTATAAGATGACGTGCCCCTATTAAAGTTTATGACATTAAAAGTACTTTCGTCACATAAAAATTATCTGCTCCTTCATGTTTATGGTTACAAGAAATAAGAAGTGGCGATGTTCTTAAAAAAGAAAATAAACCTCACCGCATTTTGAGAAGAGATTCTAAAATTTCCACGTTTCTCTGCTGTATTGAATTCTATAATGTTTAGACGCTTATGCAATTAGATACACGAATTTATGTCATCGAGAACTGTAATATTTTGTAATAGTATTATTGAAAAATTAAATAATTGTATTACAAATAATGAATAATGGAAAGTGCGGAAAACTGAATTTAAATAGTTTGGAGATGTCTGCAATCATACATACGTTTAGTGCGTATTCGTTCATTTTAGATCATTCTAAACTGAGGGATAGGTCTTGTCAGAAACTTAACACAGAGTCACAATAAATGTATATGATGTGACAACCTACTGATACATTTTTCTTTTAAGCCATACGCTTATACAGAGAATTTATCCGAGTATGAAATTCCAATTGCTAATTGGTTTCGTACAAACTATCTGAAATTTAGAAGGGAACTAAGCTTACTTGAAAAATTTAATCTTTTCACAAATATGTTAGTTCGCAGAGAGAAAATTATTTTCTCTCTAATTCTAACTTATGAGTTTGCAACAGAATTCTGCACCAACGTACCAAAGATCTCCCAAAAACGGTTACGAGTAAATGTTCCTGACTAATTTTGTTCGTGATTGGCCATCAGGTTGTCAGGATCTAATTGTTTTGGATTAAATATTGCGATCTTTCTTGAGCAAATGGTCCCGAAAAAGAGACATCGTAGAACTAGACACTTTTGATGACAACTGTTGCAACAAATTATTTCTGCACATCATGTGTAT
Organism: Teleogryllus oceanicus; assembly: GCA_964035755.1. Lineage (NCBI taxonomy): Eukaryota > Metazoa > Arthropoda > Insecta > Orthoptera > Gryllidae > Teleogryllus > Teleogryllus oceanicus. The sequence goes on from CAXIVR010000001.1 coordinate 285,049,481, forward strand.
GTTTTGATCACTAGAAATCGCCAGAAAAATTGAAGATCTGTGTTCGCGAAATAAGCGGAAATTTTGAAAAGGAAAAATGAAATGAGCGTAAATGTGTGTTGTTTCATTTATATTTTTTATTTTCTTACCTATGTACTTCAGATCAGTGACGTGCGTTTATGCGTTTAAACCGTATGCGTCTACACGTAAACCATGCAATGTACACTGCATTATCAATGTAAACAAATCTTTGTCCGCGGGGGGGGGGGGAGGTTGGCGATTTGTGAAGTTGTTGTAAGGTGACTGCGAAGTACACCTTAACGCATGGATACTTTCAAAATACAGAAAGATAAAACCGAAGGCGGGGAGAATAATAAAGGCAGATCCCAACCGTTCTAATATTTTGAGTTAGAAGTGTGGTGGTAAACTCCTGACGTATACCTATCATATGTTGAAATATGAAATGAATTGGGATATGTGGGATATGCCAAAATTCTCATAGCGTGAGTATGTTTTCAAGTTCTATTTCGAGGTCAAGTGTCGTGTTATATGATGGTATTGTTTGGGTTTTATTTTCTTGAGTTTTCATTTATAAAGGTAAATTTTAATTTTTTGTGACTCCACATTTTCCTAATAATTTTTAAACTTTTGTACTGTGTTAATTATTACATCGTTTTGCCACTTACACACACACACACACACACACACACACCACGCACACACGCACGCACACACGCACACACGCACACACGCACACACACACACACACAATTAAGACGTCTGTAAATCTGACTCGTGAAGGGTCTGTAATATTGTTATATACAGTTAACACTCGTTAATACGAATTCGAAGGGACCGAAGTAATCGGTTCATATTAAGCAAGAACGTGCTAACGAGGGTTCACTCTGCTTCGTTTGACCTGCTGAATCGAAACTATCGTGTCTGAAATAAAAGTGCTACTACTATTACTACTCATTATAACGATTTCCCTTTCTCGCCTTACTTCATAAGAAGAGAAAGTAATGTAATAGTACGCTGGAAATCAGCGATGTCTCGACGTAAATATCTTATTGCCAGGCCCTGGTAACGAAAAGGCGGATAAATATTGTCCCTGGTAGTAAATTACTTCCTCTAACACGAATATAAATGATCCGATTGGAAATGCCGTTTTGAAAGACTATAATCTTCTGAAACCTGTTCTTTTTAACACTGCTCTCCAATTGAGATCAAATACCGATGCCAACAAAACTACTCTTAGTAGAGGAAGGTCCAGAGAGGATGTATACTGCAGGAAGTGCAATACAGCGGTAGAAACTATGAATCACATCCTCAGTCAGTGCATTTTTACGAAACCAGCAAGAATAAAGCGTCATGACGAGATAAAGAACTTTATAGAGGGGAAGATGCTCCGGAAATCAGACACTGTGGTGTCCTCGAAAGTCACTTTCTCCGTTGCCGAAAGGATTAGACTCAAACCTGACCTTGTAATAAAAAGCCGGGAGGGGGTCCATGTGGTCGATGTGACTGTCCGACACGAGGATGGGTCTAACCTTCTCAAAGCAGGGGAGGAAAAAGTGGTAAAGTACCAACCAGTCATTCCCCTGGCAGCCCAACTTCATGGCGTGCCCAACGCCAGAATCCTGCCAGAATCCTGGTGGTTGGAACCTCTGGGGCTATACCACGATCAACAGTCAGTGCCGTCAAGACGTTGGGGATCATGTCTCGGGGAGATTTACCGACTATCTCGTTAATTGCTTTCAGATGCTCTATTAAGATTTACACACAATTTGTGAATTACGATGGAGCAATTTAGCATTGCTGGCAGTAAATGCAGAAAATGAACTTCTTGGTCCCGTGGGGAAGTCTAGGGAACCCAGGGGATCCGACAATGCCTAGAATATACCTAGTTACCACGACTTTAAGAGGGAAGTGTATGCTATTTAATGTAGCACATAGAAAATTGTGTCGTCAAAAATCCATGTTTTATGGGGGCCTTGATATCGGAAAAGCGATTGACAGAAAAACGTCTGTCCGTCGGTCTTTGGTCAATCTCGTGCCTAAACCGTTAAGACGATTTTCTTTGAAATTCATTTTCTCCGATCCATCTCAACGAACTCGAGGTTCTGTGAGTTTTAAACGGATATTCTGATTTTGGGGGCTACTTTACATGAACACAATTAACATTAACATTTTTAAAATTTACTCAAAAAAGGTTTCACTTTTTTTCATTAAATTTTGTTCTCGGATAGCGTAAAGGACGCTTAAAATGGCGTACGCGAAATTTCCATTGATGTCTATGTTTTTTCGAAAATGGCAAAAGTTCAAAAATGGCAATTTTCTAGGCCTTCCTACTACTACAAATTAAAGATCAAAATATTTTTCCTTAATAAATCTGTTTTTCAAAGAGAGATCTTGAAATAATGCCAACTACAATTATGAAAGTGAAAATTTAGTATTTTTAGCGCAATTTTGCGTGAAATATACGCAATTTTGAAACTATTAATTTCGCAAAAAGTCTCAAAATTCGTTCTTTAAATTTTTTACTACGTACCAAAGGACGACATAAAATATCTATTTTGAAAACAAACAACACAACACAAAAAAAACAACCTACGTACAAAATTGAATATTCAGATTTTTGTCGTAAATGAAATCTGTTCTAGATCTAGAAATAATGCAAGAAAGTATGTGCTGTGGTAGCTCCATTTGTTTGATTATTTGATGTAAAATACTAGTCAGCTTAGATTACAATGTCTACTTCGTCTGCATGTGAAAACATAACGTAAATTACACGTACAACTATAGTCTGTTGTTGATATTATTGGTAGATTACACGTACAATTGTAGTCTATGGCAGAACTTTGCTTCAGATATTGCCATTATATTTATTTCAGCATTTATCGTCAGAATTAGTAGCGCGAATGACAAAAATGTTTCTCAACCTATTTTCTCGGAACATATTTACTCATTATGATGCGATTATTTCTCCCATTTTTTATAAGAATTTTGCAACTTATAGTTGATTAATTAAACAATTCAATTTTATATTAGTCGATGTAAAAAATACAGACTACTCGCACTAATAAATTATTTTCTAACATTGGTGGTCATCCTGAGCATGAATACCGCCACACGTCGCAACATCGATTCAGTGACTCGTAGCGCAAAGTAAAGAAGTCTTTCGCCCTGAAGCCGTACATTCAATAATGTCTCCACCAGCTACTATTTAGTTGTTCAATGATTTCTAATAACGTTATCTTTTACTTATTTTCAAATATTATCGACCGGGAAACTGATTTTTGGACAGTTTCAATGCCATTTAGGAACTTCAATATTGCAGTTATGAACAAGATTCGTTAAATATTTAGCAATATGACATAGAGATCTGTCTAGCATTAAAATATTTTACTTTTGCTGGTAACACTTTCTGAATTCGTTGAAATACATTTTTAAATATTTGAATGCTTTATTATTGAGTACAATATTCCATTCCACAATCTCTAATACATCTGGACCATTTGAAGGAATACCTCAACATTATAATTTGACAGGAATTTTCTGTTCGTTACGCAGTCATACAGTTATCTTTCAAGCTTACTTCTTGACACAAATGATGTGTATCACAAATTTCAATATCACATCATCAGAGAAGCAGCCTCTTTCAAAAGAAGATTTTTTACGGCAAACATTACAAAGTGACTGGAGCATGAAATATTAAAATCGATTTATTTACCAACCCAATAAGTCATTTATCTTTGCTTTGGTCTATCACAATTTGTTTATGATCTGAAAGAATTGTTCAAATTGAAACACTTCATTGCTTTTGTAATTTTAGGTTTCTCGAATGGGCGACATGGTTTAGAACATAACTTATGAAGTCTGCGAGCAATTCTGGATCATTTAAAACTTTATCCATCATCACTGTGAAATATTTTCCATAGCACGAAATTTTGGAACTTTCTACCAATTCGAAGAGATATTTTCCAATTTCTTTTTCAGTTGTGACGCTTTCTAGTTAATACAAAACACCCTGATTTTACTATTTTCCATATTCTAAAAAAAATTGAGAGTTAATATCCTAAAACGCATTTTAGTTACTAAAAAAATTGAAGAAAAATTTAATAGAAATTTCTCGATGGACCGCAAATGATGATGGATTTCCCATCAGAAGATTGAGACGCGTCGAGTGACACCTTATTTCTTGGGATTGATGCACCGGAAGTTGTCTAACCATGAATGATTGACAGATGGACGAACGGACGTATGTTACTCGATTACTATTATTTAATATGTAAATGGTAAATTATGACATTATTTTTCACGCTATTCTTTTTAATTAACGTTTTAATTAACACATTAATTTGAGCCATCAAACAATATTTCGAATATCGAGAGTACCGTATTAGATTTTCCGTGGGCCCCCTTTCTTGTCATTACTTGGTGAAACTCTGCCCTCTAACCATATTTGGTGCAGTTTTACAGCCGGAAAATATTCAGAATTTGTTACTGTTTGAAGTGATCATTTCCCCTATACAAAATGAAAATGAAATATTTAACAGAAATTGGAATCTTCAATGTTCCTACTTGTCCTTAATTTTGGTTTTTAGTAATTACACAACAAGGTTGAAACATGGTGCATAAAAGGGTGCAGTTACACAAAATTGTAATTCGTAATGATCAAAAGACGCCTATCCCTGAAAGTCACTTGCCAAGAATTTTTAATTTCACGCAACATGAATCCTGCCTGCACATCTACGATTGCGTTCTTTGTCAGACCATTCAGCTTTGTGCCTCTTAGAGAAGCGATTCGCTTGCGCACTGCAAAGGACAGGTTCGGTGCTCTAAATCACTATCCATAATTTTGCGCTGAATTTATCGAATTACTAATTATTTAGACCAAAATAAATAATTTTGGAGATAATTGAAAAATCAGTTTTGAAATATGATACGACTGCTCAATTATTACATTTTAATGACTCAGCGCATGAGGGATGCACTTTGCATTACTGTTCTATAAGTCGTAATAATATTTTATAATAATTTTCGAGCGTTCACTGCGGTTTTGATGTAAATATATATATATATATATATATATATATATATATATATATATATATATATATATATATTACATTTGGAAAACATTATCGTACATTAATATATTGCAAGGACATGAAAGAAAGAAAGAAAGAAAGAAAGAACAAGGCAAAAAGATAGAAGGAATTACAAAGAAAGAAGGAATAGAAAATAAATAAAGAAAGAAAGAGTAAATTTTAAAAAGCGAGAGATTAACATTTCAAAAACTAGGTATTTTTGTTGCCGAATTATAAAAAATTTATTTGTAACGGTAAACGGACGAACATATTTGATTTTTCTGTATTGCTAACAAAATAGAAACTCACCCTAAGCTCTACTACCACTACAAGGAAAAGGAAAACTCAACAAATAAATAATAAAGATACGTCGAAGAGTTGGGCAAGGAAATCCAGGGAATCTAAAAGAAGTCGCAAGCCAACACACGTTAGAGAGATCGGTGTTCGAATAACGGGTCCAAAACTGGAAAGCGAAACGTCTGCTCTACGCACAGGGTCTTCCCCTCTTTCTTCTTCTTCAGACTGCGGCGAGGAAATTGGAATCGTTGTCAGAATCATAATTTCTTTTAAATGTGGTCATAACGTACAAGTTACATCGAAGTTCTCGGCAAAGTTTCTGGCGTACCAGGTTGCCAACGAGATTCCAAAATCCTGGGAAATTTCCCGCGACGTTATCTCTCATCAGCCAGCGTGACTTTCGCGCTCCCCATCCTGCTCCGTCGTGCGTGCACCCATCCGTTTAATTAAATTAATAAATTTTATTGCTGATTGAGATCTAAAGCGCGAAGAGAGGAGCCAAATGAGAGGCAGCGCACGCGGGCATATCTGATGAAGCATGCACGCGCGCCGCTCTGAGTGGCACCTCCCCGGATGTTGCGTAGAGGCAGCCGGGTCCCGAAGCGATGTGGTTCCAGGGGGAGACGCGAGCAGCGTCGTCTGCGGGTGCGAATCCCTCCTTGGATGTGGGTGTGTCATGAGAGGTTCTTTGGGCATTGATTGGTTGATTGATTGACTGATTAATTAGTGTTTCCAGACGCGTCAACTATTAAGTTCATTGGCGATGACCTCCGACTGGATGACGAAATTCCGCGCCGACTTACACGTCGGCTTGATAGGTTTTCCCCAACCAGACATCTCCCACCAGCGGGGCACCGCCCCAGCCGGGAACCGCTCCGACTGGTCTCCCGATATGTGTAGCAGTGTAATGCATATAAGTGTATGTGAGTAAATAAGGGGCGAATATACAACAAGGAAGAGGAAGCAAAGATCGTGCGCGGTCCGCGGCCAATTGGTTAGGGTACTGCTCCGATATTCGTCTGGTGTTTATCGGAGAAACCACGAAAAACTACGAAGTAGAGCAGCCGGTCGCTAGATTTCTGTTCCAGACAGCGGCTGAACACAACATAGTGTGGACAATCATGCCAGGATCCGGACTCGAAACCTAGGACCTCCGGGTCAGAGGCACTGCAGTGACATTGAGCCAGCTACGCTGGTGAACGTTGCGTAGAGGCGGTCAGTTCCCATAGCGTTGTGGTTCTAGTGGCAGGCGCGAGCGGTGGGATCTGTGAGGGCGTATCCCTGCTTGGATATGGGTGTGGCATTGGGGGTTCTCTAGGCATTGATAAGCACGATGTACATTAAGAAAATATCCCAACGAACACGTAAGGAAAACATCACAGCACATTAGGAAAAAATACCAAAAACCTTGTAGGACCATCCGGACCCAATTTTTCCCAATCATCTCCCTGTTCGAATGTTGTGTGAAAGAAGTATGAACGTAACTACCTCGTCCCAGATGAAGTAAGCTCCGCTATGAGCCTATGGGCCGTTCTGTGAGCCCCAAATTGCCGCCACCAAACCCCTCTACCTGTAATAGGGTCAAACGCCGCCTCGGGATTACTTGCCACTAGCAGCAGGAGACTGGACTCGGTCACAAGGAGCTTACGAGCGATAGCGTACTTCCAGAGTGGAGGTGAGGGACAAGGTTCCTTAGGGTGTAAATAGGCGTTGAAATTAAGTGAGGGAGGGAGCGTCAGCTGATTCCTGAAAGGTGATGCAGACGTAGTGGTGTTGTGGAACGGCTGCTGTAGCGCGTCAACTGTGCAATTGCGCTTCATTACTTTTACTTTCTCGCCAGACGACATACTTACGTAGTAAAGAGGAAGTATTGTAATGCTGCATTGGAAGTGAAGATTTTTCTTAGAAAAACTGCATTGTTGGGATCTGATATCGAAAAAGTGGATACATCTTGTATACGAATGTAGTAAATTACGTTTTCTAACACATTGTATAGTCAAAATTCACTTTTGTTGGGTCTTTGATACCGAAAAATTGGTTTGCGACTAAACGTCCGTCCGTCCGTCTGTCCGCCCGTCTGTCTACCCGTCTGTCTACCCGTCTGTCCGTCCGTCTGTCTACCCGTCAGTCTACCCGTCTGTCTACCCGTCTGTCTACACGTCCGTCCACCCGTCTGACTACCCGTCTGTCTACCGGTCTTCATGTCAAGAATTCCCGAAAATGAAAACATCGGTTTCAAATTCAAGGGACCGCGATATCAGCTAGATCGATTGGGGAATATCAATTTTGGAGAAAATAGGCTGAACGGTTTAGCCGCTAACGTTGTTGACAGACGTTTTACCGTCATTCGATTTTTCGGTATCAAGGACCCACAAAACATGGATTATGGCGACACTTCGAGTTAGTGAATGCTTTTTTAAAATTTAGCAACTATTTGTCAACTTTTTCGATACCAGTGATAAGTGTTTTTTCGCCGAAAATTTGCCTTTTTGTCGCGCAGCATTACATAACTTTCTCTCTACTCCGTAGCGAGAAAGTAAAAAGAATGGACACATCCTATTTTCATTTAGCTCTCTTAATTTTCGATATTTTCAAAAGTTACCAATAATGCGAAAATGATGTGCTTTTGTAGCATATACTTTACCCTCAGTATCAATAACCCCCTAAATTGACAATAACCCCCTAAATTGACAATAACCCCCGAAAACAAAAAAATACAATTTCATGGGTTTTTTCGCGATATAAAAAACAAAGTAACTGGAGGGTGGTGGCTCAATTTTGTCCTAAGATTCGAATTCAGCGCGTCGACATACAAAGAGAAACATGTGTCAAGTCTTTAAGTCTGACAACTTACTTTATTTTGTGTGCTTGTATTATTGTGACTATGAGTAAACCAATGATAGATATATAGTGTCAAGTTTATTTTCAGTGTATTATATTCTGGGAGAAAAGCTCCGAACCCTATAGTTGATTCTAAACAACTTAAAATAAATATCAATTGGTTTTACGTACTTGAAAAGAATCTACCTGAATAGTTTTTATGCCGACTTTAATGCATATTTGTGTTAAACTAGAGAATTCGGTGTTATAATCTGGCTGTATTACTAATCGTTAAAAATCTGCAAATCTAGGCTGGGAACGTCAAAGAACTTTTTCCAACTCTTCACACATCCTTAAAAGTAAAAAAAGACATAAACGAACTATCAAATTACGAGTAAATATTAGGCAAAGCCAACAAAATATAATGTATCAATACATCTTGAAATATCATTTTATCTATATCCTTTAAAAATGTATGGGCATCCATATCCGTAATCGATCATTGTTGAGTGCACTACCACTCACCCTGACCCAGCTGCCCACACCGGGTTCCTGCTCGGATAGGCCGCACCGAGCATCAATAGACCTCGACCACTCCTCGGCGCAGTTATCAACGTAGTCGCGTCCATGGTGAAAAGAGATGGGTGGGCTCTTGCGCATCGTATCCGACTTCAGCCAATGAGATTCAGGCACCAGTTTTTGACAGAATATTAGCGGGAATTTTAAATGCCAAACTTATACCTTATTACAAGACATTAAAGCTGATATATAAAGTACTTTTTAAAAATATTGCATCTTTTATTTCAATTACACCTTCATCGTCTTATTTTTGGTTGGTCACATTGAAAATTGTCACTTTACGCAGCTTTCAAAATGTTTCTCAGCGCATCTCGCTCTCCATGCAACATGGCGGACAACGTCTGGACTGACTTTTCAAACGAAGTACCCGAGCTGTGGCCACGTGGTTCATGAGGCAAACTACTGACGCGCAAACGAGCAAAAATCGGTGCACCCACCTGAGGAGCTCACCCATTTTTTTGCACCATGGTCGCTTCCACGCCTAGCGTGGCGCTGCGTCCGTCTCGCCGATGACCTCGGGGAGGGCCCACTGTGCCGCCGTTGGAGCGGGCCGTACGTACCTTTGGACACGAAGACGTAGATGGTGTCCGCCTCGGTGTTGGAGGCGCGGCACGTGTAGTTGCCGCTGTCGGCGCGCGTCGCCTGGTTGATGATGAGGCGGCTGTGCGTCTTGGGCCCGGGCTCCGTGCTCACCGTGACGCCGCCGCGCAGGTTGTCGTAGTTGATCATGTTCTCGTTGTGGTACCAGAACACGTACTGCGGTGGCGAGGGACTCTGCGGGACAGACGGGGGCGTCTGAGGAGCGCTCTGCGATGCGCGCGGGGGCGAGAGAGGCAGCGGCGTCGCTGCCGTGGTCGCGCCCCGACCCGCCGGCCAACGGAGCAGGCAAACGTCAATGTGAGATGCAATTCAGCAACAAGTTTCAGTATAACGTAACTTGTTCATCCACTTAGCGCTTCAATTTTTCACATTTGCATGCATGTGACTGTTACCCTTACTATAAGCATATAGACATTTGATTATTTACGGCAGCGAAATGGCCAAACAGTTGGCAATTGAAGAGATAAGTGGATGGGCATGTCCAGTTATGTTCATGATTAGGTTTATTTTTTTGAAAGGGAAAGGGGGACTTTTCCTTAGCTTGGCCACTATCTTGGCTCATTCTACAAGGGGGGTGGTGAAAGAGAGGGTACATAAAAATGCGTCGATAATTCTGCGTTGGTTAGGCTAAAGGCTGTTTTATTTGAACCGTGGCGGCAGAAAGGTCGGAGCCTCACCAACTGCAAAAGTATAAGAGATGTCCAATTTCGAGAATCAACGCTGTTTGGGATTACCGTTACTTACTTTTAAATCACATATATATCATCTCATTTATATCACATATATATAACACCACAACTTAAATGACACATTACATCGGAGGGAAGCCCCAGACTCTAGAGTGGTCTACCTAAAACAAAGGTTATCCTACGTTTCGATATAACTTAAAAGGATTTACCGGCTAACCGTTCAATATTTCGCTTATTATGTACGCACCATACGCGAGTAGTGATTGTAAACATTCGAACCACGCGACTGAGTGTCACATTATTGTGAAGGAATTCAAATCGGAGGAAGACGAGCTAGCGTTGTGCATAAAAGAAGTCAATTGGTTGATGGCTCATTTAAAAAATACAAAAAACAAACAAACAAACAAACAAACAAAACGCTCTAGAAGACTATTGTTTTCGATGGTACTCTAACATTAGATGAGCGCATTCGTGCGGTGATTTTTATTAAAGTCATAGTAGCACATGTGCTTTAAAGGGTTATAATGATCAGAACTGCTCAAGAAGACGGTCCACTTGGCGTGTCCTGACCTGGCGTTCATATGTGGGGCACCGGTGTGGCCCGTTGCTTGGCCAGTCAGCTCGACCGACTGTGTTCTACGCAGCAATTTTCAATGTGATGGGATGTTGTCAAAACATTTAGGGGTGTGGTAAATCTTTAATTTTTAATATCTTATTAAATTAATGAAATAGATATTGTATTAAAGTATTAGTAGATGAAATCGCATTTGATATTAATAATACAGATATAAACATGATACAGAAACGTAAAATTTGCCCATTTTGTATTGTAGTGCTGTTATTATAGATGTCAAGACTCATAAATTAGTCTGTCTTCAATGTTTCACTTTTTTAAATAGTCTACTCTATTATGTTTTAGGTATATAAAGTATTGCACTAGCGGAACCCGGCAGACGTTGTACTGATCATCTCTCTCTTTCTCCTTCCCTCTCTGTCTCTTTCTCTATCTCCGTCACTCTCACTCTCTCCGCCTCTGCCCTGTTTCAGCCTATCTGCCTCTGCCTCTCTGTCTGTCTCTGTATCTGCCTCTCTCTGCCCCTCTCATACATATTTAGTTGCAGATTCTGCACGTCTCTTAACAGGTGGAGTAGTATCAAGAAGTACCGAACCAGCAAAATTGCAATGAAAATCAAGAATGTAATAAAGAATGTTCAAGAAGTTCTCATCCTATAGATTACGGTGTGAGAAACGTTTGTTTGAAGCCTTTGACCCCCAAATTTTAATTTTTAATGACGACGCTTCATTTAGGAGTTATTTAACAATATAGATTTAAAAAATGCTAGTGAATGAGTTGCATTTGACATCAATTTTTTGTTTTTTTACAGCGCCATCTAGTGGATATACAACAAAATTAACAGCACATAAACATACATGCTGGACTGAAGAATTACTATTACGTAGAGGAAGTTTAGAATACAATTAATATATTTAAACTGTACTATTAGTTATGCTTTTATACAATTCTTTGTGTTTAGATTTGTAAGTCGGGTCCGATGGGATTGTTTCATAAACGTTTCTGAGGATGTGGTAGTTAAAAAATTGGGGTAAGATATCACTCGCCAAGGAGGCAGCTGATAAAACACTGTTAAGTGTCGTGAAAGGCGAGAGACACTCACGTCACTGCAAAGAGATATTCTGGTCACTCTGGCTCCAATTCTTGCTTTTAAATAGCGTGGATTCATAACATTCATTTTCTCAGACACTCGAAATTGGTTGTTTGTTTCTTCTCTGAAGTTTAGATTTTATCCTAACCTATACGTTTAATTTTTGACATTTTAAATATTCAAATCAATTTGCATTAGAGCTTTACTCTTGTTTAAATATGAAAATTATATGAATCAAATTAAAAAAAACAGAACAAAGGAAGTAAATAATTTAACATTAAAATATTTTATGGGAAAATGCATTACATAAAATAATAATACCATACTTGCAATGTAGTTAAGAATATATTGTTGTTAGCGAAAGATAATGAAGCAGTAAATCGTATTTTACGAGACAAGAAGAAAATTTGAATAGAAATAGGCATCATTAATGTAAAGGTTATTACCTCATAACATTAATAATTGCTTTTTTGTAGCCTTTGTGTAATGATAATACACAAAATTCCGTTAGAAATGTCTCTAAACAATTTTTGAGTTGAAGTTTCCTTTTGTATTGTCCTTAACAAATGTAATAACATTTCATAAATTATGTGAAGAAACTTCTGTGTATGTACTTCTTATAGTGGTCATTTATCTTTTCATTCATCTTTATCTACTTAATACGCTACGGAAAGAAAACGCCTCTACAGAGTGGATCTTCATTTTCTTACTTTCATGCACACTTGCTCCTTATACAGACAGTATTGGAATACTGGAAAACGAAGTGCCGATTTTTACTTTAATTTGACACCCCACAGTCACTTGCTTATTTACAATAAAACACCTTCCGTGACTTGCTTATTTACAAAATAAATGACAAAAGCAGAAGCATCTATTTTTAGATACTGCGGAGAAACTAAGGAGAACTTTCGAGAAGATAACGTTGGGCGTGCTGAGCAACTTATAATTGAAAGCATTCTCAACTTTGTTCATATCGAATTCCACCATAATGCATTACTCCCAATACACACTGCAAGGAGATGCGAACATAAGGTTAATTTGAGAAGTTGCTCAATGTCAAGGGCACGCACATTCCATTTACTTATTCTATAAACTATTTAGCGCAATAAACTCGCGATGAGAGAGAAATTGCGCAAGTTCGTTCCTTGATGATCATTGATGTTCGCCTGTCATTATTTTAAAAGTGCTATTAGATTTTATGATACGATTCACATTTCAACGTTAGTTTAAGTGTACATTCTACGTATTCGCTTTCTCGGTTACTTGTTAATTTGACAGTAGTTTTCTATTCCAATTTCGTTTCAACATTTTGTTTGCTGAAATAAATTTATCGTTGTTCAGATATAAATAAATCTTTTTCTCCACTGATAGTTTTGAAATTAAGCTCGTATACTTTTAGGATTTACTTGAGAATGCTTCTTGAACATTTTGAGTAGTGGATAATGAAATGCATATTTTGATAAAGTAAAGATATAAAGAAAAACAACAACAAAACAAACTAGTATATAGCAAGAAAAAATACATCAATCACACTAAGTTGTAAGTTTAACATTAATGGAGAATACGAAGACTAAAACATTTTCAATTCAAGGCTGATAACATTTGAGCGGTAATTATTCTTAAAAGATCACATGGCTTAAAAAATCACATGGCGATTACTTTATAGTTATGAGAAAGCTGGGCCGTCACGCCCAACGCTCGAAGAGAAATATTGTGGGGCGTCGGCGCAAAATTATTCAAGAAATTACTTCGTAAGTATCAATGAGGAAGGTTGCAAACTTATTTTCATAAAGAGAAATAGACTAAATCGACAACGACACCAACAATTAAGAAGGCACAAGACAACACGAACTATGAAATTAAGCAACGACAGAGGGAAAACCGTATAACTCCCGTTTTATGAATTCCCAAGTAAGATTAACCAGTAGAACTGTGGCACCATAACGTTACAAAGTTCGATGACGGCCTGACACTAAGGGTATGGCCAGAGTCAATCTATGTTCCCCTGAAGAAAAGTTCCTGAAAAAACGACCATCTGTGTCTGCAAACGGTAGTCGCAGAATGGACTCGAAAAAATTAAAACTTTTTGCTGAGATCTATATTTAATATGAGATGAATCTTATGTAACATAGGGTATGTTCGTACAAGAAACTTTATATTCATACTGGGGGCCCGCAACTCAGGAACAAATCATAAAATATTCGAAAAATACCATACGCTTTGTATGGTACTAGTTCATGAAATAGTCTACTGTATTAAAAGGTTTAAATTTAAAAACTAGAAATGACTTTTTAAACAATTGCTAAATGAGTCTAATATTAAGTATTTGTTAATTTTTGCAACTGCATATATACATTGTATACGCCAACTTCCAAATGTGTGGGGGTCGAATTTAGTGAGGGGGTGAGCAAACGCTTGGTAGCGATCCATCGGCGGAAAGAAAAAAGTCTATCAGAATATCCTTTAGTAAATCTGGAGGTATTTTTTTCCCAAGAGGAGCATGGTCACGATTACGCTCTTGGGCTCCCACAGTATCTAAATCCTGAGTGGCTCTAGCGAGTGTTAGAAATATTCAGTTTTAACGGGATACGTTCGCCAGAAAGCGAATTCGGCCGAACACGGATCCACTCTGACTGTCCCCTTAGACTGTGTGCCAGGGGGCAACGAATTCCAGGAAGCGATGAGAAAGCGCGCCTTGAGAATTAAGAGGAGCTCCTTTTAAAGCGCCTTACTAACATCCTCCAGGGCTCCCATCACAAGGAGCGGGGGCTCAGGTGAAACGAAATTCTCTTCTTCATTCGACCGCTAACACCGATGCGGGTTGGATGGATGGTCTCGTCTTCACAGAGAGTTAGAGAGAATGACAGGGAGAAGAGAAGAGAGAGAGAGAGAGAGAGAGAGAGAGAGAGAGAATAAGAGAGAGAATAAGAGAGAGAATAAGGGGGAGAATAAGAGAGAGAATGAGTGAGAAAATGAAGAAGAATGAGAGAACGAGAGAATGAAAGAAAATGAGAGAGATAATGAGAGAGAATGAGAAAGAAAATGAAAGAGAATGAGAAAGAGAATGAGAATGAGAAAAAATGAAAGAGAATGAGAGAGAAAATGAAAGAGAATGAGGGGGGATGAGAGAGGATGAGAGAGAATGAGAGAGGATGAGAGAGAATGAGAGAGAATGAAAGAGAATGAGAGAGAGAATACAAAAGAATGGGAGTGAAGATACAAGAGAATGAGAGAGAGAATACAAGAGAATGAGAGAGAGAATACAAGAGAATGAGAAAGATTAAAAGAGAATGAGAGAGACTAAAAGAGAGTGAGAGAGACTAAAGAGAATGAGAGAGAATCAAAGAGAATGAGAGAGAATCAAAGAGAGTGAGCGAGAGAATCAAAGAGAATGAGAGTGAGAATCAAAGAGAATGAGAGTGAGAATGTGTGTGAAAGAGAGCAAACTCCACCATTTACATAAATCGCGCTTCGCTTCCGAATTCGTCGTAAAAGGTTAATATACACTCCAGAGAGTGTAGATAACTGGCTAATTCTGATATTTCTGAGGTCCAGCAACCATCTTGAGCGACATCACCGAGAGGGAAGAAACGTTTGTCATGGGCCATGTATGGAGATTTCGCAATACTGTGAGTCAATCGAGTGGTACTGAAGTTGTGATCTGCAAAACAAATTGTGTAACAAATTTCGGAGTTTCAGCCCAGGCACAATTAACTCGAACAGACCATTTCTAGTTGCCAGGTCTTGGTAGCCGCTACACTGCACGTGGATATGAAACACCCACGTACCTACTTCTAGAACAAATCAGAATCGAGGAAACCTGTGATGTCCGCAGACCTGTTTTCATTATAACTTTGGAGCTTCGAATTTCAGGAGGAAGTTCCTGAAAAGTAGAGACAATCATTGATCCATCTAGACGTCGTTCTGAGGAAGATGACAAAAAATGAAGATGGAAATAAAATAAAAGTAGCACGGGAAAGGAAAAGAGAACGGAGACATGCGAATAAAAGAGCATTTGATAGGGGGAAAGTATTTGGCATCCACATGGCACGAAGTATTGAGCACCATCTATTTGAAGTGTATGTCATGATCTCACTAGGAGTGTGCATTCTATCTCGTTAAACAATGGTACACGAAATAATGCAGAAGGGCTATAAACATTACGCCTGTACATAAAAGCTAACATTAATAATAAAACACAAATATCCTTTCTTTATATATAATCAGAAATATATTAATCGTCAAAGAAATCATTATTGTTTATTCATGACGTTTGGCATGTTGATTACAAAGCATTTTCAGGTGTGTACATTTAATAAAAAATGCTTGTAACCAACATACAAAACGTCTTGTATGAAAAAATAAAGACTTCTTTTGACGATTAACATACTTATTGTGTGCCACGAAAGGAAATGGTATTTGTATTTTTTATTAATATTATAGCCACAATTAGAATCTTATCAAATGTTATCTGTTTATAATGCTAACATTATTAATGGTGAGAAAACATGACTTTAACAGAAACGACAAGTGTCTCTCATTAATTAAAAATTGTAGGTGGTTCTTACAATTGTCAAGGAGAACATTTTGTTCACTCGTAGAATCTCTATGCACTAACAAGGATTGAGAGAGATACGAGATTTTTCTACATTTAGTTCTCTAAAATCCTTCGCAACGCTCTCAACGAGAAGACAGCCACGTCGTTGTTACGAGGGACAAAAAGAAACACTTCACATCAGAAAGGAGACTGAGAGACAAGAGGGATTTACAGCTAATGCGAAAAACCACAGGAAAGTAGCGCAGACAATGAAATTTCCTTTCCAAAAGAAAGATAGACAACAGAACAATTCACAGAAAAGGAATTTATGTGATGTATACAAGGAGAAAATTAAAAGAAAAAAAATTGGAGCCTTTTTCCAGAAAAATTTTTAAAACTTGCATCTATTTCAAACAAAACTACGCGAAAACAACTCATATTTTTGAAAATTTATACATTACCTTATTTCAAGATCTGTCTTTAAGGGGACATCTCGCCCATGTTAATTTTATGATTTTTAGGTACACATACCTAAAAAACTATTTTACTTTTAGTGTTGCTATTTCTTAATATTTAACTTTTAAACCTTTCTAAATGCAAATCAGCTCAAAAATTTAATATACACCCATTCGTTTTTGAACAGGAACTTTTATTGATTGATTGATTTTTTCGTGATTCCGTTCACGTCAACTGCTTGGGTCATTAGTCCCGTTAGTGAAGTGCATGATTTTCTCGGGAGATGGCGGTGATCTTCCCCCGCTGCATGGCGAGATCCGGCGCCGAGCTACCGTCGGTTAGTGGGGTTTCCCCCAAACCAGGACTCTCCCACCAGCGGCCCACCGCCCCAGCCGGGACAACCTCTAAGCTCCCGAAAGGTCTCCCGGAATATGTGGTAGTATAGTGCATGTTAGTGTAAGTGTGTGTAAGGGGAGAGGATAGGACAAGGAAGAGGAGGGACAGCTCAAGCGCGGTCCGTGGCCCGTTTGGTAGGGTACTGCTCCGGTATTCGCCTGGTGTTGAATGGTGAAATCACGGAAGAAGACTATCGATTAGAACAGCCGTTCGCTAGAATTCTCCTCCAGACAGCAACTGAATTCGACCTAGCTGAAAAGCTAGGGTCGAAAATTCTGCCGCTGTCAGGACTCGAACCTAGGACCTCGCGGTCAGATGCCCTGCAGTGGCACCAGTTGATGCACTGAGCTACCGCTCCCGGTGAACTCTTATTAAATTATGAAAAAAGAATTACAGATTTGTTTGTTATTTTTTTACATTTAAATGGCTGACTTTTTCGTAGTTTTGTTGATTTTTATGACTTTACAAACATTGTAGATACTACTGTAGAAAAAATTAAGCATGTAGAACTAAAAAAAATAATTTGAGTAGATTGATTTCAAAGTTTTGGTGCTAAATTTTGCATGTACTCAATCACTCATTGCATTTCTGTTCCATATTCTGGGTCATTTGGAACTTTCTAATTGTATCCTTTTCTTTTACTGTTTTGATTATTCTTCTGTTTTTCTTTTAGGAGCTCATTTATTTTTTACTGGCACTTGCTTGCACGTTGTTTGCCAATGTGTTGGAGGATACATTTGGTATTACTATTCTAAAAATAACTAACAATAAAACTACTAACAATAATACAACTACAACACTGCGTCTACTTCTATTCTTAATCACAAGAATAGGCGTTTTATTTAAAATAAACAAAAGAAACTCGCTAGATGTATATTAACAGTGCAGCCATGAAGTGCAAAAATCGTCTCAAACTTTGCAAATATCTATTAAATACTATTTCCTCCATTCTCTAAGGGTTACACCCACTCTTTAAATGCCCTGACTACTGCAAAGTTTCATTAAATGTTTTTTAGGAACTAAAAGTAATAAAACATACATAAACTATATATCAGCATGTTTAGGATAAGACAGATTAAAATGGCGTAAATTGTGAAAAATCAATCCCCCCTTTTTTGGTGTACTTCTCCCCTTAAAGAACAGATTTCATTACATAAGAAATCTCTACCTTTGATAATGGAGTTGTAGGAAGAGGCCAATTCTTTTAAACACTTCTGCAATATTACCGGATTTCAACGAATCAGAGATTTCAACGAAAATGAGACCTGCACCATTCTTTTCAGTGCTCTTTACGCTATCTTAACAGAACTTAAGTCACTTGCTACTATATGACGCCACTCGCGGTTCGGGAACATTACCAGAAGCTGAATAATGAAAAGAACTGAAATTTTGCTGGAATGTACAGGAAATTATCACACACTCGAAAATCTTAATTGAAGCCTAAATATCTAGAAAAACAAAATAGTGTCGAAGTTTAACCTATGAGCAAAACACAAAATTCTCATGATAAAGAAGTAAAAATGACGTGAAAAGGAAGTTATTCTAAACAGTCTCAAGTTTTTAAACAAAACTTCTGTATCGTTTATATAATAAACGCATATAATATGCTTAACTAAATTTACCATTCATGAATGCCTTCTATGGTTTCCTAATACCTTGTCCATTATAAGATAGATGGTCCGAGGTATGTTAGGTGATCCAAGGTACCAGACATCTGCGTACTTCGGACTACTTTACATACTTTTTTTAATCGTACTTTTTCCTAGAAATATGAAATGAAAAATTATGCAATAATTAACATAGAAAAAAATCTGGAATTTCTGTTAGAACTCGAAAATTTAATTTGACAAAAACGTTTGAAAGAAATAAGTGCACCAATTTTGCGCGTGGTCCTATTGAAGTTTCAATTCAATATTACGTTAAAATCTTCAGATTTCATCAATTATTGCTAGCAAGAATTCAAACCCTTTCCTCACGGCACATCAATTAAAGCATCAATATTCTGTGCAAGCAGTTCAGTCTTTTTTCACTGAACAGTGCGCCATCAGCAAGACGTTACGCAGCATCCAGAATGATTATTCTGGTCTCACGCTCTCGAACGTATACCCTTTTCACAATAGAAAAGGCGAATCGAATGAACGTGCTCGTTCTGAGGGAACGAATCGATTTAGCGACATCAAAGGATGGGGGACGCGAGAAATCCGTGGCGGGAGAGGACTGAGGACAAGAGGCGCGTGGAGAGTAAAGGAGAGAGACGAGAAGGCGAGGGAGCTCTCGTTCCCTCCCCCCTTCCCTGACAGGAACCGTCTGGAGACAGTCCGAGCTCCATCCCGGAGGAATTGAGCCGTAACTGTGCGTGCCCTCCCGCGGCAACTCGCGGAACTGCTTGGAGAGCTCTTTGGTTCCCGAAATTTGTTGACAATCGCGTTGACGCAGCAGCTCGAAAGAGAATTCCTACACTCGTCCGTTTGTTCGAATTTAACTTTGTGTGTTTTCCCATTTTCATGCAAAGGTTTTTGAAGGACTTCCACTGTCATTCCGAAGAGTGTTAAATTCGAAATTACGAACGACTTTAAATGGGAAATTGCAGTCGTAATAATTTTAATGTGGAAGAGCGATTGCCAAAAGATTACCGAATACACGCCACGTCTGTGAGATATCGACAGCATCTGAAGCAGAATATCGTGCGAAGAACGCGTATTCCAGATTTCGATATGTCACGAGTAGGAAACTCGAATCGAACCTCTCAGTAGTTCTACAAATTGGTACAAGATAGCGCGGCGGTAGCTAACCATTTCTGAATAAGTGCTGAAACTCTTCACTCTGCCCTCAATGCTTTAAAGGAGCATGCTACTGTGAAAGTGCAACAGTTATTTGAGATTGCACAGAATGACATCCACCTTCATTGCTAAGCGAAATAATAAAGTTAAATAAAATTGTGCATTGTTTATATATTTATGGGCATATTTTTATTAATTTTTTAGTTGTTATTGCATGTCAAAATATCAGATTCTAAAAGCAAAATGTATTAACAACTATATATTTTGCGCTTGGGACATTCATACGAGTGGATAAAGCTGTGTTAAATCCCATGTCAGAATTCATTTTTAAATGAAATTTTATTGCAAAGAACGACACATTAGATCATAACCAAGAGTATCGATATGCTTCAGAACATGTGAGTGTTTGGTATTATTGCTAGAAAGAAGTCATAGCATTTATGATTATCGAAGGAAAGAAAAATGAAAATCTGAACAAAATATGGTTGTTCTGTCACGTATTTTCAAAGGAGAATTTTCTTAATAAAATTCCTGAGAAATTGAAATATTTTTATGATGAATACGAAAAATTATTCTAAAGGAAGAATGATATGCAATTTCAACCCTTCGAAGAAAATTTAAATTGCATATTGCAAAAATAAATGAAAACGTTATCAATACTTGACACACAGGACTAATTATTCATATTGAAGACAGTATTTTGAGTAAAAGAAAATGTTGACATTTACAAGTACGTATGTATTTATCTATAGAATATTGTTGATGAGGCGTCGATACTGTTGCTATAGCAAGTGCATTCCCTCCGCAATTGAAGTAGTAGAACTTTAAATCCGGCGGGAATAAGCGTGTTTAAAGTCTCACTTACATCACTTTAAAAATAAATGTCTGAAATACAATTTTAATGGTTCATCAGGAACACGTTATTACGTCTGGTATGCATGGCAATCGCCAGGCAGTAATGAAGTCTTGAAGAGCTTCAAAGCGCGTCGCACAACACAATAATGAAACTGAAATCACATCTACTCCTTCACATTTGCGCTAGTTAATAAAAACGGTTTACTGATTGGCTGGAATGAGGAAAGGGTCAGTCAAGCCTTTCACGCTAGCGAGCACTGCGCGCAAGTTCTGATTAAAAGGTCAAGAGGATTTATTCCGAGAACATTTGATTACTAAACGGTGAACAAAGACCGCAGAACTGCTTTAAGCCCTTAACAAGAGAGGAGGAGTGGGCGATGAGGAGAAGGAAATTTGCACAATAGCTGGAACAACAGACACGCGAAACCCAGTGTTTCAAATTTCTTGCCCACAGTTTAGTATCTAATGCTTCTCGAGTTCCTCGCAGCAAAACACTTCTCAAGGCAAATTGTGCTCCCCTGCGTTTCCTTCTTTCTGCTTTTGTGCGGAAATTGTATGGTATCTTTCCCACGATGACAATCTCGTCGCAACTGCGGCGGTTGGGGCCGATACGAGGATGTCGAGTGTGGTGGCTTCCTGGCGACTTCTTCGAGCGCCACTTCTATTGTTCTCGACACGTGCGCGTCCTTTCCACGCGACACGTGGAATGGAAAGAGTTCGACAGCTGCGAAGACGACGCGACCAAATGGTCTTCCAGAAATATTCTCAGATACCCTTAATGATACCTTCTGAGATTTTTCCTCCCCAAAAGTTGGACTGTATTGAAAATTCTTCCCGAGGAAAGTACTGCGGACATCGTAGTTTGGACATTGCATCAATGATCAAGAAGCTGAAAATATGGATGTTGTAACTACAGAAAAAGGTGAAATAATTCATTACTGCATACATAGGAGATATGTCTATCTATAGGGTCTTGAAATGCCATTTCATTTAAGACAGAACTCTCTCTCTTCAGTAATGTAATTTCGCAAAGTTATTTTTTTTTCGAAAATTCAGAGTGTTTACCGGAAATGGGAGTAGGGTCTCTCTTTAAAGAAAATATTAGTAACATTTTTGAGAAAATAAATGTTTATCATTACCTTAATTTCACATATAATTGTGCGGAAACTACTCATATTTTCGAATCATTGTAGTACATGATCTTAATCCAAGATCATGTACTCAGCAACAGATTATTTAGTATGATATGTATGTATTGTGTCTATAATTATAAGCAAACCCCCACACAATGATTATTCTAAGCCCCACATTTCTAAGTTAAATATTGTAGTATTTTCGTCCCTCTTGATTACAAATTAGGGGTTTTGGTAAAAAATGACTTACTCAAGGGTGGGGAACTGTTTTCAATCAATACAGATCTCAATATCTACAATATTGACTTTACAATTATATTCGTCAAGTATCAGTATAGTGAGATTACGAAAAATGTCACATACACGTACTACCTTATCTTACAACACTTTGCCAGATGGCATTAAACGCTTAAAATCCATACACAAGTTGATGGGCAAAGAAAAATATTTTATGTTGCATAACGGTTTCTATACAAAACTCTATTGAACTATATTGAACATAAAAAACTTGACTATATTGAACATAAAAAAGCAAAATAATATTAATTGTAAAAATTATATTTAATGTATTCGTTACCATTTGAACTGTGTAAATCACAAAGCCGGTAACAAGTATTATTCCCAAGCTTCTGGGTCAATAACCCCCATCTCAATAAGGTTTTTCGTTCAGTTTGCCTCATCCTTTGAGCAAATACTGAGATGGTCCCATTGTTTTGCTTCTGTACATACATATAGCTTTACTATTTGTATACGTTTTCTTGAGCTCAGTTGGGAATGTAGTTATTCAAATAATCATTTTCCATGTTCGCGCGGCAGTACGTTGATTCCGTCACGATGGCCACAATAAGATACTAGCCAAAATCTGTGGTTGATTGGCCTTTGCAAGGAATTTTTATTACAAGGGAGCATATATTTTATTTTAATTTTTACGAATAACGTTCCTGTTACCAGCATTCGTAATTGAACTTAATATGTTATTGTAAGGAACTCAGCGTTCAAGAAAGCGTGCACATATTCCATATCTCACCATAATACGTCACAGATAGGTTTAACTTTTTTGATGTTAAATAAATAAATGAATGTTACACAAAAATTTGTATTGAGAGGATGAATGAGTCATTATTACGAATGAAGGACCCTCTTATTATGTTTTAAAACATGAGCACTATTTTATAAAAAATTCAAAATTATTATAGAAAACTTTTGTCCGAGTTGTTAGATTACAACGAGGCACTAAATAACACAAGAAAACACCAGACAAAGAGAATAAAAGCATGGTTCAGAGTAATCCGCAAGGGGACAATTTATTTCGAATATTTTCCGCGCCTTGCTTCTGCTGAGTAATGTTTTCATCTTTTGTGTATTCTAACATTATATTCACTTGCCTAGAGAAACCGACTACTGCCAGCATATTTCGTTTCTCAGATCATAAGTCTTTTGCATTATCTTTCAACTCCAATAATTTTACAAGATTTATTTACTTAATAGTTATCTTTAAAGCTCTTATATAAAAGCGAATCACCCATGAAACGATCAAATATGTATTGGTAAGTGTCAAATATGTTTTAAGTACATAATTTATATTGAAAGATAAACGAAGTGCCTAGCAGGCTTTTATTGTAAAGGCCCTACATATGGGGGCTCTTGTATTTACGTTAGAAATAATATCGATTCTATCTCCTTGACGGAATTAAATGTCTATTCCATTGAAAACGTTTTCGAAATTTCTGTTGTCCATTTTCCTTCGCTAAAAATGATATTACTTTGCATCTACAGACCTCCAACAAAGAGAGCTGCAGTTTTTATTTTGTTCTTAGAAAAAATGGAGATAACGCTTAATAAAGTCAGCAATCGCTCTATTGAAACCATTGTTGTATGCGGATATTTTAACCTTGATTTCCTGGCCCAATATTGCGAGAAAGAACAGCTTCTCAATTTAATTAATTCCTTAAGTGTAGATATTACAATAAATGTACCTACGCGGATCACACTAAATTCAAGGAAGGCAATCGATCAAATTATAATTTAAAAAATACTACTCGATATGAAGTTGAAATAAAGGATTAAGGAAACAGTGACCACGATGCACAAATTCTTACCATTGCAAACACTGACACAATAAAAAACACACGTAGAATGTTTACTAAAAGTAAAATAAACTTATTCTTTGACTACTTGATGTCGGTGTCATGTGAAGCGATTTATAATACTGTTGATTCAAAAGATAAATATAATTCTGTTTTTTTTTCAACGCTTTCATTTCACTTTAACTCTTCAAAACAGAAAATTAAATATTTCACGGAAACGTAATTCTTGGATAACACAAGAGATTAGGACATCGTGTAAAAACAAGCGAATTCTTTCTGTCATTTCTAAACATCATAACGCATCTCAAGATATCCTCATCTACTTTAAAAAATAAAATCATTGTTAAGAAAAGTCATAAGATAGGCTGAAATCATGAAACAGGATCACAATACTTTGAACTCAAATAACAAAACATTGTGAAATATAATTAAAAAAACGACCAAATCAACTAGAAACCTTGTAGAGAATGTTGTTTTAAAATATTACGATAGAAATGTGACCGACCCAGCAACAATGGCTAGTCCCTTTAACCAATACGTTTAGAGAATTGCTGCCGATATCACTAAGGATTTTCAGCCACAAAATTCAATATCACACATTTCCCCAATAATTTTAGACACGATATTCGTTTTCGAAACTTCTTCCTATGAAATTCTCAAAATAATCGGTAACTAAATAAATAATATTCGGCCAGTTTAGATGAATTTCCGGATTGTTTGTTAAATACCTGTGCGCCTGCCATTATACACCCGTTAAATCACATATTTAATGCATCGTTATGCACCGGAACTTTTCCAGATTTTTTAAAACAGTTAAGATTAAGCCGCCTTTAAAAAAGGCAACAAAAATTCAGAATTGTCGGCCTCTTATGTCAGATTTTTCTAAAATATTAGAGAGACTTTTTTACGTACAAATGGATATCTTTCTCAGTCAACATAACGCACATTAAAATTGGAAACATGGATTTAGAATATCGAAATCTACGGAAACAGCTATATTGTCTTTTTTTAAAGATGTCGATCACTGGATCAAAATGAAGCATCTATTGGATTATTTTTTAGATCTTTTAACAGCTTATGGCGTCATGGATCATGACATTTTTCTTTCAAATTTACCATAATACGGAATCCGCGGTATTGCCCGAGATTGGTAATGTTCGTCCCTTAAACAACGATTTTAGAGAGGGGAAATACCTTACTGGAATGATGGAACAATATGAACTCACCTCTCTGGCTCTTTGCCAATTGCACGTGGAGTTCCTCAGAGAACGATTTTAGACCCTCTTCATACTATACTTAAACAATACGACCTAGACGATTCCAAACGGAAGAACAGTTCTCTTTGCGGATAATACAAACATTCTTTGCAATAAAGGAACCGTAAATAGTACAATATCAGATGTTTCAAATTTGTTCCGTAATAACAAACGAACAGTGACTGAAAAGAAAACGGTTTTATTGCAGTTTTTCATTTGAAATAAACCAGTCTGTACTCCATTGAAGCTGAACGGTTTACCACTGACTGATGTTAGGCAGCAAAATTTTTAGGTCTCTCAATTCAGTCAAACCTTAAAAAAAGTCCATTTAAATGAATTGAACACAAAATTAAGTTCATTATGCTACGCGTTCAGAATGCTTTGAAATTCAGTCAGCCTTCATACTGCTCGTTGTGTAAATTTTGCGAATGGTCATTCTCGCCTGTGATATGGCATAATATTATGGGAAAATATCTATTATAGCTCCCAGACTTTTAGATTTAAAACAAATTGTACGAATCATACACAGATCCCACCCTCGTGAATAATCTTGTGATCTCTCTTTATTAATCTTGGAATTTTACCATTAATCTGTTAATTTACGAATCAGTGGTTTTTGTCAAAAATAACTTGTTTGAATAACTTGAATATATTTTCAGGAAACGCCGATGTCTCTAACTATAACAGTCGACATAGTTATCATATGCATCAGATGACAATTTCAATAGCTCACTACACAAAATTCACATAGAATACATGTACATTATTTTACAACAATTTGATAGATGATATTAAACGATTAAATTCCATAGAAGAGTTTAAATCCCAAGTGAAATCGCTTCTGCTGAATAACTGTTTCTGTACAATTAGAGACTATGCTGAGCATCACACGGAAAGTAACATTAATTTTAAGTGATATTTAATGTATAATGTACAATTTGTGTACATTGTACAATTAATGTACAATTTGGGTTACATAATTCTAAACAACCTGTAAAAAGTATTGTACCGTAGCCTATGGGTCAATGACCCCCATGTTGATCAGGTTTTTCGTACAGTTTCGCTGATCCATTGAGCAAATGCTGAGATGGGCCCCTTGTTTTTCTTCTGGACATAAATGTAACTTAATAATCTGTGCACATTTTCTGGAATTCAGCGAGAAATATAGATATTCAAATTATCGTTCTCCATTGTGTCGCGGCCGGAAGTATTATTACTTGACGAAGGACATGATGAGGTATAAGGGCTCAAATATATTAATTTATTCTTGAAAATAGATTTTATGACATCGGAGCAAATACTTTTGTTAACAATCCTTGCAAAAAACGCTCATTTTCTTTCTGTATTCAAACTTCAAGTAGTATATGGTTTAGAGTAGGGATCTCACAATTTGGGAAACGTGCACAGAATTCACTTCTCCCCATAGCACGTCACACACAGTTTTTAACTGTTCAGACGTAAAATAAATAGATAAATAAAAAACCAATACAAAGTGGTGGAAACAATAAAAAAGTGAAGAATGAATAATTTGGTGCAATAACTATTGTTGTGGTTTCTCGGAGCAACAAATATTTTACGGCGATATTTCCTTAATGATATTACTATATCCCCAATCAAAAGAACAATGCAAAAAGTCTATCAAAGTATTGACATAGAAACATAGCTATTGCTTGTTTCATGTCGGCTACGAAATTTTCAACATATTTAATGTTATATTTATTGATAAGATTTGACATGGACCACGGCCACTTCGAAACTAAGATGCTTTCCATTCATATCCTTAGAAAGACCTTCTGCCTCGATGTTGCAAAACTTAGCGATGAAATCGGTGAGGTATCTGGTGGATGCAGAATGCTGGTGTACCGCTGAGTGAGTTAATGAGATTGCAGTAACGCGATATATTTCTATTTACGGAATAAAGTTTGACAAGGAGTGAAGTATTACGAAGTTTCCTTGCTTCCCTAGTTAGTACTGTTAGTTCCTCCTGCTAGTTACCGTCTTACACCACCTTCCATCGACTCTTAATGTCGCAGGCTCAGAACGCGTGAAGTTTGCAGAGCACAGCTCTCGAACAGCCGCAAGGGCTGCTCTACTTCGTAACTACTACGTTACTAGATTGAGATCTATGCTAGTCGAGCAACCAGGATTTTTTGTGTGTGGATCTCTGATTGAAAGTTGCAAAAGTTCAAAATATTTTCGATATCTTCCTCGAACTACAATATTGAATACGGGTATGTTTTTCTTAATGAAAGCTATTGTTCAAAGACATCTTGAAATAAGGTCACATACAAAGTTTCGGAAGTATGAGTAGTTTTTGGGTAATTTTGCGTTCGGGTAATATAAGCAATTTAAATATTGCAGCAATCGAACTTTGAAGACAGCTGGCTGATAGATGCTTTTGTCGCAAATATTTAGGGATATGGTGACAAATGAAATTCTGTTTCTTGCATTCCATTATCCTTCAGGTAATTAATTTAAACTTAATTGAAGAGAAGGTTTCTTGAGCCTCTGTCAGTACACGCGTAGTTTGATTATTTGAGTTCACGTCATGATCATTTTACTAGAATATGCGAAAGAATCCGTGACGAGAATTATCTTTGCAGAAAAAATCATTGATGGAATGTTTATATTGATTCCTCTTCATCTGTTTCATATTTCTGTTCCATTAATCATGAATACACGCCGAACATTAAAATAGCAAGGAAACCGCTTGTAATACTATGAACATAAATGCACTTGCAACGCTGTGTCCACCCACAGAATATTGGGATAGTGGATTTGGCAGGTCAACGTAATTCACTGATTTGATTGATTGAGGTTTAACGGCGCCGCCATTCCTATGGCAGCCGTTTCAAATTAATTAAAAAAACATATTTAAGATTTGATAAAACCGGTTGCGGATGGAACCATCAAGCTAATTAAAAGTACGTTTAATTTAAAATATAGACTTATAGGTGGTACAAGATAAAATGAAAAAAAAAGCACCAGAAAAACAGAATTAAAATCTGCCTGAATAGGAGCCAAGTGAAATGTAAAAAAATAAAACGGAACCCTTTCTCTCAAATTATATGATATATTCCACTTTCGTTCAGAAAGGTAAAGAGATCTGAGAGTAAAAGGTTGCTTCTAAGCACCTCTTGTAGAGAGCAGCCAAGACAAATTGTTCATCGGCTGACGTCAAACTTTGGACGATGTAAGGAGAACATCTTCCACGAAGAGGCCCGTCTTATGAGTCGCAGACAGGGAGCGAGGGAAGGTTAACCTGTCAGCATTGATTTCATTAGATACTTTCGTGTTTCCAGGCGCCTCAACGGCTATGGTAATTAGTTCTATAAATACAGTGCATATTGTTGTCACGAGAGGTAGCGGTGTTCGTCCGCTTGATGTCGACCTACAAATGAGCTTGCGGGGTTTTCCCTTTCAGGTATCTCCCACACAAGCGGAGCACCGCCCGAGCCAGTACAAGCTCTAAGCTCCCGACAAGTCTCCCGACACATGTGGTAACGTAGTGCGTATGTCAGTGTAAGTAAGGGGTGAGGATAGGGCAAGAAAGAGGACAAAAAGATCGCGTGAGATCCGTGGCCCGTTTGTTAGGATACTGCTCCGGTATTCGCTTGGTATTGAGCGGAGAAACCATGGAAACCTACCGATCGGAGCAGCCGGCCGCTTAGACGTTTCCTTCAGACAACGGCTGAATTCGACTTAACTCTTTAGCCACGAGTCGAAAATTTTGCTACCGTCAGGACTCAAACCCTAGGATCTCCCGGTAGTGGCATCAGTTGCCCTGAGCCACCCCAGCCGGTACCTGGCAGGAGGAAATGATGCGAAAAGTGGAAATGGCTGATGCGCAGAAGCGTTTTCACTTTCAACTGTTTAAAATGTCACTTTTTTACGTCTGTCAACACGGTAAAACAATGACCAGGGTTCTACAGAGTCCTACCTAACGTAAAAGAGGTTCAATGCTACGCAGTTTTGTCATGAATTGAGTATGGGTGTTTAAAAAATCCGTTGCATTGATGAGCGAATGTCAACCTCAAGTATCAGATTCACTGATTTCGCACCCCAATCAGCCAACTCATTAACAATGATTCCCACGAGATCGGCTACCCAGGAGAATCCAAATGGTGATGGCGAGACACTGGCGAACAATCTAGGTATATTGTCGCCGAGGTGATTGATTGAAAAAAGAAGTAAAGGTGATTCCAGAGCACTGCCACAATCATTGCACAGTCCTACTCGCTATGAGTCTATATACTGTTGGGCCTGGAGCACAATTTGCTTCTATATAGAGAGAGAACTCTACAGAACGAATGAATTATAGGATAGCTACATTAGTTCTATAATAGAATGCACAAGCCACTGCTTCGTTGATGGCAATGGCAGAAATGAATATGAAGGTGTGGTAAAGATAGGCTATCCTGAATTTTTTGAAATATTTCAGGTACACTAAGAGAGAAGTTGTCTGTTTGGGAAGGAAATGTCGGGATGAGCCAAGAAACGATTTCCAAAGGGGAAATTTCGTGCTCCAGGAGATTTCGGGAAATTTAGCATTGGGTTGTGTATATGGTGAGATCCTGGAACAGACTCTATTGCAAAAGCGAGGGCGGAAATAATTTTTCAGTGGAGAAGGGAACGTTATAGTTCTCTTACAGACCACTGGAATAAAAGAATTCACTCCAATGCACAATAACCTCGACGTTATTCTATAGAAGCCTTGCCCAAATAGAATCACAAGAGCTATCTTCCCCGAGCGAGCGGCTCGGCGCTCCTGCAGACACGGACAACTTTCTCCGATTCCGTTCTCATTTCCCTTACAAATACAAAAAGGGCTGTACATGCGCTGTTAGTGCAGTTTATGTTCTGAAAGCTGCGCGAAGGCAATCTGTGGCAGGAAAGGTAAACGAAAGTGTTCACAAATTGTCATGAAGAATGGTTGTTTGAATTTCTTCGCAAAAACAGCGATGGTGATCATAATGATCATAAACGCTGATGTAGGATACTTAAAGGAGCTCAAAGGGTTCGGCACAAACTAGCAAAAGTGAAGACTATAAATACACGAGAGTTGCTTAAAGAAAACG
Source organism: Teleogryllus oceanicus (assembly GCA_964035755.1). NCBI lineage: Eukaryota > Metazoa > Arthropoda > Insecta > Orthoptera > Gryllidae > Teleogryllus > Teleogryllus oceanicus. Next base: position 285,079,780 of record CAXIVR010000001.1, read on the forward strand.
GGTGGAAAAAAAATTAGGATTAGACGATCAATTATCAGGTGGGCGGAAGTTCTCTCTGCTGGATCCTTCGTATCTTCAAATTCCAAGAATTCCTTGCCTTTACTCATACCCTTACAAGCATTCAAGATCAGTTAGACTCTTGGTCCTGGAGGACGACAATTTCTTTCTACTTGATTAACTTTTATAATATTCGTCAGATTCATATTCAAACAAATCACTTCCATAACGTTGGGAAAGCACCACCTGTGACTTATCAAATGTCTTGAATTCTTTTGGGAGCTTAATTGCACTTATGTTTTCGTGGTAAAACATCCATTAAAAGTCATTAATAGAAGAGGAGAATTTCGCCTATTGCATTCCTTCGAAAATAAGTTGATGCATATGATATTCCAGGGATTCCTTGGAAAAGAACAGTTTAATCGTGCAGTCTTCTTTTCTGTGAGATGAGGAAAGTTTTGAAATTTATAAAGAGGATATACTTTTATTTCATCTCCGTGGCTTCATACCACTACGGTGCCCAACAAAAGGTCAGTTGGATTTTCAGGATCGTCAAGGAGATACAGCAAAGAATGTCATGGCTTCTTCCTCGCTACACACTAGCAAGGTGACACCTTGACACCTTTCACTCTTTCTAGGTTACAGACAAACTCTGAATTCAGGTCGATTGTTTGGGAGTACGATATATACTGACAGCTTGCCTTAGAAATGTCGAGTACAAAGCCAATCGAAGGACGGCGAAGTTACCCAAAATACGTAGAAATTTACTCAGAGGGGAGACTGATGGAATTTAGCACAATCAATAGCGTATCAATAGCATGCCAAAGGGTGGCAAACAGATCCCTCAATTGCCGCAACAGCCATTCCCTCCGACACGGGTGGCTATGAATGGCAAACAGTTGGTGAGCATTGAGCACGAAGAAAAGTCATTAAAAATAAGAAGACAAAGAAGAAGAGGAAGAAGAAGGAGACCAGAACCAAGATGTAATAACAAACGCAAATGCCTGGGAAGAGAGTAGAAAGATGACAGGTGGAGTAAAGAAATACATGTGAGCCTTTTCTGCATCTCCCGATCATTATGTAAACTGCCCACCTCCAGGAGTAATAAGTGTAACTTACCCATTTGGTGATCAACCAAGTTATTAATGCGAATACATTAATGAGTTATTGCCCTTTACTTGTAAATTTAGAGAATGTCCATGATATGACGATCGAAGTTTCTAGTTATGTACTACAGACGTTAGTATTTAAAAAAATAAATATAATTAGGAATTTTTTCCAATCTTAAAACCACATTCTTTACTTTTGTCGAGTTCAATTCACTGGTTATTTGAGAAATATTCAATTAATCTAGAATATTCCTTGAATTCTTGTTTATAGGACATTTTCCGTGAGATTCACTATCTTCGACAACTAAATTTTGCAATATTGCGAACTCGACCACGAATCTTTTACAAATGCTATCCCTAAACTTTTGGCATATTACATCCCGAAGGGAGCTTTGTGAAAAGAAATGAAAATAGATCTTTAGTTTGAAGTCAAATGAACTGACATGAGATTATTCACAAGTGTAAACTAATAAAATGAAAATATAAGAAACGATTTTCAACAACAAAATAAACTATTAATGATTTAAAAAACGCTTATCTAGTTATTATCGGAAATTATTTTTATTTGAAAACATTAGCGAAACAAAACGAAGTAAAAGTTTTCAGGTCCATTAGCTGAAGTGCAAAATTAATTTCGGTTCGCAGTCACTAAGTAATGGATGGTTATGAGAGAAATCTATACTCGAAACTATTTAATTTAAAGCCACTGTTTCGCATTCCCAACTTTTCGGACTGCTACAGTTCGCGTATCGTTCGTAGTTTCCTAGTTGTTACATTATCTTGATCCAAACAAGTTCGTGACCCACAGAACTTTCATGTAGTCGAAAATACGAAAGAGATCGGCTTTTTTTATCCCAAAGTAAAGGTTCACATCCATGACTTCGATATTGCAGAACTTCTGTAGTAAAAACTAGTGGTGCTACAAACAGCATAGGTTTTCTCGTATTATTTGTAATAGTTATGTAAAATCAGTAGTACTCATTATTCAACGATCTGGGAGTTCTACTAAAAATTTCACATTTAAAAATAAATGAAACAATTTTTTTCGCTATGCTTGACAATCCAATTTGAAACAGGAAGTCATTTTGTTGATATCAATTGGATTTCAAGTGAGTTTTGTTTTCGTTTATTGTGTAGAAAATTCCCAATAATTCGGCACTGAACTTTCATTCACTTCTTAAGTGAATATTGTTTTTGCAGAATGCTTTTAGGGTTGCGCCGGTAAGTTTTCCGAGTAAAGTTGCTTGTTATTCTTTTCCTGGAAGCGTACCGGATTAGAGGGAGGATGAGATTTAATTGGAAGGGGATCAACGGAAAACTAGCTGAACTATTGGAAATAAAGTAGAAAAGAAAGTGGTTGATCATATATCCACGAAGACCGACAATGACACCACAAAATTACGAAAAATCGAACATCTTCAGCTCAGTACAGTGCTTGCTCATTAAAATCGCGAATCTCTCAATGCTTATCCATACTGGTGATTCCCAAGGAAAAGCAATCAATTAGCCAATTCCATTAAAAGAAATTTTAATTTCGAAATCAAAATGGTTCCAGATAACCTTGATATGCCAAATTTCTACATGCGGCACAAATTTTTACAATAAATACTTTTCTGAAGTAACTTTCAAAACGTAGAATATTATTGTAAGTAATGTGAAATATGAAACACAGCAATTCTAAAAAAAAAACAACAAAAAAAAACACATTTTAAACGCTCTATGTCGGAGCTGAATATGTACTGAATATGTGTGTGCTTAAAAATCGTAAATAGTTATATTTCATTTCTGGAATAGTTTATTTCACTAAAACACACACCCACACACGCACGCACGCACACGCGCGCGCGCGCACACACACGCACACACACACGTGTATCTTTAATTTCACCTTATTTTAATTTCTCATTGCTTATAAGTTGTGTGGACGTGAGGACGTCGTTATCATTTGGAAAATGTTAATAGAATAACATCGTTCTTAAACTCTCGTTATGGCTGGATGGCTTCATTTCTACTTTATTCTACATACGTTTTATTATATTCTTTTATATTTCAATTTCTATGTTATCCAATTTTGATTTTGACAGGTCGGGAGTGTCCTTCGAATGCCAGAAGCCAGGTGGTCGAGTGGATAGTTCCAATGCGTGCGAAACCTATCAGCCTAGGTTCGAATTCTAGCCCCGACAAATAGTTTTGCAGGTTGGGGGCATTTTTACCAGGTTGAGCTTGAATTGTAATATCAAGGAATCGTTGGAAAGAATAAATGAAAATATGTGCTGCTCAATCACTACAAGTTTTTTCCTGTTATTTTTTCGGGTTAACCAAGGCAAATCCTGGAACATCATTTCGGTTTTATAAGCTCAAGGACAAGATATTTCTAATTTTTTTAAAATTTATTTACTTATTGTCGCATCAACTACATGGTCATTAGCGACAGGTATAAGGTTACAATTGTTTATATTGTAATACAAGGATACACAATTCGTTGTATACACAGTTCAGATTCCAGAAAATGAGGATACACCACAAAATTATACAATAGAAAATATACCACGAAAACAAAAAATGCAATACAAAATAAATAAATGCAATAGTAATTACAGAATGTGTAGTGAAAAAGGGTTTTCATTCTTTGTTATGTTATTGATTTCTTTTTGTTTCATTGTACTTCCCGTAATAGACTTTTCCTGGGTTGGAATTCCTTGGGATTTGGTGCATTTAATACTTTTAATACACATACTCTTATTTGAACTCTTATCATACTTATTTGGTAAATAGACTTGTTCACTCAGCAGATAATGTATTGAATCGCCATGATATAAAACATATTATATTGAACAGTTTACAAACTTCAATATGTACATACATTTGAATATTGTTAAGTGCATTGTGCGCTAAGTACGTATACATAAGTGTACACCCACACTTGCATATACATTGATTGCTCCTTGTTGTGTACACTATTCCATTTATATTTCGTCAGAACGTTTGGTGTGTTTGCAGAATTCTATAATTTTTGGTATATAGGGGAGTCAAGGATTGAATCGAAATTCGTTCCTTGCAGATGTTTTTGTCTTTGTTGTGAGAATTGAGGGCATTCGACAATTAGGTATTGTATGGTGTTTGGGATGCTGTAGATAGAGCAGATCGAAAGACTATTCTTAGTTAACAGGTGAAGGTGGCTTAGTTTACAGTGGCCTGTTCTTATTCTTGATATGATGACTTGCTCCCTAAATTTGTGATATAAAATATTGCTATTTACATCTTTATGACATTTGTATATCAACTTTTTTCTGTGCGAGGCATTTCCATTCTGTGGCTGGGCGGAAGAACGTGCCTAATGTTACGAACCTTGTCGCACATTATTCACTGATTGATTAATTAATGATTCTGGCCGCGTCAACTAACAAAGTCACTTGTTCCTAAGTGTAATGCATGTTTTATCGCAGGAGACGGCGGTGATCTTCCCCCTGTATGGCGGGATACGACGCTGACCTACGTCAGCTTGCGGGGGGGTTTCCTCAACCAGGTATCTCCCACCAGCGTGGCACCGCCTCAGCCGTGAAAAGCTCTAAACTCTCGACTCTAAAAACTAAAAGCAAATTAATACTCTTGTCTTCCGACAAGTGTGGTAGTGTAGTGTATGTGAGCGTAAGTGTAAGTAAAGGGTGACGATAGGACATGGAAGAGGAGGGAAAGATCGCGCGCGGTCCGTGGCCCCTTAGCGTACTGCTCCGGCATTCGTCTGGTGTTGATAGGAGAAACCACAGAAAACTACCGATCAGTGCAGCCGGTTGCGAGAATTGTTCTCCATACAGTGGCTGAATTTCACCTAGCTGACTAGCTAGTGTGGAAAATCCTGCCAGCGTCGGGAATCAAACCCGAGGACCTCCCGGACAGAGGCACTACAGTGACATCAGTTGAAGACCTGAGGCACCTTTGCTGGTGAACATTATTCATTAACTACTATTTGAAGATAGGTATGATGAAATGAGGAGTGAAAAGTTGCGAAAGTTGTGGAAAGTAAAAAATGCTGTCGAAAAAAATCACCCAAAATGGTGTTACAAAAATTGCACGCATTCTACTCAACAATATCAAATAAAGTAGTCTCGTATAACATTGCAATGAGTTACATATTTTAACAAATAAGAGGCAAAAAAGAGGAACCAATACTGCATTAACATTGGACAATACAACAATACTACATAACAATACTGCATTAACATAGTACATCGTTTTTTTGTGTGGAAAGAATATAAGATGCTGTTCCCTCACGCAACAGGTGAATAGCAAATATTTATTGGCAAGCGGCCTTTCTTGGAGCCTTACTGACGCATGACATTAGAAGCAGTGACGCACTAAGTATGAGAAGTTCAGTGAAAACAAAAACTGTTTGACAGCCTAAGGAAACCTCTCACTTGGCCGCGGGCTTGTAATTTTCTTTCAATTTCTGCACCCTTTGGAAATAGTAATAAAGATATTTCATGCTAACAGTACGTTCGTATTATGTTCTTCGGCAACAGATTTTGGCCAATCGATTCTTCTTCCTGGATTCATCTGCAGTAAAATCGTATCAGTTACGTTGGTGATAGATGAGAAATTTCAAATCTAAAAATGGCCAATCCGCCACGAACAAATCCTCAGTGAGCTAGTGAAGGAGCCAGGGAAGACACTTTCAGAAACTGATTAATTCAGTTCCCAGACACCTTTGGGATTTATCTAGGCGGCACTACTGTAAAACGCCTTGTCTTACTCTTCAACAAAAAGTTTTCACTTAGTATGCAGCATGGGAATTGCATTGCTTCCTACAACGTACGATGTATTACAATATTTTATAGATTAACACGGCGGCAGGATTTTCGACACTAGCTTTTCAGCTAGGTCGAATTAAGTCGCTGTCTAGAGGAGAATTCTAGCGGCCGGCTGCTCTGATCGGTAGTTTTCCGTGGATTATCCGATCAACACCAGGCGAATGCCGGAGCAGTACCCTACCAAAACGGGCCACGGACCGCGCGCGATCTGTCCTTGCCATTCCTTGTCCTATCCTCTCCCCTTACACTAACATGCACTACACTTCCACATATTCCGGGAGACCGGTCGGTAGCTTAGAGCTTGTCCCGGCTGGGGCGGTGCCCCGCTGGTGGGAGAGTCCTGGTTAGGGGGAAACCCCACTAGCCGACGGTAGGTCGGCGCCGGATCTCGCCATCCAGTGGGGAAGATCACTGCCTTCTCCGGAGAAAAAAACATGCACTACACTAACGGGACTACTGACCGAAGCAGTTGACGGACCCGGAAACACGAAAAAATCAATCAATCAATCTATAGATGAACATGTACTTATAACGCATTTCCATATACGCAGCAAAAAAAATAGTGATTGAACATGGGATGTGTTGTGTTTAAAACAATTTGAGGAAGGGAAGTGAAGAATGGACCGAATAATAGTTGTACATAATTTGTAATGAATTAACATTTTTATATGAATATAAAACTACATTTGTGATTTCGAACTTCGAAGGAAAAATTGATTTTCAAAGCAGAGAGACTAGAAGTGTTAAAATTGAATATTTGATGAACAATAGAAAAGTCTAAACCATATGCAATCCCCTCATATTCTTACAATTATAAGTTAAACAACTTAAAACTCTTTGGAGAACTGAATTGTTATTATCGTATAATTTACTTTCAGGGAGACATGGAACTAGCGTAGGATAAAATAGACTTTGTTTTTTCATTTCGAGGCTTGTTCATATAAATTAAAAATAATGTGTTTTTTAAAGAGATGATTTGTGCTGATATTTATAACGGTGTGATTATGATATTTACGCGTCTATTGAATATATTTGATTCCAAATTAGTCACCTTTTTGGAAACCTCTTTACATTGTAAATACTTAAACGAGGGATTGTTTATTATTTGGCTCTGGTTAAATAAAATAATTGATTGTCTAATGTGAATACGATATAGTAGGTATTCGAATCCTAAGGAGTATTAGAGGCAATTAACCCTCAAAACCGTCACATAATTACATTAATTGCTCAATAACAAGTTCACAAGTTCAATAGTGTAACAATGGATTTATTATTAAACTATTGATCAATAATTGTAATTCTGTAACAGTTTTGACTTTGAATACTTATACTCCTGAGTATAAGTATTCAAAGTATTCAATATGATATAGATCATATTGATTTTTATTGAGCTTCATTCATTGGTCAGTAGAAAGATCTGCAAATCATGTAGATGAAATGTTTGTTCTTGCAATAAATCTACATAAATTTACAAATATTATTTATGCAAATGGCGATACCGCTTATTAAAATAGATCTTATCATGCCCTGGTTTAAACGGAGCCGTGTTTGTAATGGCTCGCGGAATAAGTATTTCAAGAGAGGTTGGAGGCGAGATAGAAGTCTACGGACGAGAATTACTATGTGTATAATCTTTAGATAAACAGCATTAAAATGTATGTTCGTGGTTTTATTTGCTGCATTTTACGTAGTTCTTTGTAATCAATTCTTTTCACTACGTGACACATTGGATTACGCGTTGTGCGATGTGCGGCTTTTATTCCCTGTTGCGTCCTAATTGTTTTTAAGAAAACTTTAACTTGTTGCTAGATAAGCTTTAATTTGTGGGAAAATTAAACTCATCAATACCTACCTAAGGACACATGAAATATATAAATTTTATCATTTGTCTTAAGAAATTTTTCTTGAACTTTTGGAAGTGACCATTCGGAGAGTGAGATATTTTAAGAAGTTAATAATAGATAGCCCATATTTACCACCAAAATGTAAATTCTTTGCCACCAATCAGATAAAAACTCAATTGATGCATTCATTCCCAAGAGATTGGTAAATGCTTTTTTGTTATAAAATAACTAACCATGCGCAATGCTATCTACTCACGTACTAAACGCTCTTACCGATTTCCGCCTACTGAGTTTTTCCGCCTACTGAGTTTTTCCGCCTACAGACGGCGTTTCGTATCACTGATATCACCTACCCGAATTGTCTGGCACCGTGGTATACTACTGCTATATGCACCAGTGTGAATTGCCGTATGCGTTTCATGTTTGGCCAGAGTTCGATGTTCAAAATCGATACTGACATGTAATAGTGGGTTTGTAATTTATGCAGGTTTGTATGGAGCTTGTCCCTGATGCTTGCACGCATCAACCTCGTGTATGGAGATGATTGTAATGCATTGCGAGTAATGTATGCGAGAAGGACAGCATGTATTAGAGAAGGTACCAAGTCAAATACGAGGAAAATACTGAATAGACATTTTGGAGGGTTGGTGAAGTGAAAACGGCCGGAAACGCATGATGTTTTAAACCAAGGAAACTTTAAACTTCGAAAATTCTAGTAACTCGAATACGTTACACAAATTCACATATTTCCATGATTACTGACAAGATATCAGATTTCCGGACCACTATTTCCTAACTTTTCTCTGAATGGTCAAGCAAGTGCTGCAGAGAACTTCATGAAGGATAAAACATTCTTTTTATATTATTTAGCCTCCTAAAATGATGGATTTTGGTTAATCACGAAAAGAACATTCTGTACTATATCATCAAATAAAATATAATCATTTGTTTAACTGACTTGAAGAGGACATCAAAAATAAAGATCGAACTACTTTCTATTAATTTTAATAAATGTTTATTTAATTATTTACCGAGAAGTCTGCTTAATAGCTTAAATAATAAACGTTGATACAGTATCCAAACAAGAACATTAGAAGCTATAACATAGAAGCATCCTTGTAGATTTTTAGCACAGAAGCTAAAAACAGAAGCATCGTTGTAGAATGATGGGTTTCGATCGTAGTAACAACTGTAATACCATTGTGCGCAGTGTCATGGCTGTCAATCGGTGCATAACAAAACAATTTCCTAAGGGTGCTTCAAATTAATTGTATTAGCAAGGATAATACCGATTTACACGTGGCTCGATATTTCATCTATATCCTCTCTAGGCCCGTGCTAATATTCTATGTTCAAGTGATATTTTCTTTACACATGTTTTAATATATTTGGACAATTCATTATCGCCAGACCACCGCAGAATTCACAACAATAGTTCAAAACTTTCATACTAACATCATATACAGCACAGAAAACTCAATAATGTGTTTACAGTTCATTGAATAACAAGTACTACGTGCATTACGTTTACACTGTACCGTAAAAGTAGGCAAATTGTGTTTGTAATGATGTGAGTCATTTACCATTTCGAAATGTTTATAGACTAAATTAAAGACCTTAAGCAAAATTAATAAAACAATGCGCATTGCATTTTTGGTTAGGCCGAATCGCACAGTATAAAATGATGTTAAATAAACGCAACAAGAAAATAGCTTTTATTTTACAATAGCTGTATACTTACGCGTACAGCAATCATTTGACTCACCGTAAATTGTATTCAGCAATGTACGGTTAGAAGCGCCTAAGTGCATGATACAGACGGGCCAGTTTAACTCGGTGAAAATTATAACATTATCAAATTAGATTAAACTATTTTATTTCCTCGCTATAATTTAAAAAGAATGTTATGTACTTTGCCCAATAAAACGGCAAGTTTTCGGCAGAAAACCTCTTATTACAGGGCCCCGGTAACGGAAAAGTGGATAAAACCAGTTGTTAAATTTAGAAAAAAGACTTCTATCACGTGAAGTAAACGGAATTGATGTTCAGTGGGCACTTGATACCAAAACATCGAATGACGGCAAAATGCCCGTCCGTCCGTCCGTCCGTGCCAGCGGCTATACCGTTCAGTCGATTTTCTCCAAACTTGATACGTCCCAAACGATCTGGCTGATGTCACGGCTTCTGGAATTTGAAACCGATATTTAAATTTTGAGATACTTTACATAAAGCCCCTGGGATCTTTTACAATTAAAAAAAATGGCTCCATCGTTTTTTATTAATTTTTGTTGATAGATAGTAAAAGTGCCTTTAGAAGAATAGTAAAAAAATGTTTTTGGAGTCTTCTCAATAAAATATTAGATAGAGTTTTCCCTTAATGAAATCGTTCCTAAAAATGGATTTTGAAATAAGGTATGTACAATTTTTCTAAAATTTGAGTACTTTTCACTTAATTTTGCGTGAAAATATGTGCGAGAAAGTATGTGGTGTTTTAGCACCACTAATTTTGGTATGTCATGTGTATTCTTCGTCACCAGCGATTTTCATTCTTCAAACCAAATTCGTGAGTTTTTATAAAACGAAGTGATCTTGCTGCTATTTGCCACGCACGTCAGGTTTATATTGATTCCATTCATCCTGTGATCACAGCAATACATCAGAGGCGTTCTGATAATTCGAATTTTATGTAGCTGAGGGCAGGTCAGATAAAAAGTGGTTATGAATGTACATTTCTTGTTGCAAAGTTACTCATTCAGTTAGCATGTCGAAGTACTCCGTAATGATTTTTTAACGTGTGGAAATTAAAGAGATGCTCGACATATGTTGGACTCGTTCAATATTTAAAATACGAACAAAACGATTGTGAAACAAATTAATTCTTGACTAATTTCGCCGCATGGATTTTTATGAGAACGATATCTACGCATGTATAATTAAAAGTGATAGAGAACTAAGTAAATGAAAAATAAAATGGAGGCGAAAAAAACCAAGGCACACTATGGTCACTTCCAATGTTTCAAATACTAAACGATCTTAATTATTTAAGTTTTGAAAAGCAAGTGTGGTAAAGAATACTAATTTATTTATTTATTTATGTAACGTCAAATAAGTTAAAATAGTTATGCAGAGAACGAGGAAGTGGGAGAGACGTACAATCTGCTTTTTCTTGCGCTTCGGAACCCCTCTCCTAGCTCTTTTACTACAATAAGATGCATTCTATAGAATGAGAGCAACCAGCTCCTATGCTCTGATTATATATCATATTATATCTCCATCAAAAATTTTTGAGTAACTTGTAACTTGTAATCTCTTAACAGAAACTCTCTGGATCGGTAAGTTAGCTACAGCTTATGGCACGTGTTCTTAATCGTGTCTCATGTGAAGGAATTGACTCGTAACTGAGAGATCAATTATTTTGTGGAACAGTACAGTAAGAACTTTAGGTACTCGGTTCCTCCTATTTTGATTGTGATTTGATGGAACCAAGAAAAAATACGTAAATATATACATATGCAAGTGCAACCATTTCTATTTGCAGCTATAACTACTTATTGAAAAATTACTCTCGAAAAAAGTTCACGCTGATTCATTTACGCTGTCGTTTATTCTAAAACTATTACACGGGTTCTTAAAGAGCGCTAAATTGTTGTTTTTTAAAAAAGAATTTGAAAGTAAAGTACATAGCAGAAAACACTGATATACCACAAGTATACAGTGTCAGCGGCAACGATACGGTGAATGAAGAGGATTCCATACTTGCGATTTTCTTGAAACTGAAGTGCCATTACTGGTCATTTAATATTTTATAGTTATACCTTTATGTATTAACATCTACAATCGTTTGTTACTTAATGAATTATTTTTTAAACTTCCTATATAGTTTTTGAATTTCGCTCGTTTTTAGTTTACGTATGTTGTGCTACGCTCCCCTAGTGTGCTACGCTCCCATGCAACTCATTCTTTCTTGTACGCTTTGTACTCAGACTCAGCATACAAGATTATTTGCTTGCGACAGAGGTTGTGATTTTGGACTAATACCACAATACAGCTCTTGGTAAAACCTAGCAATTTTAGATACACGCCATAATACACTATGTTAGGTAGCTTAGCGTTGCGCATCCTGCAGATACTTTCATGTTATGAAATTTTTTGTGTTGCAGCATTATAAATGACCAATTTTGTTACAAGAAATCTTTCATAAAATGACATCTTACGGCACAGATTATGACGTATTTGCCGTTTACGGCTCGAATAATTGCGTCATCATACATTCAGTCAATCGCTACTAGAAAATCGTGGGGAGGATGTTTGGTTTGATTTTGTTTTTTTCGTGTTTCCGGGCGCGTCCAACTGCTTTGTTCATTAGTCCCGTTAGTGTAGTGTATGTTTTTTCTCGGGAAATGGCGGTGATGTTCCCCCGCTGCATGGCGAGATCCGGCGCCAACCTACCGTCGGCTACTGGGGTTTCCCCCTAACCAGGACTCTCCCAACAGCGGGGCACCGCCCCAGCCGGGACAAGCTCTAAGCTACCGACCGGTCTCCCGGAGTATGTGGTAGTGTAGTGCATGTTAGTGTAAGGGTGTGTGTAAGGGGAGAGGATAGGACAAGGAAGAGGGAGGACACATCGCGCGCGGTCCGTGGCCCGTTTGGTAGGGTACTGCTCCGGCATTCGCCTGGTGTTGATCGGAGAAACCACGAAAAACTACCGATCAGAGCATCCGGCCTCTAGAATTCTCCTCCAGACAGCGACTGAATTCGACTTATTTATTTATTTTATTTATTTATTTTACGTCAAAAAAACAGTTGAAACTGCGTATGACGTGCTATAGCTTAGCTTAGACTTAGCTGAAAAGCTTGTGTCGAAAATCCTGCCGCCGTCAGAGCTCGAATCTAGGGGAGGAAGTAATCAACCGAACAGTTGAACACCGTTTTTTTCGCACAGATGTCAAATACCAGTTATATTGCAATAAAGTCGTGTTCAAAAATTAACTTTTATTATCTGATCAATTTATAGTGTTGTTATATGAAAAAATAATTTATGTGCTCGTACAAATTTGAAAACTCGTTTCTAACGTCCCTGGTTTTCAAAATATGTACTCGTGCAATAAAGCTTAACATTATAATCTAGTTGCATTATATACTATTCTTTGTGCTGAGCAAGTTCTCAGTAAAAATAAATTTAAACATAATACGGTTGCCTCGGTCGTCCTCTCTCGGTCATAGAATGTTGCGTGGTAATTAACAGCGTTTCGACACTGCATTTACTTGAAACCTTCAAATTGTTTTTGTAGAATTCGTTCAGAATATTCTAAAATGATCTGTCCAAAATAGTGCCAATCGATTTGTTTCGTCAAGAGGAATTGAATGAGTCTCGATCCATCACATCTATAGGTGCCTTAACCTGCCATAAAACGAGTTTTGGGGCTTAAAACTTCCTCCAAAACGTGTCTTTTTCAGAATGATGCATTCCCCACCAATAGACGGAGACGCGTTGAATGACATCTCACATTTCCCATAAGTGGACGGTCCTACTGTAACGGACTAACTATCGGAGAAAGGACGAACGGACGGACACACACTGACGGATGCAGGTTACTCGATTTTTATGCGTAGGATTTAGCGAAGGACATAATATGTCATGTACACCAATCTTATTTATCTCTTCTCTGTTATTACAGCTGTTCACACTGTGCATGTAGTACCTATGTCTTTGCACTCCATACTTCGTATTCCACTAACCCCGTCGGTGATGTATTAGAATAATCATCCACTTTATTTCGTATTCCGCAAACATTTTTAAATAGCCGAACTAGTTTTATTTAGCCACATGCGAGCCTGCTTGGTAAAGAACTTTCTTCTCCTCCGTTTCAGATCTGCGGGATACTGCAGGTGCCCCTTTTTAGCACGGGACTCCGCTGCTGCGGTGATTATTTGAAACGGTGCAGCCACGCGAGGTGAACTTGACCAGGTGTGCGTGATCGTTCCGTAACGACGTCTGGCACGAAATGGCAAGAATGAATTGCTTTTTGTCGTTTCGAACATGCGTATGACTGACATTTCAATGCGAAATACGAAAGAAAGAAGTTACTGGAAGTCGTTACTCCCCCGACGTTCTCTCAGCAGCGAAATATTCGCCTATTAAAGAACTCGATCGCCTTCTTCATCATCGAATGCTCATTTTCTCACCGGGCGCAAATTTGAAAACGCGAAACTATGTAATACATCGCCTGTTTGTAAAATTTCAGTTTGAAACCCTCTCAATTAGATCTCATTATTCCTCGGTAATTTCTCGGGTGTATTTCAGGTAATTGAGTAATTTCATCTAATAGATTGTCAGATGCAGTAATGGTGTGAATAGCAGAAAGTTAACGAGAATCGCCATAAAATCAAAAAAAGAAGCGGGTCTCTCATGCGAGAAACAAATAGATAAATTCATTTCCTCCTGGCGTTCAACCAATCCTATTCCATTCACACAAAAATGTACGGTCGCCGCATTTCGCTGTGAGCCGGTGCTCAAAAGCAGGACGTCGCCCCGTGAAGCGTACGTCCCCTTTGTTCCGTGATACGTCCTCTTTAAATGCATGGCCTTGTTTGTTGAATTACTCCCGTATCTCATAGAGGGACCGGCAAGCAATCGACGCTCATCGCGAAGCAGAAAATGATTCCCCGATGCCCCTCTCCCCCCTGCTCGCCCGGCGTTCCGCGCCTGAAAGTCGGTCACACGCGTCGTGTTACTACCCAAAGGGCGAGCAGGGCATCCCAAATGCCGCAACGAAAAATATATTGCGGAGCCAGATTTTGCTGCAAGATCCGATTCGGCAATAAAAAGGGTGTTCCCATTTGAAACTTCAACGTTATAATTTCCTCCGTTTTCTCGTTAATTATTCGGATTTCTACCAAACCTGCCTAACCTGGCGTTAATTGTTCCTAACGAAGCTGAGATCGCACGTTAACTTCAACGGAAGTTTAAGCGAGCCGTAAAGTTTGGTGAAACGCACCTTTTCTATGGACCGTTAACAGCTCCAAATGCATGGTGTGTTCGGAAGCAGTGGTAAAATTGATCTTAAGACTTAAAATACTAGGAATACATAGGAAATGTATTCTGAAAATTTAGCTATCGAATGTACAGACACAATTTTTAAACCACAGCCAAAAACACTGTAACAACTCAAATAATAAAAAACTAAACAACACTTATCACAAATTTCATCATATATTCATAAAAATCATAAACAATATCAATTGAGATTTTCAGCGCCCTAAAAATTTACACCTATAACAAAACAATCACAGGTGGGCCTCTGAGGTCACCTCTTGGCAATGCTAGAGTTAATACATCAAAAAAAAATATTCTTCTGAGAATTATAAACTTTGGCATTGTACGAAAGAAACCCTATTCATGGGTGAATGTATTCGATATTAATTCTTATAATTCTTCCTCATACTCCACACTATTATTAACTGTTTTTGACGTTAAATACTAAATAAATATGTGAGTGAATGACTGTGCGTTTGTAGTTTCAAACTTCCTCCGCTTTAGCCATCCCGCGTGCTACGGCGGCTTGATCTTCGAACCCCCCAATTTGGAGAGTCTCTTCGCGAGTTTGGTGAAAAGCAGGTGGCGCAGCAACGCATACCTCCCTCCCCATCTCCTCGATTACGTAATATTATGTTGATCAGAGGCGGGCACCGTGCCAAGTGACCTGCCGATGCGCCCAACTCGCTCCCCCGGGGGATGGGAGAACGGTCGTCTCCAGCGAGGACAAGGGCATATTGCGGTGTTGAGCACGCATCGTGTTAACGCTTGTGCGTATTTCCCGTGTGAACTAGGTAACACTTTCCCCAAATTGGAACGCGGGGCAATAAGTCGTCAGAAAAACTCTGCATTCATTGCAGAATAAATGGCTTTATAACTGACAGGGAATGATTTCATTCTCTGACAGTTAATTTAATTCATTGCAAGGTCTCTAAAAATGTTTCTTGAATTTTTTATTTAGATACTTGAATATAAGTGTTAATATAGACGTTTTGTAAGGTTGTGTGTACGGAATAGGAATCGTGTTCTTAATCGTCTCACGTAAATCGCAAACTACCTTTGAGTTTAGATTTTGTATTTTGCGGGGGCTAAAGAAGCAACTCATGGTAAAATTATTTCTGAATTGTTAGTAATTGGTATAATTATTTTTCGAAACGTCTTCGGTGAATCGACAAAAACACAAATAAGCACAGTATCATTATTATAATCTCAATCTCTCCTTTCTCTGGTAATATGAGAGAATTTTTAGAATACCTTCTGTAGAATTAACTAACTCAATAGTGAATGTTTATCAAGAGTTTTCGAGCTCGTTGGGGGTCTCAGATTGCAGTACTGGAACTAGCAATCTTCGTTTACATAATTTTCTTGGGTTTCCGCAGCAATTGACGTGAAATTTACCTTCAAGAAGATGATTACGTTAAGCGGTATAAATTCACCTTAGCCATGCTGGAAAGGAACTGCGAAAATTCAATGTAATTTTAAATTGTATTATTGCATTGAAAATACTGATCTGCTAATTCACCTAACATGCTGACTAATTGTGAATTTAGTACTTCTCTCTACAGCTTCGTAAATCATTATGTCCTTTTATGTTAATAGGTTGTATGTCCAAGAAATTCGGACAGGAAAACATACATGAATTGCCAAAAATGTACCAATTTTATGTGGCGACATAAAAGAAATAACTTCGGCAACTGCCGCAATTCAGAGCAAGCTCCGTTTCTTGAACTATTGGAAATAAAGAGTTTGAGTTATCGTATTAGACGTTTTTGTTTGGATAGGTTCAGAAAGAAAATGAGTTTATGTAGCGTAAGAATTTTATTTTTAATAATTATTTCCTTTCACCAAAGCTACTCAATTTTAGTGCGACTAATTAACGATTAATTCTGACGTATTCGGTTATAAATGTAATGTCGGTCATAAATGCCTTTATGTATCAATGTAATGAAGTTATGTGTGTGTGTAAGGAGAGAGAAGTGGACAAGGGTGTGCAAGGAAAGATCGTGTCGTCAATGTTAAGTAAGGCATTGCACTGGTATTCGCCTGGTCTTGTTTTAGATTTTTCATGAAGACATCATCATTGGCTTTGTTAAAACGTGTGGCTTTTTCTGAACGTGATGTTTCTGGGGAGATCAGTAATAATTCATTATGACGAGCCACAAATTGTTTAAGCCAATAAACTAAAAAAAATGATGCATTTGACCCACAATTGGAGAAATATTAGATGTAGTCATTTACGTATCCAAAAGAAAGGATTTTTATTTGAGGTCAAGCCATAGTGCAATTATCTAGGTGACAGTGGATAATTAACAATAATGTCTCCTGTTCATTAATACAAACGATACTACATACAGAATTGAAATTGCCGGCGTCATTAGCCGAACTGCTTTACTACGCTCCGTGAAGTCACGGAAGTAAAGCAACTCAAGACACGATGAATTTCTGGATGGGTGACCGTCTGGGAACCCATCCAGAAACTACTGCGCTGAACTTACTAACTACGCTGAATTCCTGGCCAAAGGTATAAAAGACACTGACTGCGACGTGACGAGGGGAAAGTCAAAAAAACTCCTAGGAGGATTATTCCATGAACGCTCTATATCCAAGGTCTAGACGTGTTACGAAGATGAAAAAAACAATAAACAGTGAAATTGTTCTTGTTCGTTGAATAATATTTCTTCATTCAACGTTGAAAGGAGATTTTGATATTTGAACATTTTTTGCTACCCGTCCGAAACATTGCTTTTGAATTAATTTAACGGTCAACATTTTAGGAGGTGTCCGAATGAATGTCGCAAAATTTTAAGGGGGCAATCGATGAACCGCCTCCACGTGGTGTCCCTGGGTAACGCTAAAGGTTCACAACCTAGTGTAGCACTTCTTCCACTTACTTATGCTACACTTCTTTTATCTTTCCTATATGGTCTCTCTTGACCCCTTGTTGTTTTCGACCCCGACGCTATTAGGTCTCGAGGGCTAGGGTGTTATTCTTTTCTGAGTCTTCTCTTTAAGACATCTCTGCTCTTTTTTCTCCTACCCTCTTCCACCTTTCTTATTCTCTATTTTCCTTATATTCAGGGGTAGACGAGACTCCGCAGGTGTAGAGGAACCAACTCGTCTAAGGGAAACAACCCGATACAAATTCTGCAAGTCTGGGAGCAGCGAGGAAGCAGCCCTTCCACCGGACTTTCCCTCCGCAGCGCCCGTAACGCGGCCAGGGGAGATTCTACTTACTAGTACTATCATAAGTAATAGCCGTCCCAAGGAAAACGTTTACGACCCAAGGAAAACGTTTAAAGGATAAACGAAAGGGAATATCGGAATCTGGAATGTTCGTGGTCTCTCCCAAAAACAACAAGAATTAGAATTAGAAATAAAAAATGCCAAGATGGAGTTAGTGATCATAACAGAAACAAAGAAGAAAGAAAAAGGAACAATTGACATAGGATCTTACACATGATATACAGCGGCGTCCCGAAAATAAAAGAGCTGCGGCTGGAGTAGGAATACTAAAACATGAAAAGTGGAAAAGTAAAATATCATCTTATAGCTGGGTAAATGAACGAATAACTACTTGCAGACTAAAAATTGAAAGAGGATACTAAGTATTATAGCGTGTATCGCCAGAAGAGGGAGGACGGAAGGATCATACGATTTCTACAATAAATTACAAGATGTATTAGATTCTACGAATAAGAATGATTATATTCTAATTGCTGGAGATTATAATGCAAGATTTGGACAACAACCTATCCCAAAACTAATTGGAACAAACGGCGAGCCGACATTGAACCAAAATGGGAAAATTTTAAGAGATTTTATTAATTTTAATGAACTAAGAATAGAGAATTCCTTTTTTAAACATAAAGAGATACATAAATATATTGGGCAGCCAGAGGAAGCCACTCAATAATAGATCTCTTCGTAACCAATGGAAAGTTAGGTTTAGAATGCTTTGAAGATGAAAGCGTTCTAAGGGGGAAAGATATAGGATCTGACTACTATCTTGTGCGAGATTGAATAGGCCTAAAAACAAGATGGTTTAAAGGTGGTAAAAACAAATCAGATCTAAATAATTTAAGTTGGAAAAGTTATTTTTAAAGACCTTCCATACAGGACTTATCAGAAAGAATAAAACAATATCTAAAAAATGCAACGACGAATCATAATATAGAAAATGAATGGGAAGATCTCAAAAACCTTATTGAAAAAGTGGCTAAGGAAGTTCTAGGGATAAAGAAGAAAAACATAAAAAGGAAATGACTCTATACACGGAATGAAGACCTAAAAGAGGCAATAGCAGAGAAAAAGAAATTATACTTAAAATGGTTGGCCAACAAAGACTCGCAATCCTTAGAACTCTATAAGATTCAATGCAGGAAAACAAAAACCTTCGTAAAAAATGCAAATAAAGGAAGCTGGGACAAATATATATCAAATATTGAGCATGATATTCACGGGAGGCAAATAATGGCCTACAAAGTTATGAAACACCTGAATAAAGACGAAAAAGATGCTGTAAAATTACAGATTTTAGACGAAAACGAATGGATAAACTACTGTAAACACCTGTGGCATGTTGATGAAGAGGATGAAGAAGAAAAAGAAAATCTGACAGGCCAGTCCTCCATAATGCAGTGGATAAATTAGAATCTATTGAATTAGAAGAAGCACTAACAAATACTAAAAAAAAAAAAACACCAGGACTCGATAATATCAATATGGAATTGCTTAAGTATCTTCCAGCTGAAGAAAAATCTAAACTGTTAGATCTATTTAACAATTGCTGGACACAGCATAATACCAACGGAATGGAAGACAGCTCTAGTTATCCCTATATTTAAAAAAGGATTACGAACAGTATGGGAAAACTATAGATGTATAAGTCTGCTGAATACAACTTACGAAGTGTATGCTAAAATAATTAATAATGGACTAAAAACTATAATGGAAGCAATAATTCTAGAAGAACAAACGGGATTCAGAAAAGGGAGATCGTGTACTGATAATATGTTTGTGTTAAAGCTATTAATTCAAAAGAGACGGGAGTTTAATCTACAAACATGTATCGTAGATTACGTAAAAGCCTTGATAACGTTCTGAGGGGAAAATTATGGTCAATTATGGACAGAAGAGGCATACCAAAACAGCTAATTGAAGTTATTCGTAACATGTAAAAAGATACCCAAATTAATGTAAGAACAAAACCAGGTAAAATCCTTAAAGAATTTACAAACAAAGGAGTGAGACAAGGGTGCTGTATGTCACCCACACTTTTTAATATTTATCTTAGCGATGCTATTAAAATATGGAAGCAGAAGATGCAATTTTCAAATCTTACAGATAATTTTAATAGTAAAAATTTTATAATGACACTTCTGTTTGCGGATGATCAAGTTTTGATGTCTGATAATGAAGACACTCTACAAAGAGCTCTGTATGAACTTCAGATAATTGTAAAAGAATACAATTTAGAGCTGTCTGTTCAAAAAACTAAGTCAATGGCATTCCAAGGTAATATCCAATTAGATGCATGTTAGTGGTTAACAACCAAAACATCGAACAAGTAAGTTCATTTAAGTTCCTAGGTAGTGATCTGTCTTTCAAAGGAGAAATAGATGCTGATAAGTAAATTGAAAAATTTAACAGAATGTGTGGAAGAATTAGGAGGACACTGAAAAGTAAAGTCAGGAATGATACACTAATGAAATTTAATAAAATCTTAGCAGTTCCTTGTGGGCTATATGGATGTGAAATTTGGACTATTGACACAAAAATTAGAAAAAGGATTCAGACTGCCGAAATGAAGTTTTTAAGAGGTTGAATTGGTGTCACAAGGAAAGACAGGATTCGTAATGAAGAGATACGCAACTACCTAGGAATTTATAGTCTAAATGAAAAAAAATTGACGAATATAGGAAAGCATGGAGAGCGCACATAGACAAAATGGAAAACACGCGAATGTCAAAACAGATTCTGAAATACAAGCGAAGAGGAAAAAGGAACATAGGAAGACCGAAGAGAAGATGGATGGACCAATAATGAGACGCAACAAAACGAAAGTTCTAATGCTAGAAGAAGAAAATTTTAAGGGATGTAGTGGGGTGGAAAATGTGTCCCAAATCTCTCACTGTCTTTCGTCTCCCCCAAATTTACCTACCTGGATGGAAAAGCAACAGTAAGTTCTTAATATTTTTTTAGTTTAATGATCCTCCTGTAAGATGTATAAAATAATCCACAAAGAAATATGATTTATGATTGGATGGAATATATTAATTTACGTAGGAAATACTACTAATTAAAGGCCAACATTTTTTGAAGTAATAGAGGTCTCGACAATAATAATTCGAATTTCTTATTAAGAAGAAAAATTAAAAATAAAGTTTCTGAAATTGTTTAAGGTTGGTGTTCAAATCAAAGCACGTCAGGATAACGTATTGTTCGAAACACCAGCAATATGTATACCCACGATTTTGATTTACAAATTTGATTCATACGAAAGTTTTCAAATTAAATCTCCTACCTTCCTTCCCCTTAGAAATTTATTTTAAACGTTCTCGAGTATAAAAGTACTTGTCAAGTTCACAATAGGTGTATTTTTTACGATAATGTTGAGCAGCCATTTCCATTTGCAAATTGCGAAATAGTGTCTACCCTGAAAAGCAGACGTAATGGGCCGAGTTTCACCACTTAAAATGAAGACAACTTCATTCTAAATCAATGCAATTCAATCGCAGATTAATAGCCATAGGAAGTTGAATTTCAACTTCAAAACCCTAATGCAACGCTGTCGCCAGATGCGTGACGGGTTGCGTACGAAAGGAGACCTTTTGCGAACGGCAATGAAAAGTTTCTCTTACTTTCATTTTCCTTCCACAACTCTTTAGTGAGGCTATTTAACGCGTAGATCAAAGAGAAGGTCAATAAGGAATATGAGATAATGGATAACGAAAGCGGTAGAGTTTTCAATGTACGTTTTTTGAACGCCGAGTACAAAAGGTGAACTTGATAAAACTATATCAATTGCCATAACAGGAAGACGACACAGAGCAACTCTGTAATAATGTCAACAAGAGGTGTTACAACAGCACTTACTATTTGTAACTTTTATAATTTTCTTAAAATTCAAAGTGTTAAATGAAGAAAAGGCGTGCGTACTTTTTGCTCTATCCGAGAAAAAATTGGTGCCGTATTTTAGATTTTTAAAAATATATTACCTTTACTTTAAGAGAAAAGACGCGAAAACTACTCGTATTTTCAAAACATTTACATGATCAAATTAAAAAAATTCATAAAGTGAAGAAATCCTACCGTCTATATTGTAATTTTGAAATATTAAATTTTTGCAATTTTCAAAAGTAAAGAGTTCACTGAACATTGAACTTGCACCTTTTTTGAAAGCGTACTTTATTCTAATTGATAAAAAATTAAGAAGAAATGAATCTGGGGAATGGAAATGGAATGGGGTAAAAATTAAAAGTTGTCTTTATCTCACGCAAAATTATTCAGATTTTTGAAGAAAGTACAGCTGCTTACTTAATGATCTATTTGCGAAGAACTGATTTTTTTCAATATTGTAGTTGTAAGAAGACGGCGAAAAATATGTGAATTTTTGTAATTTGGGAAAATTTAGGGGGCATAAAATATAACATGCGTGTTTATAAACATCCTTTTCTCTATTCTAGAAACATAGTCCTAAAAAATTTGAGCCATATTTGATAAAATTTATAAAACGTTGTTAAGGCTTCCTGTACCAGAAATCAGTTCTTTTTATGCAAAAGGAAATGTTACTACTACACTATTTCCGACGAATTAGAACGAATGCTTTTAATGTAAACTTTAATGAATAATATGAGAAAGGAAGCAAATGTCAGCAGTTATTGATTTTTACATGACGGTTTCTATTAACAATTAATATGAATTTGTGTCATTTTCTTGTGATAGAGTCTTGTGTCTGCAAATTAAAGTAATGAAATTCATCATCACAAGATCTAAAACAAAATTTAGCACTAAAATAATTTTATGTAAGGATGACTACTACATATGCACATAATTTAATATTTAATTATTTAGTTTATGGATACTATTAAATTAGGTCCAAATGAATTTTAAGTATAGAGCGACAATCATACATGATCAAATGTTAAAAACAGAGATATGAAAGAATTTGTTGTTTTTTCTTTCAAGTAGATCTAAAATTTTAAATGTAACTATATATTTTTCTCACCAGGAATAGATAGATCATGAAAATAGGAATAAAATGATGTATCATATGTTAGTATTTTGATAGTAATTTGAGTATAAAATTAGATTTTCTGGAATGAGATTTTCAAGGAAACAGGCAGCCTTTGTAACAGTCGCCGATGGGGGAAGATGACCTTCGTGGTGTCGATACTGTTTTGTGGAGAGAGGAGTGTGAGAGGGGTGGCCGTGCAAGATTAAGGCGTAATTGCAGCAATTCATAGTCTTGACACGAAAAACATATGAACAAATATCAATTTTAACGATCAGAATGAGAGATTTTTTTCTATTTCTTCATCTGTATTGAACGTTTCTTCTTCTGAAATTCCAAATCAATGATAATCGAAAACAACGAAATAAAAAAATGTTGTAGTGAAAACGATAATATCTCGATTAATTCATCAAATAACAGGTAGATAGACATTTTCTCTTATTATTTAGTGTTAACAACCTTCCTTTTTAAAGACAAAAAGAACAAAGCAATAAAAATTTTAAAATACTCTTGACAGTTCTATCAGTGTAAATTTACCAAACTTTAACAAAAATGCATATCTGCAGTCGCGACTTCTAATACTGATTAGAGAGTTTAACGGCGGTCAGTCTGCCACAAACTTGAAAATCCATGGCAGAAGATGGAAGTGCACTGTTTTCTTTTCCATTTATGACCAGCAGTCGTATGATTGCAAAGTGGACAACTGATTATATTATTTAAAAATGAAATTTAACAACGAATAGACGCGGATTGCCTCGCCAACCGAAGTATGAACACCCGAGAAGGCATCGTTAAACTTAAAACGTGGGAAGGTTGCATGAGATTATAAACGTCTCGCAACGATCTGAATTAAGCGAGTTCCTCTTGTTAGTTCAATGAGTAAATTTGATTGGGAAGTTTTTCAAAATTCTAGCAAAATTTCATTAGAGTTTTATCCAGCGCCTTCGTACTGTGCTTGGATTTTTTAATGTGGCATCACGCGCGTTTAAGGCAAACTCCAATAGGGAGTCGTAAAAATCGGAGCTGTAGTGACGTTACAGCTCCCCGTTGGAGTCTGCCCTCCTTCTCCCTCTTTCGCGCGTGACCTTGAGATGCCACGTTAAGAAAAACCAAGTATAGTCATGGTCGAATGCCAATAAACTCATTTCAAACCGTATGACTGTCGTAGCTGAAACCAGATATTATGAATACTCAAAATATTTATAATTTTGTATCGTCACATCCAGAAAAACAGTAATAAGTTGTAAACAAATATGTCACTAGTTACATCTTTTCTTAACTTGAAAAACGTTATTGAAACTAACATCATTTCGATTACGGTGAATTCATACGCCTTTCAAAGGATTTAGTTAAAGAGATTCCTAAATTGGAGTACTTGCTCGCGAACAAATGTGTAATCACAAGTCAATGTAAATTATGTGTAATATATTTTCATTCCTTTGCTTAAGTTTAAATGTAAATAGTGTGATGGTCAATTAATTGAATACTTGTATAATTTTTTTGTGGGTACTATTTTTTCTTATCCTCGTGTGTAAAGGATTTGTAAATTGTACATATGTATTTATTTTTCAGCTTCTGTAATCATTACTATACTGTGATCATTGTGTTGAATGCTTCGTTTAGTCATTGAAATATCAGTTAAGACATTACCTGCCATTTTATTTGTTTAGTGTATTATTGGAAAGAATATTTTCTGTCTTAAACATAACTGGTCATCGACTATTTCTTTGTTTCACTTCCATAGACGACCCCAATCCATGATAGGCAGATTAAATATTACTTTAAATGCTGTGATTTTCGTGACCTTTGCAAACCGGCTGTCACATTTCGACTAGAATATTACATTTGCTTGAGTCACCTGCACTAGACTCCTAGCATTTCGATAGTAGGAAGTTGGAGAATATATTAAGGGCAAACCAGTAATGTATGCAAATCGCACGAATAACACCTTACTACTATGAAGTTTCACACAAGTCACTAGAGATCTAATATAAAGTTAGATTTAGGTTTCAGCAGAGAAGGAAGCAACGAAAGTTTATCTTTTAAGAGATGCGCAGAAAATAACAAGTCATAGTTTTATGCAACGAAATAAATATGACAGTATCATTTAATAATTTTAATATAAATTACAGAATATGGTTTTTACTTGTAAATTAGCGAAGACGACAGAAGATTAAATTTTAAATGAAACCTTCAGTTTTGCAAGTCGACATACGTAACTCCCTGCTCTATAGCTCTTCAATAACGATTTCGCCAAACTCTATAGGTGACTTGCGGCGAGAAAGCCTTGATATAACTAAGTTATAAAAATACGATTGATGAGAAAACTTTCGTTATCACCGAAGAAAATAGAAATTTCTCACTTTCAGCTAAACTTTCGTGCATTTCGTTCTACAAATATCTAAGAAAGAGGACGTGATTATAAGTATAAGAACCGAAAATGTCTTGAGGAAAAAACAGGTAAAGGAACCCAAGAGATTCTACAACACACCACCTCGTAACTGTTAAAAGGAGACGATGATAACGAATTTTTAGACTCTTTGACAAATAATTAGAATTGCATTATTAACTAATACTTCAAAATATTGTAGAAAAAACGGGGAAAGGAGTTGGTCTGTGGTACCCCCACATCACCTTTTTTTTGCCACTTCGGCTCGTGGTTAGCCAGGTAATCGACATTTATTTTCCCCTGCCGCTTGCATTCAGTGGTACGTAAAAACCTATAAACAAAGCAAAAACAAAAAAACCTCAACATTGAAACAAAACCACCGCGCCGATGAGGAGTGAGTTCCGAGATCCACCGCCGATACCGGTCGGCAGGTCGAACAAATCGTGCATCTCGCTGACGTATAATGCTAGAAACGCCCGGCAAACGCTGGCGGGAAATAATATAAAACCAGAACGCCCAGTCACGCATCGGGTAGGCCGAAATTTGTTTTCAGTAAATTCTGACGCGCAGGAAAAATGAGCAACATTACTTTCTGGGCGACAAAATGTTAGTGGTCAGCGGCGCGCCCAACTCTGGGAGGCGGGGGCTCGGAGGCGCGGCGGTGATGCGGGCAGGAGTTGCGGTCGGGGAGGCAGAACGGCGTCGGGGCAACGAGGGAGGGTGGTTGGAAAGACAGAATGACGGTTGAAGCAAACGAGAAACAGTCGGTTGGAGGGATGGCGGAGGTGCCGGAAGTGACGGAGTGACACGATGGTTGGGTGGCAAGGTGGCGAGTTGGCAAGATTTGCGGGATAGCGGGGTGGCAAGGAGACGGGATGGCAAGTGGCCGGGGTGGCAAGGGTATAATGGGGCGGGGTAGCAAGGAGGAGGGATGGGAAGATGGCGGGGTGTCAAGGTGTCGGGGTGACAAGGTGGCGGGGTGGCAAGGGCGGGGCAATGGGGCGGGGTCGCAAGAGGGTGGGGTGGCAAAGGGGTGGTGTGGCAAGGGGGCGGGGTGGCAAGAGGATGGGGTGGCAAGCGGGCGGGGTCGCAAGAGGGGGGGGTCGCAAAGGGGCGGGGTGGCAGAGGGGCGGGGTGGCAGAGGGGCGGGGGGTCAAGGGGCGAGGGGTAATAGAGGCAGTAGGAGTGACAGGGACGGCTCGGTCAACGGGAAAGAGCAGGAGACAACGGCAGGCGGCGGGTTCGGAGGGGGGGAGTGAGGCCACAAGAGAAGGCCGAGCCGCGTGGGCGAAACTGGGTCGAACGAACGGACGAATATGCAGAGTCATCCATTTGACTCTCAAGCCCCCAGACGGACGAGGTCTCCGCGGCCGCCGAGCGCCGGCAACGTCGCGCCGCGCGATTTGGCCGCTTCCCCTCCAACCCTCCCGAAAGCGCGTGCCGCTCGTGAACTTTAACTGGCGCATTCCGATGGCGGGGCGCGCGGGGAGAGCTGGCACAACCACTGACCTCAGCCGGCATGCGCTTTTCGCTCCTGCCTTGTGTTTGTTATTTCCTTTCGGACGCTTAAAGAATTGGTTTGAAAAATAATTAGATATCGACAAAATGATATAAAGGACGACTGTGTTGTCGGATCCATTTGGGGATGCTATTGACATTGATAAGACGTCCAAGCAGTTTCTACCTCTGAGAATCTCCATATTACAGATAACAGACTATTGTGAAACTGTTAGCCATGTAATGTTTTTTCTATTCGATCATTTTTAGTCGAGATACTATATTAAAAATGCTAAGCCCGATGAAAAATACGAACAAAATGAAATTCCAAAAGTTCCCAGCATTTTAGAACTCTCGTGTGCAATACAGAAATTATTGGATATTTATTTTATCTGACGTGCCTGAATATCACTTCGGTGTTCTAGTTCATATTTATTTTGCGTTCATGTCATTTAAAAACAACACTTTTTAGTATTCTCAAGCGCTCCTCAATATATTTTTCTACCGTGCCTCAGTAAATTTTTATAATATGTTGTAGGAAGTCATCACGAAGTCATATTTGCGAACTTATAATTTACCTCCCAGGCAACATAGATGTATACTAATAAATATAATTTTCAGATGAAAATTACCTTTTGCGAGCAGGATGGACAATTAGAGAAATATGATAGGAAGTGATAAATATTGATGGTCGTACACACGCTAATCAAATAAAAATCAAATTAACGCCCTTTACTTGGTTGGTTGGTCGGTTTGTTAGTTATTCCGGGCGCGTCAACAGATTAGATCGTTAGTCCCGTAAGTGTAGTGCATGTTTTCACTCGGGAGATGGCGGTGATCTTCCCCCGCTGGATGGCGAGATCCGGCGCCGACCTACCGTCGACTAGCGGGGTTTTCCCTAACCAGGACTCTCCCACCAGCGGAGCACCACCCCGGCCGGGTCAAGCTCAAAGTTCCCGACCGGTCTCCCGGAATAGGGGGTAATGTAGTGCATGTTGGTGTAAGTGTGCGTGTAAGGGAGAGGATAAGACAAGGAAGAGGAAGGAAAGATCGTGCGCGGTCCGTGGCCCGTTCGTTACGGCACTGCTCCGGCATTCGTCCGGTGTTGATCGGAGAAACCACGGAAAACTACCGATCAGAGCAGCCGGCCGCTAGAATTATCCTCCAGACGGCGACTGAATTCGACATAGCTGAAAAGCTAAGGTCGAAAATCCTGCCGCTGTCAGAATTCGAACCTAGGACCTCCCGGTCAGAGGTGCTGCAGTTACATCAGTTGATGCACTGAGCTACCGATCCCGGTAACTCCCTTCAGGAAATGTATAAGTATATAATTTCAATATTATGAGTGTTAAGTGTTTTCAATTTTTTTATATTCACTTCATATCAGAGAATTTTAGACGCACACTTTTAAAAATGAGCGACACACCATTTCCAATTCTGTATACTTCAGAAAAACGTATTATTTCGAAAAGCAAGTACCAGTGGATGTTTCAATCATTTAAAACAGATACACAAGTTAAAATGTTGGTCTACACACTACAGTGGTTATTTTTCTCCAAGAATTCTTTCAGTCAGTGATTTTTTGGCGATGGATGCAATGATGAATAAAAGGATTCTATATCATTGACGGTTCTAGAGAGCAGCCTGAGTACGGACCAAAAAGCGCTGGAACGGTGATTTGAATTCCCTCAAATTCACAAGAAATATCTAAACAATACTTTCGACAATCGACGAGATTCAAACGATTTCACTATTTTATATTTAACCATATCTTTACCAATATTCATATCAATAATCAAATATCACAAAATTATTTGACACACACAATATGTTTAATATGTATCTATAGTATATCTATAATAGTTGTATGACTGGGTTTTGATAAGCCGTTCTCATTTTGCATGGCAGAATGATGTTCATTCGTCTCCTAAACGTTTCACTAGATAGTACAAATATTATACACTACTTTATTGGTATAACTTCATTTAGGAAAAAAGATTGGAATGGAGTGGAATATTTTTGAAGAAAATGAACGGCTTATTCAATGAATTATTATGTCAACGGGCTAGCTAGCCTATGTCCCTCCTATCTTCCAGGTAATTGTAGGGGCATTGGATACAAAGGAAATGTAAAAACTCAAGCCTCTGGAATGGCCCATGAACAGCGTACTAGCTTCCCGTCCTGTGGTCCCGGGTTCAATTATCGGTCGAGGCAGAAATAGAGATGTAGCTTTCCTTCAAAATCGTCCCAGTTTCTGTAGCTGTGTGAAGAAGAAAGGCTGAAGCAGGCGGATCTTGCTAGTTACGTTGAAGAGAATACGTCGAGTTCTCCTCATGTCGCTCTTACCCTCCAGCATGGAAATTTAACTAGGCCCAAGCATGGGGGCACCGGTAGCTGGCCGGTGAAGTCGGACTACCGGCCCAATAACGCCAAATACATACATACTTAAAAACACATGTCTTTTGGAAAATACCCCAACCTTAATACCTTAACAGTAAAAGGTTGCGCCTCATCACTGCATCTAATTACGCAGTACCACTTTTGATTATTTGTAGCTACGAACAAAGTAATTGGATAAGAATAGTTTCCTCATTAGTCTAATCCACGCATTTCCCAAGGATTTTTGGGATTGGGAAAGGAATGATGGGTGCCATTGGAAGGAAGCAAATTTAAAATCAGAAGGTAAAAGTAGAGTGAAATTATATTCTGGAGTATTTCTGGCCTTTGTTTCATATGAAATAATATTAATAATTTACACTAACTATTTAATAAATGCTGAGGTAATATGGAGTTAATCTGTTTGATTCTTCAATTATGCAGAAATAATTTTATTTTTACTTAATATTCAACTTTCTGGAGGATAAAGGCAGAATTCGTAATGATGTTATAATGGCCTCTTGGTAATCACATTGCCCTAAATGGGTATTTCATGTTTGATTGTTCCCAAATTGAAATTTTAAAGACGGCGAAATGAACTGCCATAATTGGTCAGAAATTTCAATTATTTTAACTGATATAAAAGTTTTAATTTATCAAAATGTGGAGAGTTTGAGAACTTTTCAGAAGTTTATTTTTAGTTTTAACACCTGCAAACACTTTTCCCAATATAAATAGTACGTGTGAATAATAGACACAAGTGAATCAAATCCGTCAAGTTATAATCTAATGCTATTATCGATGACAAGTTTACACGGCAGACCGTTCTCGAAATAACAAGTAGTGACCATTAACCCAGGTCTCCACTGTTGAAAAAAATGACGATGTGTCAAATGTCTGTGCAGAAAAGTAATATGAATAACACAAAACATATCAAACACAATATTGACAATAACAATAAATAACACAATAACATGTTTTAAATTACAGTTGTAATTACAAACTAATAGGAAACGATGGAAAAACCGCTTTAATGTTTTTTCCTCTTAAAGTAAATAAATTACATACTTTATTGACAATTAACGATGTGCAATTGGCTGATGTTAAGGCAACAAAAGTTTTGGGTCTCTCAATTGAGCCACTCTTGAAATGGAACGTAAATTTAAATTAATTTAATGGAAAATTAAGCTTATTAATTCTACGCGCTTAAAATTCTTTAAAATCCAGTCAGCCTTCATAATATTCGGTGCGTATATTTTGCGGAAGTTTATTCTCCCCTGAGTGTGGGATAATATTCTGGGGAAAATCATCCTATAGTTCCTAGAGTTGTAGATAACAGAAAAAAATTCTACGAATGCCATTCAGGTGATTCCTGAAAGCATATATTTTTTAAGCTAAGAGTTCAACCGTTATTTCACATTTTCATTTCAAATCAGTGTTTTTTTCTTTCTTTCAAAAAAATGACGTATTAAAGGGCCGGAACCTATCTTCATTCAATACAGATACCTATAATTATAACACACAACATAGGAATTACATGTATATCATCAGGTGTCAGTATCAACGGCTCACTGGAAAAAACACTACACAATACATGTAGTACGTTAATTTATAACACATTTTCAGATGACATTAAACTATTAAAATTCATAGAAAAGTTTAAATGCCAACTAAAATCATCTGTGCTGCATAATTGTTTCTGTAGTGTAATCTAGACCGTTCATCAATGTGGAAAATAGTAATTTTAAAATGATACGAATGCATTAGTTGCCATTTGTAAAATGTATTTTTAAAATACTAACAAGTGTTTCTATCTGTACTAATAATTCTACTTGGTGAAGTTTAAGAGAGTAGGGTAGGGATGCCAGAAGTAAAGAAAATATGCACAGATTGCACGTTTCGCCCATAGATCACACATTTTTAACGTTTTCGATATTAAATAGGTAAATAAAGAAACAAGTAAAAGTAAATAAACATGCGTTCCTGCAAAATAATACATGCATAGACACAAAGTGAACATGAGAAATGATCAAAAAATCTAATACTCAATTACGGGAAAATTCTGCTGGATATTACAAATTGTATCCCACATTAAAAAAATTTCAACTCGTACGTCGTAGAATGATAGACGCAACAATCAACGCCTAAAAGCCGTATAATCCTTTAGTTATAAGTTCTGCGCTGCTGCGGAATAGCTCGCATTCAGCTGCCTTTCTCCCCAGAAGTCGCAGATTACGGATATTATGTTAAAAGGAAAGAAAAAAACGATACAGAAGAATAAGTAAATAACGGACTGAATAAATTAGCAATAAATAATTACAGAAAAGACAGTTATTGCCATTCTTTGCATTTACATGCGCAATTTTACGACAGCTCATGCGACTCGCGCCTACCCTCACCCCAACGACATCTGCATAAATTCACGTGGACGGGGTTGGCAGGCTCATAAACGCGACAGGAGAAACGAAAAGAGAAGAACAAAAACAAGTCAATCCTCGCACTCTTTTCCGAGCCGAGTGCTCCTCGTTTCCTCAACTCCAGCGGAGGTGGGCGGCCGTAGGACGCGTACTGAGAAGTTTTTTATTATACTTTATTTATTAAAGTCAAAAACAGTGAAACTTACATACGGTATGACGGATGAAAACGGTAATAGTTTATTTGCAGACCAGACGAAAAATGGTTTCATGTTAACATACAATAAATATTGATTACGAGTAAATTATCATGGAAATCTTAGAAATGTTTTAATATGGAAATATAACTTTTTGTATCAAGATGGAAATGTGAATGTAATTTAGACGAGGTTGGTAAATAACCAGACTTAAAAATATTAATATTTCGGCCGAGGCGCATATACATTTTTAAACAGAAGACATTCCTGCACTATAATAAAGCGAGCACAAAAAACTTTATATCTGCTGACGTACTACATATAACTCGTAATGCATACGAAATGTTCACGGTAGTAGTGCCGTAACATTAGTATCGTGTACACGTTAATATGGGTAATGTGTACGTCAGTTAGGTCATATTCATTAGTCTCCAATGGATCATTGATTGTCTTGAACCAAGTAATTCTTGGCACACGTCTGCGCATTATTACCTTACCAAATAAGTAAAACGTTTTTACCGGCATAGTCCATCTCATAGACCTCTCAAATTTACGGACGATTTGCAGTAGGCATATGTGAGATTTAAGAAGGGAATGAAAAATCTTTTAAAAAATTTCAGCCTGATATTTAATGTTGCTAATATCATACCTCACAACTGATTGCAATGTTTCTTTAGCTTTTGTAAAATATTTAGAAGTGATAATGAAATACATCGTATGATTTCATATCTTGACAAAGAGGAAAAAAGAAAGATTTTATTAGATGAGTGCAAATTTTAAATATTTTTGGACACAATCCTACAACTACATTATTGAAGTTAGAAATTTTCTTAACGAAATCCCTTCAAAATTCGATCTTTAATTAAAGTCATGTATGATTTCTTGCAAAATATGAGTAGTTTTTCTTAATGCAGAGTAGAATAATGCTAATTTTAAAAAATGCGTAAACAAGAGTGTCCAAAAACTTGCAGAAGTAAAAAAGAGAAAAGTTTGCTTAGTGTAGCAAGTAGCATTGTAGGTGCGATTTTCATTAAGGCCGATGGGATTTTGAAAATTTTTAAGTTCAAAATATTTTCCATTCTCTTCTAAAACTATATTACTAATTTTTTTAGACATACACGCTACTTCTCAATATTAGGTATTTAAATAAATTCACTCTATTTTTCAACATATTAGTTATTGTTGCATAATTTTGAGTGACCTGACGACAATTTTCTACACATACGTCGACAAGATTTTCTCAAAAATGGTTTCAAATTGGCTTTCAATTTTTGGTTAGGATAGAGGTTATTCACTGGATTCTATGGAAGAGGTACCAACTTCATTAAAACTTTTGAATAAAAAATAAGGCTGTATTTTTTCAAGCTCCCGCTTTCCTTGGTGAATCTTTTTCGAGGGTTGGCTTTATTATCAGTAGGAAACGAATTGCCATATTATTATATTCCATAACTGTTGCAAATAATACGAGGATGTATATGCTATTGTACTAGTGTAATTCTGATTTTAACGATAATCTTTCTGCAAACAAACTCGCTGAACACTGAACGTAAAAAACGCAAGTTTTTTTATAGATTCCACAGCGAGCAGTGGCGCTGTATCATCTGCATGAATTCACTTCCTTGCAAAAGAAGAGTTCTTTTTATAAAAGGGCGTCGACGAGGATCAATATGTTTTCAGCTTTCGTGAAAATAAAAAAAGAGAAAATAATATTGGGTGAAATGTATAAGTAATCAAGTGTGGTTTCCCCACATTCATATGCAGAAATCTTAATTATCCGTGTTGAGATCATTTTCTGTCCCGACAAATGTTTAGAGACTGTGTTCTGGAAAAGAAACGTACAAACAAGAATAATTAACTTCAATTAAGCGATTAATTGAAATTTATATACAAAAAACTAGGGGTGCTATAACAGCACGTACTTCATTAGCTTAAATTAAATGAGTAATTTTAATTTCTATTCAAAGAAAAATCCTCATTTCAGATCTTGTAATGATTTGTTTGGCATTTTTAAATAATTCTTTTCCCAAAATACTTTATTTTCAAAATGGCTTAAGGATATTCAAATTTAAAATAATATACTTCTTGGAAATGCTTAAAATGGGATTTTTTACTAACAAAATAAATAAATATATTATTATTTGTAGGAAAATTGTTTTGTATCAATGGAGATCAATGGTTGACAATTTATAAAGTTATTTACAGATAAAATTACGTAGGATGTAATCGAAAATAGTAATATCAATTAATTATTTTATTTTAACTTTAATGGTATTCTAACGAATATTGCGTCACCGGCCGGCACCACCACGAACTGCCTGTACGCGCGGATTGCGTCATCTGCCAGCGCCCCCACGAGCTGCCTGTGAGCGCGGGTTGCGTCATCTGCCGATGGTTCCTGCAGGTAGATTATTCCAGAACGTTCGCGGGGTCCGGAAAATTCTCGACGGCACTCGCCGAGTATAAATACGCGGTGGCCGGCGACCGCGAGTCTGTCTTAAGTCCGAAGCGGAAGCTGAGCTGATAAGTGTGTGCATCGCGGTGAATAGCAGTGCAGTGATTGTGCTCAGTGACGTGTACCGTGGCCAGTGCATCGAACTGTGATCAGTGCAGTGAACTGTGGCGAGTGCTTAGGACTGTGCGAGTGAGTAAGAGAAGTGAACAGTGTAAATAAATAATCAAGAGAAGTGTAGGGTAAATAAATAAAGAGAAGTGTAGTGTAAATAAATAATCAAGTGTTTTCAGTGATTGTGTTAAGAAACAAAATAAAGGTTTTTGTTAAAATAATACCAGACTTCTAATTCACCACCTAGAAACGTAACAGTATGAAGTAAACTACGAATAATAGATATGACTATACCCTAGTTAAGGTATTGCAGAAATAATTAGTTTTAAGATAGTTTGAAAAATATTGAAAGTCGTAATCATCGAAAATGGTATCTTCTAATATTTTCTATGATGTATTAATATTATATTAAATCACTGTTCGAGACAGATTTACCTGCCTTTTGCGGGTAATCCAGAGCCTGATTACACAACTCGCTCAAGCGAGGGAACAGGTCATTTATTGTTACAATTATGTCCAAACTCTGAACCAAAATTAATACTCTATTCTGAGATGTTTCAGGTGATACTCCATTCGAGCCAGCGGATATTCTAACATCATCGGATGGCTGATGCAACTGTTTCCCGTTTTCCACAAGTTCCAGTATCCCGCAAGCTGTTCTCCGAAGTACATAGAAACTGTGTCCGTATGTGACATAGCGGGATGCCACTCACCCACTCGCTGTGTTCATTTTGGGTCTATAATTTGTGTGCTCATTTTGGTGGCGCCATTTCCCGGTAGTGTGTCTATAACAAATTCTGTTCGCTACATTTCTGATCGCATTCACGAACTATCTTGACCTGCCCATCAATATTATTTTAACACCAGAGACATTTCATGAAAATCCTTAAATAAGGCAATTTAAGCAACACTAGATAATTAGCTAAAATACGTTATCAAACCTACGACATTTAGTAGTAATTAAAAGAACGCTCAATTAAAGTTTCAGTTGTTAAGATCTATGAACCCGCCCTTCTTTTTCGCGCTTGCTTCTCTTGCCCGGCTAACGGTAGCTCACTCTACTTGGCGTCGTCTGGCGTTTAGCACGTGACTATCGTGATGGTACCGATGCATATTGCATATGTACAAGGTTGCACACGATATACATTTTCACATCTCCAATGCCTGGAAGGATTAACAGACATTAAGTTCTATTTTTTATTTCTGTTTAAATATCCCTGAACAATGAAAGTAATTGTCATGGATCTTTGTTTTTGCACATATGTTATGTCCGGGTTGTATCATTTACTAATTTCGCAGTCTTCTTGAAATTCTGATGTACAATAAGTGGCTGTGCAATATTTATACAGTGCCTGTTTATATAGCTTCGAAGGCTTTCAGGCCTGGATAAAAAATATTGGTTATTTCCGAGATGGTAAGCCGTTAATTAAAGTGATTACGTAGGCTCCCGCGGCCGAAGTATGTCTCTTGGCTGTCCTGGACAAGCCGCGTCGGTTTGATCGTAGCTGACGTTTCGGCCAACATATTGTGGCCTTCCTGAGACACCCCCCACGGTCGACCAATGACGGTGGCCGATTGGCTGTTTTGTCCTTTGCCTTTCAGACGGCTCTCATAACCAATTTTCGGCTCTTTTTATATTAATCCGCTTCAAAATGTCTCCCTCATTCTTTTGCCACCCTCCCCACGCATCCACCTACCCCCTTTCCCGCTACAGCTCGGTTCTTCATCCGCCAATCCCATACCATCTGCCGGCTTGCTTTTGTCAGCCCCTTGTCTTTCTTATAAGGCGGTCACAAGAGACATTTGACAGCAGTAAGCTCTGAGGAAGGCCACAATATGTTGGCCGAAACGTCAGCTACGATCAAACCGACGCGGCTTGTCCCGGACAGCCAAGAGACACGTTAATTAAAGTAATCGTTAATAGTGCCTATTTGCTCTCTGATTATTATGACTCACGTTTAAATGTAGATTCTTACTGTCACAGCTAAAATTTCAATTAGTATACACCAGGGGTGGCCAGTAACCTTAGTTTTTGGAGCCGCAAAAAATTCGAAGCAAGCCACATTGTTTAGAGATATTCATGATATGGTTTATAAAATGAAGACACATTTTTCATTTTATAACAAATGATGGAACATTTATTATTTACACTACCCAGAACATTATTATTCAGCAACACATGAAGGAATGCAATTCTTCTTTTGAGAAGTGCTTTTTCGAGTGTTCATTTTTGTTGTTAGATTTTTAAATCTGGCTGATAATTAGTAGGCACAGTTCGCAGAAGTTCACTTATATGTTCATCAGTTAGTTTAAATCTATATTTACATTTATTGAATATAAGCTTTGAGTACAGTGATTCACACACAAAGGCAGTGCCAAAGATTGTAATAAGTCTCTTAGCACACACTTTTGTTAGTGGGTATTTTTCTTCTGGATATTCTCCCAAAATTCTGTGGAAGACGCGCCACTTCGTTTGAGTCCTTTTAGTTCTTCGTCCTCTTGTAGTTCTAGTAGCTTCAACTGTACAGCTGCTGTATCCCTTGTTATTGCTGATGAAACAGGACAGTCATCCCACACAACATCAACAACAAAAGGATTTTCCAGGAATAAAAATGAGAACGTATAACCGTTCCTCTACCACCTCGAAGTCCTTTGACGCGTACCACACAAATGCGGCTAGGGGTGGTTTATCTTTGATATCAGTAGACTCGCCCAGAGCCAGACTTAATGCTGAGCCACTAGCTTATATTTTTTGCACATTATTTAAAATATTCGCACAAATAAAGAAACACGCCTCTCTATTGTCTGTCTAGCAGCGGGCATTTCATTGACTAGTTTTTGCAGTTTCTTATTTTCGGGTTCTGAAACAGAAATAACTTGTGCCATGTTTTTCTTAATAAACTCCTCCTCTGTCTAAGTATTTTTTTATTTTTGCAATATTAAATGTCCAAATGAAGTCAGCTTCAGTTGTCAAATCTGCTTCTTTGGTAAAAGTTGACATAAACCTACTCTGACGATGAAGTTTTTCCTTTAGTGAATTCAGTTTGGTTTTCCGTAACTGAGAGACAACAGGAAATTCTTCATTAAAAACCCACTGGAGTTAGTGTCATGTTTTAGATTACCGGCCTTGAACTGTGACAAAGCTATTTGACACAAAAGACACATTGGCTTATTGTTTCTTTCTACAAAAACAAATTCTTCCTGCCAATTTTAATTAAAAGCTCAATGATCCTCTTCATATTTACGCTTCTTAGATCGCATCTAAATTGTTCAGGTACCGGGCCACATGACTACACAAACAGCACACAAAAATATGAGCACTCGCTACTATTGCCCGTTCATTTTACAATTGCAGACGACGCGCTGCGATGTTAACATGAGATCACCGCTGACTGATTATGCTTCACTTCAAGACTCATTCACACACTCGTCCTCAAAGCGTTGTCTAATAGAAGGCCCAGGATCGATCTTCAGTTCGAGCCCAGCTCTTGTAGAGGCAACACCTCTCCGAGCGCTCCGCACTTCTAAAACTTATCGCGTTTAGTAGTTGCAGTCTGTGCTACAGTTCCAACTTCCTTTTTTCACCTTGGCCAACAAGCCAAATCTCCGAACAAATAAAATCTCTTTTTCCCAAAGATATTTTCAGACCCCCCCTCTGATTCAAATCTCCCCACATGTCCTCCCATAATATTTTATTTAACACCTCCTTCAAGCCTTAACAATATCAATCTCAAATTATCTTCCTTTCTTACCTCACCATAAAACATAAATTTTTGCCCTTCTTTGTGGTTTAACACCGCAATAAGACAATCAACTTAGGAAATTTTCCAAGAATTATATATATGTATTCACAACTCTGTAGGACCATCTGGTCGAGCAGATAGAAATAAAAAAAAAGGATCTATCTTCACCTCCCATCTCTCACCACTGACCTGTTGGTCAGCGCTCTGGCGGAATTTCGTGGTACTAAGATCGTTGAACTCGATAACTTAAGCCACACATCGCTGTTACTGACTGCATATTATTTCATTTTACGCAGTGCTCGGTGTCAAAGAGCCGTACGACACTGACTCCAGAGCCGCATGCGGCTCACGAGCCTCGTTGTGGCCACCTCTGGTATAAACCATGTACTCTTTATAACTGCCTGTAAAATTGTTCTACAAGGAAATTCATTGCCTGAGGTTCAAGAAATCTTGCTTCAATTTAAATTTTACCACACAGTTAGTACTCAATGTATTGTCTAGCCTGTTTATAAAATATCTTACTTCAACTCAAACTTAAGATTTTTAGACTCATTTTTTATCAATCTTTTTTAATTTTTCAATGAGTTTTCTATTTCATTGCTTGTACTATGTGCTTGTAATGAATTCTCACATTAATTCAAACTTTACATTTAATACTACATTTAACTTTTCATTTAATAACTAATGTTTGATAACTCATTATACTTCCCAGTCATGATAAAATTCAATTTTATTTAAATCTCACAACGCATTCAAATGATTAACGTTTCACGGAGGTCATATACCTGCATTTTTTATTTTCACAACAATTTGTTGTCTATAAAATATTTATGCTCATGATATGTTTTGTTTGATCAATTATTCACTTTACGTTTTCCACGCCCTTACCATCCTCTGAATGTGAAGGTTGTATCATTTTGAACTTAACTTCGAGTCTGCAACACCACACTGTTGCTGTGGTCCTTGGGCACGCAAACTTAACGAGTTTCGATA
Organism: Teleogryllus oceanicus; assembly: GCA_964035755.1. Taxonomy (NCBI): domain Eukaryota; kingdom Metazoa; phylum Arthropoda; class Insecta; order Orthoptera; family Gryllidae; genus Teleogryllus; species Teleogryllus oceanicus. The sequence continues at coordinate 285,118,979 of CAXIVR010000001.1, forward strand.
GGTTTTTATAATTGAGTCATATTTCTAACGTCCGCTCAGCTAACTCAGCTAACAGGGCTAATCATGTTCCTTGAAGTGCTACGCACAGTTTCTATTGTAGTTCGGCAACAATGACAATCTGGCAACAGCGGCTAAGTCTCCTCAACCAATATTTTTTCGAAAACTGCTGTCGATCTGACTAAGGGTCTTCTGTCACAAAATTCAACATCAAACGTATGCCTAAAACTTTTAGACACTAAGTTCGTTTCCGAAACTTCTACCTACAAAATTCTCAAAAGAATCGGTAACTAAAAAATTAATATTCGGCCGGTTTAGATGAATTTCCGGATTGTTTGTTAAGATGTGCGCGCCTGCCATTTCACACCAGTTAACTCACATATTTACTGCATTCTAATGAACCGGAACTATTCCAAATATTAAAAAAACAACAACCAAGATTAAGCCGCTCTTCAAAAAGGCAACGAAAATGAAATTCAAAATTATCGGCCCATTTCTCTTCTATGAGTTTTTCAAAAATATTAGAGAGACTCTTTATGTGTGACTGGAACCCTTCACGGTAAAAACAACGCGTTGTTTTAGATAGCCAACATGGAATTCTATAATCAAAATGTACGGAAACAGCCATATTATCTTTTCTTAAAGATTTCGCTTCATTCATGAATCAAAACGAATCCATCTTCGAAATATTTTCAGATATTTCAAAAGCTTTTGACATTCCAAAATTTACTTTCAAAATGACCTTCTCATGGAATCTGTGATATTGCCCGAGATTGATTATGTTCGTACCTTAAACAACGATCTCAGAAGGTAGATATTCCTTACTGGAATGATGGAAATTATGTACACACCTTTCAGACTCTTTGTCAAATGCACGCGGTGTCCCGCAGGGATCGATTTAAGGCCATATTCTCTTCCTACTATACGTAAACGGTATGCCCTCGACGATTCGAAACGAAGAACAGTTCTCTTTGCGGATGATAGAACATTCTTTGCAATAAGGAAACCGTAAATAGTACAGTATCAGACGTTTGAAATTGGTTCCGTAATAACAAATTAATAGTAAATGAAAAGAAAGGGTTTTAATGTTCGGTTTTTCATTTCAAACAAACAATCCATCCATTGAAAATGAACGGCGTATCATTGACTGATGTTAAGGCAACAAAATTTTTAGGTCCCTCAATTCAGTCAACCCTCAAATAAAACGTCCATTTAAACGAATAGAACACAAAATTAAGTTCATTATGCTACGCGTTCAGAATTCTTTCAAATCCAGTCGTCCTTCATACTGATCGTTGTGTATATTTCGTGAATGTTCATTCCCGCTTGAAATATGGCATAACATTCTGGGGAAATACATCTTATAGCTCCCAGACTTTTAGATTACAAAAAAGAATTGTACGAATCATAAGCAAATCCCACCCACGTGATTCTTGTAAGCCTCTCTTTATTAATCTAGGAATTTGATCAGGGGTAGGGCAGGGGGAGGGACGCGTTGTCCAATCGCTAGAAGGTAGATCAACAGTTGTCTGTGATTGGTGCAACATCCCAAGGGATAGAAAGGACGCTGTCTCAGGGGGAGGGGGCTAGGTCTTTTACGTATGAGGCAGAAATATCGTCATATTTCCCTGCCAAAGGAGAGATTTTGTCTGCGCGTACGCCACAACAAAAAATAATTTCTGAGCGGAGTTTTCCGTCCAGAATTATTGTCCATAGACCGGTAAATACTTATCATTTTAGCAACAATTATTCTAACTATTAGTAATCGATTAGTAACTCCTGTCAAACTGCTATTTTGAGATGTTCATTTCAGGCACAATTTGCGGAGCCTTCCCGGCCGTTCTAACGCTTATTTTGAATTTGTTTATAAAATTATAAATTGTTACAAAATTGCTAATTCGCGGTTTTCGGTTCTGGGACATCGGGAGACTCTCCGCTTTCTAGATTTGCAAAATTTCGAAATTGTTTATAAATTTAGAATTGTTGAAAATATTTTTATTATCTTATCTGAATGGCGTTTAAACGCGATACAAAATTCCGGATTCCGATCGGTGCTATTATATTTCGTTCTCGAGATATGTGTAATTGTTTATAAGAAATTAACATCTTACATAGACCTCATTTGTTTGCGCGTCATTAATTCGCTCTATACAAACATACTGAAACAAACAGTTCTCCAATGTCGCGCTTTTGTCTGCCACATACATTTAAAATGCACTTGCTTGTAAACAAATTCTGTGGCCAATATAATTATGTTAAATTCCTATTTTTACGGCGAATATGAGCATATCTTTTATTTTGTTTTTATATTTTCTTTGAAGTGCTGCAATTTGCAAGTCAATATATTTACTAAACAGGAACGAAATTGATTATTAACAAATTATTTTTCAAGGTGCATTACGCCGAAACGTATGTTTCTGCTTACGTATTATTTTTCGTCCATCTGCCGCTCGTTATCGTCCTCCTTGGCACTACGCAATATTTTCTAGATACTGGTATCTCTATTTCTTCTCTATCTCTCTCTCCCCTACCGAATGAAATTGCTCAGAGCACAAACTGATTTCACTGTAGTGTCATTGTCCGCGAAGTCTTACGTTCGAGACCCGACCGTGGTAGAATGTTTTACACTAGCGACAATAGCTAAGTCGAATTTAGCCGCTGTTTGGGGGATAGTTCTAGCGGCTGGCTGCTCTTATTTGTGATATTCCGTTGTTTCCCGATCAACACTAGACGAATGCCGGAGAACAACTCCATCAAACGGGCAACGGACCGCGCACGATCTTTTTTCCTCTTCCTTTTCCTATCCTCGCCGCTTACATACACACATTTACACTTACATGCACTACCACTGGTAGGAGATACGTGGTTGAGGAAATCGCCCATCTAGCCGGCGGTAGGTTGGAGACAGATCTCGCCATACAGTTGGGATGACCGCCCTCTCCGATGAAAAATGCACTACACTTACGGGACTAATGACCTTAGCCATTGACGCGCCCGAAATCATCAACCAATGAAAAATCGATGTTTTATAGTAAACTTTTGAAGCAATTAGGGGGATAGATATCGTGGATATCCCTTTTGGGATATATTTGTGTTCTAACGACGTCAACATTTTCAAGTACCCCATTTTTCGAAGCTATCCTGCATGATAATACAAATGTTAGCGATCATTTTGCAACGTCTAGGGAAGAGTGGTGAAAAGAGTGTTGCTCATACTTCCCTCTTGCTGTGTAGTTCATTCGTGTAAAACAGATCCCAGGAAAGGCATTTGACCAATCCTGGCAAAATAAAATCATCTAGCAATTTAGCACCAATCAGAGTTACGATTTGAATTACTCGATAGGATTGCGGATATTGTAGCTTGGCCTGCGCTATCTGGTATTCAAATCAAACGTCAAAATTGGCGCATTAGCGCCCCTTGAGAAAGCAATGGCAAACTACGCTAGGAATACTTGCGCTCACAAGAAGGCGCTAGGGGCTCTTGGTGAAGAGCCTACGCACTAATCAGTGTTCGGCAGTAGAACATAAACTCTTACCGTTACAGAAAGCAAATAAATTCAAGTCTTAATTACATTGCATTTGTTAGGAGATACCGCTACGACTCCTCAAATGAAACGAATAGATTCATAGCATGCACTAGTGGTCCGATCTTACGGAACCTGTAGTACTTTCGCGGGGAAGGTCAGCTGTTGCCGCGCCGCCAGAAAGGGCTTTCATCCCGCCAGGTGCGAGGAAGATGGATAGAATTGAGAGAGGGCCCAGAATGTTGCATGCCGTATCAGGTAAAAGCTTCCTGGGCATCGAAGGGAATGGAAGCCTACTTCGCGTTTTCAAGAAGGTTCTGTTTTGACAAAGTTCTTCCGAGAGGTTTGTTGTTTCTTCAGGGAACCGCGTCTGCTTCATACTACGTACACTAGGTATTACAATGCAAAATATACGCGGAAATAAGGAAAAAGCGTAAGTGAGTAACAATGGATTACTAGAGTTCAATTTTTCAATAATCGAAAATAAACGGAAGTACTTTGTTATATTTCTCCCTTTACCATGGAAAACACCATTATTCTTAATACTAACAAGAATGACCTTTTACCTAATATGAATGAATGTGATCAAAATATTTCGGAAAATTAAGTGATGACCAATTAAAAAAAATATACTACAATATCATTGAAAATTGCTTTCACACACTGGCAATCAATTTGAAAGCTCTCAGTTCTACCTGCCCTAAGACATGAAACGAAATAATATTGAGTGCAATGTCTGTAATTTGGTGGGAACATTTAGAACCTTTATTGAGTTATTAGATGATGTCCGTTTGTAGATATTATCAGTATATTAATGTATTTTAAACCTTCCAACAGTAAATTTACGTAAGAACTTAAGACGCAAAACAGGATGCGGCAGATAAAGAAAAACGTTGACCGCAAAAAATCATTCTGAAACATGGAACTGCACTTTCCTTTACATGGAATTATTGTACAATGATAACTGGAAAACGGCCTCGTCCAGCAACGAATGAGAGAAAATTCTGGTATTTATGGATTGCTATATTCAGGATGTACTAGTTTCTCAGGGATACTGTAAAAAATGGGAAAATTCGAATCCCATTCAGTAGCTATCTTGGTGTAAACTCTATGTAGACATTTCGACCGTCCAGAATGCGCGTCAGAAGAGGAACCTACTTCACAACGTGGGTGTAGAAAGAGAGAGAATCATCCAAAACAAGCTCCCGCTTGCGCTTCTAACTGGGAGGATAATAGCACATGGCAGTACAGGGCTTATTCCTTAATCCAATTACTTGCAAGAATATCAAGTGCTTTGTCTTTCTTACAAGAGTTGTCTGCGCGTTGAACCAACCATTTCGAAACACGGCACGGACATGTAAACAAAGCCATTCAGAGATCCACATATCACTTGTAGGTCGTGTCGTGTTCTGTGCGCTGGTGTTCTTTATGAAAATTAACAGACTCATGAATATAAAGCTCTTTAAAACTAATTTAATTTCATTAGTTTGTGGTTGTGGCGCAAAATGTTGGAGGACAAAAAATGAGTTTAAAAAAATATACTAACAGTTTGAAAGGAATTAAAACAAATATATATTTTCTTCGTATACTGCAACTATGTACAAAATTTGAAAATTATGTTGGATAGTTTTTGAGTAAACGGTATACATATCATATAAAATGAAAGTGATAGGAAATTGCTTGCAAACGGTGAAGAACCGTTTCTGGAACGTTATGATAATCAAAACTTATTATATTTTTTTTACCAAAATTCCCTAGACAAAATGTATCATTCTTTACACAATTACAATATATACTAACAGTTTGATAAGGGATTTACACGTCTAGTAATCTCAAACCACTGCCAACATACCTTCTCCATCCTCATTTCACAGATCTCAATCAAGTTTACGTGTTGATGATAGGCTGGGGTGTATTTAAATTTTAAAGGTCTTTCTCCAACTTTACTGGCGCAAACCTTCGGGAGAATGTACTAAAAATTATGAGGATTAATACGAAAAGAATAAAATAAAAATAGATTTCCCCCCACATTTCCCCTACAGCCCTTAAAATTTATTTAATGCAACCCGCAATGCTCTTTTGTATTTAGGGATTGTGTTGCAGCTGTGTAGGCAGAGACATGATCGTTTCGGGGTTGGGTGAAACTGGGCGAGGCTGGTCGGGCCGAGTCAGTAAGGGCGAAGCTTCCCGGAGAATGAGTGACGGTCTGTTACGGAGCGATGTCGAAGGGGAAGGGGCAGGGCGGAGCTGGGCTGGGTAGGATAGGATAGGGCAGGGCGGGATGGGGTAGAGCTGGGGGACGTGGTGAGGATGTAAATAAATGTCCTTCTATTTTAAAGTGTACATTAAATGAATTGTTTTTTATAACTGAAGTTTATGGTAAACTTGGCAAATGACGGGTTACTTCTACTTGTAAGATGAAAGTATGTAGAAAAAGCAAAAATAAGAGAAAAAGCAAGAGTTCCGGGAAGAGTATTGAGACAAAGACATGGAATGGTAGGATTAGATATTTTTACGGACGAAACTATATTTATTATGTTTGGACCTGATGAAGAAAAATCGTTGTCGAGAATGCCCAATCAACAATTGCAGAAAATCAACCAACAGCAACCATTAAAATACGGAGTTGGGAATGCAATGGTGAAGAAGTGTGTGGTGACACGCGGCAAACTCGTGAACACTGGAGACAAGGATTATTACCTGAATATTTTTAGAGCAATCAGCACAGAGGTGGAGAAAAAGCAAACATTTCACTGAGTTACATATTTTACCAAGACAATGAGCTCTAGCACGTATTTCATAATTCAAATGTACATTATATAAAAAGGTCCCAAAATTGTTCGAATATCTCTTTAATTTCCGGATATCAATGTCATTTAGAAATGACAGTGGCGTACCAAAAGTGGGGTGGGGGTTATAGGGCCTCAGCCTCCTTCAGAATCCAATGATACCAACTCAAAATTTAGTTTTTACTAATTTTCTATATTAACGAAAGTCATTCAGTATATACATTTTTAACGATATAAATATTAATTATATTTCAACAAATAAAAATACATACATTTCATATTCAGCCTAAGTGCAAAATTCTTGATAAAAACATCAAGTCGAATGGTCATTACATCTTTAGCTCTCCCTTGCCAGAAAAAACAACCTTTTGTGCCTCTGAAATATTAGAACCTGAATTAAGAAAGAACCTATTTGAAACAAAAGCATTTGACGACAAGACTATGGAGACGAAGGGAGAATATTTTATATTTGTATGATATACCTCTTAGCACCCCAAAGCGAATATAAGAGCTGCTGAAAATTAAAGTTCTTCGTAGAAGTGATAAATTGTTTAATTTTAAATTATTATGTAGGAACACTTTTTGTGGAAAAGTGTACCTTCGACGTAAGTGCCCATTTGAATGACTTTGTGCTATGACTTTCTTTTATACAAAAGTCGATTTAGGTTTCAACAGACAGCTTCTAGTTTAAATAAAAAAAATAGCCTGTGTAATGCTGACTGTACGAATCTATGGAAAGAAGTTGCAATGATGTCAAAACTTATTGCAAATATATTATCTACGTCTATGAGGAATCGCATTTTTTCAGAAAGTTCGGCAAAGTTCGTTTGGAAAGAACACAAATTCGAAAAAATATATTTTCAAAACGCAATATTTTGGTTCTTACAATTATATTGCGGTTAGTTGTAGACTTAACAATCGTAACTTACTTCACAATCGTAAGGCAAATTCATACATCGGTCTATAGAAGCGATACAATTCATGTCGAATGTCCGATTTACATTGTCCTAGATTTAAACTAGACTAAAATAAAATGAAATTACACGAAAGTTTTAAGTAACAGATCGCTAGTAAAAATGTTATAAAATGACAGGAAAAGACAAACAAAAAATTAATAACAAAATATATTTAAATGCACCACAATGAGACTGCAGTAGTATGAGCTCAATATTCTGCTTGGCGGCTGGTACTCACATTCTCGATGATGCACACCAGGCTGATGGTGCTGCCTTCGCCGATATGGTACTCGCCGCTGCCCAGGATGAACGCCGCCGGCACCACCACGTGCAGGTTGAAGTAGTGCGACATGACGCCACCCCCGGTCGCCACCTGTGACCCAGACGCAACGGCGCGCCGCCGTGTCACACGCCGTGGAAATGCAGGTCGGACGGGTGAGCGGGGAACGCAGAAAGGAAATGGGGCGCAGAGAGTGGGCAACTACACGAAGGAAGGAAGCAAGGAAGGGCGGCCCGTCAGACGGTGCGCCGTGATGTGTGGTGGCACGGGGCGGCGTGAGGCGTTGCGGAGCGGGAGGAAGCGGTGTGGTGGGGTGGGAGCGAATGCGGGGTTGGTGCAGGGGTGTCGGTGCGGGGGTGTCGGTGCGGGGGTGTCGGTGCGGGGATGTCGGTGCGGGGTGGCGGTGCGGGTGTCGGTGCGGGGTGTCGATGCGGGGTGTCGGTGCGGGGTGTCGGTGCGGGGTGTCGGTGCGGGGTGTCGGTGCGGGGTGTCGGTGCGGGGTGTCGGTGCGGGGGTGTCGGTGCGGTGCGGGGGGGTGCGGAGGGGCGGTGCGGACGGGCAGTGGGGGCCGGTGGGGCGTGGGGGCGCGTGGCTGGGGGGGGGAAGCGAAGGCGTCGCCGTGTTCTGCGAGAGTCGGTGTGCTAGACAGCTGTGAACTTCTCTCCGCTCCATAGGTGCCGCGCCATGCGCGAGAGAACGCATCACGCGCGTCTTCCCTGTTCTTGCGCCGGTCTTTGCTCTGCCGTCTGATTCAAATAGTCTCCCTTTCGCGAGCGCGGGCTTCTGCTCGCAGGCGAGCGGTTGGATTGTTAGACGAATACTTGGGCTCCCGATTGTCACCAAGGAGGGTGTTGAGGAATGAAGATGTAACTGAATATTAGGTGAACGAATTACCCATGAAGCCATGCAGATTAACAAAATATGTCTACGTATAAAAACAAGAAGGATCCAATCCTTTTTTGGATTCCCTTTTCATGAAAAGAGAACATTTCCACACCAATCAGAGAACATTTTATTAAGGCAATAAATGACAGAGATAGGGTTAACGATGTATCTTTTAAACAATTTGGAATGTGAAAAAGTCTCGAAAAGGCGTAAAATATATTTCTTTACAGAAACAAATTAAAGAGTCATATGGTGTGTAAAGATTCATTGGAATTGTTAAAATTAACGTTTTCCAGCACGAATAGACTATCAAATTGACCAAACAGTGAGTTTGTGTTTTATTTACAATTTTGTAATGCTTATAGGACCTCTACGCGTTTTCTTAAAAAGGTAAAACGCGTATCACATAATTTTTTGGGATTATGACTGCATTTTTCATGTATTTTACACACGAATAATTGAAAATAATTCTTTGAATACGAAGAACATTTATCAGTTAAAATTGAGTCGAACTCTGTAATAGATAGATATAAAAAATATACCGAATGAATATTCTTCCGTGAATTTTGTTATTTAAAATTCAAATGCTGCATGCTACTTGTGCACCACTATGACTTTCACTTACATGGTGTTAATGACTACTTTTTCAAAACTGACTCATTTTTCTAACGGTCTATTATCCAACAAACAGACTATAACAATTTCCTCGTATTGCTCATGAAATATAAAATCTTTAGATTCTTCTTCTTATAATGCATTTGTTCCCCTCTGGAAACAGCAGATGAGAGAGCGTGATCATACAAGCAAGTGCTACAAATTATTATTTAGAATACCTCTTATAGTTTTTTAGAGTTGACGGAAATACAAATTTTTACCTAGTCTTCTGACAAAATCCAGTTATTTAGAAAATATTTCGGAACAATCCTCAATGTTGTCGCTCAACAGGATGAGCCTTGTCTTTAGATAGTTCCCCGTATCCTAAATTTCTTCTGCTAGTCGGTGATACTTTTGACTTCTCAAGTTATTTTAAATTGTGAGCAAAGAAATTTAGCAATACCTACCCGCCTTCTTTCCTATCCTGTCCAGAAACACTTCATTCGATCGATTATCTGGAACTTAGTTCTTAGGAATGTTTCTGCCAGCAGTCTTCCAGTTTATCTTCAGGTTTGTACCGGTAATAGGGAACATTCCTGTTTGCGAGAGTACCCATCATTGTGGAGCTTTAGAGGATAATGCCGACTTTATCACTGTGACGACTTGCTTACGACGTTACAACAGACGATCCAGATGTTATGAGTTCAATTGTATACTTGCTCAACAAACATCAATAACATGATATCAACTGATATGTCATTTTCAATTTCCCCGCCTATTAAGTATTTCCTATAATTATTACCTTCCCAGCTTTACCAAAGTTTTGGTGATCCTTTCAGCAAAACTGTTGCTGGTGGGTAAGAAAATATCGACCTCTTTATTTACGGTCAGGGAACTATAGACATCTACTTTGTCGATAGTCATGAACAGACTGGATGGTCCCTTATGAAAAAAAAAAGATTCAGAGTGAATATTTGCTCTTTTTTTGCAACATATCTTTCAAGAATAATACTAGAATAATAATATAAGTTTTTTCGGTATTGTATCTCGCGGTACGTTCGAATAACGATGCTGTAGGCCATATCATTTACTAAATATTTTTCTCGTTTCTCTCTTTCTAGTCCACCCACGTCACTTTAGTCCACTTATATATGCTAAAAAACGAGGACTGAGACGGCATAAGTGTTTACTACGATTACCGGAATATTTTTACTATTCAATATTTTATTGAGTTTTACGTACGAATAATGAGAAATGTTACTGGATAAAATAAATTACAGGGCCGATATTTACTTAAGAGAGCTTTTATATTTTACTATCAATTTTATGTAATACAGAAGATGAGAAATGCTAAAGAGAAATATGAATTATAGATATTTATTAATACAGCTTCTACGTTACATTATTTTGAAAAAAATTATGTCGATATTTGGAGGGAAATACATTTTTGGAGGTCCTTGATTCTAAGAAAAGCGATTTTTAAAACGTGTACCCATCTGTCCGTTTATCCGCCTGTTCGTCTGTCCGCGCGACCGTTTGTCCGACTGTGACTTTATCCGCCTTTTCGTTCGTTTGTGAACATCATGGCGCCTAAACTATAACAATATTTAACGAAAATAAATATTTCTCGAGAGATCGGGCTGATGACGAGATATGACGGATGCCGCAAACCTCGGAATTTGAAGAGATTTTTTAAACTTTTTAGATACTTTACATGAAGCTACTGGACCATTTTCAATTTTTTTTTTAAATATAGCTGCAAATTGCTTTGCGCGGATAGTTTTCTATAAAAAGATCATAGACATATTTTCAGAAAAAACTGAATTTCCGAACATTTCAAAAGTCAAAATATTATCCTTTAACTATATTATTAAAGATAGACTGTCTATTTTCTCGTATTCTACTAAGTAGTAAGAGAAAGATATGTAACGCTACACGAAGAAGTGTCGATTTTAGACAGAGACACATTTTGTGGATCACACATACGCAATGTCAAAAAACCATTTCATTTAAAATTTTGAATTATTATCACTGAATTAAAATATTTTCTCAAACCTTCAAAATATTTCATGTTCATTTTTTTCAAAATACTGCTAGTTGTTTCGTAGTTCTGAGTAAACTCAAAACAATTATACACAAATACATAAACTTTTTTCTTAAACACGGATCCAAAAGTTTTCTTTAAAGCTTCTCTATGTTTAGAACAAGTGCATTGAATTCTGTGATGGAGGTACAATATTCATTAAAACTTGAATTTTAGGAAATTAGTGGTATCCGTTGTTTACAATCTCCCTCGTTCTCTGTGAAGATTTTTTTAATGATATGCCTGAAGTATTTATAGGGGACAAACTGTAATATTATATTGCACATCCGTTACAAATAGTACCAGGAAGTATGTGCTGTTGTAACTTCTTTCTGTTATCAGCATGTGATGACCGGATTAAAGCAGCGACAAGTTACCCATGGAGTATTTTCACTTCATTCTTTCTCTATGTTTAGGCAATGCGTTCCTCTAAATCTCCTTGAGGGACATGGAGAACAATGGCATTTAGGCGGTTAGACGCAGGAGCGGGCAATGAGGCCATTGACCTGGTACTGGACGGGGGATTATGGATTAGAGTAAGCATAAGAACAAGAAATTTATCATCAGTTTCCAATTAAAACAATTCTCTCTCACCTTTCGTTGATGAAGTCAACTAACGAAAAAGGCGACACACTTAGGACAAAAAGTGAATTCTTGAAATAACAGTCTTTAAGGTACGGTATTTACTGGTGGCATGATTTTTTAAACACCCGGCAGAACGCTCCGCGGGTATGTGGTGCACATGATCGGCCGCTGCCAGCGCAAGTGTCGAGGGCGCCGGGCAGGTGCAGGGCGCCAGTCAACGTCACCGTGTGGGAGAGGGGGGGCAGGGATTGCGCAGGGCCGAGGGCAGACCGCGACGGAGGGCAGGCGGTGCGCGAGGAGTGGGCGCAAGCGGTGAGGCGCGGGTAGAACTCAATTACTCAATGGAACAGCCTTGAGCCGTTGGCTGGGGGAATGGAACACTGAATTAAGTGTGAGATGCGTAATGTGTAAATACTTAATATGCGTGTTACACATTATGGTCGCATTTGTTATACAACTTCAATCTTACCAATTCCTGACTAAACAGGGACAGCATAGACCTTGTTTGGCAGGAATAGTTCAGGGATTTGATTATCAGAAATAAATTTAAATTCGTTGTTCTGAGAACAAAGGACAATATAGTGTTTTACAACACTTTGCCAGATGACATTAAACGATTAAATCCGATAGCAAAGTTTAAATCCCAAGTGAAATCGTTTCTGCGGCATAACTGTTTCTATACAATTAGAGACTATACTGAGCATCACAAGAAAAGTAACATTAATTTTAACGATGATACATAATGCATTATTTACCATTTGAACTGTATAAATGTGTATAAACAACCTGTAACAAGTATTGTATTGCAGCCTCCGGGTCAATGACCCCCATTTCGTTCAGGTTTTTCTTCCAGTTTCCCTGATACATTGAGCAAATGCTGAGATGGCCCCTTGTTTTGCTTCTGGACATAAATGTAACTTCATTTCCTGTGCACGTCTTCTAGAATTCAGTTGGAAATACAATTATTCAAATTATCGTTTCCATGTTGTCGCGACAGGAAGTATTATTCCGAAGGAATAAGGGTCAAAATTTATTGCCTTTTTATCCTTGAAAATAGATTTTGTTACATGGGAGCTTTTTTTCTTCTTCAAAATTTAAGTAGTATATGACTTAGTGTAGGGATCACAGAATTTTGAAAATGTGCACACAATTCACTTTTCCCCACAGCACGTCATACGCAGTTTTAACTTTTTTGACGTAAAATAAAAAAAATAAATACAGTGATATTGGCAAATTGTGAAATGATTTTTGCATTTGGAGAGTCAACACAAGACTTAGGTGGTCGTAAATAGGAGTGGTAGGCGTCCGTTGGTTTCCATTTTAAATGGAATGAGGTAAAACAATTGTTCTACATGTGATTGACAATAGATACATTATAGCATGTCGAGCTGATTGTTAGTAACCAATCTACAGAGCTAATGACAACTTAATGCTAGATACAATCCCTCGGGCTTTACTGGTTGCTTGTATCTGCAACAAGCAATTCGAATATGTGCCGAATGAATTGTTTGCACGGTATTTTTAATGCCGTTTTAAATATGACTTATTTCTGGCCAGGTCTATAATTTTGATATATAAGCTATAAGCCTAAAGAAGAAAAATATAAGTATATACTTGCTCGCGCAAAAATTGTCACAAATACCATTTATACTTTCTGGTCATTGGTTTTAAATCATTGGGGTTAAAATATCTTTCTTACTATTATCGTCTCATTATTTGAACGGCTATGCAATACGCTTCTTGCAAAAGTGTTTCCAACCAACATACAATTTTTATTCGCGCTGTGTCGCGAACTCATGTTCTTAGAGGTAAAACGCCATTGACATACTTCCACACCACCAGCCTGTTGCTAACTCAATCTCCGTGATTCTTTAAAAAAGTTGAACATTTGCATTTGCAATTTTAAAAAATGTTATTTTTAATTTAAATTATTTCAAACTTCAGTTTTTGAGAACAGATTCCAAATTATATCCATAATTCCATATTATATCATACATATTCTACATTTGCCAAGTTTATTTTTTTGTTGTAAATTTCGAAAATATAGCTTGCCAAAAAATGGAACCTGCGCCAAATTGTGGCGTTCTTTACTATATCTCAGGAAAACATTTCAAGAAAAAATTTGGTGCCAATTTGTGAAAAATAAATTTATGCATTAAGTTCAATTCAAACAAATACTACTTGAAAATTACCCGGTTTTTCAAAAAATAGTAACTGACTATATTTAAAGTCCCAATTTTTTCAACACATTTCTTTAAGAAGAGTCATCTATAATACTGTTGTAAGAAAACTCCGAAAAATTGAACTTTTGCAATTTTCGAAAATTTACATTTTAATGAAAATGAGACCTGCACAATTTTAAAGCGTTCTTTGTTCTATCCGAGGAAAACGTTTAATCATAAACTTTAGAACCATTTTCAAGAAAGTTTAAAAAGATGTGGAGACTTCATGTAAAGGACCCCCAAAATCAGAATATAAAACTCGGCTTGATTTCGTTCAGATCGATCGGGTAATATTAATTTTAGAGAAAATCATCTGAACACTTTATGCCGGCCGGCCACACGGAAGGACGGACGGGTGAACAGACGGAAGGACAGGCAGACAAAACGCAGGCAGGTAGACAGGCAGGTAGGCAGGCAGACAGAGAGACAGGCAAACAGACAGACACGTTTTACCGTCAACCAAAAGAACATGTAAAAGATGGTTTCTGTCTATAGAATGTGATAGAGAAAGTAATTTTCTACATAGAGGAACACGATTTATCTATTTTTTTAATATCAGGGCTTCACAATACAAATTTCATAAATTTTTCTTTACTACGTAAGTACATAGGAAGGTGTATTAAAGCTCCTTTTACTTTCTCAGCTTACTACGTACTTACGTAGTAAGGTGAGAAAGTAAAAAGAGCTTTAATGAGGAGTCAACACCCAGAAGTAGTAATTCATGAACTCTGGTAATTGTCTATCATCTCTCAGTGGTGCTCTTTTCGCACAAGTGCTAAAACAAAACATTGACACAGAATTAAATATGGGTAGTTTCCTCTGCCAGAGACGCAAGGGTGAAAAGAAAATGAACCACTACCCCAAAACTCTCAATACGTTTTATCACAAGGCTGACAATGTACGCTTACTATAATAATCCGAGAACACGTATGGGTTTTCATTTAGTGATCAAAAGATGTTAAAGATTAACGATGAAACTATTAAAATATAAGAAACCCCAAACACACACATTCGTCCAAGCACACATTCGATTGCATTTTTCCTATAAAGAAATCTACATCTTGAAATATCAATGTTTCTTTTCTCCTTTTTTGACAAAATGGGTTCTTTCAATACGCACACGAGCAATATGAAGACGATAAAAGTGCATACGTTGCAGACAGCAACATGTGATCGCCGAGTCGGGAGTCTCGGCGCAGAATGTTATCCACGGATGCCCGACGCGCTGCTGAGGGGGAGACAGCTCCAAGAGGAGCGATTAGTATCGGTTACACGTCTCTTGCGACCGTTTGATGCAATTCAATTCAGCGCATATCGCCGACGCTTAGTTATCAACGCCAAGATTGGCTTCATGATATCCCTTAACAGAATACGCTTAGTTTCTCGACTGCTGTGACTTAATCGATTTCCAACAGCCAACCAGCGTCGCAACTCGACCTGACGCAGGCACTCTTACGACTCGTAACCAAGCTCTTGAGATGCCTTCCGTCTGAGAATATCGCTTTAATATCGGAATATTATACTTTATTAAGCAGATGTTGCTGGGTTAAGCGTCTATTTTTGAAAATACTGGCCTATTCTTTAAGACGCCGTCTTATATTTTGAAGGGACACTGAAATTTTATTGGCAGTTTTTGTGAGAACGCGCAATCATTTCCAAAACAAATTAGTGCAGGATAATAAACTGTTTTAAGAATTGCACACAATCACAGATTAACTTGCAATGTACAAAGTGTTTCTTTTATAAATAAGTACTTAGATGTATTGAAAATCGAATATTTCTCGTCACTTTTCTTCGTAATTCTACTTTACGTTGAGTTTGCTCACCGGCGTTTAAAATAAAAGTGTTTGAATTGGGGATGATTTAGTCCCTGACGTAATTGGTTGTCATTTTTTGGGGCATTGACTACCTGGATGTCTTTAAGTATTCATGCGTCAACTTATTTGTCATTAGATCATGTACCGGGAAAAGACTTGGCAACTGGCCAAACGTCTTCTCAGCTGCCTCTACCCTCACCATTCAACTCATTGGTTACGATGGCCCAAGTTGTAATAGAAATTGCGAATGATGAGGATGGAAATAGAACTCATGAGGTAATGGAAAAAGTTTGGTAAAATAAACAAAACAAAGTCCGTTGTGGAGTGGAATAACGCTTATAATTTAGATGATCTTCCTGAATATTCGTGTCTATTTATCTCTTATTACTTATTATAATAAAAATTCAAATTTCACAAAGAGTTTCTGTGACTTTGTGGTTCTCGAGGGGTATCATATAATAATTCTAAATACCAGCTAGTAGCGAAGATGTATGAGCATTGTTCTGGCCTATCAATTATGACTAGGTTACTGATAATATTCAAAAGATGTATTAAGGTCATTATTGCAGAAGAACCGTGCTGTGCAATATGTCTCTGGACCATAAGAAAAATGTTCATACATTTGTTACATCAATAGAATATTTGTCAGCTTACGGACACTTAAAAATGGCGAGGACACAAACACGATTCATAATAGAAAAAGTATGTATCGCAAAATTAAATGCTTCACATTTGTCAGTAACATTAGGCTGAATAGAGCTGCGTGTACAGTATTCACTGCAGCATTTCCTCTTTTCCTTTGCGTTCTCTCTATTCTGAACAATCAATTGATATATGCCTGACAATTTTTAGTTTCACGGGAAATAAACAAACGTTTCATAATACATTTTTAATCGTATTTTGCCAGAAAATTGGATAAATCACTTACAGGTTTAATCAAGAAAGAATTACAAACAATACAAAAAATACAAACTACAAAAAACCAAATAGGAATTAAATAGTTCAAGAAGTACCGATTGTATTTAAAACAACAACAACCAAACAAAAATCTCGATATAACGCATATTATGCGTGAAAGAGAAACCTTAATGGAAACCACATTTACATTATTTCGGCTAAGCGCCAGGAAGATATAGGTAGGGTGTAAGTTGTAAGGAAAGTCGATGGGGAAGGTGTGATCGTAGAATTAATTTTTATGTGGTAGATATAGTGTTCTGAAAGGACCGGTCACAATAATATGAATTTAAAACTAGTGACACTGTTGTAAAAAATACCTCAGAAATTATGTTATACTAATTTTGCTCACCTAAACCATATAAAACACGTAATAAAACAAGAGGAGCTAGAACGGCATATATTTCCTCGCATTATTTGTAACGGCTACACAATATTACACTACTACCTGAACCAATAATGTTTTCAACCAGGATTTGCCCCCTATGTGTTGAGGTTCGATATCAGCTAAACCAAATAGCTAAACTTAATTCTACAAACGCTTCGAAAATTTAAACATTTACATTTGCGATTTTCAAAATTGATAGATTTTTATTTTCATGGTTCCAAGATCTACTTTTCGAGAAACGATTTAATTAAGGAAAAGATCCCTATCATCAATATTGAACAAAATTATTAATTACATTTGCAAACTGCAATAATTAGTTGTATAAAATTTGTAAAACACCATTAAGGATTAACTGCAGTACGTAATTAGTATATATTAAAATAATTTAAATAGAAAATTGAAATGTAAGCAAGTATATTGCTAATTTTTTTCCTCACAGAAAACAAAATGGAAAATAAAACAAATATAGTGATATTAAAAACACAAAATAATTGTGATTTAAAAAACAGAAACATTTAAATAATCATTCAAAAATCAATCAAAAACAATGTTTACGAGTACAAACAAACATGATACATTTACAGTAAGTGCTACGTCATTAGGTAAAACATACACAACTATAATCAAAGTCTTCATCTCCTCATTAATAAGGCTGAGAACAATCATGATGTTCGATAGGGTAAGTTGAGAGCACGTTTACATTCTTTTTGTGTAGTTATCTTTGATCGATAATCAAGGGGATCTGATGGTGAACATCAACCGGTGAAAAACATCTTCCATTGTTTATTTTATCATTATCATTTATGATTATTTATCTATTTATTTATCATTATTTATTTATTTATTTATTTATTTATTTATTTATTTATTTATTTATTTATTTATTTATTTATTTATTTATTTATTTATTTATTTATTTATTTATTTATTTATTTATTTATTTATTTATTTATTTATTTATTTATTTATTTATTTATTTAAAAACAAATTATTTATTTATTTATTTATTTATTTATTTATTTATTTATTTTTATTTATTTATTTATTTATTTATTTATTTATTTATTTATTTATTTATTTATTTATTTGTTTATTTATTTATTTATTTATTTATTTATTTATTTATTTATTTATTTATTTATTTATTTATTTATTTATTTTACGTCAAAAACAATTAAAACTGCGTATGACGTGCTATGGGGAAAAGTGAATTGTGTGCACATTTTCAAAATTCTGTGATCCCTACACTAAGTCATATACTTTTTAAATTTTGAAATAAATTTTGAATTTTGAAAGGGAGAAAAAAACAAAAACTCCCATGTAGTAAAATCTATTTTCAAGAATAAATAAGCAATAAATTTTGGCTAAAAAAAACAAAAAAACTCCCATGTAATAAAATCTATTTTCAAGGATAAATAAGCAATAAATTTTGGCTCTTATTACTTCCTGCCGCGACAACATGGAAACGATAATTTGAATAATTGTATTTCCCACTGAATTCTAGAAGACGTGCACAGGAAATGAAGTTACATTTATGTCCAGAAGCAAAACAAGGGGCCATCTCAGCATTTGCTCAATGGATCAGGGAAACTGGACGAAAAACCTGATCGAGATGGGGGTCATTGACCCGGAAGCTGTAGTACAATAGTTGTTACAGGTTGTTTATACTCATTTACACAGTTCAAATGGTAAATAAAGCATTATGTATCATTGTTAAAATTAATGTTACTTTTCTTGTTTTCCTGTAGGAATATTTCCTTGAGTAATGTGGCCCGTAACGTTTTATTTATTTCCTGCTTCTCAAGCTTCTTCAAATAACTGACGAATGGGTAAAATAGCAAACTGAGTAATCTTGGAACCGTGGATCAATGATTTATGAATAGTAAGTTGGCATATAGTATCATGGATGCGAATAAAAAATTGCGATGTAAATTTGTTTGCAGTTTCCAAGCAGTATGTCTCAAATTCATACATTTTATATCATAACACCTGGATATAACTTAAAATAATAATGTTCAGATCCACACCAATAACATTGTGAGACTGTAATTTGACTTAAATTAATCGCCTCGCAGTTTTATCATCATTACTGCACATCAAAGCACGTTTTTGTTGGTCAATAGGATTTGAATAATTATGTATTAAAAATTGTGAAAATACACACGCACACATACACACACAACACCCATCAGAGTGTGCATTAAAATGTACAGGAATGTGTACTAAACACGTTCATAACAAATTATAATTATATTATTTGAATTAAATGCATTTATAATGTAATTCAATCTGTTGGTACGAAGCACAAAAATTTTACTTGTAGTATGAAATTAGCAATGGCGAAATTTTTTAAAAATGTTGATTTTACGTCCTTTCTTTACAGAAATTATTCAGTCCACTTTCGCAGGATGCGATTGGTAAGGCAGGCAGACATGCTATCGGTTGCGTCACGGATATTCTACGAATTACGTACGCTATTTGGTGTAATAAAGATATAAAACTGGTCAAGCCAAAGGCCTAAGCCTCGCCACCAATAAAAAACTCTATTGAAAATAAATAAATATTTATTTATTTATAAATGCAGTAACCCTAAAAATGCTCAACACCTTTTTTATTTTAACGCGTTGCATAATAATAATAATAATAATAATAATAATAATAATAATAATATTAATAATAATAATAAGAAGAAAATGAACAAACAGTACATGAGAACGAACAGCACGCTGTGGTTTTCATCCCCCAGCTCGAATATGAAATGGTTGACAAATCCCTTCAAGATATTTATGAGACAACAAAGCTTCACTACCAAGGAATATCATTAGATCTAAGACCAAAAATACCAAAACTGAAATGCAGTGCTAATGTCTATGAAGTTGTTGGCAAAATGAACCAAATTATTGCCCCAAACACCTCAGAAGCTACTTCTCTTGAAGATGTAGCCGGACTGTTCACTGCGCTGCAATTGCTACCTGTCAACACCTAGGTTACAAAGTACGGGTGGGAAATGGCACTTCTCTTTCTAAGAAACCTTATGAAAGACAAAATCCACCGGCATGGTTAAAGAAAATTGAAAATCAAATTGCCCAAGCTAGACGAGATATCTCGCATATTGCTGAGTATTTCAGAGACAAAGGAGGAATTTCAAAGATGGTTCGCGCAACTATTCGCTCAATTCTCAGAAGACTGGGGATAAAAAGAACACATAAAGACCTGGAAAGTAAACTCAATGTTGAAGATGAGAGATTAAGACAAAGAATAGCAGCTCTAGGGGCGAGAATAAGAAGGTATAATGAAGCAGCGCGACGCAAGAAAGAAAATTCCCTCTTCTCTAACAACCAAAAAGGCTTTTATAGATATCTAGAGTCAGAGGTGCCAACGACAATGATATAAACCCCCAAGTGCTTCTGCCATGACGGACTTCTGGTCTCAGATCTGGTCCACTCCAAAGCAACATTTTGATGAAGCATACTGGATACGACAGGAAGAAGAAGCGTGTCATAATATCCCAGAAATGAATAGAGTTGTGATTTCAACAGAGGATGTAAAAAGATCTATAAAGAGAACTCACAATTGGAAAGCTCCAGGAGTAGATGGAATCCATAATTTTTGGTGGAAATATCTGACGTGCACTCATGATATATTGGCGAGTCAATTTCAAAATATTTTGCAAGGAACATCTGTGCTGCCAGAATTTTGTACCATGGGTGTGACATTTATTTACCCAAAGGAGAAATGCGTCTTGCCCCGAGAATTATAGACCTATTACATGTCTACCCACAATTTATAAAGTTCTCACCTCCATTATTGCCACCAAACTCGACGAGCATCTGAAAGAAAATGAGCTGCTTTTGCCAGAACAGGTTGGTTGTAGGAAAGGATCTCGAGGATGCAAAGAATTATTAATAATAGATAATATTGTATCCAAGCATGTAAAAAAGAAAGCGCATAATTTGTCAGTGGGCTGGATTGATTTCGAAAGGCATTCGATTCTATTCCGCATTCTTGGTTGCAGCGAACCCTTCAACTCTACAAGGTTCATCCCTCTATCATTACATTTCTTACAACGTGTATGAACAGCTGGCGAACAACACTGCTTGTAACGCGAGAAATTCAGTTACCAGACAGATACTTTAAAAATTTGTAGAGGCATTTTTCAGGAGATAGCCTAAGTCCGCTCTGGTTTTGCCTAGCATTAAACCCTTTGAGTAGGATGTTGAATGCTTCCGGCTATGGGTATGCTTTGAAGAACCCCAAGAAGATCATTTCCACCAATTATATATGGATGATCTCAAGCTCTATGCTAAAGGGCCAGAACAACTTCGCAGCATGCTGACACTAGTAGAAAGCTTCAGCAGCTCTGTTTGTATGGATCTTGGTTTGGAGAAGTGCGCAGTAGTTCACGTGAAGAAGGTAGCGTCAGAATACAGAGAATGAACCTCATTTGATGGAAGATTTGAGAATTCAAGAACTCTTCAGTGGCGATGAATACAAGTATCTGGGCCTCCAGCAGCTCCTAGGAACTGCGGATGAAAAAATAAGAAAACAAGTGGAAAGAAAGGTTCTCTCTCGTGTGACGAAAATCTGCAAGTCCTGTATTAATTCAAGAAACAAATTTACAGGAATTAACACCTGGGCTCTTTCAGCAGCATCACATACATTTGGAGTTGTCAAGTGGTCTGAGACATCTTTGCAAGCTTTCGATAGAAAAGTCAGAACACTTCTATCAAAATATCGGATGCATCATCCTCGAAGTTCCACCGAAAGGCTGTATCTTTCAAGACATCATGGGGGCCGTGGACTGTTAAATCTTGAAGTTATGTGTCGCCAGCAAGAAAAACAGCTCAGAAATTATTTCACCAACAACGAATCCATGACGGCCATTTGTGCACAAGATCACGGCTATACACCTCTGAAGCTGCTCCAGGAAGATCACAATCCAAGAGTTCGAAACCTGTGGACCGAATTGAGCAGTGGAGATCAAAGGAACTCCATGGCAGTTTTGCTACTGCTCTTCAAAGTACCTCCATAGATATGAAGAGATCGACTGAATGGCTGAGAACAGCTGGGCTTTTGGCGAAACGGAAGGATTTGTACTGGCCATTCAAGATCAGGTAGTAGCCACTAATAACTACAGGCGATATATTATTAAGAGAACATCAGTGACAAGTGTCGCCTATGTAAGAAGGCCACCGAATCTATCCAACATATCTGCAGTGGATGCTCTCAGTTGGCACAAACAGATTATTTACAACGTCATAATAATGTAGCCAAAATCATCCACCAAGCTCTTGCTAAAAGATCGGACCTGATAAAGGAAAGCCTGCCATACTACAAATATCTACCAGAACAAGTTTTGTCTAATGAGAGAACAAAAATCTTGTGGATACTCCCATTGTTACAGATAGAACAGTGGAAGCAAATAAGCCTGATATTGTCGTATTCGACAAAACTAATCGTAGGGCAATAATAATTGATATCGCAGTCCCACTGGATCATAATCTGCTGACAACTATTGCAGAAAAGAGGAGAAAATATCAGCCACTCTCAGTTGAGCTGAAAAACTTGTACAAACTAATAGAGGTAGATATTGTACCAGTGGTTATTTCAACTAATGGGCTTGTGACTGAAGATTGGAGGATTGTGAAAGAAAAACTCCATCTAAATGAGTGGCACCTCAGAACCATGCAGAAGGCAGTGTTGCTGGCAACCACCAACATAGTGCGCAAGGTTCTCTCCCTAAATCATTGAAGCGGAACCTGAGTGCACTGGAGCAAGAACTTCTCACCATCTGTCTCACCATATGTGTTGACGTTCTGTCCTTGAGTTATACTTGAAAACTCCGGAAGAGCGTGAAATTTTGAAATATGAAATAATAATAATAATAATAATAATAATAATAATAATAATAATATATTTTCAAGAGCGAGGCCAGGCCACAAGGCCAGTGCTTCCGCTTAACAACAGCAAACCTTACACTAAGCATTAAGAGACCTGGAATTACTAATCTGAAATGCTTTCTTACGACAATTGTCATTGAATCCACGCATTACTTTAGTAATGATATGTAGACTTCTTCCCCAATAATCTCATAACATATGTGAGAAAATTTGTAGAAAAATTAGATTATTATATTGTTAAAATGAAATAATATTTATTTTTAAACTTCGGCTCTCGTTTTACTTTATTTCAAATAGAAACTAAATTCGCTGATTCACAGCTAATTATTTTGCAGTTACCTCCTTCACATTCAAAACTATAATAAAAACAGCAACAAAGCAGGGACTCGTGGCAAATATCTTTTACTCTACACCATGATTAATGTTTCAGGAATATAACACTTTAATTCCAACTTATTCAGCAGGCCTTAAAGCACATAAATGACACATTTATAATAATTTTACATGCAAGATTGTAGAATATATCTCCAGGCCCACTGTCCACTTTGTCTGGCTCCGTTTCATTTTTATACAAGGAAGTTCGTTATGATAAATCGGAATCCACCATGCAGGCTCTCAGGCACAAAGGAATGGCATGCCTAGGATGTTAGGCACCTAATTAGAGCCCTGCATACGGGTGAAAACAACCGCTCGAGTCTTGCGAGGCTCCGCGCGGACGCTCGTGGAGGACCTTGCTCGAGGCATGGAGATAGCTGTGTCACGGAGATTTCCACCATCCGCTTTCTGGCTCTCGGTAAAGTGCAGAACAGCCGACTGTCGCCAAGCGCTCGATAATCGCCACACACTGATCAAATTCGCGTCGTTAGCTGGACAAAAATGCAAAAATTAACTTTCTTGAAAAATGCTAAAATTTATATTATTTCGAACTACATAAACCAGAGCATAAGGAAATGTGATTGAGAAAACACTGACAGCAATGGGCGCCATGTAGCAACGTCCGGAAATAAGCCGTCGATACGCCTCCCGAGCTATCTCCATTAGCTGATTGATTGATTGTTAGTAATTCCTGGAGCCTCAACTCCTGAGCTCATTAGTCCTGGAAGTGTAGTGCACGTATTTTCATCGGACCGTGGCGGTGAACTTCCCCCGCTGGATGGCGAGATTCAGCACCGACCTACCTTCGACTATCAGGTTTTCCTCAACCAGGTATCTCCCACCAGCGGCGCACCGCCCCAGCCGGGACAAGCTCTAAGCCCCCGACCGGTCTCGCGGTTGTGTAGTTCATGTTAGTGTAAGTGTGTGTGTAAGGGGTGAGGATAGGACAAGGAAGAGGTATGAAGATCGCGCGCGATCCGTGGCCAGTTTGTCAGAGCACTGCTACGGCATTTGCCTGGTGTTGATCGGAGAAACCACGGAAAACCACCGATCAGAGCAGCTGGCCGATAGAGTTCTCCTCCTGACAGCGACTGAATTCGACCTAGCTGACAAGTTAAGTGTCGAAAATCCTGCCACAGACAGGACTCGAATCTAGAACTTGCCGGTCAGAGGCACTGCAGTGACTGAGTCACCTCTCCCGGAGTCTCCATTCGCAATTCAACAAGCTTGTGGATAAATATCTTTTCTGTTCTCTGCAAGCTAGAATTCGACTAATCGACATGGAACCCACTGATGTATGTCGTTCTCTGGTAACACACATTCTTGAAGGTATTTCCCCAAATTATATTGATAAAACAATTATTTTAACAATATGCTTCTCATAGACGGATTTTGCATGATACAACATTTGTGTACCTCCACAAAAAACTCACTTTCATTGCTTCGAAAATTGTACTGACTCATTACTACATATCTCCTCGCTGCGCTGGTACAATATTTAGTGGAACTATCCAAAACTTTGTAAGATAAGCTCTTCTTTGTAGAAACTGCACTCGCGTGCGGCGCTATCACCCAGAGATAAATGTTCGAGTGCGTATGTAGAGGAGTTGGCAATTAGAATGTCTTGACAGTAGAAAATAAAAATAATTTATTTAATGCCATATTTAGGACTTGTAATCTCGAACCCAAGTAAGGAGGAAATTCACACGAAAATCTGGACACTCTGTTACAATATCACAAAGCGATGGATTATCACAAAGCTGTCAAGTATATTCTCTGCTTGGCTAGTGAAACGTTCTGTGTATCGAAGCGTTCTAAATACTCCACTACGAAACGAGTGAGGTTTAAAAAGATCTTTCGCGAAAACAGAGAAAGAAGGAACCGTCATTGACATGTTATCAGAAAGAACTTCCTCAGAGCTGTTAAATGACGTTCAGTTTAGTTTCCTATTAATTGACCAAAGAAAGATTTGCCGATGTTATAGAACAGACCTCAGCTAATACTACTAGAACACTTGGTAGAATGAAGCACGTAGCAGATTCCAATGTAGCACGTTCGGATTACTATTGAAATGCAAGGTTATTAATTGGAATTTCTAATAACATAAATGGACTTGCAGTATACTTTCAAGTATGCAAAGAAAATACTATACAAGTAAAGAATTTTACATTCCAGAATTAAATATAAAAACATAAAAATACCCGTTAAGGGAAAACAATTCGTTTCACACCAATTAAAATGCCGTTAATGTTTCTTAAAAAATCCGAATGTACGGAGGATTTATAAAACAAATAACACTAGGTCTTGATTTTATGATTATATAATAAAAACGAAAATGCTAAACAAAATTGAAGTGGTTACTATTCTTCTTTGCGTGAAAAAGTGTTTTCGACATTGGGCACGATTTATTCTAAAACAGTTGATGCAAGTGGCGAAGACCTCAGAATTGGTCGACGCAATCTTCAGCCAAACAACGGCGGCCACTGCAAATCAGCCTATTTAACTCCTTTCCCTATTGCCACACATGGGTAGTTGTCAATAATTCGAAGTACATTAGTATTCATAATCATATACGTACGTTATACATGACATAAAATGGATTCATACGAGTAACATTGTTCGGCAACAGAGAAATGCATAATATTGTAATTTAGTATTTGCCTTAAAATGAAAAAAGTAAATGTTATAATTGTCTTTAATGTTCATCACTGGCGTATGAAAGAGACCTAACATGTAATTCTTTTAATTACCAGAGCCTTCCTTCCCTTTCCCTTACCTTCCTGGAGAAACTTTTGGAACGGTGAAATATAAATGTCTGAAGTCAAAATTATCAACTTCCCCCTTCAAATGCAAGTGATATGTTTACATCGCGCCCATAACCCAGCGTTCACCCATGACCCAACGGTCACCTACGACCCATCTCATCTTTTCTTTGTGTGAAAAGTCAAGAAGAATGCTAGCTGTTGGTCTCTAAAGATACAGAATATCGAAATCAAACCGAATGACTTCGTCGAGCTACTAGAGAAACACATACAAAAAATAGTGGTTCAATACCGATCGAATGGGATTAAAAATAGTGAAGATGATTTAAACATACATTTTTAACCAAGACTAGAAGAAAATAAAAATCAATTTCAAGAAAAAAGGCTTAGAAACTTAAATGTGTCTGGCCCTTACGTGAAAATAGGCAAAATAAATATTTGTCAAAGTCGTTAACTTTTCATTATTATTTACAGTATACCAACAGCCTTTAAAATTGTTCTTTAGAGTAAAACAGGCAACTTTCAAAACATTCGATGTATAATCATTACAAAGAACAAAATTTATCTGAAACACGTGAATCCTGTTCTTCTAATTCCCAGGTAGAACTTCAGTAGTTCCAATTAAGGTATTCTATTGCAATGAGGAGTCAAATTTTGGAGTTGTAAATAATTTTAAATATAAAATATATATAATATAATATATAATTTAATTTCAGTGAAATTATTAGTTGTATATTTAAAACCAATCAATACTCCTTCCTTTGCTGAACTTATATATATATATATATATATATATATATATATATATATATATATATATATATATATATATATATATATATATAGAGAGAGAGAGAGAGAGAGAGAGAGAGAGAGAGAGAGAGAGAGAGAGAGAGAGAGAGAGAGAGAGAGAGAGAGAGAGAGAGAGAGAGAGAGAGAGAGAGAGAGAGAGAGAGAGAGAGAGAGAGAGAGAGAGAGAGAGAGAGAGAGAGAGAGAGAGAGAGAGAGAGAGAGAGAGAGAGAGAGAGAGAGAGAGAGAGAGAGAGAGAGAGAGAGAGAGAGAGAGAGAGAGAGGAGAGAGAGAGAGAGAGAGAGAGGAGAGAGAGAGAGAGAGAGAGAGAGAGAGAGAGAGAGAGAGAGAGAGAGAGAGAGAGAGAGAGAGAGAGAGAGAGAGAGAGAGAGAGAGAGAGAGAGAGAGAGAGAGAGAGAGAGAGAGAGAGAGAGAGAGAGAGAGAGAGAGAGAGAGAGAGAGAGAGAGAGAGAGAGAGAGAGAGAGAGAGAGAGAGAGAGAGAGAGAGAGAGAGAGAGAGAGAGAGAGAGAGAGAGAGAGAGAGAGAGAGAGAGAGAGAGAGAGAGAGAGAGAGAGAGAGAGAGAGAGAGAGAGAGAGAGAGAGAGAGAGAGAGAGAGAGAGAGAGAGAGAGAGAGAGAGAGAGAGAGAGAGAGAGAGAGAGAGAGAGAGAGAGAGAGAGAGAGAGAGAGAGAGAGAGAGAGAGAGAGAGAGAGAGAGAGAGAGAGAGAGAGAGAGAGAGAGAGAGAGAGAGAGAGAGAGAGAAGAGAGAGAGAGAGAGAGAGAGAGAGAGAGAGAGAGAGAGAGAGAGAGAGAGAGAGAGAGAGAGAGAGAGAGAGAGAGAGATATCTAGAGAGAGAGAGAGAGAGAGAGAGAGAGAGAGAGAGAGAGAGAGAGAGAGAGAGAGAGAGAGAGAGAGAGAGAGAGAGAGAGAGAGAGAGAGAGAGAGAGAGAGAGAGAGAGAGAGAGAGAGAGAGAGAGAGAGAGAGAGAGAGAGAGAGAGAGAGAGAGAGAGAGAGAGAGAGAGAGAGAGAGAGAGAGATATCTATACCGGTCTGCCGGTTATCGGGGACTGAGAGACGGTAGGCGGTCTCTCGGCCCACACTCGGCTGACATGAACGGTCGAGTGCATTGTCTCGAGAGAAAGAGGGGCGGGAGAGCGAGCGCGGGCCGGTAAATTCGCGGAGAATGCAGACCTCTACACCTGATAGGGTTACAATATTCGATATATAATAATTTACCAGAATATAATCCTAATTTTAAACTATAATAGATCCCCGTAAAGAAACCACGTATTTTCTGAAATTCCAATTTTCGTCTTTGGCCTGGTTTTAGTGCATTTCCACCGTGTTTTAGTGCGTCCGTTTGTCCATCCGTGGTCAACGCAAGCGCCTAAACCTATTCTGACGATTGTCTTAAAAATTGATATTCCCCCATTTTTCTAGCTGGAGTGGAGGTAATGCGAACTTGAAATGGATTGTTATTTTGAGGTACTTTACATGGAGCCTTCAAAACATTTTGAAAAATTTCTCAAAAAAGCACCAATTTTTTAATTATTTTTTTCCTCGGAAGGAGCAAGCAAAGTTTCAGAAATGGGACAGGTCTCATTTTCGCTGAACTCTATTTTTGAAAATTGTAATGATTACAAGTAATGCCACAAATCATGTTATTTTGTAGCACCACGAAGCTAACAAAAATGAGTCGTAAGCAAGTATGTAAAAAAATACAGCGTGTATCAACTGTCAACCTCTTACGTGTATATAACATACACAATTTATAAGTGTTCTAAGAGAAGACGATTACAGAATGCAAGGCCAGTAAAGAAAATATGTTATATCAAATTGATTATTACATATGATGATATAGAATTGAAACTGTCCATTAACCTTGATTATCTTTTGGATGTGAATTTGTATATCTTGAAAAATATTTATTTGTTCACAAAATTAATAGTAATAAGATTGCAAAATAGAACTCTAATACGCAAATGAAATCAGAGTAGCTATGAAACAAATATACTAAAGAAATATATGTATATGCAAGAGACATGGTTCAGTAATCAAAGCCTAAAATGCAGTTTATCGTACACTGAATTGTACATAAATGAATTTAATTATTTTCAATATTAAGGTAATATTAGAACGCTCATTAATTTGGAGTAATTCTCTGCAATATCTCGTTTGCACTTAGTCGAAATTACCACAGTAATCAATTAACACATTAAATGAGATCAATTATTTCTCAATTTAATCCCATTTACGTCTATATGAATTGGTCAGTATAATAATTTGTAAATAATTCAACACATTTAATGTATTTACCTTTATTGCAAATCGACATTTAAAAAAGGGTTATGCGGTTATGAATTCTCCCGGACGAATTTTGCCATTTTTCAATGGTATGTGCATTTGCAGGTGTTATTCCATAGTTCATTCAAACGCTCTATAAATATTTGACTTCCCAAATACCCGCAAAACATCTGTCCGTGTTGAAGCGGAATTAAAACAATTTACTGAGTAAATAAAATTTAAATAGCAATGGAATATTGTTGTCATTAAACATTGATATATCTTCATGATAAATGGGGGATATGTCAAAATCAAACTTTACAAAGTATCTCATAAACACTTCCTGAATTTTTACGTAACATACGATTTAGTTACACATTTTATTGTAAATTGCAATGAATTCTACAAACTACCAGTTAATGTAATATTTATAAGATCAAAGTAACTTAAAAATCATTTTCATTGAAGTATTTATAATGTTATTGAAATAGTACGTAGTATATAATATTTTTGCTCTGACAATTTTCAAAATTACTTACGTATTTTACAGAAACGTTTTTACACACTTAATTTTATTTTCATAGAAGTGCGAAGGGGGAACCTGGGGTTGGGAACATTGTGTCGCTTTTTTTGAAATTATTGCGTTACGAATTTCACTGCGAGCCTCTTGTCTCAGCTCATTACGCTTTCGGTAAGTACGGGAAAGAAGATATTCCACTAAGTCACATCTTCATCAGTTACAGAATTGTTGATTCTAAATTTATTTTTTTAATGTAGCTATTCAATTGTGCCTAATTTGTACTACGTTTGTCTTAAAAACAAAATAACTCGTACGTTCTATTTTTACCCCAGCCATATATATATATATATATATATATATATATATATATATATATATATATATATGTGTGTGTGTGTGTGTGTGTGTGTGTGTGTGTGTGTGTGTGTGATAACTTATGCCAATGAAGATCTCATGAGGAATTTATTCCTTATACATCATTCAATACATCTCACATAAGGAAGTTATTACACATAGGAAATTCTGAACATTCCCCCCCCCCAATTTGTAGACAACCCGTCATCGACACGTCCTGACGATGTCAGGGATTTTGTTTAATTGTAATATTAATATATGAGCTCGCGAAATGGAAATGTGTAAAATAATATTTAAAAGTTCAACAAAAATTGCTGCTTTTTTATTTTAATGCTTTTCTTCTTACTGCTTTGCTTATTTTAAATTGATTTAATTTAAACACTCAATAATGTTTAATTGGTTGAATTTGTATGCATATTATTGCATTGAATGGTTGTTCAATTTTTTTAAATTTATAGCGTTTCTTTCTAATATTATTATGGTGAACAGCCTTAGTTATAACGAAGAGTAGTTTCAGATTCTATGGGACTGACGGCGTGGAGGATCCGAGAAGCAGGTGCGAAGGATCTTGACAATCAATCAAGAACTATCGAGGGGATGTGTTTCAATCTCTGGAGCCAACTTCATTCAGAACGTGGGCATCTTCGTTTTTATGGCAACGGTAAATAGAATGTCACCTAGTATAATTTCGTGCTAAATAAGTGGAGTGTCTTTCAGACTAAAACATGTAACTGATGATGCTGTACCTAGCGGAGATGCTATGAAACTTATATCGATTGTAGTTCAGTGGATTAATGTTTACGAAAAATCAAAATAAATGTATATTGCAAACAATCATCTGTAAAAAAATCAAATGTATATTGCAGTCAGTACTTTAATGTTTTTAATTAATATTTTGAAGGACAATTGAAAGTCAAACAAAATCAGAACTAATAATTACAATTAATAAGTAGTAAAATAGAATGCATTCCTGAATACTTTATTGTGGAAATTCGTGAAGCAACAGATAAAAACCTATTAACTTCACCACTAATATCAATTTAGTTTGAAGGGACTCCTAATCTTGAAAATGTTCGAACATACACCATGCAATCTAAAGACTAAGTTCATTAAAGGAGAGAGAAATAAAATTTTACCTCCAGAAAATGTGAAACTGTGACATGACCACTTCCTTATTATTAGAATTATATTTTGTCTCCGAGTTTATAGTGTTGATCTGTTAATACGTTTTGATCGGTTCTCATATAATGTACTTTTATAAAAGTCACGTTGATTACGTTCGGAATGTTTGAACGATAAACAAATACCAAAGAATCAGAAAAAGCACGAAGCAAAATCAGGTAGTTCATTTATCAGAGTGCCTATCCATTAAAGAGAGAGATTGGAAGTAGAACGTTTCTCCGTGATATTTACACATTTTAACTCTCTACTCTGATGAATTTCTGTTTGTATATGCAACTGATCGTTTCAAATACCCCCGACTTTTATCAGTCCCATAAAAAAGGGATATTTGCAACGAAGACAATTAAACTTTACTCTTCTTCATGCGCAATTTATGCTGTTTTTTGAAGCAATAAATGATTACCTTAATACGTGTATTTGAAACTTCGAACCGTTGTTCGTGTCATTCCTTGCTTTATACTTTATTTTTCGACCAATACGTGTCGACTGGGAGATAGGCGCACGTCACAAGCAAGCCTCGGCACCTCGCGCTTCTTTGCATTTTCAATGCGCGATACGGTACATAGCCGAAATGAGACCTAAACCCACTTCGTTCTCATTAAACCTGTTTCTGTCCTCACGTATGCCGGCAACTATTTTGTGCACAAGTATACATCTTACGCTGAGTAAAATTACGGTATCGTGTAATGTTTGTGTTGGAACACAAGTCAAAACGTTGCTAATCTCCTGCAGGAGCTTTGATCCGCCATCCTAGTTCTCCCCAACTGCGACCGTCAAGGTCTATTCACAGCGGAGGGCGCGGTCCACTGCCGGGGTAAAGAGGTGCGATAGACGAAATGTGATGAGATCTCTCGCTACTACTCGTACGTGTTCTCATTGCATTTCGACAGCCCTTTGTTGAAACAGAGTGTTTGCGTTTGAAATCGCCAAACACCTCCTCTCTTTACTGCGACCCTTCGTACAGCTAACGATCACCCTTTCGCACAACACTTCACCTCTACCGTGGATCAACACATACATGTTTCCGCAAACAAATATCCACTAAATATTTCTAATCGTAATTCATAGAATGCAAAAAAGAAAATGTAATATGTCATAATGAAATAGAATTTTGGTCGTCAAATAAGCTAATAATTAGGTCTGCGATTCCTTTGCAATATAAGTAAAAATAACATGGTAAATGACATTGCAATATATATAAAATTAAATACATAACAACAAAAAACCATTTTTACTATGAAACAAAATTGATGAGAAACTAATACACTTAGTAAAAAATATGAAATCCTCTCTAAAATTCAATGCATATTCGTTCTCAGTTATTGTAGTTGCAAGAACAACCATTTTAAAAATGATTAAACACCTCGAATTTTTGACATCAAAGCTTTTCGACATTTAACATTATAGTAAAACCTCTCACAATTTTTAAAAATGTTCACTTATTTTTTCGACAAATTAAATTTTCATTTTCTTGTCTTGCTTCGTTAGAAGAAAAAGTATTGTAATTGTGCGACTGAAATGGGGTATTTTCCAACAGTCTCCCTTTCTTATTGCCGAGCCCGGAAACGAAAAAGGAGGTGAATTTTGTTTCTATAAACAGTAGATTACTTCCTCCAACAAGTGGAGTCAGAACCCATGTTTTGTAAAACCTTGAAACCGAAAAATCGATTGCCGGAAAAAAGCCCGCCCGTCTCTCTGTCATTCCTTTGTTTGTTTCTTTGTTTGTGTTTTTCGGGTTGTTTTTTAATTTTTTGTCTGTCTGTGTCGTTGTCTGTGTCGTTGTCTGTGTCGTTGTCTGTGTCGTTGTCTGTGTCGTTGTCAGTGTCTTTGTCAGTGTCTTTGTCAGTGTCTTTGTCAGTGTCTTTGTCAGTGTCTGTCTGTGTCTTTGTCTGTGTCTGTGTCTTTGTTGTGTCGTCTTTGTCTGTGTCTTTGTCTGTGTCTTTGTCTGTGTCTGTCTGTGTCTGTCTGTGTTCTTTGTCTTGCTGTCTCTTTGTCTGTGTCTTTGTCTGTGTCTTTGTCTGTGTCTTTGTCTGTGTCTTTGTCTGTGTCTTTGTCTGTGTCTTTGTCTGTGTCTTTGTCTGTGTCTTTGTCTGTGTCTTTGTCTGTGTCTTTGTCTTTTTGTCTGTCTGTCGTCCTTCCTGTCTGTCTGTCTGTCTTCCTGTCTGTCTGTCTGTCTTCCTGTTTGTCTGTCTTCTTCCTGCCTGTCTGTCTTTCTTCCTGCTGTCTTCTTCTTCCTGTCTGTCTTTCTTCCTGTCTGTCTTTCTTCCCGTCTGTCTTTCTTCCTGTCTGTCTTTCTTCCTGTCTGTCTTTCTTCCTGTCTGTCTTTCTTCCTGCCTGTCTGAGAAATAATTATTTTGTCAAAATGTGCTCCAAATTTTTTCTTAAACTTTTTCCTCACAAACCTTCCTGGCTGTCTTTCTTCCTGGCTGTCTTTCTTCCTGGCTGTCTTTCTTCCTGTCTGTCTTTCTTCCTGTCTGTCTTTTCCCTGCAAGTTTGAGAAATAATTATTTTGTCAAAATGTGCTCCAAATTTTTTCTTAAACTTTTTCCTCACAAACAGCAAGAAACACTTAAAATGTGCACTTATGGTGCATGTACACAACACTTACGGCGCGGATCGCATTTTCGTTTAAAGTTTCTTAAGTTTTTACTATTAAAATCGTTGGAAATAAAACAAGAATAGTGTGCTGTAGTAGCACTACTAGTTTTAAAAATGAATTGGTTTTTCAACTTTTTAATGCGTCGGGATCGTTGTTAAGCGGGCTTGGCGATTTGGTATACCAGATATCCTCGTAGCTCGTTAAACCTAAGTACGTGAGTTAGAATCTGAGTGAGCGCAGTAAGCTTGCGGGTTGGAAACAATTTTACATTCTCATGTAATATTATAATAATTCGAAAGAGATCGTGCTTTTCTTAGCATTTTAAGTTTAAATTATTACCTGCGTAAAAGTGAGCCTATACACCACAGCTATCTGGATTTATTTTCCTAAAAACTTAGATTTCATAGATAGCACAAGATTTCTTTCTTTTTTTCTTTTGTCCGTCTAAGAATCACATGAAGTTACTTTAAATAAATGGATTTTTTCTCTTCCCCTTCTCTTCTGCATTTCCAATACTTGATCAACCTTTCACTTTGCCTTTGTTCTTTACCGCCAAGGTGTTGTTCTTTCCTTTATTTTATGGTGGTTAAAATACTTCTGATATTTTAAACAAAAAGAAACTGTGTTTTAAATCGTTCAGTCCAAACACAAATTTGAACGCTGTGGAGTACCATTTGCTTAATCTTATTGATTTACAATATTTTAAATACTCTAGCAAAGTACGTATTTCTACAAAACTATTCTGAATATTGAAGAAGAAATGAAAGAGTAGTTCTTTGGTTCAAGAGAATTTCTTTTTTCCGGGAAATTTCTGTACATTCTGCAGTTCAATTTTTGGTACATTTGTTTTTGGTTTAATCTTGATAAATCGATATTAGATTCATTTAGCTATTGTTAGTTACATAAACGTAACATAATATTCCAGTATAGTTTATCATCTGCTTTTTAAATTATCTGGAATAATTAGCGACCAATGTTTTATAGACACAATGTAATGTTTAGGGTCAATGTTTCAAAGTAATTTCTGTAGCAAATATTGACCTATTATAAACTGGTTTTTAATTTTTGAAAGAAACACAATCACTTACTGTGTAAACTACAACTAAGAAGACGCTATGTATAAACTACATGTAAGAAGAAAGCTCTGTGGGAAGGCAATTAAGGTGTGTGTGTACTTTCGTATTGACAAACTATCTAGACGTAATATTGAGTTAAAGTTTGGCGATTACGTTCAGTTTTATTTCTTTATATACATTTTTTAGAAAGGACCTTCTGTAAGACACTTCACTTTCTGAAGAACATTTACTCGTAGATTAATTATTAAACCAATTTTAAACAAAAAACACCTAATAAATAACACGATTGGTTTGGGAAAGATGTACTCAATAATTCCTCGCAGCTGTAAACAGGCTTTCCTCTTGTATAAATATTTCAGCTCACGTTGGAAATTCACACCACTTTTTGAGAATATATTAATGGATTCTAAATATGCGTTCGGATTGAATTTAGGACGTATTCTGTGTTCAGTGGCACATATTCCGAGAATTTTGTGTTCAGTGGCACAGGTGTGCTTGCATAAAAAACTATTTCCTGCGAACTTTCTGCTGAATTTTTGAAAATTGCAAAATTGAAAAACCTTTTCGTTGTCTTCCCATAAATACAACATTGAAGATAAAGAGTTTCTTTAAGGAAATCTGTCTGAAATCGAAAATATTTCAGTAGTTTTAGCGCAATTTTGCGTGAAATGTCGGCAATTTTTTAAACAATTGTTTTCTCAAATACGGTTCAATCTTTTATTAAATTTCGTATCAACGGACGACAATAATGTGACGCTATTTCTATTTTCGGGAAACTTAGAATTTTCGAAAATTAGAAACAGTTAATATTGCAAAAGTAAAATAGTGTTGATCGGGAGTTTTTCCATATAGATGTTTTAAAAAAGCATGTCTTTAAATAAAGGCATGTACAACTATTTTAAAAAAGTAATATTTGCGCAATTTCTGCTTGAAATTAATGCAACTTATAAACAATATTCTTTTTAGAAATTGCTCCAAATATTTTCTTTAAGTTTTATTCACGGATAGTACAAGACATGTTCATAAGGATGGAATAGGTCTAATTTTAGTTAACTTCTTTGAATTTTCGATAATCGCCAAAGTAAGAAATAATGCGAAAAAATATGTGATCTATCAGTTTTGATATAAAAGCCTAAAAGTTAACCAGTTATATTAAAGAACAGGAACATATTGTGGTAAATCACACTATCGAATTAAAAGTATCTGTGCAGTAACAGGGTGTGTCAAGCTGACACAACCACTATAGCACAATCACATCAAACCAAATGTAATATTTAGTACTCATTTATTACTAAATTATTACCACAAAATCAAATTTATCTGATCTTGCGGTTTATGAAATAAATGTGGTTGTGCTGGCGTGACTGTGATATCACAACCAAACCTAAAAATGGGCACAATTGATTCACACTAATAAGAATATTTACTTTTCATTTATTACAAAAAACGAAATTAATTACTGTCGCCGTTTATGAAATAAATATTGTTAAAAACGGTAGTTATGCAACCACGAATGACATTTCAGTAATAAATTACAGAGTACGACCTGACACAAACAACCCAAACCTATTAGATAATTAAATACAAATTCAATACTAACTTAGTACCCCAAAGAGAAATTTATTAATGCTGCCGTGTATTAAATAAATATTGTTAAAACTGAATACTAGTTGTCCAACAATGCCAGATTAGCAAATACGATAATAGAGAGAACCGACGAGTATAATCAAATAAAACTAAGGACATAATTGAACACACATTCAATATTAATGTATTACTTTAATCAGAAATGTATTATTGTTGTCATTTATGAAATAAATTTTGTTAAAAACGGCATAACTTTGCAACCACGCACGATATTGAAGAATTTAATTAGAGAGTACGAACGGGCACAAACAAACAAAACCTATTAGATAATTCAATGATCATTCATTACTGATTTATAATTAGAAATACATTTATTACTGTTGTCGTGTATTAAATATATATCAAAATTGAATTAAATAAAACAGAATCATAGTTATCTCGCCGTGTAAAGTATCCGAATATGATGAAAGAAATTTGGAACACGCAAAATCAACTGTGATTCAGTTTTTAAGAATATTAATGTAATTAATGACAACAGTGGGAAATTTGGTGTATGTTGTGAACGTCTATGCGACTATCCGTATGCCTATAATGTGAAATATCTCTAAATTTTAAACAACGTTGTTCCGAATCGCAGAATCTTGGGTGGAGGAAGATCGTCCGGGGAATATCCCTTTTCGAAAAAATCCTACGTATGGTTTGGTTTAGGTCCTGGTGTTCACACACGGACGGAGGGAGATTTAAAAAAAACAACACTTTTTGGGTATTAGAGGATTCCAAAAGATGTATTTCCCTTGAAATCTCGAAATCGATTTTCCGCAGCATTACATAACTATATCTATGCTACGTATATTACTCCATGTATACGCACATATACGAGAAGGTAACTAGTGGTGTTACAGAAGAGCACACTCTTTCTCGTAGTAAAGGTTTCTATTTCCCTTGGTATGGACTGGCACTACGGGCTTGTCGCATCCTCTTGCCAACTGCCATCTAAAAAACATTCTTTTGACATTTTCTCAATTTTTCGGTTTCCTAAGAGTAGAAGTGAAATACTTCTTTAAGAATATTAAAGAAAAGTAAAACCTTCTAAATAGCAATTCTAATTGAAGAATTTGGAGCAGTTTTTCAGCGAATGGCGTTTAAGTTACTGTAAAGGCGAAATTTTAAGTTCTTTTCCTCAGAAAGTTTCTGAGTTTCCGAAAAACTTAATTTCAAGCGCTTTGAAGTTTTTAACTAAAAATGGAATAGTATTTACAAATTTCTGGTTTAAGTGCATATAAACGGCGTGCGAGATATTTAAAAAAAATTACTTCTGTGTAATTTTTGAAAAAACGAAAAAATACCCCAAAATAAACTATATGTCGTATTAACCTCTATTATGGAATTTGATGTTGTGGCATATTCGGATAATTATGATTCAGGTTTAACAAAATTTAATTAAAACACGGCAACATTAATAAATTACTCATTGGTGTAATAAATTAGTATAGAATGTGTATTTAATTATCTAATAGGTTTTAGTAATTTCTATAACTTCGTACTCTCTAATTTAATATTGGTATGTTGGTCGTGGTCGCAAAACTATGCCGTTTTAAACAATATTTATTTCACAAACGGCAAGAGTAAGAAATTTAATTTTTGAGTAATAAATTAGTAGTAAATATTCTATTTGTTTTGATGTGATTGTGCTGTAGTGGTTGTGCCATCTTGATACGCCCAAAGAAAAAGCGAAAACAACGTCAAGCTGGGGCATGGAGACACACAATCCGACATCGAATCGATCTCGATGTGTTTCTCTCCAGTTTTGAGATTTGGTACCGTATTTTGACGATTCATAAATCCACTTAATTATTTACATATGTATGTTTTAGGTGTTGAATGTTAATACATTTGTGCCCTGGAAGAGGTAACTGAATGTATAATTGATACCTCCATAAGATATATGTTCATACGTGAGCTAGGTCAACTTGGATAAATAATTGGACATGAAGAGAATGTAGATGTCGTAGCAATGTGAAAACTACCAATATCTAAAATCAAGAAAAAAACGAAAAGGAATCAGAGCGCTCGAAAAGGGTCACGATATTTCCTCCATTTACAAAGCTCAAATGCTTGGCCTTGAGCAGGGAGATGTCACGTGTGTCATGCCTGCCATTTTAACATAATCATGTTATTCCGGGATCGGGATTCTTAAATCGATAAAGATGTGGTGATCGGACTGGAATGAACAAAATGAATTGTGTTACGTATATTGAATAGAGACGAATTTGTAAAATATTTATATTGTGGATTCTTACGTGAAAACTATAAGCAGAGATTGTGTATGAATTCTAAGGCCTTGGTCAAACTCATTTTCGTGGAAAGGGAACATTGGAAATTTAAAGGAATTGGTTGGTTTGTTATGTCTTCGAGAGGATAGGAGTTTATTAAACGTTTTTGATGAATTTAAGTTAATAGAAGAGTTATTGAAATTAAGTCCAATTTTATTTCAATTTAATTCAATAAGATTTAATTATAACCACCCGCTCGAAGTACGTAGTAGGAAATTATCATCTTTGATAACTATTTATTGAATTTCGATATTCAATTAATTAAAACATTTATTAATGAAAAGAGTTACATACATCAAATTTTGTTTCCTTGTGAGAGAAAACATTATGTATTTTATCACCATGCGTTGTATCATATTATAATTTGAATGAAAATTGTGAAATTTAGACATTCACTCAGTACTTTCATACTTGAAATATTAAAGGCATGTAAACTTCTATGGAGACATTTTATTATTTTATTCACACGCTAAGCATGCCTGACAAGACGAATAATGGAGTTGCTGTAACAACATAGACTTTCTTGAATTATAAATAATTTTCTTATTTTTAACATTGATCTATTCCAAAAAATAAAAATTTGGAGTCTATTGAGAATGTTTTTAAAACAAATGCTTGTATTTCACGCAAAATTGACTGGCATTTTCAGAAATTTGAACTAGATCAAATTTCATTTGTCTTCGAACGAAATATCTTATTATAGAAACTAGTATTCCTTCAACAGCACATACTTTCTCGGATTACTACTGAATTTGCAATTTCAGATAATTTAGATTTCAATGAAAATATGACCTACACAATTCCTTGAATCGTTCATTGTTTTACCCGTGGAAAAAAAAACTTGAACAAATTTGGAAAGGCTTTTAAGAATGTGTTTTATAAACTGCATTAACTTCAAGCACAAATCGCACAAATATTAGGTTTTTGTAAAAAAAGTACATGACCTTCTTTAAAAAGCCGATTTTTAGAAGATATTTTCTTTAAAACAATCATCTCTATTTTCAATTCAGTAGTATTTAAATGTTAAATTTACGCAATTTTAGAAAATACAATTTGCCAGAAACTGAGAGTATACCACATTTATTTACCGACTTTTAATATGGGCGAGGAGAAAATTTAAAGAAATAGTTTCGAGCCATTAAAAAAAATTCCTATATTTCATGCCAAATTACGTGAAAACTATTTATATATTAAAAAACTGTACATTATCTGATTTTGTCTTCATGATTTAAGAAGAAAACATTGTTTTTAATATTGTACTTGTAGGAAAAATTGAATCTTTGAAGTTTTCGAAAAATCAGCGATTTCAACGAAAACGAGACCTGTTCCATTCTCTTAACCATCCTTTACATTTCCCCGCGGAAAATGTTTAAAAATAATTTGCACTTTTTTGAAAAGAAAATGTTTTTGAGGATTTATGTCAGGTACCTCCCAAAATCAAAATATCAAAAAAAATTTCAAACTTACAGGGTCTCAATCCATTTCCAATTGATTGAGGAATATCAATTTTGGAGAAAATATGCCGATTGGTTTAGGTGCCAGTTTCCACTACAGATGGTCAGACGACCACGACGGCAGACGGACACGACGACAGACGGACACGACGACAGACGGACACGACGGAGACGGACACGACGACAGACGGACACGACGACAGACGGACACGACGACAGACGGACACGACGACAGACGGACACGACGACAGACGGACACGACGACAGACGGACACGACGACAGACAGACACGACGACAGACGGACACGACGACAGACGGACACGACGACAGACGGACACGACGACAGACGGACACGACGACAGACGGACACGACGACAGACGGACACGACGACAGACGGACACGACGACAGACGGACACGACGACAGACGGACTCGACAGACAAATAGATGTCTGCTGTCAAGTTGTTTGAGTTTTTGTTATCACGGATCCACAAAACAGGGATTCTAACAACAGGATTTGGAGCATGTAATTTACTCTACATAGGAATACGATGGGTGCATTTTTCGTTACCAGGGTCTTGTAATAAATATTTTTCTCTCGAAAATTCCGTGTTTTTCTGAGCTGGATTAGAATACTCTCTCATCTTTCTGAGTAAGGACGAGACTCTAAAAATAACTAGTATTAACAGTGTATTTGTAATAGGAAAACGTTGAATAATTTCTGAAGGTTTGACGATTCCTAATATTTAGAGAGTTCAACGAAAATGAGACCTGCTCCGCTTTATAAGCGTATTTTGATCGGTCAAGAATAAAAATTAATCGAAAACTTGGAATTTATTTGAGAACTTTTTGAAAATATTGATACTTTCTCTAAAATATCGTCTAAAATCAAAATATCGTTTGTAAATTTGCACGGTCTGGAATTCGGCCATATCAATCGGAAATATATTTCTATATTTCTATAAACTGTTTAGGAGCTAGATTTTACCAGAGGCGAACAAACGGACGGAGGTACGGATGGACAGACAGGCGTTTTGCTATCAACTAATTTTTAGGAATCAGGAAATATGGATTCTGACTATACAACGTGTTAGAGGAAGTACTTTA
The DNA here is from genome assembly GCA_964035755.1 of Teleogryllus oceanicus. Classification (NCBI taxonomy): domain Eukaryota; kingdom Metazoa; phylum Arthropoda; class Insecta; order Orthoptera; family Gryllidae; genus Teleogryllus; species Teleogryllus oceanicus. Next base: position 285,160,379 of record CAXIVR010000001.1, read on the forward strand.
ATTCAAACGAGAAGATTTGTCTACTTAGTTTGTATTAGGGCTTCACAATACGAGATAACCTTAGAAAAAGTCGCCGCTACCCGTTGCAGTTTTACAATACTTTCTTTTTACTACGGAACTTTATTACGATCTGATTAAATTAAGGAATCCTATTAAACTAAGTACCACTAGGTATCCATGTGTTTCGTTTTCTTTTCTTGCATCACTTTTCTTCATACGTATTAGCACCGATTTCACAAAATATCGCATTTTATACGTGCATGTAGGGATTTACGTAACAGCTCTCTATGCCTTGACGTTTTGTTTTCAAATAACGCTCCTTCATTTTCACTTATTCCAGCTGGCATTCCAAAGCGGTCACGCTTCTTTTCTCGCTCGCCATTCTAACTTTAAAGGGTCCAATTTTCTTCCCCCACTACTTTGGCCCTGCCATTATGTTTATCGCACGTCTCATCTACTCCGTTTTTCGCAGCTCTTGGCATTTCATGTGCCGTTACGAACTTCAGTTCACTCAGTATGCTTCTACAGCTATCCGCTTTCATCCGGTTTCTTCGTTCGTAGCTAATTTCTCCCCACGGTTTCCTGCGACCGTTCTTTATCTTCATTTTGCGTTACGCGATTTCTTGTCGCTATCGATCTTGTGATTCTCTGCGGCTCTTTACACTTCAACCTTTGCCAAGTTCCACCTCCCCTCTCTGAACCCTCGACCCGACGTTTGGAGGGAAGAAGGAAAGAGGCGCGAAGTCTCACGCTCTCAGTCTCTCTGGTCGTTAGCGAATACTACGAATTCTCACTCATACCATCTTTCTTTAAATTGAGGATAGAGAGCATAGCTTTTCCTTGCTCTATTATTCATCAGCGTTGAAACTGTTGACGATTCTTGCGCAGTTCTGAGACATTTACGAAATCGTCTCCGAGTTGATCTGTATGCACTGTCGTAAATAATGTGCAATGCATCAGTAGTACCTACAACCACCGTTCTGATTTTGAAAGCTTTCTGTGGAACAATGTTTGTAGTACCAATTCATGCGCACGAGAAAGAACTGTATTTTAAGTAATTAGCTAGCATTTTCATTAATTCAATTTTTGAAAACAATAAAAGTTTATCACATGCCTATAAATAAGAAATCTCGAATCGTTAAACAACTGAGAAATCCTAGACACACCTTCAAATGCCTCGAGGTAAGACCATGGCAATAATCAATGGAAATATTCCATAACGTGTCGTATTTTATTATTTTATCATTTTGTAATTTCACATTGTTAGATATATTTATTATTTTAAAAACGTAATACGAAGTTTTACCTGGATAAATTAACGAAAGACGATACTTGTTTGAAATAATTCGAAGAAAATATATTAATAATTAGTTACATATAAGTAGATAAAATACTTTGAAAATGCGTTCTAGAAACTAAAAATATGAAAAATGAATCTTCATTATATGTTTCCCTAAACATGATGTACTAAGCGTTTTTTTTTCAAATCATACGTAGTAGAGACAAATATTTAGGAGGGCAGAGCATAACTTCAAGAATTCCTGTTGGGAAATTGTGCGACACACTAGCATGCAATAGGCATTGTCTGTGAAATGAAAGTCTCAAATAGTTTCGCAGCAACTACGGGGAGTGGTAATTGAGTCTGACACAACAGCAATTCCCCACGAACTAAATTATGCAGTATCAGGGGATCTCACATCCCGGAGCGATACGCCAAAAGACCCTCCAGTGTTCATCGTACCAACAAGCAACCGAGTAAAGCGATGTTACTTGGTGAAATTATATTAGTTTTCTGAATACAGATGCAATGCAAGGAAATCGTAATGGTATTTGTTTGATGGAATCTGCGGTATTATTTGTCCCTATCGCAAACATAAAAAACATCATGGAGAAACATTAAAAACTATTTTTCTTTTTTCTCTACTGGAGGGCTAAAAAAGAATACAATTGTACTGGTATGAAATTTGAATTATGTTATTAAAAGATTTATTTAATGTATATTTTATTTCATTATAAAAGTTTTCTGTAATTTTCAATGCTCCGAGTTTTAAAACACGTCGTCCAACTACTGTATGAAATACTTGTTTCTGAAAATGATAAAGAAACTATAAGTCATTGTTAACAATACTCAAACGCAATCATTCATAATTAAGCTTTCTTGCAATGCAAAGAATTGAGGCAATACACACAAACTAAATGCTGTTTTTTCAACACATAAATATATTTTTACTTTTAAAAGTGTCCTTTCATGATATGTGTGCGCATACAAATTTCGAAATATAAATTTTAGTAGAGAATAATGCCACTTTTCCTCTCAATTTACTGTAGTTTCCAGCCTATCACCAACCTGCTTGCCGGTTAGGCCAGTCACCATAACTAGTACAAACTTGGTCGGACGACACAAATATATCACGAACTACAAGAGAGACGGAATGACGAGAGTAATTAATATTTGCCTCCATTTACACACATCAAAAGACTTTTTGAATCGCCGCCATCAGACCAATGTGAATAGCTGAAGTGACTCCATTCATATTCCTGGCAGGCAACCGCATTCCCTGGCATTCTCTGCGGAGAAATATCTGCATGGAGCAACACCAGTCCACAGCAATGGGAAATAAGATCTATAATCTGTTTCCTCATTGCCTTCCATTACCTTAATTCTCTTCCCATTTAAGTCCTGTACAGTCAGTTTGAAACAACACAGCTGAAACATATTTTGCATCATTAGTAATCGTTGACGGTGCTATCTTTCTTGGGATGTGTGGAATGCAGAAATTGTGAACTGTGGTCAGATGTTTGCCACTTGCAAATGAGGTGTCTTCATTCTGATAATGACCAAGCAGCAACATTGTACCGCAGAACAAGCATTGCAGAGTAATTTTGATATAAAACTGACATTCGTAAAGCTTCCCAAGAGCTGTTTTCACGTGAATAAAAACAGAACTCATGCAGATGTTTTCTATAGATTCAACACTTTGTCAACTACAATGCACTCTCAGCACTTACAATTTCATCTTCAATAGGTAGCAAAGGAAATAACCAGTGTGTAAATAACACATGTTGTATCCCTTACTATAATTCAAGCCTTTGGTTGTAATGCACAGTAAGTTAAATACTATTAAGTGATATCCTCATAAATTGTTTATTTGACTATTTATTTACAACATTAACCGCAGCATGAAAATAATAAATATTATCCCCAAAATAGGTGATTGTACGCAAATTGTACGCTTACTTTTGCAGAGAAGTTTCCTACACAAACAATTACAACCAAAACATCGCTACCACTACTTTACGAGGCAAAAATTCCATATTCTTAACACAATTTCTTTTGACTTAAGCAGAAATTTCAGGATGTAGGAACACTCTCATTGATGCTTTTTATTAGAGATCGAGCGTGCAGAAATGTACTTACTCGATCTAAAAAGGGTGGACAAGTTCAGTAAAAGTGAAATGAGCCACATATGTGGCCACTTCTCAATGTTTTCCATGCCACGGAGGTACACAAAGCATGATTAAGCTGACTGCGATGAAATGATTACGACACAATGAACTGATTACGACGTTTGTGATTCATGATGAAGTTAATATGTATATTTTGTAAAATATTTCGTTTTAATTATGTTCCCAATTGAACGTCATACATTCTACATATGCAATAACTTTTCCTACCCCACATATTATAAAATTTCGTTGAAGCCAGAAAGAAACCAAATTTTCTGTAGTGAGAATGAAAATATTACGGCAAAAAATTCATATAATACTAAACGAAAATTATAGGTTCATGTGAAATATTGATATGAAAATCACTATTAGAAAAATGTAAGTTATTACGAGTAAGGTAAAGGTGAATTATCTCTGCAAAAGTGCACACAGGTCGATATGGCCCAAGGCGGAGGTGAAAGTAGGCCTATTCTTCGTGGTCGCAACAAGGAGGAGGTGTGTAACTAGCACAACGCTCCGGTCGTATTTAACCCCACGAAAGATCTTGGCACTCTCTTGTAAAGGATATTGAATCGACCTCAGAGCCGCCCTAAATGGAAATCACCACCCCAAATCACAAACTATGCCAGGATTCGAACCTGGATCCTTCACGTCATGAACCCAGCGCCCTATCACTAAGCCCTACAAAAATCACCAGTTAAGGCATTCAGATCATTACTTGGAACAGTTTCTAGCGCCCAATTTATCCCGAATTTGGCTCTGCTAGTGATAGTTCTGAGCGTACGTTTCGCATCATGTATCTGCTTTTTTATGCCTTTCACGTGCCTTCTCCGTAGGAAGCGTGGCTGGCAGCTATATATCTCATAATTTTCTAGGTACAACACTGGGTACAAAATTCAAATATTAGTAATGAAGTACTGAAGAGTGATATTGTCTGTTGAACCTTTCTTACAGAGCAAAATCACACGATTTAATTCCCCTGTAAATTTTTATCTAAGTCATCAACATAAATGGTTTGTGTATAATTAAAAAAAGACCATTTCTTTACACGAATTTACGAAATATCTGTGACTCTTCCCAACATCAAATAAATATAAAATGAAAAGTGCTGAAAATTGCATGACCTGGTAGGACCTGAATATGTTAACTCAAATACATTACAAAAGTAATAAAAAACTTAATTATCAACTTAAGTGATAATAATTTATTTAGTTTTCCGCATGAAAAGGGAAGGTATGCATGTGGATTATCTGAACTGAAAATTACCTCACACTTTGAACAGGCGCAACTCTATTTGAATGGAAGTGATGTTATCGTAGTTTTGCGGCAATTGTAAGTGTGCCATCATGCTCGTCTGTAGCAGATGTTCAAATCATAATATCAAAGTGCTTCGAGAACGATCTCTCTCGTTGTGAACCTTCGCAGATGCTATTAAAACATACGTGTTCTCCATACCGCTTCCCATCTCCCCTAATTTTATTGCCCAACTCCAGAGTACGTTGCTCGCCAAAGTACGCAACTGCGCATCTCCGAGTCCCGTCTTCCTGACGGAATGAATGAAGTAGAGATCTGGATAGCAAGAAGGAAGGAAATCAAAGAGGCAAAGCAGAGGAAGTCAATGCGGGAGAATGCTACGGACGAAAAGGGCAGAAGAAAAACAGCGTAAGTTAACACAGATGGGATTTCCTAAAATGATAACGGCATATAAAACGATAAAAATGCAACATCTTGCAATGAGCATTTATTAAAATTACATTTATCGAAAGGAAATAAAAGACATGAACCTCAATATTATTTTTGAATATATTTTAAGTAATCGTTCTTAAGGGAACATTTGAATCGACCATGAAACAAGATGCAAGCATAGAAAGAAACAGAAGAAATTTATAAAACAATTTGAACTTTATTTTTGTTATGAAAATTGAACACATTGCTTCTCATATTCAGTGCATGATAATTGGAAGGCACCGTATCTATTAATTTATACAAGGCCCTAATTAACTATTTATTAATCATAATAACAAAAAGATACCTACAATAACGAAGCTTGAAATATAAACTCTTTTAAGATACGAATCTGCTAGGTTATATATAACCGTTCTCAAAGGCGAAATTTACTCCAATTATTTATTTAAATATTTTTATTTATTTATTTATTTACCTATTCATTTAGTAGTTAATGAGTGTACTAATTAATTAATTCGTTCATACATTGCAGTAAAAATCTGTATTCCATATTTAGCGGAAGAAAAGCAAAATTTATGGTCGCGAGGACGCTAAGAAAATATTTCGCAATTATCTCTATACTATATGAATAGAAATTTCTACTGGATGAGGGTCATTTAATCACGACAAGATGTGTGGACTTCAGAATTATCGTGGAACAATTCACGAGGAACACAGTTGTTACGAACTTGCTTTTATTCGAGCAATAAAACGAGTAAGTAGAATCCCACTCGTACGCAAGAAGTGATGTCAACTCTCTGCAGCTGCTTGCCGCCGACGGCTCAATGGAGACGACCATGAAGATCGCGCGAGCATTTACGAAGCACGTCGTGGACGCGGTCGCCGACAATGGGAGTATTCGTATCTCCAGTAGGGATTCCGCTGGAGGGGAATTATAGCGGCCGGCTGTTCTGATCAGTAGTTTTCCGTGCTTTCTCCGATCAATATCAGGCGAATGCCGATGCAGTACCCTAACAAACTGGCCATGGAGCGCGCGATCTTTCCTTCCCGTTCCTTGTCCTATCCTACCCCTTACACACACATTGCACTACAGTAGCACACATGTCGGGAAGCCTGTCGTGAGCTTAAAGCTTATTCCGGCTGGGACGGTGTCCGCTGGTGGGAGATACCTGGTTGGGTAAACCCTGTAGCCGACGGTAGGCCGTCGCCGGATCTCTCCATCCAGTGCGGAATGGTTACCGCCACCTCCCGCGATAAAACATGGGGAAAACGTCCTTAGCAGTTGACGTGCCCGGAATCACTAATCAACCAACCAACCAGCCAATCCAGCAGAGGTGGGAGATCGACAACTAAAAATCGATGTTTCAAAACACTGCTGTTAAAAATTAAAGCATATTAATAATTCATTGCCCACAAATCAACGATGTTTTTAAAAATGGTTATTAAACTCCATTAAATATTGGCGTGGAGGAGAATTTACTTTGAATGAGGCCCTGTTTATTAATTTATAATTCAGATTTAACTGTGAAAATAAAGTAAAAAATAAGAACAATGGACCAAACAACTCTGAAAGCATCAGCGCTCAAGATCATCGCAAGGGGTTACAGCTTCTTCCTCAGTTCCCTGTCGATAGTACACGAAGAAAGCTGTGACCCTACGCCTACAGCGCGTATGGTGAATGGATCCACGCGTGCGACATTCGAAAACAGGCGCAGAATATATCAGTATTTGGTGATTCATCTTTCGGGCAAGGGATAGTCTGATCGATGAATGTAGCACTAACAGCGTTTCCATCGTTCGACCACGTAATGTGACATTATTATTTCATATTTTGACTGTTATAAAATTATGATTATGAGACTTTTTCATACACAAACACAACAGCAAAAATATAAAAACATCGAGCACAAAATACCGATTTTCAAACACATGGGCTTTCATACACTACAATTTAAAACGTCTATATTTCTATAAAATCATCGAGGATTTTAAAACATCAACATCAAAGTCTCATCCCTGGCCGCAAGACGGGCGGCCCGCACAGTCCGTCAGTGCGTATGCACAGCACTCAGTCAACCAAACCAAAAGACTTGATCTACGGTTGTCGAAAGGAAACCTCCATTAAGATGGGAGATAATGAATCATAAAGGAATGTCAGCCAAATAGCATAACTGTTAGAGGATCATAAGAGTTTGGAGCTGCCTTACATTTGTGTACAAACCTCTCTGTGAGGACTGTAACACGAGTAAATAATGAGAAGACAGTTCTTCTGAAGCTCATCTCCGAACGGCGAAGGATAATAAGCTCAAGGTTTCAGCGCTCGGACACAAAAGCTTATATGACATGCGGCTTTCGATAATGTCGTATTGTGTTTTTTATCTGGACTGAAAAGTAAATTGTTTGTCTCTGAGCCTGAGTAGTACATTTCTCGTAAGCACTAAGTAAAGTCAGCTCTGCTGGGAGAGGCGGAGGCGAATCTGAAGGCCGTGCAGTCCGCTCATGCAAGCATTTACGAAGCACCGCGATCGACGTGGCCGCCCCGACGTTGGCCACGCACGCGCGTTTGAAGGGAACTGCCATCGCACTCCAACAGCGAGGCCATTCATCGACGACATGAGGTGTGGCCCAACCCCAGTACGCTCACAACACCACCCAGAACAGATTCTTACTAACTTACATTTGACGAAGGTATATCTGACAGCCCTTGACTATTCGAAATCGCTTTGTAGGCTGGTACACATCAAAGTTTCGGTCAAACCCAATCTGTCGCGACCTTCTTCAGGTCAAAATTGCCAAATTACTTTTGTTGAAGCAATCAAACACCTTTACAGTACACTGTTTGCGAGTAATGAATAAAGTCAACCTTCGGTGGAGACGCAGACAGAGCAAAATACTGCAGCTTCCGCGGGCGGGACGTTTACGAAGCGCGGCGTTCGATGCTGCGGCCGCAATGGGAGTACTCGTGTCTGGAGGCGGCCGGGAAGTGCCACCGCAGTCCGTCAGCGCTGATCGCACAATGCCCTGTGATCAGGCGCGTCACCCAGTTGAGCGCCTCCGAAAGGCTGCCGCTTCTCGCGTGTTGTGCGGATGCATAATGCACGCCTGACAAACGCCGCTAATCTCATTCAGAGTATGACGGTCGACGCGCAGGGCTAGTTAGTCGCCGAGGTCGTTATCAAGTCCCACATCCGCCAATTTTGTGATGATCGGTTTATAACCTGCAGATGATTTTACTCGTCCGAGTCGTGTCAAATTTGTAACGCCAATCCACGCGGGCGACAGATTCGAACGTATTCGCTCCCGGCCTTCTATTGGGATGTCGTAAAACGTGCGGCATTGACCAGAAATAGATCGTGTTATTGAGAGAAGCTCCGACGTCGGCATGCACGGTTGAAGCGCGGGAAGCTGCTCTCATTCTACGAATCCCAGTAATTTCAACTTTAGTGGGAGCTCGAAAATTTCAAATTAACCAACGAAGAACGTTTTTCAAAAAAAATATTTTAGCTGTCACCTTCGTCTTCACAGTTGACGGGTTTCACTTTCATCAAAATTGAAATCAATTCAAAAGTCAATTTAAATATATGAAAGCGAAATGACTGAATGAAAATCATCAAATATCGTACGTCCTTTGGATATATTGAAGCTTATAAACAAATGCTTAGTCTTTCAACAGCAGTTTGCATTTAAAATGTTTACTATACAAAAAATCTGTTGAAAAAAAAAGTTTCTTCCTGCTTTCATGATTTGAAGCGTGTTATAATTCCCTTGGCCTTCGATAAATATATTTTTTATTATGTTTATCTATAATTTGTTTGATATATTATATTTTAGCTGTATAATTACTATTCTGAAGTTTTTTTCCATTTTCCGGAAGACAATAACGAAACGAAATGTTGAAACTGAAGTTGTAATATGGTACTTCGAGTACCTGTTTTCATTGTCAGCCTCGTGTCTCAGATTTCTAATTTTGAAATAATTTGATCAATAACAGGATTATTCTGGGAATAAAGGATTAATTGTTTTTTTAATTATTTAAAATCTTAGTTTGAAATAATTAACATTTATATTAAAAATAGATTTGAGCAGCGTCGTCTACTTTAGTGCACAAACAATCAAGAAGAACAAAGATTTCTTGGAACATGCCAGAGTCAACAGATATTCCATCGACGAATGACTTCACAGAGGACGTGTAACAGTACATTGTTATTCTTTATCTTATACTCTAACAATTTTTACACTCGTAATATAAGTATTAGTAACTGCAGTTTTTATTCTTCTGCAGTATTTGAGAACAACGTTCTGAATATGTTACAAAACAAACAAACTATTACAGTGAATACTTTGTATAAAATGAGTTAAGAATTACAGCTTTGTTTCCTGCAATAAGATCTCTCAAATATGATGAATGTATGCACGTCGTTGTACAGTAGTTACATACTTACTGTTGCAGCGCAATAAATCATGTTGTATTTTCAAATATAACAAATAATTGGCTATTTATGTTTTCAAATATTCAGTATATCCTTTGAATGCATCTAACCTGAAAAGACAGATTATTCTCATTTTACTTGCATTGAACACGAATGATGACACTGTTATTCTGAAGTAAACACTATGCTTCTATAAAATCATTACAATGTACTTACAGAACTCTATGACATTTGGCTGCATGCATTAGGCAGCCAAACAGAACTCACAGACTTTGAAACAGAACTCACTCTGTACGGCTTTGTCGTGTTTCGTGAAATTGATGTTTCTTCACGAAGATCGGCAAGTATGAAGAGCATAACATTACCTACATTAATGTTCTATCTAATTAATACAAATAAGAAAACAAAACAAAATATGTTATATACATTGAAATAAGACAACCAAATGTCTAATTCTGTGTAGAAACAATTTATCAATTTAATATGGTAAAATGGAAAATAAACATGGAATATTTTAAATGATACGGTATCCTTGATTAGAACGCATGGTTCTAGAATTGATAAACAAACAGGATAAAAATGCTATTACTTATGGAAACGAATTTGATTTTCAATTTATTTTTCAGTACTCCTGCATGGAAACCACTATTTCCGAATATGTTCATTTATCAGAAAAGTGTACCTTGCGGCAGACATGTCTCTCTTTGGAAACAACTTAAGATATTGCGAGATTATTGCAGTTCAATAATTCAATTTTTATAATGGAATACTTCTGTTTCCACTATTTATTTACGGTATTAGTAAACAACTGAATTGTGAAAAGATTAATAAATCTATAGTCATAAGGAACATGAAAATTCCTTCACGATTATTAAAATCTGAACTCCAGAAAATAATTATAAAATGTGCATAAGAAATAAGAAAAAAAGAAAAAATGTCAGAAAAGGCATCTACAAAATTAAAAGGAATCTCTAACAGTAAAATGTTGGTCAAATTAATAAAATCTACCTTTTTTGGTTGTAAAATAATTTTGGTTGTAATAATGAAAATCAAGTTTAGAAGTAAATTTCCTTACTTTTTGCATTTTTACTGTGTACATACTTCATACTGCGTTTTTAATTTTCCCTATTTTGTTAACTATAATACCTGTGTAGCATTGAAATCTAAAAATCAATACACTTGTAGTTTTTGGGTTTTTAACTTGGTGCGGTCTACATTGAAAATCTTAAACACATGTAAACAACTGACATACTATTTATTTCAATATTGTATTATTAAACTTTTGCTTGTCGTTATTGCATGAACTTAGTACGTCGTCAATTGTAATGCATTGGGACACTGTTTTGTCATGCCCTTATAATTCTAGATGATGAGCCGCCCGTTTGAAATTGGGCGCGGATTTAGTACAACATTAATGCGCAGGTAAATGAAAAAACCGATTTTTACGTGCATAAATCTTATCAATAAACAAATAATCAAATGACTTTCAGTAATCACAATTTTAGTAGAAGAATTTTTCACTGGAGGGAAATTGATTACGAAAAACGATTGTCACAATTCAGCGACAATCAAATCTCAGTTCCTGTTAGGTGTGATCACTTGATGTACATCGCCATAATCGAATGTGGTTCATAACTCAATATATCACAACTAATGACTTGATTACATAAACTTCCACAACCTAAAGTTGGTAGACGACTGCAAATTCCAGTCCTATCTATTCGGTCAGTGTGTGCCCTGGACGACAGCTAAGTGATGGAAGTAAGAACAATAGAGCTCGTAATTAGCTACGGAGTGTTTTGGAGACTCGGGTTAAAAATTCCAATCTACTGCCTACTTAGGGGATTACAGCTGAGAAGATCGAGTTTTGTGATCTTAAAAATTCTGGCATTAGAAAGAGTAAAATAATTTAGACAGAGTAAAACATTATAATATAATATGTTGACGATGATGACCTCTTTTATTTCTTCTCAAATTAAATTGACCATTCATTTAAATACGCTGTAAGAAAATCTCTCATTAGAATTGTAGTCAACACTGCTTACAAGAGATATGTTACTAACTCAGATTTTGAGCCTCTTATTCCAAAATTATCCTCCGATTCGTTTTTGACTGTTATAAATGAGATCGCTAAAAATTGATCTATTGGAATATGTGAGCAATCCTCGAATCATTCTGTTAAGGTAATTCTCAGGAGTAGCTAAGAGACAAAAATAATCACTCGCATATCGATTGGCATTGATGCTTACAATACTGTGCTACGTTCTCTCTCTCTTGCCAATAATTTTCATTGTTGACACATATTTCGGTAATGAAGTTTTGATGTATCACAACGATTTACATTTTTAGATTACAATCTGCTATTCGATTCAGAGAAATCTTCTGGCTGATTAAACGAGAACAATACTACTCTTCGTATTCATAAAAGTAATAACCTTTATTATCATCCAGTTGTTCATGACATTACATCAATATTGTAGCAATGTTTGCAAGGTTAACTACGGGGGTTTCTCATATGAACAAGACTGCCGCAATGCAGAATATTAATGTCAAGAGATGACGATGTAAAAAAGGGAAGAATTTTTTATACTTGTTAAGTTTTTAAAGATAAACAAACTAATTCACTTCCGTAAACGATACACTGACTGCGACATTTTTTTAATTCTTTACGTGATCTATAAAAGTAAATTTAGGACTATCAGAAAAATCAAAATAAATAAAGATGGCGGAGACAGTTCGAGCACATCAAAAAATACAATTTAAACGTTATAAAAAAACATCAATAATTCTTACCCCCTTCCCCGAGATATGAACCAATAGAAATCGATCATAAAAAAGGGATCAAACCGAAATGTTCTAACACATATTGTTTTTTTGATTATGTTAGGAGAGAAAGCGCTCAGTCTTCACAATTTACAAGAACAAATTGTTTCGAATTAAACTATGCACACTCCTCCTGAACCGTTGTTTGTCAGGAACACGAAATCTCATTGAACTGCGTTAGAACGCGATCTGCCGAACACGTGTGCATGGAGAGTTGCCTGACAAGCAGGGGCAAATGTCACATCTACAACTTCATTAAATGGAATTTCCGACCGTATGTTCATTGTGGTGTTTCACCTCTCTAAATGCCCCAAAAGTTTGTAATATTTATTCTCGGGCATAGTGTTTAACAAGAAATATTCTGAACACACACTATTTATTTCACATATTTTGTGAAAGTTATTTTTGGGAGAAATCGGAAATTCATACGTAAAAACAAGTTTTAGTAATATGTTATTTAATGCAATAGTTTATTTTTTTTCAAAATAATAGCTATATCGCCTGACATCTTTGAGGGCTGAGACTTTTACTAATTTATGAGCAAAATAAAAAAAATGGTTCTTGTAAATTATTTAAAATTGCTTTGCGGCGTTGAAATACCAAAAAATATATTTTAACATTATGTATTAAAAACTGAGACTCGTTCCGCAATTCAGTTCAATATTTACTGCATGTTCACTACATCTTAGAAAAAGACGAAAAAATAAAATAAAAAAGTAATGTGTAAAAATAAATTAACATTTATTAATGAGACCAGATTTCTAACTTAGGAGCACCCATCCGGCCGGGGCTTGCTGCGAACTGCCCCTCCTCCACGCGCTGGGCATCGCTGGGAAAGGAGTCTACTCCTACAGGGCAACAAGGCGGAAAACTGCGGTGGAGATGAAGCAGCTCCCGGAAGGCCTTTTCATCTCCCGGGCAAGGTTAACGCACCGCGTGGGCGCGGAGCCATGGGTGCAATGCGCAGCAGGCAAATAACACGGCGCGGCAAAACTCAGCACGGCGAAGAGGGCCTGGCGTGCGGAGGGGGCAGGAGGCGGGGGCGGGACGAGAGCGGGGGCAGAGCGTGGTGAAGGGCGGCGGGGTTGGGAGCACGCGGGCTGCCCTCGCACTCCCACTCCCACTCGCACTCGCAGGTGCCGCCGGAGGTCTAAGATTAAATATTTTATGCGCGTAAAAACGGTGGCTCCGAATGAGATGCAAGGGAACCTGGGTAGTTGTATTTTTATGAAAATGCGAAAAACAGAAATCATTGCGACGTTTGCTTTGAATACCGCTCGCAAAAACTACCATGGAGGTGGGGACGTTAAATAAAAACCAGAGTGAATTGTAGACTCTTAACGCTACATTTTCCGATTTACAATAATTACTTTTACGCGTACAAATTAAGAATTATAATTGTAATTGTAATAGTAGAAAATATATTTCAAATTGTTTGAAGATACTCGTTAAACATTTCCATTTTTTTTCATGTAGTAGAGACAAACATATTCATTACTTTTACAACAGATACTGCCGAAACGGCCGTTTGGTGTTGTTTTACTTTCTGTTCCTTTGATGCTTCACGCATTTGCAGCGGTTGGTCACGCAAGTGGAGTGTATTCCTACCACATTGTCATACCCATAACCTTTTTAGGTTTGAAACGCTCTCTGATTTAACGAAACCAGTTGACTATTGCAAACTGATTCCAACGGCTCTCAGCACTCCTTTATTATTGTCCCGGTAATCACCGCATTCCCCTAATATTCTGGCAAACTTGGCTACAGCCACTCACTCGCTCCCGGGCGTCGCTCTCCACTCATGAACACGGGCGGCGCAGCTCGTGGGCGTGGAGCTGTTGATGCAAAGCGCCGCGGGTAAATAACACGGTGTTGGGTGCGCCAGAGAGTGAAGGTGGATGGGGTGGGAGTAGGGAGGGCAGGCGCATCGGGTGAGGGGGCAGCACGACGACGACGCGTGGGAAGGTCGCGCGGAGGGGATGCGCGAGGGCGGACGTGGGGTTGCGGAAATGAGGAGGGAGGGAGGATGTGCTACGTGACGCGAGGTGGAGGAGGTAAGGAGTGAGGGGTGGTGGGAATGGAAGTGGAGGGCGCTGTGCGGCGGGTGGCGGGTGGCGGTGGGGCGATGGCGGGGTGAGGGCTCGGGCGTCGGGGCGGGGGCGGTCGGGGCGTCGGGGCGTCGGGGCGTCGGGGCGTCAGGGGCGCGGGGGCGTCGGGGCGTCGGGGCGTCGGGGCGTCGGGGCGTCGGGGCGCGGGCGCGGGCGCGGGGCGCGGGGCGCGGGGCGTCGGGGGCGGCGGGGCGGCGGGCGGCGGGCGGCGGGGGCGGCGGGGCGGCGGGCGGCGGGCGGCGGGGGCGGCGGGGCGGCGGGGCGGCGGGGCGGCGGGGCGGCGGGGGCGGCGGGGCGCGGCGGGGGCGGCGGGGCGGCGGGGGCGGCGGGGCGGCGGGGGCGGCGGGGCGGCGGGGCGGCGGGGCGGCGGGGCGGCGGGCGGGGGCGGCGGGGCGGCGGGGCGGCGGGGCGGGGCGGCGGGGCTGGGGGAGGGTGGGTGTTGGGAGGGGCCGGTGGCGGGGTGTGTGGTGGTGGTGGTGGTGGCGGCAGCAGCGGCGGCCGCGGCGCGCGCGCTTACCTGGCATTCGTACGTGCCGTTGTCTCGCTTCTGCACATATTTGATGTGCAGCGTCCACTCGTCGCCGCCGGCTGAATGCACCACCTGGAAGCGCTCGTCGTTCGTGTAGGTGAACACGCCCGACGTCAAGATGTGCCAGTCACGCCGCCGGATCCACGACACCTGTCAACGGGAGAGCGTCATTTATTTCGCGCTGCCGAACAATGTGTCCCTTTGCGGGATGAGTGTGGGAAATGGACTTGGCGAGTTACCCAGCATATGGGGCTTTTAACTTTAAAATTACATTCTGTTAATGGTTGCAGTCAGGTGTAGCTTTGAATACCCCGTTCTTTATTTAATTTCTGTTGCATCTGTTTCAAATCGAGATAAAATACTCTAGCTCCGTTTAATGGGTGTTTAATTACTATAAAGACTTTTTCTAAATGAATTTGGTCATTAGACAAATGCAATCAAAATAAAAAAATTGTATTTTTCTACTGCATAATTGGGTAATAAGCAAATCTTCAGGTAATATGGAGTTTATTGATTTGTTAGTAATTTTACATTTTCATATATTAATATGAAGGAGAATGGAGAAAGCTATGTCGTGTTGTAAAACGGTCCAAATCTCCAGATTGTCCAGATTGCAGTCAGGTGTAGCTTTGAATACCTCGTTCTTTATTTAATTTCTGTTGCATCTGTTTCAAATCGAGATAAAATACTCTAGCTCCGTTTAATGGGTATAATGGCACAAACCAACAATCAAAAACAAAGGTTTCGGATGGTTCTCGATAACAAAAAAGGGTTGTTTGGGAAAATTGTTTTTGATTTATTATTGATGAACCTAAGTATTAATGCGTCTCTTAGAGTACATTTTGAATTTATAAAATATTTTTATGAAATAGACACTCAATACATTTACATACTTGATATACAATTCAAACACGTCATAGCATTTGCAACAAACTTGTTTACTGCAATACAAAAATGTATTAAAATCAGGCGACGTTAAGAAAATAAATTCATAAAAATGCAGGAAGAAATCGCAAAACAGTCCAAAAACAGCTTCCAATACTCTAGAGTTAAATCTCATATGGTTTTGAAAACTGCAATAACCAAAATGTCTGATCTATCTCCTACAACTATATTATTGATGCTAGATATTTAGTATCTTCACTAGCGGTATGCGTTACCAAATATGCTGTTGAAGAAAAGCACAGAAAAATAGTTTTCCAAAAAGTACAACGCACATTTTTCAAGAACAGCAAATAAAACACTCTTGTATAATATTAGAATAAATTTAAACTTTTAACAAAAATACCCTTCACAAATCCTGTAATAACATAATAGTCTACATACGGATAAACATGACAACTGTTTCTCATACCCCAAAAATATAAAAAAGCTGCTGTTTTATAATGAATCACATAGTAAATGCTTAATGACGGATGGCATCTTCCTTGGAGAGTTGCTTTTGCATGACGTCAGCTGTGTGGTAAGTAGTGACGCACCTAGTATAAGAATTCAGTCGGAACGCGCAGTAATAACGAATATTTGCATTTTCCAGACAAGATCGAAACTGTTTCATTGCCTTTGGATTTTTCTCGATATTCTGAGTAACAAAATCGTAGATTCTTCTGAAAAGACCGGAGGGTGCATAGTTGTCTTTCAATTTCCACGCACTAGAAAATAGCAATACAGATGGTTTTGCATTCTTCCCGAATTCCTCTGTAGCTAACGACACCGTAAACATCTCTTGAAAGACCAAAGACTTCATACATTAGTTAGAATTTCTGCGGGCATATGAAATTCGTAATATAGGCTAGTGGCATGTACGAGCAAAAAAAGTGCTGAACAAACCCACACAATTTGTCTTCCATAAACTATCACGCACTCTGTCCAATAAAAAAATGATCAGCAGAACACTGCAATAAATTAAATATTTTAACATATATTTTAACACGATTATTTTTTTTAACAAAAACAGGTTTCACGAGTATTGCAATAACATAGCATAGAATACACAGTACAGCAGTTATTTACGTACTAAAAATAAAAGCTGCTGTTAGATAACGCAACATGTAAAGAGCAAACGTTTAATAGGGGCTAGGATCTTACTGGGAGCTTTGCTGACGCTTGACGAAAGCTGTTCGAAAGCACTGTCGCAGTAAGTATGAAAATCCAGCCTGTAGGGGCAATATGAGAATGGGCGAAATAACATAATCAAATACTTGTATTTCTGGTGATGATCAAATGTTCTTTTCTTTGTGGATTTTCCGATATAAAATAAAACCACTGACGCCTCACATTGTTAAGTTTTCTCTCAATTTTAACGCATATACGAAATTAGTAATATAGATGATTTTGGATTTTCCCCGGTTTCTGGCCCCAACAATATAGATGTTTTATGATTGCTGTTCGAGTTTCTGGTTGTCTAACAATAATACAGACCTTTCTCGAAAAGCCGGAGACTTCCATACCTCTTTTTCAATTCTGCTCGCATTGGGAATTAGAAATTAAGCTTAGATTTATTATTTGCTATTAAATCTTTCAATGATATCTCAAAAATGTGTTTTCTGAAAACAGGAAACAAGAGAATCTTTTGTACTGTTATTTCAATAATGCTGTGATCATAAACGATATCTTCTTTTGTAAATATGCATTTAAATTGATCTATTGAAAGGATTGAGATTGAAGGAAAGAAATTGAAAGGTAAGTTAATCGTCACCACAACCGTCACTTTAAAATCGTTTTTACATTTTCTCAGAGGTACTTTTTGAGAAGGAGATATCGAATCTGATCCTCGTCTAGGCCTCGATTGACACTGAAACTAATTAGAAAAAGTAAATTTGCCGTCTGTAAATCACAATACGTATTTGTGCCGCTACTTCACATGATTAAAAGTAAAAGTCTGCGTCAACTAAACTCACTTGGCGAATAAAAATTACCTTTTTTCCAGCAATAGTTCAATAAGACACTGGAATACTGACTGAAGTATACTGTCTGTCTACATTCGCAATATTTAATTACGAAATACAATGAGAAAGACCTCAAGAGATTAGCCTAAATTGCATCACTATGATTTACAGAG
The DNA here is from genome assembly GCA_964035755.1 of Teleogryllus oceanicus. NCBI lineage: Eukaryota > Metazoa > Arthropoda > Insecta > Orthoptera > Gryllidae > Teleogryllus > Teleogryllus oceanicus. Next base: position 285,178,460 of record CAXIVR010000001.1, read on the forward strand.
GTATATTATTATATTTTATTATTTTTAGATAATTTCGTATATTTTTATTGTGAGATATTAATTCAGTATACAATTACACAAAAATTCAGATAAATCACGACGTCTCCTTTAAATATAATGTATAAAGAATGTCAATGTTTTGTAATTTCTCGCAATGAAACATTTAAACTATTCTTTAAACAATAATACAACATTCTGAGTCTCTCATAGGCGATTTGCCATCTTGGCTTTCTAATCGTCTCGTAGGCGAGTCCACTTGACTTCCAATTCGCTGATGGACACTTTATGTTAAGCCCCGTATAATAGATTCTCATGCTCCCCAATGTATCGACCCCATCACACTCCTGTTGTCCAGTCTGCAAAGCTCGCCAATCCTCTTACCCGCGCCAGTGAGATGGCCCTCACACTTGTTTTCGCTGATTACCGGCGAATCGTGCGGGTACTGCCACACGCTGCCATTTAATCGCATGTGACATTTAGCGCCCTTGCACGCCACACTACAGTAAACAGCGGTTTTCCTTTGTACTAGTTTCTGCGGATTGGGGGTTACCGCCAAGCCTATTGAAGTAACATGAGCACGTGTTTCAGTCAGATCTACGAGGTGTGGCTTCACCATTTGCGGCTGAAGTTACTTGTTAGCGAATGTCGGCATGAAAGCTTTGTTCAGAAGGCATTTAAAAAGTAAAATAATTAAATGTAGTAGAAGTTTTGAGAATGGACGTGTTTGGTTTATCTTTCCTATTGTGATTTTAAAATAACTTCAGTTTCCAAAGTGAAAACGAAGTTTATGCTGATATTAAAATTAATAAATAGAGTTCAGTTATATCGATAACAAGCACATTAAATTATAATAAAGAAATATTTGCATACTTATATCGGAAATAAATATAATCAACATTACATTACACTACCATTATCTTACATCTTGATTTACGAATCAGTGGTTTTTGCCAAAAATGATTTATTCAAGCGCGGGAACGTATTTTCAGCTACTACCAATATCCATAACTACAGCACTCGATGTAGTAATCATATTCACTATGCGCCATATCAATAGCTCACTACAAAAAGTTCATAGAAAATACATGTTCATTATTTTACAACACATTGTCAGATGACATTAAACGAAGTGTCGAAGAAAATCTTTTCTGCTATATAACTGTTTCTATACAGATAGAGACTATACCGAGTATTAAAAAGAAAAGTAATATTAGTTTTAACTATGAGTATTATATGCATTAATGACCATTCGGACAGTATAATTCTAAACAACCTGTAACAAGTATTGTACCTCATCTTCTGGGTCAATGATCTCCATCTCGGTTAGGGTTTTCGTCCAGTTTCCCTGATCCTTCGAGCGAATGCTGAGACGGCTCCTTGTTATGCTTCTGGACATTAATGTAACTTCACTATCTGTGTACATCGTTCAGAGTTTTGTGGGTAATATAGTTATTCAAATTATCGTTTTCTATGTTCTCACGGCCGAACGTCCTCCACGATTCGTCCATGAAGGGCACAAAGAGGGATAATAGCCAAACTCTGTAGCTGATTTGCCGTACCAAAAAATTATTTCTCTGGTACGATTTTTTCTTATGAGTTCTTGCCCTCGCAGCCGGCACTTGCGAGGATGGGGTAGAAAGGTTGTTAACTGGGCACAGCACTCTTTGCATTTCGCACAAACGTGATGCCCTGAAATACTCCGCGATTTGTCATAAACACCCGTGCGAAAGAGCGACCGTTCCACCTCCTCATAAAATTGCAGGAGCCAGCAGTTCGCAATGCACACATGCGCGTCGGCTGAGTGGTTCATTGACCAAAGAATAATTTCAAAGATTGAGGCCGCACTTGCACTGCATTCCACTGTCCCCTCGCGCATTGGGTCGAGCAGTAAATTTCGCACTAAAACTGCAACGGCAATTGTGTTGTGTCACATGAGCTAATGCACCATTGGTTCGAGTGTCGCCCCGACACCGCTCACGATAGCTGATTTTAAGCAATCAGGGTGAGGCACTCTGATCAGAAGAGGGGATCAAAGCCTTTCGTTTTGTCGCGTGTGAGACTCCAAAGGTACTCTCACCTCGAACTACGAACTTGGCACTTCGAAATGATCACTTCCATTCGAGCTGTTACTGTTACTTTTACTCCGAGTTCATACTTCTGACTTGTGTCTCGAAAATGGCTTCAGAATTCTCACTTAAGACTTTGCGTTCGGTAAATGCACTTCTACAATAGCCTTTGGACTTTGAAGATGCACTCGCATCTTGAACCCTCACGTGATACCACTGATGTCTGAAAGACGCATTTAGGTTGTTTAATTTTGGCACTAAATTTGTGCGTAGAACTCTTTTCTTTGAGTTCACCGTAACATGTGCTCAGATACCAATACAGCATGTTATTGTAACGGCAAATCAATTATTTTTGTTTTGCTTTTGATAGTTTTAAGTAGGATAGTAAGCCGCAATAACACTATCAAAACTTGCAATAATTCTTGTAAAACTATTCATTCGCATGCTCATCATCAGCATAATTTTAGTTTTTAATTAAATGTGTTGTGAAATTTATTTATGTGTTTTATTGAACATGCAATTTTGCAGCCAAAGAACTCCGGTAGGTTACAATAAATAATAATAAAACATATTAAAGTACATTTAAGGGGTTGACTGAAGGAAAGTTGATCGTCAAACCCCTTTCCTGGCACTCGAAAAGACGTTTATTTATATTTTATCCCGTAGGATATAAATATTACTTAGAGCTTTGCAGCACGCGAATCATCACCCTCGTCTCCTCGTCTCCCGTTACTCACGCACGCACGCACGCACGCACGCACGCACGCACACACACACACACACACACACACACACGTGCTTGCATTTAACTACCACACATATCGGCAGAGCAATTGACAGCTTGTCTCTTTTGGAGTGCCTCTCCTTGGGAGGTACCACGAGAAGGAAACCATGCAAGGCTACATGTAGGGTGGCGTAGGAGCTCACATTCTAGTGGAGAGAAAATACCGTCATCTCCCTTAAGATAGCATGCACTGCGCCTACGGGACCATCGTAGATGACGCGCCCGGAAACAAGAAAATTCTTACTCACTCCGATATATTTGCAAGAGGCGTATCGAGTTCAAACTAGGCAGAAACAGTGAATGGTCCCAAGCAAATCTTTAATTCACAGATCTCCGTAATAGTATCCTTTAGCCCTCTCAACCGTGGCTTTAAGACCTCGGCCGCCATTACGATGCCAAATAGTCCAGTCTAATGGTACTCAAAAAGAGTATATAGCGGAAAGTTTTGGTGAAGTTTTGATATTTGGTTCCTGTGTTTTTGGGTTGCTGGAATACGAATATTAGGTTTGCCAACAAAAATGTTACCCGAAAACACGTTTTTTAGAAAAAAATGTGAAAAATGTGCATGACCGGCTAATGAACACATACCTACATGAAAATTGAGGACCGGGGGAAGATGTGTTGGTGGCAGGAGGAGAAGCCTGCTGTGCAGGAGGAGACGACTGCTGTGCAGGAGGAGACGACTGCTGTGCAGGAGGAGACGACTGCTGTGCAGGAGGAGACGACTGCTGTGCAGGAGGAGACGACTGCTGTGCAGGAGGAGACGACTGCTGTGCAGGAGGAGACGACTGCTGTGCAGGAGGAGACGACTGCTGTGCAGGAGGAGACGACTGCTGTGCAGGAGGAGACGACTGCTGTGCAGGAGGAGACGACTGCTGTGCAGGAGGAGACGACTGCTGTGCAGGAGCAGACGACTGCTGTGCAGGAAGCAGACGACTGCTGTGCAGGAGGAGACGACTGCTGTGCAGGAGGAGACGACTGCTGTGCAGGAGGAGACGACTGCTGTGCAGGAGGAGACGACTGCTGTGCAGGAGGAGACGACTGTTGTGCAGGCACAGGCACCTGAGCAGGACGAACGGGTCCCAAACTCTGACTTGCAGGTGAGGAGAGGCTTCATTATATTGTTTCAGGAACTGTCTTAATATCAAGAATAAAATAACCGAATCTTGGCTCTCTGATGCTGTAGTAAATTCGGAAATGTTTCGGTCTGATTATTTTACGTTTAGGACAGATTGCGAAACTAGAGTCGGTGGAGTTTTCATTAGCGTGAAGAACACATTAAATGTAAAAAAAACACCAGGTAGTAATTACGACATCTTAGGCGCGATAAAGGAATGAAAAAAACGTAACTATCCTGTAGTTATTGCCGGAGATTTAAATCTTCCAGACAAAAATTGTAAAGGGTGCATATGCGATGGACTCGTGCAACAACTTGCCAACAGACTGGTCTGGAACAACGGATTAGCACACGTAGTAGAACAGCCGACTCGCCAGGACGCGCTTCTAGGTATTCGCCTCGTTAGTCCCAAAGACTTACTCTCATCGTGCGACGTCATAGAAGGTATACGTGACCATAAAGCAGTTCTTGTCGACTTAGACTTAAGTACTTCCAGGAAAAGTATTAACTCCGGGTTTCCAGTGAGGGAACGCAAGGAAACGAAAAAATTACTTAAGGGAGCAGTACGATGAGTTTCTTAGAATGGGAGGTGGGATAGAAGAAATATGATAAGGATTTAAAAACATTCTTGAAAATGCTGTGCAGACATTTGTGCCATGTAAATTGAAAAGAAAAATGAAAAGAAAATTTCGGAGGAACGTCATTTGAAATATATCCTGGATGCGGATGACAATAACTGGTAAGACGTTTTTAAGTAAGAAAGGCAAACAAAGACGGAATACCATTTGTTCGTTTTAATGATTTGCCAATAACTGACGAGATAGAAAAAGCAAACGCTTTTAATGCGTATTTCGCTTCGGGTTTTAAGCAGAAAACTAACTGTACACAGATACCAACGTTACCAGATAGAAATCTATTTCATATCGATGTAAGTACTCTTCGGAAAAGAATAAAATTAACGAAAAGTGGAAAATATCGAGGTCCAGATTTTATTTCCACGGACATCATTAAATTAGGTGGAGAGGCTATTCTACCATATCTAATTAGGTTATTTAATATTTCTATCAACAACGCTTGCGTACCGGAAAATTGGAAGTTAGCACTCGTAGTACCTGTTTTTAAATGCGGCGATAAAACAGTACTTAGTAACTATAGACCGATAAGACTCATATCAACCGTATGCAAACTCACGAAAAACTAATTACTAACTATATCCGGAAAGAATGGAAGGGCAAGGAATGGTTGTATGAAGGTCAGCACGGTTTCAGGATCGGTTTCTCTTGCGAAAGTCATCTTGTCCCACTTCCACAGGACCTAGCCGACGAAATTGATAAAGGTGGAAGGGTAGATGCAATAGTAATAGATTTTGCCAAAACTTTTGATGATCCACACGATCGTCAGGTAAAAAATTAATAATTTCGGGTATATACAGTGAGAGGTAAAGAATTAGCTTATACGTCATTAGTGGGACTCGCATTAGAATATGGCGCGGTATGTTGGGACCCGTACAGAATACCGCAGCAAGGCAATCTAGAAAAGGTCCAGCGCAGAGCATCGAAATTCACTTTCGGGGGTCCAAGAAATAGAGGTGTATGGGATTCAGAAAAGAGGCGGATTAAGTTGCAACTCTAAGATACGTACAAAGCATACACAGGCTATCCTGCTTAGAATGAAATCCACCGTCGTCTAGGAAAACCTTCGGTAGAGCGGATCACGTGCACAAAATTAAGACAAGGATACAGAAAACGAAGTCGGGAAATTTTCATTTACAAAACGAACTGAAACAGTTTGCCTGCGATAATCTTAGAACCCTTTCCTCAAAGCTTGAGCTAGTTTAAAAATAAATTCGTTTTCTAGCTCATTATATTTTAGGCCAGTGTATCAGTGTTAAGTTTCTACTGTTAAATTAGAAGTATTTCCTAATAGGTTGTTTAATTTTTAGTATTAGTAGAAGTTGTATTATTATTATTATTATTATTATTATTATTATTATTATTATTGTTATTATTATTGTTATTATTATTATCATTTTATTACTATTTATGTAGTGGAGTGCAGTGAAGAGTTATGATGTGGAGGGAAAGGATTGGGGAAGAAATGCGTCACAGTTAAGTGTTGTGAAGTGAGGTGGAATAAGGCTTGCACAGTGATATTATGTACATTTATTATATTTATTATTATTATTTATTGTTTTTAATTAAATATTTTTTGTAACTTGTTGTTAGTCAATGTAAGCTTGACGCATGTAAAGTTCAAATATTCTGCTTAAAAAAGTTCTCGCCTTTCTAAAAAAAATTATAAATCTTTCTAAAAAAATTACGTCTTTTTCCATTTTTTTAAAAAATAACTCAAAAGCCATCTTTTTTAGTGATAAATGGTACTATACACAAAAAAAAAATTACCTGCATTTAATATCATTATGGTTTTTTTCTCCATTTAACCGTTTAGCCGTGAGAGCACCGCCACATTTGGTTATACAAGCGGAACACCTGAAAAACGGGATTTATCTAACTTTATCCCTATATAACTTGAAAACTATCAATTTTTGATACTTTTTATATAATTTTTCTAATATTCGTATTCATCAACCCCAAAACATCGAGGAGTCAAATATCAACCTACACCAAAACTTTCCGCTATTTGCCCTTTTTGAGGACCATTAGACTGGACTATTTTCTACCACTTGACTGGACAAAAATGTTGAATCGACGACAAGGTTGGCTGAGAAGATGTAATGAAGTCTCGACTAACGTGAATCGATGAGTTAAAGCATGCCTTCAAAAATGCAAATCTGTTGTCAGTCATCACATAAATAGCTGTGTTTGAATTCCCATCTGAATCGGAAAATTTGGTAGTTAAAGGGAAAGAGATTATTGTAATTTACGAATATATATGCAAAAAAGAAGATTCTTGCAGGAGACAATATACACAATTGCCGAAAATAGCGATGAGCTAAACCGTTTCCCAGTTTTACTAATAAAAAGAAAGTAGAGCTGTAGTCAGTGAGTGCGATACCGCAGAGATTTTTACCATTACTACAGATTGTGCGATTTCATTTTGTGGATAAGTACGGCTCTCTCATTTCATTTCACTTGAGTGCCACTGTTCTATTAGATTCAGTATAGAAGTTCCGGCCGCGCTACAGTGCAGTCCAGCCCTTGATATCGAAGGAGTGGAGGTGAGAACTCTCGTGTGCTTTATATCTCCTTGATTTTTCGACTATTCCGTACAAATATATTACAAGGTGCAATCAACAAGTAGTAGGACTGATTTTATTAAAAATAATTTATTGCACACATCTGTACGAATCCTTAATAATCTTCGAAGTTTGACTGTTGACCTTCGACACACAGAGTATAAAGCTTCTGACAAGCCGCGATCGCTTTCTGAAAGTCATTGGCCGAAATGCTGTTGTGAGTCCACGTTACCCATGCTTGGGCGTCTTCAATGGAGACGAAATGTTGTCCCTTCATGGCCCGTTTGAGGCGAGGAAAGAAGAAGAAGTCATCCGGAGTCGCGTCTGCGCAATAGGGGGGTAGGGACAACGTGACGACACCTTCTTGAGCCAGCCGCACCCGCACGAACAGCACGGTGCATTCTCGCGGGGACCATCCAGATACGGGCGATGTCCGTTGGCACGCAGTTGACTTGTTTTCGCAACCGATCGAGCAATTCAGCGTAAAAACTGTCCATTCATGGTCTGTCCAGTGGGTACAAACTACTTGTGGACGACACTACGACAAACAAAAAGTCAACAAGCATGGTTTTCGCCTTGGACTTATTTATCCGGGCCGCCATCGAACGAGGAGACTGATTCGTGCCATTCCAAACTTTCGCCTTTGCGTCGTACGGGAGTCACATGATTTTGTCTCTGATAACCACGTTAGCGAGAAAATTTGGGTTTTCTCAAACACAGCTCAGAATTTCTGTTGAAATTTCTACATGATTCGCTTTTTGTTAATCATTCAAGATCCTTGGGACAAACTTCGCGCAAATTTTCCTCATTACCAAATGTTTTGTAATGATGGTTTGAAATGATACCATAAGATAGACTTAACTCCTCACTAATCTGGTGAAGCGATCACTGACAGAGTTCTGAAATTGTTTAAGTTTTGTCAAATTTTCGTTCGATGCTTGATGTTGACGGGCGAACTTGATGTTCGAGGCTTGATGTTGACAGGCGCGTTGGTCATTCTCGACGAGCTCCCTCCCCTCTCGGAACAATTTGGGCCTCTCAAAAACCCTTGGGCGGCTCATGACAGTATCTCCATAGGACGGATTGATCATACTGAAGGTTTCCGCGGTGGTTTTTCCATGTTCCGAGCAAAACATTACGCTGCAGTGCTGCTCGAGATTCCGATCAATGCTGAGCGTGACGACACTTCTCGAGAGTAGTTCAAGGGAAGCGGTGTGCTCACTCTTCAAAGGCACGCAGGCTGCTGCGGAAGGTCGCATTCTTCTTGTGAGGGACCCCGCCACGGCGCCCAGCCAGTCGAACTCTTATTCGTGCGTTTGTGTGAAGAAAATCAGTCTTACTACTTTTTGATTGTACCTTGTAAACACGGTTGGGCAAAATACTTTAAATTTAGTATATAAATACTTCGCCAAAATAATTTGTAAATATGTATTTAAATACATACTCAAAATAGAGTGAATATAATAATTTTATATAATATATTTTTATTGAAACAATATATTAATAGCAATATTATTAACTACAATAAATTCGTAATTGACAGCGTCTCAAATTTTCTGTACAATAAATCACTGAAATAAACATATCTGTAAACACTTTCAAATATAAAATATGTAAATATGTAACACAAATAAATGGAATTTCCTGTTAAAACGACTAGTTTTTCAAACAAATCTTCAAGGAACAAATTCCTAATTGGCGAAATATACAACCCGGAAAGGATAACAGACGTTCAACTGGCATAGATGAACATAAACTAGTGTTATAACAAATAAATGCTTTTTTTATTGCCGGATAATTGTCCATCATTTTTAATAATTTAAATTTATCATTTAAAATGAAGAGAATTCAAATCTTACAGCTAAAAGAAGCTTTTATTTCTGTTTAAATGAGGTCCACTCATTAGCAGAATCAAACATAAAGAAACTATCCGCGATGAAATCACACCCTCCAATGTGATATCGTAGGCTTCCGCGGCCAGAGCTATGATCTGCCGCGATCTGAAGCAGTACAGCCCTGAAGAGGACCGCGATATGTCGGTCGAAACGTCGGCACCCCAGCCTTCGACGCGGCGTCACCCGGACAGCCCAGATCACCCTCCAATGTGTATTAAACTAACCGAAGGTAACCTGACGATACCAGGATACACTTTAGCACATTTTCAAAATTAGTTCTTTAATGGTCATCTTCATTTTTTGAAAATAAATAGTTTGGCGTTACTTTTACATTACTCAAAGTTGCGGTAAAGGCGACTATAGCAAGGCCGCGAAACGAAGAAATTCGAAATTCTTGGAATTACTATTCATTGTTGGACGATAATGTTTCTCGCTGTATGGAACGCGGTTTTGAATGGTCGAATTTTTGTTAATGTATTAGATTCAAAAGAATAAGTTTTCGTACTTCGTACGCTGCAATTGGCAGTCTATGTCTTTTTTATCGCTAATACATGTGACGAATTAATATGGATAGAAATTGCTGTATGGTAATAGTATGTGACCGTTACAATATGAGAAAGTACGTGCTGTTGTTGGAGCATTAGTTTCTTCATGAATTCTGTTCATAATAAATTATTTAGATACTGACATGTTGACTTGCATTCCAGCATAGACAAGTTTTTTATGTTGTTGTAACACCATTCGTTTTTCTGGCACTAGTTCTCATATACAACGAGTATATGAGAAGTCTTATAGTTCTAGGGCTGCATTTCCTCGATTATCTATCTTTTATTGATTGATATTCGAAGTGTGCGATGCGTACTTTAGATGTAACATTGTTCATTTTGTTATAACTCATATACACTATTGTGATTATAATTGAAAATATTTAAAATATCTGATTCTGATCAACTAGAAATACCCTTTGAAAGAAAGAATATTTAGCGTGAGTGCGTCATTTTCATGCAATCCTTCTGGATTATGTGGTAAATGATGTGTAAAATTTAAATCATTATCTTTTAATTTTGAAATACAATTTGACATTAAAAACGCATTTTCAAAGTATCTTTCGCTCTACAAAATTCATGTAATTGAATAAATTGAACATTTTATTTGGAATCTTTTTTGTGACTTCTAGCATTAGTAACTCCTGTTTAAAAAATGACATTTGATGATTTCAATTCAAATGGCAATATATGCTGTGTACTAATTCACCATTATTTTTTATTTAACATTGAAATTGAATATAAGTTTAATTCAAATCGCTAAACAAACGAAACAGAATTTAAATCCAAGGGTAATCGAATAATTAACTTTAACTCTGAAGTTTTTGGCTACGCATTTTATTGTTTCAATCAATTCTTTTATTACAATATTTCTATTTATACAGATTTAAGGATATGAATTTGAACTATATATTTCCCTATGTTTTATTATTTATGTTATTTCATGAACGCCTATTTATTCTATTCAGGAAGATTTACATCCAGAAATTAAACCTACTTTAATTTATAAGAACCATAAGCTATACAACCCAGGGTGTCGGATAAATTACTAAATCCACGAGTTATTGGTGCCGCATCTAAAAATGCTCATGCGTGCCAACATAAAGCTTCCGCTTTATGTCAGTAACGTTTTTCCCTAGCTGGAAAACGACAAAATTTTACGCTAATGCTCTAAGTATTTTCGTGAAGAGTACCACAGTGACCTTTAAACTTCTGTCCATCTTCACAAAATTCTCAAAATAATGTATTTTCTTACCAAACGATAATATTGAACTGTTATTTGACACAGTGAGGACAAAAATGGCCTTGGCAGTGTATATAAGATCGCAGTTGACTTCTCCGAATAATTATGTTTCAGAATTGTGAAACATAATAAAGGAAACATTCTTAGAATTTATCATCAACAATAAAGCTCACCTACAGCAAATCAATTTAATTTATTTTTCATATGATGCATTAGCTACATAATGTTTCTCCTTCAGTTCTTCTACTCTAAATTGTAATGAGTATTTCTTAACTTCCTGCCTAAAGCTTCACAGGCTAATGCATGTGAATATTCAATACAAAATCTGATACAGTAATATCATAAAAATAAATGCAATTTTATTAAATATATGTGCTATTTTTAATGAACAGGCTGTAAATTGAAGCTGGGATCAATGGTGTGTTTGATGGTTATTGCATACTTAAGTACAGGGGCCTTGCCGCTTCAACATCTGCAACACAAATTCGCTGATTCCGATCTGATCGATTTCCAATTTCATGATTGACTATAAATATTTCAATAGTCGAAAATTCCATAGTAATCACACCCTAGATTTATGACATGCAAAGTAACCAAAGGTACTATTTAACACAATTCTATCAGGCAATTTTTCCCCACTAGTTTCACATTGAACAAATTTGGACAGTGGAACCTAAGCACCAAGTACGTGTCAGAACAACATTTATAATTTCAAAACCCGAAACCCTCGATTTTTTTAGTCGTGTGGCCAGTGCATTTATTTTTTTAACTTGTTTAATATCCTCGCGACTGATAAATTAGAGCAATTGTCAAATGAAAGCAGAGAGAATGCTCACGAAAAACGTTTTTATACAGTTAATCTATATTGGTTTATATGGACGTGGGAACTTTCAGGGTTGTTTACCACGATGCACCCAATACCAAATATATTTAAACGAACAATACTGTAATTACATCAAAATAAATAAACAACGAAGAGAAAGACAACATGTGACTGTTCCACGTTTCCTATTACGATATATCAATCACTCCTCCCGGGAAGGGGTTGCTTTACCCCGCGCTCAGCAAACGAGGGACCCGCTCCGCGTGGGGGAGGCGGTTCCGTTTTAGGAGCAATTAACAGCTCGCAAGGGCGTTGCGCTTCGGTTGTGCCTCTGCGGGGTGGCGTTATGAGAGGGCGGTGGGAGCGCCGGGGCGGAGGGCGGATGAGGCCGGGGGGATGAAGGGACGAAGGAGGTGCTGGCACACGGGGTGGGAGGTACGGGGGGTGGGGGGATGGGTGGAGTGGAAGTGGGCGGAGGGGGCAGACGAGTTCGAGGGGGGAGGAGGGCGCGGGGAGATATTAGAGGGGGAGGGAGGAGGAGGAAAGGATAGGGTGGGGATTGGAGGAAGTGGAGGGTGGTGACTGCGACGAAGGCACACAAGGGCAGGCGGGAGGGCGCCTGCCATGCACCTGTCGTATTTAACGACCGAAATCTGGTGGCGAGGCGTGGTGTGCGGAGGCGACAATCCCAGCCCTCCGCTCTGACGTGAACGGGTATAAGGGCGCTGCCTGTATTGCAATAATAATGCACGCTCGTGACGTCACGACAAGAGGACCTTGTTCCGGGGCCCTATCGCGAATTTAGGGCCCACTGCCAGCGGCGACGCCTCCTCCTGCCCGCGCTCTGCCCTGCTTTACGTCCGGGCTCTCTCAGCTCTTTCCGTCTCTAGTGCGCTCCACCCCGCTGCTCCCACTTCATGTCCCGCGTCGCTTTATGAGGCTAGAGAAATTTTGACCTTTCTTCTCTTCTCCTTGTTTCTGTACGCTCCTTCTGTCTGATTATATCCAAACGCTTCAGTCTCCTTCTACGTCCTTTTTGAACTTCTGGGAAGTCTAAATTGTGTAAAGGGGATCACTATGCTCGAATACTTCTCTACAATACATTCATTTCGTCTCTACTGCCAGTGCAGTACGATCCCTATTTACTTTGCCGCAGACATCCTCATGATCTGCCAAACGTGCTTCCATGGTCATTTCTATAAATTCATATTTGCATTGCATTCACTCGCGTTTACACTCTTCTTAACAGATTTGGGGTAAAACGTTAGTAGCTATAAATTCTTCATAACCATTCTTCCTGTCATAAATTCTCCTCTACACTTAGTTGGACCCGTCCACTCACGTGGATGGTTCAGCCAAAATATTATTTGGATTGTTTTCAACATCCTTTTTCAATCTATGAAGTACACCATTTACTTCATATGCACATTTTATTCCATCATTTTATTTTATAAGATTGCTATGCTTAACTTCAGAAATATTTCTTCCGTAAGAAATGAAGAATATCAATTTTTTGTTGCACTATTTCGTTTTCTAAATAACCGCCTAACCGGCACGAAAAATGGCGAGATTAAAAAAGTATATTCATCTATGAATTTAATTGTTATTTAACATTCAATTGCTTTATGAACAAATAGTAGTTATATAAAATCAAACAACTTAAATCAAACGTATATCTTTTTAAAAAGTTATACGTTTGAAAAAAAATTATAACTAAGGAGTAAACGGAAGAGTAGTTCTAAATGTTCATCTGTTCTTGAATATTCAGAATATATTACTTTCCTTTTTTTTACAAATTATAAGAATGCAATTTACACTTTCTAAGACCGCACATCTACCCCTTGCAAAGAAATATATCCAAAAAGCAAATGAATCCAAGGAGTTCGTGAATCTGAGATTCCAGAAAGGAACGACGACTGGCGCGTTCTTGTCACGCCGATCTCTTCCCCACCCCCGTCCGCCACCTAGAGGAGCAAGTCCGCTCGTCACAGCGCCGGGCGCCTCTCTCCAGTCTGTCGCTCTCCGTCGCGAAGGGATCCTCGCCGCAATCCTCCGACGCGATCCACCTGCTCTGCTCTCGCCCTCTCTCTCACTCACTGGCTGCCTTGCGTTGCGCCGCCACCTCCTCCGTTCCCACGTCGCCTGCGGTGGCGGACGGACGGAAAAGGGTAACGTCCAAATTAGTCGCCGTTTTTATGGAGGGGAGCGTTCTAATCTGACACCTCGCGCACTGGGAGGTACTTTCGCGAATTAGCAGTCTATCTCTGTCCGCTGCTCTCTTTGAGGCCGAGCCGCAGATGGCTCATGCGACCTTGTGCGGACACGCAGCACTTCCAGGGCTTTACTTGTTTCCGAGTTTTAAGTATATTTTGCTGGCACTTCGGCTCTCCAGCGACAGGGTATACTGCCGTCATATAGTAAATACTATGGTTGAAGGAGTTCACTGCGGGTTTGATAATGTGTTGAAACGAACTGAGTTTCCAGATCTTTTCCATATCTATTCCTTGTAATTAAGTTCAGACCTATTGCTGACTTTAACAATTGTTTCGAATTTGACAATTGTTTCGACTTTGACAATTGTTTCGACTTTGACAATTGTTTCGACTTTGACAATTGTTTCGACTTTACAATTGTTTCGACTTTAACAATTGTTTCGACTTTAACAATTGTTTCGACTTTAACAATTGTTTCACTTTACAATTTTTCGACTTATATCCAAATTTTAACATTTTGGGCGAATAGTAAGACATATATTTGGGCTTATTTTACATTGAGTCACTTGTTCATTATTGACTAACACGTTTTACGTTAAATTAGCACGGTCATATACAAGCAAATTACACCATTTATTACTAAAACATAGTATTGTACTTGCTCGCCGTATTACGCGCTTACCTAATAAAGAGAATCCTTACCTCCGAATCCTTCCAAACAGCCCTTGTCCTTACCTCGCTTTTCTCTTCTTTCAACTATTGCGTTTGTCGATTACTGCCAGTTTAATCTATTTCATTAATATTTCTTAAACAAATATTAGAACGTGAAGATATTATTTACTCTGTAAAGAAAGAAATTCACGCCGATGTGGCAAAACGAAAATGATAATTCTCAGCGATAAACGCGTGAGTAATTTGTCTCTGATTTACTGCTAAAGATTTCTTATGCCTCATTGGTGTAAATTTCATGAGTGGAATTGTCAATTTAACAAATGTGCAGTGTGAAAGAACGAAGAGCATTCACACTCAATGTCAAAGATAGCTCCACGAGCATTACCAAAGCATTTGCAGATATAAAGAAGTCAACGGATGCTTAAGAAAGAGCAGTGGAATTCTCTTTGAGGAAGTAGTAAACGAGGATGATTGATTTGATTCTAATAATGTTGCTAATGACAAGAACAAAAAACCTCAACACACAACTGATATATTGCGGAATACTTTGTTAGAATATGTGATAAGCCCCAAAAATAAGTGGATACATTTTTCCGGAATGTTATTATTTTATGTTTTACAAAAAAATATAATTGAATCTTTTAAAAAGTGTCACTCGCTAGGTAATATGCTATAGACTTTCATTGAGTTGAAATTGGTATTTCAAGTTTAGTATAATGTAAAAAATGAAAAGAAACATATCTTTGAAATCGTTTATTTTGATATTTGCGAGTTTGATTTAGAATATTTTCGGAGGTTGGCAAGCTCTATGATGCCATGAGTATCCCGGGAAATTGAATAATCCGCCAGTGGCTTCAAAAACCAGAAATCTCAACATGTCAGTTGTCGGATCTCTTTGATAATGCAATTATTATTATTATTATTATTATTATTATTATTATTATTATTATTATTATTATTATTATTATTATTAACTCGCAGATATAATAATAATAATAATAATAATAATAATAATAATAATAATAATAATAATAATAATAATAATAATAATAATAATAATAATAATAATAATAATAATAATGAGGAGGAGGACGAGAAGTTGGTTGAATTAAAGACAAGCATTGGAGAGGTTGAGGACTTGCATGGATCGAGGATCGAGCCCCGGCCCCAATAGTGGGAAGCGAGCAGCCAGACCGCTTCCAACTCGGCACACCCATGTACTGTTACCTACATTTCTAACATCCCGAAATGTAAAAGGAAAAAAAAAATTGAACAAAGGCCCAATATTTCCCTTGTTTGCGGTCTCGGAAGAAGGTGACTCTGAACCTCCTCCGACTTTTCCACAATATTTCAATTCTCATTGAAAATAATTTTGCCAAGGCGAAAAGGTCGTAGTGGATTTAGAAACCATCTAAACATTACTATTACTGCTTACATAATGACGACTACCCAGCACCATCTGGGCATTTGAACAATCATTATACAAGGGCTTTTCCGAGCTCGTATTTCTTGTACTTTTTCATCTAACATTCTGCAAAAGTATAACTTTAAATAAAACATTTTCGATATGTTTCTTCTTTAAAAATTTTCTCAAAAAAAAGTAAATTTTTTCTTTAATATTCTCATCTTATATATCAAAGGACGGTAAAAACTGGTGCTATTCTCATTTTCGACAGTCTCCGGATTTTTGTAAAATTGCAAAACAGATTACATAGATCAGTGTATCCATTTCAACACGGACTCTGGCGTTCTAATGTTTTTCTCATTGGAATTTTTTTAGTTCAGTGCGTACACAATGTAACTTGAGCAAAACGTTTATCTGGCGAACGAACATGAGTGGCATGCGTGCACCGCAGTGCTTGTCACCCAAATTGACTGCAATTTTTAAGCGTTTTTTGTACGTCACTAGGAGGCAACGCTATTCGATGACATGTCAATTAATGACCGCACGTCGGTTTTTCTTCGCGAGTTCACAGCCATTAAATTACTTGGCGCATGGCGGGCGGCGCTGTTCGGCTGGAGGACAGTGTTTAAGGCCTTCACTGCAGTGATTGAGGATAATCACGGTAATTGCTCACACAAGCCGTTAGTGGGTATTAATCGAACCCGGATTTCTGGCACCCGAACCAAGGGTCAGAGTGTTCTCCGAACTACCTCGCCATTGGCGTTCATCCTAGCCTGCCAGATACGTTCGATGACCGAGAAATTGCATATTACATAATCATTTTACGTAACATGCTCCCTATGCGGTGACCATCATATTTACAGATTTCCTGAATTTTAATGAAAATTGGAATGATCATTCTGATAGAAAATTGGTGATTTAGTGTTTAAAAATGAACAATGATCGTGGAAAGGAAAATTGTGATCTCTGTTGCTATGATACCAGTACGTGAGGGCTAAACAGAGACGCTCTCAACGAAAATGAATTAACAATGATTTACAAAGCGTGGAATGTTTGCATGAGTCGAGAAAATTACTTTTCATTATTTCTTAAAATTTATTTATTTATTTTTTTGGTCGCGAATTGCCTATCTTGGGACCATGTTCTCTTCTCGGTGGAGAGAAATTAAAAAATTCTGTCTTCACAATTGTAGTTGTAGGAAAACGCCGAAAAATTCATTTTTTAAAAATTTGTCAAAAATCAGGAACGTCAATGAACGAAGTTGGTCAAAATACTTTAAAGTTGGTATTTAAAGACTTCCCCAAAGTACTTAGCATTTGAATACATACTCAAAATAAATTAGGTTTTGAATGCTAAATACATACGTATTAAAATATTCAAATAACCAAAATACAGTAAATACAATTTTTTATTATTAATTTTTAATTGCAACAATTCGTTGTAATTATCAATTACAATAAATTACTAATTGCCATTCATAAATATCTGAACAAGAACTTAAAATTCTAATTCAAGTAAGAGAAATTTCCTATTAAATCGACCACTCTTTCAAACAAATCATCAGACATAAACCCCTATTTGGCGAATGTATAAAACCCGCAAAGGAAAACGGCCGTTTCATTGGCGGGGATGAACGTCAACTAGTGTTATAAGTAGAGTCAGGAATTTCATGCACTATCAATTGCTAAAATATGCATGCAAACATGTACTATCAAATACGCACCATGCAGGCTAAAAATGGACAAAACATGCACAAATTTAATTTTAGTTAAATTTTTAGTTATATTGCCTTTTTTATAAGTGAACAATTAATAATTTTTCTGAACAGTTCTATGTTAAATTCATTCTTTTGTTAAAAAAAACTGTTTATGAATACTTAAAATGACATGTTTAAGTAATAAGATATAACTGGAACGTACTTCAAAAGAGAAATCTAAGCAATTTGTGAATTTTCTGATTTTTCTCCACAGATAGTGCTTTTTACATTTTGGAGAAATTTCAAGTCACTATTTGAATTTAACACTTTATGCAATTTCTTCGTAGCAGTCTCACTCACATCTCCAAACATTAATTCCAGACACTTTAATGTCTTCAACAATTTTCAATGACTCCTCTAGAGGAAGACCTACTGATTCTCATTTCTGAAGATGAGTAAGATATCTTTCTCAATTTGAGTGAATCCAGGATGTCCTGTCTTTTATACTTCTCTAGAAATTCTTTAAACGTTGGATTTACTACTTTTTAAATTATATACCTACTAAAACCCTACTAAAACACCACGCATTGCCATTAAACGAATTTGTTACAAGCCTTAATGTTGCCTGAGGAACAAAAGTTTGCACTAAGGGTGACATAGTTCCTTTTCATTCTCTAACAACACGCAAGGTGCTGGCCGACTTGAAATTTTTTAGAACATTTAATCTGCATAAATACATTCAAATTATATAGAGCTACATATTTGTCAAGAAGAGTATTAGAATTTTTGTACATACTAACATATTTGAAACACATTTTACTCAAATCTTGACGTTAATTAATGTCAGATTTAATTTAAGACGAGCGTACTTTTCTAAAACGTTCAGGTTCAAACTATATTGTTACTAAAACGTTCGGGCAGAAATTATACAGTTTCAAATTTGAAATTTGGTCGTAGAATCATATTTAGTACGTACAACTTGTTTTGTCGTACTACATTCTCTTGTTGATAAAATATTCTTTTTATAGACACTGCGATGGTACTAGTACATTAAACGAAATTAAAAGAAAAAAATATGAAATACTCTACGATTTACAATTTTTTCAATAACATTAAAAATAATAGAGGTAAAATCTGAAACTCGAGAAAAATGCTTGGAGGGAATCTGCATACTTCCCCATACAATAATTATTTAAAAACTATGTGCTAAACAGTTTCTACAAAACAATTTCGTGAACCTCCGAAAAATCTCAAAACTACTAAAAAATATTAATAATAGTCCGAAAATAATTATTTTCACTACAATAACAATTATTATTATAAAATAACAATTTTTTTTCGTTTCATATCTATTTCATTGACTTTGTTTTATCCTTTCTGCCTTTTAGTATTTCAAATTATATAATTTATGCAGCATTATTAGTCTTGAGCACTAAACATTTCGACTAGGAAACACCATCAGATTTATTTTTTTGATTGATCAATTTTTACAGTGTAGCCTACTTACTTCTGTAGTACAGCAAATTGCAATAAATTACTTTTACATTCTCCAGGCAAACGTTCCAATCCTTTGTTTGAAAAATGTTGCACACGACGCTTTAGAAGAAGCTTTTTTATACATATTTTCACAATTAAGAAACTTGAGTTAATCCTCAGTTGCAGGCAACCAGGTTGAGTGCCTGCTCTTGATTATTTTCCTCACACTTTGTCAGTTTTCAAAATATATGGAATTTTGGTTTCGAGTATCTTCCGTATCCTTTGCGAGGTATGATGAGACGTTGATAATTCATTTTGCCATCTTTGCTCCCTGCATGTGTACATTCGTTGCAAATCCAAGTAATGCACCGGAAGGTTAAAATGTGTAGTACAACAAAAAGCACCAAAACAAACTACGTACTATCAGGATCTTAGATCAATGTACTATTTACACAAAACATATGTTAGTTTTAATATTGACTAATTATGCAGAGAAATAATAAGAAAGTACTTAATACGCTGGATAGAAGTCTAAATATACAGTATTAATTTACAAAACGTCCTTACATGCATTATGCATGAATTTCTAAAAAAAATACCAAAACATGCAAACATGCACGAAAAAGTATTTTGTAAACGAGATTTTCATGAAACATATTGTTACAAAGTTTGAAATCTCTACGAAACTTAAATAAAAACATGCATTGGCATGGAAATTCTGTCTCTAGTTATAAGCAGAGTTAGGACATGTAGGCACTAAAAAGGTCGAAAATAGGTAGGCATTAGGAAGTAAAAACTAAAAAGTAGGCATGGAAATGGACATTAGAATTGAATAATATTAAAATTTATATCTAATACGTAGTATTCTACGTAAAGGATGAACACAATACTTTAAAAACAAATTGAATTTCTTCGATTGTTAAAATATGTTGGGGGGTAAGATAATATTTCCTAAGACTTGACTCGTGTGGAATTTTACGTTTTGTATATTTCGCTGATCAAACTGGTTAAATGTTGGATTTTGAAAATGGAATGTTGACGGCATGGCATAAGTCAGTGATGAAATTCTTTCTTGTCTTCATCTTTGATTGCACTTGCTGGAGAAGGTTTGAATAGTTCCAGTCCGCCGTGAATCTTCTCCATTAATCCACTCTTTTAGCAATTCACTTCTTAAAACTTTTTCTTTTGCAATTGTCGCAAGCATGCTTGAGTGAAACAGCAAATTTATTGATCTGGATTGCCTCTGTCTTCGAAACCAATACAAAGTTTTCGAAGAAAGCCCCGCCTGTCTTGTGTAATTCTACCTTCTAAAAGCGAAAAGTGCCGGGGGCGCTATTTTTGAAGAGAGTTGTGTTTTTGGTAAGAAACAGATAGCTCACTAATCATTGCGAAGATCGGAACGACCAGAGCAATTTTATGGTTTTTGGAGCGCCCTTCGGCAACGGCATCAAATTCTCATAGGTTTCTAGGCGGTGTCCCTGATCGATGCGTTCGTTACAGGGAAGAACACACTGGGCATAGAACTTCTCGATCGGAGCACGCCCTGGCAGATTTTATGCGGTTGTTACTTGTTTGGTAAAAAATAAATAAATACAGTAGTTCTTACCATCAGTAATTTTTCAAAAAATTATTGTAGAAAACAAAATATAGTGAACGAAAAATATTAAAAATTCGGAAAATTCAATAGAGGCTTTTATAGGGTCTTAACGCTCGATTAGGCAATTATCTCTAAAATAGGCATTTTAAAACCCCGCGCAAAAGTCATTTCTGAGGTAAACTTTGACATTGACGGAAGTTGGCTACAAATTCATTCAAAGAAATAAAATAGGCAAAAAGGGCAATGTCCGGACTAGTTTTAAGGAATAAACGCATTTTATGTTGTCGAATAATTGTCCAGCATTTTTAATGATTTAGATTTATATTTAAAAATAAAAGAATTCAAATCAACAGTGAAGGACTTTTATTTTTGTTTCAATGAGATTCTTTCACTACAGAAAAACATCTGTATTTAAAGTATTTCCTTTTTTAAATACATCTATTTTATGTATTTAAATTAATCTCTAAAATACATTTGGAAAAAGCTCAAAAATACAGTTTTTCAAATACAAAATGTATTTGAAATACGAATTTCAAATACAAGGATTTAAATACAGCCCAACCCTGTCAAGGAACATGAGACCTGCAGCATTTTCCTTAATGTCATTTGCCCTTATGTAAGGTCCAAATTTAATCAAAAATATTTGCGGTGCTTTTAAGAAAAAAAGAAAACGGTTTACAGAAAATAAAATGCATATGATTGACATACAATTTCGCAAAAAATCTCTAATTTTCGAAAAACTGAACAAGACAATATTTGAAGATCTGTTTTGTATCGACACATTTTATTTTTAAAAAATGTTTATATTCATAATTGTAGTTGAAGACGCCGAAAAATTAATTTTGCAATTTTAAAAAATCAATTTTAACGAAATGAGACGTGCACCATTCTCTTCAGCGTCTCACACCAAAAAAAAAAAAATGTTTATGCCATTTTTGAAAAAAAATGTTTTAACCAAAATTAAAGTGCCTACATTTCACGCAAAATTACCCGAAGACACTCAAATTTTGGAAAAATTGTTCTTGATCTTATTTCAAAATCTGTCTTTACGAAACTGATTTCATTTTGAAAAATTTTAGGAAAAATTCAAGTAGACGGACGGACGGACGGACGGACGGACAGAGAGATAAGAGAGCCGAACGGACAGACATGTCTTGCCGTCATTCAATTTTTCGGTACCAAGGACCCAGAAAACATGAATTCTGGCTACACCACATGTTTGAGGATATTTTTATAAATTTTGCTATGGATTTATTCACTTTTTCGTTACCAGGATCCGGCAATAAAGAGTTTTCTGCCGAAAATTCGCCGTTTCTTCGAGCTGCATTACATAACTTTCTTTCTACTGCGTAAGTAAACGAAAAAGTAAAATGTGTTCATGGAATAATTTGATGATCAAATATTGAAGAATATTTTGCAAGTTAATATCTTAAACGTGCTTACGTACGTACGTATTGTAATTATTAAGAAGGAAATTACTATTGTAATTTTTAAGCCGTTTTTGAAAGGAAATCCCAATTGATGAGTCGCTGATGCCGAAAAAATGAATAACTCTTGCTCCTTGAAATAGTCGATTACTTCTTCCAACTCGCCTAGTTTTTCTGATCAATGTTTTGCTGATCAACGAAACCTAATACTTGTTTTACGGACAAACATGTCTGTCTCGCTTTCTATCTGTCATTCTGTATGTCTGTCTCAAATTTCTATTTTTATTGGTAGTGACAAATACATCATATACTGAAGTCCAAGAAATTCACTCAGTACTACACAATTTTTTTTCTGACCCATAATTAGTTTTTAATGGAAATTATGGTTGCTACTGTCACAGAAAATAGTTTAAGTGCAGAAACGTACACCATTCTAATTGTACTTTCATGTAGGTGTAATTGCACCTGCATCAAGTAGATAATATCCCAATCAATTTGATCCCCTATTTGGTGTTACTTACCAGTCTTTTGTGTACTCTCGCTAACATATAAATAGCGAACATGCGTAACCAGAAAATACGAAAGCAATAGTTTACTACTCGCATGAATACTTTATGTCCCAATGCACTGCACAAAATTGGAACATTTTACATAGGAAAACTTCAACCGTATCTATTTCCTGCTTCTGTCTTAAAATTCTGAAGATGTGCCTTCGATCGTATAATGAGCAGCCATATCGCTAAGACGTGCACGTGTGGAAGATTTTTAAGCAATACTACTAGACGATATAAACGCGTCTTTCGCCTGTCACGTATAACATCTTTCCGCGTCACAGTGTGAAAACTTTCTGGCAGGGCGTTCTGCCGAAGATATATATTGTGACGTAACCGAATATTGGATTAAAAAATAAATACATTTATTTTGTTATTACTGTTCAGAAGCGTGCGTGCCCCAACCGGGTGCGACCTAAATCACTTCGCACGGCCATCTACGCCGCTCCTTAGCGTCGCCGAGCAAGGGGGGGGTGTAGTGTTTAGATAACGCCTCCGAAAACCCTCAGGGACCACCGACCAGGCTCCACGCGGGCGGGCGCGGCGACCGCTCCGTGTTTGTTTACAGGAAGTGTGCGAGAGAGAGCGTTCTGGAAAATTCCATCAAAATTACCGACAAGACGCGTAATCTGATTGGAGCAATATTATTTTCGGCGTAGTAACTTTCGGCCAGTAACAACACGTCTTCCAAAATTTCTGTAGAAACTTCTAGAACATTCATGGAAATTGGGGGAAAGAGGTTCGTGGGCGCTGAGACGCGCTGAGGGCAGACAGAAGCGGGGAGGTCTTTGGACAGAGAGGCGCGGGGACGCCCAAGTCGTGCGGACACAGAGGCGGGGACGCTCATGTTGTACGGGTGTGGGACGCGGAGGTCATCCGAGTTGTGTAGGCGCTAGGATAGCGCGAAGTAGCATGATTAGAGTGCGATTTGTGGTATTATCGCACCGCGTGTCATTAGATTGAGAAAAAAAAAGAACTTTATCTAGTAATGTTATTTGTTTCTCTGCTCGTTTACGCCCGCGCCGTGTATCGCAAGTTACGCGATTACGAAAATTACGATCTGTCGTCACCGATCTGTCGTCACCGCTACCGCCGACGTCCCAGCTGATGTCGTGGTTAACTCTACCTCTTGAATGGGAGCAGGCTGCGAGAGGAATCCACCCTCCGCCCTAAAGGGCGTGCCGTCCAGAAGAAAGGAGCCCAGCTGTGTTGCCTGTTTGGAGGCCGTTCACCCCAGCGCGTCCTCCTGCCGCAGCGGTGATTCTAATAATCTGTCGAGCTCCGACAGACAAAACAAACATTCATTACGCCCTTCAGGCTTACCTGGACTGTTGTCAACATTCAGAAGGTGCAGGCCGCGCATTGGCCCCCTTTTTTCTTTTTATTTGTTAGCGCATCTCTTTTTTTTGCTTTATTTGTTTTAAGTAATTTGATCGTATTAGTTTTAAGATTGCATGAAAAAAACAAGGGTTTAAAAAAACTGAGCTCAGATAATAATGTCAATTTACCATTTTTTAATTTCTCATTAAATTTACATTTTTTTTGTCTTTAAACTTTCTTTCAATTGACCTCTGTCACGTAGCCACGTCCGTCCACAACCTAAATTTCAGGCTCTACCCGTCACTTGAGCTAGCCGGCAATTACAGCACAGGTAGGTGGGGGCGTCGCAATATACATACGGACTGTCAGGTAGGCGACTCGTTGCGCCAGGTGCGGAGTCGCCGAATCGAATAAACATGATATTCGGATTTATGGGAGCCGAATGCGAACGTACGTGGGGAACGCAAAACGCCACAGATATTTAGACCAACCGTCACCGCGCTTTTGATGGCTGGGATTTGAACGTATTCATGCCCGCTGTAATACCTTGGGATACCGCGTCGAATTCCCCGATACTTTACGGATGTTACGTGGGTTTTAACGTTTAACGTACCGTTGCGTCCTCTTCCCCCCTCAGATTACGACACTTCCGAGCAGCGGGCAGAATGGTGGGAAATAGTGATGCCAAACTCTGGCGAATCGCCTTTACACTAAGACCGTAGCTTAGGTGCTGTGTGCCTGGATGCCTTCATTGGGCCGCCAAGTTCTGTAATTTCCTTTGCTATCGTAGTATGCACTTTTACAGTAATTCTGTTGTACCCGGCAAGGGTAATAATGAGATAGAATGCTATCTGCATGAGTTACGTAACAAGAGTTTATGTTTGTTATCTTTTTAGATACGGAAAGTTTAATTACGGCGTATATGAAGAGTTTTTAGTTTTTCTATATGGTTGCTGCGGTTACAGAAGGAGAATATTAGGAAATTCGTTAGTAGTGTCTTTAGAGCATTGCTACAGTGCTGATTACAGGGAGTTTTTTTCATTAAAATTCAAAAATTTTACTATTCATAAAACTTCTGTGGAATAAATTAATGTACGGCTGTTTTGAACGGGCACGAATTATACTTGTCTGGTCCTGTAAATACACACCAATACGCCGAATTAATATAATTCTTTACAATGAAAACCTTTTGAAATGTTTCACAACCCTTTTCCAATACATATAGGAACGCAAAAATAAAAACTGTGCGATAATTAAATTGTAAATGAAAGCAAAACAGGGCCTTGTTTTAATACATTTTTATCGCCTTTATTGACTAAATACATTAATTTCCTGCCTAAGATGATATGAAAATATTAATTTGTTCATAATGAAAAATATTGTAAACAAAATCACTGATATATCTGTTCTTTGAAAGCACTTTTCGAGTGTACATGGAGGTAAGAACGCTAATGATAACCGATATTCTACTTTAAACAATGCTTGAATTTTGAGTCCATTCAATTCATCGTCCGTTTTTTTCTGACTAACATGCCTTTTTGAAGTGTCAAACTAACAAATTTTCACTCTTCGAAATATTTGTTTTTGAAATAAGACTCAATACATACTGTCACTCGGCAAGTACTCTCAAGTTGGAAAACGAGAAACTAGAGTTAAAAACATTGACACAAAATCAACCGGATGCATTCATAATTATCTGCAGACCATGGATTCCTATAATATACTTTACGAATATTTCTTTGGAGAGAACCGTCAAAATTACATTGCATGGGTGAAATGCACGAACGAATTGCTCCTGTTAAATATAACAAGGGATTTCAGGCCCTCATTTCGGTTACTCTTTGTCTTCCTGAGACAGATAACGCCAACCCAGTGGAACAGTGAAATGTTCAAACAATAAAAAGTTAATGGTGAGGCGTCAGAAGGCTCTTAATGGTGTAACACCCACTCAAACATTTGATATGATCTTTTTTGTGAGCAGTATAATCACTACATTTATAATTTTGCTGCCATGGAAAGTGAGATTTATTAAGTCATCTTTAACACGCAATCTTTCGACAAGGCTATATCTAGAATATACACTAGGTAATGTATGCGAGCACAAACGAGGGAGCTGTGTTGAGATGCCCGTCCCTTCCTGTCTCGTTACTGCTCATTTCGCGTGTGACGTGAAAAAATGAACACGGTACGACGTGGGCGCGGTGGGAAGATTCGTCGCTCTCGCGGTGAGCCCTAAATTTGGCCCCGTTCGTGCAACCATTCATGCCGAGCTTCATGCACAGTTTATGCGATTAAGAAAGCATTTACCTTGGCCGATTACCGCACTGTCACAACTAATCTTACTAGCGGTTTCCACGACTTTTCCTGTCCTCGCGAAGGAACATTTGGCGGTGAAAGTAACGACACATCAAAATACTGGCTTTCGCATTCATTATTTCTTCATTACTCTTCTCTGGAGACTGGCTATGGAGTTGGTCTCGTCGTTTGGACTTTCAAAAGGTAACTTAAAGAGTACCTTCAGCACGGCAGGGATAGAAAATGTGCGTGAAAATATTTTTCGTCAGAATACTACACAAAACGGAAAGAATTTATTTTATGAAGTAAGAAAAATACAATTCTTTCATGGCGCGTTCTCTATTACGTAACGAACTTCACGATAATACCAGCCGATGGGTTTCTTGTATTCTCGTATTCTTGCAAATAATTAGAATTCGAAGCTTAATTTTTGAGTGTACCGGAATGGAGTAGCGGTTTCCAAACTTTCATGGCCACATAATTTCTTAAATAGAATTCCCCCCTCAAAACCTCATCAAACTCTTTCTTATTTACCGATTTATGTGAATGCACAATGTTTCTTTTTCTTTTATCGGTCCTTTATGATATTTTTTGCAAGAAATATGTTTGAAAATAAGAGGAATCGCTTTAAATATAGAGGATTGATTGAATTTGACAAATAGTAAAATGGATAATATTGAGAATAAGAATAAAAGTGTCACATCTAGTACAGATTATACAGGTTATCCGCGTCCCAATAGCCACGTTAGCGAATATTGTGATGCTTTGCATACTAGCGTGATTTATTTTTGTTCAAACGTAAAAGGAACTCTGACGTTCAGGGGAGAAGTATAATACGCGAACGTTAGTACTGTTAATTACAGTGAATGGAATAGTTGTAATTAATAATTTTTGATACGGTTACAATTTGAATAATTCAAGAATTGAAAAATATAAACACATCATCAGAAATTAGATTAGCACCTACTCTTTTACAGTCTGTTGATGCACACGAGAAGAACGTTTAACAAAAAACTATGGAGACGTTTTTTGAAAATAATTGCCTAAAAATTGCCTATCTCTCATGCAAGAATTACCTATATTTTTGAAAAATTGTACAAGACGTTATTTCAAGTTCTGACTTTAAGGATCATATGGTGTGTAGGAAAGGAATTGTAATTTTAGGAAGACGCATAAAAAATCTGAACTTTTGCAATTAAAAAAAGTTAATATCAACGAAAATGACACGCAGTATTCTTTTAAGTATTTAACACTATCCGAGAACGAAGTTGGAATAAAAGATTTGGAGTAATTTTTAAGAGAATTTTAAACATGTTTTTGAGGCTTCATGTAAATCATTCCCCCAAAACCAAAATATCCGTTTCAAGCTCGCAGGGGCTCATGGTCTTAAATCCATAGAGGATAATCAATTTTGGAGAAAATCGACTGAACAGTTTCGGCACCACAGACAGAACGGACGGAGAGACTGACACGTACAGACACATGTTTTGCAGCCAATAGTTTTTTCGGTTCCACAAAACATGGATTATGTCTGCATGACATGTTAGACAAAGTAATTTACAATGTGTAGGAAGAAAATTTACCCAATTTTTACTTTCTCGCGCCCACTTTGTAAGAAGAGAAAGTATAATGATTGTGTAACCAGGAACGATTGGTTTGGTTTGTTTTTTTCGTGTTTCCGGGCGCGTCACCTGCTTTGGTCATTAGTCCCGTTAGTGTAGTGCATGCTTTTCTCAGGAGATGGCGGTGATCTTCCCCCGCTGGATGGCGAGATCCGACGCCGACCTACCGTCGGCTAGTGGAGTTTTCCCCCGAACCAGGACTCTCCCACCAGCAGGGCACCGCCCCAGCCGGGACAAGCTCTAAGCTCCCGACCAGTCTCCCGGAATATGTGGTAGTGTAGTGCATGTTAGTGTAAGTGTGCGTGTAAGGGGAGAGGTTAGGACAAGGAAGAGGAACGAAAGATCGCGCGCGGTTCGTGGCCCGATTCGTAGGGTACTGCTCCGGCATTCGCCTGGTGTTGATCGGAGAAACCACGAAAAACTATCGATCAGAGCAGCCGGCCGCTAGAATTCTCCTCCAGCCAGCGACTGAATTCCACCTCGCTGAAAAGCTAGTGTCGAAAATCCTACCGCCGTCATGACTCGAACCTAGGACCTCCCGGTCAGAGGGGCAGCAGTGGCATCAGTTGATGCACAGAGCTACCGCTCCCGGTAACCGGAACGAGCAATGTCTCGACAGAAAGATGTTTATTTCCAGGCTCTGATGACAAAAAAGATTTGATAAATATTGTTCGGACCCACAGCAGAGCAGATCGTTTATATATAATCTTAGTGCTTGTAAGCGCGTAATCCGTTGGTCCGGGGCACTGCTAACAGCGTCCCACGCCGTTGTGCACATGAACGGGAGCGGAATCCAAGAAGTGACAACGGCTATAACCGATATAAACGAAGGAATTGAGATAAACTTCTGGAACGTTCCAGAACAAATTCAAATGTTCAGTAATGATTGGCTGGGGCGTACCCACACTCTCATGCGCTCTTTGATCCAAATCTCGCGACCCTTCGGTCGCTGAACAGAAATGCAAGTCGTAGAAAGAATCTCTTGCGGTCAGCATGTAAGCGCCCTCGGCTGCGTGTACACGTAATATCATTTAAGTCTCGTGCAGAGGGATTATCCATTACCGAGCATTAAATTATTATTGTTAACTTCAAATGTAATTATTTTAACTTGCACGAGACCAATGTCTGTCGGCTCTGTGTAGTACTCTTACACGTGCAATTATGTGAACTGCCACGTGTCTGAAAATCAATGCCTGTTATCCTCCCTAAGTGCAAACCGGCCCGTTGAAATATTGTTTATATATATAGAGACCAATCCTGAATATATATATATATATATATATATATATATATATATATATATATATAACGACGCACGACGAGTCGCATCGCCCGACAGACCCCTCTGTCACGCCAATTTGTCCCCGGCGCAACCCCCCCTCCCGAGCATTTCATCACGCGCAAGTGGCCGCGTGCACTCCTCGCCACCCCCGCCACAAAGGGCGTCGCGGCGTACAAAGACAGACTCCCAAAGGAGCCTGCTCCGCGAGCTGCGTCGTCAAGACGGGAGGTGCCCTCCCACCACCCCGCCTCATTCTTTGTCTCCGGCGATCTTCGGATTGAGTACTGGAACAGTCACATTAGGGAAGTCGGTGGCACTTCGCCTGTGCATCCCTTAGCACGCACCTTAATAATAATATCCTCTAAAATAATCTGCGGATAGCAGACAGCGGGCGTTGCCTCGCTTTCTCCGAAATCGCCACGTGACCATGGTCGCACAAAGGCGACCAATTAAAAACATAGCGAAGTAGGTCGCTAAAAGCCAATCGACGGAAAAGATTAGTGGAAGGTTCCAGAAGCCTGATGATCAGAGGCAAAGCATCACGCACGTGACAGATCACAGACAATTCCAAATAGGTGGGGAGAAGAAAACAAGAGAGCAACAGAGGATTTAGAAAAAAGAACACTTGAGTTTGGGATGAGAGCGAAGCCACGTGGGCGAGGATTCTCGTGCTAGGAACGTGAGAGAAGATACTTGAGCTAGTGACTTGAGAGAGAAGGACTAGACTAGACTTGGGCAACTTAGGAACACCCAAGCCCTCGGGTTCTCAAAGCCAGAGCAGGATGGCAGGTAAGTTGCATGCTTGGCGCCCACTGAACAAATTTAGCGTGTGTGCCCTGTCATTCACCAATTACCGGTGCACTGCGTGTGTGACGGTAAACCCTTTTCTGAAGTGGCTACTCAAGGGTTCATTACAATATATATTAAATTACTTGCTCTAACACAATATATAGACAGAATGAATGTTTTGTGGGTCCTTAATGGATAGAAATAGATTGTCGACAATGTGTCTGCTCGTGCGCCTATCTGGCTGAATCGCAATCTGTATTTAATGCTAGTGCGGCCACCGTTCAGCCGATTTTCTCCGAAAGTGATATTGCATGATAGGTTTGAATGAATATGAACCCTACGAGTTTTTATTTTTCGAAATACTTTGCATGAAGCTTCAACATTTTAAATTTTTCTCAAAAATGGCTCCAGATTTATTATTGAATTGAGACCGCGTATAGCATAAAGAACGCTTAAGAGAACGGCACATGTGTCATTTTCTCTGAAATCTCTAATTTTTCAAAAATTGCAAAAGTTCAATTTTTGCTGCGTCTTTCTACAACTACAACATTCAAGGTAGAGAGTTTTTCCCTAATGAAATATATTCTATAAATACGGTTCTTAAAATAAGGTGATATACAATTTTTAGAAATATGAAGAGTTTTCGTGTAATTTTGCATGAAATTAAGGCAATTTTTAATTGTTATTAAACACTTTTTCCTAAATAAACGACTCTTATTTTTTTCTTTACATTTGTTCCTCAAAGGACGGTAAAAAGTTGATGATAGTCTCATTTCCGGCGAACTCTGTTTCTTCAAAAATGGCAAAATTTTAATATTTAAAAATTTCCAAACTGAAGATAGAGATTTTTGTCTTAAACAAAAAATGTTTTAAAAACTAAGCTCTTTCAAAAAGGGCATGTGCAATTATTTAAACAACGAGTAGTATTTTGTAATTTGAATTGGAAATTAAAATTTTATAATGAAACATTTTCTTAAAACAAATTTTAGAAATAATGAGATTGATTGTGCAGTTATAGCACAACTAGTTTTATTAAAATATTTTTCTCGTATAGAACGAAGGAGGCTTAAAAATTGTTGCATGTTTCATTTTCGTTTAACTACGTGGAATCTCTAAGTTTGCAAAAGTTACAAATATGCGAGAGAGTATGTGCTCTAGTCGCATAATCAGTTCTTCGTGATGGAAAGTTCGCTCATTTGGCCTGCTTCCTCTCCGATGTATACGTTAGCCTTTCTTTTAGTTCTTGCTCTTTGTTTGAGAAGTATTTTCTTTCATTCATCTTAAAAACATCACATAGATTTTATTTTTTCCAATTTTTTTGAGCTGTGTTGAAATGGAACTGTTCAGATTTTATGAAATTTATCTGCATTATTCTTTGTGTTTAATATTTATTTTTTTCTATTCATTCTAGTAAGTTAATTATTTCATATTCTCTCACACTTACATATATCATCACCTAAAGTCTCTCTCACGGAATCGCAAAAAGGATCATGGTGAAAGATCAGTTGCAATGAAGTATGTATATTGAAACTTATGTGGAAAGATCTTATTTGAATCAATTCAAGAAAAATATAGTCAATACATAATCTATATCAGCTCTGTAATGGAAAACGATTTTAGAATATACCAGCATACAATTACATTATCTTAAATTAGTTTATACTTGTCAAATTGTTCTACATGGCAATTCTTATTATTTGCAATCGTTTTATGAGTATATTGGTTGTTAAAGCGACTTATTTTTCATTCGGTGAACGTTCCATGATATTCTGTCATTCTATAAGAAATATTACGTATTGCAAGATATAAGACAACGGAGACTGATTATATTTTATACCCGCATGCTCAAGAGATTATTGCAATGACGACTGAGTTTCAATAAATATTTCCTCATGATATTTCTTGGAATTTTGTAGATTGTACTGCCCCCTTCACATGTTTCCCATCGATCTGTTTGCTACCAACATAAATACAATTTTTAATAGGGGGCTCGGAGTCGGCCCAGTGGAGTGAGATTTTCCTGGCGCACTATATTTTAAAATAAGCTTTCTTTTCTAATGTGACCATTTGGAAATGTGACCTTATCGAATGTTACTACAGAACATTTCTTTAATAATTTAGAAACACCCCTTTAAACATGACTTTAAGTAATATATATATTCACTGCCATGTATGAACAAAATGTTATACAATTTCATTCCTTAAGGATTAATGCATCTACATACAAGTATTAGACCATAATATTAGCAGATCTTGGAGAGATTGTGATTTACTAGGCATTACGGCAGATAAACCTTGAAACAAACAAAAATATGGAAGGCGACTGCATGCAACCAAACGAGCCCCAACACGTCAACCAGCAATTTCCATTTCTAGTTTTGCGTGCACAGCGCGAGTTGTCACTGAACCGGACTATCCATCTCTCAAACAAACGACGCCGCTGCCAGCGACGGCTGTTGCACTGCGACGCTTTTCCAAGTGATGCACGAGAACCGGACTACAATCATGCATCATTAAATACATTTCATGCTGTTCTAGTGTTATTCCAGTTCTTTAGCATCATTCTACAGAGTGTGTAATGACCAACATTCAACCCCATATATAGTATTGAACATCAGAAGGTTCTTCTAAAACTAAATATAAGTAAAATTTTGATCGT
Organism: Teleogryllus oceanicus; assembly: GCA_964035755.1. Taxonomy (NCBI): domain Eukaryota; kingdom Metazoa; phylum Arthropoda; class Insecta; order Orthoptera; family Gryllidae; genus Teleogryllus; species Teleogryllus oceanicus. The sequence continues at coordinate 285,211,133 of CAXIVR010000001.1, forward strand.
AAATTTTTGAGAGGGCATATAGAAAGTTACATATCAGTTCCAGTTGTTTATAAGATAAAACGCTAGTCCTGGCCCCGATCCAGAGAGAGTTCTTAGTGGTAACATGGTAAATGGTACACAGCTGCTACTTCTCGGGGTCGTGTTGTCGTGATCAATATTTACATTTATTAACAGACTTCGAAATGAGGAGGTTATTAAACACCACGTCGAGTTTTTTAATCTTTGTCAGGTCCATAATTTCCGCAAATGTATCCATTCCCCCCCCATTTCCCTTAAATAGAATAATCTCGCGGTCAAATCACGTTAATTTTGTGACATACTGACAAAGAGGTTAAAAGATATAATAATAAATAAAAAATACGATTTAAAAATGCAAACTCAACTTACAAAAAATAACTTAAAAGTAAAAAATAGTTTTGAACGCATCTTTAGTGTTTTGATTTGGCAAATTTTACGCAGAATTATTTGTTAAATAAAGAACTGGTCAATAAATGCTCTTTCACTATGGATGTAAGCGATTTGCTACTTATTGCAATGCAGTCGTCAATATTAACATTTTAAATTATTTCATTGTCAGTTTTGTCAGAATAGCAGTATTTATAGCGGAATTTTTAATCAAATTGTCTCAATTTTCCAAAAATATGTTAAGAAAATTTCCTAAAAACAGTAACACATTTTTTTAAAACATTTTGAATGAACAGAGAACAATGTGTGAATAATGTAAGAAAAGGGACTTTGTCATTACTAAATTTGATTTGCAACAAAAAAAGCCACATACAACGAATAATTTTAAATTAAAGCAGAAGAACCGTCTTCGAAGTGTGCACAAGATCTTTAAAGTAAAAAAATAACTTCGAAAATACATTTACTACTTCGATTCAGCAATGACAATACAAATTTGGTGAAATAAAATCATTGACAAGGTACTATCCCATTTTTAATCGGTTTGACAATTATACTTATACATTATTAATCAAAAGTAATTAAATTTACATGCTCATATCACAAAACATGAAAAATTTGGTAAAACTATGCATTTATGTAGAAATGGCGCTTGGTGTTTTGATTCTTTAATAAATAACTTTCATATCATATGTTTCATTATCATATTCATATGTTTTGCATTATCTGACTCCAAGCCAAAACATGACTCTTAGTGAAGTAATGGAAATTAGAGAAGTATTCTATATATTGTTGTAAGAGTTTACAAGTTACGATAAATTTATAATACATTTAATTGTAATTAACTAATTTATAAACAAAAGACCATTACTATTGAATGTTTTTATATTTTATTTGCCTTTTTATTGAAGTAACAACTTGTTATATGACCTGTAAATTATCCTCCATTTATGATAAAGAAAATTAGGAAATTTTTCTAATGCAATATTACAAACGATGTAGGTGAAGTACCATGGACTGCAAGTATCCAGCGCCTTATTCATACATCAAAATCGGCGATTGCTTGTTATCACTTGTTAAATAGATAATATATTTTGAAAAAATTATTAACTGATTTCGAGCATATAAGTTTACCTCTCGTAAAAGACAATTCAACAAAAATGAAAATAAAAATATTATTTAAAACAGTATTTAAAAATAAACTAGTAGTGCTACAGCATCACTCGATGAGGAAAGTCTCTCCGCACTGAGTGTGAGCTCTATCCTCACAATAACATTTTTAAGCTGAGCTGTTTTAAAAAAAATCTTATTCATGTAGTTTGGAAAAATTGTCACGATTCAACTAATAATTTCGAAAAAAATCCTAATGTTTTAAAAAGGATATAATTGAGTTAATTTATAGAAACAATTCTGAGAAGATTGCATTTAAGAAAAATATCGAAATTCAAATTTGAAGATGTGGAACTCGGTAAAAAAAATTATTAATTGCAATATACAAAATTTCAGAGGATTTCAGGAAAATATGACCACGCTATATTATTAATGAAGTTTTGGTGAATTGAAGCAATGAGAAATGAGTGAGATAAACGAGCCGTCTTTGTGGAAATGTTGCTTATGTGTCTTTTAAAAATTATAATGATGTGGCTCAAAATTACGCCCAAACTACTCATACTTTAAAACTACTATACACAACACATTTAAAGGATCGAATATTGGAGAACAAAGTTTGTGGAGAAAAAATCCTTAGCTGCATTAATGTTGTGGGGATGTGAACAGCATATGAACTTTTGCGATTTTTGAAACTTCAAAGATTTTATTGAAAATAGAATTTACGTCATTTATATACTTACAAGTTATTCGCATGAAAAAGACGCTAATTTCCATAATCCGACGAAGTTGAGAGATGTGGGAACACCAAGTGTACGGAAGTAAAGGAAAGAAAGGCTAAAGCATACGAGATAAATCTGAAACTAATCGCGAGTCTAATGAGTTGTTCGAGGAATAAGTCCTTAAACTTCATTAAATTGAATCACGGAAACAATACTTGATTTTTGTGGGGTCCTGATATCGAAAATTGGATAAATCCTGTTCTTCTGCGTAGTAAATTACTTTCACTAACACGCTGTGTGGATTCATTCTGACCAATCCACTTTAGGGATCCTTGATACCAAAATATTTGTCAGTCTTTGTGTGTGTCTGTCGTCTGTTTGTCTGTCTGTCTGACCGACTATCCATCTGTCAGACTGCCTGTGGCCAATACCAAAGCGAAAGTTCAAACGATTTTCTCCAAAACTGATATTGCACGATCGATCTGGCCGAACTTAAGGCCTGCAAGGTTGAAACGGATATTTCGGTATTTGGGGGTATTTATACAAAATCTTAACATTTTACAAATTTAGATTGGTACACAAATTTGTGTACATATTCAACATTTGTATAGATTGTGTACGTACATATACAATAATTTATGTACATATGACATTCTTATAAATTAGAATCTTGTAGATCATTTCACGTTACTTTTTATTATTAATCAATACAGAATTCGGGTAACTTAAGGACAAACATCTACCTAATGCGTAGAGTATTTAATGTTTTTGAGGGATTTAAAATTGTTAATTACACGCAAAAATTCAACTCTAAATAAAAATTCCACATGACCAGGTAACAAGCTTCACTACAAAAGGAGAACACGGTTCCAGATTCACCGTAAAACGTCCCACGTAAAATAAAATATTGGACGAATACAGGACAGTTGTGCATTCGCAGTCCGTGGTCCTCTGTCCCGAGGCGACGCCATTTCCAGGCAATGGGGGCATTCAAACCGTCGGGGTTACGTCGCTCTTCGTTCATCACTCCGTCGCTCTTACTTCCGAGATTCTCGTTCCCCGGCGCGTGGGGGAGGGGGCCGGCGCAAAGAGCGGGGGCAGGGGGCAAGGGGCGCGGAGCGATGATGAATTTTCACCAGCAAACAAGACAGCCGAGAATGAGCGAGGGCGGCGCTTGTATGCAGTGGGGGGCCTATTCAGCGCCGCCCGCCGGTATGCACGAAACGTTGCGGCGAGCGTCGTTCAATACCGGCGCCTTCCTTCTCTCACAGAGGTCTCAATATCCTGGAATGCGGGACCGCTACCGTCGTATAGGAATTATCGTTGGAGGAGGCACTAAATAAGTGGCGCCGCTCCCGAGAGTCTCGCTCTTCCAAGAGGGTCTATCGCGACGAAGAGCTGGCTGGCAATTGGCGGCGCCAACGATGTAGCTATGCTTTTATGCGGTGCTCAATTGTAAACTGCGCCGAAGGCGATAGTAGAGAGTTTGCCTGTGCTACATTTTAACGCTCGACGGTGGAAAGAATCTTGACCGTTCTTACTTTCTCATATACTTGTTCATTCTTAATGAACAGAAATTTATGTAATGTTGCAATACATTGATATTTAGAATTAAAAAAAAAATGCTCTCCTAAATCCGTTTGTTTCCCGGTGCGTCCGAAGTCTCCGACTATCCATGCCTCCGTACGTTCGTATGTCCGTTGAATTGACATCTGTGGATAACAATCGAAGAAAGTTGTACTTCTGTCTTCCAGAGTTCAAAATGAAGCGGTAGTTTCAATATTTCGAAAGATATTGCAATAAAAGAGGACGTCAGACAGATCGCAAGCTATGTACTACGAGTGAGTGTGTTGCTATCGGTATTTAAATGCCCGGCGATTTAAAACTGGTTGACTTCTGCGACGCCGTAGACCAAAAATATACGCGGCAATGTTTTTCTCAGAGAGGAAGAATTGTACAAATTCTTGAAACAAAAATCTAAAAATAAAAATTTTCACCAATATAAAAAATTGTCTTCGATCCCCCCTCTCTTATGAAGTTTCCCGAAATCTCGAAAGTTATCGTAGAGATATTTATTTTCCCATCTTTAAAATCATAATTCGATTATTTCGCTGTGTAACCGTGGCGTTTGCCTCAAGGTCATGGACTTTAAAAAGGAACGCGGGGTATCGAATCCTAGTACGGGTAAACTATTTTTTGTAAATATTTCGCTCAAATAGATCAATGTACACTTACAAATTTCGTATAAGTACCATCTTCATTACCCTTCGAAATCTCGAAAATTACACAACTTTGAAAATTAAAGGTTCCCATTTCCTCTCTTCTTTTCTTTGGGAGAACGTTTTAATAGTTGACTGAATAGATAACTGAACTTTTTAATAGATGACTGACCCAGTCGGTTACATGTTGAAAAAAAAATAAGGTATACGGTATTGTAGGATTACTTGTTTTGAAATAGTTCATGTAACGACCAGATATGCAGTACAATAGACAATTCGATTTCAATAAATTTTCCACATATTTGGGGAATCAGGTGGAATGATTGTCCATACACACGCCTCAACTATTGTTTCAACATAAATCGGATATTCATACATTATTGGACGATGCATAACAATAAATCAAGTACTTAAAAATAAGCATTATACGGCGAAAATACGTCAGTTTTAAGAGCAAATAATATTTCTATACATGGAACTATTTTTTTCTATTGAATGACTGGGGTAATTCAAATACGTTTTGCCTTCCACTGACATTCCCGGGAAGCATATAGCTAACATTGTGATCGAAAATGAATTGTTTGATTGAAAATAAACATCATACGTAGGTGAAAAGGCAATGTGTGGCATACAAGGGATCTATTGACAATGAAAAAGTGGGAATAACCGTGCCTGGATAACCCTGCCGAATCGTCAAAATATGCTTACTTCATGAAGACTTTACATATACTTTATTTACGATTTATTACAAATGTGTCCATTACTTTAATACAGTGTGTTTCAAAAATAGGTGGCACGATTTCAGGTATGTATTCTCCGTATGTAGACAATCAAAATAGTTCATTACGACATGTGTCCGGAAATGCTTCATTTCCGAGTTATGGCCTTCACCACACAGAAGTTCATCGGAACGCTTTTCCTTCCGCACGTCGTTGCCGTGAAAGAAGACATTAACAGGACGCTCTGACAGATCATTACGAGGGGAAGGTAACATTCAGTGTGGTGTTTGGCGTTCGACAGTGCGACATATACTCGAATTAGTAGCTGGCAGACATGCACTATAGTACGGTAAAGCGAACGGCAGTGCTGCACTGGCTCGTCGTTTCTACCAGGAGAGGTACCCGCAGCGACAATGTCCATATGAAAAACATTTGTACCTGAAAAATAACCAGTACAATACAGAAAGAATCATTTCAAAATCTCTATTAGTTCCCGAGTTATGATCCATTTAGTTAATCAATACGCAAGGAAAATGAACTTTTCAGAGGTAATTAAGTACGCTCTCCTGCTTTTGTGCTGTTGTTTTCAGTTCAATAGCTACTTTTTGTTTTCTAATTTCACATGCATGCGTTCCCAAAATCATTCTTCAAGAGGGCCAAGGGGATGTAGCAGCGATGCCATCTGGAAAATATTGTATTATATCTCTGAAAATATCGCAGATAGAAAAAACGTATTTCAGCACAAGAAAGTGTAATTAATGACGCTTTCACAATGAAAAAACCCAACAAAAATGCAATTTTCCATCACCCTCAGTCTCTTTTGAATAGATATATACCATAGACAAACTCTACAACGGATAACGCCAAACGCGACCAGCAAGCTAAAAATAGTCTTGATGTGTTTGTAAAAATAATGTGTTTGTACTAAAGAAGTCAGTAAAACATGGTTTTAAAAATAATGCTTAGACACAGACATGCAACAATTTTGCATCGGTAATATACCAATAGTGAGGTAAGGTAGAATTTTGAATAAGTTTTAATTTTCCGATCCTACCTCGTTATATATAAAATGTAAAAAGAAACGAAATACTACAAATTTGCAAAGCGATTAAAAAGGTTAAACAAATCCACCGAGGACTCGCACATTTTTAGAGTACATTTGGATTTTTTGTAGAGAATTTATAGTTCTAGATTTTATAGATAATGGTGTACACGTGCATTAAAAGACCGCGCAATGCACTAGGATGGAAAATTATCGAAGTGTATGATTTTGTACATTTTCTATACAGTTTGGAAGGGGTCAAAAATATTGTACTTTCTAATATAATAACTACTCCAATGTGTAACTATTACCATGCTTTATAATCGTTTATTCTCCTTTCGAACACCACACCTCTCACTCTCTCTTTCCGCTTCAATTTAGTTTTCCGTGCCACTAAATTTGTTGCCAAAGAGTAAACAACATTCTTTAGTATCATTGTGTTTTTTTATTCGTGCAGTCGAATCTCGTTCATTGAGAACTCTGTAATTCGAAAACCGTAACTATTTGAAATAACGATTATTTAAAAATGAAGTTGAAAAGAATGGAAATTTTTGGGCTCTCTATCTCTCATTAACAGACTTCGTCATCTGAAGGACAGATACGATGTTATTCGAAAATATTGAAAGAAGTTTCAAGAAATTGGGATGATGAAGTGTCGTTTTAATTCGTCCGATTTCTGTTTCACAGCGTGAAAACACCGAGAAAATGTGACGCCATTTCTCGTAACATTCACCGTTCAATCATCTGCCCACAGCAAGGGCTATGGGTCAACGGAAATCGGATTGACGAGCAAGGATTACGATCACTGTTCGGGAAGGGGAGCAGTAACCTTCTCAAAACTTTTAAGCGCATCGGATAAGGATGAGTTTGTGACCGCGCGTCTGTTCGTATTCACAGCCAGACTAAATCTCTTTAAAAATGAAATGGCATTAAGCGTCAGTCGGTCCAACTCTCTATTCAGCGTGAGTACCATTCCCATGCTTACCATCGTTTTTTCTAATTTGACTTTCAGTGAGTTTTCGTATTCTGAAAAATATTTCTAGTTTGTTTCTTATTTACTGGTATATTCAGAACGATTTCTCGACCACACACTGAAAAGTAGTTCCCATCATTTACCGAATTCAAAAATAAACATATTAGTATAAAAAATCCTAAATAGTTGTATCATTTATCAAAACATGTATCATTAATTTCCTAGTGATTGAAATCTTACACTTGCTTTTACTAGAAGTACCTTTTATGTACTGCATTGTGAGTACTTGCTATCCTGAAAAAACATGATATAAATCAACACGTATCTACTGTTCAAGTTTCCCAAAGGTCCAAAATTAACTGTCGTGTTTTACTATCACATTCCAGTTCATATATCGGGTTGACAATGTCTTAGCTACTTGCATGCACAGAAAGCCAAATAAAAAGTGACAGGGGTTGCGACCTGCTTACCACATGTGTCCCGAGTCCATGGTGCTCAGGCTGGGATCCCATGACATGGTCATAATCTGACGAGACCGTAGTGCCAAAGTACATAAATACCTACATCACAAATATATATGAATATTGACAGTTTCAGATATGAACTTGTAATCTCACTGTCAGGAGTAGCTTCAAGAACAGGAAAATAAGTTGCATTCTTTTAGTAGGTGCTAGAAACTGATTCTCTTCAAAAATAAAATTACCTCTCTTAATACTTTTTATCAGAGACTCAATTAAAAATATAAACGTAAATTTGCATTAGGTATATGATAATTACTCTTTTCAATTTCACAACACTCGCTGAGTGAAGGAAGTCTATTTAAAATATTTTTGCGGCAAAAATTCAGCCCAGGGGACTTCCCATGATGTTGACGCATTTAAAATTTGCTATCCATTCTCATAACAGGATTCGAAAATGAATCCCTTCGCAGTGGCCGATATGAATAGACGTTCCAACGACTTCATCTACCAGAGCAGGCTCCATAAACAAATTTATCTCAATTTCCGTTTCTTCATTCAAATGGCTGTGAGGCATTGCAAATGTTGAAAGAGGAATGGAACATTTTTCATATACAAACGTACAAGCAATTCAGAGGGCTAAAAGTTTTATTTTTCCTTCAGCATTTGCTGTGCTTCCCCGTCCTTTGAAATAGGAGATGGAAATGTTCGACATTTAATGCAGACTATGAAAAAATACACACATACGCTTCTATATCCCTCGGGCACTCACGAATACCGTTCTAAATATTACTATTTTGACAGGATGAAAACATGAACCTATAATAATGTACTAATCTTTATTCTGCTATAAATAATGTACTAGTCTTTATTCTGCTAAAATATTAATATTAATAATAATAATAACAAATAATAATAATAATAATAATAATTTATTATTATTATTATTATTATTATTATTATTATTATTGTGTAAATGTATATTAAGAGAATTTAAAAAGGTGTCTCATTCAAATCCTTAAAGCCGGAAAGTTACATCCCTTTATTTTTTTCTTTCAAATCTTCGTATTATTTACAGCATTTAGAAGGCGTATTGGCGTCCAGAAAAGAAGGTGAAAAATAAAAGTGGTCAAAGGGGTAGCATATTATTAGAATTAGATTACGAAGGAGAAAAATGAGAAGCCTCTCTCACATGTGTTGAAATGTATTTCAAACACATTATATGCCGTATCGAGTTGCGCATTAGGAGTTTCAATGGTATAAATCCAATATCCGATAGACATTATGAACGTTTTTCTTTTTCTCGTCCAAAAAACACTTCCATATTACATGTAACTATAGAGTTTTAATATTATTTTATTCAAAATGTAATTATAAATGCATCAGTATACGTGCATTTTGAACACATTTAGACTTACGTACTTTTCTCGAAATTACAATTGGTATGCATACAATTTGTCAAAATATATTTGCTATCTGCTTTTTTATTATTTTGTGAAAGGACACAATTACGAGAATATGAATTTGGACAGTACATTTTTGGAGGTTTCATAAAGAAGTAATTAATATATTTTTAAAGTTAGCATTCATGAAGTAGGTTGGAAAATTCAGTCACGCATTGCTATTTCATAAATATTTAAAGACGGTGATAGTTATATGTTATTAATAATTTATTTCATGTTTTACTTGACAATTTCTCAATGACATTTAGAGAGCTTTAACCGTTTTCAAAAGATAATCGACCTCAAGAATTGTACTCAAGTTATTTGATAAATCCCATAACTGTAGCAAGTGTATGAGCACCATAAAGGCTTGCTGAATCAAAACTTACTTTTTAATTTAATAAAGGACGATTGCAGCAATACATTAACAGTCTACAAGTATTATCTGGATGTATTGTAGTTTATATTGTTGTAAATTAAAATCACAAGCAAAAAATATTTTCGAACCGAAATTTTGAAATAGATGGGAGAATCATTGCGTATCCCATAATATAATCCGTATGATTATTCATTAATTCGAGTGCTCAGGAGTGGAGGAAAGGCCGCAAATCATCTAAAAGGATGAAAGACCATTCAGTCAATCATTCAGTAGTGATTGTAAATGCCTCACTTTCTTGGTTTATTTATCACATTCATTGATAAACGCCATAAAATTTTGAATAAAGGACGAACAGGGTATTGACCCTCGTGAAGACGAAACTTCCAATATTGAATACATATCAGTTCGCAATTCTCACGTATTACATCCCGTCTCACTCTTCAGGCCCCCCCTCAGTTTTATAGGCTATCACGAGAAAATAATTTTTGTTCCACTAGAAATAAAAATGCATTCGCGAACCTCAACCACTTCGTGAATATATATCGGGGTAGTTGTTCCACCGAGCCATGTTCCGTTCGTCCTCCGCCGCGCCGGTTGGATTCGAGGCGATTTGGAAATCGCGACAAAATTGGATGGGGCTAGAGCAGCGGTCTCATTCCGATGTGGCGTGGTGAGCAGTCAGATCGGTCTCGTCTGGGGCCGCCGCGAGGACCGCAGCCCCGATTAGCCGTCCGCCCCGACGCCCGACGCGGCCGCCACGGCCCCCCGCGCTCGGCACCTCTCCGCCCCGCCCCCTCCCTTCCCCTCCCCAACCCTCCCCCCAAACCGCGCCCTCCCTCTCGGCGACTCTGCGCTCCCGCACGCCGCCAAGCGGCGCGCCTCTCGCGCGACGCGGAATTATACAGCGTGACGTTCGTACTTTGAGGATAGTATCAGCAAACAAGCCTAATTCGGAATGTTCGGTATTTATGGCATTTGCTAACAACGGCCGTCAACTCTCCCGGCCTACGAAGTGAAATACTGTGAGGAGAAACAAAGGCGTATCTGACCATTCGCCACGCCGAATTTAATTTTCGTAGTGATATTAATCCACATTCTATTATCCTAATGTTGGAGGAACAGTAGCAAATAGGCGTTTTGGAGACCTAAAAAGATATATAAGAAATCAAATATAATTTCTGTTTTATTTTTAATTACGTCTCACACGGATAAATTGAGGACTGTGGTTTCGATTGCAGAGCTCGGTGATTGAATTTTAAATTCCATAAATTATATTTAGGGAAGCGATAAGACTGAAACACGGGGGTGGAGTAAAGTATCACATACACAAAATCCAAGTCCACAACTGACTATAAATTAAAGAGAAAAAGCAATTTAAGTCAGCAAAAAATGCAACAAAAACAAATTCACTAATATTTTCTCGAGAAGTGCAAAAATGAGAGTTTTTTATTAATTCCGAATCTCCCTCAGCAAATCTAAACTTTTCTCATTTCCTTACCCAATTGGTATAGCAATATAACAAGGACTATCGGCAGTTGCTTACGTCGACTTTGTTAATGATCTCGTTGTAATTCAAGTAAGTGAATAAATTCTTTCGTTTTTCATAAATACCTCGGCAATACGAAGCACAAAATATATTACTGAATCCTATGGTGGTTTTATTGGAAGGTTTACTTGTGGATTTATTGGAGACGGAAGCACTGGATTGTTACTGTTGAGGTGTAATATTTTCTTTCGTCCTTATCACTCTTCACAATTTGTTGTTGAAATTCACTGTTTTGTTCAGCCACTGTCTCGTGCATGATGGTTATCTCAGAACATGACTTCTTGGCTGGGACGGAGGATTGCGCAGCTCAGTCGATTGCTGTGTATGTATTTCGCATTTTATGTCGATAGTCCGACTTCGTCGGGCAATTAACGGTGTCCCCCATGCCTGGGGATAAGAGCGACATGTGGTGACCCGCCTACCTGAGATGTTCTTCGACACAAGGCTCCAGAAACTGAGACGATTTTAAAGGAAAGTTACAAGTCTATATTTGCCTCGACCGGGAATCAAACCCGGGACCACCCCACGGGACGCTAGTACGCGTCTCATGAGCCGTCCAGTGCCTTCCATTTCTGTGTAGTTGTAAACTTTTCTTGCAGACGGGAATATTGGCAGATCAACCCTCGCAAATTGTAATGCTTCTTGCGGTGGAGGAAGCAAAAGGGCTTCTCTGTAATACGTTGTGCGTGTTTTTTTGGCTTCGGCTACTCTGTATTTTAGAATTAAGTTTCAGGTCGATTAGCGGCACAAGACGCTACAGTCATTGGTCCTACCAACTAAATCGCAATTTGCGCTTGGTTTGTTGATAAAGAATTAAAATAAATGAACTAGGAATTAGTGTTTGCACTGTCACTAGGCGTTACACTTTCATTTACGTCTTCATATTATTAACGCCGCATAGAACTTTATGCGTACAAGTCTAAACATAGAAGCGCTCCTACAACAACCTTTCCTTTCCCGCTACTTTGCGAGAATTTCCGTTTGAGGGGCGGAACCATTGAGAGAGACGCTAATTAAAATAGTTGTTATACATACTCATTCTTTAAGAAATTTATAATATAAAAGACATCTAATGCGTTAGTGTCATAATTAATTAGTTAATTTTGAGTTTGTTTTAGATCTTCATTGTAATCCTAAATTGTACAAAAAGGTATGAGTTCAGTTTTGCTGGGATATATGAAACACTCATTCAAAAGTAGGAGTCATCGATGCCCATGATTGCTCTGTCAGCGGCAGTTTGAATAACGGATGTAGAAGGAACGAAGCGTATCTTCCTCAAATTAATTATTTAGTTAATTAAATTAATGATTTATATTAGCTCCGTTGTAATTATACCAAATAAATTTCTTTTAATTTTAATAAGCACATCCAACAGAAATATTACGGCAATATTACAGTAATAATACGTTTATCACAACTTCGGAAGCAATGGAAACGGCAGAGGAAGATTTATTACAGACGTAGTAAATAATATATTTTGGAATAGGAAAGAAAGTTTAAGCATCATAAACACGACCGGTAGTGTCAATGTATGCACTCGTACTACATTAATGTGCAGTTTATAGTAATAAATGTGTGTGTTTTCTCCTGAATTAATATTCCTAACCGTTAAAAAAGTAAGCAAAATTAAAGAATTAAAATGTGAACACATGTGTGACGTGATAATTAAGGGAGATAAATTATATCACTGCAATCAAACTGATATCGATTTCCCTTATTATTACATATGGTAATAAAAATATGGAAACCTTTACATACTAGGTTTTTTAATGACTCAATGAAACGTTTGAAGTCCTGTTTGTTGGTAAAATAATTCAAGCGGATGTCAAACTGAGAATTCGTTTCAAAAATTCTCTTTTCTTCATATTACTTGCACATGTTAGAAGTATCAAAGCTCTTTTTTTAATTTCTGCATTCCTTATTAGTGCAGCATAAACTTTTCAATTTACCAGAGAGAATGTCGTGACAAACATATAACGTTAAAAGCACAACGTTTTCTGACACTAATCTGCTACACCGAATGTTGTTCTTATATTTCTGAGACCTTCAAAACATGCTGGTTCCTTGGTACACCGTTAATATTAAACAAGGTAAACTGAAGCTACAATTTGGGCACGAAGTCAGCAATTGAATTTGGCATATGTTCCAATCTTACAATATTTACATTGCATAAATAGTAAACACAATTACACATAAAATATTTCCACAACCATTATTTAAAATCTAATCCACTTTCGACCTGTGCATAGGTTGTATTATAGGTTGTGCTAACGAATTCGGTTCACAATATGGTGAATCTAAAACGAAAAGTTATTTCCACGTATTAATTAATTCTGATTTGGGAAGCCATACCCGATGAAACTTCTTTAACAGGAGCATTTAATGTGTTATTAAATCTTGATATTTTAAAACTTCAGTGTAAACATCCTGATTAGTGTTAAAAGTCTCAGTAGTGTCAATTTATAAAACAGTTCTTCTACTAACTTCCACAAAAGGAATCTTTAACACATTATTTATAAGGACACAATTCAAAGACTTTGAGGAGTGTATTCATTTTTGAGTATATAAATTATTTATAGAACATACGATTTTTATTTATTTTATTCAAAATGTTAAAGGCTTGTTATTAATTTGCTTTTACAGTAATTCAACAATGCCCAAGGGTGATACAAATATTTTTATCTACTCTCTTAAGCCCAATAGGCATTTAGCCCGCTCCTTCTCCCCGTTCAAATAGTTCATAATAAGGCTAAAAGAATGCGATGTCGAGGAGGTCTTGCAGAAGTAACAGATCTTATCTAAATGATTACTGCTGTTGTTTAGTTGGCTCCTTTGAACTGTCTCTTGTAATTTATTTGTGAAAGGGAGGCGTGATTTTTATTGCTTGTTTCCAATGTTAAAAACATAAACAGTTATTAATAATACTGTTTTTCCATTCACCATATAATAAAACATGCGCAACAAAAGAGCAAGGAGATGAATGGAAAGGATTCCTAACCAAATATTGATTTCATTGATGATACATTCAAAACATTTACTTCCCCTCCAGTTGTAGCAGTTCCCGTATTCCATATCATACACTTTATTTTACTGTGCTGGGATTAAATTATTTATTTTGCTACTGTCTTTTCCACATCATCTGGCACATTCACTTCGTCACCCCACTCATAATTGAACTTAAAAAATATAAATAAACAACGCACAAGCATTAGTTAACACCTAAATTGCCTGGCAAAGACATACAAATTCAGAGTGTGATGCGCCGTCCAAAACATTCCAGGACGCAAATCCGCCAATGCGAAAAACGTCTCTCATTATTGTTCACCCTTGATGATAGCTTCTGCCGACAACCAACCAGGGAAAGGCAATTAGAACCCACTATTGCGATCATATTCCCATGAGAGGACGAGAGGGAGGGTAAGAAGGCGTAAGCCTATTGCATCGCCAACGCGCGCGGGAACCAGATATAGATCTCTTCAATATAACAGCCAATTTTATAGGTCCATAACAACTTCGACTTTAACAATTCTTTTTTTCCACGAAAAAATGAGCAATTACTTGGAAAATAATATGAGAGACGAAAATAATAGGTAACGATGCAATACACGTTTTTTACATAACATAATAATGCCAATAATGTTAAGTGAAATTATAAAAGATCACGTAGAAGTACAAACCTTAGTGGAAATGCGATAGGCAAGTAATGATCGGCTACGGTAGAAAGGCCATTCATAGGCTAGAATGGCGATATACGAAAAAAACTCACAACCATTATCAGAAAAAGTGAGAATATTTAATTTACAAAACTTCAAAACAAAGACGAAATACTTCACGGGATTAAATTAAACCACTATTTCAATAAAGGTAATTAACAATTAAACACAATATTTGATTCACACGACAATTGCCTAATCTATGTTTGCAGTGATACACGGAGAAGTGGATGGCAGAATTTTAACAGTACGAATTAATTTTTGCATTCAGCCTATTTAAATTTACTGGATTGTCATATTTCGTGTTGCAGATCATATTACTTATTACAATGTATTTAAGGAGGAGAAGCGAATTTTAAAATTAGACACTTATTGTATTACTGGAAAAATAATAATTAGGGGATAAATTCACTGCTGTTTAAAAGTGGATTGATGAAGCCTCCTCTCCCGGCCCATTCACCACCTCCGTTTGTAGATTAGGCGATTGCCGCTTGGCGCTTCCACTCACCGGTCGCTCGCCGAGGTTGCGCACGCGGCAATGGAGGAAGGCCGGGCCGCCCAGCTGCGCCGTGACGTTGGTCACCAGGTTGTTGTCGAAGACCGGCGCGTCGGCGTGAGCGGAGCCGCGACCGGCGCCGCCTGCGCCGCCCGCGCCCCGCCGCCGCCGTCGCTGGCGCCGCCGCCCGCGCCGCTCACGTCCGCGTCGTCCGCTCCGCCCGGAAGGCCCGCGCCTGCAACCGGCCGCCCGCGCGACACCGGGGTTAATTGAGTTACGATTTACGCTGGGTGCGCGCGGCGTGGCGCGGCGTGGCGTGACATGGCGTGGCGTGGCGTGGCGCCGCCCTGTGCGTCGTGTTAAAGGGCAGGCTTGCTGCCCGGTTGGCCCCGCCGCCGCCGCCGCCGGTCGGGTGCAAACACGAATCCTTCCCTGCGCGCGCTGGAGGTGCGCTTGGAAACAAATGATGCTAGAGGAACACAATCAACGGTGGACAAACATTGATATTGCACAGTGTCCCGAGTTTCTAAATAGAAAAAACATACCAATATAAGCAAACATATTAGGGAGGAAAATCGACACGGACATTTCATGTAACATTGTTCGTTCACCTGTTCACATGAAATGAACACCATTTCTTCGCAAATACTTCTTTAAATACAAACAAAATGAGTTAAAAATATTGATTAGCGTTATAAAACGTGTATAGACGTATCATCCATCCTCTGTGATTTATTGTTTAGGAGACGATTATACGATTGAAGTTGGCGGCGTGAAGAGGACGGGAACCATTTCGAGCTCTCAGCAACGTACAACTAACTGTAATAGAGGAATTGAATTAACATATTTGCGGGAGACTTTATTCTGCGCAGTACTGGTACGTTAGCTACAGGTTTTCTTTCGGAGAATGTGATGTTAGGAGACGACCAGAAAGAGTGCTCTCTGAATTCAAGAATTCGACATTTTACTATTCAACGAATCGGCGTACCTCCATTAATGATAAGACATAAAAGCTCATAAATGGAGGTAATTTCAACCAAATTATTCTGATAATGGCATTTGATTGATTACTGCTTGGTATTACGGTATATCACGGCGGCGTAGTTGCTTGGACACACCTTGTGTTCTGTAACAGAATGTATTCTAAAATATATTGATCTGTTTGAATTACAACGTTATGTTTTCTTCAACATAATTTTGATTTCAATATCGTTTGCAAATATCATGTCAATTCATCGCACGCTAAGCATAAGTAAATATTTCCACGCTGAATGGAAGACAATTAGCATCGACATAATATTAACTGAAAATAATTGCTCAAACGACGAGGGCTGATTCTTGGAACAACACTTCCAATAATGGCCGAAGGTTAGACGTCTACAGCGTACTTCTAAAACGTGGTTACGAGGAACAGGGAAATGTTAACGTGGTCGTATTGCAAGAAATGCCACCACACAAACGTTGCAACAGAACGATTAATTCATGCTTCCTGGCATGTCAACTGCTAGGTCCATGAAAAATAATAATTGCTCAAACGACGAGGGCTGATTCTTGGAACAACACTTCCAATAATGGCCGAAGGTTAGATGTCTACAGCGTACTTCTAAAACGTGGTTACGAGGAACAGGGAAATGTTAACGTGGTCGTATTGCAAGAAATGCCACCACACAAATGTTGCAATAGAACGATTAATTCATGCTTCCTGGCATGTCAACTGCTAGATCCATGAAAAATAATAATTGCTCAAACGACGAGGGCTGATTCTTGGAACAACACTTCCAATAATGGCCGAAGGTTAGACGTCTACAGCGTACTTCTAAAACGTGGTTACGAGGAACAGGGAAATGTTAACGGGGTCGTATTGCAAGAAATGCCACCACACAAATGTTGCAACAGAACGATTAATTCATGCTTCCTGGCATGTCAACTGCTAGGTCCATGAGTGTAGTGCATGTTATATCCCGGAAAATTGTAGTATTTCTACCGCGTTCGTACGTGAGATTAGACGCCCACTTACACGTGGGCCTGTGGGGTATCTTCTGTTACGTCCCTCCAGCTGGGCACAACCCAAGCTGGAACGCTGTAAGTTCTTAACTGGCCTCCCGACCCGTTTGGTAGTGTAGTGCATGTAAGTGCGAGTACATAAAGGGAGAGAATAAAACCACGACAAGGAAGGAAGTCGTGGGTGGTCCGTGTCCCGTTTATTTGGGTACCGTTCCTACATTCACGAGGATCGGAGAACGCCCGGAAAATTACTCATTAGAACGTCCGGTTACTATGCTTTTCCTTCGGACACTGCTTCAATTCAACGTAGGTTAGTTTTGAAAATCCGATACCGTCGGGACTTAACACTAGGAGCTTCCGGTCAGAGTCGTTACAGCAACAACAATAATGCTACCATTGAGCAAGCTCAGCCGATTCTACAGAAAGAAAATCAGACCCCTGACTTTGTACGAAGCAAAAAATTGTACTAAAATAGACATAGAAAGCGGTAAAATTTTACATGAGAGGAGATACGTCTTAGCTTATCTAAAATATCAGTGTTATAATATCCTATACAATGTACACTATACTTTCATTATAAATAACTGAATGTTAGTAGAAGAATTAGTTCATTATAAGAGCATAATTTTCAAGAGACAATTTACTGTTTTCACTTTCTCGTTACGGAATACAGAGAAAGTTATATAATGCCGCGCGAAAAAACGACGGATTTTCGGCTAAAAACTCTTATTACAGGGCCCTGGGAACAAAGAAGTGGATAAATGCAGTTGATAAATTAAAGAACCTCTATCACATTGTGTAGCCAGAATCCATGTTTCGTGGATCCTTGATACGAAAAACTCGAATGACGGCTAAACGCCTGTACGTCTGTGAACAGGACACGCTAGCGGCTAAACCATTCAGCCAATTTTCTCCTAAATTGATATTCCCGAATTGACCTGATTGATGTCGCGGCCCCTTGAATTGGAAACCGATATTCTAATTTTGGAAAATACTTTCCACGTTGTCCCTGGGACATTTTCAAAATTTTCAAAAAATGGTTCCGTCGTTTTTTGATTAAATTTTGTCGTTTGATAGTGTGAAGGACAGCAGTGTGTGTTTTCTACAGAGTTATACACACGTTTCATAAGACAGACAGACTGTATGCAATGAGTAATTAACAAACAGTATACATAGACATATTAGTATCAGTTGGGTTTGTTCTTGCATCAATTTTATTTTTAAAATGAAATTTAATTGAATGGTGATATTTTTCTGATATGACAAATTTTACAGAATTAAAATGAGGATTACAAATTAACTTTATAGAAATACAAAATTTCGCCTGAAGTATGTAAGAGAAACCGTCATAATTTGTATGTGTATTTATCTTTTAAGGAAATACATCTTGAATTTCGGTATAGTGGATGAAAAGTCAGCAAACAACGCAGTACCGTTAACGTTTGCTACTGTCTGACTCGCTTGTAATATTTAATGCAAATATAATTTTAAGAGAATTTAAATAAATTAAATATCAATACATATGATATTAAAGAAACATGGATATCCTGAAAAATTGAAAGATTCGTTTCACATATTTTCAGATGGTTGGTTTGTATATGTATTTCAATCTAAATACCAAAATTGTGCTTCTAACAGTTTAGAGCGGATATGCTAACCCGCAGTACACTGCTGTCGTGCGTGATTGACTTCTGAAAATACATTAGGTAGATTTCTAACTCCGAGTACAACTATCAGGTACGATGTTATGTTTAGAACTATTTCTAAGAATAAGAATATATAGATTAGGAAGAACTAGGATATTAATTAAGCTGGGAAGGAATAATTTTCCCCTCTATCGCTAGTTTTATTTATCATCGATGTAGTTATTTTACAATCGATTAATGAACTCTGGTGGTAGAAAAGTTATCTAGTTGATCCTTGAAATGACAGACAGCTGGTTCGATAGGAGACCACCTTAAATTGCTTCAGAAAGATGAAATTTTTATTTATCATTAAGACATGTACATGATGCCAGTGTGAAGGTCCCGCAAAATTATATATTGATTACTTCGGCTCTAAACATACCATAAATGCATTCATAAAGAGAAAGATTCAAAATAATTCACATGAGTAAGATATTTTACTATATTTTGAGACTCCATAATAGCTTTCTTGATATCTTAATAGTATATTACATATTAAAGATATCCGCGCAGATTTATAATGTTTAGAAATAAATTAATACTGCATTACAGAGATCTGTCGAAAATTAATGAATCAGAAAATATTTGCATACGATTTTACAACAGATTTTTTTATGATAATGTAGGAGAATGTTTAAGTCTTAATCTCTAACTTCAGACATATTGGACGGCTACTTTGGCAATTGAATAGGCAGACGAATAAGCAAATCAAATTTAAAATACGTGGGTTGGTGTTAAAATTAGTTTCTGAAAGGCACAGCACATTTCATTAATAACGCTCAGGCATGCAATTAATGAACTGTTAATTCACAATCTAAAAAAAAAAATTAAAATTAAGGAAAAATACTTCAACACAAATCCTTTGATAAATTAGAAAATTACCCTTTGAGTAATTAGGACCAATTACAAGATATTACATGAAGTTGTGAAATAACTCATAACATTTTATATTTAATGAATTGCTCGTGCAAAATTAATCCTGCAGAATAACAACGTTATAAAGCACTAGTGCGGCTTCTGCCTGCAAAGGGGATGTCCGGACATATGCATTGCACGGAAGCGGAGTTTTACAGCGATTGCGTCGTAAAGCGACCTCGTTACTGGCTGTGTGCGTCATTGGGTGCGCAACTATTACAGGGTCATTGTGCCTATTACGATGCAACAATGGTACCGCACCACTTGTTTGGGGACAATCACGGTAGTAGGTACATGCATGGTAATAGAGCTACTTTTACGCAACACTCACGACGGGTTGCGGCTGAACTTTCATTGGCACTTGTATATCTAAATTTCATACGGTACGTTCTTCTTTATAGATTACGTCAATCTAGTTTACTATTCTACTTTCTCGGACCTCGAACGCTGCTTGCACGGAGTGTCTATTCTCGTACGTACTAAGAAATCTCTGATTAATTATGAATATAGCTATGATGTAATGGTAGGCATTTTAAAATCAAAATTGCTAAAGAATATAAAGACTAATTTAACACTGGGTATCTGAGAAACATAAAAGCAGAAAGTTGCAACTGAACTCTTGCCTTCTCGAGGAAAGAGATAATGCAACATCTCGCATTTTACACATGACGAACAAACTCTCAAATGATGAAAGATAGGGTGGATCCATTCAGGGAAACCAATGAAATATTTTAACAAATTACTATTTGCACGAAATTCAATCATTTCCTGCAGTTACATATTTTTAATCTGAAAGAAGTTCATATTCTTTAATCATAAAATAAAGAATGCGAACCAATCATACAATTATGTTTGAGTGAACCTGGTACGAAAAAAAATCATTATGTACTTAAACTTTCTTTCCGGAGAGATTGTTTTTCCCCCTAAACAACAACTGTAGTTATAAGATTAAAAGTTTTCAAGTAGATAGATCTCGTTAATGACTTAAGAGACTTTACCCAGCGATCACAGAAATAGTTTCTTGGAACCACCACTGACGTACACTCGAGGGAAGAATGGCGAGGGAAGGTAATGGGAAGATAACAATAAAATTTGCCGCGAAGTCATTTTATTCACCTCAATTCCGCTGAACCACTATTCTATAACGTGAACCCTCTGTATTTTCTTAAAAATTGCTGGGTGAATATTCATGCTAGATGGACGGAATCAAATGGTTGAATATTGTGTTGGTTTAAGTCGCTTTAAACGGAATATAATGCCAAAAGTTTATTCGATTTTTTTTGCGATGAAAGAATTCTGATGATGGTATGTATTGCTGAACACTCGTAAGTCACGTATAGTAACAGTTTACAAGGGTATTTCGCATTGAGGTATTATAGCCAGACTGCTTGAGTGTACTGTGGAGATGGTGCTTATATTATTATAATATGCGCCAATGTTTACTTAGACACTGTTACTCGAGCATGTCAAAAATCCACGAAAATTCGTGTAAGAGTTCTTGAACGATGGAACGGACGCAAAATTGCCGGAAAATTGGAGTAAAACTATGGAGTAAGGGCATTAAAAATGTATTCAGAATTAAAAAACAAAATGTAGAGAATTCCTAACTGATTATCTGAGGCTAGAAAAAGTTGTTGGTAAGAAAGAACACAATTTTGATACTTTACTTCGTATCAGACTTCGCTTAGTTTAATTGATTATAATATAATATAACAAAACAAATTACAAAGTAGTACGAATGTTCCAACGAGAGAGAGACAGGGAGAGAGATAGACAGGGAGAAAGAGACAGACGGAGAGAAAGAGAGAC
Source organism: Teleogryllus oceanicus (assembly GCA_964035755.1). Taxonomy (NCBI): domain Eukaryota; kingdom Metazoa; phylum Arthropoda; class Insecta; order Orthoptera; family Gryllidae; genus Teleogryllus; species Teleogryllus oceanicus. The sequence goes on from CAXIVR010000001.1 coordinate 285,232,764, forward strand.
AGACAGGGAGAGAGAGACAGACAGGGAGAGAGAGAGACAGATAGGGGAGAGAGAGAGACAGACAGGGAGAGAGAGAGACAGACAGGGAGAGAGAGACAGACAGGGAGAGAGAGACAGACAGGGAGAGAGAGACAGACAGGGAGAGAGAGAGACAGACAGGAGAGAGAGAGACAGACAGGGAGAGAGGAGACAGACAGGGAGAGAGAGAGACAGACAGAGAGAGAGAGACAGACAGGGAGAGAGAGACAGACAGGGAGGAGAGACAGACAGGGAGAGAGAGACAGACAGGGAGAGAGAGACAGAGCAGAGAGAGAGACAGAGAGAGACGAGAGAGAGACAGAGAGAGACAGAGAGAGACAGAGAGAGACAGAGAGAGACAGAGAGAGACAGAGAGAGCAGAGAGAGACAGAGAGAGAGACAGAGAGAGACAGAGAGAGAGACAGAGAGAGACAGAGAGAGACAGAGAGATAGAGAGAGACAGAGAGAGAGACAGAGAGAGAGACAGAGAGAGACAGAGAGAGACAGAGAGAGAGAGAGAGTGCGAGAGAAAGAGAGATGGGTTTGAAATGACTAATAACCTTTGCTTTAGACGCGACACTGCTTTTAAAAGCATCTTATTTCAATGCATAGTTTATGGTAACATAACGTTATTGGTGGAGTATGTTTTTAAAGCCAAAAACAGTGAACACTTTGGAACGCATTAAGTGTTTGCCAAAGGTATATTTTCCTTTAATAATGTTTTAATTAATAATACATGCATTAATATGTAATGATTTTTCGAAACAAAAACCATCCATATTAATAAATTTAATTATTAAAATTAATAAAGGAAAAAAGTAACTTTGGGACAGGTTTGCTAATATAACTTAATTTATAAATCTGAAGATAAAAGAACATTGGAATAGATGGCAATCCAAATTGGTACTGGATTACATTAGTATATCTCATTATCTAATTTGATTGTAATACCTACTGAATGTAAAATTTGGGAAGGGTTGAGATCAAATGTCGATTGGAACTATCAAAGCAAATTTTAATTTCTTATTATCTTCAATTTTTTATTTAAATATTTTAAAAACAATGAAAGTCGATATTTTATATTTTCACCGCAGATATCCATGTCTCGCTGGCTATTCTCACCATAGGCAAGTATAAAGAGTTTAGGTTATAATTTTAAATTCATAGCTGTAAGAGCGATTTCTGTATAAGAGATTCTGAGGCTATGAAATGGATAGAGTAAAATAAACGTTTTGTTCGAAAAAGCTCCCATTTTGGATGCTTTGATATCCACATACTTCCTATGGGGCTGAAGAAAATTGCTCATAGATGTACATATCTTTACAGCGGAGATTTTACTGTTATGACGTCTACGCTTTTCGTGCACTATCAAAGGAGGAAATGCTGATACCAGGTTACGAGCGACAATGCTCTGAAACTTTTTTTTGCCAGGTTAAGAGATTTATTTTCAAGAGGAGATAGCCACGCAGTTAGAAGACCGTTGTCAGCTTTAAGAGTTCTACGTTTAATACCGGAAGTTATTTTACATGCGAAGTACATTTCCCAGGAGAATAACCTTAAAAGAATTAGATTATTAAATAATTTACGGAAACTTCACTAAATATCTTACCCGTTTCCGATAAATAAAAACGCTTAAATTATATCTACCAGCTTTAAATCATTCATAAGTATAAAATAGAATATTAGCATCGTCCTGTAGAAATATAATAAAGGTTATTAAATAGTAAACCCTCCTTTAATTTTTGATACAAGAGAGCAAAACTATATTTCATTGACGTGCGAGAATATTTAGAACCAGAGTTGAGAGACAGATAGGAGGAAAGAAGGCTAATTCCCGTGAGCGAATAAAATCTTTTTACTCTCTAGTGCCACACATTTATTTCGTTCATTACCGATATTTAAATGAAAGAAGGCACGTTAGATAAAATATTTAATCACTGAATGACACAAACGGAACGTATCTTTTATTTTTAACGAGATTGTTGCTGGAGACAAGCTGATTCATTGCGATGTACAGTAGACTCCATTATCCGAGAACTGATGAACGATGCCCGAATGCAAGGCAGTATTCTGCAAAACAACTGCAAAATATTGCATTGAATAATGGAACGCAGAAGTGACTAGATTAGTTGATGCAGTAGAAGCAAACGGGTTCGAAAATGTCGTTCCCGATTATAGAGATATTGCATTGTGTCTTACCCGTGTTCGATGGACTTGTCCACTATTTGCCCTTCGTCCAGTTTCCGTTATCTATTGCGACTGCAGTAAAAGTACGTCTTTTTACATTACGTTCTGTAATGTGTATTTCACACTATTCATAATTATTTATAATAAATTGCACATGATCAAACGTTGTTAAGTAAAATTTTGTGCTAAGTTGTTAAGGTAGGTTGTACCTAAGTTGCGCCTCAGGAAGAAATTATCCAGCCAGCTGTCAGGCGCTACGCGGAAAAACTCTGTAATTTATGCACAACAAACAGATCAACGCGTTTCGAAAATACAACACTCACAGAATACGAATATTGAAGGACCACTGGACTCGCACAGCAATGGGAGGGATAACCGCATCGCTCTAAAAACATTTTGACATATACTCGCTCAAAACATGATTATCGGACCAATATTCTTAATGGAAACAAAAGTTGCAAACATTTCCTTCATCCACACGTAATTACTGTATTTCAGATTATGGATTTGTATACTTCAGTATAATTTTTCAACCAGATGGAACTTGCTCATATTAGGTCAGCATTACTTTCGTTTTTGTCGGCATTTAGATTGGTTTTATTGAACTCCGTTAAAAACCTTACTTGATTGACGTGTCAAGTACAGTTCGTGTAAATACGGCCAGAAACGTATTCGTAGTGATGGTTGTTAATATCGGGTATCTATGAAAAGTCTTTCCCTTTTATCAAAGAAATAAGTGCTCAGATTTTAATACTGATAGAAGTATGACAATTTATCATCATTTTAGCATTCAATTCAAATTGTTCTTCAATTACTACTGAGTTAATTCGACGTTTCATGGTGATAACATCATCCTATTTGAAAAATTATCTTACTTATTAAATACTTTACTTCAGATAGAACAATATTTCTGAAAATTTCATGAGATTTTCTAAATCAATATTTTTAAACAACCTGTTTTAATTCGATTTTTTGTTTGTTTCCTTTAAGTTCTTTAACAACTTTTGCAAAAAAGCATGTGATTACGTGAACTCCCTTACACAGAAGTTGGTTGATGTTGTTCTGGGTTTGTCAGTAATTTTTTTCCAGGTTGATCGATTATTATGATTATTGAAAAAGAACTGAATTTATTTACCATATAAAATTATTCGCGTGATTTGAAAGCAAAGGGAATTGTTGGTGAAAATTACACAGAAGAGAATTTTATAAAGAACGTCGTCTGTGGAATATATTTCACGCTTGAACAGAAGACTATTTCCCATATTTTGTTTCGTGAGTGATGTACGTTTGAGTTTATTCTTGCGTACTTAGTGCATCACATCTGCAGTAATACTAAGTTAATCTGCTAATTGTAGCTTCTTCCACGTGCGTTTGTCTATTCCGATTTTCCAGTTCACTGCCTGAGCCGGCGCCGCGCGCAGCCGGCCGATTGCAAATGGCGGAGGGGAGGGGGTTATCGTGGAAGAGCTCGGACCGCAGCGTCGGGCGCAAGTGCGATGGAGGGCGCTGCGGCGCTGCCGGCGAAAGAACACAGTCATTGCTTCTGCTGTCAACGCCACCCCCGACCTCTTTCCATTTTCGGCTGCGTCCTCGCCTGCGCCTCGCTCCGCCCCGTTCCGCCTAGAACCGCTCTGATTCGCCTCGCTCCATTCCCCCCTCCCCGCCACGTTCCTCTACGCCAGTCTCCTCCCCGTCACGCTTCTCCCTCCCACGCTTCTCCCCGCCACGCTCCTCCTGCCTCCTCCACCTGCTCTCCACGCTCCTCCCACTTGCCTCCTCCTGCCATCTCCCCGCCACGCCTCTCACCTTACCACTTCCTCACCTACACTTCCTCCTACACTTCCTCCCACCACACTTCCTCCCACCCTTCCTCCCCTCCACTTCCTCCTCCACTTCCTCCCGCCAGGCTTCCTCCCGCCCTTCTCCTGCATCCCCGCCACGCTCACTCCCACCACGCTCCTCTGCCTCCTCCCGCCATCTCCATACGCTCCTCCCGGCCACCTCCTCCGCCACTCCTCCCCGCCACGCTCCTCCCCGCCACGCTCCTCCCCGCCACGCTCTTCCCCGCCACGCTCCTCCCCACCACGCTCCTCCCCGCCACGTTCCTCACCGCCACGCTCCACCACATCTGCTCCGCCTGCGGCCACGGACATGGCTGAACTGCAGCAACGTCGTGCGACCCTCCCCGCTCATTCAAAAGCAGCACTGCCCGTCCTAGCCCTCACCCTAGCCGGAGCGTGTGTCCCTTGCCCTCCGCCATCTCGCCACCCCGCCACTCAGACGTGGCGCAATCCTACAATCCCGAATTCCGTAATCCCAGCACCCCGCAACTCCGCGTTTCCACAATCTCGCCTCTCCGCAATTACGTAATCCTGCCATCCCGCGATTCTGAAATCTCATCAATTCGCAACCCAGCCATCTCCCCCACAATCCCTTCCAATTTCGCCACTCTGCAATCCCGCCAACCCGTCGATCCCCCATCCCGCTATCTCGCCACTGCGTCAACCCACCATCCCGTCACACGTCATTCCGTCACCCTGCACTCGCCTGCCTGCCAACCCGTCACAATGCCATCCCGCAATTGCCCTACTGCCATCCCGCCGTACGTCCTTGCTTCCCTTCTGCTCCCGCTACCCTACACGCCGCCCTTTTCATCCCCGCAACCCCCGTCCCCGTCGCTTCGGCCATCCCCGTTACCCCCGTCCTCCCGGCAATTCGAATCGTTCCAGCCATTCCGACGCTTCGCTGTCTCCGTCCCCCTCTTAGCACTCCCGTCCTCACTGCTCTCGGTTTTGTTTTTTGCTTGAACAGCAGTCAACGCGTGTTCATTGCTGTCACAAAATAACATTAAATTTCTTCATATTCTTAACAAAAAAGGATTTATTAGAAACACTGAACAAGTTATTAATGTGCGAATTACACGAGACCATGAAAAGGAGATTAACAAGAATTATCCAATCAATGACACAGTCATCGTTATCGCCACGGCAGCCACCATGTGTTCATTGCTATCACAGATATCATACCGTTTTATCGAAAAAATCAGTCGCCCTCTGGAGGAGAACTAACGGCAGGCTGCTCTTTAATCGATAGTTTTCCGTAGTTTCTCTGATCAACAATCAGGCGAGTAGTGGGGTAGTACCCTAAAAATGGGCCCCAGATCGCGCGCGATCTTTCCTACCCCTTCCTTGTCCTACCCACACCACTTACTTATACACACACTTACATGAAGCTAGGAGCAGTCTCGGCTGGGTTGGGGAAGTATCCCATTGGTGGGAGATACCTGGACAGGCTCCCCCAAAGTGATGTGTAGACCGGCCCCGAAATCGCAAAATTCAACGGGAAAAAACACCATCAGCCCCGTCATAACATTTATTCACGAAATAATCCATCAACAAAAAACTTTTATTAAGATCACTGAATAAGTATCGTTGATTTCCACTACCCACCAATCTACGAGATCAATAAGAGAATAGCAAGAATCATCCATTGTATAGCAGTACAGTGATCCTCATTACATGATAGTCACTGCGTTTTCTGATGAGGTGATATTACCACTTTAAAGGTTTAAATAACTGGTACTGTTTTTACAAACATTTGTATTTATTTGATACGCAACTATCGTCGCTCATGCCACCATTCACCACCATTTCACATCCGATAAAACAATAATAGAAAAAATTCACTCAAGCATCCAGTTCGTGTTTGTGATTGCAATTGCTGCGGCCGTTGCATCCGCAGCGGATATTTTTATTATTATTATTATTATTATTTTATTATTATTATTTTATTTTTACAGATCATATATAGTTCAGTCCATATAACACTTTACATATGTATTGCTGGCTTACATTCTAAATTACCTAAAATTAAACTAAAAACTAATTCGGATGAGGAAATCTTTTCCAGGCACCTCTAAAAACAATATATTTGGGCAAATTTGGTTAGGAATGCCTGGTGGATATCTATTTTTGAATCTGGTTCTATGAGAGTTTTCGAGTCTGAAATTGTCTAGGTGTGCAATTTGAGGTATAGAGTGATAGAACTGGGTTGAGAGATATGTCATAAGGTGTTGTATGGAGTCAATTTGAAATTCTTTGTGGAGCTGTGAGTTTGAGACCAACCAGAGCATTTGTGATGGTCCATCCGCAGCGTCGTCGGCGGTTTGGGCGGCGTCTGCGGTTTGGGCGGCGTCGCCGGCCGATTCGCAGCGTTTCCGCGACGACTCAGCCCGATAGCGCCTTGAATTAGGCCACGACCTCATCCTTCCCCATCGCTTTATCCTAATTACAGGCACAAAAATACGCTAGTGGATAATTACTCGAGCAAGAACGCGACCTGACGGCGCGGCGTGGCCGTTGGGAGCGCCGCGTCTCGGGAGGGCGGGCGCCTGGCCGAGACCGCGACGGGCACTCCCCCGCGCGCGCCGGCGACCCACACAAATCTGACGGTGGGTTTGGTTTTGGTTTTTTCGTGTTTCTGGGCGCGTCAACTGCGTTGGTCATTAGTCCCGTTAGTGCAGTGCATGTTTTTTCTCGGAGATGGCGGTGATCTTCCCCCGCTGGATGGCGAGATCCGGCGCCGACCTACCGTCGGCTAGTGGGGTTTCCCCCTAACCAGGACTCTCCCACCAGCGGGGCACCGCCTCAGCCGGGACAAGCTCTAAGCTCCCGACCGGTCTCCCGGAATATGTGGTAGTGTAGTGCTTGTTAGTGTAAGTGTGTGTAAGGGAGAGGATAGGACAAGGAAGAGGAAGGACAGATCGCGCGCGGTCCGTGGCCCGTTTGAGTAGGTTACTGCTCCGGCATTCGCCAGGTGTTGATCGGAGAAACCACGGAAAACTATCGATCAGAGCAGCCGGCCGCCAGAATTCTCCTCCAGGCAGCGACTGAATTCGACCTAGTTGAAAAGCTAGTGTCGAAAATCCTGCCACCGTCAGGAGTCGAACCTAGGACCTCCCGGTCAGAGGCGCTGCTGTAACATCAGTTGATGCACTGAGCCTGACGGTGGGCTCTCTCCGGCGTTCATTCATTTGCGGCTGACGGATTACGTCGTGTTTCCGGGCGCGTCAACTGCTACGACTCAATAGTGTGGTGAACGGTATATAGCAGGAGGAGGTGATGTTCCTCCCCTGCTGGAACGTGGGATCCGGTGCTGACCTGCACGTTGTCGCGGTTGAGGAGTTTGCTTCCTCCAGAGAATTTCCTTTTATTTTTTTTATTTATTTTACGTCAAAAACCGTTAAAAACTGTGTGACGTGCTATGGGGAGAAATGAATTCTGTGTACGTTTTCAGAAATTCTGTGATCCCTCACCTATGCCATATACTACTTGAGTTTTGAATTCAGAAAGAAAATGAGCGTTTTCTGTGAGGATTGTTAACAAAAATATTCGCTACAATGTATTAAAATCTACTTTCAAGGGTAAATCAGCAATTAATTAGGGCTCTTATCCCTCATCATGTCCTTCGTCAAGGAATTCTCCTGGACGGTAACTTGCCATCTCGGTTAAACTCTAATTTTCGATTGGTCTCCGGTCATGTTTGGTAATGGAGGGAAGTGAGTGTGTGAGGGGTTAGGAGAATGATGATGAGGGAGGATTGAGCGCCCAGCCCTTGTCCCGTTTGTTAAGGTACTACTTCGGTGTTCGTCTGGTATTGATCAAAGGTACCACGGATAAATACCGGTCAGCGTGGCCGGTTGCTAGAATTCTTGTCCAGTCAGAGGCTGAATTCTGCTAGTGTTGAAAAACCGCCATCATAGGGATTCGATCGCCCTTGGACCTCCCGGTTAGTTCTCTTCATACTCGTACATGCTCAAGGTTCACTTTCTCCGGTAATACTAACAACAAAAAATTAATGAAGTACCCAATCACGCAAGGCAATGCATATACCGACTCCCTAAGCATCGTTGCGCTCCGTTCAAATAGTTGTGGGGACGAGAATCCACCTTTGGTACTCACCAATTCCATTTTAAAAAAACAATTTAAAAAGTTTATATCTCGCTCAATTTAAAAAGAAATGATGAAGAAATAATGACACATATTATTACTTTAAATCTAACGCACTAACAGTTCATTAGATAACATGCAGTGTAATTATTATCAATAAACAATGGGACTCATGAAACATATTTTTTCTTAGGGTCACGATCATTTGTGATGTGTAATGCAAGAGATACGTACTTTACAATATTTATCCAATCTGTTTTCCCACAGTAAATACCACCTTAAAAATGAAATCGAAGAGTAATCACATTATAGTAACACTTGCGGACAGAATAGTGTATCAATATTTCAAGCAATAACTCATTTCGTTGGAGAAGATAAACGATCGCAAACGCTGAGTGCAAGTTTGACGGAAACCTACAATGAAATATTACTCTGTCTTATTGAAGAAATGCGAAGAAGCGGAAACTAAAAGATATCTTACATTCTTTTCTTTCCAGAACTGTGATTTATATTCATTTGTGACTTATCTAGAAACATCTAACCTCCACTATTCTACGAATCCGGTAATGGGATTATCTTTTCCTGTAATAATAAAAACTTCAAACAAAGGATATCTGCAGTAGGACGTTTTCTGAACAGTGTAACACAACAAGAAAAAGAAGCGCATTGTTCAGCCCTAAAGCCACTTCAGCAATTGCCATCACTTTAAGAGTAGCGGCCGCTCAATCTTTGCTTACATATAACACCCAAACTGTGTAGCCCAATTGCCGATGCACATAAATGTTCCAGAAAAAGCTTTTAATAATACAAGAGCAAATATTTGATGTTATAAAATTTTGACAAACACTCGTTGCTACCTTAAATCAATATGCTACGTTAAATCAAAATGCAATAGTATATGAACAATGATAGAGACTCCAGAGGTTATGAAAGCGTGTACAGATTGCATTGTTTTTCTCGTTAAATGAAATAACTATGGAGACTTGGACTCGCGAAGCCTGCTGAAACAGTCGCCGGGAAAGACGCGTGGTTTGTGTCGCTGTGGATCCTGCGGAGTCTCGCGGCCGCGTGTGTTCGCGCGTTTCTTTGTTTTTTTAAATATTTCTTTATTTTTAAAATTATTTCTTCTCGTTCGACATTTCTGTCTCTTGAGGAGTTTGGAAATAGTTCGCGCGTCGACACGAGCGCACACGGTTCCAGCGGGTCCACGCAAATCAGACACCGCCATCATGCTTCCTCATCATTTGCGCGCGGGTGGAGACGGCGGGCCAGCGTTCCCAGAGACGGAGGTATGGTGCGGGGTTGGGAGAGATGATGGGCGGGTAGGTGGAGGGATAGAGCGGCAGGAACGGAGGACGGGGGTGCACGGGGAGTGGACGGGAGTGGACGGAGCAGGCACTGATTGAGAACGGCGAGGCGAGGAAACGGAGGTGGAAAGTGTACACTGGAGGAGGTGATGGTGATGCTAATGCTGATGGTAGTGTCAATGGTGATGATGGTAGTGACAGAGATGTTGATGTTGGTTGTGGTGAAGGTGGATATAGTGCAGGGTAGCCACTCCTTTCCTGGAACAAATTTCCTTGACTTTTCTCGGTTTCTCCAGTAATTTTTTTAACTTTTCACTTATGAGATTTGTGAATACTTCACTTTTTTTAAAATGTCGAGTCTCATCTTTATTTGTCAGCTCTCAGATTTCACCGCAATAAAGTAAAAAAATTAAAATTTCAACAAACAAAATGGAGTCACTATTTTCGTTGAATTATTTTAAAAGGAATAATATGTCGTCATAAACCGTCCCAAATGTGCCCTGTCTTTTAACGATTTTCCACAATTCTGATTTTTCGGATTCTTCCAGAGCAAAGAAATTCCCGAGTTTTTTGCCGGTTTTCAATATTTTCCAGAAAGTGGCCCTCCTGTAGTGGTTGTGGCATCGGTATTGTTATCAGAATCGAGAACGGCAGGAGCAACAGTAGTGAAAGCATAGACGGGGCGAGGCAACAGCATCCAGGGTGTGAGTGGTGAAGGCTGTGCGAAAGGGACCACGGGGCGTGGGCGGTGGCGAGAACGCCGGTTGGGGCGGGACGGATCTGGAAGCGGTTGAGGTCTCCCTCGCCCGAGCAGCTGACCACCCGTCCTTGCCCCTGCTCAGCAAGTCCTCGCCCAGCCTCGAGCTCGTCTCGCGACTAACTGCGATGCCCTCCTGGCCCCGTGCACCAACCACTCGAGTCACGCCCACCGGCATTACCCGTGCTCAAGGTTGGGCTCGCCGGACTAGGAGGAAAACGCCGGGACTGGAGGAAAGGAGAAGGCAATACAGCGTGCGTACAGTGGAAGACTGTGCATATTATAACATCGGCTGTGGGACTACCTGCCCCACTTGCTTAATTCTATCTGCGCAAAACGGAAGCGATAGGAAATGGTGTGAGTGTTTGACATTGACATCATTATAGAAAATAATTACAATTAAAAATTAAATTTTCATATATTATAGAGATTATTTATGCTTAGATTCTATTTTTCACTAAATTCATAAATACTATTTTATAACATAAAATAATTTAATTTTAATTGTAATTAAATGTTTGATATTTCTGTAGCACTGAAGATGGCCGCAATGCGATCGAAAAAGCTTTATAGCAATAAATAAGCAATAAATACGACACAACAGTGCCTCATATTTACTTCTATAATTTTCTTAGCACAGTAGAATTTTATGTTAATGAATCTTAAATGTATCTGAAACTTACCCTACTGATAAAGATGGTTCAATATGTTGATTACAATATTGTTAACTTCACTGCACTATTGCCATTGGTGACTTGGTTCCACTAATTAGAGTAATAGGGAGTCATCGGGATAATTCCCCGCGTTCACAAAGCAGGTTACGGTCGGTTCTACGTGCGTTGAAGTGCAGCGGATATGCTGGCGCACACTGCAGTGAAAATAGTTCATGTGACACTAGAAATTAAATTTCACTGCTATCGCCGTGACGTACATGTCAAGCGCAGTTGCATAAATTGTATGTAGAAAACAATCACCGTTCTCGCCAAGGACCAACTTCAGTCCGTGCCGAGAAGCGTGCTTTGCAAATATAACGAACGTGCATTCGCAGCACTCGCCGGCTTGGCGTCAGGAAGGAAGATACTTGACTCGAGAGATAGGTCTTTCAATCAGTTTCAGACTAGTGAAGTTCATATCGTAAATTTAGTGGCTTTGAAAGTTACAGTAATCTTCAATTAAACAAAATGCAACCACTGTAATCAATTACTGAATTGAACATGAAGATACACTATAATCGAAAACGTAATATCTCGAAATGTCTGCCATCTCTTGTTTCGTCCCATTTATGGGCTTATCTTCCCAAATATTTATTCGAATCCCTTTCCCAATTCATACCTGATTTGTAACACATCGTTCATCCACTTTCGTGTACTCCGTACTACGAAACCCAGTCCATCCTTTGCCGACCAACTAAAACGTTAACGTGCCCGACCACTCACCCACGCATTAATCCACACCGCTCCGCCATTCCCATTCGCACTTGTAAACCCTACCCACTCCCGTTCTTCCTGTGTCACTTCTTCACCCGCCCCCTTTCCCCCACCTTTCCTCTCCTCATCCGCCCCCACCACCCCGCACAGAAAGGGCGCGCGCTCTGCGTCGAAAGGAACAGTGCGTCTAATTAGAAGCGCTCTCGCGGGAAGTTTCTAGAGCATTCTTCTTTTTTTAGTCACGTTGCGAGAATATGTTTCCCGTGCGAGTGACGTGAAAAATCCCTTCTCCCGGGGGTTTCGCAGCGCGTTTCTAATGGAAGGCGCGGTGGGCGCGGCGCGGACGCTCGTGTGGCCCTCCAGGAAACCGGCACGCAGTGCTCGCCTCGTGCAACGCCAGCCCGGCATGCCCGCTGCTTGGGCGGAGGCTTCGCAAAAGCTGGAAGCCGAGCTTCAGGATACCTTTGCCTGGTACTATATTTCGATAGACCAAAGCCAATAATGGCAACAGTTCTCTAAAGTTAATAATATTATTATCAACATATTTTTTTAAAAAATAGTAGTGTTTTTATTGTTTCAGACATGTTCCGGGTTCATTAATATTAAACTATACAGTTAAAATGGCTTCAGAAAGGTACTGTGCTGTTCGTGCTTCCCCTGAAAATGTACCGGATCAAAAAATACTTTTTGGACAATTATAAATATGTTACTAAACGATATTATATTGTTTCTAAATTTGCTCTAATTCTATTAATAGTAGAGATATTTTAAATGATGTCTGATATTTAATTCTAAATACTACTAGTACAAAACTTATTGCCAATGAAATATGTATAAAAATAATATTTTGATGTTTCACATTCTAAATGTTTATAGATTAAAATACAAATGGAAAGTAATATAAATTATTAGATAAATATTCAACATAAATAAATCCAATTAATGTAAGTGTTTCTTTTAACTTTTTGTAATGAGCCCCCTTAAATATTTTCTGAAGCCGCTCTTGTTGAAAAGTAGTTCGTATGAATAGATCACATTTTAAAAATACAAAAAATACCAATTAATAACAATTATTTTAAAACTTCGTGCAGACTTTCAACTTTTTTCTAGCTTTGTGGTTTACCCACTATTCCCGCATTCGCTTCCAGTTGTCTTCTTTGCAATCTCCAGTCCACTTTTCACTGCATTATATTTTTTTTCTGGAACGATTTATTTCTACTTATTTAATATAGAAATAGTAGAAAATATTGTTTTCATGGGGGAAATTACGTTTAGAGTCCAGGAAGGAAGCAAAACATCATCTCAGCATTTTCTCAATGGATACTGTAAATTAGACGTATAGTGCACTTCAAGATGGGAGTCTTCATGGACATTGTTAAAAACGTCAAGTTTGCAATATTAACAATACACGTTTCGTTGAGGTAAAATATGAAACATTTTAAATTTTCTCAACGGGTCATTTTTTATTGCGGATTATTCATAATCATAATAATTAGAATTGCCAGTTAATTCACGTATTGGGTAATGCACGTGGTTTAATTGTTTTACAGTTTGTTTCTTTGGCTGCTCGAAAGGAAGTGTTATTATTTGTATGAGTTCACTTACACACTTATAGTAGCTTCAAATACCCTTCAAGTTATGAAGCTCAATGTTGTACCTGGCATTGCTGTAGTAATAATATAATAGCGGTCATAAAATACACATTATCTGTATTTTGGTCTGCGGTACATTTTACAGTGTTTTAAAATGTAAACAAAAAGTGAAACAAGAAGCAAAAGGGAGAAGTTATGATTTATGCAATATAATAAATAAAATCCATAACAATTTCCCGCACACTCACGATTGTACTATAAATTGTGAGCGATTGGAGATAGGTAGAAACCTGGGGTTTATTATACATTATTATGATTTAACGATATGTTGCCAAAAAAGTTTCTTCTCATCGGACGTCTCCATAAGCAGTAGAAAAATTAAAAACAGACCAATCTGAACCCGCAATCCGCAGAATTTGGTGCTCTTGGAACATCTAGCGGTAGTTTTAGTGACGCGCAAATTGGTAGTTGGAGTGTTTGGGGTTAGGAGACGGGTGACAAGTGAATATGGGGATTGGGGAATTTGAAAAAATGCAGCAACACTAAATGGGCTTCCGTAAGTTTATTTCGATTGCCGGCTCTTTATTTTGTATGTCGGGGCTCCATCTTTCGGTTATTGTTTTTTTAAACAACCCTAATTTGTTCATGGTCAACTTAATGTAGCCATCTCCAGATATTAAAAACTTTGTAATGAGACTGTTTTTGAGAACGATTCGACGAAACTTTACAATCAACGCACTATTAAAAGAAAGAAAAACACACACACTACATTTTAGTAAATATTTTGTTTTTATTCCTTATTAGTGCGAAAAATTAAATTCGTCATTTTTGAAGGGTTACTCCTAGTAAATAATAAAGACTTCATTCCCATGAAAATCTGAGCTAAATCTCACATATTGCAAATAAATTTGTACAGGATTGTGTTTTGGGCCACCCAGAAAACTATCACTTAATTACAAAAAGGAATGAATAGAAGCTCGATATTTTCACAATTAATCTGTACAATGGGTGAAAATTTATGGAAAACACCAACTTCAATTGTATTAGCTAATTCAAATACTTCTCTCAATACGGACCACCAGCAATCTCTGCTGACGTCCCAAGAACGAATACTTAATAGTTCAGTCAGTCCTCACCGAGACTAACCTGCAGCGCAGCAGACTAAACACAAACATCCACCAAGCACAGTCGTTTCAGTTCGGCGAAAGGTACCCCTAGCCTCCACCACCCACGCAGAAACGCAGTCTTCAAAACAGTTCTTGTACCTCATTGGACACGTAGCGGTGGAAGCAATAATACGCACGGCAACATCAGAGACCACCCGCATCACGCAAAACCAACGGTAACCGGGTACCGAACACCACGGTACCGAAGGGTTCCGTCGGCCCTTTTAAGGAGACATTAAAATTTCAGCTGGAAGCCATTAAAAAACCCTGTACAACTTTGAAGTCGCCGGACATGAAAAATTGCAGCGGTACCCGTGGCCTCTCCGACGCCGAGTCAAACATTTGTAGCAAGACGGTTGCCACAGATGTCAAAGCCGCCGCGACCGCGGACCCGCAAGTTTACGAGCGCTCTGGGCCACGGTAGGGCACACGCAGGTGGGGACGGGCGAGCGCAGCGGCGCACGGGCGCAGGCGGTGGGCGGGCCCGCGGGTGCAGCTGCCGCGGCGACTGCGCGTGCAGCGCGGCCGCGCGTCACACGGTGGTGGGAAGCACGCAAAACGCGGACAAAATTCACCAATTATTTCTCGGGTTGATTTGATTTGACTGATTCCGAACGCGTCCACTACCAAGGTCAGTAGACCCGTAAGTATAGTGCATGTTTTCTTCTTTTGGAGGTTGGCGGTGAACTCCCGCTGGATGGTGAGATCCGGCCTACCGACGGCTAGCGGTGTTTTCCCCAACCAGGTGTTTCCCATCAGGGGAGCACCGCCCGAGCCAGGACGAGCTCTAGTGTAGTGCATGTGTGTGTGTGTGTGTGTGTGTGTGTGTGTGTACGCGAGGGCTGAAGGTAGGATAAGGACGGGGAAGGAAAGACAGCGTGCGGTCCGTGGCCCGTTTGTTAGGGCACTGTTCTGGCATTCGCGTGGAACTGATCTGAGAAACCTAAGCAAACTACCGATCAGAGCAGCTGGTCGCTACAATTCTCCTCCAAACAGCGACTGAACACGAGCTAGCTATCTCGTTAGTGTGGAAAATCCTGACAACGTCGGGTCTCGAACGTAGGAACTCCCGCTCAGAGGCTTGGCAATGACGTTAGTCGTTGCCCTGAGCCACCTCTCCCGGTATAATTCTCGGTGGGGGGGCATGTATAATGTCCAAGCGACTTGATGTTTTCATATGAATCATTTTTCATTTAAGGTGAATATAAAATGTTTTTTATTTGTTGAATTATAATTAATGTTTATAACTTCAACAACTGGTACATAGATATTTCATTCGTGTAGAAAATTGGTAAAATATGATTTATTGGCTTTCCGCGGTGGGTGGGGCTAAATAAGGGGACCCCATGAGCTCTCGCCATGGGTGCGTCAATAAATAACGACAAACCATGGTAAAAACTACGCTAAACTACTAAGTATAATATATAATAAATATTTTTGAAGCATGCACCAAATAATATTCAAAACAGTAGCACACAGAGGTTAATATCTATTTTTTATTTTACTTAACGTTTCGTTGCAATGCCTAATCGCGTTATTATACTTATTATACTATTTGTGAAAACGGCAGATGATGAAATCCTGATCCCTATAGGTGAAGTCGTCATATTCCCCAATAATCAAGTCTCATCGCCAAACAACAATTTTCGTCCAATTATAGTATATATATATATATATATATATATATATATATATATATATATAATAATTTAGTTATAGTTATATATATAATAAAACCTTCATAAACGTTATGAAATTGTATATTCATTTCTCTCGTTACCTTTCATTAAAGAATTGTTCTCTGAAAGGATTTATTACAGAAAGAATTTTTTTCTACTTTTATTTTATTAGTAAATATTTTTTTCAGCGCATGCCAGTTGCAGAGATGAACATTACATATACGTTTTTGGCCATGTAAAAAATACGTATACGTATGAAAAGAAACTTGCACTAATTGAATATACGTCCCAGAAGATTTCATTTCCAACTCCACACAACTCTTTAACTTAAAATTAACTTTTAATTTTTAGTTATAGAGGAAAATACTGGGGAAGGAAAGAAGGATAGCTGGGGCCGTTGTTCAGCAGGGTGGCCACATATTTTCTGGAACAAATTTCCCTGATTATTCCCGGTTTTCCGGTACATCTTTTGTCACTGATAAGATTTGTAGAATATTTCACACTACCTTTAAAATAATTTTGAAGCAAGTCTAATTTGTACGAGCTCTGATTTCACTGTGATAAAGTAAAAAAATTAAAATCTCAACAAAAATATTGAGTCAAGTTTTTGTTGGATTAACTTTTAAAATGAATAATGTCCAGGTATGTAACCGTCAAAAAATTTGCCCTGACATCGAACTCTAAATTTCCTGATATTTCTCTCACTTTGCCAGAGCAATAAAATTTCCTGATTTTTTTTAAGTAGCCACTCTGTTCAAAGTACTGCACCGCCATCCGCCAGAAACTGATACAAGGAAAGCGATCAGAGTACCCGGCTTCTGAAATCTCATTCATGAACTGGTTGGCTGCAACCCAGCTACTCAGCTGTCAGAAACCCTTACTAGCGGGGCCTCGAATCCAGGCGGTCCTCACATTCTACAAAACTAGGGTTGCGTATTCCAATTTATTAAAGATAAATTTTGTCCGTTTGTTTCCAATTAGGACGATAGTGCGTCGTCGGTGGCCCTTATCTACGCCTTCTTCTCACACAGAACGCACACTCACAGCGTTGTGCGAGTCACGGTTGTCCCATGATTCGAGGGCACCACACCGAAAGCAATAATAATAATAACACTTACAATGGTGACATCAGTGAAAGCATTTTTAATACCAATTTGTTCGCGTCACAATAGAACATCAATGCTCAAAGGAGTTGTACAAAAATGTTATTGTTTCTACACAGTACCGTCTCGAAATACTAAAATGTGCGTGTCATTAATGTGTAATGAAAGAAATATAATACTTAGTATATTAATGGAAGTATTTGTGAAACCATTCGTAGTATTAGTTGGTTTGCGTCATAATCGTGTTTCAATTATCAATCGGATGTTAGAACAATTTCTTCCTACATCTCATGGTCTCGAAATTCTAATCTTAAATGCATCCTTGAATCGGGTACAAGAAATACGATAATTCTTATAATAATGGTAGTAATTGCGAAACAGTCGTAATAACATTTTTTCGCATCAATTTACAAAGCATTAGAAGAAAACAATCCTTTTAACATCGTCCAGTCTGGAAATACAAAACAGTTCGTGTCAAACGAGTCTTTATACTACAAGAAACTAGGCAAAAACTACGATCGTAACGACACGAACCTATGGTCATGAGAAGTCAGATAAGGACAGGAGCACATGAATTACATTAACAGAAGTAGAAATAAAGTTACGTTGGAATGTTTCATACTAAATTCTCTGGGAATCTGGTGTGAGAGCATAATGCAAATTTCTAAAACCACATCCACTTCAAGAATTCACATTAACCCTTTGAAGACAGTCACCTCATTGGAAATAAATAGTTTCTAGCCCGCCTGCACCGACTTCGGATTACCTGAATGATTCGTTCAACACATTTATCTTCTTACACTTAGTCCACTGACGTATCCCTTCATTTCTTTCACTTCTGTATTTCCGTTACCCCGCGCTACATTCCGGCTCGCAATTATATCTCGAGGGGCCGCTTTTCTCTCTCCAGCCTCCCAATTTCAGCGCGCGTTTCCGGCCCGTCCTTGTGGATGTCGCAGCTACTGTCCCCTCCCCTCTTCCTCCGCGTCCATCGCCACCGGAGGTGCGCGCCTCTGCCATAACACGACGGCCGCCCGGAAAGAACACGCGCGTGAAATAAAAATAACAGCAGCCGTGGCAGCGGCGTCGACAGGGGGAGGTAGCACAACAGAGGTGGGACAGTGGGCGGTGGTCCGTCGTCACCGCCACTACTGCCAAAGCCACAGCCTCTTCCACCGCCATTACCACAGCCACTCTCGACCACCGCTACTACCAGAGCCTCGGCCACCGCTACCGCTTCTGCCAGTCACAGTCTTGTCCACCACCTCCGTCGTCGTTGCCGCGCGCCTGCCACCACGCCCCTTCGGCGCTCCCCTGGCCGCGAGTCAAACACAATTCGGCGGAGGGCGCAACGGCAGGAGGGCGCAACGGCGGCGGCGGAGCGGGACGGGACGGGGCGGACGGGGCGAGGCGGGGCGAGGCGGGGCGGGGCGGGGCGGGGCGGGGCGGGGCGGGGCGGGCGGGGCGGGGCGGGGCGGGACGGGGCGGGACAGAGGGGATGGGGCGAGGCGGGGCGTGGCGGGGAGGGCGTGGCGGGGAGGGACGGGGCGCGGGCGGGGCGCGGGCGGGCGCGGCGCGGGCGGGGGGGCGGGCGGGTTCGGGCGGGGCGGGGTTCGGGCGGGGCGGGGTTCGGGCGGGGCGGGTTCGGGGGGGCGAGGCGGGCAGCGCGGGGGAGGGACGGGGCAGGGTGCGGCGGCGGATGCGGCGGTCTCGACCACCCTCCCCGCCTCTCGCCATCTCGTATTGATCAGGCACTCCGCCCGCCCGGCACGCCCCCGTTCCGCCCCGCCCTTCCCTGCCCCTCCTCGACCCGACCCTCCTCCACTCTGCCACCGCCGCGGCTGCCACCTTCATTTAGAAAGCGATAATCTGGCTAATCAGTGATTGCGACCCACTAAGACATTACGCGCTGCAATAAAGCCGCCCGGAACGGAGGCGAGAATTTTTTTTCTCCCCTTGCAAGCAAAAATCGAGAGGGAGAATGCACTCGCTTCTAAATCTCATAAAATCCGGAGAAATCGCGCGAACTTTTAATCGTATACAAAAAGATTTATGAAGTGCCATGCAATACAAATTTTAATTTAACTTTTTTTATTTGTCCCATAAAAGATTAAAACAACATTCCATCAAACACTGCGCCGACGCCGGCGGGGGGAGGGGGTTATCACTCGCTTTTACGCGCACGCGGATCCGAGAATTGCAGAACAGGTGAAGAAGTATAAGAAGACGAAAGAGAAGGAAAGACGCGAAAAAAAGAGCCACGCCAATACCTAGATTAGTTTTTCGGCGTGTTCGTCAGAAATCGCGATATTTAAGGGAAAACTGGGGGCCGACGCCGCGGTGTTGCCGATCTGCACTACAGCCGTTTTTGCTTGGCTCTTTCGCAAACCTGTTTGCAACTCGCAATCACATCGCCTCGCTTTGCCAAGCAAATCCCTACGTTTTCGCGTAACGGGCGGTCGCGGTAGCCGGCGGCCGGGAGGGACTCGGCAGGGCGGGGCAAGGCGAGGCGAGGCGAGGCGAGGCGAGGCGGAGGGCAGCGGGGGCGTCGGGGTGGAGCGGAATGAGCTGAGGCGTTTCAGGGGGGAGGACCGGGGATGGGGGCGGAGGAATGTCGACCAACGTTCGAGATGGTCCTTAAGAGCTCTGGGGCCTTCAACAGTAGCTTCATAACTCGAGCATTTATTTCTGTAAATGACACGTGCCGTTTTTATTGCTGTGTTTGCGATTACGAGCTATTAAGTTTTGGGCTTGTTTCTTATATACTACGTGAAGAGATATGATAACAGTTTCACCTGCTTTCTTAGGTCTCTCAGTTTGTGCTAAATATTCTTGATAAAAATCGTACATATAATACGTAGCAAAACCTTTCGACTGTTTTCTCTCCCATGCAAGACAAGCACGAAATGGTTATTCGTTGTAATGTATAAAATCAATTACAAAAACCACTGACCAGAATAGTCAATTCAGGGAGTCTGTGAATACGGATCTCGAAATCTTTCAAATGCAAAACTGTGCGCCCACAGTGGCCAATGCACTCCGTATTCTCATCACGTACGCACTTTCGTCTATTTACTTTTCCTGTATTTGCATCCGATAAGCTGAAGTTTCTGTTACTGCACTTGTGCCGTCCCACTACTCAATGCATGCAAAAAGAACACGGAGAACTTTTACATTCCTTCCATTTCCAATGACGGAAGCTAGTGCCTGAGTGGCAACATCTGCATGACAGTAAACAAGACTATATAATTTTCTAAGGTCGCCGTAATTATTAGATAAATTCCACTTACAGCCAAGCTTAGTGAACGAACACGTAAAATCATTCTAGCTGCGTTTATATTTATAAATAAACAGAAACTGATTCTCGATAAAATCATCATAATTTGCGCTTTCAAATGTATCCTTGTTTTAAGTACGACCGCAATATTATAAACGTCTTCGTTGTAATTAACAGAATGTGCATTCATTCTCGACAAATTCCTTCGCAGTAATAGAGGTGCATTGACCCGGAGATAAGACCTTGGAACGAAATGACTAGAAACTGTAATGGGCGTGAAGTTCAAGAGGAAATGTCTATAGCTTACTTTACTGCAAGGGCAACTACCTGGCTCTGGATTATTTAATGCTCAGAAAGGACATCACGGACCACGGCTCAACGAAGAGACTAATGAGTTTACTACACCCATCAGGATTGCTCTACGTCTATAAGACGCTAACTGGAGCACAATAGGTCTATAAACGCCAGAAGAAAGAACCCTTATCTTACGCATATTTCAGTATCCGGCGTGAAATATGACCTGAAAATACCGCACGGCCAAGAAACCGTCTTGAAGGATCAAGACTAGATTTTCTGATGTATACCCACTCTCACAGAATATGGGTGATGCCCTGTGCGGCCAAATCTGGCTTTTCCACAGCTTGGACAACCATCGCTGGACACTTGACCAATCCTGGCGTCGAGGCGTATCCGCTCTTATCATTGGCTTTGCTCCAAGTTTCAGACACGTCCCCCTTCCTCCCCTCGAAGATTTTCCTCCTAGTTATCTCAAAGGGGCGGAGCAATTTCTGAGGTCAGTGACGCTGCCTCGCTAACGTGAGCAGGGGGTAACAGGAGAGGGAGGGGTGAGAGGAAGTAAGAGGAGGTAACAGGAGAGGGCACAGAAACAAAACGGATTGGTGCGCGCGGGCGCGAGGATCACTCCGCCAATTGCACTGGACGTTGGCCCTGAACCCCGTGGACGCTGACGAACCAAGGCGCGGGTCACGGGAAGGGCTGTGACATTTTTTATCGAGTTCTTTACCATGAAAATGAAGTCTAATTTATGGTATCTAATATTGTGAGAAATTTGTGTCAGATTAAATTAATAGTATTGAAAGTTTTGTTTCTTACAAACTATTTTAAAATGCTAATGGTTCTAAAGCAAGGAACACTAACTATTACATAATAATTTTCGGGAAACACAATATACATAATATACACATTTCCTATCAAGCAAATTGAAATTCATGTTCACGTATTTAAAAACTTGTATTTTGACATTATTACGCCTTTATTAAGGAAATGCAAGCAATACACACATTTATAACGCATTATGAAAATGTAATCGCCCATTTTTTCTATATGAGCAGGTGAATCTAAACCTCTCATTAAAAAGATTTAAAATATAATTGTCTTATTCTTCATATATTTTAAAAAATTTTATAGTGATAATCGGTGAAAAGGAACTAGGGAACCTCTCATTAGAAATATTTCGAAAATATAATTGTCTTATTCTTCATATATTTTTCAAAAGTTGCAATTTTTCTGTTACACTGCTGAGAAGATTATATCTATCCCTTCCCAGTGATATTTTTATTTATTTATTTATTTATTTATTTATTTAAAAGGTAATATACAGGCAACAGTACAAATCTGACATGGCCTGAATAGGCGCTAACATAATTATTTTCAACATATCACATTGCATATATTAATAGCAAAATTGTAATAATTGATATCTTTAATAAATAGCTAATAATATAAACAGCAAATTTTTAATTCTTTTAATTTGTGGAAATCTACACTGAAGTTAAATATTTTCTTAAATATTTTTGAATAACCACGTAGTAAAAAATAATAAATTTGAAAACCTTAAAATGTTACGAATCAATGTAATTTTCTTAAAACGAGCTGTTAAGAAAGAAACAAAAACTTGTTTGAATAAACTTTAAAGAGATTGAGTATTAGTTAAAAATTTCAATTCGGGACAATTTTCCAATTAAAATATTTAAGCGGAACACGGTGTTTCCGAATCGTATTATCTTTCCAATTTATGTTAGGTTTTGTATGACTCTTGAAACAGTTTCTGGAGTGTTTAGTTCGATTGAAAAAGCTCTCTCGCAATTCAAACATCCGAAAACCTTGACACGGTTATCGATATTGAAGTAAGAAACGGTTTTTATTCACAGGAAACACACCGTCCTTGTTTTCTAATGATTAATTGTGAAATAATTTTAGCCATTGTAAGATATACGCATGACAAATAATTTGTGCTCATAAGATCCCAATACTTGAATGCATATCGAACCTGAAAATACATTTGGTTTTAGATCAACTTGGAAAACACAAAAGATTCAATGAGATCACAAGTTCTCAAATCTGAAAACTAAACTACAGTCTTTATTATTTTCACGAAATGAAACTTCATACCTTCTTTAATAATATAAAAGAACTGTGTATTGTGCTCAAATATCTTGTCAATTACATGATACAATATTATTCGCAAAATTTTCTGAAAATTAGTATAAAAGTCAGTTAAAATATTTTTTATTAATTACAAGATTAAAAGAGTAAAAACAGTAAAAAATGACTAATTTTAAAATGAAATAAATGACAAAGACAGTGTTACATCAAAAACGCAAAATTAGTTATAAAAGGCACGTTAAAAATCATCCCCTTCACGCGTATTAGATTTATAAATCCATAGCTAAGAAAGTTTAAAGAGTTTGCGGAGGACAGTAGCCAGCATCTCCTCTATAGTCGACAAGCTATGCCTTCTTCGCTCTTTCATTATCGCAGTGCACAGAGCATGCTTTACAGTAAGGTCTGTTCTTCATTTCTGGGGATAGGGGTGGGTAACTGCACGAGATGTCCGTGCGAGAAGTGACAGTGCCCGATCCGAAGGTGAATAACAATTCTTGCCTCGGGCTTAGAGCCACGGGATGACCACGACAAGGGTCTTATGATCCTTGTGAGTTTGAAAAGAGTTCTGCCACTCTGTTTGCACTCAAAATGCAACGTTGGATAAAATCTAGGTAGTAAGAGCAGATATTACCATAAAGATGTCTTTCTGGCTTCCTCGAGGCCAACTTTACTACCTACTCAGATGTTTCATTTCCACGTGGCCATTATCCCCACGTGGCCAGGGACACAGGAAAAAACGTAATTCAAATGATGGAGAATTAAGCGATATCTTCGATGTATTTGATGTTGGATATATAATGTCAAAGGTTTACTAGGAGAGAAAGAGGAAATGGACGACAAGGCCTGTAGCTTCCTGGGTTCGAAGGGCCGCGGTTCCGCCTCGGACATAGATGTGTGTTCGTGATGTCCTACGTATTCTCCCAACAGAAAACCCCAAACATAAAAAATCATAGTGGTCGTTATATGACCTAGTAGTTAAAAAGAGACATTAAAAATATATACAAAAAACAACAACTTCCAATTGTCAAAGAAAATTTCACATATTTGAATTCGGACTTTCAATAATCGTTGCCTAATAAAACCTAAGGACTTTATTTCCTGGTAAATAGTATTTAAAATGAAATTTTATATATGGTCAGCTAATTCGATTATTATTCATAACTTAATATTCAACTCTCTCAGAGATTTCCTACAATATTGCAATGATATTCACTGTAGCCAATACATATTTGATTCACACTTTCTCTATTTCGTTGGTAAAATAAACATATTCATTAAACTGAGTACCACTGAATTTAATAATGTTCTTTCATTACAATATTTCCATAGTTTTTTAAGCTCAGGAACAGTGACGGAAAAATTTGGGTTTTGAAGGAAAATTCGGCTTTTGAAATCACGAACTCCAAAAAAATATTTCCAAAAAGACTGTGCGAACATGTATTTATTTTTAGACTCGTTGTAGGAAAAGGACCTGTGTACGCATGGTACCGCAAAAAAATTAAAACATTACTGACTTCTAAATCAATGTTTCTTTTTCAAAATTGATATTATACTAGCAAGTTCATTGGGATTCTGAATCCAATGATATTCCAATATTTCTGGAGTGTATGTTACATTATGCTCATATTGCATTATTGAAACTTTCTGAAAAAGAACTCTTTCTTTTTTACTTTACACTCTTCATTCGAATACACTATACCGTTATTACAAATACTGTAGTAAATGTCACCTTTTATTAATATCTCTGGAATTAAATAGAAAATTGCTTTGCAGTGAAAGCATAAAAATTTTCCGTGAACGCATAATCCAAATTTTTCTCATATATTGACTGCACTTTCTTCTTAAGGAGTAGAGAAAGTTACGTAATGCTACGCGAAAAAACGGCGAATTGTCTGCAGAAAAACGCATATTACACGGCCCTTGTGACGAAAAAATGGATAAATCCACTTGCTAAATTTAGAAAAAAAATCCTCCAAATCGTGGTGTAGCCAGAATTCATGTTTTGTGGGTGGTTGATAGCGAAAAATCGACTGACGGTAAAATGTCTGTTCGTCCGTCCCTGAACAACGCTAGCGGCTAAACCGTTCAGCCGATTTTCACCAAAATTGATACTCCCAATCGATCTGGCTGATGTCGTAGCGCCTTGAATTTGAAACCGATATTCAATTAGGGGAGGGTACTTTACATGAAGCCCCTGGGACATTTTTCAAATGTTCAAACAAATGGCTCCATAATTTTTTATTACAAATGTAATAAAAATGTAAATGTAATAATTGTTGGATAGTGGGAAGTGCATTTAAGAGAATATTGCTGGTCTCATGTTCGTTGAAAACAGATTTTCGTAAGTATTCCTACAAGTAAAATATTGAAATTTGAGATTTTTCCTTCATGAAACTTTTCCTTAAAGATAAGATTTTTAAATAAGATCATGTGCAATTTTCGAAACTTAGTATTTTCAGCATAAGTTTCCGTGAAAATACAGGTGAGAAAGTACGCGCTGTTTTAGCCTCACTAGTATTCTTTAAAACTGTCCTACTTCTAGACATTAGGCTCTTCTCGAATAATTGCAAGTCCCTTTCCAGTTTTATTATGACAATGTGGTACTGAAGTACGCATGAGGAAAAGTAAAAATATTGTACTTTCTTTCTATAGAGAAAAGTTCGCATTCTATTAAAATATAATTATATTATATTAATATATTTAATATTCCCTATATTATACATTTTTATATTATATTATATATCACAGTATATTTAAACTTAAAAAGGATTGACCTCTGAAAACGAAAAAAATATATTGAAACGATTATGTTCTATTTAGCATAGGTTTTATTATATTTAACTACTTTTCTAAGTGGCAACTGAAACAGAAACCGCTTTAGCCGAATGGTTAACGTCATAGTTACGCTGTCAGCTTGCTAACGTAGTGAGTTAGAATCAGAAGGTGATTTTTTCTTCTCTTATGGTATGATTTCAGTAGTAATATGTCCAATATTTTGTAATTAATATTAATTTTTGAAAGACTTAGGGGCCGTAAAAGGGCCAGTTTTGTCGTCCATCAGTACGACGACCAGAAGCCTCCGTTCTGTACTATCTGACCGAGGCGCTGGTCGTCCTATTTTCGAGGAACTCTATATATTTTTGAAAATGGAAAAAGTTAACTTTTCAAAACTACAAAATTGAAAATAGAGATCTTACTGGTTGAAAACTCTTTTCCCAATTCATGTAATAGTATAATATTGCGGAGCAGTGACATTAGAGAAGAAAGTATGTGCTGTTGTAGTACAACTACTTCGTTGTTTACATTATAAGCATTATAATTTCTTTAAGAATCAATCAATCAACTATTTGCAGATAATTAAAATATTGTTACATTATATCATTCAAGTTTAGGTTACAAGTTTTCATGAATAACGAATGCAATTTTGTCCGGAAATTCTCTTAGTTGTGTTAATTGGTTTTAAAAATCACATAGTACTTCCTTAATACTACGCGGTTCTGTATTTTAGACTGGTGTTTCACGACAAGTTACAGTTCAGTCTTATCGCGTAATGTGAAGATCACCTTGAAGATATGGGAGGGGGCAAGATAGCAGTTCTGCAGGATAGAAGCTACTTCGCGAGCCCTACACAAAAGACATTCGAATCGAAATATTTCTAACTAGAATCAACTATAGAATAGTATCGCGCTGATGATTCCACATTCTTATCAAGAATGTGAGTTTGCTGTAACCTGAAGTAAATGTTGTACATCATAAGAACAATAAATTTCAAGATAGAATTCATTCTAACACCCTCATCGATGCTGTAAGGTACCTCTGTGATAGCTCCGTGGATTAAACGCGTAGTAGATAGAGGAATGGACGCCAGATCAAATCCTGCCGAATATGAATTTTTTTTTTACCTGATGCCTAGAACACATTAATCACTATCATCACGAGAGAGACATTCCAAAATTCTTGCAAGGAGGAACAAACTTGTTTTTGTAAACGATAATGTGATTATATTAAGATTGTGTGCTGGTATCTTGTATTCCAAGCAATGTGACGAAACGAAATTTGGAAGAGATAGCTAAAATATTAACAGTGTCTCAATTGCAATATCATTATCATATTTTTATGTAATCGTTAGAAATAATATGAAAAAGTCTGTACCAAGTTGTATAATCACTAGTAATTTACATATTTAACAGTTCTAGAGATAATAAGAATCCTTAAGAAGTCTGTGGGTTTATTATAAAATTTTGCAATAAAGGTAATTTCTTCGTTCTTTTATTAATTGAGAAAGGAATATGTCTTTTTACACGTTTAACAAAGTTCCTTAGAAACTATCTACGAACTCATTAAAATTACCATTTTGTGTTTTGCCTTTGTGATAAATGCTAACAGAACGCATCCCTTAATTGTTTGTAACAATTGATAATTTTATTTCTTTTATGGTCTTCTTAAAATTTTTAATGTAAGTCTTCGGTAGGTGGAGCCACATTTCAAAATGTATGAACTCCAAAACATAATAAAGTACGATTTGACGTGGTCATGTGAAAGAAATCAATATTTTTTTAATATCATCTCCATTTTTAAATAAACAATGTTTTGATACGGCTTATCTTTAGTGCAGGGTAGACTGAGACTAAGTGGCAAGCATTCAATCAGTCCCAATTTTCACAAAGAAAATAAGGAATTTTAATTATTTAGTGATATCCAATGATTATTCGCCATGCTTGTGTAGGTGATCCAATGCACAAATCACCTGTCATTTAGTCTCAATATAGGAAAAAACAAGGAGGTGCGAATTTCGGATCTCAAAATGTCTGGGATAAAGTCGTTCTTTTAAATCTAAATATTAAATTTATTATAAAATTCATAAATATGATAACGGAGTTAGATAAATAAATATATTATCATGTCTTGTTAAAAACATTAGTTGCCTAATATTGCATTTTCCAGATATTGTACTGCTTGAGAACGAATATGTTTAGAGAATATGATTTCTATTACGTCTTAAATGTTACTCTCAGAGAAAATGGAGAAATTACAGAACAAATATTTCGTATTCGTAGATACATTAAGGCTTGCAGATTACTGAAAGACCAATAACTCTCTCTGTAGCTGAAATCGTTTGACACCGGGTTTTAAATCGGAGGTATTGAGGATCGAGTTCTGCGCGATGCCTTTTTTTCTTCTGTTCCGCGTTCTGTTTTACCTAAGTCTGAGAATTAAAAGATAAGAATGTTTAGAGGAAAATCATGTATTTATTTATTGCTTATAAGATCTTTGCTGAACTTTTATACTATATAATGTGTAATTAGTTTGATACCGCTTTATTACAAATATTTATACAAATGTGTATTTATTTATATTTAGTTAGTAAGAATTTAACCTAACCTCGCTTGGAATTAAGATAGTGAACGTTTTGACATAAATTTTGCATTCACTTCCAAAAAGTTTGTCACAACTCTGTCACTTTTATGGGAAATGAAATATGAGGGAAATGTTTATCCGTTCGTTAGTGATATCCATATTGTGACCTGATAACCGTATTAATTGAGTACTAAAGATGTAATTCCCTTCGGACAGGAATCAAACCCGCATCGTTCGATTTACGACCAGTTGCTCTGACCACTGAGCTTCCGAAAAAATGCGTTTTACAGTTGGGTTCTTGGGCTCGTGTATTCCCCACGCATTTGATATTTGTCACCGCTGTCATCATTTACGTAAGTCAATATGAGGGAAGGTTTGGACCTTTAAGTAATTGATATCAAAGTTGTGACTTTTACACAACGTCGTGCCCAGATGTGACAAATTACTCGTTTTTTCTTGATTACATAAATACATTCATATTTTGCAATATGAATCATTTATGTAAAAAATAAACTCACCTTGAAATGACAATCAGTAATGCAGAAAATTCTCAGTACTGTTTTTGTATCTCACCTTTTGGAACTGCTGTAATACGTTTAGATGGATTTTGAACTACGATAATTCGTTATCTCAGCACAAAACAAAACTTGTACTTCTCGTTTTTACTTTCTCGTATACGCACGAATATACGTAGTATAAGTAGGATATTCGTATGTGACGTATATACGTAGTATATTCGTGCGTATACGTAGTATACAGAAAGTTATGTAATACAGCGGAAAATCGATTTCGCGATTAAACGGTAATACACGTTTTGGAGTCGAGAAAGTGGTTTTATCCAAACCGTCCGTCCATCCGTCTGTGATCACTACTAGCGCCTAAACCACACGTACGATCCTTTCAAATTGAAGAAACCCCTGTTTTTTCTTGCTGTAGTTGAAGCTTGGAAATTTTGAAAAATCTTTGAAATTTGGGGTACTTTACATGAAGCCTTTCGGACATTTTCAAAATTTTCTCAAAAACGGCTCCTAATTTTCTGGTAAGAATAGAGTAAAATACACTTAGAAGGATGACATAGTTCCAATTTTCATGGTTAACTCTGAATTTTCGAAAATTTTAAAAGTTTGAACATTTTAGCGTCTTCCTACAACTACAAAATTGAAAACAGATTTGTCTTTCAAATGAAATTTGTTGTCCATAATTCGTTCTTGCATAACAATCATGTAGGCTTTCTTGAAATGATGGCATTTTCGTGCAAAAGTGCAAGCAATATTTACAATTTTAAAGAATAGTTTGAAATGCAAAACTGCAATGAAACCGTTTTTCTTTTCTTACTATGAAAACGTTTCAAAACCGATTTTGCGAAATCGTACTTTTTACTGTTTCTTTCGTTGCAAGCAACATTTCTGTCTTCAGCTAGAAAAACCCAACAAGTATCACTCGTCAACACATTCTAATATGTAAAACATTGTATAAGTGACTGCGGGGAGTGACGTCATGTAGTTCAGGTGCTTGTTTGAAGAACTGGAAGACTCGAGTTCACGTCCTGGCCTGTTCATGCAACTTTTTATTTTTGACTATGTGTGAGATTTTAATTAATACTTTTCCTTTTCAATAATTTAAGGTATGCATTTACGGTTGTCGTTTGAGAGTTTTCAAAAACGAATGAAGTGTTAATAGTGTAACATTTGTTATATATTAAGAAAACATTACCAATAACACAAGAAAATAAAAGTTTATTTTTATATAAATGTGAGTAGATGAACAAAAATATAATAACTGCGGAATGATAGGTGATTTTTCTTGAAGTCAATAAATGTTTCTTAGATTCTAGTAATTACTTGCAGCAAATGGATTCTGAATGTCGGGCCGTGTCGAAACTTGTCCAGCAAGCCCAACGTTATCACGTCTAATAATCTCACCTTGGGCAGAGGCGATAAGGGTTGAGCGTCAGGCTTGGGCCGAAGCGCCTGCTAGCAAAAATTACATAGTACTGAACTGAAACATTCTTAAGTAGAATTAACTATTTTATAGTGCCGCATAGATTTCTTTGCTTTCTTATTGTCTCTAAGAGGTAATTTATTTAATATTTTAAATTGCAGAAGTGCGGAAAAGCAATGAGTTTGAAGACAAAATTCGTAAGATTCTTAATTGAGTAAGTTCACGGAAATGCTTACGTACATCTGTGTTGGTAGCGCAATCGCTTAGGTGCGTGGCTTCACAATAGAGGAACGCGTGTTCAAATCCCGTACGATATCAGCGGTTTTTTACTTGACGAGCAATGAAAATAAATTCCTAATAACGATGTCGAGAATGTTCTAAACATTCCTTTTCTTTGCAAGAAGATACCATTACAAAACTGCGGAAAGAATTTGATGTACTTTCGATTACTGGTCGTTTACCAGATCATTCACTACTCCATATTTTCCTGTTCATAGGCCGTTTTGGGTTTTACATTGGTACGTTCGTTTCCTTCCCAATCCTACATACGAGTATTACGTCCTTTGTAATTAACTTTATTTATTTGTGTCTCACTGTTCTTTTGTCAAATTTTCTAGCTGAAATTTTTTCTTTGCTTTTAAAAATTAAGAAATGCTTACACTTCGCTACTACCAAAATATGATGAACTAGAGGTGCTACAGAATGGGACAGACTTTCTCGTAGCAAATGTTTATAATTTCCTTTGTGTGGACTGGTTTTAAGGTTCTTGCCAGCTCACATAAGGTTCTTGCCGTTCTCTTGCCAGCTGACATCTATCGCCGCACAAAATACATTTTTTACAATTTTCTCAACTTTTCGGTTCAAAATAGCTCTTTTTCACAGGAATCTATTGAGTTTTTGAAAAACTTCCTCTAAAGTCATTTGAAGCACTTCTACTCACAAGTTAAATAGTCTATACAAATCTATTCAAATGCTCATATTAACAGCCCGAGAGCTATTTCAAAAAATTACATTTGTGTATACAAATCTATTCAAATTCAAATTACTTTTGTGTAATTTTTAAAAAACAATAGAATAGAGCAATATCTCGTTTATGTCATCGGATAGGCTGCATTTGGCATTACCCAACCAAAAATTTAAAGAAAAAATTTGAAGCCGTTTTTGAAAATCTTGTTTATGTAAATTTTTAAAATTGCAAATATTGCACGCCATATTGTGCGAAATCAACTAAAACTTTTAAAAAAAATTACATGACCTTATTAAAAGATCTAATTATAAGCAACACATTTCATTTGAAGCAAAAATCTCTATCTTTAATTTTGTAGTTGTAGTAAGACGCCGCAAAATATTCAAATTTTAGCGATTTTTCAAATTCGAGTTAACTGTGAAAATTGGACATATTCTACCTTTATAAGCGTATTTTACTATAGAGTAAACAGTCCTTAAGAAATTTACAGAAAAATTTGAGCCGTTTTAAAAAAATTTAAAATGTCCGGAAGGCTACAAATAGTCCCCCCAGAAATTAATGAATGTTTTTCAAAATCGCATAGCATCAGCTCAGGCGAAAACGACAGGGGTTTCTTCAATTTGGAAAAAATCGTATGCATGGTTTAGGCGCTAGATTTGTATGAGACGGACAGACGGACGTTTTGCTTCCAATTGGTTTTTTGGCATCACGGATCAACAAAACTGGAATTATGGCTACACCGCGTGTTAGAGGTCTTTTTTCTCTTAATTTAGCATTTTTTTATTCGGTTTTCGTCACCAGAGCGCTGCAATGATTTTTTCGCAGAAAATGCGCAGTTTTTTCGCGCAGCATTATATAACATTCTCTATACTACGTATATTACTCTGTATATACGTAAGTATACGAGAATGTAATATGTGAAGTGTTTGTTAACATGCGTCACGCAGATAAATTTTAAGGAATAAGTTAGTGATGAAGTTGAAAAAATTATTCTTGGTTTTTAAAACCATGTATTTATATAATAAATATTCGATTATGAGTTGAAGTAAATATGTTTATCATGCCCATTTGCTAACATTCTGAAGGCTACATTGTTGTGAATGATATTGATTAATAAACAAGTCCATTATTAAATATTCTTCTCAATCATTCATTCAAGAGTATGCTACAACTATTTTGAAACCATCCCAACCGCGGATCCAAAATAAAAGACTCAGGGTCACGTGCCCTCTCTTAAACCATCCCAACCGCGGATCCAAAATAAAAGACTCAGGGTCACGTGCCCTCTCTTCATCCTAGAAAATATTCATTTCTCTCTCATAATGAACTAGTGGTAAACTAGTAATGAAGATGAAGATGAAGATCTTTTATTTATATAATATTATTTCATCAGAAACAGCTCTTTACCCTTAACTTGACGTTGAAATACTTGTTACATTATTTTAGGAGACACCAATAAGTTATGCAAGACTGGTAAAACAAAATGTTGAAAGGTTTGATTAGTGCATAATCCAAATAACTAAAAAATGTTGGTGGATATCGTTTAAGACTTCGAGAACGGCTGCAAAACCTTTTGAATTCATACATAAGCGATTTCCCGCTTTTTGGAGTCAGCGTATCACTTGAAAAATAGGTAGAGAAATAATTTTTTTGTATCTGTAACATTTAATCCAGAAATTAATAAAAACATAAAAATGGAGACTCAAAATAAATAATGTAAAGTCAAGACACATGGTTGTAGGGAAATCTCGATATGATCTAGAACAGAAAAAGGTATATTTCAGTAGGAAAGGAATTTAAATATATCGGAGTGATTATTAGAGCAGGGGGATCTAATAATATTGACTTTATTAAAAAATAAGCTAGGGAAGGCCAATTATTAGTAAACTTCATAATATTTTATAAAACAAAAATTTTCGAAAGAAAACTAAGAGACAATATACAAGACAATGGTGGAGAGCTGTGTTACGTATGAATCGGAAATTAGAATTAAAAATGATGCAATAAACTCTCGGTTAACTGCTATGAAAATGAATTTTTGGAGACTATGTTGTCAGTATACTGTTTGATAGAATACTAAACGAAGAGATTAGACAGATAATAATGATTGAGAGGCAAGTGGTTGAAAATGTAGAATCCAAACAACTCCAATGGTATGCTGCAGAATGCATGCTGACAGAATATCAAAAATGATCTTTGAGTGAATCCCTTTCGAAAGAAGAAAACGAGAAAGGCCAAGGAAATCTTGTAAATTCGTCATCGATTTGACAATGAAGGGCAGAAGAATAGAGGAAGATGCCTGACGGAATAAAAAACATTGGTGTGTAGATTGCGAAAAACGGTCATTAGAACTGTAAAATACTCGCTTAAGAATTAATAATAATTACCTTAAACCCGAAGTGGAAGATACCGGATGAAGAAGCCTTGTTATTATGTGCTGGCACAAGTAGGCGGGGCAAGATCTGTTAAGATCTTGCCGGAATACCAAACCAAAAGCAAAGTAACGTTCTTATTTGAAAGATTAAATGAAAACAAAAGAAAATTTGATTATTTTCTAGAGGGGAGTCCTTTAGATAACAAATATCAGATATTACTCTATTTGGTATTTATGATATTTGTAAACTTTGTCCATTTATCGGCATGATCGCTTTTTCAATGGGAACAACTATTCTTCCGAATTGACAGGTCGAAAAGTAAATATTGTATTTAGGTAAAAAGATGATTGAATTATGTTTTCGAAAATTGACGGAGTGAAGTAAAAGAAAATTATCACAAATAGTAAATTCACATTTCTTGTATGTTGCACCAATGAATAATGTCAATTCCACAATTAAATATATTTTCGATCCACCAATAACATATGTGGTCTCTTTAACCTGAAATCTTTCGCTTTAGCGCGATAACATAATTCACCGGAAAGTGTTCAGCAGTTTATCGACGAATGGAAGAAAATGTAACTACAATAGCCAGTAGGACTTCTTATGCAGTATTCCAAAGGCAGATTTTTTAAAACTCCAGACATTTGTTCATCATTTCTCTCTCATGGTATGCAACATGTATTCTCAAGTTAATGTTGAAATATCTAGTATCACTTTCGGAATCCTAAGACTTAAGTGAAAGGAACGCAATGGTGACCCTGAAGATTTGGTTACGAACCCAACAGCGATAGCACAGATTTCTCCTTCTTCCCGACCTTGCATTAAAGTGGTCGCCGTGAAAGCGACAAATGCCAATGAATTATAAATTTGAGGTTATTTCGTTATATTTAGATTTTCTTTATAAAATCGTCTCTGCGTGAGATATACTATATACGAACACAAACTATCAATGGGCAGTACATTTTAAAACGTTACATTGTAATATAGTAGCAATGCGTTTCAACAATAATAAATATTGTAGTTATAGTTTTAAAATTCAACCTTAATTCATATTATAGTACTTTAATTAAATTACTTTATAAATATTTATAACTTTAATGAAATTTTTCCCAAATAAAAAAATTAATTGCTTATTTTGTTTACAATATTTATTAACAATTCATTAAAAATTATAAAATGGCAGTGCAATATTACTGAAGATGCGAAAATGAACACATATCCAATAAATTGGCAATTTTGTATGAAATGTAAAAATGTATGAAAATAGAGAACATTTATTTTGCAACAATATTTTACAGAAGAGGATCCCTATTCATTTTCTAACGATTATCGTGACACAGATTTCCGAAGTTTGACAAAATTTTGAAACATTATTAACAATTATACATTTACATTTACACAATTACACAATTACAATTTTGAAATAATTTATGACAGGAGAATCTCTAGTGATTCTTAATGGATTAGCAAAAACAGTGTTTGCATAGGTCTGCTTATCTAGAAGAAGTGGGTGTAACATTCCGATGACGTGTAAAATACTTTGTGTGCATTGCTCGTCTCTCGAAAATAAAAATATCGTAATGTAAAAGTATACTTGCTATAATAATATAAATATATTAATTTCATTGCGGAAATCATACATAAATTACATGTAAGTAATATATTGATATGAGTGTGTGTATGTGTGTGTGTGTGTGTGTGTGTGTGTGTGTGTGTGTGTGTGTGTGTGTGTGTTGCTCCAATGTTCACGCAATAGACAAAGCTGGTGTTTCTACCTTTGCAAACATTAAGATATTAAAATGTTATGTAAGAGTCATATGTCGTATTTGATTCTCACGCAAAAATCCTCAAAGACTAGGTATCACATATGATTTTTAATATTTGCGGTAAAGAACTCCATGTAAAATGCAATCACCTTAACGTTAGATTGAAGAGGTAATTAATTGTGATCCCCAAAACAAAAGATCAAAAATCATTCATTTGCTTACAGCTGCACTTACCAATCATAATGTCTGCAGTAGAAAACTTTCATTGTGACTAAATGAACTTTAAATACTTCAAGTTTATTTAGTATTTTACATATCAAAACTATTTTATTACAATATTAATATCCGTGACCATATAGTATTTTTTAATTGGGTCATCTGAGAAATTGATGATGAAGTATTTCACAACTGAAAGCTGCTATCTCGGAGACGTGTTTGTGAAACTGACTCTAAAACGTATTTCTTTAAGTTATTAATTTTTCTAATAAAATAACTAGGTTAGACAATGCAAATTATTTGCATTTTATATTAAATATTACAATAATAAACGACGAAATGTAGACATGGAGCTTAATAGTCGTTGTCCAATGTTATGTTTTGCAAAAACCCGTTTTATAACAGTTTTAAAATATGTTTTTACTGGGAAATTGCATGCCTTTATTTATGTAATTAAATGTATATACAAAAATTTATGTAAAACTGTTGGTTGATTTAATATTTATATTCAAATATTTACTATAATATAACTCGCCATCACCGCCACTTTGTAAGGTTCAAGATCAACAGTCCCCCCTCCTGAAATGAAGCTAAAGCGGATTGGTCAGCTCGATCCCGCAGGGCGGGGCAGGGGTCGGAAAACTCTGGTAAAGTTCGGTTCAGGACATCGCCCATTTTTTGTGCAAGCGAGGGTACATAACAAAGTCAATGACAATTTTAATTATGGCAATAGTCTACTGTCTTAAGTTCAAAGCCACCTAATCTGCGTTAAATGTGTATTGTTCCTGCCTACATACAACAACATTGTGGCATTTCTTCTAGGAACTTTCAAATTTGTTATTAATAGTAAGTCAGCAAAAGGATCTGAGATAGGATTCATGATATGCCTGAAATTGGTTATTGAAAATAACTCTGATTTTACAAGATATTAATTTTCACCTACCACTTTCAATATTTTTATCCCAACTGTTTCTCAAATGACTTTTCACATACGATTTTCCTTTTCCGAATACCTCTTCTAAATTACTCTGAAGAAACGATAAACAATACTTATAATTTATATTGAAAGTACAAGGGACTATTTTCAGTTTAATTATTATTTTATCGAATACTTCGTTATATGACCAACATCAAAAATTTTAGGTCAAGCCAAAACAAGATTGATAATACCCGATATAAAACTGCATAAGAATGACAGTAGAAAAAGGGCGTGGATAATGAACATTAATTTCTGTTTAATGAATGTAGAGATAATGTGACGATATACAACAGGAAGTTGAGACGAATGTTCCAATTCCTGCATCAGAACGCTTCAGTTGGCATTCAACGACCAGGCACGAAGGTACGATCATCGTTCGGCCTGCATCATTAGAGGATACAATAATAGGATGCTGAACTTATCCTGATCCGTTAGATAGTATAATTCCATTACAAAACGGTATAACGTTTTCATTAAAAATTAAGAACAGCTCGAACAAAGCTCGAACAAAATATTACACAAAATTGGCAAGAATTAAATAGAGTATGTCAAAGAATACAACACGATTTATTAATACAACAACTACTAAATTAAATATTTTTACACGTTTCTCTCAGTACTTTTAAATGGCAGGAGGCACCACACCGAAATTATAAAAGTATGGTTTATGTTTTAAAAATACTTCATTTTCGTTCATAATCAGATTTTATATGTAACTCCGGATGTAACTCCAGCTTAAACATTTTTTTAAACATTTAAGCTAAAATGATCAATTTGATCTAAAATTAATCATTTTTCATGTAGTTAATATACTGGTACTCGACACCAAATGACACACTTTGTACCATCCTCCCGCAACTCACAAACGAGGGGCAAATTCGAGGCATGAACGTGCAGTTACGAAAGTGTCCAAATTGAAAAGCACTATCCTAACGCAGTGAGGATGAGTATCAGATTAGGAAAAAACACTTGATCGTATTTAGCTGCAAAATGTAAACTTCAAAATGTACGTTTGGAGAACCTAGCAACTATTTCAGGTACTGCTCTTTATAGTGTCCCGCGCAACATATTCATAAACATACGAATTGTCCTCACAATACTTCCTCAATTAATTAATTGTTAATACGTAATGCAGATTAATATATAGTATCAAGAAGGAAAAGATATTAAGGAGTAAATGTATTCGGACTGGCGGTTGGCGTAATAAAAAAAAAAGAATTTTCCGGTACGCGGCGTCATAAACAGTGGGAGCCACGGGCGCGGGAGTGGAGGAGGGTCGCGCGGCACTCCGCCGCTTACTGCAACCAGCACTCGCCAGCAGCAGGGCCTCTCCGGAGCCACGCGACCGAACAAAAACAGAG
Source organism: Teleogryllus oceanicus (assembly GCA_964035755.1). Lineage (NCBI taxonomy): Eukaryota > Metazoa > Arthropoda > Insecta > Orthoptera > Gryllidae > Teleogryllus > Teleogryllus oceanicus. The sequence continues at coordinate 285,270,597 of CAXIVR010000001.1, forward strand.
GCAGCCAAGCGTGGTTGAGGCTCCGCCTTCTTCCCGCCTCTTGCCACCCACCCACGACACTCCGCCCTCACCACCCCCGCCTCCCCCCCCCTTTCCGCGCCACGCCACGCCTCGCCTCGCGCCCGGCTCGGCTTGCTGCTGCTGCTGCTATTCACTGTTCGCCGTTCGCGCTTGGGCGACTTATGTTTTGACAGTTGCTGCAGGCAGTTCAAAGGGTGGGTGGGGGAGGGCGTGTTGCATAAAACGTGGATGCTCGTTTTCGTGTTCATTGCTTTAGTGTCGCTCTTCTTGTTACAAAGTAATATTTGCGTTGTGCCGCTTATTAAGAAAAGCTCCCTACAGAATGCAGGTTCACGAAATTGACTGGTGCCTTCACCTTCGCTCAGTAATATATATGAAATCAAATATTCTATTATAAATTGGCGTGTACTGACATAGCAACACACACTGAGCAGCAGGCGAGTTTGATTATCTAAATCCTAGCGAGAGGAGAACGAACAGAAGAACAGGAAATACATTTTCTAATTCCGTCCAGACGTGAAGCTTCATTCTTGGTCGGTTTGTCATAAACATTTCACGTTAAAGAGAACTTTCCGCAGAACCCAACAAGGATGTCACGATTACGATTTAAGCTTCATCAGTTGGCCCTGTGCTGATGGCTTGTTCAGACATATATCGCATTTCCTGGGTTTCACAATGTTAGAGGACCCACTCCTCGCTCCACGACAGCGGAGGATTTAAACACAGATCTGGGAATTAGATTGAAAAAGTTTACATTAAAGGAGTGTGTTTAACGTTTGACATTTCCTTTGGTACGCGTCAATTATCTCTTGGGAACCCTGGTAATACCGGAACAGAGGCAATAACGGAACCGTGCTAATACCAGTTCGCTTTTCTTCCAGAGGTAATCAATTTATTCGCCTCACGAACTTCTCGACTGCAACTAATAAGCAATGTGATTTAGAAAAAATAATCATAGTTTTAATTGGGGAACCCTGTATTTTGCGGTATAAACTGGAGTCACATAGATGTCCAGAAGGCAATCATTCAATTGGACTCTGCACGAATTAGCCATGCGAAAGGCGTAGAAATGGGACATTAAAACATTCACAAGCATGAAAATGCATTTTGAAGTAATTAAACCTCTGCAGTTTAGCGTATCAGTTCAGCGAACTGTGATTAGTGAAGAGGTTTCTGCAGCGAAGGGCGATAATTTCTGTTCATCACTTTACAGTTACCTCTACAGCACGAAATTCCGCCTTCTACTTTTGAGTCTACACACTGCACGAACTTATTTCCTTTCCATTTTCTAGCGACCACTCATCAATAATCGCTAGCATCTAATTCCATGCTACACGTACACTTGCGTTCATGAACTCTAATTTACAGTTAACACGCGATTGCATTGCATTTTTTCATGCATTGTATTGTAACCATTCGAACATTTCTGTCTTTTCTTTAAAAATCCAAAAATTTTTTTTTCATTCACTGTACTTGAAGATAATAAAAAAACACGTTTCTTAAATAATGATACTATGTTGAAATGAAAATCGAGAATAATTTGAAAGGTACGTGTTAGCAGTATCCTTTTTTTAGTCAGAAAGTTCAAGAAATTATAGAAAGAATGTAACACGTTTTAGAAGAGATATACTGGATATTATTGTAGTATCTTTAAGTTTGAATATAGTTTAAACAAACAACGGGAACACGCTTACAGAAATCAAAAAATAACCTTCAAATGGATTTCAAATATCCATAATATTCTTGAACAGTTCAAGAGACCCCATAACAGGAAAAAACTCGCAATACAAATTCGGAGAAACATAATGAAAATATTATAGCGCACATACACCAATTGTTCGATAACCTAAATTATTCCAGTTCGTTGTGAATCACTAAGAAAGGACAGTTGTTTCAATGCCACATTTTCGCCTCAAAACATACTTTCAGTAGAAGATATCAATTTGTTTGCAAATATAACAACAAATTGCTTAGTAAATATATTAATAATCGCGCCATTCATTGAGAAATATTCACGTTAAAACGAATTCTCACATTACTTCCTTCTCAAATATTTTCTTGGTCTTTGCGAGGTTTCCTAACCCTCTTTTAGAAATCTTTTATACATCACTCAGGCCATCGCCCCATATGCTCTCGGGATAACGTGAGATTTAAAAGATAAGAATCCTTATCGGCGATTTCTTACAGTAGCTTCCCCAGTAGAGGTTTCATACGCCGCATCTGAAGCTGAAGTCCAAGCAGTAATTTTTACAGTTTAACAGTAAAGTTAGTACAGTTTTCCTGTACAAGGTGACGCAAACGCTTACGCCGATAGCCGCTCTTAACCCAGCATCTTGGCGGCAGGACACAAGGCGGGTGGTTGAATGGATGCATGGGTTGGTGAGTGAAAAAGGGGTGGGTGGTCGAGTGAATAGATAGGGTGTTTGGGTGGGTGCTTGAGTGGGTGAGCGTATAGATGGGTGGGTAGGTGTGCGTATGGCAGGAGGACGGGAGGGTGGGAGCTCGAAGAGTGGGAGGGAGGGTGGGAGAGAGGGAGGCGGGAGGAAGGCGGATGGCACGGCTCCCGCCAGACATCTCGCCCGCGACTCGCCCTCCCCTGGCCCGCCGTCCACCGCGGGCGGTGGGGTAATTGTGCGCTTGGGCGGCCCGCGCTCGGCCTAACGAGTTAAAAGTAAATTAAGGAAAGAGAAATATGTGCAGCGCGCATGCAGCCTCCACTCTCAGCCCATTAGAAATGTTTCTTTTTTGCCGGCCCCTGCCACCGCCGCCGCCGTCTTCTGCCCACCCGCCCTCTCGCCGCCCGCCTCCCCCTTCCTCGCTCTCTCGTCCGACCCACTCGGCCGTCTGCTCCTCCCCTCGTTCTCCCCTCCTGGCCTCAGCCCTCTCTCGCACGCCGCACTCGCCCTACACATGCGCTCTCCGTCCGTTGCCACCCGCGCCTCCCACCGGCTCGCCTTTCCGCCAGCAGGCGGAGGCGGCTCCCAGCGCCTCTTCGCGCGCTCTCCCCCTCCCCCCCATCCGCGTTGAAGAGAGTTTTCTCCCCTTCCGTGAAATATTAGGAGGGGCATCTTGATCCGGGGTGTACTCTACAGGGGCGGCACGGCAGATCTCGCCGTAGATTTGCCGCTCCCCCGATGCCACCGCTAACGTCCCCTCCCCGCCCCCGCCCTTCGCTGTGCTTCCCCGCCCTTCTTCTTCTTCTCCCGCCACCCGTCGACTTGCCCCGCTCGCGGCATTAAAGCGCTATATAAATAGCGGCACTGGCCACGCGCTCGCGCACGAAACCACGCCGACCGCCCTTTGCGGCGGCGGCGGTGACGGCGGCGGCGAGAGGGCACAGTGGCCGAAAATGGGAGTTTGAGTGAAAATTGGATTGTGTTCAGTCTTCACTTTTAGATAGTCCCCCTGGTTTCCTGTTTACACGGATGTTACAAGATACATAACATTTACTTAACAATCCTGGTTTCTTTACTTTTTCTTGAATGTTGAAAAAACAATTTCTGTGCGATAGCTCGTGAAAGGCGATTGCGTTATGTTTCCCTTCGCGACGTATCGTTAAGAAATTCAGTTTCTAAATTTAATACATACGTTTAGAACATTAGTGTAGGATTGTCATCTGCGACATACCTTTGTTTGCCGTATAATTGCGAGCATATCTGGTAAATTTTGATTGTAAGGAACTTTTGCAGTAATGCAAAAGTCTCGTTATTGTTTAATTAATAATTTAAACGATTATTCTTCGAATTTGTTTATATAAAACAGATGTTTATATTAATTTCAACACCTTGCCTGTACGAGAAATATTTTTAAAAATACTATGAACTTCTTTACCTGCCCCTCGCGAATACTGGCGTTACAAAGTGAGGTGCAGCTACAGAAATTCTCTTCACTTAGGGGACACAAACTCCCCTTTGCACCACTACAGGTGGACGTTTAACTCCTATTTCTCATGCGGAGGTTTGTGACACCCCGTCTTTGAGGTAGTTTTCAACCGTTTTTCTTGCCTCTCATTCACCATTTTTATAATTCACCTCATCTCATCACCATATTTAACAATTCTTCACCACTATCCATCACCCCAGGTATAAACCAAATTGGAACGTAAAATCATAAATATAGAATGTACTCGCTCAATAAAAAGACGATTTTCTAAAATTTTATTTGTCGACAGCCCTATAGTTATGAGAAATGTTTCATTATCTGGAAATTAAATTGGGTATTTTTAATAGATTAATTTAATTTGATCCTGCAACTCGTCCATGGCATATGAACAACTTTAATATTTTGTATTC